>OY757014.1:31935998-34664658 GCA_963580285.1 Lucinisca nassula
TCGGAAATGAAATGGCGTCATAAACTCTCAGCACTCAAATGAGCGGCTCAGGACTATTTTCTTTATTCTGGTTACTTGATTTTTTATAAAGGGTTATGTCAGTTAAGGGCCAATTTCGGCACATATCAAAGTAAAATAGAAGTGAAAGCAATGACCAGGAATCGATACAATTAACCCACAGCTCCCATCAGAGACACCAAAGGGAAAGAAACACTAACATGAAATAACCAGACCCTAATGGAAACACAAATATCGGAAAGCCAAAAGGACAGTCACTTTCCTGCAAAATGGCTAATAGGCTATCCATAAAATATATATATATCTATATATATTAGCGATACACACACTTAAAGACAAACCATAGCAAAATTAAATAACGACAGAAAAACCGCATTGGCACGAATTCCACTGGGGGAGGTGTGTGTGTGTGTGTGTGGGGGGGGGGGGGGGGCTTAAACCGACTTACGCGGCCGGCCGCAATCCTCGTCCTTACTTCCGAACACAACAATCAAACAACTACAGAGATGAAATAACGGTGAGAACTCGACAGCGAGAAACCACTGAAATGCAGGAGTAAACGAAAACGAACAATTAGACACCGGACACAGATGGGCCGGGCCAGAGACAGAGCATCAGGCACCAACCAACATTACAGAAAATTAAATTCTTTCTAATTCTCAGTAAAACAGAAGTGGAGGCAATGATCAGGAATCGATACAATCAGCCCACAGCTCCCATAAGAGACACCAAAGGGAAAGAAACACAAACATGAAACAACATACCCTAATGGAAACATCAATAGCGGAAAGCCAAACGGACAGTCACTTTTCCACAAAATGGCCAATAGGCTATCCAAAATAAAATAATATAAGCGACACAAACACACAAAGACAAACCATAACAAAAATAAACCGCGACGGAAGAACGGTCAGCGGAAACGAATTCCACTGGAGGATAGGGGGCTTAAATCGATTTCACGTGGCCACAATCCTCGCCCTTACTTCCGTCGCGATTTAGACAAATTTTTTGGTCAGTCCGCATGAATGCCTCATACGCTGGAACCGTCATTGAATCTGAGGTCTGACCCACCAGCAATTAAATAGGGAAGCAAATAAAAATAAAAAATGAGTCAACCGTGATTGGGTTAACTACCATGCACGCAGTCTGTCGAGTAACATTTATGTTGTACCCAATCTTTTTATATCGAAGAATGCTTTTACGAAATCTGGTGCTGAATCCATTGCAATTATATATTTTTCTAAATTTATATACTAAGTCACCATAAAATTCGGCTTCCGATAGACCTTGTTGCAGAAGAAATTTAAGTCCAACATTGAATTTTGAAATTAAATCGGAATGACGTCTATAAAATTTGGAAAAAGCTTTGCATAGTTTATGATAACGATAACCCTGATTAACTTCCTGAATTTCGAAACCTGAACCATTGTGCTTGAAATTAAAAATGCGCTATACGCAAATGTTCTATTGCACTGCGACACAAAGTTCTATGAACCTGAAACTCGAATAAAGAAAAACCGAACTGTTGGTTTCTTTCCTTATGCTATGATCGGATTGTGGAACAATTTTTTTAAAATTTTAGGAGAACCACAGGTCCTAAAGATGTCTGTATTTCTAGGATAACTACGGTAACAGTATTAATGTGTTCAGTGAGTCTAAACATTACGAAAACAAGCCTATACTGATACATTGTAAATTTTACCTCCAAAAAATGAAAATTTTAAGATAAAAAATTGTGATATTTTTCTTATTTCTGCTCCAAATATAGATTGTGGGTAGTCGTTAGAACCGCCTCATCGAGGCGGTTGAAACGAGTACCCAGAATCTATATTTTAGAGCAGAAATAAGAAAAATAAGGTTTACCCCTATAAACGCCAGTTTTACTACATAAAAGTGGGGTTCAAGGGGGTCAATATTATATAGGCGTGTTTCCGTGATGAAATGCAAAAAAAACAATCGAAGAAGAGTACAACATATGCGCAAGAAAAAGCCTCTGCCAAGCCCTTTAGCTCATCAGAAGAGGGATTATAAAAATGACTTGAAAAGGGAAAATAACAATTACAACGTCACGCATACTATTTTACTGTTCCGTGTTCCTTCCACAGCTGACCGGCGTGACTTTTCATGGTGACGGGCAAACACAAAGCCAAAAAAAAGTTTGTATAAACTCCGATTAAGCACCTAGTTTGTGGGTAAAATACATCTCCAAGATGCCAAACGTAGGGCAATGCGTATGAAAATATAGCCGATATTTCAAGAACTTTGATTGGGCATCTCTTAGCTCCTTGTTACTTCATTGGTTATCGTTCACGAGTTACTCGATTGCAATACCACATCCGCGGATAGCCGCATCCGCGGACAACAGTCACAGGCAGCACCGCATAACATTTTTTTCGCCACATAAGTTTATGACATCAATGCCATATGATTTTGTTTCATGTATATTTCAAACGTTTCAACGATAGCCATGCAAATGCGCATAAATATTAGCGTACGACAGCGGTAGTTTTTCATAAATAAGTTTGTACATGTTCTGTGAAAAACAAAGAGGATTGAACAACACAAGCTTGGAGTGTACATGCCCACACTGATAGCATATTTCTCCTTCAAACGGAAGTTAACAACCCACTACTGATACAGTGAAAGAGCGTCAAGATGCCGCATACAGGGCAGCAAGCTAATAAAAAGCACAACCGACATGGCAACCAGTTCTAAAATCTTTTACCAACAGTAAATAGCAGCGGAAATATCAATTTAACACGAAAACTCTTCCAAGCAAATGTCACAAAGCTATATGACAAGCGCAAAGAATAACTACCTTGGAATCGTTGGTAACTATTATCACCGTTTTACTGGTATTATAGTCGTATCGTGAACCTCCTGGGTCCTACCATTATTCAAACAGATATAACTGTCTGGTTTATGCTAAAGCATCAGAAATCAATCATTTAAAGATCACAGAAAACATGCGTGATAATAGAATACAGTACTCGAATTAGATAAATGCAGAGCAACTCAAACATTCATGCATATCAGACACAGCTACTGTATAAAATAATCTACCAACCATCGTGCACGAAGGAAACGTAAGTGTTACTTTATCAGATCACAACAACACGCCTATATAATTTTGACCCCCTTGAACCCCACTTTTATATGGTAAAACTGGGGTTTCCGGGGGTATACCTTATTTTTCTAATTTCTGCTCTAAAATATAGATTGTGGGTACTCGTTAGAACCGCCTCGATGAGGCGGTTCTAACGAGTGCGCAAAATCTATATTTTGAGCAGAAATAAGAAAAATATCGCAATTTTTCATCATAAAATTTTCATTTTTTTTTTCGGCGGTAAAGGTGGCAATGTATTTGTATTTGTATAGGCATGTTTGCGTAATGTGCAATCGGGGAAGATATGCATACATTCTGTCGGATAATATTTGGATAATGTCCATCCTATTGTCTATCTTGCGGGAAATGTAAATTTTAAATAAACAGTTACTCTGTCTGTACCATAAAGTTATGCAGCACAACCGGCCCCGATAGCTCAGTTGGTAGAGTGTCCGCTCCGGGGAACGGGAGGTCTCGGGTTCGATCCCGGGCCGGGACATACCAAAGTCGTTAAAAATGGTACTAGCTGCTCCTCGCTTGGCACTCAGATTTACGGGGTAGAGCTAGGACTGGTCGATCCAGTGTCAGGATAATGTGACTGGGTGTGGTATCATGTAATGTGTCTGGGACATGATACTTCAGTGAGGCAGCACTATAAACGTGAGCATTGAGCTCCCTGTCGCAACCAGACACCGTCGTGATATGACTGAAAAATTGTTGAAAGCGACGTTAAACCCGAATTCACACACACAGTTATGCAGCATAGAACCTGGTTAGATGCTTGGCCCGATACTGAATAGAACTGATAGGAGACAGTCTCGTATCATAATTCCAGCCAGCAATAAATAGCATGCCAATAGCGGGGCAAAATAGAAGTGGAGGCAATGATAAGGAGTCGATACAATCAACCCACAGCTCCCATCAGAGACACCAAAGGGAAAGAAAAACAAACATGAAACAACATAACCTAATGGAAACATCAATAGCGGAAAGCCAAAAGGACAGTTACTTTCCCACAAATTGGCCAATAGGCAATCCAAAATAAAATAATATAAGCGACACAAACACCCGAAAACAAACCATAACAAAAATAAACCGCGGCAGAAGAACCGCCTTGGAACGGTCAGCGGAAACGAATTCCACTGGGGGACTTAAATCGATTTTACGTGGCCACAGTCCTCGCCCTTACTCCCGTCGCGATTTAGACAAATAATTGTTGCAGTCCGCACGAAGGCCTCCTACCTCATCAGTGCAACTATCCGTGAACACAAATAATCAAACAACCACATCGATGAAACAGCGGTTAGGACTCGACAGCAAGAAACCACTGGAATGCCGGAGCAAATGAAAACCAGCAGTTAGACTCCGATGGGCTCGACCAGAGACAGAGAATCAGGCACCAACCAACATTACCTTGAATTAGATCTCTCTAATTCTCAATAAGCCTTTACGCTGGAACCATAATACAATCTGAGGCCTGACCCACCGGCGTGCAATTAAAGAGGGAAGCAAAGTTGTCAACCGTGATTGGGTTAACTACAATGCATGCAGTGTGTCGTAAAACATTTATGTTGTACCCAATCTTTCTGTATCGAAGAATGATTTTACGGAATTGAGTGCTGAAGTCACTGCGGTTATATACAGTAGAATTCCGCTTAAAGACCTACCCTATATTAGGACCACTCCGCTATTAAGACCGGTTTTTGCCAGACCCAAATTATTTCCTATATAATGAATTGCTATTTATTCCGATAAAGAGACCACCCCCCTATTCAGTATTAAGACCGCTTTCAAAAGACCAAATCTATCATTACTGTTCGCTATTGAGACCACTTTTTGGTCACATCAAGTTAATTTGCATCTCTTAGTCGAATGGTCAGGTATAATTTTTTGCTAGATTCTTCATCATTACAACAGCTCTTGGTAATGTTCACACATAGCCCTAAAGGTGTGAATAACAGCAGTCTACCTGTTCTTATGAGTGTGTTGTTTTAACAAAATGTGTTATGAGTATCACTATCAAGGCTAATTGAATAAACAGTTTTAATAATTTTGGTAATGTCCAGCTCTGTTTTCTTCAGATATTAAGAAAGTTATTTTTGAAATAAAACATGAATGTGATTTTATTGGTGTAATGTTGTCTATAATTACATGTAATAAGGAAAAGGACAGGTAGCAATAAAATAGACACAACACACATGAAAAGAATTTAAATCCATCTTGCCAATAATATTTTTCACCAATTCCATAATTAGGACCACCCCGCTAATAAGACCGCTTTTTAGAAGTCGAGAAAGTAGTCTTAATAGCGGAATTTTACTGTATTTTTCTGAATTAATATACTAAGTCACCATAAAATTCGGGTTCCGATAGACCTTGTTGCAGACGAGATTTAAGTCCAATATTGAAATTAAATCAGAATGACGTCTATAAAATTTTGAAAAGGCTTTGCGTAGTTTATGGTGCTGATAACCCTGATTAAGAAGTTTAGCCGTTAACAATTTATTACGAGTGTTGAAGTAAGTTACATGACAACACACTCTTGCAAATCGAATTAATTGCGAAATATAAACGCCATAGGATGGCGCACGAGGAACATCACCATCCAAAAAAGGAGAATTTACAATCTCAAAATCAAAATCATCGCGTTTATCATAAATTTTGCACGAAACAAACCCATCTACAATAGATAGATGTAAATCCCAAAACGGGGCCTCGTTATCAGAAGAATTTGCTTTATTTAGCTGAAGTTCTGGGGGGGGGGGTAAATTTGACTGATCAAACCGTCGAAATAGGTATTATCAATATTTAATAAATCATCCAAATATCTAGCAGTGGAGCTAAAAGCTTCAATGATTTCAGTCTGGTTTTCAGCAGAAAGGGACATCATGAAGTCTCTCTCATGACAAAACAAAAACAGATCAGCCACAAGTGGTGCGCAATTAGTACCCATCAGAATACCCACAACTTGTCTAAATAACTTAGTACCAAATCTTATGTAAATATTGTCAAATAGAAAGGTGAGAGCTTCAAACACTTTCTGACATGACCATAAAGTATAATTTTTATGCTCTTCAGAAGTGGAAAAAGCATTTCTTACATTACATGCAAGATAGAGGGAGTCTTCCCTATGAAATGCCGATTCAGTTAAATCAAAACATTTTTTCCTTTTATAAGATTATGAGGAAGTGTAGTGTAAAGGGTGGAAAAAATCATAAGTAGACAGACTTGAAGCACGGAGACGCCTGGATTTCAATTTATTTAAAACTTCATTAGAATTTTTTATAGATCAAAACAGATTTCTACCTGAAGAGAATCAGCTGACGACGATTTCAGGATCGGCCGACCGGCAGTGGTAACTTGATCCATTAAGGATTCGGTTAAAGACATGGTTAACATGGACAGAAGAATCACCGTCAGCGTTGTAGCTGATGAGCTTGGTGTCTCGTGTTCTACAGTACATGGGATATTAACCGAAGTACTTGGAATGTCTTAAGTACGTGCTTATTGGGTGCCGCGATTACACAAGGACAATGGAAGGGCGCGCCGAGTACAATGCTCCGAAATGTTTCTGAACCGCTACGACGCTGAAAATGAAGATTTTCGGGATAATAGAATCATCAAAACAGATGAATCCTGATTTAACAATTTCGATCCAGAGGCCAAAGCTATGTCATCTGGAGATATAGAATACAATTACTTCAAGGGGTGTTCATCAATCCCCAAGCGGAGAGATGGAGGCGGACCTAAGTTGCAGTCTCTGTCCTCTGATACCTCCGATTCTTAGGAAGATGTATTCTTGCACACCAGACAAGGAAATCCGCGATTTTACCCTGGGATAGAAATTTATGTTCTGACCCTCGTGTTCCGACCCAGGCAACTAACATAAATGCGCTTCACTTCTATTCAACTGCCGGAACTACTTCCGCACTACTTTTAATTTGTAAACAATATACATGTGCGAGCTGTCAGAACTAACCGGAGGTGTTGTGCAAGAAAAAGAATCCAATATGGGGTTCTGTTGTAGATGGGCGTTTCCAACCCGAGGGATGACCGTGCTGAGCGGAACCGAGGCTACGCCGAGGTTCCGCTCAGCACGGTCATCCCGAGGGTTGGAAACGCCCATCTACAACAGAACCCCATATCGGATTCTTATATTCTGTCACGGAATTATCCGTCTTACACACAGCATTCTGAAAATATGCTTGACAGTCCAAAGGTGATATCTTTCTCAACACAATAACAAGGCTTTGTAATGAACGCCCCTTTAAACCTCACCTTATGTAGAGAAAACTAGGGTTTGCTGGGGCAAACAATAGTCTCTTATTTCTGCTCCAAGACATAGGTTGTGGGTACTCGTTAGCATCGCCTCAATGAGGAGATTCTAACGAGCAACCGCAACCTAAGTTTGGAGTATAAAAATATCACAAATTTTCACCAGCAAAGTAACCGTTTTGGAGCTACGAAAGTATGCACTAAGTCACATGGGTGTGGAGGACACTGTGTGTACAAAACTGAAAATAGGAATATCTGAAACTTTCTCAATTAAGAAATAGATTAGCTCTAACTGTGATTTGTTGAGTAATAAATCACAGTTTGGAGGTCAGTTGTACAGTAGACAAATCACGAGCGCGTAGCGCGCGTGATTTGTCTACTTACAACTGACCGACAAACTGTGATTTATTACCTAACCAATCACTGGCTAGAGCTGATCTATTTCGATTCTAACAGGCTGAAAATCGGCAATAATGCTTTTGTTTCCTTCAAAATCTTACAACTTTTCGCCGTTGTTAGAAGAAATCCCGCTAAAATTACCGACTGAAACACATGCATTTATATCCTTTTCTAACGTTTTCGATGCGAGAAAATGACGTTACACCGTCTAACGTCAAGGTAATCGACTAGTGACGTCATGAATTGGCAGTTTGTAATGACGTCACTCGTCACGCTCTTCCTTGCCGTGATTTGTTGTAGAATAAAACACAGTTACTTTACATTGCCTATATAGCCGCGCTGTGTTAGAATTAAGAAATAGATCAGCTCTAGCTGTGATTTGTTGTGTAATAAATCACAGTTTGGAGGTCAGTTGTAAAGTAGACAAATCACAAGCGCGTAGCGCGCGTGATTTGTCTACTTACAACTGACCGACAAACTGTGATTTATTACCCAACAAATCACTGGCTAGAGCTGATCTATTTCGATTCTAACAGGTTGAAAATCGACAATAATGCTGTTGTTTCCTTCAAAATCTCACAACCTTTCGCCATTGTTAGAAGAAATCCCGCTAAAATTGTCGACTGGAACACATGCATTTATATCCTTTTCTAACGTTTTCGATGCGAGAAAATGACGTTACACCGTCTAACGTCAAGGAAATCGACTAGTGACGTAATAAATTTGGAGTTTTTAATGACGTCACCTATCACGCTCTTCTGAGGTGTGATTTGTTGCATAATAATTCACAGTTCCTTTCCATTGCCTATAATAGGCGCGCTGTGTTAGAATGAGAAATAGACAGCTGTTGAGTCTTATCGCGCTTGCAGCAGTAACTGCTGTTTTGCCAGTTTGTCATCCAGTTGCTAAGTTTCTTGTCAATGGTGGGCTGTGACCATATGGGCTTTCCTTGGGCATTTTCATTTTGAGCTGTGTCTAGGGAGCATGTGTGGTACCTTACCATTTCACGCAGCCAGAATACACATTTCGACGCTTGAAGTTATCAATGACATTAACCCATTGTGCACCAGAAACCCCAAAACGGGTAATTGGCAAATAATGTAGGCGCATATCAGACGCGGCGTCTGATCAGGCCCTACACTGTTTGCAAAAAGTTAAGCCATTTTCCAAATAAGTTTTGAAGATAACACAACCTGAAACCCTTAAATTTTGAAATGGACTCCTGCTATATATAAGGAGGAAGATTACATTCGGTACAAAATTGGTTAAAAAGCGACCATCAAAAACTGATAAGCACAGCCTTATCTAAGCCTTTGTTTCTATGACACAGCCTATCTGGTTCAGCATGTGTTTGTATCTTTGTTTGAATTGAGGTTTTACGTTCCCGGCAACACTGTTTAGGTCGCTTCCTATTTTTGTTGAGCTTATACTCGACAGTGAGATGAAACGACATTTAGTTCAAGGTTTATATGCCGGAACGAACCGGCTCGCACCACTTTGCTTGGTCAGGCTTAGACCTTTTAAGCTGTTTAGAAGTACTCACGTGCGGTAGGTTTCAGCTCTTCATGGAAGCACCATTTCTCCAAATTCCGATGGGCGGGGGCCCTGTTCAGCATGTGTAGGAGTAATGTAAGACAATGTATTACTAAATATATTGATATGGATCACAAATTCAAATGAATAATTACTATCGCGAATTAAAATGTCTATGCAGATGTTGTATCAATATGTCTTAATCTAGGTGGAGTTGACAGATACATAATTATGTTACCTGTTTTAATTTTACAGCATAAAAACGTTCCAATAAAAACAGTTTACATAACTCTCATGTGAGTGTATAAAGGAATGGCTCAGTACTGAAATGTTGATTCATCACAGACCCTGACACCCACCGAGATTCCGTACAGAAATGGTTAAACCTTAAGATGCCAATCACAACATTTTTCATCAACTCACTTGTCTGCTGCTTACTTAATCACGAAAACACGCCTTAAATTTTGACCCCCTTGATCCCCGCTTTTATATAGGTAAACCGTATTTTTCTTGTTTCTGCTCTAAAATATAGATTGTGGGTACTCGTTAGAACCGCCTCACCGAGGCGGTTCTAACGAGTACCCACGATCAATATTTTGAGCAGAAATTAGAAAATTATCACAATTTTTCATCTTAATTTTTTTTTCGGCGATAATGATTAAAGTGTATTTGTATAGGCGTGTTTTCGTAATGTAAAAGTCATTGTTGCAAACAGTGTGGACCCAGATCAGACCGAACAGTCTGATCAGAGACCACAATGTTTGCTTGTATACAAAATTCTGTTTTGCAGATCCTTTAGAAGAAATATACAGATGTCATTTTCAGGTACAGTTTTTCTTAAGGGTCAAGGTAGATCCCCTGTATTTGTGCAAGGGCGACTTCTCTTATGGTATCACTGTTTTCTTCTTGTCATTACGAAAACACGCCTATACAAATACATTGCCACCTTTATCGCCGAAAAAATGAAAATTTTAAGCTGAAACATTGCGATATTTTTCTTATTTCTGCTCAAAATATAGATTGTGGGTACTTGTTAGAACCGCCTCATCGAGGCGGTTCCAACGAGTACCCACAATCTATATGTTAGAGCAGAAATAAGAAAATATTAGGTTTACCCCTGGAAACCCCAGTTTTACAATATAAACGTGGGGTTCAAGGGGGTCAAAATTATATAGGCATGTTTTCGTCATGACTACAAGTTTCAGTTCGTTCTAGCAGTTGTTCCTTAGAATTATTTCCCATTAGAGCAGCCTCCTGTTTAAGACTCGAAGTATGAAGTGTAAGCCCCTAATTGATGCAATCACTATAATGCATGTCGCGCTACGCATGTTTGCACATTTGAATGTTTTCCAGACAACGACCGTCAGCCTTGCGCATGGGCAGGCCAACATATTGCGATCAAAAGATAGCATGAATGCATTACATACAAAGGACCCTCGTCGTAACGACAGAACTTCTGATATTTTACCCTTAAATAGGATTTGCCGCAATAAGTAGTAAAATAGGTTATAACGTACCTTTTCTCCTGAATTACGTACTTTAAGAACGTGGAAATTTGTTAAAATCGCCTCGGCGAGGCGTTTCTAACAAATTTCCACAACATTCGTTTCCTTGGAGCGTTAGATCACAAGAATTTTTCGATGAAAGCGATTCCGACCCGAGGGCTGTCCGCGCCGATCGGGACGTAAGGATTCGCATTAGGAAAACACGCCTATACAAATACATTGTAAACTTTACCGCAGAAAAAAAACGATTTTAAGATGCAAAATTGTTGTATTTTTTCAGCAGAGATAAGTAAAAATAAGGTTTACGCTGTAAACCCCAGTTTTACTTTATATACAGTAGAACTTCGATGGCTCGAACACCGATGGCTCGTTTACCATGAATGTGTCGAACCCATTCTTGAGCCCCTAGCGAAATCCTCTACATAAGACATAGTGTGGGATAATTAAGGAGATTTTCGACTTTTATCTTGCAAATGTATGCTGTGTGTACTCATTAGAATCGAGTACACACAGCATACATTTATGTTACAGAACACCAAAAAGAAGTCCAAAAATACCCCCGTTATGTTTTCTGGAAGTATGCAACAGTGGCTCGAACTTCCGCTGTCTCGAACAAATTTCCATGGTCCCAAAGGGTCTCGAGCCATCGAAGTTCGACTGTAGTGGGGTTTAGGAGGTGTTCATTTCACGGACTTGTTTGCATGATATTTAAAGATGATTGGCTGTATATGTAGCTCCAGACAAGGGGGAGTATTGGGGATAATTTTGGGGATAATTTTTCTTCCATTTAAATACAGTAAAATGCCGCTATTAAGACCACCTAATACTGAAACTAAATCTGCTTTTTTAAAGCTTAATGAGAAGGATTCAGTTATTCTTTCTTTGTAATTGCTACACTCAGTGTCTGTCTCCTTATAAGAGACCACCTTAGGGACTGTTATTCTTTCTTTGTAATTGCTACACTCAGTGTCTGTCTCCTAATAAGAGACCACCTTAGGGACTGTTATTCTTTCTTTGTATTTGCTACACTCAGTGTCTGTCTCCTAATAAGAGACCACCTTAGGGACTGTTATTCTTTCTTTGTATTTGCTACACTCAGTGTCTGTCTCCTAATTAGAGACAACCTTAGGGACTGTTATTCTTTCTTTGTATTTGCTACACTCAGTGTCTGTCTCCTAATAAGAGACCACCTTAGGGACTGTTATTCTTTCTTTGTATTTGCTACACTCAGTGTCTGTCTCCTAATAAGAGACCACCTTAGGGACTGTTATTCTTTCTTTGTAATTGCTACACTCAGTGTCTGTCTTCTAATAAGAGACCACCTTAGGGACTGTTATTCTTTCTTTGTAATTGCTACACTCAGTGTCTGTCTCCTAATTAGAGACCACCTTAGGGACTGTTATTCTTTCTTTGTATTTTCTACACTCAGTGTCTGTCTCCTAATTAGAGACCACTTTAGGGACTGTTATTCTTTCTTTGTATTTGCTACACTCAGTGTCTGTCTTCTAATTAGAGACCACCTTAGGGACTGTTGCAAGCCTCGCGATTCTACAAGCGTTCTCGAAGCCTTGCCTGATAAACTTGATACCAAAAGACACTCACCTGGTATTCTCTATATATTGGTCTAGTCTAGATTTAAAAGCTAATTTTTTGGCACTGTTTAAGATGAAAAAGACAGATCTAAGGTGAAGTTTAAAATTTTTCATTTTTTGTGATTAATCGTTTTGTTTTGTGTGGCTTCTTAAATATACGCACTGGATAAAGATGTCTTCATCTGATTAAACAGTAAAATCCTATGGTAAGACCATATTTAGGCCTGTTCAAACGTGGTCTACAACACCTGCCTTTGCTGCTGCTGATGATGATGGTGACGATGACGACATTTATTCTGTTGCTAAATGTATTTAAATGGCAACAATAAATGAAATGCCAGATTATTATATATTGGAATATTATAATATTTATTAGGCACTCGAAGTAACGTGGAGTATACGTTTCGAAGCCTCGGGTCCTTTATTGGGTGCCATCTGTTTATGCATGCATTTTTATAGCTTCTGCTGTTTAACTGTTAGCCTGCCAATCACAACAATTGTCGTCTGCTTTGGTGTCTGTTGGCTAAGAGTCATTGTTGCAAACAATCTGGACCCAGATCAGACTGGGAGCAGTCTGATCAGGGTCCACAGTGTTTGCCTGTATGCAAAAATATGCTTGAAATGTTTGTAAGAAGGTGCAGCAGACGTCATAAATAGACCACATTTTTTCATCTTAAGGGTTAAAAGATTGAAATGTGAAGACAATTTGCATGAAATCTGCTGCAGACCCTTGGCTAAACTGTTGTACAACGAGACCTAAGGCCATGCAACTATAGTAAACTAAAAACCACAGCACTGACGCGTCATTCAGTTCGTTGCAGTATTCGATCGGAAGTCGATGAAAAAAACACAAACCGCCAGTTGATTACGTATTCAACAACCATAACGGTAACGTATAATCGGCGTCAAAGGCCACCCCCAATTTACCTTCATCATATAAATATATTACCACAGTATGGGAGCGGAAGTGAACGGCCATTTGCGATTGAACATCACTTGCGATTTGTACAGTGGACGATCAGTCACTTGCGGTATGTTATTTTCGCCGACACGGTAAGTAATTACATTTTTGTTCTGCGAACATAACGCTTATATGCAATATATATGTCTTGCTGGTAAGATGGATGTTTTTATCATATTCCAACCACATAAGTATGTTATTTTTTGGATGGCATGAGAAGAGCTAGATTGTTGATCACTTTGTTTATCGTAATGCCATAACCGGTTGACACAAGTGTAAATATGCATAAAACGTGTGTTAAGAAGCATTCCTTTGTTATTTAGCATTTTAGTTTTCTAATATTATCACTGATTGAATACAAATCAAAGACATCTTCAAAAATCTAAATCAGACCGAAAGATTGTTTAAAGTATGACACAGGGGAAAGGAAACGCTGTTCAGGTCACTTGCTTTTGTAAGTATTGGGATTGTACAGGTCAATTGCGATTAGTTTGAACGGTCACTTGTCAGATGATATTCTGAATATGCTTAAGTCTTTCGCTTACTGGCACCTTTTTCCCTATCTCCACCCTACTAACTCATACTGTATTGATGTGTCACAGCATCTCCACTTTTCTGGCAAAAGAGAAAAGAGGCCAAAAAATTAACTCCTGCCATTAGTCCCACTTTCACAGAATTTATTTATTTATTTATTTATTTGTCGTCTCCCGCTTGTGGTTTCGCTTGTTGAAAATGCGGTACGTCTTATTTGGAACCATGTCGATCAGACATTTTATTTGATTAGACCACAGGGCCAGTGGTATACTATGGAGTCACTGGTAGGCTGTTCATATGATCAAACGATTTTTTATGCGACACCAACGACAAGGTGAGTGTGGTCCGATTTCTGCACGACAATGCAGATATGCAACCACAAGCCCATAATAAGTCAAAGCGTTCACATAAAAAGTGGCCAACGGGCAGAGCACTGGCGTATAACAGCTTTCACATTTGTACAAGCCCATATTTGCTGTCATATTTGTACATGCTATACAACCTATACATCAACAAACTCTCGACCACGATAGACCACTGCTTATCCCATAAGCTCGCCTAGAGCATTCGGCTCTGGTGAGCTAAAAAAACTTGCCCTATCGTTAGCAAAATGTTTGGTTACTTTTCAGTTAGTCTTCTATAAAGTGTAGGAAAGTTGTCTGCTTAACGTCTCCAACAGTTTTCAAGCATTCTATTTGATATGATGTTACAAGCAAGTTGCACATGTGCCATTTTTAAGATGAAAAAGCACTTTTTGACAAAATTGCAGCATTTGCAACTTTGACATTTCATACTTCAGTCGGCAGGATCCTGGGTGTAGACTGGCAATTAGAATATTGCGAAAAAACAGTAAATTGTATAAAACATATTTCTGGTATATAACTTTAGACAGTATAATATGAGCTCAGCGTAGATCTAGAGTTTTGTAAAAGCTACATGCATATTAACCATATTCGTTCGTTTGGAATGCTTGAGATGTCATTTCACCTCAATGTCGGGTAAAGTCCCACGAAATTGGAAGCAACGTCTAAAATAACCTTCATAGTGTTGACGGGAACGTTAAATCCCGAATCAAACAAAAACTATTGTTTGTTTGATTTGAGGTCCAACGTCCCCGTCTACACTGTATAGGTCAATTTCGAGACGTTGCTTCCAATTTTGTGGGAATTTTACCCGACATTGAGATGAAATGACATCCCAAGCCCTGTTTCCCAATCAAACCAATAGGGTTTATATGCAGGGACAGCCCGACCCGCAACCCTTCTAAGCGGTTTGCACAAGCACCACGACTCTAGGTGCTATGGTATTTGACGGTCCGGCTCGCATCGCTTTGCCTGGGCAGGCTTAGATCCTCAAAGCGGTTTACCTGCGTGGAAGCATCATGCAGCCCATCTATTCCTTCAAGCCCCGGTGGGCGGGGACCGTAAAAACAATTGTAACAAGTACCATGCATGGACTACACAAAGGATGTCATTTAGCTTCCGGGCAGAGGTGAAACCGACCTCACATTAATGCAATCACAAGGACAGTCAAATCCCCCGCCACACTCTGTATCAAGGCTCAACCTTGTGACCTTCACCTGTGACCTTGACTTTAAGTTGACATGGTTTATTTATGGTTCTGCCCATCCGCTCACTCTGGGGTATATTTCACAAAAGTTTAATGAAAATCCTTCTAGGGGTAAAGGAGATATGGAACAGACACAAAAATCAAAGTTTCAAACTTTTCACCTTCAACTGTGACCTTGACCTTGAGTTGGCATGGTTTATTTATGTGCTATGCACTGATGGGGACATTTGACCAACATTTAATGAAAATCCTTTGAATGGGAAAGGAGATATGGAATGGACACAACATTCAAAGTTTCAAACTCGTGACCTTCCAATGTGACCTTGATCTGGTGTCGACATGATTCTTATATGGGCTCTGCACATGAGCTCATTGAGGGGGATAATTGACCAAAGTTTAACGAAAAACCTTTGAGTGGTAAAGGACAAAAAATTCAAAGTTTTATACTCGTGACCTTCAGATGTGACCTTGACCTTGAGTCGGCATGGTTCATTTGTGGGTTCTGCACATCAGCTCGTGAGAAGAATAATTGACCAAAGTTTAATGAAAATCTATCAAAGGGTACACACGATACGAAGCGGACAAAAAATTCCGGAGCGGACAAGTGTTACGGACAGACACAAGGACGGACAGACGGACGGACGGACGAAAGGACACTGGTTCTGCACATCAGCTCACTGAGAAGAATATTTGACCAAAGTTTAATGAAAATCCTTCCAAGGGTAAAGGAGATATGGAACGGACAAAAAATTCCAAGTTTCAAACTCGTGACCTTCAACCGTGACCTTGACCTTGTATCTGCATGGTTCATTTATGGGTTCTGCACACCAGCTCACTGAGACGAATAACTGATCAAAGTTTAATGAAATATATCAAAGGGTTTATGAGATATGGAGTGGACAAGAAAGTGTTACGGACAGACAGACGGACGGACGTCCGCGTCCGTCTACGCATGAGGGATAAGTTGTGGGTTACACAGCACAAATTCGGACAAATTTGCAACCCAGAATGTTGTCCATCATGGACACATTGGTACAGAACCTACTACCGGGGTTTGTGCAACTCAGAACTTGATTCTGTACGTTCAGCCCCACAAGTGATGGCCAACCATGGACATTCTGTCCGAACTTGTGCAAATATGATGTTTGGGAAAAACATCTATACCCCCCTCTACCGCCTGGAAGTAATTAGAAAATATCGACTTATGTGGTGCAACTCACAAGTCGATTTTTCCCCGCAAGTCCGGCCAGTACATATAAATCAACTCACAACTACCCTCTCATGGCAGCGGACGGATAAACGGACGGACGGACGGACAGACGAAGGCCATTCCTATAATCCCCGCTCCGCTTCACGGCGGGGGATTAATTAAATACTTTGTGAGTTATATTAAAAGTAATTAAATGTTACTGAAAGAGTCAAAGAAAATATGCAAACATGTCTTTAGGCTCTGTCCATCGAGGCTTGGAGAAATAGACTGGGATGCATTGCGCTTCCAAGCTGATGTGAAACCGATCGCACATGAGTAATGATAAACCGCTTAGAAGTTCGTCGACTGCCCTGACAAAGTGGTGCTAGTCGGTTCGTCTATGCATATAAACCTTATTGATTTGTTTGGGCGGTATGGACTGAGATGTCATTTCATCTCAGTGTCGGTTAAAAGCCACAGCATGGGAAGCAACGTCCGCAAGATTACCTGAATAGTGTTGACTTGGACGTAGCACCTCAAATCATATAAAGCGCGTGTTTTCACTTGATAACTCGGAAGTGAAAAGAGTTCCACACCATGCTGATGAAACAGTAGTAATGTCCCAATCGTATAAGAAGGAAGTGCTTTGGTTATTTGATGTCACTATCTGATCAAACTTCTTAGAATGACCCTGTATCACAAAAAAAACATGTTAAGTGTGAAATCACCATCGCAAGTGACTGTTCAATTTCAATGCTCAACTTGGCAAGTGACTGTTCAACTCCATTGATTAAAGATCGCAAGTGACCGTTCAATCCAATGTCAAGTGACCGTTCAGTTGATCTAAAGTGATGGGAATACAAGTTAAGATTTAGCTGCCGTATTTTACTTCAGTGTATACATCCTTTTGGTCAGTAGGCTTTATAGTTTATTAAAGATGCCAGGAAAACTAAACAAGTGGCCTCTAAATATTTATCCGTCATTTAATCCACTTTTTAGTAACGTGCGCCAGCATCAGTGAACAACATGTCAACTGATCACCATCGTTAATTCCACCGATAGGATCAATGACACCAACGAAATCATTATCAATAAAGTGACACATATATTGACAACTTACACAAATAAAAGCAATGGCCAAAACCTCACGCTAATGGCTTCTGTGTTTACATATTTGATATACCACGTGATAATGTCATATCGCAAGTGACTGATCGCCCACTGTACAAATCGCAAGTGATGTTCAATCGCAAATGGCCGTTCACTTCCGCTCCCATACTGTGATTACGCTTCACAACATCATTCATAAATATTCTAAACAAGGTATTTTACATTGTTAAGGTGACGTTAAATAACATTAAAAGTGCGTAATTGTTATTATAGTAAGCTAAGACAGATAACTGGTTGAAGAAAATTAGTCAGGTGTTTTAAGAAACATAGATACTCTTACATATTTGACTTTTTTGTGGGAACACTTCCAGCATTCAAGTGATCTGAATATATTATTCAAGAAAGAAAGCTCTGGAAAAAAATAAATGAGGTTAGGAGTGTTTATAAAGATATTTAGCTTTTTACGGAAATGGAGTTAATCCGTCTATGTGTGGTGTATGTGTTGTTAGTTCTTGCAGAAGTTCGTGGAACATCATTTGATGACATTAAAAAGGCAGTAGGAAATGGTTTACCTTGGGCCAATCCCCCAGCTACTAAAACACCCTGTGCCACAGACCTCTGCCAGGAATTTCAAAAAATGTGTAAGAATGGAGGACAGTGTGAAATGACACCAGAATGCGGCGCTAGATGCAAATGTACCAAAGGCTTTAACGGATTTTTCTGTGGGGAAAAGGTGGGAAATATTGTTCCAAAAGCAATGAAATTGCTTCGGGCTACTAAAAAACCAGTTTCTAATACTGTCGAACCTCGGACTAGTCCATTAACTTCAGAAACAAGTGTTAAGTCAGTTGCCCCCACTTCCCCTAGTTCAACAGAAACAGTTGTGACAACAACCGAAGTATCAGAAAAGTTTTCTAGTACTCTTGTAACTGCAACGACAATAAAATTGGAATCAACTAAGCCTATAAGATTAGAATCTACCAGGTTGTTCAATGTGTTAAAAACTACAGAGACTCCAACAACAACTACTTTATCAAACCCAACGCTTACTACAATACTACAAGCAAGCGAATCTGCAACAGACAGTGGTTTAAAATCGACAAAAACTAGTGTGATAAATAAAAGGTCAGCTATTAGCACTACAGAAACTGCACCTGTCAGTAGTGAAAGTTTAATGCCAAATAAAAACTACAAGATACTAAAAAAGTGGATGAGTATTTTAGATAAATTACGCGCGGGATAGGACCGGATTTATATGAGGTGGACTTGGCGAGGTGAACCAGTTCAGGGCCAACTTGTTCAAAGCACCGTTAGCTTAACGAACTCGTAAGTGATCTGAAATGTGAACTTTTCTAGTGAGAAACTTATCAAATACAGTAGTAATTTTGCTGTAAAAAAGTGAGTAGCTTTTGCGAATATTCGCAAATGCTACTCACATTTTTCAGCAAAACTATTAGTATATTTTTCATATTAACTGCTCAAAGCTTTAACAATGGGTCAGCAAAAGACAACGTTAGTTTTGAACACGTGGGCCCAGGCGCCATATAGCGTTATTTATTACCATTGGAAGACTCAGTGGGGCGAGGAGTGTGCCTGTCCTACGTTAACAACCAATGTTTTCATGGAACACAAATTCTCATTTTCTCTCCTGGATGTTACATACTTTTAACTAGTTGAAATCCACTTACAGTATGCATTTACATGAAATCCTTTCAGTGTGCGTATATGTGTGTGATAACATACTTTTTTATTTATATACTTGTTGTTGTATGTCTCTGTTTGTCAGGAATATGGTTAAATTCTGTGACTGTGTCGTGACGAAAAAATGAACAGTCTCCAGTAAAGTGCAACTATAGACACACAAAACTGCAAAATACCATGCATGAAGAACCTTTCAATGAACCTTTTTGCATCAAGTTAGTTAGACAGGCAAATGCCATTCAGCAAATAATTCCAAACCCTGATCAAGCAATGTATAAGCTCTTGTTCCAATTTTAGGTTTGATTCATGGTCTTGAATGATTTTTAGATATGCTTTAAGGGGAATAGGAACATCTAGCAGATTCTTCGGCCATTTTTCAAAGGGAGACAACTTACAGGATTTCCTGTTCTTTTTTCTATAAGTCCTGTCCCACTGAAAAAGAGGTCTACTCTTAAAGGAAAGAATTTGCTCCTTAGGGGCAAATTCTTACCTTTAAGAGTAGACCCATATTGACATGGGAGACAAAAATACTTTTAATGAGTTGCTTCCCCTGAAGGTGTCCCCATTCCCCTTAAATGGATATGCATGAGTATACAATGAACTGCACACCATTTTGTTATATGAAATGAGCCAGCGCATGACAAAATCTACAAGAACTCTTGAGCGACCAGCGAAGACTCAGATCTGATCATCCTGCGCATCCGCGCAGTCTGATCAGAGTCTGCGCTGATAGCATGTGCCTACTTTAAACTAATATCTATGAAAAGAGACATAAGCAAAAAGTCTTCACAAAGTAGATGGGTGCGCAGGTTGATTTGAATCTCTGCTGGCCGCACCGGTCTTATTGTAGGTTTTCCAGTTCATTGGTGTATGGATAACCCTTTATAGAACATACGAGGGTTGTTCGGAAAGATCGTAGAATTTTGCTATATCTTTGACATTCGTCATTCAATATACATGGGATTTGGTGTGAATAATCTTTAACCTAGTCTTGTATTTAACGGCACTACTGCTGGTGTCTGGGAATGTGTGGCGGCCGTAAAAGGTCTCCCTGTCCTACATCATAGTGCAGTTTATATTTTCTTGTCCTTTAGAACCATTGATTGCAATGTGGACTTTGAAAATATTTGAGAGTCACTGATGAAGCCTAATTAGCCGAAACTAGCTCGTCTGGCCCAGAAACATGTACATCTCATATTTTCCAGTTCTGCTTCCAAAGGATAACCCTTTTATAGAACATATTAGTCATGCGCCGGCTCACCTGACAAGGCTAGACGTACCATTTCTTGCATAAAGCTATCTCAATGTCTCCATTGCATGTCCGCGAGTGGAAAGGGCTCCGGCTCCTGAGCTATGTGATAAGTACATGTACTTTTTGTTCTCATTGCGATTATCAAAGGTTCGGGCTAGCTTTGGCAGCAACGCTACCTCAGGATCACTACGACATGTCTACTAGCAGTAGAGGCTCTGGCGATACTGCGCTTATACGCAGGCTCAGACGCGCTTATACGCAGGCTCAGACGCGCTTATACGCAGGCTCGGCTGAGCTTTGGTTGTTCGCCCATAGATGCGAAAAGTGTCATTTTCTCATGAGATGGCCCAACGACAAATGAGCCGTGGCACGGCATTTCCAACACTTTACATGTGCACGCAGCGAAGAAGGAGATCAGCCTGCGCTTCCAGAGTCTTACCAGAGACTTGTCTTGTATCAAGTATCATTGGGCCCTTAGCTATCATTAGAGCGCACAGCGAAGATTCTGATCCGACTGCGCGGATGCGCAGGCTGATCTGCATCTTCGCTTGGCGCACATGTAAATTGTACGAAATGCTTTGCCCCGGCTCAAATATTATGTTTGTCGCATTTGCTTCATGCAAATGGCAGTATAAAGATCCGGTTTTGCGTCCGTTGGTCGGTCCAAAAGATTGCGTCACCCTACCGTCTATCGTTCTGGTCAAGCTCATGTCAGAAAGGTGCGTCATCGTCTTCACGGTCTGCTCTTCCCTTTTTTCACCTGTGAAAATATCACCTGATATACTTGAATCTCATTCTTTATTAATTATAACAATAATGCATAATAGAGACAAAAATGTAAACTATGTCCTTATTTATGGACTTGCTTTATTTGTTCAGACTGTAAACTTCAGCATAATTTGAATTGATACATGAGAGAAGGTGCCTTAGCATTCTGAGATTTAGTCCTTCCAGCACGTTAATAAGTCCATGTAATGAACACCCTCTTAGATTCCACTTTATGTAGAGAAAACTGGAGTCTAAAGGGGTATACATTATTTTTCTTATTTCTGCTCAAAGACATAGCTTGTTAGAACTCGTTAGAACCACCACATTGAGGCGGTTCTAACGGTGCCCACAACCTTTGTTTGGAGTTGAAATAAAAAAAAAATCCACAAATTTTCATTGAAATACTAACCCATTGTATGCTAGTGGACTCTTCCATTGCTATATATTGGACAAGACCATTTTTCGTTTATTTATTTTATCTTCGACGGAAAATTCTGCTAGCAAATAGTACTGGCCCTGATCAGACGCCGCAGACGCCGTGTTCTGTGGCGTCTGATCTGAGCCTACACTGTTTGCCAAGGTACCCCTTAAGGGGTTTCCCATGCAGTGGGTTAACCATTTTGGAGATCTTTGTGTTGAACCTGTGTATTACCGTAATGGAATATTTTGAGCATAAATCAGAATTATATCACTTTTTTCCAGTCTTGGAGATATAAGATAATGCATTGTTATTCAGCTTGAAAATAGGGCTTTATGCATTACTTCTTCATGGGCACCTCTAAAATACCAGCGAGCAGACTCTGGCGAAGCTGTGCTTACGCTAAAGCTGCCCTGCATGGATACAATAATTACCATAGCAACAGATAAAGTTAGTATTTTGTGATGATGAAGGATAGTTTTTGTCAATTCTCCAAAAAGCCTATGTTATGGGAACTCATTTGAACCGCCTCTCCGAGGCGGTTCTAATGAGTACCCACAACATAGGTTTTAATGGAGAAATAAGAAAAACTATCCTGCGGTTATCCCAAAATACCTTATCTTCCTGATTTACAGTCTTGTTAATCCACGTGAATGATATTATAAATAAAAGATACATAATTATGTAGCTATGTTTTTCTATGAGTTTTCATTTGTACAAAAGTGTAACTATGGGCCCTCCGCGCCCCCGCCCATCGGGGCTTGGACAAATAGATTGGGCTGCATGGTTGCTTCCGCGCAGAGCTGGAACCTATCGAAAGTGAGAATAGTAAAATCGCTTAAACGGTTAACTAGATCAGGATCAGGCAGGAATCGATACAATTAACCCACAAATCCCACATCTGCCCAAGAAAAGTGGTGGACGTTGGACCGTTCTTTAAACCCTTGTGGTTTCTTTGGGTGGCAGGGCTTGAGATGTCATTTTATCTCAATGCCGGGTAAGAGTCCCCCAATCTCTTTTTCATTTTGATCAAACCTCTTAGTATCGGCAGATAATGAAGTGAAAACTGCATTTTATTTCATTTCGCATTGACTAAGTCAACGCAAAATGAAAAACAAATTTATCATATGACGTCGCGTCTGAGAGTGTAATAACGCCATGTAATATTTTCGATAATCCACTAGTGGATTAAATATGCAAATTAGCTAGATACGTCCCGTAACGTTACATGTAGGACGTCAAGAAACGACGTCGCATTTACTAACGGCGGAATATTGACATTTTTGTAAACAATCGTGAATAAAATGCGTTTTAAATGTCATTTGATAAATAGAATCTTGCATTCGTGCTCATGTATTATTGAATTTATTAAACGAGTTGAAGAAAAGGGATAAAATGCTCGGCAAAGCCTCGCATTTTATCCCTTTTCCTCAACTCGTTTAATAAATTCAATAATACATGAGCACTCATGTAAGATCCTCTATGATTATAACGATACTTCAGTTTGCGTTGTATCACCGGTACAATGTATGGACTTGCTAATGTGCATCACGAAAACACGTCGAAATAATTTTGACCCCACTTTTATGTAGTGAAATTGGAGTTTACAGGGGTAAACCTTAATTTTCTTATTTCTGCATGCTCTAAAATATAGATTGTAGGTACTCGTAAGAACGGCTCTAACGTGTACACGCAATCTATATTTTTTGGCAGAAATAAGAAAAATACGTGACAATTTTTCATCAAACTATTTTAGTTCTTTCGGCAATAAAGTTTACAATGTATTTGTATAGGTGTGTTTTCGAAATGATTTTAGGCTATTAGTAAACGTATAATTTTAATCTGAAACAGCAATTGTACGACAAGAACAACGAAAACAACAACAACAACAATAACAAACAGAGACCAATGCCATTCTATTTATCGCATCATTTAAAGCGATTCTTATACTTTCACGATTCCTATACAAAAATGTCAATATTCCGTCATTAGTAAACGCGACGTCGTTAAGGATGTCGTACGTCGCGGGGCGTATCTAACTGAATTTAATATAAGAATCTTATATGGATGTGAGGGGTGGATGGAAAAAGCCGTCACAAGAGTCACTGTCCGGCATCACGAGGCTCGCCGAGTGATGCCGGACAGTGATCCCGAGGGACGGATTTTTCTATCCACCCCTAGCACCCATATTGGATTCTTTTTCTTGCATACCTTCCATTTCTTAGCGCGGATTTTTAATGCTGCAGTCACTTCGGTTACCAACGTCCGCCATATTGTGTTGACACTGCAGGAATGTTTATTGACGTCACGTAACGTGCTGTGACGTCAACCTTAACGACGGCGCATACGAGGTCGTAATCAACCAGTGCATTTATCAAACACGCGATTATATTCGGTTTTGGGTCGAAACACCAGGGTCAGAACATAAATTTCTATCCCAGGGTAAAATCACGGATTTCCTTGTCTGGTGTGCAAGAATATTTAATCCACTAGTGGTTTATCGAATTTATTACATGGCGTTATAACATTCCCAGACGCGACGTCATGTGATAAACAGATGCATAGCATTTGTTGTTAGTTGTGTATAAAGATAATTTGTTTGTTGGTTGGTTTGGAGTTTAGCGACCCAGTCAACGTTAATTAGGTCATGTCACCTCACCACAATTGTACTGGACAGCTTATGTTTAACCCTTTTTGAACCAAATGGAATCTTCCTCCTCATATATACATTCCAAAATTTAGGGATGTTTTCTTCAATATTGATTTGGAAAATGGCTGAACATTTTGCAAATAGTGTAGGCCCTGATCAGACGCTGCGTTCTGAGGCGTCTGATCTGGGCCTGCACTGTTTGCCTGGGTACCCATTTTGGGGTTTCCTGTACAAAATGGGTTAAAATATTTACCAAAACAGTGCACACCTTTTCATCAGAAACTTACATTTACCCTTCTTGAATTAGCGGAAGTGGGAAGTATTTAAGTATCATTCTGAACGGGCAGCGGAAATCGACCACCCGACCGTCAGACGCATATCCGACTGAGCCATCGAGTCCGACTGATAAACATACTTGGCCGATTTCATTTTATTTGTTAGTTCGACTTAATATGTAGTTTGATTGAATACCTGTTTCAACAAATAGGACATGGTGTTGTTAAAACTCATATATGTCACGTATATACATAGATGTCAGACTTTAAGGATGATTGATCAATAAAATTGCTGACGATACATGATGCAAGATTTAACGTATTTTGACGCAGATGAGGTTCCCTCACCATATCAAAACTTGACTTGGAAGGAACCGCCGGTTTGTTTACGTACAAGACATTTTTTTATTTTGTAAACTATTATTTTTTGTTTATCATGGTGGCATGCTATATATGCGTTTTTGGTTGATTGCCTTAACTATAAATCGAAAATATTGCATTTATTTCGAACGTGTAAATATATATATCAATATACAACACATTATTTTTGTTTATTAAGGGTTTATGTATCCATTATAAACGAGCGACTATAGTTCATCAACGACTTTTGAGAGTTCAAAGATTAAGCGTGACAAGACAATTCCATATTTTAGGGGAAGCAGGTTTCGGACAACATTTACACTTGGTTTTAGATAGACAGGTAAATGTTTTGACATTGCCATCATGTAAAAGTCTTGGCTCAGTGGTTTCGTGTAACGCTTAGCACTGCGAGTCAAGCTAGAACCTTTTAGCCGAGTAGGGTTCAAGTCCCAGTGGCATTCATTTTTTTCTTTATTATTTTCTTTTTAATTTTCATCTTTATTTGCTTAATTTCTAATGTTAATAGTTGATGGTTTCCATCTTAGTAACATTTTTGATAATTTTACTAGAATCCGAGCCACAACGATTCCTTTGCGCTCGTTTCATTTTCCAATAAGATGAATATATACATCGTAGTGTGATGGACCACGTCCATCGGGGTTTTGAGAAACAGATCGGGATGTACGATGCTTTTTAACAGAGCTAAAATTGATCGCACATGAATAATGGTAAATCGCTTAGTAAATCTAATGCTGCCCGGCAGGCAAAGTGTTGTGAGTTGGCCCGTTCATTCATATAACCCCTTTTGGTTTCATTAGGAGGGCAGTTTTGTTTGATTTGAGGTTTAACGTCCCCGTCAATACTGTAAAGGTCATTTTTGGAGACGTTGCTTCCAATTTTGTGGGACTTTTACCCGACATTGAGATGAAATGACATCTCAAGCCCTGTCGCCCAATGAAACCAATAGGGTTTATTAGCATGGACGGTCCGCCTCGCACTGCGGTTGCTGGACAAGCTTAAATCCTCTAAGCGGTTTACCAGTACTAGTGTGCGAGCCGGATTCAGCTCTGCGTGGAAGCATCATGCAGCCCGTATATTTCTTCAAGCCCCTATGGGCGGGGGCCGTTTTAGGAGGGCAGGGTTTGAGATGTCATTTCATTACAAAAGCATGCCTATACAAAAATATTGGAAATATTTACCACCAAAAGAACGCAAAATCTAGATGAAAATTTACAATATTTATTTCTTATTTTTGTTCCAAACATAGATTGTGGGCACTCGTTAGACCGCCTCGACGAAGCAGTTCTAACGAGCATCCCCAATCTATTTATTAGAGCAGGTATAAAGAAAATATTGTTTACCCATATAAACCCAAGTTTTACCACATGAAAGTCGGGTTTGGGGATGTCAAAATTATATAGACGTCTTTTTGTGATGTCATCTCAATGTTTGGTAGAACCCCACAGAATTGGTAGCACGTCTCCAAAATGGACGGGGACGATAAACCGCCAATCAAACAAACAAACCAATATCTTGTGTGACCCACTTTTATGGTTTACGCGGTAAACCCGTGATCACATTTACGAAAAATGTTTAGGAAAAGTAAAAAAAAAGTAATAATACATAGATAAAAACCTCCCCCAAGACTTGAACCCTAGACCTCCATGTTGGCAGACGCGTTAGTAGACCCTCTCGACTATATTTCTATGTTACATAAGATTAAGAATAGGACGGTAGCTATCGCCAAGTGTAAAAATACCAATTAAAGGCGATTTACCTTAAATATGGACGAGTCCAAAATGAAAAGTGCAGTCACGTCTCACTGCGTTTTGAACGACTATAGAAGTCACAAAGCAATATCCATGTGGAATCATTTGTTGAAATATTTTTAAAAACAAATAACACCTTTTTGCTTCTTTCCATGAATACGAAGTGCAATGGCGTGGCAAGTAAAGTACAGTGAAATTCCGCTATTAACCATTATCTTGCTGAATATTCATTTAAGCCACACCCATTTCTGTCTATGAACCAATCAAATTATTTTGTGTAATTTATTGCTACAAATTCATAAATATCATACCAAACAGTGTAGATCATGATCAGATGGCTTCTTCAGAAGCCATCTGATCTGGATCTACGCTGTTAGCAAAGATAGGGGTTGTCGTGAACAGCAAGATAAGAGTTAAGACCACCTAAGATTAGGACTAATTCTGCTATAAACGCTTATTTTGAAGGGTACACTTACTGTTTCTTTGTGTTTTCTGCCTACAATGTCCTCTGAACAGGGACCACGTTTGGGACTGTTCAAAATTTTGAACAGTCCCAAAGGTGGTCTTAAAATAGGAATTTTACTGTAGAAGGTATATGTTACGCAAAGCAAAGAAATCATCTGGTCAACAATTTTCTATAGTACTGTACATGTATGTCTGGGTCAGACTAGCTAGTTTGGGCCAATTAGGCCTCATCAGTGACCCTCCATAATGGAATCAATGATCCCAGAGGACAATAAAATACAAACTACACTATGCTAGGCAGGGCGATATTTATTCCCTTAACACCAGCTGTAGTGACGCTAAATAAATTCTATAAAAGCGTTAACCTTGGGAAGCGAAGACTAATACACCACAGAACTGAAAAGTACGGATTGTACAAGTATTTCTTGGCCAGACTAGCTAGTTTCGGCCAATTAGACCTCATCAGTGACCCCCAAAATATTTTTCAAACGTCACAATGGAACCAGTGATCCCAAAGGGCAAGAAAATACAAACTACACAATGATGAAGGACGGGGAGATCTGACCGCCACACATTTTCTTAACACTAGCTAAGGTGACGTTAAATAAATTCTGTTTTGAAGCAAAGAATACATCGAATAATTGAAAAGTATGGAGGTAGCATAACCACTAGGCATTATAATGAATAATATGGAATCAAAATCATCTTATGCATGAAAATGAACAGTGTAAAAAGTTTAGCTAGTCTAGTCTCTTGTTTCTTTTTGACGATCCTATGCTTGGAGACTCTACCAAACAATACTCGCCATTACTAACAAGTTGATAAACTTTTAATAATAAAGATACCAAACATTATCAGCCTTTTATTATCAGACTAGTAGATAGTCTAGTATGAAGAGTACAAGTATTTCTGGACCAGACTAACCAGGCCGCATCAATGACCCTCAATTATTTTCAAAACTCCACAATGGAATAAATGATTCCAAAGGACAAGAAAATATAAAGTACACTATGCTGGCAGGCCGGCCGCCACTTATTCCCTTAACACCAGCTGTAGTGATGTTAAATATGTTCAATTAAAGGGTTCTGCTTTGGAAGCAAAGAATACACCACAGAACTGGAAAGTATGGAATGTAAAAGTATTTATGGGCCAGACGAGCTAGTTTCCGCCAATTAGGCCGCATCAGTGACGCTAAAATATTTTCAAAGCTCCATATATGGATCCCAAAGGACAAGAAAATACAAACTACACTATGATGAAGGGTAAGGAGTCTTTTTGCGACCGCAACACATTCCCTTAAGACCACCCATCTAAATCCCACTTTATATAGCGAAATGTGTGAGGTTTAAATTAGTATTCCGAGTCATTATTTTTCTTATTCTTGCTGAAAAACATTAAACACGCCATTATACTACACGGTTGTGTTTTCATAATGTAAAGAAATGTCGCTTCACTTCACTAATCTATCTTTTAACCCATAAAATGTCAATCACGACAATGATCGTCTGCTTTGTCGTCTGCCGGTTACTTCAAACATCATTGTTGTAGACAGTGTTGGACACAGATCAGACTGTTTCTCTAGGAGTAGCCTGATCTGGGTCAACACTGATTGCCTGTAAGCAAAGATGTTTTTCAAAACGTTTACAAGAAGATTCAGCAGACGACATAAACATACATTTTCAGATGCAGTTTTTTCTCGGCAACTTAAGAATGAGCCCTATGACGAAGAAGCAAAACTTGGTAGGTGATCGCCTTTTGCTTATTATAGACATATTTTTGCGACTTCTTTTTTAGCTTCTTTTTCACAATTTCCTTTTATTTTTTCTTGTTTCCGCCCCCGCCCATCGGGGTTTGAAGAAATAGATGGGCTGCATGATGCTTCCACGCAGAGCTGAAACCGGCCCGCACACAAGTACTGGTAAACCGCTTAGAGGATCTAAGCCTGTCCATGCTTATAAACCGTACTGGTTTCATTGGGCGGCAGGGCTTGAGATATCATTTCATCTCAATGTCGGGTAAAAGTCCCTAAAAATTAGAAGCAAAGTCTTCAAAATGACCTTAACAGTTTTGACGGGGACGTTAAACCTTTAATAAAAAAAAAATATATATATATATATATATATATATATCTGTGATTATCCAGGGATAGCCCCTATGCGCTCCTAGCGCCTGATTACCTTAAAAAGAAGCACATTCGGACACGATACAGGCAAAACGCTGCATTAACGTTTCTCATGTCACTGAAACTGCGCTTTTCAAACGAACATTTTTATATCTAAAGATCGCGGGTGTTAGCTTTATTGCCTTAGCGTGGCCCCCGCCCATAGGGACTTGAAGAAATATATGGGCTGCATGATGCTTCCACGCAGAGCTGAATCCGGCCAGCACACTAGTACTGGTAAGCCTGTCCAGGAACCGCGGTGCGAGGCGGACCGTCCATGCTATTAAACCCTATTGGTTTCATTGGGCGACAGGGCTTGAGAAGTCATTTCATCTCAGTGTCGGGTAAAAGTCCCACAATATTGGAAGCAACGTCTCCAAAATGACCTTTACAGTGTTGACGGGGACGTTAAACCTCAAATCAAACAAATTGCCTTAGCGCTCGAACAGGTGTGTCGAATAGTCATTAGAATCGACTGCATACCAGTTGAAGATAAACCGAGAAAAAAACGTCCCTAAATTATTCGGTAGTAGGAAAAGGAGCTCCCCTAGCGGCATCTTGAATATTCATGGGACCCGCCGTATCTGTTTCGGAAATGTTCGGGAAAAACAAGTAACGGGAGCACTTTTAGAGGTAGAAGAGCACCGGTAAGGGTATATACAGCGATTGGAGTAAATGTGGTAGTACTGCAGTGGAGCTCTTCTATATGAACATGGGAACTGATGTGAGTATATCTACATTTGTATTTTATTGAATACGGTAATACTGCAGAGGAGCTCTTCTATACAACACGGAGCACTGATAGGAGTACATCTACTTTGTTTGTGTAATAGTACTACAGAGGAGCTCTTCTATACGACAAGGAGCACTGATAGGAGTACATCTACTTAGTTATGTGTGCTAGTACTGCAGAGGAGCTCTTCTATCCGAAAAGGAGCACTGATAGGAATAAATATACTTTGTTGTATGTGGTAGTACTGCAGTGGAGCTCTTCTATACGTACATGAGCACTGATAGGAGTATATCTACATTTGTACTTTGTTGTATGTGGTAATACTGCAGAGGAGCACTTCTATATGACAATGAGCACTGATAGGAGGAGCTCTTCTATATGACATGGAGCACAGATAGAAGTATATCTACTTTATTATGTGTGGTAGTACTGCAGAGGAGCTCTTCTATACAACAAGGAGCACTGATAGGAGTATATCTACTTTGTTATGTGTGATAGTACTGCAGAGGAGCTCTTCTATACGACAAGGGGCTCTGATAGGAGTATATCTACTTTGTTATGTGGGGTATTACTACAGAGGAGCTCTTCTATATGGCATGGAGCACTGATAGGAATATATCTACTTTATTATGTGTGGTAGAACTACAGACTAAGTAGATATACTCCTGTCAGTGCCCCTTGTGGTATAGAAGAGCTTAACTACAGTATTAGCACACATAACTAAGTAGATATACTCCTATCAGTGCTCCCTGTCATATAGAAGGGCTTCACTGCAGTACTACCAGACATAAAAAAGTTGATTTAGTTCTATAAGTGATCCTGTTCGTATAGAAGCGCTCCTCTGTAGCACTACCACACATAATAAGCGCTCCTTGTCGTAAAGAAGAGCACCTCTGCAGTACTACCAACATAATAAAGCAGATATACTCCTATCAGTGCTCATTGTTGTATAGAAGGGCTCCTCTGCAGTACTACCATACATAAAAAGTAGAAATACTCCTACCAGTGCTCCTTTTCGTAAATAAGGGCTGTTCTGCAGTACTACCAACATGATAAAGCAGATATACTCCTATCCGTGCTCCTTGTATAGAAGAGCTCCCCTGCAGTACTACCACACATAATAAAGTAGATATACTCCTACCAGTACTCATGTTCGTATAGAAGAGCTCCACTGCAGTACTACCACATACAACGAAGTATATATACTCCTATCAGTGTTCCTTGTCATATAGAAGAGCTCCTCTGTAGTTCTTCCACACATAACAAAGTACATATACACCTTTAGTGCCCCTTGTCGTATAGAAGAGCTCCCCTGCAGTACTATTACACACAACAAAGTATATATACTCCTATCAGTGCTCATTGTCATATAGAAGTGCTCCTCTGCAGCATTACCACATACAGCAAAGCACTAATGTAGATATACCCCCATCAGTGTTCATGTTCGTATAGAAGAGCTCCACTGCAGTACAACCACATACAACAAAGTATATATACTCCTATCAGTGCTCCTTGTCGAATAGAAGAGCTCCTCTGAAGTACTACCACACATAACTAAGTAGATATACTCATAACAGTGCTCCTTGTCGTATAGAAGAGCTCTGTAGTACTATCACACAAAACAAAGTTGATATACAACTATCAGTACTCCTTGTTGTATAGAAGAGCTCCTCTGCAGTACTACCACACATAATAAAGTAGATATACTCATATCAGTGCTCCATGTCATATAGAAGAGCTCCTCTGTAGTTCTACCACACATAACAAAGTAGATATACTCCTATCAGCGCCCCTTGTCGTATAGAAGAGCTCCTCTGCAGTACTATCACACACAAACTCCTATCAGTGCCCATTGTCATATAGAAGTGCTCCTCTGCAGTATTACCAGTATTACCACATACAGCAAAGTACAAATGTAGATATAATCCTATCAGTGCTCATGTTCGTATAGAAGAGCTCCACTGCAGTACTTCCGCATACAACAAAGTAGATATACTCCAATCGCTGTATATACCCTTACCGGTGATCTTCTACCCCTAAAAGTGCCCCCGTTATTAATAATCTGGAGTAATGGGAACGGTTGCGCAGGGAACCAGTTTGTTAACTTTCAAGGGTAATGGATACACATTCAGGGCAGGCAACTCATGCAAAATATTTTTTGTTTTTCATGTCAGTAAGGAGATCTACTCTTATAGAAAGAATTTGCAAATTCTTTCCTTTAAAAGAAGACCCCTTCTTCAGGTCTTATAGAAAAGCGAACAGGAAGTCCCAAAAGTTTTCTCCCTTAGAAAAATGGCGGACAAATCTGCCAGGAGTTCTCATTCCCCTTGAAGGAAAATAAGTATTCGCTTTTCTGACTGTGATTTGAATATTCTTGGTCGAGGTCAGTTAAACCTTTTACATGCTACCCACAATAATTATCATCTGCTTTGTTGTCTGCTGGTTTGTAGCAAATAGTGTGGATCCAAATCAAACTGATCCTATAGGCTAGGAACAGTCTGATTATGGGGTACACAGTATGCGTATATATAAGGCTAATAAACAAGGCAAGTAGATGCAGCAGACGGAACAAAGAGATGACATTTTCAAGTGCAGTTTTTCTTGGCATCTTAAGGATGAAGCATTTTAGAACCTTTGAAAGTTAACATGGGCGTTCATTGAAGACCAACGAAACAGTTTTCTTTCTTTTTAGCTCACCTTTCACGTAGTGACAAGGTCGTACGTCCGTGCGTGCGTAAACAATATCTTCTAACGACATCCCTAAAAACCACTGATCGGATTTTGACCAAACTTCACAGGAATGATCCTTAGGTGGTTCCCTTTCAAAGTTGTTCAAATGGTTCAGGTCCGTTCCACATCTAGGTCATTTTTTTGTTTTAATAAAAACTTAAAAACAATCTTCTTCTCTGAAACCGCAAGACCCAGGTCTTTGTATTTGGTATGAAGCCTAATCTAGTGAATCTAATCTACTAAGATTGTAAAAATTAAAGCCCTGGAGCAAAAATACCCCCGCGCCGGCCAACCGGTTTAACATAGACTTGTACAGAGAAAGCTTTTAAAAACCTTCTTGTCTGAAACTAGACGGTCCAGTTGTTTGATATTTGGTATGAAGCTGTATCTAGCGGACCTCTACCAAGCTTGTTCATATTATAGCCCTGGGGCCAAAAATGCCCCCGCGTTTTACATAGACTTATTTAGCGAAAACATTTAAAAATGTTCTTGTCTGAAACCAAAAGGCCAAATTCTATGATATTTGGTAAGAAGCTCCATCTAGTGGACCTGTTCAAATTATAGCCCTGGGGCAAAAGAATGGCCCCACCTCGGAGCCCACCGGTTTTACTTTGACTGATAGAGGGAAAACCTTAAACAACCTTGTCTGAAACCAGAAGGCCGAGCTAACTAGGGATCTGATATTTGGTATGAAGTTGTATCCAGTGGACCACTACGTAGATTGAACATATTTTAGCCAGGGGACCAAAATGGCCCTGCCCGGGGCCCACTGGTTTTACATGGAATTATATAGAAAAACCCCTTTAAAATTTTTCGTGTTGTAAACCAGAAGGCCGAGGAGAAGAACTCTATAAGTAATTTACGCTTTCGTTCTAATCCTATATTGCTTGTATGTCAAATTTGTAACCATGTTATTGGATGAATTTTGTAATAAATATGTTTAAACCAACCAGAAGGCCGGGTCTTTGATGTTCGGTATGAAGCTTCATCTGGTTGACCTCCACCAGGTGTGTCCAAATTATAGCCCTGGGTCGAAACATTATCCCGCGTTGGGGCCCACCGGTTTTACATAGACTTTTATAGAGAAAACCTTTAAACTATTATTGTCTGAAACCATTAGGTCCAGGTCTTTGATAGTTGATATGAAGCTTCATCTAGTGGACCTCTACTGTGACTGTTCAAATTAAAGCCCTGGGTATAAAGGTGGCCCCCACCCCGGGGTCCATCAGTTTTTCATAGACTTGTATATGGAAAACCAAGGTCATTGATGTTTACTATGAAGCTTCATCTAGCAGGCCTCTGACAAAATCGTTCAAATTATAGCCCTGGAGTCGAGAATGACCCGGCCCCGGGGCCCACTGGTTTTACATCGACATACGACGGATGTTCGAAAAGAATTGCTTATTTCTATCTGGAGACTTCAAATTTCAAGTTAGTCCAAAAGTGCTCATTTCATGCCCTCGAAGTACTCCCCGTGGCTAGAAATGCAAAGTTTCAGCCGATGTACCAACTTCTTGAAGGCGTCACGGTACGCTGATTTGGGCACAGTAATCAGGTACTAATGAATGGCAGATCCAAGTGCCTGTCGGAACTGGTATTTCCGCCCAGCAAGGAATGAATTCAATTTCAGAAACAAGAAGAAATCACATGGGGCAAGGTCTGGGGAATAAACAGTTACTTTTTCTTTCTTCAAAAACGACGCAACTATTGCGGAGGTATGAGCGGTTGCATTGTCATGTAGAAGACGGACATCTTTAAAACCAGTGGCAGGGCGTCGTTTCTGACAATACTTTTCTCAGTGTCTTTTAGGTACTTTCCGGTAATGCTTTTGTCCTTTTTCACCGGCACTTTTATTGCGATTCCTTCACCAGAGTAGAAGATTACATACAAAGCCTTCTTTGTACTCAAAGAATATTTGGCAAATTATTGGGCGTTTGCTGTGTTTAGTGGCCCAGATCTTATTGTTAACCTTTCTGACGGGCTCAAAATAATGGACCTAGGTTTCATCACCTGTGACGACATTGGCAAACTGCTTTTTGTCATATCTTGGAAACATTTGAAGCAGCTTTTTTGGCCACTTTAACCCGTTGCCCCTTTTGCTCGTCAGTCAACAGATGTGGCACCCATCTAGCAGAAATCTTTCTGCCTTTCAAATGCTTCTTCAAAATAAGGCGAACCGTCTACCTATCGTGCGATATCACGAACTGTAAATCTGGCATCTCCTTCAATGATTTCCTTTATTTTGGAAACGATTTTGTTACGAGATGCAGATTTTGGCCTACTTGATTCAATTTTCTTTTTCCACCGCCGAACTGTGTCATAAGACACACAAGAATGTCCAAAATCAGAAGAAATTTCAGTCATCAGCTTCTTCGCAGAACCAAGTTTTGAGAAAGCTTATTTCATCTTTTTAGTCGACGCTTCTACCAACCATTTTTAACGCAGTGGTCAATGACTGCGTGTATTCAAATGGCAAATTTTATGTCTTACACTTGGTATAACATGTACATTTACACACCATTGTGTAGATATTGAATAGCCCTATACAAGTATGTATTGGCATGTGGATATCGAGCTAGAGGGCAATAAACAATTCTCGTATAGGGAAAACCTTTAAAACATCGTCTTGTCAGAGACAGGAAAGCCCAGATCTTTAAAATTTGGTATGAAGCTTCATCGAGTGGACCTCTGCTATGATTGTTTAAATTATAGCCCTGGGGACAAAGGTGGCCCCACCCCGGGGCCCTTAAGTCTTACATAGACTTATATATGGAAAACTTTAAGAATCTTCACGTCTGAAACCACAAGGCCCAGGTCTTTGATGTTTTGCATGAAGCTTCATGAGGGGGACCTCTACCAAGATTATTCAAATTATGGCCCTGGGGTCAAAAATGGTCCTGCCACGGGGCCCACCGGTTTTACATAGACTTATATAGGAAAAACCTCTAAAATTCTTCTTTTCTGAAACCAGATGGCCCACGTCTTTTCTATATAGAATGAAGATTCATCTAGTGACCCTCTGCCAAGATTGTTCAAATTATAGCCAAACATTACCTGCCCCAGGGCCCGCTGGTTGTATATAGAGTAAAGGCATTGTTAGTTTGAATGAGCCGGTTCATCCCCATCTGGTACACAAGGCCCTGACCCTCAATGTCCGTAAGGTGACCAGGTAGTGAAATACAAGTAAGCTCCGTATTGTCAAAGGGAATCACTGACTCATAAGTCTAGCTTCTGATGGCAATTCTCGCCCTTGTAACCATGAGGCATTGTATGTTAAATTATGGCAGTTCATCTCTGTCTGGTGAACTAGGACCTGACCCTCAATGTGCCTAGACAGTGACACACAAGTCAGCTGTGTATTGTCAGAGGCAACCACGTGCACTGGAGCATATGTCTAGCTTCTGATGCCAACTCCACACCTCCTCTTTGTCATCATGGAGCATTGTACATGTATGTTAGTCTGAGCCAGTTCATCTCTGTCTGATGCACTAGGACCCGGCCCATAATGTCCACAAGGTACCTGGATAGTGGCATATAAGTCATCTCTGTATTGTCAAAAGCAACCACTGGCTCATAAGTCTAGCTTCTGATACCAACTCGGACCCCCATGTTCTCCCACCTCCCCTTTTCACCATGTGACATCATAAGTAAGACTGAGCCGCTTCATCTCCTACTGGTGTACTAGCGCTTTACTATCAATGTCCTAGTGACATACAAGTCAGCTCTGTATTGTCACAGGGAACTACTGACTCATTTGTCTAGCATCTAATGCAAACTCTTGCCACACCCCCATCCCCATTTTATCACCACGAGGCATTGTAAGTTGGACTTAGCAAATTCATCTCCGCCCCTCAATGTACGGAGGGTGCCCAGATAGTAACATACAAGTCAGCTATGTAATGTCGAAGAGGACTTTTGAAAGACTTCATCCTTGGAACGAAAACAATTTAGAAGGAATGTTTCATGGGTGACCGTCTGACAAAACGGCTCATAGTCGTTTCGCTCCACTGAACGTAAACTTGAGCATGAAAACTAAATAATAATAATAATAATAATAATAATAATAATAATAATAATAATAATAATAAAAAACCTTTAAAATGACTTCTGCTACTAAATAAGTAGACTGATTTTGAAATAATTTCACACTGTAGCTTGGGTCACTGTCAACCAAAATGGCTCAAACCATCCACTCCACCTTATATTACCTACCATTTTATCTGTAAAATAAGGATCAGGTGAGCGATCCGGGGCCATTATGACCCTCGTTTTTTGGCCTTTTTCACAATTTAGTCAATCTCAATAGCATCACGACTGAAAAGATTCGTGACACTGGAAACGTCTTAGTCATTTTATTTCTTGGTCAGTGCAGGTTATTTTCCTATTACCAGCCTTAGTCACTATATCGTGTCCAGCTATCTTATAATGCCTTTCACATTTTTTGTAGAAATTATAAATTAAAATCATGCACGCATATTTATCGTTATAAACTCTAATCTATTTATCAACATGTTTACGGTGCAATATTAAGACATTTTATAAATGATTATCATAGAATATGACATGACTATGCTTACGTAAAAAGAGACCTTTGGTAGAGTGCGTGACCGATTATTTCTCGAACTCAATCCAGGTAAAAATAATTCTGGAATCCCCTACTTTATTAAAAGGGGAGTGGTGTCATCAGGCCCCACTACGTATACTATCTTTAAGAAATAGGATGGGTTGCATGGTGCTTCCGCGCAGAGCTGAAACGGACGGAACCTTTGCGTTCTGGTAAACCACTTAGAAGGTCTAAGCCTGCCGAGGAAAAGTGGAGCGAGTCGGGCCGTCCCTTTACCCTAACGGTATCTTCAGCAAGTAGGGCTTGAGATGTCATTTTATCTCATTTGGAATTACTCCCAACGTCTCCAGACTTACCTTAATAGTGTTGACGGAGACGCCACATCTCAAATACAAAACGAACGTATACAATCATTAGTCGGGGCTTTGAAATTCGTTGCACTCATACCTACATTATTTTCTCCCACTTAGCTATGATATGAAATTGTTTTGAGGTCACTCAGTGTCTTGAAAATGGTGTTAGAAAATTAAAAAAGTGTGTGGTGTGGGGAGAGGGGACATAAAAAGGGGAGATATATGTTCCAAAACTCTTTTCTCACTTAAGCATCCAAACAATTCCAAACGACATCTCCCCTGACACTACAAGGCCAGTTGGAACCAAATTACATGTGAAGCCGCCAGTAGGTGATTGAACAAACATGTATTCTCAAAGTCTGGGTCACAAATATCCACCATGCCCATATATGGTAAAAACCTTTGAAAATTGCCTTCTCAGGAACCAAACTACCGATGACCTTGAAACTTGGTATACAATATTGGGGACTCGGGCCCTATCGAGTATGTTCAAATGATGATATTTGGTTAATCATGGCCTTTCTTACGTCAAGGTCATATTCTTGTATGGAGAAGACTGGATTTTCTGGTTCTTTTACAGCTTATGACATCAGATCAGCTAAATGATCCTGGGGCCATAAGATTATTTTTTTTTCTAAAACTACTGTGCTAACTGAAACCAAATTACATAAAATGCATCAGTGTGGTTGAGAAATCAAAGTGTTTTGCCGGATCTGGGTGGTTGTCATGCCCATATATGGCTAAAATGATTTTTAAATCTGCATCTCAGGAAATATAAGACTTTGGTATGCAGCATTTTGGACTCTAGTCCTATTGAGTTTTTCAAAGATGACCATGATCTATGCTACGGCAACAGAAAAAAAAGATTGATTTCAAAACAACCAGGCAGGAACGATCCTGGGATGGGCATCTACTAAACCATTATGGTCTGTTAAAATAAATGGCCACCAAGGAGTTGGACGATTTATGCTTACTTGAGCTCAGGTGAGCGTAGTGTCCCATGGGCCGCTTGTTTATCATTTTGTGTCCAGGGTAGTTAACGTTATTAAAAGTCGCATAAAGTGGCGTTACCATGATACAGTAGCCACAGTTTTCTGCTTAACTGATTGCGCTTGTTTGGTAGTGAGAACCTTACGTTAAGCTGATGACCAGCAATACCTCTGTTCAGTGAAGATAACAAAGCGCCCCTATTTCAGTGTCTTTTTCAAAGGGTTGGCAGATTTTTGTCCAGTATTTGATAGTTGATGAGTTACGTCTCTAATTTGAACGGGCCTCCGTGGCCTTGTGGATAAGAACGCTGACTTAAACATTAGGTCTCTCACCGCTGTAGGTTCGAGCCTCGCTCGGGTCACACGTGTGACGCCAAGTTCTGCAGCGGAAGGTCAGGTGTTTTTTCTCCGGGTACTCCGGTTTTCGCCCACCTCTGATTAACAATCGGCTCGATATGAGTGAAATAATCTTGAAAGGGCCGTAAAACCAAAAAAAAAAAAAAAAACGTCTCTAATTACAATTCAGCCTCTTTTTGACTGAAGGTCTGTGAAATTCTACTGCAACAAAAAACAAAAAAGAAACATTATATAGTATTTGGTAGAATGGCTTTTGCTAAATGTTTTAGCGGTTTACTGTTTTGGTTTTTTTCCCAAAAAGCTGCTCCACTTAATCTAAATATCAGCATCTAATTCTCCAACACGGATTTGACATACTCCAGCTTATCTGGCTTATCTGATGATTGAATGACTGGTTTGGGTTTATCTTTTGGCAAACATGCTCAAATTGAGGTCACCAATTTACATGAAGACGCAGAAAAGGTCAATCGAGAGACTTTGTTGAACCCGACCTTCCCACCCTTCTTGACAAAGGTGTAGAAAAAGAAGATGGAGCTGGCTTTACGTAGGAAGCGTGACATTTACTATCCTGTTCAAAATATCTGACATGTTAGGTTTTAACCTCAAGTAAATTAACCCGTCTAGTTTATTTCAAATCTACGGACACACTTCCGCCAGAACGCCTGGTGGTAGGTACCTAATGCCCTGTCTCTGGTAGGGCTAACCGAAGCCCAACTGTTGGGTTTCCTTTGCTGCAGCATTCTAGCTATTTCATGTGGTCGAATTCTTATCGTTGTTTCATCTCTTGTTTAATCACGACAGATCCAAGGGCGAGAATTGTGGCCACTTAAAATCGATTAAAGCCCGCATTCCTACCCGCCCCCATAAAAAACTTTACAGACGCCGTTCCAAGGCCGTTCTTCCGTTGTGGTTTATTTAAGAAATAGATCAGCTCTAACTGTAATTTGTTGAGTAATAAATCACAGTTTGGAGGTCAGTTGTAAAGTAGACAAATCACGAGCGCGTAGCGCGCGTGATTTGTCTACTTACAACTGACCGACAAACTGTGATTTATTACACAGCAAATCACTGGCTAGACCTGGCTAGAGTTATACCTTTACTCTTGGAAGACTGTTTGATGGGGTGGCTAAAAGTAAGGGTAGCTAAATGTAAGGGGTGGCTATACATTACATTAAAGCACGGGTACAATTTACTTTTACTCGTGCGACTTGCCAGAAAGCAAGGTACGCAGAGATCTTGTACTGGCCAGTAACATTTACGAGTTTAAAAAATAATAATGTCGATGTTAGTTGGGGTGCCTTCAGCACAAACCTTTGGATAATAAATCTTGAAATATACAAAGTATACATTAAATGTTGATTCATTCAAGTCACCAGTTTAGTTTTCGTGAACAGTGAGAATCACTTGATATTTCACCCGCTGACATGGTGTGTATATTCACCTAAATAAAAACCAGAAGGAAATGATCGTCAGTAACTGTTCAAAAATATATCTATTGGCCCATGTAACCAGCCAGCAAAAATATTATTTTATGTACGTTTTAATGTGGATTTTATCACGATCTGTGATACAACAAGACAAAACGGTATAAGGGCGCATAGGTATCTGAGCCTCTTGTTTATGTGCAGATTGGAACAGATTCACCAAGTATCATATGCACGTACAAAAATAACCTTTCTGCATACTCACGTAAAAGAAATTATTTCAAAACATACTAAATAATCTTAAGCGCGAAAATAGTGTAAATTTTATCAGTTTTGTGGAGGTAAAATTTCAATGGTTAAAATTCATGGTATTACCACATGTATGAGGTGCCGTTTTACTATTCAATCGAATTTCAAGATATCTATAAACAAAATAATGATATCTATAATACAAATATAGGATATCAATAAATATTATTAGATATCTATAAATAATATTATATATATTTTATTTATTTTATGATATCCATACTATGTTAAGGGATATCTATTATTCCAACTACAGATATCTTTTATTCGATATATAAATATCATTTAAAGATATAAATAATTACATAAATAATTACATAATTACATTTATTGGTATCCATAATATATTTTATGATATCCATTATTGAAAATCGTGATATCTATAATTCAGCCTTTTAAATGATATCTATAATTGGATTTTTTGATATCTATATATACAAAGGAATAATCGATATCATTAAACAAATTTATAGATATCAAGAAATATATATTACAACAAAAATATTGATAATTACAGATATCAATAATGTCAATTATAGATATCTATAATTTGATTTATAGATATCTATAATTTGATTTATAAATGCCTATAATAAAATTATAGATATCTCGAAATTGTATTAAATAGTAAAATGGCGCCCCATACGGATGTAGTTACGTCATATCATGAATTTTGGTGTCTTCGAGTATTGACAAATATTTCGACTGATGATATAAACCAACATTCAGTTGTCATAACTAAACTTCATCCAACTATACCGTTCGCATTATCATGACACGTGATTATTTAGCAAATCTGGTGGGAAAAAAGGCCTTGAAAATTCTATGAATTTACACCCACCCCCATGCGAACGGTATAGTTGGATTAAGTTTAGTCTGGCTATCCACATTTTCCCGGACATACTCGTATACGTAAGCGGTTTATTGATTACAAATCACATCAATTCGTCAGTCCTTCTTGAATCAGCAGAAATGGTGTTTGTAAATCACTATGCCCCCAACCATATGCCTGTCCATAAATGCCCAAAGTTTCAAAAGGCCATTATCGCAAAACAAAATAAATAAATAAATAAATAAATAAATAAAAATAAAAAAAGAAATAAAAAAAAAAAAAATAATAAATTCAGATTTTTTTCAAATGTTAATCAGGTGATGTACTATTCATTCCAAATCAGCATGTCAAGTTTTTAGGCACTAATTTAAATATTTTTTTTTTAAATATCTTGCTACAAGAAAGAAACACAATTAAATGACCTGAAAATGCAAAGGGCAATAACTACAACAAAATTTCATTAAATTGGTTGGAAATTTTATCAGGTGATCTCCTCCTCAGCCCAAATCAGTATACCTAATTTCAAGGCTCTAGCTCAAATACTTGTTGAGATATCTTGCTAACGAGATTTCTATGTTATTTAATTGAAAAAACGCGAAAAGGAGAGATAAGTTAGACAAAAAAAATACGGGTCAACTTTTTTTCATGAAGAAACCATATATGAAATTTCAAAACACTAGCATACATAGTTCTTAAGTAATACTATGCACAGGAAATTAACACAATTAAATGGTCAGAAATTGTAAAGGGCCATAACTCTAACAAAATTCCATTAAATTGGTTGAAAATTTAATCAGGTGATCTCCTCCTCAGTCCCAATCAGTAAACCAAATATCACGGCTCTAGCTCAAATACTTTCTGAGATATCTTGCTAACGAGATTTCTATGTAATTTAATTAAAAAGGAAATAATGCGAAAAGTGGAGATAAGTCAAATAAGAAAAAATACGGGTCAACTATTTTTTTCACGAGGAAACCATATATGAAATTTTAATACACTAGCATACATAGTTCTTAAGTAATACTATGCACAGGAAATCAACACAATTAAATGGCCCGAAATTGTAAAGGGCCATAACTCTAACAAAATATCATTAAATTGGTTGAAAATTTAATCAGGTGATCTCCTCCTCAGTCTTAATCAGTATACCAAATATCAAGGCTCTAGCTCAAATACTGTCGGAGATATCTTGCTAACAAGCTTTGTATGTTATCTAATTGAAAGGGAAATAATTCAGGTAAGAAAAAAACAGAGGTCAACTATTTTTTCGTGAGGAAACCATATATGAATTTTCAAAACACTAGCATACATGGTTATACAGTTATGTCATGCACCAGAAAGCAACACAAATAAATGGCCAGAAATTGTAAAGGGCCATTACTTTAACAAAATTTCATTAAATTGGTTGAAAATTTAATCAGGTAATCTTCTCCTTAGTCCAAATCAATATACCAAATATCAAGGCTCTAGCTAAAATACTTTCTGAGATAACTTGCAAACGAGATTTCTATGTTATTTAATTAAAGGGGCAATAACTCAAAAAGGGGAGATAATTTTGAATAGAAAAAGATATGGGTCAACTATTTTTTCATGAGAAATCCATATATGAAATAACAAAACACTAGCATACATCGTTATAAAGTTATGCTATGCACTTGAAAGCAACACAATTAAATGGCCAGAAATTGCAAAGGGCCATAACTCTAAGCCTGTCCATGCAAAGCGATGCGAGTCGGACCGTCAGTGCATATAAACCCTATTGGTTTCATTGGGCGGCAGGGCTTGAGATGTCATTTCATCTCAATGTTGGGAAAAAGTCCGTCAAAATTGGAAGCAACGTCTGCAAAATGACCATTACAGTGTTGACGGGGACGTTAAACCTCAAATCAAAACAAAAACAACAGCGTTCATTACTCGCTTCTTGTACCGGCCCCGACAGCTCAGTCGGTAGAGTGTCCGCTCCGGGGAACGGGAGGTCACGGGTTCGATCCTGGGCAGCGACATACCAAAGTCGTTAAAACGGCACTAGCTGCTCCTCGCTTGGCACTCAGATTTACTGGAAAGAGTTAGGACTGGTCGACCTAGTATCAGGATAATGTGACTGGGTGTGGTATCATGTAATGTGTCTGGGACATGATACTTCAGTGAGGCAGCACTATAAAAGTGAACATTGACCTCCCTGTCGCAACCAGACACCGTCGTGATCTGACTGAAAAGTTGTTGAAAGCGACGTTAAACCCGATTTCACACACACACACACACACACACACACACACACACACACACACACACACACACACACACACACACACACACACACACACACACACACACACTCGCTTCTTGTAAACATTATGCCTGTTTCACATGCGTCGGTTAAAACAAATTTATTACAGTTTTCGTGATTTTAAAACAAACTTTTTGTACGCATGATGTGCAGATTAATTTGTTCATTTATTCGTGCCGACATTTATGAGTTGAAATACTAAGAAACTATTTTTCTTTCAAAAGTGCACTTTTCTTTTTATCGCACACGCAGAAAACTTAAGGATAACCATGCACACAGGTTAACAAGGGCCGAGCTACGGGCCTTCGTGGCCTAATGGGCAAGAGCGATGACTCTTAATCATTGGGTATCTCACCGCTGTGGATCGAGCCTCGCGCGGACCACTTGTGATGACGCCACGTTCTGCAACGGAATGTTAGGTTGTTTTTTCCGGGTTCTCCGATTTCCGCCCGCCTTTGATTAACAATCGGCTCGAAACAAGTGAAGTGACTGTAATCTTGAAAGGGCCTTAAAAAGGATTAGGGCCAAGATTATGAGTTCAGGGGCGCGATCATGTCCATGGTTGTGTTTAAGCACAAAAAAGATAGTGCCTTTTAAGAAAAGAAGCTACAACTGTGCATGTCATCGATGATTCAGCTCATCCGATTAAGCTGTTACATCATTTGACTTGAATAAGGAATATGCAATAAAACCTTTTTAGAACTAGCAAACTATGCCCATCACGCCGTACATATGTGCTTAACTACTTTTTACCCTTGAAGCTGAGGGCAAGGTCACCAAAGTACATGCAGGATCTTACATGAGTGTTCATTTATTATTGAATTCAATAATAAATGAACACGAATGTAAGATCACATAACTCTTACACAAGAGGATAATACTTGCACAAACATAGTTGTCTCTCTTAGACCGCAATGCCATTTCTAAACCTGGTGAGTAATTAGGTTGCAACGAAAAAAAAGTTCCGCGTAGATGTACCAAACTGCTCCATTTCCCAGAAGGTATTACCATCAGTGTCTGTAACCGTATCTGCCCTGTTTGGTAAATCTCCCGTTCTATCAGCTTTAAGTTTCATTTGTTTCTTTGATAATGTTTTACGGACTTTTGCAAATTTTGGGCTCGTTGCTATATAATCACCATACTCATGTCGTCGCAACTGTCGATCAAAACTAGAAATCATTCCCCTCAGACAGCCAGGTTCGTACTCTTCGCCATTCTTTTTCCTAACAATGACCTAAAAGAGGACAGAAAAACAAAACTCACGAAACAAGCCAATACAATACTGAACCCCGTAAACCCCACTTTCAAAAGTCAAACTTTGGTTTACGGGGCTATTCATTATTCTCCGTATCCTGCACAAAACCAGATTGTGGGTACTCGTTAGAAACGCCACGCCAAGGTGGGGCTAACGGGTTCCACAATCTATACTGGGAGGACCGAAGTTCGAGGACGTAAGCGACATGACTTGTTTACGTTTCTATAAATAGCAAGAGAATAAAAAAATTGGTAATAAAATAATCAAACAACATTTAATGAATAAACTGTCAGAAACAAACATAAAAAAGTAACAGATAAAATTCAACTGCGCTTACCATATACTCAGTGACCCATTTCCCTGCCATTTTCAAAATGGTATTTAAGTTCGAGGATGCCGTTATAATTGATAACGCGATATTTTGATTGTAATACGTAAATTTAGCTTTCATTTCTACTATATTTAGACGCGTTTTTTATGTTTTAGTGAAACATCCATATGAAAAATTATTCTAAGGCATTGTGTGTCCCTAAAACAGCTTTAATTTGTATCAACAGCTGTGGATACAGAAGTGTAAACTACTGTTTAAAATTACATTTAAAACAACTAAGCCCTACAATGTGGACATTTAAAAGTATCCCCAATCCTAACCACTCGTTCAGGCACACAGTAGCGAAGATGTACGCAGTGCCCACAAGAGCCGTAGCCCCAACCAATAAATTCAACATAAGGCTTTGATTTTAACTCAACCGGCTCCCATAGATCACACACGCAACACTTAGCAGAGTCATACAAGTCTATATCAGTGTCATCGTCATCTTCTATGGGCTGTTTTGGACTCTTTTTGTAGAACCCTGATGTACTTGGAATGCCATTATGGGTTCTTCTTTATTTAGTCTGGAACCCTTACTTGATTTAGATGTACTACATTTTGTTTGACATTTGGATGGCCCCTTTCCTTCTTTCGTTCATTAACATAGTGCTTCACATTATCAAAGACACTATCTCCCGTCATTGTTTTACCACCTACAACTTTATTGATGCTTTTTCTTGGTTTCTTAGCCACATTAACTTGCAACAGAACGTCGCCCCCACGCTTTTCCAGGAATTTTGCACCCGACTGAATTGACTGCTTCTTACCAAGATACAAGATATTTATTACGAATTTTCCGCCCACATAGGAGCATATACAGATGTATCATAATGTAACTATACTAACAAATGAATAATCTAGGAAAGAGTTCCAAATGACAGATCCTCAAAAGAAAGCAAAAAAAAAAAAAAAAAAAAAAAAAAAAACAATAGAACAAGACATAAATGACCTATATGATTTAGAAAAGGTTGCTTTTCATAAACCTGTATCAACCTATTACCATTGTTATCAGAAGCAGGGTTGAAATCCAAATTTATACGACAGTCTCGGTGGCAAACAGGAGATGGACATTCCACTTTCTCTTGGCTAGAATTATTTTGTATAATAGATTTGCCGATGAATGTGAGTGATGGTGCTATAAGGGATGCATCGACAACGGTTGAAGAAAACGGGTATATACCGGTCTTCTTGAACGAGCTGCGCAAATTAGAAGGACTGAGGGCTTGCTCATACACATTGCATACTCAGGGAACACACGTCATTTCTAGTGAGTGATTGACCACTGAACTTTTGCATGAATTTGTGAGTTTCCTGTTGATACAAGGTTTCAAATGGGCTGAAGCAGCCAACATCCATAGGCTGCAAAATGTGACTACTATGAGGCGGCAGTATGAATAAAATTATGTTATTTTCACCTGCCCACTGAATTAAAGATATCGATGTGTGACTTTTGTGTCCATCAAATAATAATATAATGGGCTGGTCTGAATCTCTGTTAGGAATAAACTTAAGAAAGTGACGTTTCACGTAGTGTGCGAAAATCTCTGTATTTGAATAACCAGTACCTTTCACACTCACTGTCGCATCACAACCAGGCGTGGCCCCTTTAAGAAGTTCTGGTAGCATGCGTTTTCCCGGAAATACCAAGTATGGCGGAATGCATGATCCTGGTGCACTACCACTGCCAAATACAGTAACGGTTTGAGCTCTTTCAGACGTGACAATATGGGCCTTTTTATCCTTTGGTGCAATAATGTTGGGCGGTTTTCCTCCTCCCGTGTTGATACCTTTCTCGTCTACATTATATATGAAATGGGGTTTGTCTTTAAGGTTATATTTTGTTAGTATTTTGTCCAATTCAGAAAAATAATTGGATATACGTGCTTCAGTGGTGGCTTTAGCACGAAGTTCAGAAAGGTTAGCTGGCTGGACAGCATGAATTTCAGGCCACAGTTTTAAGAAATGGTAATACCACCCTTTAGTAACGTTAGTACCATTATCTTTTTCCCCATGTCACGCGCATTTATAAACAGTTGCCAGTTTAATAATTTCAGACCTTGTGTATCCATATCCTACATCAGCCATGCTTTTAATATGCTCAACCAACAGTGCCTCCTCTTCTTGATCGAACAAAGTGGGATGGCCAGTGGTGATAATATCTATAAAGTAGAACTTCGATGGCTCGAACACTGATGGCTCGTGTACCATGGATGAGTCGAACCCATTTTTGAGCCCCTAGCGAAATCCTCTACATAAGAAATAGTGCGGGATAATTAAGGAGATTTTTGTCTATTATCTTTTAAATGTATGCTGTATGTACTCATTAGAATCGCCTCCATGAGGCGATTCTAATGAGTACACACAGCATACATATTCATTATAGAACACAGAAAAGATGTCTAAAAGTATCTCGCTATGCCTCCTGACAGTAACCTCAGTGGCTCGAACTACCGCTGTCTCGAACAAATTTTCATGGTCCCAAAGGGGTTCGAGCCATTGAAGTTCGACTGTATTTATTCTGACAGCAACTCTATCTCTGAGGGTTGACTCAGGAACCTTGAACCTCCACGCTGCACCGCAAACACTCATCCCATCTTCTTTAACGGCCGTGTATGCATAGTCTAAAGATGACTGGTCATAAGAATGGCATGTGCCCCGTTTCAGGTTAAAAATCTGGAATATAGAATGAAAGAAAATTGTAGTAAGTAAACCTACTGCATTATTTCTTCCATTCTTCTGCCAGATATCGTTTTATTTCTTTCTATTCTAAACTATTGCATAGCTTTTAATAGCTCCACGTTACAATCTGTACATTAATATCTACATAAAACGAGAATCAGCGGTATGAAGAACAAGAACAAATTTCAAATGGTTTGATTCACAAAGGTTTCATTATTTTGTAAAAGCCCGACATGAGCCACTGTGCCACGTTTCCCAGGTGAAAAATCAATAAATAAAGCCTCTGACCTAATAAGGACAGTAGGTATATACAGTTAAAAATAATTCCCACTTGGTGCCTCATACGAAAACAACGGATACATAGCCCTGCTTAGTACATGTCAACAGTAAACAGGGTCGATCGATGTTTCTGTCAGAGTATGTGTGTATGAAAAAACAGTGGATTAAAGTTGGGGGTAAAAAGTATTAGCAGAAATAGCGGACTTTATAACATTACAATAATTCAAGCCATATTTACCTCTCTGATCGGCATGATCTTCAGAAATTTATTGTCATTGTCTTGACTTTAATGTCGGTTTTTTTTCTTGTGTTGTAAACAGTAATCACAATACATGAACATTAATGACGTCATCGAACTTACGTGACCCTCGAAGTTGCATGACGTCACTATATGTTTCGAGCAGAAATGTTAAAAATAACATTCTTTTACATACGTGTATGACTAAAAAAGAAAAAAAAGGCACACAATTTTTCAGTGTAGTTGAATACTCATGTTTTCGTAACGGGTGTTAATTGAATGTTTTAAGCTCGTTGGGAAAATGATAAGATGCTCGACAAAGCCTCGCATATTATCATTTTCCCAGCTCGGTCAATAAATTAAACAATACACATAAAACTCCTTTACGGTTCATGTCCTATGCATGTTATGTTATATTATATCTTCTTCAACAACCTACAGCACGATAAGGTGATAAATGAGCTAAATGAATAGTTAGGGGCCTTAAAAATTACACATATTCAAGTAGATCAACTCCATGTTTACTAACACTGTCGGGAAACAAACTCCGTGGTAGCTATCATTTGTGCTTATGTCACACGTTAGGAAGTTTGTTCGGGTACGATTTATGTTCGGAAAACAGGTATTTCCATTTCTTTCTTCAATATCTTCCATTGGAGAAATTTGACACGTAGCGCAGTAGGTGGCGCATAAATTCCCATTTCTTTGGCTATTTTCATTATCTGTGTACTTACCATGGTTACCGAGAACACTTGGGACAAAACTCCGAAAAACTGACTGTTAGCGAACACGGAAAGTTCAAGAAAATCCTCTTTTTTCATAGCCCACAGAAGAAAAGTTCTGATAACAGGTTCGCTTTGAAGCACCTTTGTCACTTACCTACACCCATACCTTTGGCAGCAGACGGACTTCGGCCACAAGCAAAGTGAGATAGCTTCCCCGTACAAGATCTTTTCTGAAGGGTTTTGCAGATTTACAAACACGCTTGATGTGCATAATTTCTCTCTTTTTAGGTACACGGAGTTTGTTTTCTCAATGGGTTAAACTTGTTTATATAGATTCAAAATTAGAGTAAATTGTTTAACAAAAACTAGGTTTCATTTTTTTCTCAAAACGAAGATTTGTATCGTGTCCGTCGCGTTCTAGTTCAATGAGCAAAGCGACTGGCAATTTGTTCAGTGTGGTTCAGCGATGTTCCATTTGATTCTACGAAGAGCGTTTGTTTGTATTGGAGATTGAGGGCCCATTCAACACTATTTTAGGTCATTTTTGAACCGGTCAGTTTACTTCATCCACACTTTTCCTGGGCAGGCATATACGATAGCGGTTAACCGGTGCAGTGCACAGTCTTTCGCCAGAAACTGACAACTGCCCTTCTTGAATAGCGAAAGGGAGAGAATGACGGTAGAAAAGATTTCATAATCAATCTCCACGAAAGAATGTTGCCGACTACGAAGAGTGACTTCCGAAAAATGAGAAGAGGGTCAGTATTTGAATCTACAACAGGTCTTCAATGAAAGCGAGTGTTTTTCAATCTGTCGACGCATTTTCGTTTGGTTTCCTACGAGTTGTACGTCCCAGTCAACATTAAGTTATATCGAGCAAGACAGTTTACGTAACCACATTTTATCTTCTCTGCAGCTGCAGTTGTGCCATGTGGCGGCCGTAAAAAGTCCAACCGTACATCATCCTAGTGCAGATTATATTTTCTGGTTCTTTGGGATAATTGACTTCATTTAGAGAATTTATTTATCTTTACTGCAGCTGCTGTTATGTCCTGTGTCGGCCGAACAAATTTTCCCCGTACATCATAATAGTGCAGACTATATTTTCTCATTGAGTTCATTTAGAATAATATGGAAAATAGAGTTCTGCTTAAGCCGGTGCCATTGTTGCACATTTCAGTACTGGTCATGAATAGACTCAATAAAGTAGAAGTAAAACAAAGATCAGGAATCGATACAATTAACTTACTCCATCCATCAAAGACTCCAAAGGGAAAGAAACACAAACATGAAGCGACCAGACCATAATGGAAACCTAAACAAAGGAAGGCCATAAGGACAGTTACTTTCCCACAAACTAAAACCTGTCTGCTATTTTCGTTTATTTGGTGTATTCTTTGCGTCCAAAGAATCTAACTATTCAGAATTTATTTATTCATAGGTAGTCAACAAGAACTGTGGAAATTATTGTGCCAGAGGCTGACACCTGCCTTTCTTGAGTCCGCAAAAGAGAGAAAAAATAACCGAAGATAAGATTTAAATGTTGCCGAACAGGCGGGGATCGATCATCAGTCAGACACGTTTTCGATAATTTTCTGAAAAAGGGATAGTCCTTTGGAACTGAAAACTGGGATGTGCAAGATTTTTCTGGGCCCGACTAGCTTGTTTCGGCCATCAAGGCCTCATCAGCGACCCTCAGTTGTTCCCTATTAAATCCCGCAGTCCAATAAATTATTCCAAAGGACAAGAAAATATAACCCACTGAGGTCATTACCTGATTTACCTGCATATGCGACAACATAAAGGCCCGGTCCATGTGCGAAATTTGTAAAGTAGTCTGTATGTGCTCATATTCATATCAGGAAGGAAGAAAAGAGCTGATTCACACAAAAAAGCGATTTTGCAAAATTCATGCATGCATGTTTACTTTTATGCGGATCGGTTTCAACTCTGCGTGGAAGAATAATGCAGCCCATCTATTTCTTCTAACCCCGATGGACGGGGCCGAGCCATCTTAGATATCGGAACACAACGATTTAAACAGTTTGGAATCTACATGTCGCCCGAATGCCCTCAACTGCATCTAACATGGTTCTGGACATGTCGAAATTGTGAATTTTACGACAGACGGGCTTACGTGCAGACGATAGACGGAAAGCGGTCAGCAAACTACGAAGTAGTTCGATCAGGTACCGTGGTTAACCAAGGTGTGATCGAACTCAGCCTGGTAGCGGTCTGGTAGCATGGCGGGAAAGTCGTGAAGTCACTCTGGTCGAACCAGACTAAAGCGTGGGTTTCTCTGGTAGATACGTCACACCATACGTAACAAAGATGGCGGCGAAAGGGCGAACACTAATGTCCGCGAATCGTCTGGAAAATGGTTGGTATTTTGTCCGGAAAATGGGGGTAGTGGTGCGTTATCCCTGATATCTCCTCTTCGGGGGGTCAGAAATTAATAAAATTAGTATCAAATAAAATTTTAAGCTCCATTCTAAAATATTATTAAAATTATTTTTCATTTTTAACATTTTAAGGGTCCATTTCTGAAGTTAATTTGTCCGGGAATTTTTGTCCGGGAATTATTCCCGGACAAATTAACTTAAAAAATTGACCCCTAAATTGTTATTTTTTTTTTTCATCTTTTAGAATGGAGCTTTAAACTTTATTTGATACTATTTTTATTTTATTAACCACCCGAAGTGGAGATATTAGGGATAACGTATCACTAACCCCCATTTTCCTCGCGATTCCCGGACATTAGTGTGAACCCCGTGTCTAGACTGCTACACAGACTTCTATTTAAGAAAAAGATGGTCTGTGTACCAGTCAACCAAACATCTACCAGACGTCGTTCGATCACACCGGTGAAAGAACAAGGAAATCATGGGAAGAACGTGCACACTTTGACTTCCGCTACCATGGTCTGGTAGATGATCGAACTCCCTGTACGATATAATGTGACCGATGCTCCAGATGTACAGCATACAGTAAATAAAAATAGCCTTCATGCACACGAGTCTTAAATGTTAGCTTCCACGGACATGGATTGAAAATGATAGCTTCCACGGATATGGATAAGTGCAAAAAATGTTAGCTTCCACGTACATGTACAACAAAATGCACGTATTAATCATTATTTCTGCTAGCAATATATAATCAGCATATATGTATTTGCCATTCTACCTGTAATATTGTTAATTGCAGACATGGAATACCACCCAGCAGTGTGTCGTAATTGTGGAAATATTTTTCGGAGCCGTTCAGGTCTAAGTGACCATGAAAGAAGCCATACCAATCAGGCTCCCATGCAGATGCTGTAACAAATATGTTCTATAAAAGGACTATCCTTTGTGAGCAAGGAATACACCAAAGAACTGGAAAATATGAAGTGTTCAAGTTTTCTGGGCCAGACCAACTAGTTTGGCCCAGTCTTTCTGCAGCAAAACAAACCTGCAAAGGCATGGGTAGACTATTTTTGATAGTAACTCCTCGAATTCGCTGTTCACTAATAGGAAAAGTATGAATCAATGTAATGTGATAGTATGTCTTTATCACCTCTGTGTATCGATAGATCTTCCTTTCATTTATTTCTTTCGCTGCATTTGTACTCTCCGTGGTAACTGAAAACAGTCAGGACAATTAATTAAGGAAAACTTGTTCCAATTGTTATCAGTTACCGTGGAGAGAACAGAGATAATAAAGCACTTATAAAAAAGGGAACTTATGTTTAAACCTCTCTAGTATATTAAAGGAATACTATCTCCTAATACAAGTACTGGTAAAATAGAAGTGAATGCAATGATCAGGAATCGATACAACCCATAGCTCCCATTAGATAACCAAAGGGAAAGAAACGCAAACATGAAACATCAGAAACTAATGGAAACATCAATAGCGGAAAGCCAAAAGGACAGTTACTTTCCCAAAAAATGGCCATATGGCTATCTAAAACAAAATAATATAAGCGACACAAACACCAAAAGACAAACCATAACAAAAATAAACCACGACAGAAGAACCGCATTGGAACGGTCAGTGAAACGAATTCCACTGGGGGCTTAAAAACGATTTTACGTGGCCACAATCCTCGCCCTTACTTCCGTCGCAAATGAAACAAATAAATAGTTCAGTCCACATGAAGGCATCCTAACTCATCAGTGCAACATCTCCGTGAACACAAAATATAAAACACCACAGAGACGAAACAACGGTGAGGACTCGACAGCAAGAAACCACTGTAATGCTGGAGCAAAAGAAAACCAACAGTTAGACTCCGATGGACCCGACCAGAGACAGAGCATCAGTTACCAACCACTATTACATTGAATTACATCTCTCTAATTCTCAGTAAGCCTTTGCGCTAGAACCGTCATAGAATCTGAGGCCTGACCCACCAGCTTGCAATTTAAAAAGGGAAGCAAAGTTGGCAACCGTGACTGGGTTAACTACCATGCATGCATGCTGTCGTATAACATTTATGTTGTACCCAATGTTTTTATATCGAAGAATGATTTTACGAAATTGGGTGCTGAAGTCATTGCGGTAATATATTTTTCTGAATTTATATATGCTAAGTCACCATAAAATTCGGGTTCCGATAGACCTTGTTGCTGAAGAGATTTAAGTCCAATATAGAATTTTGAAATTAAATCAGAATGACGTCTATAAAATTTTGAAAAGGCTTTGCGTAGTTTTGTGGTACCGATAACCCTGATTAACAAGTTAAGCAGTTAACAATTTATTACGAGTGTTGAAATCATGTACATGACTACACACTCTGGAAAATCGAATTGCGAAATATAAACGCCATAGGATGACGTACGAGGAACATCCTGATAAAAAAAGGCAAATTTACAATCTCAAAATCAAAATCATCGCGTTTATCATAAACTTTGCAAGAAACAAAACCATCCACAAAAGACAGATGTAAATCCAAAAAACGGGGCCTCGGTATCAGCAGAAATCGTTTTATTCACCTGAAGTTCAGGGGAGGGGTGGGGGGGGGTGTGAGAATTTGACTGATCAAACCACCGAAATAGGAATTGTTAGTATTTAATTAATAATTCAAATATCGAGAAGTGGAGCTAAAAGCTTCAATGATTTCAGACTGGTTTTCAGCAGAAAGGAACATCATGAAGTCTCTCTCATAACAAAACAAAAACAGATCAGCCACAATGGGTGCGCAATTATTACATATCGGAATACCCACAACTTGTCTAAATAACTTAGTACCATGACTTCTGTAAATATTGTCAAGTAGAAAGGTGAGAGCTACGTAAACCGCTCAGAGGATCTAAGCCGTTCCAGGCAAAGCGGTGCGAGTCTGGCCGTCCATGCTTATAAATCTTATTCGTTTCATTGGGTGGCAGGGCTTAAGATGTCATTTCATCTCAATGTCGGGTAACAGTTGATCGGGAAGCAACGTCTTCAAAATGGCCTTTACGCCCATGGCGGCCATCTGGAAATTTATCAAACGACCTCCCAAACTGTAAGGCGTGAGCGAGTATCGATGTCATATGTTTGACAAGGCCTTCGTGTGTCACTAGTATATGGAGATAGAGGGTACATCATCTTTATGGCGCCTGAATGATATGGCTCCTTTCATGGTCACTTAGACCTGAACGGCTCCGAAAAAATTTACCACAATAACGACACACTGCTGGCTGGTGTTGCATGGCTGCGATAAATAATTTTACAGGTAAAATGGCAAATAAATATATGCTGATTATACATTACTAGCAGCAACAATGATAAATACATGAATTTTGTTTGTGGAAATCCATGTCCGTGGAAGCTAACATTTTTGTACTCGTCCGTGGAAGCTAACATTCTTAATCATATCCGTGGAAGCTATCCTTTCCAATCCGTGTCCGTGGAAGCTCACATTTAATACTTGTACGCATGTAGGCAGTTTTTATTGTCTTCACAATTTCGACATGGCAAGAACCATGTTAGATGAAGGTGAAATTTTGCGTGGGCATTCGGGCGACATGAAGATTCCAAATTGATTAAATCGTTGCGTTCCGATATCTGAAATGGCTCGGCCCCGTCCATCGGGGCTTGAAGAAATAGATTGGCTGCAATATGCTCCCACGCAGAGTTGAAACCGACCCGCATACAAGTAAACATACATTTATGAATTTTGCAAAATCGCTTTAATGTGTGTGTGGATCACAAACATGAAGCGACCAGACCATAATGGAAACCTAAACAAAGGAAGGCCATATGGACAGTTACTTTCCCAAAAAATGGCCATATGGCCATCCAAAATTAAAAGACACAAGTGATACACACAGTAAGTAACAAACAACAACATAAATAAATCGCCACAGAAGAGCCGCCTTGGAACGGTCAGTGGAAGATTTCCACTGGGGGGCTTAAATCGATTTTACTTGGCCACAATCCTCGCCCTTACTTCCGTCGCGATTTAGACAAATAATTTGTTCAGTCTGCATGAAGGCCTCCTAACTCATCAGTGCAACATCTCCGTGAACACAGAAATCAAAGAACCACAGAGGTGAGACAACGGTGAGGACTCGACAGCAAGAAACCACTGAAATGCTGGAGCAAAAGAAAACCAACAGTTAGACTCCGATGAGCCCGACCAGAGACAGAGCATCAGGCACCAACCAACATTATCTCTTTAATTTTCAATAAGCCTTTACGTTGGAGCCGTCATAGAATCTGAGGCCTGACCCACCGGCGTGCAATTAAAGAGGGAAGCAAAGTTGCCAACCGTGATTGGGTTAACTACCATGCATGCAGTCTGTCGTATAATATCCATGTTGTACCCAATCTTTTTATATCGAAGAATGATTTTACGAAATTGGGTGCTGAAGTCATTGCGGTTATATATTTTTCTGAATTTATATACTAAGTCACCATAAAATTCGGGTTCCGATAGACCTTGTTGCAGAAGAGATTTAAGTCCAATATTGAATTTTGAAATTAAATCAGAATGGCGTCTATAAAATTTTGAAAAGGCTTTGCGTAGTTTATGGTACCGATAACCCTGATTAAGGAGTTTAGCCGTTAATAATTTATTACGAGTGTTGAAGTCAGTTACATGACTACACACTCTAGCAAATCGAATTAATTGCGAAATATAAACGCCATAGGATGGCGCACGAGGAACATCACCATCCAAAAAAGGAAAATTTACAATCTCAAAATCAAAGTCATCGCGTTTATCATAAATTTTGCACGAAACAAATCCATCTACAATAGATAGATGTAAATCCAAAAACGGGGCCTCGGTATCAGAAGAATTTGCTTTATTTAACTGAAGTTCTAGGGGGTAAATCTGACTGATCAAACCATCAAAATAGGTATTATCAATATTTAATAAATCATCTAAATATCTAGAAGTAGAGCTAAAAGCTTCAATAATTTCAGATTGGTTATCAATGGAAAGCGACAAAATGAAGTCTCTTTCATAACAATACAAGAACAGATCAACCACAAGAGGTGCGCAATTAGTACCCATCGGAATACCCAAAATTTGTCTAAATAACTTAGTACCGAATCTAATATAAATATTGTCAAGTAGAAAGGTGAGGGCATCACACACTTTCTGACATGACCAAAGTGTATAATTCTTATGCTCTTTAGAAGTGAAAAATGAATTTCTGACATTACATGCAAGATAGAGAGAATCTTCTCTGTGAAAAGCCCATTCAATTAAATCATTAAGCTTTTCTTTTATAAGATTATGAGGAAGTGTAGTGTAAAGAGTGAAAAAATCGTAGGTAGACAGACTAGAAGCACGAAACTGTCTAGATTTCTATTTATTTAAAACCTCATTCGAATTTTTTATAGACCAAAACAGATTTCTTCCTGATCTTTCAAAGACTTTATCACAATATTTAATTACATGCGTTTTAATAGCAGTAAGACAGGAAGTTAATAATTTAGAAAGTTCAGTGGTAGTGCAAGAACTAGAATTTGCAATAAACCGTGCTTTGTAAGGTTTTTTATGAAGTTTTGGTAACCAGTATAGCGTAGGAAGCTTGTCTTGGCCTTCGTTAACACACACAGCAAACTTGGTGGCTGAAAGACAAACATGTTTATCTACTATAGCTCTCTCTTCAGCCAAAGGCTGAAGTTCATAGGCCTTAGTACCACCAAGCTCCTGCTTAAGCGTGTTAACATAGTGGAGCCGTCACACAACGACGACGTTGTTAGCGGCCTTGTCTGCAGGGGCCAAAACAAACTTCTTATGAAATTCTTGAATACCTAGTTTAAGATGACGTAAAGACGTCTTGGGCTTAGGAGGTAATAAGTTAGTATTTTGAGAATAGAAAGAAATGCGTTTATTCACTAGTCTTAAAATGCTAAGTTTCCAGTCCTTTAGGGCTTTACACTCAACATACTCTCGCTTACACCTGAACCTCTTCTCATTTTTCGGAAGTCACTCTTCGTAGTCGGCAACATTCTTTCGTGGAGATTGATTATGAAATCTTTTCTACCGTCATTCTCTCCATTCCGCTGTTCAAGAAGGGCAGTTGTTAGTTTCTGGCGAAAGAATGTGCCCTGCACCGGGTAACCGCTTTCGTATATGCCTGCCCTGGAAAAGTGTGGATGAAGTAAACTGACCGGCTCAAAAATGACCTAAAATAGTGTTGAATGGGCCCTCAATCTCCAATACAAACAAACGCTCTTCGCAGAATCAAATGGAACATCGCTGAACCACACTGAACAAATTGCCAGTCGCTTTGCTCATTGAACTAGAAAGCGACTGACACGATAAAAATCTTCGTTTTGAGAAAAAAAATGAAACCTAGTTTTTGTTAAACAATTTAGTCTAATTTTGAATCTATATAAACAAGTTTATCCCACTGAGAAAACGAACTCCGTGTGCCTAAAAAGAGAGAAAATATGCACATCAAGCGTGTTTGTAAATCTGCAAAACCTTTCAGGAAAGATCTTGCACGTGGAAGCTATCTCACTTTGCTCGTGGCCGAAGTCCGTGCACGCTATCATTTTATTAATTTTTTCTCTTCCAACACTTCCACGAGGGGTTTTCTGCTGCTGTCAAAAGTATGGGTGTAGGTAATCGACAAAGGTGCTTCAGCCATAGTGTTATCAGAACTTTTCTTCTTCGGTTGGCTATGAAAAAAAGAGGATTTCCTTGAACTTTCCGTGTTCGCTAACAGTCAGTTTTTCGGAGTTTTGTCCCAAGTGTTCTCGGTAACCATGGTAAGCACACAGATAATGAAAATAGCCAAAGAAATGGGAATTTATGCGCCACCTACTGCGCTACGCGTCAAATTTCTCCAATGGAATGTATTGAAGAAAGAAATGGAAATACCTGTTTTCCGAACATAAATCGTACCCGAACAAACTTCCTAACGTGTGACGTAAGCACAAATGATAACTACCACGGAGTGTTTCCCGACAGTGCTAATGCCGGATAAATGACGTTTTTGTAAAACAATCGTGAATGAAATGTGTTTTAAATGTCATATGAGAAACATTATTTTGCATTTGTGTCCATGTATTATTGAATTTATTAAACCCGTTGAGGAAAAGGCATAAAATGCTCGGCAAGCCTCGCATTTTATCCCTTTTCCTCAACTCGTGTAATAAATTCAATAATCCAAGAACACTCATGTACGATCCTCTATATTTTTGTCTTCATTTATGTATTGTTTAACAATCTATGCCATCATGTTAGAGCCCATGAGCTGACTTGCTGACTTCACGAAATTATCATAAAGGTTTTTGAAATGGGTTGGATTGAGCCTAAAAAATTTAAAAACGGTCGGACGGTCCTACACGAATACACGTTTTGCGGACACACGGTGAGACATGTGTTTTCAATCCAAAAAACAAACACTCAGAAAAATAAATGCTATGGAATCATTTAGAACTGGTGCCAGTTGTGCAACATTAACGATGTGTCATGATATTTATATAGAATAAAACAATTTATTTGTCTATATTAATCATTATAGTGCACTGGATTAACATGCGAACACTGACCAGAAACCTGCATAGCAAAGGGGAGATCTCATCTGGTTGAATCTGGTGGATCTGTCTGGATTCATTTACGTTCGACAGATGGAAAAAATCATCTTGGACCTTCAAGTCTGACAAGGTCTTGGCAAGTGTCTTCCTGTTAGTTTGTCTCTCAACGAATTCATCAACATCAGCGTCAGATACCGTCTGAAACCTTGAAGTGGAGCAAACGCCATCCATTGATGGACCAGCCGCCACCTCCCCTGCGGCACAACCGTGAGCCTGTCTTCATGTAACTCTACTTCATAATCCGAGCCACACAATTTGACCAAATATGCCTTTCCAAACCCACGAAACACTGTCTCAATCACCACCCCGTTTCCTTTGCCGTCGATCTTTACATAATCTTTTGGCCGCCATTGTGTTTGTTTTGATTTTTTTGACAGCGCGTAGTAATACAGTGAAGCGGGCCTCATTTGCATATTTAATCCACTAGTAGATTATCAAAAATAATGCATGGCTTTATTCCAATTCTGCGCCGGAAGTTATGTGATAAAATCAAGTCATTGTTGTATTGCCGTGTTATACTGTACCAAGTTTCACCTGTATTCATTCATCGGTTCAGAAACCTGAACAATCTTTGGACCAGTGTGACCTTATAAACTAATTTTATCAAGTTATTTTTGGGGTTTTTGAAATAAATTACACCAGCTTCGTCCGGAATTCATCAATTGGTTCAGGAGAAATAGATATGACAGAGTAACAATCTTTGCACTTGTATGACCAAGAAACTGGTGTCAATGTCAACAGACTTCTTCCTGATCATTGCCGCACCCGCTGCTTTAATCAAGAATTCGGTAGATTACAACGGCTTATTGTATCATGTTTGACTACAATTCATACTTTTTTCTGGAGATAGATGCAGACGATATTTGGCCAGCTTGAGCCGTGGCCTTGAAAATCAGGTCAAGTTTACCAAACCACAATCAAGTCTTTGGTAGGTTGATATCAAGATCACCAGACTTCTGTTTATCATTTAACATGTTTAAAGCCGTTAAGATTCAAAACGTCATCCAAGTTTCAGTAATACATATTACATCAAATTCCAATATATGGGCTGCATGATGCTTCCACGCAGAGCTGAATCCGGCCCGCACACTAGTACTGGTAAACCGCTTAGAGGATCTAAGCCTGTCCAGGAACCGCGGTGCGAGGCGTACCGTCCAAGCTAATAAACCCTATTGGTTTCATTGGGCGACAGGGCTTGAGATGTCATTTCATCTCAATGTCGGGTAAAAGTCCCACAAAATTGGAAGCAACGTCTCCAAAATGACCTTTACAGTGTTGACGGGGACGTTAAACCTCAAACAAACAAACAAACAAACATCAAATTCCAGCCTCAAGAAGACGATGCTTTGAACATTTTAGTGGACAGCTGAAAATGTGTTTTTGATTAGTTGGTCTTCTACAGAAGGAGTTGATGATGAGCCAGGATTCCGTTCTATTCCTGATATAAGAAGCAGTGATACGATGATCAAGATATCAAATGATTGACCCAAGACAAAAGGTAAATAAATAGTCTATTGAACCAAGATATAGTTTATCAACGACCTTTGAGAGTTCAACGTTCAAGCGTGGCAAGACTATTCCATATTTTAGGGGAAGCAGGTTTCGGATTTCTTTTTTCACAGGATTTTAAAATCATGAATATTTTTTTCGATAATGCCATTATGTAGCAGTCTTGGCCAAGTGGTTATAGTATGATGCAGTACGAATCTCAGAAAAACTATATCTCCCAATGTAAAATCCCAGCTGAAGGCGACTTACCTAAACCACGGTCTAGTCCAAAATTAAAAGTGCAGTCACGTCTCACTGCGTTTTGAAAGACTATACATTACAACATATTTATCTCCCTTAAATCAAAAACATGAATTTTGAATTCGGATACGTCCATTTATCCTAATAGGGGTTTTGGCCAAAATCCAAAACAGAATATAGATCCTGATGAGAAGGCTTATCTGGTTCTACAGTATTTCCATACTAAGTATCTGTATAGATCTAATTGGATGAAAGGGTAAAAGTGCTATGCAAGATAATGTGACGGCTGTTACATTAGAAACAAAAGCTTTTCAGATGGCGAACCTATTTGGTCGAGGGTGCGGATAAAATTAGGCAAAGTAGAAGTTTCTCGGGAATACTCACAGCCTAAAAAACTGATCTATAAAAATTATCCTTTGGAAGCAAGGACTGAAATTCAGTTTATTTGTGTGTGTGTGGCAGTGGGGAGGGGGGGGGTTGTCAGACTAAGTAGTGTCGGCCAATAAGGCCTCATCAGTGACCCCTTATATGTTCCCAGATTTTCATCAAGCTTCCGAGAGAATAGAAGGCCAAACCTAGCCAGAGAAACCAAGACAAACGTATCCGCTCCAGAACTTTCAGTTCAATTTGAAGGTCGGAAAAAACACTCCCTACCCGTCATCATGGTGTAGATTATATTTTGTAGTCCTTTCAGATCATTGATTCCACTGTGGAACACTGAAAGCATCTGAAGGTCACTAGTCAAAAATAGCTTGTTTGGCCCAGAAACAGTTGTACACTTAATAAACTGTATTACTCGCTTCCAGACAATAACCATTTTATAAAAAATCCGTAACATAATGGCACATGCAAGAAACAATGCAATACGTTCTCCAACAGCCTGAGGCCAATTAACGTATGATCCTGCAGACACTCAACGATGAATCAACGTTGATTCAACTTTGAATCAAAGCTGTGCGCCTGCAGGGAAGAAACTACAAAACAACGACCGTCTTAAAGGGTCGGCTGTAACGTTCATAAAATCAATGCAAATTCCGGTGTAGTTCTATACCTAATCAAAACACAGACAGCATTGGCTGGTCGATTGGTTTTGGGTGTAGATTGGGAAAATGGGTCTGAATGAAAAATTTAGACCGTTTGCTTAACCTTTAACCCTTCTCTTGCTGAATATTAAGTTTAGCCACACCCATTTCTGACTTTGAACCAATCAGATTACTTGATGTAATTTATTCCTACAAATTCATAAACTGAATGTTAAACAGTGTAGATCCTGGTCAGATGGCTTCTGATCTGGAGCTACACTGTTTCCAAATATAGGGGTTGTCGTGAACAGCATGATAAGAGTTAAATTCCTGTACATTAAGCAAACAGTATGGCATCTGATCAGGACCCACACTGTTTGCCAAGCAAAAACATAATTCAAGTCCACATTCTATAGATAACCCTCTTATGCAACTCTCTGGCCCCCGCCCATCGGGGCTTGAAGAAATATATTGGCTGCATTATGCTTCCACGCAGAGCTGAATCCGACCCGCACACGACTACTGGTAAACCGCTTAGAGGATCGAAGCCTGTCCAGGCAAAGCGGTGCGTACGAGTCGGACCGTCCATGCTTATAAACCCTATTGGTTTCATTGGGCGACAAGGCTTGAGATGTCATTCATCTCGATGTCGAGTAAAAGTCCCACGAAATTGTAAGCGACGTCTCCAAAATGACCTTTACAGTGTTGACGGGGACGTTAAACCTCAAATCAAACAAACTTATGCAACTCTCTGACCTCACAGCGATATATGAATACCGCGACAATTTTCTATAAATAACCGATAACTGTATTTCCTACACATAAATGATAGTCACGTGGACATTAGCACTGACGTTTCTGTTTTTGATAAAATCGACCCCATAAATATAGCGAACTGATCCACAGGGAGGACGTTGGACGCTTTGAGCTATTCACAAAATCAAATTTTGGCTTTGTGAACAAAGTCAATATTTTCTTGCCCTTTGGGAACATTGATTTCATTGTGGAACTTCCACTCCACTAGGGTCCCAGACGCAACTACCATATTCCAAGATTGGATGAGCAAGTCCATCATATGCTGCCTCTTTTACATCCTGAGGACACCGATGAAGATTCCGGCTGGCACGATTAATCGGATAATCGATTATACAATCATTAAATTCCACAATAATGATTATCATTACTGATTTGCTTGCAATCGATTATTTGATAAGAACAATTTACTACCCAAAGTTGCGCATAAAATAGCTGTATGAGTGGCAACCAGTGCAGACAAAGATGAGACGCCGCATTAAGCGGCGCCTCATCATGGTCTACACTGTTTGCTCCGGCCTGTCTGTTCAAATGCATATGGCAAAGAACAGCATATGGTAGAAGTCATGCTCAGAAAGAAAGCCAGACAGGTAAAATTATGACCAAATCTTCAGTGATTACTAATCGATTATCGATCGCAATGACATGATTGATATCCGATTATCTTTTCAGCTCCGATTAGCCAGCCCTATTCTATTTGCCTTAGTACACATGTTGCTAATATGCGATTCCATCTCAAAGTGTGTGTGATTGTCACACCAAGGTATTAAATGGAAACCACATTCTCGATAAGGTGTAAGAAGCCTCAGGTCCATTTATTCGCTTCCTAGTTATCTGCGTAATATTACATTTAACGGACTGAAATCTCATTCCTCATGTTCATGCCTAACATCCTAATCTATCTATAATATTCTAAAGTTTCAGGGAGTCCTTCCCGGTAGCAAACACAGTCGTCTGTGAACAGTCTTATTTCTGAGCCAATGTCAGTGGAAATATCATTTGGGCCCCGTCAAGCGATTTTGGTACTTATCGCCTATGCGAGCAGCGAAGGTTCAGGCGAGCCTGCGCATCCGCGCAGTCTCGCCAGAACCTTCGCTGCTCGCTCATACAAGCAGTGAATCTAGAGGAACCTTCAGACAGAAAGCCATATCCCTGACCCCTCTGAATGGCTGGGCATGCGCAGTTAAAATTTGTCATGACGGAATGCTCGAAGACACAAATTCGCCTGGCGGGGCTCATTAATGTACAGGGAAAATAACATGCTGTGGATCAAGAACAGTCCCTTGTGGGACCCCAGACAAAATTGGAGCCCACTTCGAAGATTCACCATCAACAACAACGCGTTGTTTTCTGTAGCAAAGACAGGAATTTATCCATTTGAGAGATCCCCATCCCCGGTCTATGACCGAATAGCTTAGAGTTAAGGAGTTCATGCGGTGGGGTGTCAAAAGCCTTTTCAAAGTCCAGAATAAATGTGTCCACCTATCCATCTTTATCCAAGATTTTTGCCCAGTCAATAATATCCGTGCTCAACTGAGTTTCACAACTATGCCTTTTCCTAAATGCATGTTGTCTGTCTGACAAAAGTCTATGTTCATCCAAGTGGGCTTCGATTTTTGAGCAAACTATATGTTCAAGCAATTTACTAACACAAGTCAGAGACACATGGCGATAATTGCGGGCAAGAGCCCTATCTCCTTATGAAGACTGGACAAATGTTCGCTAGGTGCCATTCTATTGAGATTTCACCGGTATCAAAGAGACTGTTGGAATATGTGTGTGCAAATACTGGACCCGACTCATTTGCTAGGTCATCAGGACTCTAGGATGAAGCTCATCAGGTCCTTAAGCTTTAATGGGGTTTAAGCCTTTAAGCATCTTGATCACTCCTACTGATGACAAAACATTATCCAATGAAAGGGGCCGATCTTACTCAGTTCTATATATTCGTTGAAGAAGAGGTTTGAAAAGTTGCACACCTCACATTTTGTGCAAATCCATTGGCAGTTTGAGTTTATCAAAGTGCCATACTCAGCATCTGAAATGAACGAGCATTCATGTGTGTCAATATTTGCACACTTATCACATTGTACTGTCTTTAAAGACACATTTTTCGATTACATAACATCCTAATGGCCGTTTATTAAAGAATCCAGCATTGAGATAAAATACACTTGGGGTATTTAAGCTGTCATACAGGTAGGGGACCAAGAGAGGGTAATAAATTACCCAGGGATATGACTTTGACAAATGACATCAATTCATTTACACCTAAGTCCTATTTTGATTTGCATGGAAGAAACAACAGCACTTTTTTTCCAATTTAATATTAAGTAGCAATTATTTATAATCATTACCGAAAATGCCAATTCAAATATATTGGTAAATTTTTTCCACCAAAATTGACTTTTTTTCAGATAAAATCCTGATAACTTTATTATTTCTGCTCTAAACATATATTGTGGGTACTCATTAGAATCACCTCGGAGAAGCGGTTCAGATGAGTACCCACAATTTGTTTTTACAGTGTGACTGCTTGTTAGAACTGCTTCCATGAGGCGGTTCTTACGAGGACACAATATGTTTTTGAGGAAAAAGGAACATCCCCTAAACCCATTTTTCTATAGAGAAAATGGGGGTTTAAGGGGGTATACATTATTTTCTTAATTTCTGCTCCAAGTTATAGGTTGCGGGTGCTCGTTAGCATCGTCTCATTGAGTCATAGGTTTCGGGTTTTCGTTTGAACCGCCTCAATGAGGCATCTTGACTGAAACTATAAAATGCAAATGTTTCAGACATTATACGATTTGTGATTGATTACATTTTGAGGTTAATCAATCCATTTACCTTGTTTGTTAACTTCGTTGCACCTTTTAGTAAAGGAAACTATGGATATCAGTGTTTTTCTTTACTTTATTTAAAAAAAAAAGTTATTTAAACAATATGTTGTTGGAAACAATCTCAGTAAATTATACTATCACTCAGGTACCCTTATTGAGCCCCCTATTAAACAAGAAATCTGCCCATAATCACCTCATAATCACTTAGATAAGATAAGCCTTTGATGTGCACTATGGTCCGAAGGAAATGTTTATTGGAGATCATTAGACAGGCCACCCCTTTTATATAAGGAAAAAATGTGTCTTTAACCGTTATGGACAACACCGCTGCAAAGATCACAGTCAGCTTTGCAAACTTTCTAAAATGCCAGATTTTAATATTTTCTCGCTTATGGAATGTCGAAGGCGTAAAACTAGATCGCACAGCACCAGAAAAAATGGCAACTATAAATGTAAATTACGCGCGTTTAAAACAAACTATACTAAGCTGAAGTGACTGTCCATAATATTATTGAATCATGGACGCCACCCAATGCTTGTATTTCTAAGTTCATTACCCATTTCTGTATTACGAATTCTGGACACCGAGGCGAATAAATTCTACGATAGTTCTAATCAGTTATATGATGCTGCTCTTTTAACTCAGAGAGGTTATACTAAGCATGCTCTTCGTCCTGTCATCGATTCTGAAATTAATCACAAAAGTAATTACATCAAAAAGGGTTATGGATTTGCCTGGTATCTTCCGGGACGGTTCGGTGATTTAATTCATTCCAACTTACGTTCAAAATACTGAAACACCCATAATTTGCTTTCACTGCTTCCATCAGAGACACCGAAGGGAAAGAGACACAAACATGAAATAACTAGACCCTAATGGAACCATCAATAGCGGAAAGACTTTCAAAAAAAAAAAAAAAAAAAAAAATGGCGAATTGGCTATCCAAAACCAGAATATATAAGCGATACACACGCTCAAAGACAAACCGTAAAAAATAAACCGCGACAAAAGAACCGCCTTGGAACTGTCAGTGAAAAATTTAACAAACCTGTTAGATCAATCATTTTTATGGCCCCCGCCTATCGGGGCTTGAAGAAATAGATGGGCTGCATGCTCGTTACACGCAGAGCCGAAACCGACCGCGCACGAAAACTGGTAAACCACTTAGAGAAACTAGGCCTGCCCAGGCAAACCTATTGGTTTCAATGGGCGTTAGGGCTTGTGGTGTCGTTTCATCTCAATGTCAGTAGATCCCACAAAATTGGAAGCAGGGGTTCGCAAAATAACCTATACAGTACTGACGGGGACGTTAAACCTCAATGAAACAAGCAAGAGCTATCATTTAGAACTGGTGCCAGATGTGCAACATTAACGATGTCGTTAGTTACTTTCATAATATATTATGGCAAATATGCAAATAATTTTGTTGAACAAATGTGAGTAGCTTTTGCAAATGCAAAAACTACTCACATTTTTTTCTTCAGCAAAATAATTCTGTAGTCGATACTGGTGCTGAAAAGTTAACATTTAGATCACTAACGAGTTCGTTAAGCTAACGATCCTTTGAACAACAGGACCCTGGACTGTTTGCTTTCCATTGCGTATGTTCTTTTCTTTTTCTTATTTTATTTTTTTTTTGGGGGGTGGGGGGGGGGGTCTTTGATTTTATTGCTTATCCTCTTGGTGGCATTAGTAGCCTGTGTTTAGTGATTTGGGCATTTCTTGGTAGTTCTACTTTGTATTCTCATGACGCCAGCTTTTTTTTTTTTTTTTTTTTTTGTTTTGGTTTAATGGGAATGGATACACACCTTCCGGAGAGGCAACTCCTACAAAAGTATTTTCGCCTCCCATGTTGATAGGGGTCAACTCCTGAGTTGCAATTTCTTTCCTTGAAGAGTAGACCTCTTTTTCCTCGGATAGTTTATAGAAAAAGCGAAAAGGAAGTCCCTAAAGTTGTCTCCCTTTAACAATCTCGGAAAAAATCTGTCAGGTGTATCCATATAAGAATCTTATATGGGTGTGAGGGGTGGATTGAAAAATCCGTCCCGAAGGACACTGTCCGGCATCACGAGGCTTGCCGAGTGATGCCGGACAGTGATCCCGAGGGACGGATTTTTCTATCCACCCCTCACACCCATATTGGATTCTTTTTCTTGCCTTCCATTTCTATTGCGAATTTTTAATGCTGCTGTCACTTCGGTTACCGACGTCCGCCATTTTGTGATGACACAACAGGAATGTCTAGTGACGTCACGCATGACGACGCCGCACATGAGGTTGTAATCAACCAGTGTATTTATCAAACACGCGATTATATTCGATTTGGGGTCGGAACACTAGGGTCAGAACATAAATTTCTATTCCAGGGTAAAATCACGGATTTCCTTCTCTGATCTGAGTTTACACTGTTAGCTTAAAGTCCTTATTTTTGAAAAACTTGCCACAAACAAAACTAACCTGATAACCCTATAATTGGAAATGGACCAGTCCAAACTCATTAGGTGGAATATTCAATATTTATATATGGGTTAATTCAAAGATACAGAGAAACTTCGATGGTTCGAACAACGATTGCTCGTTTATAACAACCACGTTTGTTTCGAACTCATTCACATCCGTGAGACATAGTGTATCTTTTCTTATCTCCAAAACAGACATATTTCTGATGTGATATTTTTTCTTAATTATATTGCAAATATAGATTGTCGGTGCTCGTTAGAACCGCCTCATCGAGGCGGTTCTAACGAGTACCCATAACCTATGTCATGGAGCAGAAATAAGAAAAATAATGTATACCCCCGTTAAACCCCAATTTTCCATATACAAAGTGAGGTCTAGGGGTGATCATTCCACGGACATGTTCACGTGATGAGTCCCTGGGAAAAATTCCTATAACGGCATATATTAATATATTTGGATGTTTTATTTTAACCTTTAAAATGTATGTTGTGTGTACTCATTAGAATCGACTCGAATCGCCTCACGACATACCTTCACTTTACCGAAAACCGAAAATATATCCCTTTTACGCCTTCTGATCTGGTACTTTGGTTTACCCTCGGTGGCTGGAAATACCCCTGACTAGAACAATTTTTTCATGGTCCCAAAATTTTTCGTCTGTGCGATTCCCATAAATTAGGATACCCACATGCAGATCATCTTCTGGTTATTACATTGTATGAAAATCTTTTGGATCAATAGCAAGCAAAACATTTCGCAATCTTCGGAGTTAAGCCCCTCCAGCAGTTCTTGACTGTTGAGAGCCCCAAGGCGGAAATTCGTTTATTGTTTCTCGTTTGACCTTGTGAAGTGTTTCGTGCAAGTTCCTCAACTAACTGGATGAGCTGGGTTGCACAAGACCTCCTCTCTCAGAAACCATGTTGGACGTGATGCAATATATTGTTACAGTTAAGATGCTTGGACAGGCTAGAAGCTATACAATGTGCTCCATCACTTTGCAAAGAATGCATGTTAGTGATATGCGGAGACTCTTGGTGGTTATAAGGCCGTTTGAAGGAGCGGCCAGATTTCAGAAAAAACGAATGACACAGCATTTTCTACAATTTACATGTGCGTCCAGCGAAGAATCAGATTAGACTGCGCATCCATATAGTCTGATCCGAGACTTCTCTTGCTGCATGAAGGAGCACTTGGTCCTTAGCTATCCTTAAAGCGCACAACGAAGACTCTGATCAGACTGCGCGGATGCACAGGCTGATCTGAGTCTTCGCCGGGCGCACGTGTAAATTGTAGGAAATACTGTGCCCCGGCTGAAATATAACATTATTAACAACAGACGGGATATACATTCTACAACATAAACACATATAAAACTGTACATTTATTTGATTAAAAATTATAAACCAACAGTAATATCTGTAAAATATCTGCATTATACTATTAACCCTTGTCCTGCTGATTAATGTATTTTGCCACACCCATTTCTGACTATAAACCCAACAAGTACATACAATGTAATATTTACATTTCCAGTGTAAAGCCTGATGTAAACTTACAGAAAACAATGCATTTCATACTTCCATGAACGTATCGAGTCACATGATTTTCAGTGACGTCAAGTGACGTCAGTTTAAATCAGGGTTCTCTACGATCTGATTGGGCGTAGACGACGTCAATACTGTTCCGCTCTATTTAGAAAAAACAACGTATTAATTTTTTTCAGCTTTAGAAGTTTGCCCTATGAGCATTTTTTCGCCCAGGGATGAGGAGCAAAGAATGTAAATATAAGAAATAAACTTTTTTTTTTTTGCTCATGAACCCCTTCGGAGTTCATTTACTTTGCAGGTAACCCGCTGCGTTTATATTTTCGCGAACAGCAGAAAAAAATCATTTCTTAATTGATTCATTTCATGAACTAAATGGCAAACAGTGGAGGTCCTGTTCAGATGTCTTCTACACTGTTTGCAAAGGGTGTGATTGTCTTGTTCAACATGACAAGGGTTAAAGTTAATTTAAATGCTTTAGAAACAACTCTCTTATAATACTCATTAGGATCACATACCCGTGTAATATAGTGTATACTTTCATGACGCCAAACAGATATTTTATTGAAGAAAAACAAACAAACTTGAGATAAATTTCTCATTCATGTTGCAAGCAAAGCTTGTGGATGTCTTTAACCCATTTTGTACCATATACATATATAGCAGTAGTCCGTTTCAAAATTTGGAGGTGTCAGGTTGTGTTATCTTGAAAATTGATTTGGAAAATAGCTGGACTTTTTGCAAGCAGTGTAGGCCCTGATCAGGCGCCGCATTAGGCGGCATCTGACCTGGGCCTGCACGGTTGGCCAATTACCCGTTTTGGGGTTTCCAGCACAAAATGGGTTAAAATAACGTCATTGAGGGGTGGTTCTAAGGATTACCAAAAATATATGTTTTAAAGCATATATCAGGAAAATAATGATAACCCTTGTAAAACCCATTGTTTCTATATGAAATTATGTTTACAAGGACAAGCACAACTTGATTACAAGCCAATGTTATGAATTAATTAAAAAATTACGATAACACATCCATGTGCGACCTAGTGCATTTTTCACATCTCCAAAATGGCTACTTTTCTGATTAAAGTCCGTGATATTTTTCTTAAATATGCTGCAAACATAGGTTGTGGGTGCTCGTTAGAACCGCCCCACTGATGTGGTTCTAACGAGCACCCACAACCTATGTCTGGAGCAAAAATAAGAAAATAATGTATACCTCCGTAAACCCCAATTTTCTCAATATAAGTGGGGTTAGGTGATGTTAATTTCACGGATGGACGGACGGATGTCTGTTTGTTTGATTTTAGGTTAACCGTACCCGTCAACACTATGTATGTCATTTAGGGAGATGTTGCTTCCTATTTTGTGGGACGTTTACCCGACATTGAGATTAAATGACTGCTCAAGCCCTGTCGCCCATTGAAACCAATAGGGCGTATAAGCATGAACGGTCTGACTGGCACCTCTTTGCCTGGGCAGGCTTAGATCCTCTAAGTTGTTTACCAGTACTCGTGTGCGGTTGGTTTAGGCTCTGCGTGGAAGCATCATGCAGCCCATCTATTTCTTCAACCATGCTTTAAACAATTGGGCGCTGTATGTCAAACTGTATTTTGGAGCCAATGCAACAGACGGGGCCGGGTCGGGGACCGAAGGACGGATGTCTGTTGCATTGGCTCCAACTTACAGTCAGACATACGGCGCCCAATCGTTTAAAGCGTCGTTACTTTAACTTAACGAGCTCGTCAGCAACACAAATGTAAACTGCTATAGCAAGTGTAACATCTAATAAAATGGAATTTTTGCTGACAAAATGTGAGAAGCTGTTACAAATACAAAATCTACTCACATTTTTAGCAACAATATTAGCATTTTTTATGCCATATTAAATCAACAAAATTTAAACATTAAACAACAATATGGTTAGTTTTGATCAACTCAATCAAATTTACATTTAGCTAATTACAGCAGAACTCTGATGGTTCGAACACCAATAGCTCGTTTACCATGGCTGAGTCGTACCCATTTTCGAGTATCAAGGGAAGTCCTCAACTTAAGAAGTAGTGCGGGATTATAAAGGAGATTTTCAACTTTATCTTGCAAATGTATGGTGTGTGTACTCATTAGAATCGCCTCATAGTATGAGGCGATTCTAATGAGTACACACAGCATACATTTTCATTATAGAACACCGAAAAGATGTTTCAAAATTAACCCCGTTATGCCTCCTGGCAGTTACCCTCAGTGGCTCGAACTACCTCTGTCTCGAACAGATTTTCAAGGTGTTCAAGCCATTGCAGTTCGACTGTATATTTGAATGAGATTCTGTACAGACTACACATTACATGTAAAAATTAAAGGACTGTCACTCATATAAAACTGTACAATCATTTGAACAAGCAGTAATAAAAACGGTTAACAATTTAAATTAATTGTAATCATGGTAATGCTGTAGAAAAAAAAAACATTATGACTATCAATACTACACGCTATTTTACATTAATTAAAAGTACCTGAGTATTTAAAACATTTAATACTTCATGGAGATACATCTAGAATATATATCATATAGATATACTATACATGCTATACTTCATCACGAAAACACCCCTATATAATTTTGACCCCCTTGAACCCCACTTTTATATGGTAAAACTGGGATTTACAAAGTTAAACCTTATTTTTGTATTTCTGCTCTAAAATATAGCTTGTGGGTATTCGTTAGAACCGCCTCGATGAGGCGGTTCTAACGAGTACCCACAATCTATGTTTTGAGCAGAAATAAGAAAAATATCACAATTTTTCATCTTAATTTTTTTTCGGCGGTAAAATTTGCACTGTATTTGTATAGGCGTGTTTTTGCAATGATACATGTGATACGTAAACGCCGGCCTCAGTAACTCGGATGCGCGTCTGGCTGGTGATCAGGAGCTCAAGGGTTCTATTTTTCGGTTAAGACTGATCATGAAATCTTTTCTTTAGTCTTTCTCTCCCCTCCCCAGCTGATTCAAGCAGGACAGTTGTCAATTTTCTGGCGAAAGAGGTAATAAGCCTGCCAAGGAAAGTGTGGATAAGTAAAGTGACCAACTCGATATGACCAAATAGTGTTGACTGCGCCGTAAAACCCACAAACAAAACACATGTAAACACCAGCGTAAAATAAGCTACAGTAACGTTTTGAAGAATCTTGATAAAAACGAGGCTCCTGATGTTTTGGGTCGTCAGTGGGTCCAGAGGTACGCATTGAATCGTTGCTTACCTTTTGTAAGTAATCCGGGTTACCGTTATTTGAACCCGCGCGCGTTTCTCGTCTGCTTTGTCGTCTGCTGCTCTGGCCCCCGCCCATAGGGGCTTGAAGAAATATATGGGCTGCATGATGCTTCCACGCAGAGCTGAATCCGGCCCGCACACTAGTACTGGTAAACAGCTTAGAGGATCCAAGCCTGTCCAGGAACCGCGGTGCGAGGCGGACCGTCCATGCTAATAAACCCTATTGGTTTTATTGGGCGACAGGGCTTGAGATGTCATTTCATCTCAATGTCGGGTAAAAGTCCCACAAAATTGGAAGCAACGTCTCCAAAATGACCTTTACAGTGTTGACGGGGACGTTAAACCTCAAATCAAACAAATTGTCGTCTGTTGCTAACTTTTAAAAGTCATTTTCGCAGTGTGGACCCAGATCAGACTTGCTGGTACAACATGGATGTTATACGACAGACTGCATGCATGGTAGTTAACCCAATCACGGTTGGCAACTTTGCTTCCCTCTTTAATTGCACGCCGGTGGGTCAGGCCTCAAATTCTATGACGGCTCCAACGTAAAGGCTTTTTGAGAATTAGAGAGATCTAATTCTTGGTAATGTTGGTTGGTGCCGGATGCTCTGTCTCTGGTTGGGCCCATCGGAGTCTAACTGTTGGTTTTCTTTTGCTCCAGCATTTCAGTGGTTTCTTGCTGTCGAGTCCTCACCGTTGTCTCACCTCTGTGGTTCTTTGATTTTTTGTGTTCACGGAGATGTTGCACTGATGAGTTAGGAGGCCTTCATGCGGACTGAACAAATTATTTGTCTAAATCGCGACGGAAGTAAGGGCGAGGATTGTGGCCACGTAAAATCGATTTAAGCCCCCAGTGGAAATCTTTCCACTGACCGTTCCAAGGCGGTTCTTCTGTGGCTATTTATTTATGTTGTTTGTTACTTACTGTGTGTATCACTTGTGTCTTTTAATTTTGGATGGCCATATGGCCATTTTGTGGGAAAGTAACTGTCCTTATGGCCTTCCTTTGTTTAGGTTTCCATTATGGTCTGGTCGCTTAATGTTTGTATTTCTTTCCCTTTGGTGTCTTTGATGGGTGGAGTAAGTTAATTGTATCGATTCTTGATCTTTGTTTTTCTTCTACTTTGCCCCCACACTTCGGGGCTTGGAGAAATAGATTGGGCGTCCACGCAGAGCTGAAACCGACTGCACGCAAGTGCTGGTGCTGGCAAGTGCTGGTAAACCGCTTATGTCTAGCCTGCCCAGACAAATTGGTGCGAGTCGGCCCGTCCTTGCATATAAACCCTACTGGTTTCATTGGGCGGGGACTGAGATGTCATTTCATCTCAATGACGGGTAAAAGTCCCACAAAATTGGAAACAACGTCTCCAAAATGACCTAAATGGTGTTGCCGGGTATGTTAAGCCTCAAAACAAACAAAACAAAACCCAGATCAGACTGCTCTGATCAGGCCCCACACCGTTTGGAACCCAGCTAGGGCTGCTCCTCTAGGAACAGTCTGATCAGGCTCCTCACTGTTAGCATGTATACAAAAAAAAAAATGAAAAAATTTGTGAACAGATTTAGAAGACGACATAAACATATTAAATGTAGTTTAGCTTGGCATCCAAACACATAATACTCATCTTTTACCAGGTAAATAAACTTCAAACAAAAACAAATTTCTTGCAATACGTTATATTGGAAGGCCGCTGTAGACGTTAATAAATCCATTATGGACCTAAATCGCTCGCCTGAGTCAGATGAATTACAATCTGATTATTCCATTTTTTAGTTCATGCTGCCTTCTTTCAGGAGTGGAACTATTTTATTGATTGTTATAGGGAGTTTATACTGAATCACTGGCTACAAAGTATATGTCGTGTTATTTTTTTTTTCAGTCTAAGCTATAACAGCAATCCTGTTCAGTTGAGGGCAAATCAGTGGACTGGAACCGGCAATTTACCAATTGTGGTACCGAGAGCCATGAGAGGAGCATTACAGTATCATTAATATAAAATCAAGTTATTAATTTCAGAGGAGATGTCATTTGAAGGTATTTTCATTATTTTTATTTATTTTTTGCTCTTGTGGCAATCTTTTGCAGTGGAAAGCGACTATTTTAGTAATGTTGCTGCACAGCCATGAGCGAGACATTTTTGTGAAATTATTAAGAAACTGGGCTATGGCTCGACAGGAGTTGTCTTTCGATTTTTTTTTTTATTTTAGCTCTGATGGTCATTTTGTTCATTTGAGTTGAATCAGTTTTGCAACTATGGTACAGGACCATGAGGGGAACATTTATATTGGATAATTTTGAAACTCGGCCATCGGCTTGAGAGACGTCATTGACTTTCATCTCGCTTTAGTGGAGTGCACCTATTTCAGCTATTTTGCTACAGATCTACGGGAGGAATGTTTCTGTGCAATTATTTAGAAATGGAGTTGATGGCTTAAGAGATGATTTTTGAAGAATTTTGTCTCTGTTTTAGCTCTGGGTGCCATCTTGTTCAGTTTAGAAATTTTGGTTCAGGGCCATGAGAGAAACATTTCTGTGGAATTATTGTGAAATCGAGTCATCGACTTGCGAGGAAATGTCGTTTGAAGATTTTTTTTGTTTTTTGTTTTTAGTTCTGGTGGTCATCTTCTTCAGATGAGGCACACCAGTTAAAAAAATTTTGGTACAGGGCCCTGTGGTTTTGGAGGAAACGTCATTCGATGCCATTGTTGACGACGAAGACATGGACGAACAGACCATTGACGACGGCACAAAGCGTTCACAGTAGCTCTCCTGCATAGCGATCACAATAGCTCACCTGTTTAGATGAGCTAAAACAACTAAACAAAACCCGACAAGTGATTTAACGATCTGTTACTCAGTAAAGCATCTTACGATTTTATAAACCAACTTGCAATAACACTACCAAAACAAAAATGCATTTAACTTTTAACACTCTCTAGGCTAATTCAGCAGAAATGTTCGTTATTTTCTTATTTTTCCCAGAAAAAAAGATTTGACATCACTTGCAAATGAAATATCAAATTCTGTTTTCTAAGAAAACATAAGAAAAATATTTCAAAGTGTCGTCTGCTGAAAAAAGCACGCAGAGCGTTAAAATGAGTATTACTACCTTGAATATACGCCCTTAAAATGAGTCCATCACGAGAAACCCCGTCTCCGAGAGTTTCGACAGGAAGATTTGTTTGTTTGATTTGAGGTTTAACGTCCCTGTCAACACTGTAAAGGTCATCTGGGAGACATTGCTTCCAATTTTGTGGGACTTTTACCGGACTTTGAGATGAAATGACATTTCAAGCCCTGTCAATAGGGTTTATAAGCAAGGACGGCCCGACTCGTGCGCGCCGCTTTGCCTGGGCAGGCTTAGATCCTCTAAGCGGTTTACCAGTACTCGTGTGCGGGTCGGATTCAGCTCTGCGTGGAAGCATCATGCAGTCCATATATTTCTTCAAGCCCCGATGGTCGGGGGCCAGGAAGATACAGAACGGTCCACTCAGCTAAATCTTGTAATTTTACATACAGAACAAGGTGTGTTTTACTATCTGGGCAGGGAACATCCAACTTGTTGATCAGACCGCGTGAATGCCCTAGCTGATCTATATTTTTATGTTTCCAAAACAGGTTTTCAATTATGGCTGATATATAAATGCATGTTTGGAAAATGAAAACGATACTGCAGTCATGACACATTAAACGGTCATAAGGAGAATGTGTGTGTGTGTGTGTGTGTGTGTGTGTGTGTGTCAGACAAAACATAGCTATCTTAACAGCTTTATAAAAACATGTTTAAATGTACTAATAGCTACAAAACGAAATGTGCGCTTTGAAAACACCTGCCCAAATCTCGTACAAGTGACTTTGCTGTGGGTCACTAGTACTTTTGTACAGTTGAATTCCGCTATTACGACTAGCTAAAATGACGACTAGGTCAGCTTTTAAAAGCATATTCAAAAGGCAGCAGTTATTCTTTCTTTGAATTTTAAAAATACCAGTGTCCTCCAGTAAGAGACCAAACTTGGGATCCAAAAGTTGTCTTAATATAGGAATTTAGTACATAAACTTACGGCGAATAGATACGCCAGTCATTTCTATCATTTAAATTGTGTGTGTGTTTTTTTGGTTTGTTTGTTTTGTTTTGCTTTCGGGTAAACCGTTACCACACCTCTCGGAATTAGTTTGCTCACATAGTATAGAACGTTCCGCTCTTTGAGGGTAATTTGCATGTTAGGAGAAAAGTCTTTAATAGTAGATACCTACTGATAAAGAAGATGAGTCTCGTATATTTGAAACAGGCGTTCCTCAGGAAAAATACATACATTGAAATTCCACTATAAAGACCACCTAAAATGAAGACGAATTCTACTGTTTTAAAGCTTATTTGGCCTTGTGTTTTATGAATAAACAGTCATCTGGTCAGAGACCACTTTTAGGACTGTTCGAAAGTGGTCTTAAAGACGACTTTCAAACAGTCGCAAAAGTGGTCTTAATAAAGGAATGTTACTGTACATTTACCCAGAGAAAGGCTTTGACTTTAAGGGTTAACATTCCATTCATACTGTCTCCTTTGAGAACAAATCAAATCAATAGTTACCAATACAAATACACCTACAAACACAGCACATACGACGATGCTGCTATCAACCACGATAGATAAACATCTAGGATTTTAAAGACACCTTCAGATTGCTGGAACGCGTTCGAACCGCCTCGGTGAGGTGGTTTTAACCAGTATTCACACTCTATGTTTTGTGCAGAATTAAAAAATATATAAAAGCGGGATTTAAAGGATCAAAATTATATGGACGTGTTTTCGTAATGCTTTGAGCTGTCGATTTAACATACGTCTAAATTTACAGAGAATTCAAACACTAGCAAACCTGTATCTATATCTATCTCTCTTTTTTGTTGGGTTTAGTTTAACGGCCCTTTCAAATCTATTTCACTCATTTCGCATCAATTGTTAACCAGAGATGGGCGAAACACAGGAGTACCCGGAGAAAAACCACCTGACCTTCCGTTGCAGAACTATATCTACATAAACTCCGTGATATTATGCAGGCGTATCTATACATCTTAAATAAGTTTAGAGTGCTATATTTGAGAAAACATTGCTTGTTTACCAGAAGATTTTTGCTTGTCACTGCACTATCAATTAGCCTATATGCATTTTTTTTTTTTTTTTTTGGTTTGGGTTTTACGGCCCTTTCAAGATTATTTCACTCATATCGAGCCGATCGTTAATCAGAGGTGGGCGAAAACCGGAGTACCCGGAGAAAAACCACCTGACCTTCCGTTGCAGAACTTGGCGTCTCACACGTGGCCCGAGCGAGGCTCGAACCTACGGCGGTGAGAGACCTAATGACTAAGAGTCAGCGCTCTTATCCACTAGGCCACGGAGGCCCGTCAGCCTATATGCATATACGCATAGCTTACAGCTCAGAAAAGTGCGACAATTTACGTCAGAGATATGTTACTGGTGGCAAGTGGGATCCATCAGCTGTTATGAAAATGTCACTATTTATCAATTTATTTTCCAATGTACGCACGGTATTGATGAATCTTTCGTGCATCAATACACGTGTTATGATAATGTCACTGTTATATACTTGCTTTTTTTGCATTATGTGCACAGAATTAATGGTTTACAAGATGAATCCTCTGTGTATCAACTGAATATGTTTTAAATTCATAGAGACTCTTTCTAGTCAATCTGAGAATGAAAACACAATAAATAAAGTAAAATAAAAATAGTAAACTTTACTCTATTTTAAAAGGTTTGCACTCATAGATAAAGAAACAGGGCCCTCTTCACATAATTATTCCACTAACACCGTCAAACGAATACAAGACAAATAACGCAAATGTACCGTCTTCGTCTGTATATCAAAAGCTGATACCATCTCAATTAACTTATCTCATTTATTCTATAGCTGGTGCAATTTGACACGAGACAGACCTTTATGCAAAGAATAAATTAGTCAATGTTATCGCCTAACAGGTCGGCTTTCGTAAACTCCTCATGAATTTTCGGCATCTCGTGGATGGCGACCCATATACTGACCTCTCTATTGAATAACAATATCGACCTCTTCGGAAAACGGCGAAGATAAATATATGCATTCAGTCGTCTGTGGAATCATTGTAATAAAGGTCATCAGAATCATGTCAAATTGCACTGTGGCTTTTGTTAATATACTAAGTACTGGCTCCCCTTCTTACGGCAAGACTCCGGCAAAGCAGCTGTCCTTCCTAACAGTAAGGCTAGATACCCGGGTGAGATACCGTGTGACACAGGGAACTCTTTCATGGACATTTTCCAAAGAAAATACGAGTGGTTCTGTTCATATGTTTTGTTTTAAGGGGAATGGGAACACCTGGCAGATTTTTTCCGCCATTTTCAAAGACAGACAACTTTTGGGACTTCATGTTCGCTTTTCTGCTCTTAAAGGAACGGCATTAAGAGTTGATCCCTAATGAAATGGGAGACAAAAAATATTTTTGCAGGAGTTGTCTCCCCTGAAGGTGTTTCCATTCCCCATAAAACACAGATTGTGCTATTCGTATGAACCGCATCGGTGGGGCGGTTCTAACACGTACACTCTATGCATAAGAGCCAAAATAAGGAAATATTGTACACCAAGGTAAATTCCACTTCTTTTAACTTAAACTGGCGTTTCACGGACTTGTTATCGTGATGTGAGATGCACTCCACATGTCTCCATCAGTTCCTAAGTCCTAGTTGTGACACTTTTCTCTGAGCATAAGTCATTACAACCATACTAGTACCGTTGGCGACAAAGCTTCGTATTGTCCCCGGCATTATGCCTCTATATAGTGAGAAAAATCCCTTTTCTCGAATAATTGCTGCCATTCTTCTCAATACGGGCACGTTTTTGCTGAAACCGAAGAGACAATAGAATAAAAATAGGCTACAAATGAAAGCTGGGTGCATAAATAAATTTAAGTATACAGGAATAAACTTGCCATATGTCAGTCAACTGTATAGTAATACAGAAGTATATAAACTGGGAAACCTACACTGGATGGTGAAACAATCTTACACCACAAAAATGCCCAGGTAAATGGTCCAATCACACTTCTGCAATTCATCAAGATTACAAACTGTGCTATATTCTGTTGAAAAATAAATCAGAAGGAATGCAGAAAAACATTCAAAGTCCGAGTCTGGATTCCATAATTTAAAAAACTTAAGTTCAATATTTTATACCCACAAAGCATCGATCATCACAGCTGTTGAAACGTGTTCAGACCAGAGAATTGGAATATAGGCGTACCGATTTATAAAGACATGATAAAAATCCATTTAGGTCGTTTTACAAAGACATGGCTACAAACTGACAAACATAAAAGGTGTATAGCCAAATATTAATACAAAATTCTTACTCTGCATATCCACTTTGTACTTGTGATTTCATGTATTCAAATGGCCACACAACCCACCAGCCAAGAGTTGCTGAAACACCGGATATCAAGAATGGTCCCAGTATGGGTCGTTTAAAATGTTCTGGGAAATTCCTACGTCCCGTGTCTACCAAAATAAAGTATGTGCACATCAGACCCATTGTTCTCACCCATGTCACACCAAAGCCCTGAAAAATACAAACACACCCGTGCGACATAGTGCATTTTTTCACATCTCAAAAAGGCTACTTCTTGATGAAAAAGCCGTGACATGTTTCATTTTTATACTGCGAACATAACACAACTTATGTCTTGGAGCAGAAGTAAGAAAAATAATATATACCCCGACAAACTCCAGGTTTCTCTATATAAGTGGGGTTTAGGGGATGTTCATTTCACGGAGTTGTTCACGTGATGAATTAAATAAAAAAACGTGCAAACACTAAGGGAATATGATACACGCATGTCCCTAAATGAGCAAAAGTTTACTTATGATTAAAAACTATTGTTATGCGATATCCGTTTTAACAATGCCAGATATAACTTAGACAAAGAAGTACAAAAACAAGCATGATATAAGAACACACTTAATCTATGAAAAAAAAACAAGAAAATATAAAGCAAATGTCAATAAACTGAAGCGACAAGTTTGTTACGGGATGGAATAGGAAACCTCTCTGGTGCTTATGCACATCTAAATTATTTTAGTAGATATATGGTAGGGCGGTGCGAGTGAAATATTTTAGGTGAAATATGGTACGCAAACTGTGCTGCTCCATGAACAAGTCATGCACATATCATAAGATGTATGCATGAGTGGTTTATAGAGATCTCTTTTTACAATACAGGGGGCCGCTATAAGGCTGAGTTCTATAAAATTTGCCTAAAAATCGCCAACCGCCAAATTGTGCCATATATGATTTTCATTCCCGTCACGTGTTGTGTGGGTGTTCGTTTTGACAGGAGTCATGGCATTGATTTATAGGGTCGTTTCATCAATTTTTCCTATGGGAAATATACTATTTGAACGCAAATCCATTATCTACTCGATTTTTGCTATCTAGCTTTATTTGTGGACGGTATCTCCACCTCGCCACGATTTAAGCAAGGTAATATGAGTAGGCATGATTTTCTGGTAGTATTCATAGATATATAAACCCTGAGAAAAACGAACACTTTAGCAGCAGGTCAAGTTGTAACGTGTACCTACAACATTGTGTCGGGAAATAGAAAGTATATTGAAAGGTATGTTAAATCTATGTTTAGTATTATTTTTGTATGAACATGCTTGTAGGTTTTGGAGGGGTTTACTTGTAGTATACCCCAACTTTCTGAAGCCTATTCTGAATTCACTGTTGAAGCCTGTAGTGATTAGGCTACTAGCTTTGCCAGCTAGACGTCGCAGGATCGATCCCAGGCTTCTCCAGTAGTAGAATGAGTCCTTCTCAGTGAGGTCCTGTCTCATGCTGACCCTAGATGTTGGTGAGACGTAAAGTTTGGACACCCGCTCATTCTAGATTCATTTAGGCTTTGAGACCCCTTTTGTAGAATGTAATTAATAAACGCCGGGTCACTTGTTTGACCCATGACTTTTGACTAGCTGTGGTTAGAAAACCGTTGTTCCGTCCCAATATGATATTAGGTGTAGAGGGGACGTAAACTTAAGACGGGTTTAACCATATCTTCATCATCAGGGCAAACTCTTACAAGAGCCTGTCGGGTTATCCGTGATGATGAACCGTAATGAATTTTATTTTACAAGCGTGTTCACTTTGAGTAGAAATAATTTTGTTCAAGAAGAATTATAAGTTCATTTTGTAATGATGCCGTTTTTGTCTGATAACTCAGTTTGTGCATGTATGTACATATAAAGAACGTGATGATGATAAGTGGGAGTATTTGGTCGCCACACGTCATAACGGCCTGAGTGGCGGGGATGACGTCAGCTGCGTCATCGGCGTCGCGAGGACGGTTGTGACGGGGTGCCTACCAAATACAGAGAGAATTTACGGCAAACAGTGTTGGCCCTTATGAGACACTAACAAATGTTGTGGATTATAGATGAAAATCTTCTATTTGTAGTTTCTATCTGTTATTAATGTAATGAATTTGTGAATAGCTATATTTGTGAGCCGTGTCGCGGAGAAGGATAAGAAATAGAGATTGTTATGTTTCCTGTAATTGGCGGCTGACCAGGTAGCGCAAAGGCGTGGTCTGTTCAATTGCCTCTTACTTGTGATAATGTAGTGAGCACAAATTTGATGAGTATTATGCTCAGTAGTAGTGAGCATTAATTGATTTCTGTAGTGCTCAGTAAGGAAACATGAACTTTGAGTATTATTGTGTCAAGCGCTGGGTGCTGATAATTTGATGCACAGTCAAGTTGAGTTCTGCTGTACGGTTATTTGTCGCATGCACTAATCAGCCTGTATGTCTGGTCGGCGCATGCGCAATAACGGTATATGCATGAACATATTCTTACTTCTCCGGGAGGGGGATCATGATATAGCATGTATGTTTTGTGACTTGTGGTGTCTTAGTCCAGTTATCGTAATTTGCAGGCACAACAATGTGTGACCTGCTGCTCCCTGCTTCATAGCAGCAGGTACTGGTACGACGCTGGGGATTAGGGTCCAGCAAGGGCGGACAGACCGCCGTAATCAGCGCATACCAGAATCAGAATCAGAATCATTGTTCATTGTCAACAAATGTGAGACCATGGAAGAGGTCAACTAAATAACCTGCAGGTGATTCGGACGATCGCTAAACCTGTGATCGGCAAACCTGTGATCGCTAAACCTGTGATCGGCAACTATGTCGATAGACTAGTTTGCAGTTTGCAGTAGTTCGCGAGAGGAAGTTTCACGCGAGAGGGGGATTCAGCCTAAGTTATAAACTGGCCAGTCGCGTCTTGTGTTGTTTCTTTTTTTGTTTTTGTTGTTGTTTTTGTTGTTTGCTTCTGTAGGTATTCACGTCACCCGTTCCGAGCACAGAACATTGTTTTGCCTTCGGAGCGGACGTCGTGAGTTGGCTACAGAAGCAACAATTTGTGATGTTTTGTGTTAGTAAGTGTTAAATGTAGATACTGTAAATAATTCATGTCATTCATCTTATATCTTTCTTGTGCCTTACCCCACAGCTGCCCGTACACCTGTCAGAGATCACGCTCGGTTGTCTTGTCAGCATGGGGGTTTGCGGGACGCCGTAAACCCACATGTAACAAAGTTATATACTTACAGTGTACACTTTCTTAAGCTGCCATGTCTGCTGCGTCTGACGTCGAATCTGAAAAACAAAAGCGGAATGAAATAAAAATAAATGTTTTATTAAATCAAAATCATACCATAATTCTGTTTGGCATGGTCAGCCTGTAGAATATTATTGACATCACAAATCCCGACCGGAAGAGGCCAAAGTGCAAGTACGAGATATTTAGCAAAACGTTGTCGATGTCGTAATTGAGTATCATCAAATCGGCAAAGCGCTGTTAAACATAACCGAAAGAACAAGGGGTAATAGGGATATAACGGGATCATTTTGCTTAATTCTTGATAGATACACATATGGCTGATACGTGTTTGAATCGCCTTCTCTGCGTTTAAGTGGTAAAACACTTAAGTTGTCAAAAAAGTCCCCAAAATGTCTCTGTTTGTGTCTAATACTTCCTTTGCTTGACCAACTTGTCAACATTCTTTCAACCCTAAAATGAAAATGAACTCTTACAGCCGGTAGAAACAGCGTCCTGAAAGCATGATCTCTTGCAAAAAGCTCATCATGAAAACACGCCTATATAATTTTGACCCACTTAACTTCCACTTTTATTTAGTAAAATGTGGTGTAGGGATGAACATTATTGCACGACCCGCAGAAAAAGCGACCGACTGAAGTCGGTTGATTTTCTAAGAGTGCCCTAAAATCACCGTGTCATTCCGTCAGTCTGTCAGTCTGTCCCGTAACCCGTTTGTGAAAATTGGTGATAGTGACTTAACCCCTTGGAATATTAAAACAATTTTTGGCATACTGATAGATATCAATGAGATCTAACCAATGAACTTGCGAAATATTACATTCCATTTAGTATAGCCTCGCCTAGGCGAAAAATGTGAAAATGTTCGAACTGCTTCTCTTCGGAAACCGTTGGGCCGATTGAAGTCAAATTTCATAGAGCCTCTATGGGATGGATGAAACCAAAATTTGCTCATGGTGTCCAGGTCACATGACCAAAATAGCCACCAAGCCATATATGGTAAAAACCCTTCAAAAATAGTCTACTCCAGAACCACTGGGCAGATTTCCACGAAACGTAATAAATAGCATCTGGGACGTAGGCCCATCATAAATTATTAAAATGGTGACCCTGGGTTGACCTTGACCTTCTTTGTGCCTAGGTCAAACTTTGACACATATGCTTTTGTATTGGAAAAGTGAAAATGCATTTTATCCTGCAAACGATTCAGAATACAGTACTAAAGTATAAGATATATTTTTGCTCCTTACGATAAGGCGCATTTATTAGGGGAACCGTTTTAGGTCCAGGTCACATGACCAAAATGGCCGCCATACCCATATATGGTAACACTCATAAAGCTCAAAGCATCCGGCGGGTCGTGCACTTCAGCTGAAGCACTGCTTTTTCTTATTTTGGCACAAAAACGTAGATTGTGGGTACTTGTTAAAACCGCCTCACGGTTCTAACAAGAACCCACAATCTATATTTTGAGCAGAAATATGAAAACAATGAGATTTTTTAGCTTATATTAGAACAGGCGTGTTTGTGTAATGTATCTCCAAGTCCCCTGCCTGCGAGAAGCAAAGGCTCTGGTGAGGCTGCAATTATGCGCAAGTTCCCCTGAGTCTTTGCTGTTCGCTTATTATGCAATAATAATCGATGCAACTACTTTCGATATGTTTAAAACTTTGATAGGTTTGTCTACTTCCTGCGTAGCGCGTGAGGTTGAGGTCACCACGTGTTGTCCGTTTGTGAACAATCGCCTCGGAAGTTGACAGATATCACTCTTCATTTTCTGCTCAAAGGTACATTTCAAACAGGTAAATATTCATCAAGCATATTCAATGCATCATTTTACTAAGTATGTTATTTACCTTATTTACCTTTAACAAAATCTGTAATTATTCAAGTTTTGCATTTTTGGCCACGATGACCTTCAGCATCGCTCATGTGATTTTGGTTGTTGGGATAAAAACCACCATCAACTGCCATATGGTGTGCGAAAACGAACTTTTATGCAGTTCCTGTCGACCATCTCTCTGGACACATTGTGGTATAACATTCTTGAATAGTGATCGTTTATTTATATTTATATTTACCGATCAATAGATATAGAAAAGATAAAACCGCAGTGCCGGAGGGAGAACATGAGCAATCGCCATATTTCTAATCACTGGAAAGCGTTTTTATCGTTACTATACCGAACTTTGATGCATCGAGGATACCATTTTTCATGAGCTCGCTCAAATACTACGATCCGCAGTGTATTGATCTTGGATAACACTACTTCAATGACAGTAGTTTATCATTACGATAACGCATCCGCGCAACATAGTGCATTCCTTTATCTTTCATTCAAACGGTTAATTTGTGATAGTAGCCTTATTTATAATCAGATGCTCATTAGAACCGCCTCAATGAGGTGATACTGACAAGCCCCCCAAACCTGTGTCTTGGAACAGAAGTTTTGTTTCTTTGTTTGAATCGAAATTTAACGTCCCCGTCAACACTATCTAAGTCATTTTGGAGACGTTGCTTCCATTTTTGTGGGACTTTACCCGACATTGAGATGAAATGACATCTGAAGCCCTTTAATTCGCACAATGAAACCGATAGAGGATATATTCATGGACGGTCCGACTCGCATCCCTGGGCAGGATTAGACCTAACCAGTTAACCGTCGGTTTCAGCTTTTGTAGACCAAGCTATGTCTCCTAGCCGCGAGGGGCGGAAACTATTAGAACAGCAGTAAGAAAAATAATGTGTTCCTCTGTAAACTCCCGTTTGAAGAGTTGTTTATCGAACGGAATTTTTACGTCGATTATGACTGCTTCTATATCGAATCCACGTTTTAAAAAACGTTTACTCACCTTAGCGAATTCCAGAGGTGTTTCAATGATTGCTCGGGCTGTAGACGCGATAGCACCAGCACCCAAAACACGCCTGATAATAAACATTTGCAATCAAGTCATATCCAATAACTGTGAAGTGGAACATGCAATACATTAAACATTTCAGATGTGAGCTAAGCCAAGCCAAGTAAGTAAGTAAGAAAATAATTAACAGTAAGTCAATTGGGTAACTCATTTGATATTACCAATCTCATAAAACACATATGCGTATACGACAAAATTAATATAACAATAAAATATAACAAAGAATGATAAGCTCAATACATTAAACTGGTGAGTAAGATTGGTTGATTGATTGATTGATTGATTGATTGATTGATTTGGGTTTGACTTAACGTCATTCATTGTGGGTCATTTTGTATCGTCTACAAGAGAATGGGAGAAAAGAGATACAAATGATAGTAGAGAAGATGAAAGTGAGGGACAGAGGAGAAAGAGTAAAATGAATGGAAGTTTAGAAACAGAGGTAATAATAACATTCCCCTCTACCATAACCTGCTGCAAAGGACAGCAGGCCTACAAATATCAGTAAGACGCCCAAAAGACACAAGATAAACACCACCTTTGCCTCACACAACCACCTCAACTGAAGTGAAAGAAATATTTGTAAAAAATGAAAAAAGGCAAATGGTGGTTTGGGTAATGAATAGTTATAAACTTAATAATAAATAATCACTGTTTGTTGACATCCAACCAAGTAACTTGTTGGTGAACGCGCTGACCGATCTCGAATTCTTAAGGTCAGATGGAATTGTATTCCATATTATGGGTCCAGCATATGTGAGATTTTCCTTAAACATGATTGAATTCAGTCTTGGTATCGTAAAATTTATGTTAGAAACCTATCGAAGTGTTTTTGACAACGAATCAGCTCTTCTTTGAAAAAGATCGATTATATATTGAGGAACAAGGTTAACATAGTCTTTGCTTTGTTAACAAACACATTCTGATCGAATGACAGTATATTTAACGTTTTTCTGGTACTTTCTAAGTTTCTATAATTATTTTCAAGAATTAGTTTGCATGCTGTCTTTTTGTATTAATTTAGAAACATTGTAGTTTGAAGAATTACCCCGAATGGAATTGCAATAGTTAAAATGTGGTTTATATAAGATTTATAAAATAGGGATCTGTGTCCAAGGCTAAGATACGATATTTTTCTGGATAGAAGGCAGATATACTGATATAGGAAGAGACCGTTTTACAGACATGTTGGAAAAAATATAAGCATGGATTTTGACATCTGCACTGATTAAAAACGTCATACAGTAAAATATACAGAAAAATATCAGCCTGTCCAACAACATGGTCAAAAGACAGTCGTACCTGAAGAAACTGCATGTGACTGACTAGCCAAAGAGCATACATCGAATACTCTGACCAGACTGTATGGATGTTGTGCAGCTATTTCTGAATAGAATTACAGTTTTTATGCAAACTAATTCAAACCTGATCACACGTTACATTCTGTGGCTTTTGATCGAAGTCCACTTGATTACAATGTTTATACATTTTGTTGTAAAACGGCAGATCGTGCCTGTGAAGCGATTACAGTAACTTTCATTAAATAAGTGGCTGATGAGAATCAACATGAAAATGACTTACTATTTTTCTCATACCATTTTTATATTTCAATACAATTACTCAAAGTAACCCACCCAGAACCCGAACGATCCAGTGTACTTTTGCAATCATGATTTCCGTTAATGGAACATGTGTACGAGCCCGACACGTACCGTACTAGTAAGCGATCTGTCATAGCTTGACAGAGCTCTTCTGTGCTTTCAAAACGCATTCCACGAAGACAAACTTTCAAAATATAGAAATAGATGCCCAGGAAATCCCACGATCAAAGATTACAACCTAGCAATGGCACAAGAGGAAGAGTCACTAATAATGAGGAAAACAAAACAGAAAAAAAAACGAATTACAAATAGCACAGCAACCAGCTCCCTCTTCCCCACAAGAGGTGATCAATGTGTAACAGGCACAATTAATGAAAATTAAATAATAATACACAACAATAAGAACATAAGAAAATGAAGAGCCCCGATGGAAAATCCGACAACGCTACATTTAAAATAAACAACGTTAGAACCACCGCCTCAGGAAACATAGATGGAAACATCCAGATACCACATGATATAGTTATGTTCTATAAAAGAGTTTTCCTTTGGAAGCAAGGAATACACCAAACAACTGGAAAGTATGGAGTGTACATGTTTTTGGGCCAGCCTAGCTAGTTTCGACCAATTAGGCCTCTTCAGTGACCCTCAAATATTTTCAAAATTCCATAATGGAATCAACGATTCAAAAGGACAAGAAAATATAAACTACACTATGGTGTATACAATCTGATCTACAAATCCTGTGTAGTACAGTTTCTATGTTGCAACAATTCAGAGCGGCTTGAACATGTTTAGCCCTATACAGGAGCGCATTATCCTGGTGTAAAATATACCCCATCCTTTTAAGGTCAGGCGGCTTTTTATGAGAAGCCTTTATGGCCGTTCCAAAATAGAAGTGAAGGCAATGATCAGGAATCGATACATTGAACCCACAGCTCGCGTCAGAGACACAAAAGGGAAAGATGGAAAAATCAGTAGCGGAAAGCCAAAAGGACAGTTACTTTCCCATAAAATGGCCAATTGGCTATATCCAAAACAAAATAATAGAAGTGATACAAACGCTTAAAGACAAACCATAACAAAACATAAACCGCAACAGAAGAGCCGCCTGGGAACGGTCAGTGAAACGAATTCCACTGGAGGGCTAAAATCGATTTTACGTGGCCACAATCCTCGCCCTTCCTTCCGTCGCGATTTTGACAAATTATTTGTTCAGTCCGCATGATTGCCTCCTAACTCATCAGTGCAACATCTCCGAGAACACAAATAATCAAACAACCACAGAGATGAAACAACGGTGAGGACTCGACAGCAAGAAAACACTAAAATGCTGGAGCCAAAGAAAACTAACAGACTCTGATGGGCCCGACCAGAGACAGAGCATCAGACCCCAACCAACATTATATAGAATTAGATCTCTCTAACTCTCCGTAAGACTTTACGCTGGAACCGTCATAGAATCTGAGGCGTGACCCACCGGCGTGCAATTAAAGAGGTAAGCAAAGTTGTCAAAATTGATTGGGTTAAATACCATGCATGCAGTCTGTCGTATAACATTTATGTTGTACCCAATCGTTTTATATCGAAGAATGAATTTACGAAATTGGGTGCTGAAGTCATTGCATTTATATATTTTTCTGAATTTATATACTAAGTCACCATAAAATTCGGGTTCCGGTAGACCTTGTTGCAGAAGAGATTTAAGTCCAATATTGAATTTTGAAATTAAATCAGAATGACGTCTATAAAATTTTGAAAAGGCTTTGCATAGTTTATGGTACCGGTAACCCTGATCAAAAAGTTTAGCAGTTAACAATTTAGCGTAAAGGCTTACTGAGAATCAGAGATCTGATTCAATGCAATGTTGGTTGGTGCCGTATGCTATGTCTCTGTGCTGGCCCATCGGAGTCTAACTGTTTTATTTTGCTCCAGCATTTCAGTGGTTTCTTGCTGTCGAGTCCTCACCGTTGTTTCATCTCTGTGGTTGTTGGATTTTTGTGTTCACGGATATGTTGCACTGATGAGTTATTAGGCATTCATGTGGACTGGACAAATAATTTGTCTGTTACACTGATGAGTTAGGAGGCCTTCATGCGGACTGAACAAATTATTGTCTAAATCGCGACGAATGTAAGGGCGAGGATTGTGGCCACGTAAAATCGATTTAAGCCCCCCAGTGGAATTTGTTTCGCTGACCATTCCAAGACGGTGGTTCTGCTGTCGCGGTTTATTTTTGTTACGGTTTGTCTTTGTCGCTTTTATTTTGGATAGCCAACTGGCCATTTTGTGGGAACGTAACTGTCCTTTTGGCTTTCCACTATTAATGTTTCCATTAGGGTCTGTTGTTTCATGTTTGTGTTTCTTTCCCTTTGGTGTCTCTGATGGGAGATGTGGGTTAATTGTATTGATTCCTGATTATCGCCTCACTTCTATTTTTCATGACTCATTAAATGTACCCATGTTTCATCACAAGTAATAATTCTCACATAAAATGTAGAACCTTCTGAAATAAAACGGCCAAGACTTTGGTGGCATATTTGTACCCTCATCCGTTTCTACCCTACTGTAAGAATGAGATGTACCCATCTTGCATAATGGTGCGTCATTCCAAAATTTCCAGACACTACCTTAGGAAATGCCAACTGTGTTTACAATCTCGCGAATACTAAGTAATACGCCTATAATTTGCAAATGCCTATCACTTGCAGACGTATTTCGTTCAGTCTTAGATGTGGTAGGGCTAGGGCTAGGCTAGCAGACATTGATTTAACAGCGGAATTTTAAACATGTTTGAGGGTCACTAATGATGCCTAATTGGCCGAAACTATCTAGTGTGGCCCATAAAACTTGTTCACTCGACGGTTTTTTTCAGTTATGTACTGTTGTTCTGGCTTTCAGAGGATTACTTTTCCATAAAACATACATGTTCATGTATTTGGGTCACTATGGCACTCTACTGTCTAAAACCTCTTGTAATATAAGGAGGTTAAGGAGACTAATATACAGGGAGTTATCTTAATTCTCCATAAGACATACGCTGTGGATCCTAATTGAGACGAATTTCCTTATTTCACTATAAAAATGAGCCAGCGCACGACAAAACCTACAATAAGACATGTGCGCCCAGTGAAGAATCATATCAGCCGGCACATCCATAATAGTCTAACCAGAGACCTCTCTTACTGTATGAAAGAACATTGGGCCCTTAGTTATCCTTAGCGCATACAGTGAAGACTCTGATCAGACTGCGTGGATGCGCAGGCTGATCTGAGTCTTCGCTGGGCGCACATGTCTTATTGTAGGTTTTGTCTTGTGACTTGTTAGAATCGCTTAATTGGGGTGAGTTTGCTTATTTCTCCATAAGATATATGTATCCATAACGTATGTTTATTATAAGAAATAAGGAAAATATCCCTTAATTATCTTCTTTACTCCTCCTTAGCTAGGACTATACCCTTGGCCGCCATTGTTATGCTGTAGGTTTTGTTTGTCGTTGTTCCTGAGCAGATTTAGTTTTCTTATTTATGTCACTTAAGCATAACTGGGCCAATGTATAACTTACAATTGTAGCCCCATTGTCAGTGGTATCTCATACGTCCATACAGGTGACCGCTGACCAAGGTATGTATACCTGAAATACATAAAAATAGGGAAATGCTGAAAGCCACTGGTCCAACAGTAACAAGGTTAAAATACTGAAAATGATTCCGGACATGCGCGCAAAGCAAAGACTCGATCAGCCTGCGCCTCCCCGCAGTCGGATCAGAGGCTTCACTGTATGCACGCTAACTGGCCTTTCGCTGATTCAACGCCTCTTCATGCTTTGTCATATCTTCGCTTCCTCTTATGGAGGGATGGGCTCAGTTGTTACCTTTCCATCGCAAGTCTAAAGGATTCCTTTCTGCGGTAATGCTGTTCTACAATGAAACAAACGTGTTGGCGTGGTTAACACTTGAGCGATTGTTCAAACCAGTTTCGTACGGTTCATATTTGTGTTTATACTAGAGGTACCAACCTGGTCTTTACCAGACTGGTCTGTCTGGATCGGTCTGGAACGTTTCAGGGAACAGGTTGTTCAAAACTAACGACGCCGTTAGCTAACATATCGTTAAAACTTTGATCATTAAATATGGCAAATATACTGATATTTTTACTGAAACATGTGAGCAGCTTTTGCTAAAGCTGCTCACGTTTTTTATTTCAGCAAAAACACCAGCGTGTGTGTGAATTCGGGTTTAACGTCACTTTCAACAATTTTTCAGTCATATTACGATGGTGTCTGGTTGCGATAGGGAGCTCAATGCTCACTTTTATAGTGCTGCCTCACTGAAGTATCATGTTCCAGACACATTACATGATACCACACCCAGTCACATTATCCTGACACTGGGTCGACCAGTCCTAGCTCTACCCCGTAAATCTGAGTGCCATGCGAGGAGCAGCTAGTACCATTTTAACGACTTTGGTATGTCGCTGCCCGGGATCGAACCCGTGACCTCCCGTTCCCCGGAGCGGCAAAAACACCAGAGTATTAGATATTGTACTTACCTGAACAGCTGACAATTTGACCACTAACAAGCTCGTTAAGCTAACTATGCTTTGACCAACTGGTCCCAGATCATATTGAAGGTACCTGTTAGCACACGTCCTAGGGAGAACGTGGCTTTGCATTAATGCATTGGTTTACCGTTTTCTATATTTTCGTATTATTCTGTTAGCTGTTAAAATCACAGCATACTCTGTAGCGCATCCGAAAAGCTGCCTACTCACATTGCTTCAAAGACCGCAAACTGTGTTGATCTATAGATTCCGGATCCCCAAAGTGGTGGAATACAACCTCTGAAATACAGAAATAGCAGTAGACGGTCAAAGCTGTCGATAATGAGGCGTAGTGAATAGTAGGAACTGTTTAACTAATTGTCTTCAAAAAATGATGTAATATTCAAATTATTAGTAAACATATTCTTACTTAAAAATGTAATGGATACACATTTATCATAATGCTCTGTTGGTCAAAGAGATTCCAAAAATTTTTTTGCAGTTTTGTCGAAACGATATGGCCCAAAATAAAACTTCTACACTCCATACCTTTCAGTTCTTGTGTATTCCTTGCTTCAAAAGGATAACCATTTCACAGAACATGTTTAATGTCACTACAACTGGTGTTAAGGGAATGCGTGGCCGCCGTAAAAAGTCTTCGCGCCTTTCATCATTGTGTATTATATATTTTCCTGTCATTTGTGGGCATTAATTTCATTGTAGAATATGAATATATCCTAGGGTCACTGATGAGGCCTAATTGGCCGAAACTACCACTCTGGCTCAGAAGAAAATCTTGTATAATGCATACTTTTCAGTTCTGTGGTGAATTCCTTGCTTCCAAAAGGTAACCTTTCATAGAAAATATTTAGCGTCACTACAGCTGGTGTTAAGAGAATGTGTGGCGGCCTTAAAAGTCTCCCTGTCCTTCACCATACTGTAATTTATATTTTCTTGTCCTTTGGGATCATTGATTCCATTGTGGAATTTTGAAAATGTCTAAGGGTCAATGATGAGGTCTGTCCCAGAAAAACGTACACTCCCTGCTTTTCACTTCTATTGTGTATTCCATACTTCTAAAGGATAGCCTTTTCATAGAACATATTTCAAATCTCAGGCCTCAAGGTGAATGAATGCATACACCTGACATAACAGTCCGTCATTTATCAAGGGAGACAACTTGAATACTTTATGACTCCCTGCATGGTTCAACATTCTTGAAAACATAGGCCACCTGAAATTGGGGTCTTCTTTCAGAATAAAATTATGTTCTTTAGAAGTCGACATCATGTTATCAAGTTTGTGTAATGAACACCCCTGTAAACCACAGACTACATGTATATTGAAAAAACGGGCGTTTATAGGGGCTCATATTATTTTTCTTATTTCTGTTCAAAGACATGGACTTTGGGTATGAGTAAAAACAGCTTCTATGTGCACCCACAATCTTTGGACTTACAATAAGAAATATGTCATAGGGACCACTAATGGATTTTAAACATTTATCAAAACTCTATTAAGCTGTTTGAAAACGAGGCCGCTAGGTCGAGTGTTCAAATATCTCCCGAGGGATCCGAAAATCTTATTGCAATGATGTAACCGTGGGTGGTCGTTATTCTTGCATTACTTACCATTCCGGCAGCAAATGTGACGAAAACGTCCCGTAATACAAAAGTGACATCTGGTTCAGAACGCTGTTAACAGTGACGTTAGTTAGTTCCGCGCGATCATAAAATCTAAAAATGCTACGTTCGGGATGACAACGTTATGTCGTTCAACGCAATGTAAACAAAGCAAGGTCCATCTTGAGATATTAAATAATCAAAACCCATGTTCTAACAGCACATGACTTTTATGATTTGAACATTGATGTTGTTGTTTGAACACGGCTTCTGGTCCATTCAAAAAATAACTCCGCTATTTTCATGGTTCGTTAGATTGATTTGATGTTAAACGTCCCCGTCAACACAAAATAGGTCATTTTGAAGACTCTGCCCCCAATTTTGTGGGACTTTTACCTGACCTGAGATGAAATGACATCTCAAGCCCTGTAGCTCAATGAAACCAATAGGGTTTATAAGCATGGACTCGCACCGTTTAAAGCGACTCGCACCGCTATTCTCATGGGATTTTACGCTATAATATAGGGATGACTCGTGTTTTTCATGCATTTATATTTACAGGGTCCCGGGGCCGCTAGGCCCAGTGTTCAAATAAATTCCGATGGACCCGACAAATGTTATTGCAATAAAATAAACATGTATGATCTTTAGTCTTGCACAATGACGTTCTGACGCCATCATAAATTTAAAATGCTACGTTCAGGGCGATTGACATGCGCACACTGGGGCTAGTAAAAATAGACTGGGCTGAAACTGACCGCACACGAGTACTGGTAAACCGCTTAGACGGTCTAAGCCTGTCCAGGCTAAGTGATGCAAGTCGGACCGCCCATGATATAAACCTGATTGGTTTCAATGGGTGGCAGGGCTTGTGATGTCTTTTCAACTCAGTGTCGGGTAATAGTCCCACAAAATTTGAAGCAACGTCTCCAAACTTGCATATATATCGTTATCGGGACATTAAACCTCAATAATAATAAAAACAAGCCAAAAAAAAAAAACAACAAAAAAAAAAAAAACGTTAAGGGCGACCGTGTCACGTCTCTCACAGTAGCGTAAGCAAAGCAATGACCATCTTGTAAAATCAAAAGTTCAAAACCCATTTTCAAACAGCACGTTAATTTCATGTATGGTGACTGATGCCTTGTCTCTGGTCGGGCCCACCAGAGTCCAATTGTTGGTTTTCTTTTGCTCCAGCATTTCAAATATTTCATGCTGTCGAGTCCTCATCGTCGTTTCATCTCTGCATTCTGTCGTTTTTTATGTTCTCCGAGTTGTTGCACTGATGAGTTAACTCTTATCATGCTGTTCACGACAACCCCTATCTTTGGAAACAGTGTAGATCCAGATCAGATGGCTTCTGAAGAAGCCATCTGATCAGGATCTACACTGTTTGACATTCAATTTATGAATTTGTAGAAATAAATTACATCAAATAATCTGATTGGTTCAAAGTCAGAAATGGGTGTGGCTAAACTGAATATTCAGCAAGAGAAGGGTTAAAAATCCTTCATGCGGACTGAACAAATTATTTGTCTAAAGCACCACAGAACCAATGGCGAGGATTGTGGCCACTTCACCCTTGTCCTGCTGAATATTCATATATGCTACACCCACTACTGATTATCGACCAATCAGATTACCTGTAGCAAATTATTACAACAAATTCACAATCTGAATGACTAACAATGTAGATCCTGATCAGATGGCTTCTTCAGAAGCCATCTGATCTGGATCTACATTGTTTCAAAGAAAAGGCATATCCGGGCTCAGCAGAACAAGGGTTAAAATCGATTTAAGTCCATCAGTATAACGTTTTACTGGCGGGGGTTGGTGTGTGTGTGTGGGGGGGGGGTGCTTAAACCTGACCACACCATTTTGAGGAGGTTCTACTGTCGCGGTTTGTTATTGTTATAGTTCGGTTTGAATGAATGTTTTGCTAATGTCTTTGCCTTTTGACCTTTGTGTGGGACTGGCTTTCCGCTAGTGACGTTTTCATTGTGATGAAGTGATCTCTCGGATGGGAGGTGTGACGCAACTTTATCAATTACTGATCACCGCTTTCACTTCTATACTTCATAATTTGAACATGGGTTTTGTAGTTGAGTAAGGCTTCTTGCCTTTTCAAGAATAAACAGCTATGTTCATAGAATTTTATGCAAAAACAAAAATTTTAATCTGAAAGAAAATGCTAGTACAGTATTTGTTCTCGAAAAGAATATGTGAAACTTAATATGTCATGCCTATACCAATTCATTGTAATGTTTATCGCCGAAAAAAAAAAGAAAATTTTAAGAGGAAAAATTGTGATATTTTTCTTATTTCTGCTCTAAAATATAGATTGTGGGTACTCGTTAGAACCGCCTCGATTTTTCTTATTTCTGCTCAAAATATAAATTGTTGGTACTCGTTAGAACCGCCTCATCGAGGCGGTTCTAACGAGTACCCACAATCTATATTTTAGAGCAGAAATAAGAAAAATAAGATTTACCCCTGTAAACCCCAGTTTCACTATATAAATGTGGGGTTCGACGGGGTCAAAATTATATAGGCGTGTTTTCGTGATGTTAAACTAAAGGACCCTCAGCCTTAATATACGTTTCCCTTTTATTAGCGATCTACTCTTAAAGGAGGTGCATCTGATGGGTGATAAGGGCTTCGACAAATTTATACCTGCCGTGGTCGGCAACATTCTTTCGTGGAGATAGGTTGAACTTTTTTCGGCGGTCATTCTCTCCATTCTGCTGATCCAAAAGGGGCAGTTGTGCATTGTATTGGTTAAGCCTCTCCGGATAGTGTGGCTGGTATCTCATTATGACCTATATAGTCTTGATTGGGCCGTTAAACTCTAAACAAGCAAACAGAATAAAACCTCTAAAAGGATACATATCGTTATTTAGGAGAGGTCGAGCTACATGAAAGCAACATGAAGTTATGGAAGTTTTCTCCTGCGTAAAAGTAGCGGAAATATACATTCATTTCCATAACGCTCTCCATGCTGGGTATTTTTTTTGTTTTCAGCAGATAACATTTGAATATTGTTTTTTTTTTTTTTTTTTTTTTTTTGCCAGAAACAGGATTTTACATTTCATCCAAATTATGGAGACAATTTGCATGAGACGTCAAGTCCTGTTGTCTGGGAAAAATAAGGAAAATATCAATACATTAGGAAAACATGTCCGTGTGAAAAAATGGCGTCCAACATGGTGTCAGAAGTTACACATTTTGGGTAAAACTGATAAGATCTTTGTTATTTCTGCTTTCGACATAGATTGTGAGTGCTCGTTAGAACCGCCTCAGTGAGGCGGTTCTAACGAGTACCCACAATATATGTTTTTGAGCAAAAATAAGGCAGATAATTTATACCCCCGTAAACCCCACTTTTCTCTATATAAAGTGGGGTTTAGAGGGGTCTTCGTTTCACGGACTTGTTATCGTGATGAATTTGTTGTCTGCTGTATTAGCCCAGAGTGTAAGGTCAAACCGATACCTGTACAGTCCCACCGGTCCTTGTGTTCTGAGTGTTTTCATAAATGTCTGTACCATCCCTGTTTTCTCATAACCAGTCTGCGCCTGCATCTTAGTCTTCAGAGTGTCCCACGGGTGACCAACACATGTGTTTGTAACACCAAATAGGACGCCCACTGCAATCATCAGGAAAACATGTCCATGTGAAATAATGGCGTCCGACATGGTGCCAGAAATAACAAATATTCGGTAAAGTCCGACATGGTGTCAGAAATAATAAATAGCCTTTCCCCCAGGATTCAAAAAGGGCATGGTAAAGATTCTGAAAAAGGGCACTTTTAACGCGTGTATACCAATAAAAAGGGCACTTTTACGCGCAAACTCCAATAAAAAATGGGCACTTTTTAAGATGCACTCCAATAAATGCTTTTGAAAAAAGGCCTTTTTTAAACCAGTAAAATATTATACTTTGTTTGGGTTAGATAGTTATTGGTATAAAGCAGTAGTCTTTTGAAATGCTAATTAGAACAGGGACAAAATAGACTGATACAATAATGCCCTATCCACAATCAAGTTCAGCCAACATGTAGTTGGTGCATGATCAGTCGGAGACATTTTTTTTCATCTTCTGAATTTTCCTTAGTTCCTTCCACTATCATTGAAATTGATTCATTGTTTATGCATCCATTGTTTTCTTTTTCACCTATCTGGACACACAGAAAGTATTTTTTCCTCTACCATTGTTTTTGCATCCATTGTTTTTCACCTACCGGGACACACAGCAAGTATTTTTCACACCTCCATGAATTATTAGTTGTATGTGGTTATTGTGAAGATTGAGCTGTAAGTGTCAATAAACAAAAGGATTAGACAGTGTTTGATTTAAAAGATACATTTTGTAAACTCTAGGCATGGAAATGAAATTGTGTAACTTTGTAATTTCTGGTCCAATTTTCATGCAATTTTCACCAAAATAAAGGGCTTTTAATGTACTGTTTAAAAAAGGGCATGGCGCCATGCAAAAAGGGCATGGCGCTATGAAAAAGGGGCATGGCGCTGCGCCATGCTAAAATGGGCTGGGGGAAACACTAATAAATAACAAATTCGGTAAAAAATGTAACAACCTTCTTATTTCCGCTTTCAATATAGATTGTGGGTGCTCGTTAGAACCGCCTCAATGAGTTCACTGTTCGCCACCCTGTTAAGGAATTTTCACTAAACTGAAAAGATACAACTTAAGAATGGAGATGCCCAAATTCAAAGGTGGGAGGGTCAGAATTAGAACTGCAGTTAATGGTGATACGTCCATTCACCAGACATGTGACACTTTCAGAAGGGAAACGGAAGTGATCCTCGAGGGTGAAAGGGTAAAAGTGCCAGTCTCACCTGAAGCAGAATTGACAATTTCAAATATGTCTTTTTCAGAGTAAAATAAAATTTCAGTGCCATTTCACGTGATCGTCTTAACAGACCAGCTCTCTCTCTCTCTCTCTCTTTCTTTCACTCTCTCTCTCTCTCTCTCTCTCTCTCTCTCTCTGTGTGTGTGTGTGTGTGTGTGTGTGCCCGAAAGTCTGGAGAAATGCGGAATCGAATCCACGATTTTCGAAGCGAGTAGCTTAACCAATGCACTATGGAGGCTTATCCCTTCTGTTTGAAAAACGCACATCAGTTCCAATATACGTATACGTAGAGCGGAGAAACAATAATGATACGCGTGGATGACTCTCGACGTCTGTGCATGCATCTAGATGAAATTCAATGTGAGATAATGACATCTATTATCATCGACCCCCAAAACATTTTTTTTTTTGATAAAACACTGCGTTAATATTCTATTTGGTGCTCGAAACATAAATTGTTGGTGCTCGTTAGAACAGCCCCCAGAGAGGAGGATCTAACGAGTACCCACATTATGTTTCGAGCAAAAAGAAGGAACGAATAGAGAATCTGCTCAATCGAACTATTCTCTACATAAAGTGGGGTTGATAATTACATACATTTCATGGCGTACTTATGCCTAAGCAAGTGTGAGAGGAGATTGCCGAGGCAAGTAGTAATCCCATTCTTTCTATATTTACTGAGATGAGTCAGATTAGAAAATCGGTCAGATTAGGTAATTACTTGCAGATATATACTATATACATAGAGGATCTTACACGAGTGGTCATTTCATATGATATTTATGAAACGAGCCTTTGGCGAGTTTCATAAATATCATATGAAATGACCACGAGTGTAAGATTCTCTTTATCATATGACTATTTTAAATTGGATTTTATCGCCTTTTAATTTGACAATTTTTCTACGAAAAATGCATGGTTGACATGGACGTCGTCATGACGTTACTTAATCCCGCCAAAGTGTTATTACACGTGTGGTCATACGATTTTTATTACACGACGTTATCCACTGCTTATCAACGACGTCATATGATAAAGAAGGCTTGTAATCTTCTTGGCATTCATTCATGCAACTGATGCCAATGGGGAATGTTCGAAATTGTATCGCTGACTATCGATGGCCGAACCCCGGAACTCTAGCATTAGAGGCAGATGCATACCAAGCGCCCCGCACGATTGATATAATGATGGAACAACGTTATTTTTTTTTCAACTTTTGGCAACATAGGATGCCAGCTCTCTGTGATAGCTGCCGATAACTATATACGAGTTCTGTTTTAACATTGCATATACCATTTGACACTGCATGCACACCACGCTATATCAATACTGGCTCAATGTTCAATGCCGGTCGGGTATCTTGCCCATGAAGTGATAAACAAAATAAGCACTTCTGCGTACACTGCAGAGAGGGGATTACACGGTACTCATTGGTCCCGGAAAACCTTCCAGCAGGCACACGTCGTTAGGGCAACGTCAAATCGACGTCGGTGCAACGCCATGACGTTGCACCGACGTTGATATGACGTTGCATACATGTCATGACGTTGTACCGACGTTGCTATGACGTAATAATTACGTTATGTGCCTGATAAGATATAACCCGGCCTCATCAGATATAAAACTAGTGATATTCTTGAAATATCGGTTAAATTTTAGAATCTGTCCGCCACTTTTAATAAGTTAGGAGTAGGTCACTGAAAGTTTGGGTTAGGTTAGCTTATGGTTAGGTTAGGTTAGGGTTAGGTAGTCAGGTCGTTTGGCTTAGGGTATGTGTTCGGTAATATGAAGTGGCGGACGATGACCCGACTAACCTAACCCCTACCCTAACCTATCCGAACTACCAGTGAACTACTTCGAACCTAACCTAGCTGTCTGTGCAGATAATGGGTGTAAACCCTACCCAACCCTAACCACCAGTGACCTAGTTCTAATCTAAACCTAGCCGTCTAGACATTTGATTAGTGTAAACCCTACCATAACCTTACCACCAGTGACCTAATTCTATTAAACTAACCGTAGCCGTCTGTGCAGTACTCACATACTGAGCCATAGACATTGGCGGACAGATTCTAAAGTCAAACTTTATGTTGGCTTTATGTTTTGTTATTCTTCAAAGCCCAGTTGTTCAAATCATCGTTAGCTTAACGAGCCCATTAGTGGTCAAATTGTTAACTGTTCTAGCAAGTATAATATCTAAAATTGTGTTATTTTTGCTGAAAACACGTGAGCAGCTTTTGCAAATGCAAAAGCTGCTCACATTTTTTCAGCAAAAATGCTAGCATATATGCCATATTGAATGATCAAAGTTTTAATGATTCGTTAACAAACAATGTCGCTAGTTTTGAACAACTGGCCCCAGAACTCAAATGCACAACTATAAAAACAAATCTATCAATTTGTTCATGCGTATGTCTCACTTGTTGCACTAAAGCTAGTCAGTCCTATTTAGCTTCGCAGAGGTGTACTAGATTCAAGAAGGGCAGTTGTCAGTTTCTGGCAAAAGAATGTGCACTGTACTGGTTAACCGCTTACGTATAAGCCTGCCCAGGAAAAGTGTGGATAGGTAAACTGACCGGCTCAAAAATGACCTAAAATAATCTTGACTGGGCCGTTAAACTCCAATACAAACAAACAGAGGCGTACTATGGAGCAATGTTGGTACTGTAGCAATCTTGCACATTGTTGTCCTTGGCTGACCAAACAATAGGTATAGTACGAGGTCACTTAAAACTCAATGTGTAATGCGTACTTTATACTATGCGTAATTTAACAATGTCAAACAAAGTCATAAAAATACGAGCTGTCACTAATTAATAATAAGGCAAACCTCCAAGTCCTATGGCTCCTTCTTTGATCCAATGAGTACGTTTTTCGCTGTGTGTCATCTTGGACCCGTGTGGCAGTCACAAACCACAGACTTTAATCAAGCTGTATGGTAAAGTACATCGATCAAAATATGCCAGGCAACAATACATGAGGTTTGGATATTTAATATGATTTGTGTTCTTTCCCAGTGTAAATTGTTTATATGTGTAGTCGCATTGCTTTTGTAACGCTGCTTTCTATTGGATATACCATATGCTAGGTCAAGGGAATTGACTAATGGAAACCTCCGTGTGTGACACACCTTCGTGTGTCCCGGCATATACTATTTACCGGGATTTATCGGTATTCTAGAAATTATGTTATAGTTCAAATATAGGTGCTTTTTTACAGTGTATAAAATTGTCTTGTTTGTTTGTTTGATTTGATGTTTTATGTCCCCGTCAACACTGTATAGGTCATTTTGGAGACATTGCTGCCAATTTTGTGGGACTTTTACCCGACATTGAGATGAAATAACATCTCAAGCCCTGTCGCCCAATGAAACAATAGGGTTTATAAGCATGGACGGTCCTACTCGCACCGCTTTGCCTGGGCAGGCTTAGATCCTCTAAGCGGTTTACCGGTAATCGTGTGCGGTCAGATTCAGCTCTGCGTGGAAGCATCATGCAGCCCATTTATTTCTTGAAGCCCCGATGGGCGTATAAAATTGTCTTCTTCTTCCGATGTAAGGGTATTGATCCTGGCGGAACGTCTAGTACCCTGCGTTAAAAACTGTGGTGCCTGATAAAACAGCTGGCTATTTTACAATTACAACTACACTGTAAAAAATTAATGGAAACATTACACCAAAACTGGTGGCAGCTGAGCTGCCACCAGTTTTGGTGTAAGTTATCTCCATTGTATGCTCGATAACTTTTCACCGAATAACCGGCTATTGATCCAGATAAATGGTGTAATTACGCACCTGAAAATCAACAGAAAGTTTACACCATAGTGTAACTGATCTACGTTAAAGGTGTAAATGTGCCATCATATTTTGAAGGAAGCGTTTCCGGGTGTAATGTTTCCTTCATTCAGTCGGTGTATAATTACACCAATAATTAAGACTGCCTACACCACAGCGTACAGTTGTATAGTGTAATTATTTTTTTAATTATGTTTTTCATTGGAATAGAACTTATCATACTCTAATACCACTTTCTTAGGGTACCTTTGATACACTTCTTATGGGGTATCAGTTACCATTTTTCAATTGTAATGTTAGAGCTTTCGTAAAATACTAGTGTAAAAATCTACTTTTTCCATTAGATTTTGCAAAATTCTTTATTGAACAGAAATTGTGTTTATACTGAAATGGAGTTTACCTCATTTTAATCTTATTTAGCATGATTTTCGTTATGCATGAAGCAACCCAATAGTCATTATTAATAATAATAAAATGTGTATGATATTTATGCTGTTTTGAGCTATATGACACGAACGAGGAACAAAATAACATAATGTCGTACATATAACGCATCTTATACGGCTAGTTACACCATTCGACAAGAAACGTTAACTTACGTTACGATGAAACAAAACACCAGTATTGGTGCAGCAAAGAACCGATAAGCTGGAGAGATAACGCTTTCAGAGTGTAATTAATTTTTTACACTGAACATAACAAAATATTATCCATCATTTGAAGAAATATTACACCGATACTTAGTTACACTGACAAAAGTGTAATGTTCATAGTTACACCGCCCTTCAAAAAATGTTACCCTGTAGTATGACTAAAAGTACCCTATTTAGTAGCAAACCTTACACCATAAATATAGGCCCCCGCCCATAGGGGCTTGAAGAAATATATGGGCTGCATGATGCTTCCACGCAGAGCTGAATCCAGCCCGCACACTACAACTGGTAAACCGCTTAGAGGATCTAAGCCTGTCCAGGAACTGCGGTGCGAGGTGGACCGTCCATGCTAATAAACACTATTGGTTTCATTGGTTGACAGGACTTGAGATGTCATTTCATCTCAATGTCGGGTAAAAGTCCCACAAAATTGGAAGCAACGTCTCCAAAATGACCTTTACAGTGTTGACGGAGACGTTAAACCTCAAATCAAACAAATACACCATAAATAGCGTAATTATTTCAAACACCAATTGATACGAAACGTAACATTTGATTTACAGAATCGATACACCAAACACCAAATTTGCAGCGCTACACCAAATTTTGAGTAAACTATACAAGTTATCTGTGTAGTGTTACTCAAAGTTACATTTTACACCCAAAATGGTGTATGGTTCGAATTCACACGAGTTTTAGTGTAAACTTTACTCTGTCTTTAGGTATAATAAACACTAATTTTTTACAGTGTATTTAATCTCGCTCTGGTACTACTGCTGGGGTTGGAATGCCCTGACCTCTGCCCTGAAGCTCTTCAGCGTCTGGCAGTTGGTGATGTTGGCTGGCAGCAGGTTCCAATCCCTGATCGTTCTTGGGAAGAACGAGTTCTTGTAGGAACTGACTGAGGCGGGGAGCTGATAGAATCTGTTGGCCCCTCGGGTCCTGGCATCGCTGTGCACGAGTGGGTTCTCTGGCACCTCAACAATATTGTTGCTGATCTTAAACAGCATGGTGACTTTGGCCAGGTAGCGACGGTGTTGCAATGAGTCCCAACCAAGGTCGTTGATCATCTGAGTTACACATCCTTGAGTGCGGTCAGTGTAACTATTACACACAAACCTGGCGGCTTTCCTCTGGACCTGTTCCAGTGTATGAGCTTCTATAGCTGTGGCTGGATCCCATACACTACTGGCATATTCCAGCCCTGGTCGGATGATGGTAGTGTATGCAGCTGCCTTGACCTTAGTGGAGCAGTCTGTAATGTTACGTCTCACAAAGCCGAGTGTGCGGTTGCCCTTTGCAGCAGTGTTGTTGACGTGTTTCTTCCACTGAAGATCCTGGCTTAATGTGACACCCAGGTACTTGCTGCTATCTGCTGACTGGAGTGTCTCACCATGGAGGGTATACTTGGTCTCGATCCGAAGGCGGGGATTCTGGCAGATACGCAGTACTGTGCACTTGGCTGGATGGAACATCATTTGCCAGTCACTCTGCCATTAGGTTGAATATATACTACCAATATTATAAGCCCAGTGGGGGTAATTTGAATTTTGGTTGCTGGGACTATTTTTTTTTTTTTGGGGGGGGGGGGGGGCGCATGGGCGTGGGGGGTTAAAATTTTAGTATTTTTGGGAGGGTTTTGTTTGTTTGTTTGATTTGAGGTTTAACGTCCCCGTCAACACTGTAAATGTCATTTTGGAGACGTTGCTTCCAATTTTGTGGGACTTTTACCCGACATTGAGATGATATGACATCTCAAGCCCTGTCGCCCAATGAAACTAATAGGGTTTATTAGCATGGACGCGGTTCCTGGACAGGCTTAGATCCTCTAAGCGGTTTACCAGTACTAGTGTGCGGGTCGGATTCAGCTCTGCGTGGAAGCATCATGCAGCCCATATATTTCTTCAAGCCCCTATGGGCGGGGGCGGTGGGAGGGTTTCGGAAACAAATAGAACATATTTTTGCGACTGACTTTTTGGGCGGACTTTTTTGTGCTACATGTAACACTGGCTTTTTTGTGGGAACTATCGAAAACCGTTGGGGGTCACGGTTGTTAGCCTTCTGGTTGATTAATATATTTTCCTTGCTGCACAACAGTTCAAAAGCTTTATTGTCATTTCAGAGCTATATTGTAAGAAACTGTTTAATGCATTTTTGTTATCAATACAATCATTAGTACACACTTGGAAAGCCACAGCTATTAGTTAAAATTTGCAGATACATGTATCTTTGGGGACACTGCACATTTTAGATATACCGTCAGGCTTTGTGTGTGTGTGTGTTTGGTCGAATGCTAGATGCTGAGTCCCAACCTATGCAGCAGGTAAATTTCAGAGTAACACCCCAACCCCACATCCCGTATTATAAAGTGTTCTCCTGCTGACTTGAAATACTTTTCAGAGGATGCAGATGATCTGCTTTGCAAAACCACCGTTTCGGCCCCCGCCCATCGGGGCTTGAAGAAATAGATGGGCTGCATGATGCTCCCACGCAGAGCTGACACGGACCGCACAGGAGTACTATTAAACTGCTTAGTGGTTCTAGGCCTGCCAAGGCAAAGGGGTGCGAGTCGGACCGTCCATGCTTATAAACCTTATTTGTTTCATTGCTCGGCAGAGCTTGAGATGTCATTTCATGTAAATGTCGGGTAATTTTTAAGTCCCACAAAATCGGAAGCAACGTCTCCAAAATGACCTATACAGTGTTGACGGGGACGTTAAACATCAAATCAAACAAACAAACAAACAAAACAACCATTTCCATAGCTTATTGAGGCATCTGATGATACCTGCACCTTAAAAAAGAAAGGTTACGAACTGACGCCAGAAAAAGGGTCCATTGCATTATATGATTTACGCTATTCAGAGGCACGTGCACCGTCATGTTATAAGGCTAACCAAATTACTGTACATGAAACTCCCTCAAGGTCGATTTCTCCACATCATCTGTGATTAGCAAAGAAAAATGTGTGTTTATGTTCAAAACTATACTAGCCGATTCTATCGGGTACCCGCAATCTACCGTTCGGGCACGCAACGTTGACTCAACTTTGAAACGACATTTTCAACTTTGATTCAACGTTGAGTGTCTGGTTGGATATGTTTTTCTAGCCAGTATTAAATGCATACCCTGGTTAATAAATTGGTGTATTCAAGAGTGTTCATTGCACAAACTAGTTAAACTAGTATGAAAGACTTTCTTGTGACATCCTGACCTCATCACGAAAACATGACCCTTGAACCCCACTTTTATATGGAAAAAACTGGGGTTTACAGGGGTAAACCCTATTTTTTCATATTTCTGCTCTAAAATACAGATTGTTGGTACTCGCTAGAACCGCCTCATCGAGGCGGTTCTAACGAGTACCCACAATATATATATTTTGAGCAGAAAAAAGAAAGATATCACAATTTTTCATCTTAAAATTTTCATTTTTTCGGCGATAAAGATTACAGTGTATTTGTAAAGGCGTGTTTTCCTAATGGTATCTTTGTAGACCCGACCCGAAAGAAAAAAAGCACGTGGCATTCCATTGCAGAACTTGGCGTCTCACTTGTAATCCGAGCGAGGCTCGAACCAACAGCTGTGACAGATCTAATGTTTAAGAGTCAGCTCTCGCTCTCTCTAGGCCATGGGAACCCCCACCCCCGAACCCCCGTCAATACGCCACAATACGCCAAAAATTCCCGAGTTCTTCTTCAGCAGGGACAGAACATCCCAGATCCTACACACACGTCTTCGAACAGAATGTAGTGCATTAAACCAGCACCTGTTCAGAAGAAACCTTGTACCCAGTCCAAATTGTACATGCGGCAATGTGGAAAGTAACAACCATTTTCTGTTAGAGTGTCAACGTTTCCGTTTGATACGTGCAGATATGTTTGCCGAAATTCGTGAACTTATACCACCTGACATTTATATCACAACAAGGTTGCTATTACAAGGTGACAGCAACATTTCTGTCGAAAACAACATTCGCGTTTTCAAGGAAGTGCAGACTTTTATCTCAAAAACCAAGCGATTTGTTTTCTGATTTGTGTTATCCTAGAACCTATTACCACGACAACTGGCACTGTTTGCATTTTTCCCATAACATCTCTTATTCCCATTTCATCTTTCCATATTCACTAGACGAAAAGGGTAGGTTTTTTATTCATATTGGTCTTGACGAATGCTCTTTTTTCTTTCTATCCTTCTTTCTCTTTTTGTGTTCTGATTCATTTCTATCGTTTTTTTTTTGGTTTGTTTACGTTTATAGTTCCTTTCCGAAACTTTCCATGCTTTCCTCCTTCTTTATCTTCTTTTTCTTTCATTCTTTTGTATTGTCCTGTGTGTCTTGTATCTAGTCTCGTGAAGTCTTTTGTTTTTTTATTATTATGTTCTCTTTACTTATCTTCATTCTCAGTCGTAGAAAACTGTAAACTATTTTATGATAAGAATCCATACAACATGCCATCCACACCTACTCATTCGCAACAGGAGCTGATTCACATAAGCGTTTCGCTTGTTTTCAAATCCTGTCATTGCAATTTGTACATGTACTGTTGTAACTTGCCTATCTGTTTAAAATGAATAAATATTGTTTAAACCAACCCCCGTCCCAACCAACACCATCCGCATCCCAGTATGTTGCAATATTGTCAACTTAACCCATAAATATGTTCATGAAACCGGGAACCACATAACATAGTTTAGAAAAGAAAGTGATGGCGGTTCTTACAAGTACCCGCACGTTATGTTTCCAAGCAAAACTAAAGAAAATAGTGTGTATCTTATTTTTCTGTATAAATAGGGTTTTAGAAGGGTGCTCATGACAAGGACCTGTTAATGTGATGTACATGTATGACACCTAACAAACTCGGATGGGTCTGTTTCCTATGTATTTTGTTTGTTATATGTTTTAAACAATGGTAATGAAAGGGTCCATAGCATTATAGTATGTTTGTTATATGTTTTAAACAATGGTAACACGTATATTCACTACCGTATTAACCGTATGTTTTCGGACAGACAGGCCGGAGCAAACAGTGTAGACCCAGATGAGACGCCACAGAATGTGGCGTTTCATCAGGGTCTACAGTGTTTGCCACTCCCCCGGCTATTTTCAGACACAAAAGCAGGGAGTTATTTGTACTTGTTCGAATATCGGAACAAGTATGGTAAAGAGTTTTAGTGTCCGAATATTTAGGATAAATACGGTATTTACGCTAGGCATATATGGTGTATCATACAGTCGCTGTAATTAAACGGATAACGTGTCGTGATTGGCGCGTAACGTCACGACGCGGTCCGGGACAACCTTGTGTTTTATATTGAAATGCTTCTGAACTTACTCGGAGGTAAAATCCAATTTAAAATCATTATATGGTAAACGGAGTCATTTCATATGAAATTTATGAAACTCGCCTTGGGCTCGTTTCATATGAAATAACCGCTAAGGTAAGATCCTCTATACAGTCGTGTTCTATGACTGCGCTGTTTGTCAGTGTCTTAAATGTGATATCATAGGCTTCAATGGGCTATTTACGGACAGTAAAACTTTACTGACAAAGTTATAGTAATATTGGACCTATAACAGTCTTGGTTGAGTTTACGGTCAGAAGTTTTGCTGATGTGCCCCATAAAAGCAATTTGCGACAGCAAACTAAGTTGTAACAATTTCAATACAGGTATCCTCTTTTCAAGGTTTCAATAAATCTGGTTTCTCTTGAAATTATATTTTCTTACACTTGTACATTGAAGAGAATATTTTCATATGTCTCATGTACACCTGTACATTGAAGAGAATATTTTCATATGTCTCATATTTTTATGAAAGTTTTTTTCTTATTTCCGACGCAAAACAATAGATTGTGAGTGCTCGTTAGAATTGCCTCATCGAGGCGGTCCTAACGAGTACCCCACAGTCTTTGTTTTCATCCCGTTTACAAGTACCACCTGAAGGTCAACCAACTTACATAAGACGGGCTTGGTGGCACGTTCGGTGTTTCTTTGTCCTTAATGCTAGGCACCAAGAAGAGAATAACGCATAGCAAATTCCATTTGCTTCTACAGTCGAACTTCAATGGCTCGAACACCTTTGGGACCTCGAAAATCTGTTCGAGACAGGGGTAGTTCGAGCCACTGAGGTTACTGTCAGGAGGCATAACGAGATACTTTTAGACATCTTTTCGGTGTTTAATAATGAAAATGTATGATGTGTGTACTCATTAGAATCGCCTCATCGAGGCGATTCTAATGAGTACACACAGCATACATTTGCAAGATAAAAGACTCTTAATTACCCCCACTATTTCTTATGTAGAGGCTTTCGCTAGGGGATCAAGAATGGGCTCGATACATCCATGGTAAACGAGCCATCGGTGTTCGAGCCATCGAAGTTCTACTGTATTTGCTATGACAGTAGTGCTGCTATGCATACCAAATAGCCGTGACGTTCAAGCCTTTAGCATGACGATAGCTATCCAGCAAAGCAACGAGGTGTAAAAAGACATCAGGGTTCCTTACATGCGCTCGTTCTTTTGCATACTGCACCGAAACACTTCCTTCTGTCGCAAATTCTTCTCTTTCCTTATCGTTACTGACCTGACGTTTTGGCTACTCTCGTTATTACTCACATGTGGCGATATAGAGACCAACCCCGGACCAGACTCTGTCGATGCTAGTACCTTATCCAGCGACGATCTATCAACAACGTATTTGGAACTGCTCCTTAACCACTTAAATATAATCCATGCAAATGTCCAAAGCCTGGTGCCTAAAATAGACATAATACGCAGTGAAACCGAAGCATCTGAAAGCTGGTTATAACTCTAGCACAATTCAGATCGACCACTTCACGTCATCTTTCAGAACTGATAGACTAGGCCGCCCTGGTGGAGGTGTGATCATCTATGTCCGCGAGACACTATTTTGTAACTCGACTTGGAATTACAGGGCTTGGAAGGTACCTGGGTACGAAATTACTTGCTTAATGACAATTTTATTGATTTACACCATTAAAAACATGATTGTTGAATTTTGACCTCAGTGATAATACGGATGACCTCCGAACAATACAGGATAGTCAATTAATAATAGTACGTAATAACAGCACGGTCCTAACAAGCGGCACAATTGATCCCTTTATGGCAGATTGCACTAGGTATCACTGTCCAGTAGTTGTTCTACTCAAATTTACTCGATCACACACCCCATCCCTTAAAAGACAAATATGAAATTATAAATTAGCTGACTATGACAAATATAGGAACTAGTTGTCTGAGTCCAATATTACAGAGAAGGGAATAGTGACCGTTATATTAAGGACATCACTGATATCATATTTGCAGCTGCAAAACAATCAATACCAAACAAACTAGTAACGATAAGGCTAATGACCATCCTTGGATAACGTGCATAATAAAAAACATGATAAGGAAACGACAGCGCATGTATAGGTGATTCAAAAAGACTAACAACAACTATTTCTGGAATAAATACAAACTCCTCAGGAACACAATCAACACTGCAGTTAGGCTTTCCAACAAAACAAAACCCATACTATTCTGGAAAACTTCTAAGCAGCTTCTGAATCTTGGGCGCTCCTCTAGCAACATTCCAGTACTTACTATGAACTATGAAGTGGCCGAAACAGATGAACAGAAAGCAGAAATGTTAAATACATATTTTTCCGCCCAGATAAAGGTCAGTGACACAGATAAGACTTTTACCAAATCTCGAGCCTGTTCAGCACACCTTACAGTCAATTACAATCTCATCGCAGGATGTCCTTGATGTATACAAACACTTGGATGTCAACAAAGCCTGTGGCCCCGACTTGATCAGTCCAAGACCTTTAAGAGAAGGTGCTGATTACCTAGCACGTCCTTACCCAATTGTCTTTAATAAATCCCTGGCTATAGTATACTTTCCATCCCTGGGAAGGGCGCTTACATTTCTCCAATTCATAAAAAAGATGAAAAGTCCCTCCCAGGCAATTACAGACCCATATCTCTCTTGAGTTCAGTAGGGAAAACCATGGAGCGCTGTGTGCATAAACACCTCTATAATTACATTAGATCGCATCAGATGATAACTCCCTTTCATTCGGGCTTTGTACAAGGGGACTCCACTACCTGTCAACTCCTTCATACATACCACACCTTCAGTGAGGCTGTAGACAGTGGTAAAGGGGTTCGGGCAGTTTTCTGCGACATAACAAAAGCCTTCGACAGAGTCTGGCACAAGGGTTTGCTCCACAAACTTAAGAACATAGGATGTTCCGATCTTGTTTTAAGATGGTTTACAAGCTATCTTTCCGAGCGAAGACAACGTGTAGTTATTAACGGCAAGAGTTCTGGTTGGGCCTTGGTTGAAGCCGGTGTGCCTCATGGTTCCATATTTGGCCCACTTCTGTTTCTCGTTTATATAAACGACATAGTAAAAGACATTGATTGTTCCATTCGCCTCTTTGCTGACGATACCAGTCTATACATTATTGTTGAACACCCTGACCAGGCGGCAAGATTGCTAAACGGCGATCTACAAACCATTTCTTACTGGGCTCACGTTTCGCTGGAAGAATTTCATGCAAGAAAACAATGACAATGACTATATCAAGAAAACCCCCCCCCCCCACACACACACACCCATCATCCACCCTTGTTCTTAAATAACACTATAATACAGGAAACCCCCAGCCACAAGCATCTGGGCCTCACATTTTCCGACTCATGTAACTTGAATACACATGTGAAAAATATCTCTGAAAAAGCTGGTACACGTCTTAACCTCCTAAGAGCACTCAAGTTTAGTGTCAGCAGAAAAGCTTTAGAAAAAGTGTATATGGCCTTTGTCCGACCCCTTCTAGAGTACAGCGACGTCGTTTGGGATAACTGCTCACTTGAAACCAAAAAACAGCTGGATGCAATTCACGTTGAGGCTACTCGAATAATAACTGCGCAACCATATTATGCAATATTGAAAAACTCTTCTCAGATCTCGGTTGGGAGTCTCTTCAAAGTCGTCTGAACAAGCATAAATTGGAAGTCTTTTTACAAAGCTTTACATGCATGGTCAATATCTTTTGACCTGGTCCCTGCCACTGTTTAAGAAACAGCTAGATATTATCTCCGAAATTCCGATCATATCCAGAACTATAGAGCTAATACAAAATGTCTTGATTCTTTTTTCCCTTTGACTATAACACCTGGCACAGCCTTCCAAACGAAATGAAAGAAGCAACGTCTGTAGCAGCTTTCAAACACGCCTTAAACAGCAACACCATAGTGCCTCCTAAACATTTTAATGCTGGTACACGCATTGGTCAAAGTCTCCATGCTCGACAGAGAATGAGATGCAGCTCACTAAATTCCGACCTGTATCGTAATAACATTGTTCCAAGCACATCTTGTCTGTGTGGAGAGTTTGAAAGCGCAAAACATTTCCAGTTCTCATGTGCTAACTACTCAGTTGCCAGGGAAAGATACTTACCGCGTGACTTACACAATTTAAGCTCAATGATCTACTGTCTGGGAAAACCAACCTTTCACCATATGAGAACCAAGCGCTATTCCTACAAGTGCAAGACTTCATTGTCAAATCCGGAAGATTTAAGCCTGCCTAGCCAACATTACATTATAATTATAATTAATCAGCTCCTATATTAGTCCCTTTAATTATTTTTCTGTATGAATTTCTTGCAAGGGTCCAGTCATCTCTCTCTCTCTCTCTCTCTCTCTCTCTCTCTCTCTCTCTCTCTGTGTGTGTGTGTGTGTGTGTGTGTGTGTGTCACGCACAGTTATTCTGTCTGAATTTTTTCAGTCTAGCTACTCAATTATGTCGTACACTGTGTTGTTTCCAGGAGATGACGTCTATAAGCCACAAGGCTTACTGTCAGATCCTTAAGCCACATTGTAAATGTATGAAGCTTGAAATAAAGTACAAGTCCGTGAAATAAAGACGGTAAAAAAAAAAAAAAAATAAGAAAATATCACAAAGTGGGGTCAGTCACAGTCAGCCGTTACATTACATATACGTGGTGTCTTGTCCGCAACAAAGGCTATACCCAGTGACATGTCGCAGTATCTTATCTCTCCATCGCACTAGAATATGTGTGCATGTGTATATCCGTATGCATGTCTTTCTGTCAACTGTCGGAATCAATTTACGACAATCGATGCGCAAAATACGATCAAGACAGTATAATTTATGGGCCTTTCACTACTTCAGGCAACGGCTTGCCGTGTAGTTGCAATGTATACACATCCACTTCTAATTACGTTCCCCCCTTTTCGGGGAGACATATTGTTCCCCCACCCCCTGGCGTCTGTCTGTCCGTCCGTCCGTCCGTTTGTCTGTCTGTCTATCTGTCACAAAATAGTGTCCGCTCTATAACTTGAAAACCGTTCAAGTTTTCTTCACGAAACTTCATATAAATATTAATCAACATTAGACGACGTGCAGAGCGCAAGAACTATAACTCTAGCATTTATACTTTTTGAGTTATCTCCTTTGCAAGTTTGTCGGTCACCAAATCGTGTAAGTAAGTTTGCGCAAATCGTGCCCGATCAATAACTTTCTTATTTTTAGATGGATTTTGAAATTAGTTGGCATAAATGTTAACCACCATGAGACGATGTGTCGCGCGCATGGCCCAGGCTGGTACCTCAAAGGACAAGGTCATACTTAGATGTTTAAGGTATAAAAGGGGCTGTTTTCGTGTCCGGTCAAGAAGGGCAATCCCTTGGTGCCATGAAATACTCTACAGAAAAAAATAGAGTGGGCATTTTTTCTGTGGACCAGACTAGTTATTTTCGGCCATCAGTGACCATCAAATATTTTCAAATTTCCACAGTGGAATCAATGATCCCAAAGGACAAGAAAATATAATCTACACTATGATGAAGGGCAGTCTGACTTTATATAAACTCAACTTTATATAGACAAAGCCGAGGTCTACAGGGTTACACATTATTTTTCTTATTTTTGCTCAAAGACATAGGCTGTAGGTACACGTGAGAACCGCCTCAACGAGCATTCTCGACGTATGTTTGGAATATAAATAGGAAAATATCACAATATTTCATTAGAAAAATAAACCTTTTGGAGACATGAAAGGATACACACTAATTACGAAAACAGGCCTATACAAATATATTGTAAATTTTACCGCCGAAAAAAAATTAAGATGAAAAAATTGTGATATTTTTCTTAATTCTGATCAAAATACGGATTGCGGGTATACGTGAAAACCGCCTCGTCGAGTACCGAAAATCTATTTTTATAGCAGAAATAAGAAAAATAAGGTTTGCCCCTGCAAACCCCAGTTTTTTTTCTATATAAAACTGGGGTTCAATGGGATCAGAATTATATAGGCGTGTTTTCGTGATAGTATGTCAAAACGGATGTGTCCTCTTTATATTCAGCAGTGCAAATTGGTTTTCCTATTAAGCTGTCCTTCTAAAAAGGGGTGTTCCATGATTACACGGACTTGCTACATGTAACATGATGAGTTGTCCAAAACCGGCAAAAAAAAAAAAAAAAAAAAAAACAAATGAATAAATAAACGCATGCCAGCTGTATCCAATCCCTTATACGTTTCCATTTTTCGACACAAGAATTAAGCTATAACGGCGTCCATCACGAAATTCTGACCCTCTTGAACCCCACTTTTATACAGTAAAACTGGGGTTTACAGGGGTAAACCTTATTTTCCTTATTTCTGCTCAAAAATATAGATTGTGGGTACTCGTTAGAACCGCCTCGATGAGGCGGTTCGAACGTGTACGCACAGTCTATATTTTGAGCAGACATTTCTTATTTCTGCTGAAAAATATAGATTGCGGTACTCGCCAATTAGAACCGCCTCGATGAGGCGGTTCTAACGTGTACGCACAATCTATATTTTGAGCAGCAATAAGAAAAAAAATCACAATTTTTCATCTTAAAATATTCGTTTTGGGGCGTTAAAGTTTACAGTGCATTTGTTTTGGTGTGTTTTCGTGAGATGCAGGACGCATTGTTTTTTTTATAAGGTTAACAAGACCGTGAAATGAGTACCATCGCAACCCCACTTTCTGTAGAGAAAACTTGGGTTTTTTAAGGTTATACATTATCTTTCTTATTCCTGCTCAAAGATAGAAGCCTCCGTGGTGTAGTGGTTACGCTACTCGCTTTGTAAACCGGGGGTCGCAGGATCGATCCCAGGCTTCTCCAGACTTTCGGATGAGTCTTTAAACCGAGGTCCCGTCTCCGTGTGACCTTAGCTGTTGGTGGGATGTAAAAACTCAAACTCACTCCTGCTCAAAGACTTAGGTTGGGGAACTGCCACAGGATAGATGTACAGAATGATTCATGCCATATCGTGTCCAAGGCATGAAGAGCGTAGATCACATTTGAGTCGTTCTATGGAAGATTGGATTGTTGTTGTTGTTGTTGTTGTTGCTGCTGCTGCTGCTGCTGCTGTTGTTGTTGTTGTTTCGGAGTGTCTATTGCCATTCGACTGGCAATAGTCAAAATACGTTGAAATGGCTACTGACAATAGTCAAAAGAAGTGCCAAAATGTCTATTGCCAGTCTACTGGTAGTGACCATTTCATTGTATAATTACGATAACACATCCGCGTGAAATAGTGCATTATTTCATATCTCCAAAATGGTTTGCTTTTTGATGAAAATTTGTCATAGGTTTTCTTATTTTTACTCCAAACATAGTTATTGGATGCTCGTTAGCACCGCCTAACTGCGGTGGTTCTAAAACTGAGGCGGCTCTAACGAGTACCCACAGACTATGTCTTGGAGCAGAAATAAGAAAAATTATGTATACCTCCTTAAACCCTAGTTTTTTCTATATAAAGTGGGCTGTAGGGGGGGTGGTGTTCATTTCAAAGACTTGTTTTAATAACGTGATGTGTCGACTGACACTTAGGAAAAGCCTTTTACTTGATGGTGTTATTATTGTGACATAGTGCATGCTTTCACATCACTAAAACGGTTATTTTATGATGAACATTTGTGATATTTGTCTTATTCTTAAATCAAACATAGGTTGCGAGTAGCACTCGCCTCATTGCGGTGGTTCTAACGCGTACGCACAACCTAATTCTTGGAGCAGAAGTAAGAGAAACTAGAGCTGGTGCTTATGAAACACTATGCCCCCCCCCCTCCACCTCCACCACCACCACCAAACTTCTTCTCCCTAACACTGTTCGCCCCTAAACATTTCACAAGGTTGAAATGCTAAATTTTTCAAAGGGCCATAACTCGAGAAATAAAATCGGATTTTTTCAATAGGTTAATCAGGTCATCTTCTCATATCCCCTATCAGCCTATCAAGTTTCAAAGCAACAACCTACAGTTGTTGAGATATCTTGTTGTTTAGGTTAAAATGCCAAAAAATATTTGAAGGGCCATAACAAAAAAAAGAAGAAACAAAAATGCCTAAATTTACAAAGGGTCATAACTCATGAAGAATGATTCAACATTTATTCAAAAGTTAATTGGGTTCTCTACTCATCAGTACGAATCTTATCACCAAACATCTAGGCTTGCGCTCCAATGGTTTTGAGATATTTACAAAGGGACATAACTCATGAACATTTTTTTTCTCAAAATTTAGTCAAAAGTTAATCAGGCCATCTACTCACTTCTAGCCATTACGAAAACATGCATATACAAATACATTGCAAACTTTACCGCCGTAACAACATTTTAAGCTGAAAAATTGTGATATTTTTCTTATTGCTGCTCAAAATATAGATTGTGGGTACTCGTTAGAACCGCCTCATCGATTTATTATTTTGGAGCAGAAATAAGAAAATAATGTTTACCCCTGTAAAACGTGGGGTTCAATGGATCAGTACTGTATAGGCGTGTTTCCGTGATGAATCTAATCACCAAAAGCAATGTTCTAGCTCTAACAGTTTTTGAGATATGGACCCCGTAAAGCGATTTTGGTACTTATCGCCTTTGCGAGCAGCGAAGGTTCAAGCGAGCCTGCGCATCCGCGCAGTCTCGCCAGAACCATCGCTGCTCGTTCATACAAGCAGTGAATCAAGAGGAACATTCAGACAGAAAGCCATATCCCTGGCCCCTCTGAATGGCAGGGCATGCGCAGTTAAAATTTGTCATGACGGAATGCTCGAAGACACAAATTCGCTTGGCATGGCTCATATTATGCTGACAATGTTAAAAAAGCCAAAATTTACAGAGGGCTATAACTCAAGTAGTATTTTTAAGAATTGATTCAAAAGTCAATCAGGTCATCTTCTTGTCACTAGCAATATCATCAATAAAATCAAGGCTCCAAACGATTTTAACACATTTTGCCGACAAGGAAACTGTTTCAGATTTTATACATTATCATTCTGACTTGTTACTTTTAATATCGTCATAATTATTCATGCCGTTTAACCATTAACCGACTGACGCTTATGACCCACCAAGAGGATTGACGCGTCGTTAAACACGAAATCATCATCATCATTGCCGACAAGGTAAACTGCCCAAATTTACAAAGGGTCATAAGTCATGAAGTATTTTTCAGAATTTATTCAAAAGTTAATCAGGTCATCTACTCCTCATTACCAATCCAAAGAAACACATTTTGCTGACAAGTTAAAATGCCCAAATTTACAAAGGGTCATATGTCATTAAGTATTTTTCAGAATTAATTCAAAAGTTAATCAGTTTATCTACGCACCACTAACAAACTAATCACCAAATATCAAGGCCCTAGCTCTAATGGTTTAAAGAAATTTTGCTGACAAGGTAAATATGCCCAAATCTACAAAGTCATAACTCATGAAGTATTTTTTCAGGATTTATTCTAAAATTAAATAGGTCATCTACTTATCACTACCCATTACGATACCACATCCGTGTGATATAGTGCATTTTTCAAACCTCAAAAAAGGTACTTTTCTGATGAAAATTTGTGATATTTTTCTTATTTATTCTCCAAACATAAGTTTTGGGTGCCCGTTAGAGCCGCCCAAATGAGGCGGTTCTAACGTGTACCCACAACCTATGTCTTGGAGCAGAAATAAGAAAAATAATATATATCCCCGTAAACCCCAGCTTTCTCTATTTAAAGTGGGGTTTAGGGGGGTCTTTATTTCACGGACTTGTTCACCTGATGCAATATATTGATCAAGTTTCACGCGTCTGGCTGTAACAGGTTTTGAGATATTTTGCTGGCAAGCATCACGAAAACACACCTATATAACTTTAACCCCCTTGAACCCCGTTTTTATATAGTAAAACTGGGGTTTCCGGGGGTATACCTTATTTTTCTTATTTCTGCTCTAAAAATTATAGATTGTGGGTACTCGTTAGAACCGCCTCGATGAGGCGGTTCTAACGAGTGCACACAATCTATATTTTGGGCAGAAATAAGAAAATCACAATTTTTCATCATAAAATTTTCATTTTTTCTGCGATAAAGGTGGCAATGTATTTGTATAGGCGTGTTTTCGTAATGGTAAAAATGCTCAAATTTACACCGGGGAATAACTCATGTACTATTTGTTTCAAAATTCATCCGAAAGTTAATCAGGTCATCTACTCCTCACTTCCAATTCATTCACCAACTTTCAAGGCTCTAGCTTTAATACTTTGAGATATTTTGCCGACAAGTTTTCTTCCTTGTTTTTTGCAAATGTTCATTACTCAGGAAAGGGGCATAATCATGATGAGAAAAAATATGTGTATCCTACTTTCTCCTTATATAAAATTTCAAAACCCTAGCATGCATGGTTCCAAAGTTATGTTATGCATCAAAAGGCGTGACGAACGGATGGACGAACAAAGGCAAACCAATATGCCCCAGTAAGTTTTTAAAGTCGGGGCCGTAATAATGTACAGCCCTAAATCCAATGTTTATCTATACAAAGGTTGGGTTTATAGGGGTGTTCATTATACGAACATGATGGTGAATTGGCTAGCGAAAACACGCATATACAAATACATTGTAAACTTTACCGCCGACAAAGTGAAAATATTAAGATGAATTTTTTTTCTTATTTCTGCTCAAAATATAGATTGCGGGTGCTCGTTAGAACCGCCTCATCGACGGCCCCCGCCCATCGGGGCTTGAAGAAATATATGGGCTGCACGATGCTTCCACGCAGAGCTGAATCCGACCCACACACGAGTACTGGTAAACCGCTTAGAGGATCTAAGCCTGCCCAGGCAAAGCGGTGCGAGTCGGACCGTACATGTCTATAATCCCTATTGGTTTCATTGGGCGACAGGGCTTGAGATGTCATTTCATCTCAACGTCGGGTAAAAGTCCCACAAAATTGGAAGCAACGCCTCCAAAATGACCTTTACAGTGTTGACGGGGACGTTAAACCTCAGATCAAACAAAAAACCGCCTCATCGAGGCTGTTCTAAGAGTACCCACAATCTATATTTTAGAGCAGAAATAAGAAAAATACTGCATACCCCTGTAAACCAAAGTTTTACTGTATAAAAGCGGGGCTCAAGTGGTCAAAATTATATAGGCTGTTTTCGTGATGTCTAATCAGTCTGTGCAAATGTACAGGCTGATTTAACTCACAAAAGGTGCATTTTTCCCCGTAACGCATGCAGTTAACCGGATGCTCGGCGTGTACCGAACGATAGGTTATCTATGTTCAATAATTGACAGAATTATTCTGGTTTCCTAACTTCGACCTGTAAAATTGATTAAACACTACCAAACATGGAGAACCATTCACTGGGACGGTTTACAAAATACCACTAAATCGATTCGCCTCAGCGAACGTCTTGAATAGAATTACTCAGGTGACACAATTGGAAATTACTTCTCTATACAGTAGACCAGTATACGAATTCCAAAAACGTAGCTATACATTTTAATATGGATTTTTCGACTTCACACAGATAATTTTCGGCCTATTTGAAACAATATACACAGGTAAGACATTTTTCTCTTATTTTGTAAAATTATAACAAAGTTTATATTTATGAAAGTGCTGTAAAACCGGTTGTTTTTGACAGGTGGTTGATAAGATATTTCAACGCCACGTAATCTATAGTACAATTGTCCGTGTTACCTGAGGACAACTTATTACGAAAACACGCCTATACAAATACATTGGCAATTTCTTGGCCAAACAATAGAAAATTCAGGATGAAAAATTCTGATATTTTTCTTATTTCTGCTCAAAACATAGATTGAGGAGACTGGATAGAACCGCCTCGACGAGGCGGTTCTATCGAGTACCCACAATCAATGTTTTTGCGCAGACAATGTATACCTACCTAAACCCCAGTTTTACTATATAAAATTGGGTTGAAGGGGGTCAAAATTATATAGGCATGTTTTCGTGATGTTATACAAAATACAGTTACACATGTACTGAAAGAAATTCAATGAAAAGCTTCTTTCTTCTTACAGTTATCAGGTCCGGAACAACCTAAAATTGATCTACTGTAGTTCAATTCATCTAAAATAGACCAATCGATCTTCTAAAAGGAAGGATAAAACGATATATGCAAACATTGCAAAGCATCGACCATGTTTTGCAAAATGGCGAGTTCATTATTTTATTACTTCACAAAAAAACGTGACGAAATTCGCTAATTACCCAAAATTCCATCGGGGAATTTAGCTGTAAAATAGACGCTTTTAACACAGAAAACACTTCACTTTCGGGAATATTGTCCTATCACTTACAAAACCATAAAATGTGTGGTTTTATCTTCGCCAAAATGTTGACACACATCGATTTTGTTGATTTCCGGATCTGGAAGCGAAGTCAAGCCGCTTACAGCATCAAAAAGCAGCATCTTTTCAGTTTTCTTCATCAACTATGGAGGACAAAGCATGTCATAGTCATCACGCATTTTCCATCATAGTCAACTTAACTGAAACTTATAAAAATGGTAGTTATGACGTCTTATGTATGAATTCTAGTTGTTTTAATATTGTTTGGTCAGGTATAGGAGTCAAGGCCGGGCTGAGCCACCGAGCCAAAAATGCCAATCCGGAGATTCTTTAGTTTCTCTTTTTCAACTTTTACTGCTACTCGCTAACATCTGAGCATTACAAGTAGGATTTCCTGGGCACAACACTTTAGTCAGCGTGAGGCTCGAACACGCAACCTCTTGATCACAAATCCGATGCGCTACCACTGCACCAAAGTTCCGCCTCATGTTAAAATTAAGCCATTAATTGTAGTCAAATTAAGGTTAAATCATGAAATAATATTCTATATAACTGATAGTAGTATAATCGCAGTACTTTGTCCGATTTTGTTTTATTACAGTGTTTCCAAAAGCCAAGGACTGGAATAATTAGTACTAATCTATTTTTTTCAAAGTAACTCGTCAGTTTAAGGGGCTTTTAGGTCCTACGGTTATTTCAATTTGATAACTTTTATCATATATTCATAGAAAAAATAAAATATGTACATACCGGGTCGAGACTTAATGATCAAATTAAATTAATGTTTATTTGTTTCTATATTGCATTGATTTGAAACCTGCATATGGTAGGTAGGAAAGTAAAAGAAGGCAATCGATACAATTATCAGAGACACCAAAGGGAAAGAAACACAAACAAGAAATAACTAGACCCTTATGTGAACACCAATAGACGAAACCCAAAAGGACAGTTACTTTCCCACAAAAAATATATAATCGATACACTTACTCAAAGACAAACCATAACAAAAAATATACCGTGACAGAAGAACCTCATTGGAGCGGTCAGTGAAACGAATTCCAATGTGTGTGTGTGTGTGTGGGGGGGGGGGGGGGTGGTCTTAATTCGATTTAACACGGCCATAATCCTCGGCCTTTCTTCCGTCGCAATTCAGACAAACAATTTGTTTAGTCAACATGAATGGCCCCTTATTCAGAAGTGCAACATCTCCGAGTAGGGCGGAGGTACGCTTGTATCTGGTAGGAAGGACAGAGCACTTTTTAATACCTTAAGTTGCTAATCACCCCAATCGGCATTTTTAAGGATTTTGGGCGAGACTCGTTTCACTCCAACCTTGCATCACATTATACTATCGTACTCTACACTGCCTAACAAGGATAACATAAGGCAGTTTGTGGTTTTGGTTATAGACATACACAATTGTGCGGTTCGGGGTGATTAAATTGCCGGTTTGGAGTGCTGTACCTTAGCCCAATCTTTCTAGCTTATTTGAGCCAATAACCATTCTTCTGACCCTACCTTAGCCTACAGTGTCCTGTCCCACCTTACCCTACCCCAGCATAACATACCCTACCCGCAAAACATTGGTACGAAAAAAATCCTGTCCAGTAGCCCCCACCTCCATCTGCTCATGATACTCCACTCCTGGTTCTACATAATGTTTTGATAACAGCCAAGTCGTGTTTATAAATAACCCAAAAACTAATTAAACTATTCTAAAACTGGCACACTTAAGATGGAAGGCCATGTTACCAGGATGGTAGAGGAACATTTGCCAAAGAATATCTTTGGAGAATTAGAAATGGGCAAACACTCCCATGATGGTTATAAGAAGCGTTACGTAGACACCCTCAAAATCACCCACAAGGCACAAGGACTTGAACATACTAACAGAGCCATGGGAAGAAACTGCACAGACACAGGGCCGAGCAAATGGGCAAGGCCTCATCACAATGGGTGCTAGAGAATGAGGCAAAGAAAATCAGCTAAGCTGACAAAAACGCCCATTGCACAAAGCCAGAGCTAAGAGATCATTAACAAGCTGCCTTTACCCAGCAAGCACAAACCAGCGGGCCAACCTTGGACTGACACGACGTATCTGTCTGGTCAACGGCGATTCGGCGTTGACATGTATCGTTGCCATTCCGACTTTGGCCCGACATATTGCTCGCAACAGACTATTCAAGGCTAAAATTGGTCTCCTCAGCCATCTTGGAACACACAAACAGTAGCATTTCTTGACTGATTAAAATTGGTCACTGTCAGTTATTACAGACTAACTATTAATTACATTCCCAAAAATAATGTCTTAGTAACTGTTCATTTATACCTATGACATATATTGTCCACCGTACTTTCAGAGGCTGACTATTAAAAATAAGATTAGCAGCAGCATAAGCGACCCAATTATCGTTCTTTGAATTGAAAATGGCAGCGTCCATGACATGTTGATGAAATCAGTGGCAAAATTGGGTATTTACTGTTAATTTATCTAGAAAATCTGATTTTTCCAATTATCACCCAGTTTTAAATTTAAAAAAGACGTGTTTTGCAAAAAAATCCCTGTCGAAAATACAGTGTGACTGAAGAAATGGGATAACATGCACAAACCTAACAATTCTGCCAGAGGCTCTACTTGCAATGTTAACATATGAGCATACTCAGTGTATTTATATCGTTTCATCAGTGCTTTTAGAAGATCGATTGGTCTATTTTAGATGAATTGAACTACAGTAGATCAATTTTAGGTTGTTCCGGACCTGGTTATGGCGTGGGATATGTTGCAAAATTCAATAAATAAAATTTATATGCATAAAATACATTTAAATGATATATTGAATTATTTGAATGCAAAATCGTTATGTAGGTGCAATATTTTTTTGTTTTAGATGTAAAAACTTTTTATTTTAAATGCTATATAATTATTTAAATTGAGAAAAATTATTTCAGTTTAATTTTATATTTAAATGATATAAAATGATTCAACTGCATAAACGCGGTTTAATTTTTCAAAACACATTTAGATTCACAAAAATCATTTAAATGATATAAACTCATTTTAATGCATAAAAATGGTTTAATTTTCAAAACACATTTAGATTCACAAAAAATCATTTAGATGCATAAGCATGCCGGGAAGGTTAATAGCGTGACGTAGTCAATCGATACCGAGTACAAGTAATAGCTTTACACATAGATGTTATTATCCATCAATTGTCTCTTGGTTTTGCTTTGGTTAAGCGACCCTTTCAGGATTATTTCACGTATATTGAGCCGAAAGTTTATTCAGAAGGTGGGTAAACACCGGAGTACCCGGACCCAAACCACCTGACATTCCGTTGCAGAACTTGGCATCTCACATGTGACCCGAGCCAGACTCGGACTAGTGCGATGTGAAACGGTATCCTGGTCTCACGGTATATAGAGTGGGTGCTCATTTCATAAAAGATGCGCGCAATGAAACAAGATTTATTTAAAGGACTGAATTAGCGTTACTGCTACTGCTGGTAGTAGTAGCAGTAATGCTGCTGTTACTGTTATCTTCACGTCGAACATCAATGACTAAATCTTATCCTAGTGCGCAGATTTCGCAGATGCGCAGAAGTAAGCTACATGGTTCAAAGATACTCTTTTTATGAAAGGCATGAACACTCATGAAAGATACTCTATATACCGTAAGACCAAGAGTCCCACAGATGGATAATGACGTCTGTCTCCAAGACTTGATTGTTCGATTTGAGGTTTAACGTCCCCGTCATCACTATTTAGGTAATTTTGGAGACCTTGCTTCCAATTTTGTGGATTTTTTCCGACATTGAGATGACATTACATCTCAAGCCCTGCAGCCCACAGACCAATAGGGTTTATATGCATTAACGGCCCGACTCGCACCACTCTGCCTCTCCTAAGCGCTGTATGAGTACTCACGTGCGGTCGGTTTCAGCTCTTCGTGAAAACACCATGGAGCCCAATCTATTTCCCCAGCCCCGATGGACGGGGTTCTATTACATGCACTGAGTATACTTGTTAGCACAAGACATTTCTAACATTCTAACATTCTAATTTCTAATTTCTAACTCCTTACTTCTCAAGCCCTGTCGTTGAAAATATTTGAGGGTCACTGATGAGGCCTAATTGGCCGAAACTAGCGATTCTGTCCAGAAAACCTGTACACTCCATGTTTTTCAGTTTTGTAGTATATTCATTGCTTCCTAAGAATAACCCTTTTTAGAACATATTTTAACGTCACTGCATCTGGTGTCTGGGAATGTGGGGCGGCGGTAAAAGGTCTCCCTGCCCTACACCATATTGTAGTTTATATTTTCTTATCCTTTTGGGACCATTGATTTCATTGTAAAATTTTGAAAATATTTGAGGGTCACTGATTAGACCTAACTGACCGAAACTAGCTAGTCTGGCCCAGAAAACCTGTACACTCATTTTTTCCAGTGTTGTAGTGTATTCCTTGCTTCCAAAGGATACCCCTTTCTATAACATATATAACGTCACTACAGCTGGTGTCTTGGAATGTGTGGCGGCCGTAAAAATCTTCGTGCCCTACACCATAGTGTAGTTAATATTTTCTTGTCCTTTGGGATCATTGATTCCATTGTGAAATTTTGAAAATATGTGAGGGTCACTGATGAGGCCTAATTGACCGAAACTAGCTAGTCTGGCCCAGAAAACCTGTACACTCCAAGTTTTCCAGTTTTGTAGTGTATTCCTTGCTTCCAAAGGATAACCCTTTCTAGAACATATTTCACGTCACTACAGCTGGTGTCCGGGAATGTGAGGCGGCCGTCAACAGTCTTCCTGTCCTACACCATAGTGTAGTTTATATTTTTTTTGGTCTTTGGGATCATTGATTCCATTGAGAAATTTTGAAATTATTTGAGGGTCACTGATTAGGCCTAATTGGCCGAAACTAGTTAGTCTTGTCCGGAACACTGTACACTCAATGTTTTCCAGTTTTGTAGTGTATTCCTTGCTTCCAAAGGATAACCCTTTCTAGAACGTATTTAGATCCTATAAGCGGTTTACCAATACTCTTGTGCTGTCGGTTTCAGCTCTGCGTGGAAACAGCATGCAGCCAATCTATTTCTTCATGCCCCAACGGGCAAGGGCCGATGTATTAGGACAGGTTAGGGTAGGGTCGGTTCGGGTCGGGTCGGGTCCGGTATTGGGATATTAGGGTAGGTAGGGTAGGGGTAGGGTACGGTAGGGGTGGGTAGGGTAGGGTAGGGTATGATAGGGTAGGGTAGGGTAGAGTAGGGTAGGGTAGAGTAGGGTAGGGTAGGGTAGGGTAGGGTCGGGAAGGTAGGATAGGGGTAGGGTAGGGTAGAGTAGGGTAGGGGTGGGTAGGTAGGGTGGGGTAGGGTAGGTAGTGTAGGGTAGGGTGGGGTACACAAAACCCACCTACCCTCCAATACCTACCTACCTACCAACCCGTCAGTCCCGCCTGCCCGCCTGCAAGCCCACCCACCCACCAACCCGACAACCCACCTACCTACCTAAAATCGACCTACCTACCTACCTTGCTACCTACTTAACTTCATACCTACCTACCAGCTTACCTTATTAATTACCTCCCTTCTCACCTACCAACTAGCCTGTGTACCTGCCTGCCTACCTACTTACCTTCTGAACCTACCTACCTACTTACCTGCCTGCCTACCTTCCCTAAAGACCTCCCTACAACCTATCTAATTAACTGCCTACCTGTCTGCCTGCCTGCCTGTCTGCATGCCTACTTACCTACCTATCTGACTACCTACCTACCTAAAACCGTACATTACTACTGTATGTATGTAAGTTTGTAGGTAAGTAGGTAGGTAGGTTGGTAGCAGGCAGGCAGGCAGGTAGGTAGTAAGTAGGTATGTAGGTATGTAGGTATGTAGGTAGGAAGGTATGTAGGTAGGTAGGTAGATAGGTTTGATTTGAGGTTTAACGACCCCATCAACACTTTATAAGACATTTTTGACGTTGCTTCCAATTTTGTGGGACTTTTACACGACATTGAGATGAAATGACATCTCAAGCCCTGTCGCCCAAAGGATTTATAAGCACAGATGGTCCGAATCGCAGCACTTCTACCCGTATACTACTACTGTATGTATGTAGGTAAGTAGGTAGGTAGGTAAGTAGGTAGGTAGGTAGGTAGGTAGAAATCACTATTCATTGGCGTTTCAGACACTTACTGCAAGAACTAACATTTATAAAGAATAGTTCTTCCCCCGAACCATTAGAGATTGGAATGCCCATCCCGATTCGATTATTTCGACAGCTTAAGGTGTTGATGACTGTGTAACTAAGTTTACCTCTTTGGTTAGAGCTAGGGACTAACTTCCCATATCACAGGTCCTGGTGTATGAATGTCATTTGACTCGCCACCAGTAACAATTCTGATTCTAATACTTTGCCTTGACAGCCTTAGATCTTTCAAACGGTTTACTAGTAGGTAAATAGGGAGGTAGATAGGAAGGTTGGTATGTAGGTAGTTACCTACCTGGAAAGGCAGGTGGGTGGACACGTAGGTATGTAGGTAGGTTGTGAGGGTTAGTATTTGGGATTGTAGGAAGGTCAGTTGGTGGGTATTGCGGGTGGGTAGGTAGGTATGTAAGAATGTCGGTAGTTAGGTAGATAGATAGGGTGAATATGGTGGGTGGGTACCTAACTATCTGAAACCGTACATTACTACTGAAGGCAGGCAGGCACGCACCTATCTACACAAAACACACCGACCCTCCCCTCCCTACCTACCTGCCTGTCTGCCTACCTATCACCTACATACGTATCTAACTACGTACATAACTGCCTACCTACCTATTAACCCCAAACTCACCTACACTCCAACACCTACCTACCCGAAACGTACCCGCCTGTCTGTCTACCAACCTACCTGTCTACCTGCCTACCAACGTACCTGTTTGCATGCCTGCCAACTTACCTGCCTGCCAGCCTGCCTACCAACGTACCTGCCTGCCACAATACTGCCTGCCTGCCTACCCGTTCTGCCTGCCTGCCAGTGTACCCGTTCTGCCTGCCTGCCTTTTGGTTCTGTCTGCCTACCTACCCGTTCTGCTTGCCTGTCTTCCTACCCGTTCTTCTTACCTGTCTACCTACCCGTTCTGCTTGCCTGCCTACCTACCTGTTCTGCCTGCCGACCTGCCTACCCGTTCTGCCTGCCTGCCGACCTGCCTACCCGTTCTGCCTGCCTACATGCCCACTCTGCCTGTCTACCTGCCTGCCCGTTCTGCCTGCCTGCACGCATGCCCATTTGCTAGCCTGTCCGTTCTGCCTGTCTGCCTGCCAGTTCTGCCTGTCCGTTCTGCCAGCCGCCTACCTGCCCGTTTTGTCTGCCTTCCAGCCAATTCTGTCGCCTGCCTGCATGCCCGTTCTGCCTGCTTGACCGTTCTGCCTGCCTGCCTGCCTGCCAGCCCGTTCTGTCTGTCTACCCGCCTGCCCGTTCTGCCTGCCTGCATGCCTTCCCGTTCTGCCTGCCTGCATACCTGCCCATTCTGCCTGCCTGCCCGTTCTGTCTGTCTTCCTAACTGCCCGTTCTGCTTTCCTGACGGCCTGCCTTCCTGCCTGCCCATTCTGCCTTCTGCCTACCTGACAGCCCGTTCTGTCTGCCTGCCTGCCTGCTCGTCCTGCCTGCCTACCAGCCCGCTCTGCCTGCCTGTCTGCCTGCCCGTTCTGCCTACTTGCTTGCCTGCCCGTTATGTTGCCTGCTTGCCCGTTCTGCCTGCCTGCCTTCCCGTTCTCCCTCACTTGCCGTTCTGCTTGCCCATTCTGCCTGCCTGCACGTTATGTCTCCCTGGCCTGCGTGCCCGTTCTGCCTGCCCGGTCTACATTGACTTCCCGTTCTGCCTTGCCTGCCCTACCCTGTCTGCCTGCCTTTAACCGTATACAACTACTGTAGGAAAGTAAGTATGTAGATGGGTAGGTCCAGAAAACTGTACACTCCATGTTTTCCAGTTTTGTAGTGTATTCCTTGCTTCCAAAGGATAACCCTTTCTAGAACATATTTAGATCCTCTAAGCGGTTTACGAGTACTCTTGTGTGGTCGGTTTCAGCCTTGCATGGAAACATCATGCAGCCAATCTATTCTTCATACCCAACGGACAAGGGCCGATGTGGTAGGGTAGGGTACGGTAGGGTAGGTGAGGGTAGGAAAGGATAGGGTAGGGTAGGGTAGGGTAGGGTGGGTAGGGTAGGATAGGGTAGGGTAGGGTAGGGTAGGGTAGGGTAGGGTAGGGTATTAGGATGTTAGGGTAGGGTAGGGGTAGGGTACCTACCTACTTACCTACCCACCCGTCAGGTCCGCCCGCCCGACTGCAAGCCCACCCACCCACCAACCCGGCGACCCGACTCCCTACCTAAAATCTACCTACCCACCTTGCTACCTACCTAACTTCATACCTACCTACCTACTTGCCTTACTAATTACCTCCCTGCTCACCTACCAACTAGCCTGTCTACCTGCCTGCCTACCTACTTACCTTCTGAACCTCCCTACCTACTTACCTGCCTGCCTACCTTCCCTAAAGACCTGCCTACCTGTCTGCCTGCCTACTTACCTACCTATCTGACTACCTACCTTCCTAAAACCGTACACTACTACTGTATATATGTAAGTATGCAAATAAGTAGGTAGGTAAGTTGGTAGCAGGCAGGCAAACAGTTAGGTAGGTGTGTAGGTAGGTAGGCATGTAGGTAGGAAGGTATGTAGGTCCGTAGGTCGCCCAAAAGATTTATAAGCATAGATGGTCCAACTCGCACCACTTCTACCCGTACACTACTACTGTATGTATGAAGGTATGTAGGTAAGTAGGTAACTAGGTTGGTAGGTAGGTAGAAATCACTATTCATTGGCGTTTCAGACCCTTACTGCAAGAACTGACATTTACAAATAATAGTTCTTCCCCCGAACCATTAGAGATCGGAATGCTCATCCCGATTCGATTATTTCGACAGCTGAAGGTGCCGATAACTGTGTAACTAAGTTTACCTCTTTGGTTTGAGCTAGGGCCTAACTTCCCATATTACATGTCCTGGTGTATGAATGTCATTTGACGTGCCAACTGTAACAATTCTGATTCCGATATTTTGCCTTGGCAACTTTAGATCATCCAAGCTGTTTACCAATACTCGTGTGCGGTCGGTTTCAGCTCTGCGTGGAAACATCATGAAGCCCATCTATTTCGTGAAGCCCCAAATGGGCGGGGGGCGGTAGGTAGGGCGGGCGGGCGGGCGGGCAGAGAAGCAGGCATGCAGGGGTTAGAAGGTAGGTAAATAGGGAGGTAGATAGGAAGGTAGGTATGTAGGTTGTTACCTACCTGAAAAAGACTGGTGAGTGGACACGTAGGTATGTAGGTAGGTTGTGGGGGGGGGGGGGTTAGTATTTGGGATTGTAGGAAGGTAAGTTGGTAGGTATGGCGGGTGGGTAGGTAGGTAGGTAAGAATGTTGATAGTTAGGTAGATAGGTAGGTTGAATAGGGTGGATGGGTACCTACCTACCTGAAACCGAACATTACTACTGCAGGCAGGCATACACGCACGCACCTATCTACACAAAACACACCGACTACTCCCCTCGCTACCTACCTGTCTGCCTGCCTACCTATCACATACATACATATCAAACTACGTACATAACTACCTACCAACCTACCTATCTACCCCAAACTCACCTACACTCCAACACCTACCTACTTACCTACGTACCCGACACGTACCTGCCTGTCTGCCTGCCTATTGGTTCTGTCTGCCTGCCTACCTACCTACCTGTTCTGCTTGCCTGTCTTCCTACCCGTTCTGCTTACCTGTCTGCCTACCCTTTCTGCTTGCCTGCCTACATGTTCCACCTGCCTGCCTGTTCTATTTGCCTACCCGTTTCTGCCTGTCTGCCGGCCTGCCTAGCCGTTCTGCCTGCCGACATGCACGCTCTGTCTGTCTACATGCCTGCCCGTTCTGCCTGCCTGCCAGTTCTGCCTGTCTGCCTACGCGTTATGCCTGCCTGGTCTGCCTGTCCGTTCTGCCTGCCGCCTATCTGCCCGTTCTGTCTGCCTGCCCGCCAATTCTGCCGCCTGCCTGCTCGTCCTGCCTGTCCGTTCTGCTTGCCTAACTGCCTGTCCGTTCTGTCTGCCTGCCCGCCCGTTCTGCCTGCCTGCCTGCCAGCCCGTTCTGCCTGTTTACCTGCCTGCCCGTTCTGCCTGCCTGCATGCCTGCCCGTTCTGCCTGTCTTCCTAACTGCCCGTTCAGCCTGCCTGACTGCCTGGCTACCTGCCTGCCAATTCTGCCTTCTGCCTACCTGCAGGCCTGCCTGCCTGTTCTGCCTGCCTGCCAGTCCGCTCTGCCTGCCTGTCTGCCCGTTCTGCCTGCCTGTCTGCAGATAAGATAAGATTGACAAGGCGGAGCTATCGTTTGTACCTGCCTTAGGAATATTCCATTAACAAAAAGGTAAACCAAGTCACCCGATTGTGTGAATTCAACTGTAACACAAGCATAGCTGCGGCGTATATGACCATTTTGTCCGCTTGTAGAAAGCGTGCGAAAGGCACTACCGAATCTTCTGGTGGACTCAGCGACTTTGACACATATTGACAACACCTGAATAGATCCGCCAAGTCAATCTTATCTGCGACTACTATAGGTTGAAAAGGGGGGGGGGGTGGGTATCTACCTACCTACCTTAAACCGTACATTACTACAGGAGGCAGGCACATATCTACACAAAACACACCTACCCCCACCTTACCTACCTGCCTACCTACCACCTACCTAGGAACCTAACTACGTACATAAATATCTACCTATCTTTCTGTCCAAATCTCACCTACCCTCCCACACCTACCTACCTACCGGTAAGCCCGCCCGCCCGCCCAACAGCCATCCAGCCACCAACCCACCAACTCACCCACCCACCTACATACTTACCCAAAACCGACCTACCTTCCTACCCGCCTGTCTTCCAACGTACCTACCCGCCTGCCTACCAACGTACCTGTCTGCCTGCCTACCAACGTACCTGCCGGCCTGCCTACCAACGTACCTGCCCGCCCCCAACGGACCTGCCTGCCTCTGTACTACCTCCCTGTCCGTTCTGCCTGCCTGCCTACCTGTTCTGCCTACATGCCTACCGACCTGTTCTGCCTATCTGCCTGCCTACCCGTTCTGCCTGACTGCCTTTCTACCCATTCTGCCTGCCTGTCTGCCTGCTTTTCCGTTCTGCCTGCCTATCCGTTCTATCTGCTTTCCTACCCATTCTGCCTGCATACCTGCCTCCCTGCCTACCCGTTCTGCCTGGCTGCATAACCGTTCTGCCTGCCTGCCTACCGGTTCTGCATGCCCGTTCTGCCTGCATGCCTGTCCGTTCTGCCTACATGCTTGCCTACCTTTTTTCCAGCCTGTGTGCCTGCCTGCCCGTTCTGCCTGCCTGGCCTGAATGCCCGTTCTGCCTGCCCGGCCTGTCTTGCTTGCGCGTTCTACCTTGCCTGCCCTGTTCTGTCTGCCTGCCTTTAAACGTTTACTTCTACTGTAGGTAGGTAAGTAAGTAGGTAGGTAGGTAGGTAGGTACCTATCTACACAAAATCCACCTACCCTCCCTAACCTACCTACCTACCTACCTAACTACCTACCCATAGTCCCGCCCGCACGCCTGCCTGCCAGCCCACCCACCCATCAAATCTACATACCTTCCTACCCAACTACCTACCTTCCTACCCAACTTCCTACCTTCATACCTACCTGCCTGCCTACCTGACAACTAACCAGACCCTGCCTGCCTGCCTGCCTGCCTGCCAAAGACCCAACTGCCATCCCACACCTACCATCCCACTCCTACATATCTACCTACCTACCTTTGCCGGCCTCGGTAGCTCGGTCGGATGCGCGTCTGACTGGTGATCAGGAGGACGCGGGTTAGATACCTGCCGGGGTCGGCAACATTCTGTCGGGGAGATTGATCATGAAATCTTTTCTATGGTCATTCTCTTCCTTCCGCTGATTCAAGAAGGGCAGTTGTCAGTTTATGGCGAAAGAATGTGCACTGTACTGAATAGCCGCTTACGTGTAAGTCTGTCCAGGAAAAGTGTGGCTGGGTAAACTGACAAATACTGCCTACCTACCCCCACATACCTACCTACATACATACCAAAAAAATCGACCTTCCTACCTACCTACCTACCTGCCTACTTACCTACCTACAGTAGTAGTATGCGGTTATAGGCAGGCAGACCGGGTAGGGTAGGCAAGGCAGAACGGGAAGGCAAGGGAGGCCGGGCAGGCAGAACGGGCACGCAGGCCGGGCAGACAGAACTGGCACGCAGGCAGAACGGGCAAGCAGAAGGGGCAAGCAGGCAGAACGGGAAGGCAGGCAGGCAGAACGGGCAGGCAAGCAGCAGAACGGGCAGGCAGGCAAGCAGGCAGAACGCACAGGCAGACAAGCAGGCAGAACGAGCAGATAGGCAGGCCGGCAGAGCGGGCAGGCAGACAGACAGGCAGGACGGGCAGGCAAGCAGACAGAACGGGCTGGCTGGTAGGCAGAAGGAAAGAATGGACAGGCAGGTAAGCAGAAAGTCAGGCGGGCCGAAAGGGCAATTAGACAGGAAGGCCGAACGGCCAGGCAGGCAGAACGGACAGGCATGCCAAAGGCAGAATGGGCAGCCAGGCGGAACGGACAGGAAGTCAGAACGTGCAGGCAGGCAGTCTGGCAGAATGGGCAGGCAGACACCCAGAACGGACAGGCAGGCAGGCAGAACGGGCAGGCAGACAGAACGGACAGGCAGGCAGAACGGGCAGGCAGTCAGTCTGGCAGAATGGGCAGGTAGGCAGGCAGAACAGGCAGGCAGAACGGGCAGGCAGGCAGAACGGGCTGGCAGGCAGAACGGGCTGGCAGGCAGAACGGGCCGGCAGGCAGGCAGTCCGAACGGGCAGGCAGGTAGGCAGGCAAAACAGGCAGGCAGGCAGAATGGTCAGTCAGTCAGGCTGGCAGGCGGCAGAATTGGCTGGCAGGCAGACAGCACGGACAGGTAGGAGGCAGACAGAATGGACAGGCAGGTAGGAAGAGCGAGCAGGCAGACAGACAGACAGAACGGGCTGGCAGGCAGACAGAACGGGCAGGCAGGTAGGCAGGCAGTCAGGCAGGCCGAAAGGGCAATTAGACAGGCAGGCCGAACGGCCAGGCAGGTAGAACGAGCAGGCATGCCGACAGGCAGAATGGGCAGGCAGGCAGAACGGATAGGCAGACAGAACGTGCAGGCAGGCAGTCTGGCAGAATGGGCAGGCAGGCAGGCAGACAGACAAAACGGGCAGGCATTCAGCACGGACAGGCAGGCAGATCGGGCAGGCAGTCAGTCTGGCAGAATTGGCAGGCAGAACAGGCAGGCAGGCAGACTGGGCAGGCAGAACGGGCGGGCAGGCAGGCAGTCCGAACGGGTAGGCAGAACAGGCAGACAGGCAGAACAGGCAGGCAGAACGGGCAGGCAGAACAGGCAAGCAGGCAGAACGGGCTGGCAGGCAGGCAGAACGGGCGGGCAGGCAGGCAGTCCGAACAGGCAGGCGGGTAGGCAGGCAGAACAGGCAGGCAGGCTGAACGGTCAGTCAGTCAGGTAGGCAGGCGGCAGAACAGGCAGAACAGGCAGGCAGAACGGGCAGGCAGGCAGAACAGGCAGGCAGAACGGGCAGGCAGGCAGAACGGGCATGCAGGCAGGCAGGCAGAACGGGCAGGCAGGTAGACAGGCAGAGCGGGCATGTAGGCTGGCAGAACGGGTAGGCAGTCCGGCAGAACGGGTAGGCAGGTAGAGCAGGTAGGCCGGCAGATCAGGTAGGCACGTGGGCAAGCAGAATGGGTAGGCAGAAAGGCAAGCAGAACGGATAGGCAGACAGGCAAGCTGAACGTGTAGGTAGGCAGGCAGGCGGACAGAGCCAATAGGCAGGCAAGCAGAACGGGAAGGCTGGCAGGCAGGCAGAACGGGTAGGCAGGCAGGCAGTATGGGGGCAGACACGTACGTTGGTAGGAAGGCAGGCAAGTACGTTGGTAGGCGTGGGAGTGTAGGTGAGTTTGGGATAGATAGGTAGATAGTTATGTACGTAGTTAGGTACGTATATAGGTGGTAGGTAGGCAGACAGGTAGCTTTGGAGGGGAGGGTCGGTGTGTTGTGTGTAGATAGGTGCGAGTGTGCGTGCCTGTCTGCCTGCAGTAGTAATGTACGGTTTCAGGTTTCAGGTAGGTAGGTAGGTAGGTACCCACCCATCCTATTCAACCTACCTATCTACCTAACTACGGACAGTCTTACCTACTTACCTGCCCATCCGCCATACCTGCCAACTTACCTTCCTACAAACCCAAATACTAACCCCCACAACCTACCTACATGCCTACGTGTCCACCTACCTTCCTTTCCAGGTAGGTAACTACAGACATACCTACCTTCCTATCTACCTCCCTATTTACCTACCTACTAGCCCCTGCATGCCTGCTTGTCTGCCCGCCCGCCCTACCTACCGGCCCCCGCCCATCGGGGCGTGACGAAATAGATGGGCGGCATGATGCTTCCACGCAGAGCTGAAACCGACCGCACACGAGTACTGGTAAACCGCTTAGAGGGTCTAAATATGTTCTGTAAAGGGTTATCCTTTGACAGCAAGGAATGCACTACAAAACTGGAAAATATGGTTTTCTGGACCAGACTTACTAGTTTCGGCCAAATATGCCTCATCAGTGGCGCTCAAATATTTTCAATAAACCGCTTGGAAGATCTAAGGCTGCCAAGGCAAAGTATCAGAATCAGAATTGTTACTGGCGACACGTAAAATGGCATTCATACACCAGGACCTGTGATATGGAAAGTTAGTCCCTAGCTCTAACCAAAGAGGTAAACTTAGTCACACAGTCATCAGCACCTTCAGCTGTACAAATAATCGAATCGGGATGAGCATTCCAATTTCTAGGTTCGGGGGAAGAACGATTCTTTATAAATGTCAGTTCTTGCAGTAAGGGTATGAAACGCCAATGAATGGTGATTTCTACCTACCTACCAACCTACCTACCTACTTATCTACATACCTACATACATATAGTAGTAGAAGTGCTGCGAGTCGGACCATCCATGCTTATAAATCGTTTGGGCGACAGGGCTTGAGATGTCATTTCATCTCAATGTCGGGTAAAAGTCCCACAAAATTGGAAGCGACGTGTCCAAAATGTTATATAAAGTGTTGACGGAGTCGTTAAACCTCAAATCAAGCCCACCTACCTACCGACCTGCCTGCCTGCATGCCTAACCACATACATACCTACATACATACAGTAGTAGTGTACGGTTTTAGGTAGGTACGTAGTCAGGTAGGTAAGTAGGCAGGCAGACAGGTAGGCAGGTAGGTAGATAGGTGGGTAGGTAGGTCTTTAGGGAAGGTAGGCAGGCATGTAAATAGGAAGGTAGGTTCAGAAGGTATGTAGGTAGGCAGGTAGGTAGACATGCTTATTGGTCGGTGGGCAGGGAGGTAATTAGAAAGGTAGGTAGGTATGAAGTTAGGTAGGTAGCAAGGTCGATTTTAGGTAGGTAGGTGGGTGGCCGGGTTGGTGGTTTGGCTTGCAGGCAGGCGGGCGGTCGGGCGGGCCTGACGGGTGGGTAGGCAGGTAGATGGGTTTTGTGTACCCTACCCTACCCTACCCTGTACCCTACCCTACCCTACCTGCCTTTCCAGTTAGGTAACTACCTTCATACCTACCATGCCCTGTCCTGCCCTGCCTACATACATACATCGGCCCTTGCCCGTTGGGGCATGAAGAAATAGATTGGCTGCATGATGCTTCCACGCAGAGCTGAAACCGACCGCACAAGAGTACTGGTAAACCGCTTAGAGGATATAAATATGTTCTGTAAAGGGTTATCCTTTGACAGCAAGGAATGCACTACAAAACTGGAAAATATGGTTTTCTGGACCAGACTAACTAGTTTCGGCTAATTATGCCTCATCAGTGGCGCTCAAATATTTTCAAAATTTCACAATGGAATCAATGATCCCAAAGGACAAGAAAATATAAACTACACTATGGTGTAGGGCGGGAAGACTTTTTACGGCCGCCACACATTCCAAGACACCAGCTGTAGTGACATTAAATATGCTCTAGAAAGGGTTGTCCTTTGGAAGCAAGAAATACACTACAAAACTGGGAAAACATGGAGCGTACAGGTTTTCTGGGCCAAACTAGCTAGTTTCGATCAATTAGGCCTCATCAGTGACCCTCAAATATTTTCAAAATTTCACAATGGAATCAATGATCCCAAAGGAAAAGAAAATATTAATTGCACTATGGTGTAGGGCAGGGAGACTTTTACGGCCGCCACACATTCCCAGACACCAGCTGAAATGACGTTATATATGTTATAGAAATCGGTATCCTTTGGAAGCAAGGAATACACTACAACACTTGGCGTGTACAGGTTTTCTGGGCCAGACTAGCTAGTTCCGGTCAATTAGGCCTCATCAGTGGCACTCAAATATTTTCAAAATTTCACAATGGAATCAATGATCCCAAAGGACAAGAAAATATAAACTACACAATGGTGTACGGCAAGGAGACTTTTACGGCCGCCAAACATTCCCAGACACCAGCTGTAGTAACGTTAAATATATTCTAGATAGGAAGCAAGGAATGAAAGTATGGAGTATACAGGTTTTCTGGGCCAGACTACCTAGTTTAGGTCAATTATGCCTCATCAGTGACCCTCAAATATTTTCAAAAGTTTCACAATGGAATCAATGATCACAAAGGACAAGAAAATATAAACTACACTATGGTGTAGGGCAGGGAGACATTTTACCGCCGCCACACATTCCCAGATACCAAATGTAGTGACGTTATATATGTTATAGAAAGGGTTGTCCTTTGGAAGCAATGAATACACTACAAAACTGGAAAACATGGAGTGTACAGGTTTTCTGGGCCAAACTAGCTAGTTTCGATCAATTAGGCCTCATCAGTGACCCTCAAATATTTTCAAATTTTCACAATGGAATCAATGATCCCCAAGGACAAGAAAATATAAACTACACTATGGTAAGCCTGCCCACGCAAAGGGGTGCGAGTCGGACCGTCCATGCCTATAAACCCTGTTGGTTTCTTTGGGCGATAGGGATTGAGAAGTAAGGAGTAAGACATTAGAAGTTAGAATGTTAGAAATGTCTTGTGCTATCAGGTATACTCAGTACATGTAATAGAGCCACGTCCATCGGGGCTTGGAGAATAGACCAGGCTCCATGGTGCTTCCACAAAGAGCTGAAACCGACCGCACATGAGTACTCATACAGCGCTTACGAGTGGCAAAGTGGTGCGAGTCAGACCGATTATGCATATTAACCCTATTGGTTTCATTGGGCTGCAGGGCTTGAGATGTAATTTCATCTCAATGTCGGGAAAAAATCCACAAAATTGGAAGCAAAGTCTTCAAAATTACGAAAATAGTGATGACGGGGACATTAAACCTCAAATCGAACAATCAAGTCTTGGAGACAGACGTCATTATCCATCTGTGGGACTCTTGGTCTTACGACATATAGAGTATCTTTCATTAGTATTCATGCCTTTCATAAAAAGAGTATCTTACAGCCATGTAGCTTACTTCTGCGCATCTGCGAAATCTGCGCACTAGGATAAGATTTCGTCATTGAAGTTCGACGTGAAGATAACAGTAACAGCAGCATTACTGCTACTACTACCAGCATCAGCAGTCACACTTATTCAGTCCTTTAAATAAATCGGTTTTCATTGCGCGCATCTTTTATGAAATGAGCACCCACTCTATATACCGTGAGACCAAAATACCATTTCACATCGCAATGGTCCGAGTCTGGCTCGGATCACATGTGAGATGCCAAGTTCTGCAACGGAATGTCAGGTGGTTTGGGTCCGGGTACTCCGGTGTTTACCCACCTTCTGAATAAACTTTCGGCTCAATATACGTGAAATAATCCTGAAAGGGTCGCTAAACCAAAGCAAAACCAAGAGACAATTGATGGATAATAACATCTATGTGTAAAGCTATTACTTGTTGTACTCGGTATCGATTGACTACGTCACGCTAGTAACCTTCCCGGCATGCTTATGCATCTAAATGATTTTTTGTGAATATAAATTGGCGTGTTTTGAAAACTTAACACAAGGTTATGCATCTACATGCTATTTTAGCATATGAATATACTTTTACACACATAAAACATCTTAAGCATTTAAAGCGAAAAGTTCATGCATCTAAAATCATTTTTATCATTTAAAGCTAAAATATAATTGTAATTATATTTTGCATTTAAAACAAGTCTATAGCAGTTAAACAAACATTTGTACATCTGAAACAAAAAATTATTGAATCTTAAACATTTTATACCATTTAAAGCTAAAATAAAATTAAAATTAAAGTTTGCAATTAAAACAATTATATAGCAGTTAAAAAAAAAATCACATCTAAAACAAAAAAATATTGCACCTACATAACGATTTTGCATTCAAATACTTCAATATATCATTTAAATGTATTTTATGCATATACATTTTATTTATTGAATTTTGCAACATATCCCACGCCATATACAGTTAGCGATTTATGTTGATATTATGTTTCCTTGGCATTGTACATATATTTTAACGTGTCTTTTTATTGTCATGGAGATCATGTACGGAAACTGCCCCACCCGTTGAAACGTGATATAAAGTAATTGATTGGGCGTGTCCCAAAACTCAAAACTACATGTAAAACATCCGTACAAGGTGATCTCATCATAGCAACAGATAAGGAAAGTAGTCTGTGATAATTGAAGTGTGTGTGTATGAATTCGGGTTTAACGTCGCTTTCAACAATTTCTCAGTCATATCACGACGGTGTCTGGTTGCGACAGGGAGCTCAATGCTCACGTTTATAGTGCTGCCTCACTGAAGTATCATGTCCCAGACACATTACATGATACCACACCCAGTCACATTATCCTGACACTGGATCGACCAGTCCTAGCTCTACCCCGTAAATCTGAGTGCCAAGCGAGGAGCAGCTAGTACCATTTTTAACGACTTTGGTATGTCGCGGCCCGGGATCGAACCCGAGACCTCCCGTTCCCCGGAGCGGACACTCTACCAACTGAGCTATCGGGGCCGGTGTGATAATTGAAGGATAGTTTTTCTAAATTCTTCATAAAAACCTATGCTGTGGGTATTCATTAAAACCTCTAATGAGCATCCACAACATCGGTTTATATCACGGACCCAATATACATGCATATTGGGTCCGAGGTTTATATGGAGAAAAAAGGAAAACTATCCGTCAATAATCACAAAACACTTGCCTTATCTGTTGCTATACTCTGACAGTGTTATTGTTGTGGCCCCCGCCCATAGGGGCTTGAAGAAATATATGGGCTGCATGATGCTTCCACGCAGAGCTAAATCTGGCCCGCACACAAGTACTGGTAAACCGCTTAGAGGATCTAAGCCTGCCCAGGAACCGCGGTGCGAGGCGGACCGTCCATGCTAATAAACCCTATTGGTTTCATTGGGCGACGGGGCTTGAGAAGTCATTTCATCTCAATGTCGGGTAAAAGTCCCACAGAATTGGAAGCAACGTCTCCAAAATGACCTTTACAGTGTTGACGGGGACGTTAAACGTCAAATCAAACAAACAAACAAACTGACAGTGTTATTGTTCAGGTGATAGTTTGTGGTATGTCTTACATGCTAGAAACAGATTAGGTACTCGTTAGAACCTTCAGTGAGGCGTACTGACGAGTACCCACAGTCTGTTTTAGAGCAAGAAAAAAGGGCACGCCGTTTAACCTATACGTAAACAGATAAAAGTGTGGTGAATGACTGTTATTTGACTTGTCACCAGTAACAATTCTGATTCTGAGGGGTTTAACAAGAGCTCTGACTCTTTAAATATTAGGTCTCTCCCTGCTGTGGATTAGAACCTCGGTCACATGAGACGCCAAGCACAGCAGCGGAAGGTCAGTGTTTTATCTCCGTACATCCCGCATACCTCCGATTAACAATCGACTCGATATAGTAAAATAAACTTGAAAGCGCCTTAAAACACCTTTTACCGCGGATGAAGGTGATGAAGTTAACCCATATATGCCTAGCGGCCCATTTGTAAGACATTGGCAAACAGTGTAGACCCAGATCAGACGCCGCAATACGCGGCGTCTGATCTTGGTATACACTGTTTGCTTAAAGAAAATCCATTATTTGTAATATTTGCTACAAACAGAACAGAACTGGCACACCTGTAATTGGAAATGGACCACACCAGACTTATCAGGTGGACGATTCCATTGTCATATATGGGTTAAATTTACCACAAACAAAAACAAACCTTACACCCCTATAATAGGAAATAGACCACACCAAACTTATCAGGCAGAAGGTCCCATTGTCATATATGGGTCAAGAACCGCCGCACTGAAGCGGTGACTAGAATCACCTCAGTGAGGCGGTTCTATCGCATACCTTAATCTATGTGTCATTGATAAGGAAAATGCCACATTTCATTCCAAAAGTCATGACAGATAGGTTTATTGTCTACGCCCATGGGCATAAACACTATAGATATTGTCTACGCCCATGGACATAGACACTATAGACAGGGTTTACCACGGAAATACAGCCATTAGTTACCCACAATGCAGACCGACCTTTATACTTTTGATGAAATGACAAGTATAAGCTTCCAAAAAAAAAAGACAAAAATCGGCCCATAACAAGTATAAGCTTTCAGAAAAAGAAAAAAAAGGCACACGGGCAGAACTCTGGAACAGAAATGCTAACACGTTTGTACAAGCCAAAGAGGCCCGTAACAAGTATAAGCTTTCGCACAAAAAGAGGCACAAACAGCTCAGGCACAGAATTGCTATCACATTTGTACAAGCCCATTTCTGCTGTCATATTTGTAAAGGCTTATACAAAATATACATATATAAATGCTCGACTACGATGGAACCACTGTCTATTGAACAGAACGGAAGATTTGAAACAAATCAACATAAACCCTGTAGAGCTTTTATTTCGACAAACAAAGGTATATCAACAAAGAGGTTAAATTCTCTGTGATATTTAACCCCTTTGTTGATATACCTTTCTAGATCTTTACAGACCGTTCTCATCAGAGGTAAAACTCGAACTTGCAGAACTTGGCGTCTTAAATGCGACCCGAGCGACGCTAAGAAGAGACAGCTCTCTTACCCACTACTCCATTGACAAGAGCTGGATAAGCTTAAAACAGATACACTTGACGAGAATATATCAGTCTGGGAGCGTTCGCATCACTTCGAATACGGGGGTCGTTCAAAAAGTATTTGGCCTTACCTAGTTAAGAGTCACGCTTGACTTCTTCTTTTTCCACTTTGTCACCCCGCAACAATAGCACATATTCAGTCACTACAGCTGGTGTTAAGGGAATGTGTGGCGGCCGTATAAAGTCTCCATGCCCTTCATCAAAGTGTAGTTTTCTTGTCCTTTGGATCATTGTCCATAATGTTTGAGGGTCATTGATGAGGCCTAATTGGCCGAAACTAGCTAGTCTAGCCCAGAAAAACTTCTACACACCACACATTCCTGTCTGTGGTGTATTCCTTGCGTTCAAAGGATAATTCTTAACGTCATTTCAACTGGCATTAAGAGAATGTGTGGTAGCCGTAAAAGGGCTCCCTGACCATCATCATTTTCTTGTCCTTTGGGACCGTTGATTCTATTGTCGCATTTCGAAAATATTTAAGGGTCACTGGTGAGTCCTAATTGGCCGAAACTAGCTAGTCTGACCGAGGAAACACGTATAGACTCCATACGTTTTTGTTTTGTGGTGTATTCCTTGCTTCCAAAGGATAAAACTTTCATAGAACATATTCATTGAGAGATTTGAGTACAGTTCAGTACTAAACTGCATTTTTGCGTGAGATATTTCGTCCAGTGTAACAGCGAGGCAAGGGGTGAGCCCCAGGCGTCAGAAACCCGTTTTGTACAAACATAGTCATGTTGCATATCACATCAAAGGTAATAAAGAGTAGATGCAGTGGCACAAACATTTTGCCCTGGGGCATGTCTGGTGGTCACCAGAGGTAAAAAGTAGCACTTTGGGTCCTTTTTGTCGATTGTCACACAACTCCTCCTAGGCTTTTTAACTACAATCTTGAACTGTCACATGGAATAGCCCTATGAATGAGGACTTGAGGAACATTTGGGAATTTAATTGACCCTAACTTGGGGTGGGGGTGTCAAAATATATTTTGTACAAAGATAGTCATGTTGCATATAAAATTAAAGGTAATGAAGAGTGGAATATAGTGGTGGAAAACTTTCGCCTCGTGGCCATGTCTTGGGGTCACCAGTCAAATAGAAATATTCTGGGTCCTTTAACTGATGGCGCGCCATTGACTTGCTCTAGTTAAAGTTGTGGTTTGCAAGCGGATTCATAGCAAGGACTAAGAAGAAAGTAACTAAATACAGTCGAACTTCGATGACTCGAACCCCTTTGGGACCATGGAAATTTGTTCGAGACAGCGGTACTTCGAGCCACTGTTGTATACTTCCAGAAAACATAACGGGGTATTTTTTTGACTTCTTTTCGGTGTTCTGTAACATAAATGTATGCTGTGTGTAATCATTAGAATCGCCTCATTGAGGCGACTCTTATGAGTACACACAGCATACATTTGCAAGAAAAAAGTAAAAAAACTCCTTAATTATCCCACACGTTTTCTTATGCAGTGGAATTCCCTAGCGACTCAAAAACGTGTTTGACTCATCAATGGTAAACGAGCCATCGGTGTTCGAGCCATCGAAGTTCGACTGTACAGTAAAATTCCTATATTAAAACCCCCTTTGGGACTGTACAGAAGTGGTCTTAAAGATGGTCTCTGACCATGCAGAAAACACAAAGAAAGAATAACTGAAAGCAGAATTAGTCTCAATTTTTGGTGGTCTTAATAGCGGAATTTTACTGTATATAAGGATAAATAAAACTACATAAGCGTATAAGCCAGGGCACCACAAAAATCAACAATAAGACTTCTGCGACCAACGAAGGCGCAGGCTGATCTGAGTCTTCACCGTTCAAATGAGTCATCTATATTCCCTGGACTGTACAAAGAGAAATAAGCGAAAGCTGTTCTCGTATTAGTTGGATATACATGCTTATCTGAGTCATTACTGGTCACCCAGGTCTTATTGTGGGTTTTGTCATGCACTGGCTGATACAACATTCACCATTCATGTTGTTTTGAATTGAAAAAGAAAAAGAAACAAACATGACGCCTCGTATCGAGTAGCATTAAACACGATTAGTGCGACCTGCTATTCATTAAATTATACATACAGTGAAATTCCGCTATTAGACCATCTAAAATTAAGACTGGGTCTGCTTTAAAAAGCTTAAGCTTATTAAGCAGGTTGCAGTTTTGATTTATTTGAGGTTTAACGTCCCCATCAACACTGTAAAGGTCATTTTGGAGACGTTGCTTCCAATTTTGTGGGACTTTTACCCGACATTGAGATGAAATGACACCTCAAGCCCTGTCGCCCAAGAAAAGCAGGTTGCAGTTATACTTTCTTTGTGTTTTCTGCATACAATGCCCTCTGGTTAGAAACAACCTTTGGGACTGTTCAAAGGTAGACTTTAAGACCACCTTTGAACAGTGCCAAAGGTGGTCTTAATATAGGAATTTTACTGTATATATTTTCTTATATTTTACGTTGACAGTGTTTTCTTGCCAAGCATAAATAGGATCCAAAATGTCATGCAACTAAGAATATTATTTTCTAAATCCGGTCGCCGCATCTAAGTATCTGTCGCAACTAAGCATGTGCTTGTTGAAAGCTGGTCGTCGCAAGTTGAAGGCCGATCGCCGTAACTGAACTGGTGCGTGTTGAAAGCTGGTCGCCGCAACTAAGCATGTTCTTGTTGAAAGGATGTTGCTGCTACTAAGAATGTTCTTGTTGAAAGCCGGTGGAAGCAACTAAATATGTTCTTGTTAAAAGCCGTTCATCGCAGCTAAGCGTGTTCTTGTTGAAAGCCGGTTGCCACATGTAAGCACATCCTTGTGGAAAGCCGGTCACCGTAACTAAGCACGGTCTTTTGAAAGCCGGTCGTCGCAACTATAAGCGTGTCCACTCCTTGTTGTAAGCAGGTCGGTACTTATTGAAAGCCGGTTGCCGCAGCTGAGCTCATTCATGTTGAAAGCCGGCCGCTGCAACTAGACATGTTCTAATTGACAGCCGGTCGTCGTAAATAGCGTGTTCCTGTTAAGAGCCGGTCCGCCGCAACTAAACAAGTGCCTACGCCGCAACTAAGCATGTTCTCGTTTAAAGCCGGATCGTCACAACTACGCAAGTTCTAGTCACAGCTTAGCATGTTCTTGTTAAAAGCCAGTCGCCACAACTAAACATGCTCGAGGCAACGATGCCGGTCGCCGCAACTAAGCATATTCTCGGCGCAAGCACGTTCTTATTGAATTCGTAGCCGGAACTACGAATGTTCTCGTTGAAAGCCGTCGTGGTTTGTCTCTATGGATATAGGGATAGAACGACGACATCCACTGGAGCCCCGGCCTTGTCCGATTTGATGTGGGCTGCTACAGGCGAAAATATTTCTTCTGACATGCAACATGATAACACATCCGTGAAACATAGGGCATTATTTCATATCTCAAAAATGGTTATTGTTCTGATGAAAACTTGTGATATTTCCTTAATACAGTGAAATCCCGCCATTAAGGCCACCTAAGATTAAGACTAATTCTGCTTTAAAAAGCTTATTTAGAAGGGTGCAGTTACTCTGTCTCCGTGTTTTCTGCACACAATGTCCTCTGGTTAGGGACCACCTTTGGGACTGTTCAAAAGTGGTCTTAAAGACCACTTTTGAACAGTCCCAAAGGTGGTCTTAACATAGAAATTTTACTGTATATACTCCAAAGATAGGTGGAAGAAGAAAGGACTTGTTAATGTGATGTGTACGCTCGGTGATAACAATTCAGCCTTCGTATCTCCCCAGACAGACTAAAATTTTCCCCACCTTCACGAAGAAACGCTTCGTCCATGAGCATTTAACTAGCGCACAGCAAATCCTCTGAATAGACTGTGATGCGCAGGTTGGTCTGAGTTTTCGGTGGTTGCACATGGCCAGTGACTCATTTCGCTGTCTGCATGAATAGGTTTGTTTGGATTGAGGTTTTACGCCCCCCGTCAACACTATTTGGATGCAAGTTTGTGGGACTTTTACCCGACGTTGAGTTGAAGTGACTTCTCAAGTCCTACCGTCCAAACAAGACAATAGGGTTAATATGCAGAGATGTGCTGATTAGCACCACTTGGCCTGGGCAGGCTTAAACCTTCTAAGCGGTTTACCAGTACTCATGTGTGGTCGGCTACAGCTTTGCGTGGAAGCACCATGCAGCCCAATCTATTTCTCCAAGCCCCGATGGGCGGGGGCCATGTATGAATAATCTTCGAGCCTTACATTATATTGGCGTTATATTTACATTTCCAGTGTAAAGTTTAATGTAAAGCTATAGAAAACAATTGCGTTCATACTTCCATGATTTTCAGTGACATTAAGTGACGTCATTCTAAACCATTGTTCTCTACGGGCGTTGATGACGTCAACGCTGCTCAACTCTTTGTAGAAAAACAGCGTGTAAATGTTTTTTCAGCTTTAAAAGTTTGCCCTACAAGCATGATGAGGGGCAAATAATGTAAATATAAAAAGTAAACTTAGTTTTTCTGCAGAAAAATAAATTTCATTTCTTAAATGTAGCACACAGCGAAGTCTCATCAAGCTGTGCGGATCCACAGGCTGGTCTGTGTCTCTGCTGGGCGCGTATGCCCGAAGATACATTTTGCTTGGGGCGGCTCATTTAATGTCTGGCCATATTCAGATTCGTGTTAACCCATTTAGTACCAGAAACCCCAAAACTGGTACCCTGGCGAACAGTGCAGAACGCAGAACGAGGCGTCTGATCAGGGCCTCCACTGTTTGCTAAACGTTCAGTCATTTTCTAAATACATTTTGATGAAAACACAACCCTTAACTTTCAAATGAACTCCTGCTATATATAAGGAGGAAGATTCCTTTCGGTACAAAACGGTTAAAAACATAGTAATTACTCTAATGATCTCGTGTCTGGGGCTTTTTTGTGTTTTCTGAATCGATTTTCGCTCAGTTACAAAGAAATTCGAAATCTATATTTTGAAGAATAATTTAATTATCGTATATTTCTCTCTTTGTTCAAATATCCACTTCTTTGTTGGATATAGGATGGTCAAAACAATTGTCTTGTAATAAATGGGATTAGACAAGAAATATATTCTACATGTATATAGCAGATACGGGTAGAGGAGGAGTGTTTTTTCCATTCTTCTGTTTCTAGACTTTCTTTCACTATCAAACGTCTTTATCTTTTCTCCTTTTCTTTGAGAGAATACACAAAATGACCAACAAAGGTTGATGTGTCGCTAACTCCCAACACAATCCATCAATCAACGGAAAAGCAAAAGGACACCAGGCCTTGCCCAACTGTAAGCCGATATCAGTTGGACGCCCGTTGATTGACTTATACAGTGCATATGAGCTTTCAAAAGATGGACTGGTGACAAACATTTTAGACTGCTATCAGACGCCGCGGTCAGCGGCGTCTGGGCTGGGTCAAAGTTAATTTTGTAAAATACAAACCTTACAGGCCCAAAATTTTATTAAATTAGACTGCTAAACGTATGAAGCGTACATTTGTTTGATTTGAGGTTTAACGTCCCCGTCAACACTGTAAAGGTCATTTTGGAGACGTTGCTTCCATTTTTGTGGGACTTTTACCCGACTTTGAGATGAAATGACATCTCAAGCCCTGCCGCCCAATGAAACCAATAGGGTTTATAAGCATGGACGGGCCGACTCGCACCGCTTTGCCTTGGCAGGCTTAGATCCTCTAAGCGGTTTACCAGTACTTGTGTGCGGGTCGGTTTCAGCTCTGCGTGGAAGCATCATGCAGCCCATATATTTATTCAAGCCCCGATGGGCGGGGGCCGATGAAGCGTACATAAAATTCCGCCTATAAGGACGTGTCAGCATCACCTTCATAGTATTGACTGGTTTGTTAAGGTCCACAACAAGCAAATAAAGACTTGGGGCGTGTGTGTGTGTGTGGGGGGGGGGGGGGGGGTTAATACTTTCCAGCCTGTTGAAACGGGTTAGAATATTTTGGAATACATTAATGCAACTTAAAAAGAATATGGGCAGTACAACAGTTCTGTATCTAAGCTTTACTTCTTCCAAGGGTTTAGCAGTGTGACCAGCTTGTCTCTTTCGATTTTTCAAATCATTTACTATTAATTGTGTTATTTAGTTAATAAACATTGATGTTATAGTCAGAATGCCACAGTCAGTCGGTCGATCGATCGATCGATCGATCGGTCGGTCGGTCGGTCGGTCGGTCGATGAATCAGTCAATGATAAATCAGTATTCTACTATAGACCGGGAGCCTCAGCAGGATGCTATTAGAACTGGTGATTATGTGGTCGCGGGTTCGATTTCTGCAGGATCTGTCTATACAGTCTTACGTGGAGACGGATTGTGAAATATTTTCATGTTCATTCTCTCCCGTTCGCTGATTGAAGCAGGGCGATTGTAAGTTTTTGGCGAAATAATTGCACTTACAAAACTACTAAGGCTGATTTAGTGTTTGATTGGCCGCCTCGACAAAGTCTCAGAAGTGTTGACCGGGGCGTTCAACTTCAGAACAAAACAAGCACCATCATCAGCAGCAGCCCCAGTAGTACCACCAGCACCACCACCACCAACAACTTACACCACAACAATCAACAGCAGCAGCAGCATCGCCAACACACACTGAACAAAGATCTAGCTACTCAGTTTAAACAGAGTGAGTGAGTTTTACTTTTACGTCCCACCAACAGCTAAGGTCATACGGAGACGGGACCTCGATTTAAAGACTCATCCGAAAGTCTGGAGAAGCCCGGGATCGATCCTGCGATCCCTGGTTTACAAGGCGAGTAGCGTAACCACTGCACCACGGAGGCTTCTCAGTTTAACCAGAGAAAACGGGTATAATCCGGTCAAGGGCTGCACTTGCAACAAACCTCAACAATCGACTCAACTTAAAAATGAGCCAGCGCATGACAAAATCTACAAGAAGTCTTGAGCGACCAGGGAAGACTCGGATCAGCCTGCGCATCCGCGCAGTCTGATCAGAGTCTTCGCCTTGTTCTCTATGGATAGCTAAGGACCCAATGCTCCTACGTGCAGCAAAAGAAGTCTCAGGTCAGACTACATTGATGCGAAGGCTGATCAGATTCTTCGCTGGGCGCACATGTAAATTGTAGGAAATGCCGACTCAAATACTACCGTCCGCCGTTCACTGCTATTCTTTACGTGATTATCACTGTCCAATGAAGTTAAACCGCACACGTGTTACGGTTTTGTGTACTGTTAATACACTGAGAGCAAAGCGTGCAAAACTGATGATTCTAAAAAACAGTCGACGCTCCTGAGCGCAGTCTGATCAGGGTCTACACTGTTTGCTTAAAGGGCTGTAATTTGCGGATTAAATGAAACAGCCGACATGCATGTCCCCGTTCAGGGCCACTATTTACAGCCTACGACATTCAGAGACAACTGTCAGTGCCATTTTTCGTTTATGACCCTTTCAAGATTAATACACTTATTTCGAGCCTACCGTAAATCAGAAGTTGGCGAAAACCAGAGTTCCCGGGGAAAAAACCGACCTTGCATTGCAGAACTTGGCGTCGCACATGTGATCCGAGGCAGGCTCGAACCCACAGCCCACCCCGTCCATAGGGGGTAGGAGAAATAGATTGGGCTGCATGATGCTGCCACGCAGAGCTGAAACCGACTGCACACGATTACTGGTAAACCGCTGAATAGGTCTATGCCTGTCAATGCAAAGCGGTGCGAGTCGGCCCGTCCATGCACATAAACCCTATTGGTTTTATTGGGCGGCAGGGATTGAGATGTCATTTCATCTCGGTGTCGGGTAAAAGTCCTACCAAATTGGAAATGACTTAAATGGTGTTGACGGGGACGTTAATCCACATCCAAACAAACAAATGAACGAGACCTAATGATTAAGCCCATCAGGCCGCATTGATCAAGGTGGTCCTTAGTTTAACCCTTTTTGTACCAAATGGAATCTTCCACCATATATATAGCAGGAGTCCATTTCAAAATTTAGGGGTGTCAGGTTGTGTTTTCTGCAAAATTAATTTGGAAAATGGCTGTACTTTTTGCAAACAGTGTAGGCCCTGATCAGACGCCGCGTTCTGTGGCGTCTGATCTGGGCCTGCACTGTTTGCCAAGGTACCCCTTTAGGGGTTTCTGGTACTGAATGGGTTAATGCTATTGATTATACTATTGAAACTAAACTTTTAAGTACACGCATTCTTTAACAGAAACATAAATAATGTAACAGAAGGTTTGACAATGATCATTATGAAAGATAACCGTCGATATAAAGACTATCGATCACTTTCTGTTTGCACTGTGGTCTACAATGTCTTCTCGTTCTTGGAAGCAGAGTTGTCATTAAAACCTTTTGTACCAAATGGAATCTTCCTCCTGATATATAGCAGGAGTCCATTTCTATTTAGAGGTGACAGGTTGTGGTATCTCCAAAATTTATTTGCAAAATGGCTGAACTTGCTGCAAATAGTGTAGGCCCTGATGAGACGCCGCATTCTGCGGTAAAACCATACCTAACACTGGATTTAAGGGGAAACGAAACCGCAAACCAGGGGCCGGCCTTGGCAGCTCAGTCGGATGCGCGTCTGACTGTTGATCAGAAAGTCGCAGGTTCGATACCAGCCGGGTCGGCAGGATTCTTTGTATTGTCATGAAATCTTTTCTACGGTCATCCTCTCTCTCTTCCGCTGATTCAACAAGGACAGCCGTCTGTTTCTGGGGGAAGAAAGCACACTGTAATGGCCAAGCCTGTCCAGATGAAGTGGACCGGCTCGATAAGACCTAAATAGTGTTGCCTGGGCAGCATACAACTCCAATCAGGGGAGATAACTCTTTCAAAATTATTTTCTCTCCCTTATCAGCAAGGGTCTACTCTTAAAGGAAAGAATTTGCTCCTTAGGAGCAAATTCTTTCCTTTAAGGGTAGACCCTTTTATAGGAAGTGATTCAGGACAGTTGTGTCCTTTGTTAGATATGGTGTTATATATGCCATTGGTATCCATTCACTTCAAGAGAATGCAGCGCCCCCGCCCACTGGGGCTTGGAGAAATAGATTGGGTTGCATGGTGCTTCCACGCAGAGCTAAAGCCCTGCATGGTGTTTCCACGCAGAGCTGAATCCGACCTAACTTGAGTACTGGTAAACCGCTAAGGTCTAAACCTGCACAGGAAAAACGGCGCGAGTACACTATTTAGACAGCACCTTAAACCCTAGCAGTTTCTTTGGTTGTAAGGGCTTGATATGTAATTTCGTCTCAATGCCGGGTAGTAATTTGTTTCTTTGTATTTGAGTTTAACAGACCAGTCAGCACTATTTTATGTCATTTTTAGCCAGTCAGTTTACCTATCCACACTCATACCTAAGCGGTTAACCAGTACAGTGCACATTCCTTCGCCAGAAACTGACCATTGTCCTTCTTGGATCAGCGGAAGGGAGAGAAAGACCGTAGAAAAGATTTCATGATCAATCTCCACGAAAGAATGTTGCCGACCCCGGCAGGTATCGAACCCGCGTCCTCCTGATCACCAGTCAGACGTACATCCGACTGAGCTACCGAGGCCGGCACATGTTGCGTAGTAAAAGTGGAAGCAACATCTCCAAAATGACATAATTAGTATTGACGGGTATATAAAACCACAGCACAAACAAATCCAGAGCATGCGGGTGCGTTAAGTGTAGAATATGTGTGTTAAGCGTAGCGTCGGTGCGTGCGTATATGATAATGGCTTACAGTTGGGTGCCTACAAGCGTGGTCAACCAAAACCAGTATAATTTACGCTAAACGTCCGTGAAGTGAACACATTAAACGATTTTAATTTGTGATGGGACACATGTGGGACGCCAAGTTTTGTTTGGTTTTGTTTTTGTTTGTTTGTTTTTTCATCCGGGCACTTGGGTTTTCTCCCACCTCTAATAAATGGTTCGGGGATAGCTGGATGAGGCGATGGTGTTGTATATCTGGCGTCAAAGGGACGCACACTGATATTGGCTTGTAGTTGGGCAAAGCCTGTGGGAAGGGTAGATGGGGAATGCTTTATTATTATTATTATTACTTTGATTCATTTCCCCTGTCCCTTGCTTTCATCTTCTGTGCTATTTCTTCTTAACTGGGAGACAACCCAAAATGGCCCATGGGAGTTGATGTGTCGTTAAACCCAAGCATAATCAATCAGTTAATGGTCCTTTTGAAATGTAAGCGAAAACTTCATGAAAGATCCGAAATATCAATGTAATTTATCGTGAGTACCGCATGGGTACTTCGGTTTTCGCCCACTAATTTATCGATCCGCTCGATATTGAAAGAGCCGTAAACCCCATGTTGAAATATCCTTGGCACCGAACCCATTAGACAGTTGACGTTTAAGCAACATTACAAGACCTACACATGTAGCAGGGTTGATGAAGCCACTTGGCACATGTATTCTAAACAGCGTCATATTCACGCCAATACAATGTCTATACGACATTGTCTACATCGATGTTTGTACGGCGTTGCTTACATCACGTTGCATCGACGTTGATTTAAGAAATTTATTTTATGTTTATACTGTTCATTTAAGAAATGAATTTTATTTAGCTACTGTTCATAGAAGTATGAACGCAGTGGGTCGCGTGCAAAGTAAATGAACCCCGAATGGGTTCATGTAAACTTTGCTAGTGACCCGCTGTCGTTGATACTTTCATGAAAAGCAGTTTTGTTTGTTTGTTTGATTTGAGGTTTAACGTCCCCGTCAACACTGTAAAGGTCATTTTGGAGACGTTGCTTCCAATTTTGTGGGACTTTTACCCGACATTGAGATGAAATGACATCTCAAGCCCTGTCGCCCAACGAAACCAATAGGGTTTATTAGCATGGACAGTCCACCTCGCATCGCGGTTCCTGGACAGGCTTAGATCCTCCTAGCGGTTTACCAGTACTAGTGTGCGGGCCGGATTCAGCCGTCTGCGTAGAAGCATCATGCAGCCCATATATTTCTTCAAGCCCCTATGGGCGAGGGGCCGACATGAAAAGCAGTAAACATAAGTTTATTTTTTTTTATATTTACATTCTATGCATCTCATCACTGGGCGAAAAAATTATTATAGGGCAAACTTTTAAAGCTGAAAAACATGTACACGCTGTTTTTCTACAAAGAGCGGAAGAGCGTTGACGTCACCAACGCCCGTAGAGAACAGTGGTTTAGATTGACGTCACTTGACGTAAGTTAAAATCATGTGACTCGGTGCGTTTATGGAAGTATGAACTACACTGTTTTCTATTAGGCTTTACACTGGAAATGTAAATATAAAAGTATGAACGCAGTGCGTCGCGTGCAAAGTAGCAAAGTAAATGAACCGTAAACTTTGCTAACGACCCGCTGTCGTTCATACTTTCAATTAAGTTTATTTTCTTTGCCCCTCATTACTGGGCGAAAAAAATGCTTATAAGGCAAACTCTTATAGCTGAAAAACATTTACACGCAATTTTTTTTTTTTTTTTTTTTACAAAGAGCGGGACAGCGTTGACCTCACCAACGCCCGTTGAGAACCATGGGTTAGACGGACGTCACAGAAAATTGTATCTCGTTGCGTTCCATTGTCTTCTATATGTTTACATCAGACTTTACACTGGAACTGCAAATATAAGATTCTTATTATATAATTACATTAACCGAAGAGTGCATGCAGTTTTATGTTTTATATGAGATTCAGAAAGGCATGCACGTGATACCGATCCGGCCTCGCTCTTTGTCAGTTGCCTTGTTTTGGGCCGTTTGTTAAGTGTGCGAGCTGTGAAGGCCGTGGCGCTAACATTCGCTCTATCGTGCAATTTACATGTGAAAACTGGGGCTTTAATAGGGGTATAGATTAATTTTCTTATTTCTGCTCCAAGACATAGGTTGTGGGTACTCGTTAGAACCGCCTCATCGAGGCGGTTCTAACGAGAACTCACAACCTATAATTGGAGTTTAAATAAGAAACATATCACAGATTTTCAGCAGAAAAATGACAGTTTTGCTATCACACGGATGTGTTACTGTAATGTTCAGGGTCTATTATGCTTGTAGGGACTTAAATAACAGACAGTTTAAGAAGATGGATGACAGTAGTTCAAAGTTGGATAATAAATGTCTTCACAACAAGAAGATATAGAATAAATCTGTGTACTGTTTCATCATTCTGAACATATATTAAATATCCATGACTGCTCATTACACTTATATTTCAATTTAAATTTAGGCATGGTTTTAAGCGGCGAAAATAACGAACTCATATGAACGTCCGTAATTAATGCCAGGGGTCCGTATTCGATATGAACGGCCAGCTCGAAATCGCACAGCCCTACCATCAGTGCAGTTTAATCAGGGTTGCCAACATCACATATCCGCCCCCGCCCATCGGGGCTGGAAGAAATAGATGGGTTGCATGAAACCAACCGCACATGACTACTCAAATCAAATACATCAAATCAGCTTTATTTTTTCTCAGAATACATAACGTATTAAATGAGAATTGTCAAAATACAAATACAAATACCGCATGGCGTAGCATATAAGTAATACAAGGATTTATCTTTCAAGAAGACGGTTTATAGTATATTCAATCTGTTTGTACAGATTAAATATTCTGTTTGTACAGAATAAAATGTTTGTACAGGATAAAGGCTAAATGACAGTAATTGTTTAGCCTACCAAAGGAAAAAAAACTACAATAAAATAAGTTATGTTAAGACTATAGAGTTTTGTTCGTCATATTAATATTTAAATGCGCAGTAGAGCCGGCCTGCTCGAGAAGGGCACTTATGCCATATGTTTTTTACCAGGCTGTACTTCAGGTAAGCATGCATTCTACAATATAAGATACAATGTATGGCATAGTGTTGTCATGGAAACAAGATCCAGCGTTGGGTTCAATTCCCTTCTTCAAAGTTCAAACGTGACAATACTATTTCATGTTTTAGGGGAAGCAGGTTTCGGATTTCTTTTTAACAGGATTTTAAAATTATAAATATTTTTTTTATATAATGCCATTTTGTAGAAGTCGTGGCCAAGTGGTTAGTATATGATGCAGTACGAATCTGAGTAAAACTATATCTGCCAATGTAAAATCCCAACTGAAGGCGACTTACCTAAAACACGGACTATAGTCCAAAATTAAAAGTGCAGTCATGTCTCACTGCGATTTGAAAGACTATAGTGTCTCTGTTGATATGTATTCAGTGTTGTAGACACTGTATGTGCCCCATTCACAACCCAGTGCGATCTGTTCTTGACGCTCGCCCGGCGTCACCGCTATAAAATACTGGTAAACCGCTTAGAGGATCTAAGCCTGCCCAGGCAAAGCTGTGCGAGTCGGCCCGTCCATGCTTATAAACCCTATTGGTTCCATTGGGCGACAGGGCTTGAGATGTCATTTCATCTCATTGTCGGGTAAAAGTCAAACAAAATTGGAAGCAACGTCTTCAAAATGACCTATAGGTTGACGGGGACATTAAACATCAAATTAAACAAAATCATGGTCATGATGAGTTTATATAAAAGTAAAGGGGGATAATTATATAAAAGTAAAGGGGAATAATTTTTTATCAACAAAGCGTCTACTCTTAAATAGCAGACCACTTTATTCACCGAAATGAAACTGTCATCTTCGCGGTTTGTTTTTGTCGCACCTGCTTTAGCAGGAAGACATAGGCGTGCATGTTATCGTCCGTCCGGTTGTCCGTCCGTCCGTTCGTTCGTTCGTCCATCCGTCCGTCCGTCTTTCCGTCAACATTTTACACTGGGTGTCTTGTCATCGCAACTCCTCCTACAGTTTCATACCGATTATTTTGAAACTTGCGTGTGCTTTCGCCATGGTATGAGGATGCGCATGTATAGGTTTGGACTTTATCGTCGGATCATTTTTTGTCACTTTTTCCACATTGTGAACTTAGTCATGTTTAACCTTCAATTGATATATGATAGGTACCTCTTGTCATCGCAACTCCTCTTGCAGTTTTATACCGATCATTTTGAAACTTTGCATGTGCTTTCGCCATGGTATGAGGGTGTGCATGTGGTTTCATCATAATTCTCAGAATATATTTTTCACTTTTTGCACATTATGAACTTAGCCATTTTTAAGCTTCATTTGATATACGATAGCTACCTCTTGTCATCGCAACTCCTCCTACAGTTTCATACCGATTATTTTGAAACTTTGTGTGTGTTTTTGCTATGGTATGAGGATGCGCATGTGGTTTGGACTTTATCGTCGGATACATTTTATCACTTTTTCCACATTGTGAACTTAGTCATTTTAACCTTCAATTGATATATGATAGGTACCTCTTGTCATCGCAACTCCTCTTACAGTTTTATACCGATCATTTTGAAACTTTGCGTGTGCTTTCGCCATGGTATGAGGTTGTGCATGTGGTTTCGACATAATTCTCAGACTTTTTTTTCACTTTTTGCACATTATGAACTTAGCCAATTTTAAGCTTCAGTTGATATACAATAGACCTCTTGTCATCGCAACTCCTCTTACAGTTTTATATTGATCATTTTGAAACTTTGTGTGTGTTTTTGCTATGGTATGAGGATGTGCATGTGGTTTGGACTTTATCTTGGGATCAATTTTTATCACTTTGTCCACATTATGAACTTAGTCAGGTTTTTACCTCACATATATAGGCTATGGATTCTTCTCAAAGCCCTATATTCATTTTTTCTGCCTTAAATAAACTTTTATTTTTTTGTGTGGGGCAGGTGGGGAGCAGGTGCGACATCAACTTCACCGAAGTTGGATCTCTGGTTTATATATATAAAGATACACATTGTTTTGTTATAACTGTTACGCCAAAATGATCAAATAAAATAAGCCAGGTCATAATAGTAAATAAAGCTCCTTAGATTCTTGTCCACATGTACACAATGGCGCAGAGCAGTCCGATTCTTCGCTTTGGACCTCGTCCGCTTGTAGATCCTACACGGTACTTAGCAGGAACATTCTGACTACAGATGCGCAGGCTGATGTGAATGCTCATTTAAAGTTTTGTACCACTATTGCATGGGTACAATAGTGTAATTGTTGATATATTTTTTATGTATTTAAGTTAATAGTATAATTTGATAATATATCACATTTGCTTTGACGGACGGACCATGGATTTTGTAAGCTTCAGTGCAAATCTTTTGTCGGTCACCAAATTACTTATCCCAATTTATTAACCCATTTTGTACCAGAAACCCCAAAACGGATACCCTGGCAAACAGTGCAGGCCCAGATCACACGCCGCATAATGCGGCGTCTGATCAGGGCCTATACTATCTGCAAAAAGTTCAGCTATTTTCCAAATGAAAAATTGAAGAAGACACCACCTGACACCTCTAAATTTTGAAATGGACTCCAGCCATATATAAGGAGGAAGATTCCAAAAGGAATTGGAGCGCATAAAGCAATTTATATCTCTGGTGTGAAAAAGATGAGCAATGAAAAACACACACACACACACACAAACTTAAACTTAATGCCTCAAACACAATTCCTGGGACATGGACATAGCCCCAGATAAGAGGGGGTATCCGTTTTTTTATTTTTCTTATTACTGCACAAAAAATCTGTTGTAGGTAATCATTAGAAGCTTCAACATGTTCAAAGTTTCTTCAAAAACCGGAGACAAAGTAGGTCTGTATTCTTATCAATTGGGTACCGGGGGCTTTCCGAGGAAAAGTGTGGTTAGATAAACTGATTGGCTAGATATTACCAAATGAATGTTGACTGGGAACAAAGAAACCCGGACAGATTGCACTTCGCTCGATGCGGCTGAGCCAGTCCCGGCTTCCTTGTTAATAAGGGGTGGCGGGTTGAGGAGATGTCAAAATCATTAATATTACTTCCTGGTGAGACGATTCATTTTGAGCCATGACATCTGAGTCTACACTGTTTACATGTGTATATGTACTAGGCTACAGTGAGAAGCCTCCGTGGTGTAGTGGTTATGTTTCTCTTCTCATAAACCAGGGGTCATTGGTTCGATCTCGGGTTTCTGAGTCTTTAAACCCGTCTCCGAATGACCTTCACTGGTCAACAGAAATATATGGGCTACATGATGCTTCCACGCAGAGCTGAATCCGGCCCGCACACTAGTACTGGTAAACCGCTTAAAGGATCTAAGCCTGTCCAGGAACCGCGGTGCTAATAAACCCTATTGATTTCATTGGGCGACAGGGCTTGAGATGTCATTTCATCTCAGTGTTGGGTAAAAGTCCCACAAAATTGGAAGCAACGTCTCCAAAATGACCTTTACAGTGTTGACGGGGACGTTAAACCTCAAACAAACAACAGGACTGTTACGTTTATAAATACATTATACATGTACAAATACTTAAGAAAAATACTGGATTGTATATTTCTGTTATGTGACTCAAGCTTCTATTCATAAAAATCTGAATTTACCTAACGCCCTTTTTCTTGTTCGCTGAAGCATGTGATCATATACAAAACAATTCAGCGCTTTCAAAAATATCCTTGTGTGACGCTTTCCTGCGATGACCAATACAAAGCCGGTAGCTGTTTTCATTAACATTTCAGAATATATCATCTTTTACGCTTCATTAGGATAACCAGGCCATGTAGAATACTGGGGTCTGCGATGATTTAACCCTTCTCTTGATGAATATTCATTTAAGCCACACCCATTTCTGTCCAATCAAATTACTGTGATTTATTGCTACAAATTCATAAACTGAATGCCAAACAGTGTAGATCCTGATCAGATGGCTTCTTCAGAAGCCATCTGATCTGGATCTACACTGTTTGCAAAGATGGGGGTTGTCGTGAACAGCAAGATAAGGGTTAAGAAATGATTTTTATCAGATGACAATTTGTCATACTTTATTTATTTATTGTTGTGAAAATAGATTTTACTGAAAAGCCTGACACTTTACATACATGTAATTAAATAGTGGTTATTACGAAAACACGCATATTCAAATATATTGAAAATATTACCACCAAAGAAAAAAAAACGTGAAAATGAATTTTTTAGATTTTGTTTGTTTGACTTGATTAACTTCCCTGTTAACACTATTTAAGTCATTTTGGAGACGCTGCTTCCAGTTTTGAGGGGCTTACTCGACATTGGGATGATGTGACTTCACAAGCCCTGCCGACCAATGAAATCAAATTGGTTCCTTCTCAGCGGCTTACCAGTACTTATGTGCGGTCGGTTTCAGCTCTGCGTGGAAGCATCATTAAACCCAGTCTATTTCTCCTAGCCCCGATGGGCGAGGGCTAGAAAATTTTCAGATAGAAATTCCGATTTACATGTATTTCGTATTTCTGTTCAAAATATAGATTGTTGGTACTCGTTAGAACCGCTTCGTCGAGAACCGTCGCGACGAGGCGGTTCTAAGAAATATGAAATATTCCTGAATGTTTTATCTGAAATTTTCATTTTTGGTGGTATAATCTTCAAAATATGTCCGGGCGAAGGTGTGGGTAACGTGATATGCATATCATTCTAAAATTACATTCGGGCATTAGCTGCACTTTCAGGGCAGATAACCCTTTCCATTAACATATTTTGTCTTCGTTATCAATATAGGTTTTTTTCTTAAAGGAAAGGATTTGCTCCGGAGGAGCAAATTCTTTCCTTTAAGAAAAGACCCCTTTTCATGAAGGGGATTAATTTATATGATAGACAATAAGAAGTTACAAATTTTGCTTCCCTTCCAGAAACTGGTAGACAGTGTGCTAGGTTCATTGTTCCCCTGAAGTCATTTTTATTCAAGATACTTTATACGTTTATTTTTTCTATTTATACATTAATGTTATATGAGCTTGTGAACATGAGATTTAATTCGGCATAAGCACGACATTTCAACTCAAAATATCTCACGATCAATTACTAACGTTTCGCTTACAAAAAAGCAGTCATTAGTCAATTACACATTAAAATATTTTCTCATTTTAAACCTCGTTTTCATATCGTCAAACCCATACAAAAACTGTTTTTATGTATATATTTACAATAAGTTTCCTCAAATGACATTCTCAACAGGTTGTGTATAAATTATAAAAGTTTACTTAAGGGGAATGAGAACACCTTCAGGGGAGGCAACTCCTGCGAAAGTATTTTTGTCTCCCTTGTCGATAGGGAGGAAGGAAAGAATTTGCTTCTGAAGAGCAAATTCTTTCCTTTAAGGGGAATGGGAACACCTTCAGGGGAGGCAACTCCTTCAAAAACATTTTTGTCTCCCATGTCAATAGAGGTCAACTCTTAAAGGAAAGAATTTGCTCCTAAGGAGCAAATTCTTTCCTTTAAGAGTAGACCCCTTTTTCAGCAAGACTGAGCCAATAGAAAAGCGGACAGGAATTCCCGAAAGTTGTCTCCCTTTGAAAAATGGCGAAAAAAATGTGCCAGGTGTTCCCATTCCCCTTAAGAGTAGACCCTGTTTTTTCACTGTGACGGAGCTTATAGAAAACCGAACAGGAAATGCCGAAAGCTGTATATCTTTGAATCTGCCAGGTGTTCCCATTCCCCTAAAGTATTTGAAATCTTCGCTTACTGATAGGAGCTATTGTATAGTCACGTTGTGTTTGTATTGAGGTTTTACCTCCCTGCCAACAATATATAGGTCATTCTGGGGTTTTAGAAGCCTGCGTGGTGCAGTGGTTACGCTACTCGCCTTGTAAACCAGAGATCAAAGGATCGATCCCGGGCTTCTCCAGACTTTCGGATGAGTCTTTAAACCGAGGTCCCGTCTCCGTATGACCTTAGCTGTTGGTGGGACGTAAAACTAAAACTCACTCACTCATTCTGGGGTTTTTGCTTTAGATTTTGTGGGACTTTTACCCAACGTAGAGACGAAATGGCTTCTCGAGCCCTACCGCCTGATGAAATCGCAAGGGTCTAAGAAGCTGTCCGACTCGCACCACTTAGACCTTCTAAGCGGTTTACCAGTACCCGCGTTCGGTCGGTATCAGCTCTGCGTGGAAGCAACGTGCAGCGTAATCTATTTCTCCAAGCCCCGATTAGCGGAAGCGCACGTGTCCAAAGCTATGGTGAGTTTTTCTGCCCCCCTTCCACGCAGAGCTGAAACTGACCGAACATAAGTATTAGTATGTAAACCTGCCCAGGCAAAGTACAAGTACCATAAAATCGAAAGTGGCGACAAAATTTGATCTAATTAGTGTTTACAGGGACGTTAAACATCATCTCAAACAAACAAAATGACTTTTTTTTCTGGACAAACTTTCAGGGGAGTGAGCTCTTTCAAAAAATAGTTTTGCCGCCAATATCATTAGGGGTCAACCTTTAAAGGAGACTTTGCACCTGAGGAACCGGCAGAGTCTTTCTTTTAGGAGTTGTTTCCCTTTTCAGAGTGACTGCGTTTGCAGGAAAACAGAAAGGAATTGACAACAGTTGTCAATGACCAAAAACCTGCCAGTTGTATTAAATTCCCTTAATTATTCATTTTCTTGTCATGTTTCAGATTTCGAAATAAAGTCTAAAATGGCGGACAGAAAAATACGTCACGTAGGAGAAGTCTTCGGGCAACAGAACGGTGAAAACATGGATAACTCGAACAGTGAACCCTCTTTCAATTTCAAGGCTTTCAAGAACAAACAGGCACCCCTACCACCAGGAGGCCCCGTAAAACTTCCAAAGTTTGCGAATTATCAGCCAAAAATACTTGTAGATCCTGGACCAGGAGGAGATAATCCTGCCCGAACTCACAGGAATGATAGTGCTAAGAGTGACTTTAGACGCCACTCTCAAGATGAATATAATGAACCGATAACCCAGATTAAGAAAGATCATCTTATAATGGGTGACAAAGACATTCCTATTACTATAGAGAATAAGGAACCACTATCTGACAGCGAAATGCCCATTCCTGCGCCTCGGAGAAAACGCCGCGCCCCACAGGTGCATGAGGATAATATGGATGTGATTCCAAGATCAAGCGAACAGACGACGAATAATCCGCTCTTTGGAAGATCACTGCCAGTAAGGTCTGATGAAGAAAAGTTTGATATGGACACTGAAAGTTTAGGCGGTGATATTGACTTTGGACCAGGCATTGACAATCTCGGTTTCAGTGACGGATATGTTAGATCTACTCAGATTAGTGTTTCAGACAACCAAGTCGATGAAAAAAGTTCGGAAAGTAAGCATGTTCCGAACGGAGATGTTGCTCATTATCCATATATTCCTCCGCCGGACTATGACGACGAGGAAGTAACAATGACATTTGGAGATGAAGAACGAGATCAGTTTGAACAGAATTATCAACAAAGTCGAGTCTACAGAGAATTCGAGGGAGAAGATTTCGCTAGGTATCTTAGAGAAGATGAGGATTATGAATTCGATTCTCAGCCTCGACCCATGAGACGCATGCGACCTCCGCCAAAGCAGGATAACCGGTTTCATAAAAAGGGAGATAAACCAAAGAAAAAATATAAGAAAAACGAAACGGATATGAAACGGAATACCATACGTGACTTCACATTTTCGGATTCTAAAATTGGTTGGGGTGACAGAACGGTGAAGAGTACATCTGCAAAAGGCAGATATATAAAACGAGAAAAAGACAGAAAAAGAATAGACACCAGTGAACAAACTGCCCCAGGGTCATACGAAGACTTTCTAAGGGTACGAAACGGGCTTGTTCCTCCTGAGAGCCCGAATAGCAGTGACAGCGGGGTGGATGTGGAAATGAAAAACCGCGAGAACCTATATTACCATAGTCAGCCAAAGCAAATGAAAAATGGAAAATATGATAAGAAACCGTCCGTCTGGCAGAAACTTACCTGGAGATTCAAGAAAAGCTTGGATATATCGAGAATGGATAATAGTTGATATATATCATTAACCCATTTTGTACCGGAAACCCCAAAATGGGTACCCTGGCAAACAGTGCAGGCCCAGATAAGACGCGGCGTCTGATCAGGGCCTACACTGTTCTAAAAAAAATCAGGCATTTTCCAAATAAATTTTGAAGAAAACACAACCTGACACCCTCTAAGTTTTGAAATGGACTCCTGCTATATATAAGGAGGAAGATTCCATCTGGTTCAAAAAGGGTGAAGATAGGACACCCGTGTGAAATCAGTGCTTCTTTCATAGCCCAATCTGATTTTGTCTGTGTTTAAGTTTTACGTCCAGGTCGACACTATGTAGGTCATTTTGGAGATGCTGTAAATTTTACCCAACATCGAGGTGAAATGACATCGCAAACCCCTTTTTCTGGGCAGCTTAGTCTTCCTAAGCGGTTAACTGTATTGTGCTCACGTTCGGCCAGTGTCAGCTCTGCGCAGAAGCACTATGCAGCCCAATATATTTCTCCATTTTTACTTGTTTCTGCTGCAAATCATAGATGGTGGGTTCTCGTTAGAACCGCATCATTGATGCGGTTCTAACGTGTACCCACAGTCTATGTTATGCCCAAATAAGTAACATAATGCTACCCTTAAAAACGTCACTTTTCTCTATGTTGAGTGTGTTTTTAACGGTATTTATTTCATGAACGTGTTAAAGTGACACCAGTCTGCGTAACGCATGATGCGTACTAGGAAGTTGTTAGCGTGTTTATTCACTGTTCAATCGTAAAATTAATTGAAACCAAACATAAAATCTCACGCATGCCTAGGTTTTATATGGCAGTAGTTGATTCAACATGATGAATATACCTATGCAATATTATGTCAGTACTCAGCGGACACACAACGTACCGGCCCCCGCCCATCGGGGCTTAAAGAAATAGATGGGCTGCGTGATGCTTCCACGCTGAGCTGAAACCGATCGCACACGAGTTCTGGTAAACCGCTTAGAGGATCTAAGCCTGCCCAGGCAAAGCGGTGCGAGTCGGACCGCCCATGCTTATAAACCTTATAAATTGGTTTCATTGGGTGACAAGGCTTGAGATGTCATTTCATCTCAGTATCGGATAAAAGTTCCACAAAATTGGAAGCAACGTCTCTAAAATGACATATGCAGTGTTGACGGAGATAAACCTGAAAGCAACCAACCAAAAGACACACAACGTAATTGCAACGTCGTATCAACGTCGATGCAACGTCAAGATGTTGCATCGACGTTGATGTGACGTTGCTTAGACGTCATGTACCCGCTGCGTATAGTCCCGGTTAAGGAGGTGTTTGGGGGATAATTAACCCGTATACGCCTAGCAGCCCTTTTGTCGTACATAAGCAAACAGTGTAGACCTAGATCAGACGCCACAGAACGTGGCTTCTGATCTGGGTCTACACTTTCTGCTCAAAGTCCATGCATTTTTAGCTCACCGTCACGTAGTGACGAGGTGAGCTTTTGGAATCACTTTTTGTCCGTCGTGCGTCCGCGTACGTAAACAATTTCTTCAAACGACATCTCTTCCTAAACCACTGATCGGATATTGACCAAACTTCACAGGAATGATCCTTAGTTGCCCCTCTTTCAAAGTTGTTCAAATGGTTCCGGTTCGTTGCATATCTAGGTCACAGGAGCCAAAAACAGATTTTTTCACCGAAAATTTAAACAATCTTCCTCTTTGAAACCACAAGGTCCAGGTCTTTGATATTTGGTATGAAGCTTCATCTAGTGGACCCCTACCAAGATTGTTCAAATTATAGTGCTTGGGTCAAAAATGCCCCCGCCTCGGGTCCCTTTGGTTTTACATAGGATTATATGGGGAAGATCTTTAAAAATCTTCTTCTCTGAAACCACAAGGCCAAGGTCTTTGATATTTGGTATGAAGCTTCATCTTGTGGACCCCTACCAAGAATGTTCAAATAATAGTGCTGGGGCCAAAAATGCTCCCCCCCCCCCCCGCCCATGGCCCTTTGGCTTTACATGGGCTTATATAGGGAAAATCTTTAAAAATCTTCTCCTCTGAAACCGCAAGGCCCAGGTCTTTGATATTTGGTATGAAGCTTCATCTAGTGGACCTCTACCAAGATTGTTCAAATTATAGCCCTGGGGCCAAAAATGACCCCGCTCCGGGGCCCCTTGGTTTTACATAGACTTACATAGGGAAAATCTTGAAATATCTTCTTCTCTGAAACCATAATGCCTAGGTCTTTGATATTTGGTATGAAGCTTCATCTATCAAGATTGTTCAATCTATAGCCCTGATACCAAAAATTCCCCGCCTCGGGGTTCTTTGGTTTTACATAGACTTATATAGGGAAAATCTTTAAAAATCATCTTCTGTGAAACAACAAGGCCTAGGTCTTTGATATTTGGTTTGAAATTTCATCTTGTGGGCCTCTATCAAGATTGTTTAAATTATAGCCCTGGGGCCAAAAATGCCCCCGCCCCGAGACCCTTTGGTTTTACATAGACTTATATAGGGAAATCTTTAAAAATCTTCTTCTCTGAAACTGCAAGGTCCATGTATTTGGTATTTCGTATGGCGCTTCATCTAGTAGACCTCTGCCAAGATTGTTCAAATTATAGCCCTCTGGCCACAAATGTCCCCGCCCCGGGGCTCTTTGATTTTACATAGACTTGTAAAGAGATAATCTTTGAAAAACTTCTTCTCAGAAACAGCAAGGGCCAGGTCTTTGATATTTGGTATGAAGCTTCATCTAGTGGACCTCTATCAAGATTGTTTAAATTGTAGCCCTGAGGCCAAAAAGCCCCGCCCGGGGCCATTTGGTTTTACAAAGGCTTATGTAATATCGTTAAAAAATCTTCTTCTCTGAACCCACAAGGCCCAGGTCTTTGATATTTGGTGTGTAGCTTCATCTAGTGGACCTTTGCCAAGATTGTTCAAATTATAGCCTCTGTTGATATTTGGTATGAAGCTTCACCTTTAAGACTGCCCTCAACATTATGCACATTATAGCCCTGGGGACAATAATGGCCCTCTCCGGGGCCCATTTGTTACTGTATGGATCAGGTGAGCGATCCAGGGCCATCATGGCCCTCTTGTTGTAAAACTTACCTCAAACAACACAAACATGGCACCCCTGTTGTTAGAAATGGACCACTCCAAACTTATTTAGGTGGAAGATTCCATTGTCATATATGGGTTTAGGGGCAAGTTTACTTATTTCTTACTGTTAGAATCACCTCTATCATATGAGCCCCGCCAAGCGAATTTGTGTCTTCGAGCATTCCGTCATGACAAATTTTAACTGCGCATGCCCAGCCATTCACAGGGGCCAGGGATATGGCTTTCTGTTTGAAGGTTCCTCTTGATTCACTGCTTGTATGAGCGAACAGCGAAGGTTCTGGCGAGACTGCGCGGATGCGCAGGCTCGCCTGAACTTTCCCTGCTCGCATAGGCGATAAGTACCAAATTCGCTTGACGGGGCCCATATAGAGGATCTTATAGGAGTGGTCATTTCATGTGTAATTGTTAAACTAGGTGAGTTTCATACATTCTATATAGAATGACTAAGAGTGTAAAATTATGTTTATCGTACATATTTAACGAATTTAAATACTACTTTTTTGCAGAAGAATTGCAAAAGAATTCTTACAGAAAACATATGGTTGTTAAAGCACCCGTCGCCATTTTTTTTACATCTTCATAATATGATTTTATGACTTGATATTATCTACTTAATAATAGAGACATAATATATTATAACTATTTTTTCGGAGAAATAAGAAAAGTATACCAAAACTCATTACGAAAACACGCCTATTCAAATACATTGTAAATTTTATCCCCGACAAAACGACAATTTTCAGATGAAAAAGAAGTGATATTTATTTCTGCACAAAATATAGTTTATGGGTACACGTTAGAACCGCCTAATCGAGGTATGTGGTTCCAACGATGACCCGCAATCTATATTTTAGAGCAGAAATAAGAAAAATAAAGGTTTACCCCTGTAAACCCCAGTTTTACAATATAAAAGTTGGGTTCAAGGGGTCAGAATATATAGGCATGTTTTCATGATGTATCCTCATGTCCTCTTTACCTTGAGTTATGATTTGTTTGTATCACAGGTAAAAGATGCGGTGAACTGTCCCCCCCCCGGTGAACTGTCCCCCCTCCCTCCAAAAAATACATATACAGCCCAGAAACATCTGTAGAAACTGTTTTTCCATCAAAATGTGACTGATATTGTACTTTTTTCCTGATATACTTCTTATAATATACGCATAAGTATACCAGGAAAAAAGTACAAAATGGACTATCAGTCACATTTTGATGGAAAAACAGTTTCTACAGATGTTTCATGGCTGTATATGAATTTTTTGGAGGGGGGGGGGGGCAGTTCACCGGGGGTGGGGGGGGGACAGTTCACCGCATCTTTTACCTGTGGTTTGTATGGCCCCTTCTTTGCTTACGTTTTTGATAAAAATGTGTGATCCTTTTCTTACTTTAGCGCAAAACATAGAGTTAAGGGCAATGTGTACAATATTCAGAGGAGACAACTCTTATTAGTAGTTTTGCCTCCCCTACCAACAGGCATTTACTTTTAAAGAATAAAATCTACTCCATTTTCGGAGTGGCCTGTTTTAACAGGGAAATGTTTTGCATGTATTTGTTAACCCTTGTCCTGCTGAACCCAGATATGTTTTATCGATCAAACAATGAAGATCAAGATCAGATGGCTTCTGAAGAAGCCATCTGATCAGGATCTTCATTGTTTGTCATTCAGTTTATGAATTTATCGCAATAATTTGCATCTGATTGGTTGATAATCGGCAGTGGGTGTGGCATATTTAAATATTCAGCAGGTCAAGGGTTAAGTGACGATGAGTGGCACTGACGTTTCCGCAAACGTAGTCATTGCTTTAATGCCAGAAATGCGTACATCTTGATTTTGATTTGATTTGAGGTTTAACGTCCCCATCAACACTGTAAAGCTCATTTTGGAGACGTTGCTTCCAATTTTGTGGGACTTTTACCCGAAATTGAGATGAAATGACATCTCAAGCCCTGTCGCCCAATGAAACCAATAGGATTTATTAGCATGGACGGTTGCATATTTATACGTACGTGCAGTGCCTGCATGCTAAGTTTGATTGACAGCCTTCATTTTATGGTAAGACCGTGGAAAGCAGCTTGCTGTATGAAGACCAATATGTCCAAGATTGTTACGTCGACTTTCATGGCCATTGCACTCGGCGCCTGGTACGTTACAATTCAATACATTTTAGTTGAATTATGTTTCCATAGCAACATATAAGGTGGGTATATGGTCATAATTGACGGCTAATTTCCTTATTTCTCAACAAAAACCTATGTTGTGGGTATTCATTAGAAACGAAGAGGCGGTTCTAATGAATACCCACAACCTAGGCCTCCATGAAGGACTGACAGAAATAATACTTTTTATCATATGACGTCGCGTCTGAGCGTGTAATAACGCCATGTAATATTTTCGATAATCCACTAGTGGATTAAATATGCAAATTAGCTAGATATGTCGCGTAACGTTACGTGTACGGCGTCCTTAACGACGTCGCTTATACAAACGGCGGAATATTGACATTTTTGTAAACAATCGTGAATAAAATGCGTTTTAAATGTCATATGCTATATAGAATGTTGCATTCGTGCTCATGTATTATTGAATTTATTAAACTCGTTGAGGAAAAGAGATGAAATGCTCGGCAAAGCCTCGCATTTTATCCCTTTTCCTCAACTCGTTTAATAAATTCAATAATACATGAACACTCATGTAAGATCCTCTTTATCCACTTTATCTGTTTCTATGTATGCCCCATTTTGACCATGATTATTTTCAGCGGTAATTGCTGAAAAAAATAGTCACATGACCATCTCTGATGATCATGAGGATGGCTATATTCCTGGGATCTGGGTCTACGATAATTACTAAAACTGCAAAGATTTATATAAATGAATAAGCCTCGCGTTCGGGTCCGTCCCAAGCTATGATATGGAGGCATATGATTTGACATTTGTTCTACCACGGATCATTGATTATAATGGGCCCGACGTTCTGCAACGGAAGGCCATGTCCATGTCAGTTTCTCCGGGTACACGGGTTTTCACCCACCTCTGATCAACGATAGCCTTGATGTAAGTGAACTCAGAATGGTTATTCATTATCATACTGTCAGTTTTATGTTATGAAGATGTTTATATGCATGTTAATTATGAAATGTTTACAGTCTTTTTATGAATAAATTAACCCGAGTCGGTGGTAGCCGCTTGTATTCCTTATTACCTGTTGCGAACTTACCCATTACTATTGCCGACCTCGGTAACTCAGTTGGATGCGCGTCTGACTGGTGATCAGGTCGCGGGTTCGATATCTGCCGGGGTCGGCAACATTCTTTCGTGGAGATTAGCATAGAATATTTCCCCCTTCCACTGATACAAGAAGGGCAGCTGTCAGTTTCTTGCGAAAGAATGTGCGGTTAACTGCTTACGTATAAGTCTGCCTAGAAAAAAGTGTTGATATTTAAACTGACCGGCTCGATATTACCTAAATAGTGTTGTCTGGGCCATTAAACTCACATACAAGCAAACATACCCATTACAATAACACATTCGTTGGCTAAAATGACGTCTTATGGGGAACAGGAACTTCTAGCACATTTTTCCGCCAGTTTTCAAAGGGAGACAACTTTCGGGACTTCCTGTTCCCTTTTCTATAAGCCCTCTCCGCTGAAAAAAGGGTCAATTCTCAATTTATTGCATGGCGTTATTACTTTCTCAAACGCGATGTCGTATGCTCTTGCCTCTAGAACTAATGGTTTACAAGTGAAAAATGCGATAGATATATTTCAGGAGCAAATTCTTACCCTACTGACATGGGAGCCAAAAAACGTTTGCAGGAGTTGCCTCCCCTGAAGGTGTACCCATTACCCTTAACTATCTATAGAAGTAGTATTTTCCAGATAATTATGTTTGATATTTTTCTTTTTCTGGTCCAAACATAGATTGTAGGTGCTCGTTAGAACCGCCGCAATGAGCACCTGTATTCTATGCTTTTGGACAAAAATAATGAAATCAATGTATTTCACTATATAAACACCCCAGGGGTGTTCATTTCACGGACATGTTAACCTGGGGTCAGTTGTTCAAAACTAACGATGTCGTTAGTTAACATATCATTAAAACTTTGATAATTTATTATGGCAAATATGCTCAAATTTTTGCTGAAAAAATGTGAGCAGCTTTTGCATTCGCAAAAGCTGCTCACATTTTTCCAGCTAAAATACCAAAATTTTAGATATTGTACTTGCTAGGACAGTTAACAATATGACCACTAACGAGCTCGTTGAGATAACGATGCTTTGAACAACTGGCTCCTGATGTTTTACGCGAGCAAATCTCTACAATGGATATCCTTGGAAATCCCATTTTATGTTTGCGGCGAATCGAACCCATTCAGCGGCCTCCGCCCGTCGGGGCTTGAAGAAATAGATGGGCTGCAAGAGCTAAAACCGACCGCACACGAGTACTGGTAAACCGTTTAGAGGATATGACCTGCCCAATCAAAAGGGGGTGCGAGTCGGACTGTCGATGCTAATAACCCCTATTGCTTTCATTGGGCGACAGGGCTAGAGAGGTCATTTCATCTCATTGTCGGGTAAAAGTCCCACAAAATTGGAACGTCTCCAAAATGACCAAAAAGAGTGTCGACGGGGACGTTAAACCTCAAATCAAACAAACAAAACAAGAACCCATGCATAGATGCGGCGACGGCTTCTTGCATTGAAGTGGCCGAACGGTTTTACCAACTGCTGCGCTTAAGGACAAGGTACTGAAAAAATCATGTAGGGAGAAGTGGGGTTTACAAGGGTATACAATACTACCGTTAATTTTACTCAAAAGCATTAATTGTGATACCTCGTTAGAACCGCCTCAATGAGGCAGTTCAAACGAGCACACAATCTATGCTCTGAGCAGAAATTATATGAATGAATATCGCAATTTTCACCTGTAAATCATTAGTTCTAGGGCCATGAAAAATGCAAAATTTGCTATGGTAATGCATTGCATATGTTGCTAGTATAGATTAGGGATGGTGGTTCTAACGAGCACCCTAAATCTATGTTTGGAGCAGAAATATGAATTAATATCGCAGTTTTCACTTGTGAACCATTAGTTTTCATATGACATCCACTAGTGGCTTAAATATGCAAATTAGTTAGATACTCCACGTAGCGTTACACAGATAACGCCCTAACGACGTCGAGTTTACTAATGACTTAATATAAAACAATCGTTTAAAATGCAGCATGATAATAGAATCTTGCATTAACACTGTGATTAATGCTCGAAGAAAATCCGTAAAAAGGGATATAAGCCAATAGAAGAAAGGAATGACAAGATAGTTTCGCAAGTGTTGCCTCCCTTATACATTACAGTATCTGCAACATATAAGTTTTGAAACAGAAAAAATCCTACAATAAGACCAATTTTGGGACTGTTCAAAAGTGGTCTTTAAGACCACTTTTGAACAGTACCAAAGGTGGTCCCCCACAAGATTATACTGGATGTAGAAAACACACCAAAAATACATGAAACCTAAATTTGCTTTTAAAACCTTAATTTGTGACGGCCTCGGTAGCTCAGTCGGATGCGCGTCTGACTGGTGATTAGGAGGACGCGGGTTCGATACCTGCCGGGGTCGGTGACATTCTTTCGTGGAGATTGATGATAAAATCTTTTCTCCGGCCATTCTCTCTCTTCCAAAGAAGGGAAGTTGTAAGTTTCTGGCCAAAGAATGTGCACTGTACTGGTTAACCGCTTACGTATATGCCTGCCTATGGAAAAAAGTGTGGATAGGTTTACTGACCGGCTCAAAAATGACCTGAAATATTGTTGACTCCGCCTTTAAACTCCGATACAAACAAACAAAAGCTTTATTTGTGTTAGGTTTAGGTGGTCTTTACAGCGGAATTATCTAGCATGTTGCAAACATCATTAGTTTCACGAGTGTGACACATAAGTGAAAGTTCTGAGTGAGTGAGTGAGTTTTAGTTTTACGTCCCACCAACAGCTAAGGTCATACGGAGACGGGACCTCGGTTTAAAGACTCATCCGAAAGTCTGGAGAAGCCCGGGGTCGATCCTGCGATCCCTGGTTAACAAGGCGAGTAGTGTAACCACTGCACCACGGAGGCTTCTAGTGAAAGTTCTGATGCTTTCAACATGCGAGATTACATATTACATATATTTCATTTTCAACAACAACAACAGCAACAACAACAAAAAATAGGCAATGAAAATATAACTTTTATCTTTTATGATTTGCATTGCTTTCACTACTGAGTATAAAATAAGCACCCTTGTAGTCCCAACTTTATACAGAGAAATGTAGGTTGTATAATCGTATACATTATTTTTATTAAGATAAACACAACAACAACTAGACTGTAGGTACGTGTTAGAATCGCCTTATTGCGGTGGATATATGGAGCACCCACAATCTATGATTGCAGTACGTGTAGTTATAAGAACAATGTCAACACTTATCAATCATAAGACAATGCCATTTCTAAAGCAAAGAATTTGCTTGTTTGTTCGGCGTTTTACGGCCTCTTCAGCAGTGATGTCATATCGAGTGGATAAGTTTACTTAACCACGCTTTTCCTGGGCTGGCGTATACAAAGCGGGTAACCAGTACAGTACAGTCCACATTCATTAGCCAATAAACTTGCAATCGGTGGAAGGGAGAGAATGACTGTATAAAAGATTGCATGTTTAGTCTCCACAAAAGAATGTTGCCGACCCGGCAGGTATCGAACCAGTGACCTCCGGATCACCCGGCCGAGAGTCAGACGTGCACAGACTAAGCCATTCAGGGCTAAGAAAGACATTTTCTTGCATACAAATAACATGCGGCATTTGCTGAAGATAAACAATTTCTTATATCACCCTCCCGATCCCACCCTGCTGTACATTATTTTCGCAACTCCAGTATGTAGAAAGTTTAGGTTGCCAGTCGATTAACCCTTTTTGTTCCAAATGGAATCTTCCTCCATATATATAGCATGAGTCCATTCCAAAATAAAGGGGTGTCAAGTTGTGTTTTCTTCAAACCTGATTTGGAAAACGGCTTGTTGTTGGCTTCAAAACGGCTTAACGTTTTGCAAACAGTGTAGGCCCTGATCAGACGCTGCGTTGCGGCGTCTGATCGTGGCCTGCACTGTTTGCCAATTACCCATTTTGGGGTGTCTGGTAAGTACTTAATGGGTTAATAAATTACAGTTGAAAGCTAGGAACGATTTTAACATAATTCAAGGCACTAGATACTCAACAAAATATAAATTTTGTTTAGTTTTCCGTATATGAATCTCAACTTTTGCGTTTTGCCTTCTTTAATACGGAACACTATTTATAGAACGTATGGCTTACTAATATGATGATCAGATTCACGGCCAGAAATGAAGAAACTGATATCTGCAGTATGTAAGAAAATGGCACACGTTAGGGTTCGATATAGGCGCCTCAACCGTCTGGATGGCCTACAGGATGGTGCATACCCATTCAGATAGAAATGTCAAAGGGAGCCAATCGTTTCTGTTTAGAATAGACCGATTTTCAGACAAGGTTGTGTGCACAGAAAAGTACTACGGTCGTGAACTTTATTGCTTCAACAGTTTTTTACCCTTTTCTTGCAAAATAAAACTTAGCCACAACTATTTCTGACACTGGTGTAATGTATTCGTTCAATTCACAAACTGCATGACAAAATGTAGATCCTGATCAGATCGCTCCTCAGATGGCAGAAGTCATCTGATCTGGATCTACACTGTTTGGAAAGGTAGGGGTTGTCGTGATCAGCGGGATAAGGGTTAAAGGAATTTTCGTAGCAGTAAAACCGATGTACAGGGTGGAAGGGCGGCTCTAGTATAAATCCCAGTCCGGCCACACATTGTTCTTGTAGATTCTCATGAAAATACATGTAGTTCTACGACTATTTCCCGCCCCCACTCAAGTCCCCTTGCGCCGAAGTGTAGTTTTCGGTAAAATTTTCATCTTTGAAGATGATAAGTCCAGTCTTGTAATTTGAAGATTTGTCAAAGTCATAAACAATATGACAAACAGTTTTTATCCTGATTCGACGACTCAATATGAGTCTCATCTGGATCTACACTGTTTACATGTATATCTGGTAGAAAAGCTCAATGGGCTGGGTTGACATTACCTTGTATGTGAAAGAAAATAAATAAAAAAGCGAGATAACTCTCGCATTACTATAACATATATGTTATAGTAATGCGAGAGTTATCTCGCTTCTTTAGGAATTAAAAGATTCTTTTTCTTGCATACCCCACCTTTGTCCTTTCCATTTATTCATTATTTCATTACATTTCCAAAATGGCTACTTTTCCGATGAAAATGTGTGATATTTTTCTTATTTTTACTCCAAAAATAGGTTGTGTGTGTTCGTTAGAACCGCCTAATTGGGGCGGTTCTAACGAGTATCCACAACATTTGTCCAGGAGCAGAAATAGGTAAAATAATTTTTACCCTTGTAAGTCCCAGGTTTTTTAATATACAGTGGGATTTAGATGGGTGTTCGTTTCACGGACTTTTTATCATGATCTTGTCTCAAAGTCAAACACAATGGTCTACAGGTTTTGCGCGGAGGTTATCAAGAACGCAATCACCTTGTTCACTACTTTCCATCTTGACGTACCGGCATCGATAGCTCAGTCGGATGCGCGTCTGACTGACAATCAGGGAGTCGCGGGCTCCATACCTGCTGGGGTCGTTAAAATTTTATCATGTGATCTTTTCTACGGACATTCTCTCCCCTCCGCTGAGGACAGTTGTCAATTTCTGACGAAAGAGTGTACACTGTACTGGTTGACAGCCTATGTATAAGTCTGCCAAGGACGTGTGGTTAGGTCAACCGATTGGCTCGATTACTTAAGAAGTGTTGACTGGGCCATAAAACTCAAAACAAACAAACAAACGAACCATCTGGATATACGAGTCTGCTAGAACTGCATTTACAGCTGGTGATTGTTCCTTTGTTTGATTTGAAGTTTAACGTCCCCGTCAACACTGTAAAGGTCATTTTGGAGACGTTGCTTCCAATTTTGTGGGACTTTTACCCGACAGTGAGATGAAATGACATCTCAAGCCCTGCCGCCCAATGAAACCAATAGGGTTTATAAGCATGGACGGGCACACTCGCACCGCTTTGCCTGGGCAGGCCTAGATCCTCTAAGCGGTTTACCATTACTCGTGTGCGGGTCGGTTTCAGCTCTGCGTGGAAGCATCATGCAGCCCATATATTTCTTCAAGCCCCGATTGGCAGCTGGTGAGTAACAAATTACAATTCACAACCTTTTTCTTTTTAAATAACTTTCATGAACTGAATGCACGTGTTTTAACCCTTATCCTGCTGAACACGGCAACCTTTACCTGTGCAAAAAGTGTAGAGCCAGATCAGGTGGCTTCTGAAGAAGCCTTCTGAAGTAGCCATCTGAACTTAATCTACACTGTCATGCAGTTTATGAATTGAACAAAATTAAATACATCGTATTAAGAAAATTTGATTGGTGGACAGTCAGCAATTGGTGTTGCCAAATTAATTTATTCAGCAGGATAAGAGTTAACAATATTCAGGACTTGGTGCACGAGTATATCTGTTATTGCGTTCTGTGTGGAGAATTCTATGCGCCGTTAACAGGAAATATGAATAATACAGACTCAAACAGACGATCGGGAGAAACAGTGTTTCTCAGTGTCAACCTATATTAAAGCCCTAACTGTCGTTTGTAGCTCACCTGAGCCAAAGGCTCCGGGGGAGCTTTGGTGCTCGGTCACCGTCCGTCGCCTTCGTTCGTATAGTTTCTTTAAATGACTTCTCCTAAACCCCTGAACAGATTCTGTCCAAACTTGAAGGGAAACGGACTTTTGGTGGTCCCCTTTCAAAGTTATTCAAAGAATTCCATTCCATGCAGAACTCTGGTTGCCATGGTAACAAATAGGGGTAAATTAGCAAAACATTTAAAGATCTTGCTTGAAATCAGAAGGCCTAGGTCTTTGATATTTGGAATATAGGTTCAACTAATGGACCTCTACCAAAATTGTTCAAATTATAGCTCTGGGGCCAGTTGTTCAAAGCATCGTTAGCTTAACGAACTCGTAAGTGGTCATATTGTTAACTGTTCTAGCAAGTTTAAAATTCAAAATTTTGGTATTTTTTCAGCAAAAATATTAGCATATTTGCCATAATAAATGATCAAAGTTTTAACGATACGTTAACTAACGATGTCGTTAGTTTTGAACAACTGGCCCCTGGTGTTAAAATTGGTGGGCCCTATAGCAGTCATATGTTTTACATAGACCCTTATAGGGAAAACCCCTTAAAAATCCTCTTGTCTGAAAACCAGAAGGCCCCTGTCTTTGATATCTGGTATGTAGCTTTAGTAGACCTCTACAAAGCTTGTTCAGCTTATAGCACCGGGGCCAAAAATGGCCCCGCCCCGGGGCCCACTTGTTTTAGATAGACTTATATAGGGAAATCCTTTAAAAACCTTCTTATCTGAAACAAGAAGGTCCAGGCCTCTGATATTTGTTACACAGCTTCGTAGAGGACCTTTGCCAAGATTATTCAATTTATAATCCTGTGCCCAGAAATGGCCCCGCCTGGCTCCGCCCAGGGACCGACGTTTCCCCTTGAGATATATAGGGAAAACCTTTAAGAAACCAGAAGGCCCATGGCTTTGACATTTGGTTTGTAGCTTCATCTAATGGACTTCTGGAGCTAAAAATGGCCCCGCCTCGGGGCCCACTTGTTTTCCATAGACGTATATAGGGCACCACTTTAAAAAACGTCTTGTCTGAAACCAGAAGGTCCCGAAATTAATACAAGAGGGCCATGGTGGTCCTATATCGCTCACCTGAGCTAAGAGCGAAGAGTTTTGCACGTGCCTCAGTGTCCTGTTTTAGACAAGACTTTAAAGGTTTTCCTCTAATATGTCTATGTAAAGCGAGTGGGCCCCGGCGCGGGGCCATTTTTGGTCCCAGGGCTATAATTTGAGGTCAACTAGATGAAGCTTCATACTTAATATCAAAGACCTGTACCTTCTGGTTTCAGACAAGAAGATTTTTAAAGATTTCCCTATCATAAGCCTGCATAAAACCAGTGGGCCCCGGCACGGGGGCATTTTTGGGCCCCAGGGATATAATTTGAACAATCTTTGTAGAGGTCAACTAGAGGAAGCTTCATATCAAATATCAAAGACCTGGGCCTTCTGCGCCCACCTATGATTAACGATCGGCTCGATATGAGTGAAATAATCTTGAAAGGGCCGTAAAACCCAAACCAAAAAAAAAAAAAAAAAAAAAACCTGGGCCTTCTGGTTTCAGACAAGAAGATTTTTAAAGATCGTCGATCCCTATATAACTTAGAAGCCTATGTAAAATCAGTGGGTTCCCGTGTGGGGCCATGTTTGGCCCCACGGCTATAATTACAACAATCTTCATAGCGGTCCACTAGATGAAGCTTCATACCAAATATCAAAGACCTGGGCCTTCTGGTTTCAGCCAAGAAGATTTTCAAAGGATTTCCCTATATAAGCCTATGTAAAACCAGTGGGCCCTGGCGCAGGAGCATTTTTGGCCCCAGGGCTATAATTTGAACAATCTTGGTAGAGATCAACTAGATGAAGCTTCATACTAAATATCAAAGACCGGGGCCTTCTGGTTTCAGCTAAAAAGATTTTTAAGGGTTCTCCTATCATAAGCCTGCATAAAACCAGTGCGCACCGGCGCGGGGCATTTTTGGCCCCAGTGCTATAATTTGAACAACCTTGGTAGAGGTGCTCTAGATGAAGTTTCATACCAAATATCAAAGACCTGGGCATTCTGGTTTCAGATAAGAAGATTTTTAATGGTTTTCCCTATATAAGCCTCTGTAAAACCAGTGGGCTCCGGGGCGGGGCCATATTTGGGCTCAAGGCAATAATTTGAACAATCTTGGTAGTGGTCTTCTAGATGAAGCTTCATACCAAATATCAAAGACCTGGGCGGGTTCAATACCTGCTACATTTTTTTCTTGCAGATTGATTATGAAATCTTTTTTATGGTCATTCTTTCCTTTTGGCTGATTCAAGAGGGGCAGGTGTCAGTTTTTGGCGAGAGAATAAGCACTGTACTGATTAATTGTTTACATACACGCCTGCCCAGAAAAGTGTAGATAGATCAACTGACAGTCTTAAAAATGAGCTAAATAGTGTTGAATGGACCTTCAAACTGAAATACAGTTTAGCCCAATTTTTAAAGTGTGGCTATAACTATTTAAAATTTATCACGAACTAAAACAGATTTTAAGTGTTTAAATTTCAGTTTTTGTTTAATTTACGGTTTAACATGTTATCCAACACTATAAAAGTCATTTTGGAGGCGTTGCTTCCAATTTTGAAGTGAAATGACATGTCAAGACCAATGAAAGGAGTTAATAAGCATGGACGGTCAGACTTAACCACCTTATCTGGGCAGACTTAGATCCTTGACATTGCTACATGCTCAATATGTAAGCTCTGGGCCTAGTGGTTTCAGAGAAGAAGTTTTGTTTCCTATTATAAGTCTATTCGGGGCTAAGGGACCCCGGGGCGTGGCCAGTTTAGACCCCAGGGCCATGATTGGCACAATTTATGTAGGGGACCACTTGACATTGCTTCATGCTTAATATGTAAGCTCTGGGCCTAGTGGTTTCAGAGAAGAAGATTTTTTAAGTTTTTCTCATTGTAATTCTATGGGAACTATATGTTGCCATGGCAACAAGAGTTTCCATCTGATCTGCCCCAGAACATAATGCATTTTCCCCAACCTGATAATGCATCTCATGAAAGGGGGTCTTTCATTTGTGCCCATGCATGTTTTTTCTTTAAACTTTGTATATTAATAACTCAGCATATACGACCTATAAAAATGTATTTAATAAATTATATAAATCAAAGTAGGACTCAGGAGGCCACTCTAACTGACTCCCTCTATGAGCTGGTGTCTGCCTCTAAAAAAGTGCGTCTTAAATCTTATTTTTTATTTAGTTTCAAGATCTGTGAACTGGATTGAATGCAGAACTCCATAGGCATTCCTTTGATACTGAAAAACCTTTTGAATAAATTTAAGTTTACATTTTCTAATAAAATAATTATCAAAAATCTCATTTTTTAATTAAAATTTTAAAAAATTATCAAAATTCAATCCCTAAAATAAATATGTTCTAGTCTTTGTCCAGATTTCATTTTGTTAGGAAAACTTGCCACATGTATCTTCTTAAGCTATGCCAAATTTCATGAAAATCCGAATCCGGTAACACTGTAGTTTTACACCTTTAATGGATGTAAGTCGTTTCTGCAAAATTTACTATTTTATTGAAATCATCCAAGAACCTTACAAAAAGGCAATTCGTAACACTTACGTAATAAAAATGAGATTATACAAATCAAAATGAATACATATTGAGCTGATCTAGCTTAGAAACTATTAATGCATTTATGATATTTTTCTTTCATTTATACACTATGATCTATCCAAAATAGTAGATAGTAAAACATTTAATCAAAAGGTATTCTAATCAACAAATTAGGCTTAACAACATTATATTGCTTTTTTATTAGCAGCAAAATTATTGTGAAGACATGCAACTTTATTTAATGACTTTGTATAAGTCATGCTACTCAAATAGGTGTAAGGCAAGGAGATCCATTATTTTCATTTCCCCACAAAGCTGGTATTCAAGGACGCAATGGTAAGTGGTTTGTTGTTACTAGTAAAAATAGTTCTGTTGATAAATCCATGGCCAGATTAGGCCTTAGATATACTGTCTTTATGAACGTTGGATTATTATCCTAACAAAAAAGTTACAGTAATTATTGGTTAGTATTTCCAAAAATCGAAATGTCACTGATATTGAGTTTCTGTTGCAAAAGATATCATTGATGGATGAGGCGCAGAATATTTGGTGTAAACAAAGCTGTTCCATGACCTAGAGAAATTTTGCTATTGGACAGGGAGAGAAACAGTTTCCTTCCTTATAGTACACATACATAAATATGTCTCTTTTCTGCATTGGTATTGTAATTGTTGACGTTTCTTTAGTGTCTTATTTTTCTATTTACTTTGTCAATATAGTGGTTAATTTATCGGAAGTGAGCTTTTAGCATTTTTTTCTGGTTGTAAAACTTTCACCCACTTCTTGAATGTTTCTGCTGAATGCAAGTTCACTGTTTTTTAAGCACTGTTCTTGCTTTTTGTTCATTAATAATTACCAGTACATTTCTGTGCAGTGTATCCCTCAGCTTAGAAAGAGCATTGCAGTGTTTGGACAGCAAAAAACATCACAATGTATTAACTGAAAATAATTTAAAATCATATGAGTAATGCGATAACTACGCACATATTGAATAATTATTATCAACAGTTTAAATGCTTCTTGATATCTTACATAATGTGCTTTGTAGTTACTGCAACAACTGCTGAGATAGGTAATATGAAGTGAAAGACCTTTACAAATATATAAACAACACAATCATGATCACATAAGTTTTGGAACACTGACAAATGTACGACCATGTGAATTCTAAAAGCAAATTCAAATGGCTTTGGAATACAGCTTCAGGAAGCCGTTTGATTTCGTCCATAGGGGCTATACAAAAAAGATAGATTGGCTAGTGCCTATGCAGATACAAATTCTGAAAACTTAATGTCCAGGAAAAGTAATCTCAAGTGTTATTGATTTTCCCTAGATTAAACCTTTCTTTTTAAATGGACAGTTTGACTTGAGAGTCACTTATCTCGAGTTGGATGACAAATCTCACAAAATCTGTAGCAACATCTAAAGTGACTGGTATGTTGTTGATTTGAATGTTAAATCTAAACATTACGTTAGCACCATTGCCAAATTAGACAAAAAAGACAGAAAGAAAACTGTGCACATGATTACATGGGTGCGTTTGATGATGTTTGTCATCAAAACCTTTGCGGTATAGTTCTGTAGACAAAATAGTTTGTTCCATGGGGGGCAAATTTACCGAAATGGATGTTTAGAAATAATACTTATAATTACGCTATGAACTACTTACACAAACCATACTATACTATAGCCATCCAAATTGAAAGCAATAGTAAAGTATTATTAAACAGCATGACAAAAACATGATAATCATACAATTTCACATTTTGCTGAATCAGGACTATCAGTATTCAGTCTGTTAAAACACAATGTTACCGGTCCTCATTTTCCATCAAAACTCATCAACATGTTCCTAAGATATGTGGGTAGTTTTTATGCCAAAATGGTGTCTTGACAAAAATTGGAACATGGTAAAAATGCATATACAATTTTAATGAATACAAAAATAGGAGCTGAAATATGGGGACACCATCGAAGAAAACTGAATGCCCAGCCACTATTACTAGACATATGATGTCATTCATAGTATCAACTAACTCACCAATTATGGCTTTAATTCATAAAACATATCAGCATTAGATATATGAAACTCTGAATACTGTAGACAAGTTTATATGAGAGTACTCTCTGTTGTGATAGAGACTTCATAAAATATGTAATAAGTTTACTCCGGAAATAAAATTTAAAAGTGAATGCATTGTAATTATAATGGTTATACCCAAGGCAATTATTGTGCATAGTTTCATCAGAATCCAAGCGTGGACAGAAACAAATGTAAATTTCCTATACCTTGAAAGACCCCCTTTAATCATGATTGGCCAACTGGCTTTAAAGATATACTTAGTTGAAAATGTGAACGGACGACGGCCGCCGACAGACGCCGGAGCATTGGCATACTAATACCTCACATGAGCTTGCGGCTTAGGTGAGCTAATAAGCCTATGTAAAGCCACTGGGCCCCCGTGTGGAACCATTTTTTTGGCCCCAAGGTTGTAATTTGAACAATCTTCACAGCGGTCCACAAGATGAAGCTTCATATCAAATATCAAAGACCTGGGCCTGCTGGTTTCAGACAAGCAGATTTTAATGGTTTTCCCTATCATAAGCCTATAAAGGATTTCCCTATATAAGCCTATGTAAAACCAGTGGGCCCTGGCGCGGGGACATTTTTGGCACCAGGGCTATAATTTGAACAATCTTGGTAGTGGTCCACTAGATGAAGCTTCATTACAAATATCAAAAACCAGGGCCTTGCAGTTTCAGAGAAAAAGATTTTTAAAGATTTTCCCTATATAAGCCTATGTCAAACCAAAGGGCCACGGGGCGGGGGCATTTTTGGCCCCAGGATTATAATTTGAACAATCTTGGTAGAGGTCCACCAGATGAAGCTTCATACCAAATATCAAAGACCTGGGCCTTCTGGTTTCAGACAAGAAGATTTTTAATACTTTTTCCCTACTTATAAGACTATGTAAAACCAGTGGGCTCCGGGCGGGGCCATATTTGGCCTCAAGGCAATAATTTGAACAATCTTGGTAGTGGTCCACTAGATGAAGCTTCATACCAAATATCAAAGACCTGGGCCTTGCGGTTTCAGAGAAGAAGATTTTTAAAGATTTTCCCTATATAAGCCTATGTCAAACCAAAGAGCCCCGGGGTGGGGGCATTTTCGGCCCCAGGGCTATAATTTGAACAATCTTGATTGAGGTCCACTAGATGAAGCTTCAAACCAAATATCAAAGACCTGGGCCTTCTGGTTTCAGACAAGAAGATTTTCAAAGGATTTCCCTATATAAGCCTATGTAAAACCAGTGGGCCCTGGCGCGGGGACATTTTTGGCCCCAGGGCTATAATTTGAACAATCTTGATTGAGGTCCACTAGATGAAGCTTCATACCAAATATCAAAGACCTGGGCCTTCTGGTTTCAGAGAAGAAGATTTTTAAAGATTTTCCCTATACAGGCCTATGTAAAACCAAAGGGCCCCAGGGCGGGGGCATTTTCCGCCCAAGGCCTATAATTTGAACAATCTTGGTAGAGGTCCACTAGATGAAGCTTCATACCAAATATCAAAGACCTGGGCCTTCTTGTTTTAGACAAGAAGATTTTTTAAGGTTTTCCCTATATAAGTCAATGTAAAACCAGTACGCCCCGGGGCGGTGCCAGTATTGGCCCCAGGGCAATAATTTGAACAATCTTGGTAGAGGTCTTCTAGATGAAGCTTCATACCAAATATCAATGGCCTGGGCCCTCTTGTTTCAGACAAGAAGATTTTTAAAGGTTTTTTTTCTTATTTTCCCCTTTTGTTGCCATGGCCACCAGAGTTATGCATGGAATTGAATTCTTTGAACAACTTTGAGAGAGGACCACCCAAAGGTCATTTCTGCCAAGTTTGGTCAAAATCTGTTCAGTGGTTTAGGAGGAGATGTCGTTTAAAGGAATTGTGGACGGACATCCGGACGGACGACGAAGACGGACAAATGACCGATCACAATAGCTTCCCCGGAGCATTCGGCTCAGGTGAGCTAACAAGAGGGCCATGATGGCCCTGGATCGCTCACCTGATCCATAGAGTAACAAGTGGGCCTCGGGGAGGGCCAATATTGATCCCAGGACTATAATGTGCATAATGTTGAGGGAGGTCTATAAAGGTGAAGCTTCGTACCAAATATCAACAAATAAATGAAAAGGGTTAACTTTGGAAGCAAAGAATACATTATTAGAATGAAAACCGGAAACTCGGTTTTATTGAGTTTCTTCATAAACAGCACTGTTGTATGCAAGGCTGAATACGCCCCCCCCCCCCCCCCCCCCCCCTAGCATAAAGGCTATAATTTGAACAATCTTGGTAAAGGTCCACTAGATGAAATTTCACACCAAATATCAAAGACCTACCCCTTGTGGTTTCACAGAAGAAGATTTTTAAGTATTTTCCCTATATAAGTCTATGTCAAACCAAAGGGCCCCGAGTCGGGGGCATTTTTGCTCTCATGGCTATAAATTGAACAATCTTGGTAGAGGTCCACCAGATGAAGCTTCATACCAAATATCAAAGACCTAGGCCTTGTGGTTTCACAGAAGAAGTTTTTTTTAAAGATTTTCCCTATATATGTCTATGTAAAACCAAAAGCCCCCGGGGAGGGGACATTTTTGGTCTCAGTGCTAAAATTTGAACAATCTTGGTAGAGGTCCACTAGATGAAGCTTCATACCAAATGTCAAATACCTAGGCCGTGTGGTTTCAGAGAAAAAGATTTTTAAAGATTTTCCCTATATAAGTCTATGTAAAACCAAACTGCCCCGAAGTGGTGGCATTTTTGGCCCCAGGCCTATAATTTGAACAATCTTGGTTGGGGTCCACTAGATGAAGTTTCATACCAAATATCAAAGACCTGAGCCTTGTTGTTTCAGAGAAGAAGATTTTTAAAGATTTTCCCTGTATAAGCCTATGTTAAACCAGAGGGCCCCGAGGCGGGGGCATTTCTGGCCGCAGCACTATAATTTGAACAATCTTGGTAGGGGTCCACAAGATGAAGCTTCATACCAAATAGCAAAGACCTGGGCCTTGTGGTTTCAGAGAAGAAGATTTTTAAAGATTTTCCCTATATAAGCCCATGTAAAACCAAATGGACCCGGGGCGGGGGTGCATTTTTTGCCCCAGCACTTTAACCTGAACAATCTTCGTAGGGGTCCACTAGATTAAGCTTCGTACCAAGTATCAAAGAACTGGGCCTTCTGTCTTCAGAGAAGAAGATTTTTTAAGTTTTCAATGAAAAAAATCTATTTTTGGCTCCTGTGACTTAGATTTGCAACGCACTGGAACCATTTGAACAACTTTGAAAGGGGACCGCCTAAGGATCATTCCTGTGAAGTTTGGTCAAAATCCGATCAGTGGTTTAGGAGGAGATGTCGTTTGAAGCAATTGTTTACGCACGGACGCACGGACGCACGCACGGACGACGCACGGACGCACGCACGGACGGACGCACACACGACGGACGCAGACAAAAAGTGATCCAAAAAGCTCACCTCGTCACTACGTGACGGTGAGCTAAAAAAAAAAAACTGACGGCCCTGGCATTTGATGTTCGGTTTGTAGCTTCAAATGGTGGAAAAGCAGAAAGCATGCGAAAGGCACTCTACTCAATCTTCTGGTGGACTCAGCGAATTTGACATATATTGACAACACCCAAATAGCTCCGCCTAGTCAATTTTATCTGTGACTATAGTGCGAACAATTTGACATGAGACTGACCTTTATGCAAGGAATAAATTAGTCATTGCTATCGCCTGATACGTCGGCTTTCGTAAACTCCTCGTGAATTTTCGGTATCACGTGAATAGCGGCCCATTTACCGACCTCTATATTTATGCATTGTATTACAATATCCCCATCTTCGAAAAACGACGAAGATATGTATATGCATTCAGTCGGGTGTGAAATTATGTTAATAGAGTTCACCAGTCTCAGGTCAATTTGTTCGAACTATACTATACCAATATATACAAACTGGTTTGCATTTCTCATAGGCCCAAGCGTCAATGCCACAACACAGCTTGATTGAACGGTGCCTGCGTGATGAAGGAACGGTGCCTGAGTGTTTGTTGTTGTGGATTTCTGCAATAGAAGACTTTCCCAGTATATTGAACACCACAAGTCTTGCGCAGTTTGTTGTTCCTCTTGTATATATGAATCAGCGCATGACAAAACCTACGATAGTTTTTGCAACAATCAAAGACTCAGATAAGTCTGCGCACCCGCGCAGTCTGATCAGGGTCTTCGTGGTTGTAAGTCAAAATGTAATACGAGAAAAATAATCTTAGCTAAAGAAGAGAGATAACTCGCACATTACAATACCCTATGTTAAATTCAGTCATCGCCCGTAAAACATTCGACAGGTCCGAGATTTTTGTTAAACCTCCTGGGACCTAACTGACGTTTCAAATTTTTCTCCTGTAAGTTGTCCTTCAGAATGCACAAACCAGCAAAGTAGCAATTTTTAACAGCACATTTCACAAACTTCTAAATTTGACAGGGGTGGATTCACGTGTTGATTTTCGCAACAAAATAAGCCGTCTATATGCAAGAAAATTAGTTAGAATTTTTTTTTATATTGGAGTTCATTGGATAAATAAGCCATTTGATAATGGAAATTGTCGTTAATGTGAATATTCAACCCACCGAATTTCTTTATTAAGGTATGTTGCGCCCATATCTATCTATTTTCTTATACTGAGTCGGTCACATTTGGCCATTACCTCAGTTAGCTGGGCTGCTAAGTTTAGAATTTAGCATAAAAATCACAGGGTGAGTTCTTAAAACTAGGCTTTGACCTCCACTGCAGTATTGCCATCCACCACAGAGGAGGGGAGACTATTCTATTGGGAGTGTATCACTATAGGCCTGGTACCTACGGTATTGTGTGCTGTTTTTGAATTGTAGTTCAGCTGGTCACTTGTGTCAAGTATCTATCTTTGTTTGTTTGATTTGAGGTTTAACGTCCCCGTCAAGACTTTAAAGATCATTTTGGAGACGTTGCTTCCAATTTTGTGGGACTTTAAAACCGACATTGAGATGAATTGACATCTCAAGCCCTGTCGCCCAATGAAACCAATAGGGTTTATCAGCCCAGGGCCCAGGATTACAATCGTTACTTAAGTTAAGGTCGACTTAACGATTTAAAGAGGAATTCTTATCTTAGTAAAGTATTTCCTTAAAAAGTGCATTCGAAAGCCACCTATTTCATTTACTTAGCTAAGTATTTAACTTCGGATGAAGTCGTAATTTTGACGGAAATTTTCACGAAGATTAGCACGTAAGTTTCAATTACACATTGATGTAGGCGGCCCACAAATTTCCCGCGATCTGTCAAAAATCACTTCTTCTGCTTGATTGAATGGAGACAATTGGAAATATGATGGTTTAGTTGCCATTTCACTGCATAAACCATGAAAAATGTTTTATATACTATAAAACCTGTGTAATTGAAGGATCACACTCGATCTTAAATTGTGCGGGCAAACATTGGTCACAAAGTAGCACCACGACATATTCAAAACCGTTCTGTTTCTATGGGGTTCCTTCAGAAACAAGAAATCATATAATATTTGAATATGCAAAGCTCGGTTTTATGGAGTCTTATTTGAATTGAGGTTTAACGTCCCTGTCAACACTATGCAGGTCATTTTGGAGACGTTGCTTCCAATTTTGTGGGACGTTTACCGACTCTGAGATGAAATGAAACCCCAAGCCCTGTCGCCCAATGAAACCAAAAGGCTTATATGCAGTGGACGGTGTGACTCACACCACTTTGCCTGGGCAGGCTTAGTCCTTCCAAGCTGTTTACAAGTACTAGGGCATCGGGAAAATACGCTTATATAATTCTGACCCCTTGAACCCCACTTTCAATTTGTAAAACTGGGGTTTAGGGGAGGGGGTCGACCTTTTTTTTACTTATTTCCGCTCTAAAATATAGAATGTGGGTACCGGTTAGAACCGCCAAACGTGTACCAAAAGTTTATATTTTGAGCAGAAATAAGAAAAATACCACAATTTTTCATCTTTTTTGGAGGTAAAATTTATAATGTATTTGTATAGGCGTGTTAACGTTATGTGTGGTCAGTTTCAGCTCGGCATGGAAGCACCATGCAGCCCAATCTGTTTCTTCAAGCCCCGAGGGGCGGGGGCGGAATCGGTTTTATGTAGTTTATTCATGATTTAACCCTTCTGCATGATGCTTCCACGCAGAGCTGAATCCGGCCCGCATACTAGTACTGGTAAACCGCTTAGAGGATCTAAGCCTGTCCAGGAACCGCGGTGCGAGGCGGACCGTCCATGCTAATAAACCCTATTGGTTTCATTGGGCGACAGGGCTTGAGATGTCATTTCATCTCAATGTCGGGTAAAAGTCCCACAAAATTGGAAGCAACGTCTCCAAAATGACCTTTACAGTGTTGACGGGGACGTTAAACCTCAAATCAACCAAAATCTCATGCCGTTAGTCGTATTGAATAATATTCAAAACAATCATTAAGAAATAAGCATATTCTGCGCTATGGTGAAGAACAGGGAAGACTCCGACACTTTACCCAAGCTACGATATTGTTTTCGGATGTCATCATTACATGTATGTAGCTGATATAGTCATTAAGGACACGATCAAACATCATACAGACAAACACGGAGAAAACCGTAGCTCCAGTCGGAGTAAAAATCACACATATAAAAAAAACACACACAAAAAAAACAACAAAAAAACATGAATATAAAATCACTGTACATTCGATCTTGGATTTCCCCGTCTTTTAATGAGTGAGGTGAGACATAAAGCGCTCACTCACTCACAAACACACTTAATTACTCACATGCACGAGCTTACAAAGGGAGGTGGAACGCCTCAAACTCATTTTTATTGAGCATTTCCAGACAGGGAGAAGAGGCAAATGATTGGATGTGCAGAAACAGAAGAAATAACAACATTCCCCTCTACCATTACCTGTCCTAGGAAAGCAGGCCTTGTCACAATCAGCTGGACGCCCCAGTGACGCAAGATACACGTCACCGTCGCCTCACCCAACCAGTACACAACGACCACATGCGACCTCCAGTAACCACATAGAAAGTCTAAGCCTGCCAAGGCAAAGTGGTGCAAGTCGGGCCGTCCATGCATATAAATATTGTTGGTTTCATTGGGCGACAGGGCTTGAGATGTATTTTCATCTCAATGTCGGGTAACAGTCCGACAAAATTGGAATCAACACTTTCAAAAGCAAACCTAAATAGTGTTGCGAGGACGTTAAATCTCAAATCAGTCAATCAATCAATCAATCAATCAAAAAAAACCTTCTTTGTATTTCATTAATTTTGATATCGAGGATCTTACACAAATGGTCCTTTCATATGAAAGTTAGGAAACGGGCCTTCGAATTGGATTTTAAAAAGGATTTTATTGCCTTTACCTTGACCATTTGCCCAACAAATGAACATCGTTGACATACGTTACAGTTGTTCACGCCAAAATAGTTAATATTTTCATTTCAAGTGTAAAACCTATTGTAAACCTATACGCCTGTTCATACTTCCATGAACGCATCGAATCACATGATTTTCAATGACGTCAAGTGTCGCAAGTCTACACCCTAAACCATGGTTCTCTATGATCTCAATGGGCGTTGACGACGACAATGCTGTTCCGCTCTTTGTAGAAAAAAAAAACATGGTGTAAATGTTTTTCCGCTTTAACAGTTTGCCTTATAAGATTTTTTTCGCCAAGTGATGAGGAAAAAAGAATGTAAATATAAGAAATATTTTTTCGGATGTTCATGAAGGTATGAACGACAGCGGGTCGCTAGCTATGAACCCCTTCAGAGTTCATTTACTTTGCAGGCGACCCTGTTCGTTTAAACTTTCATGAACAGCAGAAAAACAAGTCATTTCATAAATGCACGTGGCGTCATACTATTTCATGACAATGAATATAAAGACGGCATATGAACGTTGTGAACAGTGTATGCGTAAAACTAACAGGGCATAAGCGTAGGGACATGGACCCGATGTGCCACAGGATCAGTTTTTAACTAACAGACAAAAGTGATATGCGCCGACCCTCCCCCCCCCCCCCCCCCCCCCCCGCGCGCCCACACACACACACACACCTACCCTGACAAAAACAACCGTCATTTAGGATCCCCTCTCACGTATAATAGACTTCCCGCACCAAACAATTAATTATTGCCCTGTCACAAATATTATATAGAGGGTCTTACACGAGTGGTCATTTCATATGAAATTTATGAAACGAGCCTTTGGCGAGTTTCATAAAATTCATATGAAGTGACCACGAGTGTAAGATTCTGTTTATCATATGGCCACTTGAAATTAGATTTTATCGCCATCAAATTAGACACTTTCCTTCACAGAAAATGCATGGTTGACATGGACGTCGTCATGACGTAACGTAATCCCGCCAAAGTGTTATTACACGTGTGGTCATACGATTTTTATTACACGATATTATCCAGTGCTTATCAATAACGTCATATGATAAACAGTATTATGTAAAAGGAAGTTTTTACACAGCTCTGTTCGTCGCACACTTTGACACATCAAGGGAGAAATACATCCCAGTAACTATATGGCAAGTAGACTTGCCCCACAGGGAGAAAAAAAAATGGCCCGACCGGGCCTCGAACCCAGGTTCTCTCGCATATCAAGAAAACACTCTACCGTTTGAGATACCGAGCATCACTGGTGACTTTGGACAATTAAAAGCCCTAAGGTTTGCCGTTATTGATATATACATTCATGTGTCAAGGTCAAATCTTAAAAGTTAAGGTACCTACCTGGGTTACCTTAAATATTTAAGTATTTTCTTTGGTTAAGTATCGACTTAAACGATCAAATTTCTTTGTAGTTCACTTTATACGCCAGTTAAGTAAATACTTAGTTTAAGTAGGTACTTAAAATTTAAGTACGCATTGTAATCCTGGGCCCAGGTCATCTTGTAAAATAAGTCAGTCAGAAGGTGTATATATATATTCCTATAAAAAACACAATCATCAGCATATAAACGCACAGATGACCTGATATTATTAGGAAGATCAGTAATAAACCCAAGAAAAGGTCTGGGTCAAATTCCGGACCTTGCGGGACACCAGATAAAACAGGGACTGGATGGGACGCTTGGCCATCAAGTACAACTTCTTGTGCGCGCCCAGTGAGCCATAAGCTAATCCACCTGTGTGTGGAACCTCTTATATCATAGTAATCCAATTTATACAAAAGCTTCCTGTGATGTACCTTGCTGGAGGCCTTGGCGAAGCCCATGATTATTAGGTCAGTCTGTGTTTGGCCACGATTAATGGCCCAATCCAGATTGCTCACAATGTCATGGTAAAGTTGAACTATTTGAGTTTTGCAAGAACTTTAACCTTGGAAACCATGCTGACAGTCAGCAAGAATCCTTCAAATATAATGTGATTTTTATGTAGCTAACTTATATATACTGCAGGGGTTTTAGTTTGCAACAGATGCACCCAAGCGACACCAGTCTGTAATTTGCGGCATTATTCTGTTCTCCTTAAAGACCAGAGTGGCAATTGCTTGTCGCCAATAATCGAGCAAGTGATTCATTGAACGACAGCAGAGGAGCCATATGAGCATTACATCCTTGAGCACCCTGGCATTCAAACCATCAGGCCCAGATGTCGTATGAATCTTGGGGTTATCGATTCTTTATGTATATGTTGAGCTTATCAAACAGTTTTGCGAACGCCACCCACACCCCACCACCCCACTGGCGTCAACTACAATGTACCCGATGCAGGCGGACGGGCTATTACATTTTGATGATAGCCCACCATCAGTTTCATTGCTGATTGAAACTTTCTACGGTTGATGTTAATGACATTTGCTTCGTATTGGTCGTTTGCATCAGTGACGGCCCCCGCCCATCGGGGCTTGAAGAAATATATGGGCTGCATGATGCTTCCACGCAGAGCTGAACCAGACCCGCCCACGAGTACGGGTAAACAGCTAGGAGGATCTAAGCCTGCCCAGGCAAAGCGGTATGAGTCGAAGCCGTCCATGCTTATAAACCCTATTGGTTTCATTGGACGACAGGGCTTGAGATGTAATTTCATCTCAATGTCGGGTAAATGTCCCACAAAATTGGAAGCAACGTCTCCAAAATGACCTTTACAGTGTTGACGGGGACGTTAAACCTCAAATCAAACAAAACAAACTTTAAGACCAGATTGGCATTTGCTTGTCGCCAGTAATCTGGTACGGTGCCCTGAGCAAGTGATTCATTGAAGATAAACGACAGCAGAGGAGACATATGAACACTACATTCCTTGAGCACCCTGGCATTCAAATCATCAGGCCCAGATGCCGTATGTATCTTTAGCTAACGATTCCTTATGTATATGTTGAGTTTATCAAACAGTTTTGCGAACCCCATCCCCACCATCCCACTGGGGTCAAAAATAATGTACACGATGCAGGCGGACGGGCTATTACATATTGGTGGTAGCTCACCATCAGTTTCATGCGTATTTGCTGATTGAAACTTTCTTCGGTTGATGTTAATGACATTTGCTTCGTATTGGTTGTTTCCATCGGTGAGACTAAATCCCATCACTCCTAAATTTCTGTCTTCTGATAAGGAAAAAAAAACATTATTTAGGACAGAGAGTACAAGTATACAGTAAAATTTCTCTATTAAGACCACCTTTGGGACTGTTCAAAAGTGGTCTTTAAGACCACTTTTGAACAGGCCAAAGGTGGTCCCTGGCCAGAGGACATTGTGTGCAAAACAAACAACATGAAGTAAGAAATCTGCACCCACACAAATAAGCTTTTTAAAGCAAAATTAGTCTTAATTATAGGTGATCTTAATAGCGGAATTTCACTGTATTTGATAAAGTAGTTTGGCAAATACAGAGTAATTTCCATGACTCGAATCGGGATGACTCGTTTACCATGGCGGAGTCAAAATCCTTCTGGTGTCCGAAGGGATTGTTTCTCCTAAGCTCCAGATAAGAAACAAGAAACAGGGATAATTTAGGGATTGTTCTTCTGTTATCTTAAAAACGTAGTTTGTGTGTACTCTTGAGAATGGCCTTGATGTGTACACACAACATGATTCCCTACACACCTATATGATTTTGACCCCCTTGCACCCCACTTTTATATAGTAAAACTGGAGTTTACAGGGGTAAACCTTATTTTTCTTATTTCTGCTCTAACATATAGATTGTAGGTACTCGATAAAAACCGCCTCGATGAGGCGGTTCTAACGAGTACCCACAATCTATATTTTGTGCAGAAATAAGAAAAATATCACAATTTTTCATCTTAAAATTTTCATTTTTCGGCGGTAAAGTTTACTATGTATTTGTATAGGCGTGTTTTCGTAATGATGCCTCTTGAGTAATCCTCAGAAAAAAAATGTCACGGTCCAAAAGGTGTTCCAGCCATTGAAGTACGACTATAGTGCCTTTATGAGCTGTCTCTTATGGATCTGCATAGTTTGCAAAGGTCTTGATTTGGTAGGATTAAAAAGACCCAGTCAACTATATTTAGGTCATGTCTAGCTGATTAGTTTATCCTTGGCATGCTTCAACATACAGTAAAATTCCTATAATGAGACCACCTTTGGAAGTGTTCAAAAGTGGTCTTTTGAACACTTCCAAAGCTGGTCTCTTTCTAGAAGACACTGAATGCAGAAAATACACAAGAAGAATGACTGAGAACTCAAAATCTGAAATGCCTCAAACCAATGAATGATTTGTTTGTTTTGTTTGTTTGAATGGCGGTTTAACGTCCGCGTCAACACAATTTAGGTCATTTTGGAGACGTTGCTTCTAGTTTTGTGGGACTTTACCCGATATTGAGATGAAATGACATCTCAGGCCCTGCCGCCCAATTAAACCAAAAGGATTAAATGCATTGGACGGTCTGACTCACACCACTTTACCTGGGCAGGCTTAGCCCTTCTAAGTTGTTTACCAGTACTCGTGTGTGGTCAGTTTCAGCTCTGCGTGGAAGCACCATGCAGCCCAATCTATTTCTCCAAGCCCCGATGGGCGGGGGTGAGACACCCATGAATGAGCTTGTATTCGAGGGCAGCTCCTGACATTATCCCTTATACAGTTTAAGAATGAGGAAAGGGTCACTACAACCATCAGGGGTTCAGGGATCCCAAACAAGTTCATGCACACAGCATACAATCTTTACCTTTCCAGTAAATATCGGGCGAGTTATGTACCTGCACGATTATGTTGTTATTATCGACTGCAAAAAGATCTAGCAAAACAGCCGTACAAGTGTCAATCTATTGGGCTCGCGTAATCACAGATTGTTTATAACTGCGTCATACTGTTCAAGCATAATAACCAATCAGAAGTAGTTTTGTGCAAGAGCGTTACCGATGATTGTCTATAGTCCGTTTCGTTTCACGCAAGTTTTTCATAGACGTGTCTCCACAGCATCAGCCCTTATTTTGACGAACCACTAGCTTGTTGATTGATTGATTTGAGGTTTAACGTCCCCGTCAACACTATTTATGTCATTTTGGGGACGTTGCTTCCAATTATGTGAGACTTTTACCCGACACTAAGATGAAATGACAACTCAAGCCCTGTCGCCCAATGAAACCTAAGGCTTACATGCATTGGGCGGTCTGGCCTGGGCAGGCTCAGCCTTCTAAGCGGTTTACCAGTACTCATGTGTGGTCAGTTTTACCTCTGCGTGACAACATCACACAGCCCATTTTTTTTCTCCAAGCCCCGATGGGCGGTGCGAACTGTCGCTTGTTGTCACCATGTATTATGGACAAAGGGGGAATTAGCCGACTCAGTTTGCTTGTTGGAGTATACGGTATTTCATACGCAAATGTTGTTTGGTTTGAGGTTAATCGCTCCCGTCAACACTATGTAGGTCATTCTGAGACGTTGCTTCCAATTTTGAGTGACTTTTACCTCGACATTGAGATGGAATGACATCTCAAGACCTGCCACCCAATGAAACTAAGAGGGTGTACATGCATGGACGGTCCAACACGCATCACTTTGTCTTGACAGGCTAAGATCATCTAAGCTGTTCCAGTACTCGTTTGCGGTCGGTTTTAGCTCTGCGTGGAAGCATCATGCAGCCCATCTATTTCATTAAGCCCGGTACCACCCCAACACCGCAAATATTGTGGGTGGGGCCAGCAATATAGATACGGTTTTTGATTTTTTTTTTTTCACGAGGCCGTGCATTCATATGACAATAATGGAAATATGTGTTTAAATCCAGAAGAACTGGCTAGAAAAGACAACTGTGCTATACACCTTTTTTGATTGTTTAGAGGTTTAAAGTCCCCTTCAACACTGTGTAGGTCATTTTTGAGACGTAGTTTCAAATATTGTGGGACTGTTCCGAGTCGGACAGATTATGGTTGTAATGTTGGAGGAAGCAGGAACTGAATACGTGTTCACGCCTGTTTTCGCGCGCACATTAAACCCTGTGGAATTGTGTTTTCAGTACATCAAAAAACTTCTTCACACAAGCGAACTTCGAGCTGCGGTTAAAGACAACCTTCAGTATGCTATTATGACTATGGCGTGGGATATGTTGCAAAATTCAATAAATAAAATTCAGATGCATAAAATACATTTAACTGATATATTGAAGTATTTGAATGCAAAATCGTTATGTAGGTGCAATATTTTTTTGTTTTAGATGTATTTTTTTTATTCTAACTGCTATATAATTGTTTTAATTGCAAATTTTAATTTTAACTTTATTTTAGCTTTAAATGGTATAAAATGATTTAGGTTCAATAATTTTATGTTTCAGATGTACAAATGTTTGTTTAACTGCTATAGAATTGTTTTAAATGCAAAATATAATTACAATTAAAAAATGATTTTAGATGCATGAACTTTTTTATGATGTATTTTCGCTTTAAATGCTGAAGATGTTTTATGTGTGTAAAAGTATATTCATATGCTAAAATTACGGAACCCGGGAAGGGACATGATTTTTTATTTTTATTATGTTGTGCGAACAAGATAATATCTTGAGCGGACAAGATATTATCTTGTTCGGACAACATATTATCTTGTGCGGACAAGATATTATCTTGTGCGGACAAGATATTATCTTGTTCGCACAACATATTATCTTGTGCGAACAAGATAATATCTTGTCCGCACAAGATAATATCTTGTCCGCACAACATATTATCTTGTTTGCACAACATAGATCTTAGGAAGTTGTGCGAACAAGATATTATCTTATGCGGACAAGATATTATCTTGTTCGGACAACATATTATCTTGTGCGCACAAGATATTATCTTGTGCGGACAAGATAATATCTTGTGCGGACAAGATAATATCTTGTGCGGACAAGATAATATCTTGTGCGCACAAGATAATATGTTGTCCGAACAAGATCTATGTTGTGCAGACAAGATATTATCTTGTGCGGACAAGATAATATCTTGTTCGCACAACTTAATATCTTGTGCGGACAAGATAATATCTTGTCTGCACAACATAATATGTTGTCCGCACAAGATAATATCTTGTGCGCACAAGATAATATGTTGTCCGAACAAGATAATATCTTGTCCGCACAAGATATTATCTTGTGCGCACAACTTATAAAATAAAAAAAAATCATGTCCCTTCCCGGGTTCCGTATAAAATAGCATGGAGATGCATAACCTTGTGTTTAGTTTTCAAAACACGCCAATTTACATTCACAAAAAATCATTTAGATGCATAAGCATGCCGGGAAGTTTAATAGCGTGACGTTGTCAATCGATATCGCGAACAAGTAATAGCTTTGCACATAGATGTTATTATCCATCTTGGCTTTGATTTAGCGACCCTTTCAAGATTATTTCACGTATATTGAGCCGAAAGTTTATTCAGAAGGTGGGCATAAAACGGTATACTCGGACCAAAACCACCTGACATTCCGTTGCAGAACTTGGCATCTCACATGTGACCCGAGCCAGACTCGGACCATTGCGATGTGAAATGGTATTTTGGTCTCACGGTATATAGAGTGGGTGCTCATTTCATAAAAGATGCGCGCAATGAAACACGATTTATTTAAAGGACTGAATAAGCGTTACTGCTACTGCTGGTAGTAGTAGCAGTAATGCTGCTGTTATTGTTATCTTCACGTCGAACTTCAATGACTAAATCTTATCCTAGTGAGCAGATTTCACAGATGCGCAGAAGTAAGCTACATGGCTGTAAGATACTCTTTTTATGATAGGCATGAATACTCATGAAAGATACTCTATATGTCGTAAGGCCAAGAGTCCCATAGATGGATAATGACGTCTGTCTCCAAGACTTGTTCGATTTGAGGTTTAACGTCCCCGTCATCACTATTTTCGTAATTTTGAAGACCTTGCTTCCAATTTTGTGGATTTTTTTCCCGACATTGAGATGAAATTACATCTCAAGCCCTGCAGCCCAGTGACACCAATAGGGTTTATATGCATAAACGGTCTGACTCGCACCACTTTACCACTCGTAAGCGCTGTATGAGTACTCATGTGCGGTCGGTTTCAGTTCTTCTTGGAAGCACCATGGAGCCCAATCTATTTTCCAAACCCCGATGGACCTGGCTCTATTAGATGTGCTGAGTATACCTGCTAGCACAAGACATTTCTAACATTCTAACTTCTAACTTCTAATGTATAACTCCTTACTTCTCAAGCCCTATCGCCCAAAGAAACCAACAGGGTTTATAGGCATGGACGGTCCGACTCGCACCGCTTTGCGTGGGCAGGCTTTCCATAGTGTAGTTTATATTTTCTTGTCCTTGGGGATCATTGATTCCATTGTGAAATTTTGAAAAAAATGAGGGTCACTGATGAGGCCTAACTGACCGAAACTAGCTAGTTTGACCCAGAAAACCTGTATACTCCATGTTTTCCAGTTTTGTAGTGTATTCCTTGCTTCCAAAGGACAACCCTTTCTATAACATATATAACGTCACTACAGTTGATATCTGGGAATGTGTGGCGGCGGTAAAATGTCTTCCTGCCCTACACCATAGTGTAGTTTATATTTTCTTGTCCTTTGTGATCATTGATTCCATTGTGAAATTTTTGAAAATATTTGAGGGTCACTGATGAGGCATAATTGACCGAAACTAGCTAGTCTGGGTCAGAAAACCTGTATACTCCATGTTTTCATTCCTTGCTTCCTTTCTAGAATATATTTAACGTCACTACAGCTGGTGTCTGTGAATGTTTGGCGGCCGTAAAAGTCTCCTTGCCGTACACCATAGTGTACTTTATATTTTCTTGTTCTTTGGGATCATTGATTCCATTGTGAAATTTTGAAAATATTTGAGTGCCACTGATGAGGCCTAATTGACCGGAACTAGCTAGTCTGGCCCAGAAAACCTGTACACGGCATGTTTTTCAGCGTTGTAATGTATTCCTTGCTTCCAAAGGATACCCCTTTCTATAACATATATAACGTCACTACAGATGGTGTCTGGGAATGTGTGGTGGCCGTAAAAGTCTCCCTGCCCTACACCATAGTGCAATTCATATTTTCTTGTCCTTTGGGATCATTGATTCCATTGTGAAATTTTGAAAATATTTGAGGGTCACTGATGAGGCCTAATTGACCGAAACTAGCTAGTCCGCCCCAGAAAACCTGTACGCTCCATGTTTTCCAGTTTTGTAGTGTATTCCTTGCTTCCAAGGGATAACCCTTTCTAGAACATAATTAACGTCCCTACAGCTGGTGTCTGGGAATGTGTGGCGGCCGTAAAATGTCTTCCTGCCCTACACCATAGTGTAGTTTATATTTCCTTGTCCTTTGGGATCATTGATTCCATTGTGAAATTTTGAAAATATTTGAGCGTCACGGATGAGGCATAATTGGCCGAAACTAGCTAGTCTGGTCCAGAAAACCATATTTTTTTAGTTTTGTTGTGCTTTCCTTGCAGGGTAGGTAGGTATGTAGGTAAGTAGGTAGGTAAGTTGGTAGGTAGGTAGAAATCACAAAACATTGGCGTTTCAGACCCTTACTGCAAGAACAGACATTTATAAAGAATCATTCTTCCCCTGGACCTTTAGAAATTGGAATGCCCATCCTGATTCGATTATTTCGACAGCTGAAGGTGCTGATGACTGTGTAACTAAGTTTACCTCTTTGGTTAGAGCTAGGGACCAACTACCCATATCACAGGTCCTGGTGTATGAATGCCATTTGACGTGTCACCAGTAACAATTCTGATTCTGATACTTTGCCTTGGCAGCCTTAGATCTTCGAAGCGGTTTACCAGTACTCGTGTGCGGTAGGTTTCAGCTCTGCGTGGAAGCGTCATCCAGCCCACCTATTTCGTCAAGCCCCGATGAGCGGGGGGCCGGTAGGTAGGGCGGGCGGGCAGACAAGCAGGCATGCAGGGGCTAGTAGGTAGGTAAATAGGGAGGTAGATAGGAAGGTAGGTATATAGGTAGTTACCTACCTGGAAAGGCAGGTAGTTTGACACGTAGGTATGTTGTGGGGGTTAGTATTTGGGATTGTAGGAATGTAAGTTGGCAGGTATGGCGGGTGGGTAGGTAGGTGGGTAGGTAAGAATGTCGGTAGTAAGGTAGATATGTAGGTTGAATAGGGTGGGTGGGTACCTACCTACATATCTGAAACCGTACATTACTACTGCATGCAGACAGGCACGCACACACGCATCTATCTACACAAAACACACCGATCCTCCCCTCCCTCCCTACCTACCTGCCTGCCTACTACCACCTACACACGTACCTAACTACGTATATAACTACCTACCTATCTACCCCAAACTCACCTACACTCCCACACCTACCTATCTACCTACCCGAAACGTACCTGCCTGTCTGCCTACCAACGTAACTGTCTACCTGCCTACCATCTACCTGCCTGCCTGCCTACCAACGTACCTGCCTGCCTACCAACGTACATGTCTGCCCACGTACTGCCTACCTGCCTGCCTACTCGTTCTGTCGGCCTCCCAGCCCCCACGTTCTGCCTGCCTGCCTGCCTGCCTATTGGTTCTGTCTGCCTGCCTGCCTACCTACCCGTTCAGCTTGCCTGTCTTCGCATCCGTTCTGCTTGCCTTTCTGCCTACCCGTTCTGCTTGCCCGACTGCCTACCTGTTCTGCCGGCCTACCTGCTCTACCTGCCTACCCGTTCTGCCGGACGTTCTGCTTGCATGCCCGTTCTGACTGCCCGCCCGTTCTGCCTGCCTGCTCGCCCGTTCTGCCTGTCTACCTGCCTGCCCGTTCGGCCTGCCTGCCTGTTCTGCCTGTCTGCCTGCCTGCCTGCCCATTCTGCCAGACTGACTTCCTGCCCGTTCTGCCTGTCTGCCCGTTCTGTCTCCCTGCCCATTCTGCCTGCCTGTCCGTTCTGCCTATCTGCCTGCCTCCCTGCCTGCCCATTATGCCAGACTGCCTGCCTGCACGTTCTGCCTGCCTGTCCGTTCGGCCTGCCTGCCCATTCTGCCTGTCGGTATGCCTGCCCGTTCTGCCTGCCTGGCCGTTCGGCCTGCCTGTCTAATTGCCCTTTCGGCCTGCCTGACTGCCTGCCTACCTACCTGCCCATTCTGCCTTCTGACTACCACGCAGCCCGTCCTGTCTGCCTGTCTGCCCTTTCTGCCTGTCTGCCTGTCCGCTCTGCCTGTCTGCCTGTCAGCACGTTCTGCCTGCCTGTCTGCCTGCGCATTCTGTCTGCTTGCCTACCTGCCCGTTCTGCTGCTTGCCTGCCCGTTCTGCCTGCCTGCTTTCCCGTTCTGCCCTCCTTCCCCTTCTGCTTGCTCGTTCTGCCTGCCGATTCTGTCTGCCTGGCCTGCGTGCCCGTTCTGCCTGCCCGGCCTGCCTTGCCTTCCCGTTCTGCCTTGCCTACCCTACCCGGTCTACCTGCCTATAACCGCATACTACTACTGTAGGTAGGTAAGAAGGTAGGTAGGTAGGCAGGTAGGTAGGAAAGTCGTTTTTTTTTGTATGTAGGTAGGTAGGTGTGTGGGAGAGGGTTAGGTAGGTAGGTTTTAATTGTTTGAATTGGAGTTTAATGGCCCAGTCAACACTAGTTAGGTCATTTTTAGCCGGTTAGTTTACCTAGCCACACCTTTCCTGGACAGACTTACGTGTAAGCGGTTAACCAGTACAGTGCACATTCTTTCGCCGGAAACTGACAACTGCCCTTCTTGAATCATCGGAAGGAAGAGAATGACCGTAGAAAAGATTTCATGATCAATCTCCACGAAAGAATGTTGCCGACCCCGGCAGGTATCTAACCAGCGTCCTCTTGATCACCAGTCAGACGCGCATCCGACCGAGCTACCGAGGCCGGCAAAGGTAGGTAGGTAGATAGATAAGAGTGGGATGGTAGGAGTGGGATGGCAGGTGGGTCTTTGGCAGGCAGGCAGGCAGGCTGGGTCGGGTTAGTAGTCAGGTAGGCAGGTAGATAGGTATGAAGGTATGAAGTTGGGTAGGAAGGTAGGTAGTTGGGTAGGAAGGTAGGGAGATTTTAGGCAGGAAGGTGGGTGGGTGGGCTGGCAAGCAGGCGTGCGGGCGGGCGGAACTATGGGTAGGTAGGTAGGTAGGTAGGTCAGGGAGGGTAGGTGGATTTTGTGTAGATAGGTACCTACCTACCTACCTACATACTTACCTACCTACAGTAGAAGTATACGTTTAAAGGCAGGCAGACAGGACAGGGCAGGCAAGGTAGAACGCGTAGGCCAGACAGGCCGGGCAGGCAGAACGGGCATTCAGGCCGGGCAAGTAGAAGGGGCAGGCTGGCAGAACGGGCAGGCAGGCAGACAGGCTGGCAAAAAGGTAGGCAAGCATGTGAGCCAGACGGGCAGGCATGCAGGCAGAACGGGCAGGCAGAACCGGTAGGCAGGCCGGCAGAACGGTTAGGTAGCTAGGCAGAACGGGTAGGCAGGTATGCAGGCAGAATGGGTAGCAAGGCAGATAGAACGGGTAGGCAGACAAGCAGGCATGCAGGGGCTAGTAGGTAGGTAAATAGGGAGGTAGATAGGAAGGTAGGTATATAGGTAGTTACCTACCTGGAAAGGCAGGTAGGTTGACACGTAGGTATGTTGTTGGGGTTAGTATTTGGGATTGTAGGAAGGTAAGTTGGCAGGTATGGCGGGTGGGTAGGTAGGCAGGTAAGAATGTCGGTAGTTAGGTAGATAGGTAGGTTGAATAGGGTGTGTGGGTACCTACCTACCTACCTGAAACCGTACATTACTACTGCATGCAGACAGGCACGCATACACGCATCTATCTACACAAAACACACCGATCCTCCCCTCCCTCCCTACCTACCTGCCTGCCTACTACCACCTACACACGTACCTAACTATGTACATAACTACCTACCTATCTACCCCAAACTCACCTACACTCCCACACCTACCTATCTACCTACCCGAAACGTACCTGCCTGTCTGCCTACCAACGTACCTGTCTGCCTGCCTACCAACGTACCTGGCTGCCTGCCTGCCTGCCTACCAACGTACCTGCCTGCCTGCCTACCAACGTACATGTCTGCCCCCGTACTGCCTACCTGCCTGCCTACTCGTTCTGTCGGCCTCCCAGTCCCCACGTTCTGCCTGTCTGCCTGCCTATTGGTTCTGTCTGCCTTCCTGCCTACCTACCCGTTCAGCTTGCCTGTCTCCGCATCCGTTCTGCTTGCCTTTCTGCCTACCCGTTCTGCTTGCCCGACTGCCTACCTGTTCTGCCGGCCTACCTGCTCTACCTGCCTACCCGTTCTGCCGGACGTTCTGCTTGCATGCCCGTTCTGCCTGCCTGTCCGTTCTGCCTGCCTGCATGCCCGTTCTGTCTGCCTCCTACCCGTCCGTGCTGTCTGCCTGTCAGCCAATTCTGCCGCCTGCCTACCTGACTGACTGACCGTTCTGCCTGCCTGCCCGTTCGGACTGCCTGCCTGCCCGCCCGTTCTGCCTGCCTGCCCGCCCGTTCTGCCTGCCTGCTCGCCCGTTCTGCCTGTCTACCTGCCTGCCCGTTCTGCCTGCCTGCCTGTTCTGCCTGTCTGCCTGCCTGCCTGCCCATTCTGCCAGACTGACTGCCTGCCCGTTCTGCCTGTCTGCCCGTTCTGTCTCCCTGCCCATTCTGCCTGCCTGTCCGTTCTGCCTATCTGCCTGCCTGCCTGCCTGCCTGCCCATTCTGCCAGACTGCCTGCCTGCACGTTCTGCCTGCCTGTCCGTTCGGCCTGCCTGCCCATTCTGCCTGTCGGCATGCCTGCCCGTTCTGCCTGCCTGGCCGTTCGGCCTGCCTGTCTAATTGCCTTTCGGCCTGCCTGACTGCCTGCCTACCTACCTGCCCATTCTGCCTTCTGCCTACCACGCAGCCCGTCCTGTCTGCCTGTCTGCCCTTTCTGCCTGTCTGCCTGTCCGCTCTGCCTGTCTGCCTGTCAGCACGTTCTGCCTGCCTGTCTGCCTGCGCATTCTGTCTTCTTGCCTACCTGCCCGTTCTGCTGCTTGCCTGCCCGTTCTGCCTGCCTGCTTTCCCGTTCTGCCCTCCTTCCCCTTCTGCTTGCTCGTTCTGCCTACCGGTTCTGTCTGCCTGGCCTGCGTGCCCGTTCTGCCTGCCCGACCTGCCTTGCCTTCCCGTTCTGCCTTGCCTACCCTACCCCGGTCTACCTGCCTATAACCGCATACTACTACTGTAGGTAGGTAGGTAGGCAGGTAGGTAGGTAGGAAAGTCGTTTTTTTTGTATGTAGGTAGGTAGGTGTGTGTGGGAGGGTTAGGTAGGTAGGTTTTGTTTGTTTGAATTGGAGTTTAATGGCCCAGTCAACACTAGTTAGGTCATTTTTAGCCGGTCAGTTTACCTAGCCACACCTTTACTGGACAGACTTACGTGTAAGCGGTTAACCAGTACAGTGCACATTCTTTCGCCGGAAACTGACAACTGCCCTTCTTGAATCATCGGAAGGAAGAGAATGACCGTAGAAAAGATTTCATGATCAATCTCAATGAAAGAATGTTGCCGACCCCGGCAGGTTTCTAACCAGCGTCCTCTTGATCACCAGTCAGACGCGCATCCGACCGAGCTACCGAGGCCGGCAAAGGTAGGTAGGTAGATAGATAAGAGTGGGATGGTAGGAGTGGGATGGCAGGTGGGTCTTTGGCAGGCAGGCAGGCTGGGTCGGGTTAGTAGTCAGGTAGGCAGGTAGGTAGTTATGAAGTTGGATAGGAAGGTAGGTAGTTGGGTAGGAAGGTAGGGAGATTTTAGGCAGGAAGATGGGTGGGCTGGCAGGCAGGCGTGCGGGCGAAACTATGGGTAGGTAGGTAGGTAGGTCAGGGAGGGTAGGTGGATTTTGTGTAGATAGGTACCTACCTACCTACCTACATACTTCCCTACCTACAGTAGAAGTATACGTTTATAGGCAGGCAGACAGGACAGGGCAGGCAAGGTAGAACGCGCAGGCAAGACAGGCCGGGCAGGCAGAACGGGCATTCAGGCCGGGCAGGTAGAAGGGGCAGGCTGGCAGAACGGGCAGGCAGGCAGACAGGCTGGCAAAAAGGTAGGCAAGCATGTGAGCCAGACGGGCAGGCGTGCAGGCAGAACGGGCAGGCAGAACCGGTAGGCAGGCCGGCAGAACGGTTAGGTAGCCAGGCAGAACGGGTAGGCAGGTATGCAGGTAGAATGGGTAAGAAGGCAGATAGAACGGGTAGGCAGACAGGCGGAAAGAACGGAAAAGCAGGCAGGCAGGCAGAATGGGTAGGAAGACAGTCAGGCAGAACGGGTAGGCAGGCAGATAGGCAGAACGGGTCCGCAGGCATGTAGGCAGAACGGGTAGGCAGGCAGGCAGAACGGGTAGGCAGGCAGGCAGTACAGAGGCAGGCAGGTCCGTTGGTAGGCAGGCAGGTACGTTGGTAGGCAGGCCGGCAGGTACGTTGGTAAGCAGGTACGTTGGTAGGCAGGCGGGTAGGTACATTGGTAGACAGGCAGGATGGAAGGTAGGTCGGTTTTGGGTAAGTATGTAGGTGGGTGGGTGAGTTGGTGGGTTGGTGGCTGGTTGGCTGTTGGGTGGGCGGGCTTTCCTGTAGGTAGGTAGGTAGGTGTGGGATGGTAGGTATGATTTGGACAGATTGGTAGGTAGATAGTTATGTACGTAGTTAGGTACCCAGGTAGGTAGGCAGGTAGGTACGGAGAGTAGGGTAGGTGTGTTTTGTGTAGATATGTGCCTGCCTGCAGTAGTAATGTTCGGTTTTAGGTAGGTAGGTAGGTAGGTGCCCACCCACCCTATTCAACCTATAGTAGTCGCAGATAAGACTGACTTGGCGGAGCTATTCAGGTGTTGTCAATATTTGACAAATTCGCTGAGTCCACCAGAAGATTCGGTAGAGTGCCTTTCGCACGCTTTCTGCAAGCGGACGAAATGGTCATATACGCCGCAGCTATGCTTGTGTTACAGTTGAATTCACCTAATCGGGTGATTTGGTTTACCTTTTTGTTAATGGAATATTCCTAAGGCAGGTACAAACGATAGCTCCGCCTTGTTAATCTTATCTGCGGCTACTATACCTATCTACCTAACTACCGACATTCTTACCTACCTACCTATCTACAAACCCAACCGCTATACCTACCTACTTACCAACCTGCCTTCGTACAATCCCAAATATTAACCCACACAACCTAATTACATACCTACACACGTGTCCACCTACCTACCTTTCTTGGTGGATAACTACCTACATACCTACCTTCCTATCTACCTCCCTATTTACCCACCTACAAACCCCTATATGCCTGCCCGTCTGCCCGCCAACCCTATCTACCGGCCCCCGCCCATCGGGGCTTCGCGAAATAGATGGGCTGCATGATGCGTCCATGCAGAGCTGAAACCGACCGCACACGAGTACTGGTAAACTGCTGCGAAGATCTAAGGCTGCCCAGACAAAGTGCTGCGAGTCGGACCAATCATGCTTATAAATCCTTTGGGCGACAGGGCTTGAGATGTCATTTCATCTCACTGCCGGGTAACAGTCCCACAAAATTGGAAGCAGCGTCTCCAAAATGTCCTATAAAGTGTTTACGGGGTCATTAAACCTCAAATCACCGTACCTACCTACCTACCTACCTAACTACCTACAAACCTAACTACCTACCCCCCCCCCATCCACCCACCCCCACACACCTACCTACATACAAAAAACGACCTTCCTACCTACCTATCTACCTACCGAACTACCTACCTACCTACCTGCCTACCTACCAATCCCCTACATAAATTACCTACCTACAGTAGTAGTATGCTGATATAGGCAGACAGACAAGGTAGGACAGGCAAGGCAGAACGGGACGGCAAGGCAGACCGGGCAGGCAGAACGGGCACGCAGGCCAGGCAGACATAACGGGCAGGCAGGCAGAACGGGCAAGCAGAACGGGAAGTCAGGCAGAACGGGTAGGCAGGCATGCAGAACGGGCAGGAAGGCAGCAGAACGGGCAGGCAGGCAAGCAGGCAGAACGGGGAGACAAACAGGCAGGCAGAACGGGCAGACAGGCAGGCAGACCGGGCTGGCAGGCAGGCAGAACAGGTAGGCAGGCCGGCAGACAGCACGGGCTGACAGGTAGGCAGAAGGCGGAATGGGCAGGCAGATAGGCAGGCAGTCAGGCAGGCAGAACGGGCAGTTAGTTAGGCAGACAGGCAGAACGGGCAGGCAGGCAGAACGGGCAGGCAGACAGAACGGGCAGGCAGGTAGACAGGCAGAACGGGCTGGCAGGCAGGCAGGCAGAACGGGCGGGCAGGCAGACAGAGCGGACAGGCAGGTAGGCAAGCAGAACGGGCAGGCAGGCAGGCGACAGAATTGGCTGGCAGGCAGACAGTACGGGCAGGTAGGCGACAGGCAGAACGGACAGGCAGACCAGGCAGGCATAACGCGCAGACAGACAGGCAGAACTGGCAGGAAGGCAGAACGGACATGCATGCAGGCAGACAGAGTGGGCAGGCAGGTAGACAGGCAGAGCGGGTATGTCGGCAGGCAGAACGGGTAGACAGGCCGGCAGGCAGGCCGAACGGTTAGGCAAATAGAACAGGCAGGCAGGGAGAATAGGTAGGCAGGCAGGCAAGCAGAACGTGTAGGCAGACAGGTAAGCAGAACGGGTAGGAAGACAGGCAAGCAGAACGGGTAGGTAGGTAGGCAGGCAGACAGAACTAATAGGCAGGCAGGCAGGACGGGTAGGCTAGCTGGCAGGCAGAATGGGTAGGCAGGCAGGCAGTACGGTGGCAGGCAGATACGTTGGTAGGCAGGCAAGTACGTTGGCAGGCATGCAGACAGGTACGTTGGAAGGCAGGCAGGCAGACAGGTACGTTGGTAGACGTCGGGTAGGTAGGTAGGTAAGTAGGTAGGTGTTAGGTGAAGGTGAGTTTGGGGTAGATATGTAGATAGGTAGGTAAATATGTACGTAGTTAGATACGTATGTAGGTGATAGGTAGACATGCAGACAGGTAGGTAGGGAGGGGAGGGTCGGTGTTATTTGTGTAGATAGGTGCGTGCGTGTGTGCCTGCCTGCCTGCAGTAGTAATGTTCGGTTTCAGGTAGGTGGGTACCCACCAACCCTATTTAACCTACCTTTCTACCTAACTACCAACATTCTTACCTACCTACCTACCCACCCGCCATACCTACCAACTTACCTTCCTACAATGCCAAATACTAACCCCCACAACCTACCTACATCCCTACGTTTCCACCCACCTGCCTTTCCAGGTAGATAACTACCTACATACCTACCTTCCTATCTACCTCCCGATTTACCTACCTACTAACCCCTGCATGCCTGCTTCTCTGCCCGCCCGCCCTACCTACCTACCCGCCCCCGCCCATTGGGGCTTGACGAAATAGATGCGATGCATGATGCGTCCACGCAGAGCTGAAACCGACCGCACACGAGTACTGGTAAACCGCTTCGAAAATCTAAGGCTGCCAAGGCAAAGTATCAGAATCAGAATTGTTACTGGCGGCACGACAAATGACATTCATACACCAGGACCTGTGATATGGGAAGTTAGGCCCTAGCTCTAACCAAAGAGGTAAACTTAGTTACACAGTCATCAGCACCTTCAGCTGTCGAAATAATCGAATCGGGATGGGCATTCCAATCTCTAATGGTTCGGGGGAAGAACTATTATTTGTTAATGTCAGTTCTTGCAGTAAGGGTCTGAAACGCCAATGAATAGTGATTTCTACCTACCTACCAATCTACTTACCTACATACCTACATACATACAGTAGTAGTATACGGGTAGAAGTGCTGCGAGGTAGAAGTGCTGCGAGTCGGACCATCTATGCTTATAAATCCTTTGGGCGACCTACCTACCTACATACCTTCCTACCTACATACCTACCTACCTACACACCTACCTACCTGCTTGCCTGCCTGCTACCAACTTACCTTCCTACTTATTTACATACTTACAGACATACAGTAGTAGTGTATGGTTTTAGGTAGGTAAGTAGGTAGTCAGATAGGTAGGTAAGTAGGCAGGCAGACAGGTAGGCAGGTCTTTAGGGAAGGTAGACAGGCAGATAAGTAGGTAGGTAGGTTCAGAAAGGTAAGTAGGTAGGCAGGCAGGTAGACAGGCCAGTTGGTAGGTGAGCAGGGAGGTAATTAGTAAGGTAAGCAGGTAGGTAGGTATGAAGTTAGGTAGGTAGCAAGGTAGGTAGGTCGATTTTAGGTAGGTAGGTGGGTGGCCGGGTTGGTGGGTGGGTGGGCTTGCAGGCGGGCGGCAGGCCTGATAGGTGAGTAGGTCGGTAGGGAGGTACCCTACCCCTACCCTACCCTAATATCCTCATACCCTACCCTACCCTACCCTACCCCTACCCCTACCCCTACCCCTACCCCTACCCCTATCCCTACCCTACCCTACCCTACCCAACCCTACCCTTCCATACCACACCACATCGGCCCTTGCCCGTTGGGGTATGAAGAAATAGATTGGCTGCATGATGTTTCCACGCAAGGCTGAAACCGACCACACAAGAGTACTGGTAAACCGCTTAGAGGCTCTAAATATGTTCTAGAAAGGGTTATTCTTTGGAAGCTAGGAATACACTACAAAACTGAAAAACATGGAGTGTACAGTTTTCTGGACCTACCCACCTACATACGTACCTACCTACAGTAGTAGTATATGGTTATAGGCAGGCAGACAGGGTAGGGCAAGCAAGGCAGAACGGGAAGTCAAGGCAGACCGGGCAGGCAGAACGGGCACGCAGGCCAGGCAGACATAACGGGCAGGCCGGCTGAACGGGCAAGCAGAACGGGAAGTCAGGCAGAACAGGAAGGCAGGCAGGCAGAACGGGCAGGCAGGCAGTAGAACCGACAGGCAGGCAAGCAAGCAGAACGGGCAGGCAGACAGGCAGGCAGAACGGGCAGAAAGGTAGGCAGGCAGAGCGGGCTGGCAGGCAGGAAGAACGGGCCGGCAGGCAGACAGAACGGGCTGGCAGGTAGGCAAAAGGCAGAATGGGCAGGCAGGAAGGCAGGCCGTCAGACAGGCAGAACGGGCATTTAGGCAGACAGGCAGAACGGGCAGGCATGCAGGCAGGCAGAAAGGGCAGGCATGCAGGCAGGCAGAACGGGCAGGCAGGTAGACAGACAGAACGGACTGGCAGGCAGGCAGAACGGGCAGGCAGGCAGAACGGGCATGCAGGCAGGCGGCAGAATTGGCTGGAAGGCAGACAGAACGGGCAGGTAGGCGGCAGGCAGAACGGACAGGCCGACCAGGCAGGCAGAACGGGCAGGCAGACAGGCAGAACGGGCATGCATGCAGGCAGGCAGAACGGGCAGGCAGGTAGACAGGCAGAGCGGGCATGTAGGCAGGCAGAACGGGTAGGCAAGTAGAACAGGTAGGCAGGCAGAACAGGTAGGTAGACAGGCAAGCAGAACGGGTAGGCAAACAGTTAAGCAGAACAGGTAGGAAGACTGGCAAGCAGAACGGGTAGGTAGGCAGACAGAACCAATAGGCAGGCAGGCAGAACGGGTAGGCTGGTAGGCATGCAGAACGGGTAGGGAGGCAGGCAGTACGGTGGCAGGCAGGTAAGTTGGTAGGCAGGCAGGCAGGCATGCTGGCGGGTAGGTTGGCAGGCAAGCAGACAGGTGCGTTGGTAGGCAGGCAGACAGGTACGTTGGTAGACAGACAGGCAGGTAGGTAGGTGTTGGAGTGTAGGTGAGTTTGGAGTAGATAGGTGGGTAGGTAGGTAGTTATGTACGTAGTTAGATACGTATGTAGGTAAAAGGTAGGCAGACAGGCAGGTAGGTAGGGAGGGGAGGGTCGGTGTGTTTTGTGTAGATAGGTGCGTGCGTGCCTGCCTGCCTGCCTGCAGCAGGAATGTACGGTTTAAGGTAGGTAGGTACCCACCCACCCTATTCAACCTACCTATATACCTAACTACCGACATTATTACCTACCTACCTACCCACTCGCCATACCTACCAACTTACCTTCCTACAATCCCAAATACTAACCCCTACAACCTACCTACATAGCTACGTGTCGACCCAGCTGCCTTTCCAGGTTGGTTACTACCTACATACCTACCTTCCTATCTACCTCCCTATTTACCTACCTACTAACCCCTGCATGCCTGCTTGTCTGTCCGCCCGCCCTACCTACCGGTCCCCGCCCATCGGGGCTTGACGAAATAGATGGGCTGCATGATGCTTCCACGCAGAGCTGAAACCGACTGCACACGAGTACTGGTAAATCAGAATTGTTAGTGGTGGCACGTCAAATGACATTCATACACCAGGACCTGTAATATGGGAAGTTAGGCCCTAGCTCTAACCAAAGAGGTAAACTTAGTTACACGGTCACCAGCACCTTCAGCTGTCGAAATAATCGAATCGGGATGGGCATTCCAATCTCTAATGGTTCGGGGGAAGAACTATTCTTCTACCTACCTACCTACCTACCAACCTACCTACCTACTTACCTACATACCTATATACCTACATACATACAGTAGTAGTGTACGGGTAGAAGTGCTGCGAGTCGGACCATCTATGCTTATAAATCCTTTGGGCGACAGGGCTTGAGATGACATTTCATCTCAATGTCGTGTAATAGTCCCACAAAATTGGAAGCAACGTCCAAAATGTCATAGAAAGTGTTGACGGGGTCGTTAAACCTCAAATCAAACCTATCTACCTACCTACCTACATACCTTTCTACCTACATATCTACCTACCTACATACCTACCTACCTGACTGCCTGCCTGCTACCAACCTACCTACCTACTTACATACATACAGTAGTAATGTACGGTTTTAGGTAGGTATGTAGTCAGATAGGTAGGTAGTCAGATAGGTAGGTAAGTAGACAGACAGACAGGCAGGCAGACAGGTAGGCAGGTAGGTTGACAGGTTGGTAGGGAGGTCTTTAGGGAAGGTAGGCAGGCAGGTAAGTAGGTAGGTAGGTTCAGAAGGTAAGTAGGTAGGCAGGCAGGTAGACAGGCTAGTTGGTAGGTGAGCAGGGAGGTAATTAGTAAGGGTAAGCAGGTAGGTAGGTATGAAGTTAGGTAGGTAGCAAAGTAGGTAGGTAGGTCGGTGGTGGTCGGGTTGGTGGGTGGGTGTTCTTGAAGGCGGGCAGGCGGGCCTGATGGGTGGGTAGGTAGGTAGGTATTGGAGGGTAGGTGGGTTTTGTGTACCCTACCCTACCGACCCCTACTCTACCCTGCCCTACCCTACCCTACCCACCCCTACCCTACCCACCCCTACCCACCCCACCCCTACCCACCCCTACCCTATCCCTACCCTACCCTACCCTACCCTACCCTACCCTACCCTACCCCACCCCACCCCACCCCACCCCACCCCACCCCACCTACCCCACCCCACCCCACCCCACCCTACCCTACCCTACCCTACCCTACCCTACCCTACCCTACCCTACCCTACCCTACCCTACCCTACCCTACCCTACCCAACCCTTCCCTACCCTAATACATCGGCCGTTGCCCGTTGGGGCATGAAGAAATAGATTGGCTGCATGCTGTTTCCACGCAGAGCTGAAACCGACAGTACAAAAGTACTGGTAAACCGCTTAGAGGATCTAAATGTGTTCTAGAAAGGGTCATCCTTTGGAAGCAAGGAATACACTACAAAACTGGAACACATGGAGTGTACAGTTTTCTGAAATAGACTAACTAGTTTCGGCCAATTAGGCCTCATCAGTGACCCTCAAATAATTTCAAAATTTCTCAATGAAATCAATGATCCCAACGGACAAGAAAATATAAACTACACTATGGTGTAGGACAGGAAGACTTTTTACGGCCGCCACACATGCCCGGACACCTGCTGTAGTGACGTTAAATATGTTCTAGAAAGGGTTATCCTTTGGAAGCAAGGAATACACTACAGAACTGGAAAACTTAGAGTGTACAGGTTTTCTGGGCCAGACTAGCTAGTTTCGGTCAATTAGGCCTCATCAGTGACCCTCAAATATTTTCAAAATTTCACAATGGAATCAATGATCCCAAAGGACAAGAAAATATTAACTACACTATGATGTTGGGCAGGGAGATATTTACGGCCACCACACATTCCCAGACACCAGCTGCAGTAATGTTATACATGTTATAGAAATGGGTATCCTTTGGAAGCAAGGAATACACTACAACACTGGAAAAAATGGAGTGTACAGGTTTTCTGGGCCAGACCCCCTAGTTTCGGTCAGTTAGGCCCCATCAATGACCCTCAAATATTTTCAAAATTTTACAATGGAATAAATGGTCCCAAAGGACAAGAAAATATAAACTACAATATGGTGTAGTGCAGGGAGACCTTTTACGGTCGCCACACATTCCCAGACACCAGATGTAGTGACGTTAAATATGTTCTAGAAAGGGTTATTCTTTGGAAGCAAGGAATACACTACAAAGCTGAAAAACATGGAATGCACCGGTTTTCTGGGATAGACTCGCTAGTTTCGGCCAATTGAGCCTCAGCAGTGACCCTCAAGTATTCTCAAAATTTCACAATGGAATCAATGACCCCAAGGACAAGAAAATATAAACTACACTATGGTAAACCTGCCCACGCAAAGCAGTGCGAGTCCATGCCTATAAACCCTGTTGGTTTCTTTGAGCGACAGGGCTTGAGAAGTAAGGCGTTAGAAATTAGAAGTTAGACTGTTAGAATGTTAGAAATGTCTTGTTCTAACAGATATACTCAGTACATGTAATAGAACCCCGTCCATCGGGGCATAGGGAATAGATTGGGCTCCATGGTGTTTCCACGAAGAGCTGAAACCGACCGCACATGAGTACTCATACAGCGCTTAGGAGTGGCAAAGTGATGCGAGTCGGGCCGTTTATGCATATAAACCCTATTGGTTTCATTGGGCTGCAGGGCTTGAGATGTAATGTCATCTCAATGTCGGAAAAAAATCCACAAAATTGGAAGCAATGTCTCCAAAATTACCTAAAAAGTGATGACGGGGACGTTCAACCTCAAATCGTACAATCAAGTCATGGATACAGACGTCATTATCCATCTGTGGGACTCTTGGTCTTGCGGTATATAGAGTATCTTTCATGAGTGTTCATGCCTTTCATAAAAAGAATATCTTAGAGCCATGTAACGTACTTCTGCGCATCTGCGAAATTTGCGCACTAGGATAAAATTTAGTCATTGAAGTTCGACGTGAAGATAACAGTAACAGCAGCATTACTGCTACTACTACCAGCAGTAGCAGTAACGCTAATTCAGTCCTTTAAATAAATCTTGTTTCATTGCGCGCATCTGTTATGAAATGAGCACCCACTCTATATACCGTGAGACCAAAATACCATTTCACATCGCAATGGTCCGAGCCTGGTTCGGGTCACGTGTGAGACGCCAAGTTCTGCAAAGGAATATCAGGTGGTTTTGCTCCGGGCACACCGGTGTTTACCCACCTTCTGAATAAGTGTTCGGCTCAATATACGTGAAATAATCCTGAAAGGGTCGCTCAACCAAAGCAAAACCAAGAGACCATTGATGGATAATAACATCTATGTGTAAAGCTATTACTTGTACTCGGTATCGATTGACAACGTCACGCTGATAACCTTCCCGGCATGCTTATGCATGTAAATGATTTTTTGTGAATCTAAATGTGTTTTGAAAATTAAACCATGTTTATGCATTAAAATGAGTTTATATAATTTCAATGATTTTTGTGAATCTAAATGTGTTTTGTAAAATACAACCGTGTTTAGGCATTTGAATCATTTTATATCATTTAAATATAAAATTAAACTGAAATAATTTTTCGCAATTAAAATAATTATATAGCATTTAAAATAAAAAGTTTTTACATCTAAAACAAAAAAATATTGCACCTACATAACGATTTTGCATTCAAATACTTCAATATATCATTTAAATGTATTTTATGCATATAAATTTTATTTATTGAATTTTGCAACATATCCCACGCCATATATGACTGCGGTAAACAGAGGTACATCTTCAGATTGTGCTGGATAGCAGATATAAACAATGACACTATCGGGGCCTGGAGAAATAGATTGGGCTGCACGATGCTTCCGCGCAGAGCTGTAACAGACCGAATTGAGTACTGGTAAACAGTTAAGGTCTTAGCCTGCCCAGGAAAAGTGATGCGAGTCGGACCTCTCCTTAAACCCTAACGGTTTTTATGGGCAGTAGGGCGTGATTTGTCATTTCATCTCAATGTCGGGTAAAAGTCCCACAACATCGGAAGCAACGTCTCCAAATGACCTTTACAGTGTTGATGGGGACGTTAAACCTCAAATCAAACAAACACTATGCCCAAGTGATTAACCGGGCCTTCCTGGCTTGATGGGTAAGGGCGCTGACTCTTAATCTTTGGGTCTCTAACCGCTGTGATTCGAGCCCCACTCGGATCACATGTGAAACGCCAAGTTCTGCAACGGAAGGTCAGGTGTCTTTTCTCCGAGTACTCCAGTTTTCGCCCGACTCTGATTAAGGATCGCCCCGATATGTGAAATGATTTTTAAAGGTCCGTAAAAGCAGAACAAAAATATCCAAGAGGTAACGGTTAAAAATGTGGCATGCATTTTAGCGGGATTTGGTCCATATAGATATTTTAGCTCACACGTTCTCATTTAGGCTTCCCATCTATTTTGCTTTTCATAATTTTTGTGTCTAGCAACACATACGAATGCACATCTGTCGCACTGAATTCGGTAAAGTTACACTCATGATCGAGTAGCCAACACTTAACGTCCGGCTTCGGTAGCTCAGTCGGATGCGCTTCTGACTGGCAATCAGGACGACGCGGGTTCGATACCTGTCGGTGCCGTTGAGATTGATCATGGAATCTTTCCTACGGTCATTCTCTCCATTCCGATGATTCAAGAAGAGCAGTTGCCAGTTTTTGGCGCACTGGTTAACCGCTTACGTATAATCCTGAGAGAGATTTTTGCATATCTTGTATCTGGTTTTAAGTACATATATAAAGACCTACCTTGGCGAGGTACCCTCCGTTACTTTGATATTAATTCTCAATGAGTCAGTGCTCCCACAAGACTCACAACTTTGTGATAGTTACGTTCTGTAAGTTCTGTGTACTCGTTTTCCAAATCCAGGAAAGAAACTCTCAGAGTTTGAAACTTACACCTCTTGCAAAAAGTTGCAAAATTCAGTATACGTCATGCTGTATGAATTCCCCATTGACGCTTCAATTAAGGAGCAACGGGTGTCCCCACTGAACTCCATGTGGACCTTCAATGTCAACGAGATCTTCTGGGACCATTTTAGATGCCATCACTGATAGCAGATGCCTAACGAGTTGTGATTTAAAGAAATATTCCGCGCTTGTGCCCGTGTAGAGGCCTAAAAGACACTTTTATATGGGCTCATTGGTACGACGGATAGATTGAAACACCCGCTATATGTAAACTAGGCCTGTGATTTGTTAACAAAATGTCAGAAACCAATTTAAGCAACTGACCAGGATTCTGATTAGAGGGTAGTTCCCGCCATATGTAAATAAGAACTAAACGTAAGAAAATAACTGATAAAATTTCAAGTGTTCCACCATGTTTTATTGAAGGACCTATTAACGTATAACCATGATTGATATTTTGTTGCAAGATGAAACGTTGGTCATAAGGATTATCATGTTACGATCTCGAAATGGTCAATGAAACTGTGAAACTACTTTGCAGTTTAACCAAGGCAGAAAATTGCCTCACATTTGCTCCTAACAATAACAGAATGTGGGAATTCAAGAGAGCCGCCTAGTCTTCGTCTTCCATGAAATGGTCAGAATGTGAGAGTGAACTAGTTCGCCATACTTCTAGTTAAGGTACCTGAAGCTTTCAGCTTGCTTTGACCAAACAATGGAGTTAAGACTACGCTCGTACTTATGGTTTTGTCAGTGACGGAGAATCTGATTTTCCTCTACGCTCAATGCCATGACTATGCTATCCGTCATACATGCTGTCTCCTTAATAGCAAGACAGAAGCCTCCGTGGTACAATGGTTATGCTACTCGCCTTGTAAACCAGGGGTCGCAGGATCGATCCCGGGGCTTCTCCAGACTTTCGGATGAGTCTTTAAACCGAGGCCCCGTCGCCGTATGACCTTAGCTGTTGGTGAGATGTTAAACTCAAACATTCACTCACTCTTTTAGCAAGATACAGAGTGCTCATTCGTTGATTGTCTTGTCTCGACAGAAGACTGTGACAAAGCCATCGACTGAGAGAGAGAGAGAGAGAGAGAGAGAGAGAGAGAGAGAGAGAGAGAGAGAGAGAGAGAGAGAGAGAGAGAGAGAGAGAGAGAGAGAGAGAGAGAGAGAGAGAGTCATTAGAACACTTGCTAAGATTTTCAACTTCGGTTTGTATGGCTCTTTCAGCCGGATGCGTGGCAACAGTGTACGCCAAAATTAATCTCAAAACTTTTCTGAATGGTATTTCATCAACATGCTGATGAAAAATCAAGGCATTGAATACCGGTGGGTCGATTGTCTCCGAGTGTAGGCTGGGAAAATAGTCCTGGACATAAAAGGTTATGTTTAACCCTTAAATTCAAGTTTTTTTAGCAAAATGTGTAGACCTTGATCAGACGCTGCGTTTTGCGTCGTCTGATCCTTAATTGCTGTTCTGTAAGCAAAGAGTCCAGACCCTGATAAGACGTCGTGTTCTGTGGCGTCTGAGTTGGGTCTACGACATTTGTCAAGCCCGACCCATGGTTCCTGTCCAGATTCTATAGATAACCTACTGCGATAAAATTAACGCTACTATTTTCTATATATAAGTTATATGGGTTTTATGCAAATCAGTGATAGTCACATGGACTTCAGCACTGAAGCGTTTTTATGCCTAGTAACTTTGGGTCGATTGACAAACAATCGACCCATAAAGTTGTTAGTGCTTGAAAGGTCCATGTCTGATTATAGCCTGCGCACAATGCCGATCTTGTCAGAGCTTTTGATGCTCGTGTATATCAACAAAGAGCTGAGGCAGACCGTCCATGCTAATAAACCCTATTGGTTTCATTGGGCGACAGGGCTTGAGATGTCATTTCATCTCAATGTCGGGTAAAAGTCCCACAAAATTGGAAGCAACGTCTCCAAAATGACCTTAACAGTGTTGACGGGGACGTTAAACCTCAAATCAAACAAACAAATCAACAAAGAGCTTAAAAATTGTGGTTTCTGCCCGTGGCTTTAAAGCTGGCGATAGCTGATAAAACATAAATTGACACATTCATCGCCATAATCATTTTCAGATTTAAACTTCATATACTAAGGCCCCGCCCGTCGGGGCTTGGAGAAATAGATTGAGCGGCATAATCTGAAACCGACCGTAAACCGCTGAGCATTCCTATTTATCGCTCTCGTCGCGTTTATGAAACAGACTTTAATGACTGTTGTAAATTTCCGTCCAAAAATACCCTCATTCACACACCACACTGGTAAAGGCAAGCGCGCAGGGTAAGGAACAAACACACCGGATAAGGAAATTTTTCCGATCAGGATAAAAAAGAAAATGGCGGAATGGGTATCACATGTGCAGGTTTGTTGTTGTTCTAGATCTCGTGTTATGGTTACTAATCAATACGGCTGCTCACATTAGCTTCACGGAATACACATATTATTCACAAATTTAAATTCGATGGTCCGAATTCGACAGTTACATCCAGTCAAACGGAGAACCGGACACAGTGGAGCTACTCCAACGCGAAATCTCATTATTTTACATGAAACGCTCTTCTGGGAAGATGGCATGCACATTTTTGTTGGTTGAAGACATACACATGATAACTCGGATTGTTGCAAATACGATTTAAGGAAAATTTGAAATTAGAAGGCCCACAGTGAGAAATCCTAGTTCAATTTTCATTACAACGCCCACGGGCAAGGAAATGGGTACAACGCGTATGATAAGACACAAAATTTTCCGGGGAAAATGGTTGTTGTATGATCGTAGCACTAGTAAATTTCCATCTCAGATTAGGTTTTCCGATATTAATAATTAGTCCTACATAGTTTAAAGCACCAATTGTTACCTTTAGGAAACGTCCAAAGTTTGTGTGCATTGTCTTGGCATGCGCATTGCTGTGGTTCTAGCAATATAATCATCCCCTATGGGGGATAGATGGATTGGGTACATCGCGATCATGAATTAGAGAAATGATGTATTAGTCCATGCAGTATTTCTGGTAGAAAATTGTATGCTTGTTCTTTTTGCTGAAAATAAGGTAGATAACTTCGCCAAATTCGTGAGACATACCTATTACATGGTCATTAAAGGCCCTGATATGATTTGGCTTCTTTTTGACCCTCACTCAAATCCTCTTCAGTGTGCGACGTTTCACTTGCTAACAGGCGTCGTTAATGGAAACATACACAGAAACGAGTTGTTTCGTCTTCAAGTATTTTCAGCATAACTTGACGTTTGATGTGTCTGTATTGAGATAATAAATTGTGACGAAAATAGTAAGAAAAGTGTGATAAAAGTATACCCCTTCGAAAGAAAAGACAATAGAAAGTGCCATTAGAAACCCGGTTTCAATTGGCGCATTAATATATCAGGTAGCACTGCTCATCGTTTGTACACTAAGCGAGTCGTATCTTGTTACCCCACCCACTTGCGTTATCATGGAGATATACGAAAAATGAAAAAGTACAGGATCAAAATGAAACAGTTATCAAATTATTCCTTGGTTTCTAACTAAGAAAATGAGTAATAACAACATATATTTGGCTTTACTATGAACGGCGTTATGGCAATTTTATGTTGACATTTCTGATAATGGCCAAAAATTAATTTATGAAAAAATTAACACAGAGTTCACAGTTCATTTTTATATATATTTTCATCACATGTTAACATAACATATCAAAACTGTATCTGTGTACAAAGTATAAAATATGTACAGGCAAGGCTAGGCTATTATATTTTGAAAGCCATAAAGGTGACAAATTTTGCTATTTCGGTCACAATCAGCTGGGGGTAGGGGTAAAGTCATGGTAAAAACATACCTTATTTGTGAATGACCAAACATTTTATTGATTTGTTTTTCTTTGAAGTTGTATCTTTTCATATAACTTCCTTTGGCTATCAATCACCATACAACATTTATGAAACAAATATTCCGAGGGGGGGGGGGGGGGGGTGCAGATATAATTGTAGATCTTAACAGGCCCTTTGCACGCAGTTCGTCGTCGGATATAAGGCAAATATTGTTTGTTTAATTTGAGGTTTAACGTCCCCGTCAACACTGTAAAGGTCATTTTAGAGACGCTGCTTCCAATTTTGTGGGAATTTTACCCGACACTGAGATGAAACGACATCGCAAGCCCTGTCGCCCAATGAAACCAATAGGCTTTATAAGCATGGGCGGGTCGACTCGCACCGCTTTGCCTGGACAGGCTTAGATCCTCTAAGCAGTTTACCAGTACTCGTGTGTGTGTCGGTTTCAGCTCTGCATGGAAGCATCATGCAGCCTATCTATTTCTTAAGCCCCGATGGGCAAGGCAAATATTAAAGTAAGTACATGTATTGGTAACTGAATGATTATGCCGGCCTCGGTAGCTCAGTCGGATTCGCGTCTGCTGGTGATCAGGAGGGCAGGGGTTCGAAACCTGCGGGGGTCGGCAACATTCTTTCGTAGAGATTGATCATGAAACCTTTTCTACGGTCATTCTCTCCCTTCCGCTGATCCAAGAAGGGCAGTTGTCAGTTTCTGGCGAAAGAATGTACAGTGTACTGGTTAACCGCTTACGTATAAGCCTGCCCAGGAAAAGTGTGGATAGGTAAACTGACCGGCTCAAAAATGACCTAAAATAGTGTTGACAGTGCCGTTAAACTCTTAAACAAACAAACAAACAAACCAAGAGGCATTACTGAAAACAAACCCAAAACATTTAAATGTCAATTTGCACAGGACATTATATTAGCCTTGCCAAGTTGTCCTAACCAATATATTTTTACGGACCACATTCTTCTTGGCCGAATTCTCCTAGGTCAAATCGTCCGGGCCAAATCGTCCTAGATTCATAGTGTATGTGTATTTGTGTGTGTGGGGGGGTGTAGAGGGGTACATTGCTAGAACCAGAGCAATGCAATGCACAAAAACGTTGAACGTTTCCTAAAGATCAAAATCGGTGCTTTAAACTATGTAGGACTAATTATTAATATCGGAAAACCTAAGCTGAGATGGAAATTTCCTAGTGCTTCGACCATACAATAACCATTTTCCCAGGAAAATTTTGTGTCTTATCATATGCGTTGTACCCATTTCCTTGCCCGTGGGCGTTGTATTGAAAATTGAACCAGGATTTCTCGCTGCGTGCCTTCTAATTTCAAATTTTCCTTAAATCGTATTTGCAACAGTCCGATTTATCATGTGTATGTCTACAACCAACAAAAATGTGCATGCCATCTTCCCAGAAGAGCGTTTCATGTAAAATAATGAGATTTCGCGTTGGAGTAGCTCCACTGTGTCCGGTTCTCCGTTTGACTGGATGTAACTGTCGAATTCGGACCGTCGAAGATAAATTTGTGAATAATATGTGTCTTCCGTGAAGCTAATGTGAGCAGCCGTATTGATTAGTAACCATAACACGAGATCTAGAAAAACAACAAACCTGCACATGTGATACCCATTCCGCCATTTTCTTTTTTATCCTGATCGGAAAAAATTCCTTATCCGGTGTGTTTGTTCCTTACCCTGCGCGTTTGCCTTTACCAGTGTGAACATATAGCAATGGAAGAGTCCGCAAGCATATAGTTTCAGTTCATGACCATTTTTCCAGCGTCATTTGAGCCAGCGCATGACAAAGGAGGTCTTGAGCGACCAGTGTTGACTCAGATCAGCCTGCGCATTCGCGCAGTCTGATCAGAGTCTTCGCTGATCGCATGTACCTACTACAGGCTAATATGTATGCAAAGAGACATAAGCAAAAGGTCTTGTCATAGTGGATTGGTGCGCAGGTTGATTTGAGTCTCTGCTGATCGCACCGGTCTTATTGTCGGCTTTGTCGTGGGCCGGCTCATTTGTCAGTCATAGACAATCTACCCACCAGTGCTTCTAGTGCTTCTATTGCCTTGTCTTCTATGTCCTTACACTACCGAGCAGGGCCCAATTGTCGTTAGCTTAACGAGCTCGTTAGTTGTCAAATTGTTTACTGCTCTAGCAAGTACAATATCTAATTATAGGGGTATTTTTGCTGAAAAAAAAAATGTGAACAACTTTTGCACTTGTATAAAAATGGCGGAAATATATAATACGTTATCATTTCCCATAAGGCACCGGAGTACCGTTTAATCTTGTTTCGGTGCAGATTTGATACAAGTATTAGCTTTTATAAAAACCTGTAAATTTAATACAACTATTAGCTTTTGCAAAAAGGGGGAAGTCTACGCTTAGCACACATTAATTTGTGCATCATAGGATTTGAAAGTAAAATGACAAAACTGTTCATGTGTATGTTGTATTAGTACCAATCTTTCACTATGACAACGAAATCAGTAAAACAGGTACATCTATCTACATTTACGTTTTCTTCCATTTCGAATTGCAAGTTACACTTATGGAAAAAATCGTCACCCAAGCTAGACTTCTAACATTTTCCTTTTCTTTTTTTAAGTGAAAACTAATAAATAAAAATCTGGAATGTGTTATGGGGGTGGGGGGGGTGGGGGGGGGGTCAACACCATGATAACTTAGAATACATCATGTTTCTGTTGTAACCATGATAGTATACATACATGTGATAAGCTTAAAGGAAGCGTTCTGGTCATTCCCGAGTTTTAATGATTGTTACAAATAACACTGATGACCAGTCAATAGAAATTCTAATGCACTTGTGTATAACGCGACGCCCGATTGGATAACGTCAAAAAAAGTGCGACAGTATATTCAGCGGCATACTGTCGGAGACCCGACGTCACCATGTAACGTCACGTTTCATTGGCTGGCATTAGTTTTTACGCAGCTCACAGCGCCTGCTGCTTTATGCAAAATAGTACAATTTTTAATAAAACGATCGAAAAAGTGCATTAGAAGCGAGACAGCAATAGTTAAATTTGTCATTGGGGTTTGGGTGTAAATCGTTGATTTTACTGTCGCAAATTCCATTTAACGGCTCCGCTGATGTATCGCCGTAATACGAAATTTCTGGCAGTAAAACCGCCGATTTACCTCTCCAAATGACACATTTAAATACAGTTGTCCCCTATTTTTTACATAAGGGCCCCGTCAACACACTGGTAAAGGCAAGCGCGCAGGGTAAGGAACAAACACACCGGATAAGGAAATTTTTCCGATCAGGATAAAAAAGAAAATGGCGGAATGGGTATCACATGTGCAGGTTTGTTGTTGTTCTAGATCTCGTGTTATGGTTACTAATCAATACGGCTGCTCACATTAGCTTCACGGAATACACATATTATTCACAAATTTAAATTCGATGGTCCGAATTCGACAGTTACATCCAGTCAAACGGAGAACCGGACACAGTGGAGCTACTCCAACGCGAAATCTCATTATTTTACATGAAACGCTCTTCTGGGAAGATGGCATGCACATTTTTGTTGGTTGAAGACATACACATGATAACTCGGATTGTTGCAAATACGATTTAAGGAAAATTTGAAATTAGAAGGCCCACAGTGAGAAATCCTAGTTCAATTTTCATTACAACGCCCACGGGCAAGGAAATGGGTACAACGCGTATGATAAGACACAAAATTTTCCGGGGAAAATGGTTGTTGTATGATCGTAGCACTAGTAAATTTCCATCTCAGATTAGGTTTTCCGATATTAATAATTAGTCCTACATAGTTTAAAGCACCAATTGTTACCTTTAGGAAACGTCCAAAGTTTGTGTGCATTGTCTTGGCATGCGCATTGCTGTGGTTCTAGCAATATAATCATCCCCTATGGGGGATAGATGGATTGGGTACATCGCGATCATGAATTAGAGAAATGATGTATTAGTCCATGCAGTATTTCTGGTAGAAAATTGTATGCTTGTTCTTTTTGCTGAAAATAAGGTAGATAACTTCGCCAAATTCGTGAGACATACCTATTACATGGTCATTAAAGGCCCTGATATGATTTGGCTTCTTTTTGACCCTCACTCAAATCCTCTTCAGTGTGCGACGTTTCACTTGCTAACAGGCGTCGTTAATGGAAACATACACAGAAACGAGTTGTTTCGTCTTCAAGTATTTTCAGCATAACTTGACGTTTGATGTGTCTGTATTGAGATAATAAATTGTGACGAAAATAGTAAGAAAAGTGTGATAAAAGTATACCCCTTCGAAAGAAAAGACAATAGAAAGTGCCATTAGAAACCCGGTTTCAATTGGCGCATTAATATATCAGGTAGCACTGCTCATCGTTTGTACACTAAGCGAGTCGTATCTTGTTACCCCACCCACTTGCGTTATCATGGAGATATACGAAAAATGAAAAAGTACAGGATCAAAATGAAACAGTTATCAAATTATTCCTTGGTTTCTAACTAAGAAAATGAGTAATAACAACATATATTTGGCTTTACTATGAACGGCGTTATGGCAATTTTATGTTGACATTTCTGATAGTGGCCAAAAATTAATTTATGAAAAAATTAACACAGAGTTCACAGTTCATTTTTATATATATTTTCATCACATGTTAACATAACATATCAAAACTGTATCTGTGTACAAAGTATAAAATATGTACAGGCAAGGCTAGGCTATTATATTTTGAAAGCCATAAAGGTGACAAATTTTGCTATTTCGGTCACAATCAGCTGGGGGTAGGGGTAAAGTCATGGTAAAAACATACCTTATTTGTGAATGACCAAACATTTTATTGATTTGTTTTTCTTTGAAGTTGTATCTTTTCATATAACTTCCTTTGGCTATCAATCACCATACAACATTTATGAAACAAATATTCCGAGGGGGGGGGGGGGGGGTGGGGGGTGCAGATATAATTGTAGATCTTAACAGGCCCTTTGCACGCAGTTCGTCGTCGGATATAAGGCAAATATTGTTTGTTTAATTTGAGGTTTAACGTCCCCGTCAACACTGTAAAGGTCATTTTAGAGACGCTGCTTCCAATTTTGTGGGAATTTTACCCGACACTGAGATGAAACGACATCGCAAGCCCTGTCGCCCAATGAAACCAATAGGCTTTATAAGCATGGGCGGGTCGACTCGCACCGCTTTGCCTGGACAGGCTTAGATCCTCTAAGCAGTTTACCAGTACTCGTGAGAAGCCTCCGTGGTGTAGTGGTTACGCTACTCGACTTGTAAACCAGGGATCGCAGGATCGATCCCGGGCTTCTCCAGACTTTCGGATGAGTCTTTAAACCGAGGTCCCGTCTCCATATGACCATAGCTGTTGGTGGGACGTAAAACTCAAGCACTCACCCTTTACCAGTACTCGTGTGTGTGTCGGTTTCAGCTCTGCATGGAAGCATCATGCAGCCTATCTATTTCTTAAGCCCCGATGGGCAAGGCAAATATTAAAGTAAGTACATGTATTGGTAACTGAATGATTATGCCGGCCTCGGTAGCTCAGTCGGATTCGCGTCTGCTGGTGATCAGGAGGGCAGGGGTTCGAAACCTGCGGGGGTCGGCAACATTCTTTCGTAGAGATTGATCATGAAACCTTTTCTACGGTCATTCTCTCCCTTCCGCTGATCCAAGAAGGGCAGTTGTCAGTTTCTGGCGAAAGAATGTACAGTGTACTGGTTAACCGCTTACGTATAAGCCTGCCCAGGAAAAGTGTGGATAGGTAAACTGGCCGGCTCAAAAATGACCTAAAATAGTGTTGAAAGTGCCGTTAAACTCTTAAACAAACAAACAAACAAACCAAGAGGCATTACTGAAAACAAACCCAAAACATTTAAATGTCAATTTGCACAGGACATTATATTAGCCTTGCCAAGTTGTCCTAACCAATATATTTTTACGGACCACATTCTTCTTGGCCGAATTCTCCTAGGTCAAATCGTCGGGGCCAAATCGTCCTAGATTCATAGTGTATGTGTATTTGTGTGTGTGGGGGGGGGGGGTGTAGAGGGGTACATTGCTAGAACCAGAGCAATGCAATGCACAAAAACGTTGAACGTTTCCTAAAGATCACAATCGGTGCTTTAAACTATGTAGGACTAATTATTAATATCGGAAAACCTAAGCTGAGATGGAAATTTCCTAGTGCTTCGACCATACAATAACCATTTTCCCAGGAAAATTTTGTGTCTTATCATATGCGTTGTACCCATTTCCTTGCCCGTGGGCGTTGTATTGAAAATTGAACCAGGATTTCTCGCTGCGTGCCTTCTAATTTCAAATTTTCCTTAAATCGTATTTGCAACAGTCCGATTTATCATGTGTATGTCTACAACCAACAAAAATGTGCATGCCATCTTCCCAGAAGAGCGTTTCATGTAAAATAATGAGATTTCGCGTTGGAGTAGCTCCACTGTGTCCGGTTCTCCGTTTGACTGGATGTAACTGTCGAATTCGGACCGTCGAAGATAAATTTGTGAATAATATGTGTCTTCCGTGAAGCTAATGTGAGCAGCCGTATTGATTAGTAACCATAACACGAGATCTAGAAAAACAACAAACCTGCACATGTGATACCCATTCCGCCATTTTCTTTTTTATCCTGATCGGAAAAAATTCCTTATCCGGTGTGTTTGTTCCTTACCCTGCGCGTTTGCCTTTACCAGTGTGACACGGCTCACGTCACAATTTGACATGTCAAGTTTGCGCTAGGATCGATCGATTTGCTAAATCTTTCCGCAATGCAGAAAATCTTCACCAATGCACACGTCATTTACACCCATTAAAATGCGTTTGATTTATGTGCAGATTGTATCTTTGATTATCTATTAATTAATGTTTTGAAATTCTATACCAGTTTCTACGTCATTGGCATGAAATCACCATGTGGTTAACAAAACCAACCTTAACCCATATGCGACTGATAGAATCATCCATATACTGCCGTTGGAAATTCTATTTCCAATTTTTGGGTTGTCAGATTAGTTTTATTTGTTGTCAGTTTCACAAAAATACCCCTTCATTTTAAGCAAACAAATCTGACCTAGATCAGACGCCGCAATCCGGCACAACAATGTTTGCAAGTGTCCTATCATTTCGGTGCGCCCTCGCCCATCGGGGCATTAAGGAATATATTAAGCTGCAGAGCTGTAACCGACCGAACATGAGTACTGGTAATTCTTATAGAAGACATAAGCCTGTCCAGACAAAGTGATGCGAATCAGACCGTCACTGGTTATAAACTTTAGCGGTAGGTATCTTCAGCGGTATTGCTTCATATGTCATTTCATCTCAATGTCTGGTAAAAGGCCCACAAAATCGGAAGCAACGTCTGGAAATGACCTATATAGTGTTGACGTGGACGTAAAACCTCAGCTCAACCAATCAACCATCATTTGGGGACGCTAGGCATTTAATGTGTTAGTGCCTTCGATGCACAAGAAGTTCGAGGCCTTTGTGTAGCTAGAAGCCTTTGTGGTTTAGTGGCTACGCTACTTGCCTTACAAACTTCGGGGGTCGTATGTTCGATTCCAGGCTTCTCGAAACAATCGAATGAGTCTTTAAACCGAGGTCCCGTCTCCGTATGACCTTAGTTGTTGGTGGGACGGAGAACTCAAACAAAGAAACAAAACCTGGGCCAGGGTATGGTTGGTTGGTTGGTTGGTTGGTTGATTTGAGGTTTAACGTCCCCGTCAACACTGTAAAGGTCATTTTGGAGACGTTGCTTCCAATTTTGTGGGACTTTTACCCGACATTGAGATTAAATGACATCTCATGCCCTGTCGCCCAATGAAACCAATAGGGTTTATTAGCATGGACGGTCCGCCTCCCACCTCGGTTCCTGGACAGGCTTAGATCCTCTAAGCGGTTTACCAGTACTAGTGTGCGGGCCGGATTCAGCTCTGCGTGGAAGCATCATGCAGCCCATATATTTCTTCAAGCCCCTATGGGCGGGGGCCAGGGTATGACAAAATCTATCAGAAGGAATGCGCTGCAATCAAAGCCTCAAACTGCCAGCATGGCTTTCATGCTCTTTGGAGGTAATAGAAGGCTCTTGTGAGCAGCGAAGACCTTAGTCTTTGCTCGACCAGCCTCGGTCATCGGTGGCTCAGTCGGATGCACGTCTAATTAATTGTTAAGAGGTCGCGGGTTTGATCCCAGCTACGAGGTACGGCATCATTCTAATCATGAAATGTTTTGTACAGTCATTCCGTCCCTTCGGCTAATTCAAGAAGGGCAGTTTCCAGCAGAAGAACGGCACTGTACTGGTAAACCACTTACGTATAAGCCTATCCAGGAAAAGTGTGTTAAAGGTGAATCGACCAACGCGACATGACATTAATAATGTTCGCTGGGACGTTAAACTCCAACCAACCAAGTTTGTTTTTGTCTGGTTGAAAAATAATTGCTATTACTAATTAGGGTTGTTACATTTCGTATTTATTGTGCAAACAGCCATTAACCCAGTTTTATATTTTCAAGCGTGGGTTTTAGACATTAAAATAATTCAATAGTTTTTTTTTCAAATCTTACAGTTTAAAGTGTTACAGTGCTACATGTAATTTTAGAGTAATCTATACATGTACAATAAATAAAATACACTATCATGAACATGTATGTGTGTGTTTATGTGAACCGTGGAACGGATTGATTGATTGATTGATTGATTGATTGTACACTCAATGACCATACTCTCCTTACATATCACACGCCCTGTGTTAGCAGCTTCTAAGATATCTAAGTGACGCAATGTTCAAAGGGCCATATTTCAAGCAGAAAATTTCGTTTTTTTTTTTTTTTTTTTATTGTTGTTGTTTTCTTTCAAAAGTTGATCCAGTCCCCTATATAGCTCAAATAGTTTTTAAAATATTTTGCTAACAAAGTAAGATTGTAAGCAAAATATCTCTAAAACTATTCAAGCTATTGTCTTGAAATTTGATAGGCTGAAAGGGGATGATGAGTAGATGACCTAATTAACTTTTGAAGAAAATCCGAAATTTTCTCTTTGAGTTATAGCTCTTAGGAAAAAATTGATATTTTAACCTTGTATGCAAGATATCTCGAAAACTGTTTGAAATATTGCCTTGAAAATGATGAGTAGATGACCTGCTTAACTTTTGAAAACAAAAAACAAAACAAAAAACCAAAAACAAAAAAAAAAAAAAAAAAAAAAATCAAGTTATGGCCCTTAGAAAATTTCGGCATTTTAACCTTGTAAACATCTCAAAACCTATTTAAACTATTGTCTTGAAACTTTCCAGACTGACCGGGAAAGACGAGTGCTTTTGAAAAAGAAATCTTGAGTTATGGCCCTTTGAACAAACTAAAAATGCCCAAACTTTCAAAGGGCCATTTTTGAAGGGTAATGTGGCGGTTAACATTCTTTCTATGTAAAATGCCCACATCCCCAGCAGGCACTCGTCGCAAGGGCAACGACAAATCAACGTCGGGGCAACATCACGACATTGCACCGACGTTGATGTGACATTGCATAAACGTCATGACGTTGTATCGACGTTGATGTGACGTCACAATTACGTCATGTGCCTGCTGGGTCATTACATTGAAGGAATAATAATGAACCACGTTAACCCATATTATATGCCTAGTGTCCCATTTGTGGGACATTGGCAAGCAGTGTAGACCCAGATCGGACGGCGCAGAATGCGGCGTCCGATCTGGGTCTACACTATTGGCTTACAGTATTTACTTTTTATGTAAATTTACAACAAACGAAACACATCTGATACCCCTGTAACTGGACCACTTCAAACTTATTGGGTCTTCCACCCAGCAGGGTGGAAGATTCCACCCAGCAGTGGAAGATTCCACCCAGCAGGCAGACGTCTCAAGATTGACGTCAAATAAACGTCGGTGCAAAGCCATGTCGGTGCAACGTCATGACGTTGCACCGACGTGGATGTGCCGTTGCATTAAAGTCATAACGTTGCACGGACGTTGATATGGTGCCACAATTACGTCATGTGCCTGCTGGGCATTGTCATATACGGATTAATGCTCGGAGAGCAAGAACTATTGATGATAACCAACAGACAAATGGGTAACCTTTCCAAAATAAAAATTAAAATAAATGAGCCTGCGTTCTCTCTGGGTTTGCAATGGAAACGGAGGCAATTTATGTGACCGCCAGTGCCTCCAAACAGACACGATGTCGGTAGTCGCCCACGTTTTCTATGTACACAATGGTTAACCCTTATCTTGCTGTTCACGACAACCCCTATCTTTGGAAACAGTGTAGATCCAGATCAGATGGCTTCTGGAGAAGCCATCTGATCAGGATCTACACTGTTTGACATTCAGTTTATGAATTTGTAGGAAAAAATTACATCAAGTAATCTGATTGGTTCATAGACAGAAATGGGTGTGGCTTAAATGAATATTCAGCAAGAGAAGGGTTAAATAAATCACCATAACACACCCATATGATAACATGGAGTCTCTCAAGAAAAGGAGAAAAGACAGTAGGCTCATACTTTTATACAAAGGTCTAAAGGGTGTTGCCAGCATCCCAACAGATGACCTTATTCCCCCAGCTAGGCACTGTAGAAATCATCATTCATTGGCGTTTCAGAACCTTGCTGCAAGAACTGACATTTACAAGGAATCATTCTTCGCTCGAACCCTTAGAGATTGGAAATCCATTCCCGATTCGATTATTTCAACAGCTGAAGGTGCTGAGGATTGTGTGGCTAAGTTTACCTCTTTGGTGAGAGCTAGGGACTAACTTCCCATCACAGGTCTTGTTCTTGTGCTCGTTAGAACCGCGCATGTCGTGTATCCACAATGTATAATTTGAGCAAGAATATGGAAAATAGCGTAAACCATTGTAAACACATCTTTTCTTTCTATATTGTTGGATTTGCAACGGGTTTCATTGCAAAGACGTGTTAACATGATGATTTGTTAACCCATAAAATGCCAGTCACGATAATTGTCGTCTGCTTTGTCAACTGTCATGTTCTTTAAAATTAGTTTTTGCAAACAGTGTGGATCCAGATCAGACTGCTCCTAATCTGGGTCCACACTTTTTGTTTTGCCTGTATGCAACAATATTTTTGAACATGTTGCAAAACGATTCAGGAGACGAAATAAGCAGACGGCATTTTCAAAAGTAGTTTTTCTCGGCTTCTTAACCCATTTAGTACTGGCCCCCGCGCATCGGGGCTTGAAGATATATATGGGCTGCATGATGCTTCCACTCAGAGCTGAAACCGACCTGCACACGAGTACTGGTAAACCGCTTAGAGGATCGAAGCCTGCCCAGGCAAAGCCGTGCGAGTCGGCCCGTCCATGCTTATAAGCACTATTGGTTTCATTGGGCGGCAGGGCTTGAGATGTCATTTCATCTCAATGTCGGGTAAAAGTCCCACAAAATTTGAAGCGACGTTTCCAAAATGACCTTTACAGTGTTGATGGGGACATTAAACCTCAAATCAAACAAACAAACAAAACACATTTAGTACCGGAAATCCCAAAACGGGTACCAGGGCAAACAGTGCAGGCCCAGATCAGACGCCGCAGAACGCGGCGTCTGATCAGGGCTACACTATTTGCTAAAAGTTCAGTCATTTTCCAAACAAATGTTGAAGAAAGACAACCTGACGACCCCAAATTTTAAAATGGGCTCCTGCTGTATATAAGGAGGAAGATTCCATTTGGTACAAAAAGGGTTAAGGGTTAAACATTATTTTATACAAGAATTATGCTACGATAACACATCTGTGCGAAATAAGGCATTCTTCCATATGTCCAAAAGGTTCTGGTGAAATTTTATTAAACATGGCTTATTTACATCCTAACACAGGTTGTGGGTTCTCGATAAAACCGCATCATTGAGGCGGTTAAACAATGGTTGTGGGTCCTCATTAGAACTGCCTCATTTATGCGGGTCTAACGGGTACCCACAACCTATGTCTTGGAGCAGAAATGAGTAAATGAGTATAATAATCGGTATACCTCATTAAAAAGGCCATGCGTGGCCAAATAGGTAAGAACGCTGACTCTTAATCATTCGGTCTCTCATTGCAGTGGTTCGAGTCGGGCTCGGTCCACATGTGAGACGCCAAGTTCTGCAACGGCAATAGAAGGGCAGATAATTTTTGTTCGGGTACTCCGGTTTTTGCCAACATCTGATTAACGATCGGCTCAATATGAGTGAAATAATCTTGAAAGGGTCATTCATATCCAACTTTTGTATACACTCAAACTTCAATGGCTCAGGTCACGGATTACCGGCCCCGATAGCTCAGATGGTAGAGTGTCCGCTCCGGGGAACGGGAGGTCACGGGTTCGATCCCGGGCCGCGACATACCAAAGTCGTTGAAAATGGTACCAGCTTCTCCTCACTTGGCACTCAGATTTACGGGGTAGAGCTAGGACTGGTCGAACCAGTGTCAGGATAATGTGACTAGGTGTGGTATCATGTAATGTGTCTGGAACATGATACTTCAGTGAGGCAGCACTATAAAAGTGAGCATTGAGCTCCCTGTCGCAACCAGACACCGTTGTGATATGACTGAAAAAATTTTGAAAGCGACGTAAAACCCGAATTCATACACACACACACACACACACACACACACACACACACACACACACACACACACACATACATACACACACACACACACACACACACACACATACACATACACACGGGTCATGGATTTGTTCTAGTCTTAACCATAACACTTGATACTTGAGATAAAGAAGGGATATATTTTTTTTAACCCATTCAGTGCAGAAACCCCTAAAGGGGTACCTTGTTAAACAGTACAGGCCCAGATCAGACGCCCCGGAACGCGGCGTCTGATCAGGGCCTACACTGTTTGTAAAAAGTTAAGCCATTTCCCAAATAAATTTGAAGAAAACACAACCTTATTTCTCTAAATTTTGAAATGGACTCCTGTTATATATAAGGAGGAGCTAGGATTCCATCTAGTACAAATAGGGTAAACCTTCTATAAAATAAATACATATTGTGTCTACATGTTTTGCTGCGGTCATACTCTGTCAAGCGATTTGGGTACTTATCGCCTATGCGAGCAGCGAAAGTTCAGGCGAGCTTGCGCATCCGCGCAGTTTCGCTAGAACCTTCGCTGCTCGCCTATACAAGCAGTGAATCAAGAGGAACCTTCAGACAGAAAGCCATATCCCTGGCCCCTCTGAATGGCTGGGCATGCGCAGTTAAAATTTGTTATGACGGAATGCTCGAAGACACAAATTCGCTTGGCGGGGCTCATATATAATAAGAATCGCATCAAAAAAAAAAAAATAAAAAAAAAATACACTAAATTATTTGGATTTATGAGAAGAAGTTCATACGCACTCAGAAACGAGTGAGTTTGGATTAGGCATGTTAACCCATATATGCCTAGTGGCCCTTTTTTGGGACGTTGGCAAACAATGTAGACCCAGATCAGACGCCGCATAACGCGGCGTCTGATCTGGGTCTACACTGTTTGCTCAAAGAACATACATTTTTGTACAACTTACATTAAACAAAACAAATCTGACACCCCTATAATTGAAAATGGACAACTCCAAATTTATATGATGGAAGATTCCATTGTCATATATGGGTTAAACGAGCTATCAGTGTTCGAGTCATCAAAATCTCCCTTTCTTTTTTCTTCCTCTCTTTACTATAGCAAATCCAAGAAAAAATGACCATAAAATTTATGTCCTGGGTTTCTTTCTTTTTGTCGGCCCCGACCATCGGGGCTTGAAAAAATAGACTGGGATGCATCCATGCAGAGATGAGCCGACCGCATATGAGTACTGGTAAACCGCTTAGAGATTCTAAGCATGCCCAGGAAAAGGAGTGCGAGTCGGAGCGTCCATGCATATAAATCCTATTGATTTCATTGGGCGTCAGAGCTTGAGATATCATTTCATCTCAATGTCGGGCAACAGTCCCTCAAAATTGGAAGCAACGTCTCAAAAATGATCTATACAGTGTTGACGGGGACGTAAAACCTCAAATCAAACAAACAAAATCAAACCTTCCTTTTTGTAGAACGAAAATCGTAACACAGCGACGTTGACACGAGTTGCATACACATTGTGTGCCCGCTAGGAAACTTGTGGCACTGAATAAAACGTTTATTTTGATTTCGATGTAGCAGCCATGACAACTTTAAGCATTGCTGGTTTTCGAGTCATGCTCATTTTAGCACGTGCAATATGCCACCGGGATCCAGAAATCCTTGGAGTTTTCTTGGATTGTGATGTATCCGACCTTCCGTTCACGTTTTCATTTTCCGGTTCCGGTTTTGGATCGTTCTCATGCGCTATTTCATCCAACACTTGCTGAAATATAGTTGAACCTCTGGGTAATTTTCCTTTAGGATCGAACACCATTCTCCCCTTACTGTCCACCTTAATATCAACGACCATTTTATCGGAATTCGCCACTTTCGTGCGTTGTCCAGAATACCACCGTTGTTGTTGTTGTTTAATTGTTGTTGTAGTTCTTTTTTCTTTTTCTTTTTTTTTTTTTTTTTTTTTAGAAAAGTCTTCCTAAAAATGCGAACGCCCTTCCATATTTAACAACATGCGCCTATTATTAAAGTAATTTTCTTTCTTTTCTTTTTTTATTTTTATTTATTTATTTATTTATTTAAATAATTTTCAAAAAATATATGTGTGTCCTGTTCCTAAAACAGTAACAAGAATATCTTCCTCCGGATTAAACTTTGCATGACTTGATTTCTTCACACATCTTAAATAATTAACGCTGATTGCAAGTGTTCTTCAATTTCCGACTTCTGCGAAATAGATAAAACTTGATCAATACGCCAAATGTGGTGCAGAAGTCAATGCCATCACAGTCATTTCATGTTGGACTGTTTATATATATATATCCCAACAAGAATCACATCGTTAAATCCTCCAAGAAACTTCTCTACTGATCAAGAGGCTGGTCTGTGTCTTTTCATTACCATAATCTCCAGCGACCTCTTGACTTTCGGTCCAGGTCAATATTTTTATTACTTAAGGTGAATATGTACACTTTAAGGGGATGTAACTCTTTCCAAAATAGTTGATTCCCTTGCCGATGAGTATCTACTCATAGAAAAAGGAATTTGCTTCTGAGAAGCAAATTGTTTTTTCTAAGACTAGATCCCATTTTTCAGAATGACTCAGTTTACCTAAAAGCAAACAGAAGTCACATCCCCAGCATAACTTGCAGTAAAAGTTTAGGTGTAAAAAATCACCTTAAGCCACGAATCACTATAGAAAGATCGCTTCTCCTTAAAAATTTTAAAATGTAAACTGTCGTTTCAAAGGTGTCACAAACATAATGATTCATAACAGGGCCTGATTTTTTATAGCACTGTTATTTGTTTTCTTTGGGTAAAAGAGGGATAAGTTAGCTAATTCAAAAGTCAAACATTACTTTCCTACTTAAAAATGCACTTTCTGTTAAAACTATTAAAATCTGCAGCCAGTATAGTTATCTGTCTAAACTACTGAACCCATTTTTGTGGGCGTTAAAATTTTTCAACAAGTTAACAAGTTAATGCAATGAACAACCTTGTAAACCCCACTTAATATAGAAACTAGAAATGTGTCCAGACGACACACATGCCCCCGCCAAGGGCCCCGCCTCACCCCAAAAATCCATGTTGCAACAAAATTTTCTAAGTGTGCGACCTTGTCATAAGGAATATTTGTGAGAAGTTATATTGAAATTGGTGAAAAAATGTAAGCGCTAGAGCAGTGACAAAGTTTTTCTGAAAATAGTCACAGTGACCTTGACATTGAAAGTCAAACTCGTTCGAGGTATTTTCATAAGGAACATTTGTGTGAAGTTATTTTGAAACCAGTGAAGAAATGCAGGCGCTAGAGCAATGACAAAGTTTTTCTAAAAATAGCACCAGTGACCTTAATCTTGAAAGTCGAAATGGCTCGAGATATTGTCATAAGGAACATTTGTGTGAAGTTATATTGAAATCGGTGAAGAAATGTAAGCGCTAGAGCGATGACAAAGTTTTTCTAAAAATTGCCACAGTGACCTTGACCTTGAGGTCATGACCTTGAAAGTCGAAGTCGCTCGAGATATTTTTATAAGGAACATTTGTGTGAAGTTATATTGAAATTGGTGAAGAAATGTAGGCGCTAGAGCGATGACAAAGTTTTTTCTAAAAATAGCCACAGTGACCTTGACCATGAGGTCATGACCTTGAAAGTCAAACTCGCTCGAGATATTGTCATAAGGAACATTTGTGTGAAGTTATATTGAAATCAGTGAAGAAATATAGATGCTAGAGCTATGTTGTGCGAGGGGATAATTAAAAAATTTTAAGTCTGTGACCTTGACCTTGAGCTCATGGGCATGGGTGGGGGTATTGCTGAATAAAACATTGTACCTATATCTATCATCATATGAACCAAAGCCATCATAAAAGTTCAGGTTCTACCAGGTACAAATACCTTAACTGGAGTCTTTAATAGGAAAATTTCTCTAAGTCCAAGACCTTGACCTTGAGGCCATGGGCATGGGTGGGGGTATCGCTGAATAAAACGTTGGACCTATATCTATAATCATACCAAATATGAACCAATTCCATCAAATGGTTTGGAAAATATGAGTTCTAAAATGTTCAAGTCTACCTGTTACAAAAACCTTAACCGGAGTCTTTAACATTGAAAATTTCTAAGTCTGTGACCTTGACCTTGAGGTCACAGGCATGGGTGGGGGTATTGCTTAATAAAACTTTGGACCTATATCTATCATCATACCAAAGATGAACCAGTTCCATCAAATGGTTAGGAAAATATAAGTTCTAAAAGTTCAGGCTCTACCTGTTACAAAAACTTTAACCTGAGGTTACAGGATCACGTACGTACGTACGTACGTACACACACACGTACAGACGGACGTACACATGTACGCACGTACACACGTACGCACGTACGGAAAACCGAAAAACTATATGCCCCCGGCATCATATGATGCGGGGGCATAAAAAATGATTCGCGAAAGTATTTACATCATTTCTTATTTGTTTGCTGTAAAGCACAAATTGTTGGTACTCGTTAGAACCGCCTCAATGAGAGAGTTCTAACGAGTATCCACAAAATCGGCTTGAATTGTAGGTGCTCGTTAGAACTTCATCAAAGAGGCGACTCAAACAAGAACATACAATCTATATTTGAAACAGAAATGAGAAAAGTATCACAAATTTTCAGCAAAAAAATGTATATATATTGGGCGAAAGAGAGTATAATAAGGGGATAACTGTATTCAAAAGTGTCATTTGGGGAGGTAAATCGGAGGTTTTACGGTCGGAAATTTCGTTTTACGGCGACGCGTCAGCGGAGCCGCAAAACGTAATTTGCGAACGTAAAACCTACGATTTATCTCCACAAATGACAATTTTCATTACAGTTATCCCCATTCTAATGCAATTATTCACTTGTTTTGTTAAAACATGTACTATTTTGCACATAGCGGCAACCGCTGTGAGCTGCGTAAAACCAAATGCCAACCAATGAAAAGCAACGTTACGCGATGACGTCGGGTTTCCGACAGTATATCGCCGAATATACTGTCGCAAATTTTTGACGTTATCCAATCAAACGTCGCGTTACATGCGCAAGTGCATTAGAATGTATCATAGCTGTGTAGCATTTACATAACAGCCGTCTCATCAGGATCAACACTGTTTGCGATCCTGTTAATGTTTATTATTATTATTATTATTATTATTAATTCCCCGATTTTCAAAGTGGAACGCACGAGACTGATGATTGCACCGACCACATTACATTTACGTGTTTATGTCTCATACATACGTATGCACACGGAAATCAAATGTTTTATTTTTGCAGTGATTTAACAATGTAGATACTCACGCAATGGAAGGTTGGGTGAGGCGAAGGTGTCGTGTATCTGGTTTACATTTGTCCTCACAACAGGCAAGGGTAATAGGGGAAAGTTGTTACATGTGCAGTGAAATTCCGCTATTTGTTTTTTTTTTTGGGGGGGGAGGGGTGTTTTACGGCCCTTTCAAGATTATTTCACTCATATCGAGCCGATCGTTAATCAGAGGTGGGCGAAAACCGGAGTACCCGGAGAAAAACCACCTGACCTTCCGTTGCAGAACTTGGCGTCTCACCTGTGACCCGAGCGAGGCTCGAACCACAGTGGTGAGAGACCTAATGATCAAGAATCAGCGCTCTTAACCACTAGGTCACGGAGGCCGTTGAAATTCCGCTATTAAGACCACCTAAAATAAGACTAATTCTGCTTTAAACAAGCTTATTAAGAGGGGTGCAGTTACACTGTCTTCGTGTTTTCTGCACACAATGTCCTCTGGTCAGGGACCACCTTTGGGGCAGTTCAAAAGTGGTCTGAAAGACCACTTTTGAACAGTCCCAAAGGGGGTCTTAATATCGGAATTTTACTGGATTTCTTCAGCTTCTACACTTTCAATATTTTTTCTCCCCTGTCCATCACGTTCATTAATTTCCTCTTTCTGCCCTGTCCATCATTTTCATCTTTTCTACTGTCTTTTTCTCTGAGAGACGACACAAAATGACCAACAAGTGTCGACGTGCCGTTAAACCCCAACACCATCAATCAACCAATCAATCAAATATTCGCGTAATCGCCTTGAAATGAAGGAACCGACTGGGAACGCGTTGTCGACACGACACTGTATCTTAACATTGATTAACATGAACTTTGGTACCAATAGGTTGACTATTACAAAGTCAAATCAACCAATTCATTTAAATCTGTTGGGATTCTAAACAATCAAATACTTTGTGCAAGCAAACATCTCGGAGAGGGGATTGTTTGGAAAATGAAAACTAATTTACCTGTTCAGTATAGGTAAATGACTCGCGGCGCCATAAGCTTCTAGCGGGGTCACAAACATATTTATTTAGACAAACTATTAAGTATGACGTTGTTGCTTGTTGTGGGGGATGAAGTATCTCTTTAAGATAAAATTTACATACAATGTAGACATTGAAGATAAATAGAATTTAAAGCAATTATAAAAATGAAATCTGAAACAGCCTAAAAGGGTCATTTGTTCAAACAAAACCCATATTGTAAGTACTTGTTTGTTGATAAAAAAGAAGTGTGTTAGAAATGTTTACATTTTGAAGTCCTTTTGTGAAATATTTGTTATATATTTTGTAAGCCTATCACCTTACATTAAATATTGTTAATGTATTTCTCAGCATGTCAAATAAGCTTTCAGTCTCTCTTCTGCATGAATAAAATATAGCCTAAACAAAGCATACCTGTGTTGTATAATGTAATGTTACATGGTAAAGAACAAAATATAACCTCAGCAAACCAAACGTGTGTCGTAAAAGCTTATCTTACGTGTCAAGAACAGATTATAACCTCGGCAAAACATACTTTTGTCATAAGTTTGTCGTATAATGCTATCTTACATGGCGAGAACAGAGCATAACCTCAGAAAAATACACCAGTGCCGTATAATGTTTTGTTTGTTTGAGCTGCGGTTTTACGTCCCCGTCAACACTATTAAGGTCATTTTGTAGACAACGTTGCTTCCGATTTTGTGGGACTTACCCGACATTGGGATGAAATGACATCTCAAGCCCTACCGCCCATAGAAACCACTAGGGTTTAAGGAGCGGTCCAACACGCATCACTTTTCCTTGGCAGGCTTAGACCTAAGCTGTTTACCAGTACATCAAGTTCGGTCGGTTTCAGCTCTGCGCGGAAGCACCGTGCAGCCCAATCTATTTCTATTTCTCCAGGCCCCGATGAGCGGGGTCGCGCCGTATAATGCTATCATACACGACAAGTATAGAGCACAACCTCAGCAAAATATACATGTGCAGTATAATGCTATCTTACGCGACGAGAATAGTATAATATACCAAAGCCGTACAATGCTATCTTACATGGCGAGAATAACCTCAGCAAAACATACATGTGTCGTATAATGCTATCTTACATGGCGAGAACAGAGTATAACCTCATCAAAACCTAACTGTGTCGTGCAATGCTATTTTACATGCCGAGAACAGACTATGGCCGCAGCAAAACATGTGTCGTATAATGCTGTCTAACATGGCGAGAACAGAGTATGGCCGCAGAAAAACATGTGTCGTATAATGCTGTCTAACATGGTAAGAACAGAGTATAACCGCAGCAAACATGTGTCGTATAATGCTGTCTAACATGGCGAGAACAGAGTATAACCACAGCAAACATGTGTTGTATAATGCTGTCTGACATGGCGAGAACAGAGTATAACCGCAGCAAACATGTGTCGTATAATGTTGTCTAACATGGCGAGAACAGAGTATAACCGCAGAAAACATGTTTCGTATAATGTTGTCTAACATGGCGAGAACAGAGTATAACCTCATCAAAACCTAACTGTGTCGTGCAATGCTATTTTACATGGCGAGAACAGACTATGGCCGCAACAAAACATGTGTCGTATAATACTGTCTAACATGACGAGAACAGAGTATAACCGCAGCAAAACATGTGTCGTATAATGCTGTCTAACACGGCGAGAACAGAGTATAACCGCAGCAAAACAAATGTCGTATAATGCTGTCTAACGTGGCGAGAACAGAGTATAACCGCAGCAAAACATGTGTCGTATAATGTTGTCTTACATGGTGAGAACAGAGTATAACCTCATCAAAACCTAACTGTGTCGTGCATTGCTATTTTACATGGCGAGAACAGACTATGGCCGCAGCAAAAACATGTGTCGTACAATGATGTATGTATGTAAGTTTTATTTCAAATTCCATAAGGCAATAAAGCCCATGAGGATACAATAATACAACACATAATGGCAAACAGACAAGATAGCATTAACTGTACATATACCACAAATATTTGTTAATGAAGCAAAGTATCAAAGTCTGGAGAAGGTAAACGCCTAAAATGTTATTGAACAGTTTGGGCTGGCCACGTCATTGAGATTTATTTATTCATTTATTTTTCCGCTGTTCGTGGAAACACGAACGCAGTGGGTCGCGTGCAGAGCAAATGAACCCCAAAGGTACACTATGCTAGAGACCCACGGTCGTTCATACCTCCATGAAAGCAAAAAAAAAATAAGCAAAGTGTTTACATTCACATTATTTGCCCTTCATGACTGGGTGAAGAAAAAATAAAATAAAGCTTATAGGGCAAGCTTTTAAGGTTGAAATATCAATCACGTCATTTGACGTCACTGAAAATCATGTGACTCGATGCGTTCGTGGAAATGAGTGAGTGTTTGAATTTTACGTCCCACCAACAGCAACAACAACAGCTAAAGTCATAGGGAGACGGGACCTCGGTTTAAAGACTCATCCGAAAGTCTGAAGAAGCCAACGCGTTCGCGGAAGTATGAACCACATTTTTTCATACTTTACACTGGAAATGTAAATATAAATATATGACCAAGTCATATTCTACATTCAGTATATCGGGGTTAGACCCTTCGACCACAGCAAACATGTGTTGTATAATGATGTCTAACATGGCGAGAACAGAGTATGACCGCAGCAAAACATTTGTCGTATAATGCTGTCTAACATGGCGAGAACAGAGTATAACCGCAGCAAAACATGTGTCGTATAATGCTGTCTTACATGGCGAGAACAGAGTATAACCGCAGCAAAATATGCATCGTATAATGCTGTCTTACATAGCGAGAACAGAGTATAACCTCATCACAACATAACTTTGTCGTGCAATGCTATTTTACATGGCGAGAACAGACTATGGCCGCAGCAAAAACATGTGTCGTATAATGCTGTCTAACATAGCGAGAACAGAGTATGACCGAAGCAAACATGTGTCGTATAATGCTGTCTAACATGGCGAGAACAGAGTATAACAGCAGTAAAACATATCTGTAATGCATGATGATATTTTACATGGCGAGAACCGAGAATAACTTCAACAAAACATAACGGTGCCGTATAATGCTACAACTCTCCAATCTTCATCTGACCAAAGTGACGTTAGAAGCCTCCGTGGTGTAGTGGTAACGCTACTCGCCTTGTAAACCAGGGGTCGGATGAGTCTTTAAACCGAGGTCCCGTCTCTGTATGACCTTAGCTGTTGGTGAGACGTAAAATTCAAACACTCACTCATTCACCGAAGTGACGTCCACGTAATTCTATTTTCAAGTTCGGAAACAAAATGTAATCACTGGGTGTCAGACCAGGAAAATTAGCTAGATGGGTTAAGGGATTGAAACCGTTCCGCATCAATGCGTCCACACAAGCTTTGCAGTTGTCATGCTTCAAAAGCATATGTTTTGTATTTTTCCACGCCTTTTCTGTACTATAGCTGCACGTAATTGGACCAAAATATTACCATATTAGTCCCCATTAATAGTTTGGTCATGAGGTCAACAGAACCACCTTGCTATTCCAAAACATAGTCGCCTTGACCTTGCCAACTGAAGGCTGAGCCTTGAATATTTTGGACGTGGTGAACCGTGACCAGCCCATTGTTAACTCTGCTGTTTAGTCTCAGGATCATAGTGATGGATCCTTGTTTCGTACCAGGTAACAATTCTTTCAAAAAGGTATTCCAGATTGTCCAAAAGGGACTCAGACATGGACACTCGGACAGCTCGTTGTTCTTTATTAAGGTATTTTTGACCCCATCGCGCTGAAATCTCCTCGTGCCAAGCCGTTCATGTAAAATGGTAAAAGCGCTACCCTAAGAAATCTCCATTTGCCTGTCCTGTTTTACTAGTTCCCATTGATTTTCACAAGTGACGTCATCAGTATCGCTCAAAAGTCTTTTACTTCGGTGCTCGTATTCCAACGTTACCCGACCACGTTTAAAATCAGCCATCCAATTTTTAACAGTCGAATATGAAGGGACAGTCTTTCCATAAACTTCACACAATTCCTCATAATGCTGGGTCGTCTATCTTTTCAAACAAAGGTATCTAATCACTGCTCTGTACTCAATTTGTGAAGAACATTCGGCAACACTGACCCCTGCCATGTTATTTTACCTCGCACGGTCTACAAGTTCTAGACTGACTGATTTAATTTTGTGTAATCATGTGTAATGCATTGATGAATATTACGTGAAAAGCCTGCCCTTGCCATGGGTCAGTAACTGGGTAGGCCAGTTAAATATTGAAAGACCCTCGTATCTTACATTGCGAGACTAATGTAAAACCTCGGCAAAATTTGCATATTGAGTATAATGCTTTCTTACATGACGAGTATAGAATATTATAACTCCGGGGGATAGCTGTACTGAATATTGTCATTTGGGGAGGTAAATCGGCCGTTTTACGATCGGAAATTTCGTTTTACGGCGACGCGTAATTTGCGACCGTAAAACCGACGATTTACCTCCCCAAATGACAATTTTCAATACAGTCATCCCCATTCTAATGCACTCTTTCACCTTTTTGTTAAAAAGAAAATGCTCATTTTGTCCAAAACGGCAAGCATAGTGAGCTGCGTAAAACCAAATGACAACCAATGAAAAACGACGTTACATGATGACGTCGGATTTCCGACACTATGTCGTAGAATATACTGTCGCAAATTCTTGACGTTATCCAATCAGACGTCGTGTTACATACGCAAGTACATTAGAATTTTCCTTACATGGCGAAAACAAAGTATAATAGAGAAACATATCTGTATCGTATAATTCCATCATTTGGCCCCCGCCCATCGGGGCTTGAAGAAATAAATGGGCTGCACGATGCTTCCAAGCAGAGCTGAATCCGATCGCACACGAGATGCCAAATCCCGCTCATCGGGGCTTGGAGAAAAAGAGTGGGCTGCACGGTAATTCAGCACAGAGCTGACACCGACCGAACATTAGAATATTTGAGAACTGCTTAGAAGGCCTAACCCTCCTCAGGCAAAGTGGTGAGGGTGTCAGGCAAAGTGGTGAGGGTGTTTATAAATCCTAGCAGTATATACAAGGTACATCCAAGGCGCAACACTATTTATGTCATTTTGGAAACATTGCTTCCAATTTTGTGGGACTTTTACCCGACATTGAGATGAAAAGACATTTCATGCCCTGCCGTTCAATGAAACCAAAAGGCTTATATGCACTGGGAGGTCTGACTCACAACACTTTGCCTGGGCAGGCTTAATCCTTCTAAGCGGTTTACCAGTACTCATGTGTGGTCAGTTTCAGCTCTGCGTGGAGGCACAATGCAGCCCAATCTATTTCTTCAAGCCCCGGTGGACGTGGGCGACCTACAGAATGGTAAATAATTGCACATGGAGTGAACTCTTGTACTGAGGGTGATCCTTTATATCATCACTAACTTGGCTTGCGTACGTCGCTCCTGGAGGGTTTCCCAGCCTAGGTCGGAGATCATAGTGCGGTAGTCTCCTTTGACGAATATGGCTGCATGCCGTTGCACTGTCTCAATGTTGCTGATGTTTGTCTGTGTATGAGAAGCCCTGGCTGTGGAAGCATATTCAAGCTATTGTCTGACTAGGCTCTTGTAGCTCTGTTCCATCACGAAAACACGCCTATATGATAATGACCCCTCGAACCCCACTTTTATATAGTAAAACTGGAGTTTACGGGGTAAACCTTATTTTTCTTATTTCTGCTCTGAAATATAGATGATGGGTACTCGTTATAGGCGGTTCTAACGAGTACCAACAATCTTTATCTTGAACAGAAATAAGAAAAATATCACAATTTTTCATCTTAAAATTTTCATTTTTTCGGCATAAAGATAACAATGTATTTGTTCCTTTTTAGTTTGGTTTGGGTATTCTGAGTCACCACCTGATTGGGAAAGAGCTGCTCCTGTTGTCCGTTTTGTTTACTGCCGTCACTCCATGTGACTCCCCAGTGATATTGTGGGAAGAAGTTTTGGATCTGATTGTATCAGTTCCTGATCATTTCTCTTTTTAATTTTCATACGATCGTCGCTTTCTAAACCCATGTTGTTTATCTAATAGAATCTTGTGGTGGTCCAGTTGCTTCACGAATCATGATCTGACTGTGTAAGATATGCTCCATGACAATGGTCATTCTATCGTAGATGACGAAAACGTAATGATAACCTCAGCAAAACATATATAGTGTCGCATAATGCTATCTTACATGACGAGAACAGAGTATAACCTCAACAAAACATATCTGTGCCTTATAATAATTCTTTCACACGTGACGATAACAGATATAACATCGGCAAAACATGTCTGTGTCGTATAATTCTATGATACATGTCGAGAACAGAGTACAACCTTAGCGAAAGATATGGGCAGTAAAATGATATCATACATGGCGAGAATAGAGTATTAATTTGCATAATTCTATCATACAGGTCGAGAACAGATTATAACTTCAACAATACATAACGGTGCCATATATTGTTACCTCACATGGCGGGAACAGAGCACTGTGCCGTAAAAAAGTTATCTTACATGGCTGTTGATCATACATGTTTTTTTACTATATTACAGGGCTGTAGAAATATGAACCTACAACAAGACTTGTGCGATCCGCGAATACTCAGATCAGCCTGTGCATCCGCCCAGTCTGATCAGAATCTTCGCTGATCGCATGAGCCTTCTGCAGCCCCCGGGATATCACAAGAGATGTAAATGAAGGTTTAACCAGACTGTGTAGTGCGCCAGCTAATTGAGTCTTTGCTGGTCGTACATATCTTATATACAATGGAACTTCAATGGCTCGAACACCTTTGGGACCTCGAAAATCTGTTCGAGACAGGGTAGTTCGAGCCACAGAGGCTTACTGCCAGGAGGCATAACGAGATACTTTTGAACATCTTTTCGGTCTTCTTTGATGAAAGTGTATGCTGTGTGTACTCATTAGAATCGCCTCATTGAGGCGATTCTAATGAGTACACATAGCATGGATTTGCAAGATAAAAAGACTAAAATCTCCTAAAATATCCCCATTTTTCTTATGAGAGGATTTCCCTAGGGGCTCAAGAATGAGTTCGACTTAGCCATGGTAAACGAGCCATCGGTGTTCGAGCCATCGAAGTTCTACTGTAGTGTTTGTTGTGCCCCGGGTCATGATTGAAATTTATAATGTTTGTCTTGTTTGTGCTTGATATAAATGTTGTTGTTGTATTGAGGTTTTACGTTCCCGTCAACCCTGTTTAGGTCATTTTGAAGACGTTGCTTCCGATTTTGTTGGATTTTTACCCGACATTTATATGATGCCTCAACTGTGAGTCCTACTACTCAAAGAAACTGCTAAGTTTTATAAGCACCCGCATCACTTTGCCGGAGGAAGGTTAGACCTTCTAAGCAGTTCTCCAATATTCTAATGTTCTGTCGGTGTCAGCTCTACGTGGAAGCACCGTGCAGCCCACTCTATTGTTCCAAGCCCCGATGGGCCGGGTTTGGTATACAGGATGTAGGTACATACACATTAGAAGGGCACCATTCGCTCATTTCTAATGAGTACGTGCGATACGATAATGTTTTGAACTAGCAGGAATATGGGATACGTCCAAAGACATTCAGTCACCCGGACTTCTAGTACGGAAAATAAGTCACTCGCTCTCGCCAATTTTGTTTGTTTGTTTGATTTGAGGTTTAACGTCCCCGTCAACACTGTAAAGGTCATTTTGGAGACGTTTCTTCCAATTTTGTGGGACTTTTACCCGACAATGAGATGAAATGACATCTCAAGCCCTGTCGCCCAATGAAACCAATAGAGTTTATTAGCATGGACGGTCCGCCTCGCACCGCGGTTCCTGGACAGGCTTAGATCTGCTAAGCGGTTTACCAGTACTAGTGTGCGGGCCGGATTCAGCTCTGCGTGGAAGCATCATGCAGCCCATATATTTCTTCAAGCCCCTATGGGCGGGGGCGGCCGATTTTGTTGGATTTTTAACCGACATTTATATGAAATGATGCCTCAACTGTGAGTCCTACTACCCCAAGAAAGTGCTAAGATTTATAAGCACTCGCACCACTTTGCCTGAGGAAGGTTAGACCTTCTAAGCAGTTCTCTAATATTCTAATGTCCTGTCGGTTTCAGCTCTGTGTAGAAGCACCGTGCAGCCCATTCTATTGTTCCAAGCCCCGATGGGCGGGGTTTGGTATAAAGGATGTAGATACATACACATTAGAAGGGCACCATTCGCTCATTTCTTATGAGTACGTGCGATACGATAATGTTTTGAACTAGCAGGAATGTGGGATACGTCCAAAGACATTCAGTCACCCGGACTTCTAGTGCGGAAAATTAGTCTCTCGCTCTCGCCAAAGAAGTAGTCTTAGCTACACTGTCCTTTGCGTATTCAGCGAAGGAAATACAGTGAAATTCCGCCATTAAGACCACCTAAAATTAAGACTAATTGTCCTTTAAAAAGCATATTAAAAAGGTTCGGTCATTCTTTCTGTGGGTTTTCTGCACTCAGCATCTTCTTGAAGGAGCCCACCTTTGGGACTGATCAAAGGCCGCCTCGCCTCCCACAATTTATGTTTTGAGCAGGTATATGAAAACTATCAGAACTCTTTATCTGAAAATTTTCATTTTTTGGTGGTAAAATCTTCAATATATTTTAATATATGTGTTTTAGTAATGGAAATGATGACTGAGATGAGACTGTGGGAAATGTGGTCTAGTAACAATAAATGAGTATCGAAAAGAAGGTGCAGAATTAATTAATCAGTAGAAGTTTATAAAATTCTCACCGTAATAGATTTTGTGGTTCTTAACATCGGCATAATATGGTGTGACAACAGGACTTAGAGCCTTAGACTCTACTTTTACATAGTTAAACTGAGGTTTACAGGGGTGTACATTATTTATCGTATTTCTGCTCAAAACCAGATTGTGGATACTCGTTAGAACCGCCTCGCCGAGGCGGTTCTAACGAGTTTACACAATTTATGTTTTGAGCAGGAATATGAAAACTATCAGAATTCTTTATCTTATTCGTTTTTTTTTTTTTTTTTTTTGTGGTGGTAAAATCTTCAATATATTTGAATAGAAACGTCAAATTACATTCATACACCAGGACCTGTGGTATAGGAAGTTAGTCGCTAGCTCCGGGATTGCATAAAGAAAGAAAACGTAAACTGAATTCAAGAAGAATCAGATTCAGTAATAGATCCATAAACTCTCAGTGATGTACACTCCTTCAGTCATTTAAAAGTCGTTTATAGAAACACATTCTTTTTCTTTCTTCGAAAACCGCCTACTCCTCGCGGGCATTTTCGGTAGGTGTTTACATACGAGCCCCGCCAAGCGAGTTTGTGTCTTCGAGCATTCCGTCATAACAAATTTAACTGCGCATGCCCAGCCATTCAGAGGGGCCAGGGATATGGCTTTCTGTCTGTGGGTTCCTCTTGATTCACTGCTTGTATGAGCGAGCAGCGAAGGTTCTGGCGAGAGTGCGCGGATGCGCAGGCTCGCCTGAACCTTCGCTGCTCGCATAGGCGATAAGTACCAAAATCGTTTGACGGGGCACTCTAGATTTGCAGGATGAAAGCCTACATATCAATCAAGTAATTACGGTAAGGATCTGGGATCTTTTACCTGCACATGAGATGGTTTCCGTGCACAGGGGCCTCAAGTTAGCGTCCCGACCGAAGGATGGTGCACTTCGTGGCATTCATCCCTGCAAATTATGCCAGTAAAGCATGTTCCGCAATTTTATTACCGCTGCCGGGAATCGAACCGGTGCGGGGGGGGGGGGTGGGGGGGGGGGGGGGGCTCTAGCATTACAGGCCAGTGCACTAACCACTGAGCTACCACGCTCTACAGCACAAGTACACAAATTTAACCCCCTATTCGTTACCAAGTAAGCATATTACTAACCAAAATGCGCTTGACACCGCGGTGTAAATGTGCTTCTTGGTGATATTGGCTATATTCTGAAGTTGGGACTACTATCGAGAATCATCTATAGATTAACATTGGTGTCTATATAGAGAATACCAGGTTCGTGTCTTTTGATGTCAAGTTTATCAGGCAAGGCTTCGAGAACGCTTGTAGAATCGCGAGGCTTGCCGAGCGATTCTACATGCGTTCTCGGGGCCGAGCCTGATAAACTTGACATCATCAAATGACACGAATCTGGTATTCTATTTATCAGTTTATCCCCCTGTGCACTCTTAGATTAGCAGTTTACGATCAGTCCTCAGTGCGTCCAAGCATTCTGGTGGCCGATATTAAGTATCAGCTTATCATGTTTTTCCTATATTATTTTTTTTCAAGTAATTTTGCCATATTTCCCAGTTGCAATAACATTTTGTCATTTTCCTGTTGTTCGGTTCATTCATAAATGTGCAATGTCACGCTGACGTGATAAAGCTCACTTGTCCTGAGATAGCATATCTTTATCAGGTCAATGCGTTACAATGCAACATATACAGGGGGTAACTAATAACTACCTATATATATTCATATACTGAGTCGGTCACATTTGGCCATTACCTCAGTTAGGTGGGTGGCTAAATTTAGAATTTAGCTTAAAAGGGTGTGTGGGGGAGGGGGCGGACGCTGGATGAGTCCTAAAGCTATTTATTAACAGATGTATACTTAAACGCATACCTCTAAGTCCCAGTCTACACTGTACGGGCTTTGAACTTCTCTGCGGACTTGGCATCTGCCGCAGACGAGGGAAGACTATTCCAGTGAGGAATAGTTCTGGGAAAAAAGAATGCTTTAGGACATCACTATAGGCCTGCCTGGTACCTACGATATTGCGTGTTGTTAGTTACTGTTGATGCCCTTAATTGTTTGAGTTGAAGCTGCGACAGGGATCATTTATTTATCTTTATCCAGATACACTATACCAGAGTGTATCTTATGAAAGAAAGTTAAAGAAGGACTGCTCACGACGGATCTCAAGGGACGGCCACTCTCCAACTCTCTAAGAATGTCACCGACGCTACTCTTATTTCGCCATCGCCGACATGCCCATCGAGCTGCTGTCCTCTGAACCTTCTCAACCTGCTGAATCTTAGTTTTAACATGGGGATGCCAAATGGGTGAAGCATGTTCAAGTTGAGGGCTAAACAGTATTTTATCTGCAACGTCATTTGTCTGTCTAGGTGGAAAAGCCAAATTACGTCTTAGAAATCTAAACTCCTAGTTGCTTTTGCTTTTGATGTAATCCCTGAAATATGATGACCCCAATCAAGACCAACGACGCGTGATACATAGATATTTGGAGAATTGAACCTGTTCCAGAGTTTGGTGCTGTAGTGAATAATTAAACTTAATCTGATTGCCAGAAAGATGCCGCGACACCCTCATCGAATGACATTTGGCCACATTGAACTTCATCTGCCAATGTATTGGTCGGTCCATGTTATCTTGCAAAAATAAGATACACAGGAAGAGAGTATATGTTCCTATACAGTACACAATCATCAGCAAACAAACGTACAGATGACCTGATATTATCGGGGTGATCATTTATGAATACTAAGAATATGACCGGGCCAAGTACCGACACCAGATAAAACAGGGACTGGATAGGACGCTTGGCCATCAAGTACAACTTTTTGTGTGCGAGAGCCATGAGCTAATCCACCTAGAATAGAATTTATTGCGCAGTTATACCATCTATGTGTGGATCCTCGTATCCCATAATATTCCAGTTTGTACTGTGTAGTACCTTGTCAAAGGCCTTGGCAAAGTCCATGATAATTAAGTCAGTCTGTTAGTGGCCAAGGTTAATGGCTGCATCCAGATTGCTTACAATGTCATGGTAAAATTGGACTAATTGAGTTTCACCAGACCTTTGACTCCTTAAACCATGTTGACAGTCAGCAATATTGCTTTCAGAGGCTAGTTGCTTGTTAATATGGCTAATTAGTATATGCTGTAGGGTTTTGCAACAGATGCATGTAAACGACACTGGTCTATAATTTGCAGCATTATATTTTTCTCCTTTTTTATAGACCGGAGTAACATTTGTTGTCGTCACTTTGTACAGCGCCCTGAGCAAGTGATTCATTAAGACGGTACCCCCTTAACTCGACCAACTGGGGATTGAGAATTTGTAAATAAAAGTTCAAGGGTCTTTTCTTGACGAGTGGGTACTTGGGCCAGGCAATGTTCTTCTGTGATGTCCAAAAGCTGTTGCTGTGCTCGCCTTTATTTCCATATGAAACCTGAGCGACATAGTACATTTTTTCACATCTCCAGAATGGCTACTTTTCTCAAGAATATCCATGATATTTTTCTTGTGATATTGCAAATATAGTTTGTAGGTGCTCGTTAGAGCCGTCTCATTGGACAACCGATGTTTTTGAGTAGAAATAAAGAAAATGATGCATACCCCGCAGACTCCAGTTTTCTCTTTATAAATTGGGGTTTGGAGGGCTGTTCATTTCACGGATCTATCTATCTATCTATATATCTATCTATCTATCTATCTATCTATCTATCTATCTATCTATCTATCTATCTATCTATCTATCTATCTATCTATCTATCTATCTATCTATCTATCTATCTATCTATCTATCTATCTATCTATCTATCCATCTATCTATCTATCTCTATCTATCTATCTATCTATCTATCTATCTATCTATCTATCTATCTATCTATCTATCTATCTATCTATCCTGCAACACCCTCTCGCGAGGATTATGTGCAGCTGCGCCCGCCAGAAAAAGAAAAGTGTGATAGAAGAAAAAGTATTAGATTGTAGGAGAATTGAAAGTAAAAACAGTGTTAGTAGAGATTAAAAGCAGATAAAATTGTTTCATGGCATTGGGTGATGGTGGTTGCATATGGTCGATCTGAAAGAATCCAGATCGGAGCTCACAACAGCATGAGGAGGTAGGTGATTCCATTGTACCACAGCCAAGGGAAAGAAACTGTATTTATAGTAACTGGCAGTAGTAGGGATTTGAATGTAGCGCATAGTATGCATGTTTTTAGCTCACCAGAGCCGAAGGCTCCGGGGGAGCTTATAGGATAGGCAGTTGTCCGTCGTCGTCGTCTGCGTCTGCGTCGTCTGCGTCTGCGTCTTCGTCAACATTTTCAAACGACATCTCCTCTGAAGCCGCTAGGCCCATTGGGCCCAAATTTCATCTGTAGCATCCTTGGGTTGGGGGATTGAAAGTTTGTGTTTTTTTATGAAATTCGGCCTATTAGTTTGGTTGCTATGGCAACTTAGAGTTTCCATAGACTTATAATGGGGAAAATTGAAAAATGGCATTTACTGCTAAGCCGCTGCAGATATTTTGACAAAACTTTCATAGAAATATTCCTTAGGCAATATACTATCTGCCATATGATTTTAGGCCTACTGCTCATTTGTATTGGTTGCCATGGAAACCAAAATGAAAAAAAATAGAAAAAAAAAATACTTAAAAAATCATCTCCTCAGAAACCGTATGCTCTATGAGGCTGAGAGTTTATGGAAATATTCACCATATTTGCCTTTACAGGTTTTGTGTTTTTTTTTTATGAAATTCGGCTCTTTAGTTTGGTTGCTATGGCAACTTAGATTTTCCATAGACTTATAATGGGGAAAATTGAAAAATGGCATTAACTACAAAGCCTTTGCAGATATTTTGACAAAACTTTCATAGAAATGTTCCTTTAGCAAACTTCTCTCAGCCATATGCTTTTATGTCAACCTGGGGGTCCAGTAGGTTGTGCCGGGGCCATGCGCCGCCCCCCAGTACTTCATAAAATGCCTTATATCTCAGAAACCTTACAGATCCCCACCCCTAAACCATATATATTCTTGTTTCTATTGATAAGACGCATTCATTGACACCAACCTGGAGGTCCTCCGGGATGCGCCGAGGCCATGCCCCCCCCCCCTCCACTTCATAAGAGGCCCAATATCTCGGAAACCATTCAGATCCCCACCCCTGAACCCTATATACTCTTGTTCCTTATGATAAGGCCCATTCAGTGACATCAAACTGGGGGTCCCCCGGGATGCGCCGGGGCCATGTCCCACCCCTCCATTTCATAAAAGGCCCAATATCTCGGAAACCTTACAGATCCCCACCCCTAAACCACATATATTCTTGTTCCTTATGATAAGACACATTCATTGACCCCAAATTGGGGGTCTTCCGGGGTGCGCCGGAGCCATGCCCCACCCCTTCACTTCACAAAAGGCCATATATCTCAGAAACTGTTCAGATCCCTACCCCTAAACCATATATGTTCTTGTTCATTATGATGAGACACATTCAGTGACACCAACCTGGGGGTCCCCAGGGATGTGCTGGGGCCATGCCCCACCCCCTCCATTTCATAATATCACAATATCTCGGAAACCTTACAGATCTCCACCCCTAAACCATATATATTCTGGTACCTTATGATAAGACACATTCATTGACACCAACCCGGGGGTCTCCCTGGGCCTTGCCCCACCCCTGCACTTCACAAAATGCCTTTTATCTCAGAAACTGTTCAGAGCCCCACCCCTAAACCATATATATTCATCTTCCTTATGATAAGGCACATTCATTAACACCAGATTGTGAGTCCCCGGGGCATGCCCGGGCCTTGCTCCACCGCTTGACTTCATTAAAAGCCACATATCTCAGAAATAGTTCAGATCCCCACCCTTAAACCATATATATTCCTGTTCCTTATGATAAGACTCATCCAGTCACACCAACTTGGGGGTCTCTTTGTGCTGAGGCAATGTGCCCCGCCCTTCCACTTCATAAAAGGCCATATATTTCAGAAACCATTCAAATCCCCACCCCATATTCATATATGTTCTTGTTCCTTATTATTAGCACACCTACTGTAGGGGTGTCTGCAGGGGCCAGTCCTCTCCTTTCCACTTCATGAAAGGATATCTTGGATACCGTTCAGATTCCCACCCCTAAACCATATATATACTTGGTCCTGATGATAAGACACATTTAGGGACAACAATCTTGGGCTTTCCTGGGAACGACAGGGCATGCTCCAACCCCTCCACTTATATCTCAAGCCATGCAGATCCCCACTGCTAAACCATATATATTCTTGTTCTTTGTGATAAGACACATTTAGTGACACCAACCAGGGCTCCATTGGGTCCATGCCCCACCCCCTCTACTTCATAAAAGGCCTAATGTTTCATATACTGAGTCCACATGGGTGCTCATTTGGATATGGGGGTTCATTTGGCAGATTAAAATGATATCATGTTAAAATACATGGCTGCAATTGGGCAGTGCCCACCTGAGCTCTGGTGAGCATAGTGGCCCATGGGCCTCTTGTTTGGTAGTTCTGATTGGATGTCGGATGTATGTAGGGAGCGGAATCTCGACAAGGCCATATACTATCTTGTAGAACAATAGGAGACGAGCATCTGCCCGCCTCTGTTCCAATGATCTCCATCCCAGGGTATTAAGCATCTGGATCACACTACTATATTTATCTATCTATCTATCTATCTATCTATCTATCTATCTATCTATCTATCTATCTATCTATCTATCTATCTATCTATCTATCTATCTATCTATCTATCTATCTATCTATCTATCTATCTATCTATCTATCTATCTATCTATCTATCTATCTATCTATCTATCTATCTATCTATCTATCTATCTATCTATCTATCTGTCCGTCCATCTTACCCACGCAAGAAGCACCACTTCACTCATTCATTCATTCATTCATTCATTCATTTGGCCATCTCTTCGTTTACCCATCCTTTCCGTTTGTCACTCCTTTAAAAATATGATTGCGACGAAACGACCCACGGGCGAAACGACTCACCTCATAAGGGCGAAACGACCCACCCCGAAATCAGGGCGAAACGACTCAGGGCGGAACGACCCACGGGTGAAACGCCCCGGATTCTGAATTGCAGGCGTTTATCCTAGGCCTATATGTCCGGCATTGAACCCGGATTTTATCACATCGGGACACATTTTTGCAAAGCTGGAACTTAAAAAAATTATCGCCCTTAGATGGTCACATGATCAAAATTAAGACATGGGAACAAACATGGCTGCCGTTGGCCCCTCCAGCCAACTTTTTTCCCCGTTATTTTGTATTTTTAGGTGAAAAACACTTTAATGCAAAAGTATTATGGCAGAAAGTGATATGGTTCAACAGCAGATTAGTCTCCATTTGGGTGACTATCGCCATGATGACCTGGAAGACGATTGTCCGCTGTCTTTCATCAACGATGACCAGGATAGCGATCTTCCGTTTTTTCACCGGGTGGAATCCCATGAAGTTGTGTATCAAGGAAGACGGCATGCAAAGCTGATAGGCAAATACTTAATGGGGGACTTGTTAGGGGAAGGGTCATACGGCAAAGTAAAAGAATTGCTAGACACAGAGACACTTTGTAGGAGAGCTGTCAAAATTTTGAAAAAGAAGAGACTTCGAAAAATTCCTAATGGGGAACAGAATGTGCAAAGGTATAAAATATAATGCTTTGGCAGCGTCTATAGTAGATCATGATTAAATCGTATGTAGGCCTGTAAATGATTGTCACAAAGCTCTCTGCTTGTATCTATTCCCTTAGTGGAGCGTGATAGCTCAGTGGTTGGTGCATTTGCCTCTGATGCTAGAGGGCCCGGGTTCGATCCCCGGCAGCGGCTATAAAATTTTGGTGTCTGTACACACTCCATTGGCATAATTTGCAGGGATGAATATCATAAAGTTCACCATCCTTCGGATCGGGACGTTAACTGGAGGCCCCCTGTGCGGGTCTACCTAAACACCGCAAAGACGGGCAAAGTACGCAAAGACGGGCAAAGACACGCAAAGACGCACAAAAGACGGACAAAGACAGGCAAAGACACTTAAATTAGGCAAAGACACATAAAAATAAACTGAAAGACCCATCCCAGACCCACAAACCCCAATAATGCATAGTCACCATCATAAAAGACAAAAGTTTGCAAAGACTATGAGGCTGAGATATAAAGGGATAAGCAAAGACACACACAAAAATATAATAAGCCAAGGTACGCAAAGACACCATATAGAACGCAAAGACATGCATTAAACCAATAAATAAATAAATAAATATGCAGATATGAAATATATATAAATAAATAGAAAAATAATCGATTTTTGTTTTAAGTTTGAAATGCACGCAAACACACCAAAAGATGCACAAAAGACGGGCAGAGACACACAAAAGACAAAGACACACAAAGACACATAAAAATTCAAATATTCCCAAAGAGCCCCGTCCTCTCTACTCCCCGCCCCTCAGCAAATAAACGTTATGCACAGTCACGGAGACATGCATATATCATTGAAGACAAAAATGCACGATCCTAATGAGCAGACTCAACAATAAAATAAAAAGTATTCACAACATATGTTTCATAATACTCATTATAGTACTAGAGTAGATATAAATTGTTCCTTGGTGTGTCTTTGCCCATCTTTTGTGCATCTTTTGGTGTGTTTGCGTGCATTTCAAACTTAAAAAACTCGATTTATTCTATTCATTTATACACATGTATATTTTATATGTGCCCAAATATTTATTTAATTATTGCTTTTGTGCATGTCTTTGTGTTTTATTTGGTGTCTTTGCGTCTCTTGGTTTATTTTGTGTGTCTTTGCTTATCCCTTATATCTCAGCCTCTTTGCGATCTTTTTTATCTTTTATGATGGTGACTATGCATTATGGGGGTTTGTGGGTCTGAGATGGGGTCTTTCAGCATATTTTTATGTGTCTTTGCCCAATTTATATGTCTTTTTGTGACTTTGCCTGTCTTTGCCCGTCTTTTGCGCGCCTTTGCGTGTCTTTGCGTGTCTTTTGCTGTCTTTGCAGTGTTTAGGTAGACCGCCCTGTGCAGGGAGAACCTTCCCCTATGCAGGTTAAAGATCCCTACCGTAATTACATCTGTACAGTGTGGGCTTTCATCTTGCAAACCTGGAGTGTATGTAATGTACACCTGTGGTATAAATGGTCAAATGTGACCAACGCAGTATTAGTAGATGGATAGATAGAGAATTCCCTCAGTGGAATGCCCTCACTGGCCCCGAGTCAAAATCTGGAGTGTATGTAATGTACACCTGCGAGTAATGGCCAAATGTGGCGATCGCAGTATCAGTAGAAAGAAAGCAAGAAATTTGTTTGTTTGCCAAACCTTGATGTGTCCAAGGAAGCAGTCAGTAAACTCTAGGTCCAGAAAGTGATGTTTTTAATTTTGTTTTTAATCCTTCTGCATCATGAATTTCTACATCACCTCTTGTCCTCTCACTATCCCCTCTTCATTCTTGCGTCTATATTTCATTCTTTCACAGTGCTCCAGCTAGGACTTGAGGGTAGAGGGGTGCTGGGTCACGCAATTTTGCATGGTCAAGCAAGAATGAGGGCATCATTTCATGTCAGAAGTATCAAAGAGATGTGACAAATGATAAAGCATGTCACAATAATTGTCCGAAACTTGAAGGCACATATAATAAACAGGTAAACATGAATAACTTCTTTATATTTTGTCTGATTTTCATGAAATGTTAACCAAACTAGGTTTTTATGTAAGGAATGAAAATAAGGCAAGGGGAGGTGCAGAGGGGCAGCCCGCCCCTCTGTATAGGGCTAGCTGGGGAACCGTTTCAGTATGTTACTGCGTCGTTAGTGCACACCTGCCTAGAATGTCTTCCTTTTTTCTTTCTACTGGTATTGCGATCAGTCACATTTGGCCATTGCTCGCAGGTGTACATTGCATACACTCCAGGTTTTGCAGGATGAAAGCCTGCCAGTAACCATGTAATTATGGTAGGGTTCTTTAACTTGCACAGGGGATGGTTCTCCCTGCACAGGGGGCCTCCATTTAACTTTCCAATCCAAAGGATGGTGCACTTTATGGCATTCATCCCTGCAAATGATGCCAATGGAGTGTGTTCGGACACCGAAATTTTATTGTACACTGCAAAATACCGTAATGGTTAGATGTGACTGATCGCAGTAACAGTAGATAGATACAGACAACCCACTTTTTTGTTTCACTGAGAAATGGACTAATGGCCAGCCTCGGCGGCGAAGTTGGATGCGCATCTGACTTGTGATCAGGAAGACCTGAGTTAGATACCTACTGGGGTTGGCAACATTCTTTTTTGGAGGTTGATCATGAACTCTTTTCTACGGTCATTCTCTTCCTTCCGCTGATTCAAGAAGGGCAGTTTTCGGTTTCTGGCAAAAGAATGTGCACTTTACTGGTTAAGCGCTTATGTATAAGCTTGCCCAGGAAAAGTGTGCATAGGTAAATTGACTGGCTCAAAAATGACCTTAAATAGTTTTGACTTGGCCATTAAACTCCAATACTAACAAGCAAAATGCAAAATCAGCCATTTCTCTGCTAAATTGCGAGAAAAATAAAGAAGAAATTTTCTCCTAAAATCATGGAGATTCTCGGTAAAAAAGTTGACTGATTGCTTGCACTGAAAAATGAATTTACCCTTGTTTTGCAGGTTTTAAAAAAAAAAAATAACTGGGCTAACAGGAAAGTTAATATAGCAGCAAATAAATGCAATCAGAACAGACTGATTAGCCTTCACAGATGTGCAGGCTGATCTGTTCTTACTCTTTATTGGACACACTTCTATTAATGTGGTTTTTGCAAAGTGCTAAATTTCCCTGACTTTTACCAATCACATGCAGTTGTTGCAGTCACTGAAAGTTTCCTGCATTTCACAAAAAATACATCATTGATAGTTTCATATGTAGCACATGTTGCTGTTGCATGCAACTTAAGGGGAATGGGTACACCTTCAGGGGAGCCAACTCCTGCAATTTTTTTTGTCTCGAATGTTAAAAGGGGTCAACTCTTAAAGGAAAGACCTGGGGAGCAAATTCTTTCCTTTAAGAGTAGACCCCTTTTACGGTGGGACTGAGCCTGTCTAACGGTGAACAGGAAGTCCCGAAAGTTGTCTGCCTTTGAAAAATAGTGGAAAAATGGTCTAGGTGTTCTCATTCCCCTTAAAGGAAATAAAAATAATTTTGGTGAGCACAGAACTTAAGTTCAACTGGCTGGAAAACAATTTAATGAAAATAAGACCTGTGTGATGAGTGAAGACTCACATTAGCCTGCACAGTCTGATCAGAGCATTCGCTGTTTATAGTAACTTTTTACAAAGCCTTCTATGGCCTGTGGGATATTCAAAGAGCAGCAAATGAAGAATATGACCACTTTGGCTAGATGCACATGCTGATCCAATGCTTCATTTTAAGAAAAAGTTTTTTACATGTAAATGTATAAGAAACCACAATAGAGTATGTTTAGTGTATTTTACATGTACCCTATAGTCATGCTTCAAGATATGTTATAGAGAACAAAAATTACAAATACTGGAATCTCTTTGTTGAACCGGAAAAACAAAAAAAAAACAAAAATTTTAGTCAGTGCCGGCCAATACTTACAGTTAGAACTTTAGATGATTTGTTTGTTCGATTTGTAGTTTGAGGCTCCCATCGACACTATATAGGTCATTTTGGAGGTGTTGCTTCCAACTCTGTGGGACTTTTACCTGACATTGAGATAAAATGACATCTCAAGCTTTGTCACCCAATGAAACCAATAGGGTTTATTAGCACAGACGGTCCGACTCGCACAGCTTTGCTTGGGCAGGCTTAGATCCTCTAAGTGTATCCTCCAAGTGGTTAACAAGTACTCGTGTGCACTTGGTTTCAGCTCTGGATGAAAGCATCATGCAGCCCATCTATTTCTTCAAGCACCGATGGGTGGGGGCTGTACAATTAGGAGAGCACAACATGCAAATACTCAGATCAGCCTGCAAAATTGCGAATCAGAGTAGATCAGCCTAGGCATCTTTCTGACCAGTACCTTTGTTGTGAAGATACTTAACCCTTCTCTCGCTGAATATTCATTTTAGCCACACCCATCTCTGACTTTGAACCAATCAGATTACTTGATGTAATTTATTCCTGCAAATTCATAAATTGAATGTCAAACAGCGTAGATCCTGATCAGATGGCTTCTTCAGAAGCCATCTGATCTGGATCTACACTTTTTGCAAAGAAAGATAGGCTAAGGGGTTGTCGTGAACAGCAAGATAAGATTTAACTCAAAGTACAGCATCTGATCCAGCTAGAGTCATGTTACAGATCATTACGCTATACATGTAAATGTTTCAGTATAATGGACAAATCCTAAAAATAATGGAATCACCTCGCTGAACCAGTAGCACACTGGATTAGGAGAACACTGTTGCCGAGTTAATGATTGTATATGAGCTAGCGCTCGACAAAACAAAACATAAAACCTGTGCTACATATAGAGATTCAGATCATCTGTCTACGGCAAGTGTTTCACCTCATCTCACTTTGGATAGTACTGTGGCTACTGAAGGTGCATGTGAGCCCCATCAAGCGATTTTGGTACTTATCGCCTATGCGAGCAGCGAAGATTCAGACGAGCCTGCGCATCCGCGCAGTCTCGCCAGAACCTTCGCTGCTAGCTCATACAAGCAGTGAATCAAGAGAAACCTTCAGACAGAAAGCCATATCCCTGGCCCCTCTGAATGGCTGGGCATACGCAGTTAAAATTTGTCATGACGGAATGCTCGAAGACACAAATTCGCTTGGCAGGGCTCATGTGATCAGTGAATACTGATCAGGCTGCATGAATGTGCTGGCTGAGCTGCGTCTGCACTTGTCATTCAGCAAACTGCATAGACTCAGATTAATATGCGCCTGCGAGTTTTTGCTTATCTCTACAGCTATGTAAGGGATGTCTTTGTCTGACCTCAGTTGTTCTGTCTGCAACAGACAGTTTAAAGCCCGAATCGGCCATGTTAGAACACACAAACCGTAGCATTTCTCACATGTGATTAAGACTGGTCATTTCAGAAATTACAGACAAACTATTATTATGTAAGGCTAGACACTGATGAGACTGCTTGGATGCACAGGCTGAGGTCACACACAATGGCCTACAAAAACATGGATCACGACACAATGTGCAAAAGTTCAGATATCGAATCTATGTTTTGAAGCCTATGTTAGGCTTGTGGGATCAGTGAAGGTTCTGATCAGACTGGTGAATGTGAAGGCTGATCCAAGTTATCGCGTTGCAAAAGGACCAGCAGAGACTCCCGTCAACATGTACAGCACTCTGTTTTTTCTCCCAGGCTTCAAACAGCTCATGAGATCAGCAAAGACTGATCAGTGTATACAGTTATTACAGTCTAAGTGAAAACTGTTCATAGTGTTCGCTAGTCGCATTAACCCTTATCTTGCTGAATATTCATTTAAGCCACACCCATTTCTGTCTATCAACCAATCAAGTTACTTGATGTAATTTATTGCTACAAATTCATAAACTGAATGCCAAACACTGTAGATCCTGATCAGATGGCGTCTGAAGAAGCCATCTGATCAGGATCTACACTGTTTGCAAAGATAGGAGTTGTCGTGAACAGCAAGATAAGGGTTAACATATGAACCTGCAAATTTAGTCTTTACAATTGGGGTATTTGATTTTATTTCTGTTTGGATAGATATCTGTTTGGCTACAGAAGGCTCATTTGAGGGGCGTCATCAGTCTTCACGTATGCACAGGTTGATCCGAGTCTTCGGTGGTCGCATGTGTTTGTCATGTGCTGGATCATATGTAATGAGCACCTGTGTAAGGAAAATGGGGTTTCATTTTATTACTTCAGAAAAAAATGCTCATACACTCAAAATGAGAGAAAGCCTCCATTAAAAGAAGTGGGGAGGGATGTGCGCCGATATTCCAGTGACTTCAACTTAAAAAAATGAAATTCATAGGCATAACACCCATTACACATATCACGCATGTGCGTAAATTATAAAGTTTGCAATAAACAAAAAAACACACACAAAAAAAACAACAAAATAATAATAGTCTTCATTACATATTAACCCATTTTGTACCAGAAACCCCAAAACGGGTAGTTGGCAAACAGTGGAGGCCCAGGTCAGATGCAGCGTCTGATCAGGGCCTACACTGTTTGCAAAAAGTTAAGCCATTTTCCAAATAGATTTTGAAGAAAATACAACTTGTCACCCCTAAATTTTGAAATGGACTCCTGCTATATATAAGGAGGAAGATTCTTTCCGGTACAAAAAGGGTTAACAGTAAATATGGACTGCTCTTATGGGAAAGAAGTTGCTCCCTTAGTTGGGAGCAAATTTTTTCTTTTAAGAGTAGCCTCCTGTCTTGGAGAAACATGTTTTTACATAGATATTCCTTATTGTGCTGTAAAGATTTCATTGATGCATGTCCCACCCCCCACAGTGACCTTGAGGTCAAGGTCACAGACACAGACTTAGAAATTTTTCATTTTGGTAAAAAAATTGCGTTAAAGTTTCTAAGAGATTGTATCTTCTTACACTGAAGTTATATACTGTTCTAAAGATTTAATTGATGCATGTCCCACCCCCACAGTGACCTTGAGGTCAAGGTCACAAACTTAGAGAAATTTTACATTTTGGTTAAAGTTTCCAAGAGGTTGTATCTTCTGAACCCTTTGATAGATTTAGTTGATACTTACACTGAAGTTACATACTGGTCTAAAGATTTCATTGATGCATGTTCCACGCCCCCCACCCCCTCCCCCCACAGTGACCTTGAGGTCAAGGTCACAGACTTAGAAATTTTACATCTTGGTTAAAGTTTTGTGTTAAAGTTTCTAAGAGGTTGTATCTTCTGAACCCTTTGATAGATTTAGTTGATACTTACACTGAAGTTAATACTGGTCTTAAGATTTCATTGATGCATGTCCCACCCCCCACTATGACCTTGAGGTCAAGGTCACAGACTTAGAAATTTTACGTTTGGTTAAAGTTTTATGACAAAGTTTATAGATGCCTAAACTGTTCTAAACTCTTAAGACAAATTCAGTTGATACTTGCATCAATGTTGCATACCAGTCCAAAAATTTTGAGATGCATGTCGCTTCCCCACCCACAGTGACCTAGACCTCAGGGTCATGGACTTAGAAAGTTTACATTTGGTTAAAGTTTTATGACAGAGTTTATAGATGCCTGTTGCATAATGTTCTAAACTCTAAGACAAATTCAATTGATACTTGCATCAATGTTGCATACCAGTTCAAAGATTTCATTGATGCATAACCCACCCTGCTGCTTCAGTAACTTTGATGCTCTCACTCCCTTGGTCCATTTAGAAAGATTATGTTTGGTTTAGATTTTATAAGCACATTAATGATTCTTCTAGCTTCTTGACTTCTTTATTCATGTTACATACAAGCTCTAAAGATATATCAGAGGGTGGCACTGGCTGGGGGTATACGTGACCGACAGGTCACTGTCTCTAGTATTAATAATAGTCACAGGAAAAGGTCTTATTGTACATACATTTACTTTGTTTTTCAGAGAAATTCAGTTACTCAAAAGACTAAGACACAGGAATGTTATCCTTTTGGTGGAAGTGCTTATTAATGAAGAGAAACAGAAAATGTATCCTTTGGTATAATATATTATTATAATGTTATTAATCAAGTAAATTCATATTGGCCCAGTTACAGGTCTGCTGTATTGGCATGAGGCCGAAACTGGGCCAATGCAAAATTACTTGATTAATGACAGTTTTATTAATTGACACAATTAAAAAACATATTTATGATTTGACCTCCAATTTATATTGTTTGACCTGGTGTAATACAGGTTAGTCAATTAATAATATGTAATATGAATCATTATGCATATGGACATACTGGTACAGTATACATTGTACATGTACAAATCTGCAGTGATAAATATTTTGGGTCAATTCTAGAAAATTTATGATTTAAATATCAATATCATGTTTAAATTCTTTTAGATTTTTTTATGGAGAACAACATTTCAGGTTAATGGAGCACTCATCCAAGACAAGACATTACACTCCATGTATTCCAGTTCCATGGTGTATTCCATGCTTCCAAATGATAACCCTTTTATAGAACATATTAGACTAAAGGATAATAGTTGATCATTAACATGACACATTAGTGTGCTTGAATGGCATCTTTTTATCCTGAGACCTAGCATTTTTCAGATAAAATTGTTCACTACGGTAGTTCTCCTAAAATTTCGAACACCCTAAAAATTCTGACACCAAAAATTATTGTCCAAAATAATTTCCAAAATACCTGTAAAATTGCTAACAGTGACATTTTTTAAAGACAGCAATTTCTAAAATTTCAAACACTGAATTTTTTTAAGGAACTACCACTTCTGCACATAAAAAACATTGAAATATGTTAAATTCCTGTTAAAGTCATCCATTATTTTTCCTTTTGAAAAATTAATGGTTTCCCAGCTAAAGCCATTAATGTCCATATTAATGGCCTGTCATTTTGTGGAAATGGTCATTAAAAAGCAAGTCCAAGCATTAAATTGCAATTTATTTTATTGCACTGTAAAATTTATTGACCATTATAAAAGTAATGGCCCATTATTTTCATTTTGTGATGTTTTAATGCCCATGTTTTTGCAGCTTGAATGGCCATTACAGAAAAATGATGGCTATTAAAACTTTCTGTGTCTATCATTGGCCATCAACTATAATTTCATGGCCTTAAAAAGACATTGAATTAGATTTTCCATTTTTAATGGTCATTTAATATTTGCCTCCAATTATTAACAATAAAATTGTTATTTTAGAGGTGTTGACATTTTCATGGCCATTAATTTGTGACAAGGTTGTGTTGCAAGCCAAAATTATGACCACATTGGCTAGGTAGGTCTGAACTTTAAAATTTCAAACGGTGAAACTATTCGCCACCTCGAATTTCTAAAAATTCGAACAGCTGAAAAAATAATTATTTTATTTTGTTAGAAATTTTAGGAGAATTACCTTATATTTCTTATTTCTGGTCCAAAATTAGATTGTTGGTTGTAAGAATCCCATTTAAGATGTGGTGCTATCAAGAACCTTCAGTCTGTGTATCTACATGTATATGTGCATTTGGTCAAAAATAAGGAAAATAATACTGCTGGAAACCCCACTTTTGTCTGTATACTGTTCAGTACACAGATTGTAAACAAAATAAACTAGAATGCAGTCAATGGCGCTCCATTGCAAATCCCCACTCTTTCTCCACAGGTGCTCAGTACCAAATAACAACATGTACTTGTATTTGCAATTGAATTTGACTGACATGTGACCTTTTGACCCCTCCCCAAGGGCCAAAATCTGACCCTAGGGTAAAAAGTTTACTTGTATTACATTCTACTAATCATCCCCTTCAATTTGATATGACACATGACTATGTTCTGAAAAACTTAAATTTTGACCCCTCTCCCAGGGCACCAATCTGACCCCAGGGTCAAAATTTTACTTGTATTATATTCTACTAATCATCTCCTTTGATTTGATATGCTACATGTCTATGTTCCAAATAACTTTAATTTTGACACCCCAACCCCCATAAGTCCGACCCCTGGGACATGACCCGGGGGTCGCAGCCAAAATCCAGATCAATATGTTTTACATATTTCATTAATCATTACTTCTGCAAAGTTTGGTATCAAAATCTATAAAATTGGCTTTGTAATTGAATTTTATTGATATTTGACCTTTTGACCCCTCCCCAGGGCCCCTTAGGACGGGACCAAAAATAAATGTGCTGTTGCACACTCCGCTCATGTTAGCAACTCACACACCAAATTTGGTTGGATTCTGGTTAACAGTTTAGGAGGAGATAGCATACGGATGGATGGAAATATAATATCCCCTCCTCTAATGCAAGGGGATAATTAGAAAGAAGTGATGTTTCCATGAAACGTTTGCATACAACCTGGGAGTAAAATGAAAACAACCTACATATTTGGTGTTAACGTACTGTACATTACACTTTTCAAAATATACATGTTGATGTTATGGAAGCATAAACACCTTGAGTTCTTTACCCAAACATTTCCCTTTCTGTTGCTTATTATGCCCCCGGAATCTAAGAGATTCGGGGGCATATAGTTTTTGGTCTGTCCGTCTGTTTGTCCGTTTGTCTGTTTGTCCGTTTGTCCGTCTGCAAAAACTTTAACATTGGGCATAACTTTTGAATGGTAATAGATAGAGCTTTCATATTTGACATGTGTATACCTTATCACAAGACCTTTCCAGTGGTACCATAATTTTTGATTTCGTGACCTTGACCTTGACCTTTGACCTATTTTTTTCAAAATTTTTAAAAACATTAACATTGGCGCTGTCCGGGGGCATCAGTGTTTCACAAACACATCTTGTTTCTATCTGAGAACTCTAGCTTAGCCCCAGACAAATAGGAGTGACCAGGATAATGCCATAATTGGGGAAAAGTTTTCTTTATATCTCGGTAGAACAACATAATTTATGTCAGACAATTAACTGTTTTAGAGATGAGAAAGAATGTGCTATGTCACATGGGGTATTATTGTAATGGTCCCAAAATTTTCCTCCTAATCTGGAGCCATGCCCCTAAGTCATACTGAAGTACTGGTGAAGCCAGCCTCGGTAGTTCTTTTGGATGTGCCTCTGACTGGTGATCAGAAGGGCACACGTTTGATACCGGTCGGGGTTAGCAACATTCATCCTTGAAGATTTATCATTAAATCTTTTCTACTGTCATTCTCTCCCTTCGGCTGATTCAAGAAGAGCAGTCATCAGTTTCTGGTGTAAGAATGTGCACTGCACTGTTTATCGTTTATGAATAAGCCTGACCAGGAAAAGTGTGGATAGGTAAACAGAAAGTCTTGGCATGACCTAAATAGTGTTGACTGGGGAGGGGGGGCGTAAACTCAAGAAAAAAAAGAAGTACCGGTATTGAGCATGTCACTGTGTACTGGAAACCAGTGGTTTAAATAATTTTATCATAGAAACAGATATGGTTGGTATTTAAGGATTATTGTTGTCAATTCTCCATAAAAACGTACCGGTAAAACTGTATGTAGTGGGTATCAATTTGAAACGCCTTGATTCAAATAAATACCCACAAAGCAAAGTGGTTCTAGTGAATACTCACAGCATAACCCTTATCTTGCTGTTCACGACAACCCCTATCTTTGCAAACAGTGCAGATCCAGATCGATCAGGATTAACACTGTTTGGCATTCAGTTTATGAATTTGTAGCAATAAATTACATCAAGTAATTTGATTGGTTGATAGACAGAAATGGGTGTGGCTTTAGATGAATATTCAGCAAGATAAGGGTTAAGTTTATATGGGGAAATAAGGAAAATTCTCCTTCAGTAATTACCAAATACCTACCTTGTCTATTGCTATGTTTTATGCACCTTAACTCCCATGTCAGGTATATGATAATGGAATTCTGTGTCACACAGCTGCAGGAAATGTTGGAGAATGCCACTGGAAACAAGTTTCCCATCTGGCAAGCTCATATGTAAGTATATGTTGACTTATTTCAGTTCAAACACTTTGATTACTGATCTGCCGAAATGATCCAAAGTATTGGGACAGGCAGGCCTAAGCAAACAGTGCAGACCCAAATCACACTGCTTGTGAAGGAGCAGTCTTATCAGGGTCTACACTGTTTGCCATTACGTTTGCCCCTTTTGGGCGCCTTGCTGGATCATGAAACAAATTTGTTAAAATTTTAGGAGAATTACAGTAAGTCCTCAAAGTGTCTGAATTTTTAGGATTTTTACGGTATTTGGAATACACTAAATACACACTGACAGAATTTCTTGAAGAAGCAATCCAATTTTTATGCCCCCGCATCGGATGATGCCGGGGGCATAGAGTTTTTTGGTTTTCTGTATGTGTGTCCTTGGGTATGTGCGTACGGTTTCCGAATTTATGTCCTTCTGTACGAAAGTGTGTAAGTACGTAATCCTGTTAGACTCAGGTTAAAGTTTTTGTACAAGGTAGAACTTGAGATCATATTATCCAAACCATACAACAGATTTGGTTTATATTTAGTATAATGATAGATATAGGTCCAAAGTTTTATTCAGCATTACCCTCACCCATACCAATGACCTCAAGGTCAAGGTCACGAACTTAGAAATTTCTAACGTTTAAGACCCAGGTTAAGGTTTTTGTACAAGGTAGATTCTTGAGCTCATATTTTCAAAACCATACAATAGATTTGGTTTAAATTTATTATGATGATAGATATAGGTCCAAAGTTTTATTCAGCAATACCCCCATCCATACCCATGACCTCAAGGTCAAGGTCGCAGACTTTGAAATTTTTAATGTTTAAGACCCAGGTTAAGGTATTTGTACCAGGTAGAACTTGAGCTCATATTTTCCAAACCGTATAATGAATTTGGTTCATATTCAGTATGATGATACATATAGGTCCAATGGTTTATTCAGCAATACCCCCACCCATACCCATGACCTCAAGGTCAAGGTCACAAACTTAGAAAATTTTTAATCTTTAAGACTTTGGTGAAGGTATTTGTACCACATTGAACTTGAACTTTTATGATTAATTCGGTTCATATTTGGTTTGATGATAGATGCAGGTCCAAAGTTATATTCAGTAATACCCCCACCCATGCCTATGACTTCAAGGTCAAGGTCGCAGACATAGCAATTTTCAAATTTAAGTATGTTAATAGCTTATATTTTCCAAATTTTATAATGGATTTGCTTCATATTTCGTATGACAATAGTTGCAGGTCCAAAGTTTCATTGAGCCATACCCTTTAAATAATGTTAACGTTTGTAAAGGCCTATTTGCCTATTTTTTCCAAACCATTTGATTGATTGAGTTCCTATTTGGTATGTTGATAGTTATTTTTCCAAGGTTTAATCAGCCATACACCAATCTATGCCAATGACCTAAGGACAGGTATTATTGTAATATGTCATGTTTTTGCGGGGTGGGGTGGGGGGGTGGGGGGTGGGTAGACCCCTGGGTGGGGGCATTTGTGTTGTTTTGACACATTTCCAGTTTTTTTAAAAAGTAGTGATGGCATGTGTAAACTTGGACACCTTGAGGACTTACTGTTACATGCAGGGTTACGGCGTCCCAAAGGTAATCTCTGGCAGGTGAACTGGCAATTGTAGGGCAAGGCACAAGAAAGATGTTATATACAAGACATAAATTATTAACAATAACTATATACATCAATACCAAACGGCCCCCACTCATCGGGGCTTGAAGAAATATATGGGCTGCATGATGCTTCCATGCAGAGCTGAAACAGACCCGCACACGAGTACTTGTAAACCACTTAGAGGATCTAAGCCTGCCCAGGCAAAGCGGTGAGAGTCGGCCCGTCCATGCTTATAAACCCTATTGGTTTCATTGGGCGACAGGGCTTGAGATGTCGTTTCATCTCAATGTCAGGTAAAAGTCCCACAAAATTGGAAGCAATGTCTCCAAAATGACCTTTACAGTGTTGACAGGGACGTTAAACCTCAATTCACACAAACAAACAAAAACAACAATACCAACACTTAACACTATATTTGTTTCTATAACCTTTCACGGTGCTTTTCCCAAAGGCAAAACTGTGTTTTGTGCTCGGGACTGTGACATGAAAATTATATAGAAACAAATAACACAAAGTATACGAATAAAGGAAAACTAATCAAACCAAAGAAAAAAATATGCCGGCAAAAAAAAAGCGGATATGTCCACTTTGAGTGGACCTAAGTCATTTCACTAGTGCACTGATTAGCAGATCATTCACATTCCTGTTCCCATTTTCTCAAGACCGACCATTTTCTCAAGCAGTCTGATTCGATAGACTGGAGAAGTCGTAATCGACCCCATGACTCCTGGATTATGAGGAAAGTGGATAAACCACCACACTACAGAGTACGGAGGCTTTACTTCGTTAATAGAGTGGTCCAGACGACGACGGCACCCAAATCTGGCTTTGCCCGCCTATGCTCGACACTATGGCACGATGACCGTCGTCACTCTATATACCTGCTCATATAGAGCATTAAGTCACTCCACCTCGTCACCTAACATTGATTGCCGTCAAAGCTTCGGCGTTTGGCTTGGCATAAACTTGTGGTGATACGTACTTCCATAAATTCTGACCCACTGCCGACATAATAATTTTTAGGGTATTTATGTCTATCAGCCATACAGGAAAATCATGCATACCTGTGCTGGCTTGATAAAATTTTGTGAAAAATAGATACTGGCAAAAATTATAGCCATGAAGCAAATTTCAGCAGAAAATGGATCTCCGTTACAATTGCATTTCCTGTGGAGAAAAAAATGATAAAATTTCCATACAGCTCAATGTTAACTCCTGTCAGTACAAATCACCACAACAACGTGATGGGCATGAAAAATATATATATATCACACTATTTGGCGCTTGGCAACTTTTTAGGCAAACTCCATAAAAATCAGACTTGTAACGGCCTACTCTCTACAAGAAGTAATTAATAATCTACAAACAGACCTAGATAATGTTCACACATGGTGCAAACAAAATACAATGGTACTCAATGCTCAAAAAACTAAAAAAATGAACATATCAACAAAAAGCACAAAATCAGAAAATACTAAATCACCTACCCTACACATTCAAGACCAAGAAATTGAACTGACAGACACTGAAAAACTACTAGGAGTACATGTAGACAACAATCTTAAGTGGAAAACACATATACAATCAACTATTAAAAATGCAATGCACAGCTCTACCTACTTCTCAGAATCAAACAATATCTTGATCTGCATTCTAGAAAGTTATTCTTTAATTCATACATACTACCACACTTGGACTACTGCTGCACTATCTGGGGAAACTGCAACAATGAATTACTCTCCGACATTATCAAATTTCAAAAGAGAGCTGCCAGAATCATCTTAGACAAAAGTTTTGATACCCCTTCAAGTGAATTATTCAAAGAACTAAATTGGATGACCTTTGACCAAAGAATTATGTACAAAAAGTAAATTCTCATGTATAAATCTATAAATGAACCATCTTTTCCAATGTATATGAAAAATAAATTCCAAACAGTAAATCACAGGCATAACTTGAACCTCAGATCAGTACAGAATGCAGACTTTGCTATACCAAAACCCAAAATAGAACTTTTTAGGAAATCATTCAGCTACTCTGGTTCAAGGTTATGGAATGACATACCAACACATGTACGAAATTCTGATACTCTCTGGAAATTTCAAACTGCCTATGTCAGGTGGTTATTCACCAGCTGAATCATTTGCATTACAATGACTCCTTATATAGCTATTACAGCTATTTTATTGTTGTTATGAAAATTTTTGTTGTAACTGGTTCACTGTTTATATGTTGTATATTATGTTGACTGTGTATATGTTGTATATATGTGAGGCCCGCATGGAAGATCGGGAAAACGAATGCGCAAGCCTCGTTAAATAAAGACGTTACTTACTTACTTACTTACTTACTGCATGGCGAATAGCTTCCCCACAAACTGCCCATGAATGCATCGCATGATATATGCATAATAGGTGCGTGGCGATACATATTTTGCCTCCTTATTTCATCTAAAATACTTCAGTTGCGCTGCTTTGCCATATACCTACTAAACATAATTTAGATGTGCAAAAGCACCAGATAGGCTTCTGTTTCATCTCGTAATACTTGCAGTAATTCTCCGAAAATCTTAACAAATTTGTTTCTGGATCCAGCAAGGAGTCCAAAATGTACAAACATGACGGTATGTCAAACAGTGTAGACCCTGATCAGACCGCTTCTTCAGGAGCAGTCTGATCTGGGTCTGCACTGTTCAGTTAGCCCTATCTGTCCCAATACTTAATATCATTACAGTACACAAAACATACCTTTTTAAGCTAAAGTAAGAAAATTTCCCTTTATTATCCACATATATTACTTTGCCTTTGCTGTTTGTTTTGAAGCTAAACTTTGTCAATAGATGACCTGTGTTGATGGCAAGGAATTCAGTCACACTCTGCATATGAACAGAATGTTCTGAGTCTTTTTGGTCTAGGTTTTTCATGCCCCTGTCATTGGAAAAATGGTGGAAAGGGCATATTAGTGTTGCCCCTCTTTGTCCATCAGTGTCAGTGTTCACATTCAAGATGGCGTTAGCAATTTTATGTTTAAGTTTTCTGAATTCTGCTGCCAGGCGGAGGCATCTACATGTATGTCCTTGACACTTTTCTACAGTACTTACCCAAAATATTCAGACACCGCAACTCCATACCATACTTGTTCTAAAATTTGAACAAGTACAACTTACTACCCGATGTTGTGTTAAGAACAGCTTGATGAGTGGCAAACAGTGTAGACCCTGATGATTTGTTTGATTTGCGGTTTAACGTCCCCGTCAACACTAGAAAGGTCATTTTGGAGACGAGTCTACCAATTTTGTGGGGCTTTTTCCCCACATTGAGATGAAATGACATCTCAAGCCCTGTCGCCCAATGAAACCAATAGGGTTTATTAGCATGGACGGTACGCCTCGCACCACGGTTCCTGGACAGGCTTAGATCCTCTAAACGGTTTACCAGTACTAGTGTGCGTAGGCCCTGATGAGATGCCGCATTCTGCGACATCCCATCTGGGTCTACACTGTTTGCTCATGCCTGTCTGTCTGAATACATACGGTAAACACAGTAATCTGTGCCTAAGCTGAAGTTTTACTTGTATATTTCAGGTATTTTTTACAGTTGATAGACGGCCTAGAATACCTCCACAGTAAGAATATTGTTCACAAAGATATTAAACCAGGAAACTTGCTAGTCACTACAGATCAAACTCTCAAAATCACAGATTTAGGAGTTGCTGAGGTAATTATCACCCACTTCCAACCACCACTATGATCTCCAAATCTTGCGCCTTTCCAGACACAAACAAGAAAATTATATAAAATGATACCGTAGATAACTATTATCCTGTTGAACATGACAACCCCCGCAAAGAATCCATCTGGTCTGGATCTACACTGGCATTCTGATTGTGAATAGAATGAATACATTATATTAAGTAATTTGATTGGTTGATGGTCAGAAATAAGTGTAACTTAATTGAGAAATAAGTGTAACTTAATTGGGCCCCGTCAAGCGATTTTGGTACTTATCGCCTATGCGAACAGCGAAGGTTCAGGCGAGCCTGTGCATCCGTGCAGTCTCGCCAGAACCCTAGCTGCTCGCTCATACAAGCAGTGAATCAAGAGGAACCTTCAGACAGAAAGCCATATCCCTGGCCCCTCTGAATGGCTGGGCATGCACAGTTAAAATTTGTCATGACAGGATGCTCGAAGACACAAATTCGCTTGGCGGTGCTCAATAAATACAGAGGCACTCACGCTGTAACGACAGTATTTGTTCCCTAACTATTTGCCGCTATTGCCAATATGCCGCTATAAAGAATCCCAATATTGAGTAGTATAATAGGACTTCACTTAACCCTTTTTGTACCACATTACGCAAACATGCCTATACAAATACATTGCCACCTTTATTGCCGAAAAAATGAAAATTTTATGATGAAAAATTGCGATATTTTTCTTATTTCTGCTCCAAATATAGCTTGTGGGCACTCGTTAGAACCGCCTCATCGAGGCGGTTCTAACGAGTACCCACAATCTATAAGGTATACCCCTGGAAACCCAAGTTTTACTATATATATAAAAGTGGGGTTCGAGGGGGCCAAAATTATATAGGTGTGTTTTCATGATGAAATGGAATCTTGCTCCTTATATATAGCAGGAGTTCATTTCAAAATTTAGGGGTGTCAGGTTGTGTTTTCATCAAAATTTATTTGGAAAATGACTGAGCTTTTAGCAAACAATGGAGGCCCTAATCAGACGCCGTGTTCTGCGGCATCTGATCTGGGCCTGCACTGTTTGCCAGGGTACCTGTTCAGGGGTTTCTGGTACTAAATGGGTTAATTACCGTAAAAATTTGGCTATAAGACGAGGATTTTTCCCTCCAAAATGCTCCAAAATGAGCCCAAAAAAGTGACCCCGTCTTATAGCCGAGGTCATGGACTGCAGGCTTTTTTCCGGCAATGTCCACCGAAGACCAGACATACGGAAAAGCCGATCGGTGATTTTTGAATTGATATAAATCGCCGCCCACAAACCACCACTACGATTTTTCTGCACGCGATCGGTAAATGACGTCATCCTACGCCATTATCCCCACACATGTTTAATGTCATTGCATGTATCTCTTTCATAAAAAAAATGTTTGGAACCGGTAAAAAATATTTTGCCGATAGCTAAGTAGTTGTGAATAGAGGTGGATAGAAAATCAGTGCTTTGCACAGCTCCCGAATTATCCATAGAAGCTCCGTGTCAATAACCAACAACAGCGTTCGACTTGTCCCGCCAACGTCTGCTATTTGGCGCCAAAACATAACCATTCATGAGATCATAGAATAGTCCGATTTTTTAGTGCAAACATTTAGCGTTAGATGTAGCTAATAGTCTGAAGAGCAATTAAATCATTTTCACATTGATTGTGGTTTAAATTTTATGACTGGAGGATAAACGCAAATTAGAGACATAACTTGACCATATTTTCACACCTTATTGACACGCACCGCAGGGTGGCAATTATAGGACAGGGATTAACAATAATGTCATACTTGAACCGTAATAAATACACAGACGGTTTGTCTCTGAATTGACAGCGATTTACTTACTGGTCTAGTTTTACCGTATTTAAGGACTCAAAAAGACTGGCAGTTGTAGACGTTTTTTTTTTTTTGCACTTTTCCCGACCGAGCGTCATAAGGTCAAAGTACACCTGCCTGGCTTGATTTCAGTCTTGTCCCGGACGCAGTTTTCAATCTAGGCTGCGCCATTGCGCCCTGGGCCCGCTTTTTACATGAGGGGCGCACTAGAGATTATTCAATGGGCCCGTCGGGCGCAACTGTAGAATTTGTGACTGTTTCTTCTGCCGAGTTCATTTTTGCGATTTTCTCGTGATTTTTCGGCTGCCTGGTGCGTATTAATGAGTTTTATCACAAACCACATGTTACCCAATCAAAATAACTCGGAAAAACGTTTTGTTTTATCTGTTTAACTAGTAACAATTCTTATTTTTCAAACCCAAATCGATGTTTTGTTTACCGGGGATGCGGCCATGTTCGGTATACTTGTATGCGCCGGGCGGCTTACGCCGTATTCGTGTGCGCCGTGCGGCTTACGCTAAATACTGGACCGAAATACCGCAAAATACCGAGGCCGGCGCTATTAATTAGAGTTCTTCTCTTCAAGAAATAAGCATTCATTTTAAATAAAACTTGTATTTAACCCTTGAGCAAGACACTTTATCCAAATGACTTTGTACTGGTTAGCAGAGGTAATGCGCATATGTGACCAACTCAGTATTAGAAGATGGATAGATAGACTAACAGAATAGATTTTGTCTGTGATGTTTAACTTGTTTTGTGTCCATTTTTATCATGCAGCCAAAACCTAAAGACAAATCTGGCAACTTTATGTAGTATAATTTAAGGGCCCCCTAAATTTCCGAATGGCCCCCTTTTCCAAGGCCTGTGGGCCCAGAGGGCCCCCAAACCCCAAATCCTAGATTGAACACTGCGGACGGCCGGGAAATGGATTTGTCAGCCACTGTCGTTTATTAAATAGAAGTCTGTGTAGCCTAAGCCAGCAAGGCATGTACCGGGCTGACAGGGATACGACGTATCGGCCCGACGTTTGCCGCTATTTTACAAGCGAAGACACAGAATGTCAACAGACATAAACAAGCGGCCAAACAAGCCATGTTAGGGTTAAGTAGAGGGGTTTTCTGACGAAAAAAGGCCGATTTCTCACATCAAAAATGGCATCTGGCGGTAGCAGATAGGCCCCGACAGATATGACAAAAATTTGACCCGTCTTATAAAAGAGTATAAGCAAAATCCCACCTTAGAAAAACTGAAAAAGGGGTCCCGTCTTATCGCTGTATAGCCGAATCTTTACGGTACTCCAAAAAACAAAAGTTGTGGACATTTGTTAAAATCACCGGTAACAAATATACACAACATTTATTTATTGGGGTATTAAATTATTACAATTCTTGAATATCAAAATACATTCCTTTGGAATTGTCGTTATAATAAGTTGTGTCGTTATATCGAATGTCTGTATAAAGAGGGCTGACTGTATATACAGCAGAATTAGGGTTAAACTAAAAAGAACACTGATTCAATACTTACCTGAAGTATAAGCTATTGTGAGACAGTAAAACAAAGCCACAGAGTATAACAAATACATGTATATTTATTATACTCCCACATAAGATTGCCAGATCATCCTAAATTTTGGAACTGAAGCACAGTTCAGACCAGAAAACTAGCTAGAATAGCCATCCTTTAAATTCATGGTTTCTAGGATGGACAGATAATGTGGGAGTCAGCCTTTGTTGAAACTTTCAAATTTTTTTTCTCCAGATTTACTTGTCGTTAGGCTTCAAAAAGTGGGTGAAAGAAAGAAAACTTTGAAACGGCTGCCTGCTAAATTAAATTGGTGCTTTAAAGGTCATTTATTACGAAAATTTACATATTTCTAGAATTAAGTATGCTGAATGAATACATTAACTGAAAACTGTATGAAAATATTCCCATTTGTTTAAAAATTATGCTCATTTATATCTGATATGTACCGGTTTTCCACTTAGGGTAACCTCCCTTGAATTTTGGTTGATTGCAAAATTTTGTGACATCATAGTGGATATGAACTTTTTGAAATAATTTTAAAACTTTCTATGATTTTATTATACGCTTTTCTTATGTCCACTGATGGTTGTGAATCAAATTAATAACTGGATATAAATTTGAACTTTCATTTCTAAATTAAAATGTTTATTGAAGTTTTAAATGAAATTTTAAAATGTTTAAAGCAAAAAAGTTCATTCATAGATTCTTAAGTTAACCCTTATCTTGCTGTTCACGACAACCCCTATCTTTGCAAACAGTGTAGATCCAGATCAGATGGCTTCTGAAGAAGCCATCTGATCAGAATCTGCACTGTTTGACATTCATTTTATGAATATGTAGGAATAATTTACTTCAAATAATCTGATTTGTTCAAAATCAGAAATGGGTGTGGCTTAATTGAATATTCAGCAAGATAAGGGTTAAGTTAGGGCAATTCCAGAATTAGTCAGGGGGGGTGGGTGGGAGGCACTTTTTAGCTCACCTGTCACGTAGTGACAAGGTGAGCTTTTGGGATCACTTTTTGTCCGTCGTTCGTCGTGCGTGCGTGCGTCCGTGCGTGCGTCCGTAAACTTTTCTTCAAACGACATCTCCTCCTAAACCACTGATCGTATTTTGACCAAACTTCACAGGAATGATCCTTAGGTTGTCCCCTTTCAAAGTTGTTCAAATGGTTCCGGTCCGTTGCACATATAGGTCACAGTAGTCAAAAATAGATTTTTTTCACCGCAAACTTAAAAAATCTTCTTCTCTGAAACCGCAAGGCCCAGGTCTTTGATATTTGGTATGAAGCTTCATCTAGTGGACCCCTACCAAGATTGTTCAAATTATAGTGCTGGGGCCAAAAATGCCCCCGCACGGGGGCCCTTTGGTTTTACATGGGCTTATATAGGGAAAATCTTGAAAAATCTTCTTCTCTTAAACCGCAAGGCCCAGGTCTTTGATATTTGGTATGAAGCTTCATCTAGTGGACCCCTATCAAGATTGTTCAAATTATAGTGCTGGAGCTAAAAATGCCCCCGCACGGGGGCCCTTTGGTTTTACATGGGCTTATATAGGGAAAATCTTGAAAAATCTTCTTCTCTGAAACCGCAAGGCCCAGGTCTTTGATATTTGGTATGAAGCTTCATCTAGTGGACCCCTACCAAGATTGTTCAAATTATAGTGCTGGGGCCAAAAATGCCCCCGCACGGGGGCCCTTTGGATATACATGGGCTTATATAGGGAAAATCTTTAAAAATCTTCTTCTCTGAAACCGCAAGGCCCAGGTCTTTGATATTTGGTATGAAGCTTTATCTAGTGGACCCCTACCAAGATTGTTCAAATTATAGTGCTGGATCTAAAAATGCCCCCGCACGGGGGCCCTTTGGATAAACATGGACTTATATAGGGAAAATCTTAAAAAAATCTTCTTCTCTGAAACCGCAAGGCCCAGGTCTTTGATATTTGGTATGAAGCTTTATCTAGTGGACCCCTACCAAGATTGTTCAAATTATAGTGCTGGATCTAAAAATGCCCCCGCACGGGGGCCCTTTGGTTTTACATGGGCTTATATAGGGAAAATCTTGAAAAATCTTCTTCTCTGAAACCGCAAGGCCCAGGTCTTTGATATTTGGTATGAAGCTTCATCTAGTGGACCCCTACCAAGACTGTTCAAATTATAGTGCTGGAGCTAAAAATGCCCCCCACACGGGGGCCCTTTGGTTTTACATGGGCTTATATAGGGAAAATCTTGAAAAATCTTCTTCTCTGAAACCGCAAGGCCAAGTTCTTTGATATTTGGTATGAAGCTTCATCTAGTGGACCCCTACCAAGATTATTCAAATTATAGTGCTGGGGCCAAAAATGCTCCCGCACCAGGGCCCTTTTGTTTTACATAGGCTTATATAGAGAAAATCTTGAAAAATCTTCTTCTCTGAAACTGCAAGGCCCAGGTCTTTGATATTTGGTATGAAGCTTCATCTTGTGGACCTCTACCAAGATTGTTCAAATTATAGCCCTGGGGCCAAAAATGCCCCCGCTCCGGGGCCCTTTGGTTTTACATAGACGTATATAGGGAAAATCTTGAAAAATCTTCTTCTTTGAAACCACAAGGCTTAGGTCTTCAATATTTGTTATGAAGCTTCAGCTAGTGGACCTCTATAAAGATTGTTCAAATTATAGCTCAGAGACCAAAAATGCCTCCGCCATGTGGCCCTTTGGTTTTACATAGACTTATAAAGGGAAAATCTTTAAAAATCATCTTCTCTGAAACACAAGGCTTAGGTCTTTGATATTTGTTCTGAAGCTTCAGCTAGTGGACCTCTACCAAGATTGTTCAAATTATAGCCCTGGGGCCAAAAATGCCCCTGCTCCGGGGCCCTTTGGTTTAACATAGACTTATATAGGGAAAATCTTGTTTTACATAGACTTCTATATGCAGGGTAAACCTTTAAAATCTTCTTCTCTGAAACCAGAAAGCCCAGGTCTTTCATATTCGATATGAAGCTTCATCTTGTGGACCTCTACCAAGATTGTTCAAATTATAGCCCTGGGGCCAAAATTGACCCTGCCCGGGGCCCACTTGTTATACATTGGATCAGGTGAGCGAACCAGGGCCCTCTGGGCCCTCTTGTTTAAAAACCCCACCACCCGTAAAATATAATTTTCCCTGACCCCCAGTACCCATGAATTTAAAAAAAATGAGAACCCCGCCACCCCCTATTTAAGAATAAATTCAATACCCCATCCACAGTCCATAAAAAATTTTTTTACCCCCACCAACCGTAAAAAAAAAATGTATGTATAAAATTACCCCCCCCCCCCCCCCACACACACACAAAAAAAAAAAAAATCAATGAATAAATACAGAAATGTTAAAATGGTTAAAGGCTGGAGTGATTTGACTGTACTCAACAGCTGTATACTTTGTTTCCTTTTTAGAACATGTCATAGAAGAATATATAGGTTTTTCAAGCCTATGGTCACATCTGAATTAGTATAAAGAAGAGGGATGCTGCTCAGGGGTCCCTTCAAGAATGAGAAATATCTGCATGTCAGAAGAAATGAACTGTCCAGTTTCCTGACCAGTTGATTCTGGAGACTTACATCAAAGGGATAAATCGGGCTAGAAGGCAGACATTTTGCAAGAACCTCTGTCTAGTTCTGTACTGCATATGTGCAAATAGTGAAGGCTCTGGTGATACTGTACAAATGCACAAGCTCACAAGAGCCTTGGCTGGTGATATATGTGTTTAGTACCATTACTCATAGGAATGTCCATCAAGGTTTTTGTGTTTGGGTTGTATGTTTCAACAACTCTTAAGATCATATGTAGACTCATCCAAAAGTCTGGTAAGTTCAGTAATTGAACGGACAACTCTTACTTTATGAAGCGAGTACTCAACCACTACAACACATCATGGTTGTTGAAATCAGAGGGCCACATGAAGGATTAGTTTTTAATTTAATAGTGAAATTAAAAACAATTTAGACATCTAAAAATATGCTATGCTATTCTAAACTTTTAAAAAAATAGATTTGTACCTGGCAGTGTTGTTGCTTGTGTTTTTGTTAGTCACTTAAGGTGACATGGAACATAATCGAGATACCGGTGCAATTTGGTGCATTCTGGTGCATTCTAAGACCCTTTTTAGCCTTTATATTTGTGACATTTTTGGGGGCATTTTTTTTTTTAAATTGAGAAGATTGTTGTGAAGTTTTTTTATTCCATTACAAGCTTCTGAGATGTTCCTTGAATACTCCCATGTAAATGACACACATCTCTGCCTTTAAATGCATGGGTGAAAGTTGCCCGAAATCCAAATACTGAAAAATTGGCTGGGGGTCAAGGGGGCCGCCTAGGCCCCCTTGTGAGTCCAGGGCAATGCCCTGGTGGGAGCCCAGGGGGCAAAGCCCCCGGAAGCTCCTTGATTTTAGCAATTCAGAACCCCCTAAAACCCCTAAAAATTGACAAATTTTTTCTGCATGAAAAAACTAAAAATAAGTCCACACCTAAAAAAAAATTGAGCAGGGGTTCCCCCCACTAGGCGGTGGCCAGCTTTGTTCACCCCCCACCCATAATAATCCCGGCCTTCAAAAGAGTTGGGCAAAGACAGAGTGAAGAAGAAGTGGGTGGGGTGTCTGAAATGCAAAGTAAACAAAGTTTCCAGAACACCTTCTTCTTCAATTGATAGAACTTTTGGAAAATTGATAAATGTAATTAAATGCCACATACCTTAAACGCCCCTTTTTGTGCCTCCAATCCAACAAATTTATCATAAATATAACAATGATGGCTGATTTTTCCACTCGTTTTCCTAGCGTGTTCACAATAAATGCCTGTCCTTTACTGTCTATCTATCCATCTATCTTCTAATACTGAGTCGGTCATACTTAGCCATTACCTCAGAGTCATACTTGGTCATTACCTGGGAGTCTTTTTTCGGAAAATCGTCACCCCCCCCCCCCCCCCCCCCCCCCGCAATTTTCTCCTCGGATCTGCATGAATCACAAGATCGTCAAAATCGGACCTCTGATCCGCGGTTATACGCGTTTCCGCGGAACTTTCACATCCCTGAATTATAAAAGATGCGCGAAACCTCTCGTGGGGCGAAACCTCATAGTGGCGAAACTCTTGGTGGTGAAACATCCGATGGCGAACTTGTTTGGTGGCGAATCCTCTGTAAACGCTGTGTTTCACCCAAAGTTCTGTGTTTTACCCAAAAACATGTAAGCAAACATTCGGAATCATTCGGGCGTTTCACCGCCGTTAAAAAAGAGAGAAGTTGAATTTCTACCCGTAATTAATTAATTACCGTTAGAGTAGTTTTCTACCCATAATGATTTAATTGTGGGTTTGACAATGACCCCCACTAGGCATGGAATTCAATTTTCTCTGGACACCCCCACCCGTGAAATACAATATTCACCCGACCCCACCACCCGTACAAAAAAATATCGGGGGCCGCCCGCCCTCCCCCCATGGCTAATTCTGGAACCGCCCTTAATAAAAATGCTTTTTGCATGTCTTATAAACACATAACATACAACTGTATCCTGTTTGATCAACATACAAACATGTAATCTGAAATTTAAATTATTTTAATGTTATTTGAATTTTAATTTATAGACCTTAGGTTTAAAATTAGAAGAAATTGTTTCTGAGTTTTGACTGAGATCAATTTCATTGATATTATAAGGTGGTTAAGTAATTTCTGATGATTGTTAAAATGTATTGATTGTTAAAAAGTTCAAAGAATTTTTGTCAACTATGTACAGAACCCAGGAAGGGACATGATTTTTTATTTTTATTATGTTGTGCGAACAAGATAATATCTTGAGCGGACAAGATATTATCTTGTTCGAACAACATATTATCTTGTGCGGACAAGATATTATCTTGTGCAGACAAGATATGATCTTGTTCGCACAACATAATATCTTGTGCGCACAAGATATTATCAAGATATTATCTTGTTTGCACAACATATTATCTTGTTTGCACAACATAGATCTTGGGAAATTGTGCGGATAATATCTTGTGCGGCCAAGATCTATGTTGTGCAGACAAGATAATATCTTGTTCCCACAACTTAATATCTTGTGCGGACAAGATAATATCTTGTCTGCAGAAGATAATATGTTGTCCGCACAAGATAATATCTTGTGCGGACAAGATATTATGTTGTGCGGACAAGATATTATGTTGTGCGGACAAGATAATATCTTGTCTGCACAAGATAATATGTTGTCCGCACAAGATAATATCTTGTCCGCACAAGATATTATCTTGTGCGCACAACTTATAAAATAAAAAAAAAACATGTCCCTTCCCGGGTTCCCTAACTATGACATCATAGAATACTTCATGAATATTTATTTCAAGGGAAGTCAACATGTAGAGACTTTTATATTTTTGAAATATTTCAGACTGAATTGCAATGTCTCAGAAACTAATAAAGATAATTTGATCCAGTTTTCAGATTTCACCCACCTGAAGCAGTGTGCTTTTAGTTCATAGTGATTTCACTATCATGATAAATGACCTTTAAGGGGTATTTTTCATGAATTTACCAGTTTACATGTGCATGTATGTTGTATCTGGCAGGGGCTAGACAGATGTTTTGCAGACAACACTTGTGAATCAAAAATTTGAACTAATTTAAATTACCTGGTGAGAAAACACCGTACAGTCGAACTTCAATGGCTAGAACACATTTGGATCCATGAAAATCTGTTCGAGACAGGGGTAGTTCGAGCCACTGAGGGTTACTGCCAGGAGGCCTAGCGGGGTTGATCTTGGGACATATTTTCGGTGTTCTATAAACATGTATGTGAATAGAATGAATACATTATATTAAGTAATTTGATTGGTTGATGGTCAGAAATAAGTGTAACTTAATTGGGCCCCGCGAGGCGATTCTAATGAGTACACACAGCATACATCTGCAAGATAAAAGTCAAATATCTCCTTAATTATCTCACTCTACTTTGTATGTAGAGGAAATCTATAGGGACTCAAAAACGAGTTCGACTCAGCCATGGTAAACGAGCCATCGGTGTACGAGCCATCGGAGTTCTACCGTAATTATTTATACTCCATAAATTGAACAATTGCACATACATGTAGCTCATATCTTGCAGGAGTTAGACAGGTTTTCAGCAGACGACACTTGTAAAACAAGTCAGGGTTCGCCAGCATTCCAGCCCCCAGAAATTGCCAATGGTTTAGATAGCTTTAAAGGTTTCAAAGTAGATGTGTGGTCATCAGGAGTTACACTGTAAGTCTTGCTTTTAACCTAAAAAAGTTCAATGCCTGCCAGGTTGGCAACTTTCTTTCTTGGAGATTGATTATGAAACGTTTTCAATGTTCATTCTCTCCCTTCCATTGACTCAAGAAGGGCAGTTGCCAGTTTCTGGCAAATGATAGTGCACTGTACTGGCATTTGTATATGTTCTGTGCAAAGTGGACATTTGTACAATTCTGGAATTGTCCTGCGCAAAAAAGGAATTCTTACCTTGCGCAACAGTTCCGGAATTTTACCTTTACAATTCTCAAGAGATTGGGTATTATCGATTATTTGTCAAGGTAAATGTCTCTGTGCAAAGTAGGAATAATTTGGACAAAGTTAGAATCAAACTAGAGCCAGTGTTTATGAAACACAATGCCCCCAACTGCTTGACCCTAACACTGCTTGTCCCTAACAGTAATTGAGATATCTTGTTTTTATGTGGCTGTAATGCTGAAATTACACAAGAAAAGCTGTAGTTAATCAGGTCGTTTATTTATCACCCCCTACTAGTTTTTTAAGTTACAGGATAATAGCTCATACAGTTTTAGAGATACAGTCAAACTTGTCTTAGTGGCCACCTTTATTAAGCGAGCAACCTGTCTTAAGCAAGCATGCATTAAGTTCCACAAACTATTCTTCCGCGAAAAACAAAGAAGCATAATACCTTGCATCTTTTATCCAGTGTTTTTCATGTAACTGTAATGCTCTAAGATACTGTTCATGAACTATGGGTCCAAATTTGTATGTGGTCATCGTTGAATCAAATCCTAAACCGTAGTATAGTGGATATGGAGCAATGAGTTCTCCTTCAGAAATGCGTTGCAGGATCTCATCTGCATTTGGAATCGAACCCTTGCATGTGGAGGACAGTTTCACTGTGATTGGGTTCTTTCTCTCCTCTCGAAACACCATGAGCTTTTCGAACTTTCGTCACTTTGCATTGTAAATGATTTTAGTGTGGTATGTAATGGCTTTGGAATTGATATCTATCCCATAGATAGTGTTCTCCCAACATCTAGAGACTGGAAATATTTTGATTGCAGGAATAATGAAGCTTGCACGTGTACAAATTTCGCTTGAAAGCTCACTCACAAGAAAATTACAAGGAGGCTTTGTCAGTCTTTGAAACATAATATTTATATGAAAATGAAGGGTGATAACTTTTCTTATACTTATCTCTGTTATAAAATATATGCACGAAAATTAAAATCAACATTTAAGAAGGACGGACGGACGAACAGGGCAAAACCAATATGCCAAAACGCGAAAAATTTCAAAGGGCCATAACTCAAGAAAAAAATTTCGGATTTTTTTCAAAAGTTAATCAGTTCATCTACTCATCATCCCCAACCAGCCTGTAAAGTTTCAGGGCAATAGCTCAAACAATTTTTGAGATATCTTGCTTACAAGCTGAAAACACGAAAAAAATCAAAGGGCCATAACTCAAGAAAAAAAAATTGGATTTTTTTCAAAAGTTAATCAGTTCATCTACTCATCATACCCAACCAGTCTGTGAAGTTTTGGGGAAAAACCTCATATAGTTTTTGAGATATCTTGCTTACAAACTTAAAACGCGAAAAATTTCAAAGGGCCATAACTCAAGAAAAAAATATAGGATTTTTTTTCAACAGTTAATCAGTTCATCTACACATCATCCCAAACCAGCTTGTAAAGTTGCAGGGCAATCGCTCAAACAATTATTGAGATATCTTGCTTACAAGCTGAAAACACGAAAAAAATCTAAGGGCCATAACTCAAGAAAAAAAAATCGGATTTTTTTCAAAAGTTGATCAGTTCAACTACTCATCATCCCCGACAAGTCTGTGAAGTTTCGGGGAAAAACCTCAAATAGTTTTTTTAGATATCTTGCTTACAAACTTAAAACGCGAAAAATTTCAAAGGGCCATAACTCAAGAAAAAAATTTCGGATTTTTTTCAAAAGTTAATCAGTTCATCTACTCATCATCCCCAACCAGCATGTAAAGTTTCAGGGCAATAGCTCAAACAGTTTTTGAGATATCTTGCTTACAAGATTTCATAGTATTTTTTGCAAAGGGGCATAACTCAAAAAAGGGGCATAATCCTGACGAGAAAAAAAACACGGGTCAATTATTTTTTCATGAGGAATCCATATATGAAATTTCAAAAACCTAGCACCCATGGTTCTAAAGTTATGCTATGCAGTAAAAAGTGGGACGGACGTAAGGACGGAAGGACGGAAGGACGCCAAAACGCAAAAAATTTCAAAGGGCCATAACTCAAGAAAAAAATTTCGGATTTTTTTCAAAAGTTAATCAGTTCATCTACTCATCATCCCCAACCAGCCTGTAAAGTTTCAGGGCAATAGCTCAAACAATTTTTGAGATATCTTGCTTACAAGCTGAAAACACGAAAAAAATCAAAGGGCCATAACTCAAGAAAAAAAAATTGGATTTTTTTCAAAAGTTAATCAGTTCATCTACTCATCATACCCAACCAGTCTGTGAAGTTTTGGGGAAAAACCTCATATAGTTTTTGAGATATCTTGCTTACAAACTTAAAACGCGAAAAATTTCAAAGGGCCATAACTCAAGAAAAAAATATAGGATTTTTTTTCAACAGTTAATCAGTTCATCTACACATCATCCCAAACCAGCTTGTAAAGTTGCAGGGCAATCGCTCAAACAATTATTGAGATATCTTGCTTACAAGCTGAAAACACGAAAAAAATCTAAGGGCCATAACTCAAGAAAAAAAAATCGGATTTTTTTCAAAAGTTGATCAGTTCATCTACTCATCATCCCCGACAAGTCTGTGAAGTTTCGGGGAAAAACCTCAAATAGTTTTTTTAGATATCTTGCTTACAAACTTAAAACGCGAAAAATTTCAAAGGGCCATAACTCAAGAAAAAAATTTCGGATTTTTTTCAAAAGTTAATCAGTTCATCTACTCATCATCCCCAACCAGCATGTAAAGTTTCAGGGCAATAGCTCAAACAGTTTTTGAGATATCTTGCTTACAAAATTTCATAGTATTTTTTGCAAAGGGGCATAACTCAAAAAAGGGGCATAATCCTGACGAGAAAAAAAACACGGGTCAATTATTTTTTCATGAGGAATCCATATATGAAATTTCAAAAACCTAGCACCCATGGTTCTAAAGTTATGCTATGCAGAAAAAAGTGGGACGGACGTAAGGACGGAAGGACGGACGGACGAACAGGGCAAAACCAATATGCCCCCACAACTTCTTCGAAGTTGGGGGCATAATCAAATTTAGTTTTTAGCTCGGCTGTTTTCGAAGAAAACGATGAGGTATTGTAATAGCTCTGGCATTGTCTGCGTCGTCGTCGTGCTAAAACTTGAACATTTTGTAATATCTCTGTCATTACTGTCACATATTTACTTGAAACTCGGACTAGTTGTTCATTGTGAAAAGAGGAACTCATACTGATAGGTGAGGTAACCCTCAAAATATTTTTGGCACAGTTATGCCCCTTTTTTACTTAGAATTTTTGTATTTTAAAAGAAACTGCAGCTGAACGTTGGCACCCGCATGTGGTGCTCTTGTTCTGTGAAAGGATGTCTTGTCTTTATTTTCTAACCCTTTTATCCAGAACTGGTTTTCGCAAAAGAAAATAAAACTGATACAAAAATCAGTTAAAACAGGTTACACAAACTGAAGAGGTAAAAACTTAATGTTTATGCAACAAATGAGTATGATTAAACACCCATTTTAAAGCTGTCCTTCATGTTTCTAATTTTGAAATTCCTCTATGACATGTTTCTTATGGGTACACAACATCAACTTCTGAAAATAGACAGACAGTTTATACTCCACTCTGTACGAGGTGAAGTTCACCGCTGTACTTGAAATACAGACTTGCAACATGCTTATTGACAATTTTATCGGGCAAAAGGGGCCACACCAACACTGATCAGAATGTATTGATGATCTTTCTCTCTCTACCCATCCGTCCAAATTAATATTGTTTTAGTACTGCTTTGTAATGTTACCCATGCGATAGGGTTTGTTCTGTTTAAACAGTAACATAAAATTTTGTCCTATGTCCAATGTTTGGAACATCGTCAGAATTCTAGCTTTCACAAATGATGTCTCTTATGTGCCTCCACATAAATCTTACAACTTGCTGAATGGCATTAACTTGCTGAATGGCATTCTGAGAAAATCACATAAAACACCAAAAAACAAAGCCACAAAAAAGAAATAACAAATAATGCAATGCATTCTTATGATGCGGGTAAGAAAAATAATAAAATGTCCATCTCTCATCACGATTTCACACCCGTGCGACATAGTGCATTTTTTCACATCTCTAAAATGGCTACTTTTCTGATGAAAACCTGTAATATTTTTCTAATTATGTCTGCCCCCTTTTCGAGGAGACATATTGTTTTTCCCCTGGGCATCTCTCTGTCTTTCAGTCTATCACAAAATCGTGTTCGCTGTATAACTTGAAAACCGTTCAAGCTATCTTCAGGAAACTTCATATAAATATTAGTCAACATTAGACGATGTGCAGAGCACAAGAACTATAACTCTCGCTTTTATACTTTTTGAGTTATCTCCCTTGGAAGTTTGTTGGTATGTAAGTATGTATGGGCAAATCATGTTGGTCAATAACTTGCTTATTTTTTAATGGATTTTGAAATTACTTGGCTGAAATATTAACCACCATGAGACGATGTATCGCACTCATGACCCAGGTCGGTACCTCAAAGGTCAAGGTCATACTTAGAGATAAAAGGTCAAGAAAGGGGCCGTTTTTTCGTGTTTGGTCAATAACTTTCTTATTTTTAGATGGATTTTGAAATTACATGGCAGAAATGTTAACCACCATGAGAGGATGTGTTGCATGCATGACACGAATTCATACCTCAAATTTCAAGGTCATACTAGAGGTCAAAGGTAAAAAAGGGGCCTTTTTTCATGTTTGGTCAATAGCTTTCTTAATTTTAGATAGAATTTGGAATTACTTGGCAGAAATGGTAACCACCATGAGACGATATGTCGCACCATGATTCAGGATGGTACCTCAAAGGTCAAGGTCATACATAGAGGTCAAAGGTAAAAAGGGGCCTTTTTTGTGTTTGGTCAATAACTTTCTGATTTTTTGATGGATTTTGAAATTACTTGGCAGAAATGTTAACCACCATGAGACAATGTGTTATGGGCATGACCAAGTTTGTTACCTCAAAGGACAAGGTCATACTTAGATATCAAAGGTAAAAAAGGGGCCTTTTTTCGTGGTCAAAGGTAAAAAAAGGGGTCCATTTTTCGTGTTCAGTCAACAACTATTATTTGTAGATGCATTTTGAAATTACTGGGCAGAAATGTTAACCATAATGAGACGATGTGTCTCTCGCATGACGCATGTTGGTACCTCAAAGGTCAAGGTCATATTTAGAGGTCAAAGGTAAAAAAAGAGCCTTTTTTCATGTTCAGTCATTAACTTGCTTATTCCTGGATGGATTGTGAAATTACTTGGCAGAAATGTTAACCATCATGAGATGATGTTTTGCACGCAAGACCCAGGTCGGTACCTCCAAGGTCAAGGTCATACTAAGAGGACAAAGGTAAAAAAAAAATGAGTCTCTTTTTGTGTCCAGTCAATAACCTTTTTATTTCTGCATGGACTTTTTAAAGTAATCTTGCAGAAATGTTCACCTTCATTAGACGATGAGTTGTGTGCAACACCAAGGTCCATACCTCCAATGCCAAGGTCATACCTTGAGGTCAAAGTCAAAAAAGGCCTGGGGCCTTTTTTGTGTACAGTCAATAACTTTCTTATTCTTTGTTGGATTATGAAATTACTTGGCAGAAATGTTAGCTATCATGAATGGCCCCTCGCCCATCGGGGCTTGAAGAAATAAATGGGCTGCATGATGCTTCCACGCAGAGCTGAAATCCGACCGCACACTAGTAATGGTAAACCGCTTAGAGGATCTAAGCCTGCCCAGGCAAAGCGGTGTGAGTCTTACCGTCCATGCTTATAAACCCTATTGGTTTCATTGGGCGACAAGGCTTGAGATGTCATTTCATCTCAATGTCAGGTAAAAGTCCCACAAAACTGGAAGCAATGTCTCCAAAATGACCTATGCAGTGTTGATGGGGATATTAAACCTCAAATCAAACAAATAACCATCATGAGACGATGTGTTGTACCTCAAAGGTCAAGGCCATACTTAGAGGTCAAAGGTAAAAAAGGGGCTTTTTTGTGTACGGTCAAAGCTTATTTCACTATGAGCTTTTTAAAGTTACTTTGCAGAAATGTTCATCTTCATTGGATGATGTGTTACACACAAGACCCACGCCAATACCTCCAATGTCAAGGTTATACGTAGAGGTAAAAAAGTGGGGAGACATCTGTGCTTTTGTAGAAAAACAAATTCCAGTTTGTACTGCAAACATAGGTTGTTAATGCTCGTTAGAACCGTCTCATTGAGGAAGTTCTAATGAGTACTCACAACCTATGTCTTGGAGCAGAAATAAGAAAGATAATGAATACCCCCTTAAACCCCAGTTGTTTCTTATAACGTGGGGTTTAGGGGGAGGATTTATCATATCACAGACTTGTTCATGTGATATCTGTGTGCTTTTGGACTGATATTAGATTTTGTTTATCTACAGAAAGGGTTTATTTTTCTCTTTTTTTTATACCCCGCCACACGATAGTGGCGGGGTATTATGTTATACCCTCCGGTGTCCGTCCGTCCATCCGTCCGTCCGTATGTATGTCTGTCCGCACCAACGAAACGACATTAAGGGGGCAAAAAATTTGGACAGTTTGACACTTAAGTATATATTCGTGAGTCCAAATGGGGTTTATTCCGTTATTTGGGTACTTAAGTGGCAAAAATTCGCTCTTAGGTGGCTTACCGCTTAAGTAGTCAATATGCCGACGCCTAGCCACTTAAGTATCCGTTCGTGAGAACGTCCGTCCGTCCGTCCGTCCGCACTTCGTTTCCGATCGATAACTTGAGTATTTTTTCACGGATTTTGTTCAAATTTGGCATACATATTGATATCGGGGATGAGTGGTTTGGGATTGTTAATGGGCAAAATCCGTTAATTTTTAGCAGAATTATTGCCCTTTTCAGTATCTGAAAAAGGGTTTTTGGCCTCTAATTCCCTTACCATATGGAATATCTGGATGAAACTTCACAGATATATAGAGGACTAAACGGTTCATATTGTGGCCAAGGACTGCTACTCTGGCTGTTCCAGTTCTTGAGTTATCTGCCCTTGACGTATTTAAAAAATGCATTTTAGACTGTAGTTCATTTATCATTTACAATATCTTGCTGAAACTTCATTGATATGTAGTAGATGAATTGTTATATACTGTGGCAAAGGAACATGACTCTGGCTTTCCCAGCGATTGAGTTATCTGTCTTTGAAATATCTGAAAAATGGCTTTTGGCCTCTAGTTCCCTTACTATATGGAATATCTCGATGAAACTTCACAGATATATAGAGGACTTAATGGTTCATATCGTGGCCAAGGACCGCTACTCTGGCTATACCAGTTCTTGAGTTATCTGCCCTTGAAAAATATCTCTGCTATCCCCTTTCTAGTTATTTAGCCTTGATATATTTTCAAATAAGTTACATTGCTTAGCAGTGGCGGGGTATTATGCAGTGTCTGCGGTGCTTTTATTTGGGATGGATTGGCAATGCAAAAGGTGTTGTATCTTTTCCCAAACCCAGCTGATATCGGCTACAAGATGAACAAGGCCAGTCACTTGTAGCAGATGGAATGGAGGGGGCATGTTTCTATGGTTTTTCTTTCTCAATTTTTAGCTTGGCTTTTTTCGAAGAAAACAACGAGGGATTGTCATAGCTCTGGCGTCATCTGTGTCGTCCTGCAAAAACTTGGACATTTTGTAATATCTCTGTCTTTACTGAACATATTTACTTGAAACTCAAATTAATTGTTCATTATGAAAAGGGAAACTCATACCAATAGGTGAGATAACCCTCAAAATATTTTTGGCACAGTTATGCCCCTTTTTCGACTTAGAATTTTTTGCACCGTCATGCGGTGCCCTTGTCATTTCACTTCTGGCCGCCAGCCCCAGAAGCTCAGAGTAATGTGCATCTGGCTGGTGATCGGGTGGTCATAGGTTTGATACCGTCCGGGTTGGCAACATTCTTACTCGTAGATTGATCATAAAATCTTTTCTATATTCATGGTCTCCTGTCTGCTGAATCAAGAAGAGCAGTTGCCAATTTTTGCAAAATAATATGCACTGTACTGGTTAACCGCTTGCATATAAGCCTGAGCAGACGGCAGGAAAAGTACGGTTAGGTAAACTAACAATGTGACCTTAATTGTGTTGACTTAGTCAATAAACTACAAACAATTTCAGCTTGCCTAAATTATCCTGTATATCTCTCTCTTCTCTTCTTAACCCTTGACCTGCTGAATATTTATATATGCCACACCCACTACCGATTATCAACCAATCAGATTACTTGATGCAAATTATTGTAACAAATTCACAATCTGAATGTCAAACAATGTAGATCTTGATCAGATGGCCATCTGATCTGGATCTACATTGTTTCAAAGATAAGGCATTTCCAGGCTCAGCAGGACAAGGGTTAACTGTCTCTTCTATTCCTTTTCTCACTTTTCCTGGAGGATTTATCTGTCATTAAACCCTAAAAAAAAATCCTCATTTATTTATTTGTTTATTTTTCAGGTATAATATAACCACAGGTTTATATCCATTTGAAGGTGAAAATATATACAAACTTTTTGAAAATATTGGTAAAGGAAAGTATAGTATACCTGATTCAGTGGATTCTTTATTAGCTACTTTATTAGAAGGTAAGTGGAAAAAAAGACAACAAATAAAAAACATTTTCTACAGAGGACAGATACATTTTCAAGGGAGGCAACTCTTTCAAATATACTTTTGGGTTTCTTACTTCACCATGGCAACAGATTATGTTGGTATTTTGTGTTATTGAAAGATCATTTTTTGTCCATATTCCATAGAACCCTATGTTGTGGGTTTTCAATGGAACTGCCTCAGTGAGGCAGTTCCATTGAATACCCATAACATAGGTTTATAAAGAGAAATAAGGAATAGTGTCCTTCAGTTATAGCTAAATACCCAACATGTCTATCCGCCCATCGGGTCTTGATGAAATAGATGGGCTGCATGATGCTTCCACGCAGAGCTGAAACCGACTCGCACACGAGTACTGGTGAACAGCTCAGAGGATCTAAGCCTGCCCTGGCAAAGCGATGCGAGTCCGCCCGTCCATGCTTATAAACCATATTGGTTTCATTGGGCGACAGGGCTTGAGATGCCATTTAATCTCAGTGTTGGGTAAAAGTCCCACAAAATTGGAAGCAACTTCTCCAAAATGACCTTTACAGTGTTGGCGGGGACGTTAAACCTCAAATCAAACAAACAAATTTGTCCATTCTCCATAGAAACCTATGTTTCACTGCCTCACTGAGGCAGTTACATTGAATACCCATAACATAGGATTATAAGGAGAAATAAAGAATAGCGTCCTTCAGTTATTGCTAAATACCCAACATGTCTGTCCACCCCCGCCCATTGGGGCTTGAAGAAATAGATGGGCTGCATGATGCTTCCATGCAGAGCGGAATCCGATTGCACATGAGTTTTTGTAAACTGCTTAGAGGATCTAAGCCTGCCCAGGCAAAGCGGTGCGAGTCGGCCTGTCCATGCTTATAAACCATATTGGTTTCATTGGGCGACAGGTCTTGAGATGTCATTTCATCTCAATGTTGGGTAAAAGTTCCACAAAATTGGAAGCAACGTCTCCAAAATGACCTTTACAGTGTTGGCAGGGACGTTAAACCTCAAATCAAACAAACAAATTGTCCAACCTCCATAGAAACCTATGTTGTGGGTATTCAATGGAACTGCCTCACTGAGGCAGTTCCATTGAATACCCAAAACATAGGTTTATAAGGAGAAATAAGGAATAGTGTCCTTCAGTTATTGCTAAATACCCAACATGTCTGTCCACCCCCGCCCGTTGGGGCTTGAAGAAATAGATGGGCTGCATGATGCTTCCACGCAGAGCTGAAACCGACTGCACATGAGTACTGGTAAATTGCTTAGAGGATCTAAGCCTGCCCAGGCAAAGCTGTGCGAGTCAGACCGTCCATGCTTATAAACCCTATTGGTTTCATTGGGCGACATGGCTTGAGATGTCATTTCATCTCGGTGTCAGGTAAAAGTCCCACAAAATTGGAAGCGATGTTCCAATTTTGTCTTAGGCTATCAACTGCCATCAAATTAGCAGCTGATATAAATATATATTAAAGGAGAAGAAACCTAATAAGTATCCACATGCTTCCGTTCTAATCCTGTCATTATGTCCCCCCACCGGAGGGGAGGGGGACATATTGTTTTTGGTGCGGATCCCGTCAGGGCTTCCATTAACTCCAAAATTCACGAAGTCCCAGACTTCCTACCCTTGAAATCTGGAAGTCCCACTGGAAAATTCAGGAGGTCCCAATTTTGAAGCAAGGTGTTTGAGGATCTAAAAATTGTTTTGATGAAGAAATATATATTATTTAATCTATGAATCTCTTGTTTGCATTTTAATCACCTGTATATTCTTTTAGATGGCTAGTAAAGTGTGGATAGGTAAACTGACCGGCTCAAAAATGACTTGAATAGTGTTGACTGGGTCGTTAAACTCAAAACAATCAAGCAAAGCTCTGTGAGGAAGTTAAAACTACTCATAACTATGTGACATACATGCGGTCAGTACAGTGCAGAGGTGCCCCACAAAAAAAATAGATAAATAAAAAGCAAAAGAAAACAATCGCATTACCCATCCCCATATATGTATGCTTGGTGGCCCATTTTTGGGTCATTAGCAAACCGTGTAGATCCAGATCAGATGCCACAGAACATAGCGCCTGATCTGTCTACACTGTTTGTAGAACTTCACACAAATAAAACAAACCTGACACCCATTGTCATATATGGATTAAAAAGAAATAAAGAAAAATTCTTTTGTAAAAGATTTTTGCCAAACTTTGTAAAACATATGCTTCGAGTCTTCATTGTATTCTAAACACTCGGAACTGCTTCAGACAAACAGGCAGAAACACGTGCAACTTTGGTCAATTGGAGCAGACTTAGACGAGTCAGCGGTAGTTTTTATTTTCTTTCTTTTTGGCTAACAGACAGATCAGACTGCAGCTTGGACCCAGACGAAACGGCGTGGTCACATTCCCTTGTTTTACGTATTTTTGAGGCGCCAAAATCAAACAGCGATCGCGGTGACATTTCGGGATTTTATAAATTATTTTCGCCACTTCACCTAGTGAACACCTGCTATTTACTCAAGAAAAAAAATGCATATCTATCTTTGAAACTATTGTCACACTTTGCATCGCTAATGATAATCTCACTACCAAACACCTAAATTACGACCCGCTATAATTTAAACAATAACAAGTTTACGGGATTAGAAACACTTATTGTCAATGAGATAATAAGTTTATCCTCAACTACTAATCCGTTTAATTATTTGTAAACAATACCTCGACACGTTTTTCACACACCGATGACGATCAAAGGTGTGCCGAAGCGGAGTCTGACTGTCAATATAATACTGTGCAGGCAGAAAATGGGACATCCTTAGTACTCAATAAACACAGAAAGCGGTTTCAGCTAAGAAGGCGGAGAAAACTTTTTACAAACCGCTTAAAGTGGGCAGGTTTATACGTCTCAGTAAAGATTTTTGGCCATACAGAGAAATTTTCGGGAGTCCACGGAACGCCTTTGATGTTTAATTTGGGCGTCCGGAAGCGATTTCAGGGCGTAATTTACGCCGTACGTCCGCCTAACGGAAGCCCTGTCCCGTTTGCGTCGGCATAGCCTGTTTGAAGTGCTATATCTCCTGAACCTATGACTGGATTTTGACCAAACTTGCATAGACACTTCACTAGGATGGGGGAAAACAGTCACTAGGTCATGATGACCTTGACCTCATTTTCAAGGTCACAGTGACCCAAAAACAGTCATTTTTGGGCCAAAAATGGCTTGTCTGCACTCTATCTGCACTAAGGAATTGATTGATTTTAGTCAACCTTGTTACATTATAATATTACAACAAACCAGAGATTTGATTAGATTTTGGTGACCTTGACCTCACTTTTAAGGTCACAGCGACCCCAAAAAAGTCATTTTTGGGCCAAAAATGGATTGTCTGCACTCTATCTCATTAAGGAATTGATTAAATTTAGTCAGACTTATCAAAATATCTCAAAATATATCATTACAACATACTGCAGATTTGATTAGATTTTGATGACCTTGACCTCATTTTCAAGGTCACAGCAACCCAAAAACAGTCATTTTTGGGCCAAAAATGGCTTGTCTGCACTCCATCTCGTCAACAAATTGATTGATTTTCGTCAAACTTGGTACAATATATCATTGCAACAAACCACAGATTTGATTAGATTTTGGTGAACTTGACCTTTTTTTTCAAGGTGTTGTATATCGAAGAATGAAATAAATATGTTTAAACTAATTTACTACCTGATGTTGGTCTAAAAATAGCTTGACAAACAGGGTAGACCCTGATGAGACAACACATTTTATGGGGTCTCATCTGGGTTTACTCTGTTCGCTCAGACACATCTGTCTAAATACATACGGTAAATATTGTATCCACCATAGCCTGAAATTGGCATCACGAAACAACGTCTATATTATTCTTGCACACCAGACAAGGAAAGCAGTGATATTACCCTGGGATAGAAATTTATGTTCTGACCCTGGTGGTCCGACCCAAAATCAAATATAATTGCGTGTTTGATAAATGCACTGGTTGATTACGACCTCGTATGTGCCGTCGTTAAGGATGACGTCACAGCAACGTCACTAAACATTCCTGCAGTGTCAACACAATATGGCGGACGATGGTAACCCAAGTGACTGCAGCATTAAAAATCTGCGTTAAGAAATCGAAGGTATGCAAGAAAAAGAATCCAATATGGGTGTGAGGGGCGGATAGAAAAATCCGTCCCTCGGGATCACTGTCCGGCATCACTTGGCAAGCCTCGTGATGCTGGACAGTGACCCTCGGGACAGATTTTTCCATCCACCCCTCACGCCCATATAAGATTCTTATATTCTGACCCCCTTGAACCCCACTTTTATATAGTTAAACTGGTGTTTACAGGGGTAAACCTTCTTTTTCTTATTTCTGCTCTAAAATATAGATTACCACAATCTATATTTTGAGCAGAAATAAGAAAAAATATCAAAATTTTCAGGCCCTCATCAGATGCACATATTTCAGCATCAGATCTGGGTCTGCACTGTTTGCCAGTATCCCATTTTAGGATTTGCCATGAAAAATGTGTTAAGGTCTGGCCAGTTGTTAGAATGTATCTCACATTTGTTTGTGTTTCAGGGATGTTGCAAATGGATGTGACAAAAAGATTTTCAGTACGGCAAATAAAACTTCATGAGTAAGTATGAGAGAGAAAAAAGATTTTTGTCACACATGAACCCAGTTGTTCAAAGCGTTGTCAGCTTAATGAGCTCATTGCTGGTCAAATTGTTAACTGTTTTAGCAAGTGCAATATTCTGGTATATAAATACTCTGGTATTTTTGAAAAAAAAAAATGTTAGCAGCTTTTGCATTTGCAAAAGCTGCTCACATTTTTTTTTACAAAAATATTTGGATATTTGCTACATTAAATGATCAAAGTTTTAAAGATATGTTCACTAAGAACTTGTAACCAGAGTTGGTCCCTGAATGTAGCATGGCGTGATATAGGGACCCCATTTTCTGTCTGTTCCTTTGTTCATCTAGCACTGATTTTAACCCTTTTTGTACCAAATGGAATCCTTATAATACCAGGAATCCATTATAAAAGTTGTGTTGTCTTCAAAATTTATTTGGAAAAAGACTTAACTATTCACAAACAGTGCAGACCCAGATCAGATGCTGCAGAATGTGGCATCTGATTTGGGCCTGCACTGTTTGCCAATTACCCGTTTTGGGATTTCTGGTACAAAATGGGGTAATGTTCAAGTCAGATGTAGCCCCACAGGTGTAACATAGCTTTTGGTAGAATTCTTAATTGTTTGTTAATCACAATTTGCACTTTTTAACACCAATTGTTTAACCTAATTTGGATTGATTATTTGTCTGAAGTTGGGCCATATTAGCAACTTAGCACCTAGTTAGGTGTGAAAAATCAATACGGAATTCACTGGGTATCTTTTTCATTTGCCCAAGATAAGTAAAACAAGAGCACTGCATGCGGGTGCCAACGCTCGGCTGCAGCCCCTTGTCATAATGAACAACTAGTCCGAGTTTCAAGTAAATATGTTCAGTAATGGCATGATATTACAAAATGTCCAAGTTTTTGCACGATGCAAATGAAAATGTCCAAGTTTTTACACGACGACACCAGAGATATGACAATACCTCGTTTTCTTCGAAAACAGCTGAGCTAATAAAAATGGACATTTTTTTGATGTGTTGAAAATTTGGGATCCACAGCTGAGTCATGATATACTGGACATCTCAAAATAAATTGCAATGTAATTGATCTACATTGTACAATACTCTGACCTTTATTCAATGCAGATGTGGTAGGAAATTAGGGGATGTGGGGTCATGTTCATTTTTAGCTCACCGTCACGTAGTGACGAGGTGAGCTTTTGGGATCACTTTTCGTCCGTCGTCCGTCATGCGTCCGTCCGTCCGTGCGTCCGTAAACAATTCTTTAAACGACATCTCCTCCTAAACCACTGATCGGATTTTGACCAAACTTCACAGGAATGATCCTTAGGTGGTCCCCTTTCAAAGTTGTTCAAATGGTTCCGGTCCGTTGCACATCTAGGTCATAGGAGCCAAAAAGAGATTTTTTTCACCAAAAACTTAAAAAATCTTCTTCTCTGAAACCACAAGGCCCAGGTCTTTGATATTTGGTATGAAGCTTCATCTGGTGGACCCCTACCAAGATTGTTCAAATTATAGTGCTGGGGCCAAAAATGCCCCTGCTCCGGGGCCCTTTGGTTTTACATGGGCTTATATAGGGAAAATCTTTAAAAATCTTCTTCTCTGAAACCGTAAGGCCCAGGTCTTTGATATTTGGTATGAAGCTTCATCTAGTGGACCCCTACCAAGATTGTTCAAATTATAGTGCTGGGGACAAAAATGCCCCCGCTCCGGGGCCCTTTGGTTTTACATGGGCTTATATAGGGAAAATCTTTAAAAATCTTCTTCTCTGAAACCGCGAGGCCCAGGTCTTTGATATTTGGTATGAAGCTTCATCTAGTGGACCCCTACCAAGATTGTTCAAATTATAGTGCTGGGGCCAAAAATGCCCCCGCTCCAGGGCCCTTTGGTTTTACATAGGCTTATATAGGGAAGAGCTTTAAAAATCTTCTTCTCTGAAACCGTAAGGCCCAGGTCTTTGATATTTGGTATGGAGCTTCATCTAGGGGACCCCTACCAAGATTTTCAAATTATAGTGCTGGGGTCAAATATGCCCCCGCTCAGGGGCCCTTTGGTTTTACATGGGCTTATATAGGGAAAATCTTTAAAAATTTTCTTCTCTGAAACCGTAAGGCCCATGTCTTTGATATTTGGTATGAAGCTTCATCCCACAAGGCCATGGTCCTTCTCCCTCCCCCCCCCCCCCCACTCCGGGGGGCCCTTTGGTTTTAAATGGGCTTATATAGGGAAAATCTTTAAAAATCTTCTTCTATGAAACCGCAAGGCCCAGGTCTTTGCTATTTGGTATGAAGCTTCATCTAGTGGACTCCTACCAAGATTGTTCAAATTATAGTGCTTGGGCTAAAAATGCCACCGCCCCGGGGCCCTATGATTTTACATGGGCTTATATGTGGAAAATCTTTAAAAATCTTCTTCTCGGAAACCCCAAGGGCCAGGTCTTTGCTATTTGGTATGAAGCTTCATCTAGTGGACCCCTTCCAAGATTGTTCAAATTATAGTGCTAGGGCCAAAACTGCCCCCGACGTGGGGCCCTTTGGTTTTACATAGACTTATATAGAGATATTCCTTAAAAATCTTCTTCTGAAACAGCAAGGCCATGGTCTTTGATATTTGGTGTGAAGCTTCCTCTAGTGGACCTCTATCAAGATGGTTTAAATTATAGCCCTGAGGCCAAAAATGCCCCCGCCCCAGAGCCATTTGGTTTTTCATAGGCTTATGTAGGGAATATCTTTAATAAAAAATCTTCTTCTCTGAAACCGTTAGGCCCAGGTCTTTGATATTTGGTATGTAGCATATCTAGTGGACCTTTGCCAAGATTGTTCAAATTATAGCCTTTGTTGATATTTGGTATGAAGCTTCACCTTTTTAGACATCTCTGAACATTATGCACATTATAGCCCTGGGGTTAATAATGGCCCTCCCCGGGTCCCACTTGTTACTCTGGATCAGGTGAGCGATCCAGGGCCATCATGGCCCTCTTGTTTTTTTAACCTGTGCGTTACGTCATCGTATGAAGTGATGTCAACATCGTTCGATTAAAAGATTGAAAACTATTGACAATGTAAATGTTAGAAGACAAATAAATGGAATTTTACAACTTGACATTTTTTTCGCTTGGGTTTCTCTTCTAGGAATGGCAGCTTCTAATTGAATAATCATTCCTCTGTGCCCGTTGGTAAGTTCATTCTTAGGCTTTCGTAAGCATTCCAAAAATTTACCTTTTTGGTGACATTTTTAAGATTTCGATGGCAAAGAATTATAAAGCATGAATTATCTTTTTATTTGTGGATTTTATCAATAAACTCGAGCAAATCACTCACAAACTGCATGCAGTTTGTGAGTGATTTGCTGGAGTTTACACATCGATAAAATCCACAAAAATGAAATTAATTCCTATAAGAATTGATTCCATATTAAGTTTTCCATTTTAATCACCAGAACTTAATCACAAGTGTCTTCTTTTTTTCAGCTGGTTTAGGAAAAAAATTCCACGTACCTCGGACATTGTAGAATTCCCTCCCTTGCCAGAGGGCGGAGATATGTTACGTAGTATGAGTGTTATTCCATATATAGAGGATTTACATAGTGGTGTTCCCAGTGACGAAGAGGAGTATGATCAAGATCATATCTTCGCTAACAACGGTAACCATGCACAACAGCAAAATACACAATGTAAGTGTACTGTTTTAACCCATTGCATGCGGGAAACCCCTAAAGGGATCCTTGGCAAACAGTTCAGGCCCAGATCAGACGCCGCAGAACGCGGCGTCTGATCAGGGCCTGCACTATTTGCTAACAGAATTTTCTCTAAAAAATAGAATTAAAATGACTGGCCCCAATAGGGGACGGTAGGTCACGGGTTCGATCCCGGGCCGCGACATACCAAAGTCGTTACAAATGGTACTAACTGCTCCTCGCTTGGCACTCAGATTTACGGGGTAGAGCTAGGACTGGTCGACCCAGTGTCAGGATAATGTGACTGGGTGTGGTATCATGTAATATGTCTGGGACATGATACTTCAGTGAGGCAGCACTATAAAAGTGAGCATTGAGCTCCCTGTCGCAACCAGACACCGTCGTGATACGACTGAAAAATTGTTGAAAGCGACGTTAAACCCGAATTCACACGCACACACACAGAATAAAAATGAAAAATTGACCTGACACCCCTTGTATGACAAATGGACTTGTCCAACATTTACCAATGGAAGAGTCCACCAGTATACAATAGGTTAATGACATGTCTCTCACCGCTGAGGATTCACTCCTCACTGTGTCGTATGTGAGACGCAAATCTCTGCATCGGAAGGTCATGTGTTTTTAGCTCACCTGAGCACAAGGTGAGCTATTGTGATCTCTATGTGTCTGTCATCCATCTGTCCATCAACCATTTCTTTAAATGATACCTCCTCCTAAACCACTGAGCCAATTAAAAAAAAAATTCACACAAATGTTTCTGGTATAGCCCTGAAACAAAATTACTAAAATGGTTCCACTAAGCTGAACTAAATGGCGGTGTCCGTGAGTGAGATGGCATTAGTAATTTGCTGTAAAGTTTTCTTAATTGCGCCACCAGGCAGGGGCATCTGTGTCCTTTGTACACCATATATGTCCTTTGGACACATTTCTAGTTTGTTAGAAATTTGATTCTGTAATTTTTGAAGGTGACTACTCTTAAAAAAGATACAACAATTCAGTTGCAGAGGAAAGCAAATACAGGGATTTGATTTGACTTTCATGGGATATATTTCTTTCAATATTTTCATGTGACTGCTTTTATCCAGATTTGAAGAAGTTAACCCCATCTTGCTGAACACAACAACCTCTACCTTTGCAAACAATGTAGATGCTGATCAGATGGCTTCTGTAGAAGCCCTACACTGTTTGTCATTCATTTTGCAAATTTGAATGAAAACATTAGATGAAGTAATTTGGTTGGCTGATAGTTAGAAATGGGTGTGGCTTAACTGTTTTTTGTTGTTTTTTTCACTAGGAAAAGGGTTAAATTATGTGAGCCTGATCATGAGAAAATCTGTTTTTGTGATTTGTGAACAACAGAGATGGAGATCTGGGGCCATTTGTTCAAAGCTAACGATGTCGGTAGTTAAAGAATCGTTAAAACTTTGATCTTTCAATATGGGAAATATACTGATAATTTTGCTGGAAAAAATGTGCATATGCAAAAGCTACTCACATTTTTTTCAGTAAAAATAACAAAAATTTAGGTATTGTACTTGGTAGAACAGTTAACATTTTGACTATGAGCCCATTAAGTGGCCCACAACTGGGCCCAGCACTTTTATATTTGCTGCTTGAAGAAGTATAATACCTTAAGTTGCTCTCTCCCCGCCCCCGCCCAATTGGGGCTTGGAGAAATAGATTGGGCTGCATGATGTTTCTGCGCAGAGCTGAAACCGACCAAACTTGAGCACCGGTAAACCACTTAGAAATAAAGTCAGAACCTGCCCAGGAAAAGTGATGGGAGTCGGACTGCTACTAAAACCCTAATGGTCTCTTTGGGCAGTTTCTTTTGGTGGTTGGGCTTGAGATGACATTTCATCTTAATGTCGGGTAAAAGTCCCACATAATTGGTGGCATTGCCTCCAAAATGACCTAAAAATGGTTTTGACGGGGGATGTAAAGGCTCAATAATAACATACAATAAAACCTTGTTTTTCTAGTTGAAATTTCAAGATTCCTGCTAGTCTTTTTAAGCGAGTAGAACCGTTTGTCTTACCAGCTCACAAACCCCAGACAGGTTTTCTTGTGATGAGACCTATAATAGTGTGTATTACAGTCAATCCTCTTTATACAGACATTCGATATAACAACAAGACTTGTTGTGATGACAATTTCAATGACACGAATCCTTAGCTTGAGAGGAAGCGGATTGATGGAGATTTTGAAGAATATTGTGATTATTTAATACTCCCAAGAAACATATGTTATGGATATTTGTTAGAATTGCCTCGGCAAAGCGATTCTAACAAATATCCACAACATTTGTTTCTTGGAGTAATTAAGGGAAAAATTCCTTTATATCTTATTATACTACTTCTTATTGAGATTCCATGTACAGTCGAGCTTCAATGGCTCGAACACCTTTGGGACCTCGAAAATCTGTTCGAGACAGGGGTAGTTCGAGCAACTGAGGTTACTGTCAGGCGGCATAACGAGATATTTTTAGACATCTTTTGATGGTCTATAATAAAAATGTATGCTGTGTGTACTCATTAGAATTGCCTCATCGAGGCGATTCTAATGAGTACTTACAGCATACATTTGCAAGTATGCTGTGTGTACTCATTAGAATCACCTCATCGAGGCGATTCTAATGAGTACACACAGCGTACATTTGCAATATAAAAGACTAAAATCAACTTGATTACCCCCACTATTTCTTATGTAGAGGATTTCTCTAGGGGCTCAAGAATGAGTTCGACACATCCATGGTAAACGAGCCATCGGTGTTCGAGCCATCGAAGTTCTACTGTAATGGCAAATTTGCTTTATTGGCAAAAAATACTGTCGTTATAGCAAGAGTCCTCTGTTTTGTTTTTCAGATCCTGAAAAGAAAGACATTGTAGAAGAACCAATTGTAGACCCCAAACACAAGAAAAGAAAGAAAACTAGTACTCGTAGACTTAAACTAGGTTTTTGTTCTCAGTCTTGATATTACTAGTTTTCTTAGGTGTTTAACAAATTAGACATGTCAGAAAGAAAGATTATTTATGTCATTTGTCATTAAAATAACACACCCATTCGACATAGTGCATTTTTTCACATCTCTGAAAAGACTACTTTTCTGATGAAAATCTGTTATATTTTTCTTATTTATACTCCAGACATAGGTTGTGGGTGCTCCTTAGAATCGCCTCAGCATTCAAAGAGTACCCACAACCTATGTCCAGGAGCAGAAATAAGAAAAAGAATGTATTCCTCTGTAAACCCCAACATTACGATAACACACCCATGTGACATAGTGCATTGTTTTACATCTCCAAAATGGCTACATTGTACTTTTCGGATAAAAATTAGTAATATTTTTCTGATTTATACTGCAAGCATAGGTTTTAGGTGTCTTGGAGCAGAAATAAAAAAAATAATAATGTATACCCCCATAAACCCCATATAAAGTGAGGTTGAGGGGAGGTTGCTCATTTCACGGACTTGTTCACATGATGATGTGGTTTAGAGGGGTGTTCATAACGCTTGCTAACATGACGTGTGCAGAGCATTGATTGTGGTTGTAGGGTCTGATCACACTGCACCAGATGGAATCATCACGAAAACACGGCTATATAATTTTGACCCCATTGAACCCCATTTTTATATAGTAAAACTGGGGTTTCTGGGGGGTATACCTTATTTTTCTTATTTCTGCTCTAAAATATAGATTATGGGTACTCATAAGAACCACCTTGATGAGGCGGTTCTAGCGAGTGCCCACAGTCTATATTTTGAGCAGAAATAAGAAAAATATCACAATTTTTCAACATAATGTTTTCATATTTTCGGCGATAAAGGTGGCAATGTATTTGTATAGGCGTGTTTGCGTAATGTCACAAATCACTGAGGATTAATTATAGCATAAAGATCAGGGCCCAGTTGTTCACAGCATTGTTAGCTTAACGAGCTCGTTAGAGGTCAAATTGTTAACTATTCTAGTAAGTACAGTATCTATTAAAGTATTTTTGCTGAAAAAAATGTGAGCAGCTTTTGCATTGTTAACTATTCTAGTAAGTACAGTATTTATTAAAGTGGTATATTTGCTGAAAAATGTGAGCAGCTTTTGCATCTGCAAAAATATTAGCATATTTGCCATATGAAATGATCAACATTTTAACAATGTGTTCACTGATGATGTTGTTAGTTTTGAACAACTAGCCCCAGAAATGATAACGATAATGACTTAATCTTCTCAACTCTTCTCAACTCTTATCCCCCTGAACCAGAATATCATCACGAAAACACGCCTATACAAATCTGACCCCCTTAAACCCCACTTTTATATAGTGAAACTGGGGTTTGCAGGGGTATACATTAATTTTCTTATTTCTGCTCAAAAACATAGATTGTGAGTACTCATTGAGGCGGTTCTAACGAGTATCCACAATCTATGCTTTGAGCAGAAATAAGAAAAATATCAAAATTTTTCATCTGAAAATTTTCATGTTTCGGTGGTAAAATTTACAATGTATTTATGTAGGCGTGTTTTGGTAATGTGATCTATCTTTGCAAACACTGTAAATCTTCATCAGATCGCATCTGGAGAAGTCATGTGATCTGGATTTTCAGTCATTCAGTCGGTGTATTTATAGGAAGAAATAACATCAAGTAATTTGATAGGTTGTTAGTCCAAATGTGTGTGATAATTAATTTATTCAGCAGGACAAGGGTTAAAATAAAGGTATGTGTATGTTGTGGTTACTCCTTAGAATCGCCTAAAGGAGCGTGTATAAAGCTGAGGACCATCAGGATATATTTATAACACAGTGATAAACCCAGAAGATCCAGTATCAAGTCACATAGCCTGTATAAAGTCATGTTCTTGGAGGAAGGTGTGTACCCTGGTACTTTCATGAGCTTTAACCCTTCTCTTGCTGAATATTCATTTAAGCCACACCCATTTCTGTCTGTCAACCAATCAAATTACTTGATGTAATTTATTGCTACAAATTCATAAACTAAATGCCAAACAGTGTAGATCTTCAGAAGCCATCTGATCTGGATCTACACTGTTTGCAAAGATAGGGGTTGTCGTGAACAGCAAGATAAGGGTTAACCATTTTTCTACTGAACACAACAACCCCTGTCTTTGCAAACAGTGTAGATCCAGATCAGATGGCTTCAGGATCTACAATGTTTGTCATGCAGTTGTGAATTAAATGAATACAATGTAGCAAGTAATTTGATTGGTTGATAGCCAACAATGGGCGTGGCTAAATTAATTTATTCAGCAGGATAAGGGTTAAAGAGCCTGCTTGAAGCTATGAATCTAATGGAGCTTGTATCAAAGCTTTGAAGGCTGAGGAGCCTGTTTGTTTATTTGTTGTTTTTTTTATTTGAGGTTTAACGTCCCCGTCAACACTATTTAGGTCATTTTGGAGAAGTTGCTTCCAATTTTGTGGGACTTTTACCCGACATTGAGATGAAATGACATCTCAGTCCCTGCCGCCCAATGAAACAAATAGGGTTTATAAGCATGGACGGGCCGACTCGCAGCAATTTTCCTGGTCAGGCTAAGACATTCTAAGCAGATTACCAGTACTAATGTGCGGTCGGTATCAGCTATGCGTGGAAGCATAGTGCAGCCCAATCTATTTCTCCAAGCCCCGATGGGCGGGGATGAGGAGCCTGTATAATCCATTTTAATCTTGATACTGAACTTTAGACTTAACCCTTTTTGTACCAAATTGAATCTTCCTCCTTTTATATAGCAGGAGTCCATTTTGAAATTTAGGAGTGATAGGTTGTGTTATCCTTAAAATTTATTTGGAAAACAGCTGAACTTTTTGCAAATAGTGTAGGCCCAGCCTGCGGTGGTTGATCTGGGCTGCACTGTGTGCCGGTACCCGTTTTGGGGTTTCCAGTACAAAATGGTTAAACAAGTCGCGATGAGCAGATCAGATGTAAACACTGTTTGATCATGGTATTAAGCATCTTTCCTCATAACATGAGTTTATGAACAGATAGACATTTAAGGGAGGGTTTTTGATGATAATTTCAGTATATTATGTAGTTCATCAGTCCTACACAAATATGTTGTGGGTACTGGTTAGATTCGTGTGAGTACCCACTACAAATGCTTTGTATGTTGCTGGTACTCTTTATTTAGAATCACCCTAGCGAGGTGATCCTTATGAGTACCCACTACTTACGCTTATCATGTAATAGGTGGTTCCAACCACTGCCAACATTTTTATGGAGAGAATTATGAAGTTACCATCAGATGTCACCCGCATTTGTGGCTTGTCAAGAAAGAAGGAATTTCATAGATGTCTGAAGATGCTGACTGTAAACCAAAATAAGTTACATGCAAGATTCCATTTTAGGCAGTGTGAGACACTTGGGGGGGGGGGGGTAATCAGTTCATCTTCAGCCTCTGATCTGGGCCTGCACCATTTGCCAGTGACCTGTTCCTGGGATTCCCCAATAGAAAAAGGGTTAAGAAAGCACATCCTGTCACCTAGAATGTTCTTAACCTGACCAGGCACATTTGTTCATCTGTTTGAAGTTATTTATGCCCAGATACAGGTTCATCCACAGCAGCTGTTATTTACCCTATGTATTCCGACAGACAGGCCTGAGCAAACAGTGTAGACCCTGATGAGACAGGGCAGAATGCAGTGTCTCATCAGGATCTACACTGTTTGCCACTTGTCCAGGTATTTTTAGATACATCTAGTGTTACTTTTTCAAAGTTTAGAACAAGTATTGTTAAGGAGTTGAGGGCGTCCAGATATTAGGGTAAATACGATACAGGGGTGTGATTCAGGCAGTATTCTTGGTGGGGTAACTATATGGGCCCCATCAAGCAATTTTGGTACTTATCGCCTATGCGAGCAGTGAAGGTTCAGGCGAGCCTGCGCATCTGCGCAGTCTCGCCAGAACCTTCGCTGCTCGCTCATACAAGCAGTGAATCAAGAGGAACCTTCAGACAGAAAGCCATATCCCTGGCCCTTCTGAATGGCTGGGCATGCGCAGTTAATCTTTGTCATGACGGAATGCTCGAAGACACAAATTCGCTTGGCGGGGCTCATATTATGTTGGGGATGCACTATATAACTTTTTTACAACATTTTGAAGATTTTTCATAATGGAAATGGTCAACTTTCTGGCCCAGTTTTTAAAGCCACCGAAGTTGTAGCTTTATGTTCAGATAAAATTTCTATCATTCAGTATGTTAAAAAAAAAATATTTTTGCTGAAAAAAAATGAGTAGTTTGTTTTGCTTGGCAAAACTTACTCATATTTCTTTTCAGCAATAATACATGTACCACTATATTACCTGTTGCACTTGCTGAAACAGGTAACATTCTGGGGCCAGTTGTTCAAAACTAATGACATCATTAGTTAACGTATCATTAAATCTTAGATCATTTATTATGGCAAATATGCTAATATTTTTGCTGAAAAAATGTGAGCAGAATGCAAAAGCTGCTCACATTTTTTTAGCAAAGATACCAAAAATTTAAATATTAAACTTGCTAGAACAGTTAACAATAAGACCCCTAACGAGCTCGTTAAGCTAACAATGCTTTGAACAACTGGGCCCTGACCGCTAGCAAGCTAAAGATGGTTTGAACAAATTTGACTCATAAGTTTTACAGTATTCAGTCAATAGGAGACATCAAGATTTCATCACCATTGAAACATACTTATTTAACCATGCCATTAGCTAATCGGTATATTGCTGTAGTGGATTCCATTATGTATGTTGTCCCCATTGCATATCCATTGCATGCGGGAAACCCCTGAAGGGGTACCTTGGCAAACTGTGCGGGCCCAGATCAGAGAACGTGGCGCTTGATCAGGGCCTGCACTATTTGCTAACAGAATTTTCCATCAAAAGTAGAATAAAAACGAAAACAATAAGCCTTACACCCATTATATGACAAATGGACTTGTCCAACATATAGCAATGGAAGAGTCCACTTGTATACACTGGGGTAAAGTACCAAACAGTATTAAAGCAGACAACACACTAAATTTATTTGTTACTATTTTTCAAAGAAAATAAGGCTTGTCACTTCTTGTGAATGCTCTGTGGGTAAAAGTATACCATATTGTGATGAAATTCCATATTTTCTATCACAGAGGATTCCTATACTTGGCAGACAATTAACTATTACTCTCAAAACACTATTTTCTTGGAAAAATAAAGAGATAAACATGACATCTGTACCAGTACTGTTTGACACTTCAAGGGTTGAGAAACATCATTTTATCATAATCATTAACAGAGGAGTATTTGGAGATACAGTCGAACTTCGATGGCTCGAACCCCTTTGGGACCATGGAAATTTGTTCCAGACAGCGGTAGTTCGAGCCACTGTTGTATACGTCCAGAAAACATAACGGGGATATTTTTGGACTTCTTTTTGGTGTTCTGTAACATAAATGTATGCTGTGTGTACTCATTAGAATCGCCTCATCGAGGCGATTCTAATGAGTACACACAGCATACATTTACAAGATAAAAGTCGAAAATCTCCTTAATTATCCCACACGTTTTCTTCTTATGCAGAGGAATTCCCTAGGGACTCAAAAATGTGTTCGACACAGCCGTGGTAATCGAGCCATCGGGGTTCGAGCCATCGAAGTTCGACTGTAATATCAAGATAATTTTCTTTTTTCTTCAGAGAAAAAATGTTAAGAAAGTTGTTGCAATTGTCAGAGACTTTAACCTTGTAAACCTGTAGAGGAAGATAGCTACATATGCCAGCAGTGCAGATCTGGTTGAAACTGCTCGTGCTCATTATAAGTGGTCTCATCCTTTACACCGCCCCCACCCATAGGGGCTTGAAGAAATATATGGGCTGCACGATGCTTCCACGCAGAGCTGAATCTGGCCCGCACACTGGTACTGGTATACCGCTTAGAGGATCTAAGCCTGTCCAGGAACCGCGGTGCGAGGCGGACCGTCCATGCTAATAAACCCTATTGGTTTCATTGGGCGACAGGGCTTGAGATGTCATTTCATCTCAAGGTCGGGTAAAAGTCCCACAAAATTGGAAGCGATGTCTCCAAAATGACCTTTACAGTGTTGACGGGGACGTTAAACCTCAAATCAAACAAACAATATCTATATATAGATATTCAAGAATGTTGTACAGTCAAACTTCAATGGCTCGAACCACTTTGGGACCATGAAAATTTGTTCGAGACAGCGGTAGTTCGAGCCACAGAGGGATACTATTAGAGCCATACCAGGAGACATAATGGAGATAATTGTGGATATCTTTTCATTGTTCTGTATTATAAATGTATGTTGTGTGTACTCATTAGAATCGCCTCATCGAGGCGATTCTAATGAGTACACACAGCATACATTTGCAAGATAAATGAGGAAAATCTTCCTTTATTACCCCTATATCGTATTTGGAGGAACTCCCTGCGGACTCAAGAACGGGTTCGACTCATCCATGGTAAACGAGCCATCGGAGTTGGAGCCATCGAAGTTTTACTGTAATTTATACTCCTAGAAACAAAAGATGTGGACGTTTGTTAGAATCACTTCACCAAGGAGATTCTAACAGAGGTGATTCTAACAGATGTCCACAAAATTTGTTACAAGAATCACCTTGCCGAGGCGATTCTAACAAATGTCCACAACATTTGTTTCTTGGAGTTACTGAGGAAAAAGTCCTTTATTATCACTATACTGCTCCTTAATGGTATTCTTTATAGCAGCACATTCGCTATAGCAGCAGACTATTGTAGAACATATACTGTCATTATAGTGAGGGTCTAATGTATTAAATTTGACAGAAATCCCACATAACGACAAAACTTGTAACGACAATTTTGATGGAACAATTCCACAGCTCAGGATGAGACGATTAACAGAGGTATTCCAGAATGTTGTTATTAATAGACCTAGAAACAAATGTTGCGGACTTTTGTTAGAATCGCCTCACCGAGGTAATTCTAACAGAGGTGATTCTAACAGATATCCACAAAATTTGTTACAAGAATCGCCTTGCCGAGGCGATTCTAAAAAATGTCCACCACATTTGTTTCTTGGAGTTACTGAGGAAAAAGTCCTTTGTTACCATTATACAGTCCCCGTCAAGCGATTTTGGTACTTATCGCCTATGCGAGCAGCGAAGGTTCAGGCAAGCCTGCGCATCGGCGCAGTCTCCTCAGAACCTTCGCTGCTCACTCATACAAGCAGTGAATCAAGAGGAACCTTCAGACAGAAAACCATATCCCTGGCCCCTCTGAATAGCTGGGCATGCACAGTTAAAATTTGTCATGACAGAATTCTTGAAGACACAAATTTGCTTGGCGGGGCTCATATACTGTCATTAAAGTGAGGGTCTCCTGACTAGAAATCCCATTTGTAATAACAGACAAGCCCAGTCTGAAATTCAGGGATGAAAGAGTTATCAATGAGTTCATGCTTACTTGTAAACATGTTGTGGATACTTGTTAGAAAATTCTCAGGAAATTCTAATGAAAACCCACTCTTGGATGACAGTCAGAATTAATTGGTGTCTTCATGTTTCCACGGAGAACTGATGGGGCTTAATTCATAGGAGTACCCATGCAGAACCATAGAAAATTATCTCAAAATATCACCATTTACTTGCAATATATGTTTTTGTAAAACAGCATTATATGAATCAGGACACATTAAAGTCAACCAAGAACAGCTAGAATAGGGCTGCAGAACCTGATCAGTCTTTTCAGAGTTGACAACAGAAAATAAGCATTACGATAACACACCTGTGTGACATGGTTTGTTTTTCACATCTCTAAAGTGGCTACCTCTCTGATGAAAATATGTGATATTTTCCTTATTTATACTGCAAACAGAGATTGTTATCATTAGAACTGCCTCATTGGGGCAGTTCTAACAAGTATGTCTTGGTGCAGAAATATGAAAATAATGTTTACACCCGTAAATCCCAGTTTTCTCTATATAAAGTGGGCTTCAGGAGGGTGTTCATTCCACATACTTGTTCACATGATGTAAAGACATGCACACAGTGAAGACTTGGGATCAGAGATTAGCCATTCTGAACAGTCTTTACTATGTGCTATGTCAGTCTTGGTAGCACAGTTGAATGCGTGTCTGACTGTTACTCAGACAGGAGGTTACACGGTAAATCCTTTTTGTACCAAATGGAATCTTCCTCCTTATATATAGCAAAAGTCCATTTCAAAATTTAGGGATGACAGGTTGTTTTTCTTCAAAAATTTGTAAAATGGCTATACTTTTTGCAAACAGTCTAGACCCTGATCAGAGGCCGCATTCTGTGGCTTCTGATCTGGGCTTGCACTGTTTGTCAAATACCCATTTTGGGGTTTCTGGTACAAAATTAATTAATGCAACATTCCTTTGCAGATTCTATGGTCCTCCTCTCACTTCTGCTGATTCAAGAAGGCCAGATGTCATTTTCTGGCAAAAGAATGTGCATTGTACATGTACTACTGGTACATGTAATTAGCTGCTTTTCCTGTCCAGGAAAAGTGTGGTTCATTTAACTGACAGGTAGGGCTGGCTAATCGGAACTGAAAAGATAATTGATTATCAGTCCTGTCATTGTGATCAATAATCCATTAGTATTAGCCAAGGTTTTTGACAGAATTTTACCTCTCCGGCTTTCTGTCTGAGCATGACTCTTACCATATGTTGCACTTTACCATATGTATAATTAAACAGACAGGCCTGAGCAAACAGTGTAGACCCAGATGAGACGCCGCATTGTGCGGCGTCTCATCAGGTCTGCACTGTTTGCCACTCATCCAGCTATTTTAGGCATAACTTTGGGTAGTAAATTTTGCCTATCAAGTAATCGATTAAAAGCATATCAGAAATGATAATCATTTTTGTGGAATTTATGGAACGATTAATCGATTATACGATTAATCCTGTCAGCCTTACTGACAGGCTTGATATGACATAAACAGTGTTGTCGTGGACTTGTGACCCAATGACAACCAGAAACCCCAATAGAGTAATTGGCAAGCAGTATAGGCCCAGATCATACACCACATCTGATCAAGGCCTACACTGTTTACAAAATGTTCAGCCAATTCCCAAATGAATTTTGAATGAAACACACCCTGTCACCCCTAAGTTTTGAAATAGACTCCTGCTATATATAAGGAGGATGATTCCATTTGGTACGAAGCAGGTTAAACTACAAACAAACAAACTGTGTACTATATGAATAGCCTACCTACCCACTCAATAGGACTACAGTCTTTTCAGAGTGCATAAAGATGCTTTAGGCCAAAGGCTATTCACATAGTACAATCAATACTTTCAGTGGATACACTATTTTAGGATCTAAATTTTAAATTGTTGAATTCAAAACCTTGTTATAATGAATAGTGTTATATAGAGGTATGTGTGTAAATTAATTGAATTGGGTTTTGGTTAACGAATTAAAACCATCTTGTTATAAAAGTTGTGAATTTGACTGAATTAGCACATGATGTTATCGTAGTGGTATAAAAATGCAAATTTTATGCATCACTGACACTGTATGTTTGTTGCAACTTATATTTTGTGGCAAGTCTTTATTACACTCAAAGCATACCGTAATAATCCTACATATTGGGACAGACAGGCCTAAGCAAACAGTGTAGACCCAGATCAGACTGCTCCTTCAGGAGCAGTCTGATCAGGTTCTACACTGTTTGCACTGCTCAGGATCTACACTGTTTGCCGTCACAAACAGTATAGACCCAGATCAGACTGCTCCTTCAGGAGCAGTCTGATCAGGATCTACACTGTTTGCCTTCCATCTTCACTTTTTGGTCTCCTTGCTGGATCGTGAAACAAATTTTTTAAAATTTTAGGAGAATTACCGCAAGTTCTCAAGGTGTCAGAATTGTTAGGATTTTTACAGTACGAGCTCCGCTAGAAAAAAGGCTGTTTTATATTACATTAGATCAAAGTACGAGTAGGTTCACGTCAGCCTGCATATCTACAGTTTGTTAAGAGCCTTTGCTGTCTGCATAATGTGACTATTTTAGACACTAGGCTAGCCTAGGCTAGAGAAAACTTGGTGTCTTTACCTGTCATATGTAAAGCCTGCTTAAAGCATGGTGCCATATATGAGTTAGGTTTTCCATCTGTTTATCTGTCTGCCCATTTATTTGTCTTTTTTTTTTGTCCATCCATTTGTCAATCTTTAACACATTGTATGCAGGAAACCCTTTAAAGGCATACCTTGGCAAACAGTGCAGGCCCAGAACAGATGCCGCAGAATGCAGCGTCTGATCAGGGCCTGCACTCTTTGCTAACAGAATTTTCCGTCAAAATGAAATAATAACTTAAAAAAAGAACTGACACCTTTTTAGCTCACCTGAGCACAAAGTGCTCAAGGTGAGCTTTTGTGATCGGTCTTTGTCCGTCGTCCGTGTGTCTGTCGTCAACTTGTGCTTAAAACAACTTCTTCTCCAAAAAAGCCCCCGCCCATAGGGGCTTGAAGAAATATATGGGCTGCATGATGCTTCCACGCAGAGCTGAATCCAGCCCGCACACTAGTACTGGTAAACCGCTTAGAGGATCTAAGCCTGTCCAGGAACCGCGGTGCGAGGCGGACCGTCCATGCTAATAAAACCCTATTGGTTTCATTGGGCGACAGGGCTTGAGATGTAATTTCATCTCAATGTCGGGTAAAAGTCCCACAAAATTGGAAGCAATGTCTCCAAAATGACCTTCACAGTGTTGACGGGGACGTTAAACCTCAAATCAAACACAAAAAATCTTCTCCAAAACTGCTGGACAGATTTTGAAATGATTTCACAGGAACGCTCCTTGATGATCCTCTACCAAAATAGCTCAAACCGTTCTGCTCGGGTGAACAAAATGGCTACTAGAGCTAAAAATAGAAAAACCTTTAAACGACTTCTCCTCCTTAATCAGTGGATGGATTTTGAAATTACTTCACAGGAATGTTCCTTGGTTGACCCTTTACCCAAATTGTTCAAACCTCAAACCGTTCTGCTCGGGTGAACAAGATGGCCGCCGGAGCTAAAAATAGCAAAACCTTTAAACGACTTTTTCTCCTTAACCAGTGGATGAATTTTGAAATTATTTCACCGGAATTTCCATGGGTGACCCTCTACCCAAATTGCTCAAACCGTTCCGCTCGGGTGAACAAAATGGCCGCCAGAGCTAAAAATAGAAAAACCTTTAAACAACTCCTTAACCAGTAGATGGATTTTGAAATTATTTCACAGGAATGTTCCTTGGGTGACCCTCTACCGAATTTGCTTGAACCGTTCTGCTCGGGTGAACAAAATGGCTGCCAGAGCTAAAAATAAAAAACCTTTTAACAACTTCTCCTCCTTAACCAGTGGATGGATTTTGAAATTATTTTACAGGACTGTTCCTTGGATGACCCTCTACCAAAATTGCTCAAACCGTTCCGCTCGGGTGAACAAGATGGCCACCAGAGCTAAAAATAGAAAAACCTTTAAACGACTTTTTCTCCTTAACCAGTGGATGGATTTTGAAATTTCTTCACAGGAAATTCCTTGGGTGACCCTCTACCAAAATTGCTCAAACCGTTGTTCTGCTCGGGAGAAAAAGATGACCGCCAGAGCTAAAAATAGCAAAACCTTTAAAAGACTTTTTCTCCTTAACCAGTGGATGGATTTTGAAATTATTTCACCGGAATGTTCCTTGGGTGACCCTCTACCAGAATTGCTCAAACCGTTCCGCTCGGGTGAACAAAATGGCCACCAGAGCTAAAAATAGAAAAACCTTAAACAACTTCTCCTTAAACAGTAGATGGATTTTGAAATTATTTCACAGGAATGTTCCTTGGGTGACCCTCTACCAAAATAGCTCGAACTGTTCCGCTCGTGTCAACAAAATGGCCACCCGAGCTAAAAATAGAAAAACTTTTAAACGACTCCTTAACCATTGGATGGATTTTGAAAAACTTCACAGGAATATTCCTTGGTTGACCCTCTACGGTACCAAAATTGCTCAAACCGTTCCGCTCGGTCGAACATGATGGCTTGGCTGCAAGAGGTAAAAATAGAAAAATCTTTAAACGACTTCTTCTCCTTACCCAGTCAATGGATTTTGAAATTACTTCACAGGAATGTTCCTTGGATGACCCTCTACCAAAATTGCTCAAACCGTTCCGCTTGGGTGAACAAGATGGCTGCCAGAGCTAAAAGTAAAAAACCTTTAAACGACTTTTTCTCCTTAACCACTGGATGGATTTTAAAATTACTTCACAGGAATGTTCATTGGGTGACCCTCTACCAAAATTGCTCAAACCGTTCCGCTCGGGTGAACAAGATGGCTGACAGAGCTAAAAATAGAAAAACCTTCAAACGACTCATCCTCCTTTACGAGTGGATGGATTTTGAAAATATTTCACTGGAATCTTCCTTGGGTGACCCTCTACCAAAATTGCTCAGACCGTTCTGCTTGGATGAACAAAATGGCCACCAGTGCTAAATATAGAAAAACCTTTAAACAACTTCTCCTTAACCATTGGATGGATTATGAAATTATTTGACAGGGATGAGGTTTGAGTTTTTTTTTTAGCTCTTCAGACGTCTTTTGAAAGGTTTGGCCCCCACCCACCTTGGCTGCAAGGTGCTTCTACAGGAGTATTGGTAAACCACTTTGAAAGTCTTAGCCTGCCCAGGCAAAGTGATGCGAGTGGAACCATCGATGCATTTAAACCCCATTGGTTTCATTGGGCCGCAGGGCTTGAGATGTCATTTCATCAAAAATGACTTCTACTTCTCTCAAAATGACTTCTACTCCTAAACAGGTAGACTGATTTTGAAATAATTTCACAGAAATGTTCCTTGGGTCCAACCAAAATTGCTCAAACCCTCCACTCCACCATATATTACCCACAATTTCGTTTGTACAATATGGATCAGGTGAGCGATCCAGGGCCATCATGGCCCACTTGTATATAACAAATGGACTTGTCCAACATATAACAATGGAAGAGTCCACTAGTATACAATGGGTTAAACATTAGTGTCTCAACAAGGGTACCCTGGCAAACAGTGTAGGCCCAGATCAGACGCCGCAAAATGCGGCGTCTGATCAGAGCCTGCACTGTTTGCAAAAAGTTAACCCATTTTCCAAACAAATTTTGAAGAAAAAGACAAACTGACACCCCTAAATTTCAAAATGGACTCCTGCCATATATAAGTTGATACAAAATGGGTCAAACAGTTGTGTCTTCTCAAACTAAATGTTATAGTGCATTTCTCAGGCACTACAATCACAGTCGCAACATAGCCTTCTGGGGACTTCTTGTTCTTCTCAACTCATTTGAAAATACAAATAAAACAAACAAATGAGGCAATATTTCTCAACAAGTCAGGAGTGTGTCATTTGTCTTGTTCATAAATTTTGTAAGGCTAACAACTGACAGATTTTATGTTCAAGTCCATTGAGTCTCTCAAGAAAAGGAGAAAAGACAGTAGGCTAATCCTTTTATACAAAGGTCTAAAGGGTGCTGCCAGCATTCCAACAGATGACCTTGTTCCCCCAGCTAGACACTGTAGAAATCACCATTTGTTGGCGTTTCAGACCCTTAGCGCAAGAACTGACATTTATAAAGAGTTGTTCTTCCCCAGAACCATTAGAGATTGGAATGCCCTTCCCGATTTGATTATTTCGACAGCTGAAGGTGCTGATGATTGTGTAGCTAAATTTACCTCTTTGGTTAGAGCTAGGGACTAACTTCCCACATCACAGGTCCTGGTGTATGAATGTCATTTGACGTGTCACCAGTAACAATTCTGATTCTGATTCTGAGTATACAAAAAAAAGCATTTGTCATTCTAATAGTCCAGTGATCAGAATGAAAATTATTTGCCCATAAACTTAAGAATAAGTTACATGATTATGTAATACTGTTTGATACTTAAATCAGCAAAAAATTAAGATTACAATGTCAAAAGTTATAAAATTTTTGAGCGAATGGAACTGCCTGCTCATTTGATTTACACATGAAAAACATTTTACGACCGCTAAGCTAATTCTGTATTTTCATTGGTCAGAGGACTTGAGCCTCATTATCTTTAGAGCAGCTCTTCAAGACTGACAATATAAGGTTTACCTGCAAAATTTTCCATCTTCTTAACAAGTGATTATGCTGACAAGGTAACAGGCAGTTTTTCTTGAATTTGCCAATCACGGATTTGAAATCTGTTCAAGTGCAGCAGCTTAAGAAATTTCCTGAGCCATAACTTGATAAGGGCCCAGTTGGTCAAAGCACTTTTAACTAAATGAGCATCTTTGTGGTAAAAATGTTCACTATTCTAGCTTGTACAATCTAAAGTGTCAGTAGCATTGCAAAACAATTCAGGACAAACATTAGCATATTTACCATACCGAATGATCAAAGTGTTCATGTTAAGGGGAATGGGAACACCTGGTAGATTTTTCAGCCATTTTTCAAAGGGAGACAACTTTTGGGACTTCCTTTTCGCTTTTCTATAAGCCATGTCCCACTGAAAAAGGGGTCTACTCTTAAAGGTAAGAATTTGCTCCTCAGGAGCAAATTCTTACCTTTAAGAGTTGACCCCCTATTGACATGGCCGACAAAATTACTTTTGCAGGATTTGCCTCCCCTGAAAGTGTACCCATTCCCCTTAAGTAATGACATTGTTAGTTTTGAACAACTGGGCCCATGACCCTAATAATCTTTGAGTAGTTAGTTTGGGAGAATGGATACAACCACCATATTTTTCATTTTTACAAGATAGACAAATTTGTATACTTCCTATTTTGCTTTCTTGTAGACTGAACCACTCTGAATTATAAGGGATCTACTCTTATAGGAAAATATTTGCTCCTTTAAAGCAAATTCTTTCCTTTAAGAGTAGAGCCCTATTGATAAAGGGGCTTCTTAGGAACACAAATCTTGTTGTTGTTGTTTTCCAGTTTCCCCGTGTCATGGGTCTTCAGCTGGTGGGGTCCCAGGGAATGAATCCATGCTGGCACTACACCGTAGCCGTTCGGTGGTACCCCTATTCCCTGTTGCCAGTGAACAGGGAGACCATCGCTCGGCTCCAGCCCCAACATAAATCTTTTCTTTAAGGGCTGTACTCTTAAAGGAAAATATTTGCTCCATAGGAGCAAATTCTTTTCTTTGAGGGTAGAGCCCTATTGATAGGAGCAAATTCTTTTCTTTAAGAATAGAGCCCTTTTGATTTAGGAGATCCTTATGAGTAAATTCTCATCTTTTTTAAGAGTACAGCCCTTTTGATTTAGGAGATCGTTAAGAGTAAATTTATTTCTTTAAGAGTAGAGCCCTATTGATTGAGGAGATCCTTAGGAGCAAATTCTTTTCTTTAAGAGTAGAGCCCTATTGATTAAGGAGATCCTTAGGAGCAAATTCTTTTCTTTAAGAATAGAGCCCTATTGTTAAAGGTGATCCTTAGGAGCAAATTCTTTTCTTTAAGAATAGAGCCCTATTGATTAAGGAGATCCTTAGGAGCTAATTCTCTTCTTTAAGAGTAGAGCCCTATTGTTAAAGGAGATCCTTAGGAGCAAATTCTTTTCTTTAAGAATAGAGCCCTATTGATTAAGGAGATCCTTAGGAGCAAATTCTCTTCTTTAAGAGTAGAGCCCTATTGATAAAGGAGATCCTTAGGAGCAAATTCTTTTCTTTAAGAATAGAGCCCTATTGATTAAGGAGATCCTTAGGAGGAAATTCTTTTCTTTAAGAATTGAGCCCTATTGATAAAGGAGATCCTTAGGAGCAAATTCTTTCATTTAAGAGTAGAGCCCTATTGATAAAGGGGATCCTTAGGAGCAAATTCTTTCCTTTAAGAGTAGGGCCCTATTGATAAAGGAGATCCTTAGGAGCAAATTCTTTCCTTTAAGAGTAGGGCCCTATTGATAAAGGAGATCCTTAGGAGTAAATTCTTGCCTTTGAGAGTAGAGCCCTATTGATAGAGAAGATCCTTAGGAGCAAATTCTTTTCTTTAAGAGTAGAGCCCTATTGATAAAGGAGATCCTTAGGAGCAAATTCTTTCCTTTAAGAATAGAGCCCTATTGATAAAGGCGATCCTTAGGAGCAAGTTCTTTTCTTTAAGAGTAGAGCCCTATTGATAAAGGCGATCCTTAGGAGCAAATTCTTTTCTTTGAGGGTAGAGCCCTATTGTTCGGAGCAAATTCTTTTCTTTAAGAATAGAGCCCTATTGATTAAGGGGATCCTTAGGAGCTAATTCTTTTCTTTAAGAGTAGAGCCCTATTGATAAAGGCAATAAAAACGGGAGACAAAATAATGTAAGAGTTGTCTTCCCCAAGGATGTATGCTTTCCCCTTTAAAATGTTCTATTTGTTAGTTGCAGTTCAAGATAGATGTTTATAATTGTTTCTTTTGTTAGCTGTATTCTTATTTTTACTGTGTATAGGGCATTTAATAATTATATCGTAGTGAAAGTCATAATACAAAACAGTAGAAATGGTTTAAGCTATTAGTTAAGATGTGCTTAAACATTTGGGCCACAACACAACAATATGTTTCAGACGTATTTTGGTTTTCTAATGAACCTTCCAGATGGCATAATTTTGATAAGAATCTTCATTGGGTGCTGACAGGTTCATTGGAAATGGATTATTAACTGACAGAGTGAGGATCCAGATTGCCCTGGGTCCTCACTCTATGCATATGCCTGAAATCTACATCTTTTTGTGTTGCAGCTCATTTATATCTTGCAAAGATTGGGATGCTGACATGCTTTTCTGTTTAGTATCTGAAATTTGCTGACAAGTTGATCTGTTTTGATAGGCTGATATGATGCAAATAGAAGTGCTTTATACATTAGCGCCAGAGAGGGAGGAGTAAGGAGTATAATTAAAGAAAAAATCATAAAAATTTGGACACCTTAAGGACTTCCTGTAATTCTCATAAAATTTAAACTATTTTTTTTGCGATGCAGCAAGGAGTCCAAAAGATGCAGTCTGAATGGCAAACAGTGTAGTCTGAATGGCAAACACTGTAGACCCTGATCAGACTGATCTGGGTCTGCATTGTTTCTGAAGGCCTTTCTGTCCCAATACTTAGTATCAATACAGTAGTCTTACAATAGTCCCCGAAGTTCAGAAAGGTGAGAAAATTTCAAAGACATACAAGGGACTTGTCACTTTGCACTCAGGGGATGAAATATAGAAGTACTTGCTTCCATTTTCATAAGTTCTCTCTGATATAAAAGATGGAACATTTGCTTTACGTGGATTTAATTTTCTCCTCCTGCAGTAAATTTTTTAAAACACTGATCTAGGTCTGTTGCAGAGTTATTTTGAACTGCCTGCCTCTGTAGCTGAGTCAGCTGTGTATTTGACTAGTGATCAGGCTGCAGGTTAAATACCCCCAGATTGGCAACATTCTTTCCTGGAGATTATGAAATCTTTTCTGCAGTTATTCTGTTCCTTCTGCTGATTCAAGAAGAGCAGTTCTCAGTTTCTGGCTAAAGACCATGCATTGTCCTTGTTATCAACATATGTATAAGCCTGCCCAGATAATGTGTGACTAGGTAAACTTTGAAAATGCTGTATTGCTTGCTGCTTTAAGGGTTAACATAAAATCTTTGATTGGGGCTACTCACTATTTTATACAGTAACCTTTTTGTGGAAGGATTCCTGTAACCGGGGATGGAAAGTTTATTCCCCTGTGAAATGGACACAAATACTTTGATGTGTTACCTGACAAGTCATGTTAACTTGCACAACAGTGTTGCAAAATGGATCACCAGGTAAAAGAAACTGCCTGTTCTGGTGAAAATATCCAGGAACTTCATGCAGTATTTAATCAGGTTTACTTAACCAATCAGTTTTGGTCGCGAAACATTTCTTGAGCTTTTGCAAACTTTGCACAAGAGACATAGCTTTATTGTATGTTGCCAACAATGGCATTTTCCATTGGCAGTCGGGCCTTAAGTTCATTTCCTGGAGATATGGATTTTCCTTTGGCATAGGCGTTCTAGCCAGAAGTTCATTTCCTGGAGATATGGCGTTTTCCATTGGCATTGGCATTCTGGCCAGAACTTCATTTCCTGGAGATATGGCATTTTCCACTGGCATAGGCATTCTAGCCAGAAGTTCAATTCCTGGAGATATGCCATTTTCCATTGGCATAGGCATTCTGGCCAGAAGTTCATTTCCTGGAGATATGCCATTTTCCATTGGCATAGGCGTTCTAGCCAGAAGTTCATTTCCTGGAGATATGGCATTTTCCATTGGCATTGGCATTCTGGCCAGAACTTCATTTCCTGGAGATATGCCATTTTCCATTGGCATAGGCATTCTAGCCAGAAGTTCAATTCCTGGAGATATGCCATTTTCCATTGGCAAAGGCATTATGGCCAGAAGTTCATTTCCTGGAGATATGACATTTTCCACTGGCATAAGCATTCTAGCCAGAAGTTCAATTCCTGGAGATATGCCATTTTCCATTGGCATAGGCATTCTGGCCAGAAGTTCATTTCCTGGAGATATGGCATTTTCCATTGGCATAGGCATTCTGGCCAGAAGTTCATTTCCTGGAGATAAGGCATTTTCCATTGGCATAGGCATTCTGGCCAGAAGTTCATTTCCTGGAGATATGGCATTTTCCATTGGCATAGGCATTATGGCCAGAAGTTCATTTCCTGGAGATATGGCATTTTCCATTGGCATAGGCATTATGGCCAGAAGTTCATTTCCTGGAGATATGCCATTTTCCATTGGCATAAGCATTCTGGCCAGAAGTTCATTTCCTGGAGATATGCCATTTTCCATTGGCATAGGCATTCTGGCCAGAATTTCATTTCCTGGAGATATGCCATTTTCCATTGGCATAGGCATTCTGGCCAGAATTTCATTTCCTGGAGATATGCCATTTTCCATTGGCATAGGCATTCTGGCCAGAATTTCATTTCCTGGAGATATGCCATTTTCCATTGGCACAGGCATTCTGGCCAGAAGTTCATTTCCTGGAGATATGGCATTTTCCATTGGCATAGGCATTCTGTCCAGAAGTTAATTTCCTGGAGATAAGGCATTTTCCATTGGCAAAAGCATTCTGGCCAGAAGTTCATTTCTTGGAGATATGCCATTTTCCATTGGCATAGGCATTCTGGCCAGAATTTCATTTCTTGGAGATATGCCATTTTCCATTGGCATAGGCATTCTGGCCAGAATTTCATTTCCTGGAGATATGGCATTTTCCATTGGCACAGGCATTCTGTCCAGAAGTTAATTTCCTGGAGATAAGGCATTTTCCATTGGCATAGGCATTCTGGCCAGAAGTTCATTTCCTGGAGATAAGGCATTTTCCATTGGCATAGGCATTCTGGCCAGAATTTCATTTCCTGGAGATATGGCATTTTTAATTGGCATAGGCATTCTGGCCAGAAGTTAATTTCCTGGAGATAAGGCATTTTCCATTGGCATAGGCATTCTGGCCAGAAGTTCATTTCCTGGAGATAAGGCATTTTCCATTGGCATAGGCATTCTGGCCAGAAGTTTTTTTCCTGGAGATAAGGCATTTTCCATTGGCATAGGCATTCTGGCCAGAAGTTCATTTCTTGGAGATATGGCATTTTCCATTGACATAGGCATTCTGGCCAGAAGTTCATTTCATGGAGATATGGCATTTTCCATTGGCTTCTGATGGCATTCCAGACTAAGTTCATTTTCTGTTGGCATTCAGGACTAAGATCATTTCCTGGAGATGTGGAATTTACCATTTGTATTCTCGACTAAGTTCATTTCCTGGAGATATGGAATATTTTGTTGAGCAGAATAGTAATTTTTGTAAAAAGTGTAGTTAGGTTTGGTAATCAGATTGATGATGCATCTTAGTGCTCAAGATGGCTGTATCAACATCAAACTTAAAACCTATGTTCTTTAGGTAAATGGAAACACCATCAGGGAAGACACTTTTTCAGAAGTATTTTGTTTCCCTTGTCGATAGGGGTCTACTCCTAAAGGAAAGAATTTGCTTCTTCAGAGCAAATTCTTTCCTTTAGGGATAGACCCCATTTTTTCAATGGGATGGGATAAATGACATGAAAATCAAGTAAGATAACGCCTTTGCAAAATATGACAGAAAATGTCAAGTGTAGTTATTCCCCTTTAGCAAGCTACTTTTCTTGGCTTTGGATGAGACTTTACCAAGAGCTTGACACTATGCTGTGAATAATACTGCCATGCTGTACCAGAATCCTAGAATTTGCCCTATTAATAGCAGCCAGGGACAATACTGTCGTACAGAATCTTGAAATTTGCCCCATTAGTAGCAGCTTGGAACAGAACCTCAAAGTTTGGTACTTGGACTGGTCCTTTTCTTGGTATTTATCAATGATCTTCCAGATAACATCAGGTCATCTGTTTGCTTGTTTGCTGGTGTGTTTTGTAAGGAATATATATACACTCCTTCTGACTGCCTCATCTTACAAGTTGACCTGGATAGCCTAGCACATTGGAAGCCGATTGGCAAATGAAGTTCAATGTGGCCAATGTCATTCAATGAGGGTGTCACTGCACCCTCCAGACAAGCAGATTAAATAAACTGTCATACCAGAATCTTGGAATCTGCCCAAATTGGTAGAAGCTGGGGAATATACTGTCATACAGAATCTTTGACTGTTTTGACTTTGCCCAAATAGTAACAGCCTGGGACAATATTGTGATAGGGAATCTTGAAATTGCTCCATTGGTAGCAGCTTTGAATAATTGTGTGGACAATGTTATACCAGAATCTTAGAAATTACCACATTGGTAGCAGCTTGGAACAATACTGTGATTGATATGATTGATACTGTCCTACCAGAATAGTGTCATACCAATGTCTTGGAATTCCCATCTAAAAGTGTGAAACAGAATTTTAGTCTCTATCCATTCACTTAACAAAGTCTGTTAAACATGGAGAGTATATGGATAAAACAACAATATTAAAACAGCCCCTGAGAACACTGCAGACAATTTGTTGCTACAACTTGTGCATGAGCCAATTAGAGTATGACAATCTTGAAAAATAGAAGTGGAGGCAATGATCAGGAATCGATACAATTAACCCACAGCTCCCATCACAGACACCAAAGGGAAAGAAACACAATCATGAAACCAGACCCTATGGAAACATCAATAGCGGAAAGCCAAAAGGACAGTTTCTTTCCCACAAAATGGCCAATAGGCTATCCAAAATAAAATAATATAAGCGACACAAACACCCAAAGACACACCATAACAAAAATAAACCGCGACAGAAGAACCGCCTTGGAACGGTCAGCAGTGGTTTCTTGCTGTTGAGTCTTCACTGTTGTTTCATCTCTGTGGTTGTTTGAAGTCTGATAAAGTCTTACTAATTTCATTGATAACTGTTTCCTCCATTTAGAATTTAATTAGATATTTAAGTGTATCAGAGTCACACAAACTTCAATAATAAATACACCACAACCTCTTTATAATACAAGTGTTGGGGCCCAAAGGTGAAATCATGTTAATTAAAAAGCTGTGTTCTATCCAAAACAAAAATATAGATTATTATGTAAAAATGACAATTTATGCTCAGTTTTCTGTATAATCTATACATTTTTAGATCCTTCTTCCTTAGACTTTGTTCTCTGCAAAATGATGTTAACCCTTATCTTGCTGTTCACGGCAACCCCTATCTTCGGAAACACTGTAGATCCAGATCAGCCATCTGATCAGGATCTACACTGTTTGCCATTCAATTTATGAATTTGTAGGAATAAAGTGCATCAATTAATTTGATTGGTTGATAGACAGAAATAGGTGTGGCTTAAATGAATATTCAGCAAGAGAGGGTTAAAATAAATAGTCCTATAAAAAGGTTTTTGTGTAATTCCAATGTACTGTAATTTACAAAAGTTTAAAAGAATGAACTTCACTGTAACAACCCTTGGCAGGCAAATAGTCTTGAAGATAATGTCCCTCCTGACCTTGGTGTGCTCTGCTTGCACCGAAAAGCCATAAAGATAACTCACCCGTGTGACGTAGTGCATTCTTTCATATCCCCAAAATGGCTAATTTTTCAATGAAAATATATAATATTTTTCTTATTTAAACTCGTTGAGGCTGTTCTAATGAGTACCCACAACCTATGATTCGGACCAGAAATAAGCAAAATAATGTATACCCCTATACACCCCAGTTTTCCCTATATAAAAGGGAGTTTAGAGGGGGGTTCATTTCAGATTTGTTAACATGAGGCATTGTTGCCCTAAATATTTTGTTCCGACTGTTTAGCCAGCTCACAAAGCTTTTGTTAAACTCTTATTTAAGACTGTGTAGTAATAGATTGACCTGTGCATTTGTGAAGTCTGTATAGCCTTCTAGGTTTGTTGTTACCGTAGCTCTATATAACTGGCTTTCTCTAGCAATATACAGAGGGAGTTATTTCACTTTAATTCCCTTATTATTCCTTTTCTGGATATACAGTAGAACTTCGATGGCTCGAACAATGATGGCTCGTTTACCATGGATGTGTCGGACAATGGTCTTGAGCCCTTAGGGAAATCCTCTACATAAGAAATAGTGGGGATAATTAAGGGAATTTTAGTCCTTTATCTTGCAAATGTATGCTGTGTGTACTGAGGCGATTCTAATGAGTACACAGAGCATACATTTTCATTATAGAACACGGAAAAGATGTCCAAAGTACCGGTATCTCATTATGCCTCCTGACAGTAACCTCAGTGGCTCGAACTACCCCTGTCTCGAACAGATTTTCGAGGTCCTAAAGGTGTTCGAGTCATCAAAGTTCGACTGTTTATGGATCAAGAGAAAGCTTGTAAAAACTGAATGAATGCACAGGCCCTACAAACTGAATCTACTATTATAAGGCAGGCTCAAAACTTACATATACTGTATTGTGCAAGATTTACTGGAGCTAATTGTAACATGTGAAGAGAAATGGATATGCAGAAAATATTTTTCAGCATTTCAGGAAGACAACTATGTTTGCTTTCCTGTAATTTCACCAAAACAGCCACTCTCAGAGTAGATCCCGATAGATAAGGAAGATAAACCACAGGATAATACCATTTTTCTACCTATGCAGTTGACTGAGCCTATGGCTCCCTCAGCTATTACAGTATTTTAATTTTTGGTTTTGGTTTTACAGTCATTCAGATCATTTCACTCGTATCAAGCCGATCGTTAATCAGATGTGAGCAAAAACCAGAGCACCTGGAGAAAAACCACCTGACCTTCCATTGTGAAACTTGGCATCTCATATGATCATAGCCAGTCTCGAACCCAAAGCGGTGAGAGACCTAATGACTAAGAGTCAGTGCTCTTATCCACTAGGCAACATAGGCTAGTTCTATTACAGTATATGCTAAACGTTGTTGTGAACTTGGCTAGTCTGCACTGGGCCAGTTGGCAGCTGTATCTTTCAGTCGACAACAGTATCAGAAAGTGTAACTGTTAAAAATGGCTGTCCATCAAATGAACATTGCTATAAACTGGCTAGGTCAACAGCAACTTTTTGCTTGGAAGGTTGGCAGGCAATGTCTTACAAAGCAACAGGCGATGTCAACAGCTTAGGTAGAGCAAATGGTATTTCGCCAGTGTAAATATGTTATTAACGGAATTGTCTTCTGTGAAATGATCCAGTTTCGGTAAGGGAGTTAATTGTATTATGTTAAGGGAGTTCTGTGATATATATAATAATTGTAATTTGTTCATTGTTTCAGTTTTAGCTGTTTATCTTTTTCTTTTCTTTTTCTGCACAACAAACTCCAGATTAGACAAAACATCACGAAAACACGCCTGTATAATTTTGAACACGCCTAGAACCCCGCTTTTATATTGTAAAACTGGGGTTTACAGGGGTAAACCTTATTTTTCTTATTTCTGCTCAAAAATATAGATTTTTGGTACTCATTAGAACCGCCTCGATGAGCCGGTTCTAACTTGCACCTACAATCTATATTTTGAGCAGAAATAAGAAAAATATCACAGTTTTTCAGCTAAAAATTTTCATTTTTTCGGCGGTAAAGTTTACAATGTGTTTGTATAGGCATGTTTTTGTAGTGTTTGAACCAGCTGTATTCAACAAGGTTGTCAACTATCATAGTCACTTCACTTCACAGATCACCACAGATAATGCTAGTAATCGTAACCCGTAAGATGCCAAAAAACAACTGCATTTGAAGATTTCAATGGTTAACCCATTGTATACTAGTAGATTCTTCCAATGCTATATGTTGGACAAGTCCATTTGTCATATTAGGGGTGTCAGGCCTAATTTTTTGTTTTTATTCTATTTTTGACAGAAAATTCTGTTAGCAAATAGTGCAGGCCCTGATCAGACGCCGCAGAATGCGGCATCTGATCTGGGCCTGCACTGTTTGCCAAGGTACCCCTTTAGGGGTTTCCCACATGCAATGGGTTAACGTCTTGCACACATTTCTAGCATATTTTTGCATACAGGTAGCAGTATGGACCCTGAGCAGGGAGCAGTCTGGTCTGGGTCCACACTGTTAGCAAGAATGACTTAAACCAGCAGACAACAAGTGTTGTGATTGGCATATTAAGGGTTAATGCTGTGAGCTAAATATCATCGTAATCAAATGCCTGTGTTGACATGTAGATCATAATCATCAAGAAGTAACTCATTGTTATGAGTATGCAGCTGTTTCAGTTTCTCTGGAGTTTGTAGGTTACATGTTGTAACACATGTAATAAAATATTACTACAAAAGGTGTATGGCTTTGTTTGTCCTTGATTGACCTTTTTATCCCCCGACCGAATAGGTTCGGGGGATATAGCGATATCCCCCGACCGAATAGGTTCGGGGGATATAGCGATCAGCCTGGCGTCCGCCCGTCTGTCCGTCCGTCTGTCCGGGCGGATGATAGGACACTAGTTGGGTAGGCCTTTCTTGGGTACTTGCCGTTTATTCCGTTGTTGTCCAAGAAAAGTAGCCAGTAGCCTGTTGGGTATTTTGTCGCTTGTTGGGTAATTTTGAATGGGAAAATTAACATGGAGGTACCCAACAAATGTCCTCTCGTAAACACGTCCGTCCGTCCGTAGACGCAACCTTGTGATGGCCATAAATCCTATACCCTTTGAGATTCATTGATGGTTCTTGGCACAATTGTTCACAAGGCCGAGACGGCGTGTCATGCGCAAGAACCAGAACTCTGGATGCCATACTTTTTTAGTTATCTCCCTTTTTAATAAAATAGAATGACTACTTTGTGATGGCCATAACTCCAATACCCTTTGAGATATATTGATGGTACCTGGCACAGTTGTTCAAAAGGCTGAGACGGCGTGTCATGCACAAGAACCACAACTCTGGTTGCCACGGTTTTGGAGTTATCTCCCCTTCCAATAAAATAGAGTGACAACCTTGTGATGGCCATAACTCCTATACCCTTTGAGATTCATTGATGGTTCTTGGCACAATTGTTCGCAAGGCTGAGACGGCGTGTCATGCGCAAGAACCAGAACTCTGGATGCCAAACTTTTTTAGTTATCTCCCCTTTTAATAAAATAGAATGACTACTTTGTGATGGCCATAACTCCAATACCCTTTGAGATATATTGATGGTACCTGGCACAGTTGTTCACAAGGCTGAGAGGGCGTGTCATGCACAAGAACCACAACTCTGGTTGCCATGGTTTTGGAGTTATCTCCCCTTCCAATAAAATAGAGTGACAACCTTGTGATGGTCATAATTCCAATACCCTTTAAGATATATTGATGATACCTGGCACAGTTGTTCACAAGGCCGAGGGTCACGTGTGAGACGCCAAGTTCTGCAACGGAAGGTCAGGTGGTTTTTCTCCGGGTACTCCGGTTTTCGCCCACCTATGATTAACGATCGGCTCGATATGAGTGAAATAATCTTGAAAGGGCCGTAAAACCCAAACCAAAAAAAAAAAAAAAAAAAAAAAAAAAAAATTCACAAGGCCGAGACAGTGTGTCATGCGCAAGAACCACAACTCTGGGTGCCGCGTTTTTTTAGTTATCTCCCCTTCAAATAATATAGAATCACTACCTTGTGATGGCCACATCTCCAACACTCTTTGAGATATATTGATGATACTTGGTACAGTTGTACATGAGGTTAAGCAGGTGTGTCATGCTCAAGAATTACATCTCTGGGTGCTCTGGTTTTTTAGTTATCTCCCCTGGCAATATAACCTAGTGATGGCCATAACTCCAACTCCCTTTGAGATATATTAAAGGAACTTGGCACAATTGTATACAAGGTACAGAAGGGATGTCATGTGCAAGAACCACAACTGTTGTTGCTGTGGTATTTGAGTTATCTACCCTTCCAATATAACAGTATGACCAGCTTGTGATCACTATATCTCCAATACCTTTTGAGACATATTGATGGTACTTTGTGCAGAAATACATGAGCTTAAGCAGGCATGTCATGCTCAAGAACCACATTTCTGAGTGCCCTGGTTTTTTAGTTCTCTCCCCTGACAGTATAATCTTGTGATGGCCATAACTGCAATACTTTTGTGATATGTGGTTTAATTCTGGTCCACTTTCTATTGGTGAACAATCTTCTGAAGGCCATATTGGCTTTTGGTCGGGGGATTTGCCATTTTTGTCATTTCAGCTGATGTTTTGGCCGTGTGCACATGACAAGTCTCAGTTGGATGTGCGCCTGACTGGTGATCAGGAGGATGCAGGTTCGATACCTGCAGGGTCGGCAATCTTCGTTCGTGGAGATTGATCATGAAATCTTTTCTATGGTCATTCTCTACCTTCCGCTGAAATCTTTTCTATGGTCATTCTCTACCTTCCGCTGATTCAAGAAGGGCAGTTGTCAGTTTCTGGTGAAAGAATGTGCACTGTACTGGTTAACCTCTTACGTATAAGCGTGCCCAGGAAAAGTGTGGATAGGTAAACTGACCGCCTCAAAATGACCTAAAATAGTGTTGCCTAGGCCATTAAACTCCAAAACAAACAAATAAAATCTCTTTATAACACTGTTTATTATAGCATGGTTTTAATTCCAAAAATATTTACAGCTTATACTGAAAAATGAATATATATCATCAGTTTGTGACACCTGCTTTAAGGGGAATGGAAACACCTAGCAGATTTTTCCACACTTTTTCAAAGGGAGAAAACTTTTGGAACATCCTGTTCGCTTTTCGAATGGTGCAATATAGGGGTCCATGTGTTCATTTGTCTGCCTTTTTTAGTCATTCCCTTTCAACAGCGTCAGCCCATGGTCCAGTTGTTCAAAAACGTCTCATTAGTGGTCAAATTGGTAAATGTTCTAGTAAGTACAATATCTAAAATTCTGGGACCAGTTGTTCAAAGCATTGTTAGCTTAACAAGCTCGTTAGTGGTCAAATTGTTAGCTCTTCTAGCAAGTACAATATTCAAAATTTTGGAATTTTTGCTAAAAAAATGTGAGCAGCTTTTGCATCCGCAAAAGCTACTCACATTTTTTATTTCAGGAAAAATTTCAGCATATTTGCCATATTTAATGATCAGTTTTAACGATACGTTAACTAACGACGTCGTTAGTTTTGAACAACTGGCCCCTGGTATTTTTACAGCCTTTTGATCATTAACTGCTTAATGCTTATGACCCACAACGAGGGTTGACGCATCGTCAAACACGAAATCATCATCATCTAGTATTTTTGCTGAAACATGAGGGCCCTGGATCACTCAACTGATCCGTAGTGTAACAAGTGGGCCCCTGGGAGAGCCATTATTGGCCACGGGCTATCATTTGAATAATCTTGGTAGTGGTCTAAAAGGTGGAGCTTCATACTAAATATCAAAGACCGGAGCCTTCGGGTTTCAGACAAGAAGATTTTTAAAGGTTTTCCTTATTATAAACCTTGGGGTCCCCGGGGCGGGCCATTTTTGGCCCAAGGGCTATAAATTTGAACAATCTTGGTAGAAATCCACAAGTCGAAGCTTCATACCAAATATCAAAGACCTGGCCTTCTGCTTTCAGACAAGAAGATTTTCAAAGGTTTTCATAGTCTTGAATTCTATTTCCTAGGGCTATAATTTGATTAATTTTGATATAGGTCCACTAGATGAAGCTTCACATCAAATATCAAAGACCTGGGCCTTGCGGTTTCAGAGCAGAAGATTTTTGTAAATTTCCCGATATAAGTCAATGTAAGACCGAAGGGCTCCGGTGCGGGGGCATTTTTGGCCCAAGGGCTATGATTTGAATAAAACTTTACCGGTAGAGGTCCACTAGATGAAGCTACACACCAAATACCAAAGAACTGGGCCATGCACATCCAATATAGCCCCCACTTTTTCAAAGCAGGGCTATAATAAATTGATGTCTAAGAGATATTTTTCTCTAATTACATGTAGATAGACACATTTGAAACGGCTGAATTTAGGAGTTTGATCGGACAACTTGGTTGAAACTAATTGTCAATTGAAACATCAGATTTGACAGTCAACTGATTGGACAAACATTGCTTTGGGGCCACAACAATGACTGAAAACTGAACCTGTCTGGTCAGTGTGTGGTTTAAGTGAAAGCTGAAGGCAGCAAAACAAGAGGAATGGACTTTTTTTTAACCCACTGTATGCGGGAAACGCCTAAAGGGGTACCTTGGCTATTTGCTAATAGAATTTTCCAACAAAAACAGAACAAAAACAAAACAAGAGGGCCATGATGGCCCTGGATCGGTCACCTGATCCATAGAGTAACAAGTGGGCCCTGAGGAGAGCCATTCTATAATTTGAATAATCTTGGTAGTGGTCTAAAAGGTGAAGTTTCATCATACCAAATATCAAAGACTGGGGCCTTCTGGTTTCAGACAAGAAGATTTTTAAAGGTTTTCCTATATAAGTCTATATAAAACCAGCGGACCCCGAGGCGGGGCCATTTTGGGGCCCAGCGTTATAATTTAAACAATCTTTGTAGAAATCCACAAGACAAAGGTTCATACCAAATATCAAAGACCTAAGCCTTCTGGTTTAAGACAACGTGTGGGCCCATTTTGGTCCCAGGGCTATAATTTGAAAAATTGTGGTAGAGGTCCACTACATGAAGCTTCATACCAAATATCAAAGCACTTGGCCTTCTGGTTTCAGACAAGAACAGACAAGGTTTTCTCTATTATGTATAACCAGTGGGCATCAAGGTGGGCCCATTTTTGGACCCAGGGCTATAATTTGAACAATCTTGAACTAGAACTGTCAGAGGATCTGACTATAGCCCCGCTATAGCCCTGTCAGAGGAGAAAGACTCATGAATTAAAGGTAAAGACTTGTGAGAGGGTTAAATCCCTAACAAGGTACCTACGCCTTATAGACTTTTCGCGTTATTAGATCTGAAAAACAGTCTAAGTTAAAAAATAGGTTTTGGATAATGAAAAAAGCACATGCACATCTTCAGACCTATATGAAAACACCTGTTAAATTTCAAAAGGATTGACTAGAACTGTAAGAGGAGTTGCGATCACAAGGTAGCAACTCCCTATACATTTTAACATTAGTAGATGATCTCAAAAATTGTCTAAGTTAAAAAAGGTGAAACAAGTGAAAAAAATTATTTAAGGATAATGAAAAAAGAATATGCACATCTTCAGACCTATATGAAAACACCTGTAAAGTTTCAAAGGATTGACCTAGAACTGTAAGAGGAGTTGTGGTCACAAGGTAGCTACTCCCTATACATTTTAACATTAGTAGATCTCAAAAATTGTCTAAGTTAAAAAGGTGAAATAAGTGAAAAAAATTATTTAAGGATGATGAAAAAAGAATATGCACATCTTCAGACCTATATGAAAACACCTGTAAAGTTTCAAAAGGATTGACCTAGAACTGTAAGAGGAGTTGTGGTCACAAGGTAGCTACTCCCTATACATTTTAACATTAGTAGATCTCAAAAATTGTCTAAGTTAAAAAAGGTGAAATAAGTAAAAAAAATTATTTAAGGATAATGAAAAAAGAATATGCACATCTTCAGACCTATATGAAAACACCTGTAAAGTTTCAAAAGGATTGACCTAGAACTGTAAGAGGAGTTGCGGTAACAAGGTAGCTACTCCCTATACATTTTAACATTAGTAGATCTCAAAAATTGTCTAAGTTAAAAAAGGTGAAATAAGTGAAAAAAATTATTTAAGGATAATGAAAAAAGAATATGCATATCTTCAGACCTATATAAAAACACCTGTAAAGTTGCAAAAGGATTGACCTAGAACTGTAAGAGGAGTTGCGGTAACAAGGTAGCTACTCCCTATACATTTTAACATTAGTAGATCTCAAAAATAGTCTAAGTTAAAAAAGGTGAAATAAGTGAAAATAATTATTTAAGGATAATGAAAAAAGAATATGCACATCTTCAGACCTATATGAAAACACCTGTAAAGTTTCAAAAGGATTGACCTAGAACTGTAAGAGGAGTTGCGGTAACAAGGTACCCACTATCAAATATTACAGACAGACAGACAGACAGACGGAATTCTGGACAAATTACAGACGGAATTCCGGACAAGCCAAATCCAATATAGCCCCCACTTTTTCAAAGCGGGGCTATAAAGAGATCTACCAGACAAAGCTTCATACCAAATATCAAAGACCTGAGCCTTTTTTGTTTCAGACAAGAATATTTTTAAAGGTTTCCCTATATAAGTCTATGTAAAACCAGTGGGTCCGGGGCGGAGCCTATTTTTGGCCCCAGGACTATAATTTGATCAATCTTGGTTGAGGTCCACTAGACAAAGCATCATACCAAATATCAAAGAACCGAGCCTTCTGGTTTCCAACAAGAAGATTTATAAAGATTTTCCCTATAAGTCAATGTAAAACCAATGGGCCCAGGGGAAGGGTGCATTTTTGGTCCCAGGGCTATAATTTGAACAATCTTGGTACAGGTCACTAGATGAAGCTTCACACCTAATATCAAAGACCTGGGCCTTGCTGTTTCAGAGAAGATTTTTAAAGGTTTTCCCTATATAAGCCAATGTAAAACCAAAGGGCCCCGGGGCAGGGACATTTCTGGCCCAAGTGCTATAATTTGAACAATCTTAGTAGAGGTCCACTAGCTGAAGCTTCACATCAAATATCAAAGACCTGGGCCTTGGGGTTTTAGAGAAGATTTTTAAAGATTTTTCCTATGCAAGACTATGAAAAACCAAAGGGCCCCATGGTGGGGGCATTTTTGACCCTAGGGCTATAATTTGAACAATCTTGATAAGACGTCCACTAGATGAAGCTTCACACCAAATAGCAAAGACCTGGGCCTTGCGGTTTCAGAGAAGAAGATTCTAAAATATTTTCCCTATATAAGTCTATGTATAACCAAAAGGCCTTGGGGTGGGGGCATTTTTGGCCCTAGGGCTATAATTTGAACAATCTTGGTAGAGGTCACTAGATGAAGCTTCACACCTAATATCAAAGACCTGGGCCTTGCTGTTTCAGAGAAGATTTTTAAAGGTTTTCCCTATATAAGCCAATGTAAAACCAAAGGGCCCCGGGGCGGGGACATTTCTGGCCCAAAGGCTATAATTTGAACAATCTTAGTAGAGGTCCACTAGCTGAAGCTTCACATCAAATATCAAAGACCTGGGCCTTGGGGTTTTAGAGAAGATTTTTAAAGATTTTTCCTATACAAGACTATGAAAAACCAAAGGGCCCCAAGGTGGGGGCATTTTTGACCCTAGGGCTATAATTTGAACAATCTTGATAAGAGGTCCACTAGATGAAGCTTCACACCAAATATCAAAGACCTGGGCCTTGCGGTTTCAGAGAAGAAGATTTTAAAATATTTTCCCTATATAAGTCTATGTATAACCAAAAGGCCTTGGGGTTTTGTTTGTTTGGATTGGAGTTTAACGGCCCAGTCAACACTATTTAGGTCATTTTTGAGCCGGTCAGTTTACCTATCCACACTTTCCTGGGCAGGCTTATACGTAAGCGGTTAACCAGTACAGTGCACATTCTTTCACCAGAAACTGACAACTGCCCTTCTTGAATCAGCGGAAGGGAGAGAATGACCGTAGAAAAGATTTCATGATCAATCTCCACGAAAGAATGTTGCCGACCCCGGCGGGAGTCGAACCCGCATCCTCCTGATCACCAGTCAGACGCGCATCCGACTGAGCCAACGAGGCCGGCAAAGGCCTTGGGGTGGGGGCATTTTTGGCCCTAGGGCTATAATTTGAACAATCTTGGTAGAGGTCCACTAGATGAAGCTTCATATATCAAAGACCTGGGCCTTATGGTTTCAGAGAACAATCTAGGTAGAGGTCCACTAGATGAAGCTTCATACCATATATCAAAGACCTGGGCCTTACATTTTCAGAGAAGAAGATTTCTAAAGGTTTTCCCTATATAAGCCTATGTAAAACCAAAGGGCCCTGGAGCGGGGGCATTTTTGGCCCTAGGGCTTTAATTTGAACAATCTTAATAGAGGTCCACTAGATGAAGCTTCACATCAAATATCAAAGACCTGGGCCTTGAGGTTTCAGAGAAAGATTTTCCCAATATAAGTCTGTGTAAAACCAAAGGGGCGAGGGCATATTTGGCCCAAGGGCTATAATTTGAACAATCTTGATAGAGGTCCACTAGATGAAGCTTCATAATATCAAAGACCTGGGCCTTGCGGTTTCAGAGAAGAAGATTTTTAAAGTTTTTCCCTACGAGTATATAAGCCAATGAAAAAACCAAAGGGCCCCGGGGCGGGGGCATTTTTGGCCCTAGGGCTATAATTTGAACAATCTTGATGAAGGTCCACTAGATGAAGCTTCACACCAAATATCAGAGACCTGGGCCTTACGGTTTCAGAGAAGAAGATTTTTAAAGGTTTTCCCTATATAAGCATATGTAAAACCAAACGGCCCCTGGGCGGGGGCATTTTTGGCCCCTGGCGCTATAATTTGAACAATCTTTATAAAGGTCCACTAGATGAAGCTTCATACCATATATCAAAGACCTGGGCCTTAGGGTTTCAGAGAAGAAGATTTTTTTAAAGGTTTTCCCTATAGAAGTCTATGTAAAACCAAAGGGCCCTAGAGCGGGCGCATTTTTGGCCCTAGGGCTATAAGTTGAACAATCTTGATAAAGGTCCACTAGATGAAGCTTCAAACCAAATATCAATGACCTGGGCCTTGGGGTTTCAGAGAAGAAGATTTTTAAAGATTTTCCCTATGTAAGTCTGTGTTAAACCAAAGGGCCCTGGGGCGGGGGCATTTTTGGCCCTGGGGCTATAATTTGAACAATCTTGATAGAGGTCCACTTGATGAAGCTTCATACCAAATATCAAAGACCTGGGCCTTGCGGTTTCAGAGAAGAAGATTTTTAAATATTTTCCCTATATAAGTCAATGTAGAACCAAAGGGCCCCGGGGTGGGAGCATTTTTGGCCCTAGGGCTATAATTTGAACAATCTTGGTAGAGGTCCACTAGATGAAGCTTGATACCATATATATCAAAGACCTGGGCCTTACGGTTTCAGAGAAGAAGATTTTTAAAGGTTTTCACTATATAAGCCAATGTAAAACCAAAGGGTCCTGGGGTGGGGGCATTTTTGGCCCTAGGGCTATCATTTGAGGTCCACTAGATGAAGCTTCACACCAAATATCAAAGACCTGGGCTTTGTGGTTTCAGAGAAGAAGATTTTTAAAGATTTTCCCTATATAAGTCTGTGTAAAACCAAAGGGCCCCGGGGCAGGGGCATTTTTGGCCCTTGGGCTATAATTTGAACAATTTTGATAGAGGTCCACTAGATGAAGATTTGTACCAAATATCAAAGAGCTAGGCCTTGCAGTTTCAGAGAAGAAGATTTTTAAAGATTTTCCCTAAAACCAAAGGGCCTAGGGCTATAAGTTGAACAACCTTGATAAAGGTCCACTAGATGAAGCTTCAACTTTAATATCAAAGACCTGGGCTTTGTGGTTACAGACAAGAAGTTTTTTTAAGATCCCTATATAAGTCTATGTAAAACCAAAGGGCCCCTTGGGGGGGCACTTTTGGTCCGAGGGCTATAATTTGAACAGTCTTGGTAGAGGTCCACTAGATGAAGCTTCATACCAAATATCAAAGACCTGGGCCATGCGGTTTCAGAGAAGATTTTTTAAGTTTTCAGTAAAAGAAATCTATTTTTAGCTCCTGTGACCTAGATGTACAACAGACCGGAACCATTTGAACAACTTTGAAAGGGGACCACCTAAGGATCATTCCTGTGAAGTTTCGTCAAAATCCGATCAGTAGTTTAGGAGGAGATGTTGTTTGAAGAAAAAGTTTACCCACGCACGACAGACGACAGAAAAAAAGTGATCCCAAAAGCTAACCTGTCACCACTACGTGACAGGTGAGCTAAAATAGGCATGACACGCCTTATATGACAAATGGACTTGTCCAACATATAACAATTGAAGATTCCACTAGCATACAATGGGTTAAATATGCCGTGTCTATACTTCTCATGCAGGGGTATTACAATAAATGGGGACTGTGCTGAGGGCAAACCTGGGCACTCGTTAGGACTGTCCCAATGAGGTGTATCTAACGAGCACTAACAACCAATGTTTGCAGTATAAATAAGAAAAATATCAAACACAGATTGCCATCAGAAAAGAAGCCATTTTTGAGATGTAAAACAATGCACTATGTCACACGGGTGTGTTATCATAATGCTTTAAGACTAAATTTTAGATAAAGAAAGTAGAGGTACTGCATTATCCTAGCAAAGAACACAAAGGTGCTGGTCAGACTGCGCATATGCGCAGTTTGATCAGCATCTTTGTTGTTCGTAAATGGATAACAAGTCTCAAATAATGAAATCAACTTTATTAAGTATCTGAACAAATATCTTTCACGGCATTATTCAATCTACTACACGTATCTGAGGCTTTCTCCTTAGAATTTTCCATCTTGGCTATTCTAGAGCCAAACTGTATAGCTCTCTTGGGTTGGGTCGCTGTCTGTTGAAGTCCTAGCTGAAGAGCTGATAGACGGAGAAGTAGCTTCTCGCCAAGTCCACGAGGCAGTGTCAGGTCAGCCTGAAATTAAGTCAATCCTCTTTATACCGACATTCCATAATGTAATGACAAAAGTCACTATAATGGCACCGACATTCCATATAATGACAAAAGTCACTATAAAGGCACTGACATTCCATATAATGACAAAACTCACTATAATAGCACTGGCATTCCATATAATGACAAAAGTCACTATAATGGCACCAACATTCCATATAATGACAAAACTCACTATAAAGGCACTGACATTCCATATAATGACAAAACTCACTATAATAGCACTGGCATTCCATATAATGACAAAAGTCACTATAATGGCACCAACATTCCATATAATGACAAAACTCACTATAATGGCACCAACATTCCATATAATGACAAAAGTCACTATAATGGCACTGACTTTCCATATAATGACAAAAGTCACTATAATGGCAATTTCAGTCTATCAAATCCTAAGCTCAGAAAGAAGCAGATTAATGGAGATCTTCAAGAACAATGAACTTTATACTCCACAGCATTTGTAAGAGGGTTGTACCACTTAGAAAATTTCTATATTTTTTTTCTATTCCGGCTGACTCCTACAGTTTGCATCCAGTCAAGCTAAAACTTTGTAAATAGTTATATCATGGAGTGAAGCAGTGCAGATTATAAAACCAAACATTAGCCCCTTCAAAAAAAAGTGAAACAATTTCGTTTCTGGCTAACTCATCTAGTCAAGCTAATCAAGATGAAACTTTGCAAATAGTTACTCCATGATGTGGAGCTGTGCATATTGTTTTAAGGTTATTCTTTAAACTTTTTGGTTTCTGCTAACTCCTGCAGTTTTCATCCAACCAGGCTGAAAATTATTTTATAGTAAGATCATGATATGGAGCAGCACATATTGTTTTAAGGTTACAGCCCACAAACACTGACTTCTATAAAAGCCAAAATATGTGATACATCTTACTACTTGCCACAGGCATACGATGCCTTGCTTGGAGAGCTCTTGTTTTATGAATATTTTTACGAAGGCAAAACTGACTGAGATTTATGGACTTACAATAGTATTCACATCACATGGAGCGATTAAAATCATACTTAGGTTTTTTTTTACTCCGAATGATTCAGAATACCACTACATATGGGCTTACAAAACTTTTCATGCTCAACAGAACTAAGCATGAAATTTCAAATCTAAACTTAACCCATATCTTACTGAATATTCATTTAAGCCACACCCATTTCTGTCTATCAACCAATCAAATTATTTGATGTAATTTATTGCTACAAATTCATAAACTGAATGCAAAACAGTGTAGATCCTGATCAGATGGCTTCTTCAGAAGCCATCTGATCTGGATCTACACTGTTTGCAAAGATAGGGGTTGTTGTGAACAGCAAGATAAGAGTTAAAATACCAATGACAAGACTCTATCCACATTGAACTCAGAACAGAATAACCTAAAATTATTATGTCCTTTTTGACATGTCTGAGCAAAATAAATTTCATGCGCAAGTGAGATGAACATGAAAAGTGTCTTCTCCGGCCTTGGATTAGGTGGGACCAAGATCCTTACCTTATTATCAATGGGCAGACTGCTAAGAAACTGAACAACTCTCTCATCTAGAAAGGGAAATCTTGATTCTTTTCCATGGTCTGTGATAATTCTGCAATGAAAATATTCCCATACATACAATATAAGCAGCCAAACATTGTTTTTGCCTGGGGTTGGGGTTGGTTTTACAGCCCTTTCAAAATTATTTCAGTTATTTTGAGCCAATTATAAAGGTGGGCGCAAACCAGAGTACCAAAAAAAAAAAAAAAAACACCTGACCTTCTGATGCAGAACTTGACATGTCACATGTGCACTCAACCAATATAAAACGGATTTTCTACATTAAAACTCTTTATTTCATAAGGTGCACAACAAAAGGTTTGAGTTGGCATGTGCAGCCAGCTAACCAATCAACAGTCCATACACATATGAGCTACGTTGAGAGAAGATCTGGGGCCAGTTGTTCAAAGCAGCGTTAGCTTAACAAGCTCGTTAGCGGCCATATCGTAAAATCTTCTAGCAAGTACAATATCGTAATTTTTTGGTATTTTTGCTGAAAAAATGTGCGCAGCTTTTGTGTCTGCAAAAGTTGCTCACATTTTTTCAGCAAAAAATTCAGCATATTTGCCATATTTAATGATCAAAGTTTCAACGATAGGCTAACTAACAACGTCGTTAGTTTTGAACAACTGGCCCCTGAACTGGCCGATTGAATACACTAAAGTTGCAGATCAGCCCGTATGTATGTGCAGTCTGAGCAGCACCTTTATGTCCCCTACTTGGATAGTACAATACCACTAGTTTGTACATCAGGGTCAGTTGTTCAAAGCACCGTTAGCTTAACAAGCTCGTTAGTGGTCAAATTGTTAACTGTTCTAGAAAGTACAATATCAAATGTGTTATTTTTGCTGAAAAAATAAGAGCAGCTTTTGCATTTGCAAAAGCTGCTCTGATTTTTTCCGCAAAAATATTAGCATATTTGCCATATTAAATGATCAAAGTTTTAACAATTCCTTTACTAACAACATCATAAGTTTTGAACAACTGGGCCCAGATATTTCCACTTGCTAGACTGTGTAGATCACCAGACCAGTTTGTGTCAGTAGGATCATATAACATTTACATACATGTGCTCAAGTACATGTAATGACCTTCCAGTCTCCAGAACTAGCATTTTTAGATGAAAATGTGTGATATTTTATCTTTTTCTAGTCCAAACATAGATTGTGGGTGCTTGTTAGAACCACTTCAATTAGGCAATCCTAATAAGTACCCACAAACTATGTTTTTGAGCAGCAATAATGTATACAGCTTTAAACCCAGTCATGGTCTTTGTCGGTTCCATATGCCAACTTGTGTTTTTTCCTGCACACTGACTCAGTACCAATTTCTGATTTTTTTTTGCATTACTAAGCTTGGGCCTTGGCAGTCAAAAGCTATCTTACAACATTCTGCAGTATTTTTATAATACATGTAAAATTGGTACATTCAGACCACAAATGAGACTGTTTGGTCTTTAAGGCCACATTTAAACAGTCCCAAAGACGGACTCTTACTAAATGCAAATGCAAAAGCTACTCACATTTTTTTGTAGCAAAAACAAAATACATGTATAAGATATTGTACTTGCTAGAATGTTTTACAATTTGTAAACTAACAAGCTTGCTAAGCTAACAATGGTTTGAAAAACTGGCCCTGGACTTAACATGACCTTTCTGGTTTAATTTATTTACTATCTTACGAGTGAGTCTTAGTGTATTTTAACCCATTTTATACCAAATGGTATCTTCCATCTTATATATAGCAGGAGTCCATTTCAAAATTTAGGGCTGTCAGGTTGTGTTTTCTTCAAAATTCATTTGGAAAATGGCTGAACTTTTTGCAAACAGTGTAGGCCCTGATCAAATGCCATGTTCTGCAGCGTCTGATCTGGGCCTGCACTGTTTGCGAAGTACCGGTTTTGGGGGTTTCGGTACAAAAAGGGTTAAACTTGGTTTTATGACAATGTTTAGCATACACGTGACAGAGCATGTCTATGTCATAATCTCCCATGTAAATTATTAGATATAACAATTATGAAGTGTCAAAATAAGAAAAATATTGTAAAGCAATATACCTATCATCTCTGCCAAGATTTCTGGAAGAAATTCTAGTTATTTCTAGTTCTATCTCATTGATGAGTCCTTCCCAACCTTCTTCCCTGCAATGACAGAAAACATTAATACTACAGTAATTTGATCTGCCTCATTGTATCACTTCAAGTGGATGTTACTACATCAGAGATCTGTTTGTTTGTATTGGAGTTTAACGGCCCAGTCAACACTATTTAGGTCATTTTTGAGCCGTTCAGTTTACCTATCAACACTTTCCTGGGCAGACTTATACGTAGGCGGTTAACCAGTACAGTGCACATTCTTTCGCCAGAAACTGACAACTGCCCTTCTTGAATCAGCGGAAGGGAGAGAATGACCGTAGAAAAGATTTCATGATCAATCTCCACGAAAGAATGTTGCCGACCCCGGCGGGAGTCGAACCCGCATCCTCCTGATCACCAGTCAGACGCGCATATGACTGAGCCACTGAGGCCGGCCATCAGAGATCTGAAAAATAGCCAGAAGATTGTTCACCAATAGAAAGAGCACAGAATTAAACCAGCAATATATCACAAAAGTATTGCAGATATGGCCATCACAAGATTATACTGTCAGGGGAGATAACTAAAAAACATGGGCACTCAGAATTGTTGTTCTTGCACATGACATGCTTGCTTAAGCTCATGTCTCAATATGTCTCAAAGGGTATTGGAGATATGGTGATTACAAGCTGGTCATACTGTTATATTGGAAGGGTAGATAACTCAAATACCACAGCACCAACAGTTGTGGTTCTTGCACATGACACACCTCCTGTACCTTGTATACAATTGCGCCAAGTTTCTTCAATATATCTCAAAGGTCGTTGGAGTTATGGCCATCACAAGGTACTATTGTCAGGGGAAATAACTCAAAAACCAGAGCATCCAGAGTTGTAATTCTTGAGCATGACACACCTGTTTAACCTCATGTACATCTGCATCAAGTACCACCAATATGTCTCAAAGGGTATTGGAGGTATGGTGATCACAAGGTGGTCATTCTGTTAAATTGGAAGGGGAGATAACTCAAAAATATCCTAGCACCCAGAGTTGTGGTTCTTAGACATGAAGCAATGCCTCAACCTTGTATACAATTGTGCCAAGTACCATCAATATATCTCAAAGGGAATTGGAGTTATGGCCATCACAAGGTTATATTGTCAGGGGAGATAATTAAAAAACCAGGGCACCCAGAGTTGTGGTTCTTGCACATGACACACCTGCTTAACCTCATGTACATGTGTACCAAGTACCATCAATATATCTCAAAGAGTATTAGAGATGTGGTGAGTTTTAGTTTAACGTCCCACCAACAGCTAAGGTCATACAGAGACGGGACCTCGGTTTAAAGACTCATCCGAAAGTCTGGAGAAGCCTGGGATCGATCCTGCGATCCATGGTTTACAAGGGGAGTAGCATAACCACTGCACCACAGAGGCTTCTAGTTATTAGAGATGTGGCCATCACAAGGTAGTGATTCTATATTATTGGAAAGGGAGATAACTCAAAAACCATGGCACCAAGAGTTGTGGTTCTTGTGCATGACACACCATCTCAGCCTTGTGAACAACTGTGCCAGGTATCATCAATATATCTTAAAGGGTATTAGAGATGGCCATCAGAAGGTAGTCACTCTATTTTATTGGAAGGGGAGATAACTGAAAAACCATGGTAACCAGAGTTGTGGTTCTTGTGCATGACACGCTGTCTCAGCCTTTTGAACAACTGTGTCAGGTACCATCAACATATCTCTAAGGGTATTGGAGTTATGGCGATCACAAAGTAGTCATTCTATTTTATTAAGAGGGGAGATAACTCAAAAAGTATGGCAGCCAGAGTTCTGGTTCTTGCGCATGACATGCTGTCACAGCCTTGTGAACAATTGTGCCATGAACCATCAATGAATCTTAAAGGGTATACGATTAAGGCCATCACAAGCTTGCGTCTACGGACGGACGCCAGGCTGATCGCTTTATCCGAACCTATTCGGTTGGGGGATAAAAATCCATGAGAAGTGATACTGTGCATCAGATTCAGCCACTAATGAGATAATCTGTTTAGTATTTACCCTTTTTTCTTCCAGTTAAGTCATTTTTCAAACGTAAATAAGAGGTAAAATTTGACGTTATGTTATGGTCTGTAAGTGACATCATCATGTTTATATGTCTGGTTCTGTTTTTCATATCGCTGCTGTCTAAAGTCACAGCAAATGGGAGAGCTCACAGGTAGCGCCATTTTAAAGGCTGAAAATCCAAATCGGAAAAAAGCAAGCAGATACTGGATTCTGTATTTTGGTGTCTGAAAACTGGAGGTAGACTGAAGTATTTTTCATAGGCATTACGAAAACATGCCTGTACAAATACATGTACATGGTAAATTTTACCACCAAAAATGGAAAATTTTAAGATGAAATTTTTTTTTTCTTATTTCTGCGCAAAATATACACTGTGGGCACATGTTAGAACCGCCTCATTGAGGCAGTTCTACAAGGACTGTTCAAATATGAATGCAAGTAGAACGTTTTCTCATGCACTAATGCCAAAAATCACCTGAAAATAAATATCACAGCGTAGAAAAACATTTAACCTACACATTGATACCAAACCTGTTAAAATCCGTCCACTTTAGCCATGTATATCGTTCGATAAACACTATCTACTCTTGTATACTAATACATAACATGATTGGAAGAAGGTCAGAGTACGCCATTGAAATACGGTCCTATATTAAAAATCGTTGTATTCTTGGTATACGGTGCAAAGACATTTTTGATGAAATATGTTCGGTTTATGGGCATAATGAAATGTCTTCTCCGACAATTTTTCGTTGGTGTAAGAAATTCAGCTGTGGGCTAGGCTCAACAGAAGATGCACCACATGATTGTCGGCCGAAAAGAGCAACATCTGCCAAGATGGTTGCTAGAGTGAAAGAAACAGTTGCTACCGATGCACGATACACCACTAGGCAAATAGCTAGTATGGTTGGCATCTCATTTGGAGCAGCTCATACAATTCTGAAACGGGATTTGAAAATGAGAAAGATGTTGACAGATGAGCAGAAAAAGACAGGCATTTAGTGCACCAAGAAGTTGCTTAAAAAGTTTCCAAATTACAATGCACGGTCTTTCGCTAATGTCGTCACAGGTGACGAGACATGGGTTCACTTTTTTGAGCCAAAACGAAATATTCAGAACAAAATATGGGCAACAAAGTATTGCAAAAGACCCTGCATTGCAAAGCGGACCATGAGCATCAAGAAGGTAATGTATGCCACATTCTTTTCAAATCAGGGCCCTGCTATTCAGGTTGCTGTGCCTAAAGGCAAATCTGTAAATGCGAAGTTTTACAAGAATAAAGTTCTTCAAAAATTGAAGAAATATTTCAAAGAACTAAGACCCGCAACTGGTTTGGCCAATGTCAGATTGTTACATGACAATGCGTCATCGCACAAGGCGTTCATTGTGCAAGACTATCTGAAGCAGGAAAAGGTTGTTGAACTCCCTCACCCCCCGTATTCCCCTGACCTTGCCCCGTGTGACTTTTTTTTGTTCACGCGGCTGAAAAAATACCTTTCTGGTCGAAAATTTGTACAGCGCAAACACCTCGGTTCTGCAATATTCCAGTGCCTTCATAGTATACCTCGAAAAGACTACCAAAATGCATTCAATGATTGGATCAGAAGACTGAAAGTTTGTATATCTGTTAAAGGGAAATACTTTGAGGGGACAAAATAAATTTTCATTAAAATCTATCACGGAATCATTTTTATGTGCTTAGTTGCATTCATATTTGAACAGTCCTCGTAACGAGTACCCAGATTCTATATTTGGAAGCGGAAATAAGAAAAATAAGGTTTATCCCTGTAAACCCCAGTTTTACTATATAAAGTGGTGTTCAAGGGAGTCAAATTTATATAGGCCTGTTTTCGTGATGTATATAATAAACAGAGATTATCATATGGCATTTTTCAAATCATACCCCATATCAGCCTGAGACAAGGGCTGATATGGAGTATAGCTAGTGCAATTTGATAGGATACTGATGACCTCTATTACCATAATTTCTCACCCAACTGAATTCGCCGTTTTCCAAAGTGGTTGATGTTGTTTTTCAATACATAAAGGTCTTCAAAATTCATGAGAAGTTTATGAAAACTGACCTGTTATGCGATAAAACCGACTAATTTATTCTTTGCGTAAAGGTCAGTCTCATGTCAAATTGCACCCACCATATGATATGCATGAAAAATGTGATATCATATCCTATTTATCATTTGTTTCCTGAAAAGAAATTTGTTATGGTTTTATGTTAAAGATTTGCTTAAAACAAAGCAAAGTTTTAGGATAAAAGCAAAGCAAAGGTTGGCCCTTTTTATACTTTTTTTTTAATGACAACAAATTTCTATGGAAAGAACCAAGTAAGGAAACATGTACAAGGTTATTTATAAAATCCAAATAGACAGAAATACATTAAAGAGTGAAGATAATTGATTATACTTTTCCATTTTTGTGAATCTCCATAATGTGACACTCAGGCACCAGTGCAGGCACAGGTCATGTTGCAGAATGTGACATCAGGTCATTCAGCTGGGGTGATAGGACAACAGTTGACAGCTCCAAAGATGATTACGTTGAGGTATGATATGACATGTAGGGTGGGATGTGGGCGTGTGATATGGATTTTGGGGTGATACTGAGTGTATGATATGGCATCAAGTGCTAAAGCCTCAGCTAACATGATACCCACGCGGATTAAATGTTCTTATCACTAATTAAAAGACATTATATTTTGTAGTAAATATATGATAAATACATGTAGAGATTATCATATGGCTTTTTTCAAAGCATACCCCGTATCAGCCCAAGGCTTCCATATCAGCCTAAGACTTCCATATTAACCCTCGGGCCTTCTGTCCTAGGGCTGATATGGGTCGAGGGCTGATGTGGGGCATAATATGAAAAATGCGATACAACCTATTTATCATATATTTCCAAACCTTTGTCCTTTAATGGTTGTATGTTAAAGGTCTTCTAAAAACAAAGCAAAGTTTTAGGTGAAAAGGAAAGCAATGACAAGAAATTTCTGTTTGGACACATATTTAATCAGAATGTAATGACACTGCCTCACTCCACCCAGGTGTAAATGAGTAGCAGTGGTGTAATAGTCACTGCCTCTTTCTCGCGCACATGAAAACATCTGAAATAAGTGTTCGAGAGTGATTAAATAAGCTTGAAGCTTCCATCGCAATCGAACTAAAATAAATTAGTATAAACTAAACTAATCAGAATCAACTATAAGACAAGAGTGTTTTATAAATTCCAAAAGGACAGAAATGCATTTACATGTCACAGGTTAGATGCTGCAGAATGTGACATCAGATCAGGGCTTTCACAGTTTGCCATAAATTGTGGTGTGATAGGAAGACAGCCGGGTCTTCCAAAGACTGTTATGTCAAAGGTATGATAAAGGGTGCCTGATATGGCTTTTGGAGTGTGATAAAGCGTATATGATATGGCATCACGTGTTAGCACCTCAGCTAACATGATACATGCACAGATTCCATGCATGTATCGCATATTCAAAAACAAAGTATTTTATAGTTTATATGCGATAAAGAACCAATACATGAACCATATTCTCCATCAGTATTTTGTCACCTTTATGGTGTCTTTAATGACATGTTAACTAACAACTTCTGACAGTTTTGTAAAACTGAGCCTAGATATTCAAACAAAAGAAACAGAAAAGTTGACTTTATTTTTTCAGTATGAGATCAATTTTTATTCCACTAATGAACACCAAAGGTTGTATTTTCACTTGTGGCTGACTTTGCTATTCGTGAAAGACTTCCTTTGCTGTTCATTCAGAGGAACCAAAATCTAACTTGCAATGAAAAAATCCAAATATCCAACATATGCTCCTTCCAAAATATTTTCTACCCAGTCCAACATATTACAGGAAGCCAGAATGAAATGTCTTATGATTATCACAATCTTTGTGATAGGCGAAACATGGCATTTTCTGCAAGAGTGTTGTGGCATGTATGTAAACCTGTCATCAATGAAACTTACTGGAATCTTCCTCTGTGCCTGGAGTAGCCAATAAGTTGTTCATCAGCCCCCATTCCACACAGTATCACCTAAAATGCAGATCATTCCCACTACCATATTAATTGCAATAAGATAAAATCATGATCATGATCATCATCATCATCAGAATTTTGATTAACATGCAGGTACAGGGGTAACATCCACATATGTGGGCCCCTTTCCAGGTAGCTGGCTTGCTGCACGAATGGCAGATCTCACACCAGATCTCCAGGAGATCTGGTGTGAGATCTGCCATGCGTGCAGCAAGTATGAAGCTTTACAATATTATAAGAATCTTTTATGAGTATGGATTGGTTAACTCTTTTTCTACCTACTTCTGCGGCATCTGATCTGGGCCTGCACTGTTTGCCAACTACCTTTTTTGGGGTTTCTGGTACTAAATGGGTTAAAGATGTTTCCAACCCAAAGATCTCTCTGATGATCTGCTCAAAAGCATAGTTTGTGAATACTCATCATAATAGACTGTGGGTATTCATCAGATCCACCTCACTGAGGCATTTCTAACATTTTCAGTCATATCACGACGCTGTCTGGTTGCGACAGGGAGCTCAATGCTCACGTTTATAGTGCTGCCTCACTGAAGTATCATGTCCCAGACACATTACATGATACCACACCCAGTCACATTATTCTGACACTGGATCGACCAGTCCTAGCTCTACCCCGTAAATCTGAGTGCCAAACGAGGAGCAGCTAGTACCATTTTTAACGACTTTGGTATGTCGCGGCCCGGGTGATCGAACCCGAGACCTCCCGTTCCCCGGAAGAATACAAGGTAATTAACCCTTTTTGTACCAAATAGAATCTTCCACCATATATATAGCAGGAGTTCATTTCAAAATTTAGGGGTTTCAGGTTGTGTTTCTTCAAAAACTATTCAGAAAATGGCTGAACATTTTGCAAACAGTGTAGGCCCTGATCATACGCCGCATTCTGCGGCGTCTGTTCTGGGCCTGCACTGTTTGCCAGGGTACCCATTTTGGGGTTTCCGGTACAAAATGGGTTAAGTGACCTGCAACCTACTACTGACAAAGATGACTATCCACCTACCCTAGAAGTACTGACAACAGCTTTTCCACTGTCAGGACCATTTCCCAAAATCCCTTGTCCTCTTGCTGCAAACCAGACAGCACAGCCTATACTGTCATCTAACACTGTGTTCAGGGGGTACACTAGATACTGGATATGATGAGATCTGAAAATATATATATAGTTTAGCTCCAATATATCGCGTTCCGATATTTCGCGATGTCCAATCTATCGCGGTCGCGCCGTGGATCCCGTTTTTTTTTTCCCTTAAGAATTAATAATGAAAAAAAAATAGAGTTTTAAGTTGTTAAAATTTATTTAAAACCAGGTTAAACCAGGCGCCAACAGCGTTTGACTTTTCCCACCCAGCGTCTGCTATTTGGCGCAAAAACATAACCATTCACGAGATCGCAGAAAAGTCTGTTTTTATTATGCAAACATCTGCCTTTAGATGTAGCTAATTGTCTGAGGAGCGATTAAATCATTTTCACATTGATTGTGGATTAAATTTTATGACTGGAAGATAAACGCCAATTAGAGACATAACTTGACCATATTTTCACACCTTATCGACACGCACCGCAGGGTGGCAATTATATGACAGGGATTAACAATAGTGTCATACCTGAACTGTAATAAATACACAGATGGTTTGTCTCTCAATTGACAGTGCAGCAATTATTTAGATTTACTTACTGGTCTAGTTTTACCGTATTTTAGTACTCAAAAAGACTGACAGTTGTAGACGATTTATTTTACACTTGCCCGAAATCAAAACACAATAAAATGATAGTTTTGTTGTTGTACAGTTTTTCGGCCCGTGGAAGACGTTAAATATTTTTTTTCCAACCGCTACTTTTAATGATTCTGAGATCTGGCAAGCCAAGGGAAACAACTAGAATTGCTTTAACAATTAGCACTTATGGTAGTTGCACCCCTTGGCCATCACCCGTTACAGACAACCAGGGGAACCCGCGAATCCAAAATGGCGTCCTGTTTTGACATTTTTGCAATCACATGTTTTCAGACGCATATTTTCAGCTGTTCTCGAATGTAAGTTAATTGGAAAACATAGTCCCCTTTGTTTGTTCTGTCACTGAGTAATTCTGAACCTACTTTAATGGTGAAATACGGCCGATAGCATTACTGACAGCCATTAGTGTGGATTGATAAAAGGTTCTCACCAAACTATCACCGCGACTTGTATTGGCATCTCGGCAAACTACGGCGACTTATATCACGCTCCGACCACATCGGGGTTTTCGGGCTATGGACCCCGACTACCGCAATATATTGGAGCTATACTGTATAATTTTTTTCTGAGAAAACAATAGATGTCACACTAAATAAGCCAGCTTATGTAAAAATGGCACAAAGGGCATGGGTGATCATCAAAGGCTCTGCACGGACTTGTTAACATCATGAAAATTACTGCACTTTTAAAACACGGCTTGTTCAAATTTTAGGACAAAAGAAGTTTCTGTTTGATATCAAAGGGCCAGTTGTCCAAAACTAATGATGTTGTTAGTTAACATATTGTTAAAACTTTGATCATTTAATAATATTTTCCTGAAAAAAATGTGAGCAGCAAAAAAAAAGCTGTTATTTGCAAAAGCTGCTCACATTTTTTCAGCAAAAATAACAGAATTTTAGATATTGTACTTGTCAGAAGAGTTAACAATTTGACCGCTAACGAGCTTGGTAAGCCAATGAGGCCTTGAACAACTGGCCCCAGTTCTTAAGATTAATTATGATACATAATACACCTATAAGACAATCATATAGGTTCCTAGATCACAGGAGTTAATGTGATTTGATGTGAAAACAGAACTGTCTGATAAATAATTATAAGAGGACTAGCTTACAGCGAGTTTGGATAAATGTTTCAAAACACACGTTTGTTTCATTGTACATACAATCGCTAGGTCCACTGGAAGAAATCTGAAATATCTGCTGGTTGCCTTACACATTTATTTAGATAAACAAAATTATAAAAACTTCTTTTGAAAACTATTTTTGTTAACATATATGTCTCATATATTACCTTGCCTCTTGCAAATCTTCAGAAGTTACATTAACCTGCAATACAAACAATTAGATGTCAGAACAACACTCGACAGAAACCTACATCAAACTACCATAAGGCACATATTTTCTGCTTTTTTTAAATATCTGTCGTGGAGATTGATCATGAAATCTTTTCTATGCTCATTCTCTCCCTGAAAAAGATTATGAAATCTTTTCTAAGGTCATTCTCAACCCTTCGGCTGATTCAAGAAGAGCAGTTGTCAGTTTCTGGTGAAAGAATGTGCACCGTACTGGTTAACTGCTTATGTTTGAGTCTGACCAGGAAAAGTGTGGTTAAATAAACTGACAAGTTAGGTATGACCTAAACAGTGTTGACTCGGCCATCAATTCCATGACTTCAGGTTTGTTTTCTAGTAAACTGAGTCCCTACAAAAAGGGGTGTAATCTTATAGGAAAGAATTAGCTCCTATGGGACATTGATACAGATGGCATATTTTCTACCATTTGTCTCAACTTTTAGGACTTTCCATTCTCAGCAACTCTAAAAAAGGGTCTACTCATGAAGAAAGAAGAACAGGTCTGTTTTGATAAATTAGACAAAACTATTTTTGAAAATGTTGCCTCTCCTGAAGATGCATTCAATCCCCTTTGCTTTCCTTTAAAGGGAATAGAAAAAAAAAAATCTTCAGGGGAGGCAACTCCTTCAAAAGTATTTTTGTCTCCTTTGTTCTCCTGTAGAACAAATTCTTTTCTTCAAAAGTAGACCCCTTTTTCAGTGCACAGGAGCATGTTTGTAGAAAAGTGAACAGTCCCGAAAGTTGTCTCCCATTGAAAATGGCAGAAAAGTATGCCAGGTGTTCCCATTCCCTTTAAGAGTATGCCCCATTTTGAAAGATGTTCAAAAGCCCTTTGTTAATTGTTCTTTTTGTCTTTACCCTTTTCTCAGAATGACAGTTCAGATATAGCTTTTCAGTTCTCAATTTAAATGTTAAATGTCAGGATCAATTGCTCCGCACCTTTGCACTGTTTTTGGACAAATGAAGTGTCAACTGGACATGTATGTTTTATCATGCACTTTTCCTTGTACAGGGATGGGATTTTGTTACTTCTATGATCACCAAGCTCCCTCTGAAAAAGGGTCTACTCTTTAACCTTTAGCATGCTGTAGGCGACAAGCTCTATCTTTGCAAACAGTGAAGATCCAGATCATCTGATCAGGATCTACAATGTTTGACATTCAGTTTATGAATTTGTTAAAATAAATTGCACAAAGTTATCTGATTGGTTCAAAGTCAGAAATGGGTGTGGCTTAATTGAATATTCAGCAGGTTAAAGGTTAAAGAAAGAATTTGTTCTTAGGAGCAAGAATGAAATGGTTTTAATTCCCTCCAAAATCAATATCTTTGTTAATAACAGGTTGACTTTACTTTGGATACACCATGACCTCTTTAAAACACTGTTCATTATAGATGGATCCCAACAATGCATAGATTACGTAGAAAAATTACCATAAATCGACATTTTTCTATATAATTTATGGTTTCAACAATAGTGTTTAAAAGAAGTCAAGATGTATACAGAAAGATCAAAGACATCATAAACATGTTCTCAAAGGCACAGATGTTGGTGTCTTGTGGTCAAACATGGTGCATGAAACCAAAGAGTCCTCAGAAAACATCTATAGAGATTACCTCAATAAAATTCCACTTTCTCTCTGGGTTGAGTTCTTCTAAAGCAATATATCCTGTCTTTCTGTCTGGTACATCCCATTTATCAAAGATAGGTACTTCCTGTGGTCTAAGAAAAATAAAAAATAATAAATAAGGAACATGGGCTGACTCCTATTTGCTTTAGAGAAATTGTGGCTATCAGCAAGTAAGTGACTTTTACAAGTCATCTGCTCCAATATATATTATGTAAGCCGCAACAGCAGGTTTTGATGTACTAAAAATATTCTGAGAAATCAGAAATAAATTATTGGTTTAGACTCATATTCTAGACAGGTTTTTTATTATTTGGACCCCATTTTGATTTATATCAGTCTTTGAATCGACTGCCTATTCGAAATTCGCAAAATTGCAGTATGTTTCCTCTGGCTTTCTTTGCCGGATCATTACAGGGTCACTGATGAGGCTTTATTAGCCGAAACTACATAGTATGACCAATCTTCTTTCTTATGAATGTTTTCATTGCTCTTAAAGGAACTCATTTTTTGATTTTTATTTGCCTTCACTGTAGCTGGTGTTGTGCCGTGTGGCGGCCGTAAAACGTCTCCCCATACATCAACCATAGTGCAGTTTATATTTTACTTTTGGTCCTTTGAGATCAGCGTGAATATTCTGAGAAATCAGAAATAAATTATTGGTTTAGACTCATATTCTAGACAGGTTTTTTATTATTTGGACCCCATTTTGATTCATATCAGTCTTTGAATCGACTGCCTATTCGAAATTCGCAAAATTGCAGTATGTTTCCTCTGGCTTTCTTTGCCGGATCATTACAGGGTCACTGATGAGGCTTTATTAGCCGAAACTACGTAGTATGACCCATCTTCTTTCTTATGAATGTTTTCATTGCTCTTAAAGGAACTCATTTTTGATTTTTATTGGCCTTCACTGCAGCTGGTGTTGTGCCGTGTGGCGGCCGTAAAACGTCTCCCCGTACATCAACCATAGTGCAGTTTATATTTTACTTTTGGTCCTTTGAGATCAGCATGAATATTCTGAGAAATCAGAAATAAATTATTGGTTTAGACTCATATTCTAGACAGGTTTTTTATTATTTGGACCCCATTTTGATTTACCGTATTCGACCTATTTACGGCACATGCTCCTATAAGCGCACACCCAAGCTTTTTCTGGAAAAAATACAGAGGCGAACACTTTACAGTAACATCCCAACAAATTCATATTGAGTTTTGCTGCATCTTTGTCCCAGACAATCAGATGTATATGTGGTGAATCACTATGCTGAAATTCAACTCTATAAAATAATCAAATTGGAAGCCTTTTTTTTCGTATTTTTTTCGTATTGAGTGTGCGCTTATTAGGTAGATTTTTCACCACAATATTTTCATACAATTGTGAAAAAACTAAGCGCACAGTGCGGTAAATAGGTCGAATACGGTATATCAGTCTTTGAATCGACTGCCTATTCGAAATTCGCAAAATTGCAGTATGTTTCCTCTGGCTTTCTTTGCCGGATCATTACAGGGTCACTGATGAGACTTTATTAGCCGAAACTACGTAGTATGACCCATCTTCTTTCTTATGAATGTTTTCATTGCTCTTAAAGGAACACATTTTTGATTTTTATTTGCCTTCACTGCAGCTGGTGTTGTGCCGTGTGGCGGCCGTAAAACGTCTCCCCATACATCAACCATAGTGCAGTTTATATTTTACTTTTGGTCCTTTGAGATCAGCGTGAATATTCTGAGAAATCAGAAATAAATTATTGGTTTAGACTCATATTCTAGACAGGTTTTTTATTATTTGGACCCCATTTTGATTCATATCAGTCTTTGAATCGACTGCCTATTCGAAATTCGCAAAATTGCAGTATGTTTCCTCTGGCTTTCTTTGCCGGATCATTACAGGGTCACTGATGAGGCTTTATTAGCCGAAACTACGTAGTATGACCCATCTTCTTTCGTATGAATGTTTTCATTGCTCTTAAAGGAACTCATTTTTGATTTTTATTTACACTTAAGCAGTTGAGGTTAAGTCAGAATTATAGTACCACACAGTATATTCTCAAAGGATATTACCAAACACCATCAGCTGTAATGAACATTATTGGATGGTAATGCTGAAAATGAAATATTTTTTCTCTTCATTTACATATTGACCATGTCGTATGGTATTAAATCTGTTGATACTGTATTGACATGCACTATTAAAACTAACTGGCTGAAATGAAAAACAAGTGGGAAAAATCACATCACAAAAACGTATCCCTGTGACATAGTGAATTCTTTCAATACTAAAAAAACATATTTTTCTGATAAATTTTGATCTTTTTCTTATAAGAGTGTGGGTGCTCGATTGAACCTCCTAATTGAGGCACTTCTAACAAAACCCCACAATTTCTGTTTTTGAGCAAAAATAAGGGAAAAAATGTATACCCCTACGAACCCTAATTTTCGCTATATAAAGTAATAATATTAATAATCAACCTTTTTATAGAGGGTAACACATTTAGTACTAGTACTAATCTTCCATTAGGGGTAGGGGTTTACAGGGGTATTCATTTCAGGAACCTTGCAACGGGACATCTCCCAGGTCATTGAATTCAAAATCTTAAATTTGTAAGTTATTTCAAAAGTGATGCAAGCACTAAATGCTAATACAGGATTACTTTTATTAGAGAGGTTTGTCCTAACAGGTGTTGATATGGAGCCAGTTTTTGTGGCATCGCATGGATTTTTAGTTTTAGGACTTGGCTTTTAAACTATGGGATGGATTTAGAAATTTGGACTATTGGAATGCATATTATGGAATGGAACGCATACTATGGAATGCATCACAAGGAACATTTGCAAAACATTGTTTGGTGCGTGCAAAGAAAGAAAGATCAGCACAGGGCCCCTCCTGTGTATTAAACTGCCTGGTGTCCACAGTCTTCCACAATTTAACTAAGACAAATAAACAAGAGTTTACATATATAAGGTTTATTTTAGAACATTATGGTTCACTGCTAGCTATATCGCTACATCTATTATAAAGTGTAATTCTAGTCAGAATACATTGACTGTTCAAATATGAATGCAACTAAGCACATAAAAATGATTCCGTGATAGATTTCGATGAAAAATTTATTTTGTCCCCTCTAAGTATTCCCCTTTAACAGATATATAAACTTTCAGTCTTCTGATCAATTCATTGAATGCATTTTGGTAGTCTTTTCGAGGTATACTATGAAGGCACTGGAATATTGCAGAATCGAGGAGTTTGCGCTGTACAAATTTTCGACCAGAAAGTAGGCCAGTCATTTTAGCCCAAAAAGACCCTCAACCTCAAACAAATTCCTTCAGAAGGGTTTTCACTATTTTCCAAATCAGTGAGGTGACCTGACTTACAGGAAAAAAATCCCCAAAAATATTCCCTGGCGAAATTGATTTTTTGGGGGAAAATGTTCAAAATTTGAATAAAAATCGCCAAAAACAGGAATTAAATTATGAAAATTTCATTCAATTATATCAAATTTATTTAAATAGCCAAAAATAAGTTAACTATTGTCAAGTAGCGATAAAAGAAGTTTTAGCTTGATGCATGTACAGAAACCTGTCTTTTTGGGGGTAAAAACTTGGAAATATTGACAAAAACGCAGAAAATGGGAATAAATTTTTAAACAGTGACTGGTTTGGATTCTTGAAAATGTTTTGGTGTAAAAAGTTATATATGTGTATAAGTTAACTCTAGGAAAAAAATAAAATTTTATATGTCAAAAAAAAAATTCATTTTTGTAGGGTAGGCAAATGCACATTTTATTATTTAGGATGCTCACTTGTACAACAAATACTCACTTGTACAACAAAACATACAAAGAAATAAAATAAAATTATTTATTCACATTTTCTGATGCAAAATATATCGTTTAATAAAATATTATTTCAATAAAGCTGCCTTGTTAACTTGTTTTACACAGTCTTGTTTTTATCTGGCAGTATTTGGACACCGAGTAGATTCAGATCCAAGAGGGGGGACGCAGTGACAAAGTATGACCCAGCTTGCACGCACGAGGACTGAATTATTAAAATAGTTGCACTCAAAATATTGTGAATTCCAATGTTGTCATTTTGAGTATTCCAAACATGTGCACACTCCAAATGTGTGCTCCAAAATTTTGTAAAATTCCAGAAATTGCGCACCTCCTATAGTACACTCCAAATTTTTTTTAAAACAGAGTATTCCAAATATTGCGTACATCCTGTTTGTACGCTCCACAATTTTTTTTAGCATTCTAAATATATTGCGCACATCCTATTTGTACGCTCCAAATTTTGTAACACGCCAGAAATTGCGCACCTCCTATAGTACGCTCCAAATTTTTAAAAACAGAGTATTCCAAATATTGCGTACATCCTGTTTGTACGCTCCACAATTTTTAGCATTCTAAATATTGCGCACATCCTGTTTGTACGCTCCAAATTTTTTAACACTCCAAATACTGTGCACATCCTATTTGTACGCACCACTGTATCCCAAACATTATGCACAGACTATTGTGCACTCCAACTAATCCTGACATTGTGCACTTCGTATAAAATGTGCACACCAAAATGCACTCCATGACACGCATTCCACATCACCACCGCATTGTGCAAAGCGTATCATGTAATCCATCCCATATTATATATCCAAACAGCCCCGGCTGCGCGTTCAAACCTGACCTATGACTTGCAATTTAGAAATATTTTAGTATGACCCAGGTGGAAACATACCCTCAGGCTATGGCTAACCATTTCCATGAGGGAGAAGCCACCCAGTTCAAATAGAAAAGTTATTTAGAAATATTTTAGTATGACCCAGGTGGAAACATACCCTCAGGCTATGGCTAACCATTTCCATGAGGGAGAAGCCACCCAGTTCAAATAGAAAAGTTCTGAAATGAACAAACTTCTGCTTTGCTCCCAGCAACCAGTATTTGGAATCTATGCTCAAGGCGTAAAGTTTCATTAGAATCTAACAGCTATCTAAGCAAAGCATCCCCCCCCCCCCGCATCGAATGCTGAATTCCGCTGAATTTCGCCCCACTCAAGTTTATCAGCAGAATGTCTCGGTGAAGAAAGTGAAGTGGACATAACTGTCCCCAGCGCCCCTCTGGATAGCAGTCAATAGTTTCCTCCATTTCAACTATTTGCATCAGGATCAAATGATGAACAATCCAGTTAAAAACCTGAAATCAAAAGAACTTTCGGCAGTATAATGTAAAAACTTCCTGGACTGCCAACAAGACCACAATGACAGCGGTGGGTGGGTGGGTTTTTGATTCTCCTTAAAAAATGGCGATGAGGCTTTATTAGCCGAAACTACGTAGTATGACCCATCTTCTTTCTTATGAATGTTTTCATTGCTCTTAAAGGAACTCATTTTTGATTTTTATTTGCCTTCACTGCAGCTGGTGTTGTGCCGGGTGGCGGCCGTAAAACGTCTCCCCGTACATCAACCATAGTGCAGTTTATATTTTACTTTTGGTCCTTTGAGATCAGCGTGAATATTCTGAGAAATCGGAAATAAATTATTTGTTAAGTAGAAGTAAAACAAAGATCAGGAATTGATACAATTAACTTACTCCACCCATAAAAGACACCAAAGGGAAAGAAATACAAACATTAAGCGACCAGACCATAATGGAAACCTAAACAAAGGAAGGCCATAAGGACAGTTACTTTCCCACAAAATGGCCATATGGCCATCCAAAACCAAAAGACACAAGTGATACACACAGTAAGTAACAAACAACAGCATAAATAAATCGCCACAGATTAAGACTCATATTCTAGACAGATTTTTAATTATTTGGACCCCATTTTGATTTATATCAGTCTTTGAATCGACTGCCTATTCGAAAATCTCAAAATTGCAGTATGTTTCCTCTGGCTTTCTTTGCCGGATCATTACAGGGTCACTGATGAGGCTTTATTAGCCGAAACTACGTAGTATGACCCATCTTCTTTCTTATGAATGTTTTCATTGCTCTTAAAGGAACTCATTTTTGATTTTTATTTGCCTTCACTGCAGCTGGTGTTGTGCCGCGTGGCGGCCGTAAAACGTCTCCCCGTACATCAACCATAGTGCAGTTTATATTTTACTTTTGGTCCTTTGAGATCAGCGTGAATATTCTGAGAAATCGGAAATAAATTATTTGTTAAGACTCATATTCTAGACAGATTTTTAATTATTTGGACCCCATTTTGATTTATATCAGTCTTTGAATCGACTGCCTTTTCGAAATTCTCAAAATTGCAGTATGTTTCCATTGGCTTTCTTTGCCGGATCATTACAGGGTCACTGATGAGGCTTTATTAGCCGAAACTACGTAGTATGACCCATCTTCTTTCTTATGAATGTTTTCATTGCTCTTAAAGGAACTCATTTTTGATTTTTATTTGCCTTCACTGCAGCTGGTGTTGTGCCGTGTGGCGGCCGTAAAACGTCTCCCCGTACATCAACCATAGTGCAGTTTATATTTTACTTTTGGTCCTTTGAGATCAGCGTGAATATTCTGAGAAATCGGAAATAAATTATTTGTTAAGACTCATATTCTAGACAGATTTTTAATTATTTGGACCCCATTTTGATTTATATCAGTCTTTGAATCGACTGCCTTTTCGAAATTCTCAAAATTGCAGTATGTTTCCTCTGGCTTTCTTTGCCGGATCATTACAGGGTCACTGATGAGGCTTTATTAGCCGAAACTACGTAGTATGACCCATCTTCTTTCTTATGAATGTTTTCATTGCTCTTAAAGGAACTCATTTTTGATTTTTATTTGCCTTCACTGCAGCTGGTGTTGTGCCGTGTGGCGGCCGTAAAACGTCTCCCCGTACATCAACCATAGTGCAGTTTATATTTTACTTTTGGTCCTTTGAGATCAGCGTGAATATTCTGAGAAATCGGAAATAAATTATTTGTTAAGACTCATATTCTAGACAGATTTTTAATTATTTGGACCCCATTTTGATTTATATCAGTCTTTGAATCGACTGCCTTTTCGAAATTCTCAAAATTGCAGTATGTTTCCTCTGGCTTTCTTTGCCGGATCATTACAGGGTCACTGATGAGGCTTTATTAGCCGAAACTACGTAGTATGACCCATCTTCTTTCTTATGAATGTTTTCATTGCTCTTAAAGGAACTCATTTTTGATTTTTATTTTCCTTTTGCAGGATTTGGAAGCGGAAAAGGAAGGTTTCCCTGAGCCTGCGCAAGACGTTAAATCACCGTCCAGTTCTACAAGACGCCTGACTACTGAACAACATACAAGGTGCAAGCGCTCAGTGACCTGGACCAACTGTCATGGCTGATACGAGATGGAAAATACGATCAGATTTTGTTTAAACCTAATTATAAGCGAACTACCACCCTGGAGCTGCAATTGTGACCCATAATGACAGTCCATCCAATTCATTCGCACCAAATAAATGGGATTATCATTTAGTTGATAATCCCTATTATTTAGGATGCTCACTTGTACAACAAATACTTACTTGTACAACAAAACATACAAAGAAATAAAATAAAATTATTTATTCACATTTTCTGATGCAAAATATATCGTTTAATAAAATATTATTTCAATAAAGCTGTCTTGTTAACTTGTTTTACACAGTCTTGTTTTTATCTGGCAGTATTTGGACACCGAGTAGATTCAGATCGAAGAGGGGGGGACGCAGTGACAAAGTATGACCCAGCTTGCACGCACGAGGACTGAATTATTAAAATAGTTGCACTCAAAATATTGTGAATTCCAATTTTGTCATTTTGAGTATTCCAAAAATGTGCACACTCCAAATGTGTGCTCCAAAATTTTGTAAAATTCCAGAAATTGCGCACCTCCTATAGTACGCTCCAAATTTTTTTAAAACAGAGTATTCCAAATATTGCGTACATCCTGTTTGTACGCTCCACAATTTTTTTAGCATTCTAAATATTGCGCACATCCTATTTGTACGCTCCAAATTTTGTAACACTCCAGAAATTGCGCACCTCCTATAGTACGCTCCAAATTTTTAAAAACAGAGTATTCCAAATATTGCGTACATCCTGTTTGTACGCTCCACAATTTTTAGCATTCTAAATATTGCGCACATCCTGTTTGTACGCTCCAAATTTTTTAACACTCCAAATACTGCGCACATCCTATTTGTACGCACCACTGTATCCCAAACATTATGCACAGACTATTGTGCACTCCAACTAATCCTGACATTGTGCACTTCGTATAAAATGTGCACACCAAAATGCACTCCATGACACACATTCCACATCACCTTCCGCATTGTGCAAAGCGTATCATATAATCCATCCCATATTATATATCCAAACAGCCCAGGCTGCGCGTTCAAACCTGACCTATGACTTGCAATTTAGAAATATTTTAGTATGACCCAGGTGGAAACATACCCTCAGGCTATGGCTAACCATTTCCATGAGGGAGAAGCCACCCAGTTCAAATAGAAAAGTTATTTAGAAATATTTTAGTATGACCCAGGTGGAAACATACCCTCAGGCTATGGCTAACCATTTCCATGAGGGAGAAGCCACCCAGTTCAAATAGAAAAGTTCTGAAATGAACAAACTTCAGCTTTGCTCCCAGCAACCAGTATTTGGAATCTAGGCTCAAGGCGTAAAGTTTCATTAGAATCTAACAGCTATCTAAGCAAAGCGTCCCCCCATCGAATGCTGAATTCCGCCACAGCAAATTTATGATGCCCAACATAAATTTGTCCCCCAATTCAGCAAGTCCACATGATATATAGATAGCCTTACAAGGCGTAAGGCTGATCTTGTTAGTCTAACTATTAGGATTATACATTTGGGTAGAAGGGTCTGTGACAAATAGATTGATTGCTTCCTCAAATGTATTCAAAAATATGGCATTGCCCACTGCAGTGAGATGAACCCCATCAGTCTTAAATAGCCCGGTTGTACTGAAATCGAGCTCATGCTGGATGACTTTGCCTCCTACATTAAAAGCAGCTTGTCTGCCCAATCGGTTGATACGCCGCCTTTTTTGATCTAACTTTTTAAGCCTTTCAGGAGTGTTGTCCGTTCCCCGCCATGATTGACGAGGGAGAATGTCTGACCATACAAGTTGGGCTTCGGGATAAACTGAAGCCATGTATAAAAAATTGTCTTTTAAAAGTCTTAAGAAGTTGGCTTTGGGACCACTCAACAAGGTCGTTGCCCCCGAGGTGAATAATTATCATCACTGGGGTTGAATGAAACAGCATCATGCGTTGAAACACTGTGTCGAAGTGGTCCCAATGCATCCCTCCTTTACCCTGATAAAGGATTCGGCTAACAATCCCTGCATTAGCTGGAGGTCTGAGACCTGGCACACTGTCTTCAAGGTGTGAAACTAGGGAATCACCGATAAGCCATATATCTGTAATGGACAATTTAAAGACGTATGTACCGTGCTACAGCCCCAGTCTTCCATCGACCAAGTAATTTTATGGCTTCACTGGAATACCCTCTAGCTGCCAAATCAGTAGCCCTACCAATTCTAAAGGAATGTGTTGCATAAAGTCGCATAGGAAGTCCTAGCTTTTTGACTGCTTTCACCAAAACGCCACTGAACTGACTGCGCTTTAATGGATGGCCATTCTGGTGGCAAAAGAAGTATAGACTACCTTCAGGCCTACACCTCATATATTGTTTGGCAGCAGTAACGCAACATATTGCTGCATTGATTGCAAGTGGGATGCGTAATATTGTTGGGTGGCCAGATTGATTAGTTTTTGAAACCCTAATAGAAATGAACAACACGTTTGCTCCTTCCCCGAGCCACACATCTGTCTTTAATAAAGGCCTGTTAGCCTGCAGTGGATTAGTGAATACAATCTCACCAACCCTCAACAGGCCATAGTAAGCTATAGCAAAGGCCGTTTTAAAAAGAATACATTCATAATTTGAAAAGCAAATTTCCGGCAGCACAGAACATATTCTAGCCAAGATGAGCTCTGTTATTGGCGCTCTAACATCATAACTTGGCCGAATGCGCCTACAACCTTCCAATAGTTTTTTAACCACAAAAGCGGTTGTAGGATCATGCATATCATAAATTTTATGGTGAAAACTTATGGCTGACAAGTCAGTAGTAATAGTTGATGAAGCATACCCCAACTCAAAACAATATGTGATAAAAAGAGACAGATGTGCAACTGGAGCCGGCCATATTATGATCAAATTATAGTGATTTCTAAAGGTGTTAAAAACTTGCAAAGCATTTGTATAAACAGAATGGGATTTGCTAGACAAACTGGCTGCCAACAATTTCTGAGAACTTAACAGAAGATGTTCCAAAGGTGGTCGGGAACTGGTGTTGGTGACAGGTCTGCATCTGGTGCGAGCTTGCGGAATCTCTGTAATTGAAAACGACTTAATGCATCGCAGATATTATTCCAGAAGCCGTCAACATGTTGAGCCTTGGCAACTACGTTCAACCGTAAGCACAGTAATGTGAAAGCCCTAAGAATAGTCATGACTCTGTCCGATTTTGATGTCATATGATTAACAATGTGTACCACTGCCATATTGTCAACCCAAAAGACTATTTTCTTGTTGCGAAGCTTATCACCCCATTTGTGCAAAGAAACAAGGAGCGGAAAAGCTCAAGAACTGTTATATCTGATGTAATGCCGCCCTCAATCCATGCCCGAGGCCAGGAGCCCTGAGCCCATTTTCCTGCAAAGTAGGCACCAAATCCCAGATCAGACCCCCCTGCACTGTCGGTGTAGAGCTGTAAATCCTCATTTGACACCCAGAACCGATCATGAAAGACGGAAATACCATTAAAATTTTTAAAAAACTGTACCCAAAGTTCTAAGTCCTTCATATCTGCTGTGATGCGAAGGTGATGGTGTTGCTTTGTCAAACCGCATGTAGCATTTATAAGGCGTCTACAAAATGGCCTCCCTGGCACCACTGCCCTACATGCGAAATTAAGGGAACCAATCAATGACTGTAATTGTTTCAGCTTGCACTTTTTACGTGGCAAAATCTCCTCAATCTTTGAAATGATTTCATGAATTTTGGTCACCGGAATCCGAATGACCATTTCTTCAGTATCAATTTCAAGGCCAAGAAAACAGATCTTGGTTTTAGGACCTTCTGTTTTCTCAGAAGCTAATGGCACTCCCAACACAGTCATCTTATCAGTAAAAAACAGACATGATATGTGAACAATGATTAGTTCCCTTTCTTCCGCCAAACAGTCGACAAAAAGTCGACAAGATAATGCAAGAGTCGTCCTACAGATGCTTGCCTAGCTACACAGAATTCTAAAAAAGTAGAGAAAGTCTCAAAGGTCTGGCATGCTATGCTGCACCCAAATGGCATTGCCTTATCAAAATAAAACTTCCCATCAAACTTGAATCCAAGCTGATCAAAGTCTAAAGGAGAGACAGGTAGTAGCCTAAATGCTGATTTTATATCAGATTTTCCCAAAAGACAACCACGGCCTAAATATTGTACCATGTGTACAGCCTCGTCGAAACTTGAATACTGCACAGAGCACAGCTCAGGATCTATATAATCATTAACTGAGTCTCCGCTTGGGTATGACAGGTGATGTATAAGGCGAAATTGACCTGGGTCGTGTTTCGGTACAAGGCCTAATGGCAATACACGCAGAGTTTGTAGCGGACGATAGTCAAAAGGTCTAGCCACTCTACCTGCTTCAACTTCAGTTTCAATTTTTTGCCTTACAACGTCTGGCCTAATGTCGGCAGACTTCAAATTTTTTGAATCAGAAGGTTTGTGGCTGCCCGAGTAGTGGAGGGGGAAACCAGAAGAAAAACCGTTAAAAACCTCAGCAGCCTTAGCAGAATCATAACCCACAAGCTCCTTTTGAAAGTTGTCAAGCCTGATAGGAGTTTTAGCTAGATCAAGGGAAGCAGCTGATATATGAGGCAAGAGAACACAATTTGAGACAGCAAAATCCCTATCGTCGAACAGCTCGTCCACCTCGGTTGGCACTGAATTGTCCCCTACCTGAGCGAAATGTCAAACCGCCCCTGGTAGCTGGTGGAACACTCCTAGTAGCCGGTGGAACAAGCTTAAAGCAAGTTTGTCTACCATGATTTGTACCACCACAATGAGAGCAAGCATGAAGAAATTTGCACCCTTTAAAATTGCATTTTCCATGGTTGAAATCCAAACATTTAAGCCTATTGAAAGATGACTGCTCAAAGGGAACCGTCGAGTTTGCCGATAGAGTCATTACCCGGAGCCACAAGTCTGTATTGAGTCGCCCCCAAGGTTGTAAATTAATGGCCTGTCTGAGACGAAACTGCTCGTCATAATTTCGCCAGGCAAAGTATGCCGAGGACCGAGATGCAGCCTCTCGAATTATATTCATATACTGGAGCAACTCTTGTGTTTTTTCAAGATGTTTCTTAAAATAAATTGAAGAAAAAATCAAAAAGGCGTCCGTCCATTTTTCGATTGTGGGTACTGGGTCCTTAAACACTTGCGGTTTAGATTCCAGAAGACCCTGCTTGTTAAGACGTAGTGCCCCTCCTGCACACAGTTCTTGCAACTCAACAGCCCCCTTCAGCAGCAAATTGATATTTATGTATTGGTTCGACCAGATTTTTTGTGCAATTGCCAGGGGAACATGTGCAGAGAGATCATCACTCCCTGGCCGCAAAGGCTCTTCTCCGAAAGAGAAATTACTCCCATCGGAAACCGTCCAAACGAAACTATCATTCAGTGCTGACGGGCTTGCATAGCCAGTCTGAGTGCCTGCATTTTGACCCGTTATGTGCGGATTTGTGTTGGATGAAGGAATGGAACTGCTCTGATCAGTCACGTTTTGACCCTGTATTGTGCCCGAGTCACGAAGGATTGTCTCAAAGTCTATAATGTGCCTGAACATATTTGAGGGTCCTTGTGTTTGTGCTTGATCCCTACCTTGTGGTGTGCCTACCACAGATGAGACTGGGTTTAGACCACCAATCTGCGCCACTTCATCCTGTTGTTGACGCGAACGTTTGTGTCCGCCGGCTCGACGGCTTCCCCTAGTCCTTTTCCGGCCGCCCGGCATCTCTACTTATCCCTCGCACAAGTGTAACCAGCTTTTTGATTATTCTTAAAAAATGGCGACTTCCTTTTGCAGGATTTGGAAGCGGAAAAGGAAGGTTTCCCTGAGCCTGCGCAAGATGTTAAATCACCGTCCAGTTCTACAAGACGCCTGACGACTGAACAACATACAAGGTGCAAGCGCTCAGTGACCTGGACCAACTGTCATGGCCGATACGAGATGGAAAATACGATCAGACTTTGTTTAAACCTAATTATAAGCGAACTACCACCCTGGAGCTGCAATTGTGACCCATAATGACAGTCCATCCAATTCATTCGCACCAAATAAATGGGATTATCATTTAGTTGATAATCCCTAATATAAAACACTCATAATCCATCAGTTTTTGGGCTAGTAGCAACCACAGTATAAAAATGTATTGTATGATGTCGAACCAATTTATATAGCCAGATGTGCACTAACTACTCTCAAGAAGCTATAAAAAAACATTCAGTTTTGTGCCTGCTCAGAAGTTTGCCTTTTAAGGGAGAAATTCAAAATTTTGACAAAAATGCGAGGGAAACGGGACTGTTTTTGTAACAAGTTAGTGGTGAAGATTCTGGGAAATGTTTTGATGCAAAATGTTACATATGGATAACCGTTAACTACAGAAACAAAGAAAGATATTGAAATGATTATCAAGTTTCATTTTTCAGGCAATGAAAATGTTGAATTTTACCGAAAAATACCATATGTTTTTCACATGTAGGAATTACTTAACAAAATTTCATAGTACATACATGTCTGATGTGGAGCTGGTTTGTATTACCAGATATGCACAAACTACTTTGAAGCAGCTATTAAATGCTTCAATTTCATACCTTCACAGAAATGTTCTTTTCTAAGGTTGTTGGAAATTTTGTCAAAGTAAAAAAAAAACATGGAAAACGAACATTTTTAATACATGTGTCCGCTAAAGGCTTTTGAAAACACTGTGATGTAGCGTTACATCAGATTACTGCATGAAAAAACATTTTTAGCTTTTGAAAAACAAATCCTTATTTCATGGTAAAAAGATAATACTTTTACAGAAAAAAAAACACAAAACAAGAGGGCCCAATGGCCCTATATCGCTCACCTGTGTACCAGAAAATCATTCGTGTAGGAGACCACTTGACATTGCTATATACTAAATATCTAAGCTCAGGCAAAGCGGTGTCCATGCTTATAAACCCAACTGGTTTCATTGGGCAACAGGGCTTGAGATATAATTTCATCTCAATGTCTGGTAAAAGTCCCACAAAATTGGAAGAGACATCTCCAAAATGACCTATTCAGTGTTGTTGGGGATGTAAAACCTCAAATCAAACATAATCTGTGCCTTATGGTTTTGGAGAAAAAGATTTTTTTAAGTTTTTTCCAGTATAAGTCTATAGAAGCTAATGAGCCCTTGGGCTTTGCCAATTTTGACCCAAAGGGCACGGTTGGCAGGATTTATGTAGGCTACCATTTTGTGTTGCTATATACTAAATATCTAAGGTCTGTACTTCATGGTTTCAAAGAAGATGTTTGAAGCTTTTTTCCATTATAAGTTTGTTGGAGTTAAGGGGCCACAGGATTTGGACCCCAGGGGCATGATTGGCAGGATTCATGTAGGCGACCACTCGACACTGCTACATGCTAAATACCTAAGCTCTGGGACTTATGGTTTCAGAGAAGAAGATTTTTTCCCCCATTTAAGTTGTTTCTTTCTTTTGTTTGTCTTTTTTTATTATAAGGGCCCTGTGGTTTCAGAGAAGAAGATTTTTGAAGTTTCTCCAATTGTAAGTCTATGGAAGCTAAAGAACCCTGGGGTGGGGCCAATTTGGATCCCAGGGGCATAACTGGCAGGATTTATGTAGGTGGCCACTTGACGTTGCTACATACTAAAAATCTAAGCTCTGGGCCTTATGGTTTCATAGAAGAAGATTTTTTAAGTTTTTTTCCATTATAAGTCTATTGGAGGTGATGAGCTCGGGCGTGGTAAATTTTGACCCCAGGGGCAGGGTTATCAGGATTTATGTAGCTGGCAATTTTATGTTGCTAGATACTAAATATCTAGTTCTGTGCTTCACAGTTTCTGAGAAGAAGATTTTTGAAGCTTTTTTCCTTTATGAGTCTATGGGAACTAAGGGGCCCCGGGGCATGGCCCATTTGAACCCCAGGGGCATGATTAGCAGGAAATATGTAGGTGACCACTTGCCGTTGCTACATGCTAAATATCTAAGCTCTGGGCACTGTGGTTTCAGAGAAAGAGTTTTGTGAAGTTTTTTTTTTTTCATTATGAGTCTATGGGAGCAAAGGGGGTCCCAGGGTGTGGCCCATTTGGACCCCACGGGCATGATTGGCAGGATTTATGTAGGTGACCACTTGTCATTGCTACAAGGTAGATATCTAAGCTTTGGGCCCTGTGGTTTCAGAGAAGAAGATTTTTGAAGCTTTTTTTCCATTATGAGTCTATGGGAGCTAAGGGGCCCCGGGGCGTGGCCCATTTGAACCCCCCGGGCATGATTGGCAGGATTTATGTAGGTGACCACTTGCCATTACTACATGCCAAATATCTAAGCTCTGGGCCCTGTGTTTCAGAGAAGAAGATTTTTGATTTTTTTTTTCCATTATGACTCTATAGGAGCTAAAAGGCCCCGGGGCATGGCCCTTTTTGACCCCAGGGGCATGATTGGCAGGAATTATGTAGGTGACCACTTGCCGTTGCTAAGTGTTAAATGTCTAAGCTCTGGGCGCTGTGGTTTCAGAGAAGAAGATTTTTTAAGCTTTTTTCCATTATGAGTCTATGGGAGCAAAGGGGCCCCGGCACGTGGCCCATTTGGAACCCAGGGGCATGATTGGCAGGAATTATGTAAGTGACCAATTGCCGTTGCTATATGCTACATATCTAAACTCTGGGCCCTGTGGTTTCAGAGAAGAAGATTTTTGAAGCTTTTTTTCCATTATGAGTCTATGTGAGCTAAAGGGCCCCGGGGCTAGCCCATTTGGACCCTAGGGGCATGATTGGCAGGAATTATGTAGGTTACCACTTGCCGTTGCTACATGCTAAATATCTAAGCTTTGGGCCCTGTGGTTTCAGAGAAGAAGATTTTTGAATAATTTTTCCATTATGAGTCTATGGGAACTAAGGGGACCGGGGCGTGGCCCATTTGGACCCCACGGGCATGATTGGCAGGATTTATGTAGGTGACCACTTGCCATTGCTACATGATAAATATCTAAGCTCTGGGCCCTGTGGTTTCAGAGAAGAAGATTTTTTAAGCTTTTTCCCATTATGAGTCTATAGGAGCTAAGGGGCCCTGGGTGTGGCCCTTTTGGACCCCAGGGGCATGATTGGCAGGAATTATGTAGGTGACCACTTGCCGTTGCTAAGTGTTAAATGTCTTAGCTCTGGGCGCTGTGGTTTCTGAGAAAAAGATTTTTTAAGCTTTTTTCCATTATGAGTCTATGGGAGCAAAGGGGCCCCGGCGCGTGGCCAATTTGGAACCCAGGATCATGATTGGCAGGAATTATGAAGGTGACCAACTGCCATTGCTACATGCTAAATACCTAAACTCTGGGCCCTGTGGTTTCAGAGAAGATTTTTGAAGCTTTTTTCCATTATGAGTCTATGGGAGCTAAGGGGCCCCAGGGCGTGGCCAATTTGGACCATAGGGGCATGATTGGCAGGATTTATGTAGGTGACCACTTGCTATTGCTACATGCCAAATACCTAAGCACTGGGCCCTGTGGTTTCAGAGAAGAAGATTTTTGAAGCTTTTTTTCCATTTTGAGTCTATAGGAGATAAAGGGCCCCGGGGCGTGGCCCGTTTGGACCCCAGGGGCATGATTGGCAGGAATTATGTAGGTGACCACTTGCCGTTGCTACATGCTAAATATCTAAGCTCTGGGCCCTGTGGTTTCCGAGAAGAAGATTTTTGAAGCTTTTTGTTCCATTATGAGTCTATGGGAGCGAAGGGGCCCCGGGGCGTCGCCAATTTGGAACCCAGGGGCATGATTGGCAGGAATTATGTAGGTGACCACTGCCTGTTGCTTCATGCTAAATATCGAAGCTCTGGGCCCCGTGGTTTCAGAGAAGAAGATTTTTGAAACTTTTTTTCCATTATGAGTCTATGGGAGCTAAGGGGCCCCTGGGTGTGGCCAATTTGGACCCCAGGGGCATGATTGGCAGCAATTATGTAAGTTACCACTTGCCGTTGCTACATGCCAAATCTCTCAGCTCTGGGCCCTGTGGTTTCAGAGAAGAAGATTTTTGAAGCTTTTTTCCATTTTGAGTCTTTAGGAGCTAAAGGGCCCCGGGGAGTGGCCCGTTTGGACCCCAGGGGCATGATTGGCAGGAATTATGTAGGTGACCACTTGCTGTTACTACATGCTAAATATCTAAGCTCTGGGCCCTGTGGTTTCTGAGAAGACGATTTTTGAAGCTTTTTGTTCCATTATGAGTCTATCGGAGCGAAGGGGCCCCCGGGCGTGGCCAATTTGTACCCCAGGGGCATGATTGGCAGGAATTATGTAGGTGACCACTGGCCGTTAATACATGCTAAATATCGAAGCTCTGGGCCCTGTGGTTTCAGAGAAGAAGATATTTTAATTTTTTCCCATTGTAAGTCTATGGGAGCTATATGTTGCCATGGCAACCAGAATTCCAATCTGATCAGCCCAAAAACCTTATGCAGCCTTTCCCCCTACCTGATGATGCTTCTTATGAAATTTGATCAAGATTGATCATGGGGTATTAGAGATATACTTATTTGAAATTGCCGGCCTCAGTGGCTCAGTCGGATGCGCGTTTGACTGGTGATCAGGAGGACGCGGGTTCGACTCCCGCCGGGGTCGGCAACATTCTTTCGTGGAGATTGATCATGAAATCTTTTCTACGGTCATTCTCTCCCTTCCGCTGATTCAAGAAGGGCAGTTGTCAGTTTCTGGCGAAAGAATGTGCACTGTACTGGTTAACCGCTTACGTATAAGCCTGCCCAGGAAAGTGTTGATAGGTAAACTGACCGGCTCAAAAATGACCTAAAAAGTGTTGACTGGGCCGTAAAACTCCAATACAAACAAAAAAACTTATTTGAAATTGTTTACGGACGGACGCACACACGCACGCACGACGGACGACGGACAAAAAGTGATCACAAAAGCTCACCTTGTCACTACGTGACAGGTGAGCTAAAAAAAAACATGAAAAAATGAACATGCCTTATGTATTTTAGCTTTCATAAGCTTAAGGCTTCTGGGAATCTATTGTAACTGGCCACTGTCCATGGTCGTCACTGTCATGCGTCTGCCCTTCTGTTCTCAATTTTCTTAAATGACATTTCTTAAGTCACTAAATCTTGTTCAGAGTTATTCAAAAATCCATTCCATGCAACTCTGATTGTCATGGCAACAAAAACGGGGAAATTAGCAAGATTACTTATCCGAAACCAGAACAAGAAGGTCTTTTATTAGGTTTGGCAAGCAGCTTTTATCAACATTGTTTAAATCATAGCCTTGGGGTCAAAAGTGTCCCCATCCCTGGTGTTAGAAATGTTTTACATGAACTCACATCCTGAAACTAGACGATCTTGGCCTTTGATATTTAATAGGTATCCTCATCTAGTGGATCTCTGTCAATTAAGATTGCCCAGAGTATAGCCCTGAGGTACCAATTGGCCCACACTGGGGTCTACTGTTAGAAGAATTCCATTCCATGCAGCTTTTGTTGCCATCGCAGAAAAAAGGAGAATAAGTAAAATCTTTAAAATAATCTTGTAAAAGCTGTAAGGTTTTAGAGATTTGGTATGTAGCTTTTTCTAAGACTGTTGAAATTATAGCCCTGGGGTCAAAAATGGCCCCCCCCTCTGATGGTCACTTGTTTTAAATTGACCCATATTGGAAAACTTTAAAAATGTTCTTGCCTGAAAATGGAAGGGTCGGGCCTTTGATGTTCAGATAGTGAATTTTTGTCAAGATTGTTCACAAATTGATTCATATAGGGAAAACTATAAAAAATCTATGTCCTTGATATTTGTATGTATATTCATCTAGTTGACTTTTACCAAGATTGTTCAAATCATAGCACTGTTATCAACAAGGGCCCCGCCTTCAGAATCACTTGTTTTACACAGACATTTTAAAATCTTCTCGTGGGATGAAACGGTCTCGGGTCGTTTCGCCCGTAAGTCGTTTCGCCCATGAGTCGTTTCGCCCGTGGGTCGTTTCGCCCTGGGTCGTTTCGCCCTGGGTTGTTTCGCCCGTGGGTCGTTTCGCCCTGATTAGGTGGGTCGTTTCGCCCTTTTTTTCAAAGCCCTATTGATTGAGGACAGTTTGTGTTGGTATGTAAAGGGATTGATGAAGGTATTGGGAGTTCCGGAAAACATGGTTTTGCCCTTGTTTGGTGCAGCTGGGCGACCTATTGACGGCTTCTACTTCAGGTTTGAGCGACTGCGCTACCACCTTTTTGAGAAAGATATTCGAGCTCACATAAGGTTAACACGTCTTTGCAATAAAATGGGACTTATGGCTTTGCAAATGACTTTATATTTAAAAATTAGACATATTTTTATTTCTGCTCAAAACATAGATTTTGGACTAGAACCATCCAATTGTCTATGTTCTAGAATCAGAAATAAGAGATATAAAGTATATGCGCAAACCCATTTTTCACTGTATAAAGTTGGGTTTAGAGGGGACTTTAACATGGGGACTTGCTAACATGATGTTTTATTATTTATTTATCAGTTGTTCTTTCTGCACAAAATAAATAGTGACGTGATATAACTGGTTACATTATTACGTTAATTGTGTTGACGGTAACGTTAAACCCCAATTCCAGGGCCCCGCCCATCGGGGCTTGAAGAAATATATGGGCTGCATGATGCTTCCACGCACAGCTGAATCCGGCCCGCACACTAGTACTGGTAAACTGCTTAGAGGATCTAAGCCTGTCCAGGAACCGCGGGGCCGTAGGTGTCATTTGACGTCTCACCACGAACAGTTCAGATTCAGATTCGTTCGCCCGTCCGTCCATCTACACAAACATCACTTCATTCATTCATTCATTCATTAATTCAATCATTCGTTCATTCATTTTTTCATTTCCGTTTGCCCATCTACCAATATTCTCCATTCATTCATTAACTTATCTATCTCCGTATATTCAAAATGCCGTCCGTTCATCCGTACGTCCGGCCATCTACCAATGCACAACTCAGTTCACCCATTTATTCATTTATTTATTCATCCATCTGTCCATTTACTCATCCATTCCGTTTGTCACTCCCTTAAAATATAATTGCGGCGAAACGACCCACGGGCGAAACGACTCACGGGCGAAACGACTCACCAGGTAAGGGCGAAACGACCCGGCCCCGAAATCAGGGCGAAACGACTCAGGGCAAAACGACCCGGCGAAACGACCCACGGGCGAAACGACCCGGAACCGATGAAACAGAGGGCCAAGGTCTTTGATATTTGGTATACCTTTATATAGTATTGCTAACCAACATAGTTTATATTATAGCCCAGGAATAAAAATGGCCCAACTCCAGGGGGGAGGTCACTTATTTTGCATAGACTCATATAGGGAAAAGCTTTAAAAACAACATTGAAACTAGAAGGCCCAGGACCTTTGATATTTGGTAAGTACGTGTAGCTACATCAAGTAAACCTATATCAGTGTGTTCAAATTACAGCTATAGGGTCAGATATGACCCTATCATTGGGGGTAATTTGTGAACCCACATGAGCAGAGTGTGCTCATGCCATGTAATTGGGACCATTTCCATCATAAATCCATCCATTCAAAATTTCTTTACTTGAAGGGTTTCAACTAAAGTGTGCAGGAATAATCCTCGGGTGATCTTAAAAAAGTTTTCTTAGAATTGTATTACCTGGAGAAAAGTAACAGGCTGATTACACAAATGTTCCTTGGGTGGCCCTCCACCAGCGTTGTTCAAATTAATCGGTGGTATAGAGATTAATTGGTGTGCCTTGTTGTCCTTAAATGGTCTACATTTAAGCACTGCTTGTCAAATACGGTATTGGTACTCAATACAGGACACATTGGCACTCTTGGAGATGAAATTCAGACAAAAAACTGTAAAAGTTCATGTGAAATTTCAATATTCAGTGTGCAAATATGTTAGATTTGATGAGGGATATACATGCAGGGCCATCATGGATTTCTTGCTTTGAAACTGTTTGACTGTTCCTTCCTCCAGTATTTAGTTAAAGTATGTTAATTGAGTAACTTTGTTGCATATTTATAGAAATAAGCAGAAAATGCTATTTGTTGCTACTGTTGTCCTTATTCATGTTAGCTTATGGCGAGATACACAGTGATAGTGTTAAATCAAGCTTTTAGTTTTGCAGAGTTTGCGGTTTGATTTTGAATGCAAAAAAAAAAAAATATATCTTAAAACATTATTAATAAAAATTTTTTAATGGATAAGAAGGAAAGGAAACATATTTCCAGTTGCTGGATGGTTGCCCTGTCCCACGTACTATTTTTGTTTTAATTTCCTTATTGCTTTGCCCAGAATTCACACCACAATAACAATTAAACCAGGGTGAAACACGGTCTACTATAGTTTGGACATGGATTTAGTTAACTCAATGTTGCTTCTGATCTGTTAACGTTTTGCATGTTCTTCTATAATTCCTGTTCTTTTTTTCTCTTATTGGTCTTTGTGACTGTCAAAAAATTGATGGCTTCTATCATGGAAAATGGAACATATTTTTCTGATTCTTGGTGCATAGTTTTATGCATTTCTTCTTCCGTCTCCAAATGGGCATGTTGGCTTGAAGCATAACTGCTTTATAGCTAAGAAATTACACATATAAGACAAGAGTGAATCTGTCAAATAAATCTTCTCAACAAATAATCTATCTGGGTTTTTGTTTGTTTGATTTGAGGCTTAACGTCCCCGTCAACACGGTATAGGACATTTTGGAGACGTTACTTCCAACTTTGTGGGACTTTTACCTGACATTGAGATGAAATGACATCTCATTCTCTGTCGCCCAATGAAACCAATAGGGTTTAATTTTTATAAGCATGGACGGTCCGACTCGCACCGCTTTGCCTGGGCAGGCTTAGATCCTCTAGGCAGTTTACCAGTGCTTGTGTGCAGTCACTTTCAGCTCTGCGTGGAAGCATCATGCAGCCCATATATTTCTTCAAGGCCCAATGGGCGGGGGCCGCGGTATCTGTGTTTAAAACAGTATTTTGTTGGATATAAACAACAGTTGGCACAATATAAGATGGTTCATGATCTGACAGTACGTGTATGTATATTTTTGACATTTATATATATGAATGCCTTCCTGCAGGACACATAATGATCAGTTAAAGACAAGTTATAGTGCACAAGACGGTACTCTTTTGTATATTGTTAGAGCCCTATATTAAGTAGTATAGTGTTACTGGTGGCACATAATGGATTTTGAGGGTTTTGTGTAAAAATGTGTATTTTCCTACCTGGAAAATGGACTTTTTAAATATCTAAAAAAATATTTTATTCCTGTAGTTCACTGATATCTTAATTTTTACATCCAAAAATGTTCATGAATCCTCACCACTAACTTAAACCAGAGGACCATTGGTCCTGAATCGCTCACCTGACTTTTCTGAGGAAGTCCTCAAAGACTTTAATATGTGATCTTTGGCCAAGAGGGACCGAAGGTCTGTGTAACTGGGTGGGGATCTCAACTGTTTCCGAGATATTAAGCATTCAATGCAATAAAGGGAGTTGGCCCCCAGCCCCCCCCCCCCCCCCCCACTGGAACCGTAGGTCCAACGGTCCATTACACTGAATGCGACAAGAATATATATGGTTTATGGGTGGGGATCTTAACCGTTTCCGAGATATTAAGCATTTTGTGGAAAAAAGGGGGTTAGGCATGCCCCCCTCCCTCACCCAGGGACCCCCCGGGTCCAAAGGTCCATGTCACTGAATGCGCCTTATCATAAGGAACAAGAATAGATATGGTTTGTGGGTGGGGATCTTAACCTTTTCCGAGATATTAAGCATTTTGAGCAAAAAAGGGGGAGGGGCATGCCCCCCCCCGGACCCCTGGTACCCCAGGGTCCAAAGGTCCATGTCACTGAATGCGCCTCATCATAAAGAACAAGAGTATATATGGTTTATGGGTGGGGATCTTAACCGTTTCCGAGATATTAAGCATTTAATGCAAAAAAGGGGGTGGGACATGCCCCCCTGGGACCCCCGGGTCCAAAGGTTCATGTCACTTAATGCGCCTTATGATCAGGAACAAGAATATATATGGTTCATGGATAGAGATCTTAACCGTTTCCGAGATATTAAGCATTTTGTGCAAAAAAAAGGGGTGGGGCATGCCCCCCCCCCCCGGACCCCTGGTACCCCATGGTCCAAAAGTCCATGTCACTGAATGGGCCTCATCATAAGGAACAAGAGTATATATGGTTTATGGGTCGGGATCTTAACCGAGATATTAAGCATTTTGTGCAAAATAGGGGTGGGGCATGCCCCCCCCCCCCCCCCGGGGAACCCCGGTACCCAAAGGTCCAAAGGTCCATGTCACTGAATGCGCCTTATCATAAGGAACAAGAATATATATGGTTTATGGGTCGGGATCTTAGCTGTTTTGGAGATATTAAGCATTTTGTGCCAAAAAGGGGGTGGGGCATGCCCCCCCGGGGGGGCCCAGGGTTCCAAAATCCACGTCACTAAATGCGCCTCATCATAAGGAATAAGAATATATATGGTTTAGTGGCATTATTTGTAACAGTTTGCAAGATATCAGACATTTCTACTTTTTCCCATACAAATGCCCATGTTACCAAATTTAACCTTGGCGTAAAATAGGTCAAGGTCATCCCAGGGACACCATTTATGCAATTTATGATGGGCCCATGTCCCAGGTGCTACATGCCAAGTTTCATGCAAATCGGCCCAGTGGTTCCGGAGGAGAAGATTTTCGAAGGGTTTTTACCATGGCGGCCATCTTGGTCATGTGACCTAGACCAAAAATGCAAACTTTCGTTCCCCCACCCAATGGAGCCTCCACATGAAATTTGACTACAATCGGCCCAGCGGTTCCGGAGGAGAAGACGTTTGAAAATGTGAACACACACACACACACACAGAATTTTTGCCTGGCCATACTATCAGCTCACCAATGAGCCTTCGGCTCAGGTGAGCTAAAAAAAACATATTCCTATTTTCCATGTTTTTATCAAACTTTTACATTTTCTGCCTTTAAAAAGTCAAATTGCTATGCAGGCATGAAGCTGAACGATTTTTGAGAGCTACTTGATATAGTCAGTGTACATCTGGCTATATAAATTAGTTCGACATCATACAATTTATTTTTATAATGTAATTTCTACTTGACCGGAAAATACTAGATTTTGGGTGTTTTTATGCAAGTATGTGCATTTTCATACCCCGAAAAATGGAACTTTTTAAACATATAAAAATTTTATTTTTTTCCTGTAGTTAACTTGTACGCATATATAACTTTTTACATCAAAACGTTTTCAAGAATCCACACCAGTAACTTTTTAAAAATTTATTCCCATTTTCTGCGTTTTTTTGTCAATATTTCCAAGTTTTTACCCCAAAAAGACAGGTTTCTGTACACGTATCAAGCTAAAACTTCTTTTATCGCTACTTGACAATAGTTAGCTTATTTTTGGCTATTTAAATAAATTTGATATAATTGAATGAAATTTTTATTTTTCAATTCCTGTTTTTGGCGATTTTTATTTAAATTTTGAACATTTTCCCCCAAAAAAATCAATTTCGCCAGGGAATATTTTTGGGGATTTTTTGCCTGTAAGTCAGGACACCTCACTGATACTGAAAATAGTGAAAACCCTCCTGAAGGAATTTGTTTGAGGTTCAATGCTATTTTGACTGGCCTAAAGGTATTTTTTCAGCCGCGGGAACAAAAAAAAGTCACACGGGGCAAGGTCAGGAGAATACGGGGCGGGGGGGGGGGGGGGGGGAGTTCAACAACCTTTTCCTGCTTCAGATAGTCTTGCACAATGAACGCCTTGTGCGATGATGCATTGTCCTGTAGCAATCTGACATTGGCCAAACCAGTTGCGGGCCTTCATTCTTTGAAATATTTCTTCAATTTTCGAAGAACTTTATTCTCCCTGCTTTGAAAAGAATATGGCATACATTACCTTCTTGACACTCATGGTTCGCTTTGCAATGCATGGTCTTTTGCAATACTTTGTTGCCCATATTTTGTTCTGAATCTCTTGTTTTGGCTCAAAAAAGTGAAACCATGTCTCGTCACCTGTGACGACATTAGCGAAAGACCGTGCATTGTAATTTGGAAACTTTTTAAGCAACTTCTTGGAGCACTGAATGCGTGTCTTTTTCTGCTCATCTGTCAACAGATGGGGAATCCATCTAGCACAGATCTTTCTCATTTTCAAATCCTGTTTCAGAATTGTATGTGGTGCTCCTAATGAGATGCCAACCATACTAGCTATTTGCCTAGTGGTGTATCGTGCATCTGTAGCAACTATTTCTTTCACTCTAGCAACCATCTTGGCAGATGTTGCTCTTTTCGGGTGACGATCATGTGGTGCATCTTCTGTTGAACCTAGCCCACAGCTGAATTTCTTACACCAACGAAAAAGTGTTGGAAAAGACATTTCATTATGCCCATAAACCGAACATATTTCATCAAAAATGTCTTTGCACCATATACCAAGAATACAACGATTCTTAATATAGGACCGTATTTCAACGGCGTACTCTGACCTTCTTCCAACCATGTTTTGTATTAGTATACAAGAGTAGACAGTGTTTATCGAACGATATACATGGCTTTAACAAGTTTGGTATCAATGCATAGGTAAAATGTTTTTCTACGCTGTGATATTTATTTCCAGGTGACTTTCGCATTAGTGCATGAGAAAACGTTCTACTTGCATTCATATTTGAACAGTCCTCGTATATATGTTTCAGATAGTTATGCGTTGTTATAATTACAGTGGACTCTCATTGTCTCAAACTCTGATATCTCAAACAATGGTTTAAGTCAAACTAAATTTAGTGCACATTTATGTTAACTTTGTTATATGTTCCTTAGATTTCAACTCCTGTTATCTCAAACTGCTGTTCTCTTGAACTAAATATTCCAGTCCCTTGAAGTTTGAAAGAGCGAGAGTCGACTGTATTTGAGTAAGCATCTTGAAATAACAGTGTAGCTTTGTAGCCAGATGTTACATTTTAAGTTGATAGAGGCTTAATTTATTTATGCAAATGATCGTTGATGGATAAAGCATTGATTAATGAAACTGCAAGATATAGAACTCTTCCTAGATTATATAGCTTCCGGTACATCAAAATAGAAGCCCACTTAAATGCATGTTCTATACAGGCCTCCCTGGCCTAGTGGGTAACAGCCCTGACTCTTAATCATTAAGTCTCTCACTGCTGTGGTTCGAGCCTTGCTCGGGCCACATGTGAGAGGCAAAGTTCTGCAATGGAAGGCCGGGTGGTGTTTCAACGGGTACTCTGGTTTACGTCCACCTCTGATTAACAAACCGTTTGAAATAAGTGGAATAATCTTGTTTGCTTGTTTGTTTGTATTGGGGTTTTACGGCCCAGTCAACCCTATTTAGGTCATTTTTGAGCAAGTCAGTTTACTTATCCATACTTTGCCTGGGCAAGTATATACGTAAGCGGTTAACCGGTACAGTGCACATTCTTTTGCCAGAAACTGACAACTGCCCGTCTTGAATCAGCGGAAGGGAGGGAATGACAGTAGAAAAGATTTCATGATCAATCTCCACGAAAGAATGTTACCAACCCCGGCAGGTATCGACCCCGCGTCCTCCTGATCACCAGTCAGACACGCATCCGACTGAGCTACTGAGGCTGGAATAATCTTGAAAGGGCTATAACCCCCCCCCCCACACACACACACACACACACATACACAGAATGTACGTACTGGTATCATTTCAGTGAAATCTCACCTGTGTTTTTTCCCAGTTGTTACTGTCTTTGGTTTCTGTTCAAAAGCAACATTAATTAAATCTATAGGCTCATCAGGGGGAACAACCCTGTAAAAGATCAATTTCACCATTTGTTATTTTAAAAGAGTTAACAAATTCCTGATTTGGACAGTCCATTATATGTACTGTAAAAATCCTAAAAATTTGGATAAGCTTGAGGACTTGATGTGATTCTACTAAAATTTAAACAAATCTGTTTCATGATGGAGAAAGGAGTACAAAAAATGTAGATGCAAAAATAGAATAAAAATGAAAAAATAGCCCTGACACCACTCATATGACAAATGGACTTGTCCAACACATAGCAATGGAAGAGTCCTCTAGTATACAATGGGTTAATGGAGAAAAAAGAAAAATCATCCATAAACTATAATCAGTACCCCTGTTAATCAGGAGGAATGACATTTACATACCTGTCAGCTAAGGCTGCTATCACAGCTGAGTCTATTCCTCCTGAGAACAATATGGCTACTCTAGCTGTGGAGATCATGTGACTGTCATGTGATCTGATGTGACTATCATACAACATGCTGGCTCCGGAGTTTGAAGCAGATTCATCAGAAACACGTTCAGAGATACCTTCTCCTGATCTGTCTGATATTTTCAGCTGATCAGTACCTGTAAATTTGTCTTCATTATTAATGATAATTTCATATATTTCCAAAAAAGTCATACCACAATACATAAGTATTGACTCTTTTTGTACCAAATGGAATCTTCCTCCTTATATATTGCAGGTGTCCATTTCAAAATTTAGGGGTGTCAGGTTGTGTTTTATTCAAAATTTATTTGAAAAATAACTGAACTTTTTGCAAACAGTGCAGGCCCTGATCAGACACCGCATTCTGCGGCATCCAATCTGGGCCTGCACTGTTTGCCAATTACCCATTTAGGGGTTTCCGGTTAGAAACTGCAAAAGACAACATTTTTACTGTTTTGTTTTTTTTTTCTGTTTTTTTTTTTTTCTTACTTTTTAGACAATGTCAGGTTTACACATTCTGATTTGTTTTTTGGTTTTAGAGTTTTAACGGCCCAGTTAAGAGTATTAAGGTCATGTCGAGCTGTCAAGTTGGTAAGTTTACTTAACCACACTTTTCCTGTACAGGCTTTTATGTAAGGGGTTAACCAGTAAAGAGCACATTCCTTCACCAGAAACCAACAAATTCACATTGTAAAGCCTCAACATATTGTTTTTAATATCATGACCAAGACAAATGCAAACCTCTCTGAGCGGAACACAAAATTTTTATAAACCCCTTAGTCTTTATGAATATTCATTAACCTTTTTTGAACTGAATGGAATCATCTGCCAAATATATAGCAGGAACATTTTAAAATTTAGGGGTGTCAATTTATGAAATTCAGTTGGAAAAAGGACAGAACATTTTTGCAAAACAGCATGCCCTGATCAGATGCTGCAATCTGCAGCATCTGATCTGGGTCTGCACTGTTTGCCAGTATCCCATTTGGGGCTTTCTCGTACAAAATTGGTTAGCTGACCTGCCTGGACTGCTTCTCGCCTCCTTTGGTTCTCAACTCTGGTCTTCACAGCCAGCTGTAGGACTGATATCAGCTGTTCCGATAGAGCTCTTAGAAACTGATTCTCCTTCAGCAAGTTCTGTTTGAAAACAATATTTAAGCCAGCGCACAACAAAATCTACAATAAGACGTGCGCCCAACGAAGACTCAGATGGATGCGCTCTGACCAGAGTCTTTGTTGTCCCCTAAAAGGACATCTAAGGGCCCAATGCACCTTCATGCAGCAAGAGAAGTCTCTGGTAAGACTATATGGATGCGCAGGCTGATCTGATTCATTGCTGGGCGCACGTCTTATTGTAGGTTTTGTTGTGCACTGGCTCATTTATAGGTTATTGGCTTTATATTGTGAAATATTCGGCACTAATTCCTATGGCAAAGGATGCACAAGCTTGCAAGTGCAGCTGGACCACGTGAACAAACTCTGAATATTTCACAATATAAAGTTAATAACTTTTATTCTAACACAGCGCACCTATATAGGCAATCAAAAATAACTGTTTTAGTCTACAACAAATCACGGCAAGGAAGAGTGTGATGAGTGACGTCATTAAAAACTGACAATTTATGATGTTACTAGTCAATTTCCTTGATGTTAGATAGTGTACATTATATTCTCGCATCGAAAAACGTTAGGAAAGGATAGAAATGCATGTGTTTCAGTTGATAATTTATGCGGGATTTCTTCTAACAATGGCGAATGGTTGTGAGATTTTGAAGGAAACAACAACATTATTGCCGATTTTCAGCGTGTTAGAATCAAAATAGATTGGCTCTAGTCTGTGATTTTTTGAGTTATAAATCACAGTTTGTCGGTAAGTGGTAAGTAGACAAATCACACGCGCTACGCGCTCGTGATTTGATCTACTTTACAACCGACCTCCAAACTGTGATTTATTACTCAACAAATCACAGTTAGAGCTGATCTATTTCTTTAATAATTTACCCAAAATATTATCTGTCACCTGAAAAGCAGCCTTGTCTGGCATAGAAATTTGAATGTAAAATCAGACCATTTACATGTACAGTAGAACTTCGATGGCTCGAACATCGATGGCTCGTTTACCATGGTTGTGTCGAACTCGTACTCGAGTCCCTAGGGAAATCCTCAAGATAAGAAATGGTGGGGGATGATTAAGGAGATTTTAGTCTTGTATATTACAAATGTATGCTGTGTGTACTCATTAGAATCGCCTCGGTGAGGCGATTCTAATGAGTACACACAGCAAACATTTTCATTATATAACATCGAAAGATGTTCAAAAGTATCTCGTTATGCCTCATGGCAATAACCTTCGGTGGCTAGAACTACCGCTGTCTCGAATAAATTTTCATGGTCCCAAAGGGGTTCGAGCCATCGAAGTTGGACTGTATATTCAAGTGGTTTAAAATGGAAAATAATGCAGGCTGTTAAGTGTCTCCCAACAAAAAGAAAAACCACGCCCAATGGCACCAAAGTGAAAATGACATTCACGTAGGTGAATAAAAACATTGACCTTAACCATGCAGGAGGCCATTTATCTGGATTGTCCATTTTATTTCTTTTAAATTTGAAAGTAATTCTTCTTTGAATGAGACTGCTTATCAATGTGGAACAAGCACTTACCTACGGGCAATATGCACTTGACTATGGGCAGTATGGAAAAATATTGACCGGTAACTTTTGTACAAAGTAAATGTGACATTTTCTGGGTATATAATAAGAATATCACAGTGAAATTTCAATGACTCAAACATTGAATTAGGATAACACATGGGTGTGACATAGCACTTGCATTCCTACATATCTACATTTCTGATGAAAAACTGACATAATTTTCTTATTTATGCTCCAAACATAGGTTGTGGGTGCTTATTTTAACCCCCTAATTGAGGCCATTCTAACAAGTACCCATAACCTAGGTCTTGAAGCAAAAACAACAAAAATAATGTATACACCTATGAACCTCATTTTCCCTATACATGTATAAAGCATAGCTCTAGATAAGGCACTTTTTCCATCCAAACAGTATTGATATTTTTTCTTATTTCTGCATAATATTGTATGTTGTTGGTACTCATTAGTAGAAGCGCCTCACTGAGGCGCTTCCAATGAGTACGAACATCATATGTCTCATGCAGAAATAAGAAAAATAATATTTGGATATCCCCTCTTATCTAGGGCTATGAATTAAAGGTGGGGTGGTGGGTGGGGGGGTGCAGGGGTGTTTATTGATTGACATCTTAACCCTTATCTTGCTGTTCACGACAACCCCTATCTTTGCAAACAGTGTAGATCCAGATCAGATGGCTTCTGAAGAAGCCATCTGATCAGGATCTACACTGTTTGACATTCAGTTTATGAATTTGTAGTAATAAATTACATCAAGTAATTTGATTGGTTGATAGACAGGTATGGGTGTGGCTTAAATGAATATTCAGCAAGAGAAGGGTTAACATGATGATTGGTCAGTTACTAGGGCTGACAAACTGATTCTTGAGTCCCTAGGGAAGTGTCTCAATAGATACAGATAACAAATGCATGTTTTTCGCGATACTGTGAAACATTAACCCTTGTCCTGCTGAGCCCGGATATACCTTATTTTCCAAACAATGAAGATCCAGATCAGATGGCTTCTGACGAAGCCATCTGATCAGGATCTACATTGTTTGGCATTCAGATTGTGAATTTGTTTTAATAATTTGCATCAAGTAATCTGAATGGTTGATAATCGGTAGTGGGTGTGGCATATATGAATATTCAGCAGGACAAGGGTTAACAACTCAAACACGGATGTCTCGTTTACCATGGCTAATTCGAACACCTTCTGGAGTCCCTATAGAATTTTTTCCATAGCTCCTGATATCAATATATTTAAGATAATTCATCGCATGGACAAGTCCGTGAAATGAAGACCCACCTAAACCCCACTTTATATAAAGAAAACTGGGGTTTACGGGGATAAACATTAATTTCCTTATTTCTGCTCCAAGACATAGGTTGTAGGTACTCGTTAGAACCGCCTCAATGAGGCGGTTCTAACGAGCACCCAAAACCTATGTTTGGGGCAGAAATAAGGAAAATATCACAAATTTTCATCAGAAAAAAAACAACATTTTTTGAGGTTTGAAAAATGCACTATATCACACGGATGTGTTATCGTAATGTTGTGATTTTTTTTTCTAATTCTATCTTGTAAAGGTATGTTGAGGCTATTCTAATGAGTACACACAACATTCGTTTATTTTACAGAAGACCAACAAGACTAACTGGATGAAATGAAAGACCAACAAGGTATCTTCAAGTCATCCCTATTATGCCCCATGACCTGGTGCTAGAGTTTGCCCTTATTAGGTCGAACTACTCGTATCTTGAACACATTTTCATGGTCCCAAAGGTGTTAAAGTTATTGAAGTTTCACTGTATATAGGATCATTTTCCTTTATTTTATTATGAAAAATGTATGTTGAGTGTAGTGTGTACCAGAGCAAAAATCTTTTATGAGATTGAATTTGTATGCCTCTCTTTTTTCTGCCAAAAAAAATTTAAAAACACTAAAGCATATTTATTCATAACATTACACATATTGAGTATCAACAATGTCCCTAAAAGCAGACCATCAATGCAGTGAAAGCAAAGCATTTATTTTTTTAACCCTTGTCCTACTGAATAACTTAATTTTATGACACCCATTGCTGACCCTCCACTAATCTTATCATATATATAGATAGTGCCGGTTTTGAGGTAATCTGTTAAAAACCCTCACAAATCACTTCTTCAACCAGCACTATCTATATATAAACACATCTTACCACATATATATTTTACCGCAGTATTTTGAGCAGACAGATAAACCGACTATTACATGTCAATTTATCTTTACCACACTGATAGTTGGACATCAAAGTCCAAAAGGGAAATCACCTACGGACTATTTCAGTATTTAGAAAACCATTCACTGGACAAAAAACTAGTCATTTATTTACGTTCAATTTCTTACTATTCTAGTACAAGCCGTGATAGCCGAGTGGTCTAGATGGTTTGGACTGTAAATGGTGGGGCATGAGTTCGAATCCCGGTAATGACATAAAAATCTTTTTATAATGGAACATTGAATAAAAATGATGACAGCGTAATCGGTTTCAATAAAAAGCGTTTCTAAGCGATAAAAATGGGTTAAAAAAAAGAAAAAATACAAAAAAATCCTGATAACACTGTAATCGGTTTAATTAAGAAAGGTTACTAAGCAACTCGTAGAGAACAACAAATAATTAAAAGTAATATCCAAAATCTGCTCCGATAAAAGTTGCGGATAGACACTATATAGAAACATATTAAAAAGAATTTTGAAAATTCCACTTTGGGGCAAAAACTTTAACCCCTCCTGAAAGTGCCTTTACATAATCCAATGACCACCAGATTTTGCACATATAACAAGACTTTAAGGCTGTATAACATATTAAAATTCCAAGTTCCTATGACAACTTTTGGAATTTCAGAAAGTCTTTGAGTCTTCCTGAAAGTGGAATCCCATCAACCGATTTGTCCCAGTTTTTGCATATGTATTTGGGTTGCATATATACATATTATCACAAAATTTCAAAGTTCTAGCATCATTTTGGAATTTCCTGCAAGTCTTTGAATTGTTGTAAAATAACATTGGTTCAACCAATTACCACCAAACTTTGTACATATGTTTCAACATACAAAATGCACATTCTTATAAATTTTCAACATTGTAGGTCGGAAGTGAAGCAAAAAAAAATATTAACTTTCATATTTCGGTGGTGGGTCATTTACTATTGTAATTTTATTGAATAAAATCAAGCATTTTCTATCTTTTTTTTCATTTCATTCTTCGCTTGAGCCTTACCTTGCTCAATAAGTTTCTTTCTCTCACTTTCACTCAGTTTTGAATGTTTTGAATGTATGTTCTCTTTCAGTCCTGAATCATCCTCAACACTCTATCATACTCAATCTTGCAATTTCCTGCTTAAAAGGTTTTATAGAGTTAAAATATCTCTGTTTTTCTCTAAAATTCTTTCCACCACACTTATCACAGATTTGATATTTTGCTGTAGTACCTTTACCACATTGTAAACATTTCACTACTTTACTTTTGTTATGTTTTATAATAAAATTATGAGCCTTGCAGTATATAGAATGCTTTACTGATTTGTTTTTACATGGTTTATTTGAACCTAACGGCAACATAGCACATATATTTTGCATCTTTGCTTTTTCTATATCCATTTTTATTATTATATTTAAACATTTTTTTTTATAGTTTAAAAGAAAACAAAAAAATGAGTTCTGTAGAGAGACTAATACAATTGCATAGTGAAGGAAGAATTAGTGATGAGGCTTTAGACAAGGGTCTTAAATCCTTAGATATTGAGAAACAGAAGAGTGATGCACTACAACAAACTTCTACATTGGAAAATCTGCGTAAAAGACGTAGAGATAAAAAGATAAGAAAACGACAGCAACAAAATGCTGTTAAAACAAGTGAAAAAATTAATGATGAAGATACTAAAGAGAAAAATGTTCTGAAACTGGTTGATAAACCATTATGCAATTACTTCAAAGCGTATGAAATAGATGCTCATAAATATAAAGACCCAAATATTTTGTTTAATGATAAAAAATCTGTCATTATAGATAAAATTAATGAAAACATTAAAGAATACAATGGTATTAAATTTTCAATTGGGTTATCTATAAAGTTTTTTAAAGATGAACTTAATGGTGAAAGAAAAGAAGTTACCGGTGCATCACACGGAGAACAATGTGCAGTTCTTGATGGAAATAATTTAGATGAAAACTATAACAAACAAACAACTTATATACAAACATGGATTGAAAAATTCACAAATACCGCAACGGGTTTAGAAATTGACCATTGTATCAAACTTTATCTTAATATAGCAAAATATGAACCACTCAAAGGTTCTTCGTATATTTCTCTTCCAAGTGCAATAGCAAATAAAAAAGCAATAATTAATTTATCAAATGATGATGATAGATGTTTAGAATGGCATATACTTGCTTCTAAATACCCAAACAAAAACAATCCAAGTAAGTTATCAAGTTATCGTAAATATTTAGGCACATTAAATATGGAAGGAATAGACTTTCCCACACCAATCTCACAAATACCAAAAGTTGAGAAACAAAACAATATAGCAATCAATGTTTATGGATACACATTAACAAAAAAGACAGAGAAACTTACTATATTTCCATATCATATTTCAAATCAACCAAATGATAAAGAACGAATTAATCTGCTTTTGATAACTGAAGATGTTGAAGAGGAAATTGATGATAGTGAAGAAGAAATGATAGATGAAGATTATAATCCTGATGACTATCCTCCTGATGAGTCAAAAACAAAATATCACTACTGTTTTATTAAAAACCTTAATAGATTACTTTACAATCAGAACAATAAACACAAACATAAAACACATTTCTGTGATAGATGTCTTTATGGTTTTACAAGAGAAGACCTACTAATCAAACATAAAGAAGACTGTGAAGGCATAAATAAATCTCCAATGCGAATAGAAATGCCATCAAAAGGTCTTATCAAGTTTAAAAACCATCAAAATCAAATGCCCGTTCCATATGTTATCTATGCTGACTTTGAAGCACAAATCAAACCCAAATCACAACAAAAAGGAGATAAATCAGAAATAACAAGCGAACACGAAGCGTGTGGATTTGGATATCAAGTTGTTAGATATGATGGTAAAGCAGACAAACCAGTAATATACAGAGGTGAAGATGTTGCAGAGGTTTTTCTAAATCATTTAAAATGTGAAGTGAATAACATCAACAACATCTTTAGACATCCTAAACCATTAATAATGCCAACAGAACAGAACATACAAGATTATGAAAATGCTACCCATTGTTGGATATGTGAAAAAGAAATTAATAATGAAAAGAATCCAAAAGTAAAAGACCACTGTCATTTCACAGGAGAATATAGAGGACCAGCACACAAATCCTGTAATCTCAAACTTGCAATCAAACCAAATAAAACCAAAATTCCAGTTATCTTCCACAACTTAAAAGGTTATGATAGCCATCTAATAATGCAGAAAATACACAAAGCAAGTGGAAACATTACTTGTATTGCAAATAATTCAGAGAAATTCATCTCATTCAGTATTGGACAACTGAAATTCTTAGACAGTTTTCAATTTATGGCTTCCTCTCTTGAAAAGTTGGTAGATGGAGCAATTGGTGTAAAGACAGAATGTGAAAAATGTAAAGGTACAGAAGAAATAAACATCAATGAAAATTGGTTATTAACAGCGAAATGTAAAAAATGTCACAATACAAGATATAAAAAACTCAACAAATCAGACTTACCATTAACTGTAAAACATACAACTAACTCACATCTTCTTGCTCGTAAAGGTATCTATCCATATGAATACATTGATAGTTTTGATAGATTTGATGAAACACAACTACCACCCATAGACAAATTCTACAGCAGTCTTACAGATGAAAGTATCAAACAAAAAGACTATGAACACGCTCAAAAAGTATGGAAACAATTTAACTGTAAAACACTTGGTGATTATCATGATTTATATCTCAAAACAGATGTTCTCTTACTTGCAGATGTTTTTCAAAAGTTTAGAGAAACCTGTATGAATAACTATAAACTTGACCCTCTACATTACTACACTGCACCTGGTCTATCTTGGGATGCTCTTCTAAAATACACAGAAATAGAATTACAACTTCTATCAGATTTGGATATGCATCTTTTCATTGAAAAAGGAATGAGAGGTGGAATAAGTATGGTTTCTAAAAGACACGCAAAAGCAAACAATAAATATGTAGCAGATTATAATCCAAATGAAGAAGACAATTACATAATGTATTTAGATGAAAATAATTTATATGGTCATTCAATGAGCCAACCACTTCCATTTGGTGGTTTCAAATGGATAACTAATAAAGATTTAATAGATGGAAAACTTCCAAAATTACAAAAAGGTAGAGGAAGAATATATGAAGTAGATTTAGAATACCCCAAACATTTACATAAACTACATAATGACTATCCACTTGCACCTGAAAAATTAGCAATTAAAAAAGAATGGTTATCCGACTATCAAAATGAACTAATTGAAAATAGTATGTTAAAAACAGAAAAACTTGTCCCCAATCTAATGGATAAGAAGAAATATGTAGTACATTACAAAAACTTAAGACTATACAAACAACTTGGTATGAAAATAACAAAAATACACAGAATATTAGAATTTGATGAGAAACCTTGGATGGAACCTTACATACGTCTGAATACAGAATTACGTAAAAAAGCAAAGACTACATTTGAAAAAGATTTCTTTAAACTTATGAACAACTCAGTATTTGGCAAAACAATGGAAAACATACGTAAAAGAGTTGATATTAAATTAGTCAAAACAGATGGCAGTGAAAATGAAAAAATCCGCAAGATAATAGCCAAACCAAACTTCAATCGTAGAATAAAGTTCTCTAATGAGTTATCTGCCATTCAAGTGAATAAAACAAGATTAACTCTCAATAAACCAATATATGTTGGCTTCTGTGTTTTAGATTTATCAAAACATCTTATGTATGATTGGTATTATAATACATTGAAAAAGAAGTATGGTAATAACTGCACCTTGTTATACACCGACACAGACAGTTTATTAGTAGATATCAAAACCAAAGATGCTTACAAAGATATGTCTGAAATGAAAGATGAATTTGATTTCTCTGATTATCCAAAAGAACATCCACTATACGATGAAACAAACAAGAAGGTCATAGGTAAGATGAAGGATGAATGTGCTGGTGTTCCAATATCAGAATATATTGGTCTTCGTCCTAAATTATATTCAGTATTAAGAGCAGATGAACAAGTCATCAAAAAAGCGAAAGGAACAAAAAAATATGTAATCAAAAAACAAATCAATTTTGAAAACTACAGAGATGCATTATTCAACAAAAAGAAATACACACACTCAATGAACATGCTACGCTCAATGCATCACAACATATATGGATTAAAAGTAAATAAGACTACACTTTCTCCTTTAGACACAAAAAGATACATAACTGACGATGGCATTACGACATACGCGTATGGGTATCAGCCGGAACAATAAGTAATTCCTCTTTGACAAACCCTCTCTTAGGTGCAGGAGATTTCAAATAATAAACTCTTATGCCTTGCGTTATAATGTGATAATCAATTTTATGTATATCAACAGACCATACTGGGTCAGTAGCCCTTCTCTTTCCACCACCTTCTAATTCTCCAGGTTGATACAAATATCTAACATTTGCATAAGGACAAATTTCAGCATCAACTTTTCTTGTTATAATTGGAGGAGGTTTTTTCGTCTCCTTATTTAATGCTTTAATAACATCAGATAATCTCTTAACCCATTCTCTGTTTCTTTTTTTAGTATCAATCTCTTTTGCATACTGATAACCAAACAATCTTTCTGCTAAGGTTCTATTAAATCTTTCTACTATTCCTTGGTCTCTATGTATCTCTTTTCTACCTCTTCTTATTTTGGTATTATGCTTTTCCATCAAAGTTGAAACGGAACTCATAAATTCTCTACCAGGATCAACTTGCAATAGTTTAGGATACTTCAAATGTCTTTTATAAATCTTCTCAAAAGCATTTGCAACTTCTTTACTATCTTTCGACGTCAAAGGTTCGGCTTCTTTATATCTTGTTCCAATATCAACCACTGTCAATGCATACTTGTATGTTTTTCTACCAATAGTATCGTGAGGTAAAAACAACAAATCAGCCTGATGAACTTCATTCTCTGCAGACACATCAAATTTTGGTCTTATTATTTTCTTAGGTGCAGGTAAATATATTTGCCATACTGCTTGTTTCTTTAAGAACTCTAATGCTTGTTTCTGACTAACCTTTGCTTCTTTTGCTAACTTACCAACAGCTGAGTGTCCTTTCCAGAAACCTTTTGGACTATAGTATATCTTCTCCATTTATTTTTATTTAAGAAAAAATATTTATATATAAAAAGATGTCAAAGAACGCACAAACGCAAAATATAGCACAATTGCTTGATGATGACTATACACCTACAAAAGAAGAGTTTGAAGAGCTGTTAAAGGAACAAAGTCAATTTGACACAAAGAAATGGACTGATTTAGAAATCAACAACATTTATACAATCACTGACTACAGAGAAATTAACACAGACAATGGTGTGAGTGTAATTTTAACTCTCAAAGACAATGGTGAAGTATGGAGTCCTGCACATCTCACAAAGAAGATAGAAGGTAAAGAACCACCATTTTATGTAAGACCACTTGGTTTGAAACCATGTAAGAATAATAAAAAAAATAAATATCATGCTTATGATTTAGTTTTTCCAAAGAAAGATTATGTCAAAAAATATTTTTTTTTTACCTACATCAACTTCCAAGCAACAAATCCTGTCAATGCCATACCACCGACAACAAATGCAATCTCTCTATTTTTCTGGTCTTCTGATGGAGTGTAAAAATCACTTAATGTAGGTTTTGGTGGTAATGGTGTGGATAAATTATCTGGCAATTGTTTTCCTGTAATATAATAATATTGTTTCATAGCAGTATCAGCATCACTGAACTCATTCAAAGCATGATGTTCCTTTTTTAACTGTTCATTAATAAAATCCAATCTTTCTGTTCTCTTCTCATTCCACGCAGTTGTTGCTGATTCTAATTGTTCCATCGCCTTATCATGCCTCTTTCTCTCTTCATCACTATTACTACCCATATGTGAAAATAAATAATTACTACCTGAAAAGGCTACGGCGTTTGTAATTGCTCCTCCAACCATTAATGCTACTGCACTTGCCATTTTTATATAATGGAAAAAAAAATATTAAAATTACTTCATAATATCTGCAGGAATAATACCTTGCTTAACAAGCATATCCTTTGTTGCCATTGCAAGTAATATATCAATGGACAACATACCAATATCTGTCATATTAAAATCTACTTTTGGTGCTGGTCTTTTCAATAGTTTTCTACCAAGTTCTGAATATCCAACAGTTAATACAGTTTCCACTCCAGCATGATATAACATGTTTGCAATTTGTTTTCCGTCTATTGAGGTTGTCATTTTTTAATGAGAATATTATTTTTTTTAAATTAATTAAATTCAAATGGGTCAATTTCTTTTTGTTGTATAATAGGTGCAGGTTGTTGCATCATAGGTTGTTGTGGTACAACTTGTTTAGACTTGTACATATACAATCCTATTCCAACAACTCCAATTGTTATACATAATGGTATATAATTTTTGTATATATTTATATTCTGTGAATTGTTTGTTTGCACATCATCATCATCTCTTGTTATAGATTTTAATTCCATGTTTTCTTTCTTTATAGTTTCAGCCTCCTTTCTTCTTAATTCTGCATTTCTTTTTCTTGCTTCTGCACCTTTCTTACCAGCAGATACTCGTCTTGGGTCTTTTGTTTTAACAGTTTCATTAACTTCACTCATCTTTTCATTAACTTCGCTCATCTTTTTCTAAGGAAATATTTTCTTTTTTATTAAAATCAATATGTCTTGCTGTTGTTAGCATTGCAGTTAATGGAGCAAGATACATTCCATATCTATAGTACAATTCACAACATGAACTTGTCAAAGCGTGATTGATAAAAGGGTCTTCCTCTAAGTCTTGTATCAGTTTAGGTGGATTAACAACATTGAAATACTTTGATACACCCATCACGTATAAGCTAATGAAAGAATTACCCAATGTCTTAGTCATACTTGCTCCCAATCTTGCTTCATATCTGCAGTAAAGTTTGTTTATTTGTTCTGCTGTCATTGTATCAATGTCTGATAGTTGTAAGTCTTTACCAAGATACTGCTTACTACCACCACCAGCAACAATGGCTGATAATCGCTCACGTTTTGTTTCTTGTTCATTATTTTCTGTGCTTTCACATTCAATGTCTTGTAATAATTCTTCAGCATTCATTTTTATTTTATGTAATTTATTTTTTATTTTTAAAAAATAAAACATCGCATATCCGACTATTAATAAGATTGCAGTGTTTGTTATGATTATTGATAAGATTGCAGTGATTGATAATATTTCTAACAGCATTGTTTTTTAGTATTGCTATTTTACTTAAAACATTACTTAAGATTTGCTATAGCATTACTTAAGATTTGCTATAGCATTGCATAAACATTACTTAATCATTGCTAAAAAAAATAATCAATCAACCAACCAATAACCAGTAGGCTGGTCAGTCTTCAAAATTAACTTACGATGCTTCTTTTTTTTCAGTTCTTCTTTTATTCTCTGTCGTTCTTCCAAAGTAGGAATAACATCATTCTCTCTTAAACAATTTTCAAAACTATCTCTATCTTTTTTGTAGAACATGCATAGCCATTTTGTTTGTTCTCTTAAATCTTTTAACACAGAATTATATCTCTGCGAAATAACCCACACTGATTGTTCTGCATGCCTACCAGAAAATGCTAATTCTGATAACATATCTTTTTTCTTTGTTAGTTCTTTCGTTGCACTGCAATCATCAATAATGTAGAGAGTAGAATGACCAGCATATTTATTAAAGAACATTCTTAGTAGTTCTTGTAGTTTTTCTTCTCCATTAACAATAGGATTAACAATTGTTATATTTTTTGTTTTAGGTTTCCTAACATCACCAATCCACTCACGATTTTTATAAGCCTTGTTCCATTGAATGGTTGGGCAAAGTATAACAATATGTTTAAATACTTGACGATATTCCTCTTCCAAAAGGTCAAGGACAAACTCTGTTTTCCCGCATCCAGTTTGACCACATATAATAGCACAATGAGGATATTTTGGTAGTTCCATTTTTATTTGTAAAAAAAATATTAATAACTGACTTCTTTAAATCTACCATCTTCGAAGTTGATTTGTGCATCTTGTATAACAAACAAATAAAGATTGATTGGTTCATCTGCACCTGCTTCTTTCGTTATTTGTATTGTGATACCTTCTGATGCATTTTCAATTCTTCTTCCAGAACCATGAAGTGTATTATCATCAGTTGAACGTAAATCCAACCATAAAGCATACCTGTTCGTTAGATATTTTTCTATTGTTGTATCAGTAAAATATAAATCTTTAACGACCATACTTGTTTCTTTGTTTCTTTTTGAATTCAAAGCAAAGAATTTATTTATTTCGTCCCAGTGTTGGTGGGACTTCATTCCTTGACTATACAATTGATTCGGAATCCCTTCTATTGTCATTTCCACTTTTGTAATTTCTGGATTATAATATTCTTCTGTGCTGGCCCTTTCAGGATCTTCGAATAGCACAAGAATTCCTTTCATACTTCTTGCAGGAACATTTAGATTGATATTCCATAGTGTATCAGATTTGTTTTTAGTTATTTTTCTGTGTCTTAGTATTCTGTCATACAAAATAACCATTTTACCATCAACTTGCTGTCTTATTTGTCTTGCTAATTCAGTATCAGAAACAATATCAAATTCCAAACAAATATTTTTGATTGTATAAGTTGAAGTTGCATCGCCTGATTTAATTACTTTATTATAATCATTGAATGTAAGTTCATATTCAAGTCTATCTCCTAATCCTGCTTGATAAAAAGGCATATGGGTTTCCAATAATTCAAAATCAAGTGGGATGCAAAACCTGTTTCCATATGCTTTTGCGATGGCTTGATCTTCTTTATCTGCTGTTGCGTTTCCTGCACCCACTCTATGTTTCAACATGTTCTCTTTGCCAACGCCTTGATATACCATATTTACACGTTCTGTAATAGTCTTCCATAAATCAATATAACAATGATAGATGTCACTATCGTCAATGGACATAACTTCATTTCCACTTATTCTAATTGTTGTTTTCTTAATTATTGCTCTTCCTATGTTTTGAAATATAGTTGCATTTGCATCTTTAGAGGTTAGTTCAATTTCAAATGCTAATCTGACTGTTCCGGGAACAATAACATCATTACTACTTAGATTAGGAAATCTCACTAATAATTGTTGATTTTGGTCAATAGTTGAAGGGTTATTTGTTATTACTACACTTTGGCGGATGCCTCTCACACCTCGTGGTTCTCTTAATTTTCTGTAAGGGTTTAGTTTATCTCCGTAAGCTGACATTTTTTTAAAAGATAAAAAAATATTTTTAAATAATAAATAAATAATGGCTGAATATGAAAATCCTGAGTATGACAGGGAGGATTATGATAAAGAAGCAGAAACATCTTTTACAGATGAAGAAGAGTTTCAGAGAACATTAAATAGTCAGTTTGCTGGTTTGAATGATTTAACCGGTGATGATTGGAAAACTCTGCGTAATAGCATAGGTCAAAAAATGATAGATAGATTTTACGAAAGGAATGAAGAACCTAAACGTAAAATCAAAGGTTTGTCTCTCAAGAAAGATGATATAGGGAGACCAATGTTATATGTTAAAGATGAAGGTGGAAAGAATATTGCATTAACATATTATCGTTCCAATGCACCAGATGAAATAGCAACATTTTTATCATTTAATACTTTGCAAAGGAAATATGGTGTTGATTTTGTTAGGAATGTATTAGGTGTAGATGATTTTAAACCATCTGCTACAAGACTTAAAGAAGGTAGAGCTGAGCTTACAACTTTAATAGAAAACCAGTTGAGAGAGACACAATCTGATTTATTATCAGAAAAATTCAAGAATCTTGATAATGATGTATCATCACAACAAGAAGCACAAGAACTATTAGAAACTGCAAATAATGCAGAAACATCTGTGAAAACATTAGAGACATCATTCATTGAAAGTGTTAGTAGTGAAGCAGGAACACAAACAGATTGGACAAAAAGAGAGATTGATGGAATAGCAAATGCAATGACAACAGTCAAAGAAGAGATAGCAAATGAATTGGCAAAACTAAATGAAACAAATAAAGACTTAGCAAAAGAAAATACAAAATTAGAACAAGCCAAAGCAGACAATGATGAATTTCAAATAGAAAGGATAAGTAGTCGAATCAAAGAGTTAGAAAGTGAGAGAAGTGCAAGATTGGAAGTTATTAATGTTAATAAAGAAAAACTACGTAGTCAGGTAAATAGAATCAAAGAGACTATAAACAAAGTATTAAAAGAAGACACTACATTGGGTGAAAGAATTAGAACATTATTCAGAGAACAAGGCATTACAATTGTTAGTATTTTAACCGCTTTTGGAATGATTATTGGAGTTATTGTTGAGGCTGTTATTCCTACTGGTGGTGGTACTACTTCAACCCCTCCTTCTCCACCAAAAGGTGGTGTTAAAGATTGGGTTAAGAAACAATTATCAAATCTTGGTAAATTACTTTCTACCCTTGCAGGAAAAGTAGCTACTGCATTACCAGGTGTTATTGGTTCTATTGTGTCTTGGTTGTTGTCTTCTGCGGGTAAAGTTGTTGGTTGGTTTGGAGAACATTTATGGGCATTAGTTGTATTGGTTGCTGGATTGTTATATGCATCTGCGAGAGAGTTTATAAGAAAAAAAAGAACTTAATAAATTTCATACATAATTAATAGTCCAATTGCAATACTACCAACTATTAATGCTGTTTTGTTGTCTTCGTGTTGTATTGCTTCTTTTTTTTCAACGGGTTCTGGTAGAGATTTGATTTTTGGTTCTGGTAGAGATTTCTTTGTTTCCTGATGTTTTGGTTCTGGTAGAGATTTCTTTGTTTCCTGATGTTTTAGTTCTGGTAGAGATTTCTTTGTTGGTGTGCCTTGTATAGTTGCAGGTTGTGTAGTAGGTGCAACAGGTTTAACATTTACATCACTATTGAAACCAAGTGTTTGATTTTCTGTTGCAATTACAATTTTATTATTATATCCAGCGATAGTGCCAACTTGTAAAACCATATCACTGGGAGACATATATAATCCAATACCATAAACAAAATCTACTTTACTTCTTGCATATTTGAGTGTGTTTTGATATCTTTGTATTTGACTTGGTAAATCAACTGGACTATTAATAGCATCTTCAATGTTAGCAAGAAATTGTTTCTGAGCATCAAATCCTGTGCCTATTTTTAGAATTTCTACACGTGTTTGAGATTGTGCTGCTAATAGTGCCCATACAAACATTCTAATACTTTCGTTAATTCGTTCAATACCTGTTTTTGTTAATCCTTCTGATTTGTCTAATATAAACATTGTCCAGGCGTCACTTATATCTACTGTATGTTCTATTTTATCATTTGGATTAAAGAATGGACCTTCACTTCGATGTTCTTGTCTGTATTTTCCATCTGGTTTAAAATATTGTGTGTAATTCCCTAGACCACTGCATTTAGAACTACTTTCTAATTTTTGACGCCAATCTGTATTAGGTGAAACATTGAATTCATTGCATAACTTTTGATAGGTTGCTTTGTCGTATGGGTTTTTGTAATAACAAAATGATGCATCTGTTGGTAAAGGTGTTTGAAGTTCTTTCAAAATACGAGCAATACAATAATAAACATGAAATGTATATACTGTTTTAGTTAGTCCTGAAGTGTTTTGCAAATGGTCTTGATAACTTACTCCACATCCTGCAGTGGCACACCAGACAGCAAAATTTAATTGACATTGCCACCAGTCAAATGATGAATGAAGCCATGTATTCCACGGTTCATTGGTGTGTAATGTTGGATTTTGATAGTTTTGAAATAAGTCGGGAAACGTTACTGGAAAATGGTCGTCTTTATTAACATAAATCGTTTGTTTTATAAGTTCAATATTCTTTTCGGTATATTTAGTATTGGGGTTATATGATGCATTGGGATTGTACTTGAATTCTTTAGGTATCATTTTTATTATTGATTATATATAAAAAATAAAAATGTATCATACAATTTCGAATATTGACAAGACAATAAACTTGCAACAATACATTGATAACAGAGATGGGAATAAACGTATTGGTTTGAAATCTATAACATATGGTGTTGGATGGTTTAATGTTGTTGATGAATATTTGCAGAAGACTAAAGAGAGACCTCATAAGATTATAGATGGTTATTATAGTTTCCAACAAATAGCAGATTTATTTCAAAGTAATAATATTACATTATCTGTAAATGAAACAAATGGAATTGCTTCTTTAATTACACCGGATGAATTGAAGATAAGCAAGGGCTTAAAACAAATGTTGGGGTTTGGAAATAAGCGAAAGTTTGCTGTTAATGAAACTCATTATGGTGAGAGAGCTGTAGATTTTGCTGTTTATAAATCATTGTATGTTCATTTGGAACAGATTAATACTTCAAATAATTATTTAGATGGTATGCCGAGTACTGTGTTGGCTGTTGTTCCAGTGGAAAATAAAGAGTTTGGAGAGATAACAACAGTGAGATTTGAGCATCCAGAATATAAGTGTTTGGTGAATGATGCTATAGCAGAATTGAAATTAGAAATCAGGGATGAAAATAACAACAAGGTAATTAATCATCTACCAATTAATTGCGTTTTGGAAATTATATAATTATAATAAAAAAATGAGTATATTTGGTGCTAAGAGAAAACACGTAGATGCATTGGGGCTGAAACAAGAAATATTTAATATGAGAAGTCAAGCATTTACACAAATAAATACATTGAATGATAGACATACAGGACTTCAAGATAGATTTCGGGATATGTATGTCAATCATCGATTATTATATAATAAGGTTGATAATATGTCAGACAGAAAATTGATAAGCATTTGTGCGGAGAGTAAAGGTTCCTTACAGAAGAATGAAGTGTTTGGCTTTGGAAATGGTGGTAGAGAAGTAGGTGTTGGATATGTGATGAACTTTCCTGGCCAGATAATAGGTGTTGGACTGTCGAGTAAAAGAACAAAAGGCGATGTGTCTGTGGCGATTGCAATTAATGGAAATCCACAAGCAGGATATGGTATATCATTGAATAATATTTTAAGAAAACACGATAACTTTGCTACACCGTTAAAGGTTGAGGCTGGTGATGCAATTGATTTTGTTTGCCAGACTAATAATGCTACGTGTGTCAATACTGTGGCTTCGATGATAATTGAATTATTTATTGAATAAAAAAAAATATATGTTATCAAGAAAAAAATGAAACAACCAAGTGCACCATTATATCCTGAATTGCCTGTTGAAGATGGGCAGAACTATAGATTACAGAAGATATCTGAGATAGAGAAGACGTTAATTAATGAGAGAGATGTGAGAAAAGCATTGTATAAAAAGTATAAACGAGGTATAAAAATTACCGACGGTGTTGATACAGGTTTGATATCAACAAGTGTTATTTTGGCAGGTATTGGATTGGCTGTTCCAATTATGTTGCCTTTAGAGATTGGTGCTGTTGTGTGTGGGAGTTTGGGTGTGTGTGTTAAACTAATTAGGCGTAAAATGACTTCAAAAGCACAGAAACATTATGAGATTAAAACTATTGCTGATAGTAAGTTGAATAGTATAAAGGATTTGATTTCTAAGGCTTTGACAGACGGACAGATATCTGAGAATGAATTTAAACTTGTGTTGGGTGAGTTGGACAAATATAATAAACTCAAAGACAATATACATTCAAAACAAACAGGATTGAGTGAAAGTGAGAGAAAGAAACTTATTGAGGAAGGTAAGGCTCAAGCGAAGAATGAAATGAAAAAAAAGATAGAAAATGCTTGATTTTATTCAATAAAATTACAATAGTAAATGACCCACCACCGAAATATGAAAGTTAATATTTTTTTTTGCTTCACTTCCGACCTACAATGTTGAAAATTTATAAGAATGTGCATTTTGTATGTTGAAACATATGTACAAAGTTTGGTGGTAATTGGTTGAACCAATGTTATTTTACAACAATTCAAAGACTTGCAGGAAATTCCAAAATGATGCTAGAACTTTGAAATTTTGTGATAATGTGTATATATGCAACCCAAATACATATGCAAAAACTGGGACAAATCGGTTGATGGGATTCCACTTTCAGGAAGACTCAAAGACTTTCTGAAATTCCAAAAGTTGTCATAGGAACTTGGAATTTTAATATGTTATACAGCCTTAAAGTCTTGTTATATGTGCAAAATCTGGTGGTCATTGGATTATGTAAAGGCACTTTCAGGAGGGGTTAAAGTTTTTGCCCCAAAGTGGAATTTTCAAAATTCTTTTTAATATGTTTCTATATAGTGTCTATCCGCGACTTTTATCGGAGCAGATTTTGGATATTACTTTTAATTATTTGTTGTTCTCTACGAGTTGCTTAGTAACCTTTCTTAATTAAACCGATTACAGTGTTATCAGGATTTTTTTGTATTTTTTCTTTTTTTTAACCCATTTTTATCGCTTAGAAACGCTTTTTATTGAAACCGATTACGCTGTCATCATTTTTATTCAATGTTCCATTATAAAAAGATTTTTATGTCATTACCGGGATTCGAACTCATGCCCCACCATTTACAGTCCAAACCATCTAGACCACTCGGCTATCACGGCTTGTACTAGAATAGTAAGAAATTGAACGTAAATAAATGACTAGTTTTTTGTCCAGTGAATGGTTTTCTAAATACTGAAATAGTCCGTAGGTGATTTCCCTTTTGGACTTTGATGTCCAACTATCAGTGTGGTAAAGATAAATTGACATGTAATAGTCGGTTTATCTGTCTGCTCAAAATACTGCGGTAAAATATATATGTGGTAAGATGTGTTTATATATAGATAGTGCTGGTTGAAGAAGTGATTTGTGAGGGTTTTTAACAGATTACCTCAAAACCGGCACTGTCTATATATTTATCACTTGATATAATGTATTCATTCAATTCACAAACTGAACAACAAACAGCACAGATCCTGATCAGATGGCTTCAGACCCATCTAATCTGGATCTACACTGTTTGCAAAGGTAGGGTTTAAATTATTTATCTAAATTGCAATGGAAGTAAGGGCGAGGATTGTGGCCACGTAAAATTGATTTAAGCCCCCCCACCCACAAGTGGAGTTTGTTTCACTGACCGTTCCAAGGCGGTTCTTCTGTCGCGGTTTATTTTTGTTATGGTTTGTCTTTGAGTGTTTGTATCGCTTGTATTATTTTGTTTTCGATAGCCAATTGGCCATTTTGTGGGACAGTAACTGTGCTTTTGGCTTTTCACTAGGGATGTTTCCAATGGGGTCTGTTGTTTCATGTTTGTGTTTCTTTACCTTTGGTGTCTCTGATGGGAGCTGTGGGTTAATTGTATTGATTCCTGATCATTGCCTTCACTTCTATTTTGTCATGTTCAGCAGTACAAGGATCAAATTTTTTGTGATCAAAGTACAAAAAAGTAAAACTGGAGTTTTTAATCCACTACAAACTGGTCCTGTTTTCAGAACCTGTGGCCTGTGTAACTTACATTCAGGTATTGAAGATGGCTGCTGTCAGTGAGAGGGGGTAGTATTACACTACCTGTTGGTAGAGTCTTGTTCAGTGATGGCATCTGTGACACAACACACTGGTCCTCTTTCAGTTGAACATCTACACAGGGAGGCAGTCTACCTAGAAAAAGAAAGGAGAAACGTGCCATGTCATGAAAAACCTGTTTTTGTCCTTGTGAACAATAAAGGTGCTGATCAGACTGCGCATCTGCGCAGTCTGATCTGCACCTTTGTGTTCAATGCTTGGATGGTGGTGTGTGTGCATTAGAGTTTTACGTCCCACCAACAGCTAAGGTCATATGGAGACAGTACCTCGATTTAAAGACTCAGCCGCAAGTCTGGAGAAGCATGGGATCCACGATCCCTGGTTTATGAGGTGAATAGCATACAAAGAATTCAAATAAGGATTAGTATAATAGGTAATAATGGATCCTTTCCCTTAATCACTCCAAGAAATGAATGTTGTGGACATCTCAGATTCTGTTAGAACTGCCTCAATTAGGTGAGTCTAACATATATCCACTACATTTGTTTCTTGGGGTATTAAATAATTTCATCATATGACGTCGCGTCTGAGAGTGTAATAACGCCATGTATTATTTTCGATAATCCACTAGTGGATTAAATATGCAAATTAGCTAGATACGTTCCGTAACATTACATGTACGACGTCCTTAACGACGTTGCGTTTACTAGTGGCGGAATATTGACATTTTTGTAAACAATCGTGAATAAAATACGTTTTAAATGTCATATGATAAATTGAATCTTGCATTCGTCCTCATGTATTAAAGCATTTATTAAACTCCTTGAGGGAAAGGGATAAAATGCTCGGCACAGCCTCGCATTTTATCCTGTTTCCTCAACTTGTTTAATAAATTCAATAATACATGAACACTCATGTAAGATCCTCTATATAATATTCTTGAATATCTCCATTAATTGTCTCATCTTCAGGTAAGGATTCATTCCAGTAAAACTGTCATTATATAACACATTTTGTCATTACATAGAATGTTGGTATAAAGAGGGTTGACTGCAATGCAAATATATACATTTATGGTCATTTTTCTGTTCATGGCCTATACATTTTTGGGATTCATTTTTAAATTGTGTGATATCGAAACAATATTTGTTGGTTTGATTGATTTGATGTTTAATGTCCCCGTCAACACTATGTAGGCCATTTTGGAGATGTTGCTTCCAATTTTGTGGGACTTTTACCCGACACTGAGATGAAATGACATCTCAAGCCCTGTCACCCAATGAAACCAATAGGGTTTATAAGCATGGACGGTCCGACTCGCACCGCATTGCCTGGGCAAGCTTAGATCCTCTAAGCGGTTTACCAGTACTCGTGTGAGGGACGGATTCAGCTCTGCAAGAGCATCATGCAGCCCATTTATTTCTTCAAGCCCCAATGGGTGGGGGCCTTTCAAAACAATGTTACAAAAAAGGATTGTGTATTTAATAAATCTGTCTCCAGGCTGGGAAAATATGAATTCGTAGACACTTAAATTATGGTAAATTATGGTAAAACTGGAGTGAAAAAAATCTAAGTCCATAGCCCTCAACCATCTGAAGGTACCAGATGGGAGTTGCTATGGAGCTGGATAACTAGAATCATGTAAAATACATGTATAAAGTAAATCCATCTTGGAACTTTTTGCTCTTTGTGTGCTAAGGGTGGTTCAATAGCTTTTTCTGTATTAATGTACAGTTCAGGAAAGAAAAGGCACATTTTACAGAAGTCAATTCCAGCCTGTAACGCTGTTCAAAAACAATCAGCCTCAAACATACCAGAGTACAGCCTGTTAAGATTGTCTTTAGTTACTGCCTCCAAACTGCCAGGCCATACAGCCTGTTTCCATGGAAACAAGGTCAACTGGTAGCCTTCTGCATTATCCTTATATTTCAATCTGTAAATGCCAACTGAAGGCACCTCTTGGAAGCCCTGTAAAGAGAATTAAGCCAGGACCTGATATTATTTAACTTCTTTCATGCACAACTGGCTTGAACGTGAATTTTGTAAAATCTGGTATGTGTATCGTGATAACCTTTATATAGAACATTTAACTTCACCACAGCTGGTATTTACCCATTGTATACAAGTGGACTCTTCCATTGCTGTATGTTAGACAAGTCCATTTCTCATATGAGGAGTGTCTTGCCTATTTTTTAGTTTTTATTCTATTTTTGATGGAAAATTCTGTCAGCAAATAGTGCAGGCCCTGATCAGATCTGGGCCTGCACTGTTCGCCAAGGTACCCCTTCCCAATGGGTTAAGGAAGGTCTGGCAGTCATAAAAAGTATCCCAGCCCTTCATCACTGTGAGGGCTTATTTTCTAGTCCTCTGGGATCATCGATTCCTCAGAAATATTTTGAAAATATCTGAGAGTCACTGATGAAGCCTAATTGGCAGAAACAAGCTGGCCTGGCCCAGAAAAAAAACTTATGCACTGTACTGTTTTCAGTTCTGTGTTAAAGGCCTTGCTTCCATTGGATTACCTTTTTATATAACATTTCTCTGAATCTTCAGTGCTGATGCATTTCACTTCAGTAGCAATGGCCTTCATCTTTCATCTAGCAAACATGGTGTATACAAACAATATACTCATATTTAGCATAGTGCCATGCATAATATCATCTCTCTCTCTCTCTCTCTCTCTCTGTCTCTCTCTCTCTCTCTCTCGCTCCAGTGTGAACAAGATTTTCAAGAGCTGGGACTCTATAACAGAGTTAGCATAGTAAACAAACATAGATAATTTAAGTAGATGTGTCTTTGAAGAAGTTCTCATAAAACATATTTGTACAATTTTTTCAGTTGTAGCTCATGATTTAAAGGAAGCACATTCTTTGTGTGCACAGGGAATCGAACAGAAAGACATGAACAGGGCTTGAAAATTCTAAAGAACTTCACTCATCCTGCATGACCAAGGCATGCAGATTTGGTCATAGGGACCAAACAGAATTTTTACTCATCTTCCAGCATGGGCCACTCACCATGTTGAGTGGATTGAATTTGAATTGAGGTTTAACGTCCCCATAAACACCATTCGAGTCATTTTGGAGATGTTGCTTCCAATTTTGTGGCACTTATATCCGACAATGAGATGAAATGACATCTCAAGCCCTGCTGCCCAATGAAACCAAAAGGCTTATAAACATTGGACGGTCTGACTCGCATCACTTTGCCTGGGCAGGCTTAGTCCTTCTAAGCTGTTTACCAGAACTAGTGTGGTCAGTTTCAGCTCTGCATGGAAGCACCATGCAGCCCAATCTATTTCTCCAAGCCCTGATGGGCTGGGGCAAATGTTACGTGGATGCATGGATTTTTCCAGCCTTAACAAAATTGCCTTCCTTGTAAAAATGTCTAAGAAATTACATAAGTGTACCTTTCCACCTTAAAAGAACAGTCCAAATACATGTGCATATGTAACTTACCCAGGGTAATATCTGAACAGAAGAGAGAGCAAGCACATCAGAATCACTGTCTGGAAGATGCCACAGCAGACTTCTACGACCAAATACATCTCTACCAAACCACAGATACTTACTGCTTTGCTGGAAAAATAGATAATTCAGGTGTGACTTAATGTACCATAAAGATCCGAAGTATTGGGACGGATAGGCCTAAGCAAACAGTGCAGACCCAGATCAGACTGCTCCTGAACACTGTTTGCTATTCCGTCTGCATCTTTTGGACCCCTTGCTGGACCATGAAACATTGTTAAAATTACCATTAAACATTGTTAGAATTACAGCAAGTACTTAGATTTTTGGAATTTTACAGTACTTGACAGAATCTTTAGAAAACAAGGGCCAGTTGTTCAAAGCATCGTTAGCTTAACGGGCTCGTTAGTGGTCAAATTGTTAACTGTTCTAGCAAGAACAATATCAAAACTTTTGGAATTTTGCTGAAAAAAATGTGAGCAGCTTTTGCATCCGCAAAAGCTGCTGCTGCTCACATTTTTTCAGCAAAAATTTTAGCATAGTTGCCATATTCAATGATAAAAGTTTTAATGATATGTTAACTAACGACATTGTTAGTTTTGAACAATTGGCCCCAGGTCTTCAGCTGTACTTCAGTTCAGGCAATGTGGGCTGCCACTCAATCATTTAGGTCTGACTTTATATGACTTGCTTATGCTCAACTGAACTGAGCATGAACTTATTAAAAAAAAAAAAAAAAAAAGAACTACAAGGCAATAGCGCTCAGTGTGTGCTTTGAAGGATAAAATTGATAGCTTGTGAAGCTACCTATATTATGGCTACATATTTATCACCAGTATTTTTTTAGATGGACTGTGTCTAGTATGCACAAAATTGTGACAAAACAGGTAAGGGGGTCCTGTCAAAGACTGGTACTTGAGAAATTGTCAACTTTTAACATCATTTCCAGGTGTAAAATCAAACAGCCGGTAATGTGGGCAAAACCTGTTCCCTTGTAAGAAAGAACAATCCCTCCTGTGTAGGAGAACCTCATCCGATCGAGTGTACAGTAGAACTTCGATGCCTCGAACACCGATGGCTCGTTTACCATGGATGTGTCGAACCCATTCTTGAGCCCCTAGCGAAATCCTCTACATAAGAAATAGTGGGGGTAATTAAGGAGATTTTAGTCTTTTATCTTGCAAATGTATGCTGTGTGTACACATTAGAATCGCCTCGATGAGGCGATTCTAATGAGTACACACAACATACATTTTCATTATAGAATGCCGAAAAGAAGTCTAAAAGTATCTCGTTATGCCTCCTGGCAGTAACCATCAGTGACTCGAACTACCCCTGTCTCGAACAGATTTTTGAGGTCCCAAAGGTGTTCGAGCCATTGAAGTTTGACTGTACTTGCTTTCTTATGAGCGTGATAAGTTGCTAAAATTGGACCAACCCCTTGGGCGACTCAAGTCGCCTACAGCATGCTGAAGGTTAATGAACTTTTCAGGCTTTATGTCACCACCTACCTGCCAGTATAAGAATGACCAAGGTCCCTGTATCTTGCCGAGGGTTTGTAACACAGCCTCATCATCAGTACAGCTGGCTAAGATGTCAAGAATAACCTGAGTATCACACTCACTCTCGCCCACCTGTAAATTAAACACCATTTAACTCTTATCCTGTTGAACATGACAAACATAATCTTTGCAAACAATGTAGATCCAGATCAGATGGCTTCTGAATAAGCCATCTGATCAGGATCTACAGTGTTTTGCGGCATCTGATCAGGGCCTACACTGTTTGCAAAAAGTTAAGCCATTTCCCAAATAAATTTTTGAAGAAAACACAACCTGACACCCTTAAATTTTGATATGGTCTCTTGCTATATACATATAAGAAGGAAGATTCCATTTGGTACAAAAAGGGTTAACCTAATGAGCAGTTAACTCGAACTGCCCATTAGACAGGAAGCGTCATAGAGCTATCTCTGAATACCACTGTAAAGTGCAATTTTCTTGAATCAATAGGAAATGTCATTTTTTATGATTTTATCATTATCACACCTGAATGGAAAATTCAGTATAAAACTCATGATTGCCATTCACTGGTCAAGCAGTCAACAGCAACTGCCTGTGCATGGTAAGCAGCTAAAATAATGAAGGATTTGGAACTACATGTATATACTGTTAACCTTATTCAGATCCCAACATCATGAAAATACGTCTAAATAATTTTGATCCCCTTGAATGAACCCCACTTTTATATAGTAAAACTGGGGTTTACAGGGGTAAACTTTATTTTTTTATTTCTGCTCTAAAATATAGATTGTGTGTACTCGTTAGAACTGCCTCAATGAGGCAGTTCTAACGAGTACCAACGATCTATATTTTGATCAGAAATAAGAAAAATATCACATTTTTCATCTTAAAATATTCATTTTTTCGGCAAAAAAGGTTACAATGTATTTGTATAGGCGTGTTTCCGTAATGAGAACCATTAACACCATATACAAACAGCATGAAAAATACCTTTACACCTCCAAATATTTCGGCATTCCACAGAAGAACATCTCCATTTGTGTGTACAGCTGGTTGTCTGACTAGCTCAGTTCCTCTAAGATGTAGAACATAACCACAAAACTTGATCTTTGTGTCACTGTTCACGTCTACTGACCAGAAACTACTTGAGTCAGGTCCTCTGTTTTTAAGTCTTGACTTCCTTGAAATGTATTCCTATTATGAAAGAAAAGTGCAATAGCATGATTACTTTTTTCTTTCTTTCTTTTCCATTTGCCAGCCATCTTCATAACTTTGAAGTTTTTGCAAATGAGCAAGAAATCGGAATGATGAAGAGAAAAGATGAAATATATACAGTGATTGTTAAAACTTTACGAGGTTTAACCCATTTAGTACCAGATACCCTAAAAGAGGCACCCAGGCCAACAGTGCAGGCCCAGATCAGACGCCGAAGAATAAAGAGTGGTTTTGTTTGTTTGATTTGAGGTTTAACGTCCCCGTCAACACTGTATAGGCCATTTTGGAGATGTTGCTTCCAATTTTGTGGGACTTTTTCCCAACATTGAGATGAAATGACATCCTAAGCCCTGTCGCCCAATCAAACCAATAGGGTTCATAAGCATGGATGGTCTGACTCGCACCACATTGCCTGGGCAGGCTTAGATACTCTAAGCAGTTTACCAGTACCCGTGTGCGGTCGGTTTCAGCTCTGCGTGGAAGCATCATGCAGCCAATCTATTTCATTAAGCCCCGATGGGCGGGGGCGAAAGATAAAGGGTGGCAGCTCCGTGGTAAGTGCACTTGCCTAAGACTACCACTGACAGGTGTTCCATTTATCTACATGCATATAATATATATAACAAAATTTCTTTGACCCCTGAAAAAAATATTTTCAAGAGACTTCATAAATTTGTTATGATTCCATCGGATACCTCGTTTATACAAAAACTGGTGCAGTCAGATTGAAAAATACAGCAAATTCCACACATTTTGCTACTTTCGTTTTCATGGAGCTATTAGTATGAACGTCGTGTCGGCTCTGATAATTTCCGGACCCAACAAGACGTTTCGCCCCAAGACGTTTGGTAACAGGACACTTCGGCCCCAAAACCACCTCGGCCCCTAGACACTTCGGCCCCTAGACACCTCGGCCCCAAAACCACCTCGGCCCCACATAAAACTGAAACCCTAGACGGGTCGGCCCCTGGACACCTCGGCCCCTAGACACGTCGGCCCCATATACCAAGACACTTCGGCCCCACTTTGCTATTCACGGGACTTCCACTCAAATAAGAGATCGGGTGGGATGCCCGATGTTTTTTATTATTATTATTTGCTGATTTAATTATTTTGATAGGGAGCCACGAATATTTGAACCTATAATATATATATATATATTTATTATATATTATAACGTTACTTAATAGAAAATCTATATGTTAATTTAAGAAGAATGGAAGATACAACTGAAAATTCCCCTCTTTTATTTCAATGTATAATTCTAATTGCATTGCGGCATGCTTTCGAGCAGGCTCTTTTTTTTTTACTTTTCTGCTCTTTTGATCATCTATAGGCTTTTTTTTATTATCCAAAAAATTCCACACCGCTAAAATACTTTTTAAATTAATTTCAATAAGTTATCCTATTGGTTGGAAATCTGGATGGATCGGTGGATGGGGCCGTAAAGCCAAAAAAAAAAAAAAAAAATCATTCCTCGGTTTCGTCAACCATGGTGATGATGGGGGATAATCTTATATTTGTTAACATATTTATTTATTTATATATTTATTTATTTATCCGGGCTCGGTAGCTAAGTCGGATGCGCGTATGACTGGTGATCAGGAGGACGCGGGTTCGACACCTACCGGGGTCGGCAACTTTCTTTCGTGGAGATTGATTATGAAATCTTTTCTTCGATCATTCTCTCCCTTCTGCTGATTCAAGAAGGACAGTTGTCACTTTTTGGCGATAAAAATGTGCACTGTAATGGTTAACCGCTTACGTATAAGCCTGCCCAGGTAAAGTGTGGATAGGTAAACTGACCGGCTCGAAAATGAACTAAAATAGTGTTGAGTGGGTCATTAAACTCCAATACAAACGAACAATTGATTTATTTATTTATTTATTTATTTATTTATTTATTTATTTATTAGGTAATCATCAGTGTTCAGGTTCGCTGAACTAGAATTATCCTCGTAAGTAAACCAGTTAATATAATGTATGCATGCAGTTAAAAAACTGCATGAAAAACGGTACAGATCCGGTTCAGAGGGCAGAAGCAATCTGATCAGGATCTACACTGTTTGCAAATATAAGGATTATCGTGTTCAGCGGGGTAAGGATTAATGAATTTCAGGTTAGTACACTATTAAGCAAAAAGTTTTACAAGAACAATTAATTATTGACATAAATTAGCAAAGTGTGAAGCTCAATAAACAACCAGGCGTTACTAATCCCTTTTCCCCAATAAAGAGATCATTGATGATAAACAGATCATTGTTATCAATTTTCACACATTTGATTGTCATTCTAGCTCTTATTAAAGACAGTGACGAGTATATTGTATACTTTTATTTATTTATTTATTTATTTATTAGTCACATTTCTGACTATCAGCTACTCAAATTACTTGATACATGTGTACTATTTGTATATATTAGTGGCAAACAGTGTAGATCTGGGTGTGCACCGTGTGCAAAGTCTTCACTGCTCGTATTTTTGTAGGAATTCCTCAGTATGTTTCCATTGTCACACAATTAGAAATTCTTATTTGATTGTCATTTCAGCTCATATTCGAAGACGGACAGTTACAAGTATACTGTATAATTTGTTTGTTTATTTAATTTATTTATTAGTCACATTCCTTACTATCAGACCCTCAAATTACTTGATACATGTATATATTATTAATTCAAAATTCGCAAACTGAATGACAGTGTAGATCCAGATCAGATGGATCTGGATGTGCACTGAGTGCAAAGTCTTCATGGCCCTATATATACTTGTAGAAAAGGCTCCTTGACTATCAGTATCAAATATTCACAATTAGAACAACCCGCTAAACCCTACTTTTCGTGATGCTGACTCATGGTCAACGTCACGGTTGAAGGCGACGGCGGATTAGTTGTCCTTAAGAGTGTAGTCCAAGTTAACCTGAAAATGTGGTGTATGCGTTGTTATATTTATTTCAAACGTCTCATTGGTTATTTGTTATTTTTATATGAAATCAATATTGCAATAAAATAATTTGATCTTGTTTCCTAACAACTTAATAGAAGATTCCTTAAAACCAAAATTATATAACACACAACCTGTATCTTGGAGCAGAAATAAGAATTTCGAAAACATGCCTGTACAAATGCATTGTGAACTTTACCGCCGAAAAAACGAACCTTTTAAGAGGAAGAATTGTGGTATTTTTATTATTTCTGCTCAAATAAGAAAAATAAGGTTTACCCCTGTAAACCCCAATTTTACTATATAAAAGTGGGGTTCAAGGGGGTCAAAATTATCAAGGCGGGTCTTCGTGATGTAAATGATTAATGCCCCTATGAGCCCCAGTTTTCCCCATATAAACTGGGGTTTAGCGGGGTCTTCATTACACGGGCTTGTTAACATGATGTTTTGTTTGTTAGATTTGACGTTTAGCGCTCCAATCAACACTGTAGCGGTAATTTTGAAGACGTTGCCTCCAATATTGTGGGAATTTTATCCGGTATTGAGATTAAATGACATCTCAAGCCCTGCAGCCCAATGAAACCAATAGGGTTTATAAGTATGAACTGTTCGACTCGCACGGCTTTTCCTGACCAGGCTAAGAACCTCTAAGCGGTTTACCAGTACTCATGCCACAGGCTGTCGGTTTCTTGAAGTCCCGATGAGCGGGGCCGATTTTAACACGATATAAATGCTCATACCCTAACAGATATCAAAAGTGGGGCCGAGGTGTCTTTGGGGCCGAGATGTCTAGGGGCCGAGGTGACAGTGGGCCGAGGTGTCTAGGGCCGAGGTGACTAGGGCCGAGGTGTCTAGGGCCGACTTGGTTTTGGGCCGACCTGTCTAGGGGCCGAGGTGGTAGTGGGGCCGAAGTGTCTGGAAATCAGACGTTTCCTCCCTGGCGTTACCCTACCGGTCGTTTCGCCCCCCCCGCCCTTTTGGCCCCTAGTCGTCGTTTCGCCCCAAACCCTAGTCGTTTCGCCCCAAACCACCCCCCCCCCTAGTTTTGTATAAAAGCTTTATGAACTGAGGCTTTCATCCTGCAAACCTGGTGTCATCCTCGGTAGCCCAGGTGTGATCCATTTCGTTTAACTTCATTCATCACGCGATGAATGTAGTTTACGAAATGAAGTGCACCTGGGTTACCGAGCAAGTTTACAGTATTCTACTTAGGTTACTCAGTTTACTTACCTGGCACTACAGCAGTATAAGTAATCTAAGTAAACTAATTAGATGTCAAAAATCTATGCCCCTCGATCCAAAAAACATGCTACATAAAATGCAATAAGCTAATTAATTGATATAAAAAGAACAATTTTACATAGTTTAAACATAAATAACTAAAATTTGCTGACCATAACACTGAAGCATGATACTATAATACGGAAATGAGCTAAGTAGGATGAGTAACGTAAGTAGGGCGTATAGCTAGCCAAGGATGGTACATGTATCAGCCTCACTCTTTAGATAAGCTAAGTAACGTAAGTAATGTAAGTTGACTAATCAAACCACCGAAAGTCAATCTTGATATAACAGGATAAGTACAAGAATAAGCGTAAGTAACATAAGTAACCTAAGTAAACTAAGTAACCTTGCATGTCTCTTATGACAAAGGCTACTACCATACCGACAATACTAAGAGTAAGCTAAGTAAGATAAGTAACCTTAGTTGGGTTGATATATTTCATCCATGGCTATGAGCAGTGTAAGTAGGATAAGTAAGTTAAGTAAGGTAAGTAACATAAGTATTGTAAGTAACTGATATACCAGTAACATCAGCGACATCAGAGTAAGTTAAGTAAACTAAGCGAAGTAAGTAAGTAAATATTGTGGTTTCGATCTCAGCACATGAGTTAGCTGAGTAGGGTAAGTATCCTGAGTAGAACTCTAAGTAACATAAGTAAATGTCCTACCAGCTACAACAGCCAATCCAGAGTAAGTTAAGTAAGCTAAGTAAACTAAGTAGGCGTCCTGGTCACTTCGATGTGCAGGGTAAGTAGGATAAGTAAAGTAAGTGACCTAAGTAGACTTATAAGTAACATAAGTAATGTAAGTAACCTCTCCACCAGCTACACCTACCATACCAGAGTAAGTTAAGTAAGCTAAGTAAACTAAGTAGGCATGATGGTCACTCCGAACAGGGTTGAGAAGGGTAAGTAGGATAAGTAAACTAAGTAGCCTAAGTTGAATTCTAAGTAATTTAATTAAGATAAGTAACTACTCCACCAGCTACGTTACCCTTACCAGATTAAGTTAAGTAAGCTAAGTAGACTAAGTAATTGGCGAAGTCTGTCCCAACGAGGATGAGTAGGGTAAGTAGGATAAGTAAACTAAGTAACCTGAGTAGAATTCTAAATATCATAAGTAAGGTAAGTTACTGCTCTATCAGCAAAGCTACCAATACCAAAGTAAGTTGAGTAAGCCAAGTAAACTAAGTTGGCGACCTTGTCACTCCGAACAATGTAGACTATGGTCAGTAGGATAAGTAAACTAAGTAACCTAAGTAGAATTATAAGTAAGGTAAGTAACTGTCATACTAGCTATACCACCCTTACCACAGTAAGATAAGTAAGCTAAGTAAACTAAGTAAACGGCGAAGTCTGTACTGAAAAGGATGAGTAGGGTAAGTAGGATAAGTAAACTAAGTAGAATTCTAAGTAACATAAGTAAGGTAAGTAACTGTCATACTAGTTTACTTAGCTTACTTAACTTAATAATGTAAGGGTCCTATAGCTAGTATGACAGTTACTTACCTTACTTACATTACTTAGAATTCTACTTAGGTTACTTATCCTACTGGCCATAGCCATCATTGTTCGGAGTGACCACGTCGCCAACTTAGTTTACTTAGCTTACTCAACTTACCTTGGTATTGGAAGCGTTGCTCTTAGAGCAGTAGCTTACCTTACTTACGTTACTTAGAATTCTACTCAGGTTACTTAGTTTACTTATCCTACTTACCCTTATCATTCTCTTCCGTACAGACTTCGCTGCTTACTTAGTTTACTTAGGTTGCTTAGCGTATAGCTAGTATGACAGTTACTTACCTTACTTACGTTACTTAGAATTCTACTTGGGTTACTTAGTTTACTTATCCTGCTAGCCACAGTCATCATTGTTCGGAGTGACCAGGTCGCCAACTTAGTTTACTTAGCTTACTCAACTTACTCTTAGCGCAGTAACTTACCTTACTTATGTCACTTAGATTTCTACTCAGGTTACTTAGTTTGCTTGTCCTACTTAGCCTAATTAACCTCTTCAGTACAGACTTTGTCGCTTACTTAGTTTACTTAGCTTCCTTAACTTAGTGTGGTAAGGGTGGTATAGCTAGTAGGACAGTTACTTACGTTACTTAGAATTCTACTTAGGTTACTTAGAATTCTACTTAGATTACTTAGTTTACTTATCCTACTTACCCTACTCACCATTTTTCGAAGTGACAAGGTCGCCAACGTTGTTTACTTAGCTTACTCAACTTACTTTGGTCTTGGTAGCGTTGCTGGTAGAGCAGTAACTTACCTTTCTTATGTTACGTAGAATTCTACTCAGGTTACTTATCCTATTTATCCTACTCATCTTCTTCAGTACAAACTTTGCTGTTTACTTAGCTTACTTAACTTACTCTGGTATGGGTACAGTGGCTAGTTACTTATGTTACTTAGAATTCTACTTAGGTTACTTAGCTTACTTATCCTACTTACCCTACTCATCCTTGTTGGGACAGACTTTGCCGCTTACTTAGTTTACTTGGCTTACTTACTGTGTTAAGGTAAGTTTATGTAGTAGGACAGTTACTTACCTTACTTACGTTACGTAGAATTCTACTCATGTTACTTAGTTTACTTATCCTACTTACCCTACTCATCCTCTTACCCTACTCATCCTCTTCAGCACAGACTTCGCCGCTTACGTAGTTCACTTAACTTACTTAACTTACTCTGGTATTGGTAGATTGGCTAATGGAGAAGTTACTTAACTTAGTTATTGTACTAAGAAATCTACTTAGGTTACTTATTTTACTTATCCTACTTACCCTACTCATCCTCTATGGGACAGACTTCGCCGCTAACTTAGTTTACTTAGCTTACTTAACTTCCTGTGGTAAGGGTGGTATAGGTAGCAGGACAGTTTCTTACCTTACTTAGAATTCTACTTAGGTAACTGAGTTAACTTATCCTACTTATCCTGCTCATCATTGTACGGGATGATCGACTTCGCCGCTTACTTAGTTTACTTGGCTTACTTAACTTACTGTGGTCCGGTTGGTATACTGCAGTAGGCCAGTTACTGATCTTTGCTTACGTTACTTAGAATTCTACTTATGTTACCTATCCTACTTAACCTACTCATCGTTGTTCGGAGTTACAAAGTCGCCAACTTAGTTTGCTTAGCTTACTCAACTTACTTTGGTATTGTTGGGGTTGCTGGTAGAACAGTAACTTACCTTACTTATGTTACTTAGAATTCTACTCAGGTTACTTAGTTTACTTATCCTACTTACCCTACTGATCCTCGTTTGGACAGACTTTGCCGCTTACTTAGTTTTCTTAGCTTACTTAACTTACTGTGGTAAGGGTGGTATAGGTAGTAGGACAGTTACTTACCTTACTTACGTTACTCAGAATTCTACTTAGGTTACTTAGTTTACTTATCCTACTTACCTTGCTCATCATTGTTCGGAATGACAAGGTCGTCAACTTAGTTTACTTAGCTTACTCAACTTACTTTGGTATTGGTAGCTTTGCAGGTAGAGCAGTAACTTTCTTAATTTATTTCACTTAGAATTCTGCCCAGGTTACTTAGTTTACTTATCCTACTTACCCTACTCATCCTCCCCAGTACAGACTTCGCCGCTTACTTAGTTTACTTAACTCACTTATCTTACTCTGGTATGGGTAGAGTGGCTAATGGAGTAGTTACTTACCTTACTTATGTTACTTAGAATTCCATTTAGGTAACTTAGTTTTCTTATCCTACTTACCCTACCCATCCTCTATTGGACAGACTTAGCCGCTTACTTAGTTTACTTAACTTACTGTGCTAAAGGTGGTATAGGTAGTAGGACAGTTACTTACCTTACTGACGTTACTTAGAATTCTACTTATGTTACTTAGTTTACTTATCTTACTTACCTTGCTCATCATTGTTCGAGATGAGAAGGTCGCCAACTGAGTTTACTTAGCTTACTCAACTTACTTTGGTATTGGTAGCGTTGCTGGTAGAGCAATAACTTACCTTACTTATGTTACTTAGAATTATACTCAGGTTACTTAGTTTGCTTATCCTACTTACCCTTCTTATCCTCTTCAGTACATATTACGCCGCTAACTTAGTTTACTTAGCCTACCTAACTTACTGTGTAAGGGCGGTATAGGTAGTACGACAGTTTCTTACCATACTTACGTTACTTAGAACTCTACTTAGGTTACTTAGTTTACTTATCGTACTTACCCTACTCATTATTGTTCGGAGTGACAAAGTCGCCAACGTAGTTTACTTAGCTTACTTAACCTACTTTGGTATTGGTATCGTTGCTGGTGGAGCAGTAACTTACTTACTTATGTTACTTAGAATTCTACTCAGGTTACTTAGTTTACTTATCGTACTTTCCTTACTCATCTTCTTCGGTACAGACTTCGCTGCTGACTGAGTTTACTTAGCTTACTTAACTTACTCTGGTATGGGTACAGTGGCTAGTGGAGTAGTTACTTATGTTACTTAGAATTCTACTTAGGTTACTTAGTTTACATATCCTTCTTACCCTATTGATCCTTGTTGGGACAGACTTTGCCTACTTTCCTTACTCAGTTTACTTAGCTCACTTTACATATTGTGGTAAGGATGGTATAGGTATTAGGACAGTTACTTACCTTACTTACGTTACTTTGAATTCTACTTAGGTTACTTAGTTTACTTATCCTACTTACCCTGCTCATCATTGTTCAGATTGACAAGGTCGTCAATTTAGTTTACTTAGCTTGCTCAACTCACTTTGGTATTGGTAGCGTTGCTGGTAGAGCAGTAACTTACATTACCTACGTTACTTAGAATTCTACTCAGGTTACTTAGTTTGCTTATCCTACTTACCCTACTCATCCTCTACAATACAGACTTCACCGCTTACTTAGTTTACTTAACTAACCTGGGTATGGGTAGAGTGGCTAATGGAGTAGTTACTTACCCTACTTACGTTACTTGGAATTCTACTTAGGTTACTTAGTTTACTAAACTACTTACCCTTCTCATCCTCTATGGGACATACGTCGCCGCTTACTTAGTTTACTTAGCTTACTTTAACTTACTCTGGTCCGGGAAGAGTGGCTAGTGGAGTAGTTACTTACCTTACTTATGTTACTTAGAATGCTACTCAGGTTGCTTAGTTTACTTATCCTACTTACCCTACCCATCCTCTTCGGTACTGGCTTCGCTGCTTACTTAGTTTACTTAGCTTACTTAACTTACTCTGGTATGGATAGAGTGGCTAGTGGAGTAGTTACTTATGTTACTTAGAATTCTACTTAGGTTACTTAGTTTACTTATCCTACTTACCCTACTGATCCTCGTTGGGACAGACTTTGTCGCTTACTTAGTTTACTTAGCTTACATACATTACTGTGGTAAGGATGGTAAAGGTAGTAGGACAGTTACTTACCTTAACTTACGTTACTTAGAATTCTACTTAGGTTACTTAGTTTACTTATCCTACTTACCTTACTCATCATCTTTAGTACAGACGTCGCCGCTTACTTAGTTTACTTAACTTACTCTGGTATGGATGGAGTGGCTAATGGTGTAGTTACTTATGATACTTATAATTCTACTTAGGTTACTTAGTTTACTTATCCTACTTACCCTACTGATCCTCGTTGCGACAGACTTTGCCGCTTACTTGGTTCACTTAATTTACTGTGGTAAGGGTGGTGTAGGTAGTAGGACAGTTACTTATCTTACTTACGTTACTTAGAATTCTACTTAGGTTACTTAGTTTACTTATCCTACTTACCCGGCTCATCATTGTTCGGGATGACAAGGTCGCCAACTTAGTTTACTTAGTTTACTCAACCTACTTTGGTATTGGTAGCGTTGCTGGTAGAGCAGTTATTTACCTTACTTATGTTACTTAGAATTCTACTCAGGTTACTTAGTTTACTTATCCTACTTACCCTACTCATTATCTTCAGTATAGACTTCGCCGCTTACTTAGTTTACTTAGCTTACTTAACTTACTCTTGTCTGGGTAGAGCGGCTAATGGAGTAGTTACCTACCTTACTTATAATTCTACTTAGTTTACTTATCCTACTTACTCTGCTTATCATCGTTTGGACAGACTTCAACTTACTCTGGTATGGTAGGTGTAGCTGGTGGAGAGGTTACTTACATTACTTATGTTACTTATAAGTCTACTTAGGTTACTTACTTTACTTATCCTACTTACCCTGCACATCGAAGTGACCAGGTCGCCTACTTAGTTTACTTAGCTTACTTAATTTACTCTGGTATGGCTGTTGTAGCTGGTAGGACATTTACTTATGTTACCTAGAGTTCTACTCAGGTTACTTAGTTTACTTACCCTACTCAGCTTACTCATGTGCTGAGATCGAAACCACAATACTTACTTACTTCACTTAGTTTACTTAACTTACTCTGATGTCGCTGATGTTACTGGTATATCAGTTACTTACAATACTTATGTTACTTACCTTACTTAACTTACTTATCCTACTTACACTGCTCATAGTCATGGAAGAAATATATAACCTCAACTTAGGTTACTTATCTTACTTAGCTTACTCTTAGCATTGTTGGTATGGTAGTAGCTTTTGTCATTAGAGACATGCAAGGTTACTTAGTTTACTTAGGTTACTTACGCTTATTCTTGTACTTATCCTGTTATATCAAGATTGACTTTCGTTGGTTTGATTAGTCAACTTACATTACTTACGTTACTTAGCTTATCTTAAGAGTGAGGTTGATGCATGTGCCATCGTTGGTTAGCTATACGCCTACTTATGTTACTCATCCTACTTAGCTCATTTCCGTATTATAGTATCATGCTTCAGTGTTCTGGTCAGCAAATTTTAGTTATTTCTCTTAAAACTAGGTAAAATCGTTGTATTTTATCAATTAATTAGCTTATTGCACTTAATTTTATGTAGCATGTTTTTTGTATCGAGGGGCATAGATTTTTTGACATCTACTTAGTTTACTTAGTTTACTTATACTGCTGTAGTGCCAGGTAAGTAAACTGAGTAACCTAAGTAGAATACTGTAAACTTGCTTATTTTACTTATAGTGTTGATGTGAAGATCAGTAACGTAAGTAAAATGAGTAGAATTCAATTAACAGTGAAATCAGAGACTCCAGGACACCCCGGAACCTCTGTTAGCCCGAATTTCATTCTGTGTAACGTGTCCTGAATCTCATCCCTATTATGGTGTTTATATGAAAGCCCTTGTACTATGTACTTCATACTCCATGTCCTGAAATCTTAGACCTTTAAATTTAGATAGAAACATTTGCAAGCACCAATTTTTAAAGCACTGATTTACATGCACAGTTGCCCAAGTGAGATTTCAGGACACGGAGTATGAAGTACCTGCCATGTACGTAGAAAGAAAGAGCTTTTGAAACGACTTTTGAATCGCCTTAAGCCAAGGAGGGAACACAGATAGCATGAATTATATACACTCCAGTTTTGCAGAATGAAAGCCTACACAGTGAGTGAGTGTTTGAATTTTGCGTCTCACCAACAGCTAAGGTCATACGAAGACGGGACCTCGATTTAAAGACTCATCCGAAAGTCTGGAGAAGGCCGGGATCGATCTCACAAGGTGAGTAGCATAACCACTACACCACAGTGGCTTCTAAAGCCTATACAGTAATCATGTAATTACAGTACGGTTCTTTAACCTGCACAGGGGATTGCTCTTCCTGCAAAGTGTGTGTGTGTGTGTGTGGGGGGGGGGGGGGGCTCCAGTTAACGTCACGAGAATGCCAATGGGACGTGTTCGGACACCGAAATTATCACCGCCGCTGGGGATCGAACCGGGGACCTCTAGCGTCAGAGGCAAGTGCAATAACCACTGAGCTATATCTGCCTGGGATAAGCTCACTGGTGACACAGTCAAGAGACAAATTTATTGTGAATGTGATTAGGTCAAATAAAATCATTGTGATTCATCATTGTCATATTTAAATTAAGGGCACCAGTCTCTGTGTCTCATTAATATCGAATAGTTCAACGCTACCCACAGAACTGTGGATTCAAGAGGCGGTATACGCATGTCCTAGGCTAAGGGTGCAATTTGCTACTAAATTGCTCGACCTGGAGGCCATCATTGGGTAATTACCTTACACACACACACACACACGCACACGCACGCACACACGCGCATACACACACACACACACTTCCGCTGAGAATGTGTTGTTAAGGTTAAGCTTACCTACCTGGTGACAACTAATAAATGTTACAGGTCCTGGTGAATATTGACTATCATTGAACGGGTCACCAGTATAAAAGTCCTAATTATAGTTTTGAAAGGAGCACACATCGAGTCTGCATCGATAGAACCGTCTGAAGGCGGTTCTATCGGGTACCCGGAATCGGTGTTATTGTACAGAAATAAGAAAAATAATGTTTACCCCTGAAAACCCCAGTTTTACTATATAAAACTGGGGTTAAAGGGGGTAAATGTCATATAGGCGTGTTTTCGCGATGGAAGTCCTCTTCAGGTCAAAAATGTCCTTGCAGTGCATACCATTTTTAACTTAACTTTATACAAAGAAAAGTGTGGGTTACAATAGGCCTACCCAAAAGCTTCCTTATTCTTGCCCAGAAACATAGATTGTGGGAACTCGTACCCGCTCATTTCAGTTGGTTCTAAGGAGCACCTACAATCTGCATGTGTATTTGAAGCAGATGTAAGAAAAATATCGCTAGTTGTGTCGGAAAAAACTTTAGTGCTTGATATATGATTGATTGATTGATTGATTGATTGTGTTGGGGTTTAATGACACCATTACGCAAACAGTTCTATACAAATACATTGCCGCCTTTATCGCCGAAAAAATGAAACATTTTCGATGAAAAAATGTGATATTTTTCTTATGTCTGCTCAAAATATAGATTGTGAGTACTCGTTAGAACCGCCTCATCGAGGCGGTTCTAACGAGTACCCACAATCTATATTTTAGAGCAGAAATAAAAAAAAAATAAGGTTTACCCCTGTAAACCCCAGTTTCACTTTATAAAAGTGGGGTTCGAGGGGGTCAAAATTATACAGGTGTGTTTTCATGATAATTTGGTCTCCCAAAGAAAGTGAGAAAAGAGAGAGAAGGGGAGATGAAAGAGAGAGACAGAGGAGAGAGGGGACCAAGTGAAAGTGCAGCAACAGCAGAAATAACAAATATTCCCCTCTTCCCTAACCTGCTGGAAGAAAAGCAGGATCTAACTATTCAGAATTTATTTGCCCAACTCAGTATGGACGGGCTTGTGATTATACAAAACGAATGCATTATAATAACGTAGTGATATTCAGTTTCCCTACTCATTAGTCCAAGGCCGTCCGAATACCAAGAACCTGATTTGCAGGTTCTTTCGACCCCCTACCCCCATCGGGGGTTGGGGAAACAGACTGGGCTGAATGATGCTTCCACGCAGAGCTGAAGCCTGCTCAGGCAAAGTGGTGCGAGTCGGCCCGATAAGGGGGGGGGGGGGGGGGTCGAAAGTAACCGTCCGTACAAACTGCAAATCAGGTTCTTGGTATTCGGACGACCTTGGTTATAAACCCTATTGGTTCACTGGACGGCGGGGATTGAGATTCATTTCATCTCAATGTCGGGCAAAAGTCCCACAAAATTGGAAGCAACGTCTCCAAAACGACCTAAGTAGTGTTGACGGGGACGGGAGCCAGTTGTTCAAAGCATCTTTAGGTTTAACGAACTTGTTAGTGGTAAAAATGTTAACTGCTGTTACAAGAACAAAATCTGTTATACAGATAATTGTGCTGACACATGTGAGTCGCTATTGCATTTACAAATCGACCCACGCCCATCAGGACTTGGAAGAAATAGATGGACTGCATGATGCTTCTACGCAGAGCTGAAACCGACCGCACACGAATACTGGTAAACCGCTCAGAGGATCTAAGCCTGCCCAGGCAAAGCGGTGCGAGTCGGCCCGTCCATGCTTATAAATCATATTGGTGTCATTGGGCGACAGGGCTTGAGATGTCATTTCATCTCAATGTCGGGTCAAAGTCCCACAAAATTGGAAGCAACGTCTCCAAAATGACCTTTACAGTGTTGACGGGGACGTTAAACCTCAAATCAAACAAAACAAACAAACAATTGCATTTGCAAAAGCTACTCACATTTTTTCAGTATTATAATAAATGTTAGCATGTTTAAATGATCAAAGTTTTAACGATACCTAACGGTATCCTTAGCTTTGAACAACAGGACCGTGCGGTACACTTTCAGAGGAGGCAACTCCTTCAAAAGCATTTTGTCTCCCATGTCAATAAGGATCAATTCTTAATTCAAAGAAAGAGCAAATTCTTTCCTATAGGATTAGACATCCTTTTCCATGGGACAGGGTTTAAGAAAAGCGAAAAACGAAAAGGAAGTCCCGAAAGTTGTCTCCCTTTGAAAAAAAGGCGGAAAAATATGTCAGATGTACCTTTTCCCTATCCGACAGAGTAACACGTGACAGAACAATGAAAACTAAGCAATATAGATCTAGTATTTATTTGTTCGATTTGAGTTTTTAACATCACCGTCAACACTGTATAGGTCATTTTGGAGACGTTGCTTCCAATTTTGTGGGACTTTTACCCGACATTGAGATGAAATGTCATCTCAAGCCCTGTCGCCCAATAAAACCAATAGGGTCATTAGGCACCGCTTTACCTAGGCAGGCTTAGGTCCTCTAAGCGGTTTAGCAATACTCATGTGCGGTCGGTTTCAACTCTGCGTGGAAGCAACATGCAGCCCATCTATTTCGTCAAGCCTCGCTGGGCGGGGCCCACTAGATCTAGTATATGTGGATATACATAACGTCAATGACGTCACTTAAAACGTCACAACGCATGCGAGTGTTGTGACGTTTGCAGTGACGTAACTTTCGTGACGTAACGTTTGCTTCAGCTCTCTGTTCAGCACTGCAGTGTTGAGCGTCTAATGACAAAATGTTGGTTTTGAAAGTGACAATTTTCTTAACATGTATGGTAAGCACAGTTCATTCGAAATACATCATAACGAAGAATGGCGTAAAACCTATTTCAAATACAGACGGCAAGCGTGCGGGAATCGTTCAATTTGATGAACATCCAGATGGTTATGGATATTTAAGAAAACATAATTTTACCTCTCCAGAAGACGCTGATCTATGGCTAGTAGGGACATACATAGCGGCTCATAAATTCTATGGTGTAGATATGCGATACCAGGTTGGTGACAGAACAGAAGAAGAAATGAAGTTTTATTTCAAATTTCCAACACCGCCACTAAAAGAACTCTTTGGCCCGTTAGAAGATGCTTGTGATGCGAGCGTTCTGTCTTGTATCGACACAGTAAAAACGTACGCACTAAAGTCTGGATCATTGAAGTATATTCGCAGAGTAGACGAACCTTCGGAAAAATTGCAAGAACCTTTTGCGAACTCGTTTGACATGTTTCGTGTAAAACAAACTGCAGCTTATTACCTGTGCTGGTTTGCCCTTAGACAAGAGCCTGCAATGAAATACACTTCAAATTTATCATGTTTTGCTTACTTGCATACTGTTGCGGACACCATTCCCGAGTCGAAGAGGAAATCATGGATAAAGGATAAGAAAATAATAAAAGACGAAAGAGAGGCAGACTATAAACAGAATCCTTTCCGGTGTTCTGAGCTGTGGTTTTGTCCAGATCCATGTTACGGAAAGAAGACGCACGGCATCAAAATTCCTGGTGAACCTAAAAGTGATGAGGGGAACCCATGTAAAGGACTGAAGGACGATTCGTGTGAGTGGATGCCAGGCGCGAATACTAACTTCCGGGACTTGATACGGAACAGGCTTAATAACACGTGTAGGTGTTCATCAAGCCGGGAAGGCTTCAAGTGGATACCACAGTTTCAGATGTGCGCTGATGCCGACGAATGCTTTGACGGTGATTTTTATTGTCCTTCAGACAAAGTTTGCAAGAACACCGTGGGTGGGTACCGCTGTCAGTGTCAGCGCGGTTACAAGAAGAACCCTACCACGCGCATGTGTGAACCTTTCACGTTACTAGGAGGTGATGTAAAGCTGCTAAAATATAAACCTGATAGACGCAGGCCAAAACAAGTGGGACTGTTCGATGAGATAGAGGATTTTCTTGGCTTTTCGACTGCAGAGAAGGTGGCGTATAGCAGAACATACTGTGTAGTTGTTACAGCTTCTCTTATGCTTGTAAGTGCGATAGGTTTGTAGACGTATTAGGCTGAAGGGAAATATATACCACGATAGATACATATCATATTTCCCGCCATTTTTGCAACTTTATGACTTCATGTTCATTTTTTTCTGTTAACTGAAACCCTTGAAAAATGAGTCCACTTTTAAAGGAAAGAATTTGCTCCTTAGGAGCAAATTCTTTCCTTAAAGCGTTGACCCTGATTGATAGGAGATATAAAAGTATTTTTGAAAGAATCCCATGCCCTGAAGGTGTATGCATTCCTCTACAGTGGAAAAGGGAACTGACTTTGCCATGCCATGAACAAAATAGATGTGCCTCCATTTTAAAATTAAATTTTCATGGACAAAATGCCAACTTTCAAGATAAAGAATTTTGCATTCATGCTTCTCATGCTACTTCTTCTTTCTCTTTATCTTCTTCTTCTTCTAAATTTGTTTTGAAGTTGGTGAACGTTGGCACAAGTCCACCCTTTATATACCCCAGGCATATAATTAAAATTTAAAAGTAGTTTGTTTCTTTGATTGCTCGGAGATCAATTTGCAAAGTCAACACTATTGAAGAGTAAAACACTTGATTGAATGCCACGGTAAAAGTTAATTAAATTTCATGTACTTTGTTTGTATTGTCGTTTAAAGGCCCAGTCAACACTATTTTAGGTCATTTTTGAGCCGGTCAGTTTGCATATCCACACTTTTCCTGGGCAGGCTTATACGTAAGCGGTTAACCTGCATACAGTGCACATTCGTTCGCCAGAAACTGGCCTTCTTGAATCAGCCGAAGGGAGAGAATGACCATAGAAATTGTTTCATGATCAGTCTCCACGAAAGAATGTTACCGACCCCGGCAGGTGTCGAACCCGCGCCCCCTGCTCAAAAGTCAGACGCGCCTCCGACTGAGCTACCTAGGCCGACTTCATACTTTTTGATCGATGGTAATTCCAGATAAAAATTTGGGGACACCGACTTGACTTTGTTTGTTTGATTTGAGGTTTAACGTACCCGTCAACACGGTATAGGTCATTTTGGAGACGCTGCTTCTAATTTTGTGGGACTTTTACCCGACATTGAGGTGGTATGACCTCTCAAGTCCTGACGCCCAATGAAACCAATACGGCTTATATGCATGGGCTGTCCAACTCGCACTGCTTTGCCTGGGCAGGCTTAGATTCTCTGAGCGGTTAACCAGTACTCGTGTGCGATCGGTTTCAGCTCTGCATGGAAGCATCATGCAGCCTATCTATTTCTTCAAGCCCCGATGGGCGGGGGCGATACTTCCGAGATATATCGCAGCGCCGCCTGTATGCCTACCATATAGTTTAACAGATTCTATAATTCAGTCTGCTCACATGCACCATTCTTTCAGCGAAATTTTCTTGCAATAACTAGCGATTTCTTCCAAGAACAATTGTCTTTGATTATGCAAAGCAATTTTCTTTAAGTAATAGTGTTATTTTTGTGCAACATTAATTTCCCGCTATTTTTAAAAGGGGCTAAAAGTGCAGTTTTTGTGGAATAAAAAAAAAAAAAAGAAAATCTCTCTGTAATTACAAAGTTATGCATAAGGTCACAGGAATCTAAATTGAAATTTTGAATAAAAATCTGTCACCGTCTTTCTAACAAGCATTCTATCTTTCCTGCGATTTTCCAATCAGCTCAACAATGGAGTCACATTTTTGCAGCGACGTTGACGGATTGTAGCGCCATTATACCGTACATAAACCAATACTTACATTTCCAGTGTAAAGTCTAATGTAAACCTATAGAAAACAATTGCGTTCATACTTCAATGAACGCATCGAATCACATGATTTTCAGTGACGTTTAGTGACATCATTCTAAACCATTGTTCTCTACGGGCGTTGATGACGTCAACGCTGCTCCGCTCATTGTAGAAAAAACACCGTGTAAATGTTTTTCAGCTTTAAAAGTTTGCCCTACAAGCATTTCTTCGCCCAGTCATGGGGGGCAAATAATGTAAATATAAAAAATAAACTGAAATTTTCTGCTTTTCATGAAAGTAAGGATGACAGTGGGTCGCTAGCAAAGTTTACATGAACCCCTTCGGGGTTCATTTACTTTGCACGCGACCCACTGCGTTCATACTTCCATGAACTGCAGAAAAATAAATTTCATTTCTTAAATATTATCTGTCTTGTAAATAAGGAAATTCTATATACAAAGAATAAGATTCAGACATTTCGAGAAGACTGATTCTGGCAAGTATTTCACGTTCAAATGAGGAAATTGTGTCTAGTTTGAAGAGCAACGGCAAAACAACACCCTTATTTGAAGGTTAAATTACGTCAGTGTTGTTGCGGGAAACAGAAGCGCTAGATTACAACGTTGCGTCAAACAATATGCGCACAAACACTCGGCTGTTCCCCGATCAGGACTGATCAACTTTCATAGGAGTAAACATTACTATTGTCTCTTACAAATACGAGTCAAGTGTTCGTTTGAATTGAGGTTTAACGACCCCGTCAACACTATTTAGGTCATTTTGGAGACGTTGCTTCCAATTTAGTGGGACTTTTATCCGACATTGAATTGAAATGAAATCTCAAACCCTGCCGCCCAATGAAACCAAAAGGCTTATATGCATTGGACGATCTCACACACACCACTTTGCCTGGACAGACTTAGTCCTTCTAAGCGGTTTACCAGTACTCATATGTGGTCAGTTTCACTTCTGCGTGGTTTTGTAAGGACTACGCCTACACAGGTAAAGCGGCGTGAGTTCAATGCATATAAGCCTTCTGGTTTGATTGGGCGGCAGGGCTTGAGTTTGATTGGGCGACAGGGCTTGAGATGTCACTGTTGGGTAAAAGTCCCACATAATTGGAAGTAACGTCTCCAAAATGACCTAAATAGTGTTGACGGGGACGTTAAACCCCAATTCGAACAAAACAAATCGGCTGTGTGGGAGCACCATGCAGCCCATCTATTTCTCCAAGCCCCGGTGTCAAGGCTTTTGTCTGTGTAGCTGAACATGTCGGTTTGTGTCTTACCTGGTTGCAATCCCTGATTGATTAACTTCGTTGGGGTCTAACGACACGTCAACCATTGTGCTTTACGAAAACATGCCTACACAAATACAATGTAAACTTAACCGCCTAAATATGAAAATTTTAAGATGAAAAAAGTGACATTTTTCTTATTTGTGCTCAAAATATAGACTGTGGGAACACGGGGGGGGGGGGGTCAAAATTATATAAGCTGGTTTTCACGATGGGGTCATTTTGTGTGGCTTCCCAGAGAAAAGGAGAAAAGAGAAGAGGTAATAGAGGTGAAGAAAGAAAATGGACAGAGAGAATAAGAATAATGAATGAAAGTGAAGAAACAGAAGAAATATCAGCTCATCCTCCCCCTTTTCCATTACCTGCTGCAAGGACAGCAAGCATTGCCTAACATGTAAGTCAATATCAGTTGGACGCCCTGGTGACGTTAGATACACGATACCCCCCCCCCCCCCCCGACACACATACACACTCACACCACACACCACCACACACTTCCCTCCCCCACCGGAGACAGGTTTTCCTGTGATGGGATCCATATATATACTTACTTTTCTCCAAAAATACGATAAGCAAGAAATGTTTTTGAAACGAGTGTATGCATTCCACCAAACAACAGTCTGCATACCAATTACGATAATCCCACCCCCTCCCCATCACCGTGTGCTTAAATTGTGTCTTTAATATTCTGGGTGTTCTTTAGAACCGACTCATTTCGGTGGTTCTACTGAGCACACATAATCTATGTTTAAAGGAAAATCAATGGAAAACTGTACACTGTACACAGTCCTTTGTAAACACCACTTTTTCCTCTGTTATGTATGAATTACAGGGAGATTTACAGGGAACACGCATATTCAAATATATTGAAAGTTTAACCGCCAAAAAATGAAAATTGTCAGATAAAAAGTTCTGGTATTTTTCTTAGCCTGCTCAAAAACAGAGATTGTGGGTACTCGTTACAACCGCTCTTACGAGTACCAACAATCTATGTTTTTGAGCAGAAATAAGAAAAATAATGTATGACCCTGTAATCCCCAGTTTTACTAAAACAAAGTGGGGTTTATATAGGCGTGTTTTCGTGATGCTTTGCACGAACTTCTTAATGTGGTACATGCAGCTTCTTTTTTACTGCAGGCTGATGCATTATATCAAGTGATTTTGTTTATTAGTGCTTTATTATTCATTATTCGATTCTCATAACCGGCCCCGATAGCTCAGTTGGTAGAGTGTCCGCTCCGGGGAACGGGAGGTCTCGGGTTCGATCCCGGGCCGCGACATACCAAAGTCGTTAAAAATGGTACTAGCTGCTCCTCGTTTGGCACTCAGATTTACGGGGTAGAGCTAGGACTGGTCGATCCAGTGTCAGGATAATGTGACTGGGTGTGGTATCATGTAATGTGTCTGGGACATGATACTTCAGTGAGGCAGCACTATAAACGTGAGCATTGAGCTCCCTGTCGCAACCAGACACCGTCGTGATATGACTGAAAAATTGTTGAAAGCGACGTTAAACCCGAATTCACACACACACACACACACTCGATTCTCATAAAAACGTTATTATTCTATCAATGATTGTTTAAGCTGCAGTATAAGTATGCGTGTCGGTAGCATGTCAACATTAAACGTGATTTGTTAACAAACACGTACATCTTGAAAGCGACGCACGAGTCAATGACATATCTTTAGTAAGATCATCACGACAATAACTCCATGTCATCACGTTAACATTACCGTATACAATGAACATCCCATGTAGGCCTAAACACAACTTTATGCAAGGAATGCATTGCTGACAAGAATATTATGGGACTCGGGGGGGGGGGGGGGGGGTTGTTCAGCAACTTAATATCTTGAGCGCACAAAATTTATGTTTACACAACATAGATCTTGTGCGGGCAGCATAATAACTTGTGCGCACAACTTATTATCTTGTTCGCATAAATTAATATCATGTGTGCGCACAAGTTATTAGCTTGTTCGCACAACATATTATCTTGTTCGCATAACATATTATCTTTTTTGCACAACATAGATCTTCTGCAGACAACATAAAATCTTGTGCGTACAAGATATTATATTGTGCGCACAACTTAATATCTTGTTGGGACAACATAATATCGTGTGCGCACAAGATATTATCTTGTGCGCACAATATAATACATTACGAAAACACGCCTATACAAATACATTGTAAACTTTACCGCCGAAAAAAACTAAAACTTTAAGATGAAAAATTGCGATATTTTTCTTATTTCTGTTCAAAATATAGATTGTGGGTACTCGTTAGAACCGCCTCGATGAGGCGGATCTAACGAGTACTAACACTCTATGTTTTAGAGCAGAAATAGGAAAAATAAGGTATACCACTGTAAACCCCAGTTTTACTATATAAAAGTGGGGTTCAAGGGGGTCAAAATTATATAGGCGTGTTTTCGTGATGCTTGTTCGAACAACATATTATCTTGTCAGCACATTTTAAACAGAAGCATAAGATATTATGTTGTCCGCACAAGATCTATGTTGTGCAAACAAGATAATATGTGCGAACACGATAATATATTGGGTGCAAAAAATATTAAGTTGTCCGCACAAGATAAATTATGTTCTCCGCACGAAATAATATCTTGTGCGCACATATTAGCTTGTGCACACAAGATAATATCTTGTTCGCACAAGATACTAAAAATAAAATTGCATGTCCCTTCCCGGATTCCGTAGTTCTTTTTTTTTGTGGCTTCAACACATTATTTGTTGGTACATGTGTGCTTTGCCTCAAACTAGCAATCACGTTAGAACTTCACATGTTAACAGGTCCATGAAATGAATAATCCTCTGAACCACTGTTAATTTAGAGAAACCTGGGGTTGATAGGGGTACCCATTATTTTGCTTATTTCTGTTCCAAGATAGGTTGTGGCCACTCGTTAGAACTTATTTTCGGTATATAATGAAGAAAAGTATCAGAATTTTCATCTCAAAAGTAGCTTTTTTTGGATAAATGAAAGAATGCACTATGTCACACGGGTTTGTTATCGTAATGAATGGTTCGAGCACCTAAGTATCTCCATTACGAAAATACGCCTATTCAAATACATTGCAACTTTCATCGCCAAAAATGAAAATTTTCAGATGAAAAATTACAATATTTTTCTTATTTCTGCACCAAATATAGATTGTGGGTACTCGTTAGAACCGCCTCATCGAGGCGGTTCTAACGAGTACCCACAATCTGTATTTTAGAGCAGAAATAAGAAAAATAAGGTTTACCGCTGTAAACCCCAGTTTTACTATATAAAAGTGGGGTTCAATGGGTCAAAATTATTTAGGTATGTTTTCGTGATGATAATTGTGTGCACAGGTTATTATCATGATCGAATAACATATTATCTTCTTTTCACAACATAGATCTTGTGCAGACAACATTATATCTTCAAGATAATATCTTGTTCGCACAACTTTATGTACCGGCCCCGATAGCTCAGTTGGTAGAGTGTCCGCTCCGGGGAACGGGAGGTCTCGGGTTCGATCCCGGACCGCGACATACCAAAGTCGTTAAAAATGGTACTAGCTGCACCTCGCTTGGCACTCAGATATACGGGGTAGAGCTAGGACTGGTCGATCCAGTGTCAGGATAATGTGACTGGGTGTGGTATCATGTAATGTGTCTGGGACATGATACTTCAGTGAGGCAGCACTATAAACGTGAGCATTGAGCTCCCTGTCGCAACCAGACACCGTCGTGATATGACTGAAAAATTGTTGAAAGCGACGTTAAACCCGAATTCACACACACACACACAACTTTATGTCTTGTTCGCACAACATATTATCTTGTTAGCACAATTTAATCAGATGCATAATATATTATGTTGTCTATCTATGTTGTGCAAACAATATAATATGTTGTGCAAACAATATAATATGTTGTGCGAACAAAGATAATATCTTGTGCGCGATAATATCTTGTGCGCATAAGATATTGAGTTGTGCACACAAGATATTAAATTGTCCGCACAAGATATATTATGTTGTCAGCACATCTTGTGCGCACAACATATTATCGTATGCGCACAAGATAATATCTTGTTCGCACAATATTTTATCTTGATAGCACAATATAATCAAACGCATAACATATTACAAGATAATATCTTGTGCGCACAAGATATTAAATTGTGCGTACAGAATATTATATTGTCCACACAAGATAAATTATGTTGTCCGCAAAAGATAATATCGTTCCGCTCTTGTGAGCATAACATATCTTGTTCGCACAACTTTATATATTGTTCGCACAAGATATAAAAAATATGCATTTCCGGGTTCCGTAATTGGCTATATAGGCGACCAGTGTTAGAATACACGTGTGATCATATGATTTTTATTACTATGACGTTATAGACTATATATAAAAGCGACATTGTATGATAAAATGATATATACTAAATTAAGTATGTCAAAAGTTAACCATACCATAAAAGCACATCAGATACTTGAAATTATATATCCAGAAATCCAAAGACTCAGAATGTAGTCACTTTGAACTTCTTTGGAGCCCGACAATTAAAAGTGTAAAAGAGTACGACAAAAGTATTTGTTTTTGTTTGATTTGAGGTTTAACGTCCCCGTCAACACTGTATAGGTCATTTTGGAGATGTTGCTTCCAATTTTATGGGACTTTTACCCGACATTGAGATGAAATGACATCTCAAGCCCTGTCGTCCAATGAAACCAATAGGATTTATAAGCATGGACGGGCCGATTCGCACCGCTTTGCCTGGGCAGGCTTAGATCATCTAAGCGGTTTACCAGTACTCGTGTGACGGAACGGATTCAGCTCTGCGTGGAAGCATCATGCAGCCCATCTATTTCTTCAAGCCCCGATGGGCGGGGGCCGAGAATCCCGTCATTTAAAAGTGTCAAAGAATACGACAAAAGCGCCTGTAGTGAATGCAGTTGGAAAGATCACCCGTATGAGAAATGCTATCTTTCATTGCTCTAAAACGGTATTCTAGTGATGAAAATTTCATGAACATATATTAAATTAAATGCCCCGAACATAGAGCGTTTGTGCTCGTTAGAACCGCCTCATGGAGGCGATTCTTACGAGCACCCACAAACTATGCTTTTAATCAGAATTCAAAACCCACAAGGCAGGTGATTTTTGTTTGAGTAATCATAATTCAAAACCCTTAGGACTGGTGATTTATTGTTTGAGTAATCGAGACATTGAATAATTGAAGGTTGGAATATGTCATGATTTGTGTTTCAAGTTGAAATGTGTAAATGCACCACGCTTTGTGTTTGAATTTCCATGTTTGTCCAAGTTTTTCCCATTTCTAATATAATTACGAAAACATGCCTATACAAATATACTGTAAACTTTACCGCTGAAAAACAAAAAAATTAAGATGAAAAATTGTGATATTTTTCTTATTTCTGGTCAAAATATAGATTGTGGGTACTCGTTAGAACCGCCGAGCGGTTCTAACGAGTACCAATAATCTATATTTCAGAGCGGAAATATGAAAAATAAGGTTTACCCTTGTAAACCCTAGTTTTACTGTATAAAAGTGGGGTTCAAGGGGGTCAAAATTATATTGATGTGTTCGTGATGGCTACTTGTTTGAGTGTTTGAGTTTTACGTCCCACCAACAGCTAAGGTCATTGGCTACTTGTACGGACTTGACAACGGGATGACGTATTATCAAGTCTGCTTTTAATCGTCTTCGTCATCGGAATCATCAGAATCGTAATAGCCTCTTCCTCCCCCTCTGCGTGGAATTCCGAGATAAATAATCCTTGCCCGACCACGAGATCCTCGTCCAATTCTTATGTATCTACCCCTATCGTAATCGTTTCCTAGACTAAAACTCCCTCCGACCATCCCACGTCGACCTGTGCCGTACAAGCGTAAACCATAGAACCGCGGACCGGGTATACCAGATCCACTGCCCATATACTGGCCTCGATTATATCTTTGAAAGCCCCTTGGCCCTAATGATCGGACATAGCTATGTGGCATATGAATGTGACCATAAGCACCTTGCCACCCGTAGTTCCGGTAAGCAAAGTTCCCATAAGCGTTGTTCCCGTGAAAGTTGTACCCGTCTGATCGACCGCTGTACCCGCTTGGCTGACGAAGAATGTTCCTGTTACCACTTGCTCTCAACCCTACTCGGCCGTATATCATGTAGTTCCAATTCTCGCGGTCAAACACTCTTCGACCGTTACCATATGGTCCGTTATAATACCGATTTTTACCATGATTGTTCCAACCCAGGCCGTTATCTCTCCCACTCCAGGCGTAAGGAACATGGGTTTTCCGTCTTGGCAATGATCTTGGTCTGTGATATGATGGGTATGGAATAGCCGGTTGTATCGGAACTTTTGGTTCAAGTACGGGAAATTGTCCTTGGATTTCTGGATAAGTGTTTGATCCTACGTAAGCTGGGTTTGACCTCGGCGCAGGCCACTTTGGTCTTTGATTGTACGACTGGGCGTCAACCAATATTAAGATAACAGATAGTATTGTTGCGCGTATAACCATGGTGGATGGAACCTGTAAAACAAGATGATACAGTCAAATAAAAATAAAAAATAAGTTCCTTTAAGAGCAATGAAAACATTCATAAGAAAGAAAATGGGTCATACTACGTAGTTTCGGCTAATAAAGCCTCATCAGTGACCCTGTAATGATCCGACAAAGAAAGCCAGAGGAAACATACTGCACTTTTGCGAATTTCGAATAGGCAGTCGATTCAAAGACTGAGATAAATCAAAATGGGGTCCAAATAATTAAAAGCCTGTCTAGAATATGAGTCTAAATCAATAATTTATTTCTGATTTCTCAGAATATTCACGCTGATCTCAAAGGACCAAAAGTAAAATATAAACTACACTATGGTTGATGTACGGGGAGACGTTTTACGGCCGCCACACGGCACAACACCAGCTGCAGTGAAGGCAAATAAAAATCAAAAATGAGTTCCTGTAAGAGCAATGAAAACATTCATAAGAAAGAAAATGGGTCATACTACGTAGTTTCGGCCTCTTTATACCGACATTCGTTATGACAACAAAACTCGTTAATGACGATGTCAATGAAATGAATCCCTAGCTTATGCTAAGCAAGCCTCTGTTCCGATCGGCGTTGACATGCCTTGGGTTAGAAACCCCAATAGCGAATCTAAAGTCATGATTCTTGTAATCTATAACTCCAAGAATCAAATGTTGTAGATATTTGTTAGAATCGCATTGAGGCGATTCTAACAAATATCTACAACATTTGTTTTTTAGAGATATTAAGGGGATACATACGTTGACTCTGGTTAACTCAAACTCAAATATCTCAAACTAATGCTTAAGTCTATGTAAACTTTGGGTTCCTTTATTTTAGTTTTCCTTTTTGTTCATTAGATTTCAACTCCTTTTATCTCAAACTACTGTTATCTCAAACCATAATTTACCCTCCATTGCAGTTTGAGATATCTAGAATTGACTGTACTCCTAACTTGGATTCTTTATAACGGCAAATTATTTACAACGGCAAAATGTTAGGCAACAAGTACTGTCGTTATAACGAGGATAATCTAACTAATTTCAGCTTCGACACGAGAAAACCTGTCAATGTGGCCATGTAAGTCATGAACTGGCCTGTGCAGCTGCACAGTCTAGCAAGTGTCTTGAAATCTAGATGTACCATCAAAACAGCTAATATGAAGGTGCTAATACGCAGGCTGATCTGCATCTCTGCTGTTTTGCAAACCTGCAAAGTAAGATGCTTTCTGACACATATGAACCCATCAAGAGGAAATTTGTCTTTGTGGTTTGCGACCAGGTGAGACCAAAACAGGGCTGTTCAGAGAGAGAGAGAGAGAGAGAGAGAGAGAGAGAGAGAGAGAGAGAGAGAGAGAGAGAGAGAGAGAGAGAGAGAGAGAGAGAGAGAGAGAGACTTGCATGTGTCGACGACATTTTAGACAATTGTTTGTTTGTTTGATTGTGATTTAACGTCCCCGTCAACACTTGAACACTGTTTAGGTCATCTTGGAGACGTTGCTTCCAGTTTTGTGAGACTTTTACCCGACAATGAGATGAAATGACATCTCAAGCCCTGACGCCCAATGAAACCAATATGGCTTATGTGCATTGGACGGTCTGACTCACATCACTTTGCCTGGACAAGCTTAGTTCTTCTAAGCGGTTTACTAGTACTCACGTGTGGCTAATTTCAGCTCTGCGTGGAAGCACCATGCAGCCCATCTATTTCCCCAAGCCCCGATGGGCGGGGTTCAGATATTTTAGACAATGTAGAAACTAGAGGTATTGTACTATCAAACAGCCAACACAAACTTGTTAATCAGGCTAAGCTGCTGCACCTTTGGGGCCAGTTGTTCAAAACTAACGACGTCGATCATTTATTATGGCAAATATGCTAATATTTTTTCTGAAAAAATGTGAGCAGCTTTTGCGAATGCAAAAGCTGCTCACATTTTTTCAGCAAAATACCAATATTTTGAATATTAAACTTGCTAGAACAGTTAACAATTTGACCACTAACGAGCTCGTTAAGCTAACGATGCTTTGAACAACTGGCCCTTGTTGTTCACAATTACAAACAGGTTTTCTCATGGAGTTAGTAAACGGTCAGTAGGGTCTTGTTTTACAGGACCAGTAATGAGCCCCGCCAAGCGAATTTGTGTCTTCGAGCATTCCGTCATGACAAATTTTAACTGCGCATGCCCAGCCATTCAGAGGGGCCAGGGATATGGCTTTCTGTCTGAAGGTTCCTCTTGATTCACTGCTTGTATGAGCGAGAAGTGACGGTTCTGGCGAGACTGCGCGGATGCGCAGGCTCGCCTGAACCTTCGCTGCTCGCATAGGCGATAAGTACCAAAATCGCTTGACGGGGCCCAGTTTAGGTCAAGTATACGTAAATGACGTCGCCGCCAAAATTAACACCCAACTGGCGGCCGTTTCACTAAACTTCTTAACTCTTTTCGTAAGTTCGATATTACGAATTCGTAACTCAAAATTTGCGTTTCACTAACGTCAAATTCTTAAGTTTTTGCGAAAGTTTGTTCGGGGGTAGGCATCCGTAATTTTTAAGAATTTCGTAAGTGTCATGGCGACGGCTTCGATTTGCACACAATTAAAGGAATAAATCATAAATGACAGAGATTTGCCAGCTTTCACCATTTAACTTGGGGCCTGTCCGTTCTCTCGTCACCTTGTGACAAATACATATAGCATGAAGTCTAATCATCGAGTCTTAAGTCTACGAATTTCGTAAAGTTCCAAAGTTTAGTGAAACGGCCGCCTAACCTTTGCGTTTGGCGGACCTCAGCGCTCGTAGCCAGTGTGTCAAATTATTGAAAATATGGAATATTTCATAAAAAAAAAGTATATACCAGCGTAGCTTTGACCGACTCCAACAGTTCCAGCTTTGAAATTTACAAATTTTGAATACAGTGATATCTGATTGTTTTCATTAAACTAAAACAGAAAGAAAAGTCAATAATAGTGTGTGCTTTTATATTCATTTCACATTCTTTGCGTGCGATGAACTGCTTTTCGTGTCTAATTCTGACAATAACTCTAGTTTATTACAAAAAATACACCCTTCTTTTTCCGAGAAAACGTATTTTATTCAACACTTTCAGGAATAGCGTCTTCCGGAAAGCATTAATTAAAACCCGTTTTCTTCGGCTCCATAATTTATGTAAATTTATGCGCATCATAAGAAAATCCTTAGGACCGGCTTTGAACACATCTGGATCTACACTGTTTGTATAAAAAGTGAGACATATTTTCTTTAGATTGAACGCTTCAATGTAGACGGAAATAAGAATTTATTACAACTGTTGTTTACTTACTAGTATCAATAACCTTTCGAACGAGTTCATATAAATGTCATATACTATTGGAGGCAAATGCATATCTCTACTGGAGATTACAGAACCTTATTTAACTAACTGCTTCTCAGGCCACCCGCAGGTGGCGTAAAATGAATTTGTACAAACATTTATACACATGCACATATATGTACAAGTTCATGACAAAATAACGAAAGCATCACAAAAACACGCCAATACAATTGTGGCCCATTTACGCCCGCTCTGGGGTATACGTTATTTTTTTCAATTTACGCCCAAACCCACAAGCCGCGGGCACCCCTTGAAACCACCTCGCCGTGACCCACAACCTAGCCCCGGGCAGAAATATGAAAAAACTATCAGAATCTTTCATCTAAACATCTCCATTATTCGTGGTATGATTTTCAATATATATTTGAATAGGTGTGTTTTCATGATCGGAATGCAGTCATTTCAGAATTAACCTTAGTGTGCCATTTCTGTATGTAGAGATCATGCAAAGTTTTAGATATCTCTGACTTAACTAATTTAGGGTTGCCAATCATATCCTTGTTGAAAAGGTCGAATCACCCGACAGAAATAAGTATTTCATTGTTATACTCGACATGTTTTGGTTTGTTTGATTTGAAGTTTAACGTCCCCGTCAATACTGTAAAGGTCATTTTGGAGACGTTGATTCCAATTTTGTAGGACTTTTACCCGACATTGAGATGAAAAGACACACCGGTTTCAGCTCTGCCTGGAAGCATCATGCAGCCCATCTATTTCTTCAAGCCCCAATGGGCGGAGGCTACATACTCGACATGAAGAATACTGAAAAATATTTTTGATATCTTAGTATCTTTTCCGTTTACAATATTCAACCAATAGCCTATCATGTGGCTTATTTATGATTCCATGCATTACTAGGAAATATTTCCAATATTTAAATAAAGGGAACTACGACACTTAAATATTTCTACGCCCGAAGGAAATCAAAGCATTATATCACAGGCGGTAAACATAGCCGTAAACGATCGTTTAACCCTATAATTTCTGTTCTGTAACCAACTTCACAGTGTAGATCCTGATCAGAGGCCGCATTCTGGGTCTACAATGTTTGTCAAACCCAACACGATTTCAGTCCAGGTTCTTTAGATAATCGTCTTACGCAACGCTCTGACCTCACAGCGATTAGAATAGCGCGGCTATTTTCTATAAATAACCTTTTAATGGATTTCTTGCATTTTAGTGGACATCAACACGAACAACTACAGTAGAACTTCGATGGCTCGAACAGCGATGGCTCGTTTACCGTGGCTGTGTCGAACCCATTCTTGAGCCCCTAGCGAAATCCTCTACATAAGAAATAGTGGGGGATATTTAAGGAGATTTTAGTCTTTTATCTTGCAAATGTATGCTGTGTGTACTCATTAGAATCGCCTCGATGAGGCGATTCTAATGAGTACACACAGCATACATTTTCATTATAGAACACCGAAAAGATGTCTAAAAGTATCTTGTTATGCCCCCAGACAGTAACCTCAGTGGCTCGAACTCCCCCTGTCTCGAACAGATTTTCGAGGTCCCAAAGGTGTTCGAGACATTGAAGTTCGACTGTACTATGCTTAATAACTATGTGTTGACTGACAAACAGTCGACCCAAAAGGTTTTAAGTAAAGGGTACTGTTGGCCATTTACTGATATTGTCCACGTGTTTATTACTCGAATCGTGCGCAAATTGAAGGTTTCATTTATTTGAATATTAACCGGAGGTCAATATTAGGCTGAGGTCAAAAATCAATAATCATTGTCATTTATCAAGTAATCTCGTATTGGCCCAGTTTTTGGTCCTAGATCAGCTGTATTGGTCCTCGGCCTCGGACCAATACAGCAGACCTCGGACCTATAACTAGGCTAATACGTAATTACTTGATGAATAACATTATAATACAGGATCTTACATGAGTGTTCATGTATTATTGAATTTATTAAACGAGTTGATGAAAAGGCATAAAATGCGAGGCTTTGCCGAGCATTTTATCCCTTTTCCTCAACGAGTTTAATAAATTCTATAATACATGAGCACGAATGCAAGATTCTATTTATCATATGACATTTAAAACGCATTTTTATTCACGATTGTTTACAAAAATATCAGTATTCCGCCATTAGTAAACGCGACGTCGTTAAGGACGTCGTGCATGTAACGTTACGGGACGTATCTAGCTAATTTGCATATTTAATCCACTAGTGGATTATCGAAAATATTACATGGCGTTATTACACGCTCAGACGCGACGTCATAATATGATAAAGTATGGTGTTCAATAAACCGAGCGCAATGAAATTAAAGAACCCCGTAAATACAGGACAGAATGTTTAAATATTGCAAGTCAGTTTAAGTCCCCGACAACACTATGTAGGTCATTTTGGAGGCGTTACTTCCAATTTCGTTTAACCCAACATTGAGATGAAATGACATCTCAAGCTCTCGGGGTTTATATGCCGGGACGGTCCAGCTCGTAACATTTTGCCTGGCCAGCCTAATATATTCTAAGCGGGTTACAAGTACTCATGTGCGGTCGGTTTAGCTCTGCGTGGAAGCACACTGCAGCCCAATCTATTTGTCCAAGCCCCGATGGACGGGGGCCCTGCTCATTATATTGCATTGGTTACCCCATATATGCCTGAGGTCCCAAAATGGTCATTGACAAACAGTTAAGACCAATAGCGTGGCATCTGAGCTGTGTCTACACTGTTCGCTAAAGCATTATATAATTTTTACCCCCTTGAACCCCACTTTTATTTAGTAAAACTGGGGTTTTTAGTGGTAAGCCTTATTTTTGCTTTAAAATATAAATTGTGGGTACTCGTTGGAACCGCCTCAATAAAGCGGTTCTAACGAGTAGAATGAGGCGGTTCTAACGACTACACACAATCTATATTTTGAGCAGAAATAAGAAAAATATCACAATTTTTCATCTTAAAATTTTCGTTTTTTTTTCAGCGGTAAAGTTTACAATGCATTAATTTGTATAGGTGTGTTTCCTTAATGGAGTAGAGAAATGAAAGGGTTAAAATAAACAGCTTAAGTCTGTATTCAGGACCATTTGCCAACCAAAACGCTGGGATAATCTTTCATTTCCGCCAACATTGTATAGGTCATTGTGGAGACGTTGCTTCCAATTTTGTACTTTTACCCGACATTGAGATGAAATGACATCTCAAGCCCTGTAGCCCAATGAAGCCAATAGGGTTTATAAACGTGGACGGTTCGACTCGCACCACTTTGCCTGACAGGCTTAGATCCTCTAAGTGATTTACCAGTACTCGTGTGCGGTCAGTTCCAGCTTTGCATGGCAGCATCATGCAGTCCACCTATTCTTTCAAGCCCCGATTGGCGGGGGCCGTCATTTGAAAGCAATTTCATAGTTATGAATATCGAGTATTATTCTGCCACACTAAGAAAGCGGTGTTAAAATTCAGTTACATGTATACCCAAGAAAGGTGTTTCTCTTCTTCTTCTTCTTCTTCTTCTTCTTCCTCTTTTTTATTTTGTCTTGGTTTTAAGGCCTTTTCAAGATTTTTTCACATATATCGAGACGATCGTTAATCCGGAGACCCTGGAGAAAACCACTGCACCTTTTTGTTGCAGGACTTGGGGTCTCACATGTGACCCGAGCCAGGCTCGAACTACTGCGGTGAAAGATCTAATGATTAAGAGTAAGCGCTCTTATCAAATAGGCCACAAGAAAGATGTTTCATCATGTCAAGGGGGATTGGAAGAGGCAACTCTTGCAAAAGTAGGGGTCAACTCTTAAAGGAAAGAATTTGCTCCTGAGAAGCAAATTCTTTCCTTTAAGAGTAGACCCCTTTTTCAGTGGGACAGAGCTTATAGAAAAGCGTACATGGCGGAAAAATTTGGTTTAAACATATTTTATTCGTATTCTACAAGTACACTACAAAGCAAATATGACTGAAATCATACAAAAAGGGATTCAGAAGAAAGTCAGAGACTTATTTGAATCTGTTTCCCTAAACATTTGCGATAATACCATTGAATTAAATCTATATAATTGTCGATGCAAAACAGTAACTATTGTAAGTACAGAATTAGCGACTATGTTCAAAGCTATTTTGTAGCATTTTTACATACTAAAAATGGTTAAGGTGAAGGTAGCGTTGGAGGGAGGGGGGGGGGGGGGCTCCACGGGGAATCCATCAGGGTAAAAAATAACAAAGAAAAAACAATACAGCTTCTGCCGCTCTCATGTAAAAGGTCTGAGACATTCAAATCAAAGGTGTTTTATATGGAAGCCGATAGGGGACATTTTGACTTGTGACTAACGACTTGTGACTACCGACTTGCGACTTATGACTTTTTACTTGTGACTTTTGACATACCTCAAGCAACGGCCGATTTCGGACAACGACGGCTAAGATTCCGGTGAGGCAAGCGATTTTTCTCCTTCTGTTTTATATTGTTTGAAAAATGCCACCGAAAATATCATATGGTAGGTTATTTACTCTGATTTTGTGAATTTTTAAGACTTATGACTTGTCACTTATGAATTTTGACTTATGAGTTTTGACTTGTCACTTATGACTTTTCACTTTCGAATTGTGACTTTCGACTTATGACTTGTCACTTATGACTTTTGAGTTTTGACTTGCAACTTAAGACAATTTCTTGGCGCGAATCTAAAGTAATAGGGCATAACAACACAGGCGGTAGTAAATTGTCACTAAAACAGAGTTGATAATACATGAAACAGGGCATTTCTAAACAATATACACCGGAATTGTCGGTGCCGTTGTCCGCTACCCGATATTTTTCGGGTTTGCACCAAAAGTCAACAAGTCATAAGTCGAAAGTGATAAGTCACAAGTCATAAATCACAAGTCAAAGTTATAAGTCGCAAGTCATAAGTCATACAAAGATAACAAAAACGGAGTAAAAAACATAAACAAGTCTTCATAATGGCATTCATCAAACAATATAATACAGGAGCAGCAAAATCGCTGGATCGACACCGTCTTTGACCGCCGTCTTCCACTGCGTCAGATTTGTCGAAAGTCAATAGTCATAAGTCGCAAAAATTAGGCATGCAACTCCGACGTCGCAAGTCATAAGTCACAAGTTCAAAAGTCACAAGTCAAAATGTCCCCTGTCGGCTTCCATAGTTTTATCAAGTACCAATAAAACTATTTCTTCAAAGGCGGAACGTATAGGTTTGTCGTTCTGAAGGTTGGATATAACTTAGGTTAAGGTCGTATGGTTAACTTTGCGAGGTAGTTCTCTAAAAACAAAATAAGAGTAACAAACCAAAATATTTAGGTGTATTTGTTGGAGAATTACCGGTTCGGGAGATTATCACAGAAAAGAGCCTGGTTAGACAAGTAAACTTGCCGTAGATTTAAAAAAGACATATTCTAGCCCCACACTCTGTTCTCGGACTAACATCAAAAAAGGAAGAAAAAAAAAAGAAGTGAAAGTGTGTCTAATACGGTAGGAAATGATACGTGCATTCATCGCCTAATTATGGTTGGTTTGGAATCTTTTAGTTTTTAAAATAAAGTTATGGACAAGGAGGACGATTTGTTTGTTCTCGTTGTAATTTAGTGTTTGGTCACCATAAAGTAGAGTATCGAGAGTTGGTTGACAAAACTGATAAACTGATCTTAACATTTCTTCTCTAAAGTTCGCATATCGTGGACAGTGAAGAAGAAAATGTTCGATGTCTTCGACGAGACCACATACACATAAAGCACTTGGGACAATGTTTCTTGAGAAGAGGTGTTCGTTTAAGGAGCTGCATTTGGTTCTAAGCCGGCTGTGATAAATTTGTCCGAGACGTTTCCCTGCGTTGAAATGACGAGGCGTAGGGATTAAGTTAGTATTGAGTTGACGTTTAAGTGATGCTAAACTGGAGCTGTTTCTGATCTCCTCAGACAGAGAGTTCCAAGTTCTTATCGCACTTGGAAGAAAAGAATTAAAGTAGAGCTGTGAGTGACTGTGAATAGTTTGAATGTTGGTAGAATTACGAAGGCTATACGAAATATTTTCTCCCACTGTAGCTGGTAAGAGTGAAGATAGATATGCTGGAGAAATGCCATGATACATTTTGTAAAGCATAGCAATTTTATGTTTATTTCTTCGTGAGGCCAACGTGTCCCATCCAGTTTCAGAGTAAAGAAGATTTAGAGAAACCAGTCTGGTTGCCCCAGTAACTATACGTGCTGCCTCAATCTGTATTTTTTCAAGTTCATATGCTTCATACTGGGTGCAATTGTCCCATACCACGTCGGCATATTCTAGAAGAGGTCTAATGAACGAACAATAAATAGTCTGAAGTGATTTTCTATCAAGTAGAAATTTTAGTTTACGCATGATATTAATCCGATTCCATGCTTTTGATTTGATTTCGGCTAGGTGTTCATGCCACGTGCAATCACTAGAAAATATAAGGCCTAGGTGTTTATGAGTACTGACCTCAGATATTTCTTGAGTGTCCATGAAAATTGGTGGGTGGTAAGGTTTATTGATTTTACGAGAGAGCAAGAGAGATTCAGACTTTGTAGGGTTGAAGCTGACTAGCCACTTTTTTGCCCATTGCTGTATCCTTTCTAGATCATCATTTAAGAGGTGAGCAGCTTCAACCGGGTTTTCAACAATTATGTAAAGACTCGTGTCGTCTGCAAACAGACGTATCGTGCAATGGATATCTTCAACAATATCATTAATGTATACTAAGAACAAGAGAGGACCAAGGATAGAGCCTTGTGGGACACCAGCTTTAATTGGTTGCCAACTGGACGTGGTCCCAGGAAGAACGACTCTTTGTAATCTATCGCTTAAGTAACTGTTAAACCATGAGAGAAGAGAACCAGTTATGCCAACGCTATTCAACTTGTGAAGAAGTCCTTTATGCCATACACGATCGAAGGCTTTGCTTACATCACAAAAGACGGCTCTTACTTCTTTGCCTACGTCAAGAGCTTTGCAGAAAGAGTTGTATATATCAATAAGTTGGTTAACAGTAGAATCGCCTGGTACAAAACCAGATTGAAGTGATGTGATAACTCCGTTGTCCCGAAAAAAGTTGAAAATATATTTATGAACAAGTTTCTCAAGAACTTTTCCCACTGCACTTAAGAGAGAAATAGGGCGGTAGTTAGCTGGGTCAGAAGATTCGTTTTTCTTGTGAATTGGAGTGATGTTCGCTAGTTTCCATGACTCAGGAAATTGGCCTGATGATAGCGAAAAGTTGAAGAGATCACAAAGAGGGATAGAAATTGAATTAGATAGTTCTTTCAGGAGTCTGTTGTTAATCGCATCGGGTCCTACAGCTTTGCCAGTCTGAAGGGACTTCAGACAGGTTTCAACTTCCGACGGTGACAGGTGAACAGAATGGAGGGTTTCATTTTGAATGTTATTTGGATTGCTTTCAGGCAAGTGTGCATTAGTTTCGTCTATAAAAAAAAATTTGCCAGGTGTTCCCATTCCTCGTAATCAGTCGATGTAATGAAAACCATTGAAAACATATTTTTATATACATAAAAGTGTGGTTTACGTGCAAGGGTATTCGTTTTTTTTTCTCTCTTCTGCTGAAAACGTACATTGTGAGTACTCGATAGAACCACCTCATGGAGGCGGTTCTAACGTGCTCCCACAATCCATATACGTTCAAAACAGAAATAAGAAAAATATCACTAATTTCCACCAAAACGTCACTGTTTGGTGTCATAAAAGAATGCACAATCAGAGAAGTGTTTGAGTATTTGAAGGACTTCGGAAACTATGGGTGGGGGGGTTATGCCTCAATTTTGAAAGCTTCTGCAAGCGTCTCTAGTGTGTATATATGGAATTGACCTAATGTATACTAAAAACTGACGTATGTCGAACATCATGGCATTTACCAAATGTAGAAGGATGGCACACTAGTAGAAAAATTCCACATTGAAGTGGGCGGGGGTGATAATTTTTGAAAAAAATATAAGGTAAAAACATGACAATTCCATGTTTCATTTTCAAGCTGATATCAAGTTAGGGCTATTACAACTCAAAATTTTAACATATAGTGCTATGCACACATAAAACGCAGGTGCACTACTTTAATGCATTTTACACCAGGAGGTACAGTGCTCATCACAAATGGACACACCTGTACATAAATAATAATATTAGATATACACCTGTTATTTATAGAAGACAGGTAGCCTGCTCATTCAGGTATAACATACCTGTATTCTGTATGTACACTATATATGCTCAGCCAGGCATAAATATGTCCTTAGTTTAAAAATAAACCCTACTGTATAATGATACAGTATAGTTCCAAATCCTGTGAAGTTTTTCAATGATAGCGCTAAGCATGCATGTTGGTTTTTAGGATTTTTCACAGCCTTCCCCCCCTTGCCCAAACACGACAGTTGGTCAGAGGATGTATAAGTTAGAAATACAAATGTATGCCAAATTGTTTTATTGGGCAAGGGGGGGAACATATACTTATTTAAAAGTTTCTGTTTCCAATGCAACTTTATAGAAACTTGACTCAATTAAGCCAAAAATCAACAAAATTAATATTTGAGCTGTAGACCAAAATGCATATCATAATAGAACAAAGTGTTACCTTTAAGTTGCCTCTGTGATGAGTTCGTTTGGTTAAATTTGAGAATTTTATAATTTCCGGGGCAAATGTCTTAACAAAGTTTCCGAAGTCCTTTGTATGTCCCACCAACAGCTAAGGTCACACGGAGACGGAACCTAGGTTTAAAGACTCGTCCGAAAGTCTGGAGAAACCAGGGATCCAAAATACTACCACTGGTTTAAGAGGCGAGTAGCTTAAACTTCATAACGGAGGCTTCTGGCGCAGTCAGAGGAATGAACCGTCCAAATAATAAAGGACTTCGACAACTTGATTGCTATTTGCACCAATTTTGCCCAAAACTTCTCATCACGAAAACACGCCTATTTAAATTTGACCCCTTGAACCCCACTTTTATATAGTAAAACTGGGGTTTGCAGGGGTATACTTTATTTTTCTTATTTCTGCTCTAAAATATAGATTGTGGGTACTCGTTAGAACCGCCTCATCCATGTATATAGTAAAACTGGGGTTTACAGGGGTAAATTTTATTTTTCTTATTTCTGCTCTAAAATATAGAGCCGGTTCTAACGAGTACTAACAATCTATATTTTGAGCAAATATAGATTGTGGGTACTCGTAAGACCCGCCACATCGAGGCGGTTCTAACGAGTACTCACAATCTATATTTTGAGCAGAAATAAAAAAAGTATCACAATTTTTTCATCTTAAAATTTTCCTTTTTCCGGCGATAAAATTGACAATGTATTTGTATAGGCGTGGTTTCGTAAAGTCGTGGGCTTAAACTTACCAATGAAGTTGACAGAACGCATGACAGACAGGTCTAGAGTATTTTGGTTTAATGGGCTTTGAAAATATTCTTGGATTTTAAATGGCATTGTTGAATGTTTGATTTTCTTGAACGATTTACGAGAGTGCATTCATATAATATTTGAACACTTCCGTTTTCATGAAATACGACCAAAACTATTTTATGCCATTATGGCATCCCGTTTATCAATGCCAAAAAATTTTACACCAACTTAACCCTTTCCACCATGTAAGCGATACAGATACGAGATTCTGGACAGATTCAGATCAGACAAGCAGTCAGTAATTCTTTTGACACATTAGACAACAGATCCGTGACCAAAACTTTCGTATCTCCAAACCTAGCATTTTTTTTTTCAGTTGAAAATTGTCGATATTTTTTCCTATATTTTTTTACTCCGAAAATAGGTTGTGTGTGCTTGTTAGAAACGCTTCAATGATGCGGTTCTGACGAGTATACGCAATCTATATAGAGCGATGTTTTGAGGAAAATAAGATAAAATAATATATACCCCTGTAAAACCACAGTTTTCTCTATATAAACTAGGGTTTAGATACGTGTTCATTACAAAGTCCTAAAAATAGACCGAAGTCACTATCGACAACAATGGATGCGTCGAAATAAAAAAATAGAAGGATGTACTGCAGGGCTGTAATTATTTCACTCTGATATCTTACAATTGGGCCCCGTCAAGCGATTTTGGTACGAAATCGCCTATGCGAGCAGCGAAGGTTCAGGCGAGCCTGCACATCCGCGCAGTCTCGCCAGAACCTTCGCTGCTAGCTCATACAAGCAGTGAATCAAGAGGAACCTTCAGACAGAAAGCCATATCTCTGGCCCCCCTGAATGGCTGGGCATGCGCAGTTAAAATTTGTCATGACGGAATGCTCGAAGACACAATTCGCGTGGCGGGGCTCAATCAGGTTTGCTCATGACTATTTCAAGTTTGTTCATTTCACCGTGTTCATGAACATCACATTATCTTGCAAGGGTTTTCATGTGTAATTGTATTCTTGTAATTCAAAAGAAGTTAATAAATAGTGTTTACACTAAGGGTTTTCATGAATCTTTCAAAAATGTTAACTCTATTCCTACCTTTGCAAACAGTGTAGATCAGATGGCTTCTGCAGAAACCATCTGATCAGGATCTACACTGTTTGTAATTCAATGAGACGGTCAATCGTATGAGTACACACAACATGCATTTTTTTGTTAAAGACAGAAATATCAACACCATCATTTTATGCCTTCAGATTTCGTGCTATAAATAATCCTCAGTGGTTTGAACTGTCTGTCGAATGATTTTCATTCCGGCCCGCTCACGGGCGGCCGGATATACGGTAGGAATTTCGCAAAGAAATGGCGAAGAAACCAAAAACGTTCCAATTGGCAAAAGGCGTTGTTTCCTGGCTGAGTCTCTTTCATTTCTGTTGCTGCTAAAAACATGCCACTTCTGAAACTCGGGTAGTCATTGGCTATGTTAAGCTCGGCCAATCAATTATGCTCTTTCTAAAAAGTTTAGGCTTATATCTGCAGCCACCTAGCGGAGGTTCTGTAGACAGCACGATGGTTAAACTGTAGACGTTACCAGGTTACAACTGCGTAACGCACATGAAACAATCATTGGTTCTCTTCGGGTGCCCCAGAAGCGGTTGGTCATGTTTAACTAGTCTGTCCAGAAAAACATGTACACTTCACAATTTTCATTTCTGTGATGCATTTCTTGTAGACTTACGTCAATACTGAGACGACCACCCAGACTTGAGGAAAACAAGCTCAAATAGAGATCCTTATACGAGATTAAGTCAGATATTTTTTCAGATTGGAGAAATTGGCACGATATAGATATGATGTTTTATTAGAAACATGCTTTTACCTACACTTTCTTAGAACTTGTTTCGTAATGTAAAATGATTGTTGGTTTATCAGTATCCGGTAAGGTTCGTTTTTCTTACCATGTCCTCTCTTCTGTCGGTCTCTGATCATTTTGAATAAATATTTATTTAGCGGAGGTATGCTTTCACAAATCTACAGCATACGGCCTTTTAATTCCTCTGCAGTCTTGGCATCTACCAAAGAAGACAGGTAATCACAATGAAGAACAGTTCTGGGGAAAACCATTTTTCAGGGCACCCCTGTAGAGGACTGGTTGGTTCAAGAACAAACACCTAAAGAACAGTGTGTTGTTCAATTCTGGTGCATTTTTTACACTACAGCGGCAAAGTCATAGCAGAATCTTTCTGCGATATGGCTTGAGACGTCATTTCATCTCATGTCGGGTGACACAAAATCGGAAGGAACGTCTTCAAAATGACCTTAATATCGGTGATGGGGACGTAAAACCTTAGCTTAAAAAATAAAACATGACCAGGTTGAGACAATGTATCAATAATTATGTTTTAAAGTGTGTTTCAGGAGAACTGTTCACGACAGGCCTCCAGAGATGGCCTCTACAATTCGTTTAGCATGTCACAGATGCTAATTTGTTCCGCCATCACTACATTCATACACCAGGACCTGTGAAATTGCAAGTTGGCCCCAATCTCTCACCAAAGAGATAAACTTAGCTACACTATCCTCAGTACTTTCAGCTGTGGAAATGATTGAATCGGGAAGGGAATGCCAATCTTATGAAAGATTCTTTGTAGATGTCACTTCTGGCTGTAAGGGTCTGAAAAGCCGGTGAATGGTGATTTCTACAGTGCCTAGCTGGGGGGGGGGACAAGGTCATCTGTTAGAATGCTGTCAGAACCATTTGAACCTTTATATAACAGTATGAGACTACTGTCTCTTCTCCTTTTCTTGAGAGAGTCCCATCTTAATTTTCCTAATATTCTCGTCATATCCCCAGTTTCGAAGCAGTAATTACTTATTATCTAGTAAATCTGTTTTGAACTTTTTCAGTTTCTGCATTGAGGTCCCATATACAACTCTCGTATTCCAAGATTGGGCGAACAAGTCCTTAATATGCTGCCTCTTTTACATATTGGGGACAATGTTGAAGATTTCGCCTCGGGAAACCAAGCGTTCTATTTGCCTTGGTATACATGTTGCTAATGTATGTATTCAGTCTCAAATCGTGTGTGATTATTAAACCAAGGTATTTAATGGAATCGAATCCACATTCTCGAGGGTCATTTCCTCCAAGGTGTAAGAAGCCTCAATTTTATTGTTTCTCTTCCTAGTCATCCCAATAATACTGCATTTAACGGGCTAAAATCCCATGCCCCATTTTCGTGCCTAACATCTTAGTCTATCTATATCATTCTGAAGTTTCGTTTCACTGAGTCCTTGGTATCTCTAATTCCAGGTCGCAAACACACTCGTCTTATTTCTTAGTCAATGTCAGTGGACATATTACTAATGTGCAGGAAGAATAAAAGAGGGCAAAGAACCGTCCCTTGTGGGACACCAGACAAAACTGGCCCCCACTCCGAAGATTCAACATTAGCAACAACTCGCTTTTTGTCGCACCTGCTTTAGCAGGAAGACATAGACGCTCAAGTTTCCGTCCGTCCGTCCGTCCGTCCGTCCGTCCGTTCGTTCGTTCGTCCGTCCGGTTGTCCGCCCGGTTGTCCGTCCGTCTTTCCGTCAACATTTTACACTGGGTGTCTTATCATCGCAACTCTTCCTACAGTTTCATACCGATTATTTTGAAACTTTGCGTGTGTTTTTGCCACGGTATGAGGATGCGCATGTGGTTTGGACTTTATCGTCCGATTAATTTTTGTCACCTTTTCCACATTGTGAACATAGTCATTTTTAACCTACAATTGATATATGATAGGTACCTTTTGTCATCGCAACTCCTCTTACAGTTTTATACCAATCATTTTGAAACTTTGCGTGTGCTTTTGCCATGGTTTGAGGATGTGCATGTGGTTTCGACATAATTCTCAGAATAATTTTTTTTTTTTACTTTTTGCACATTATGAACTTAGCCATTTTTAGGCTTCAGTTGATATACAATAGGTACCTCTTGTCATCGCAACTCCTCTTACAGTTTTATATTGATCATTTTGAAACTTTGTATGTGTTTTTTGCTATGGTATATGGATGTGCGCGTGGTTTGGACTTTATTTTCGGATCAATTTTTATCACTTTTTCCACATTGTGAACTTAGTCATTTTAACCTTCAATTGATATATGATATTTACCTCTTGTCATCGCAACTCCTCTTGCAGTTTTATACCAATCATTTTGAAACTTTGCATGTGCTTTGGCCATGGTATGAGGATGTACATGTGGTTTCGCCATAATTCTCAGAATATTTTTTTTCGCTTTTTGCGCATTGTGAACTTAGTCATTTTTAAGCTTCAATTGATATACGATAGGTACCTCTTGTCATCGCAACTCCTCTTACAGTTTTATACCAATCATTTTGAAACTTTGCATGTGCTTTCACCATGGTATGAAGATGTGCATGTGGTTTGGACATAATTCTCGGAATATTTTATTCCACTTTTTGCACATAGTAAATCTAGTCATTTTTAAACTTCAATTGATATACAGGAGGTACCTCTTTGTCACCGCAACTCCTTTTACAGTTTTATACTAATCATTTTGAAACTTTGCATGTGTTTTTGCTATGGCATGAGACCCTGCATGTGGTTTGGACTTAATCTTCGGATCAATTTTTGTCACTTTTTCCACATTGTGAACTTAGCCATTGTTAACTTTCAGTTGATATATGATAGGTACCTCGTCATCACAACTCCTCTTACAGTTTTATACCAATCCTTTTGAAACTTAGCGTGTGTTTTCTCCATGATATGAGGATGTTCATATGCTTTGGATATAATTTTTGGATCATTTAAGTTCATTTTATCACATTGTGAGTTTTTTACCTCACATATATAGGCTATGGATTCTTCTCAAAACCCTATATTCATCTCTTCTGCCTTAAATAAACTTTTATTTTTTGTGTTGGGCAGGTGGGGAGCAGGTGCGACATCAACTTCACCGAAGTTGAATTTCTGGTTTCTATAGCAAAGAAAGTAATGTATCTGTTTGAGAGTATTCCCCCTGATGCTGTAGCCAAATAAAATTGGGTTTCAGGAGCTCATGAAGGGGTGGTATCAAAAGCCTTCTCAAAGTCCAGAATAAATGTGTCCACCTGTGTGTCTATTGAGCCGGGGTTAGTATCACATTCAAAACAACTAGGGCATTAGTATTTCTTAAATTTAAAATTGGCTTTTATATCCAGGCAGACCAAGGATAATGCATACGAAACACTGGTTGTCCCTCAGCTAAGGTATGTACTGGCGGTTTGGCATCCCAATCTTATTTAAGAGTCAACAGGTTAAGAAGATCAAGAAGACAGAAATCAAGATTTTCAGCAATGGTGATGCCAAAATATTGGCGGATTTAACCTGGCGTTGCGTTTGCTGGTGAAGTGAGTAAGTTGAGAGATGCCGTGACAACCTCGTTGGATATTTGGCCACATTGAACTCATATTTCTTTCTTTTCTTTCTTTCTTTCTTTCTTTCTTTCTTTCTTTCTTTATATATTGCCTAAGCCCTTCCGGGCATTTTCGTCAGATGTACATTACATTCACTCCAGATTTGCAGGATGAAATCCTACACAGTAATCATGTAATTACGGTAGGGATCTTTTAGCCTCACATGGGGTGGTTCTCCATGCACAAGGGTACCTCCAGTTAACGCCCGATCCGAAGGGCGGTGCACTTTGTGGCATTCATCTGCCAGCCTATAAAGGTTATCGCAATCATGAGTAACAACGGATAGATGACTTGATAGAATCACGGAGATTATTAATGAACACCAAGTAAAGGACCGATTCAAGTACCGACCCTTGGGGTACACCAGACAAAACAGGGAATGAGACTAAATAGCTTACGCTTGGTAATTAACACAAGTTACATGTTGCAAGCGCCCAGAGAACGTGTCAATTCACCTTTGAGTGGATCAACTTATCTTGTTGTAGTATTCCGGTAATACCTGCTATTGACTCAATGTTCGTGTTTGAAAGGTCAAAGCACGCAGAGTACCCTTGTGTGTCCCAAGGAGGATGCTTCAGCCATATGGGACCTCCATACCAAAAAAGACCACCCATAGGATTGAAATGGTCAAAAGACGTGCAGCCTGTTGGACCATGAATAACTATGCCAGAACAACTATAGCGTCTCTTCATTGTTGCACAAGTTGGACTGGCAACCCCTTGGAGAAAGACGTTCAGTGGTACGTTTTTGTCTTTTCTATAAGATAGACAATGACCTTGTAGCTATGCCCCTTTTCCTTATTTTTATCAAGCCCCGTACTCACAAGATTTCAAAGTACTGCAATTCTATGACATTTCGTTAAATTCTTACTGATAAGGAAACATTTTCTGAAAAAAAAAAAAAAAAAAAAAAAAAACAATGAATTTTCTTATTCTATCGTAGCCTATGACATGAAAGAAGAATTGTGAGATCAGATGAATGAACTTTTATAAATACCAAAGTTTAAGGTCATTTACTATGGGGCGCCGTTTTACTATTTAATCCGTATTTATAGATATCCATAATTATTTATAGAAATCCATAATTCGAATTATGGATATCCATTATTATTTATGGATATCCATAATTATTCATGGATATCCATAAATCGATCTGAATTAATGATATCCATAAATCGAAATATGGATATCCATAATTCGATTTATGGATTTCCATAATTCGAAATATGGATATCCATTATTCGGCTGATTTATGGATATCCATAAATCGAATTATGGATATCCATAATTGATTTATGGATATCTATAAATACGGATTAAATAGTAAAACGGCACCCCATAATTTACAGACATATGTCCTGAATACTACCGGGATTGGGAAATGAAAGTTTTTCATTAGATCTGGGTCTCATGATCAAGACGGCCACCATGCCCACACCCAGTAAAAATTTGCAAAAATCTTCCTTTAGGAAGCTTGAAATTTGGTATGCTGGGAGACTGTAGCCCTACCGGATTTGTTGAGACTTGGTTAAGCTTGACTTATTTTACGTCAAGACCAAATGTATTTTAATGGAAGAGTGGCAAAAACAGTGAATATTTTCCTAAGGTACTTTTCCAAAAGCAGCATCAATACAAACAGTTTCATTCTCACTTCATTGCAGCTGGTATTAGTGTCGTGTGGTGGCGATCGAAAGTTTCCCAATGCTTCATCATCGTTAAGATTATATTTCTAGTTCAAATGAAATCACTGAGCCAATTTCGATTTATTTAAAAATAAATGAAATACTGCTCAAATAATAGTCACAGAGCGAAAGCATTCCTGCGAAGTAAAGTGATGCTCTTTAAGAGCCTTTATAATATCCGTATCTTTTGTTTACCCATATCTAAAGGCACTTTTATAAAAAAAAAATGCAGATTTAGTCCCACAAAATTTAATGTTATCTACCATTAATACATGTGCTACGAATTATCTTTTTTGTTGTAGTTGTTGTTGTTGTTGTTCCACATTTAATGAACCACATTGTTCATATAAACTGTTCCATGAAAAAAAAGTTGAAGAAAAAGATGAAAAATTCATTCATAGCTGTTACGTTTATTGACAAAGCATGAGAATCAAATGCTAGGCGGGCCTTTTCAGCTTTTTAAAAAGCTATCCTTGTGGTCCACAATACGAAAACACGCCTATTCAAATATATTGAAAATTTTACTGTCCAAAAATGAAAAATTTCAGATAAAAAAATTTGATATTTTTTGTTTTTCGTAGTTCTGCTAAAATACATTATGGGTACTCGTGAGAACCGCCTCGCAAGTCGGTTCTCACGAGTACCACAATCTTTGCTTTTTTAGCAGAAATACATCCGCAACTATTATTGACATTTATGCCGTTGGCGCAAAGGATTAAGCCTTTTACTGTGCGCTGACCTCGGCTTACCTGTACAGAATGGCTTGTTGGAAATAGCAGGCGCTTTAATGGAAACTATTTTATATACAAATATAACTTATTTATTTTTCAATTTGACAAACAAGTTCCGATTTAATCTAATTGTCCGTTGAAATACCTTCAAAAAGATATCAAATAAGTGGAACTTTTATTTAATTAGCTGCCGGCATTTTTATTTTCAAATTAACAACCCTTAATCCGTATATGAAGCATACAAAACTGTGGAAAAACAGCGACAGTACCCTACTTTAACGGCTAAAATCTTCATTTTCTGCAAATATTGCAAACAATCGCCTGTATTAGACGCAATGTGGTTACAATATCGTACACTTTGATAGCAATAATAATATTTCAAAATTATATTTAATAGCGTCACTTTGCGATTAAAGTTGGAGCTTATTCAGAAAAAGCTTTATCGTCTACACACGCGTGTAATCTCAAAGCGTGTCATTCTCCGTCGACCGTAAAATGAACACATCTTCGACGGGCATCTCCTTGGAATGTAAATCAATCTAAAATGCGGTGTCTGATCTGCGTCTTATTTATTTATTTATTTTATTTATTTGCGTCTTATTTATTTATTTATTTATTTTTCATGACCCGATTAGATTTTTTATACTTACTAAGCAATTTATACAAACATTGCTAGTAATAAGATTACAATTGAAAGAAAGAAAGAAAGAAAGAAAGAAAGAAAGAAAGAAAGAAAGAAAGAAAGAAAGATTTTTATAGAAAAAAAAACCTAGGGTTTACCGTGGTATTCGTTTTTTTATTTCTTATCATAGACATAGGTAGTGGGTACTCGGTAGAGCCACCTCAATGAGGCGGGTTCTAACGAGAATACAAAACTTATGGTTTTTAGGTTTCCATTACGATAACACATCCGTGCGGTAAAGTACATTTTTCACATCTCCAAAATGACTACTTTTCTGATGAAAATCAGATATCTTTTTCTTATAAAAGCGGCAAACAATGGTTGTGGGTGCTCGTTAGAACCGCCGCGATTGAAGAACCGCCTCATCGAGGCGGTTCTAACGAGTACCCACAACCTATGTTTTGGAATAAAAATGAGAAAAATAATGTATACCCCCGTAAACCCCAGTTTTCTCTATATGAAGTGGGGTATAGGGGGTCTTCATTTCACGGACTTGTTCACGTGATGATTAACAAATTATCAAGAATTGACTGAGCCGCACGGATGTGTTATGTTAATTTATTTATTTATTAGTTTATATTTTGCTCAATGTGTGGATTGTTGATTATAATAGAACCAGATCGTTCCGATTTATTAAATTTTTATATTTATGTATTTATTTCAACTGTTAAATGATTTATTACGATCAGGGTGTACACCTTTTCTGGTGTTCCTTCCATCATACCGGGGAAAAGAATTTGCATGTAAACCCAACTTTATATATTGAACAGTCGGATAATCAGGGATCTGCATGATTTTAACATAACACAAAAACACAGTTCGAAAGTACTTGCTTCTTATTCTTCTATATTATTTTCGTCACTGTTGTTTTTTCATCACGGCAATAAGCCGTGTAATGAACATCCCCATAAACAATGCTTTATATAGAGAAAACTGGGGTTTACTGTGGTATTCATTTTTTTATTTCTTCTCCAAGACATAGGTTGTGGGTACTCGTTAGAGCCACCTCAATGAGGCGGTTCTAACGAGAATACAAAACCGGTTTCGAGTATCGATAAGTTTTCATTAACAAATTTACTGTTTTTGAGACATCAAGAATACCCTACTATGCCGCACGGATGTGTTATCGTAATTTAATTATTTACGATTTATTTATTCAAAATTTATTTATTGCTCAATACGTTGATTGATGATACTATTTAGAACCAGCTCATTCTGATTTTTTTTTTTAATTTATTTATGCATCACATGAACATGTCCGTGAAATGAAGACCCCCTTAAACACCAGTTTATATAGAGAAAAAAAGGATTTACGGGGGTATTCATTATTTTTCTTAATTCTGCTCCAAGACATAGGTTGTGGGTACTCGTTACTACCGGCTCAATGAGGCGGTTCTAACGAGCACACACAACCTATGCTTTGAGCATGATTTTGACTAAATAAACACAAAAACATAGGTAGAAAGATTTCAATTTGGCACTTCTGTGCCCATAATCAACGTTTTATTACACTCAGGGGAAAATATCACGGGTATTTAAGCAGAAGACAATTATCGCTTTTATGACATGTGGATTGTATATTGCGTTCCGGCTACCGACCGTCAGGAAGTCCGAAGATTAATGGACACGCGTGCACGTATAATGGATTACCTTATTTCCGGAAAGATTGTGTCATGGGTACTACTGTGCATTCTTTATTCATATGAAGTATTGGTGCTATTTAGATAATGAGTACCAATTGTTGTTGTTGTTATTATTATTATTATTATTATTATTATTATTATTATTATTATTATTATTATTATTATATCTTTGTTTGTTTGCTTGATTTGAGGTTTAACGTCCCCGTCAACACTGTAAAGGTCTTGGAGACGTTGCTTCCAATTTTGTGGGACTTTTATCCGACACGGAGATGAAATGACATCTCAAGCCCAGCCACCCAATGAAACCAATAGGGTTTATAAGCATAGACGGGCCGACTCGTGCGCACCGCTTTGCCTCGGCAGGCTTAGATCCTCTAAGCGGTTTACCAGCACTCGTGTTCGGGTCGGTTTCAGCTCTGCGTGGAAACATCATGCAGCCCATCTATTTCTTCAAGCCCCAGATCAGACGTCGAGCTTAGATCAGGGCCTTTGCTGTCAACTCATTACGGCCTCCGTCCAACGGGGCTTCATCACGTGAACGAGTCCGTGAAATGCCGAACACCCCATTAAACTACATTTTAAATAGAGAAAACTGGGGTTTACGGGGGTATACATTATTTCCTTTATTTCTGCCCCTAGACATAAGTTGTGGGTACTCGTTAGAACTGCATCATTGCGGCGGTCCTAACTAGCACCTACGACCTATGTTTTGAGTATAAATAAGAAAAATATCACAAATTTTCATCAGAAAGATTACATTTGTTTTTGAGGTATGAAAAAAAAGCACTATATCACACGGGTGTGTTATCGTGATGTGAAGAAATGGATTGGGCTGCATGATGCTTCCACGCAGAGCTGAAACTGACTGCACAGCACATGAGTACTAGTAAACTGCATGGGGGCTTTAAAGCTGCCCATGAAAAGTGGTGCGAGTTGGACCATCCATGCAGATAAACCCTACTGGTTTCATTGGGTGGCAGGGCTCGAGATGTCATCTCAGTGTCGGGTAAAAGTCCCTCAAATTTGGAAGCAACGTCCGCAAAATGACCTACACATTGTTGACGGGGATGTTAAGCCTCCAATCAAACAAAACTGTCAACCCATTAAGAAAACATATCCCTGTGAGAATGTTTTCTTTCTTATCTTCGAAATGTTAATTTTTATCTAAAAAAAAAAAGCACATTATTTTTATGATGAACAATCACAATGTCTTGGTGCGGATAACACACACATTGTAACCCCTCTGAACCTCTGTTTTCTGTATATAATGTAAAGTGGGGTTTACAGGGGCTTTTATTACATGGACTTATGAACATGTTGCTTTTCTAAACAATGCAATTAAAATAATGCAATCTGACATCCATAAATGTTTTTTTTTTTCTTTCAAAAAATAATGTGGAATATCACATTCCAGAAAAAAAAATGGATTTATGAGAACCGATAATTTTTTAAGTACAAAAAGGCTCAATTTTAACAGTTTGACAAAAAGAGAATTTTTCTCGCTTAAAGTACCAAAACACGCAGTTCTAAATTAACTAGACGTATCTATCGTTCAATATCCCCCGGGGTCATTTTCACACACAGCCGGATTAAAACACAATATTGATTACACGATAGGTAAACGATAGGTATCTATCGAAGGCCTCAGTCAAAGGGAGACAACCCAATATTGACTTTCTGTGCGACTGTCACGATTGAAAGTCATCGGGCTAATGTCAGATATAGTTGGCCATGAAGAAACAAGAGCTGTCAGAAGACAACATAGCTCGCTTTTTGGGGCCTAAGTTGGATGAGGACAGGTTATCTAAAATAAAATTTTCTTCTGTAAAACAGCCCAACAGACTGCAAAACAATTAAAAGAGAACCAGATAGTACCCCTAAGAACTACTGAAAAAGGAAAATTGTTTTAAGGGTTTTTAGTTTTAAAAAATACGATTACAGTTTTGCAGCAAATGAAAGAGAACCATAAAGTACCCTAAAGACAAATGAACAAGAAATCCTGTTTTCATGCCTTTGCACTGTTAAAAGTCATTTTCTTATGTAAATGAACTGAACAGACTGCAGCAAATGAAAGAGAACCATAAAGTACCCTAAAGACAAATGAACAAGAAATCCTGTTTTCATGCCTTTGCACTGTTAAAAAATTTAAAATTAAATAATAATAAAAAAAAAACGAAATCTTACGGAACCCGGGAAGGGACATGCTGTTTGTTTGTTTGTATTGGAGTTTAACGGCCCAGTCAACACTATTTAGGTCATTTGTGAGCCGGTCAATTTACCTATCCACATTTTCATGGGCAGGCTTTTACGTAAGCGGTTAACCAGTACAGTGCACATTCTTTCGCCAGAAACTGACAACTGCCCTTCTTGCATCAGCGGAAGGGAAAGGGACATGCTGGTTTTATTTTTTAAGTTGTATACACAAGATAGCATCTTGTTCGCACGAGATAATATCTTGTGCGCACAAGATGTTATCTTGTGCAGATAACATATCTTGTGCTCACAAGATAATATCTTGTTTGCACAACATATTAACTTGTCCGCACAACATAATATCCTGTTCACATGAACAACATATTATCTTGTTTGTACAACATATTATTTTGTTCGCACAAGATAATATCTTTTTCGCTCAACTTATCATCTTGTTCGCACAATATATTATATATTATCTTCAATCTTGTCCGCACAACATATTATCTTGTTCGCACAACATGATACTTCGTTTGAACAACAGAGTAACGTTCGTGCAAAACAAATTATCTTGTTTGCACAACATATAATCTTGTTCGCACAACATATTATCTTGTTCGCACAATATAATATCTTGGCTGCACTACATAATGTCGTGTTCCTTTTTAAGAAACAAGATGATATGTTGTGCGAACAAGATAATATGTTGCGCAAATAGTGCAAACAAGATAATGTGCAGTGCGAACAAGATAATATGTTGTGCAAAAAAGATAATGTGTTGTGCAAACGAGATAATATGCTGTGCAAACAAGTTAATATGTTGTGCATACAAGATAATAGGTTATGCGAACAAGATATTGTCTTGTGCGCACAAGATATTATGTTGTTCGCACAAGATAACATGTTGTGCAAACAAGATAATATGTTTTTGACAATTTTTTTCTATTTTGAGCCCAAGTGGTCATCTTACTCATTTGCGTGGAACAGCTTTAACTATTTTGGTAAAGGGTCACTTAAGCAACATTCCTTCTATGTTTGAATGAAATTGACCCAAGGGTATAGAAGGAGTTGTTTTTAAAGAATTTTTATTTTTTAGCTCTGACAGCCATCTTGTTAATCCAAGCTATTTTTGTAGACGGGCTCCTATTCAACATTCCTGTAAAGTTTGACTAAAATAGGCCAAAGTGTTCAGGAGGAGATGGCATTTAAAGCCAATTGTTGGTGTTTTCATATTTTTAACTTTGGTGGAAATCTTGCTCATCGGAGCAGAACTGTTTTAGCTAGTTTGGTAGTGAGTCTACTAAGCAACATTCCAATGACGTCTGAATGGAATTGAACCAAGGGTATAGGAGGCGTAGTCGTTTAAAGTTTTTTGTGCTATTTTTAACTCTGGTGGCCATCTTGTTCATCCAAGTGGAACAAGTTTACTATTTTGGAAGAGGACCACCCAGGTAATATTTCTATAAAGTTTGATTAAAATTGGCCAAAGGGTTCAGGAGGAGTTGGCATCTAAAGCTAATTGTCGATGCTTTTCTATTTCTAGCTCTTGTGGCCATCTCGCTTATCAGAGCAGAACCAGTTTAGCTAGTTTGGTAGAGAATCATCTAAGCAACATTTCTATGAAGTTTGAGTGCAATTTGCCCAAGAGTATAGGAGGAGTTATCGTTTAAAGATGTTTCTATTTTTAGCTCTGGTTGCCACCTTGTTCATTCTGATCATTGCATTACCTACTAATTGTGTGTATAACAAGTTGCTGTCAGAGAGGGAAAAAGAACATTTGGAAGAATATTACTTATTAACTTTAAAATATGATATCCGACTAGTAGCTAGTCTAGATAGTACTTTGTGCATGTGGTGAGACTCCTCTTCTCTACCAGTAGTTGGGCTTCTAATTTCAGAAGCAAGACTGGAAGTTTATACAGTCGAACTTCGGTGGCTCGAACACCTCAGGGACCTCGTAAATCTGTTCGAGACAGGGGTAGTTCGAGCCACTGAGGGTGAATGCCAGGACGCATAACGAGATACCCTTGTACACCTTTTTCGGTATTCTATAATGAAAATGTATGCTGTGTATACGCATTAGAATCGCCTCATTGAGGCGATTCTAATGAGTACACACAGTATACATTTGAACTATAAAAGACAAAAAATTCCTAAATTACCCCGCCTATTTCGTATATAGAGGATTTCCCTAGGGGCTTGGGAATGGGTTCGACTCAGCCATGGTAAACGAGCCATCGGTGTTCGAGCCATCGAAGTTCCACTGTAAATCGGTCTGGTTTATGCAGCTTCCAAATACCCAGTAGAAAAGGTCATGTAACTTGATACAGTATCAACACGATCGAATTTAGCAAAGAGCCATATTATATATTGGAGTCGATTTCGAAAATCAGTTTGACATTTTAACCTTTTTAGTACCAGAAACCCCTAAAGAGGCACCTTGGCAAACAGTGCCGGCCCAGACCAGAACGCAGCGTCTGATCTGTCATCATGGCCTAAACTGTTTACAAAATGTTCAGTCGTTTTCCTAATAAGTTTTGAAGAAAACACCACCTGTCACCCCTAAATTTTAGAATGGACTCCTGTTTTATATAAGGAGGAAGATTACATTTGATACAAAAATCTTTAAATGGTCATGCTCAGTTGGTAATTACATTTTAATGTTGCATTGTTCAAAGCTGTCTTACATTTAATATATTAAGTTTATCGAATGTCAACTGTCTTTCTTTTTTTTCTGCAAAAGGGACAAAAATGGTTGATATGGGCTAGAGTATCCTTTATTTCCAATACAGTCTTCCATATTCTGTTTGCTTTCTGTCACGTGAAAGACACTCTTCAGTTTCTGAAAAAGCTAAATCGAACCAGTTAGTCAGGCCATGCGTGTGTGCAGTATGAGAGCTCGAGGTGGGGGACGGGTGGGGAGAGGCAAACAGTAAAGTTCCTATATTAAGACCACCTTTGGGATTGTTCAAAAGTGGTCTTAAAGACCACTTTTGAACAGTCCCAAAGGTGGTCCCTGATCAGAGTACATTGTACATAGGCAGAAAATACAAAGCAAAATTATGTGTACCCTTCAAAATAAGCTTTTCATAGCAGAATTAGTCCTAATTTTAGGTGGTCTTAATAGTGGAAAGTCACTGTAACTTGAAAAAAATGCGGGGACATAAATGTCCCAAGGAATTCGCTTTTCATTCCATTTTCATTCCATTTTATATATATATATATATATATATATATATATATATATATATATATATATATATATATATATATATATATATATATATATATATATATATATATATATATATATATAGAGAGAGAGAGAGAGAGAGAGAGAGAGAGAGAGAGAGAGAGAGAGAGAGAGAGAGAGAGAGAGAGAGAAAATCAACAAAGTCCGATATCGCCACACAATTTTGTATATTTTATACACTTCTACCGGTTTCACTGTTCTAACAGATTGATATAATAGACAAATGAATTAGCGCACAAAAAAAAATTATATATATATATATATGAATTAGCGCACAAAAATCGGTCGCACCGCAACCGGGACTCGAAACTAATATATATATATATATATATATATATATATATATATATATACTTTCATTCGGACACATCCTGTAAAAAGCGAGTTGCGTTATAGCATATACATGGTGATCCTGAACATCAAGACATGGTTTTAAAATTTTAAGCTACTACAAGCAGTGGGCGTGCAGTGGGCACCAAAGAAAATGACATAACGGCTTAGTTTTACTGAGTCTGTGCTTATAGCCAACCTTATTCTTGCTTGAGCCGCAAATCTATCGGAATTAACTTAAACATGTGAAAAGAATCAGAAAACTAATAATAAAATATATATTTTTTTTTAGTTTTGCACTGAGAGTATCATTCAATTTCAATGACAAATTAAATTGATGTATAATTAATATTTATTAGGTAAAAACCCAGACAAAAATCTGTCCATATTTGTAAACCTAATTATTTTTTAATAAATAGGCCCCGACTTATAAAAAGATGACGTCAGGCATGCGCACTCTTTTTGGTTGAAGATCATAAGAGGAATATATCTTTGACACTTTATTGAAATTCGGTCTTTGCCTTGATAGGAGAGGTAAAACTGAATAAGACAAGTTGGTCGATTATTTATCCATATTCCAGAAAATCCAGTTAAAGGTTATTCAAAGCGCGCTATCATCGTGTTACTGGGGTTTACAGGTGTATGTATTGTTTTGCTTATTTCTGCTTCAAGATATAGGTTGTGGGTACTCGTTAGAACCGCCTTAACCTATGCTCGGTGTGGAAATAAGAAAAAATATCACAAATGAAAGATTGTACTACGGTATTGACGTAATGATCGTCGCTTGATGCTTGAGTGTCGAGTTCCTAGTGCTGGGAAAGTGGCAAAGAGTGAAGACCCAGCTCAGATGACGCAAGAAGGGGCTTCCCACCAGGTTTATAAATTAAACTATGTCTTAAATAAAGTAGAGGTAAAACAAAGATCAGGAAACGATACAATTAACTTACTCCACCCATCAAAGACACCAAAGGGAAAGAAACACAAATGAAGCGACCAGACCATAATGGAAACCTAAGCAAAGAAAGGCCATAAGGACAGTTACTTTCCCACAAAATGACCAAATGGCCATCCAAAATAAAAAGACACAAGTGATACACACAGTAAGTAACACACAACAACATAAATAAACCGCCACAGAAGAACCGCCTTGGAACGGTCAGTGGAAAGAATTCCACGGGGGGGGGGGGGGGGAGGGGGGCTTAAATCGATTATACATGGCCATAATCCTCGCCCTTACCTCTGTCGGTATGTCGGTATACAATAATTTTGTTTAGTCCGCATGAAGGCTTCCTAACTCATCAGTGTAACATCTCCGAGAACATACAAATCAAAAAACTACAGAGATGAAACAAGGTTGAGGACTCGACAGCATACAACAACAGATTTGCTGGAGCAAAAGAAAACCAACAGTTAGACTCCGAGTCCAGTCTAATTTAAGTAACAATCGACTTTGCTTTGATTCTTTCTCTTATTAGAACTTGCAGCGATCTTGTTTTAAGAAGCAGAATCACTTTAACAGTTCTGATTAAAGGTTGTGATGAACACAATTCCTTGGAATTATTTTGAAATTATTTTGATATGTAGTCATTAACTTAGGATATGTTAGTTTCTGATGTCTTTTTCTCAGCATACAGGAAGTAGAGCCAATTAGAGGAATTATTTTGAAATCCAGCTTGGCTTAGTCACGTTTGTGGTTTTGGATCAGGTTAACAAGTCCGTGTAATATCCCCATTGTAAACCCCACTTAAAATAGACGACTGGGGTTTACTGGTGTATACATAATTTTTCTACTTCCTGTTCCAAGACATAGGCTGTGGGTATTAGTTGGAACAGCCTCTTTGGAACCTTTATTTGAAGTATAAATAAGAAAAAAATATCGCACCTTTTCACCAGGGGCCAGTTGTTCAAAACTTACGATGTTGTTGGCTAACGTATAGTTAAAACTTTGATCAGTTAATATGGTGAAAATAATACTTTTTTGGTTGAAAACATGAAATGTGAGCAGCTTTTGCATTTGCAAAAGCTGCTCACATTTCATGTTTTCAGCAAAATAAAAAAATAGATATTGTACTTGCTATGACGGTTAACAATTTGACCACTAACGAGCTCATTGAGCTAACGAGGCTTTGAACAACTGGGCCCAGAAATGGAAGTTTTGGACAAATGCGAGGGTTCGCCTTGTCACACGGATAATGAGAGCGGACGTCGGTGGATGACATAACACTAGGCGGTTACAATTAGGTAATCTGAAATGACGGAAAAAGTGCCAAATATATACATTCACCTTAAATATTGTATGAAACACTTTTAAATGATTGATCAAATCAAAGTCACCACATTCCGATGGAAATGTTAATTATGAAAAAAGTAAAGTAAAAAAAAAAAAAAAAAAACTTTTGATGCTAGTGAGCAATAAGTCATTGTGTCAAACATACATTATTGTAGCTTGGTCGCCGCCCATCGGGATTTGAAGAAATAAATGGGCTGCATGATGCTTCCAGGCAGAGCTGAAACCGACCGCACACGAGTACTGGTAAACAGCTTAGAGAATCTAAGCCTGTCCAAGCAAAGCGGTGCGAGTCGGACGGACCCTAATTGTTTCATTTGGCGACAGGCATTCAGATGTTATTTCATCTCAATGTCGGCTAAAAGTCCCACAAAACTGGAAGCAACGTCTCCAAACTAATCTATACAGTGTTGACGGGGACGTTAAACCTAAAAACAAACAAACAAACAAACAAGCATTATTGTAACCATAATACGATAACACATCCCTGTGCTAATATGTCGTTTTCAGATGATTTTTTTTATATGTTTCTAATATCTGCGGCGCAAAAATAAAGAAAATACTTGTGTACATCACGTGAACAGGTCCGCGAAATGAAGACCCCCCTAAACCCCACTATATATAGAGAACACTGGGGTTAAGGGGGTATACATTATTTTCCTTATTTCTGCTCCAAGACATAGGTTGTGGGTACTCGTTAGAACCGCCTCAATGAGGCGGTTCTAACGAGTACCCAAAACCTATGTTATGAGTATAAATAAGAAAATATCATAAATTTTCATCAGAAAATTACCTTTTTTGAGGTATGAAAAAGTGCACTATATCACACGGATGTGTTATCGTAATGAACCCCAGTTTTCTCTACATAAAGTGGACTTTACAAGAGTGTTCATCACACGGACTTGTTAAGAGTAAATATAATGCATTCAAAAATTTTTTGTAAGGATAGTGCTTGCATCGTGCATCACGCCTGACAACTAGCCCCTGCTCATGATGCTTCCACACAGAGCTGAAACCGACCACACGTGAGTACTGGTAAACCGCTTAGTAGGTCTAAGCCTTCCTAAGCAAAGTGGTGCGAGTCGGACCTTCCATGCTTACAAACCCTGTTGGTTTCATTGGGCGACAGGCCTTGTGATGTCATTTCATCTAAATGCCAGGTAAAAGACCAACAAAACTGGACTAAACATCTCCAAAATGAACTAAATAGTGTTGACGGGGACTCCTTTAATCCTCAAATCAAACAAACAAAACACCAGACAACAATTTGACATACTTTTATACTTTAACATGTCCGTGAAATGAACACCTTCATTAAACCCACTTATGTAGGGTAGGTTCATCTAAACATTACAATTAAACTTCAATAGCTCGAACACCGATGGTTCGCTTACCATGGCTGATTCGAACACATTTTTGTGTCCTGAGAGATTGTTTCCTGCAACACAAGATGTGATAATTTAGGAAGGTTTTTCAACTTTGATCTTGCAAATGTGCAGTAAAATGCCCATATTAAGACCATCTTTGGGACTGTTCAAAAGTGGCCAGTAACAGTCCAAAAGGTGGTCGCAGATAAGAGGATGCAGAAAACACAGAAAGAATAACTGCAACCTACAAAATAAGATTTTCAAAGCAGAATTTGGCTTAATTTTAAGCGGTCTTAATAGCCGGGAATTTCACTGTTTGTTGTGTGTCCTCATTTGAATCTCCTCGATGAGGCGATTCTAATGAGTACACACAACATACTTTCTAAAGAACGTCGAAACGATATCTCTTATTATCCCCATTATGATAGATATTTAACCATGAATGGCTCGAATTACCTTTATCGCTGTTTCGGTCCTAAAAGTGTTTGTATTGCGATAACACACCCGTGCGACGTAATGCATTTTTTCACATCTCCAAAATGGCTACTTTTCTGATGAAAATCCGTGATATTGTTCTTTAAAATAATGCAAATATAGGTATTTGGTGCTCGTTAGAACCACCTCATTGAGGCGGTTCTAACGAGTACCCACAACCTATGTCTTGGAGCAAATATAAGAAAAATAATGTTTACCCCCGTAAACCCCAGTTTTCTCTATATAAAGTGGAGTATAGGGGGTGTTCATTTCACGGACTTGGTCACGTGATGGAGCCATTGAAATTCGACTGTAATTGCCTTATTGAAGCACAGACACTCGTGATGAAATGAGGAACATAGTACAGATGTTCGTAAAAATGTTATATTAAGGGGAATGGGAACACCCAACAGTTGTTCCGCCATTTGTGAAAGGGAGACAACTTTCGAAACTTTCTGTTCACTTTTCTATCAACTCTGGCCCACGGAAAAAGGGGTCTACTCTTAAAGGAAAGAATTTACTCCTCAGGAGCAAATTCTTTGCTTTAAGAGTTGACCCGTATTGACATGGGGGACAAAAATACTTTTGCAGGAGTTGCCTCCCCAGAAAATGTATCCATTTCCCTTAAGTTACACGAAGGACAACGTTTTCTTGCATATCAGATAAGACTATCGGGCAGTTGCACAGGGTATAGAAATTCTTATTCCACCCTGTTTATCCCATACTCCTTATCCCACTCCGCTTTTCTCTATTTTCAAGGCTTGCTGATACGAGTATTGAACGACAAAATTGCAACTGAAAATTTGCAGTTGACGCATTATTATGACACTTCATTTTCATCTGTCAAAGCAGCAACAAACATGGCGACCCGGTTAATCGAAAGAAAAAATCGTTAGAAAAATAATGGACAGGTTGTGGCGTGCAATGGAATGTTCCGACTGGCCAGGGCATCCTTCGGCTTGGAAAAGTTCATGAAAGGTAACGCTATTTCGGGGTGGTTTCCCTGATTTCCACCCGTGGGATATTGAATGTACCAAGTGTCATCATCAAAAACTGACATTTATAGGCTCTGGACGAATACCCTATATGTACTAAATCTTATTTTATACGAAGAAAACTTTGTGTTAACAAGAAGGGAATACATATGTATTTAGCTATAGATAACGCGGTTCTAGTGAGCAACTGGCAGGCTTATTCACATTCTTTCGCCATAGACTGACGGATGCCCTTCTTGAACCATCGGAATGGAAAGAATAGCCGTATAAAATATATCATGATCAATTTCCCGGTGGGGATGGAAAGAAGTTACCAGTTTACAAATTTATATTTATATCAGTATAACAACATTAGGGTTAATGTTACAAACATGATAAACATATCAGAGACTCAAGGACAATCGGGATTTCAGGAGAGTTCTCGAGTCACCAAAGTCTGCATACAGTTTTTTTTGTTTGTTTTTATTGGAGTTTAACGGCCCAGCCAATACTATTTAGGCCATTTTGAGCCTGTCGGTTTACCTATCCACACTATTCCTGGGCAGGCTTATACCAGTGCAGTGCATATTCTTTCGTCAGAAACTGACAACTGCTCTTCTTGAATCAGCGGAAGGGAGAGAATCGCCCCCGCCCTTCGGGGCTTGAAGAAATAGATGGGCTGCATGGTGTTTCCACGCAGAGCTGAAACCGTTCCGCACACGAGTACTGGTAAACCGCTTAGAGGATCTAAGCCTGCCCAGGCAAAGCGGTGCGAGTCGGTCCGTCCATGCTTATAAACCCTATTGGTTTCATTGGACGACAGGGCTTGAGATGTCATTTCATCTCAGTGTCGGAGTACCAATAAATTGGAAGCAACGTCTCCAAAATGACCTTTACAGCGTTGACGGGGACGCTAAACCTAATATTAAACAAACAAAAAAGGGAGAGAATAGCCGTAGAAAAGATTTCATGACCAATCTTCACGATATGCGTACAGGTAATCACACTTTGGTAAAATTTAATGGGACTATTTCTTCGTCAGCCAAAAGGTAGATATATGGCATTATAATAACAACATGACTATTAAAAAAAACAGCATATCTATCTGACGTTCAGAAGAGGACTATACATCGACGTGCAACGTGGAATCGTCGGCGCCAAAATATATAGTTTCATGAAGCTGCTTGTTTTGTTATCACATTGTCCCATGCGTATATTAACCCTTTTTGTACCAAATGAAATCTTCCACCTTATATATTGCAGGAGTCCATTTCTTAAATTAGGGGGACAGGTTGTGGTATCTTCAAAGTTGATTTGGAAAATGGCTGAACTTTCTGCAAATAGTGTAGGCCCTGATGAGACGCCGCGTTCTCATCTTGGCCTGCACTGTTTGCCACGGTGCCCGTTTTGGGGTTTCCGGTACAAAATGGGTTAAAAAAAAAAGAGGACCAATGGTCCTGAACTGCTCATCTGAGTGCTGAACATTTATGGAGCCATTTGGTTTCCGAGAAGAAAACTTTTGAAGGCGTTTTATCATGGCAGCCATCTTGGTCATGTGACCTGTACCACTGCAACAAATTTCAGTTTCTCCCACCCATAAAGGCTTCATATCTAAATTTGGCCTAGATATGCCCAGCTGTTACGCATGGCCGCCGTATTTGTCATGTGACAACTCATATTCATGGATTTCCATGTCCTTGTTCCTTAAAGATTTTATATGAAATTTGATTTCAAATGGACCAGTGCTTTCCGACAAAAATATCATTTTCATATCTATATGACCTTGACCTTGAATACTCATGTAGTTTTATTTTCTCATTTAGCTACCTTCGTCTACAAATTTTGCAAAAAAAAAAAAAAAACAAAAAAAAAAAAAAAAAAAACACAGTTTTGACATTTCTGAAGGTTTTTTTTTTTACCTTATATTGGCATGGTGACCATACTGGTCATGTGACTAAACTCATATTAATTGATTTTCATTTCCTTGTTCCTAAAGGCTTTCTTTTTTACCTTGTATCGGCCCCCGACCATATGGGCTTGAAGAAATATATGGGCTGCATGATGCTTCCACGCAGAGCTGAATCCAGCCCGCACACTAGTACTGGTAAACCGCTTAGAGGATCTAAGCCTGTCCAGGAACCGCGGTGCGAGGCAGACCGTCCGTGCTAATAAACCCTATTGGTTTCATTGGGCGACAGGGCTTGAGATGTCATTTTAACTCAATGTCGGGTAAAAGTCCCACAAAATTGGAAGCAACGTCTCCAAAATGACCTTTACAGTGTTGACAGGGACGTTAAACCTCAAATCAAACAACAAATGGGCATGGTGAGCATATTGGTCATGTGACTAAACTCATTAACTGATTTTCATTTTCTTGTTCCTAAAGGCTTTCGATGAAATTTGGTTACAAATGGTCCGTTTGTTCCTGTGAAAAATAGGTTTTAATTTTCATACGTTAAAAAATGTTAAAAAAACGACATTGACCTTGAAAAATCGTGTAGCTAAGTTTAATCATTTAGCAAACTGCATCTACCAATGTCAAGATGATAAACTGTCTCTGAAAAATGCATGGTTTTGACTTTTCCTCATACAATAGTCTATGTGACTAAATTTAACCCTGGCGTAAAATTGGTCAAGGTCATCCAGGGGTCATCATTTGAATAAACTATGACTTGCCTGAGTCCCCAAACCTACATGTCAAGTTTCAAGATAATCAGCCCATTGGTTCCAGAGAAAAGATTCTTGAAGGATTTTTTCCTTATTTGGGCATGGCGGCCATATTGATCACGTGACCAAGCTCATGTTAATTAATTTTCATTTTCTTTTTCCGAAAAGCTTTTCATTTAATATTTGGTTACAAAAGTCTCAGTGGTTTCTGAAGAAATGAAGTTTCAATTTTCATTGATTGACCTAGGACAAAGGTCAAAGAATGACTTTGACCAGGTCATAGAATGACCTTGACCTTGAATACACATCTGGTTTCATCCACTCATTTAGCTAACTGCATCTACCAATTTTCAGATCACAGGCTGCATACGTTTACGAAAAATACACGGTTTTGACCTTTCCTATAGAAAAGTCTATGTGACCAAATACGACCATGATGTAAAATACGCCAAGGTCATCCGAGGGGCATCATTTGAACAAATTATGATGGGCCCGATTTCCCAATGCAACATACCCAGTTTCATGACTATCGGCCCAGCGGTTCCGGAGAAGATAATTCTTGAAAGTTTTTACGTTATATGGGCCTGGTTGCCATCTTTGTCATGTGACCAAGATCAAATCAATCCATTTTCATCTCCTATGAAATTTGCTCCTATTATAAATAGCCCAGTGGTTTCTGTGAAAAACAACTTTTAATTTTCATATATGAATGACCTTGGGCCAAGATCATTGAATGACCTTGACCTTGAATGCTCCTGTAGTTTCATCCATTCATTTAGCTTACTGCATATTCCAATTTTCAGATCACAGGCTGCAATAGTTTCCAAAAAATACTCAGTTTTGACTTTTTCCCATACAGAAGTCTATGTTAACAAATTTGGTATCGACGTAAAATAGGTCAAGTTCAACCGCGCGGCATCGTTTGAATAAATTATGATGGGTCCGAGTCTCCAATGCTACATACCAAGTTTCATAACAATCGGTCCACTGGTTCCGGAAAAAAAGCTTTTTGAAGGGTCATGTGGCACGAACAGACTTTCGTTCCCCCATTGCCTGGATGCTCCACATAAAATTTGAGATGTTAGAAATGTTAGACAGACAGACAGACAGACAGATGACAGAAAAGGGACCCTTACCATACCATAAGCTCATCTATGAGCCTTCGCCTCAGGTGAGCTAAAACATTAATAACCGGCTCATTGGTGCGTTTCTTTTACGATAATATCAATAAATTTGCGTAATTTTCTTAATTTTGTTGTCGTTCATTAATGCACTGAATTTCAGTTCATTGTGACTTCTGATGTACACCCGCGTCGTCGATACAAAGCCTGCAGATTCTCTCCAACATTCTGTTCCTTGTCCGATAAGAAATAAAAAAAATGCCTATGCTAGCTCCTGATCACCAGTAAGACTCGTAGAACCGTAACAAAGTCAATGCATATAGGCGGAACATGTCACGTCCGCGAAAGATCAAAATTTGTACAGAGAAAACTGTGATTTACAAGGTTCTTATTTCTACTTCAAGCCGTATGTTGTGGGTACTCGTTAGAACCGCCTCTGTGAGACGGTTCTAACGAGCACCCGCAGCCTTTGTTTCGGGTATAAAAAGGTAAGTATCACAAATTTTGGTCAGACAGTTGTCAGTTTGAAAGATATGGCAGAATGCGCTAAATTAAATCGGTGTTTTTCTAATGTTTTCTGCTGTGCAAGCCTCGTCAGTTGGTTCGGCGTTTAACGCCAATAACCGTAACAACTTTAGAACCATCCAGAACATCGCCTTACTTTTCTGCACGACGCTTTGGTTCCACGGACCATGAATATGGGCACAGCAAAGACTCTAATCACTGATCTCGGTGTTTCTTTGGCGTATCCACAGGTCCGAAGACCCGCATTTGCTTGTCGCATCTCAAATGATGAGTCGGGCGTAAGTATACATGTGGAAAAGACAATGCAGACTGTTTGTTATATGAAGACAATTATGCAGTGTTTTTTATATGGTGACAATTATGCAGTCATTTGTTTCATCGAAAATAACAACACAATGTGTACACGTGTCCAACGAAGATGAAAGGGATATACAGTTCATGGGAAACTCAGATTAACATTCTCACTGTGTGACATGAGCCTTTGTCGGGTCTGGCGAGCCCTTTCGCATATAGAAAGATCAGCAAAGACTCAGATCAGCCTGCGTGTGAGTAGACTAGACTGAACTATCTTTTGTTTGTGACGTGCCTTACTATTTCGCATGATACGGCTTTTCTTAACTGCCACGTAAATGGCCACAAATGAAGACAGATAGGTAGATACATTGTAATGGAAGACGTTCGATCCGTCATTCAACTGCCGAACAAAATTTATATAAAATTTTATCAAATAATTTTTCCTCGTGGTGTGTTTTTTTTTTTTTTTTTTTTTTGTCTTTTCAGTAACGTATCTTAATAACCAATATATTGCAATGTAATCTCCCACATTTTAAGTATTTTCAATTATAGGGGTGTCGAGTTTGATTTTTTTAAAGTAAGTTGTACAAATTTGTATGTTCTTTGAGCAAACAATGTAGACCCAAATCAGACACCGCGTTCTGCAGAGTCTTATACTCCTTTTGTTTCCCGTGTAAATAGGGGTCAACTCTAAAAGGAAAGAATTTGCTCCTGCAGAGCAAATTCTTTCCTTTAAGCGTAGACCTCTTTTTCATTGGGGCTGAGCCTATAGAAGAGCGAACAGGAAGTCCCGAAAGTTGTCTTCCTTTGAAAAAAAAAAATGGCGGAAAACATTACGCAAACACGCCTATACAAATACATTGTCACCTTTATCGCCGAAAAAATGAAAATTTTAAGATGAAAATTTGTGATATTTTTCTTATTTCTGCTCAAAATATAGATTGTGGGCACTCGTTAGATCCACCTCTTCGAGGCGGTTCTAACGAGTACCCACAATCTATATTTTGAAGCAGAAATAAGAAAAATAAGGTATACCCCCGGAAACGCCAGTTTTACTATATAAATGTGGGGTTCAAGGGGGTCAAAATTATATAGGTGTGTTTTCGTGATGATTTGCCAGGTGTATCCATTCCATTTAATTTTCTTTTCACTCAGTTACATATTATTTTTTCCTATTTTCTTCCACTTTCCAGCAGTTGAGATAACTCTGTTTAATATTTAGTAGTGCGGCTGCTGACTATATAGGAATGAGGTGGATGTTGAGCAGAGGTTCTTGCATAAAAACCTATGCGCATGGCTGTTTGAAGCCGTTGTCAAATGGACCGAAAGCCGTGCTCAAACAGCAAAAACCATGTTCAAATCATGAAACTCGCGTGCTGTTTGAACATGGATTTTGAACTTTTGATATCACAAGACGGGCCTTGCTTTGTTTACGTTACGTTGAGCCACGTAACATTGTCGCCCTGAGCGTAGCGTTTTAGGGTTCTATGATGACGTCACTGGATAACGTCATTGTAAACAACAGTCTGAACTGACCGCCATTTTGGTTTGCCTGTCGCATTTGAAGAGTTTATATGGAATTTATATGGAGCTTTTGGGCGTTTTCGTCAAAATGTGTAAGTTATGCAAGAACAACGATCATCCATGGTTATTTCATTGCACTAACATTTGCCGGATCCCTCGGAAGATATTTGAACATTCGGCCTAGCGGCCTCATGTTCAAACAGCTTCCTCGGGATCCGGCAAATGTTAATGCATGAAAAACCATGGTTGATCCCTACATTAAACAATAGCATAATGTTTTTGGAGGAATTATTGTGACTGCTGAAGAGAGCTGACTACAAGACAGAAATGACCGTTACTGGATGTTTTGTTGTATTTTGTTTGCGCGAAACTTGTGTGTGTGTGTGTGTGTGTGTGTGTGTGTGTGTGTGTGTGTGTGTGTGTGTTTGATTGTTTGTGTTGAACTTAGTCATTTTTGCGAGCTAAAATAGTATTCCCTTTGGTGTCTTCGATGGTTGAGGCAAGGCATTGTATTGATTCCTGATCATTGCCTTCCCTTCTTTTTACGTGTATAGCCTGTACAAATCTGTAACAGTAGTGGAAAACGCAGTGAAAAAAATAACAAAAGGACATCTTGGGCCTAAGGTGTGTGCTGTTAGAGTGGGGAGGGCGATGATTAACAGTTTGGCAAAAAAGCTGGAGATATAAATTCCCTATGGAATTTGTTTATTATTCATATTTCAGCTCCGTGTACAGATTTTCGGCGTCCGTCTATACAACCCTAACGCGTATCCACGATCTGTTTTAAGCACAAGTGATAAAACATTCGTGTACCTTCTGTTTTCTTTGGCTTAATCGGCTCTTAAGTTGCGTTTTAGTAAGTACAATATGTAATATTCTGCTATTTTTTCTGGAAAAAATACAAGTAACTAATGTCATCGTTTGTTTAGAACAGCTGGATCCGTATTATTTGTTTTAAGTTAGTGATCGTGACATTAAAGTGCGCATACGCTATCACTTCGTTTCCGTTCAAACGCATTACAAAGTGTGATCACAATTACAGTCATTTATCAGTTTAAGGGGAATGGATACACCATCAGGGGAGGCAGCTCCTTCAAAAGTATTTTTGTATCCCATGTCAATAGGGATCAACTCTTAAAGGAAAGAACTTGCTCCTTAGGAGTAAAAGTAGGTCCCTTTCTCCATGGGACAGAGTTTATAGAAAAGCGAACAGGAAGACCCAAAAGTCCAAAAGTTGTCTCCCTTTGAAAAATGGCGGAACAGTCTGCCATGTGTATCCATTCCCCTTTAAAAGGACACAATCGCTCTTCACTGTGTAATCACGATTACGTAAATATATTGCAAAAGAAATGGAATCTTCAAAATCTCAACGATTCTGTTTTGGGTCGATTGCTTACCAATTGGCACGATGTTATATACACCCGGGCAGAAAGTAAGCACCACCGTGTGTATCTATATTTCTCTTTTTCATATTAGTCCCAGACTCACTGACTGTAAGCAAAGTTTTATTCAGTTTCGTATCAAAATATCGATACGGTTTAAGAGGAAGGCTTCTCCAGTTTTTAAAGTTAAAAACATTCAACATTAAAAGACGCAATTTTTTTTTCTTCTTCTTGAGAAATGATTGGGCCTTAGTATATTCAAATTAACAATTATCAAACGCATGTACGCAACCAGCCTACATGTCTGATTGATTGATTTGAGGTTTAATGTCCCCGTCAACACTGTAAAGGTCATCTACATGTCTGAAGGAAGCAACATCACGAAAACACGCCTATATAATTCTGACCCCTTGAACCCCACTTTAAAATAGTTAGACTCGGGTTTACATAGGTAAACCTTCTTTTTTATTTCTGCTCTAAAATATAGGTTGTGGGTACTCGTTAGAACCCGCTCGATGAGGCGGTTCTAGCAAGTACCCAAAATTTATAGTTTGAACTTATTTATCTTCGCTGCAGCTGGTGTTGTGCCGTGTGGCGGCCGTAAAACGTCTCCCCGTACATCATCATAGTGCAGATTATATTTTCTGGTCCTTTGGGAGCATTGAGTTCATTTTAAATCATTTTGAAAATAGAGTTCTGCTTAAGCCGGTGCTAGAGGGCGTGGCCGGTGTTGCACTTTTCAGTACTGGTCATGAACAGACTCAATAAAACCGAGTCTGCTATTTTCGTTTATTTGGTGTATTCTTTGCTTCCAAAGGATCTAACTTCAGAACTTATTTGAGCAGAAACAAGAAAATATCACAATTTTTCATCTGATTTTTTTTTCCGTTTTCGGTGATACAATTTGCAAGGTAATTGAATAGGCGTGTTTTCGTAATGGATCCGCCGAAGTCTGTACTGGTCGTCTGTGTGATGCAGAACGGGTTAAGATGGAACGAAACAATGCCGGTTTTCATCACAACTTAGTCTTTAGTCACAAAAAAGTAAAACATAGTACCGACCCGTCCATCGGGGCTTGGAGAAATAGATGGGCTGCATGGTGCTTCCACGCAGAGTTGAATCTGACCACATATGAATGCTGGTAAACCGCTTAGAAGGACTATGCCTGCGCAGGCAAAATGGTGTGAGTCAGACCTCCAATGCATATGTCTTTTGGTTTCATTGGGCGACAGGGCTTGAGATGTCATTTCATCGCACTATTGGGTAAGTGTCCCACAAAATTGGAATCAGCGTCTCAAAAATGACCCAAATAGTGTAGACGGGGGCATTAAACCTCAATTCGAACAAACAAAGACAACAAAGTAATGCGAATCAATAGTGACCTTACCTTAGTGACGTGATGATCTAAATATCACACAACAAATGTTTTTTTGTTTTTTTTTTTGTGTTTTTTTTTTTCGATAAAATTACGTACCCAGCCTCTATGATAACAGTACCCACCCCATCTCCCCCCCCCCCCCCCCCCCCCTCAAAAATGTAACCTTGAAATTTATGCTAAGTCGCCCAACTAGAGTCAATATTTTGTTATGTTTACCTGATAAACTGACCAGATTTGCGATAAAATTATGTACCCAGCCTCTATCACAACAGTACCCACCCCCCCCCACCCCTCAAAATTGTAACCTTGGAATTTATGCCAAGTCGCCCAACTAGAGTCAAGATTTTGTTATACTGATAAACTGACAAGATTTGCCCAATATATGACAAAGTTGGTGCAGTATGCCATAGCAACATAAATTGTGACTTGACCTAATTGCCATTTTCAGGAGATGTGGTACAGTCAAACAAAAATGTTTGTTTGTTTCTTTGTTTAATTGTAGGTTAAACGTCCCCGTCAGCACTTTATAGATCATTTTGGAGACGTTGCTTCCAATTTTGTGGGACTTTTACACGAAATTGAGATGACATGACATCTCAAACCCTGTCGCAAAATGAAACTAATAGGGTTTATAAGCATGGGCGGTCCGACTCGTTCCGCTTTGCCTGGGCAGGCTTAGAACCTCTAAGCGGTTTCAGCTCTGCGTGGAAGCATCATGCAGCCCAGCTATTTCTTCCGCCTTCGGGCCCCGATGGGCGGGGGCCCTCAAACAAAAATTGAGAAATCTTTGAACCCGGGTGAACTTAGATATATTTTGGCTCAAATTGGACGAATTTTTTTACGGCTGTGACCTTAAAAATGAGGTCAAGTCCACCAAACATAAGTACTGTTTACACCCATCACAGTAATACAACTATGCAAGTTTGGTAAGAATTTATCCAATGGTTAAGGGGAATGGATATATCTTCAAGGGAGGCAACTATTGCAAAAGTTTTTTTTTGTCTCCCATGTCAATAGGGGTCAACTCTTAAAGGAAATAATTTGCTCCTCGGGAGGAAATTCTTTCCGTTAAGAGTAGACCCTTTTTTTCAGTGGGAGCGAGTTTACAGAAAAGCGAATAGGAAGTCCCGAAAGTTGTCTACCTTTGAACAAATGGCGGAAAGATATGCCATGTGTTCTTATTCCCCTTGAACGTTTTTGGGTCGATTGTCTTTCGACCCTAAATTACTATGCGCAGTAGCTTTTCGTTGTTGATGTCCACGTGACTTTCAAAGATTAGGTAACGGTTATCGTTTATAGCCGCGCTTTTCTTGTCCGTTATCCGTAGAATTTAGACCGGACACGTGTTGAGCAATCAAACTGCGTAGACCCAGTCAGAACCCGGCGCCCGATCATTGTCTGCACTGTTTGCATAAAATACAAGAATTTAAAGATTGTATCTCCATTAAGGACCATTTTCCTAGCTCGGATACAATCGACCCGCTACGCCCCCGCCCATCGGGGCCTGGAGAAATAGATTGGGCTGCACGTTACTTCCGCGAAGAGCTGAAACCGATCATACTTGAGTACTGGTAAACAACTTAGGTCTAAGCCTGCTCAAGAAAAGTGATGCGAGTCGGACCGCTCCTTAAACCCTAGCGGTTTATATAGGCGGTAGGGCTTGAGATGTCATTTCACCTCAATGCCGGGTAATAGCCCCCCCCCCCAAAAAAAAAAAAAAAAAAAAGAAAGCAACGTCTCCAAAATGACCTTAATAGTGTTGACAAGGACGTAAAACCTCAACTAAAAAAATCGATTCGCTAGTGTTTAATGTAGCGTTACGAAAACACGCCTACACAAATACATTGTTATTTTTACCGAAGAAAAAACGAAAATTTTAAGATGAACAATTGTGTTATTTTTCTGATTTCTGCTCAAAATACAGATTGTGGGTACACGTTAGAACCGCCTCATCGAGGCGGTTCTAACGAGTACCCACAATCTATAGTTTAGAGCAGAAATAAGAAAATAAGGTTTACCCCTTTAAACCCCAGTTTTACTGTACAAAAGTGTGGTTCAAGAGGCTCAGAATTTCGTGGTGGTCTTTTTTCATCTCTCATCAGTATACGTATATCAAGAAAATGTGAAAATACTGAAGAAGCTGTTTTAGTGAAAAACATATCCCTTCGTAACAAACATACCAAACTGTAACACAGGTGATTGTCGTCGTCTATTCGTGGAGGAAAAAAGTGGGGGAAAAGTTAAAGCGTCACGCTGATGCAAGTCATGTGCGCAAAGTGGTTGAATTTTGACAATGACGGATCGACTCAAATTGACATCCCTCATGATCACACAATACTTGTTGCAGTAATTTGTGAACGTGGCTTGAAGAAAGGTAAGGAATAATTTAAAATCAATTTTAAAATATTTATCTCTCAAAGTATTTTCAAAATATTAAAAGCAATCCCCAACAGGAAAATTATATACGAAGTTCTAACATTCGAATAAAAATAACTAACTTGGACCAAAGATTCCAGTTACAAAGTACATACGAACTTTAGTTTTCCGGACACCTTTGGAAGCGTGAATATAAAAATCTGATATGGGGTTCAATTGTAGATGGACGTTTTCAGTCCGAGGGATGACCGTGCTGAGCGGAATCGAGGCTTCGCTGAGGTTCCGCTCTGCAAAGTCACCCCGAGAGTTGGAAACGCCCATCTACAACATAACCACAGATTAGTTTCTTTTTCTTCCACAACAACACCGAAAAGTTTCATTTTAATTTATTTAACGTTTTATTTTTCGTCAGTTTACCTGGGTAAGATCACCAGCGTAAGATAGAATTTCTATCCCAGGCTTAAAACCATGGATTTCATCACGTGAACATGTCCGTGAAATAAAGACCCCTAAACCCCACTTTATATAGAGAAACCTGGGGTTTACTGGGGTAAACATTATTTTCCTCATTTCTGCTCCAAGACATAGGTTTTGGGTACTCGTTAGAACCGCCTCAATGAGGCGGTTCTAACGAGCACCCAAAACCTATGATTGAAGTATAAATAAGAAAAATATCACACATTTTCATCAGAAAATTTGCATTTTTTTTTTTTTTTTTTTTTTTTTTTGAGGTTTGAAAAATGCACTATATCACACGGATGTGTTACCGTAATGTCCATACTTGCAAGAAAATTTGTTCTAGACAGTGCTTCCTCCAGCCACAGCTTCACGCCAACAAGTCCACCATTTTGGACATACCAATGGCGCCATATGGCGCACGGATATGTTATCGAAATGGAGTCATAATCATTACGCCATCTCAGGTGGTATTATTGGGAAAATATTTACACGGGTGGACATCAAAGGAGCTAACGTAATTTTGTTCCCACGACACACCATAGTTCCTAGGACCTGAAAATTGTAAACAAAGGTAGGTATTTTTGTGTATTTTGATTTATTGTCGAAGAATGAGGGTGTAATATAAAATTTCGGCGATGCTATTCCATGTGAATATGATTAGCCTTTCTAAGCAGGTCTAAAGAAATATTGAAAAAAAAAAAAATCGTTGCCGAAAGTAGGCGACCGTAACAAAAAATCGAACACAAGGTTCTCTGACTCTAGATTTATGTTAACATAATTCTTACAGTTACCAAAAGATTATCATTTAAAAACTCTTTCTGGTAATTAATTAAATATTTTATTTGGATAAATTATGAGATTAATGCCCATTTTATTCAAGCACCGTTGACAAATTATGCAAGATTTTCATATTTTTACATGTCTGAAATCATATACTGTTATTAGAAATCGTTGACTGGATGTATAAATTTGTAGAAAATGGCAATTTGGCGGAAGGTTTTGCTTTTATTCACAGTTAATCTGCGGTTTAAAATCTCTTGAATTCCAGTTGTTTTCTGTCGATTACGGCCCGCGGTAACCCTCCAATAAGATAGATAATCCTGTACTGACCAGATGTGTGATGTCAAGGCACAATCTATCTATCTATCTATCTATCTATCTATCTATCTATCTATCTATCTATCTATCTATCTATCTATCTATCTATCTATCTATCTATCTATCTATCTATCTATCTATCTATCTATCTATCTATCTATCTATCCTGCCTACGCCCTTTCGGGCATTTTCGGCATTTTCTGTGTCTGGTTAATAACTGTCTTCTTCCTGGGTGGGTTCTTATTTTTCTTAGTTCTACTCTAAACTTTGGATTGTGAGTACTCCTAAGAACCGCCTTGATGAGTTGAGCAGAAATAAGAAAACTATAACAATTCGTCATCTTAAAATGTACGTTTTATTCGGCGGTAAAATTTTCAAAGTATGTGTATAGGCTGGCAAATTAAGTGGCCAAATGCCAATCAATGAGGATGTCACGGCGCCCACGAGACAAGCAGACTAAATTCGACTACTCACTACACCAGCATACAAACCGCAAAATATCTTTGCATCACCATCATTGGCAATTTCGATTGTGATCAACAAATTTCGGAGATTACATCGAAGAAAACTAGGACATTAGGATTTCTTATAGACGTTATTTGGCTTTTGCACGTAGGCAGACAAAGGATGTTGCATTGGTTCGACCTCAACAGGTTGAGAAGGTTCAAAGGACGGCTGCGGAGATGGCAGAACAAAAGTAGAGTAATGAGCTGGATTGGCCATCGCTGGAAGCCCGTCGTGAGCGGTCTTCTTTAACCGTCTTCTGTAAGATACACTCTTAAAACAGTATCTCTGAATAAAGATAATACTTGACCCCTGTAACTAGTTCAACTCAAAGACGGGTATCAAAAGTAAACTAAAAGTCAATATCGTAGGTATCTGGCCTATAGTGATGCCCTGAGAAGAATTCCTTCTTTCCCAGAACTATTCCTTAGTGGAATAGTCTTCCTTCCTCTGTAGTAAATGCCAAAATTGCAGAAGAGTTCAATGCCCGTATGGTAAAGATTGGGACTCAGAGGTATACGTTTTAGTCCACATCTGTAACAGATTGCAAATACTTTTAAGAACTCATCCCATGATTTCTTTTGCTAAATTTAGCGAACCACCTAACTGAGGTAATGGCCAAATGTGTCAGACGCAGTATCTGATAGACTCGTGGGAACTAGAGTGTGTTTTGGGAGCTGCCGCGATGATTTGGGAGCTACTACGCCTGAAAATTTTCGGTAAAACCCCTTTACTTTACATTACATGGACTGATCAATTGTTTTCTTTTACATCTAAATGATGAATGAGGGCTGCCATACCCCGAATATGCGCCAAAGGATCTCGTTCTAAGCGAAAACTTACAAAACAATTGCTTCATTCATTCGTACTGACATACAACTAAAGTCAGATAACCCTGTGCTCGATTTTGTTACTGTCGCCTACTTTCAGCAACGATTTTTTAATTATTTCTTTCGGCCTGTTAAGAAAGGAAAATCATTTTAACATTGAATTGCATCGCCGAATTTTTATATTATTCTCTCATTCTTCTACACACACGGGTATATACCTGTGTTTACCATTTCCAGGTCCTGGGAACTATCACGAGAGTTCCCAGATGTCTCGTGGGAACAAAATTACGTTAACGCGATTTCGCGATAGCTCCCCCGAGGTGATCCTAGTGCCTACACACAACGTACATTTCCTCGATAAAATAAGACAAAATCTTCCGAATTGTAAGCTGTTAGCTGGAGCCGTATAAAGACTTTTCCAGGGACTCATGTTAACCCTTTTTGTACCAAATGAAATCTTCCCCCCTGATATATAACATGAGTTCATTTCAAAATATAGGGATGTCAGCTTGCGTTTTCTTCAAAATTTATTTGGAAAATGACTGAACTTTTAGCAAACAGTGGAGGCCCTGATCAGACGCCGCGTTCTGCGGCGTCTGATCTGGGCCTGTGCTGTTTGCCAACTACCCGTTTTGGGGTTTCTAGTACCAAATGGGTTAACCCTTTACCCCTGCATAATTAAGTTAGCCACACCCAATTCTGACTTTGAACCAGTCAGATTACATGGTGTAATTTATTGCTGCAAAATCACAACAATGTCAACAATGTACGAGTAGTTCCTGATCAGATGTCTTCTTCAGAAGCAAACTGGTCTGGATCTACACTGTTTGCAAAGGTAGGTGCTGTTGTGAACAGCAAGATAAGGGTTAACATGTCCAAACAAAAATCAAACAACCACAGAGATGAAACAACGATGAGGATTCGACAGCAAGAAACCACTGAAATGTTGGAGCAAAAGCAAACCAACAGTTAGACTTCGATGGGCCCGGCCAGAGACAGCGCATCAGGTACCAACCACCTAAGCCTTTACGTTGGAACCGTCATAGAATCTGAGGCCTGACCCACCGGCGTGCAATTAAAGAGGGAAGCAAAATTGTCAACCGTGATTGGGTTAACTACCATGCATGCAGTCTGTCGTATAACATTTATGTTGTACCCAATTTTTTTTATATCGAAGAATGAGTTTACGAAATTGGGTACTGAAGTCATTGCGGTTATATATTTTTTCTGAAGTTATATACTAAGTCACCATAAATTTCGGGTCCTGATAGACCTTGTTGCAGAAGAGAGTTAAGTCCAATATTGAATTTTGAAATTAAATCAGAATGACGTCTATAAAATTTTGAAAAGGCTTTTCGTAGTTTATATGGTACCGATAAGCCTGATTAAGAAGTTTAGCCGTTAACAATTTATTACGAGTGTTGAAGTCAGTTACATGACTACACACTCTAGCAAATCGAATTAATTGCGAAATATAAACGCCATAGGATGGCGCACGAGGAACATCACCATCCAAAAAAAGGGAAATTTACAACCTCAAAATCAAAATCATCGCGTTTATCATAAATTTTGCAAGAAACAAACCCATCTACAATAGACAGTTTAGCCTTCTCCACCACAGGTCCATGAAACAGTTTACCAAACGAAATTAGGGAAAGTGAAACCATGTTTAAATTAAAGAAAGCACTCAAGCACCAAGTACTATCTTCTCCATGTGGATTAAACTGTGCTTAATTTGGAATAGCATCCAATATTGAATGTCTATTGTACTATTGTGATCACCGATAGATTGCTTGTATCCTCGGAAGGTTTGTTGCCTGGTTTTGGACGCAAGTCTAGATCGACCCCTGCTGGCTGGCCCGTGGCCACCGAGGGGCTTGTATAATCTGGCCTCCAAAGCTGTCCGATGGGGGACGTGAGAGGACGTGTTGATTTGCGCCTACACGAACCCCTGCACAAACACCCACTCAACCACCTTGACTGGCGAAAATTAACCCTTTTTGTACCAAATGGAATCTTCCTCCTTATATATAACAGGAGTCAATTTCGAAATTTAAGGGTGTCAGGTTGTGTTTTCTTCAAAATTGATTTGGAAAATGGCTGAAATTTTAGCAAACAGCGGAGGCCCTGATCAGACGCCGCGTTCTGTGGCGTCTGATCTGGGCCTGCACTGTTTGCCAGGGTACCCGTTTGGGGGTTTCTGGTACTAAATGGGTTAATATCGGGTACCGCCTCATTCTTTCATGTCCACTCTTTCGACATTTTTCGATGTCTCGGTACATGTTTGACCATCCTCCCACGCCTCGGGGCTTTTTGCTTAAGGTGACTCGAATGAACAAGTCTGCGACCTGTCGAGTTAAGTGCTAACGTTACGTCCAGAACTTGCTCGGTCAGTTCTAATTTTTGCTAAACAAAGAGAGCCTATATTCTAGACTACGTCTGTGATTTTTGGTCAGAATTTGCGACCGTAAAACCGACGATTTACGTCCCAAAATGACAATTTTCCATTCTCATGCATATCCGGTTGTTTTGATAAAAGCTATACTATTTTGCTTACAGGAGCAGGTTCTGAAATCTGCGTAAAAACCAATTTGGCCCCGTCAAGCGATCCTATGCGAGCAACGAAGGTTTAGGCGAGCCTGCGCATCCGCTCAGTCTTGCCAGAACCTTCGCTGCTCGCACATACAAGCAGTGAATCAAGAGGAACCTTCAGACAGAAAGCCATATCCCTGGCCTCTCTGAATGACTGGGCATGCGCAGTTAAAATTTGTCATGACGGAATGCTCGAAGACACAAATTCGCTTGGCGGGGCTCAAATGTCACTGCGGCCAATAATAAGCGGCGTTATGTGGTGACGTCGGATTTCCGACAGTATATCATAGAATATACTGTCGCAAAATTTATCCAATCAGACGTCGTGTTAGACTGTGTTTCGTTTCGAATAACATGTTTTATATTATAATATATTGTTATTTTCTGTGGCACAAAATGATTTTAACCATTATAATGCCGAATGAATTTATTTAGCCACACCCTTTTCTGACTATCAGTCAATTAAATTCCTTGATATTATGTTTCATTCAATTTCACAAACTGAATGACATTGTAGATCCTGATCAGATAGTATATATTAGTATATTCACCATAAACCATAAATCAAAGTAACAAACGATATAGTCACCATAAGTTTTAACTATGTGTTATCCAATGACATTGGAAGTTTGAAGCAACGGACCCAGTTGGGTAAAAAAAAAAAATGACGCTGTTTGTGCTATTATACCTCCGCCTTTTGTGGTAATACCGAAAAAGCGCGAAAATACGTCGCATCTCGAAAACAGGCCTATACCCCCTTGAACCCCACTGATATATAGTAAAACTTGGGTTTACAGGGGTAAACCTTATTTTTCTTATTTCTGCTCCAAGCAGACATCACGTGAACAAGTCCGTGAAATGAAGACCCCCCTATACCCCACATTATATAGAGAAAACTGGGGTTTACGTGGGTAAACATTATTTTTCTTATTTTTACTCCAAGACATAGGTTGTGGGTACTCGTTAGAACCGCCTCAGTGAGGCGGTTCTAACGAGCACCCAAAACTTTTGTTTGCAGTATTAATAAGAAAAATATCACGGATTTTCATCAGAAAAATGGCCATTTTGGAGATGTGAAAAAATGCACTATGTCGCACGGGTGTGTTATCGTAATGAATAGAAAAACTATCACCATTTTTCATCTGAAAATTGTCGTTTTTCGGCGGTAAAATTTACAATGTATTCGTATAAGCGTATTTTCGTAATGGGACATGAGCATACGTCAGCCTGCGTACCAAGGCGCATGAAGAAGTTTCGAGTAAATCGGCATTATAGGAAACGCTCTGATTATACTGCTTAGAGGCTCAGAATGATCTGATTTTATGCTCTGTGCATGCACCAAAAGACACAGCTTCGCATCTTACTGCAACACTAATGGATCATTCAGTTTGTTTGTAACTTTTGAAGGACCCAGTATACACTTTTTGTCAGATCGAGCCGGTCACCTTACCTAACCACACTTATACATAAGCCGGATTAACAAGTACAATGCAGATTCATTGACAACTGTCCTTCTTGAATCAGCGATCGTAGAAAAGATTTCACGAACAGTCTCGCTGACCTGGCAGGTATCGAACCCCTGACCTCATGATCACCAGTCAGACGCACATCCCACTGCGCTACTCGGGCCAACGTCCACAGACTGATTTGAGTCTTCTAAGCGCCTATGTTAGAACCCGGTGCATAAATTAATTTAGTCACACCCATTTACATTTCAACCAATCAAATTACTTGATGTAATTTATTCAAATTCACAAACTAAATGGCAAACCGTGTCGATCCTGATCAGATGACTTCTGAACAGGATCCTAAGGAGCACTTTCTTTTCTTTCAGAGTAGAGCCCTGTTGATAAAGATCCTTAGGAGCAAATTCTTTTTCTTTAAAAGTAGAGCTATTGATACATTAAAGAAGAGAATTTGCTCCTAAGGATCTCCTTTATCAGTAGGGCTCTACTCTTAAAGAAGTAAATTTGCCCCTAAGGATCTTCTTTATCAATATGGCGCTACACTTAAAGAAACAAATTTGCTCCTGAGGATCTCCTTTATCAATAGGGCTCTACTCTTAAAGAAAAGAATTTGCTCCTAAGGATCTCCTTTATCAATAGGGCTCTACTCTTAAAGAAAAGAATTTGCTCCTAAGGGTCTTTTTTATCAATAGGGCTCTACTCTTAAAGGAAAGAATTTGCTCCTAAGGGTCTCCTTTATCAATAGGGCTCTACCCTTAAAGGAAATAATTTGCTCCTAAGGATTTTCTTTATCAACGGGGCTTTAGCCTTAAAGAAAAGCATTTGCTACTAAGGGTCTCCTTAATCAATAGGGATCTACCCTTAAGAAGAGAATTTGCCCCTAAGGATCTTCTTTATCACTAGGGCTCTACCCTAAAATGAAAAGAATTTGCTCATAGAAATCTTCTTTATCAATAGGGCTCTACACTTAAAGAAAATAATTTGCTCGTAAGGATCTTCTTTATCAATGGGGCTCTACCCTTAAAGAAAAGAATTTGCTCCTTAGGGTTTCCTTTATCAATAGGGCTCTACCCTTAAAGAAAAGAATTTGCTCCTAAGGATCTTCTTTATCAATGGGGTTCTAACCTTAAAGATAAGAATTTGCTCCTAAGGATCTTCTTTATCAATAGGGCTCAACACTTAAAGAAAAGAATGTGCTCCTAAGGATCTTCTTTACCAATGGGGCTCTACCCTTAAAGAGAAATATATGCTCCTAAGGATCTTCTTTATAAATGGGGCTCTACCCTTAAAGAAAAGCATTAGCTCCTTAGGGTCTCCTTTATCAATAGGGATCTACCCTTAAAGAAAAGAATTTGCTCCTAAGGATCTTCTTTATCAATAGGGCTCTACACTTAAAGAAAAGAATTTGCTCCTAAGGATCACCTTTATCAATAGGCCTCTACTTAAAAAAAAAAAAAAAAAAAAAAAAAATTGTTCCTAATGTCTTTTATCAATAGGGCTCTTCTCTAAGAGAAAGGAATCTGGTCCTTAGTGTTGCCTTTATCAAATTGTCAATAGGGCTCTACTCTTAAATGAACGAATTTGCACCTTAGTGTCTCCTTTATCAATAGGGCTCTACCCTTAAAGCTTAAAGAAAAGAATTCGCTCCTAAGGATCTTCTTTTATCAATATGGCTCTACTCTTAAATGAAAGCATTTGCTCCTTAGGGCCTCCTTTATCAATAGGGCTCTACCCTTAAAGAAAAGAATTAGCTCCTAAGGATCTTCTTTATCAATTGGGCTCGACCCTTAAAGAAAAGAATTTGCTCCTAAGGATCTTCTTTATCAATAGGGCTCTACCCTTAAAGAAAAGAATTTGCCCCTGAAGATCTTCTTTATCAATAGGGCTCTACACTCTACACTTAAAGAAAAGAATTTGCTCCTAAGGATCTTCTTTATCAATAGGGCTCTACTTTTAAAGAAAACAATTTGCTCCTAAGGATCTCCTTTATCAATAGGGCTCTACTCTTAAAGAAAAGAATTTGCTCCTAAGGGTCTCCTTTATCAATAGGGCTCTACTCTTAAAGGAAAGAATTTACTCCTAAGGGTCTTTTTTATCAATAGGGATCTACCCTTAAAGAAAAGAATTTGCTCGTAAGGATGTTCTTTATCAATAGGGAGCTATACTTAAAGAAAAGAATTTGCTCCTAAGGATCTCCTTTATCAATAGGGCTCTACTCTTTTTGAAGAGAATTTGTTCCAAAGGATCTCCTTTATCAATAGGGCTCTACCCTTAAAGAAAAGAGTTTGCTCCTAAGGATATTCTTTATCAAAAGGGCTCTACCCTTAAAGAAAAGAATTTGCTCATAGAGATCTTCTTTATCAATAGGGCTCTACACTTAAAGAAAATAATTTGGTAATAAGGATCTTCTTTATCAATGGGGCTCTACCCTTAAAGAAAAGAATTTGCTCCTTAGGGTTTCCTTTATCAATAGGGCTCTACCCTTAAAGAAAAGAATTTTCTCCTAAGGATCTTCTTTATGAATGGGCTTCTAACCTTAAAGATAAGAATTTGCTCCTAAGGATCTTCTTTATCAATAGGGCTCTAGACTTAAAGAAATGAATTTGCTCCTAAGGATCTTCTCTATCAATGGAGCTCTACCCTTAAAGAAAAGAATTTGCTCCTAAGGAACTTCTTTATAAATGGGGTTCTACCCTTAAAGAAAAGCATTTGCTCCTAAGGGTCTCCCTTATCAATATGGTTCTACCCTTAAAGAAAAGAATTTGCTCCTGAGGATCTTCTTTATCAATAGGGCTCTACACTTAAAGAAAAGAATTTTCCTCCTATGGATCGCCTTTATCAACAGGGCTCTACTCAAAAAAAAAAAAAAAAAAAAAAGAAAAGAAAAAAGAAATTGTTCCTAATGTCTTTTATCAATAGGGCTCTTCTCTAACAGAAAGGAATCTGGTCCTTAGTGTTACCTTTATCAAATTGTCAATAGGGCTCTTCTCTTAAATGAACGAATTTGCTCCTTATTGTCTCCTTTATTAATAGGACTCTACCCTTAAAGCTTAAAGAAAAGAATTTGCTCCTAAGGATCTTCTTTTATCAATATGGCCTTACTCTTAAATGAAAGCATTTGCTCCTTAGGGTCTCCTTTATCAATAGGAGGCCTACCCTTAAAGAAAAGAGTTTGCTCCTTAGGGTCTCCTTTATCAATAAGGCTCTACTCTTAAAGAAAAGAATTTGCTCCTAGGGATCTTCTTTATCAACAGGGCTCTACCCTTAAAGAAGAGAATTAGCCCCTAAGGATCTTCTTTATCAATGGGGCTCTATCTTTAAAGAAAATAATTTGCTCCTTAGGGCCTCCTTTATCAAAAGGGCTCTACTCTTAAAGAAAAGAATTAGCTCCTAAGGATCTTCTTTATCAATTGGGCTCGACCCTTAAAGAAAAGAATTTGCCCCTAAGGATCTTCTTTATCAATAGGGCTCTACCCTTAGAGAAAAGAATTTGCCCCTGAGGATCTTTTTTATCAATAGGGCTCTACACTTAAAGAAAAGATTTTGCTCCTAAGGATCTTCTTTATCAATAGGGCTCTTCTCTTAAAGAAACGAATTTGCTCCTAAGGATCTCCTTTATCAATAGGGCTCTACTCTTAAAGAAAAGAATTTGCTCCATAGGATCTCCTTTATCAATAGGGCTCTACCCTCAAAGAAAAGAATTTGCTCCTATCAATAGGGCTCTACACTTAAAGAAAAGAATTTGATCCTATGGATATTCTTTATCAATAGGGCTCTACTAAAAAAAGAAAAAAAAAAAAAAAAATTGCTCCTAAAGTCTTTTATCAATAGGGCTCTTCTCTGAAATAAAGGAATGTGCTCCTAAGGGTTACCTTTATCAAATTTTCAGTAGGGCTCTACTCTTTAAGAAAAAGAAATTGCTCCTTAGTATTTTCTTTATCAGGCAGGTGCGGGTCCATCAGGTACAGCTGTTATAAAGTCGCATGTTATCCTTTAGCAGTGTGGACCGTTATAGAGGCATGCATGTACCCATGTAACAGACTAACAGTGCAGAACAAGAACAGGCGAGAGCTGTCTCATTAGGGTCTACACTGTGTCATCCTGCAAAATGATTTTTAACCCTTTTAGTACCAAATGGAATCTTCCTCCTTAGGAAGTCCATTTCAAAAATTAGGCGTGTCAGGTTGTGTTTCCTTCAAAATTTATTTTGGAAATGGCTTAACTTTTTGCGAAAAGTGTATGCCCTGATCAGACACCGCGTTCTGCGACATCTAATCTGGGCCTGCACTGTTTGCCAGGGTACCCGTTTTGGGGTTTCTGGTACTAAATGAGTTAATCAACCTCCTACTTGCAAGAATGAATAAATTCAAGTTCAAAGATGGGAGACTATTTCAGAAACCAAGGGGTGATAGTGTTTGTTTGTTTTGAGGTTTAACTCCCCCACCGACGCCCCACCCCCTAAACACTATACATGCCATTTCGGAGACCTTGCTTTCAATTTTGTAGGATTTTTACCCGACATTGAGATGAAATGGCATCTCAAATCCTGTCGCCAAATAAAACCAATACGGCTGTGATGTACATGCAAAGCTTATTAAACGATAATTTCTCTGACTTTGTTCATGTTTGTGTCTTTCAGGACGATGTCGCCAATCCTCGTAGCTCTGTATCTTTTGTCGTTGTCATACGGCATAAATGGGCAAGGAGAATCAAGTGGCAGTAGCTCATCAGCGGGTGCAACATCTCATAGCTCCACGGGGACTGGGACACATAGCGCATCCATGTACGCACCTGGTGCACCACCAGTTGGACTGTCTTCGATATACGGTACACCAGGAATTGGGATGGCTGGAGGAGGCTCACCAATGAGTTTTATGCCTATGGTACCCGGAGGAATATCTGGAGCGCCAGGCAGTGAGGGAGGTATGCCTGGTACTGCGGGCTATATGGCAGGCGCGGGTATGCCCGGTTCTGCGGGCCATATGACAGGCGCGGGAATGCCCGGTACTGCGGGCCATATGACAGGCGCGGGAATGCCCGGTACTGCGGGCCATATGACAGGCGCGGGTATGCCAGGTACAACGGGCTTTATGACAGGTGCGGGTATGCCAGGAACTGCGGGCCATATGACAGGCGCGGGTATGCCAGGTACAACGGGCTTTATGACAGGTGCGGATATGCCAGGTACAGCGGGCCTTATGACAGGAGCGGGTATGCCAGGCTTGGCGAGCTATATGCCAGGTGTGGGAATGCCAGGTGCGAGTATGCCAAGCATTCCAGGCTTAACAACAAGTGCGGGTATGCCAGGCATGCCGGGTCATGTTGCAGGTGCGGGTATGCCAAGCATGTCAGGCTATACGGGAGTTGCGGGTATGTCAGCGATGCCAGGTCATACGGGTGCAGTTACGTCAATAACGGGACACGGGGCAGTGACGGGCACTGGAGCAGGACCATCGATTGGAGGATTCGCGCCGCCATATCATCAAGGGTCTTCCCGACCTAGAGTAGACACAGCAGCTTCAAGAGCAGGTCACGGAGCATCCGGTGCAGCTGTGTCAGTAGGAAGTAGGCCACCGTATACAATTGGAACAACAGGGCATACCGCAGGAGCCGTGCCTTCCACACGTACTTCTTTTGGAACATTTGGTCATGGCACATCAGTTGGTGCTGGCGCACATGCGGGTGCTGGGTCGACACACAGTGGTGTCGGGACCGGGTTCGGAGCTGTACCAGAAACGCATGGAATGGGACATGTAAGCGCTTCTTCACGATTTCTGGGCGCTGATCCTATGATGTCTCGAATAGGAACAGGAATGGACAGAGCGGGACATGCATATCATGGACATTCTGGAATGTCTGGGGTCACTCCAGGAGGGTCAGCCGCTGGAGCGGTTCGTATGCCTCGGGTTTACAACATAGGTGGCGAACCAGGATTTATGTCCATATCGAGAGTAAGGTTACCGATAATGGGAGGAGCAGGTGCGGGTAGGCCCTACGCTGATGGAATCGGACCTCAGGGACGACTTGCAATGCACGGTCACGGTAGTATGTTTGGAATGCATGGAGGCGGCATGCATGGAGGCCATCACGGAATGGTCGGCGGGATGCACGGGTCATATGGAGGCCATCCACCGTACCTTTTCCGGCCGGGAATGTTTTGAGCCTTCATTGTTCGTAGCCCACTATAAATTGAAATTGTGATTTTACAAACGTTCCAGTTTTAACATATTTATGTGATTTTGGAAAAGCATAAGAAACGTATGGGCGCGCCAAGGAAAAATCCGTCTTCGCGCACGTGCGCTCCAACAGTGACGAAAACGTCAGTCTTTGCACTAACTTATAATTCAAAATTAGAAATTTCTTTGTCTGCGTGAAGAAACTTTCGGTCTAAAGAATCCGCACAGCGTACAGCGAAGACTCTGATCAGACTGCGCGGATGCGCAGTCTGATCTGAGTCTTCGCTTTGCGCAAATGCTCGAAGAGCCATTTTCACTTGGCACATCCAAACAGTAGTGCATTAGAGAGAGAGAGAGAGAGAGAGAGAGAGAGAGAGAGAGAGAGAGAGAGAGAGAGAGAGACAGAGAGAGAGAGAGAGAGAGAGAGAGAGAGATTAACTGCACATTTACTTTAAATAGAGGGTGAATGGCCAGTTCTAGAATATGTCCGGTAGTTTTACAGGGGAGAAAACTTTTGTGACATCTTGTTTGCTCAATTGTTGACCAAGCCTCTCTGAACAAGAAGGAAGGTTACAGTAATAGTTAGACCCTATTGATAGAAGAGGCGAGATATTTTTAAAAGAGTTGACTTGTACAATACCATCTCAAATTTCAAGACTGATGCTAGTCTGCGTAGCTGAGCAGGCCAGTTTGTGGCTTGCCTTGTTGCAAACCCAGAAGAAAGGTTTTATCGTAATTGTTCTGACAAGCAATCGGAGTCCCATACGCTTGAAATATTTTCCGCAAAATCTCTCTAACACCTCTCTCTCTCTCTCACTCTCTCTCTCTCTCTCTCTCTCTCTCTCTCTCTCTCTCTCTCTCTCATGCACTCACGCACGCGCGCACACACACACACCCTCTCTCCCCCTTCGCCGCACAACTCGGCGTCTGATTAATGTCCACACTGCTTACAGCATAGCGAATTTAACGTATTTTGGACAAACGTTTTGTCAATAGCCATTTTTACATGAAATCGTTATTGACAAACGTTCTTCAATAGCCATTTTGATGAGAAATCGCTATTAACGAACGTTTGTCAATATCCATTTTAACGTGAAATCGCTATTGACAAACGTTTGTCACTAGCTTCAAACAGACATTGACAAACGTTTGTTAATAGCCAACATATGTTAAAATGGCTCTTGACAAATTTTTGTCAATTACGGAAGAATACACTTAAGTCACTCGGATATGGTGTCATAAGCAAAATGGATCTGTCCAAACATGTTCCGTAGAATGGTCTATGTGTTATGTATGGGTAAAATGAAACAATATTTTCCAAAACTAATTTACTTTGAAGAAAGCAAAAACATGTCGAAATATTATCACTGCCCCCATTTTTTTTCGCAGTTTCGAGAACTGAAATGTTGAAAAATCCTTAAATAAATTCTGTGATGGGATAAAACGAGTTCGTTTGTGTGTTTTTGTTGAGGTTTTACGTCCTCGTCAACACCGTCTGGGACTTTTATCCGACACTGAGATGAAATGACATCTCAAGCTTGCCCTACCGCCCAGAGAAAACTTTAGGGTTTAACCTATTTAGTACTGGAAACCCCAAAACGAGTAGTTGGCAAACAGCGCAGGCCCAGACCAGACGCCGCAGAACGCGATGTCTGATCAGGGTCTACACTGTTTGCAAAATCTTCAGCCAATTTCCAAATAGGTTTTGAAGACAACACAACACAACCTGACACCTAAATTTTGAAATGGACTCCTGCTATATATAAGGAGGAGGATTCCATTTCATCACGAAAACATGCCTATATAGTTTTGACCCCCTTGAACCCCACTTTTATATAGTAAAACTGGGGTTTCCGGGGGTATAACTTTTTTCCTAATTTCTGCTCTAAAATATAGATTGTGGGTACTCGTTAGAACCGCCTCGATGAGGCGGTTTTAACGGGTGCCCACAATCTATATTTTGAGCAGAAATAAGAAAAATATAACAATTTTTCATCATAAAATTTTCATTTTTTGGGGCAATAAAGGTGGCAATGTATTTGTATAGGCGTGTTTGCGTGATGTCGTACAAAAAGGGTTAAGGGACGGTCAGACTCGCACGAGTTTGCATGGGCTGGCTTAGGCCTTCCGGGTGGTTTACCAGTACACAGATGTTCGGTCGCTTTCAGCTCTGTGTGGAAGCTACATAAAATGGTGCTTCAATAAATTGGCCTGTAGGGAGGCTGAGGTAGTAATTTTCAATTCTACATGCAACCCATTCTAATCTATTTCTCCAAGCCCCGATGGGCGGTGGCACAAAAAAAGGAGTTTAAACTTCTACTTTATACCACAACAGACGTGGGCACAAGGAAGACACCTCCATGTTTCACAGCTCTAAACGTGAAAACTTGAGCTTGCTCTTGTTTCTCTTTAAACTTAGATTTTGAGTGCCCCGGTGGGTGGGGTCGAGCTTGATTTTTTGTGTTCAGCAGGCGTATTAAAGAGTTATGAACGAAAAAGTCAACTCAATAACGGAAATCAGTTTCCATATTTTATGCAAACAGTAAGGGACCTGGTCAAACCCCGCATTCCAAGTTTTGGTCCTTTTTCAATTTCCAACACTCAGACAATGGACCTATTAGTGCTTTCAGCGCTTTGATTCTTTAACCCTTTTTCTTCCTCCTTATATATAGCACAAGTCAATTTAACCCTTGTCCTGCTGAATATTTAAATATGTCACACCCACTACTGATTATCAGCCAATCAGATTACTTGATGCAAATTATTACAACAAATTCATAAACTGGATGGCAAACAATGAAGATCCTGATCAGATGGCTTCTTCAGAAGCCATCTGATCTGGATCTACATTGTTTCAAAGATAAGGCATATCCGGGCTAAGCAGGACAAGGGTTAAAAATATAGGAGAGTGAGGTTGTGTTTTCTTTGAAAATTGTTTGAACAATGGCTGATCTGGTTGCAAACAGTCATCTGGGCCTGCTGTATTTGCCAATTACCCGTTTAGGACTCAGTGGTACTAAATGGGTTAATGTAATATTTTTCGGAGTGTCAGCGTGTCTAAATAGGCATTAAAGAATCTGTGATTATTCTGTAATAAATCAATTGGAATAAGAACATGAAACAAAAAAATCGGTGTTTTGTGACGTCACTGGTGATTCTTTATTGTTAGATGGTGTAATGTCATTTTACTGCATCAACCAGAGGATCAATGGTCCTGAGCCGCTCACCTGAGTGCTGAGAGATTAATGAGCTGATTTCTGAGTAGAAGATTTTTAAAAGGGTTTTTTTACCTTGGCAGACATCTTGGTCATGTGACCTGATAACGGGCCGGAGAAAAATATTTCTGAAGCATTTTTACCATATATGGGCATGGTGGCCATATTGGACATGTGACCAAATTCATATTAATAAATTTTCATTTGATTTTTTTCTAAAAGCTTTCATATGAAATTTGGTTACAAATGGAACAGTGGTTTCTGTGAAAAAAAAGATATGATTTAATTTTCTCATATCTGAATGACCTCGGGCAAAGATCAGAGAATTGCCTTGACCTTTAATACTCAAGTAGTTTCACTCACCCAATTAGCTAACTGCATCTACTTATTTTCAGATCACAAGCTGCAACAGTTTCAGAAAACTACACGTTTTTTTCCATTATTTTTTCCGCATATAAATGTCTATAAATGAAACTTAATTTGACCTTGGCATAACATAAGTCAAGGCCATCGAGGGGTTATCATTTGAGGAAACCGTGATGGGCCCAAGTTTCTCATGCATCATACCAAGTTTCATGTAAATCGGCCGATTGGCTGCGGAGAAGATTTCTGAAGTGTTTTACCCTTTATGGGCATGGTGACCATAGTGGGCATGTGACCAAACCCATATCAATAAAGTTTCATTTTCTTGATTCTATAAGCTTGTATATAAAATTTGGTTACACATAGCCGAGAGGTTTCAGTGGAAAATACGTTTTAATCACCATATCTGAAAGGCCTTATGCCAAGGTCAAGGATTGACCTTGACCTTATTTCTCGTGTAGTTTCATCAACTCATCTACCAATTTGCAGATCAGAGACTGCAATTGTTTTCCAAAAATACACAATTTCGACTTTTTCCCAAACAAAAATCTATGTGACCAAATTTGATCTTGGCGTAAAATGGCCAATCTCATCCGAGAGTCATCATTTGAACAAACTATGATGAGCCCGAGCCCTCAATGCTACACACTACTGTTATAATAATTGGCCCTCTGATTCGTAAGAAAAATATTTTTGGAGGGCTTTTTCCTTATATAGGCATGGTGGCCATCTTGGTCATTGGTAATTAATATTCATTTCTTTGTTCCTACAGGCGTTATTTTATGAAATTTGGTTACAAATGGCCTAGTGATTTCTGGGGAAAATAAGTTTTAATTTTCATATCTGAATGACCGTGGGGCAAGGTCAAATAATGACCTTGGCCTTAAATACTGATGTAGTTTCATCCACCCAATTAGCTACCTGCATCTACCAATATTGAGATCACTCCGAAAAATACACAGTTTTGACTTTTTCCCATAAAAAGTCTATGTGACCAAATTTTACTATGGCGTAAAATAGGTCAAGGTCATCCGAGGGTCATCATTATGAAGGGTTTTTACCACATATGGGCATGGTTGCCATCTAAGTCATGTGACCTGGACCCCGCGAATAAACTTTCGTTTCCAAATCCCAGGGATGCTCCACATGAAATTTGGTTACAATCGGCCGAGTGGTTTCGGAGGAGATGATGTTTGAAAATGTGGAGAGACAGACAACAGACGACAGATGATAGACCGATAACGGAGCGTTGCCATACTATAAGTTCCCCTATGAGCCTTTGGCTCAGGTGAAATAAAAACAAATAAAAGACTTAAATGCCTGACTTTGGTGAGGTAGCCAACAGTTGGGAGAATTTGATGGAAACAACAAAATTATTGTCGATTTTAGTGTGTTACAATCGAAATAGCTGAACCGGGCTTGACTAAAAACAGTAATGTAGCATAATGTAGCAAAATGTACAGTAATTCACAGTAGTGTACAGTAATGTTAAGTAATCCACAGTAATATTTAGTAATCCACAGTAATGTGCAGTAATGTACAGTAATGTAGTTTACTAAAAGCAGTAATGCAGAGTAATCCACAGTAGTGTACAGTAATGTAGAGCAATGTTCAGTAATGGGCGGCTGTATTTAATTTATTTGTTTATTTTTTATTGATCTTTGATTTTACTTTATTGATTTTTCAAGTTGTAGATAAGTTATATTTAGATATGAAATATGCCTATTCATTGAAAGTGGTTCTTTTCATAGTCTCGAACCAAATGGAGTTGTTTTCGAAAAAAAGAAAGGGACGAAAATTTCAATTAAGAATATGCATTATCTACATCGGCTACTGAGTAAAGGCGTTTTCTGTCTGTAAAAGGGATGATTTTTTTTTCAAACACCAACAACCATGCAGTATAGGCCCTTGTAAATCAGACTTTATATATTGATTCAAGACAGATTTATGTAATTGCTAGCCAATTAGAAGCCACGATATATAAATTCAACAGCTATACGCAAAGTGTAACAATTTTTCATTCGAAAAAAAAAAACAAAAAAAAAAAAAACATTTTATACTGATGAATTCTTCCGTTGCTATATTTTGTACAAGTACATTTGTCATATAAGGGGAGTCAGGCCTATTTTTCGATTTTATTTGATTTTTGATGCAAAATTATTTTAGCGAATAGTGCAGGCCCTGATCAGACGCCGCGTTCTGCTGCGTCTGATCTTGGTATGCACTGTTTGCCAAGGTACTCCTTTTTGCGTTTCCCGCACACAGTGGGTTAAGCGAATAAAGTGAATAAAGGCAATATTTTGCATAGGCGTGTCGACGTAAATGCTGAAAAAAGAGTCACAGCCTATTCATAGACTATATTCTTTATGGGTGTTAAGTACTAGACAGCATTTTTTATTGATCCCGTGTTTAGAATGCCAATAAAGATCTCTAACGATTTGAACGCCTCTTCCCATTTGTCTAAGCTGAATAATAATAAATAATAATAATTAAATGCGCAAGGAGCATAACATTATGAAGGTGATACATGTAACGTTAATAGGAATTAGTATACATATAGTGCAATTTGAAGATATTTTGTTTCAATAGAGAGAGAGAGAGAGAGAGAGAGAGAGAGAGAGAGAGAGAGAGAGAGAGAGAGAGAGAGAGAGTGAGAGAGAGAGAGCAGGCCATGCAATAGCTTTTCACTTCTGTCCGAGAAATTCAGATTTTTCTTTCTTTATTTCTTTCTTTTTTTATTTTTCTTTTTTTGCAATGTGTTGCCGCGAAGGTAATTCTTATCTACAATACCGTGTAAATGATTTATCAGTACAATTTACCATGCCTATTTAAATTATAAGGTCAGGTGTACTAATTATATTTGCATAATGCTCTTTAAATCGAAAACGTCTTCTATTAATAAGCATTCTCGACCTTCCATGGTCTGCATTATTTTTAATGATATTTCTAAAGCGCGTTGTGTTTACATTACGTTAACAAGTCCGTGAAATGAATACCGCCTTAAACTCCACTTTATATAGAGAAAACTGGGGTTTACGTTGGTATACATTATTTTTTTTCTGCTCCAAGACATAGGTTGTGGGTGCTCGTTAGAACCGCCTCTAGGGTTTACGTGGGTATACATTATTTTTCTTATTTCTGCTCCAAGACATAGGTTGTGGGTGCTCGTTAGAACCGCCTCCTAACGAGCACCAACAATGTATGGTTGGAGTATTTTTTTAAAAAAAATATCACAAATTGTCATCGGAAAAGTAGCCGTTTCGGAGATATGAAAAATGCACTATGTCACATGGGCGTGTTATCATAATGACTTTTCGGCGTGTCTTGAGGCTTAGGAATATGCAGTGTTGTCAAAATTGAAAATTAAATAAAAGCGTGCGTTACAAATTAAAAAGTATAAACCAAAAACAAACAAAAAAAAAAAAAAAAAAACCAGAAAGAAAGAGTGATGCTAATGACGGTTTTCTAAATGGGGCAGTGCAGTTTTAGGAATAAGTGCCAGCTTGGAGTTTTGGAGGCTTCCAGACCCCATAAGGTGATAAGTACTCTCAAGTACCTGTGAATTGATTGTTGGCGGCAGTTGATATGATCATACCATTATGGTGGGTTGTAAAACTGGGTCCATTGTTTACCTGTTTCTTATTCTATATGTAGACTGAACATATTTGTTGTCCATATAGCTGAGATCTTGCAACTGAATGTTCAAACATTCGGATTATCTTTATTTCTTGTCTGAAACATATTATTTGGTGGCCCTTTCGAAATTGATGGGAGTCCGATGGATTTATTTTTTTTGGCAAGCGATAAGGGCTCTGATCAGACGCCGCGTTCTGTGGCGTCATGGTCCTCGGCGTCTGATCTCGGCCTACACTGCTTGTAAATTGGTTAAACAGCTTATTCCATCAGAACATAATAAATCAGGTAAAACCCTTAACATACAGTAATACCGCTATTAAGACCAGCTAAAATTAAGACATATTCTTCTTTAAAAAACACAGACACAGTTGAAAGTTTCAGTTTTTCTACCTTTGTGTTTTCTATACTTTATGTAATCTAGTATGAGACAACCCCTGGGACTGTTCAAATGTGGCATGTGGGACAATTGTAATCCGCCTATTACCTGTGTCCGATTTAAACCGCGCGACAAAGTGTATAGAAATTAATAGGGCATATGAATCTAAGACATGATTGAAAAAATGCTAGGCTAGATAGCGAAAATGTGATTGGAAATTATGAAAATTCAATCTTTTATCTTAATTTTGATTATAATTTTATATTTTTTAAATAAAATTTAAACTGGTCAATTTTGAAATGAAAATAGGACCATTCATCTCGTGCACCTCTCGTTTACTTCAATAGAAAATTAACAAAAACTCACGGGGGTGTCTGTTTTTATACTGTAATAATTAAATTATAAAATACGTTGTTAGAAATGTGACTTTAGATTCTAGAACAAAAATGATTTTTCTTTCCAACAGTATCAAATAATTGAAGATCAAATAAAAACAAAGTTGGTCATTTTCAGGTTGTTTTCTTGCCATTTTCAGTACTTTTAGCCGTCTCTCCTCATTGTATCTATTTATAGCTATCGGTTCTCATATTACGCGATTATCGGATTAAATCGGAAATTTCCGGGTTTTAGCTGGTTTAAGACGAATGTCAAAGTGAGCTGCTAAAAACATGTTAATGACATTTAATGCTGAAATAATTTTATTTTTATTTCGTCTTATTTATATATTTACTGTTTTTGATTTTTTTCTTGTTTAATATATTTTTCTGCAAGTGACTGATGCGCAATTAACAAACACTTCATATTGTTTACAAAAGAAGAAGAAGAAAGAAAAAAACTTTAATTATTGATTTTTTTTTTGACTAGCGAAAATATATTGATTTCAGTGATTTTTTTTTTATTATTTATTTATTTTTCGGGTACTTCACACACTTAATTGGCAATTGTTGCTAATTACTGCCAATCATGCCGGTTGTGGAAATACTACTTAAGCCCTTAGGTACTTTTTCTGATCAGAGTCTACTTTGTGCGAAAGATCCAATGCTTCTTCATGCAGCAAGAGAAGTCTAGGATGCGCACGCTGATGTGATTCTTTGCTGGGCACACGTAAAAATGAAAATTTTCAGATAAATATCCGGATATTTTTCATATTTCTGCTCAAAACATAGATTTGGTACTCGTTAGAACCGCCTCTGTGAGGCGGTTGTACTCGTTAGAACCGCCTCTGTGAGGCGGTTCTAACGAGTACCCACAATCTATGTTTTTGAGCAGAAATAAGAAAAATAATGTCCAATCTGCATCAACTCCTTTGACACGCGCACGATAAAGAACATAATTTTCCAGCAGTGGCAGTATCCTACGCTCGAAATATGGCTGGAAAGTTGTTGCCTTTTGAGATATTACGTCTTTTGCCTTCTGAACTCAAGCCCCGACATTTCGACGGGAATGTGATAAATATTACATTCATCATCATTTTTGGCACAAAAATAAAATGGGAATGGCGGGTATAGTATAGTAAATATAAAGTAAATGGTCTTAAAATGTCCATTTGCAAAAGACATATACACCGTGGTGAAGAGCTGTGCCGATGTAATATTAAAATTTAATGGCATCACGAAAACACGCCTATATAATTTTGCCCCCTTGAACCCCACTGTTATATAGTAAAACTGGAGTTTACAGGGGTAAACTTTATTTTTCTTATTTCTGCTCTAAATATAGATCTTGGTACTCGGTGAGGTGGTTCTAACAAGTATCCACAATTTATATTTTGAGTATAAATAAGAAAAACATCACAATTTTTCAGCGTAAAACTGATTATGTGCGTTTTTTTTGTGTGTTTTTTTCGACGGTAAAATCTACAATGCATTTGTATAGGCGTGTTTTCGTAAATTATTACAAACAAAAATAAAATGCCGTGGTAAAATAAACAATCGTCATCACGCAAACACGCCTATTTAATTTTGATTCCCTGTAAACCCCACTTTTATAAAGTAAAATGTGGGTTTACAGCGTTGTACATTCTTTGTTATTTCTTAAATTATATATTGTGGGTACTCGTTAGAACCGCCTCGACGAGGTGGTTCTCACAAGTACCAACAATCTATGTTTTGAGCAGATATATATAAAAATATCAGGCTTTTTTATATCTGACAATTTTCTCTCTTTTTTTTTGGGGGGGGGGGTTGATAAAATTTCCAATATATTTGAATATGATTGTTTTCGTAATGTGGCCACCCAATCCACCAGCAACAGGGGAATTTGTTTGATTTGAGGTTTAACGTCCCCGTCAACACAGTATATGTCATTTTGGAGACGTTGCTTCCAATTTTGTGGGGTTTTTACCCGACATTGAGATGAAATGACATCTCAAGCCCTGTCGCTCAATGAAACCAATAGGGTTTATAAGCATGGACAGTCCGACTCGCATCGCGGTTCCTCCTCTAAGCGGTTTACCAGTCCTCGTGTGCGTTCGGTTTCAGCTCTGCGTGGAAGCATCATGCAGCCGTTCTATTTCTTCAAGCCCCGATGGGCGGGGGAACAGGGGAATGACAAACATACATGACATCACATAACATAACATTGTCAGTTACAGGCCAGACAGACAGATCAGTAATACATCACTAGTGAATGGGGCTGTGGCCGCGATGTGCTTTTAATCATGTTTGTTTGATTTGAGGTTTAACGTCCCCGTCGTCACTGTAAAGGTCATTTTGGAGACGTTGCTTCCAATTTTTGGAACTTTTATCCGACACTGAGATGAAAAGACATCTCAAGCCCTGTCGCCCAACGAAACCAATAGGGTTTATAAGCATGGACGATCCGACTCGCACCGCTTTGCCTGGGCAGGCTTAGATCCTGTAAGCGGTTTACCAGTACCGGTGTGCAGTTTGATTTCAGCTCTGCGCGGAAGCATCATGCAGCCCATCTATTTCTTCAAGCCCCGATGGGAGGGGGCCGGCAGTATATACCATAGGTCCTGAGCAATCTACAGGTTCTGAGCAATCTATCAAAATGGTATCACTGCATAGTATGAATCAAGGTTGAGAGATCGATAAATTTACCGAAATAAAGTCGCTCTCTCTCTCTCTCTCTCTCTCTCTCTAAGACGAAAATTTGTGATATTTTATGCTTTTTAGCTGAATTAAAAAATATTACAACCTCGCTGAGACCGTTTTCGCAAGTACCCAATGTCGAATCCACGCAAAGTTTAAATGGCCTCTTTCAGTTGAACATTTGTGATACTCCACAGACTATGGATTCTCAATAATTAGGCGGTTCTACTTGTTTTTGGGGCCGAAAATACAAACCTGTGGGTGGCCCTGCAGATACCACTTTTCTCTGAAACATTGTGTAAGAAACCAGCAAACTGATAAGCGTTACAGCTGACCAGTATAACAACATAAATTAGAGCCCTCAACAGGCAATAAAAGTCAGGTTAATGGATATTTCTCTGGAATAACTGATTAAGCATTTAGATAGCCGTGGTCGATCTTTAACGAACTTTACAGGAGTATTAATAGCCTGGGCTTGTTTATCTTATGAAACTTAATTGGGCGAGTACATGATGCTATGGCTTCTAAGCGACTTAAAAAAAATCCACCCGAAAAGCTGCATGTCAAAACGTCTAGCTTGACTTGACTTGATAGATTTTGTAAGGTAACCGGGCGCTAAAAGCACATAGGGGCTACCCCCATCTCGCTAAATGGGATTAGTTTATGAACTGCTCTTCCCAGGGCCTCCAATGTGCTGGCACTTGTCAATTCGACAGGTGTCAGCTGACCAATGGGAATATACTGAACTCTTAATCGGATGAAGGCACAAATCGCACCCTAGGTACAGCGTTTGTCCTAAGAAACACAGTTCTATAGCGATTTTAGAATTTTGAGTGCAGGAATCAGACCAAAGACGGGCTCTAGTATGTGATGACGTGTTGCCAATTTCGACTGCCAAATGTGTCAGAGCACAGCCCTGTTTTCGAATGTCTGGCCGAGGAAAAAAGCTAACATACATTATCAGTTCTGGCTTCCATTATTCTCTGCCTCCACCCCTGACATGGCAAAGAAAACGCCTTCGGTCACGATGCTTGTTAAAGGGTGATAACGCATGAAATTTTTGAATTTTGAACAGGCATCTAAAGTGAGCCAGGATGGGTGACTAATAGACCAGCCAATTCCGGCTATTGCAAAAAGTCCTAGTACCCGTGCTCTCATCACGGAGACCTGCCTATGCAAGTGGGGTTCAAAATTGGACAGGTGTGTCTTCGTGATGTGTTTGGAGGTATGTGTTTGTTTGGGAAAGGCAGTGATGAGGCTAATCTGCCGTTTTGCAATCCCGCTAATTTTTATTTTTGAATGGTCTTCCAAAAGGCATTTTTAAGGGACTTCCTATTTCCAAATACCTAGCAAATGGTGGATATTGCCGTTGCCCCGCCTATAAAGATATTTAGCATGTGACCTGTCCCCGTTTGTATGCTCTGTTTTGGCAGTATTTATGCCTTCGCTTTGCCTACTTCCGGGGGCTTCATTCTGTTGGTACCTAGGGGGAGCCCAGTACGGGCTTTCTCCCACGTGCCCTCAGGATGTTGTCCTGACGGGCTCCGTCGAGCCTCCTCTCGTTCCTGAAATAGAAAAGTCGGATTAGTGCTTTGGGACCCCATGTGTGCGCTCGGATCAGTGAAGTTGTGTCCAGTTTCTTGTCCCCCGGGGTCCCACCTGTACCTGTAATACAAACAAAAGTCATTAGTGCATATTGTGCTTGTGCTAATATGACCCCGCCATCCGTCACATATTTTGGCTTCCCATTCTGTGCACAGGGCGGGCCGGGCTTGTGAGGGGGGTCCCCCCACAAAGGCACGGTCCGGCTCTTAGGGTAACTTGTTCAAAACCAAGTTAACGGGTGGCGCGGTTATTGTGAAGAATTATCTTCCCATGGGGGCTGCCTGTCCTGCAGCGGCATGTTACCTCATCGGAAAACTCATAAGTGCAAAGCAAATGAGCCGCAACCACAGTGTCCCGAATCGGCTTGTCGCCGCAGGTTCAAGCGTGTCCGTGGGAGTTTATGGGCTAAGGGATTTTCTTATGATGCACCCTTGCCCGTGGTCTGTTATGATGTTGAAGGTATGGGAGGGTCATTGGTTTGCCCTTTGACGGGGGGTAGCCTCGGCGAGGCACCCATAAGTGCAAAGCAAATGAGCCGCAACCACAGTGTCTCGCTTTGACGCCCCCGTCTCAGGTCCAAGTGCAGATTGACGGTAGGTGATGGTTGCCTAAGCGCGGTGTGTGGGTAACAAAAGCTGTTTTTCTTATATTACTTCCCAGTAATTTGTGTCTTTAAGGAATTTCTTAACCACCTCGGCTATGGCCGAGCAGTGTTTTTCGGGGGGAGCGAGGAGATCTTGTAGGTGTACCGATTCATATCCTAATTTGAACATTTCAGATTTTATCTCTTCTCGTGCATGGGCGTTTGTTACACATTCAAACAAGATGTGTTGTGTTGTTTCTAGTTCATAGTTATCGCATTTTCTGCATATACCCGTTGTGTTTCCTAGTTGAGTGAGGTTGGCATTTAGGCCGTTATGGTTAAATCTCAAACGGGAGAGCACCACGTCTAATTTTCTGTTGTTGCTAAATTGGTGGGCAGATTTACCTACTGTGGGTTGGAGGAGTTGGTAATGCCTCCCGGTGTTGGTTGGGTTCCTATCCCATAGAGCTTGCCATTTTCTCGTTATGGCGGTGTCTATGATTGTATAGATCTCCCGTTTTGAAGGGAGAGTATAATCTTTAATACCTATATCTAGTGCTAATCTGGCTGTTTCGTCGGCCGCCTCATTACCGGGGATGCCAACGTGGGATGGGATCCAGTCGATTTCAATATCTTGCCCTTCTCTTTTTGCCTTATCTAGCTTAGACAGGATTGAGTCAATTTGGTCAGGCCGTGTTTTGGATTTTCCTGACTGTAGGGCCTGGATAGCGCTAAGGCTGTCCGTGAGTACTGTGGCTTTGGGTGTCTTAACTGTGATGGCCCAGGAGATGGCCCAGTGAATGGCAATCAGTTCAGTTGTGAATACTGAGAGGTGTTGGTTTGTTTTAATCGGTACGTGAAGATTTCTCTCTGGGACAACGAATGCGGCGCCGGTTTTTCCTGTTGAGGGGTCCTTACTGCCATCTGTGTAGATTAGAGTTTTCCCGGCATGGCTGGTGCGAACATAAGAGAGGCTTTTATTTTTCATGTATTCATTTGTATTTTCTGCTTTCCTCCCCAGGACCTGATGAAGGTAACAGGAGGGTGTGTTGTGTTTGAGATCCCATTTGGATCTGTACTTGGGTGCCTGGATCTTATCGGGTATGTTGTGCTCTTTCAGGAGGGCACGGACTTTCTTACAATATGGGTTGTAGTTCTTGGCTCTCCTACATGAATAGCAACCATGATCTGTTAATAGATCATTCACTGGGAGGGATTTGCCAAGTGGGGAGGATCTAGCCCAGTATTTTAGTATGAGTTCTTCCCTTCGTAGATGTAGTGGTTTAAGTCCACATTCTACCTCTAGTGCGTTGATTGGGGTAGATCGGTATGCTCTTGTTGCTATCCTGAGGGCGTGGTTTTGAATGATATTCAGAGTTTTAAGGATATTCTCTGACGCGGAGTTGTAAGCCTGGGCTCCATAGTCTAGCTTACTAAGAATTAGGGCTTTGTATAGGATCAGGAGTGTCTTTTTATCAGCTCCAAAGGTGGTACCTGACACTACTCGTAGTAGGTTCAGGTCTTTTTCACATCTTTCTTTGAGATCTTTAATGTGATCTCTCCAAGTCAGATGTTTGTCGAGGATCATGCCCAGAAATTTGATGTTCTGGGCCCATTCTATTTCCCTACCAAAGAGGTATAGTTTGTTTTGAGTGGTCTTCATATTTCGTCGTTTGCTGAATATGATTGCTTTAGTCTTTAGGTTTGATACTTTGAATCCCCATCTTAGTGCCCAGGTTTCGATTTCTCTTAGAACTGATTGTAGGTCTTTGACCGCCAGTTCTAGAGTAGAGCGTTTCCCCCACACCGCGCTATCATCGGCAAACTGTGACAGGCCTATATTATTATGTGGTTTCAGGGCCTCGTGAAGGGTGTTAACAATTACATTAAAGAGTATGGGACTTAGTACTGAGCCTTGGGTGCAGCCGTTTTCCAGGATTAGTTCCTCTGAGGTATTGTCCCCAACTCGGGTTTGAATTTTTCTATCCTTGAGAAAGCTATGGATCCACTTTAGCATGTTTCCGCTTATTCCGTATTCCTTTAGTTTGGTTATGGTGCCGGTTGACCACATGAGGTCAAAGGCCTTTTCAAGATCGAGGGCTACCGCTACTAGGATTTTGTGTTCCATGAAAGCCATGTTTATTTCTGATTCCAGTCGGACAAGTTGATCAGTTGTGGATCTGTTAGGCCTGAAGCCTGATTGGTTGTCTGAGATGATATTATTAGCTTCTAGATAGTTAGAGAGGCGTTTGGCGATCATGGTTTCCATAGTTTTACATGTGCATGAGGTGAGGGAGATGGGTCGATATGATTGTGGATCCAGCTTATCCTTGAGTGGTTTTTTTATTGGGATTGTTGTGGCTAGTTTCCATTGTGTGGGGACTTCTCCTCTACGCCAGGAAGTGTTTATGAGGTCTAAGAGTTTTTGTTTGCTATCTGGTGGGAGCTGTTTCAGCATTTCATAATGAATTTTGTCCGCTCCTGGAGCTGTGCTGCGTTTACTCTGCAGAGCCTCATTAAGTTCAAATAGGGTGAAGTCGCAGTTCAGGTTACTGCTTCTTCGGTCATCGTTGAAGAGGTCAGGGAGAGATTGGTTGAAGGTTCTCTCCTCGGTCTCTTTTATTGTTTGGAAGGCAGGATCTTGGTTAGAGGTTTTCGACATATTATGGTAGTGGTTGGCAAGGGCGTCTGCTTTCTCTCTATCATTAGTTATGGTCTGGCCGTTAATTTTGAGACAGTTTATCTTTTCAGTAGGTTTACCCCTAAATTTATTAAAAGTAGACCACATTTTCTTACTAGTGGTCTTATGGTTAAGTTTGTTGACTATTTCTTGCCACCCTTGTTTTTGTGCTATTTGTAGGGTGGTTCTAGCGTGTGCCTTAGTTTTATTGTAGTTTTTCTTAAGCTCGGAAGTTCTATTTTTCAAGTATTTCTTCCTCGCTTGCTCGCGTTGATTTATGGCTTTCCTACAATCTTGATTCCACCAGGGTGGGAGTAGTTTTTTATGTTTAACTGAGGTCGTTGGAATTGTACTGTCACAGATCTCTTTTAGGGTGGACGTAAACTGGTTGGCAATTTCGTCTATGTTTTGGTTGTCACTAATTTCTAATTTTTGTGAGCAGAGATTTTTAAAGAGATCCCAGTCGGCCTTGTTTAGGTTCCATTTTTGGGAAACGGCTGCTCCCGTGGTGTTGTATTTGGCATTATATTTGGACAAAATGGGGAGATGGTCACTACCACAGGAATTGTCAAGGGTATACCATTCTGAGCGGGCTGAGAGGTTTGGGGTGGCTATGGTGATGTCAGGTGAAGATTCAGTTTCTGCCATGGTTGGTGCCCCATCATTGAGGATGGTAGCCCCGTATTCAAGTAATAACTCTGATAGTGCCTTCCCCCTTGGGTTCTGCTTTGGGCTCCATAGCGTGTCATGGGCGTTAAAGTCACCTACAAGTATGTAGCTTTGGTGCGGGATATGGTCGAAAAGTTTTCTTAGTCTTTCTAGTTCTTTTGTTGCGTTTTTATTGCTTGGCGGGTCGTAACAGTTTATCAAGGCTACTTTACAGGTTTTTAGATGGATGGTGACAGCGCACGATTCAAAAGTGGGGTCATTGATATTTAGGTCTAGCTTTTCGAATGGGATGTTATCTTTCATATAAATGGCTACGCCACCTCCTCCTTTTTCCTGTCTGTTGGAGATGGCGGCAAGTTTGAATGTCGGTATCGTAGGGGTTCTTTTATTATCTTTGAACCAGGTTTCTTGTAGGCATATAGCGTGGGGGATATTGTTTTTTTCATCTAGAAAGGCTCTAAGTTGATGTAAATTGACAGCGCAACGGGAGTTCCACTGCAGAACGTCAAGTCGGGAAGCTGGTGGAGGGGGTGGTTTTGCAGTGGAGTCCGCCATTATATATCCTTATAGGGTCGGGTGGGTGGGGTCGGAATGTCTATGGGCTTGGGGTCGGGTTTGTTGGGTTGGGTGTTGAGGTATCCATGGGAGTTGGGTTGTCTGCTCTTAGTGCTGCTATACGCCTGTTGGTGGCATTTGTATGGCAGTGCGTTTTCTGTCTAGCCGGGGTGTCTGTTATGTTTGTACTCAGGTGTGGGTTGATCTGGGTGTGGGTTCTGACGATATTTCCCACTGCTTTCGCTTTGTCTTTTGGGGCTAGGGTCAATTTATCCAATTTCATCACCTCAATGAGGATGGTGATGAGTTGTTCTGTTGTTACATACGTTTGGTTATGGCTGGGTGTATGGCTAGGGTTAGGATTAGGGTTAGGTATGGGATAATTTGGTACTGATGGGCTGGCTATGGGTCGTGTCTGCATCTGGGTTATAGTGGGAGGTGTTTGGGTGGGGTTATGAGTGGGGGCATCGTCCAATGGGTGTGCTACATGAACGACGGACTCCTGTATACGCCTAATGTTCCATTCCTCCCTGGTTATTCTGTTAAGGGTATCTACCTTCCTTTTGTATGTGAGGAAGGTAGGGCACTGGGGGTGAGCTGCACCGTGTGGCCCCCCGCAGTTTGGGCATTTCCTGTATCTATAGTTGACTTGGCATTGGTGATTGGAGTGCCACATGCTACAGTGGGGGCAGACTTTTATTTTGTTTGGGCACTTCCCCGTGGAATGACCATGAGACTGGCAGGAGTTGCACCGTATGTACGGTACCCTGCACGGTTGGATTAAGTAGGTCCTATCAGCTGTTTTAATAATGCTGGGCGCGACCTTTTCTTGAAAGGTCACTTTCACTACCCTGGTTGGTTTTTTGTTTCTTGTGAGCACACGTTTTGTTTTTATTATGTTGTGCCCACTTGTGTTGAGTTTGACCTTCAGCTCTTGTAGGTCAGTGGCTATGGGGACATTTTCGATGACGCCTGTGCTTTTGAGAGTGCCAGTGCCGGTATTGGAGTTTATTGGTGGGTCGGGTCTTTGGGTCTTTGGACCCCTTTTTCTGCCAACTGGGGGACTGCTTGACAGCTGAGCTTTTGGCTCGAAGGACAGCCTGTGGTTGGCTGTGTACTGTTTCGCTTTATGGGTGGCCTGGCTTTTTATTTTGAAGGTGATCCCGGGGTTACCTTCTGGTCCAAGGGTGTATTTGATATTGTCGTATTTAAGAAAGGCTGTGAAGTCCCTGATAGTTTCTTTCCTTTCTGACTTTGAGATGGGTCCCCCGACCTTTGTAATGGTGACGTAGGTGGGGGATGGGGATAGTGGTGGGGATCGGGGTGGGCTTGGGGAGGGTGTAGTGCTTGGGCTTCCATTGGATTCATGGCAGCTCATGTTGTTGACTGCCATATTGACTACATAAAACGTCTAGCTCAAAAAATAACTCTCTTAAAAGCCATTATACATTTAAATCTGACATGCCTTACTCATCTCTTACAAAAATTAACTCTTTTTCGCTGAGGTGTTGTTGTGTTTTGAAATAAGAATCTTATTTTAAGAGTATCGGAGAAAATACGCCTTTTGTTTGTTTATTTGATTTGAGGTTTAACGTCTCCGTCAACACTGTTAAGGTCATTTTGGAGACGTTGCTTCCAATTTTGTGGGACCTTTACCCGACATTGAAATGAAATGACACCTCAAGCCCTGTCGCCCAATGAAACCAATAGGGTTTATTAGCATCGACTGTCCGCCTCGCACCGCGGTTCCTGGACTAGCTTAGATCCTCTAAGCGGTTTACCAGTACTAGTGTGCTGGTCGGATTCAGCTATTTCTTCAAGCCCCTATGGGCGGGGGCGAAAATACCCCTTTTAGTTTGTTGGATGGTATATAAAGCCTTAAAAATGTAAACAGTAAACATCCGGGGAAAATGTAGGAAGTGTGTTGGGGGTTGGGGGTTGGGGGTGATGTAAACTTTTTGAAGTTTCATTACTTGTTTGGTATAAATATGATGCATATTCTAAAGCATTTGTCTTTGGATCAGAAAACCGAAATGCTATGATTTTGCGGGTTTTTTTTCCCCCAATTTATTTTATTTTGTTCTGCAAGTTTGTTGACACTGCATTATTTTTAAATCCGCTATACATACCAAAACGTAAACCAAACATACATTAGAAATTATTAGAAATAATACTTACAGAGCAGGGCCATGTGATCAGTATTGGCCCGAGTAGAAAACAGCGCTCTCAATATGCACCCGGCCTTATCATGAATTTAATTAACATTACCATTTCTCGAAAAATTGAAAACAAATAAAAGAAAAAAAAATCTACAAATAATTATTAAAAAAGCTGCCCATTACTGAACAATACTGTGCATTACTGTGTATAACTGTGAATTACTCTGCATTACTGTTTTTAGTAAACTACATTACTGTTCATTACTGAACATATCTGTGGAGTAATAAACATTACTGTGGATTACTTGACATTACTGTACACTACTGTGAATTACTGTACATTTTGCTACATTTTGCTACATTACTGTTTTTAGTCAACCCGGCTGAACCCTAGTATGTGAATTGTTGATAGTAAATCACAGCTTACATCATGAAAACGCGCCTATATAATTCTCAGCCCCTGGAACCCCAATTTTATATAGTAAAATTGAGGTTTACAGGGGTAAACCTTATTTTTCTTATTTCTGCTCAAAATATATATTGTGGGTACTCGGCTCTAACGAGTACCCACAATATATATTTTGATCAGAAATAAGAAAAATATCGCAAATTTTCATTTTAAAATTTTCATATTTTCGGCAGTGAAATTTACAATGCATTTGTATAGGCGTGTTTTCGTAATGATCGGACAGATGTTAGTTGACATTCACACACTTGGAGAAACAGAATGGGCTGCATCGTGCTTCCATGCAGAGCTGAAACCGACAGAACATTTGAGTAATTTGTAAACCGCTTAGAAGATTTAAGTCTGCCCAGGCGAAGTGTTGCGAGTCGAACCAATCCCTGTACATACAACATATGGTTTCCTTTGTCAGTAGGGCTTGAGATGTCATTTCATCTTTTTGTCGGGTAAAGGCCCAAAAAGAAGAAACGTCTCCCAAATGACCTAAATAGGGACGTAATTTAGGGACAGGGACGTAAAACGTCAAAACAAACAACCAAGTAAGTAGAAAAATCATTCGCTCCGCTCTACGCGCTTGTTATTTGATATACTTTACAACTGACCACAAAACTGTGAGTGTGATATCATGTAATGTGCCTGGGACATGATACTTTAGTGAGGCAGCACTATAAAAGTGAGCAATGAGCTCCCTGTCGCAACCAGACACCTTCGTGATATGACTGAAAAATTGTTGAAGGCGACGTTAAACCCGAATTCACACACACACACACACACACACACACACACACACACACACACACACACACACACACACACACACAACTGTGATTTAGTGCTCAACAATTTTGTATCATGTTTTTGTCTGCTAGAAGGAGTCTGCCAGTAGCCAATTTACCGATGTTTGGCTGCTACCGGAGGTCTGGCAGTTGCAAATTTACCAACTTTTGGCTTTACACGCTATTTTTGGCGTGCAAGCGCTATATATTTGATCAACATGTGTACACAGCGTAGACTTAGATCAGCCTTCACAAGCGCTCAGGTTGATCAGATTCTTTGGTACAGCTACGTTATTGACCACATGACGAAAACATGCCCGTTCAAATATGTTGAAAATATTTTACCACCAAAATCAGAATTTTGAGATAAAAAATCTGACATTTTTCATATTTCTGCTAAAAAATGGATTGTTGGTACTCGTTAGAAACGCCTCATCGAGGCGGTTCTAAAGAGCACCTTCAATTTACGTATTTGAACAGAAATAAGAAAAAAATATGTACGCCTGTAAACCTCAGTTTTACTATATAAAACGAGTTTAAGGGTGTCAAACTTATATAGGCGTGTTTTTTTTTTCGTGATGATACGTGACCATATCATTTACAGTCAGCAACGTCTTCAAAAAGATCCTTACAGTGTTGACGGGGACGTTAAACCTCAAATCAATCGAACAAACAAACAGAGAAGGCTGTTTTTTGACAGAGAGGGCATTTCCTGAGCAGGCTTATACATGCGTTTTTATACATACTCGTAAGCGTTCATGCTAATAAACCTTAATGGTTTCATTGGGCGACAGGGCTTGAGATGTCATTTCATCTCAATGTCGGGTAAAAGTCCCACAAAATTGGAAGCATCGTCTCCAAAATGAACTTTACAGTGTTGACGGGGATGTTAAACCTCAAATCAAACAAACAATAATCAGCCAAAGGGATAAAATGATCAAAGAGAAGATTTCATGATCAATTTCCACGAAAGAATGTTTCAACACCGGCCGGCAGATATAAAACCTGGAAGATATGCACAGCCTTGCTTATTATGGCTCAAATTACAGTTTGTTTTCTAAGAAATAAAATCGTTTGGACCAGCTGGGCCGTTAATATTTAACGGCTATCTGTCACATGCATAGCAACATAAGTATTTTGTAATAATTGAAGGATAGTTTTCCTTATTGTTCCGTTAACCATATTAATGTTGTGGGTACTCATTAGAATCGCTCAGCCAGGCGGTTCTACTGCATACCAACAGCAAAGGGTTTTATGGAGAACTGAGAAAAACTATCCACCACTTATCACAAAATACTTACCTTATCTGTTGCTATGGTCACTGGTGTTGTGCTACTGTAACAGTTATTGATATATACATGTACCAGCTCTACAGCCATGCTGTAGGAGCTGGCCTTGCAGTAGGAGCCAACGCGGGTACAGATGTTGGCTATTTCACGAAGGCTCGGTTAGTACCTGGATGGATGGATTCCTGAAAGACAAGGTAAACTCTACACTGCTGTGACATGGACTGAACATGCATGTTTTAGTCTATAGTAGGTTGATCGGGACCAAATATCAAAACTGGCGCCATTATATAATATATCGCTTACATTTTGATCATTTGGGCCCCGTCAAGCGATTTTGGTAGTTATCGCCTATGCGAGCAGCGAAGGTTCAGGCGAGCCTGCGCATCCGCGCAGTCTCGCCAGAACCTTCGCTGCTCGCTCATACAAGCAGTGAATTAAGAGGAACCTTCAGACAGAAAGCCATATCCCCGGCCCCTCTGAATGGCTAGGCATGCGCAGTTGTCATGACGGAATGCTCGAAGACACAAATTCGCTTGGCGGGGCTCATTTAATATATGGTATACATGTATATACACTGAAAAGTGTTATCCTTTTGCTGAAAAGTATGGGTAGCTATTGCAGTTTCAATGGCTATTCACAGTTTTTCAGCAAAACTATCTGTGTAACAGATATTGTATTTGCTGGAACAGTTAACATTTCGACCACTAAATAGTTTCTCTTGCTTAATATTCAGTTTAGCCACAGCCATCTCTGAATTTGAACCAATCAGATCACTTGATGCAATTTATTCCTACAAATTCATAAACTGAATGTCAAACAGTGTAGATCCTGATCAGATGGCTTCTTCAGAAGCCATCTGATCTGGATCTACACTGTTTCCAAAGATAGGGGTTGCCGTGAACAGCATGATAAGAGTTAAGCTTACAAAGCTTTGAACAACTGGCCATTCAAACTTTCGACCACACAACAACTAGCCCACAGTGTTGCTTTGCATGGCAGCTTCTCTTCTGGATATTTCATTTGCGATATTCTGTCTTGCTTGCTTTTCATACAGATCTCGAAATTCCTTGGTTGCATAAATATTGGTCACCTCCAAGAATTTCTTCAGGACCTACAAATAGTAAATCACGTACATATACAGTAGAACTTTGATGGCTCGAACAACGATGGCTCGTTTACCATGGATGAGTCGAACCAATTCTTGAGCACATAGCGAAATCCTCTACATAAGAAATATTGGGAGATAATTAGAGAGATTTTAGTCTTTTATCTTGCAAATGTATGTTGTGTGTACTCATTAGAATCGCCTCGATGAGGCGATTCTAATGAGTACACACAGCATACATAATCATTATAGACCACAGAAAAGATGTCTAAAAGTATCTCGTTATGCCTCCTGACAGTAACCTCAGTGGCTCGAACTACCCCTGTCTCGAACAGATTTTCGAGGTTCCAAAGGTGTTCGAGCCATTTAAATTCGACTGTATTATAGGAATCCGATCCTAAACCCTCGACTGCTTATCACATCTACCAACTGCATTTTCAAAGCCATTATGAAAACACGCCTATACAATTACATTGTAAATTTTACCGCCGAAAAAAACGAAATTTTTAAGATGAAAAATGGTGATATTTTTCTTATTTCTGCTCAAAATATAGATTGGGGGCACTCGTTAGAACCGCCTCATCGAGGCGGTTCAACGAGTACCCATAATCTATATTTTAGAGCAGAAATAAGAAAATAAGGTTTAATCCTGTAAACCCCAGTTTTACTACATAGGTTTCAAGGGGGTTAAAATTATATTGAGATGTTTTCGTTATGTTTTCTTATTTTCAAAGAAAATAGGGCTTGACATTACATGTGAATCGTCTGCTGGGTGCTGGGTAGACCATTCGCATGCAGTGCCATGTCTTACCGTCTATGAAAAATAACATGAAAATGAGATTGTCGTCTGCTCTGTGATTTTATGCAGCAGTTAAGGGGTTAGAGGAAAGAATGTTTTTAAGCCTGATCAATTGTTTCGCGAATAGGAAGTCAAACATTTTCCAGCACACCAAAAAGGAAAACCTGGACTTTACCATGGGAAAGAAATCGTTACTCTATCCAGGCTATTACTCACAGGGCTAGAAAAACAAGAGGGCCATGATTTCCCTTTATTCGCTCACCTGAGTCATTTAAAACAATTAGACCTGGTGACTTAGTCTTTGACCTGCCAAATGACGCAATACCGTGACCTCTAGAGAAAGAGAACAAGGTTTAAAAGAAATATGACCTACTTATATGACACTAACCATAGTAAGTTGAATGAGATATCATCAAGTCAGACAATTGGTAAATTGTTATGAAGATTAATGCAAAAGACAGAAATATGACATTATGACCTTGTTTTGACCCCATATAAACAGCATTTGAATCTGACAAAGGTATCATTAATACAAGGTTTTCACAAAATTTGGCCTTGGTTTTGATCCGAAATGACATACATTCTAACGTGACAGAGATATAATCAGGTCAAACAATTTTGCAAAGGGTTACGAAGACTGAAGAAACATTGTGGTGTCTAGGATGCACAAAAGATTTTAACAAAATCTGACCTAGTGTCTTTTATCTGAAATGACCCATATTTAAACCTGACTGAGATATCATCATTTCAAGTTTTTAGAAGATTGAAGCTCACAAGGTTTTAACTAAATCTGACCTGGTGACCTAATTTTTGATTTGACATGACCCATATTCGAACTTGACTGAGATATTATCAAGTCAAACATTCAGGTGAAGTTTCATGAAGATTCATGGCCAACTATATCTGACATTAGCCCGATGACTTTCAACCGTGACAGTCGCACAGAAAGTCAATATTGGGTTGACTCCCTTTGACTGAGGCCTACGATAGATATCTATCGTGTACCTATCGGGTAATCAATATTGTGTTTTAATCCGGCTGTGTGAGAAAATGACCCCGCCGGATAGATACGTCTAGTTAATTTAGAACTGCGTATTTTGGTACTTTAAGCGAGAAAAAAATCTCTTTTTGTCAAACGGTTAAGAATGAGCCTTTTTGTACTTAAAATATTATCGGTTCTCATAAATCCATTTTTTTTCTGGAATGTGATATTCCACATTATTTTTTTGAAAAAAAAAAAAAAAAAACAAATACATTTATAGTTAATGGATGTCAGATTGCATTATTTAAAATTGCATTGTTTAGAAAAGCAACATGTTCATAAGTCCATGTACTAAAAACCCCTGTAAACCCCACATAACTTTATATACAGAAAAGAGAGGTTTAGAGGGGTTACAATGCGTGTGTTATCCGCACCAAGACATTGTCTTGTTCATCATAAAAATAAAATGCTTTTTTTTAAGAGATATAAATTAACATTTCGAAGATAAGAAAGAAAACAATGTCACAAGGATATGTTTTCTTAATTGGTTGACAGTTTTGTTTGATTGGAGGCTTAACGTCCCCTTCCACAATGTATAGGTCATTTTGTGGACGTTGCTTCCAATTTTGAGGGACTTTTACCCGACACTGAGATGACATCTCAAGCCCTGCCACCCAATGAAACCAATAGGGTTTATCTGCATGGACGGTCCAACTCGCACCACTTTTCATGGGCAGCCTTAGAGCCCCCATGCAGTTTGCTAGTACCCATGTACTGTGCAGTCAGTTTCAGCTCTGCGTGGAAGCGTCATGCAGCCCAATCTATTTCTTCACATCACGATAACACACCCGTGTGATATAGTGCATTTTTTCATACCTCAAAAAAGGTCATCTTTCTGATGAAAATTTGTGATATTTTTCTTATTTATACTCAAAACATAGGTCGTGGGTGCTAGTAAGAACCGCCGCAATGATGCGGTTCTAACGAGTACCCACAACTTATGTCTAGGAGCAGAAATAAGAGACATAATGTATACCCCCGTAAACCCCAGTTTTCTCTATTTAAATTGAGTTTTAATGGGGTGTTCATTTCACGGACTCGGTCACGTGATGAAGCCCCGTTTGGCGGGGGCCGTAATGGGTTGACAGCAAAGGCCCTGATCTAAGCTCGACGTCTGATCTGGGGCTTGAAGAAATAGATGGGCTGCATGATGCTTCCTCGCAGAGCTGAAACCGACCCGCACACGAATGCTGGTAAACGGCTTAGAGGATCTAAGCCTGCCGTGGCAAAGCGGTGCGCACGAGTTGGCCCGTCTTTGCTTATAAACTCTATTGGTTTCATTGGGTGGCTAGGCTTGAGATGTCATTTCATCTCAGTGTCGGGTAAAAGTCCCACAAAATTGGAAGCAACGTCTCCAAAATGACCTTTACAGTGTTGACGGGGACGTTAAACCTCAAATCAAACAAACAAACAAAGATATAATAATAATAATAATAATAATAATAATAATAATAATAATAATAATAATAATAACAACAACAATTGGTACTCATTATCTAAATAGCACCAATACTTCATAAAAATAAAGAATGCACAGTAGTACACATGACACAATCTTTCCGGAAATAAGGTAATCCATTATACGTGCACGCGTGTCCATTAATCTTCGGACCTCCTGACGGTCGGTAGCCGGAACGCAATACACAATCCACGTGTCATAAACTCGATAATTGTCTCCTGAGTGTCATAAAACGTTGATTATGGGCACAGAAGCGCCAAATTGAAATCTTTCTACCTATGCTTTTGTGTTTATTAAGTCAAAATCATGCTCAAAACATAGGTTGTGTGTGCTCGTTAGAACCGCCTCATTGAGGCGGTCATAACGAGCACCAACACCCTATGTCTTGGAGCAGAAATAAGAAAAATAATGAATACCCCCGTAAACCCCTTTTTCTCTATATAAACTTGAGTTTAAGGGGTCTTCAATTCACGGACATTTCACGTGATGCATAAATAAATAAAAAAAAAATCAGAATGAGCTGGTTCTAAATAGTACCATCAATCAACGTATTGAGCAATAAATAAATCTTAAATAAATAAATCGTAAATAAATAAATTACGATAACACATCCGTGCTGCATAGTAGGATATTCTTGATATCTCAAAAACAGTTAATTTGTTAATGAAAACTTATCGATACTCAAAACCGGTTTTGTATTCTCGTTAGAACCGCCTCGTTGAGGTGGCTCTAACGAGTACCCACAACCTATGTCTTGGAGAAGAAATAAAAAAATGAATACCACAGTAAACCCCAATTTTCTCTATATAAAGCATGGTTTAAGGGGGTGTTCATTACACGGCTTGTTGCCGTGATGAAAAAACAACAGTGACTAAAATAATATAGAAGAATAAGAAGCAAGTACTTTCGAACTATGTTTTTGTGTTATGTTAAAATCATGCTGATCCCTGACTATCCGACTGTTCAATATATAAAGTTAAGTTTACATGCAAATTCTTTTCCCCGGTATGATGGAAGGAACACCAGAAAAGGTGTACACCCTGATCTAAATAAATCATTTGACAGTTGAAATCAATACATAAATATAAAAATAAATAAATCGGAACGAGGTGGTACTAAATATAACCAACAATCCACGCATTGAGCAAAAATATAAACAAATAAATAAATAAATTACGATAACACATCCGTGCGGCTCAGTCAATTCTTGATAATTTGTTAATCATCACGTGAACAAGTCCGTGAAATGAAGACCCCCTAAACCCCACTTCATATAGAGAAAACTGGGGTTTATGGGGTATACAATATTTTTCTTATTTTTTTTCCAAAACATAGATTGTGGGTACTCGTTAGAACCGCCTCGATGAGGCGGTTCTAACGATCAAGGCAGTTCTTACGAGCACCCACAACCCATGTTTGCCGTATTTATAAGAAAAAGATCACTGATTTTCATCAGAAAAGTAGCCATTTTCGAGATGTGAAAAATGTACTTTATCGCACGGGTGTGTTATTGTAATGGAAACCTAAAAACATAAGTTTTGTATTCTCGTTAAAACCGCCTCATTGAGGTGGCTCTACCGAGTACCCACTACCCATGTCTTTGATAAGAAAGAAAAAAAAAACAAAAAAAAAACGAATACCACGGTAAACCCCAGTTTTATTTTCTATAAAAATCTTTCTTTCTTTCAATTGTAATCTTATTACTAGCAATGTTTGTTTAAATTGCTTAGTAAGTATAAAAAAACTAATGGGTCATGAAAAATAAATAAATAAATAAATAAATAAATAAATAAGACACAGATCAGACACCGCATTTTAGATTGATAAATCAATAAATAAATAAATAAATAAGACGCAGATCAGACACCGCATTTTAGATTAATTTACATTCCAAGGAGATGCCCAGGCGAAGATGTGTTCATTTCACGGTCGACGGAGAATGACACGCTTTGGGATTACACGCGTGTGTAGACGATAAAGCTTTTTCTGAATAAGCTCCAAATGTAATCGCAGAATGTCGCTATTAAATATAATTTTGAAAGATTATAATTGCTATCAAAGTGCACAATATTGTAACCACATTGCGTCTGATACAGGCGATTGTTTTCAATATTAACAGAAAGTGAAGATTTTAGCCGTTAAAGTAGGGTACTGTCGTTGTTTTTCCACAGTTTTGTATGATTCATATAAGGATTAAGGGTTGTTAATTTGAAAATAAAAATGCCGGCAGCTAATTAAATAAAAGTTCCACTTATTTGATTTGATATCTTTTTGAAGGTATTTAAACGGACAATTGGATTAAATCGGAACTTGTTTGTCAAATTGAAAAATAAATAAGTTATATTTGTTTAAAAAAGTTTCCATTAAAGCGCCTGCTATTTCCAACAAGACATTCTGTACAGGTAAGCCGAGAAGGTCAGCGCACAGTAAAAGGCTTAATCCTTTGCGCCAACGGCATAAATGTCAATAATAGTTGCGGATGTGAAGCAAAGCTGTGGTCTCTAGGGTACACACAAGGTTTTAACGAAATCTGACATAGTGACCTAGTTTTTGATCCGACATGATCCATATTCAAATTCGATCAAGATATTATCAAGTCGAACATTCCATTGACGTTTCATGAAGATCGAAGCAAAACTGCGGTCTCTAGGGGGCACACAAGGTTTTTAACGAAATTTGACCTAGTGACCTATGTTTGATCCGACATTACCCATATTTGAACCTGACCGAGAAATCATGAAGTCAAACATTCAGGTGAAGTTTCATTAAGATTAAAGCAAAAGTGTGGCCTCTACGGGACACACAAGGTTTTATAGAAATCGGAACTAGTGACCTAGTTTTTATCCGACATGACCCATATTCGAACCTGACTGAGATAGCATCAAGTCAAACATTCAGGTGAAGTTTCATTAAAATTAAAGCAAAAGTGTGGCCACCACGGGGCACACAAGGTTTTAACGAAATCTGACCTAGTGACCTAGTTTTTATCCGACATGACCCATATTCGAACCTGACTGAGATATCATCAAGTCAAACATTCCAGTGAAGTTTCATGAAGATCGAAGCAAACCTGCGATGTCAAGGGGGGCACACAAGGTTTTAACGAAATTTGACCTAGTGATCTAGTTTTTGATCCGATACGTCCCATATTCGAACTAATCAAGAAAAATATTCTGGCAAAGTTTCATAAAGATTATATTAAAACTGTGGCCTGTAGGGGTTGCACAAGGTAAATGTTGACGACGTACGACGCACGACGGACGTACGAAGGACGCAGGGTGATCACAATAGCTCACCTTGAGCACTTAGTGCGCACTTCGTGCTCCGGTGAACTGAGCTAAAAACGAGAAATTCGAGTATGATGTAACAGGGTTTGCACGTCATGTAGACCGTGTTGCTTTCATTGCAAATAACGTGACGTTTCTAAAAGTATGGACATCAAACGACAAATCGAAGTGACTGCACTATGGAAATGAAAGGTATGCAAGGAAAATAATCGAACAGGGTGTGGGGATAGACAGAAAAATACGTCCCTCAGGATCACAGTCCGGCATTACCCAGCAAGCCTCGTAATCCAGATATTGACGCTCGGGACAAATTTTTTAGCTCACATAAGCCGTAAACATGGAGAGCTTATAGAATAGCAAGGTTTTTTTTATCTGTCGTCTGTCTGTCGTCTGTTGTCTGTCAACATTTTCAAACATCCCCACTGAAACTACTCGAGGAAATGAAGTCAAATTTCATGCGAGGCATTCATGGACTGGGAATGAAAATTTGTTCGAGGGGTTCAGGTCACATGACCAAGGAGGCCGCCACGCCCATATAAGGTACAGTAAACCCCTTCAAAATTTCTTCTCCGGAACGAGTATACGTTGATTCGCATTAAACTTGGTATGTCGCATTGGGGACTCAATCGTAGTTGGTTCAAATGATGACCTTCGGATGACCTATTTTAGACCACAGTCGATTTTGGTCGCATAGCCCTTCATATGAGGAAAAAGTCAAAACCATGTATTCTTTGGACCAAAAAAGTGCAGCCTGCAATCAGAAACCTGGTAGATGCAGTTAGTTAAATGAGTGAATGAAACTACTTGAGTATTGAAGGTCAAGGTCATTCTTTGACCTTTGCCCAAGGTCATTCATTTCTGAAAATTAAAATGTATTTTCTTCAGAAACCTCTGGGCCATTTGTTACCACATTTTATATTAAAACTTTAAAAAAATGGAGAGGAACATTAATTAATACATGTATATGAGTTTAGTCACATGACCAATATGGCCGCCATGCTCATGTAAGGTAAAATCCATTCAGAAATCTCCGGAACCAATGCGTGGATCATCTTGAAACTTAGTATGTAGAATTGGAAATTCAAGCCAGTCAAAGTGTGTTCAAATGATGGCCCATGGATGGCCTTGACCTTTTTTACGCTGTCAAATGCAGTCAGATAGGCTTTTGTACATGGAAAAATATACATCCTATATAATTTATCAAAAACTATTTCAACCTGTGATCTAAAAACGGGTAAATGGGTAAATTAAACTACATCAGTATTCAAGGTCAAGGTCATTTCTTGATCTTGGCCTAAGTTCATTCAGGTATGAAATTAAAACTTATTTTCCACAGGAACCACTAGGCCATTTGTAAACATATTTCACATGAAAGCTAATGAGAATCGTTAAATATGAGTTTGGTCACTTGACCACTATGGCCGACATGCCAATATAAAGTAAAAACTCTTCAGAAATATTTTTATCCAAAACATTTTTGGCTGATTTCCATGAAACTTAAAATGTGGCATTGGGGATTCAAACCAATCATAGTTTGTTCAAATGATTATCCCTGGATGACCTTGACCTATTTTAGATATTGGTCAACTTTGGTCGCTTAGGCTTTTGTATGTGAAAAGGTCAAAGCCGTGTATATTCGGAAGCTGTTGCAGTCTGTGATCTGAAAATTTGTAGATGGAGGTAGCTAATAAGTTTTGTCATACGACCAATATGGCGACCATGCCTATATATGGTAAAAACACATCAAAACCTTCTTCTATAGAATCAACTTGGTATGAGCATTGGGGTCTCGGGCCCATCATTTTTTTTTCAAATGTTGACTCTATCTTGACGTTGACCCAATATACGTCAAGGTCAAATTTGGTTGCATATCCTTTTACAGTCGAACTTCAATGGTTCCAACACCTTTGGGACCTCGAAAATCTGTTCGAGACAGGGGTAGTTCGAGCCACTAAGGTTACTGGCATAACGAGATAATTTTAGACATCTTTTCGGTGTTCTATAATGAAAATGTATGATGTGTGTACTCATTAGAATCGCCTCATCGAGGCGATTCCAATGAGTACACACAGCATACATTTGCAAGATAAAGGACTAAAATCTCCTTAATTATCCCCACTATTTCCTTATGTAGAGGATTTCCCTAGGGGCTCAAGAATGGGTTCAACACATCCATGGTAAACGAGCCATCGGTGTTCGAGCCATCGAAGTTCTATTGTATATGGAAAAATGTGAACATTGTTTATTTTTTCTGAAACCAATGTTGTCCGTGAACTTTAAATTTGTTTAAGCAAACCCAATTTATGCCAAGGTCTACTTTGGTTGCATATGCTTTTATGTGGAAAAAAGTGGACACTTCTATTTTTCTGAAACCAACCTTGCCTGTGAACTTTAAATTTGTTTAAGCGGTCAAAGGTCAAGATAACTCATTGACCTTGGACCAAAGTTACTCGGTTATCAAAATTAAAACCAAATATTCCTTAAAACTGCTGGGCAAATTGAAGTCAATGTTCATGTGATGAAGCTATTATGGGATGAAAGAAATGAGTTTTGTTCAACTGGTACAGGTCACATGACAAAGATGTCTGTCATGACCATTTATGATATAAAAACTTCGAATATCTTCTTTCCTGCAACCAGTGGATCACTTACCTTGAAACTAAGAATGTAGCAATGTGGAATCCGTCTCATTGTATCTTATTCATATGATGAGTCTGGGTTGACCATGACTCATTTACACCAAAGTCAAATTTGTTTACTGTGAAAAAAGTGGAAAATAATAATTTTTCGAAAACTGTCTTAGATAGTATATGTAAACAGCTAAAAAGTTAATGAAGCTGCATGAGTACCAAAGCGCACCGTTGCAAACAAGCAAGTTATCTCCTTACTTTCCTATGGAAACAAAAGAAATATTCAGATGCTATTAAAGAAAATGGGAACACCTGGCAGATTTTTCTGCCATTTTTCAAAGGGAGACAACTTTCGGGACTTCCTGTTCACCTTTCTATAAGCTTTGTCTCACGGAAAAGGGATCTATTACTATAGGAAAGAAATTGCTCCTCGTGAGCAAATTCTTCCTTTTTAAAAGAGTTGACCCCTATTGACATAGGAGACGATTCTACTTTTGCAGGAGTTGCCTCCCTTGAATGTGTTCTCATTCCCCTTTAAGAAGGCGCAGAGTAATAAATGAATATGAAAATGAGCACAAGTCTAAACATGGATGTGTTCAAAATGAACATTAAAATTGACTACTCGTTAAACCACAATATAATGTTTTAACATCTATTCAATGTCGTACACGGCCCCGCCCATCGGGGCTTGAAGAAATAGATGGGCTGCAGGATGCTTCCATGCAGAGCTGAAACCGACCGCACACGAGTACTGGTCAATCGCTTATAGGATCTTAGCCTGCCCAGGCAAATCGATGCGAGTCGGACCGTCCATGCATATAAACCCTATTGGTTCACTGGGCGGCAGGGCTTGAGACGTCATTTCATCTCAATGTCGGGCAAAAGTCCCTCAAAATCAAAATCGGAAACAAAGTCTAAAAAAATGACTAATACGGTGTTGACGCCACTTTAAAAATCAAACAAAACAAACAAACAAATATCAATGTCTTACCATTGTTCTTCCTTGATTGAAAGCTTCTTGGGACATGTGTGAGTATTCACTCTCTATCTCCCCTACATATGCTCTGTAGTCTACAATATTGACAAAACAAAGTGATTAGAAAGATTAATTTCCAACAATAGCCCTTAAAGGCATTTATTGTTAGTCAGTAGGACACACCGTGTGTTCGTAATTGTTTTATTGCCCCCTGTGATATACTCTCTATAGCAGATCAAAGGCGGCCTTTAATAGGGTGATTAGTAGCTCCTGTAGAATCCCCTGACTAAGGCACTAAAGGGGAAAATCAATAAGGTACACTCTAGTTAACAGCTAGTCAATTATTGATTTTCCCCAAGGTTGCCCCTTACCTGTTGCAGACAGAGGACTTCTCTTTAGTCAGCACTGAGGGCTACATAATATTATGCAATGAAATGATAGTCCTCAATAATCAAGAATGCCTTTAAGCTGCCGTCTACTTTATTGTCTGCTGGTTACTTTCAAAGTCATTGTCGCAAACAGCGAGGACCCAGGTCAGACTGCTTCTTTAGGAGTCTGACCTAAAGAGAACTCATTTTTGATTTTTATTATTTTGGTCCACATTGCTTACCTGAATGCAAGATAGGTTTGAAATGTTTAGCGGATGGCATAAACAGACATTTTCAGATGAACTTTTTCTTGGCAGCTATAAACGAGTCACTGACATTTTGAAAAGGTTTCTACTGGAACGGGTGAATAGCAAACTTATTTCTTTCCAAGTAGAACCTATTGACTAGACCAAATTACAAATAAATTAATTTTGAAAATAGTTGAAAATAGGTCAGTCGATTTCACTATATTTGCAGATGTTTATTGCAGTTGTCTATAAAGGCATATCGTGGGATTCGGTCAGTATTTCCTTGTCTAGACAATATTGATCCCGACAGAATTATGCCGTTTAACATCCAATACATAATCTCTTCTGTATCATCCATTGGACGCTAGTCAGATGTAATGAAACGTTAGCTTCATACAAGGAGTGTGGAGGCTAAACACATGTCTGTTGTGATCGCCTCACTGAGGCGATTCTAACAAGTACCCACAACGTATCTTTTGGAAAATGAAGTAAAATAAGTGATGTTATCGAACCCAGAAATACAAAGAAATGAGTATATTTGATCCAGTACATGACAAATTTCACCTTTGGCGACAGTGTCGACGGGTATGTTTGTGTTCACCAATATACAATTCACTGACCGATGAACCGGTCCCTACCAAATACTAAGGCATGCCTGGATGACTTCAAAACCTGGATTACTCGCTGAATAACTTGAAAACTTTATGGCCGAATTTTCAAGCGCATGTAACGCCGGTATGCTTACAATTATAAACAGCGCAAATTCATTAGTATGGAACAATGTCATTTGGGCATTTAAGGTCATAAGTGGGTTGAAAAGCTCCTCTGACCTATTGACAGTAAACAACCACAAATCTCCAAATGAGCCGTATTGTGAGAACTCCTATTTAAGGGCCTTTGAGAGCAAAACTGGTGCAGATAAACTTGTGCGTCTGCGCAGGCTGGTCAAGACATTTGTTTTCGTTGATTGCACAGTATAATATATCGTTCTTAGATCTAGAATCTCAAGACTCATCATGTTAACAAGCCCGTGTAATGAACACCCCACTAAACCTCACTTTATATAGAAAAAAAAACGGTGGTTTAATAGGGTAAACGTTGTTTCCCAATTTGTGCTCCAAGACATAGTTTGTGGATAGTCGTTAGAACCGCCTCCTAAACTAGTACCCAAAACCTATGTTTGGCGTTTAAACAAGAAATATATAACAGGTTTTCAACAAAAATGACCCTTTTTGGAGGTATGAAAGAATACACTATATCACACGGATATTACACGGGTATGTTATCATAATGTGTTGCTAGTTTGTGTAGCAGAGAATGCCTGTTTGAGTCCTGCCTTGTCGCAATCCCGAAGACAGATTTTCTTGTGACAGGGCTCAAAAAGGAAATTTGAAGGCAGTTTTACCCTTTTTGTGTCGATGGGTGGTCCATCAGCAACAAGTTAATTAGCAAAGTAGCTACTCATTGTTACTAACAATTCCAGGTGCCCATTCTTATTGCTGTGAGATAAAGAGCGTTACTTAAGAACGTTATCCATAGCAATACTTTAGATTTGGCAAACAGCGTAGACCCAGATCATCTGAGCTACCAGTGCTTTAATTAAGTGTGTGTGTGTGTGTGTGTGTGTGTGTGTTTCAGTTTTACGTTCCACCAAAAGCTAAGGTCATACGTAGACGGGACCTCGGTTTGGTTTAAACATATTTATTCATAATACATGTATAATACAAACATACAATATACAAATGTGTATTGCAATCAACAGTATATGAAGGGATCCAGAAAGAAGTCAATAGACATATATATCTGTTTCCCGAGAAATGTACATATCCATTGCAATCAACCGGTGAGAACATGTGTAAAAATGACATGTTGTTAAACCAATTTTGTTATTCTAACAATATAATGAAATAGGGAACGTGACAATAAGATAATAAGAATAATAAATCTATGAAATTCAGATTATGTTAAGACTGAAAGAAAGGCAAAAGTAAACATGAAAGGGAAGTCAAACTGTTTATTTATTTGTGTGCGTGTGTCTTAAAGAGAGAGAGAGAAAGAGACAGAGAGAGAGAGAGAGAGAGAGAGAGAGAGAGAGAGAGTGATGGTGTGTGTCCTCACGTGTTGTGTGCCCTCACGTGTTGAAACGTTTACTATCAAGTATATACTTTTGAACTGCAAGGAATATTTGGGTATTAGCCTTGTCTACACTGTAATCACCGAAAAAAATGGATTTTAGATTTGGAGTACAATAGGGGCTGGAACTATTCAATAAGACCTCGGTTTAGAGTAGAAGTAAAACAAAGATCAGGAATTGATACAATTAACTTACTCCACCCATAAAAGACACCAAAGGGAAAGAAATACAAACATTAAGCGACCAGACCATAATGGAAACCTAAACAAAGGAAGGCCATAAGGACAGTTACTTTCCCACAAAATGGTCATATGGCCATCCAAAATTAAAAGACACAAGTCATACACACAGTAAGTAACAAACAACCACATAAATAAATCGCCACAGGAGAGCCGCCTTGGAACGGTCAGTGGAAGATTTCCACTGGGGGGCTTAAATCGATTTTACGTGGCCACAATCCTCGCCCTTACTTTCGTCGCGATTTAGACAAATAATTTGTTCAGTCCTCATGAAGGCCTCCTAACTCATCAGTGCAACATCTCCGTGAACACAAAAATCAAAGAACCACAGAGGTGAGACAACGGTGAGGACTCGACAGCAAGAAGCCACTGAAATGCTGGAGCAAAAGAAAACCAACAGTTAGACTCCGATGAGCCCGACCAGAGACAGAGCATCAGGCACCAACCAACATTATCTCTCTAATTCTCAATAAGCCTTTACGTTGGAGCCGTCATAGAATCTGAGGCCTGACCCACCGGCGTGCAATTAAAGAGAGAAGCAAAGTTGCCAACCGTGATTGGGTTAACTACCATGCATGCAGTCTGTCGTATAATATCCATGTTGTACCCAATCTTTTTATATCGAAGAATGATTTTACGAAATTGGGTGCTGAAGTCATTGCGGTTATATATTTTTCTGAATTTATATACTAAGTCACCATAAAATTCGGGTTCCGATAGACCTTGTTGCAGAAGAGATTTAAGGCCAATATTGAATTTTGAAATTAAATCAGAATGGCGTCTATAAAATTTTGAAAAGGCTTTGCGTAGTTTATGGTACCGATAACCCTGATTAAGGAGTTTAGCCGTTAATAATTTATTACGAGTGTTGAAGCCAGCCACATGACTACACAAATTAGCAAATCGAATTAACTGCGAAATATAAACGCCATAGGATGGCGCACGAGGAACATCACCATCCAAAAACGGAAAATTTACAATCTCAAAATCAAAGTCATCGCGTTTATCATAAATTTTGCACGAAACAAATCCATCTACAATAGATAGATGTAAATCCAAAAACGGGGCCTCGGTATCAGAAGAATTTGCTTTATTTAACTGAAGTTCTAGGGGGTAAATCTGACTGATCAAACCATCAAAATAGGTATTATCAATATTTAATAAATCATCTAAATATCTAGAAGTAGAGATAAAAGCTTCAATAATTTCAGATTAGTTATCAATGGAAAGTGACAAAATGAAGTCTCTTTCATAACAATACAAGAACAGATCAGCCACAAGAGGTGCGCAATTAGTACCCATCGGAATACACACAATTTGTCTAAATAACTTAGTACCGAATCTAATATAAATATTGTCAAGTAGAAAGGTGAGGGTATCACACACTTTCTGACATGACCAAAGTGTATAATTCTTATGCTCTTTAGAAGTGAAAAATGCATTTCTGACATTACATGCAAGATAGAGAGAATCTTCTCTATGAAAAGCCCATTCAATTAAATCATTTAGCTTTTCTTTTATAAGATTAGTGTAAAGAGTGGAAAAATCGTAGGTAGACAGACTAGAAGCACGAAAATGTCTAGATTTCAATTTATTTAAATCCTCTTTCGAATTTTTTATAGACCAAAACAGATTTCTTCCTGATCTTTCAAAGACTTTATCACAATATTTAATTACATGCGTTTTAATAGCAGTAAGACAGGAAGTTAATAATTTAGAAAGTTCAGTGGTAGTGCAAGAGCTAGAATTTGCAATAAACCGTGCTTTGTAAGGTTTTTTAATAAGTTTTGGTAATCAGTATAGCGTAGGAAGCTTGCCTTGGCCTTCGTTAACACACACAGCAAACTTGGTGGCTGAAAGACAAACATGTTTATCTACTATAGCTCTCTCTTCAGCTAAAGGCTGAAGTTCATAGGCCTTAGTACCACCAAGCTCCTGCTTAAGCGTGTTAACATAGTGGAGCCGTCACACAACGACGACGTTGTTAGCGGCCTTGTCTGCAGGGGGGCCAAAACAAACTTCTTATGAAATTCTTGAATACCTAGTTTAAGATGACGTAAAGACGTCTTGGGCTTAGGAGGTAATAAGTTAGTATTTTGAGAATAGAAAGAAATGCGTTTATTCACTAGTTTTAAAATGCTAAGTTTCCAGTCCTTAAGGGCTTTATGCTCAACATACTCTCGCTTACACCATCGAATACCGAATTCATTCAAGGAAGCAGCGATTTCATCTCTACATTTACTGAAATCAATTTTAGAAGGAAACCGATATTTCGGTCCTTTAGAAATTATATTCCTTATCCTAGAATCAGGAATAATTTTCAAATTGCCAGTAATTACATGACCAGCAGCAGGATAGCAATACTTTGAGTTTTTACAATCACATGAATCAGGAGTATTAGTATCAATATCAAGATCTGAAAAAGTTTATTGAAATTAAAAATGATAGATCTAACAGGTTTGTTATATTTATAGCAAATTATAGGTGTTTCAGTATTTAGAAAATAAGCAGGAATGGAAGAAAGCACCGATCTCGCACGGAAGATACTAGGCAAATCTATAAAATCCATACCCTTATTAATGAAGGATATTTTGAAGAAATGGCGTTTATGATTAATTTCAGAATCAATGTAAGGACGGAGATTATGCTGAGTATAGCCTCTAGTTAAGAGAGCCGCATCATATAACTGATGAGAACTATCGTAGAATTTATTCGCCTCTGTGTCCAGAAGACGTAAAACAGAAACGGGTAATGAACTTAACAAGAGGACCATGATGGCCCTGGATCGCTCACCTGATCCATAGAGTAACAAGTGGGCCCCGGGGAGGGCCATTATTGATCCCAGGGTTATAATGTGCATAATGTTGAGGGAGGTCTAAAAAGGTGAAGCTTCATACCAAATATCAACAAAGGCTATAATTTGAACAATCTTGGCAAAGGTCCACTAGATGAAGCTACACAACAAATATCAAAGACCTGGGCCTTGCGGTTTCAGAGAAGAAGATGTTTTTAAAGATAATCCTTACATAAGCCTATGTAAAACCAAATGGCCCTGGGGCAGGGACATTTTTGGCCTCAGGGCTATAATTTAAACAATCTTGATAACGGTCTACTAGATGAAGCTTCACACCAAATATCAAAGACCTGGGCCTTGTTGTTTCAGAGAAGAAGATTTTCAAAGATTACCTCCATTATAAGTCTATGTAAAACCAAAGGGCCCTGGGGCGGGGGCATTTGTGGCCCCAGGGCTATAATTTGAACAATCTTGGTAGAGGTCCACTAGCTGAAGCTTCATACCAAATGTCAAAGACCTAGGCCTTGTGGTTTCAGAGAAGAAGATTTTTCAAGATTTTCCCTATATAAGTCAATGAAAAACCAAAGGGCCTAGGAGCGGGGACATTTTTGGCCCCAGGGCTATAATTTGAACAATCTTGATAGAGGTCCACAAGATGAAGCTTCATACCAAATAGCAATGACCTGGGCCTTGCAGTTTCAGAACAGAAGATTTTTAAAGATTTTCCCTATATAAGCCTATGTAAAACCAAAGGGCCCCGGGGCGGGGGCATTTTGAGCCCCAGCACAATAATTTGAACAGTCTTGGTAGGGGTCCACTAGATGAAGCTTCATTCCAAATAGCAAAGACCTGGGCCTTGCAGTTTCAGAGAAGAAGATTTTTTAAAGATTTTCCCAATATAAGCCCATGTAAAACCAAAAGGCCCTGGGGCGGGGGCATTTTTGGCCCCAGCACTATAATTTGAACAATCTTGATAGAGGTCCACAAGATGAAGCTTCATACCAAATAGCAACGACCTGGGCCTTGCAGTTTCAGAACAGAAGATTTTTAAAGATTTTCCCTATATAAGCCTATGTAAAACCAAAGGGCCCCGGGGCGGGGGCATTTTTGGCCCCAGCACAATAATTTGAACAGTCTTGGTAGGGGTCCACTAGATGAAGCTTCATTCCAAATAGCAAAGACCTGGGCCTTGCAGTTTCAGAGAAGAAGATTTTTTTAAGATTTTCCCAATATAAGCCCATGTAAAACCAAAAAGGCCCTGGGGCGGGGGCATTTTTGGCCCTAGCACTATAATTTGAACAATCTTGGTAGGGGTCCACTAGATGAAGCTTCATACCAAATATCAAAGACCTGGGCCTTGCAGTTTCAGAGAAGAAGATTTTTAAAGGTTTTCCCTATATAAGCCTATGTAAAACCAAAGGGCCCCGGGGCGGGGGCATTTTTGGCCCCAGCACAATAATTTGAACAGTCTTGGTAGGGGTCCACTAGATGAAGCTTCATTCCAAATAGCAAAGACCTGGGCCTTGCAGTTTCAGAGAAGAAGATTTTTTAAAGATTTTCCCAATATAAGCCCATGTAAAACCAAAAGGCCCTGGGGCGGGGGCATTTTTGGCCCCAGCACTATAATTTGAACAATCTTGGTAGGGGTCCACTAGATGAAGCTTCATACCAAATATCAAAGACCTGGGCCTTGCGGTTTCAGAGAAGAAGATTTTTAAAGGTTTTTCCTATATAAGACTATGTAAAACCAAAGGGCCCCGGGGCGGGGGCATTTTGGGCCCCAGCACTATAATTTGAACAATCTTGGTAGGGGTCCATAAGATGAAGATTCATACCAAATATCAAAGACCTGGGTCTTGCAGTTTCAGAGAAGAAGATTTTTAAAGATTTTCTCAATATAAGCCCATGTAAAACCAAAGCCCCCCGTGGCGGGGGCATTTTTGGCCCCAGCACTATAATTTGAACAATCTTGGTAGGAGTCCACTAGATGAAGCTTCATACCAAATATCAAAGACCTGGGCCTTGTGGTTTCAGAGAAGAAGATTTTTAAAGATTTTCCCTGTATAAGCCAATGTAAAACCAAAGGGCCCCGGGGCGGGGGCATCTTTGGCCCCAGCATTATAATTTGAACAATCTTGGTAGGGGTCCACCAGATAAAGATTCATACCAAATATCAAAGACTTGGGCCTTGCAGTTTCAGAGAAGAAGATTTTTAAAGATTTTCCCTATATAAGCCCATGTAAAACCAAAAGGCCCTGGGGCGGGGGCATTTTTGGCCCCAGCACTATAATTTGAACAATCTTGGTAGGAGTCCACTAGATGAAGCTTCATACCAAATATCAAAGACCGTGGCCTTGCGGTTTCAGAGAAGAAGATTTTTAAAGATTTTCCCTATATAAGCCAATGTAAAACCAAAGGGCCCCGGGGCGGGGGCATCTTTGGCCCCAGCATTATAATTTGAACAATCTTGGTAGGGGTCCACCAGATGAAGATTCATACCAAATATCAAAGACTTGGGCCTTGCAGTTTCAGAGAAGAAGATTTTTAAAGATTTTCCCTATATAAGCCCATGTAAAACCAAAGGGCCCCGGGGCGGGGGCATTTTTGGCCCCAGCACTATAATTTGAACAATCTTGGTAGGGGTCCACTAGATGAAGCTTCATACCAAATATCAAAGACCTGGGTCTTGCAGTTTCAGAGAAGAAGATTTTTTAAGTTTTCGGTGAAAAAAATCTATTTTTTGGCTCCTGTGACCTATATGTGCAACAGACCAGAACCATTTGAACAACTTTGAAAGGGGACCACCTAAGGATCATTCCTGTGAAGTTTTGTCAAAATCCGCTCAGTGGTTTAGGAGGAGATGTCGTTTGAAGAAATTGTTTACGCACGGACGCACGCACGGACGCACGCACGGACGCACGCACGCACGACGGACGACGGACAAAAAGTGATCCCAAAAGCTCACCTCGTCACTACGTGACGGTGAGCTAAAAATGAAAGCATAGAGTGGCGTCCATGATTTAATAATATAATTGACAGTCACTTCAGTCTAGTATTGTTTCGTTTAAACGCACGTGATTTACGTTTAAAGTTACCATTTTTCCTGGTGCCGTGAGATCTAGTTCTGCGTTTTCGACATTCCAGGAGTGAGAAAATATCAAAGTCCGGCATTCTGGAAATATGACCCTCATGATAAATGTTGTCATTAAATCCCAGTGGAAAAGGGGTTTGTAAAAGTTTGATCCATTTCAGTTCAGCTTCATGTCTTTTGATTATTTTGAATCTAGATGTAGAATTTTCATCGTAATAAAGTTTTTCCACTGGTTGTATAACAATGTTATTTACAGAATGACCTGTACGTCGAAAGTGACGGTACAAGAAAGTGTCAGTTTTCTTAGGCTTACTCATTCTACGATAATGCTCGTTCAATCTAGTTTTAAGCATGCGGTTAGTTTGACCGACGTACTGCATATTACAGTTTGCAGCACGTCAAGTAATTAGATAAATTAAATCTGTAGACTGTAAAGACCCATCCGAAAGCCTGAGTGCTATGATTGAATACTTTGGAAGCTTCACAGGGATTTGAACAGTGATAAGTAATATATGTCCAACATTTTCGCCCTTAAGGCTCCTACTTTGATGTTTTACCTTTTTCCAACCTTCCAAGAACCGCCATATCCATATCAAGAAAATAATGAAGATCACTTTGTCCATACGCTCCAGCCGTCACGTGTTCTGGTGTTTGATGTTTCTTCGTTGCTAATATCCAGTCCACCACGATGTCTTTTAAACTCTGGACCTACAGCAACGACAGATCACATACTATAAGCTTCAGATACGAAGTAATGAAGATATGTATGTGTCTTATTTCTCCATGAAACATATAGAAGATATTTGATTTTTTTTCAGTGTAAGATCGAATTTTATTTCACCGAATGAACACCGTGTTCATGAGTAAAATCAAATTTGATCTTACCCTTAAAAAGTCAAATTTTCTGTTTCTTACATGCTTCAAAACGGCAATATTTAGCTTCACTAATCGCGTCACTAACCCTCAGAGAAAACTAACTTTATTCCTGGTCGTTCGCGTCAGTTAAGTGGTGTCCAACGTATTTACTGGGTATAATATTGGATGTAAACTGAAAGGTCCTCGGCTTAGCGTCAATTCTGAACAGTCCATTAATTTTCTATCATCTGACAAGGGAATAACTGACCACAGAATTAGATTTCGAGAAAAAAGTAGTCCCAAACAGTGAAAAATAAAATTGATATCAGTCACTGTTTGAAACAGTGACAATATCGTTTTCGATTTCACTGAGAAATCTCTATATTTCATTGAAAAGCATGTAAGAAGTGTTGTTGTTACTTGTTGTAATCGCCTGATTCAATAAAACATGTTATGTTGGTACTTGTTAGAATGGTCAGATTAAGGCGATTCTACCAAGTAACGAGAACCAAGAAATAAGGAAAATATCCCTTAACCCTTATCCTGCTGATTATTCATTTAGCCACGCCCATTTCTGACTTTTAACGAATCAGATTACTTGATGTCATTTATTCCTACACATACACAAACTGCATTCAAACAGTGTAGATCCTGATCAGATGGCTTCTCCATCTGATCAGGATCTACACCGTTTGCAAAAGTTGGGGCAGTTGTGAACAGCGGGATAAGGGTTAATAATCATTGCAAATACTCCTTATCTGGCCCATCGGGGCTTGGAGAAATAGATGGGCTGCATGATGCTTCCACGCAGAGCTGAAACTCACTGCACATGAGTAAATCGCTTAGAGGATCTAAGCTTGCCAAAGCAAAGCGGTGCGAGTCGGACCGTCCATGCTCATAAACCCTATTGGTTTCATTGGGCAACAGGGCTTGAGATGTCATTCCATTTTATTGTCAGGTAGAAGTCCCACAACATTGTTAGCAACGTCTCCAGAATTACCTATACAGTGTTGATGGGTACGTTAAACTTCAAATACAAAACTCCTTATCTGGAGCTGTCTATCTCCATTTTCTGAGTCGATCATATTTTGCCATTTTTGTTAACTATATGCTTTAGGTTTGCATTTCAAAGCACTGGGAATGGCGAAAGAGAATGTCAGGCATCACGTTAACAAGTTCGTGCAAGGAATATCATTGAAAACCCTATTTTAAAAAGAAAAAAGCGGGGCTTGTAAGGGGGTACCCCACGCTAGATACGTCGAGGAGAACAGAAAACACAATCATGTTTATGTTGTACACACAATTAAGTTATGTTGTGGGATAGAAGTTATATAAAATAAAAACTACTTTTTTTGTTTAGCTCTGAGACTCGAGCGGATGTGCTTTCCTACTGGATATGCATGATGCAAAGCTTTAGATGTAAAGGCATCAACTGCAACAAAGACACGGAATGCCATAGCACATAAAGCCTGCGTTATATGGCGTCCGTTGTCGTCTCCTTGACGTTAGAGGCCCATATGATGTTATCTGGCACTACACCCACATTAAAAAAAGAACGCATATTCAACTGTCAAAAGTTTTTTTAAACAATGGGCGAAATTTTGTAAAATCTTTCGTAGCCTTTTTTGTTTGTTTGTTTGATTGATTTATTTGGGGTTTAACGCCCCCGTCAACACTATTTAGGTCATTTTGGAGACGTTGCTTCCATTTTGTGGGACTTTTTCCCGATATTGAGATGAAATGACATCTCAATCCCTGCCGCCCAATGAAACCAATAGGGTTTATAAGCATGGACGGTCCGACTCACATCATTTTGCATGGGCAGGCTCAGACCTTGTAAGCGGTTTACCAGTAGTTACGAGCGGTCGGTTTCAGCTCTGCGTGGAAGCGTCGTGCAGCCCAGTCTATTTCTCAAAGCCCCGATGGGCGGGGCTACCGTAGCGTTTTAGAGTGATTAGTTTGAAAATAAATCGTATCTTGAGTATAGATCACCGTTAATCGGTCAGCTGTGAGCATGTGAAGTACAAAATCTTTTAGATTTTAGAATAATTTCTTGTACTGCTAAGAATATTTGTATGTTATCATTCACAGAGAGATCAGTACTGCCGTATAGAAGGATGTTTAAAGCAGGTTGGCAAATAGCTGAGACAATGTTTAACATGTCCTGTCTTACACCAGTGTACTATTCACAGGCCATGAGATAATGATTCGTGTCCTCAACAGCTCCACAAGCACATAAGGAGTTATTTAGAATATTGTTTTGAAAGAGTTAGTAGTGTAACGAGCTGCAATTAAGTCTTAGTCTGGCAAGATGTACTTGCCCAAATATTTTACCTGCACAAAAATATGACGGTGGGTTTCTTTCTTTAGACTGTAGTTTGTGCTTAAAAGCTGCTAATGAGGGTGCATTTTTCTTGTCATCTGTCAAATTGTTCCAGTTGCGAGTCGCCGACGGGAGAAATGTATAATAAAGCTGCGAGTTGGCTCGTACAGTCTGTAAATTGGCATTGTTTCGCAATTCGTAAGCTGTGCTACTGCCTACCATCAGGGGTACTAATGAAGATAGGTATTCATGTGTGAGAAAATTCTGCATTTTGTAACAGAGTACAAGTTTGTGTTTTTGTCTCCGAGCTTCCAGAGATTCCCATCCAAGATCACAGAGAAGAGAGTTGATTGATACTAGGTGTGTTGCCCCAGAACGATTCGCTCGGCTTCATTTTGGATTTTTTTTTTCTAATTCGTTCGCCTCGTATCGGGTGCAATTGTCCCAGACAACATCGGCATATTCAAGAAGTGGCCTTACAAAAGAAGTATATATTGTTTGTATGGATTTTCTATCGAGTGTGAAATTAAGTTTGCGCATTATATTAATCCGAAACCATGCTTTCGTTTTGATGTTGTCTATGTGGTCATGCCAGGTGCAATCGGTCGAAAAAATAAGGCATAAATGCTTGTGAGAATGTACTTCGTTAATATGTTGCTGGTTCATTGATATAGGAGGATGATAGGGTTTATTTATTTTTCGCGAAAAAATCATTGACTCGCATTTTGCAGGATTAAAACAAACAAGCCATTTCGTTGCCCATGAGTGAATCTTAGCCAGATCAGAGTTGAACTGGGCTGCCGCTTGCATGGGGTTCTCCACCACTATGTACAGACTAGTATCATCTGCAAAGAGCCTGATAGAAGAATGTATGTCTACAACTATGTCATTAATATAAATCAGGAACAGAAGTGGGCCAAGGATGGAGCCTTGTGGGATTCCTGCCTTGATAACAGACCAAGATGATGCAGCTCCAGGTAGCACTACTCTCAGTTGTCTATTATGCAAATAATCTGTAAACCATTGCAGTACCGAACCAGAAATACCACTGCTTTGTAGTTTGCATTGAAGGCTTTTATGCCATACTCTGTCAAAGGCTTTACTAATGTCGCACTTTTTTATCTTCGTCGAGAGCTTTGCAAAATGTATTGTAGATATGAACTAGTTGATTAACAGTACAGTCGCCAGGAATAAATCCAGACGGAAAAGATGTTAATTTTTATAGTCACGAATAAAGTTAAAAAGGTGCTTATGAACGATTTTATCTAGGTCTTTGCCTATAGTACTTAGGAGAGAAATTGGTCTATAAGCACTTTTGGATTGTCAGACAGCATCTAAGTTATCTGTGTGAAATCATTTACGAATCTGTGGCAAAATGCTTTTGACCAGCATTCACATACATTGAACACTGAATAGGTTTATGCGCCTCCGCTCATCGGGGCTCGGAGAAATAGATTGGGCTGCATGCTGCTTCCGTGCAGAGCTGAAACCGGCCGAACTTGAGTACTGATAAACCACTTACAATGTATAAACCTGCCAGGAAAAGTGGTGCGAGTCGGACTACTCCTTCAACCCAACGGTTTCTTTGGGTGCTAGGGTTTGAGATGTCATTTCTTCTGCATGTTGGGTAAAAGTCACACAAAATCGGAAGCAACGTCTCCAAAATGACAAAAACTGTGTTGATGCGGACGCAAAACCTCAACACAAACAAAATGAATTGGCTTATTATTTAATAAACTGTTGAAATACCTGTTCTGTGGAGCAGTCTTCTGTGTATTTTTGGAATAAGTCAGCACTTTGTTCCTCATTGTCCGGTTTAGTTGGTTCATAGATGACACTTAAAATGAAACATTATGCGTTTGAATGTGGATGAAACAGGGAGGAATGTTGTGAAACTGAAGACTTTCAAAGACAGATAGTGTGGAAAAAATACTAAGGTATATTATGAAAGAGTATAAATGTTGCGTATATATTAGGAGTCGGTCAGGATCATCGCTTTTTGGATACATTTCATTCACATAAAGTTGTTTCGGATCAAATTGCATTCAAACTAGGAACATCTTTGTCTGGATAAAGGTGATCCACATTACCTTGCGTTCACACTAGGGGCCAAATTTAATTTGCATACATACCATATACATTTGTTCCGGGTAAGACCGCAACTTAATTTGGATAAACTGTCGGTCTGGGCACCAATGAGGATGCAGTTTGAACGTTTTCTTTAGTGAAAGTAAGTAAGCAACCAGACGCCTTGATATTTATTTATTTTAAACATTCTTTCCATGTTTCTTTCTCGCAGCACGTATTTACAGTCCGAGACAAACATATTCGCCCATTCTGATCAGTCTTCGCTCAGCGCTTTATGGATTCACTATGCTCATAGGTCACATTACATGGGTGTGATGGGTGGAGGCATCACGAGGCTTGCCGACTGTGATCCCGAGGGACGGATTTTCTATCCACCCCTCACCCCCATGTTAGATTCTTTTTCTTGCATACATTTCATTACTGAGCGTGGAATTTTAAAAATGCAGCAATTTCGGTAACCGCCGTCCGCCATATTGTGAGGACAATTGTGTGGTTTTAGTGACGTGACGTAACGTGCGATGACGTCAACATAAAGACGGCGCATAGGTTCAACCAGTGCATATCAAACACGTGAGAATATTCGATTTTTACTCTGTCTCTGGGTAAGCACACCTGGGTAAGAACAGAAATTCTATCCTAGGCTAAAACTACCGATTTCCTTATCAGGTGTGCAAGAAAAGTTTTTCATACCTGCATGATTTTGCTTGAAAGCTTACATGCGCGGAAAGATCATTGTAAAGATTATCTATGATAAGGCTCCGTTGTTTGTCGGTCTGTTGTGTGTGGTCTGTTCTCTGTAGTCTGCTCTGTCATCCGTCAACATTTTCAAACTAATTCTCCTCTGAAACCAGTCAAACCACAGAGGCGAATGGGGTTTAAATTTCATGTAAAACATGCATGTGACGTGGGGAACAGAAGTTTGTTGGTGGGGTCCACGTCAAATGAATGAGATGGCCGCCATGTCCATATAATCTGAAACAAGTATGCAAATTGTCATGAAACTTGTTTATTAAAATGATGACCGATGGATGACCTTGACATATTTTAGACCGATGTCAAATTTGGTCACATACACTTTTGTATGATAAAAAGTCAAAAGGTATTTTTCGGAAACAATTCGTAGATGCAGTCAGCTAAATAAGTAAATGAAACTACTTGAATATTAAATGACCTTGGCCAAAGGTCATGTGTGAAAACCAAAACTTGTTTCTCTCAGAAATCACTGGGCCATCTGTAACCGAATTTCATATGAAAGCTGTATAGAAAATTGAAATAAAAGTCAATTAATATGCGTGTGGTTACGTGATCAATGTGACCATCATGCCAATAAAAGGTAAAACCCCTTCAAAAATCTTCTCTGAAATAAGGAGCCGATTATCATTGAACTTGGGTAAATGAATCTACATGAGTATTAAAGGTCAAGCAAAGGTCAATCCTTAGACCAAGGTCACTCAGATATCAAAATTAAAACTTTTTTCTTGAATTTTTTTAAACCTGCTGGGCATAGTGAAGTCAAACTTCAAATGAAGCTTTTATGGTATAGAAGAAATGAAAGTTTGTTCAATATGTCCAGGTCACATGACCTAGATGGCCACCATGACCATATGTGATGAAAAATCGTCAAAATTCTTTTTCTATGGCACCGATCGGCCAATTGCCTTAAAACTTGAATCATTGGGGACTCTGCCTAATCATAATCTCTTCAAATTATCAATCTGGGTTGACCTTGAACCATTTTATGCCAATGTTAAACTGGTTACTTGTGCTTTTGAATGGCAAAAGTGGGTTTTTTTCGAGATGGGGAGAGACAGTCGATTGATCTGGGCCCACGCCGTCTGGAACAACTACTTTTTGCTAGTGAACTTAAAATAATGTATTCAATTAGCTTAACGAGTTGATGAAGTTGTATGGGTACCAAAGGTCAATGTCCCTCACTGACCTTGGTGCGGGGTCACTAAAATATTGGATGGAGGAACAATGGTTTGGTCCATTGGTTTATTTGTTTGTTTGATTTGAGGTTTAACGTCCCCGTCAACACTGTAAAGGTCATTTTGGAGACGTTGCTTCCAATTTTGTGGGACTTTTACCCGACATTGAGATGAAATGACCTCTCAAGCCCTGTCGCCCAATGAAACCAATATGGTTTATTAGCATGGACGGTCCGCCTCGCACCGCGGTTCCTGGACAGGCTTAGATCCTCTAAGCGGTTTACCAGTAGTAGTGTGCGGGCCGGATTCAGCTCTGCGTGGAAGCATCATGCAGCCCATATATTTCTATAAGCCCCTATGGGCGGGGGCCGGGTCCATTGGTTTAGGTGGTAACATGGCCAAGATGGCTGCCATGGCAAAAAAATCTTCAGAGTTTTCTTCTCAGAAACCAAAAAAGGCTCCATATACACTCGGAACTCAGGCCATTGGACTCTGGCTGGTTTGGTTAACGGCTTACATTAGCAGTTAAGCAGTACAGTGCACAATCTTTCGCTAGAAACTAACAACTGCCTTTCATGAACCAGTGGAATGGGAGAAGTTTTTTGGAGATTGTTCACGAAATCTTTTCTAAGGCCATGCATCGTTCATGAAATCTTTCCTGCGGTCATGTTTTCCCTCTCGCTGATTCAAGATGGCAGTTGTCAGTTCTGGCGAAAGAACGTGTACTGTAATAGTTTGTTTGAGTTAAGGTTTTATGTCCCTTCCAACACTATAAAGATAATTTCGGAGACTTTGCTTCCGATTTTGTTGGGCTTTTACCCGACATTGAGATGAAATGACACCTCAAGCCCTACAACCGCTAGGGTTTAAGGAACAGTCCGACTCGCATCACTTTCCTGGGCAGACTAAGGAGTTTACAAAATTTCAAGTTCGGTTAGGTTCAGCTCTGCGCGGAAGCACCATGCAGCCCGATCTATTTTTCCGAGGTCCAATAGGTGGGGACGCGCGCTGTATTAGTTAATCGCTTATGTATAAGCCTGCCCAGGTAAAGTGTTTTAGATTATTTGATCGGCTCGACATTCATAGTGTTGACTGGGCCATGAAACTCCAAAACAAACAAACAAGCCCATATAAGTGAGTGGATCAGACTGATTTGAGTCTTCGCTTTTGTCGTCTGCTTTTGCTGTCTGCTTTAAAAGTTATTGTTGCAGACAGCGTGGACCCAGATCAAACTGCTCCTATGAGCAGTGTGATCTGGGTTCACACGATTTGCCTGTATTATACAAAATATGTTTTGAAACGTTTGCAAGAAGATTCAGCAGACGTCATACGATTTGCCTGTATTATATAGTTCGAACAAATTGATCTGAGACTGACCTTTATATACACCGGCCCCGATAGCTCAGTTGGTAGAGTGTCCGCTCCGGGGAACGGGAGGTCTGGGGTTCGATCCCGGGCCGCGACATACCAAAGTCGTTAAAAATGGTACTAGCTGCTCCTCGCTTGGCACTCAGATTTACGGGGTAGAGCTAGGACTGGTCGATCCAGTGTCAGGATAATGTGACTGGGTGTGGTATCATGTAATGTGTCTGGGACATGATACTTCAGTGAGGCAGCACTATAAACGTGAGCATTGAGCTCCCTGTCGCAACCAGACACCGTCGTGATATGACTGAAAAATTGTTGAAAGCGACGTTAAACCCGAATTCACACACACACACTGACCTTTATGCAAGGAATAAATTAGTAAATGCTAACGCCTTATACGTCGGCTTTCGTAAACTTCTCGTGAGTTGTCGGCATCTCGTGAAAAGCGACCCATTTACCGACCTCTATGTATTGTATAACAATATCGCTATCTTCGGAAAACGACGAAGATAGATACATGCATTCAGTCGGGTGTGAAATAATGTAAATAGAGTTCACCAGTCTCAGGTTAATTTGTTCGAGCTGTATACAATATAAAATACACTGTATGTTTGAAGATTCAGCAAACGTCATACGATTTGCGGGTATTATAGAAAATATGTTTTGGAACGTTTGCACTAAGATTCAGCAGACGTCATAAACAGAAGACATTTTAGATGCAGTTTTGCTTGACGTCTCAAGCGTTTAACAGAATAACTGTTCTTGTCATATGCAAACAACAAAGATGCAGAATAGCCTGCGCATGAGCGCAGCCTGATCAGAACCCTAGCTTCGCTGCCCGGATAGTTTCTTGCTTCTATAGATTTGCTAGCCTGCATTGCTGAATAGTAGCCGGTTTATGTCTTGCCACAAGCCCCCGAGTTGTTTTAAGGGAAATGTATACACCTTCAGGGGAGGCAACTCCTGCAAAAACATTTTGTCGCCTGTAAGTCAAAAGGGGTCAACTCTTGAAGGAAAGAATTTGCTCCCCAGGAGCAAATTCTATGGGTCAACTCTTGAAGGAAAGAATTTGCTCCCCAGGAGCAAATTCTTTCCTTTAAGAGTAGACCCCTTTTTCCGTGTGACGAATTTAATAGAAAAACGGGAAGGAAGTCCCGACCGAAAGTTGTCTCCCTTTGAAAAATGGCGGGAAAATCTGTCAGATGTATTCACTCCCCTTAATGGAACAAAATACACAGAGAAGTGAAAACTGCGAAAATCGACTGATGGACGAAAGCACTGGAGCAAGAATTTCGAAACGCACAATATATATATATACTTACTCGTGAAAGAAGATTGCTAAACATACTGCTGCTGGTTGATCTAACTTCTCTTTCACAGCATCAAACTTTGTAAACATATCTTCAAGATGCGTCAGGGTGTGGTAGTGTCTCTGAGGCTCAGAGTAACGAGTCTCGATGATACCCCACCATTTTGAGCAACTGTTTTCTGGAACACCCAGGCCCACGTTTAGCTCTGTCCACCGTTCACAGAGCATAATTTTGGACTGGCTGACGGTACGTGATTTTTGAATTGAATCCACTTTTCTGCCTTCAAAGAAATTTCACTTCAAAGATAAAAGATATTTCATATTCTTGACAGTGGAGATTATTGGGGTATTAACCTTTGAAAACTCCTTCGTTGCCGGACAGTACATGTTACACATGGAAAATATGAATGTCCAATGACGTTTCGGCACGGATTTTTGGTAAGTCACAGTTTTTTCTATTTATTTATGTTCCATTTAAACACATTTTATTTTTGAATATGGCCGTATAGGTCTTAACATAGTCTTAAAAACTCATACCTTTAAATTGAGGTCGCCTTAACTTTACTTTTAATAATGTGAAGTTAACTTAACAGTGGTTTTAACCGTCGGCCAGAAGTATATCAATAAGAATAATGAATTCGCACAAAAATTAAAATGTCCTTCCATTATTTGTTAAAGCAGTTTCAAATAGCCCCTACACAAGCGTAGCCTTTACAAAGAGAAACTCGCCAATACACCGTCAATATATTGATATTTTTTTGTACAAAGAGGATTTGTTGAACAGTTTTCTGATTTACGTCGTCCTTTATCAGTTTCGATTTGAATATTTCGGCCTATTGATTATTTTATGCCTAGATTGTACACGTATTTTATGCCTTGATGCATCTCGAACTAAACGGGCCTCCGTGGCCCAGTGGAGCGCTAAAGCATTAAACAGGTCTCTCACCACTGTTGTTCGAGCCTGGCTCCCGTCACATGTGAGACGCTAAGTTCTGCAACGGAAGATCAGGGCCCAGGATTACAATGCGTACTTTAATTTTAAGTACCTACTTAAACTAAGTATTTACTTAACTGTCGTTTAAACCGAATTTCAAAGAATTTCTTTCGTTTAAGTCGATACTTAACCAAAGAAAATACTTAAATATTTAAGGTAACCCAGGTAGGTACCTTAACTTTTAAGATTTGACCTTGACACATGAATGTATATAGCAACAACGGCAATCATGAGAGCTTTTATTGCTCGAAATCACCAGTCATGCTCGGTAGCTCAGACGGTAGATTTTTGCATCATATGCGAGAGGCCCTGGGTTCGGGTCCCGGTCGAGCCATTTTTTTCCTCCCTGTGGCGCAAGTCGACTTAGCGATGAGGTATTATACTACTTGGGTGTATTTCTCCCTTGGTGTGTCAAAGTTTTCGACGAATAGAACTGTACAAAAAACTTCCCTTTACATAATACTGTATAATACTGGTGATAGGGCAACACTTTATTGTTTGGTGTAGGAAGGTTCTTACAAGCAAAAGGGGGTCTTAAAGGACTTGGTTGTTTTGTCAGGGTAGGTGTGTGTATGTTTGATTGATTGATTGATTTGATGTTTATCGCCCCCGTCAACACTATAAAGGTCATTTTGGAGAAGTTGCTCCTATTTTGTGGGACTTTTACCCGACATTGAGATGAAATGACATCTCAAGCCCTGTCGCCCAATGAAACCAATAGGGTTTATAAGCATGAACGGTCCGACTCTCTCCGCTTTGCCTGGGCAGGCCTAGATCCTCTAAGAGGGTAACCACTAACCAGTACTCGTGTGCGGTCGGATTCAGTTCTGCGTGGAAGCGTCATGCAGCCCATTTATTTCTTCAAGCCCCGATGGGTGGGCGGGGCCGACAGATGTGTGGGTGGGTGTGGGGAGGGAGGCTGGCGTATATAACTTTTGTCTGTTATTTTAAAACTGATCCTGTGGCACATCGGGTCCATGTTCCTACGCTTATGCATGTCCTGCTACTTTTACGCATACAATGTTCACAACGTTAATATGCCGTCTTTATATTCAGTGTCATGAAATAGTATGACGCCACGTGCATTTAAGAAATGACTTTTATTTTTCTGCTGTTCATGAAAGTATGAACGAACAGGGTCGCCTGCAAAGTAAATGAACTCCGAAGGGGTTCATATAAACTTTGCTAGCGACCCGCTGTCGTTCATACCTTCATGAACATCGAAAAAAATATTTCTTATATTTACATTCCTTTTTCCTCATCACTGGGCGAAAAAAATGCTTATAAGGCAAACTGTTCAAGCCGAGAAAACATTTACACGCTGTTCTTCTATAAAGAGCGGAACAGCACTGTCGTCTTAAACGCCCAATCAGATCATAGAGAACCATGGTATAGACTGACGTCACTTGACGTCATTGAAAATCATGTGACTCGATGCGTTCATGGAAATATGAACAGCATTGTTTTCTATAGGTTTACAATAGGCTTTACACTTGAAATGAAAATGATTACTATTTTGGCGTGAACAACTGTAACGCATGTTAACGATGTACATTTGCTGGGCAAATTGTCACGGTAAAGGCAATAAAATCCAATTTTAAATCCAATTCGAAGGCCCGTTTCGTAACTTTCATATGAAAGGACCATTTGTGTAAGATTCTCGATATCAAAATTTATGAAATACAAAGGTTTCTTTCTTTTTCTTTTTTTGGCTGATTTGAGATTAATGTCCTCGCAACACTATTTAGGTTTGATTTTGGAAGTGTAGCTTCCAATTTTGTCGGACTTTTACCCGACATTGAGATGAAATTACAGCTCAAGCACTGTCGCCCAATGAATTATATGCATGGACGGCCCGACTTGCACCTCTTTGCCTAGGCAGGCTTAGACCTTCTAAGTGGTTTACTGGAGGTCGCGTTTGGTCGGCTTGTGCTGGATTGGTGAGGCAAAGGTGACGTGTAGGGCGTCCAACTTATATTGGCCACAACAAGTCATATGCTTCTTCTCCCTGCCTTGAAATGCTCAATGAAAAATAAATTTGAGGCATACCACCTCCAATGTAAGCTCGTGCATGTGAGTGATTGAGTGTGTTTGTGAGGTGAGTGAGTGAGCGCTTTATGTCTCACCAACTGTAAGGTTATTCGCAGATAAGGACCTCATTCATAAAAAAGACGGGAAAATCCAAGATCGAATGTACAGTGATTTTATATCCCTTTTTTGTCTACAACTGGAGCTACGGTTTTCTCCGTGTTTGTCTGTACGATGTTTGATCTAGTCCTTAATGTCTATATCAACTACATACATATATAATAATGACACCCGAAAACAATATTGTAGCTGGGGTTAAGTGTGGGTTGGTTTCTGCGGGAGTCTTCCCTGTTCTTCACCATAGCGCAGACTATATTTATTTTCTTAATTATCGACTCTACCAGATTGTTTTGGGTATTATGCAATACGCCTAATGGCTTGAGAAGGCTTCAATCATGGACAGACTCCATAAAACCGAATCCGCCCCCGCCTCTCGGGGCTTGAAGAAACAGATTTGGTTGCATGGTGCTTCCATGCAGAGCTGAATCTGGCCCCACTGGCACGAGTACAAAAGGACTAAGCCTGCCCAGGCAAAGTGGCGTGAGTCAGACCGTCCGTCCACTGTATTTATGCCTTTTGGTTTCGATGGGCGACAGGGCTTGAGACGTGATTTCATCTCAGTGTCAGGTAAAAGTCCCACAAAATTGGAAGCAACGTCTCCAAAATGACCTACATAGTGTTGACGGGGACGTTAAACCTCAATTCAAAAAGACTCCATAAAACCGAGTTTTTCACATTCAAATATTGTATGATTTGTTTCTAAAGGGACTCCGTAGAAACAACGTTTTGAATATGTCGTGGTGCTACATTGTGACCAATGTTTGTCCGCACAAAACGAGATCGAGTGTGATCCTTCAATGAAACACGTTTTATAGTGTATACAACATTTTTCATGGTTTATGTGGTGAAATGGAAACTAAACCATCATATTTTCTATTGTCTCCATTCAATCAAGCAGAAGAAGTGAATTTTGACAGATCGCGGGAAAATTGTGGGCCGCCTACATCAATGTGTTATTGATTTGTTTGTTTGATTTGAGGTTTAACGTCCCCGTCAACACTGTAAAGGTCATTTTGGAGACGTTGCTTCCTATTTTGTGGGACTTTTACCCGACATTGAGATGAAATGACATCTCAAGACCTGTCGTCCAGTGAAACCAATAGGGTTTATTAGCATGGACGGTCCGCCTCGCACCGCGGTTCCTGGAGAGGCTTAGATCCTCTAAGCGGTTTACCAGTACTAGTGTGCGGGCCGGATTCAGCTCTGCGTAGAAGCATCATGCAGCCCATATATTTCTTCAAGCCCCTATGGGCGGGGGCGCTGCTTACGTGCTAATCTTCGTGAAAATTTCCGTCAAAATTACGACTTCATCCGAAGTTAAATACTAAGCTAAGTAAATGGAATAGGCGGCTTTCGAATGCACTTTTTTAAGGAAATACTTTACTAAGATAAGAATACCTCATTAAATCGTTAAGTCGACCTTAACTTAAGTAACGATTGTAATCCTGGGCCCAGGTGATTGTTTTCCGGGTACCCTGGTTTTCGCTCGCCTCTCAGAGGCGATTACCGATCGGCTCGATATAAGTGAAATAATCTTGAAAAGGCCGTAAAACCAAAACAAAAATATCTAAATAGACTTACTAAATATTTTACGATAATAATAATAATAATAATAATAATAATAATAATAATAATAATAATAATGATAATAATGTGAATACCCTTTTTATACCCAAAATACAAAAATACGACCTTAACTATATACATGTATATATATGTAAATCTGCTTTGGTTAAAAAATATTTTATTGAATTTCAATACCATGCGAATGAACAAGATACACGCAAAAATGAGAAAAGGATTTGAAAGAAAACACAATGGCTTATATGCGGCATCTCCTGAATTTGCTTTCTTTCCTGTCCGATCCATTTTTGAAGTCATTATGAAAATTGGGGAAATAAAAATAGTTTGTTTGTTTGATTTGAGTTTAACGTCCCCGTCAACACTATATGGGTCATTTTGGAGACGTTGCTTCCAATGTTGTGGGACATTTACCCTACATTGAGATGAAATGAAACCTCAAGCCCTGTCGCCCATTGAAACCAATAGGGTGTATAAGCATGAACGATCCGACTCGCACCGCTTTGCCTGGGCAGGCTTAGATCCTCTAAGCGGTCTAACAGTACTCGTGTGCGGTCGGTTTCAGCTCTGCGTGGAAACATCATGCAGCCCATCTGTTTCTTCAAGCCCCGATGGGCGGGAAATAAATATGTTTAAACAAAATTCTTACTCAGTGTTTATGGTTGTTGTGCATTTTAGTTTTGTTATACACTAAAATTCCGCTATTAAGACCACCTAAAATTAAGACTAATTCTCCTGTAAAAAGCTTATTTAACAGGTTGTAGCTATGCTCTGTTTTCTGCATAAACTGTCCTCTGCTCAGATACCACCTTTGGGACTGTTCAAAATTGGCCTTAAAAACCAGTTTTGAACAATCCCGAAGGTGGTTTTAATATAGGAATTTTACCGTAGTTGTGGTTTGTGCATCAGCGTGTACTCTTTCTCTTCACCACGTTGACAATTCCATGAAATCCATATCCCTGTAAAGTAGAAGTAAAACAAAGATCAGGAATCAATACAATTAACTTACTCCACCCACCAAAGACACTAAAGGGAAAGAAATACAAACATTAAGCGACCAGACCATAATGGAAACCTAAACAAAGGAAGGCCATAAGGACAGTTACTTTCCCACAAAATGGCCATATGGCCATCCAAAATTAAAAGACACAAGTGATACACACAGTAAGTAACAAACAACAACATAAATAAATCGCCACAGAAAACCGCCTTGGAACGGTCAGTGGAAAGATTTCCACTGGGGGCTTAAATCGATTTTACGTGGCCACAATCCTCGCCCTTACTTCCGTCGCGATTTAGACAAATAATTTGTTCAGTCCGCATGAAAGCCTCCTAACTCATCAGTGCAACATCTCCGTGAACACCAAAAAAAAATCAAAGAATCACAGAGGTGAGACAACGGTGAGGACTCGACAGCAAGAAACCACTGAAATGCTGGAGCAAAAGAAAACCAACAGTTAGACTCCGATGGGCCCGATCAGAGCACCCGCAATCTATGTTTGGAGGATTAATAAGAATAATATCACAAATATTCATCAGAAACATGAAAACTTTGGAGAATGGCCTATAAATCATAGATGTGTTACATAATTCACTTTTGTGTTACAGTTACAGAAGTGGTGTGCGCATCATAGCAGTAAAAATAGTAAAAACAACAATTTTCATCTCAAATTTAATATAGTGATCTTTTTGGCACAAAAACTGTCATCAGTGGACCATATAAAAGTAAGATCGGTTACTAAGTTGGCATTTCGAACTGAAGTTAAAAGCAATATAAATTTAATGTTTTGTTTGATTTAATGTTTTAACGTCCCCGTCAACACTGTATAGGTCATTTTGGAGACGTTGCTTCCAATTTTGTGGGAATTTTACCCGACATTGAGATGAAATGACATCTGAAGCATCGTCGCCCATTGAAACCAATAAGGTTTATAAGCATGGACGGTCCGACTCGCACCGCTTTGCCTGGGCAGGCTTAGATCCTCTTTGCGGGTTACCAGTACTCGTGTGCGGGTCGAATTCAGCTCTGCGTGAAAGCATCATGCAAGCACATCTATTTCTTTAAGGCCCGATGGGCAGGGGCCGTTAAATTTAATTAAATTCAAGTTTAGCCATGCTTGTTGTATGATAGTCAGTTGAAGAAACGACCTCGGTAGAGAGAGAGAGAGAGAGAGAGAGAGAGAGAGAGAGAGAGAGAGAGAGAGAGAGAGAGAGAGAAAAAGAGAGAGAGAGTTATTAAAATCCAGTATACCGGAGCCTCGTTGGTCCGTAAGACCTTTCCTATAATGCAAAGTGCAACATCACAATTATGTTTAAGTACTTGGATGTACTTGTCGCCTCCTCGTGTGAAATAGTCAGTCCTCACATACCCTTGTGACATATATTGTCAGTTCTCACCCATCCGTGTGACAGACATGTAGTAAGTCCTTACATATTAACCCTTATGGTTTGTTTAAGCAGCAGGGGTTGAGATGTCATTTCATCTCAATAACGGGTAAAGGTCCCACAAAATTGGAAGCAACGTCTCCAAAATGACCTAAATAGTGTTGACGGGGACGAGAAACCTCAGTTCGAACAAACAAACAAATGTATATGAAAGTGATGCCTCTCCTAAAACACGGGTGGTAATCAGGGGAACTACCTCGAAAATGAGTCAATGGAAATTTTTCCCTCGACACATACGGAAACTCTCGAGCTAGCTCCATCACCAGGAGGTAGGTCTCGAATAGTTTTATCACCAATTTTGTCTTTGTAAGCAATTTATATAAAAATCCGGCAATGCAGTGCCACATAGAAATGATTTAACTTTGTACCCCGCTAGAATTTGCCATGTAAATTTGCAGCGCTGAAACATGAATAAAAGGAAACTTTTTATAACGGGCCTGAAATATTGTCAATTTATGTCAACACGGAGATTTTGGCCGACGATTTTTCATTTTCCGTCAAAAGTACGCCCTTCACACCCCCAGAAGCAACATCCATAGTGAAATGAAACCTGTAAAGTTTGAAATAAGCACAAAAATTTGGCCGTGATTACGTAACTTGCGACTTATGACGAAAATACTGTTCGAGCTAGTCTTCTCGACAAGGAGCTAGTTCACTCGACATGGAGATAAAGGCCTCAAAAAACTAAGATGAAACATTCATCAGATGATTGGGGCCTGATTCGATGTCGTTCTATGGGCCCATCCAGTTTATCCAACTGGTTTCTTTACCTCTAGCTAGTGGGGTAACAAGATACTATGCCCCACAAGACGCCCCCACCCCATTGTCGTTTCTCCATGTTTAATTCGCCCCTATTTTTGCACCGCTATTTGTTTCGCCCCCAAAGCCTGGACTTTTCGCCCCCTTTTCACCCACCTAGTTGCTTCGCCCCCTCCCCATTTAGAACGGATCAATGGATGGATGGATGGATAGATGGATGGATGGATGGACGGATGGATGTGTGGATGGATGGATGGGTAGGTGGGTGGGTGGGTGGCTGGATGGATGGAAGGATGGGTGGATGGATGGATGGATGGATGGGTGGTTGGATGGATGGATGGATGGATGGATGGATGGATGGATGGATGGATGGATGGATGGATGGATGGATGGATGGATGGATGGATGGATGGATTGATGGTACCGTCAGAGAGGGATAAGTGAGTGGGTATTTGGATGGATGAGTCCATTGGAGGACGGATGAACGAACGAATCAATGGATGGATGGATGGATGGATGGATGGACGGACGGACGGACGGACGGACGGACGGACGGATGGATGGATGGATGGATGGATGGATGGATGGATGGATGGATGGATGGATGGATGGATGGATGGATGGATGGATGGATGGATGGATGGATGGATAGGTACAGCACATAGGGATAAGTGAGTGGGTATTTGGATGGATGGCTCCATTGGAGGACGGATGAACGAACGAACAAACGTACAGACGGACGGACGGACGGATGGACAGACAGACAGACAGACAGACGGACGGACGGACAGATGGGTGGATGGGTCGGTGGGTGGATGGGTGAAAAAAAGAAGAAAATATAAATGCACACAAATGCCAGTGTCGTGTGAAGGCTTGATTAAATAAAAGAGGTATTTGATTCCTACCGGTAATCTTTTTGATGATTTTTGTTTTACTTGTTCCCACAGGTGATGTAATTATTTGTGACAAACCTTATCGTTTAAACAAATTATGTTGAGCTGCAGTCCTAGGTACTACATACCCAAATTTCTTGAAAATCAGCCCGCTGGTCCTAGAGAAGATTTTAATCGTTTTACCATATATGGGCGAGGTAGCCAAAATCGGTCATGTGACCCAGATGCCGCAAACAAATTATCGTTTCCCCTCAACACAAATTTCGACTTAATTGTTGAAAGATAAGAAATATATTCGTGCTGGTAGTGATTAGTTGCTTAATAGATCAGTCGTTAAAGTGAATAGATCACAAGCGCGTAACACGAGTGAACACGGGCGCGAAGCGCGAGTGATCAATGCACTTATGACTGACCGACCGACAGTGATCTATTAAGCAACTAAACATGTAACAACACGAATCTACTTCGATTAGGTATCCCGCCGCTGTGGTTCGAGCCTCTCTTGGGTCATATCTGAATGTCCAAGTTCTGCAATCGAAAGTCACGTTCATAAACAAGTCTAGTAAATTTCGAAGTTTACGTCTGCATTACTCTTGGAGTCCATAACTTCCATTTATGTTATGCTATAAAGTTCAAATTTGGTATGGCACTTACTCAGACCAATACCATTCAGTTCATGATACAGTTGTCCCAGAGCCATGCCCCTGGACGGGCCCGAGTGCCAGATACCATTGCCCCAGAGTCCTAACCAGAGTCTAACAAATGCCAAAGTTTACGTCCGCGTTTCTCTTGTAGCCTATAACTTCCGTTTCTATCTCAATTTGAGTTTGCAGCTAAACGGTTAAACCAGATGGACAGCACACTTAACCACCAGGCCCACTAGCCAGAGGTAAAGAAACCAGTTGGAGAAACTGGGTGGGACCATAGAACGATATCGAATCACGCCCCAGTCATCTAATGAATGTTTCATCTTCGTTTTTGAGGGCACTATCTCCATGTCGAGTGAACTATCTCCTTGTCGAGAAGACAAGCCCAGACAGTAATTTCGTCATAAGTCGCAAGTTACGTAATCACGGCCAAATGTTGTGCTTATTTTAAACTTTCCATGTTTCATTTCACTGTTGCTTCTGGGGTGTGAAGGTGCGTACTTTTGACGGAAAATGAAAATTCGTCGGCCAATCTCCGGGTTGACATAAATTGACAATTTTCAGGTCCGTGATAAAAACTTTCCTTTCATTCATACTCCAGCGCTGCAAATTTACATGGCAAATTCTAGCGGGGTACAAAGTTAAATCATTTCTATGTGGCACTACATTGCCGGATTTTTATATAAATAGCTTACAAAGGCAAAACTGGTGATAAAACTCTTCGAGACTTACCTTTGTTTACAAGTTTCCTGGTGATGGAGCTAGCTCGAAAGTTCCCGGATGTGTCGGGGGAACAAATTTCCATTGACTCATTTGTTGTTGTTGTATATCTATAAGGCATTTTATAGCTCCCTATGATCTCCTGACAGCGGTGTGAGTGTCGGAACGTCCATGCTTATAAACCCTATTGATTTCATTGGGCGACAGGGCTTGAGATGTCATTTCATCTCAATGCCGGGTAAAATCCCCACAAAATTGGAAGCAACGTCTCCAAAATGACCTTTACAGTGTTGACGGGGACGTTAAACCTCAAATCAAACAAAAACAAAATGATCTCCTGACTCATATCGATCTAGTTCCACTGATTACCACCCGTGTAATATAAAAGCGATCCACTGAAACATAAAGGTAACAGATCACTTTGAAACAAATGTTAACCAAAGGGTTAAAATGGGACTACGCCCGTCCGCCCGGACATCGTTATTTAAACGGTCGGATTTTAAAAAAAAAAATCCGTCCAAAATTAAAATTTAAACTTGACCGTAAATCTCTTGAACCTATATACTTTGTATTTATTAGACCGCTGCTCGAATATGGCGATATAATATGGGACAACTGTACACAATACGAAAAAAAAAGCTTGAAAAAATACAAAAGCAGCCAGAATGGCAACTGGAACAACATAAGTTTCAATACATGCTCTCTATTCAGAAATAAGATGGGATACTCTCCAGCAAAGACACAATAATCACAAGCTAACCTTATCTCCGCTACAACCTAAGAAATTCTAGCAATATCAGAACTTAATCACAAGAACAAGTCAGTATCACCAATCATTTTTACCATCCACAGTAAGAAGCTTGAATGATTTGTCAAAAGAAGTTCACCTGTACAACACATTAAGTTCCTTAAGAAACTACTTACATGTAAATAAAGATACAAAAATCTATCCCACAATATCTTTACACTGGTAGAAGAAAAGCTCCCATTCTTCATACTCACTTGCGCATAAACTACAGTTCTTTAAATTTAGATCTGTTCATGGAAAACATTACTTACTATCCTTTATGTAGTTGTGGTAGTGTAGAAGATGCCCAACACCTTTTCTTTCATTGTCTTCAATATCAACCCCAATGTAATGTACATGTTTGAATTATATCTCTTTGTTTCAAACCCCAACTTTACATCTTTTATTACAAAGAGACTTGATACTAGCTCAATAGACAAACAAAATAATATTTGAAAATAGTCATACGTTTATTCTGGAAACCAAACGATTTTGACGTTCGAAGTTGTGTGTAGAACTATGGAAACTATTTGCGAATGCTACTGTAACAAAGTTTTGACTCGCTGACCTTGTTCACGATGTAAGCTTGTGCCCCCCCCCTCTCTCTCTCTCTCTCTCTCTCTCTCTCTCTCTCTCTCTCTCTCTCTCTCTCTCTCTCTCTCTCTCTCTCTCTTATACTTTCTTATTATTATTCATAATATTATTCATTTTCATATCATTATCCGTATTCATATTCAATATCTTAAATTAAGTTGTTCTAAAATGGTCCTGCACCGTACCGGAATTCTATTTTTCTGAAATTTTGTATCGTTTCTTTCGTGATTTTTCATATGTCTCTTCGCAATGCCATTTTGCACACAAGTTCCTACTGGTATTGTTTGTTTATTTATTTTTTTATTTATTTATTTTATTTATTTTTTTTAGTTTTTTTTTTTTTTTTTTTTTTTGCACTCTTTCTTCTTTTTTTCTTGTTGTCTTTAGAATATGATGTACTGTTTATAGACGTATAGAAAAACTTTATTTATCATTTAGTTATGGATAATAAGGGCCCCGTCAAGCGATTTTGGTACTTATCGCCTATGCGAGCAGCGAAGGTTCAGGCGAGCCTGCGCATCCGCGCAGTCTCGTCAGAACCTTCGCTGCTCGCTCATACAAGCAGTGATTCAAGAGGAACCTTCAGACAGAAAGCAATATCCCTGGCCCCTCTGAATGGCTGGGCATGCGCAGTTAAAATTTGTCATGACGGAATGCTCGAAGACACACATTCGCTTGGCGGGGCTCATAAAATAATATGCAAAAGTTTGTCATAGGCTATCAAATTAACAACTGATATATGTATTACGGGAGTGTTATAAGTATTTGCAAGCTTCCATTATCTCATGTCTTCTATATTGAATATCAAAGAATGAAATAAAATAACGCACCGGCTCGAAGGACGGTGCTATATGTGGCATCCATTCCCGCATATTATGGAGCATGTTCCGACACCACAATTTAAATAACGCGGCCGGGAATCGAACTAGGGGCCTCTAGCATCAGAGGCAAGTGCTCAATCACAGAGCTACCACGCCACAACAGGCGTTTAAACGGATATATTATTCTTAGTCTGGCAAAGAAAAATGTACACTCCATAATTTTCAGTCCTTGCTTCCAAAGTATAAAAGTATAACCCCTTTTATAGAACACATTTGACGTCACCAGAGCTGGTGTTAAGGAAACATCATCGAGGCGGTTCTAAGGAGTACCCACAATCTATATTTTGGAGCAGAATTAAGAAAAATAAAGTTTACCCCTGTAAACCCTAGTTTTACTATATAAAAGTGGGGTTCAATGGGGTCAAAATTATATAGGTGTGTTTTCGTGATATCCCACGAACCACTAGAGATTGGGATGCCCTTCTTATTCTTATGTTGCATTCTGTGATATTTTTAAATCCTATTTGTTGTTTTACAATATGTTTGTAGAAGCAAAAGCCCTAGGTACTTGGCTTAAATTAAAATTCAATGTCTATGTCTATGATTCGATCATTTCGACTCCTGAAGGTGGTGAGGATTGTGTAGCTTGTCACACATTGCGGGTGTCACGACACCCTCCGGACAAGCAAATTAAGTTTGACTATACAGTTCACCAGCAAATTTTGGAGCATGTTCAATCCGCCAAATATCTTGGTATCACCATCACTGACGATCTTGATTGGGGTCAACATATCTCTGAGATTACATCTATAGCAACTAGGACTTTAGGATTCCTTAGACGTAACTTGGCCTTTGCACCTAGGCAGACAAAGGATGTTGCATATTGGTTCGCCCTCAACTTGAATATGCATAACCCATTTGGCATCCCTAGGTTAAAACTCAGATTCAGCAGGTGGAGAAGGTGCAGAGGAAAACTGCTCGATGGACCTGCAGGCGATGGCGAAATAGAAGTAGCGTCGGTTACATGCTTAATGAGCTAGAGTGGCCGTTCCTGGAGGCCCGTCGTGAGCAGTCCTCTTTAACCTTCTTCTACAAGATACACTCTGATTCACTGTCTATTCATAAAGATGGGTGCTTGACCCCTTTAACAGTGTCGACCAAAACAAGGGCATCAAAAGTAAACGACTCACAATTTTGTAGATACCAGTCCTATAGTGATGCCCTGAAGAACTCCTTCTTTCCTAGAACTATTCCCCAATGGAATAGTCTGGTGTATGCCAAGTCCGCAGAAGAGTTCAAAGCCCATACCTCTGTTATGCAGATTGTAAATAGTTTTAAGGACGCTTCCAGTGGCTCTTTTTTAGCTAAATTCTAAATTTAGCCACCCAACCAACTGAGGTAATGGTAAATATGACCGACTCAGTATAAGAAGATAGATAGATAGCTAAGTTTGCATCGTTAGTCACAGCTAGGGACTAACTTCCCACATCACAGGTCCTGGTGTATGAATGTCATTTGACTTGTCACCAGTAACAATTCTGATTCTGACATTGTTACAAGTGCTGTTGTTGGTCATGTTTTAGAATTTATTAAAAATGATATTCAGTGAGGTAGTTCAGCCTGATATGACATCGCCGTTGAATGATTGTTTGTGTCTGGACTTAACGACTCGTCAAAACCGCGTGAGTCATTTTGTGTCGTGTCCCAGAGGAAGGGAGAAAAAGAAATTGAAGAGATAGTAGGGGAGTTGAAAGGTGAACATGAAAATACAGGTACATGGATGTGTAGAAACAGAAGAAATAGCAACATTACCCCTCTACTCTTACCCGCTACAAGGACAGCAGGCCTTGTCCAACTGTGAGCCAAAATCAGTTGTACGCCGGAGACATTGAATCTAACCCCGGTCCAAGATTTCGCTGTGGGCAGTGCACAAAATATTGCAAAGACTCTCAGAAATGGATAAAATGTGAGGACTGTGATAAAAGTTTTCATTCCTCATGTTCTGATTTGGATAACGGTCAATTGTTAGAAATTGAATCTGGATCTGGAGCTTGGTATTGTAAAGACTGCAAAGCTGACTGTGGTCTTTGCGCAGTGGTGTTGTACTTAATGACCGCAAAGCGGTTCAATGTGATCAGTGTGAAATGTGGATACACACTGAATATTCTTTAATTTCAGATACGGAATATGGCACTTTGGTAAAGTCAAACTGCCACTGGATTTGTCCAAAATGCGAGGTGTGCAACTTTTCAGACTCCTTTTTCAACGAATATATAGAAATGAGTAAGCCAAACAGATTTGAACCTCTGTCAAAGGATAAGAAAGATAAATCTTCGACTGCTGATAAATATAGGCCAAATTTTGTAACAGATTTGAAACTTTGCCGTATGAACATAAATGGATTAAGAGGAAACATTCTCGAACTTTTAGCTTTTCTCGATACGTTTCAACTCGCATATCGTGGCTATTCAAGAAACAAAGATTGACAGTTCAATTACCACATCTGAGCTTTCCCCTGAAACTTCTTATTACAGCGTCTATAGAAAAGACAGGAACTCTCATGGCGGTGGGGTGATGTTTCTCATTCACAGAGACATCTCTCACATGCCTTTAATGGAACTGGAAAACGACACCGAATCGGTATGGGTTAAGGTTTTTGCAAATAAAACCTCTCACTTCGTAGCAAGTTGGTATCGACTACCAAGTGGTACGGTCGAAAACTTCCAGTTGTTTAAAGATCAGATGGATTGTATTAAGTCGCAGCATAAGGGTAAAAAACTCCCGGCTGTACATTTTCAAGGTGACCTCAGCTGCAGAGACATTGTTTGGCCTGACAGGCTCAGCAAACAAGGCACAATGCTGAGTCAGTCTGAAGGACAAATATTAATTGACAATATGAACGATCATGGATTAGAACAAATTGTTAACTTCCCCACTCGTAATAAGAACACATTAGATTTGATTCTTACGACTTTGCCTGGACAGTTTGAAGATATTCAGTCTCCGGATAAACTAAGTGATCATGATATTGTCTCCGGACATTTAAAAATTCACATTCCACCAACGAAGAAACCTAGGAGGAAGGTGTACTAGTATCAGAAAGGTGACTATGAAACTATGAGGAAGGATGCACTCAGATTTGCAAGGGGAAATACTTTAATGGTCATTCAGATGTTCGGTCTGTCCAGGAGAACTTCGATTTGATAACTTCTTTCATTCATACTTCGGCCGAAAATCATATCATATCTCCTCAAAAACTAGTAGCTCCGTATCTTCGATTCCCTGGATCACACCAGAGATAAAAAGAAAAATTTGCAGAAGGAGTAATATTCATGCAAAGGCAAAAAGGACAGGAAGTGGTAAACTCAGGACAAAATTTGAAAACTTGAGACGTGAAATTAAGACTGATATAAAAAAAAAATCAGCATGCTGATATAAATAATCAGCATGATTTGTATGTGAATAACTTGGTAGGTGATGTTAAGGCGAATCCAAGAGACTTCTACAGATATATTAATAGCCAGAAGAAAGACAGGCAAGGTATCCCGCCCCTTAATAAAAGAGGAGGGAACGGGGTCGCTGAATCAGACTCTGAAAGGGCAGAGGAACTCGTTGGTCAATTCAATGATGCGTTTAATAAAACTGAGTTCACGGAGGTTGACTGGAAGATTGGCCCATTCATGGATAATATTGTTGTGTCAGCTGAAGGAGTAATCAAGTTACTTCAAGGCTTAAATCCCAGTAAAGCCTTAGGACCTGATGAACTTCATCCTAGAGTCCTGAAGGAACTAGCAAATGAGTTAGGTCCAGTTTTTGCACACCTGTTTCAACAGTTTCTTGATACAGATGAAATTCCCAAAGAATGGCTCCTAGCGAACATTTGTCCATTCTTAAAAAAGGAGATAGGGCTCTTGCCCATAATTATCGCCCTGTATCTCCGACTTGTGTTCTGTGTAAATTGCTTGAACATATAGTCTGCTCGAACATCATGGCCCACTTGGATGAACATAAATTTTTGTCAGATAGACAACATGCATTTAGGAAAAGGCATAGTTGTGAAACTCAGCTGAGCACAGTTATTAATGACTGGGCAAAATACTTGGACAAAGGAGGGACAGGTGGACACATTTATTCTGGATTTTGAGAAGGCGTTTGACATCCCACCTCATGAACTACTTAAATCTAAGTTATTCGGTTACGGAATCGGGGTGGGGGGGGGGGGGGTGGTGAAGACTCTCAAATGGATAGATTCCTTTCTTTGCTACAGAAAACAGCGTGTTGTTGTTTATGGTGAATCTTCAGAGTGGGCTCCAGTTTTGTCTGGAGTCCCACAAGGGACTGTTCTTGGCCCACTGTTGTTCTCCCTGTACATCAATGATATTTCCACTGACATTGACTCAGAAATAAGACTGTTTGCAGACGAATGTGTTTGCTACCGGGAAATTAGAGATACAGATGACTCACTGAAACTTCAGAATGACATAGATAGATTAGGATGTTGGGCCCAAAAATGGGGCATGAGATTTCAGCCAAATAAATGCAAAATTATGCAGATAACTAGGAAGAGATATCATAAAAACGAGGCTTCTTAAATTACACCTTAGAGGGAACGGTCCTCGAGAACGTGGACTCCATTAAATACCTTTGTGTGACAATCGCACACAACTTGAGATGGAATACTCATATTAGCAACATGTGTACTAAGGCAAATAAAACACTTGGTTTTCTGAGGCGTAATCTTCATCAGTGCCCACAGGCTGTAAAAAAGGCAGCATATAAAGGTCTTGTTCGCCCAGTCTTGGGATATGGCAGTTGTATCTGGGACCCAGTGAAGTGGTCTTTAATGAAGAAATTGAAAAGTTCAGAACAGAGCTGCTAGATTTGTAACAGGCAATTACTGCTTTGAAACTGGGCGTATGACTGGAATAATTGGAAAATTAAAATGGGAGTCTCTCAAGAAAAGGAGGAAAGACAGTAGGCTCATCTTTTTATTGAAAGGTCTAAAGGGTGTTGCTAGCATTCCAACAGATGACCTTGTCCCCCCCCCCCCCACACACACACACACTCCGGCTAGGCACTGTAGAAATCACCATTCATTGGCGTTTCAGACCCTTGCTGCAAGAACTGACATTTATAAAGAATCATTCTTCGGCGAACACTGATGTCCGGGAAATGTCCGGGAATTGTCCGGGAAATGTCCGGGAAATGGGGGCTAGTGATGCGTTATCCCTAATATCTCCACTTTGGGTAGTCAGAAATTAAAAAAAAAAAGTATCAAATAAAATTTTAAGCTCCATTCTAAAAGATTATTAAAAAATAATTTACTTTTTTAACATTTTAGGGGTCCATTTGTTTAGTTAATTTGTCCGGGAAATTATCGGATTTTGTCCTGGATTTTGGGGTAGTGGTGCGTTTACCCTAATATCTCAACTTTGGGTGGTCAGAAATTAATAAAATTAGTATCAAATAAAATTTTTAGCTCCATTCTAAAAGATTATTAAAAGATATTTTTTCATTTTGAATATTTTAGGGGTCCATTTCTGAAGTTAATTTGTCCGGGAAATTCCCGATTGTGTCCCAAATGTTGGGGTACTTGTGCATTTTCATAGTATCCCTGTTTGTGGTGATCACTAATTGATAACAATTGATATATATTAATATTTTAAGTTCAGTTCTAAAAGAATAAAAAAAAATCTTTTCATACACCTCATTGAGGCAGTTCTTATGAATGAACACAACATGACTTTAATTTATAGAAGATCTCAAAGAATCTTTAATTACGGCCATCAGTGTAGAACTTGGTCAACGGTTTAACACATATATGCCTAGCGCCCAATTGTTGGGCCATTGGCAAACAGTGTAGATCTTGATCAAAGGTTTAACCCATATATGCCTGGAGTCCCACTTGTGGGACATTGGCAGAAAGTGTAGATCCACTGGAAGATCAGATATTTAACCCAGATATTTATTATTTAATCCATATATGCCTAGCGTCCCATTTGTGGGACATAGTCAAACAGTGTAGATTCAAATGATCAGACGCTGCAAAACGTGGCGTCTGATCTGGGCCGCAAAATGCTACATCTGATCTGGGTCTACACTAATTGCTTAAACAATGAGGAAATTTAACCGCATCCATTTCTTGCTAGCAATGAATTAGGTGTACGGACTTTGACGGACCATTATGATCAGTAGCTGCAAACCTTGGCGTCTGATCTGGGCCGCTAAGTGCGACGTCTGATCTCGGTCTACACTGTTTGCTTAATCAACGACGAAATTTAACCGCATCCATTTCTTGCTGGCAATGAATTAGGTGTACGGACTTTGACTGATTGACGGACCATGATGCTCAGACGCTGCAAAACTTGGCGTCTGATCTCGGCCGCAAAATGCAACATCTGATCTGGTTCTATACTGTTTGCTTAAACAACGACGAAATTTAGCGCATCCATTTCTTCCTGACGATGAATTAGGTGTACGGACTTTGGACGATTTTACGGGCCATTAATTTTTTAACGAGATTAAACTCTTTAACTCATAATAAGTTGTCGTGTGCTGCTTACCTGGATTGAAATAGTAGAAAGACTTCATTCATTCACTTGTAAAATCGTAAAAAATTCCAGTCTGGTGCTTCTGCAAAATGCCTGAGTGTAGTTGATAACATGATTTGTTGTGAAAATCGTAAGTGCAAAATTTGGTTTTATAGAATATGTTTAGGTCTGAATTCATCATCAAATCAATGGCAGTGTCCATCTTGTGAGCAGCAACATGTGGTTCATCATAGAAAGCTGTGTAAAGGAAACCCATGTAAATCCAACTTTATACAGAGAAAAGTAGGGTTACAAGGGGTGTGCAGTCTTTCTTTCGTTTTCACAAGTCGATATATTAAGGAAAACGAACCAATACCCCAACTACCTGGACACAATCCGGATTGTGGGTACTCCTTAGAACTGCCTCATTGAGGTGTATAAAGAGATTTTTTATATTGTTTTAGAATTGAACTTGAAATTTTAACATATATCAATTGTTATCAATTAGTGATCACCACAAACCGATATATTATGAAAATGCACAACTACCGCAAGATCCAGGACACATTCGGGAATTTCCCGGACAAATTAACTTCAGAAATGGACCCATAAAATATTCAAAATGAAAAATATTTTTTAACTGTCTTTTAAAATTGAGCTAAAATTTATATTTGATACCATTTTCATTAATTTCTGACCACCTAAAGTCGAGATATTAGGGTTAACGCACCAATACCCCAACATCCAGGACAAAATCCGAGAATATCCCGGACAAATGAACTTAAAAAATTAACCCCTAAAACGTTAAAAAAAGTAAATTATTATTTTTAGCTCACCGTCACGTAGTGACGAGGTGAGCTTTTGGGATCACTTTTCGTCCATCGTCCGTCGTGCGTCCGTCCGTCCGTGCGTGCGTGCGTCCGTCCGTAAACAATTCTTTAAACGACATCTCCTAAACCACTGATCGGATTTTGACCAAACTTCACAGGAATGATCCTTAGGTGGTCCCCTTTCAAAGTTGTTCAAATGGTTCCAGTCCGTTGCACATCTAGGTCATAGGAGCCAAAAAGAGATTTTTTCATCAAAAACTTAAAAAATCTTCTTCTCTGAAACCACAAGGCCCAGGTCTTTGATATTTGGTATGAAGCTTCATCTGGTGGACCCCTACCAAGATTGTTCAAATTATAGTGCTGGGGCCAAAAATGCCCCCGCTCCGGGGCCCTTTGGTTTTACATGGGCTTATATAGGGAAAATCTTTAAAAATCTTCTTCTCTGAAACCGTAAGGCCCAGGTCTTTGATATTTGGTATGAAGCTTCATCTAGTGGACCCCTACCAAGATTGTTCAAATTATAGTGCTGGGGCTAAAAATGCCCCCGCTCCGGGGCCCTTTGGTTTTACACGGGCTTATATAGGGAAAATCTTTAAAAATCTTCTTCTCTGAAACCCCAAGGCCCAGGTCTTTGATATTTGGTATGAAGCTTCATCTAGTGGACCCCTAGCAAGATTGTTCAAATTATAGTTCTGGGGCCAAAAATGCCCCCGCTCCAGGGCCCTTTGGTTTTACATGGGCTTATATAGGGAAGAGCTTTAAAAATCTTCTTCTCTGAAACCGTAAGGCCCAGGTCTTTGATATTTGGTATGGAGCTTCATCTAGGGGACCCCTACCAAGATTGTTCAAATTATAGTGCTGGGGTCAAATATGCCCCCGCTCCGGGGCCCTTTGGTTTAACATTGGCTTATATAGGGAAATCTTTAAAAAATTTCTTCTCTGAAACCGTAAGGCCCATGTCTTTGATATTTGGTATGAAGCTTCATCCCACAAGGCCATGGTCCTTCTTCCTCCCCCCCCCCCCCCCCACCCCACTCCGGGGCCCTTTGGTTTTAAATGGGCTTATATAGGGAAAATCTTTAAAAAACTTCTTCTCTGAAACCGCAAGGCCCAGGTCTTTGCTATTTGGTATGAAGCTTCATCTAGTGGACTCCTACCAAGATTGTTCAAATTATAGTGCTTGGGCTAAAAATGCCACCGCCCCGGGCCCTATGGTTTTACATGGGCTTTAGAAGCCTCAGTGGTGCAGTGGTTACGCTACTCGCCTTGTAAACCAGGGATTGCAGGATCGATCCCGGGCTTCTCCAGACTTTCGGATGAGTCTTTAAAACGAGGTCCCCTCTCCGTATGACCTTAGCTGTTGGTGGGACGTAAAACTAAAACTCACTCACTCACTTTACATGGGCTTATATGGGGAAAATCTTTAAAAATCTTCTTCTCGGAAACCCCAATGGCCAGGTCTTTGCTATTTGGTATGAAGCTTCATCTAGTGGACCCCTACCAAGATTGTTCAAATTATAGTGCTAGGGCCAAAACTGCCCCCGACCTGGGGCCCTTTGGTTTTACATAGACTTATTGTAGTGTTGTTGTTTATATTTATACATCATTTACATATTTATCTTAGCAAAAAGGTTATAGTTCAGAGTATCAGATTTTAATACAGCATGCTCTCAGAATCTACTTCAGTTGCTCTGCGGGTTTAATATAGTAAACATCTATAGTAGTTATACAGTGTTGTGTCTTACTATTTTACATTGGCGACGAGTTGAAAACTTTTCAAGAAGAGAAAAGGAGAATATGCAGCAACTCCAGCTAATGACATTAATTAGTGACACTGATTAACTGGACTAATTAGCTGTTAAAATCAGAAATTATGGCATCAGCTTTACCGACATTTCCACGTTTTAACATACATGAAACCGCCTTGGACATACACTGGCGAAAATGGATAAAGCGGTTAGAGAATCTTCTTGTCGGCATGGACGTCAAAGACAAAAAACGTCAAAGAGCTCTACTTCTTCACTACGCTGGGGAAGACGTTAACGACATCTTTGAAACGTTAACGGATACTGGAGACGATTATGCAACGGCAGTAACCAAACTTTCGGACTATTTTGCTCCAAAGAAGAATACAGAATACGAAATATATAAATTCCGACAAGCTAAACAACATATAGACGCATATTTAACAAGGCTGAGACAGCTTAGTATAAACTGCGACTTTACAGAAAATGACAAGGAGGTCAAGTCACAAATAATTCAAGGTTGCAGTTCCTCCAGACTACGACGCAGGGCGTTACGCGAGGATCAGACTCTTGATGAACTGTTGAGACTTGCTAGATCAATGGAATTATCAGGCAAACAGGCATGTGAAATCGAACACACGGAAAAGCCGCAAAGTGCAAACGCGGTACGTACCTTCAAAAACAAATTCAGAACAAACAGAAAGAAAAACTTTCAAAAGTCGTCAGAGGGGAAATCACATTTCAAAAAGCAGACATGTAGGAACTGTGGGGGAGAATATCCTCATGTGGATAGACAGTGTCCGGCAAAAGGGAAATCTTGCCACGCGTGTAAAAAACAGAACCACTTTTCTTCAGTTTGTCGATCGAAAATGAAAACAAAAGTAAAATCTGTCAACCAAGTTGAAGAGACATATTCTTGTGACACTAGTAGTGACTCAAACGATGATTACATGTTTGGAATACAAGAACAGGAAAGCGTTAATTCAGTGAAATCTAAACAGCCAAGTTTGAATGTGACAATTAATGGATTAAATGTCAAAATGCTAGTGGACACTGGATCAAGCATTAATGTTTTGGACGAAAAGACGTACAAGAAATTCCAGGTAAAGCCTCAACTTTCAAAAACTGATACAAAAGTATTTACTTATGGTTCAAACACTAACTTTCCATTATTAGGTAAATTTATTGGGACCTTAGAAACCACACACAAAATCACAACTGCGACAATATACGTTACAAAAGGCTCTAGTGGTTGTTTACTGTGTTATGACTCAGCGGTTGAATTACAGGTAATTCCTGAGATTGCAATATTTACATCTGGTAGCAGCAAGGCGGAACAACTCTGTCAAACATACTCATCGATTTTCGATGGCATAGGTAAACTGAAAAATGTAGAAATAGACTTGCACATAGACCCCAATGTTCAGCCGGTACAACAGCCTCACAGACGAATACCTTTTCATGTGCGAAAAGATGTGGAAAAGGAACTCAAAATCATGATGGAAAATGATTTAATTGAGGAAGTCGATGGCGGAGCCACACCATGGGTTTCACCCATTGTGGTTGCACCCAAACCTAAATCACCGAACGAGGTTCGAATCTGCGTTGATATGAGGGAACCGAACCGTGCCATAAAGCGTACACGATACTTAATTCCTACTGTGGATGACATTATAGTGGATTTAAATGGCGCTAAAGTGTTTTCGAAGTTGGATTTAGTTAAAGGCTATAATCAGTTAATTCTCTCAGAAGGGTCAAGGAACATAACATGCAGGATTATTTCGCTATAAACGCTTGTGTTTTGGAATAAATTCTGCGGCAGAAATATTTCAAAATACCCTCAGAAATGTGTTATATGGGTTGGATGGTGTCAAGAACATAAGCGATGATATAATCGTATTTGGAAAAGACCAGGAAGAGCATGACAGGAGGCTCGAGGCGACATTTGCGCGACTTCAAGAGAAGAACTTGACATTAAATAGGAATAAGTGTGAATTCAATAAGGATAAAATTGAGTTCTACGGACATGTATTCAGCGCAGCAGGAATTTCAGCTTCACCGGAGAAGGTGACTGCCATCAAGAACATGGACTTACCCTCATGTGTATCAGAGGTACGTTCTCTTTTAGCTATGAGCAATTATTTGTCGAGGTTCATACCTCAATACAGCACAATTACAGCTCCTCTAAGATATCTCACGAGACAGGATGTGCAATGGCACTGGTCTTCGGAACAGGACAATGCATTCAAAGAATTAAAACGAGTGCTAACAAGTGACACTGTAATGGCGTACTTTGATCCTAAAGAACAGACGGACACAGTATTATCAGTGGACGCAAGCCCTGTTGGCCTTGGAAGCGTATTAATGCAAAATGGAAAAGTAGTCGCATACGCAAGTAGGGCGCTAACAGATGTTGAAAAACGTTACAGTCAGACTGAAAAGGAAGCCCTGAGCATAGTATGGGCATGTGAACACTTCAGACTGTACCTTTATGGGCATTATTTCACATTATTCAGTGATCACCAAGCCCTGGAAATAATATTTAATAATCCTAAATCAAAGCCGCCTGCAAGGATTTTACGCTGGCAGTTACGTTTGCAAGATTACAATTTTAAGGTAGTTTACAAAAGTGGTAAGTCTAACATTAGCGATTACCTCAGCAGACACCCAAACAAAAATCAGCTGATTGCTGATAAGAGCAGACAGCAAGAAATTGCAGAATGTTATGTTAACTACCTGATAGACAGTAACGTTCCAAAATCGATGACCTTGAATGAAATCTGCCTCAGTACAAATAATGATCCTACACTTCAAACCGTGATTAAATGTGTTAAATCAGGCAGCTGGGGTAAGTCGTATCAAGACAAAACTATAGATACCTTTTCCAGATTAAAGCATGAACTCACTGTGGCAAAAGTGCAGCAGGGAGAAATTTTGTTGCATGACAACAGACTGGTTATTCCGAAGGACTTACAATCCAGAGTAATTGCGATTGCTCACCAATCACACCTTGGGATAGTCAAAACAAAGCAGTTGTTGCGCGAAAAGGTATATTTTCCTGGAATCGATAGAAAAGTTGAAGAATTGTGTCAGAGCTGCATACCATGTTTAGCAGCCACACCCCTGAAACAATCTGAACCACTACAAATGTCAGATTTACCTGACGCACCATGGACAGTGCTGAGTATGGATTTCTGTGGACCATTTCCTAATGGGAGTTATTTGCTAGTTGTAATGGACGAATATTCCAGGTATCCGGTTGTTGAAATAATCCAGTCATTGAGTGCAAAAACTGTAATACCAGTTTTAGACAAAATATTTTCAATGTTTGGATCTCCAGTTACCCTGAAAAGTGACAATGGTGCTCCCATGAACTCGGAAGCATTCAGAAACTTTGCGAATTATCTTGGGTTTGAACATAGGAAAATCACACCCCTCTGGCCAAAAGCAAATTCGGAGTGTGAACGGTTCAACAAAACTATATGCAAGGCAATCCGCGCAGCGTATGTTGAAAACAAGAACTGGAAACAAGAAATGTTCAACTTCTTGAGAAATTATAGAGCGACTAAGCACGCTACATTGAATAAGGCACCTGCTGAAATTATGTTCAGTAGAAACATAAAAACTAGATTACCCCAAATGACGTTGAAATCTAGTGACAGTCAACTCAGAGACACTGACAAGTACAAAAAGGCAAAGATGAAATCGTATGCAGATGATAAAAATAATGCGACAAAATCGAAGTTGATGGTTGGAGACAAGGTGCTAGTTAAGCAAACAAAGGAAAATAAACTGTCAACCCCATTTGCCCCAAAACCATACGAGATTACGGATAAGAAGGGGACAATGGTCACTGCGAGAAGGGAAGATAAGTCAATTACGAGAAACTCTACGTTTTTCAAACCAGTTCGAGGATCCGTAGAGATACCACCACCGAGTGACGAAAGTGACGATTTAACGGGACAAGCCGATGGTGAACCGTTACGAAGGTCGCAACGTGAAAGGCGACCACCCACCTATCTGAAGGACTATGTTACAACATAGGAGTGTGTACATATTGTAAATATATTATGTGTTTAAGGCATCTTTTGGCTTGACATTACATCATGGTGTCCAGTGTTAATGGGCACAATAATCCCAGGTACACCATTCTGGACATGCAGTCTAGACAAAATTGCAGAATTTTAATAATAACATTTCCTTAATATTTAGAGCTTGTACGGTAAAGAGGTACAAAAATACCTTCAGTGAATCATTTAATATGTATTGCTTTGCAACATGTGTTCCCATTCATTAAATTCTGGAACTTAGACTGAAACAAACAATTTTGAAGCAGTATGACATTATCTTACATGTTATCTGAAACACACCCGAGAAAACATTATGTTTATTCTCTCTTTATAATTTGTGTTGCATGCTTAGTAGATAATACCTTGATTTAATGTGTAACTATAGACCATATAATCTCAAATACAAACAATCCTTGGAAAATCTCTCTAAGATAACAGTTTTAATGGTTGACTGGAATATATTTCCCATGGAATTACAAAACCACAAACTTGATGATTTGCTGACTTGACAGTGTATTTGGATTAGTGCTTATCAGGAACATTTTATAGCTGAAATGCGAGAGTGCTACGTGACTTCAACATCCCTAAATTAATACAGATACTTTACAGAGTTTAATTTTAATGCATGAAAATTTTGATCAATTGTTAAATAATTGAAGTTCAATTCTAAGGGGAAAGGGGATGTAGTGTTGTTGTTTATATTTATACATCATTTACATATTTATCTTAGCAAAAAGGTTATAGTTCAGAGTATCAGATTTTAATACAGCATGCTCTCAGAATCTACTTCAGTTGCTCTGCGGGTTTAATATAGTAAACATCTATAGTAGTTATACAGTGTTGTGTCTTACTATTTTACACTTATATAGAGATATTCCTTAAAAATCTTCTTCTGAAACAGCAAGGCCATGGTCTTTGATATTTGGTGTGAAGCTTCCTCTAGTGGACCTCTATCAAGATGGTTAAAATTATAGCCCTGAGGCCAAAAATGCCCCCGCCCCAGAGCCATTTGGTTTTTCATAGTCTTATGTAGGGAATATCTTTAATAAAAATCTTCTTCTCTGAAACCGTTAGGCCCAGGTCTTTGATATTTGGTATGTAGCATATCTAGTGGACCTTTGCCAAGATTGTTCAAATTATAGCCTTTTTTGATATTTGGTATGAAGCTTCACCTTTTTAGACGTCTCTGAATATTATGCACATTATAGCCCTGGGGTTAATAATGGCCCTCTCCGGGTCCCACTTGTTACTCTATGGATCAGGTGAGCGATCCAGGGCCATCATGGCCCTCTTGTTTATCTTTTATAATGGAGCTAAAAATTTAATTTGATACTAATTTAATTAATTTCTGACAATCCGAAGTGGAGATATTAGGGATAACACACCACTACCTCCAGTTTCCCGGACATTTCCCGGCGAATTCCCGGACAATTTCCGGACAATTTCCGGACATAAGTGTGCACCTCATTCTTCCCCCGAACCATTAGAGATTGGAATGCTCTTTCCGATTCGATTATTTCGACAGCTTGCAGAAGTGCCCCCGAAACCCGTCAGCACCTGTTGGCAGAGTGCAATGCATATACGGACGACAGAGTAAAGTTTCTCAGCCAAGTCAGTGATGTGTGTCAAAGACTCTCTATTGACACGTCGTCTCCAGAGTTGCTGGTGCGTCTAATCCTTGATCCGTCCACATATATCAAAAGTTACCAAGACATTTGCGTAGTTGAACTCCATAGCAGAGAACTGATAGATCAGATACATTATAAACGCATAAAACTCTTATCAGTATTCGAAGGGCAACGGGGTCTCGCGGTCTCTGGTTTAAACTCTCTTGGTTCTGAGTCAGTTCCAGCAGCCCGCATCTGTAAAGAAATCTGAACGTGCCCCTTGTGACGTCGACCACGACGGTTCGCCGACAAGTCAAAGGCGGAAACCTACTTAACAACAACAACAACAACAACAACGAAGGTGCTGATGACTGTGTAACTAAGTTTACCTCTTTGGTTAGAGCTAGGGACTAACTTCCCATATCACAGGTCCTGGTGTATGAAAGTCATTTGACGTGTCACCAGTAACAATTCTGATTCACAGATGCTTGCGGTCAGGTCTGATTAGCTTTCTAGCCCGACAGAACAGGCCTACTATCGATAAAACTTGTTTGAAGGCCTTAAAACAATGTTTTAAAAAAGCTCCCCATCACTGATGGGCTAATCAGACCTGACCCCAAGCATCTGTGTTCTGATTCTGAGTATATTATCGCACGGCAACCATGTTGATAGATCCATGAAAAAAAAAAAAAAATAAAAATTTCGATCGTATACGAAACCTTAGCGTCATTATGCACATGCAATATTTTGCTCATTTCATAAAATTGTTCCTCTCATTCATCAAATTTCGATGATTTTATTCTAATGCCAAGGTGATGGATTTTATTTTTGATAAATTCGAGTACATGATTCGGATCCACTATGTTCGTACTTCGAATGGTCCCTTTCACCTTTTAGTATATACTCCCTTCCTACTCTATCGCGGGTCCTATTTTATCGCGGTATTCACGTTCTCCTCTTATTCTCGCGAGCAGCGGCCCCTGCTGGTTGTTTACATTAATTACCTTCCGAGGCAAACATCGAACTCCACATCACGAGAGAAATTGAACAAAATATCAAGTATATTGTTGAGTTAAGTTTATTTATTTAGAAAATCAAGTAATACTTTCTTCACTGAATCTATTCTATACCCCTACCTATATAAATCCCACTCTTCTTTATTAAAACTTCAATGTATTATTTTGGTTCGATTCTGGTTGTTGTCTGAAGTTGACAAATGCCGCGCGCACGTAAAGTCACGTTATTACCTTATATGGAAACGGTTTCCTGGAGCCGAAAGTCACGTGGACAATTAGCGACTATAATTGGAAATGAAACCCCGAACGGCTTATGGGGGGCATCTAAATTGAAAGTGTTTAAGTCGGTCAAAATTGTGAACTGGGCAGAGTGTGATATATGCGGTCATTGGGCACCCCTTTAGTTTTGCTCCACAATCCTTTCTGTGAATGAAGGCAGTGAGTAAAGGTGTCCATGCCTGTCATGTGACCAGTAAATAGCATACTAAGAACACCAAACATTGAAAATACGTTAATTTCTGTTAAAGTTGAATTTTTGAATATTTAAAGGGTTAATTAACGTTTAATGATTCAATTCAAGTGCTAAATATGTTCTTATGAATCAGTGCTGATAACTGATATTACATGGATATGCACCCGGCCTCAAATATTTTGACACTTTCAATTCAAGTGAATGCCGCGATAGACTAGGAAGTCACTCTGACGTAACTCTAAACAACATGGCTGCCAACAACCGGAAAATTTAAAATTGACTGACGCTAAAATATATTTCTACCCCTTTTACAATATCGAAGTAGGGTTACTTATAACACACAAACAGGCACATATAAGGTAAGTTGATGTGTTTATTTAATTACTGGCGATTAACTGTTAGTACCGCGATAAAGTAGGCAACCGGGATAATGATTTTGCGAATAACTGAATAAGGGTGTATTCATTATTCAGTATATGATTGATGTACATATTTTGTTTTGTCTCCCTCTGACCAAGGGCTTAGATTTTGTTTGGTTTGTATTCGTAGCCATTTGGCCGCAGCCACAAATGCATGGGGTCAGGTCTGATTAGCTTTCTAGCCGGACAGAACAGGCCTACTATCAATGAAACTTGTTTGAAGGCCTTAAAACAATGTTCTAAAAAAAGGCGTATATTAGAGCCTATCAGTGATGGGTACCTTTTTTAAAAACATAGTTTTAAGGCCTTCAAACAAGTTTAATCGATAGTAGGCCTGTTCTTTCGGGCTAAAAAGCTAATCAGACCTGACCCCAAGCATCTGTGGCCGCAGTAACTCTTGGGTGTTGTCTTTGTTTTTACTAAGCGTCATCTAAATATATATAATCTCCTGGTATGCAAGAAAAAGAATATTACCTGGGTATGAGTGGTCGATAGCATTAATTGGCAAGCCCAGTGATGCTGGACAATGTTCCTCTGGACAGATTATTTCTATCACCAACTCGCACCCATGTAGATTTGTATAATCTTTCAGGCGCTAAAAGTCACAATTACCTGTGGAAAATTTGTGTTAACTTTCTTATTTATGCTCCAATGATAGATTAGATTATGGGTGCCCTTTAGAACTGCCTCATTGAGGCAGTGATTCTAACATGTGCCCATAATCTATGTGTTTGAACAGAAATAAGGAAAATAATCGATATCCATGTAAACCCCACCTTGGGTTGGGCTGTCCCCCCAAAAGACTATGGTGCTCATTAGAACAGCCTCATTGAGGAGGTTCCAAAGACCACCCACAATCCATGTTTGGAGCGCAAATAAGGCACAAGGCAGTTCAAATACCACTCCATCATCTATGTTTTTGAACAGAAATACCATAATGATCCTACAGGTAAGTATTGGGACAAATAGGCCTAAGCAAACAGTGTAGACCCTGATCAGACGGCTCCTATAATTCACTGCACTGTTTTGATTGCTTTGATGGTGTGGCTAAGTTAACAGACCATCATGATCCCAGTATGTTCTTAATGATGTTGGTTTGGCTGTCAGATGTTATAACAAACAAATTAATGGGAATGCGAACACCTGGCAGATTTTTCTGCCATTTTTCAAAGGGAGACAACTTTCTAGACTTCCTGTTTGCATTTCTTTAAGTCCTGACCCACTGAAAAAGGGGTTTTCCCTTAAAGGAAAGAACTTGCTCCTAAGGAGCAAATTCTTTCCTTTAACAGTTGACCCCAATTAACATGGGAGACAAAAATACTTTTGCAGGAGTTGCCTGCCCTGAAGGTGTATCCATTCCCCTTAATAAAACCCACTATAAGATTACCATTGTCTTTTTATAGGGTTATGTCTCTTCTAGTTGAGAGTAGACATGGCTTTGTGATAAGTCATGAGATGGCATTAGAAGACGTTTATGCAGTTGAAAGCCATTGTGCTGAAAGATGCAGGAAAAAAATTAAGTTCCAACATGAGCTCTTCAACATAATGACCCCATATAAGATGGATAGCCAGATGAAAGCAAGCCTATCTGCAAACACAGAAGTGGAGAATGGGATTAGTATTGTTGCTAAACAGCCAAAGAAGAAGGTGAGTTGCTTTTACAAACCAAGGAAATAAACTATATGAAGCTGTATGTCTTGAAAAGGGGACCATGAAATTTATAGTCTCCCGCCCACCGGGGCTTTAAGAAATAGATGGGCTGCATGATGCTTCCACGCAGAGCTGAAACCAGCCTGCACACGAGTACTGGTAAACCGCTTAGAGGATATAAGCCTGCCCAGGTAAAGTGGTGCGAGTCGGACCGTCCATGCTTATAAACCCTATTGGTTTCATTGGGCGGCAGGGCTTGCGATGTCATTTCATCTCAGTGTCGGGTAAAAGTCCCATAAATTTGGAAGCAACATCTCCAAATTGACCTTTACAGTGTTGACGGGGACGTTAAACCACCAGCAAACAAACAAACAAATCCATGAAATTTTGTTCAAGATTGGGGTAGTTTGAACTGCAGTGGGTTAGTTACAGTGGCACAAGGGGATAAATTCAGGGTATCTTTTCGATCTTGTTAAGGCTTCCATGGCCTAGTGGATAAGAGCGCTGACTCTTAATCACTGGGTCTCTCACTGCTGTAGGGTCGAGTCTGGCTCGGGTCACATGTGAGACGCCAAGATCTACAACGAAAGGTCAGGTCGTTTTTCTCCGGGTACTCCGGTTTTCCCCCACCTCTGTTTAACCGTCGGCTCGATATGAGTGAAATAGTCTTAAAATGGCTTGAAAAAATATTTTTTCGATCTTCTATAAAATAAACAAATGTGTGTATACTGAGTGGAATCGCCTTATTAGGGTGATTTTAATCAGTACAGGCTACAAACCATTTCAAGATAAAAGAAGATAAACATCATTTATCCTATTGAAATATATATGTAAGTATCTGGAGGGAAGGGGGAAGTTCTCTAGAGACTCCAAAATGATTGAGGAATTTAGTAGCTATGGTAAACAAGCTATCTGTGTTCAAGGTACCTAAAGTTCACAGCATATATACTTGTACATAAGCAGCAAAATTTTGCTATTAAGACCACCTAAAATTAAGACTAATTCCAACTTAAAAAGCATATTTAGTAGGTTGCAGTTATTCTTTCTTTGTGTTTTATGCAAACAGTGTCGTTTGGTCAGAGACCACCTTTGGGACTGTTCAAAAGTGGTCTTTAAGACCACTTTTGAACAGTCCCAAAGGTGGTCTTAATATAGGAATTTTACTGGTTTTGCTACATTTCCTTTTCTTCTTTTCAAGATATTCTGATTCAGCTTATTCCAGCATATGAGCTGTGTAGGGCTGGCTTATCAGAGCTGATGTGATAATAGATTGTTGGTCCTGTCATTGTGATCAATAATCATTCAGTAATCACTAAAGATTCGATCATATTTTTACCCTTTTGGCCTACTGTCTGAGCATGAGCCTACCATATTTTATGCTTTAAACAATTATTGTGAGTCTCAAAAACCAATCAATAACTAACCTGTTGTATTTCGGATGACTCATTTTCAGAACACAAGTAGCACTGTGGAATGCACAAGGAAGAAAGACTGAAAATACCCTTTTGGATATGAAAATATTATATTAGATACACAAATGAGCTTATAGGTTATTAGTAAATCAGTATCTTAAACTATCTTTAATCATTTTTCTAGAGTTTATCAGTAAGTTACATGCAATTGATTATCCATTACGAAAACACCCCGATTAAAAATATTGAGAATTTTGCCACTAAAAAATGAAAAATTTCCAATAAGAAATTCCCATATTATTCAAATTTCTGCTCCAAACATATATTATGAGTACTCGTTGGAACTGCTTCGCAGAGGCATTTCAAACGAGGACTCACAACCTGTGTTTTGACTAGAAACAAGAAAAAAATGAATACCCCTGTAAACCCCAGTTTTACTATATAGAAGTGGGGATTGAGGAGGCCAAAAATAAATGGGCTTGTTTCGTGATGCCGATTAATGGTGCCAGCTTTAGATCTGTTTGCATACAGAGAACACGAACACAAAACAAGAATGCTTGTTAATAAACAGTTATGCCATTGTCATCACAGTGTGTCTTCCTTAATAACCCCATATGATGCCCATCACAGCAAATTTATTGTCTGCCGTGGCTGCTGGTTACTTTAAAAAGTCATTAATGCAAATAGTGTGGACCCAGATCAGGAGCAGCCTGATCATTGTCTATGCTGTTTGTCTGCAAAAATGTTTTAAAAAAGATTGAAAGAAGATGCGGCAGACAACATAAAGGCACACCATTTTCAGGTGAAGTTTTTCTTGGCATCTTAAGTGGGTAAGTCTTACATGTACACACATGTATATGTAAGGAAGCAAGTTGTTGGACAACTGTATTTAAACCATAAAGTTGTGAGAAAGCATGATTATGGCATTTGCAAGCAACAAAAGTTCTGATAAGCCTGCACTATCTCTTAATGATTCTATGCATAGCTTATCCTGCTTTGAATGGCTTATGAAATCTCTGTACAACGCCTCGAGTTACTGTACCTAATATTTCAAACTCATTACGAAAACAGGCCTATACAAATACATTGTAAATTTTACCACCGAAAAACGAAAATCTTCAGATGAAAAATTTCGATATTTTCCTTATTTCTGCTCAAAACATAGATTGAGGGTACTCATTAGAACCGCCTCGGCTAAACAGTTCTAATGAGTACCCACAATCTATATTTTGGAGCAGAAATAAGAAATATATGGTTTACCTCTGTAAACCCTAGTTCTACTATATAATAGTGGGGTTCAATGGGTCAAAATTATATTGGCGTGTTTTCGTGATGCATAGCCTATTATGTTTTGAATGGCTTTCAAAGCCTTGAGTTAATGTAACCTAATATTTCAAAACTGTTGCTAGTTTGTGTAGCTGAGCAGCATGGTTTAACATTATGTCTTACCTTGTCAGAGTCACTTGTTGCCCTTTGAATAGCAAACAGGCTACAGTAGACTCCTGCAAAAGCAAAGACTGGCCAGACAGCATCATGGATGTGCAAGCTGATCTGAATTATTGCTGGTTGCATAGGTCTTGTGAGTTTTGAAATGCTCTAGCTAATTATAATTAACCTTTTTTGGTCCATATGAGTGCTGGCTTTTGCATACCAGTATTATCTTGTAGATTCCCTTTAATCAGACCACCTTTGGACTTTTCTTAAGTGGCATTTAAGACCACTTTTGAATAGTCCAAAATATGGTTTCTTACCAGAGAGCACAGGGAGAAAGAACAGTAGAAATCTGTTAAATGTTCTTTTAAAACAAATACTTAAGTTTCTGACCCATCTTAAATTTATTGTTTGGTGGTTAAAACATTGATTTCTTAACAATGTTTTATAAATACGACATAGATCAAATTCCACAATATAGGCCCAGAACAGTGTACATGTATTTGATATAAAGAGGACCTTTAACCTTTAGCCTGCTGTTGGCGAAAACCCCTATTTTTGCAAACAGTGTAGATCCAGATCAGATGGCTTCTGAAGAAGCCATCTGATCAGGATCTACACTATTTGACATTCAGTTTATGGATATAGAGAAATGAATAACATCAAGAATTCTGATTGGTTAAAAATCAGAAATGGGTGTGGCTAAATTAAATATTCAGCAGGTTAAAGGTTAATAACCCTTCAAGACTAAATGCTTCATCTTTGGCTGCACTGCTGTCGGAAATATTTGCCCTTCATATACATGTATTTCAATCTGAGGTCAGTTGGTTTTTCTCCGGGTACTCAGGAACCATTTCTGGTTAATGATCAGCTCAATATAAGTGAAATAATCTTGAAGGGGCGTAAAACCAAACAAAAACAAACTAGAGCGCACTGTTAGTTTATACTAATTTATTTTAGTTAGATTGCAATGGAAGCTTCAAGCTTATTTAATGGCTCTCGAACACTCATTCCAGATGTTTTCACACGCGAGAGAGAGAGGCAGTGACTTTACACCACTGCTACCCATTTACACCTGGGTGGAGTGAGGCAGTGTCTTTACATGTCTTGCCCAAGAACACACCTCGATACCGGGTGCCTGATTCAAACGCATAACCTCTCGATCATGAGTCGAATGCATTAACCACTGCACTATCGAGGCTGACTGATGGCACGCCATTGTAAATCCCCACGAATCTGGGAGAGCCAAATATAACTCTGTTCTCGCAAGCCCTGGTTGGTGTCATTGAAGGCATCTTATCATAAGAAACAAGAATATATATGGTTCAGGGGTGAGGACCTGAATGTTTTCTCAGATATAAGGCCTTTAATGAAATGCAGGGGATGGGGCATGGCCCCGTCACACCCTGGTGCACCACTGAAAGCATCTTATCATATGGAACAAGAGTATATGTGGTTTAGGGTAGGGGATCTAAATTTATGGTTTCTGAAATACAGTATAATTATGTCCTTTTATGAACTGGAGGGTTGGGGCATGGTCCCAACACAACTCAGGGGTCACCCTAGTTGGTGTCTCTAAATATCTTATCAAAAGGAAAAAAGAATATATTTGGTTAAGGGGTGGAGATCTGAACAGTTTCTGTGATATAAGGCCTTTAATGAAGTTGAGGGGGTGGGGCATGGCCCTGGCAACCCTGGGGATCTCCAGGTTGGTTTGACTGAAAGCGTTTAGGGGTATGGATCTAAACAGTTTCTCAGATATTAGGCCTTTTCTAAAGTGGAGGGGGTGGGGCAAGGCCCTGGCACACCCAAATTTAATGCTGCTTTTGCATTCCCTCATCATGTAAGGAAGCTATGTACTAAATGTGGTTGCATCCCGGCCAATAGTAAAGGAGGCGATAGCATGATGGACAGACGGATGGAAGGAGGCATTCACAATATCCCCTTACGCTTTGGGATAAAAACAACAAAACAAACATGTATCAGCATTATTTTCCCCTTTGTTAAATCCTGCATTTTGTTAGGAGTTTAACAGCCCTTTCAACACTATTTAGGTCATATTGAGCCAGTCAGTTTAGAGAACCACATTTTTTCCTGGCACACTTATACATAAGACGTTAACAGTACAGCTCATTCTTTTCCCAGGAACTGACAATTGCCATTCTTGCAGTAGCAGTGTATTGTGCAGTCCTTTATGCTTTTACTGAACATGTTTTTTTCAGAGAAAAAGAAAAGAACCATTAAATGAAGGGGAAATAGCAGCACTACAGTTTCATGGAGAGGTAATTAAATGCTGGTTTGGAGTTTACTGGCCCAGTTATGTCAGGCCAGTCAGTTTACTTACCGAAACTTTCCTGTGCAAGCTTATATGTAAGCAATTATCTGGTGCAGAGCACACTCTGTCGCCAAAACTGACAGCTACCCATTATGAATGAATGGCAGTAGAAAGTACTTCATGACCAAATTCCATGAAATAATGTTGCCAGATCTGGCAAGACTAAACAAACTTATTGAGTTATTCTGAACATAGCCCCAGATAGAGGGGTATCCTAATATTTATTTTTCTTATTTCTCAACGACAGCATGTAATGGGAACTCATTAGAAGCGCCTTGCCAAGGGGCTTCTAATAATTACCCACAACATATGCTTTTCTGCAGAATTAAAAAAAAAATATCAGTACTTTTTGGATGAAAAAAGCGCCTTATCTGGAGCTATGTAGATGTATAATTTAGCATCACGAAAACACACCTATATATATATTAATTTTGGCTCCCTTGAACTGGTTTGTCCGTCCCTCCGTAATCTCATCTCCACAACTCCTCCTACAGTTTTAAGGGATTTTTATGAATTTTGGTGGATTTTTCCTGTTATTGTTCCCATGATCTGAAGATGATCATATTTCATCGAGGTCATGCTCGACTGATTTTTACCAGAGTTATGGCCCTTTGTCACTTTTAGCCATTTTATCAACGTAAGTTCTTGTCTCTGACTCTCAGCAACTCCTCCCACAGTTTTCAAGGGATTTCGATGAAACTTTCCAGGTAGTGTTCACATGATTTCCAGACACTTCGGCCCCACTACCACCTTGGCCCCTAGACAGGTCGGCCCAAAACCAAGTCGGCCCTAGACACCTCGGCCCTAGACACCTCGGCCCCAATGTCACCTCGGCCCCTAGACATCTCGGCCCCAAAGACACCTCGGCCGCACTTTTGATATCTGTTAGGGTATGAGCATTTATATCATGTTAAAAATTGGCCCCGTCCATCGGGACTTCAAGAAACCGACAGCCTGTGGCATGAGTGCTGGTAAACCACTTAGAGGTTCTAAGCCTGGCCAGGAAAAGCGGTGTGAGTCGGACCGTTCATACTTATAAACCCTATTGGTTTCATTGGGCTGCAGTGCTTGAGATGTCATTTCATCCCAATGCCGGGTAAAATTTCCACAAAATTGGAGGCAACGTCTCCAAAATGACCGATATAGTGTTGATTGGAGCGTTAAACGTCCAATCTAACAAACAAAACATCATGTTAACAAACCCGTGCAATGAAGACCCCGCTAAACCCCAGTTGATATGGGGAAAACTGGGACTCATAGGGGCATACATTATTTACATCATGAAGACACGCCTTTATAATTTTGACCCCCTTGAACCCCACTTTTATATAGTAAAATTAGGGTTTACGGGGGTAAACCTTATTTTTCTTATTTGAGCAGAAATAATAAAAATACCACAATTCTTCCTCTTATAATGTTCGTTTTTTCGGTGGTAAAGTTTACAATGCATTTGTATAGGCATGGTTTCCTAATTCTTGTTTCTGCAGGTTGTGTGTTATATAATTTTGGTTTTACGGAATCTTCTATTGAGTTGTTAGGAAACAAGATCAAATTATTTTATTGCTATTTTTATTTCGTATAAAAATAACAAATAACCGATGAGACGTTAATAACAACTATTTTACCATGACGTTGTGAGCAATCTGGATGGGGCCATAAATCGTGGCCACAGGCAGACTGACTTGATCATCATGGACTTTGCTAAGGCCTTTGACAAGGTACCTCACAGAAGGCTATTACATAAACTGGAGTACTGTGGGATAGGGGGATCCACGCATGGGTGGATTGGCTCGTGGCTCTCTGGGCGCTTGCAGCGGGTTGTACTTGATGGCCGGGCGTCTGATCCAGTCCCTGTTTTATCTGGAGTCCCCCAGGGTTCGGTCCTTGGGCCGGTCCTTTTCTTGGTTTTCGTTGGCGGTCTCCCCGGCAATGTCGGGTCGTCGGTCCGTTTGTTTGCTGGTGGTTGTGTCCTGTATAGGAACATATATTCTCCTTCTGGCTGTCTTGTTTTACAAGATGGCCTGGGTCGGCTTGCGCAGTGGGAGGCCGATTGGCGGGTGGGGTTCAGTGTGGCCGGGTGTCACTCAATGAGAGTGTCACGACACCCTCCGGGCAGGCAGGTTAAGTTTGACTGTGCTCTTCACCGGCAAGTTTTGGAGCGTGTTCAGTCCGCCAAGTGTCTTGGTGTCGCCGTCGCTGACGATCTTGGTTGGGGTCAACATGTCTCGGAGATTACATCTAAGGCGGCTGGGACTTTGGGGTTCCTTGGGCGGAGCTTGGCTTTTGCGCCTAGGCAGACGGGGGATGTTGCATGTGGGACATTGGTTCGCCCTCGGCTCGGGTGTGCGTCGCCCGTTTGGCGCCCCTGTGTTGGAGCTCGGACTCGGCGGGTGGAGAGGGTGCGGGGGGCGGCTGCTCGATGGACCTGTGGGCGATGGCGAAATGGAGGTGGCGTCGGTGGCATGCTTGATGGGCTGGGGTGGCCGTCCCTGGGGGCCCGTCGTGGGCGGTCCTCTTTGGCCTTCTTCTGCAGGATGCACTCTGGTTCGGTGTCTGTTGATAAAGATAGGTACCTGACCCCTGTGGCGCTGTCGACCCAAACAGGGGCATCAAAATTGAACGACTCACAATATCGTAGATACCGGTCCTGTGGTGGTGCCCTGGGGGGCTCGTTTTTTCCTGGGGCTATTCCCCAATGGAATAGTCTTCCCTCCTCTGCGGTGAATGCCAAGTCCGCAGAAGAGTTCGAAGCCCGCGCGGTGTGGGATTGGGTCTCGGAGGTGTGCGTTTTGGGATACCTCTGTTATGCAGATTGTGGGTGGTTTTGGGGGCGCATCCAGTGCCTCTCTTTTTTTTTTTTTTTTTTTTTTTCAGCTAAATTCTAAATTTAGCCACCCAATCAACTGAGGTAATGGCCAGATATGACCGACTCAGTATAAGAAGATAGATAGATAGAACTAGAATACTGTCGATGGCGCGCCATCGCAAATCCCCACGCTTTCTACAGAGGGGCCAAGTACCGAAAACCCCTCACCCTGGGCCCTAATTTGACTCCATGGTCAAAATATTACCTGTATTATATTCTACTAATCATGCCCTTCAATTTCATATGCCACATGACTATGTTCCAAAAAACTTAAATTTTGACCCTTTGACCCCTCTCCCAGGGCCCCAATCTGACCCCAGGGTCAAAATTTTACTTGTAGTTTATTCTACCCATTATCCCCTTCGCATAGACATGCCTATGTTCTGAAAAACTTTAATTTTGACCCCCGCCCCCCCCCCCCAAGTCCAACCCCAAAGGCGTGACCTAGGGGTCACAGCCAAAATCCCGTTCAATATGTTTTACTTTTTTCATAGCTAAGTACATGTGCAAAGTTTGGCATCAAAATCTTCAAAATTGACTTTGTAATTGAATTTTATTGATATTTGACCTTTTGACCCCTCCCCAGGGCCCCTGGGGGCGGGGACAAAAAAAAATGTGCTCTTGCGCAAGCCATTCATGTAAGCAACTCGCATACCAAATTTGGTTGAATTCCTGCTAACGGTTTAGAAGGAGATAGCCGGACAGACAGACGGACAGACAGACAGACGGACGGAGGCGATTGCAATATCCCCACTTTTTTTTAAAAACGTGGGGATAAATATGACAACGCATACACAACATTTTCAGGTTAACTTTGACTACACTCTTAAGGACAGCAAACCCCCCGCTGCCTTCAACCGTCACGGTTGACCTTGAGTCAGCATCACGAAAAGTGGGGTTTAGCGGGTTGTTCTAATTGTGAATACATGTATTTGATACTGATAGTCAAGGAGCCTTTTCTTCAAGAATATAAAGGGCCATGAAGACTTTGCACTCAGTGCACATCCAGATCCATCTGATCTGGATCTACACTGTCATTCAGTTTGCAAATTTTAAATGAATACAATATACATGTATCAAGTAATTGAGGGTGTGATAATCAGAAATATGACTATTAAATAAATTAATTGAATGAATAAATAAATAAATAAATAAATTATACAGTATACTTGTTACTGTCCATCTTTAAATATGAGCTGAAATGACAATCAAATAGGAATTTCTAAATGTGTGAAAATTGATAACAATGGAAACATTCTGAGTAATTCCTACAAAAATACGAACAGTGAAGACTTTGCACACAGTGCACATCCAGATCAACACTGTTTGCCACTAATATATACATATAGTACACATGTATCAAGTAATTTGAGTGGCTGATAGTCAGAAAATAAATGAATAAATAAATAAATAAATAAATAAATAAAGTATACAATATACTCGTTACTGTCTTTAATGATAGCTAGAATGACAATCAAATGTGTGAAAGTTGATAACAATGATCTGTTTATCAACAAGGATCTCTTTATCGGGGTAAAGGGATTAGTAACGCCTGGTTGTTTATTGAGCTTCACACTTTACTAATTTAAGTCAATAATTAATTGTTCTTGTAAAACTTTTTGCTTAACATTATACTAACCTGAAATTCATTAATCCTTACCTCGCTGAACACGATAATCCTTATCTTTGCAAACAGTGTAGATCCTGATCAGATTGCTTTTTCCCTCTGAACCGGATCTAAACTGTTTTTCATGCAGTTTTTGAATTGCATGCATACATTATATTAATTGGTTTACTTATGAGGATAATTCTAGTTCAGCGAACCTGGTCACTGATAATTATCTAATAAATAAATTGTTTGTTTGTATTGGAGTTTAATGGCCCAGTCAACACTATTTTAGTTCATTTTCGAGCCGGTCAGTTTACCTATCCACACTTAACCTGGGCAGGCTTATACGTAAGCGGTTAACCATTACAGTGCACATTTTTTTTCGCCAGAAAGTGACAACTGCCCTTCTTGAATCAGCAGAAGGGAGAGAATGACCAAAGAAAAGATTTCATCATCAATCTCCACGAAAGAAAGTTGCCGACCCCGGTAGGTATCGAACCTGCATCCTCCTGATCACCAGTCATACGCGCATCCGATTTAGCTACCAAGGCCGGATAAATAAATAAATAAATATATAAATATGTTAACAAATATAAGATTATCCCCCATCATCACTATGGTTGACGAAACCGAGGAATGATTTTTTATCCCCTCGCAACAACGTTGCGAATGGGGATATAGCATCGGTGCCGTGCGTCCGTGTGTTAGTGTGTGTGTCTGTGTGTCTGTGTTTCTGTGTGTGTGTCTGTCCGGAACCTTGTGAGCAGGATAGAAGACACAGTATTCATCGTAGAAGCATCAAACCTTCCACAAATGTTCACCATGTACAGAGGATGAACCCTTTTGAATTTCAAGGTCAGGAGTCAAAGGTCAAGGTCACAATGGACTTGACCTTGAAAACCTTGTGAGCAGGATAGAAGACACAGTATTCATGGTAGAAGCATCAAACCTTCCACAAATGTTCACCATGTACAGAGGATGAACCCTTTTGAATTTCAAGGTCAGGGGTCAAAGGTCAAGGTCACAATGGACTTGACCTTGAAAACCTTGTGAGCAGGATATAAGACACAGTATTCATCGTAGAAGCATCAAACCTTCCACAAATGTTCACCATGTACAGAGGATGAACCCTTTTGAATTTCAAGGTCAGGGGCCAAAGGTCAAGGTCACAATGGACTTGACCTTGAAAACCTTGTGAGCAGGATAGACGACACAGTATTCATCGTAGAAGCATCAAACCTTCCACAAATATTCACCATGTATAGAGGCTGAACCCTATTGAATTTCAAGGTCCGGGGTCAAAGGTCAAGGTCACAATGGACTTGACCTTGAAAACCTTGTGAGCAGGATAGACGACACAGTATTCATCGTAGAAGCATCAAACCTTCCACAAATGTTCACCATGTACAGAGGATGAACCCTATTGAATTTCAAGGTCAGGGGTCAAAGGTCAAGGTCACAATGGACTTGACCTTGAAAACCTTGTGAGCAGGATAGAAGACACAGTATTCATCGTAGAAGCATCAAACCTTCAACAAATGTTCACCATGTACAGAGGATGAACCCTATTGAATTTCAAGGTCATGGGTCAAAGGTCAAGGTCACAATGGACTTGACCTTGAAAACCTTGTGAGCAGGATAGAAGACACAGTATTCATCGTAGAAGCATCAAACCTTCCACAAATGTTCACCATGTACAGAGGATGAACCCTATTGAAATTCAAGGTCAGGGGTCAAAGGTCAAGGTCACAATGGACTTGACCTTGTTCTTTTTTGTTTTGGTTTTACGGCCCCATCCACCGATCCATCTAGATTTCCATCCAACTAGTAAGGATAACTTATTGAAATTAATTTAAAAAAGTATTTTAGCAGTGTCGAATTATTTCGGATAATGAAAAAAGCCTATAGATGATCAAAAGAGCAGAAAAGTAGAAAAAAGAGCCTGCTCTAAAGCATGCCGCAATGCAATTAGAATTATACATTGAAATAAAAGAGGGGAATTTTCAAATGTATGTTCCATTCTTCTTAAATTAACATATAGATTTTCTATTTAGTAACTTTATAATACAAATAAATATATATATTATAGGTTCAAATATTCGTGGCTCCCTATCAAAATAATAAAATCAGCAAATAAAAAAAAAACTCATCGGGCATCCAACCCGATCTCTTATTTAAGTGGACGCCCCGTGAAAAGCAAAGTGGGGCCGAAGTGTCTAGGTATATGGGGCCGACATGTCTAGGGGCTGAGGTGTCCAGGGGCGGACCCGTCTAGGGTTTCAATTTTATGTGGGGCCGAGGTGTCTAGGGGCCAAAGTGTCTAGGGGCCGAGGTGGTTTTGGGGCTGAAGTGTCCTGTTACTGTTCACATGACCTGAAGATGATTATATTTTATCAAGGTTGTGCTTGACTAATTTTTGACAGAGTTATGGCCCTTTGTCACATTTAGTCATTTTATCACCAGACGTTCTTGTCTCTGCAACTTTTTCTACAGTTTTCAAGGGATTTTGATGAAACTTTCCAGTTATTGTTCCCATGATCTGAAGATGATCATACTTCATGCTCGACTGATTTTTACCAGAGTTATGGCCCTTTGTCAGTTTGAGCCATTTTATCAATAAAAGTTCTTGTCTCTGCAACTCCTCCTACATTTTTAATTTTCCAGTAATGTTATTGTTCCCATGACCTGAAAGTGATCATATTTCGTCGAGGTCATGCTCGACTGTTTTTAGCTCACCAAGGTGAGCTTTTGTGATCACTTTTCGTTCGTCGTCGGTGCTTCCGTGCTTGCATGCAATGATCTGATTTTGACCAAACTACAGGAATGATCCTTAGGTGGTCCCCTTTCAAAGTTGTTCAAATGGTTCTGGTCTGTTGCACATCTAGGTCACAGGAGCCAAAATTATATTTTTTCACTGAAAACTTAAGAATCTTCTTCTCTTTAACCACAAGGTCCAGGCCTTTGATATTTGGTATGAATCTTCATCTAGTGGACCTCTTCCAAGATTGTTCAAATTATAGCCATGGGGACAAAAATGGCCCCGTGCCGTGGCCCACCAGTATTACATAGACTTATAAAGGAAAACCTTTAAAAATCTTCTTGTCTGAAACCAGAAGGCCCAGGTGTTTCATATGTGGTATGAAGTTGTATCTAGTGGACCTCTGCCAAGATCATTCAAATTATAGCCCTGGGGCCAAAAAATGCCCCCGCGCCAGAATCCAGTTTTACAAAGACTTATATAGGGAAAACCTTTTAAAATCTTCTCCTCTGAAACAAGAAGGCCCAGGTCTTTGATATTTGGTATGAAGCTCCATCTAGTGGATCTCTACCAATATTGGTCAAATTATAGCCCTGGGGCCAAAAATGGCCCCACCCTGGGGTCCACCATTTTTACATGGAATTTTAAAGGGAAAACCTTTAAAAATCTTCTTGTCTGAAACAAGATGGCCCAGCTGTTTGCTATTTGGTATGAAGTTGTATCTAGTGGACCTTTACCAAGATTGTTCAAATTATAGCCCTGGGACCAAAAATGCCCCCGTGCTAGAGCACGCCCGTTTTACATAGACTCATATAGGGAAAACCTTGAAAAACCTGGTTTGAAACCAGACGGCCCAGGTCTTTGATATTTGGTATGAAGCTTCATCTAGTGGACCTCTACCAAGATTGTTTAAATTATAGCCCTCGGGCCAAAAATGCCCTCACGCCGGGGCCCACCAGTTTGACATAGACTCGTATAGGGAAAACCTTTAAAAATCTTGTTTTCTGAAACCACACGGCCCAGGTGTTTGATATTTGGTATGAAGTTGTATCTAAGGAACCTTTACCATGGTTGTTCAGATTGGAGCCTAGGGGCCAAAAATGCTCCTGGGCTAGGGCCCACCAATTTTACATAGACTTATATAGGGAAAACCTTTAAAAATCTTCTTGTCTGAAACCAGTTGGCCCATTCATTTGAAATTTGGTATGAAATTGTATCCAGTGGGCCTTTAACAGGGTTTTTCAAATTATAGCCCTGGGGCCAAATATGCCCCCACACCTTGGTTTTACATAGACTTATATAGGGAACGCCTTTAAAAATCTTCCTCTCTGAAACCAGAAGGCCCAGGTCTTTGATATTTGGTATGAAACTTCGTCTAGTGGACCTCTACCAAGTTTGTTCAAGTTACAGTCCTGGGGTCAAAAATGGACCGGGGCCCCACCAGTTTTACTTAGACTTATATATGGAAAATCTCCAGGTCTTTGATATTTGGTAGGAAGTTGTATCCAGTGGACCTCTACCAAGATTGTTCATACTATAGCCCTGGGGCCAAAAATGGTTCTGCCCTGGGGTTGACTGGTTTTACATGGACTTATATAGGGAAACCCTTGCAAAATATTTTCGTTTGAATCCAGAAGGCCCAAATCTTTGGTGTTGAGCTGACCTCTGCCAAGATTGTCCAGATTATAGCCCTGGGTCCAAAAATTCCCCCATGCTGGGCCCACTTGTTTTACATACACTTATATAGGGAAAACCTTTAAAAATCTCCTCTGAAACCAGAAGGCCCAGGTATTATATTGTAATTAAGACTGAGCCGCTTCAGCTCTCTGGTGAACTAAAACCTGACTATCAGTGTCCACAAGGTGTCCAAATAGTGACATAAAAGTCAGCTCTGTATTGTCAAAGGGAACCACTGACTCATACGTCTAGCATCTAATGCAAACTCTTGTTTAATATCATCTGGTGAGAGGCCATCTTGGCCCTCTTTACCAGAGTTATGGCCCTTTGTTGGTTTTAGCCATTTTACCAACAGAAGTTCTTGTTTCTGTAACTCCCAAAACACGGTTTACAGCATATATATTATAGACATGATCCACATACTGACATTTCAACTTGGTCTGTGAAAATAGCTTTGAAAATGCTGTCTGATAGTCTTGCATAAGGCTTTAACCCTAAACATGTCAAGAAAACCTGCATTTTAAACTTTTGTGTGTTTATATCTGCTGTTACATCTTCTTGCAAACTTTGCAAACACATTTTTGCATACAGTCAAACTGTGTGGACCCTGAGCAGCAGTCTGATCTGGGTCCACACTGATTGCAACAGTGTCTTTAAAAGTAACCAGCAGATAATAAGGCAGACAAAAATGTTGTGATTGACATCATGAGGGTTAAGAGTTAAATATTATCTGTCTTTCAGAATAAAGACATTTTGCAAAGAGCTCTCACCACCCTAGTTGACCTTGCCAAGGACAAACATTACTTCCAGTCATCTGAACTGCAAGACAAAGGAGATAATAATAAACAGTCAAGAACTGCTGCCTCTATGGTTGGACCAAAGTTGTCTCTTATTCATCTATGTATAGAATTGCAGAATTTGGCTAAAAGTGATGACACCACAGTCAGAGTGATTGAGGATGGTGAGAGCATTGTCTGTTTTGCATTTAGATAGCACGTCCATGTGCTAAAATGGCTTTACTCTTACCTGCAGAAGAAGCATTTCTCACATGCCTTTTTTTTGCTTGCCTTAGGAAAGTAGGGGGGGGGGCTATTTCTGGTGACGGTTTCACTGCGTCAGGGTCTGCATTCGGTTAAAGTTTACCTGTAAGCTCTTGTTTGTGATATTTTACAAATTTATTTTCAAATCAGCTTAACAATGGGGAAAAAGCTATATTTTACATATTCTTTTTCACTCCATTTCCCATGTTTGGCTAAAATTGGACTTTTTTAGAAGTTAATGATTTGATCTGTATTACAATGTACCTCATTTACTTCCTTTGTTAAAGTTTACTTGCAAGCCCTGTGGTGCAGTGGATAGAGTGTTGGACTTTGAATCAGAGGGTCATGAGTTCAAATCCTTGTGGATGTTCTTTTTAGCTCACCGTCACATAGTGATGAGGTGAGCTTTTGGGATCACTTTTTGTCCGTCGTGCGTGCGTAAACAATTTCTTCAAACGACATCTCCTAAACCACTGATCTGATTTTGACCAAACTGCACAGGAATGATCCTTAGGTGGTCCCCTTTCAAAGTTGTTCATATGGTACCGGTCCGTTGCACATCTAGGTCACAGGAGCCAAAAACAGATTTTTTTCACCGAAATCTTAAAAAATCTTCTCCTCTGAAACCACTAGAGCTTAAGTGATGTGAGATGTCTGCAGCGTTGTTCGCCATCCATCGTCCGTCATGTGTGTGTAAACTTTTCTTGTTAACATTCTGGAGGCCAAAGTTTTGGTCCAGTCATGATCAGACTTCATCAGAATGATGCTTGAATACATCTGGATGGGTTTACCATGGCTAATTCAAATTCATTCTGGAGTCCCCAGAGAATTATCCTGTTGTTCCAGATGTCCATAATTTTAGGATAGATTATGGAGGTCTATTCTGATTAATCATAAAAAGTATGTTGTGTGTACTCATTAGAATCACCTCAATGAGGTGATTCTAATGACTACACACAACATACCTTTATAACATAGATGATCAAAAATATGCTTAGGTCATCACTATTACTCTGTATGCCTCATGGCCTTGTGCTATTAATAGCCCTCAGTAGTTTGAATAACCCATATCTCAAACAAATTTTCATTGGGCAATAGGTATTTGAGCTATTGAAGTTTGAGTGTATCCATACTCTGTCTTACCAGAAGTTTTGAATCAATACTTTCATCAATAGGTAGTACACTATGTGAGAGCCTTGTTGGTGTAGTCTGGCATTACCCTGGTAAAACAGCTACAGTTGTCAATATCATGTCAGAAGAGTATGTCTTACCTCCAAGGAGTACTTTCCTTCTGTGTGACATCAAAGAACTTCCGAAAAACTGTCCTGGTAAGTTGTGAGTTCTTTTATATACATTGTTCCGTCCATTTACAATTTAGACACTTGTCAGAGGTACATGCACTTTGAATATTTGAACAAAAGTTGTCTGAACCAACAGTTTTGAATAGATCATACAGCTTATTTAGCAACAGTCTCATCAGATTCTATACTCTTTAAGCCACTGGGCCTTTGGCACAGTGGTGAGCTTATAGCAAGTCCTAAACCTCATTTTAACACTGTTCATAATAACACGGTTTTGGGGATAACACATTTTCAAGATGTATAGATTATATAGAAAAATGACCATAAATGGTCATTTTTCGATGTAATCTGTACATTTTGGTTTGGATATAACGTTGTTTAACTAACACGGTTTCTGCTTTGGACCCCATTTAAATTGCTACACAGAATGTTTCAACTGGCCTTGGTAGCTCAGTCGGATGCGCGTCTGACTGGTGATCAGGTGGACACAGGTTCGACACCTGCCGCGGTCGGCAACATTCTTTCGTGGAGATGGATCATGAAATAGTTTTCACGGTCATTCTCTCCCTTCCGCTGATTCAAGAAGGGCAGTTGTCAGTTTCTGGCAAAAGAATGTGCATTGTACTGGTTAACCACTTATGTATAAGCCCAGGAAAAGTGTGGATAGGTAAACTGTTTGGCCTTGGTAGCTCAGTCGGATGCGCGTCTGACTGGTGATCAGGTGGACACAGGTTCGACACCTGCCGCGGTCGGCAACATTCTTTCGTGGAGATGGATCATGAAATATTTTTCACGGTCATTCTCTCCCTTCCGCTGATTCAAGAAGGGCAGTTGTCAGTTTCTGGCAAAAGAATGTGCATTGTACTGGTTAACCACTTATGTATAAGCCCAGGAAAAGTGTGGATAGGTAAACTGTTTGGCTAAAAAATGACCTAAATAGTGTTGACTGGGCCGTTAAACTTCAATACAAACAAACAAAACAAGCAAACAAACTACAATTTCCAATTTGTCTGCTTATGAGCTCATTAAGCTAAATATGCTTTGAAAATTGGATCCTAAAAATGGATTCTGTATAATTTGTATATTTTTGGATCGAGATGGCATTAACAATTTGAATCTTCTTAACCATTCCAGAACTTGGCAGGTATAATTTGATAGTAATTGATCCACCGTGGCAAAACAAGTCTGCTAAAAGACAAAAAACGTAAGTAAAAATTCAGTGGCTCAAACACCAATGGCTTAACCATAACTGGTCGAAGCTAATTTAGTCTCTAGGAATTTCTTCTGATAAACCCACATAACAATTTTTTAGGGACGGTCAACAAAATTTTATGCCACCACCATTCTTTAAGAGCATATAGTGTTACCTGTCCGTCTGTGTCCGAGATGGCTTTTAAACTTAGCAGTTAGCATTCAATGTCACAACTACCAACTGGCCCCTTTGTTTCTTTCTTATTTTAAGAGTACATGTACATTTTGTGTGTTCTCATTAGAACAGCTGAAGCCTCATAAACCAGGGATCGTGGCTTTTGCAGACTTTTGGATGAGTCTTTAAACCGAGGTCCCGTCTCCATATGACCTTAGCTGTTGGTGGGACATACGACTCAAACATGCACACTCAACAGAACAGCCTAACATTCAGATAATATGCGAAGGAAACTTAATTTATGGAACATCAATATGATATGCCTTAACCTCGGTCCCCGCCTATAGGGGCTTGGAGAAATAGATGGGCTGCATGATGCTTCCACGCCGAGCTGAAACCGTCCCGCACACGAGTACTGGTAAACCACTTAGAGGATCTAAGCCTGCCCAGGCAAAGCGGTGAGAGTGTCAGATTTTCCATGCTCATAAACCCTATTGGTTTCATTGGGTGGCAGGGCTTAAGATGTCATTTGATCTCAGTGTCGGGTAAAAGTCCCACAAAATTGGAAGCAACGTCTCCAAAATGACCTTTACAGTGTTGATGGGGACGTTAAACCTCAAATCAAACAAAAACAAATTAACCCTTATTCTCCTGTTCACGACAACCCCTCCACCCCCACGGCCCCCGCCCATGGAGGCTTGAAGAAATAAATTGGCTGCATGATGCTTCCATTCAGAGCTGAAACCGACCACACATGAGTACTGGTAAACCCGCTGAGAGGATCTAAGCCTGCCCAAGTAAAGCGGTGCGAGTTGGACCGTCCCTGCTTATAAACCCTATTGATTCCATTTGGCGACAGGGCTTGAGATGTCATTTAATCTTAATGTCGGGTAAAAGTCCTACATAATTGGAAGCAACATCTCCAAAATGACCTATAAAGTGTTGACAGGGATGTTAAACCTCATATCAAACAAATCAGGACAATCTCTACCTTTGTAAACAGTGTAGCGCCAGATCAGATGGCTGCCATCTGATCAGGATCTACACTGTTTATCATGCAGTTTGTGAACTGAATGAATATAATATATCAAGTAACCTGATTGGCTGATAGCTGGTAATGGGTGTGGCTATAATATTCAACGGGACAAGGGTTAATTTACCCCATCATGCCTTCTTAACCTGTCCCAATGATTAACTGTCAATAGCTAGACGGTCCCCGCCCATCGGGGGTTGAAGAAATAGATGGGCTGCATGATGCTTCCACGCAGAGCTGAAACAGACCCGCACACGAGTACTGGTAAACCGCTTCGAGGATCTAAGCCTGCCCAGGCAAAGCGGTGCGAGTTGGAGCATCCATGTTATAAACCCTATTGGCCTCTTTGGACGACAGGGCTCGAGATGTCATTTCATCTCAATGTCGGGTAAAAGTCCCACAAAATTGGAAGCAACGTCTCCAAAATGACCTATACAGTGTTGGCGGGGATGTACAACCTCAAATCAAACAAAATCAATAGCTAGAACATCCCTCTGTCTAGAACAAGTTTTCTTAGTGACCCATAGAAACAAGTAAGGTGGGTATTTTGTGATAATTAGTTCACCGAGCTTATGCCTAGCCACTTGTCTGTCCTTTGTCCATCGATATCTGTCCATCTTTAACTTTTCACATTTTCGACATCGCCTCCCGAACTGGAAGTCAGATTAAGCTGATACCTGGTGGGAGGCATCCTGGTGACATGGAGATTTAGATTTGCTAAAATCATTCCATTCCAATATCCAATATACAGATATGCTAAATAGGTCAAATATAGGTTGTGTTCTGTATATCTCATAAACTACTGGGTGGATTTTAACCTTATTTTCAAGGTCACAGCGGGGCTGTTAAATTTAGCTTGTTTTGGAAGGGGTATGTGGTTGGGGAACATCTGTTTTCTTAGAAAACTAGTTACACAGACTTATTAACCTGATGTTGATTTAATTCTAACCTCTTTAACCTATAAATCATTGTCAATCTGTAGTGAGGAATATAAATATTTACAATTATTGGTTCCTCATATAACTATTGTTTGGTTCTATCATATGCCTATAATTAATACAACTTCATCTATCAGATTTCTGACACCAAAATGCATTCTCCCATATTACCCATCTGGCATTTTTGATTCCATATCACCATTTATAATGAGGCTAGTTCTGAGCTCCACCATTTGCTATGAGGTTGAACAGCATATGTAATGCAGAACTTGACATGTTAACATGGTCATGTCACTTACACACGAACATAATATCAAATTATCCAACTTATTTACATGTGAAAACATGTGTAGTGACTTCATTGAAAAAAATATATATGATAAACAACATCACATCAACAAGTCCGTGAAATGAACCCCCCCCCCCCACTAAACCCCACCTTTATACAGAGAAAACTAGGGTTTATGGGGGTATACATTATTTTTCTTATTTTTGTCCCAAGACATAGGTTGTGGGTACTCGTTAGAACTGCCTCAATGAGACTGTTCTAACATGCACCCACAACCTATGTTTGCTGTATTTATAAGAAAAATATCATGGATTTTCCTGAGAAAAGTAGCCATTTTGGAGATGTGAAAAAATGCACTATGTTGCACGGGTGTGTTGTGGTATTGATATCAGTATAGTACCTATATCTGCTGCACAGCCTCATGTCTCATGGATGTTCCCAAATCTGACACCTCACACGTGACTTTCCATATTTAAGGGGACTGGGAACACCTTCAGGGGATGCGACTCCTGCTGGAAAAGTATTTTGTCTCCCTTGTCAATAGGGGTCCACTCCTAAAGGAAAGAATTTGCTCCTGAGGAGCAAATTCTTTCCTTTTAGAGTAGACCCCTTTTTCAGCGGTACAGGGCTTAAAGGAAAGCAAACAGGAAGTTCCAAAAGTTGTCTCCCTTTGAAAAACGGCAGAAAAATCTGCCAGGTGTTCCCATTCCCCTTAAAGTGATTTTCTTTTTATCCCCTGACCGAATAGGTTCGGGGGATATAGCTATCAGCCTGGCGTCCGTCCGTCCGTCCGTCCGTAGACGCAACCTTGTGATGGCCCTAACTCCTATACCCTTTGAGATTCATTGATGGTTCTTGGCACAATTGTTCACAAGGCTGAGACGGCGTGTCATGTGCAAGAACCAGAACTCTGGATTGCATACTTTTTGAGTTATCTCCCCTTTTAATAAAATAGAATGACTACTTTGTGATGGCCATAACTCCAATACCCTTTGAGGTATGTTGATGGTACCTGGCACAGTTGTTTACAAGGCTGAGACGGCGTGTCATGTGCAAGAACCAGAACTCTGGATTGCATACTTTTTGAGTTATCTCCCCTTTTAATAAAATAGAATGACTACTTTGTGATGGCCATAACTCCAATACCCTTTGAGGTATGTTGATGATACCTGACACAGTTGTTCACAAGGCTGAGACAGTGTGTCATGCACAAGAACCACAACTCTGGGTGCCATGGTTTTTGAGTTATCTCCCCTGACAATATAACCTTGTGATGGCCATAACTCCAAAACCTTACAGATCCCAACCCCTAAACCATATATATTATTGTTCCTTATGATAAGACACATTCATTGACACCAACCTGGAGGCCCCCTGGATGCGCTGGGGCCTTGCCCCACCCCCTCCACTTCATAAAAGGCCCAATATCTTGGAAACCGTACAGATCCCAACCCCTAAACCATATATATTCTTGTTCCTTATGATAAGACACATTCAGTTACACTAACCTGGGGGCCCCGGGATGGGCCGGGGCAATGCCCCACCCCCTCCACAGCATAAAAGGCCATATATCTCAGAAACTGTTTAGACCCCCACCCCTAAACCATATATATTTTTGTTCTTTATGATAAGATGCATTCATTGACACCAACCTATGGGCCCCTGGGATGCGCCGGGGCCTTGCCCCACCCCCTCCACTTCATAAAAGGCCCAATATCTTGGAAACCGTACAGATCCCCACCCCTAAACCATATATATTCTTGTTCCTTATGATAAGACACATTCAGTTACACTAACCTGGGGGCCCCAGGATGCGCCGGGGCCATGCCCCACCCCCTCCACAACATAAAAGGCCATATATCTCAGAAACCGTTTAGACCCCCACCCCTAAACCATATATATTTTTGTTCTTTATGATAAGATGCATTCATTGACACCAACCTATGGAACCCTGGGATGCGCCGGGGCCTTGCCCCACCCCCTCCACTTCATAAAAGGCCCAATATCTTGGAAACCTTACGGATCCCCACCCCTAAACCATATATATTATTGTTCCTTATGATAAGACACATTCAATGACACCAACCTGGAGGCCCCCTAGGATGGGTCAGGGCCCTGCCCCACCCCCTCCACTTCATTAAAGGCCATATATCTGAGAAACCATTCAGATCCCCAACTCAAAACCATATATATTCTTGTGTCTTATGATAAGACGCATTCAGTTATACCAATCTAGGGGTCCCCCGGGATGCGCCATTGCCCCACCCCTCCACTTCATAAAAGGCAATATATCTCGGCAACCTTTCAGATCCCCACCCGCAAATCATATATATTCTTGTTTCTTATGATAAGACGCATTCAGTTACACCAACCTGTGGGTCCTCTGGGATGTGCCCGGGCAATGTCCTACCCCCTCCACTCCATAAAAGGCCCCAAATTCTCAGAACCCATTCAGATCCCCACCCCTTATCCATATATATTCTTGTTCTTTGTGATAAGACGCATTCAATGGGTCCAACCTAGGGGTCTTCAGGGGTGTGCTGGGGCCATGCCCTACCCTGCCACTTCATAAAAGGCGATAAATCTCAGAAACCTGTCAGATTCCCACCCCTAAACCATATATACATTCTTGTTTTTTATGTTAAAACGTATTCAGAGACACCAACCTGGGGGTCTCTTGGGATGTGTCCGAGCCATTCCCCATCCCCTCCACTTCATAAAAGGCCCAATATCACAGAGACCGTTAAGATCCCCACCCCCCACCCATAAACCATATATTTTCTTGTTCCTTATGATAAGATGCATGCAATGATATCAAATTGGGCTCTTTTGGGTCATCTCCCACCCCTCCACTTCATAAAAGGCCTAATATTTCAGATACAGAGTCCTAATGAAATGGGGGTTCATTTGGGAGACTTTATAATCAATAAATTAAAACCATACATGGCTGCCAGTGGGCAGTGCCTGCCTGAGCTCTGGTGAGCATCGTGGCCCATGGGCCTCTTGTTTCGTTATCTCCCCTGACACTATAATCTTGTGATGGCCATAACTGCAATACTTTTGTGATATATTGCTTGTTTAATTCTGGTGCACTTTCTATTGGTGAACAATCTTCTGAAGGCCATATTGGCTTTTGGTCGGGGGATTTGCCATCTCTTCTGATGGCTATTTTTAACTGGTAATATCCACTCAATATAATACAGTGTAATAGTTATAAAGTGTAAATACATTTGTAGATACTGGAGAATGAAGAATGATGATTTACTAGACCTGCCTGTTCCAAAGTTGGCTGATGAGGATTGTTTGATTATAGTTTGGGCCACAAATAAACAGGCTCAACATAGATTTATACATGAAACCTTGTTTCCTGCATGGAATGTCAAGTTCCTGGTCCACTGGTTTTGGTTAAAGGTATTGTTTTGATTTGCTCTAATGTCTTAGCAAGTGGTATAGACTCTCTCATCCTGTGAACAAGTCCGTGAAATGAACACCCCCATACAACCCACTTTTTATAGAGAAAACAGGGGTGTATGGGGGTATACATTATTTTTCTTATTTCTGCTCCAAAACATAGGTTTTGGGTACTCGTTAGAACCGCCTAAATGAGGCAGTTCTAACGAGCACCCACAACCTATGTTTGCGGTATTAAAAGAAAAATATCTCAGATTTTCATCACAAAAGAAGGCATTTTGGAGATATGGAAAAATGTACTATATCGCACGGGTGTGTTTTCGTAATGTTAGATTGTCCTTTCCAGATCTTTTCAAAATCATCATTGTCTCCCTTATCATTGGGGTCTTTGATTTTGATTGAATACTGGGATCAACCCTGGTTTTTCATGCATTAACATTTGCCGGGTCCCGAGGAAGCTGTTTGAACACGAGGCCACTAGGCCGAATGTTCAAAAATCTTCTGAGGGATCCGGCAAATGTTAATGCAATGAAATAACCATGGATGATCGTTATTCTTGCATAACTTAATAATCTGACCGCAAATTTTGACAAAAACGCCCAAAAGCTCCATATAAATTCCATATAAACTCTTCAAATGCGACAGGCAAACCAAAATGGCGGCCAGTTCAGAATGTTGTTTACAATGACGTTGTCATGCAGTAACTTTCTGACATCATCATAGAACCCTAAAACCCTACATTCAGGGCGATAATGTTACGTCGCTCAACGTAACGTAAACAAAGCAAGGCCTGTCTTGTGATATCAAAAGCTCAAAATCCATGTTCAAACAGCACACGAATTTCATGATTTGAACATAGTTTTTGCCGTTTGAGTACGGCTTTCGGTCCAGTTGACAATGGCTTCAAACAGCCAGGCGCATAGATATTTATGCATGAATTAATGTTTTACATCCTGGTCAACACTGTTTAGGTCATTTTGGAGACATTGCTTCCAATTGTGTAGGACATACCCAACATTCAGATAAAATGACATCTGAAGACCTACCTTCCAAACAAACCAATAGGGTTTATAAGGTCTGACTCATACCACTTTGCATGGGCAGGCTTAAACCTAAGTGGTTAACCAGTACTCCTGTGATTAATTTCAGCTCTGCTTGGAAGCATCATGCCGCCCAATCTATTTCTCCATCTCTACATACAGAAGGGGACAGGACATTGTATTTGGTGAGGATCCTGTTTGGATTGTGTTGGCATTGAGATATTTTGATGGTACTCAGTACACTTGCATGAGGTTAAGAAGGTTTGTCATGAGCATGGAATTTTCAGCTCACCAGAGCCGAAGCCGGGGGAGCTTATAGGATAGGCACTTGTCCATCGTCATCGTATGTTGTCCTATGTCGTCTGGTGTCAACACTTTTAAACATCTTCTCCTCTGAAGTCACAGGGCTGATTGGGCCCAAATTTTACCTCTAGCATCCTTGGGCTGGGGGATTGAAAGTTTGTGTTTTTATGAAAATCAGCTCTTTAGTTTGGTTGCTTTAGCACTTTCCATAGACTTGTAATGGGGAAAATTGAAAAATGGCATTTACTGCCAAGTCATTGCAGATATTTTGACAAAACTTTTATAGAAATGTTTCATGAGTAAACTTCTCTCAGCCACATGCTTTTATGCCAACCTAAGGTTTCCCCAGGTTGTGCCGGGGCCATGTCCCACCCCCTCCACATCTTAAAAGGCCATATATCTCGGAAACCATTTGGATCCCAACCCCTAAACTATATATATTCTTGTTCCTTATGATAAGACGCATTCATTGACACCAACTTCGGGGTCCCATGGGATGTGCGAGGACCATGCCCCACCCCCTTCAATTCTTAAAAGGCCCAATATCTCGGAAAACTTACAGATCCCCACCCCTAAACCATATATTTTCTTGTTCCTTATGATAAGACACATTCAGTGACACCAATCTAGGGTTCCCAAGGGGTTCGCCTGAACCATGCCCCACCTCCTCCACTTCATACAAGGCCAATTATCTCAGAAACCATTTAGATCCCCACCCCTAAACCATATATATTCTTGTTCCTTATGATGAGATGCATTCATTGACACCAACTTTGGGTCCCTGGTGATGCGCCGGGGCCATGCCCCATCCCCCCTCCACTTCATAAAAGGTCACATATCTCAGAAACCATTCAGATTCCCACCCCTTAACCATAAATATTCTTGTTCCTTATGATAAGACACATTCAGTGACACCAACCTGGGGGTCCCCTGGGATGTGCCTGGGCTATGTCCCACCCCCTCCACTTCATAAAAGGCCCAATATGTCACAAACCGTTCGGATTGCCACCCCTAAACCATATATATTCTTGTTCCTTATAATAAGACGCATTCAGTGATACAAACCTAGGGATCTTCAAGGGTGCGCCAGCGCCATGCCCCACCCCTCCACTTCATAAAAGGCGAAATGTCTCAGAAGCCTTTCAGATCCTCACCCCAAAACCATATATATTATTGTTTCATATACTCAGAGGCAATAAAAAGTATACAGTTTTTGATTTTGAATACAGGATCTTATATTGCTGTCTGTAATAAAATATGCCTATGTCCGTATTTCCCAAACGTCCAAGTTTGTAAAACTCCAATTCTTTTCCTGTAACAGTCATCCATGATGGAGTTAATGCCCTTAATTGAAAATCAATATTTCCAATAAAATTTCATGTTGTACACGACATTCAATACTGTGCACACCGCAAAATTCATGTACGAATGTTCAGCGATAAGACCACATCATTACTTTGCCATTAAACCCAAACAAACAGCTTTAAACTCAACTGGAATTTCTGCCTGTTCTGGATTATCTCCCTTTCAATTAAAATCATAGTGAATTAAATGAGTCTTTTTCTCAATTCGTGTAAGAGATATTCATTTGAAACTTTCGCATAATTATTGTTTTTCTCGGCAACTTTATGCTTTCTCCATAGTAAAACCTCTAAAATTGCACAATGGAAAGTTAATCTTCAATACAAATCCCATAGAAACATAATGCATTTAATCAAAGGAATAACGTCAAAGGCAAAAATGCCATTTTCTTGGAGAAAAGATGTTGCACTTTACCTCGTGTTTAATTTCAATATGCGACATATTCTTGCCAATCAGTTGCCCTTCTTTGAATTTGTTGCATGAAAAATCATTTATTGAATAACCCTTATTCGAAACACATGTTGAAAGGGAAGCTACTCAAGACAAAATATTGGATCAGACCCCCTGTCCATTTCAAGTGATGCAATTTCATTATCCTTTAATCAATTTAAACGGAAAATGCTGCAAATTATGCGGAAGTGGTTGTTCTTATTTATGATGCCTGATACGTATGTAGAGAGGGAGACATTGGGACACATATCAGCATTCAGTAACCTGTATACTTACTTTTGCCTCTCAGTATATGATAAGACGCATTCAGTGACACCAGCCTGGGGGTCACCTGGGATGTGCCCAGGCCATGCCACACCCCTCCACTCCATAAAAAGCAGAGTATCGCAAAAACCATTCTGATCCTTATCCCTAAACCATATATATTCTTGTTCCTTAGGATAAGGCGCATTCAGGGATTCCAACCTTGGGGTCTGCCTGGGTGTGCTGGTGCCACGTCCCACCCCTCCACTTCATAAAAGGCAATATATCTCAGAAGCCTATCAGATCCCCACCCCAAAACCATATATATTCTTGTTTCTTATGATAAAACACATTCAGTAACACAAACCGTGGGGTCCCCTGGGATGTACCCGGGCCGTTCCCCACCTCCTCCACTTTGTATAAGGCCCAATAACTCGGAAACCATTTAGATCCCCACCCCTAAACCATATATATTCTTGTTCCTTATGATAAGACACATTCAGTTATTCCAACCAAGAGGTCTCCCAGGGTGCCCCGCGACCATGCCCCACCCCTCCACTTCATAAAAGGCCATATACATGTATCTTAGAAACCATTCAGATCCCCACCCCTAAACCATATATATTCTTGTTCCTTATGAAAAGACGCATTCAGTGATTCCAACCTTGGGGTCTTCCGGGGTGTGCTTGGGCCACGTCCCACCCCTCCACTTCATAAAAAGCGATATAGCTCAGAAACCATTCAGATCCCCACCCCAAAACCATATATATTCTTGTTCCTTATGATAAGACACATTCAGTGATACCAACCTAGGGGTCTCCCAGGGTGCGTTGGGGCCATGCCCCACCCCTCCACTTCATAAAATGCCATATATCTCAGAAACTGTTCAGATCCCCACCCCTAATGCATGTATATTTGTGTTCTTTATGATAAGAGACTCATTCAGTCACATCATCCTGGGATGTCTTTGTCTAAGACATGGCCCATCCGTCCACTTCCTAAAAGGCCATATTATATCTCAGACACCGTTAAGATCCCCACCTCATAATCATATATATTCTTGTTCCTTGTGATTAGACACATTCAGTCACACCAACTTGGCGGTCCACAGGGGCCATTCCTCTCCTCTTCACTTCATAAAAGGGCCTCATATCTCAGAAACAATTCAGATCCCAGCTCCTAATCAATATATTTTCTTGGTCCTAACGATAAGACACATTCAAGGACAACAATCTTGGATTTCCTGGGGTCTGCCAGGGCCATGCTCCAACCCCTCCACAGCTTAAAAGGCCTTATATCTCAGGAACGGTACACATTCCCACCCCTAAACCATATATATTCTTGTTCCTTATGATAAGACACATTCAGTGATACCAACCTGGGGTCTGTTGGGTGACTTGGGTCCCTGTCCCACCCCTCCACTTCATAAAAGGCTTAATATTTCAGATACAGAGTCCACATGGAAAACCATACATGGCTGCGAATGGGCAGTGCCCGCCTGAGCTCTGGTGAGCATAGTGGCCCATGGGCCTCTTGTTGTTATCTCCCCTGACATTTTAAGCTTGTGATTGCCATAACTCCAACACCTTTTGAGATATGTTGATGGTACTTGGGTTAAGAATGCGTGTCATGAAGAATCACAAGAATCCCAACTCTGTATGGTATTTTATTAGCTCACCTGTCACGTAGTGACAAGGTGAGCTTTTGTGATCACTTTTTGTCCGTCGTCCGTCGTGCGTGCGTCCGTGCGTCCGTCCGTAAACAATTTCAAATAAGTATATCTCTAATACCCCATGGTCAATCTTGATCAAATTTCATGAGAAGCATCATCAGGTAGGGGGAAAGGCTGCATAAGGTTTTTGGGCTGATCAGATTGGAATTCTGGTTACTATGGCAACATATAGCTCCCATAGACTTACAATTGGAAAAAATTAAAATATCTTCTTCTCTGAAACCACAGGGCCCAGAGCTTAGATATTTAGCATGTAGCAATGGCCAGTGATCACCTACATAATTCCTACCAATCATGCCCCTTGAGTCCAAACTGGCCACGCCCCGGGGCCCTTTAGCTCCCTATAGACTCATAATGGAAAAAAGCTTAAAAAATCTTCTTCTCTGAAACCACAGGGCCCAGAGCTGAGATATTTGGCATGTAGTATTGGCAAGTGGTCACCTACATAATTCCTGCCAATCATGCCCCTGGGGTCCAAATTGGCCACGCCCCGGGGCCCTTTCCCTCCCGTAGCCCCATAATGGAACAAAAAGCTTTAAAAATCTTCTGAAACCACAGGGCCCAGAGCTTAGATATTTAGCATGTAGCAACGGCAAGTGGTCACCTGCATAATTCCTGCCAATCATGCCCCTGGGGTCTAAATGGGCCACGCCCCAGGGCCCTTTAGCTCCTATAGTCTCATAATAGAAAAAAGCTTCAAAAATCTTCTTCTCTGAAACCGCAGGGCCCAGAGCTGAGATATTTGGCATGTAGCAATGGCAAGTGGACACCTACATAATTCCTGCCAATCATGCCCCCGGGGTTCAAATGGGCCACACCCCGGGGCCCCTTAGCTCCCATAGACTCATAATGGGAACAAAAAAAGCTTCAAAAATCTTCTTCTCTGAAATCACTGGGCCCAGAGCTTAGATATTTAGCACGTAGAAATGGCCAGTGGTCACCTACATAATTCCTGCCAATCATGCCCCTGGGTTCCAAATAGGCAACAACCCGGGGCCCCTTCGCTCCCATAGACTCATAATGGAACGAAAAGCTTCAAAAATCTTCTTCTCTGAAACCACAGGGCCCAGAGCTGAGATATTTGGCATGTAGCAATGGCAAGTGGTCACCTACATAAATCCTGCCAATCATGCCCCTAGGGTCCAAATTGGCCAGGCCCCAGGGCCCCTTAGCTCCCATAGACTCATAATGAAAAAAAAAACTTCAAAAATCTTCTTCTCTGAAACCACAGGGCCCAGAGTTAAGATATTTAGCATCTAGCTCCGCCACTTGGTCACCTACATAATTCCGGCCAATCATGCCCCTGGGCTCCAAATGGGCCACGCCCCGGGCCCCCTTCGCTCCCATAGACTCATAATGGAACAAAAAGCTTCAAAAATCTTCTACTCGGAAACCACAGGGCCCAGAGCTTAGATATTTAGCATGTAGCAACGGCAAGTGGTCACCTACATAATTCCTGCCAATCATGCCCTTGGGTCCAAATGGGCCACGCCCTGGGGCCCTTTAGCTCCTATAGACTCATAATGGAAAAAAGCTTAAAAAATCTTCTTCTCTGAAACCACAGGGCCCAGAGCTTAGATATTTAGCATGTAGCAATGGCAAGTGGTCATCTACATAATTCCTGCCAATCATGCCCCTGGGGTCCAAATGGGCCATGCCCCGGGGCCCTTTAGCTCCTATAGTCTCATAATGGAAAAAAGCTTAAAAAATCTTCTTCTCTGAAACCACAGGGCCCAGAGCTGAGATATTTGGCATGTAGCAGTGGCAAGTGGTCACCTACATAATTCCTCCAAGCATGCCCCTGGGGTCCAAATTGGCCACACCCCGGGGCCCTTTAGCTCCTATAGTCTCATAATGGAAAAAAGCTTAAAAAAAAATATTCTTCTCGGAAACCACAGGGCCCAGAGCTTAGATATTTAGCATGTAGCAATGGCAAGTGGTCACCTACATAAATCCTGCCAATCATGCCCCTAGGGTCCAAATTGGCCAGGCCCCAGGGCCCCTTAGCTCCCATAGACTCATAATGAAAAAAAAAACTTCAAAAATCTTCTTCTCTGAAACCACAGGGCCCAGAGTTAAGATATTTAGCATCTAGCTCCGCCACTTGGTCACCTACATAATTCCGGCCAATCATGCCCCTGGGCTCCAAATGGGCCACGCCCCGGGCCCCCTTCGCTCCCATAGACTCATAATGGAACAAAAAGCTTCAAAAATCTTCTACTCGGAAACCACAGGGCCCAGAGCTAAGATATTTAGCATGTAGCAACGGCAAGTGGTCACCTACATAATTCCTGCCAATCATGCCCTTGGGTCCAAATGGGCCACGCCCTGGGGCCCTTTAGCTCCTATAGACTCATAATGGAAAAAAGCTTAAAAAATCTTCTTCTCTGAAACCACAGGGCCCAGAGCTTAGATATTTAGCATGTAGCAATGGCAAGTGGTCATCTACATAATTCCTGCCAATCATGCCCCTGGGGTCCAAATGGGCCATGCCCCGGGGCCCTTTAGCTCCTATAGTCTCATAATGGAAAAAAGCTTAAAAAATCTTCTTCTCTGAAACCACAGGGCCCAGAGCTGAGATATTTGGCATGTAGCAGTGGCAAGTGGTCACCTACATAATTCCTCCAAGCATGCCCCTGGGGTCCAAATTGGCCACACCCCGGGGCCCTTTAGCTCCTATAGTCTCATAATGGAAAAAAGCTTAAAAAAAAATATTCTTCTCGGAAACCACAGGGCCCAGAGCTTAGATATTTAGCATGTAGCAATGGCAAGTGGTCACCTACATAAATCCTGCCAATCATGCCCCTAGGGTCCAAATTGGCCAGGCCCCAGGGCCCCTTAGCTCCCATAGACTCATAATGAAAAAAAAAACTTCAAAAATCTTCTTCTCTGAAACCACAGGGCCCAGAGTTAAGATATTTAGCATCTAGCTCCGCCACTTGGTCACCTACATAATTCCGGCCAATCATGCCCCTGGGCTCCAAATGGGCCACGCCCCGGGCCCCCTTCGCTCCCATAGACTCATAATGGAACAAAAAGCTTCAAAAATCTTCTACTCGGAAACCACAGGGCCCAGAGCTTAGATATTTAGCATGTAGCAACGGCAAGTGGTCACCTACATAATTCCTGCCAATCATGCCCTTGGGTCCAAATGGGCCACGCCCTGGGGCCCTTTAGCTCCTATAGACTCATAATGGAAAAAAGCTTAAAAAATCTTCTTCTCTGAAACCACAGGGCCCAGAGCTTAGATATTTAGCATGTAGCAATGGCAAGTGGTCATCTACATAATTCCTGCCAATCATGCCCCTGGGGTCCAAATGGGCCATGCCCCGGGGCCCTTTAGCTCCTATAGTCTCATAATGGAAAAAAGCTTAAAAAATCTTCTTCTCTGAAACCACAGGGCCCAGAGCTGAGATATTTGGCATGTAGCAGTGGCAAGTGGTCACCTACATAATTCCTCCAAGCATGCCCCTGGGGTCCAAATTGGCCACACCCCGGGGCCCTTTAGCTCCTATAGTCTCATAATGGAAAAAAGCTTAAAAAAAAATATTCTTCTCGGAAACCACAGGGCCCAGAGCTTAGATATTTAGCATGTAGCAACGGCAAGTGGTCACCTACATAATTCCTGCCAATCATGCCTCTTGGGTCCAAATGGGCCACGCCCCGGGGCCCTTTAGCTCCTATAGACTCATATTGGAAAAAAGCTTCAAAATCTTCTTCTCTGAAACCACAGGGCCCAGAGCATAGATATTTAGCATGTAGCAAAGGCTAGTGGTCACCTACATAAATCCTGCCAATCCTGCCCCCTGGGTCCCAAATTTGCGACGCCCCAGGGCCCCTTCGCTCCCATAGACTCATAATGGAACAAAAAGCTTCAAAAATCTTCTTCTCAGAAACCACAGGGCCCAGAGCTTAGATAGTTAGCATGTAGCAAGGGCAAGTGGTCACCTACATAATTCCTGCCAATCATGCCCCTGGGGTCCAAACGGGTCACAACCCTGGGGCCCTTTAGCTCCTATAGACTCATAATGGAAAAAAGCTTCAAAAATCTTCTTCTCTGAAACCACAGGGCCCAGAGCTGAGATATTTGGCATGTAGCAAGGGCAAGTGGTCACCTACATAAATCCTGCCAATCATGCCCCTAGGGTCCAAATGGGCCACGTCCCGGGGCCCCTTAGCTCCCATAGACTCGTAATCGAAAAAAAAAGCTTCAAAAATCTTCTTCTCTGAAACCACAGGGCCCAGAGTTTAGATATTTAGCATGTAGCAACGGCAATTGGCCACCTACATAATTCCTGCCAATCATGCCCCTGTGTTCTAAATGGGCCATGCGACAGGGCCCCTTTGCTCCCATAGACTCATAATGGAAAAAAGCTTAAAAAATCTTCTTCTCTGAAACCACAGTGCTCACAGCTAAGATATTTAGCAGGTAGCAATAGCAAGTGGTCACCTACATAATTCCTGCCAATCATGCCCCTGGGGTCCAAAAGGGCCACGCAACGGGGCCCCTTAGCTCCTATAGACTCATAAAGGAAAAAAAAGATCTTCTTCTCTGAAACCAAAGGGCCCTGAGTTTAGATATTTAGCATGTAGCAATGGCAAGTGGTCACCTACAAAAATCCTGCCAATCATGCCCGTGGGGTCCAAATGGGCCGCGCCCCAGGGCCCCTTAGCTCCCATAGACCCATAATGGAAAACTGCTTCAAAAATCTTCTTCTCTAAAACCAGAGGGCCCAGAGCTTAGATATTTAGCATGTAGCAATGACAAGTGGTCACCTACATAAATCCTGCCAATCATGCCCCTTGGGTCCAAATGGGCCACACCCTGGGACCCCCTTAGCTCCCAAAAGACTCATAATGGAAAAAAAAATTCAAAAATCTTCTTTTCTGAAACCACAGGGCCCAGAGCTTAGATATTTAGCATGTAGCAACGGCAAGTGGTCACCTACCTATTTCCTGCTAATCATGCCCCTGTGGTCCAAATGAGCCATGCCTGGGGCCCCTTAGCTCTATTAGACTCATAATGGAAAAAAGCTTCAAAAATCTTCTTCTTAGAAACTGTGAAGCACAGAACTTAGATATTTAGTGTCTAGCTACATAAAATAGCCAGCTACATAAATCCAGCTAACCCTGCCACTGGGGTCAAAATTGGCCACACTCAAGCTCATCACCTCCAATAGACTTATAATGGAAAAAAACTTAAAAAATCCTCTATGAAACCATAAGGCCCAGAGCTTACATTTTTAGTATGTAGCAACGTCAAGGGGCCACCTACATAAATCCTGCCAGTTATGCCCCTGGGATCCAAATTGGCCACACCCAGGGCTCTTTAGCTTCCATAGACTTACAATTGGAAAAACTTCAAAAATCGTCTTCTCTGAAACCCTGTGGTTTCTGAAGCCCTTATAATGAAAAAAACAAAAACAACAACAACAAAAAAAATGGGGGAAAAATCTTCAAAAATCTTCTTCTCTGAAACCATAAGTCCCAGAGCTTAGGTATTTAGCATGTAGCAATGCCGAGTGGTCGCCTACATGAATCCTGCCAATCATGCCCCTGGGGTCCAAATCCTGTGGCCCCTTAACTCCAACAAATTTATAATGGAAAAAAGCTTCAATCATCTTCTTTGAAACCATGAAGTACAGACCTTAGATATTTAGTATATAGCAACACAAAATGGTCGCCTACATAAATCCTGCCAACTGTGCCCTTTGGGTCAAAATTGGCCCAGCCCCAGGGCTCATTAGCTCCTATAGACTTATACTGGTCAAAACTTAAAAAAATCTTTTTCTCCAAAACCATAAGGCACAGATTTTGTTTGATTTGAGGTTTTACATCCCCGTCAACACTTTATAGGTCATTTTGGAGATGTCTCTTCCAATTTTGTGGGACTTTTACCCAACATTGAGATGAAATTACATCTCAAGCCCTGTCGCCCAATGAAACCAGTAGGGTTTATAAGCATGGACACCACTTTGCCTGAGCTTAGATATTTAGTATGTAGCAATGTCAAGTGGTCTCCTATACTAATGATTTTCTGGTACACAGGTGAGCGATATAGGGCCATTGGGCCCTCTTGTTTATCTCCCCTAACAATTTAACCTTGTGATCGCAATAACTGCAACACCTTTCACGATATGTTGATGGTACTTGGGATAGTTATACATGAGGTTAAGAAGACATGTCATGAGCAAGAACCACAACTGTGAGTGCAATAGTATTTCAGTTATCTCCCCTCACAGTAAAACCCATGTATTGCCATAACCACAATACAGTAGTCTTTGACCACATAATTTATTCTTGCAGTTGACTTGCTGATAATAGCAAGAGGATTAGCTGGGCGTATGTTATATTTCTAGTACAGTTTCTGCATGTGTGAAATCTTCTGAATGCCATATTGGCTTTCGGTTGTGGGATTTTCCATCTCTTCTGATGTCTATTTTTACATACAGAAGGGGAGAGGTACAATGTTTTTGGTGAGGATCACGTTTGGATTTTGTTGTCATAGGCTGTTTGAAGATCTGTATCTCCTGAACCAATTGGTGGATTGTAACCAAACTTGGATGGTTGCATTCCTAGGGTGTGGAAAAACAGTACCTTAGTACCTTAACCTAATCTTCAAGGTCACAAGCTCCCAAAGATATCAAATGTGGACGAAACACAGCTTGTATGCCCTGAAAAACACAAAAAAAAAGAACAAATTGTGGTCAAACTTGGTACAATGTATCTCTGTAACTTTGATTAGATTTTGGTAACCTTGACTTATTTCTTAAGATTACTTAAGTGCAAAGATTGTCAAGTTTTGCTTCTCTGCACCCTATCTTCTGAACTAGTAGATGAATTTGCCCAAGCTCGGTACAGTACAGAATATGTTATTTCAACCTGCCAAAAGACTTGATTAGAGATTAGATCTTGCCAAGACTGGATGACCTTGACTTAATTTTAAAGGTTTAACAAGTGCTGAAATTATCAAATCTGCCCTGACTGTTCTATATCCCCTGAACCAGTTGATGAATTCTGGCTTAATTCTGTGTAATATATTAGCCCTTGTCCTGCTGAGCCCGAATATGCCTTATTTTCCAAATAATGAAGATCAAGATCAGATGGCTGCTGATGAAGCCATCTGATCAGGATCTACATTGTTTGCCATTCAGATTGTGAATTTGTTGCAATAATTTGCATCAAGTAATCTGATTGGTTGATAATAGGTTGTGGATGTGGCAGATTAAAATATTCAACAGGACAAGGGTTAGTTGATCAAGTAAATGACTTATTACATTATGGTGATCTTGACCTCATTTTTAAGGTCACACTGCTTTTTTATGCCCCCGCATCATATGATGCCGGGGGCATATAGTTTTTCGGTTTTCCGTACGTGCGTACATGTGTATGTCCGTCTGTACGTGTGTGTGTACGTACGTACGTACGTGATCCTGTAACCTCAGGTTAAAGTTTTTGTAACAGGTAGAGCCTGATTTATGAATGGCATTTGGCCGGGAAATCCGTGTCCTATGGACACTTTTTCTAGTTGAGTCATATTTATGGGTGTTGGGTGCGTGTGTGTGTGTGTGAATTCTGGTTTAATGTCCCTTTCAACAATTTTTCAGTCATATCACGACGGTGTCTGGGTGCGACAGGGAGCTCAATGCTCACTTTTATAGTGCTGCCTCACTGAAGTATCATGTCCCAGACACATTACATGATACCACACCCAGTCACATTATCCTGACACTGGGTCGACCAGTCCTAGCTCTACCCCGTAAATCTGAGTGCCAAGCGAGGAGCAGCCAGTACCATTTTTAACGACTTTTGTATGTCGCGGCCCGGGATCGAACCCGTGACCTCCTGTTCCCCGGAAAGGACACTCTACCAACAGAGCTATCGGGGCCGGTGTGTTAGGTGTGTAGTTGTTGTCTAAAACATTTCTAGCTTAACCCATTTTGTACCGGAAGCCCCAAAAGGGGTACCTTGGCAAACAGTGCAGGTCCAGATGAGATGCCGCAGAACGCCTACGCTATTTGCAGGAAGTTCAGCCATTTTCCAAATCAATTTTGAAGATACCACAACATGTCAACCCTAAATTTAGAAATGGACTCCACCTATATATAAGGAGGAAGATTTCATTTGGTATAGTTCGAACAATTTGACATGAGACTGGCCTTTATGCAAGGAACAAATTAGTCAATGACATCGCCTAATACGTTGGCTTTCATAAACTTCTTGTGAATTTTTGGCATCTCGTGAATAGGGACCCATTTACCAACCTCTATGTATTGTATAATAATATCGCAATCTTCGGAAAAAGATGAAGGTAGATACATGCATTCAGTAGGGTGTGAAATTATGTTAATAGTGTTCACCAGTCTCAGGTCAATTTGTTCAAACTATACAAAAAAGGGTTAAATATATTTAATTGATGATTCAGGTTACAAAAACAGGAGAAACAGTCTATGACATGGAGTCATCACAGAAAAAGCCATACGAGTCGTTGATAATTGGCCATTATTGTAATGACAAAGACATCTGTCACCATACCAATATTCCTGACAAGAAGGTTGTCATTAGTGTACCCTGTGGTCTACATTCAAAGAAACCACCTTTATATGGTAAGATTTCAGGAGAATACATAGGCCTCTCAGTATATGATTCAGTATAGCAGCATGAGTTTAGTACAATGTGAAATGTACAAGAGGTTATATTATAGCACATTGAGCTCATAAGCAGTGATAAAATGCTTTATAGATAAACAACAACATCAACATATGATAGAATTTGATCCCTTTCATTTTACTGTTATAACGGATTAACCGCTATAAGGAATCTTCATAAGGTGTAGTATAATAAGTAATCCCTTAAGTACTCCAAGAAACAAATGTTGTGAACATTTGTTAGAATTGCCTCATCGAGGCGATTCTAACAAATATCCACAACATTCGTTTTTGAGAGTAACAAATTCAGTATTCTTGAATATCTTGATTGACTCCTCTCACTAGCCCCGATAGTTCAGTTGGTAGAGTGTTCGCTCTGGGGAACGGGAGGTCACGGGTTCGATCCCGGGCCGCGACATACCAAAGTCATTAAAAATGGTACTAGCTGCTCCTCGCTTGGCACTCAGATTTACGGGGTAGAGCTAGGACTGGTCTACCTAGTGTCAAGATAATGTTACTGAGTGTGGTATCATGTAATGTGTCTGGGACATGAAACTTCAGTGAGGCAGCACTATAAAAGTGAGCATTGAGCTCCCTGTCACACCCAGACACCGTCGTGATATGACTGAAAAATTGTTGAAAGCAACGTTAAACCCGAATTCACACACACACACATTGACTCCTCTCATCTTGAGCTAAGGATTTTTTTCCATTGAAATTGTTGTTGTAATGAGTTTTGTCTTTATATTAAATGTTGGTATAAAGGGGGCTATCTTCCTTTCTACTAACTTTCGACCTATACTTTGATCGGTCACATCTGACCATTACTCACAGGTGTACATTACATACACACCAGGTTTGCAGGATGAAAGCCTACACAGTAATCATGAAATTATGGTAGGGGTCTTTAACCTGCACAGGGCATGACTCTCCCTGCACATAGAAGCCTCCGTGGTGTAGTGGCTACGCTACTCGCCTTGTAAACCAGGGATCGCAGGATCGATCCCGGGCTTCTCCAGACTTTCGGATGAGTCTTTAAACCGAGGTCCCATCTCCATATAACCTTAGCTGTTGGTGGGAGGTAAAACTCAAACACTCACTCACTCTCCCTGCACAGGGGGCCTCCAGTTAATGTTCCGATCCGAAGGACATTACAGTAACCAAAAAAAACGATGTCTTTCTTTTCTCTAGATGAAAATGTTGAGTGCTATAAATGGATTGTGATGCATATTGTTTCATAATAATGACCATAAAGAGGCAAATGCAACCACAAAAAGACCTGCTTTTGTTGTCAGTGACTGGTGCTAATTTGACCGGCCTAGGTAGCTAAGTCGGATGCGCGTCTGACTGGTGATCAGGAGAAAGATGTTCGATACCTTCCGGGGTCGGCAAGTCTTTCGTGACGATTGATAATGAAATATTTTCTATGGTCATTCTCTCCCTTCCACTGATTCAAGAAGGGCAGTTGTCAGTTTCTGGCGAAAGAATGTACACTGTACTGGTTAACTGCTTAGGTATAAGCCTGCCTAGGAAAAGTGGGGATAAGTAAACTGACCGGCTCAAAAATGACCTAAATAGTGTTGACTGAGCGGTTAAACTCCAAAGAAAGAAACAGGCAGACATAACTTGTGCTAAGTGGAGTTACCCCATTTGTACAAAATGGAATCTTCCACCTTAAATATAGCAGGTGTCCAATTCAAAATTTAGGGCTGCCAGGTTGTGTTTTTTCCTCAAATTTTATTTGGAAAATGGCTGAACTTTTTGCCAACAGTGTAGGCCCTGATCAGACATCGCATTCTGCGGAGTCTGATCTGGGCCTGCACTGTTTGTTAATTACCCATTTTGGGGTTTCTGGTACAAAAAGGGTTAATCAAATGTTTAAGCCTGTGCATTAGAGAACTGAAAATTTGTGAAAAAATTTTGATTTACCAGCCTTGTGAGTAATTATGTCTCCCTGGAAAGTTTTTTTTTCGGTGAGACGTATTGTTTTTCCCCTGGGTGTCTGTCTGTCCATCTGTCTGTCTGTCCATCTGTCACAAAATCGTGTCCGCTCTATAACTTGAAAGCTGTTAAAGCTATCTTCATGAAACTTCATATAAGCATTAATCAACATTAGACGACATGCAGAGCACAAGAACTACAACTCTCACATTTATACTTTAGGAGTTATCTCCCTTGGAAGTTTGTCGGTATGTATGTATGGCCAAATCGTGTCCGGTCAATAACTTTCCTATTTTTAGATGAATTTTGAAATAACTTGGCAGAAATATTAACCACCATGAGACGATGTGTTGCGTGCATGACCCAGGTTGGAACCTCAAAAGTCAAGGTCATACTTAGAGGTCAAAGGTAATAAAAGGGGCCTTTTTTCATGTTTTGTCAATAACTTTCTTATCTGTAGATAGAATTTGAAATTACTTGGCAGAAATGTTAACTACCATGAGACAATGTGTCACACGTATGATTCAGGTTGATGCCTCAAATGTCAAGGTCATACATATAGGTCAAAGGGAAAAAAGGGGCCTTTTTTCGTGTTTGGTCAATAACTTTCTTATTTTTAGATGGATTTTAAAATTGCTTGGCAGCAATGTTAACCGCCATGAGTCGATGTGTTGCGTGCATGACTCAGGTTGGTACCTCAAAGATCAAGGTCATACTTAGAGGTCAAAGGTCAAAAAAGGGGCCTTTTTTCTTGTTTGGTCAATAACTTGTTTATTTGTAGATGGATTTTGAAATCACTTGGCAGAAATGTTAACCACAATGAGCTGATGTGTCTCTTGCATGACCCATGTTGGTACCTCAAAGGTCAAGGTCATACTAAGAGGTCAAAAAAGGGGCCTTTTTTAGTGTTCAGTCAATAACTTTCTTATTCCTGGATGGATTGTGAAATTACTTGGCAGAAATGTTAACCATCATGAGATGATGTGTTGCTCGCTAGACCCAGGGTGGTACCTCCAAGGTCAAGGTCATACTAAGCGGTCAAATGTCAAAAAAGTTTTTTTTTTGTCTCCAGTCAATAACTTTTTTTATTTCTGGATGGACTTTTTAAAGTAACCTTGCAGAAATGTTCACCTTCATTAGACGAGTCGTGTGCAAGACCAAGGTCCATACCTCCAATGTCAAGGTCATACCTAGAGGTCAAAGGTCAAAAAGGGGCCTTTTTTGTGTACAGTCAATAACTTTCTTATTCACCGATGGATTATGAAATTACTTGGCAGAAATGTTAACCATCATGAGACGATGTGCTGTACCGCAAAGGTCAAGGCCATACTTAAAGGTCAAAGGTCAAAAAGGGGTTTTTGTGTACGGTCAATAACTTTCTTATTTCTCTCTGAGCTTTTTAAAGTTATTTTGCAGAAATATGTTGCACACAAGACCCAGGACAATACCTCAAATGTCAAGGTCATACTTAGAGGTCAAAAAGGGGGAGACATCTGTGTTTTTGTAGAAAAACAAATTCTAGTTTCCAAAATGTTATTTTGTTTTAGAAGTATTGAAGACATACCTCCGCCCTGATCCAAGATGTCTGGAGTTGTTTGCCAGAAATCTCTGGCCTGGTTGGACAAGCTGGGGAAATGAAGTAGGTACTAGTTGCCATATTAAACCTAAGTACTCGGACACCTTAACTCCTAACTTGTTCTGTAGTACAAATAACTACCTGAAGGCTAGTCATAAAATAGCTGGATGAGTGGCAAACAGTGTAGACCTTGATGAGACATCAAATTCTGTTGAGTTGTATCTGGGTAGACACTATTGGCTCAGGCCTGTCCGAATACATTCTCTGGATATCAGTACAGTTATAGCAGTTATTAAAGTAAACAGTGTAGCCCTGATCTGAGGCTACACTGTTTGCAAATCCAAATCACATTGCTTGATACAGGCCTCATATTTTTCAGGCATTTGCAGGATTTCAGGCTTTTAGAGCTTGATTTTTTTCCTGATTTCAAGCTTTTAGATTTTGATTTCTGTGCCTTTCTGTTTAAAAAACTATTTAACCCTTATCCTGCTGAATAAATTTATTAACCCACACCCATTTCTGACAATAAGTCAACCAAATTACTGGATATTTTTACAAACTGCATTACAAGCAGTGTAGAACCTGATCAGATGGCTTCTTCAGAAGCCATCTGATCTGGATCTACACTGTTTGCAAAGGTAATAGTTGTGTCTTGTTCAGCAGGATAAGGGTTACAGCTGCAAAATTGGGCCTTTCAGGCATTGAAAATGTGGTCAATATGAGGCCTGTTGATAACAAAGTCTTCTTTGATTAATTAGTTCCATATTGTTTCAGGATATACCAAGCTTTAGCTTTAATAAGAATAGAGTTATATAAAAGTCTTGATTTTAGTCTGCTTGTTCATTCATCATTGTTTATATACGGTAATGATCATAAGTATAGGGACAGATAGGCTTAATCAAACAGTGCAGACCCAGATCAGGGTTTGCCATCCCATCTGCACCTTTTGGACACCTTGTCGGATCATAAAACAACTTTGGCAAAAATGTTGGAGAATTACAGCAAGTCATTAAGAAGCCCGATTTTTTAGTATTTTTACAGTAAATCAGAATGGGTATCATAGCTCCAAATGAGGTGTAACCAGGATAAATAAGAGATAATTTTCCATATTTCTTGTTGGATATAGAGGATCTTACATGAGTGTTCATGTATAATTATTGAATTTATTAAACGAGTTGAGTAAAAGTGATAAAATGTGAGGCTTTGCCGAGCATTTTATCTCTTTTCCTCAACGAGTTTAATGAATTCAATAATACATGAGCACGATTGCAAGATTCTATTTATCATATGACATTGAAAGCGCATTTTATCCACGATTGTTTACAAAAATGTCAATATTCCGCCGCTAGTAAACGCGACATCGTTAAGGACGTAGTGCATGTAACGTTACGGGACGTATCTAGCTAATTTACATATTTAATCCACTAGTGGATTATTGAAAATATTACATGGCGTTATTACACTCTCAGACGTGACGTCATATGATAAACATGTTTACATAAACATTAATGGGCACCATAGCTCCAGATAAGCTGGAGAATGGAGGTCAATGGATATAATTTTCCTTATTGTTTGTTAGATATGCAAGCTGTGGGTTCTTGTTAGAATAATGTTATTGAGGTGATTCTAACAAGTACCAACAATAAATGGTTTAAGGGGAATGGGAACAACTGGCAGATTTTATTGCCATTTTCCAAAGGGAGGCAACTTTTGGGGCTTCCTAATCGCTTTCCTGTAAGCCCTGTCCCACTGAAAAAGGGGTACACTCTTAAAGGAAAGAATTTGCTCCTCAGGCGCAAACTCTTTCTTTTTAGAGTTGACCCCTACTGACAAGGAAGACAAAATACTTTTGGAGGAGTTGCCTCCCCTGAAGGTGTACCCATTCCCCTTAATGGAGAAATAAGTTAATTCATCAGAATTGACCTTGTCACACCTTATCTTTTGCTATGATGTGGACCATGCCTAACTTACAAGATATACACATTTACTTCCAGCATGTGCTTACTGAGTTTTGATGGTTGCTTGTTCAACATGACTATTACAGACTTTATTAACCCTTGTCCTGCTAATCCCGGATATGCCTTATCTTTGAAACAATGTAGATCCAGATCAGATGGCTTCTGACGAAGCCATCTGATCAGGATCCACGTTGCTTGCCATTCAGATTGTGAATTTGTTGCAATAATTTGCATCACGTAATCTGATTGGTTGATAATCGGTAGTGGGTGTGGCATATATAAATATTCAGCAGGACATGGTTAATAGCTAGCGATCTGTATTATAATCATTCTAATTATGCTTTGAAATGTTTACCATTCTGATAGGGTGTCAGAAAAGTTTTCTAACTAGGTAGATTCCATGTGCAGGCTCGAGAATATTTTGCTTCTTTTACTATAAGACCTACAAAATGCAAAATTGGATTCCTATATTAAATTTGGGAGTCTATACACTATGACTGGGTTGAGGGAGGCAAAAATATTCTTGTATACTTCAGTGTTGGGGTGCCCCAATGGACAGTTGTGCAAGACTTGCTGTCTTTGCAGCATGTATGGGTAGAAGGGGAATGTTTCTGATTCATCTTTCTCTGCTTCCTTTCCCTTTTACACCCTCTTTCTTTCCTATCCCTGTCTTTAGCCCTTATCTTGCTGAATATTCAGTTTAGCCACACCCATTTCAGACTTTGAACCAATCAGATTACTGCATGTAATTTATTCTTACAAATCCATAAACTTCATGTCAAACAGTGTAGATCCTGATCAGATTGCTTCTGATATGGATCTACACTGTTTCTAAAGATAGGGGTTGTCGTGAACAGCATGATAAGAGTTAACCCTTTACCACTCAGATACGTGTTTTTACGTGTCTGCACCACCCCCCCCCCCACCATTTTAAGTCCCAGAAGCACCTAAAATATGCATTTCTACCCCTGGATAGTTATGTTTGCTTTAGGATTTGTTGGGCAAAAAAGTGACCTGTTTTTTCGCGCGCCTCCCCACTAAAAATATTCTGGGGGGGGGGGGGGGGGGATTGAAGGTGGGGCCTTGCCCCCCTCACATCCCGAAAAATTTTGGGTGTATGGCCCAATCGGCTGTTAAAATTTATAACTGAGGGTGTCTGGGGTCAAAAATGCCTGAAAATTGATGCTGATAAAACATGCTGCAAACAGTGAAAATGGCCAGTGCCAAACACCTTATTGTTGCCTTGACAGCTGTGTGAAGATTAAAATGTCAAATTTTCATGTGAAAACACACTTTTTGGCAACTTTGAGATGCCCCCTCTTTACCATGACAACAATGATCAAGTCATGAAAGGTTGCATTTGAAAGGCTACTGCCCAATGAACATTCATACCGAGTTTGGTGTAAAACAGACCATCCATTATGAAACAATGGCTAGTTGAAGTTGCTGTCAGGTGCAACACTGTGAAAATCAGCGAAATTCACAAAATCCCTGAGTGGTAAAGGGTTAATATCCTATATTCGCTATTTATCTTGAAGATAATCCAGAATGACCCTCCCAGGTGAATGAATCTTTAACCCATTTTTACCTGGAAACCCCAAAAAGGGACATAGGCAACTGGTGCAGACCGAGACAAGATGCTGCATGATGCATTGTCTGATCAGGGTCTACATTATTTGTTAATACAATTTTCCATTAAAAAAAAGAAGCAACACCCCTTAAATGACAAATGGACTTGTTCAACATATAACAATTGAAGAGTCCACCAGTTTATTGTGTTACGCCACAATACCACAAGACTACTACCCCCTCCCTTTGGGGCTTGGAGAAATAGATTGGGCTGCATGATGCTTCCAAGCAGAGCTGAAACTGATCACACATGAGTACTGGTAAACTGCTTAGAAGGACTAAGCCTGCCCAGGTAGTGGTGCGAGTCAGACTGGCAAATGCGTATAAGCCTTTTGGTTTCATTTGGCAGCAGGGCTTGAGATGTCATTTCATCTCAGTGTCGGGTAAAAGTCCCACAAAATCGGAAGCAACGTCTCCAAAATGACCTACACAGTGTTGACAGGGACTTTAAACCCCAAATCAAACAAACAAAAGAAATACACAATGCTAGTACTTTAGCAGCATGTTTTGGCACACTGCCATAAGAGGTTATTCTGATAAGAGATTCTTACAGGTATGGCATAGTTTCAGGTAATGTGTAACAGGGATAATTGTGGGATATATGCTCTGGTTTTAATTTTTCTGCCCCACCACCAGAAAGAGGAGGGGCATTATGTTATACCCTCCGAAATTTTGAGTGTCTGTCCGTCCATCCATCTGTACATCTGTCCGTCCATCAGCGCCCCACCCCATTCTTGTGTGCGCAACTCCTACATTTTTGGCCAATCCTTTTGAAACTTTACAGGTGCTTTTAGGATGGTTGGAAGATACGCATATTGTTTTTTCAGAATCCTTGAATTATTTTTTATCGCTTTTTTTGCATTTTTAACTTAGGTTTTTCGTGCCCTAATACAACAGAAACATAGTTTGTACCTTTTGTATGCAACTCCTCCTACAGTTTTAGTTCAATCCTTTTGAAACTTTATATGTGATTTGAAGATGGTCTGAAGGTATCCATATTGTTTTTTTCTGAATCCTGAATTTATTTTCTATCACTTTTTTACATTTTCAACTTGGACTTTTTTTGAGCCCTAATACTATAGAAATGTATAGGGAGTATGTACCTTGTGTGCGCAACTCCTCCTACAGTTTTTGGCAAATACTTCTGAAACTCTACAAATGCTTTTAGCATGGTTTGAAGATATGCATATTGTTTTTTCAGAGTCCTGAAATTATTTTTATCACACTTTCGCACTTTTAACCTTTTTCAAGCCCTAATACTACAGAAATGTATACCAGTACAAGTGGGTGTGTACGCAACTCCTCCTTCAGTTTTAGGCCAATCCTTTTGAAACTTTTCAGGCCATTGTAGGATGGTCTGAAGATATGCATATTGTTATTTCCAGAAACATGAAATTCTTTTTTATCACCTTTTTTGCATTTTTAACTTCGACTTTTTTCAAGCCCAAATACTACAGAAATGTATACTTGTTTTTGATATAAGTGCAGTGGCGGGGAATGGTGATGGCTTGCAGTTTTGTTTACACATATATCAGGCAGGTATTATGGGGAATGGGAACACCTTCAGGGGAGGCAACTCCTGCAAAAGTATTTTTGTCTCCCATTTCAATAGGGGTCAACTCTTAAAGGAAAGAATTTGCTCCTAAGGAGCAAATTCTTTCCTTTAAGAGTAGACCCCCTTTTAGGTGGGACGAGGCTTACAGAAACATCTGTTCGAGACAGGGGTTGTTCGAGCCCCTTAGGGAGATTGCCAGGAGGTATACGATATACTTTTGGATATCTTTTCGGTGTTTTATAACGAAAATGTATGCTGTGTGTACGAAAATGTATGCTGTGTGTACTCATTAGAATCGCCTCATCGAGGCGATTCTAATGAGTACACATAGCATACATTTGCCAGATAAAAGACGAAAATCTTCTTAACTATCCCCCACTATTTCTTATGTCGAGGATATCCCTAGGGACTCAAGAAAGAGTTCGACTCATCCATGGTAAACGAGCCATCGGTGTTAGAGCCATCGAAGTTCTACTGTAGTTTAACCCTTTGTTGGAGGGGGTACCCCAACAAAGGAGGCCATTACTCCCTTGAATTTGCCTTGATTTTGCTTGATATTTCTACACACTTTATACAGATAGAGGGCTATGAAATCTGCTGGTGAAGCCTGTTTTTTGGTCACATTTTATATCCCATATTTGAGTCACATTTTCCAGCATCTGAAGTCCGGGTAAAAAAAACAAAAAACCAGAGGGCCCAGAGGGGCCTGAATCGCTCACCTGAGAATCAGTGTCTGTAGTACATTCTTGGCCAAAGGGCTATAATTTGAACAAACTTGGTAGCCGTCCAATAGATGAAGCTTCATACCAAATATCAAAGATGTGGGCCTTCTGGTCCCAGAAAAGATTTTTAAAGGTTTTCCCAATATAAGCCTATGTAAAACCAGTCGGCCTTGGCATGGGGACATTTTTGGCCCAGGGCTATAATTTGGATAGTCTCAGTAGAGGTCCACTAGATGAAGCTTCATGCCAAATATCAAAGACCTAGACCTTCTGGTTTCAGACAAGAAAATTTTTGAACAATCTTGTTAGGTGTCCACTAGATGAAGCTTGATACCAAATATCAAAGACCTGGGCCTTGTGGTTTCAGGAGAAGATTTTTAAATATTTTCCCTACGGCCCCCGCCCATAGGGGCTTGAACAAATATATGGGCTGCATGATGCTTCCACGCAGAGCTGAATCCGGCCCGCACACTATTACTGGTAAACCGCTAAGCGGATCTAAGCCTGTCCAGGACCGTGGTGCGAGGCGGCCCGTCCATGCTAATAAACCCTATTGGTTTCATTGGGCGACAGGGCTTGAGATGTCATTTCATCTCAATTTCGGGTAAAACTCCCACAAAATTAGAAGCGACGTCTCCAAAATGACCTTTAGAGTGTTGACGGGGATGTTAAACCTCAAATCAAACAAATAAAACAAATATTTTCCCTATTTAAGCCTTTGAAAAACCAAAGGGCCCCGGGGTTTTTGGCCCTAGGGCTATAATTTGAACAATCTTGAAAAAGGTCCACTAGGTGAAGCTTCAATCCAAATATCAAAGACCTAGGCCTTGCAGTTTCAGAGAAGAAAGTTTTTAAAGATTTTCCCTATATAAGTCTATGTGAAACCAAAGGCCCCCGGGGCGAGAGCATTTTTGGCCCCAGGACTATAATTTGAACAATCTTGGTAGAGGTCCACTAGGTGAAGCTTCATACCAAATAGCAAAACCAGGGCCTTGTGGATTCAGAGAAGAAGAAATTTAAATATTTGCTCTATATAAGCCGATGAAAAACCAAAGGGCCCCGGGGCGGGGCAATTTTTGACCCCAGGGCTATAATTTGAACAATCTTGATACAGGTCCAATAGATGAAGCTTCACACCAAATATCTAAGACCTGGGTCTTGCAGTTTCTGAGAAGAAGATTTTTTTAAAGATTTTCCCTATATTAGGCTATGTAAAACCAAATGGGCCCCGGGGCGGGGGCATTTTTGGCCTCAGGGCTACAATTTGAACAATCTTGGTAGAGCTCCACTAGATGAAGCTTCACACTAAATATCAAAGACATGGGCCTTGCGGTTTCAGAGAAGAAAATTTTTAAAGAATTTCCCTATCTAAGTCTATGTAACACCAACGGCCCCCGGAGCGGTGGCATTTTTGGCCCCAGAGCTATAATTTGAACAATCTTGGTAGAGGTCCAGGAGGTGAAGCTTCACACCAAATATCAAAGACCTGGGCCTTGCGGTTTCAGAGAAGAAGATTTTTAAAGATTTTCCCTATATAAGCCTATATAAGACCAAAGGCCCCCAGGGAGGGGGCTTTTTGGCCCTAGGGCTATAATTTGAACAATCTTGAAAGAGGTCCATTAGATGAAGCTTCACACTAAATATCCAAGATCTGGGCCTTGCAGTTACGGAGAAGAAGATTTTTAAAGATTTTCCCTACATAAGCCTATGTAAAACCAAAGGCCCCTGGGCCGGAAAGAGGTCCACCAGATGAGGCTTCACACCAAATATCCAAGATCTGGGCCTTGCGGTTCCAGAGAAGAAGATTTTTTAAAGATTTTCCCTATATTAGCCTATGTAAAACCAAAGGCTCCCGGGGCAGGGGCATTTTTGGCCCCAGGGCTATAATTTGAACAATCTTGAAAGAGGTCCATTAGATGAAGCTTCACACCAAATATCCAAGATCTGGGCCTTGCGGTTCCAGAAAAGAAGATTTTTAAAGATTTTCCCTATATAAGCCTATGTAAAACCAATGGTCCCCGGGGCGGGGGCATTTTTGGCCCCAGGGCTATAATTTGAACAATCTTGGTAGAGGTCCACTAGCTGAAGCTTCACACCAAATATCTAAGACCTGGGCCTTGTGGATTCAGAGAAGAAGATTTTTAAAGATTTTCCCAATATAAGCCTATGTTAATCCAAAGGACCCCGGGGCGGGGGCGTTTTTGGACGATGGACAAAAAGTGATCACAAAAGCTCACCTCGTCACTACGTAACTTGTGAGCTAAAAAAAAAAAGAGTTGTGCATTTGTATGAAAGTGCGTCTTTTTCTGTGTCTTTTTCTGTGTGGGAGCACCTGGTCTGAATGGGGGGCATCTCATGTCTGGTGAGTTTGAGGTGTTACAAAATTTACATACCCCTCCAACATGACTATAGTCACGCTTAGCAGTCTAAGGGTTAAAAGTGAAGAAAAATTATCTTGAAATTACATGTATCCTGATTGCTTCTAATCAGTAGCTACAAGTTACATGTAACTGATTTGACCCTTGTCCTGTTGAACATGTTAACACCTACCTTTACAAACAGTGTAGATCCAGATCAGATGGACATCTGATCAGGATCTACACTGTTTGTAGTTCAGTTTGCAAATTTTAACCCTTGTCCTGCGGAATATTTATATACGCCACACCCACTACTGATTACCAACCAATCAGATTACTTGATGCAAATTATTGCAACAAATTCATGAGCTGAAGCCATCTGATCTGGATCTTCATTGTTTGAAAGACAAGACATATCCGGGCTCAGCAGGACAAGGGTTAACATTTTATATCAAGTAAATTGATCAGTGGATAGTCCAAAATGGGTGTGGATAAATTAATTCATTCAGTAGGACAAAGGTAAGAATGTCTCAATAATTAACATAATTGTGATACAAATTTTCTTTCAGGTACTTCTTCATCAGCACATTGATTTCTTTGAACCAGTCACTTGAAGTACTGTCCAGGACCTGTCATAAAAGTCATAGAGACTACTCTAATTAACTGGTGGATCTCATACATTGAACCAGTCAATGTTGTTTTCAGAATCCCAGTTATACAAGTCATGAAGACAACACTTCCTCAGCCGGTGGATCTGTGGAGTACATGCATTTTAAACCAGTCACTCAATGTTTTGGATCTGTCATACAGTAGTTATGAAGACTACCCTACATTAGCTGTTGGCACTGTTATACACTGAACCAGTCACTTGTACTGTTTGGGAACTGTCATACAATAGGCATGGATTTTACAATACCTTAGATGGTAGAGTTCTGTTGTACATTAAACCAGTCACTTAAGTACTGTTCAGGATTCATCATACAACAATCATGGATCAAGTCTTACTTAACTACCTTAGCTGGTGTACACTGAAAAAGTCATTTCATGTGCTGTTCGGGATCTGTCATACAATGGTCATTGAGACTACACTGCCTTAGCAGGTGGTTTTGCTGTACATTGAACCAGTTACCGGTACTTGATGTCCTTGTCACAAAACAAGTCAAGAGAAGGGGTAACTTTTTTAACGCTTAAGACACCGAGAAAAACTACATCTGAAAATGTCTGCTGATTTGGAGCAGTGTGATCATGTGTCCACACTGTTTGCAAAAAGTTACTTTAAAGGTAACCGGCAGATGGCAAAGCAGACGACAATTGTCGTGATTGGCATTTTATGGGTTAAGTTAGAATGTTGTTCATTATCTAATTGTCATGAGGCAGTCAAATGATATGGTATTTGGAAGCCCCATCAGGCTGATATGCCTTTGTATCATTCAATACTCGGGTTAACCCAAGGAAAATGCCTAGAGATTTAACCAAAATGTAAACTTGCTGCATGATGCCAGATGCCTGATCGCCTGACAAAGGACATAACTAGTCTAAAGTACGGATTTTTAAAAAAAACCCACAAAAATGAGGTAAAGATCAAAGAACAATCACATCTTTGTTATATTGGTTTTTGCTTTGTTTGTTTGATTTGAGGTTTAACGTCCCCGTCAACACTGTAAAGGTAATTTTGGAGACGTTGCTTCCAATTCTGTGGGACTTTTACCCACCATTGAGATGAAATGACATCTCAAGCCCTGCCGCCCAGTGAAACCAATAGGGTTTATAAGCATGGACGGGCCGACTCCCACCGCATTGCTTAGTGGTTTACCAGTACTCATGCGGGGTCGGTTTCAGCTCTGCATGGAAGCATGATGTAGCCCATTTATTTCTTCAAGCCCCAATGGATGGGGGATATTTTGCTTTATGCCCTTACAAGATTATTTCACTTATTTCGAGCTGATCGTTAATCAGGGGTGAGGAGGAAAACCACTCTATGTTTGGATGTGGAACTTGGCATCTCACATGTGGCCCGATTAAGGCTCAAACCACAGCAGTAAGACCTTAAGTTGGCACTCTTACCCCTTAGGCCACACAGGCCTGTTATCTTTGTAATCTTGCCATGATGTACATTACCATATTTGGCTAAAATTCTTTAATGGGTACAAGAGATAATATGCAGACAAACAAAAATTGAACAATCTTCAGGACCTGGGACCTTGAAAAGTAGGTCAAGGTCACCAAAATTACTGGTATATGAAAAACTTTGTATCTGAAAATAATATTTTAGTAGCAATTTGACCAAAACGCAGAAGACATAGTGCAGATAGTGAAAGCTTCAATAATATTAGCACTCATGTGACATTGAAAATTAAGCCAAGGTCACCAAAACTTAGTCAGCCTTCGGTAGCATGAATTGGTACACTGGTATAGTACCAAGTCTGCACACAAGTCATGTATATTAATGACCACACAATGGTAAAGAAGTAAAGTCACTCTTGTAATACATGTATATAATGAGAGGTGTTTAAGGGGAATGGATGCATTGGTATACTTTCAAGCATTTTTTCTTGCCTGCTTTAGGCATAGCACAATCTACATGTAGGAGGCTGACTGTCCTTATCCATTTGTCAGTCGGTCAACATTTGCATCAGCTCAAATGTTCATGTCTTTTTTTCAAAACTAGAATCAAAGCCTAAACAAGAATTTTACCCAAGGCTATGTTCAATCCATTTTATACCAAATGGGATCTTCCACCTTATGTATAGCACAAATCCATTTCAAAATTTAGGGTTTTCAGGTTGTATTTTCTTCAAAATTACTTTGGAAAATGGCTGTACTTTTTGCAAACAGTGTAGGTCCTGATTAGACGCTGCAAATGCATTGGGCAGTTCTAACAAGTACCCTAACCTATGTCTTGAAGCAGAAATAAGAAAAATAATGTATACCCACATAAACCCCAGTTTTCTCTATAAAAAGTGTGGTTTAGTGGGGTGTTCATGGACTTGTTCATGTGATGCCTATACCAAACCAGACTCCTGCTGTATACAACTTGGAAGATAACATTCAGTACAAAATTGGTTACTACTGACCAATGTTACCGACTTGTTGAATGTACTGTTTACTGTTCTGGGCAATGAAAAACAAGTTGTAAACAAAATTTCACCTTTGATATGATATGAAATTTGTGGTAAGTTACCAAAAGTTCGCATCATAAAATATCAAATAGAATGGTCACAAGTGTGAGATGCTGTATCTCTGGAATAAAATAAACAAAACAGTGAAAACAGTGTGATTTCTTCTTAACTTTCCAGTTGCATTTCAAGACTACAACATATTCTATTAATGCCAGCTCATGACCAAACCTGCAAACAGGCCTGTGTGACCAGCTTTTCTCTGTTTGGGAAGACCAGGGGCCAGTTGTTCAAAACTAACAATGTCGTTAGTAAACATAGAGTTAAAACTTTGATGATTTAATTTGGCAAATATGCTATTATTTTTGCTGAAAAAATGTAAATTCAAAAGCTACTCACATTTTTCCAGCAAAAATACAAGAATAATTGATATTCTTCATGGTAGCATGGTTAACAATTTCACCTCTAACGAGCTCGTTAAGCTAACAACTTTAAACAACTGGGCCCAAATGGTTTACAAGGCTCATGCAATCAATAAGACTGATCAGACTGCAGGGATGTGCAGGCTGATCTAAGTTACTGTTGGCGGCACAAGCCTTAAGGTTGAGCTGGTTAATTTATTAAGACTTACTGTACGGCCTAAAAAACAATGGCCGTTTCCACTGACAGTCCAAAAAAGAGTATGGGTCGGTATTTTTATTTTTTGTCAAAATTTTATTTGATGGTAAAAAGCAAAATACCATTAAAACGGCTAAATTTTAACTATATTACCTGAAAACATTCAAATAACGAGATTGAAAGCATCAAGGAAACAAAAGAACTGGGTTTCAAGTATTAGTTTAGCTATTTTGAAAGTTTTATGAATTTTATCAAAAGTGCTAGAAAATACTAAGGTTAGAGGTAAAAAAATCTTTTTTTTTTTTCTGGATTGCAATAAAAATTGCAGGGTTGGCACAAAAAAATCGGGGGAGGTCGGGTTAGCGGAAACAGCTATTTTTTTAGGGCTAATGCCACTCTAAATACAGGTGGCTCTCATTATGTCTAACATGCTCTAGCAAGTACCAGATCTGCTACAAATGTATTTTTGCTGAAACAATGCCAGTTGCTTTGCACTGCAAATGCTACTGATATTATTTCAGCAAAAATTTAGGATTTTTTTTTCTGTTGAAGTTAATGTAACAGAACTAACAATTGGTTACCTTTGCTTACAGTTACCTTCGAATAAGTAGGCCAAGAAATGTAGAAATCTTGGGAGATTTCATATAGTGTCTAATATATGACAACATAAATTAATGTCAGAAAATCTGGAAATCATTCAGACTCGCAACAAAATTTTTTCAAGAATATACTCCATTGTAAAATACTTAACAAAGCATGAATTATTACCGTACACATATTTACCCTTTGTATTCAGACAGATAGGAGAAGCCTCCGTGGTGCAGTGGTTACGCTACTCGCCTTGTAAACCAGGGATCGCAGGATCGATCCCGGGCTTCTCCAGACTTTCGGATGAGTCTTTAAACCGAGGTCTCGTCTCCGTATGACCTTAGCTGTTGGTGGGACGTAAAACCAAAACTCACTCACTCAGACAGATAGGCCTGAGCAAATAGTGCAGATCCAGATGAGACCCCACAGAATGTGGCATCTCATCAGGGTCTACACTATTTGCCACCCATCCAGCTATTTTTAGAGACAACATCGGGAAGTAAATTCTACTGGTTCAAGTTTTAGAACAAGTATGGTAAGGAGTTGAGGTGTCAGAATACTTAGGGTAAATTCGGTACTGAATAAAGTGAACTGGTTAAGTACTGATCATGTCTGATGATGCAGAAATTATTTAAAGGGAAATAAACACTTTCAATGGAAGCAAGGGCCAGATGTTCAAATAATTGCTAGCTTAAAGACTTTGTTAGTGATCTAAATGTTAACTGTTTAAGCAAGTAGAAAATCTAATACTCTGGCATTTGTGCTGAAAAAAAGTGAGCAGCTTTTGCATTTGCAAAAGCTCCTGATATTTTTCAGCAAAAGTGTAAGTATTTTTGTCATATTAAATGATCAAAGTTTGAATGATATGTAAACTAATGACATCGTTACTTCTAAACTGGACCCTGATCTCAGAACTTGTTTTACTTCCCTTGTCAACTCTACGAGGACTGTTCAAATATAAATGCAACTAAGCACATAAAAATGATTTCATGATAGATTTCGATGAAAAATTTATTTTGTCCCCTCAAAGTATTCCCCTTTAACAGATATACAAACTTTCAGTCTTCTGATCCAATCATTGAATGCATTTTGGTAGTCTTTTCGAGGTATACTATGAAGGCACTGGAATATTGCAGAACCGAGGTGTTTGCGCTGTACAAATTTTCGACCAGAAAGGTATTTTTTCAGCCGCGGGAACAAAAAAAAGTCACACAGGGCAAGGTCAGGGGAATATGGGGGGTGAGGGAGTTCAACAACCTTTTCCTGCTTCAGATAGTCTTGCACAATGAACGCCTTGTGCGACGACTCATTGTCATGTAGCAATCTGACATTGGCCAAACCAGTTGCGGGTCTTCGTTCTTTGGAATATTTCTTCAATTTTCCAAGAACTTTATTCTTGTAAAACTCCGCATTTACAGATTTGCCTTTAGGCACAGCAACCTGAATAGCAGGGCCCTGATTTGAAAAGAATATGTCATACATTACCTTCTTGACGCTCATGGACCGCTTTGCAATGCATGGTCTTTTGCAATACTTTGTTGCCCATATTTTGTTCTGAATCTTTCGTTTTGGCTCAAAAAAGTGAACCCATGTCTCGCCATCTGTGACGACATTAGCGAAAGACCGTGCATTGTAATTTGGAAACTTTTTAAGCAACTTCTTGGCGCACTGAACGCGTGTCTTTTTCTGCTCATCTGTCAACAGATGGGGAATCCATCTAGCACAGATCTTTCTCATTTTCAAATCCCGTTTCAAAATTGTATGAGCTGCTCCTAATGAGATGCCAACCATACTAGCTATTTGCCTAGTGGTGAATCATGCATCGGTAGCAACTAGTTCTTTCACTCTAGCAACTATCTTGGCAGATGTTGCTCTTTTCTGCCGACGATCATGTGGTGCATCTTCTGTTGAGCCTAGCCCACAGCTGAATTTCTTACACCAACGAAAAACTGTCGGAAAAGACATTTCATTACGCCCATAAACCGAACATATTTCATCAAAAATGTCTTTGCACCATATACCAAGAATACAACGATTCTTAATATAGGACCGTATTTCAACGGCGTACTCTGACCTTCTTCCAACCATGTTTTTTATTAGTATACAAGAGTAGACAGTGTTTATCTAACGATATACATGGCTAAAGTGCACAGATTTTAACAGGTTTGGTATCAATGTATAGGTAAAATGTTTTTCTACACTGTGATATTTATTTTCAGGTGATTTTCGCATTAGTGCATGAGAAAACCTTCTACTTGCATTCATATTTGAACAGTCCTCGTAAACAGTAATAATTCGCTCCTGAGGATACTGTATATTTATTTGTTTAGTTTGGAGTTCAACCCTTTTTGTACCAAATGGAACCTTCCACCTTATATTTGGCAGGAGTCCATTTCGAAACTTAGGGGTGTCAGGTTGTGTTTTCTTCAAAATTTATTTCAGGAAATGGCTTAACTTTTTGCAAACAGTGTAGGCCCTGATTTGGGGTTGTCTGATCTCGGCCTGCACTGTTTGCCAAGGTACCGCTTTAGGGGTTTCCGATACAAAATTGGTTAACAGCAGTCAACACTACTTAGGTTATTTAGCTGGCCAGTTTACCTTACAACACTTTTCCTGGGTAGGCTTATTCACTAGTGGTTAACCAGTACAGGGCACATTCTTTCACCAGCAACTGATGACTGTCAGAATCAGTGGAAGAGAGATGACCATAGAAAAAGTTTTACTGATCAATCTTCATGAAAGAACGTTGCCAGCCCGGCAGGGATCAAAGCTGCAACCTCCTGATCACCAGTCAGACAAGCTTCCTACTGAGCCATCAAGGTAGGCTGGTCCTTTTTGTTTACATTAAATCTCTGAGGCCGGTCAATTCAATTTTACACTAGGTACGTCATCTTTTAAATCTGGGCCAATTATGTTCAAAGCCTTTCTTAACAGATTTGCTGAGGATCAAAATGGGACCGAGAACAATATCTAAAACTGGCATTTTTGCTGATCTTTTGCAAGGCATTTTTCTTTTTCAGCCAAAATACGAGCTTTTTGTCTGAGTACATGTAAATTGTTGAGTTTTAGCAATTGTATTGCTGAACCATGATATCCCGTACCTCTGCAAACAGTGTAGATCTACATCAGATGGCCTCTGAAGCGGCCATCTGATCAGGATCTACAATACCATCAGGTCGCAAATTTGATTATATGAAGTACTTTGATTGGTATGACAAAATGTATTCAGCTGTGGTTATGAGGTTTCTCTATAGAATGAATAGACTTTATTCATAAGACGTTGCTTTGACGCGCAAGGTCCAGGAGACTTAATTATAACGTTAGTTGCCAAGCAGTTTTTTTAGTGTCGACGCCATCTTAGGATCGTTAATGCAAATTTATTGTGCAGGGACTTTACTGAAGAAAAAATTGTATAACTCACTATCGGAGTTTCGTTTATTTTGTTGCCAATCCATTATCGGGATAAACCACAGCAACATGCTGGACAAAGGTTAACATAATGTTAATGTAAAACTTGATTAGCTATGAACAACAGAGATCCGGTGTATCTGTCTACCTATAGGGCCTGTACTAATCATAAAAAAGAATGTATGTTTAGGGTTTCATGTCAGAAAAAATAAGTAGGGTTTGTTTATATCTTTTTGGATGAATATTTTACTAGAAACATATTTCGAGATAAGGAGGAATAAGGAGTATTTCATGTCAGAAACATATTATGTGCTCTTGAAAGCACTCAATAAGGCAATTCTAACTAGTCCATACAACATATACTTTGATGGAGAAATGAGAAAATTACCCCCAAGTTACCTTCAGTACTCCTCTTTATCTGGAGCAATGTAGAAATATACAAAATCATGCCAAAGAGCCAACCATATTATTACAAAAACATGCCTATTCAAATATATTGAAAATTTGATCACCAAAACATGAAGATTTTCTGTTAAAAAAAATTCTGATATTTTTTGTATTTCTACTCAAAACATAGATTCTGGGTACTTGTTAGAACCTCTCAATGAGGTGGTTCTAACAAGTGGCCACAATTTATGTTTTTAGCAGATAAAAGAAAATATTATATACCCCTATAAACCCCAGTTTTACCATATAAAAGTGGGGTTTACTGGGGTCAAAATTATATAGGCATGTTTTTGTGAGGTGTACTACAAAAAAATAACTTTTTTCCCATGAAAACATGTAAAAATCTGTATTTTACAAAAGAAATAAAACATAGGGTTTGAAAATCTTTAACATATATACATTTTGTATTTTTTCATTTGGCATAACACTGTTAACAAACTGTTAGATCATTGCAATGTTGAAGAGCATACTGAATAAAACAAACAACGAAAAACATTTCAACAAAGGCGAATTAACAAAGAATGAGTCTTAACAAATGAAAATAATTTATAAGATGGTATTTACATATTTATAGTAACTGAATAAGAATCAAAAGGAGATCTCTCCAGATATGAAAGTACCAGTACTTGCCTCTTTCTGGATATGATTACACAGCATCTTGTTATACTGCTACATATTATAATAGTGTTGGATAGAACATTCCTATAGGCATCGCTAGAGCTAAAAATATCAACAGGCACAGCTATGGCTAAAAACAGCTGACTTTCTACAAACAGGAGTTGGCTTTCTAGGCATCTAGACCCGGCCACTGTTAAAAGAGAAAAACTGCTCTCATCAGACGAAAATTCTTTTCTTTTAAAGGGAAGGGTTACACCTTCAGTGGAGGCAACGCTTGAAAAAGAATTTTTGTCTCCCATGTCAATAGGGTCAACTCCTGAGGAGCAAATTCTTTCCTTTAAGAGAAGACCCCTTTTTCTTGTGGGACAGTTTATAGAAAAGCAAACAGGAAATCTCAAACGTTATCTCCCTTTGAAAATGGCAGAAAAATCTGCCAGGTGCATCCATTCCCCTTAAGATGACCCTCTCTGAGAAATGAGGCAAACTATTAAATACCAGAGTGGTCTTTTTTGACAAATACTCATTCACTTCAAGATATTTAAGGGGAATGGAGAAACCTAAAGTGGGGCAACTCATAAACCTTTGTCAGGAGTCTATTCTTAACCCGTTGTGGACTCTTCCATTGTTGTATGCTGGACAAGTCCATTCATCATGTAAGGGATGTCAGGTCTTTGTTTTCATTTTTTATTTTTTCAATTTTTGACGGAAAATCCTGTTAGCAAATAGAGCAGATCCTGATCAGACACTGCATAATGTGGCATCTGACTGGGGTCTGCACTGCTTACCAATGTCCCTTTTACAGGTTTCCAGGCAAGAATGGGTCAAAAGGGAATAATATGCTTGAGAGGACTTTTAAGAAGTGTTCAGTTAAAATAAAAGCAAACAGGAAGGCCAAAAGTTGTTTCCCTTGTAAAATGACACTCCAAAAAAAGTTGACAGGTGTATCCATTTTCCTTAAATGCATCAATTTGCTAGTTTTGGTTGTTTTGGAATTTATTGGCCATTTTAACACTATTTTAGGTCATTTTCGAGCTGGTCAGTTAACCGATCCACACTTTTCCTGGGCAGGCTTATGTGTAAGTGGTTAACCAGTACAGTGCACATTCTTTCGCCAGAAACTGACAACTGCCCTTCTTGAATCAGCAGAAGGGAGAGAATGACCTTAGAAGAGATTTCATGATCAATCTCCACTAAAGAATGTTGCCAACCCGGTAGGTATCAAACCCGCGTCCTCTGATCACTAGTCAGACGCCCATCCACCTGAGCTACCGAGGCCGGCAATCAATTTGCTAGTACATATCACTTAGTTTATATGTGCCTGCATGGCCTTGTAGGTAAGATCCCTCACTCTTAATCATTAGATCTCTCACTGCTGTGGTTCAAGCCCCGCTCAGGTCAAATGTCAGATGCCAAGTTCTGCAACAGTCAGGTGTTTTTTCGCCGATCTCCAATTAATGCTAGAAAAAATAAGTGAAAAGATCTTGAGAGGGACATAAAACAAGAAAAAAAAATCACTTAGTATATCACACCAACAATTATCACACAAGTTTACACAACTGGCAATTATTTAGCTTGCTTCAAGCAAGACACTTATTTGTCTGTTCATCTGGGGCCAGTTGTTCAAAGCCTCGTTAGCTTAAAGAACTTTTTAGTGGTCATATCGTTAACTGTTCTAACAAGTACAATATCTAATATACTGTTATTTTTGCTGAAAAAATGAGAGCAGCTTTTGCATATGCAAAACCTGCTCACATTTTTTCAGCAAAAATATTAGCATATTTGCCATATTATATGATCCAAGTAACGTTTAGTTTTCAACAACTGGCCCCTGGTTGCTTCTTTGTCTATCAATCTATCAACATGACAAAACCTAAAATGGCTTATGTGACCAGTGTAGACTAAGAACATCCTGTGCACCTGTGCAGTCTCATCAGTATTCACATTAGCCTTCCACAGCCTCTGTTATCCAATATGCCACGAGAGAAGATTCCTGCAAGACTGAATTGATGAGGCAGTTGATCCGAGTCTTTTCTGGTCACACAGGTTTCATTGTATGTTTTGTCAATTACAATAACACATCCGTATGATGTAGTGCATTCTTTCACATCTTCCAAAAGGTTACTTTTCTGGTGAAAATTTATGATATTTCTTTTTGTATTTATGTTCATAGTTATGTTTTAGGTGCTCGTTAGAACCGCCTCATTGAGGTGGTTCTTACGAGCACCCAAAACATGTTTGAGTACCCGCAATGAGGTGAATCTTACAATGGGTACTCTATAGAACTGCCTCAATGAGGTGGTTCTGACGAGCACTCAAAACATAGATTTGAGTACCCACAACCTATGTCTTGGAGAAAAAATAAGAAAAATGTTTACCCCCCATAAACCCAAGTTTTCTCGATATGAAGTGGGTTTAGAGTGGTGTTTATTACACATACTTGAGAGGGGTTTATATTACACAGACTTGTTAACATGATAACATGCTGGCTCATTTGTATTGATCCTTGGTGGCCTAAGGCCTCACATAGTTGTAGGGTTTAGACCAGCTCAGGTCAAATGTGAGAAACAAACCAGCTATGCATGAAAGTAAGTTAGAGGCTTTGAAAGTTGTGACTAGCAATAACTTAGTTGAACTTCAATGGCTCTAAAACTTTTTGGGCATTGAAAATTTGTTTGAGACTGGGAATTGTGTGTGTGTGAATTTGGGTTTAACGTCGCTTTCAACAATTTTTCAGTCATATCACGACATTGTCTGGTTGGGACAGGGAGCTCAATGCTCACTTTTATAGTGCCATGTCCCAGACACATTACATGATACCACACCCAGTTACATTATCCTGACACTGGGATCGACCAGTCCTAGCTCTACCCTGTAAATCTGAGTGCCAAGCGAGGAGCAGCTAGTACCATTTTTAATGACTTTGGTATGTCACGGCCCGGGATCGAACCCCTGACCTCCTGTTCCCCCGGAACGGACACTCTACCAACTGAGCTATCGGGGCCGGTTGTTTGAGACTGGGAAAATCAGGGCAGAATTTATTATTATCCCCACGCTTTTCGAAGAAAAAGTGGGGATATTGTAATTGTCTTTGTCGTCTGTCCGTCTTACCGGACAACTCCTCCCACACTTTTACAGCTAGAAAACTTTGGGAACTAATAGGTCTTTGGTCTGAGGAGTGCATGACACTTTAGGAATTTTGATCCTACCCCTAGGGGCCAGGCCAGGAGGTGGGGTGCCCCGTGGGGTAAAAATAAAAGTTTACAGAACCTGGTCGTGTGACATATCAAATCGAACTGCATAATGAGTAGAATACATAACAATCAAAATTTGACGCCTAGGGTCAGGTTTGAGGTCACCAGAGGTCAAAAACTTGGATTTTCACCCCAATAACCCCCTTTTCAACGATTACCGGATAACTCCTCCTACGCCCTTTCAGATAGAAACATTGGGAACTGATAGGTCTTTGGTCTGAGGAGTGCATGACACTTTCGGAATTTTGATCCTACCCCTAGGGGCCAGGCCAGGGGGTGGGGTGGCCCGGGTTAAAAAATCAATGTTTTCAGAGCCTGGTCGTGTGACATATCAAATTGAACGGCATAATAAGTAGAATACATAACAATCAAAATTTGACCCCTAGGGTCAGGTTTGAGGTCACCAGAGGTCAAAAACTTGGATTTTCACCCCCATAACCCCCCTTTTAACAATAACCAGATAACTCCTCCTACGCCGTTTCAGATAGAAACATGAAACTTTGGGAACTGATGGGTCTTTGGTCTGAGGAGTGCATGACACTTCCGGAACTTTGATCTTAAGATTGGGTGGGAGTTGCAATTGAGAACTTATATAGTGGCGTATCTTTAAAAAAGTGTGGGGATATGCGATGGCGTGCCATCGACTGCGCGATTCTAGTTTATATTTGGTTGATGGTCTATTAAATATAAGTATGTTGTACATGTATGTACATGTATGCACTCATTAGAATTGCCTCATTGAGGCGGTTCTACTGAGTGCACACAACATAATTTTTCAAGATAAAATAAGAGAGAAATGCCCCAAGTTGTCCCTGAACATTTACTACCTGGGCCTATGAGAAGGAATTCCACCATGTTAATAAATCCATGTAATGTACACCCACCTAAAACCCACTTTATATGGAGACAAGAATTCCGCCGAAGGCTACATCACACCTCTGGGGGCACAAAGTCACCGAACCATGACATCTAGGCCAAGGTAAACATAGATGCTTGAATAAAAGTTGCCATTCTTAAATGCAAGCTTGTACTAAGTATCATTAATGAAGCTCTAATAATTCAGTGAACCATAAAATGTAGGCCAAGGTCAAATTTGGATGCTTGCATTTACGTTTCCATCCCCAGATACAAGTATGTACCAAGTACCATTAATGAAACTCTTATAGTTCTTGAGAAATTAACTTGACCATTTGCGTGAACGCTGGGGTGGTCGCAATATTTTACAAAGTCAGTGAACCATGAAATGTAGGTCAAAGTCAAATATGGATGCTTGCATTTAAGTTGCCATCCCAAAATACAATTTTGTACCAAGTATCGTTAATGAAGCTCTTACAGTTCTTGAGAAATAAACTTTACCATTGGGGTAAACGCTAGGATGGTTGCAAATGTTGACGCCTTGACTAACGAATGGACAGAAAACTTGACACCTATATCGCGCCATACTAATAACAGACGCAACAAAAATTGGGGTTTACAGGGGTAAACACTATCTTTTTTATTCTGTTCCAAGACACAGGTAACGGGTACTTGTAAGAACCACCTCAATGAGGCCATTCTAACAAGCACCCAAAACCTACTCTTCCTATAGGAGCAGTATGATCTGGGTCCACAATGTTGGTGAAAAAACACTTTTAAGGTATCCGGCAGACGGCAAAACAGACAACAATTGTCTTGACTGGCATTTTGTGGGTTACGAGCTAGAGGATAGTTTTCCTTATTACTCTTCAGAAACTTATTCAGCTGACCATTCTGATAACTGCCACACTATGACAATTCTAGCAAGTACCCACAACAGGTCATTTTACATGGAGGTGATTCTCATAGATATCCACAACATAAATTTTACCCAGCAGTAAGACTAGACAACAACAAGAAGGGTTGTATGACCTGGCTTTTTAAGTTAATCATGGGCATGTAACTCTTCCAATACTATTCAAATTAGAAATCCATGATGTTTATGCACAAGCCCAACCTATATACTAGCAATCATGGAAGTTTGGATCTTGAAAACTGCAGGTGTTGAGGAGTCACAAGCATTACGATAAAGTTAACTGCCACATGTATATGAGCCGGGGCACAGTATTTCCTACAATTTACATGTGCGCCCAACAAAGTCACAGATCATGCAGCAAGAAAAGTCTCTGGTCAGACTATATTGATGCGCAGGATGATCAGTATTTGTTGACTGCACATGTTAACCCTTGTTCTGCTGAGCCCGGATATGCCTTTTCTTTGAAACCATGTAGATCCAGATCAGATGGCTTCTTCAGCCATCTGATCAGGATCTACATTGTTTGTCTTTCAGATTGTGAATTTGTTGTAATAATTTGCTGCAGGTAATCTGATTGGTTGATAATCGGTAGTAGGTGTGGCATATATGAATATTCAGCAGGACAAGGGTTAATTGTAGGAAATGCTGTGCCCAGACTCATGTATAAATGGGAGTATGGACAAGGGTAACCCAAATTTGTGGTGGGGGGCATTAAAATTATACCATAACTATCCTCATAACTTCTACTGGCCAGAGGTCTGACTGCCGTCAAAACTTTTAACCCTTATCTTGCTGTTCACGACAACCCCTATCTTTGCAAACAGTGTAGATCCAGATCAGATGGCTTCTGAAGAAGCCATCTTTCAGAAGCCATCTGATCAGGATCTATAATGTTTGGCATTCAATTTATGAATTTGTAGCAATAAATTACATCAACCAATTTGATTGGTTGATAGACAGAAATGGGTGTGGCTTAAATGAATATTCAGCAAGATAAGGGTTAAGTTGAATAGGAAACCTAAGGATTTTTACTGCTTTCATTCAGAACCAATTCACATGATAAGAACACTGAATTCTTTGCTGTCAGGTTTTTGAAAGACAATTCTCAATGTGATGTATGGATGGCATATATCTGACAGCTACAAGACAATGAATTCCTCTGACTCTGTCACAGAACCAACCCTCTGGCCATTCTCATCCACTCTGACATGTCTCACTCTTAGAACTCTGTCTTCACTGATTGTAAGGTCATCAAAGTCTGTAGCGTTTAACTTACTACCTCTTCCCTCTGAGAACACAAACATGGGGTATGGTCCCCCTCCTTTGGCTGGCTTTATCATCTGTGAAAAATGAATACAGTGTAAAGAGAGTGAAATATGTTACATGTCACAAAATGTCAAATACCTAAAAAGCAATTGAAGTTTCACTAGAAATAATGAATGTAGTTGATGGCAGTATGTCAAATGACTTCAGAATAGCTTAAAACTTTTTGTGTAAAGTATAGAATCTCAGTAGCAGCAGTCCATTTGAAAACCTAGGGGTGTCAGATTGATTTTTGAGAAATTCAATTAGAAAATGGCAAACTTTTTTTCAAACAGTGAAGGGCCTGACTGCACCGTCTGATCTGGGCCTGCACTGGTTGCCAATGACCCCCTTTGAGGTTTCCCATATAATTTTGGTTACTGGTTACCCATTTTGTACCAAATAAAATCTTCCTCCTTATATACAGCAGGAGTTCATTTCAAATTTAGCAGTCTCGACCCTCATGGTGTATAGACCCTCGACCAGAGCACGTGTCAGATCTGCCATGCATGCAGCAAGCCAGCTACCTCATAAGGGGCCTGCTTATGTGGATGTTGCCCCTGTACCTGTATGTTAACCCTTTTGTCCTGCTGAATATTTTAATCTGCCACACCCACTACCGATTCTCAACTAATCAGATTACTTGATGCAAATTATTGCAACAGATTCACAATCTGAATGGCAAACAATGTAGATCCTGATCAGATGGCTTCGTCAGAAGCCGTCTGATCTGGATCTTCATTGTTTGGAAAATAAGGCATATCCGGACTCAGCATTACAAGGGTTAATAAAAAATCTGGTGATGATGATGAAGGTGTCAGGTTGTTTTCTTTAAAACTTAATTGGAATATGTTGGAAACTTTCTTCAACCAGTTTAGGCCCTGATCAGATGCCACATACTGCGGCATCCCAACTAAGGCCCAGTTGTTCAAAGCATTGTTAGCTTAACCCTTATCCCCCTGAACATGACAATCCCTACCTTTGCAAACAGTGTAGGTCCAGATCAGATGGCTTCTGAAGAATGTGAATTTGGGGAATTTTAATAAAACATTATATCAAGTAATCTGATTGGTTGAGAAGTCAGAAATGGGTGTGACAAAATTAATTTATTCAGCAGGATATGGGTTAAGAAGCTTGTTAGTTGATAAACAGTGTAGGTCTAGATCAGGGGCCAGATGTTCAAAACTAACGACGTCAGTAGTTGACGTATCGTTAAAACTTTGATCATTTTTTATGGCAAATATGCTAATATTTTTGCTGAAAAAATGTGAGCAGCTTTTGCAGATGCAAAAGCTGTTCACATGATAATAATAGATGTACTTACTGCAATGAACATATAGAAACAATGCAACATTTATTTGTGGAATGTAATGTGGTGAAGCAATTTTGGCACGCACTCAAAGATTGGATCCTGGTGAATACAAATCTGAATTTACAGTTAGATGAGAAAATTATTCTTTTTTCATACCAGGACCGACATGAAATATTAAATTTTATACTTATTGTAGCAAAGCACTATAATTATATATAAAAACAAGTTTTTTAATAACTCACTGCATCTAAATACGTTTATATCAATTTTGAAAGGTAAATTTATGGGCGAAAAGTTGATTGCAGCAATTAACAATAAAATGGCAAGGTTTTTATCAAAATGGGGCCCTTTATATAATGTATTTATAAGAGTTCAATCCTAGCATAACTGACTCCTAATGGCGGTATCAGTAAAAAATAGATCAGCTCCAGGGATGATCTGCTGGATGGTGCGCCGCCGTTTGGAGGTCGGTTGTGGGGCAGATCAGATCATGAGCTCGTAGTGCGAGTGACTTGTCTATCCACAGCTCTCCGGCGGGCGGCGATGTGTCATTCTATACATCGCACTACTGGAGCTGACCTGTTTCAAATTAAACATAACCGACGAGAAGGCTATTGACTCCGGCAGATTCTGTCTATCCTTCGACATTGTTTTAGAGGAACCCCGCCAACATAACCGACTGACATGTGTGGGGGGGGTCGCTTGCAGGGGTGAGTGGACCCTTTGGGGTTCACTTACTTTGCAGGCGACCCATTACGTAAGTGCTTTCCTAGATGGCGGAAAAATGAATTAATTTCTTAAATATAGCTCTAGTTTTTACTATTGGTTTTAGGTAACCAGTGTGAGACTTCCACATATCATATTATGTTGACAGACATGTGAGAACTTAGACAACATTCAGTTTGAAAATGTCAGCATGAGGATATCAATACGGCATTGCTCAGCGGAGACTGTTGTTTTTGGTGTTTTCATGTTTGAGCTGTTAAAGAAAAATTGGCAATTACACAATACAGAGTTGCTGTATTTGAAACAGAACAGAACCTTAAGGATAAAAACGGATGGAGGGCGGGGGAAAATAAAACACCTTGAAACTTTTATCAAGGAATTTTAGTTATATGTATCCTTCAAGGAGCTGTGTAATTAATGCTTTCAAAGTAACAAGCTTATTAAAGTATTTAAAAAACTTTAGTGTATAGACATGCTGAGATAGTAGTACATGTTTTACTTTCTTGCATTCCAGTAGCCAGGTTAAAGAAAGTGTGTTATGAAAAAGGTAGAATATTAGTAGCCTACATATATATCTGAAAAACATTTAATGATGTTAAATGTCGTATGTGTATGTGTGTCTGTTTGGAAAATAAAAATTACAAAAAAAAAAAAAAGCTGTTCACATTTTCTCAGTAAAAATACCAAAATTTTTTATATTGTTCTTGCTAGAACAGTTATCAATTTGACCACTAACCAGCTTGTTAAGCTAACGATGCTCTGAACAACTGGCCCCAGATGGCTTCTGAAGAATTTGAATTTGGGGAATTGGAATAAAACATTATATCAAGTAATCTGATTGGTTGAGAAGTCAGAAATGGGTGCGACAAAATTAATTTATTCAGCACGATAAGGGTTAAGAACCTTGTTAGTTGGCAAAAAAGGTAACTGTTCTGACAAATACAGTATCAACCACTGTGTTATTTTGGGTTTTGTGGAATATCATATTTTTAAGCATCTGTCATATTTAATCATCTGTTGTTACAAGATACAGTGAAACTTCTATAACTCGAACAGGAATATTTTGTTTACCATGGCTAATTCCAAATCGTTCTGGGGTCCCAAGAGAAGTCTTTCATCATCTCTGGATATAAATATAAATTAGGGCAATTGATGGACTTTTTTTTCTGGTTTGGTCTTGAAAAGGAATGTTGTGTGTACTCATTAGAATTGCCTCAATGAGGCAATTCTAATGACTACACACAACATTCCACACGCATTAGAATCGCCTCAATGAGGCAATGGGTACAGACAACATTCCTTTATTCTACAGAAGGTCAAAATGATATTCTTATTTCTTGCACACCAGACAAGGAAATCCGTGATTTTACCCTGGGATATAAATTTATGTTCTGACCCTTGTGTTCCGACCCAAAATTGAATATAATCGTGTGTTTGATAAATGCACTGGTTGATTACGACCTCGTATGCGCCGTCGTTAAGGTTGACATCACAGCACATTACATGACATCACTAAACATTCCTGCAGTGTCATCACAATATGGCGGACGTCGGTAACAGAAGTAACTGCAGCATTAAAATATCCGCTAAGAAATGGAAGATGTGCAAGAAAAAGAATCCTATATGGGTGGGAGGGGCAAATAGAAAATCTGTCCCTCGGGATCACTGTCCGGCATCACTCGGCAAGCCTTGTGATGCCGGACAGTGACCCTCGGGACGGATTTTTACATCGACCCCTCACACCCATATAGGATTCTTATAGTCTTCCCAATTACCCCTGATAACCTGACACTTTGATTAGCCCTCAGTAGTTCGACCTACCCCTGTGTCGAACAAATTATCAAGGTCCCAAAGGTATTTGAGTTATCAAAGTTTGACTGTATTGACTAACTATGTCGTTGCTTTTGAACAAGTGGGCCCAGTCATAAGTGTTGACAATTTTTACAACTCTTGAGAGTGTAGATTCTTCACAATCTAAGAGACAAATGTTGCAATTATGGAGTGCATAAAAACTTTTGAAGCAATTTTCTTTCCCCATGTGTACCCAAGTATGTAAGGAAAACCGAAGCTTATCTGATTCTCCCAAAACCATTTCAGCCCTGAGTTTCCGAAGTGGACTCTTCCATTATTGAATTGGGACACATCTATTTTTGCATGTACCGGTATGGGGATTAGTCCAAGTCATTAACAGGATGGCAAACTGTGTTGATTTTGATGGGTCTCATCTGGACCTACAGTTTGTATAGGTACAACTGCATCTGTTCCACTGTCCTTACCTGTTCTGTCTGTTCTATAAGTTTGTCAAAGTCAGCCTTAGACTGGCAGTAGAAACCCAGAGTTCCACTGGGGTCCATTTTACTGATTGAGATCTTCCTTGGGGTGAAACAATGGAATGACTGAAATAAAAGGTACATGCAATAAGCATACCTTTAAAGTACAAGGGTCAGTTTATTATATATCTACCCAGGAAAAGAGGGCCACATGGAAGATTAGTACTAGTACTAAATGTGTTACCCTCTATAAATAAGGTCGATTATTATTATTATTATTATCTTTTAACCCATTGTATGCTAGTGAACTCTTCCATTGCTATATTTTGGACAAGTCCACTTGTCATATAAGGGGTGTCAGGCCTTAAATTTCATTTTTATCCTATTTTTGACGGAAAATTCTGTTAGCAAATAGCACAGGCCCTGATCAGATGCCATGTTTAAAGCGTCTGATCTGGACCTGCACCATTTGCCAAGGTACCCCTTTAGGAGTTTCCAGCATGCAATGGGTTAAAGGCATTTATTCTTGATTATTGAGGATTATCATTTCATTACATAATATTATGTAGCCCTCAGTGCTGACTGAAGAGATCTCTGTCTTCAACAGGTAAGGGACCACCATGGGAAAAATTAATAGTTTACTAACTGTTGACTAGAGTGTACATTATTTATTTTCCCCTTAAGTGCCTCAGTCAGGGGATTCATCAGGAGCTACTAATCACCCTATTAAGGGCCACCTTTGATCTGCTGTAGACAGGGGGGCAATAAAACATTTATGAACACACACGTGTCCACAGGTTACAAGAATAAATGCCTTAAAAATGGATTAGAAATGTGCCAGTGCGACACAAATGTGCCTGGTCATGGGTTCTCCACACCCCCAAAAAGCATGCTGCAACAACAGCTGTCATCAGACAGCATAGCTCATCTGGTAAATTGTCCTTGAGGCCATGGGCATAGATGGAGTTATTGTGGATTAAAACTATCATCACACCAAATATGAATCAAATCTATCATATGGTTTTGATGGTATGTTTGGAAAAGATGAGCTTTTATAAATTTTAACATTAAAAAAAATCGACATCTGTGACCTTGAGGTCATGGGGGGGGGGGGGTGTTTCTGAATAGAACCTTGGATTGTATCTATAATCTTATCATATATGAACCAGAGCAAGCATATTGTTAGGAAAATAAGAGCTCTTAAATACTTTTCTATCTTAAACATTTCTTTAAGTCTGTGACCTTGACCTTGAGGTCGGGGCGGGCTTATGGCTGAATAAAACTTTGGACCTATATCTATCATGAGCCAGCCATGCCAAAACCAACAATAAGACATCAGACTTGCCTACCCACTGAGACAGAAAATAGTAAGATCCCATAAAAAATCGTAAGATTCAAATTTTATTCGTTAGGGTTTTAAGGTATCCGGTGCGAGGTCAAAATAAGCCCATAGCCTCGAGGTTTTTTGTTTGACTGCAATGAATCGGCCGATTCAGGTTTTCTTTTTTTTTTCCATGTTATTTTCCTTTGTAAAAGCATCCATCTTGCCAATCATACCGAAATGAATTTGTTAAATGAACTGTGATTGGATTACTTCCCTATCATTTAGCCAATGGAATTTAATTTAATTTTGCAACGAGAGTAAGCCAGGAATGACAACTATTGTCTTGTTCTGGTATAAATGCGTGCTTACCCAAACCGAAATAATCGCGCTGATTTACAGAATTTTTTTACAAACACCGAAAATCGTACGGAATTCGGCCGCGATCGTTAAGGTCGTAGTTTGGACATGAAATTACCGGTAGTAAGACTTACGACCAAATTGAAGGGGTAGGCAAGTCTGAGACATGTGCACCCAGCGAAGACTCAGATCAGCCTGCGCATCCACGCAATCTGATCAGAGTCTTCGCTGTGCACGCTAAGGATAGCTAAGGGCCCGTTGCTCCTTCTTGCAGCAAAAGAAGTCTCTGGTTAGACTATATGGATGTGAAGGCTGATCTGATTCTTTGCTGGACGCACACGTCTTATTGTAGGTTTTGTTGTGTGCTGGCTCATCATCATACTAATTAGGAAGCAAATCCATTGTATGGATTGGGAAATATGAGCACTTAAAAAACCTCTGACATACCTGAATTTTAAAATCCCTTTTTAGGATATCAACATGATCCTGGCAATAATGAGGGTCCATGTAAATAAGCTTATCACCTGAAATAATGAAATCAAATATTTAAAGGAATGGATATGCAAGGGCCCAGTTGTTCAAAGCATCCTAAACTTAGCAAGCCCTTCAGTAGTCAGATGTTAACTGTTCTTATATGTATGTAAAATATCTATTACTTAACCTTTAACCTGCTGAATATTCAATTAAGCCACACTCATTTCTGACTTTGAACCAATCAGATTACTTGATGCAGCTTATTTCTACATATTCATAAACTGAATGTCAAACTGTGTAGATCCTGATCAGATGGCTTCTTCAGAAGCCATCTGATCTGTATCTACACTGTTTGCAAAGATAGGGCTTGTCGCCTACAGCAGGGTAAAGGTTAAGCATTTTTGGTGAATGTGAAAAGCTTTTGCATTTTGATTTGCAAAAGCTAGAGTGGCAATTTTCAGCATTTTTTTTTGTTTTGTTTTGTTTTTGGTTTAATGGCCCTTTCAAGATTATTTCACTTATATTGAGCAAATAGTTAATCAGAGTTGGGCGAAAACTGGAGTACCCGGAGAAAACCCACCTGACCTTCCCTTGCAGAACTAGGTGTCTCAAATGTGACCCGAGCCAGGCTCAAACCACAGCTGTGAGAGACCTAATGATTAAGAGTCAGCACTCTTATCCTCTAGGCAACTGAGATCAACTCTAAAAGAAGTTGCTCATGAAGGTACATTCTTTCGTAGGGGCTCAGTTAATAGGGGAGCAAACAGCAACTCCTGAAAGTTAGTCCTCATGTTGATAATGGTGGAAAATATATCAGAGCCCAAAGCCCAATTGTTCAAAGGCTCAATAGTTTAACAAGCTTGCTAGTGGAAAAAGTTAACTGCTCTAGCAAGTAAAAAATCTAATAGAGGGGTAATTTTGCTGAAAAAAAAAAATGTGAGCAGCTTTTGCAAATGGGAAAGCTGCTCACATTTATAAGCAAAATACTAGCATACTTGCCAAATTAAATGTTAAAGTTTTAATATGTTAACTTATGACATCATTGAAGAACAACCCACGGATATTGCACGACCCGCAGAAAAAGCGACCAATTGAAGTCGGTTGATTTTCTAAGAGTGCCCTAAAATCACCGTGTCATTCTGTCAGTCTGTCAGTCTGTCCGTCCGTCCGTAACCCGTTTGTGAAAATTGGTGATAGTGACTTAACCGCGTGGAATATTTAAATAATTTTTGGCATACTGATAGATATCAATGAGATCTGACCAATGAACTTGCGAAATATTACATTCCATTTAGTATAGCCTCGCCGAGGCGAAAAATGTGAAAATTTTCGAACTGCTTCTCCTCGGAAACCGTTGGGCCGATTGAAGTCAAATTTCATATGGAGCCTCTATGGGATGTGGGAAACCAAAATTTGCTCATGGGGTCCAGGTCACATGACCAAAATGGCCGCCAAGCCATATATGGTAAAAACCCTTCAAAAATAGTCTTCTCCAGAACCACTGGGCAGATTTCCACGAAACTTGATAAATAGCATCTGGGATGTAGGCCCATCATAAATTGCTAAAATGGTGACCCTGGGTTGACCTTGATCTTCTTTGGGTCCGTCCGTAACCCGTTTGTGGAAATTGGTGATAGTGACTTAACCGCTTGGAATATTTAAACAATTTCTGGCATACTGATAGATATCAATTAGATCTAACCAATGAACTTGCGAAATATTATATTCCATTTAGTATAGCCTCGCCGAGGCGAAAAATGTGAAAATTTTCGAACTGCTTCTTCTCGGAAACCGTTGGGCCGATTGAAATCAAATTTCATATGAAGGCTCTATGGGATGGGGGAAACCAAAATTTGCTAATGGGGTCCAGGTCACATGACCAAAATGGCCGCCAAGCCATATATGGTCTGTATGTCTGTCAGTCCGTAACCTGTTTGTGAAAATTGGTGATAGTGACATAACCGCTTGGGATATTTAAACAATTTTTGGCATACTGATAGATATCAATAAGATCTTACCAATGAACTTGCGAAATATTACATTCCATTTAGTATAGCCTCGCCGAGGCGAAAAAAAATGTGAAAATTTTCGAACTGCTTCTCCTCGGAAACCGTTGGACCGATTGAAGTCAAATTTCATTTGGAGCCTCTACGGGATGGGGGAAACCAAAATGTGCTCATGGGGTCCAGGTCACATGACCAAAATGGCCGCCAAGCCATATATGGTAAAAACCCTTCAAAAATAGTCTTCTCCAGAATCACTGGGCAGATTTCCACGAAACTTGATAAATAGCATCTGGGACGTAGGCCCATCATAAATTGCTAAAATGGTGACCCTGGGTTGACCTTGACCTTCTTTGTGCCTAGGTCAAACTTTGACACATATGCTTTTCGATTGGAAAAGTGAGAATGCATTTTATCCTGCAAACGATTCAGAATACAGTACTAAAGTATAAGATATATTTTTACTCCTTACGATAAGGCGCATTTATTGGGGGAACTGTTTTAGGTCCAGGTCACATGACCAAAATTGCCGCCATACCCATATATGGTAACACTCATAAAGCTAAAAGCATCCGCGGGTCGTGCACTTTAGCTGAAGCACTGCTTCAAAACTATATTGCCAGTTCAGGTATCGTTAAAATTTGATTTAGCAAACATGCTGCTATTTTTGCTTAATATGGGAATAGCCTTTCTAAGTTCCCGCATACAGTGGGTTCATACCAGTCTTCTGTCTATCTGTAACATTGTGTGATCAATATATTAAGAAGCATATGAACTGATTTTAACAAGTTGTAGCTTGATACTGTTCAATTTGTGCCAAAGTGCAACAGACAAATTGTTATGGGTACTTGTTGAAGTGATTTTCACAGTACCCACAGTCTATGTTTGAATGGAGAAATATGAAAAAAAAAAACATCCCAAAATTATGTATTACTCATACTTTTCTTTTATCTCACTATGATACTCGTAAGCTTACCTTGCCATCCTATGAAGTACAGAGAATGTTTTGGTTTTCCTCCTATAATACCAAGGCAGCCATCCTGAGCCATTAAATTCTTAATACAGTCTGAATAAATAGGGTTAAACTCTTCACCACCAAGTCTTACAGGAATTAAAATGATCACAGATTTATTCCACTCTTGATGAGCAGTGTCTTGACTAGAATTATCACACGGAGGCTGGTTACTAAAACTGTCTTCTAGAGAACCAGTCAAAGTTCGTGGTTTAGCTGTACACAAATCATAAATATCCTGTTTGTACACTGAAATGATAGCAAAAATAATGTATAATGACAACTGATGAAATTCTGGGCAGGGTGGTTCAAAGCATTGTTAGCTTAATGAGCTTGTAACTGGTCAAATTGTTAATTTTCTATTATGTACAATATCTAACACAGTGGTACATTTGCTGAAAAAATGTGAGCAGCTTTTGCAGATACAAAAGCTGCTCACATATGTTTAGCAAAAATATTAGTCTATTTGCCATATTTAATAATCAAAATATAACCGATACATTAACTAACGACATCATTAGTTCTGAACAACTGGCTCCTGGACATAAAGCATAGTTCCAGATGAATAAAGTGTAAAATCAAGAGATTTATTTCTTGCTAAAAACATATGTTGTGGGAGCTTGATGTGATTCTAATAAGTTTTGCTTCTGTTTTTTTTGTTGCTGCTGTTTTACGGCGCTTTCAAGATATTATTTTATTTATTTCAAGCCTATTATTAATCAGAGGGCAAAAACCGGAGTACCCAGAGAAAAAAACCCACCTGACCCTGACTTTCAATTATAGAACTTGGCGTTACAAAGTCTAATAAGTGAGTGAGTGTATTTGAACTTTATGTACCACCAACAGCTAAGGTCATATGGAGACAGGACCTAGGTTTAAAGGCTCATCCGAAAGTCTGCACAAGCCCGGGATCGGAATTCTAATAAGTACCCTTGACATATGGAAATAAGAAAATTAATCTTCATTACTACATCTTATCTGGAGCCATGATATTAAAACTCTTACTAATAATATAATCAAGGGAAAATTTCTGCCACTGCCCATCAGGGCTTGAAGAAATAGACTGGGCTGCATGGTGCTTCCGCACAGAGCAGAAACAGACCAAACTGCTCAGGAGGTCTAAGCCTGCCAAGGAGTGGTGTGAGTTAGACTGCTCCTTAAACCCTAGCAGATTCTTTGGGCGGTAGGGCTTAAGATATCACTTCATCTCAATGTCGTGTAAAAGTCCTACAAAATCAGAAGTAACCTCACCAAAATGATCTAAATGGTGACCATCGGGACCTACAACCTCAACACAAACACGGGAAAAGTTACTTTATTTTCTCTCGGAAGTGATTCTAACAAGTACCCACAATGATGATTTAATAGAGAAATAAGAAAATGTATCCCCAAATCTGTGGAGCAATGATATTAAAACTGAACAAATAGTGCATTTTTATTAGCAAAGTTTCAACAAATGACAAGGTTGCAAAGATGTTTTGTTCAAGTTTTGGGATAACTTAACTGACTAGTTAACGGAGAAGCACATTCAGAGGAGGTTCATGTAACTATTTCAACACTATTTTCTGTCTCTTCATTTTCATAGTCATGGGTTAATCTTCTATTTTTCTTGTTCATATGTTGTGGGTTCTCGTTAGAACTGCCTCATTTAGGCAATTTCTATATCGGCAATTCTAATAAGTACCCACAACACATGGTTTAACAGAGAAACATACCATACGTCTTAAGTGGAAAGAGTTATCTCCCTATGAGCGAAGATTTCTTTCACTAACGGTCCAGTTGTTCAAAGCATCAGTCGTTTAAGCTCATTAGTGTTTTAAATTTAAGCTCTTGCAAAAGTCTTGCAAGTACACTATCCATGGTAATGATCCTAGATATTGGAACAGATAGGCCAGAACAAACAGTGCAGACCCAGATCAGACTGCTCCTGAAGAAGCAGTCAACACTGTTTGACATTCCATCTGCACATTGTGGACAGTGAAGCAAATTTGTTAGATGCTTTGGAGATTTACCGTACAGCAAGTCCTCAAAGTGTCCAAACTTTAAGGAATGTTAAGGATTTTCCAGAAAAAAAAATAATAAAGACAGCTTACCTGTGCAGTCCTGTGCAACATACAAACATAAATTTTTCAATACTGGCTGTGACAAACTAGCCTTGGCTAGGGCATCCCTACAACAGAACAAAAGTTACAGTTGCACTTGGCCAAAATTCAACACAAAAGACAAAAGTACAAACCCTCACTATACCACTGTTCACTGTAACATGTTTTTGGATATAACACGTTTAAATGATGGATGCCAGACATGTACATATTATATCCAAAAAATGGTAATAAATGATCTCTATTCTATAAAATCTACAGTACAGGTCCCGGGATTATTCTATCTACATGTATCACTCATTTTGGGGAAATAATTTATCCATTTGGACATGCAATGGACATGCAAGTTTCACACATGAGTCTCGTGAATTACATTAAAGATTTTGATGGTTAGTACCAGATTCTTTCTGCTTTTTTTTTCTGCGTGACTTGCGAGACCAAACTCACATGGCAAAATGACATTTCTCAGATTTACTTAAAGGGAAGTGTCCAAAAAAATAAAACTTTCACTTCAGAAGAAAGATTTTGGTGAGTTGAACTCCAATACCGTTATCAGACTGCTTAAGCTGGTTCATTGTCCCTCACAAAATTTACTGTTCTGCAAATGGCTGCATTACCCAATGCATTTTTGTGAATAAATTATGAGGGACTCATAAGCAACCCACAACTGTCTTGCTTGGGTTTTGTGAGCAAATTTAATCTTTTACTCGTATCATCACCCATTCTGCTGGCGAGCATTCACTCGAATCTTCCCAGGACCTGTATTCTATATATCTTTGTTTGGACATAACAAGGTTGTTTAACTAACACAAATTCTGCTTGGACCACAACAACAGTGCAATAAGGATGTTTTGATGTACATCATCTATTTGAAATAGGTAACTAAACATAGTAGCTTTTCTATTGTGACAAACAAAGAAGCAACTAACAAACCCTGTTTTCGTGCACCTTTATTTATCAGACTAGCAAGTCTCTTGGAACTATTTCCTCTATTATAAACACAAGGTGGATTAATCTCTATAGAGTGGCATATTGCCCGTAATTGTGCTGAATAAATTAATTTAGCCATACCCATTTTTGACTATCCACCAATCAAATAACTTGATTTAATGTATTTGTTCAATACACGAACTGTATGAAAAACAGTGTAGATCCTGATCAGATGGCTTCTCCATCTGATCTAGATCTACACTGTTTGAAAAGGTAAGGGTATTCATGTTCAGCAGAATACGGATTAAACACCAAATGTCAGTGAATAATGAAATCAATGATGGGTCAATTTTCTGAGTGTAGTCTGGGAAAATGGCCCTGAATAGAGCCTTAACCCTTAAATCACTGTACTTAAAACACACAGTGTAGACCCTGATTACACACAGCATTTTTGGCATCTGCTCTGCATCTACACTGTTTGCCAATGTCTCACCACAGTCTCTATTGTACAGAAACCATTATACACAATACTTTCATCACGAAAACATGCCTATATAATTTTGACCCCCTTGAACCCCACTTTTATATAGTAAAACTGGGGTTTCCGGGGGTATACCTTATTTTTCTTTTTTCTGCTCTAAAATATAGATTGTGGGTACTCGTTAGAACCGCCTCGATGAGGCGGTTCTAACAAGTGCCCACAATCTATATTTTGAGCAGAAATGAGAAAAATATCACAATTTTTCACCATAAAATTTTCATTTTTATGGCGATATAGGTGGCAACGTATTTGAATAGGGGTGTTTGCGTAATGGATGTCATAATGACAAGACTACCACAGCTACATGTATAAATAACATCACCTGGATTACCATAATGATTCTAAGTATTGGGACATCAAACAGTGCAGACCCAGATCAGACTGCTCCTGAAAGAGCAGTCCGATCAAGATCTATACTGTTTACTATTCCTTGTGCATCTTTTGGTCTCCTTGCTATATCGTGAAACAAATTTGTTAAAATTTTAGGAGAATTACAGCAAGTCCTTAAAGTGTCCAAATTTTTAGGATTTTTACGATACATACAAATGCTATTTGCACGGTCATTAATAGCCACTTGGACATTGGCAATAATTGGATTAACAATTTACCCTTATCCAGCTGTATAAATTAATTTAGCCACATCCACTGCAAACTATCAACCAATCAAATTACTTGACTTATGTAATTGTTCAATTCATAAACTGCATGACCAAAAGTGAAGATCCTGATCAGATGACTTCTCTCTACACTGTTTGCATGACAAACAGTGCAGATGCTGATCAGATGGCTGCATCTGATCTGGATCTTCACAAATAGATGACTTCTTGATCTGGATTTACACTGTTTGCATGACTATGTGTAATAGATGACTTCTTGATCTGGATCTACACTGTTTGCATGACAGTGAAGATCCTCATCAGATGGCTTCTGAAGCCATCTGATCTGGACCTTCACTGTTTGCAAAGGTAGGCGTTGTCTTGTTCAGCAGGATAAGGGTTAACCAAAAAGAATTTTTTTCAGAAAATACACAGTCACATCTGCTGAATCCTACCTGAAGATATAGGCCACTGACGATGGACCATACCAGTCCCCAGCATGTTTTCCATAGGTTTTGCCCAGCTCCACAAGTTTGTGTATAGAGAATGGACACTGGTCGCTGGCAGAATCACCAAACCACTGGATAATATGCCGGTAAAATGTCTCCTGTTCTCGTGTTTGATTGTAAACCCTCCAATCTGTTATAAAAGCAAATAGGTTGGAACATACACCTCAACTTCTTTAAAACACTTTTTTTATAACTATTAACATGGTTTTGGATAGTTTAAGACCGATCTTGACTTAATAGATTTTGTAAGGTAACCGGGCGCTAAAAGCACATAGGGGCTACCCCCATCTCGCTAAATGGGATTAGTTTATGAACTGCTCTTCCCAGGGCCTCCAATGTGCTGGCACTTATCAATTCGACAGGTGTCAGCTGACCAATGGGAATATACTGAACTCTTAATCGGAGGAAGGCACAAATCGCACCCAATGTACAGCGTTTGTCCTAAGAAACACAGTTCTATAGCGATTTTAGAATTTTGAGTGCAGGAATCAGACCAAAGACGGGCTCTAGTATGTGATGACGTGTTGCCAATTTCGACTGCCAAATGTGTCAGAGCACAGCCCTGTTTTCGAATGTCTGGTCGAGGAAAAAAGCTAACATACATTATCAGTTCTGGCTTCCATTATTCTCTGCCTCCACCCCTGACATGGCAAAGAAAACGCCTTCGGTCACGATGCTTGTTAAAGGGTGATAACGCATGAAATTTTTGAATTTTGAACAGGCATCTAAAGTGAGCCAGGATGGGTGACTAATAGACCAGCCAATTCCGGCTATTGCAAAAAGTCCTAGTACCCGTGCTCTCATCACGGAGACCTGCCTATGCAAGTGGGGTTCAAAATTGGACAGGTGTGTCTTCGTGATGTGTTTGGAGGTATGTGTTTATTTGGGAAAGGCAGTGATGAGGCTAATCAGCCGTTTTGCAATCCCGCTAATTTTTATTTTTGAATGGTCTTCCAAAAGGCATTTTTAAGGGACTTCCTATTTCCAAATACCTAGCAAATGGTGGATATTGCCGTTGCCCCGCCTATAAAGATATTTAGCGTGTGACCTGTCCCCGTTTGTATGCTCTGTTCTGGCAGTATTTATGCCTTCGCTTTGCCTACTTCAGGGCATTTCATTCTGTTGGTACCTAGGGGGAGCCCAGTACGGGCTTTCTCCCAGGTGCCCTCAGGATGTTGTTCTGGCGGGCTCCGTCGAGCCTCCTCTCGTTCCTGAAATAGAAAAGTCGGATTAGTGCTTTGGGACCCCATGTGTGCGCTCGGATCAGTGTAGTTGTGTCCAGTTTCTAGTCCCCCGGGGTCCCACCTGTACCTGTAATACAAACAAAAGTCATTAGTGCATATTGTGCTTGTGCTAATATGACCCCGCCATCCGTCACATATTTTGGCTTCCCATTCTGTGCACAGGGCGGGCCGGGCTTGTGAGGGGGGTCCCCCCACAAAGGCACGGTCCGGCTCTTAGGGTAACTTGTTCAAAACCAAGTTAACGGGTGGCCTGGTTATTGTGAAGAATTACCTTCCCATGGGGGCTGCCTGTCCTGCCGCGGCATGTTACCTCATCGGAACACTCATAAGTGCAAAGCACATGAGCCGCAACCACAGTGTCCCGAATCGGCTTGTCGCCGCAGGTTCAAGCATGTCCGTGGGAGTTTTCGGGCTATGGGATTTTCTTATGATGCACCCTTGCCCGTGGTCTGTTATGATGTTGAAGGTATGGGAGGGTCATTGGTTTGTCCTTTGACGGGGGGTAGCCTCGGCGGGGCACCCATAAGTGCAAAGCAAATGAGCCGCAACCACAGTGTCTCGCTTTGACGCCCCCGTCTCAGGTCCAAGTGCAGATTGACGGTAGGTGATGGTTGCCTAAGCGCGGTGTGTGGGTAACAAAAGCTGTTTTTCTTATATTACTTCCCAGTAATTTGTGTCTTTAAGGAATTTCTTAACCACCTCGGCTATGGCCGAGCAGTGTTTTTCGGGGGGAGCGAGGAGATCTTGTAGGTGTACCGATTCATATCCTAATTTGAACATTTCAGATTTTATCTCTTCTCGTGCATGGGCGTTTGTTACACATTCAAACAAGATGTGTTGTGTTGTTTCTAGTTCATAGTTATCGCATTTTCTGCATAGACCCGTTGTGTTTCCTAGTTGAGTGAGGTTGGCATTTAGGCCGTTATGGTTAAATCTCAAATGGGAAATTACCACGTCTAATTTTCTGTTGTTGCTAAATTGGTGGGCAGATTTACCCACTGTGGGCTGGAGGAGTTGGTAATGCCTCCCGGTGTTGGTTGGGTTTCTATCCCATAGAGCTTGCCATTTTCTCGTTATGGCGGTGTCTATGATTGTATAGATCTCCCGTTTTGAAGGGAGAGTATAATCTTTAATACCTATATCTAGTGCTAATCTGGCTGTTTCGTCGGCCGCCTCATTACCGGGGATGCCGACGTGGGATGGGATCCAGTCGATTTCAATGTCTTGCCCTTCTCTTTTTGCCTTATCTAGTTTAGACAGGATTGAGTCAATTTGGTCAGGTCGTGTTTTGGATTTTCCTGACTGTAGGGCCTGGATAGCGCTTAGGCTGTCCGTGAGTACTGTGGCTTTGGGTGTCTTAACTGTGATGGCCCAGGAGATGGCCCAGTGAATGGCAATCAGTTCAGTTGTGAATACTGAGAGGTGTTGGTTTGTTTTAATCGGTACGTGAAGATTTCTCTCTGGGACAACGAATGCGGCGCCGGTTTTTCCTGTTGTGGGGTCCTTACTGCCATCTGTGTAGATTAGAGTTTTCCCAGCATGGCTGGTGCGAACATAAGAGAGGCTTTTATTTTTCATGTATTCATTTGTATTTTCTTCTTTCCTCCCCAGGACCTGATGGAGGTAACAGGAGGGTGTGTTGTGTTTGAGATCCCATTTGGATCTGTACTTGGGTGCCTGGATCTTATCGGGTATGTTGTGCTCTTTCAGGAGGGCACGGACTTTCTTACAATATGGGTTGTAGTTCTTGGCTCTCCTACATGAATAGCAACCATGATCTGTTAATAGATCATTCACTGGGAGGGATTTGCCAAGTGGGGAGGATCTAGCCCAGTATTTTAGTATGAGTTCTTCCCTTCGTAGATGTAGTGGTTTAAGTCCACATTCTACCTCTAGTGCGTTGATTGGGGTAGATCGGTATGCTCTTGTTGCTATCCTGAGGGCGTGGTTTTGAATGATATTCAGAGTTTTAAGGATATTCTCTGACGCGGAGTTGTAAGCCTGGGCTCCATAGTCTAGCTTACTAAGAATAAGGGCTTTGTATAGGATCAGGAGTGTCTTTTTATCAGCTCCAAAGGTGGTACCTGACACTACTCGTAGTAGGTTCAGGTCTTTTTCACATCTTTCTTTGAGATCTTTAATGTGATCTCTCCAAGTCAGATGTTTGTCGAGGATCATGCCCAGAAATTTGATGTTCTGGGCCCATTCTATTTCCCTACCAAAGAGGTATAGTTTGTTTTGAGTGGTCTTCAGATTTCGTCGTTTGCTGAATATGATTGCTTTAGTCTTTAGGTTTGATACTTTGAATCCCCATCTTAGTGCCCAGGTTTCGATTTCTCTTAGAACTGATTGTAGGTCTTTGACCGCCAGTTCTAGGGTAGAGCGTTTCCCCCACACCGCGCTATCATCGGCAAACTGTGACAGGCCTATATTATTATGTGGTTTCAGGGCCTCGTGAAAGGTGTTAACAATTACGTTAAAGAGTATGGGACTTAGTACTGAGCCTTGGGGGCAGCCGTTTTCCAGGATTAGTTCCTCTGAGGTATTGTCCCCAACTCGGGTTTGAATTTTTCTATCCTTGAGAAAGCTATGGATCCACTTTAGCATGTTTCCGCTTATTCCGTATTCCTTTAGTTTGGTTATGGTGCCGGTTGACCACATGAGGTCAAAGGCCTTTTCAAGATCGAGGGCTACCGCTACTAGGATTTTGTGTTCCATGAAAGCCATGTTTATTTCTGATTCCAGTCGGACAAGTTGATCAGTTGTGGATCTGTTAGGCCTGAAGCCTGATTGGTTGTCTGAGATGATATTATTAGCTTCTAGATAGTTGGAGAGGCGTTTGGCGATCATGGTTTCCATAGTTTTACATGTGCATGAGGTGAGGGAGATGGGTCGATATGATTGTGGATCCAGCTTATCATTGAGTGGTTTTTTTATTGGGATTGTTGTGGCTAGTTTCCATTGTGTGGGGACTTCTCCTCTACGCCAGGAAGTGTTTATGAGGTCTAAGAGTTTTTGTTTGCTATCTGGTGGGAGCTGTTTCAGCATTTCATAATGAATTTTGTCCGCTCCTGGAGCTGTGCTGCGTTTACTCTGCAGAGCCTCATTAAGTTCAAATAGGGTGAAGTCGCAGTTCAGGTTACTGCTTCTTCGGTCATCGTTGAAGAGGTCAGGGAGAGATTGGTTGAAGGTTCTCTCCTCGGTCTCTTTTATTGTTTAGAAGGCAGGATCTTGGTTGGAGATTTTCGACATATTATGGTAGTGGTTGGCAAGGGCGTCTGCTTTCTCTCTATCATTAGTTATGGTCTGGCCGTTAATTTTGAGACAGTTTATCTTTTCAGTAGGTTTACCCCTAAATTTATTAAAAGGAGACCACATTTTCTTACTAGTGGTCTTATGGTTAAGTTTGTTGACTATTTCTTGCCACCCTTGTTTTTGTGCTATTTTTAGGGTGGTTCTAGCGTGTGCCTTAGTTTTATTGTAGTTATTCTTAAGCTCGGAAGTTCTATTTTTCAAGTATTTCTTCCTCGCTTGCTCGCGTTGATTTATGGCTTTCCTACAATCTTGATTCCACCAGGGTGGGAGTAGTTTTTTATGTTTAACTGAGGTCGTTGGAATTGTACTGTCACAGATCTCTTTTAGGGTGGACGTAAACTGGTTGGCAATTTCGTCTATGTTTTGGTTGTCACTAATTTCTAATTTTTGTGAGCAGAGATTTTTAAAGAGATCCCAGTCGGCCTTGTTTAGGTTCCATTTTTGGGAAACGGCTGCTCCCGTGGTGTTGTATTTGGCATTATATTTGGACAAAATGGGGAGATGGTCACTACCACAGGAATTGTCAAGGGTATACCATTCTGAGCGGGCTGAGAGGTTTGGGGTGGCTATGGTGATGTCAGGTGAAGATTCAGTTTCTGCCATGGTTGGTGCCCCATCATTGAGGATGGTAGCCCCGTATTCAAGTAATAACTCTGATAGTGCCTTCCCCCTTGGGTTCTGCTTTGGGCTCCATAGCGTGTCATGGGCGTTAAAGTCACCTACAAGTATGTAGCTTTGGTGCGGGATATGGTCGAAAAGTTTTCTTAGTCTATCTAGTTCTTTTGTTGCGTTTTTATTGCTGGGCGGGTCGTAACAGTTTATCAAGGCTACTTTACAGTTTTTCAGATGGATGGTGACAGCGCACGATTCAAAAGTGGGGTCATTGATATTTAGGTCTAGCTTTTCGAATGGGATGTTATCTTTCATATAAATGGCTACGCCACCTCCTCCTTTTTCCTGTCTGTTGGAGATGGCGGCAAGTTTGAATGTCGGTATCGTAGGGGTTCTTTTATTATCTTTGAACCAGGTTTCTTGTAGGCATATAGCGTGGGGGGATATTGTTTTTTCATCTAGAAAGGCTCTAAGTTGATGTAAATTGACAGCGCTACGGGAGTTCCACTGCAGAACGTCAAGTCGGGAGGCTGGTGGAGGGGGTGGTTTTGCAGTGGAGTCCGCCATTATATATCCTTATGGGGTCGGGTGGGTAGGGGTTGGAATGTCTATGGGCTTGGGGTCGGGTTTGTTGGGTTGGGTGTTGAGGTATCCATGGGAGTTGGGTTGTCTGCTCTTAGTGCTGCTATACGCCTGTTGGTGGCATTTGTATGGCAGTGCGTTTTTTGTCTAGCCGGGGTGTCTGTTATGTTTGTACTCAGGTGTGGGTTTATGTGGGTGTGGGTTCTGACGATGTTTCCCACTGCTTTCGCTTTGTCTTTTGGGGCTAGGGTCAATTTATCCAATTTCATCACCTCAACGAGGATGGTGATGAGTTGTTCTGTTGTAACATACGTTTGGTTATGGCTGGGTGTATGGCTAGGGTTAGGATTAGGGTTAGGTATGGGATAATTTGGTACTGATGGGCTGGCTATGGGTTGTGTCTGCATCTGGGTTATAGTGGGAGGTGTTTGGGTGGGGTTATGAGTGGGGGCATCGTCTAATGGGTGTGCAACATGAACGACGGACTCCTGTATTCGCCTAATGTTCCATTCCCCCCTGGTTATTCTGTTAAGGGTATCTACCTTCCTTTTGTATGTGAGGAAGGTAGGGCACTGGGGGTGAGCTGCACCGTGTGGCCCCCCGCAGTTTGGGCATTTCCTGTATCTATAGTTGACTTGGCATTGGTGATGGGAGTGCCACATGCTACAGTGGGGGCAGACTTTTATTTTGTTTGGGCACTTCCCCGCGGAATGACCATGAGACTGGCAGGAGTTGCACCGTATGTACGGTACCCTGCACGGTTGGATTAAGTAGGTCCTATCAGCTGTTTTAATAATGCTGGGCGCGACCTTTTCTTGAAAGGTCACTTTCACTACCCTGGTTGGTTTTTTGTTTCTTGTGAGCACACGTTTTGTTTTTATTATGTTGTGCCCACTTGTGTTGAGTTTGACCTTCAGCTCTTGTAGGTCAGTGGCTATGGGGACATTTTCGATGACGCCTGTGCTTTTGAGAATGCCAGTGCCGGTATTGGAGTTTATTGGAGGGTCGGGTCTTTGGGTCTTTGGACCCCTTTTTCTGCCAACTGGGGGGCTGCTTGACAGCTGAGCTTTTGGCTCTTTAAGACCGATCCCCAAAATGTATAGCTTATATAGAAACATGACCATAAATTGTCATTTTACTATAAACATTATTCATTTTGTTTGGATAGAACATGGTTGTTTATCTTTAATGGTTTGTGTAATAAACAGGTTGCAGCATTTGTGTAAGTGTAACATTTTTAGAGACATGCAACTGCCACCTTGCAAGCCATGGGCATAACTTGAGGGAGTGGAGGTGGGGCAAGCTGGTCTTGACAGATCAACCTCCATAAAGCTTTAGTTTAATGACATCCAGAGTTGAAATTCTATCTGAAAGCCACATTGTGGCTGTAATATTTGATGAACTGAGCACATGCTGATGCCAAAATTGTTGGTTAACCCATTTACTAAGGGAAACCCCAAAAGGGGTACCAAGGCAAACAGTGCAGGCCAAGATCAGATGCCGCAAAATGCAGCATCTGATCAGGTCCTACACTGTTTGCAAAAAGGTTCAGCCATTTTCCTACAAAATTTTGAAGGAAAAAAAAACCTGACACCCCTAAATTTTGGAATGGACTCATACTTTATATAGGGGGCAAGATTCCATTTGGTACAGAAAGGGTTAAGCTAGAGTTCTGGAATGCAATGTCTAATACATTCCTCCGCAAGTTGAATACATGAAGACATTTTCTACTTATGGACCTATGATTCCAAAATATACATCTAATATTTCTATTTATAGAACTGTTGGAACTATTGCCAGAGAGAAAACACTATTAATATTGCCACTTCACTATCATGATAGCACTATTGCCAAGGTCATTGGCGATGCATTGATAGTATACAACTATTTCATACCTATGTGGGAAACGGTTACAATTATTACCCAATCCCTTATATAAAGTGTCATGATGTAATTTTAGCTACTGGGTGAGTTTTAACCAGTTTCAACTTGAATGAATTATATTACTGTCCAATATTTTTGTACTGTTGGATGATTGGGCTGGCTTTCCCTTGGTAAAAGTCCCACAAAATTGGAAGCAGCATCTCCAAAATGACCTATATAGTGTTGACGGGGATGTTAAACCTCAAATCAAACAAAACTAACAAAATCTTCATTGCGGTGTCCATTGCAGTAGAAGTGGAGAACAATATCAAATCAACGGCATGTGAAAGCTTCAAAGAAATGTCAACAATGCCGTCTGAGTGATTCAGATCACACAGTAAAACATCCAGCCGATCAGTCAGTGCTGCCTTTTTGTTGCAAATGTAAAATTTTGGAAGTTGTAAAAGCCGGGACAACGATTCCACACAATTAATCTTTGCCTTGTGTCAATTTTAACCATGTCATTACCACTTTTCTCCATATAAAGTTATGGAAGCATTTGGTCTTTTAAAGGGGAATTCGAACAAATTCAGGGGAGGCAACTCCTGCAAAAGTATTTTTGTCTCCCATGTCAATAAGGGTCAACTCTTAAAGGAAAGAATTTGACCCCAAGAGCTGCCAGGTGTTCCAATTCCCCTTAAAGCAAATAATATTCCAATAGTAATTGTGTTGCAATTTCTTTTGGCAATAAGTAAATGATTTACATTCACACTTCAATGATTCAAACATCTTTCGGACCATGGAACTTTTTTTGAGGCAATGGTAGGTGAGGCCATTTAGGGGATAACTGTTTTCAAAATTGTGATTTGGGGAGGTAAATCAGAGGTTTTACGGTCGGAAATTTCGTTTTACGGCGACGCGTCAGCGGAGCCGTAAAACGTAATTTGCGACCGTAAAACCGACGATTTACCTCCCCAAATCACAATTTTGCAATACAGTTATCCCCATTCTAATGCACTTCTACGGTTGTTTTGTAAAAAACTGTATTATTTTGCACAAAACGGCTAGCGCTGTGAGCAGCGTAAAACCAAATGCCAGCCAATGAAAAGCGCCGTTACGCGATGACGTCGGGTTTCCGACAGTATATAGCAGAATATACTGTCGCAAATTTTTGATGTTATCCAATCAGACGTCGCGTTACATACGCAAGTGCATTAGAATGAGGGTTTTATCATAAAATAATGCCACATCAAGAAGCAACATCATGTGAATAGTTTAGTGATATGTTTTCAATAGTCTATAAAAAATTATTATTGTGCTCAGGTGAGCTAAAAGCAAAACAAAATTATTCTAAATACAAAGATTCATGTACATGTATCTGGAGTTATAAACAAGAGGGCCCAGAGGGCCCTGGTTCGCTCACCTGATCCAATGTATAACAAGTGGGTCCCGGGCAGGGTCAATTTTGGCCACAGGGCTATAATTAGAACAATCTTGGTAGAGGTCCACAAGATGAAGCTTCATATCGAATATGAAAGACCTGGGCTTTCTGGTTTCAGAGAAGAAGATTTTTAAGGTTTACCCTGCATATAGAAGTCTATATTAAACAAGATTTTCCCTATATAAGTCTATGTTAAACCAAAGGGCCCCAAAGCGGGGGCATTTTTGGCCCCAGGGCTATAATTTGAACAATCTTGGTAGAGGTCCACTAGCTGAAGCTTCATAACAAATATCAAAGACCTAAGCCTTGTGTTTCAGAGAAGATGATTTTTAAAGATTTTCCCTATATAAGTCTATTTAAAACCAAAGGGCCACATGGCGGGGGCATTTTTGGTCTCAGGGCTATAATTTGAACAATCTTTATAGAGGCCCACTAGCTGAAGCTTCACAACAAATATCAAAGACCTAAGCCTTGTGGTTTCAGAGAAGAAGATTTTTCAAGATTTTCCCTATATAAGTCTATGTAAAACAAAAGGGCCCTGGTGCGGGGGCATTTTTGGCCCCAGCACTATAATTTGAACAATCTTGGTAGGGGTCCACTAGATAGAGCTTCATACCAAATATCAAAGACCTGGGCCTTGTGGTTTCAGAGAAGAAGATTTTTCAAGATTTTCCCTATATAAGCCCATGTAAAACCAAAGGGCCCCCCGCGCGGGGGCATTTTTAGCTCCAGCACTATAATTTGAACAATCTTGGTAGGGGTCCACTAGATAAAGCTTCATACCAAATATCAAAGACCTGGGCCTTGCGGTTTCAGAGAAGAAGATTTTTCAAGATTTTCCCTATATAAGCCCATGTAAAACCAAAAGGCCCCCGTGCGGGGGCATTTTTGGCTCCAGCACTATAATTTGAACAATCTTGCAATTGGTAGGGGTCCACTAGATGAAGCTTCATACCAAATATTAAAGACCTGGGCCTTGCGGTTTCAGAGAAGAAGATTTTTCAAGATTTTCCCTATATAAGCCCATGTAAAACCAAAGGGCCCCCCATGCGGGGGCATTTTTAGCTCCAGCACTTTATGTTAAACAATCTTGGTAGGGGTCCACTAGCTAAAGCTTCATACCAAATATCAAAGACCTGGGCCTTGCGGTTTCAGAGAAGAAGATTTTTTAAGATTTTCCCTATATAAGCCCATGTAAAACCAAAGGGCCCCCTTGCAGGGGCATTTTTGGCCCCAGCACTATAAGTTGAACAATCTTGGTAGGGGTCCACTAGATGAAGCTTCATACCAAATATCAAAGACCTGGGCCTTGCGGTTTCAGAGAAGAAGATTTTTCAAGATTTTCCCTATATAAGCCCATGTAAAACCAAAGGGCCCCCGGGCAGGGGCATTTTTAGCTCCAGCACTATAATTTGAACAATCTTGGTAGGGGTCCACTAGATGAAGCTTCATACCAAATATCAAAGACCTGGGCCTTGCGGTTTCAGAGAAGAAGATTTTTCAACATTTTCCCTATATAAGCCCATGTAAAACCAAAGGGCCCCTGTGCGGGGGCATTCATGGCCCCACCACTATAATTTGAACAATCTTGGTAGGGGTCCACTAGATGGAGCTTCATACCAAATATCAAAGACCTGGGCCTAGCGGTTTCAGAGAAGAAGATTTTTTAAGTTTTCGGTGAAAAAAATCTATTTTTGGCTACTGTGGCCTATATGTGCAACGGACCAGAACCATTTGAACAACCTTGAAAGGGGACCACCTAAGGATCATTCCTGTGAAGTTTGGTCAAAATCCGATCAGTGGTTTAGGAGGAGATGTCGTTTGAAGAAAAGTTTACGGACGCACGCACGCACGCACGGACGCACGCACGCACGCACGCAAGCACGACGGACGACGGACAAAAAGTGATCCCAAAAGCTCACCTTGTCACTACGTGACAGGTGAGCTAAAAAGTATCCAGGAATTCAAGAATGAGTTTGAAAGAGCCACAATAAATTAACCCTTTTTGTACCAAATGGAATCTTCCTCCTTATATATAGCAGGGGTTCATTTCAAAATTTAGGGGTGTCAGGTAGTGTTTTTATCAAAATTTATTTGAAAAATGGCAGAACTTTAAGGAAACAGTGGAGGCCCTGATCAGACGCCGCACTCTGCGGCTTCTGATCTGGGCCTGCACTGTTTGCCAGGGAACCCGTTTTGGGGGTTTTGGCACTAAATGGGTCAATGTTAGGGTCTTGGAATTTTCATTGTAACTGTAAACAAGAGGGCCATGATGGCCCTGGATCGCTCACCTGATCCTATTGTACAAACGGAATTGTGAGTAATATATGGTGGAGTGGAGGGTTTGAGCAATTTTGGTTGGACCCCAAGACCATTTCTGTGAAATTAATTCAAAATCAGTCTGCCTGTTTAGGAGTAGAAGTCATTTTGAGAAGTAAAAGTCATTTTTGATGAAATGACACCTCAAGCCCTGCCGCCCAATGAAACCAATGGGGTTTAAAACTGAACAGTTTGAGCAATTTTGGAAGAGGATCCCCCAAGGAACCTTCCAGTGAAATAATTTTAAAATCCATCCACTGGTTAAGGAGAAAAAGTCGTTTAAAGCTTTTTCTATTTTTAGCTCTGGCGGCCATTTTGTTCACCCGAGCAGAACGGTTGGGCAATTTTGGTAGAGGGTCACCGAAGGAACATTCCTGTGAAGTAATTTCAAAATCCATCCACTAGTAAAGGAGAAAAAGTCCTTTAAAGCTTTTTCTATTTTTAGCTCTGGCGGCCATTTTGTTCACCAGAGCGGAAGGGTTTGAGCAATTTTGGTAGAGGGTCACCCAAGGAACATTCCTGTCAAGTAATTTCGAAATCCATCCACTGGTTAAGGAGAAGAAGTCCTTTAAAGGTTTTTCTATTTTTAGCTCTGGTGGCCATTTTGTTCACCCGAGCGGATTGGCTTGAGCAATTTTAGTAGAGGGGCACCCAAGAAACCTTCCTGTGCAATAATTTCAAAATCTATCCACTGGTTAAGGAGAAGAAGTTGTTTAAAGGTTTTTCTATTTTTAGCTCTGGCAGCCATTTTGTTCACCAGAGCTGAACGGTTTGAGCAATTTTGGTAGAGGGTCATCCAAGGAACATTCCTGTGAAACAATTTCAAAATCCATCAACTTGTTAAGCAGGAGAAGTCGTTTAAAGAATTTTCTATTTTTAGCTCTGGCGGCCATCTTGTTCATCCGAGCGGAACAGTTTGAGCAATTTTGGTAGAGGATCACCCAAGGAGCATTCCTGTGAAATTAGATCAAAATCTGTCCAGCAGTTTTGGAGGAGATGTTGTTTAAAGCAAAAGTTGACGACGGACGGACGGACGGACGCACGCACGCACGCACGACGGACGACGGACAAAGACTGATCCCAAAAGCTCACCTTGAGCACTTCGTGCTCAGGTGAGCTAAAAAGGACAAAAATTAAAAGTCAACAAACCTCTTCCAAGGAAATGAAAAATGAAAGCTTCTGCTAGCATCATCTGTCCTGTGCGCAACATACAGCCCCACCCGCAGTCTGTGGACAGTTTCTTGCTCGACAAGGGAGAGAAATCCCTTCTGTATGTGAACCAAATTCGACTCTCAAAATCCTGTCTGAACAACTGCATACTGGGGGGAGTGTGAGTCCTCTCCCCTGGCTCAGGGTCAGCATCTACAAGAAGAATGAGCAGAATAAAAGCAATATTATTATATAACATGGTTGTTATTTGGTGGTAACATAATGCCATAAAAATGATATGACCACACATTTAATAACACATGGTTACTGGTGTGTTTGTTTGTTTGATTCGAGGTTTAACATCCCCGTCAACACTGCATAGGTCATTTTGGAGACGTTGCTTCCAATTTTGTGGGACTTTTACCCGAAATTAAGATGACATGTCATCTCAAGCCCTGCCGTCCAATTAAACCAATAGGGGTTGCATGCATGGGTGGTCCAACTCCCACCACATTTCCTAGGCATGCTTAGAACCTCTAAGTGGTTTACTAGTGTTTCCCCTAATGAGTTATAGCAGGGTGCTGCACCCTGCTGCCCTTCTGGCCCACCCTGCTGCCCTTCTAACCCGCCCTGCTGCCCTTTGTTGGTGTGAAAGAATTTTTCTGGAGAAATCTGCCAAAAAAAGTTCCTGTATATAAAAGAAGCCTTTTGATCATCATAGTAGGCTACAGTATGCTATTAAGGATTGATTGTAAAGCCTTGATTAAGGCTCCTTTGAAAATATGATGGTAACAAAGTGCCCTTTTAGACAACTTTCACGCGTTGAAAGTGCCCTTTTTCTGAACCAGCACCCTGCCCTTTTCAAAGTCTGGGGGAAACACTATTTACCAGTACTCATGTGTGACTGGTTTCAGCTCTGAGGGGAAGCATCATGCAGCCCATCTATTTCTTCAAGCCTCGATGGGCTTGGTTACTGGTGTGTACTGTCAACCATGACAACACAAAGAAATACTTTGAACTTCTTCAGCAATAAAATCTAACTTAACCCTTTTTATACCAAATGGAATCTTCCACCTTACATATAGCATGAGTCCATTTCAAAATTTAGGGGTGTCAGGTTGTGTTTTCTTCAAAATATGTTAGAAAATGGCTGAACTTTTTGCAAACAGTGTAGGCCCTGATCAGACGCCGCGTTCTGCGGCGTCTGATCTGGGCCTGCACTGTTTGCCAAGGTAGCCCTTTAGAGGTTTCTGGTACTCAATGGGTTAATATCATTATGCATGTATGTTAAACAGAATCGTACATGAGTGGTCATTTCATATGAAATTTATGAAACTCGTATAAAGGGGGAGTTCCAGCCTATAGTAAATTTCCATAGGGTTCTGCCCACGCACAGATTTTCATGATATTGTGCATAATTACTGCTTGGTAAATGACTATTCATTATTTAGCTATTTCACTCTTATATCTGGTTTCGTTATAAATCTACAATGTTTTGTTTATGTCCACATATGAAAGTAGGGGTACCCCCAAACTAGTGTATATATACATTCCACCTTTTGATGTTTTGGAGTTATTTTGTTCTCAGGCATCACTGTAGTCATCTCTGATTATCTTTGTATCACATTTAGCATTGTTTAGGCAAAGTTCGATGCACCATGCTCAATTTCATATGCAGCAGACCCCAGAATTCACAACCATAAAATCTTCTGGAGTATGTTTGACGTTTGATTTCACACTGTTGCAGTTCTTGTCACCCCATCATTTTAATTTGAAAATTGACCATATATATGTAGAACATTTTATCAAACTTTCTTGAAAATCTGAGACCAGTAACATACCGCATTTGAACATTGAATAGTAATGGTCAGAGTTTTGAATTGTTTCAAACCATTTGTAGATATCATATGGTGCGACATTTTCAATCGAAAAATTGCTCGCTAATATATAATAAACATGAATATATGTATGTTTATATGATGGTGTATAGTATGAGCTCATATATAATCAGCATTTGTATCAATTATGATGCCCTGATGAACACCAAAAACACAATTCATTTCGAGCTTTCGTTAACAATTCAATCAGATCTTAATTAAAAAATACTTCATTTTAGAACAAGCGGTTTTGCATTAATGTTATTCTAAATAGATGTGGAGGCAATGCTGAAGCTTAGTATGACAAAGATTGTTGAAATGGCAAGTAAACTGGATGGTTCTGTAAACCAGACAATTTTACTCGATTCTAATAAGTATGTATTTAACTGATGGAGTGATCTTAAAAAGTTTGAAAAGCCTGATTGTCATACTGGAATGACACAGGTTGCTTGAATGGCCAAGAATAATGATGTTTGTATTATGTTTCAGCCAGGTAGGTCATAATAACACAGACAATATTTTCTGATCTTTTGGCCCACTGTATACACAGATTACTGTAGACAAAATGGTACTGTTATTTTTGGCTCACTCCTACAATGCCCCTTCAGTCTACTTCAATCGCACTAACTGTCACCTTGGAAGAAAGTTATATTCTTAAATATGATCATCTATGTTCTAAAATATGATCCAGAAAACAAGCAGTTATTTTTGGAAAGCATTAATTAATATAACAGAGAAGACTTTATTCAACTTTCAAACACTTTCACAATTTAAAATAGCAAACAGTACATGTGCCCCCCCCCCCCCCCCCCCTGGACTGATCAGTAATAAGAACAAATAAGAAAATCAGCCTGTCCTTTCACAGATGGCAAATTATTGACTGCTGTTTTATTTTAAAGAGGGAAATGTCAACAATAAAAACAATTAAGGAAACAACAGGATTATGAAAGTAATTTATTAAGCAAACTCATTACACCATTGTGTATTGCTGACATTAATATCTTTGTATTGCGGGTTTGAAAAAAAGACCAAATAAAATAGGGTAAAAAATATCCACCTTGTCTTATTCCTATTGTGTCAAAATACATTTTGCAGCATAGCCGCTTTTGCAATGCTGTAAACACTAACACTCATCGTGATCACTGCTTGAGTGCATTATATTTTTCTCTTTGCTAATGTATGTTCTCATCTACTATTTAAAAACCAAACTAAAAATCATTCTCTGTCGAACAGTGTATTTTTATTGGTTTGTGTGTGTGGGTGGGAGGGGGGGGGTGCAGGGGTGGAATTACGTAAATGCATATGCTAAGCTTTGCATGATAAGGTGACACTATATGGTCATACAAGTACAATAAAAGTATACTTAAAGAAAATCTGGTCCCCTGATATTGCAAATGACTCCATCACAAAAATATACCTAAACACATATCTGGCAATCAAAATCAATGTTACCGGTTTCTGATTTTTTTAAAATTTGTTTGCTATATAGAGGATATATGTGGCCAATTTTATGTGTAATATCTTGGGGTGACAAGATCAGTAACACATCTAACACTTGGGATAAACATTTTACTTTTTATAAATTTTCATGAGAAATTTAAGAAATTTTGTAAATAAATTCATCAGAAAAATTACAAGCCCTAGACACATTTATATTTTTAGTATTATATGAATCCTTATAGAGTTCTGTTGCCAATCAAAGCAACACAATTTGAAAACAATCGAGCTTGTTGATTTAAGAATGAAAAGTTCACAGGTGTGTATGACCTCTACAGGGGATTACCTCAGGGAGCTCTTCTGAGAACTATAGTAATTAATCAAATAAAACAAAGTTATATAATAAATTATATAGTTGATAGACCTAAAGTAAACAACAACTGAAGTTTCAAGAAAATCTATTCGTGGGCAGATTTGGAACTCCCCCTTTCAAATGAGATATCACAGGTGTAAGATACTCAATTTATGTTTTCAATAATAACCACTTTCATCATTTTAACACCAGTCTGTGTGGTGAACACCCCCATAAACCCATTTTATATAGAGAAAACTGAGGTTTACAGTCACTGTGGTATCCATTATTTGAATTACTTCTGCTCCAAGACACCAGGGTTGTTAAAATTTGATGGCTCCCGGCTCCAAAGCCTGTCTACTTGCATGACAGGAGCCACCTACTTTTCTCTGAATGACTTGCATGTATGTTATCTTTTATTTCAAAAAGCAAAATTAAGACTTGATGGAGCCGCCTGCTTTCCAAAATGGGTCTTCTATGTTTGTCTATTTTTGTTTGATTTGAGGTTCAACGTCCCAGTCAACATTGTAAAGGTCATTTTGGAGATGTTGCTTCCAATTTTGTGGGACTTTTACCCGACAATGTCCATACCAAAAATAAGCACTAGGGGTACATGTAAATGTCCAGCCAGGTTGTTTTTTCAATTGGGGGGAAAACAGTCCGTCAATACTTTTTTCATTGGGGGGCAAATGTCCTGGGAGGCAATTCAAATTCTTGTGCCATGTGACACATAAGGGGATCACAGCATCTTTGACAGCTGGAAGCTGTTAAGGATGTCTATAGATATTCCTTCCATCCTTGAATGATCAGCGACTGGAAACGGCTGCCTACATCAGTCACCTATAACCAGACTCTACCGGGATTCAGGAAGCCCTTGCCTACCTGCCTCCCTCACTCCATTACCACTAGATCCACTGCAGCTGTAGATAGTTTTAACCAGGGAATCTTGGCATTTTATCTAGTTTTACTGGGCATCACAGTTTATACACAGGGTGACTGACAATCTACCAAGAAGATTTATAACCTTACAAGAAGAAAAAGGAAATGCTTTCTATTTGTGACATTTACATGTAGTGTCATGTGACATTTTTCACACCTTTGTACACTGTCCTTTTCTACAGATGATAAAACCAGCTAAAGGAGGTGGAACTTCCATAATGTTTGAGTTCCCAGGGGGAAGGGGCAATAGCTAGGCTTATTGCTACTGACTATGATGACCTTACAATCAGTAAAGACAAAGTATGCTAGCTAATTTGACGATGGTATAGAACATGCTTTCCTGTGACACAGCTCCTTTGAAATGGGGGCCATGGCCTAACTGGAGTTTTTCCCAGTTTCGATGTACATATACAGTCAACCCTCTTTATAATGACATTCAATAAAGACAAAACTCATTAACCAATTTTGTATCGGAAACCCCAAAATGGGTAGTTGGCAAACAGTGCAGGCCCAGATCAGACGCCGCAAAACACTGCATCTGATCAAGGCCTACACTGTTTACAAAAAGTTCAACCATTTTCCAAATAAATTTTGAAGAAAACACAACCTGACACCCCTACATTTTGAAATGGACTCCTGCTTCTGCTATATATAAGGAGTAAGATACAATTTGGTACAAAAAGGTTTAAAATGATATTTTAAACAGAACAAATCCTTAGCTCAGGATGAGATGTACACGTATTAATTGAGATGTTCTAATACTGCAAGAAACAAATATTGTGGATATTGGTTATTTGTGGATTATTTGTGGATAAATGTCCACAACAGTTGGAGCATGTATGTGTTTGGGATTTATATCCCACCAACACTAAGGTCATCCGAAAGTCTGGAGAAGCCTGGGAATGACACCACTAACTTAACTTGGAGCAATTAAGGAAAAAGAGCACTTCTGACATTACTTATTACATGTAAACTGGTTCTTATTTATATTCTTTATAGAAGAAAATTGTTTATAAAGTCAAATAGTTATGTAACAAATACTGTCATCACAATGAGTGCCCTCTGGACACTGTTTGTATGACATGGCTCATACTACATGCATACACATGTAACTGTCAAAATCACTTGTCAGGTTAAAGTTTTCTCACATATTTCAACCCATTCAGTACCCGAAACCCCTAAAGGGGTACCTTGGCAAACAGTGCAGGCCCAGATCAGACGCCGCAGAAAGCGGCGTCTGATCAGGGCCTTCACTATTTGCAAACAGTTAAGCCAGTTTCCAAACAAATTTTGAAGAAAACACAACCTAACACCCCTAAATTTTGAAATGAACTCCTGCTATATTTAAGGTGGAAGATTCCATTTGGTACAAAATGGGTTTACTTACCCTCTGGTCTTCTGTGATAACATCTACCAAGAACAAAGATTGGACTGTCACAAACAAATGTTGTTTTAGTTTTCAGTGTCCATCCTGCCAAATGAAAGAATTCACCATATTTGCATTATTTGCTGGCTCCCAGCTTGCATATTGTCAATATTGGAAAAACAGGTAACCAGACCCCCCTGACCTTTCAAGGTCAGGGGGGTCTGGTTACCTGTTTTTCCAACACTGATAACCTTCAGACTAGGAACCAGCAGATAATGCAAATAAGGTGAATAAAGAATATTGATAGTTACATGTATACATTGATGGTAAGGTTAACCCTTATATCCTGCTGAATAAATTAATTCAGCCACACCCATTCCTGACTATCGACCAATCAAACTACTCACTAAGAAGCCATCTGATCTGGACCTACACTGTTTGCAAAGGCAGAGGCTGTTGTGTTAGGCAGGATAAGGGTTAACAATTTGTATACGGGAAACCCTGAAAGGTGTACATTGGCAAACAGTGCTGGCCCAGATCAGAAGAATGCGGCATCTGATCAGGGCCTTCACTATTTCCTAACATAATTTTCCTTCAAATATAGAATAAAAACGAAACTAGAGCCAGTGTTTATGAAACACAATGCCCCCAACTGCTTGACCCTAACACTGCTTGATCCTAACACTGCTTGTCCCTAACAGTAATTGAGATATCTTTTTTTTATTTGGCTGCAAAAGTTTCAGATTTTTTTTCAAAGTTAATCAGTTCATCTACTCATCATCCTGAACCAGCCTGTAAAGTTTCAGGGCTATTGCTCAAACAGTTTTTGAGATATCTTGCTTACAAGCTTAAAACGCGCAAAATTTCAAAGGGCCATAACTCAAGAAAAAAACAATGGATTTTTGTCAAAAGTTAACCAGTTCATCTTCTCATCATCCCCAACCATTCTGTAAAGTTTCAGGGCAATAGCTCAAACAGTTTTTTAGTTATCTTGCTTACAAGTTTAAAACGCAAAAAAAAAAAAAATCAAAATCAAAGGGCCATAACTCAAGAAAAAAATTTTGGATTGGATATCATATTGTATCATATCAGATGCCGCATTCTTCTGATCTGGGCCAGCACTTTTTGCCAATCTTAACGAGAAAGCAAGTTAACCCATTCCCACTCGGGGACTTTGTGAATTTTGCTGATTTTCACAGTGTTGTCTAAGACACCAACTTTATATACCGTATTCCTCCTATTTAGCGCCCCTGCTCCTATAAGCGCCCCCTCACTGTTTTTCCAAGAACAAAATAATAAGCGCCCCTTCTGCAGTCGCAGGAAATAGTATTTTGGATTATCTAAAGTAAAGATTTCAGCCTTTCAATCATCACGCTACGTATCATTTAAGGTATTTCTAAACCCCCTGCTATCACAATGTCTGTGTTGACCACTTGGTACTTTGCATGTCATGATTCCACTATATTCTAATGCAAATCTACCCCATGTAATGGGTTTGAACTCTCCCTTCTGGTAAGATTTTTGTCTCTAATAAACGCCCCCGCTTTTTCCAATATTTTAAGCGCCCGGGGCGCTAAATGGGAGGAATACGGTAACCATCATTTCATAATGAATGGTCTGTTTTACATCAAACTCGGCATGAATGTTCACTGGGCAGTAGCCTTTCAAATGGAACCTTTTTAGGCTAAATCATTGTTACCATGGTAATGAGGAGGCATCTGTGTTGTGAAAAAGTGATTCACATGTATTTTTGACCGAATCTTAATCTTCAAACTGCTGTCAAGGCAACAATTAAGGGGTTTGGCACTGGCCATTTTCACTGTCTGCAGAATGTTTTGCCAGCTTCAATTTAGAGACATTTTTCACCCCAGACATCCTCAGATTTCATTTTAGCGGCTGGCTGGGCCATTCCAACAAACAAACAATAGGTCAGTCATAATATAATGATCTGAACTGAATAAATTCACTGTTATGTTTTTCAGCAGTTTTGATATATTGGGTTCTAAAAATGTATATTTTATTTGAAATATATTATGTACAAGAAAATTAGTGGTCAATGAATAATAACAAATTCATTTACATCGAAGGGAACCAAGCATAAAACCCCGGGGGATGCCAGGATAGACTTGGTGTCCAAGTTGTTCTGTAAGACCCCAATGCACATGTGTTTAAACAAGCCCACTGATGACATCAACACGTAACAAAAATCATGTGCAGTAAGGTGTTTTGGGGTAAGCAGTTCTCGTTAACTCCAAATTTGGCATAATTTACTCCAACTTTTTCATTTCTGACTCCAACTTCTTGGAAAGTCTCAATAGAAAAGTATGGTGACCTATATTTCATGGTTCAGTGATTTTGCTGACATGTACTATCTTGAATGCTATTTGATGTAGAAATGTCTCACCTGGATTATTAGTTTCATGTGATCTTATAATTGACCTCAAAATATATCCAGGTCATTGTGACATATTTCATGGTTCAGTGATTTTGCCTATTATCTCGAATACTATTTGATGAAGAAACATCATACCTGGATTATTTATTCCATGTGACCCCATGATTGACGTTGAATTATATCTAGGTCACTGTGACCTATATTTCATGGATTGGTTCAGTGATTTGGCCTGTTATCTTGAACACTATTTGATGGAGAAATGTCTCACATGGATTATGAGTTCTGTGTGATCAGATGATTTACCTCAAAGTATATCTAGGTCATTTTGACCTATATTTCATGGGTCAGTGATTTTGCTTATTATCTTGAATACTATTTTGATGGAGAAATGTTAAACCTGGGATATTACTTCAATGTAACCAGATGACTGACCACAAAATACATACAGGTCAATGTGACCTATATTTCATGATTCAGTGACTTAGTGAGTCTGCCAAATATTTTGAATACTATTTTCTGGAGAAACTTCAATCATGAATTATAAGTTTCATGTGACCGGATGATTGACATAGAAATATATCTAGGTCAGTGTGACCTATTTTCATGGTTCAATGATTTTGCCTTATATTTCAGACACAATTTGATTCTGAAATGTAATATCTGGAATAAATGTTCAATGTGACCGGATCATTGACCTCAAAATATATCTAGCTGAGTGTGACCTATATTTCATGGTTCAGTAGTTTTACCTTATATCCTGAAGGCATGAAACAGGTGAGCTATGCTGCCATGCGACAGCAGGGCTCTCGTTACTGTACCAGTTAGCAGATCACTTTTAAAATTTTGGATGTTGGCTATCAAAACCAGCTGTCGGTAAAGATTGCCTTTCTTTTAATTCCAAAATTGGATAGATATACTAGGAGCTGCTAATCTGGGGCAATGTGTACAGCTGAGTATACATGCACAAACAAAAAGACATTTTCGTGTCACACATGAGCCTTATCCCAACATAGCAGAAGGCACATTAGAGTTCTGGAGAAGGAGTAACAAGATTACTTCTGGCATTAAAATATGTTGTGGGTACGTGTTAGAATTGCCTTGTTGAGGCTTTTCCAACAGATACCAGAAATGCCGGGTTAACACCAGTCTTGAGGAAAGTTTATCTAAATATCTAGGTTTTCCTCCTTATCTAGAGCTGTGGTGCAGTTCAGTTTCACATCAGGCTTTTGTAACAGTTTACTTAGCATTTAGTCTGAGAGACATTTAGACCTCTAAGCCCACCTTAGCATAAGACTGATGTCCACACCAAGGCCCAGTTGTCTGATTCTCAGTAGACATGTATCTGTTCTTTAACCACTGACTAGACAAAATGGGTCTAGAGCTCTAAAGGAAGTTAAATGGGCTGGAAACAAATAACATTGTTTTGTTTGTTTGATTTGAAGTTTAACATCCCCATCAACACTGTAAAGGTCATTTTGGAGATGTTGCTTCCAATTTTGTGGGACTTTAATCGGATATTGAGATGAAATGACACCTCAAGCCCTGCTGCCCAATGAAACCAATAGGGTTTATAAGCATGGACGGACTGACTCGCACCGCATTGCCTGGGCAGGCTTAGATCCTTTAAGAGGTTTTCCAGTACTAACTTGTGTGCGAGTCAGTTTCAGCTCTGTGGGAAGCATCATGCAGCCCATCTTCAAGCCCCGATGGGCGGGGGCTAAAATAACATTGTGGGTTGTCCTATCTACATCTCCAACAGATCACTATTTACCATTGTTCTGATGATCACGACAACCCCTATCTTTTGAAAACAGTGTAGATCCAGATCAGATGGCTTCTGAATAAGGCAACTGATCAGGATCGAAATGTTTGTTATTCAGTTTGTGAACTGGACAAATACATTATACATTGTGTATTCTGCAATTTATTTGGTTAATAGACAGAAATGGGTGTGGCGAGATTAATTCATTCAGCAGGACAATGGTTAATTGTTGTGGACCTTGGAGTTTTACTATGTCAGTTTGTCCTATAAAAATGTTCGCTTTCCATATGCATGATTGGCCATGATATGATGCATAGATAAACCTGCGCAAAAAAAAGAGGGCCCACAGGGCCCTGAATCGCTCACCTGAGTATCAGTGTCTCTATTACATTCTTGGCCCTAGTGCTATAATTTGAACAATCTTGGTAGCGGTCCACTAGATGAAGCTTCATACCAAATATCAAAGACCTGTGCCTTCTGGATTCAGACAAGAAGATTTTTAAAGGTTTTCCCTATATAAGCCTATGTAAAACCAGTTAGCCATGGCATGGGGGCATTTTTTGGCACCAGGGCTATAATTTGAACAATCTCAGTAGAGGTCCACTAGATGAAGTTCCACGCCAAACATCAAAGACCTGGGCCTTCTGGTTTCAGTCAAGAAGATTTTAAAAAGTTTTTTTTTCCTATATAAGCCTATGTAAAACTAGTGTGTCCTGGCACAGGGACATTATTGGCCCCAAGGCTATTATTTAAACAATCTTGATAGAGGTCCATTAGATGAAGCCTCATGCCAAATATCAAAGACATGGGCCTTCTGGTTTCAGACAAGAAGATTTTTAAAGGTTATCCCTGAAAACGCCAATGTGAAATCAGTGGGCCCCCGGCGCTGGGGCATTTTTGGCCCCAGAACTATATTTTGAACAATCTTGGTAGAGTTCCACTAGATGAAGCCAAATATCAAAGACCTGGGCCTTCTTGTTTCAGACAAAATTTTTTTTGAAGGTTTTCCCTATATATACGCCTATGTGAACCCAACAAGCCCCCACGCGGACTATATTTTGAACAATCTTGGTAGAGTTCCACTAGATGAAGCTTCATACCAAATACCAAAGACCTGGGCCTTCTTGTTGCAGACAAGAAGATTTTTAAAGGTTTTCCATATATAAGTCTATGAAAAACTGGTGGGACCCAGCACCGGGGCATTTATGGCCCCAGGGCTATAATTTGATCAATCTTGGTAGAGGTCCACGAGATGAAGCTTCATACCAAATACCAAAGACCTGGGCCTTCTGGTTTCAGACAAGAAGATTTTTAAAGGTTTTCCCTATATAAGTCTATGTAAAACTGGTGGGCCCTGGCGCGGGGGCATTTATGGCCCTAGGGCTATAATTTGAACAATATTGGTAGAGGGCCACTAGTGGAAGCTTCATACCAAATATTAAAGACCTGGGTCTTCTTGTTTCAGACAAGAAGATTTTTAAAGGTTTTCCCCATATACGCCTATGTGAAACCAGTGGGCCCTGGCGCGGGGGCATTTTTGGCCCCAGGACTTTATTTTGAACAATCTTGGTAGAGGTCCACTAGATGAAGCTTCATACCAAATATCAACGACTTGGGCCTTCTGGTTTCAGCCAAGAAGATTTTCAAATGTTTTCCCTATATAAGTCTACAAAAACTGGTGGGCCCTGACGCAGGGGCATTTTTGGCCCCAGGGCTATAATTTGAACAATCTTTGTAGAGGTTCACTAGATGAAGCTTCATACCAAATATCAAAGACCTGGACCATGTGGTTTCAGAGAAGATTATCAAAATTTTGAGTAAAAAAAAATCTATTTTTAGCTTCTGTGACCTAGATGTGCAACGGACTGGAACGATTTGAACAACTTTGAAAGGGGACAACCTAAAGATCATTCCTGTGAAGTTTGGTCAAAATACGATCAGTGGTTTAGGAGGTGATGTTTTTTGAAGAAATTGTTTAGGGATGGACCGATGGATGCACGCACTCACAGACACATGACGGACAAAAAGTGACTACGTGACAGGTGAGCTAAAAATACACGGGTTTTACTTTTTCCCCATACGAAAGTCTATGAGACCAAATTTGACCTTGGCCTAAAATAGGTCAAGGACATTCAGGAGTCATCATCTGAATAAATTTTGATGGGCCCCCGAGTCCCCAATGCCACATACCAAGTTACATGATAATCGGCCCACTGGTTCCAGAGAAGGAAGATTTCTGAAGGGTTTTTACCTTATATGGGCATGACGGCCATATTGGTCATGTGACCAAATTCATATTGATTAATTGTCATTTCCTTGTTCTTAAAAACTTTCATATGAAATTTCGTTACAAAGGGCTATGTAGTTTCTGAGAAAATTAACCAGAAGGTAATCAGGGACGCGGACGCCCGCACGGACATCGCTATTGTAATGGACGGAATTTTTCCTTGAAAAACCTGCCCATTAAGTTTTAATTCTCATATCTGAATGACCTTGAACAACGGTCAAAGAATGACCTTGACCTTGAACACTCATGTAGTTTCATTCACCCATTTAGCTTACTGCATCTACTAATTTTTAGATCACAGTCTGCAATAGTTTCCAAAAAATACACGGTTTTGACTTTTCCCCATACAAAAGTCTATGCGACCAAATTTGACCTTGGCCTAAAATTGGTCAAGGTCATCCAAGGGTCATCATTTGAACAAAATATGATGGAACCGAGTCCCTAATGCTACATACCAAGTTTCAGGCCAATGGGCCCACTGGTTTCAGAGAAAAAGATTTTTGAAGGGTTTTTACCTTATATGGGCATGGTCGCCATCTTGGTCATGTGACCTGGACCCGGTGAACAAACTTTCGTTCCCCCATCCCATGGATGCTCCATATGAAATATCACTCTAATTAGCCTTGGGGTTTCAGAGGATATGTTTGAAAATGTTGACAGACGACAGACAGACAACCGAGCCTTACCATACTAAGTCAAACCTGTCTTAAAGACAACCTGTGAACAAAGACCACCTGTCTACAAAGACCACTTCCAATTCCTCCCATCCAATTAGACTATATAATGCACCTGTCAACAGAGACCACCTGTGCACTAGGACCAGAGGACAGTCAAAATCTTTCCCAAATGCATATTTTTACCCTGAACAAAGACCACTTTGTGCTTTGAACAGCATTGACCGAAGTTTTAATTGAACAATTAATTGTTTGTGGACATCCTTTAATGAGCCAAATTAATTTCTTTAGTGATTCATTATTAAAACCCTTTAGGGGATTTAATCAGTGAATCATTCAGGTGTAACTGGGATTATCCAATACATATCTGCATAAATGCTGTGAAGTAATCCTTGTCTCCTAAAGACGTTGAAGAGCAATTGATGGAAAACTGACCCTCTGAATAAAGACCACATGTGGACCAAGCCCATATTTCTTCTTTCCCTTGAGTGGTCTTTGTAGACAGGTTAGTCTGTATAAAGTCACCTATGAGCCTTCGGCTCAGGTGAGCTAAAAACTCAGGAATTTCCGCTAACAATGGCCTCGGTCACAGGCAAAACAGTAAATATTTGTTTGCATTAAGAAGATTAATAAGGCTTCACAATATTCTAGAAATGATATGTATCAGAAGATAGACAGTCCAAATCATTGGAACAGCTGGTAATATCACAAATATGCTTTAATAGGTTTTAATATTTGTTTATCTATTACCTTTAAGCGGAAGCTACAATTAGCTGTGGATTAAAACAGATACATGTATATCCATTTGTTTTTGAGAAATATTGGAAAATATTTGTTCTGATTGACATCTGTACAGGATAATTAGACTAGCCCTGGCGGGCTCGTCAAATTATCCTGTACAGATATCACTCAGTACAAATCTTTCCAAATATTTCACAAAAACAATGGATATATCTATTACTTAGCAGGTTCCATGGTAAAGACCAACTGATGGGATAATCACAGTACTTGAAGCCATTATATAAAAAATTATATTAAATAACCTGTCCATAAATGTTTATAAAGTAAAACATACAATAAATTTGCAATAACCCATTTTCATCAATCTAGTTTGCTGGCTGTCAATAGCAAAATCGCTATTGACAGCCGGCTGGCAATAGCGAATTCGCTATTGACAGCCGTCTGACAATGGCAAATTCGCTATCGACAGCCGGCTGTCAGTAGCGATCGCCATCCTTTTTTTATCAATACAGCTTGAAAATCAGGGGCTGACAAATCCATTGCCCGGCCGCCCGGGACAAGTCCGAAATCGCGCCGGGCAGGTGCACTTTGACCTTTCGACGCCTGGTCGGGCAAGTGCAAAAAATCTTCTACAACTGCCAGTCTTGTGAGTCCTTAAATACGGTAAAACTAGACCAGTAAGTAAATCATAATAATTCCCGCTTTGTCGGCAATTCAGAGACAAAATCATCTATGTTTTTATAACGGTTCAATTATGACACTATTGTTAATCCCTGTCATATAATTACCAATTAAACATGATTGCCCGGCGGTGCGTGTCTTTCATTTTTGGTGTAGTGTGTACCACCAGCGCTATTGATAAGCGTGACAAGGTGTGAAAATAAGATCAAGTTATGTCTCTAATTTTCGTTTATCCCTGCCATAAAATTTAATTCACAATCAATGTGAAAATGATTTAATACTAGCTCCTAAGACGATTTGCTACATCTTACGGTAGTAAAACGGACTATTTTACTATCTCGTGAATGGTTATGTTTTGGCGCCAAATAGCAGACGCTGGCGGAAAAAGTCGAATGTTTTAATGTTGGTAACCGTGGATTAGTCGCGCCTCTATCCACAGCCGTTTAGCTATCGAGAATTTTTTTTACCGGTTCCAAACATTTTTTTATGAAAGAGACAAGCCCCATTAATAAAAACAATGACGTTAAACACGTGTGGGGTTGCTGGGGTCGGACGACGTCATTTACCGATCGCATGCAGAAAAATGGGAGTTGTGGTTTGTGGACGACGATTTAGATGGCGGAAATAATGATCACATTGAACTTGCTTGTAGGGTGGGTGTGAAAGTTTGGGTTCGTTTTGGATGGAGGGTGTCCTCATCTTATGGTTGGATCATTAAATTGCAAGCTAAATAAACTGCATTCTTTTAATCTTTTATCGCGCTACTCTGACACTTCTGATCTTTTGAGTAGATCTATATCGGCTGCAGCTCGTGTTTATCATGCTTGTCAATATAACTGTATCTTAAATTACTAATCGGTTAAGGTATTATGCCAGCATTTAACTTGAAAAAGTACCGCTATTGACTGTGACAACAAAAGTGTTTTGCTTGAAACTTGACAGAAACCTCGGATTATATTTATAAATGTTGGTCGTCATCATCGTCACCATTACCCCCACACACACACACACGCGCGTGCAACGAGCCCCACTTTGAGTTCCAAAATCCTGGGCAAGTAGGATTTTGAGCTGGGCAAGTGCAAAAATATTTTACTTGCCCGGTGGGCAAGTGGAAAATTTTTGGATTTGTCAGGCCCTGAAAATGTGCACATTAAAAACTGGAAATCACCTAGTATTTCACTGGAATTCGGAGTAAAAGCCCAAGGCTTATTGACCAAAACTTACCAGTTCAATCTTTCTAAAAACTCAGCGCATACTCGATATTTTACGGAGTGTTTGGTGGTGGGGGGTGTCCTCATTCGGAATGTTTCAATGAAAAATTCACAGAGTGTTTTAGAGTACTTTGAAAATTGCATTCAGAGTGAAAAAGTAAAACGGCTGTTATGCGTGACCTTTACTGTATTGGCGAAGGTGCACCATCAACTAATCATTGATTCAACTTGCTCAAGTTTTCCTCATTATGATCAAAAACATAGATTGTGGGCACAAGTCAGTACCACTTAATTGAGGCAGTTCCTGCCAACACAATCTATGTTTAAAGCAGAACTCAGAAAAATGTCAAAATTTATGACGAATCCGGGACGTTTCGGTCCTGAGTCGTTTCGGCCTGGTCGTTTCGGCCTGGGTCGTTTCGGCCCAAATTTGGACCTGGGTCGTTTCGGCCTATTTCGGTGGGTCGTTTCGGCCTGGGTCGTTTCCGTCCGATTTTATTAGATAGCATTTTGTTCTGTGTAAAACATATTGAATAGTAATTATTATTTAAATTGGGAATATTATTTCAACGACCTGTCACGTTAGCCATGGTTATGATAGCCCAAATAAAGTGTTTTAAAAGTTCTATCCATAGCCATATTTCCAGATAGCACCAACCAGGAGATGTGACTAGGACTTCATTCTTGTCTGAGAATGATCAGTTTTTACAGTAAAATTCCGCTATTAAGATTTCTGCTATAATTCTAGACTTCTAAAAAGTGGTCTTATTAGCCGGGTGGTCTCTTATAATGGAATTGGTGAAAAAATATTGCTGGCAAGACTGATTTAAATACTTTTTATGTGCACTGTGCCTATTTTATTGCTGTCTTTAACTTTACTGTTCTTTTCCTCATTATATGTAATCAAAGGCAATATTACACCAATAAAAATCACATTAATGATAACAATTGTTCCACAATAATCTTCTTTCTGAAGAACACAGAGCTGCACATTACCAAAATTATTAAAACTTTTTATTCACCTAGCATAAAAAAATCTTGTCAAAACAACACACTGATTAGTACAGGTAAACCCGTCTTTTTCACACCTTTTGGGAAATGTGTGAACATTACCAAGATCTGTTGTAATGATGAGGAATCCAGCAAAAAAATATATTGACTAATGGTCTGAGAGATACAATTAACTTGACTTGGCTAAAAAGTGGTCTCAATAAAGAACAGTAATGGTAGATTCGGTCTTTTGAAAGCAGTCTTAATACTGAATAGCGGGGTGGTCTTAATTATATAAGAAATAATTTGGGTATGGCGAAAACCGGTCTTAATAGCGGAGTGGTCCTAATATAGGAGTGGTCTTTAACCGGAATTCTACTGTACTAGTATCAATGACAGGCACATTTTGAGAACAGCATGCGAAATATTTGCTAAATGTAGCTTCAATATTTTATATGATCAGCCTGCATTTGTCGTTGTGATACCTTTAAAGACTTAATAACCTAATTATAAGTCTGTTCATTGTGATCAGAGTCTACACAATTTGAAAAAGCCCCCTGTTTTCTGAGCTATTAAAAACTGAACGATGTTATTATTTTATATGATCAGCCTGTATCTGTCGTTGTGACACCTTCAAAGACTTAATAACCTATAAATCTGTTTATTGTGATCAGAGTCTACACAGTTTGAAAAGCCCTCTGTTTTCTGAGCTATTAAAAACTGAACGAGCGAAGATAGCAAACACATAGGCTGATCTCCGAATCTACGCGGCTCGAAAAAGCACTCTGTTTTCTGACCTATTAAAGGCTTAAATCGAGCGACGATAGCAAAAGCACAGGCCGATCTTCGACAAACAAAATATATATATATGTAAATAAAGTGACAGAAAAAATCAGGCCGAAACGACCCACCAATTTGGCCGAAACGACCCACCCATGAAATTGGGCCGAAACGACCCAGGCCGAAACGACCCGGCCGAAACGACTCAGGACCGAAACGACCCAGGGACCGAAACGACTCAGGACCGAAACGTCCCGCGACCTTTATGACCATGAAAGAATTACAGTAAGCTGCATTGAATCAGAATTGTTTACTGGTGACACATCCTTAGACAATGCTTCACCAGGACATATTATCCTAACAGAATCATCTATACTCACCATATTTAACATTATTCCATACTGACATTATTTTATTCTTCACTTTGTCACTTTGATCAGCCTCTTCTGAACCCAATACAAAATTTGGGGAAGCCTGATGGTGTCGGAAATGTTTTCTATTTTGAAAATTAATACCTTTTGGTTTAAAAATATGTTTGCTTGGAGATTTGCTTTTAACCAGATCTTTAAGTTGTGGTTCACTTTTCCTTGTCATAAAATTATCATTCTTTTGTGGACATGAACATGGCTGGCTCTGGGTACAGACTTTGCTACACTCGCTACAAATATTAACAGGTTTCTGTGATGCAACATCTTTATAATCAGGAGGACTCTGTTTAGCAGCAATATCTTTATAATCTGGTGGAAGTGACCATGGACTATATAAATCATCATTTTCAATACTGTCTAGTGGCAAACTAGAAAAATTTGGAAGGCTAGTATAGTTTCTGTCACCTTCAAGTTCTGAATCTAGGTTTGCAGAGCTAATAAAAAATATGTCATCATCACTGTCATCAAGGCCATCATCACTTATTTCTTCTGAGAAGCCATTATGGTTCTTGTGGACAAAGGGACTTTCCAATCCTGAATGACTTTGCAGCTGAGAAATATCTGTCTGTTCAGGATCGTATTTTCTCACATTTTCAAATTTTGTTTTCACACCAGAACACTGTAGCGTTTCATGAGCCAGTTCACTCCATGAGTTTAATGATCGTACATCCTCTCGGCACTTAATGTGCCCATCCTCTTCACTATCGGCCATTATTAGTCACAAAAATGTTCAGTATTTTTGTTTCTTTCGTGTTCCGCATCCACCATCTTGTCCATTCCTGTCACATGATCAATATACGCTGTTTGTACGAATGTCGTGTCAAGACATCGAATTACCGGAATCGAGAAAATTCATCGACAAGACAACTCATCGACACGGTTTTGGGGGACAATTCATCTACACAATTGAGTGTGTGTGTGTTTGAGTTTTACGTTCCACCAACAGCTAAGGTCATACGGAGACGGGACCTCGGTTTAAAGACTCATCCGAAAGTCTGGAGATCCTGCGATCCCTGGTTTACAAGGCGAGCAGCGTAACCACTACACCAAGGAGGCTTCTCGACACAATTGAAGACAACTCATCGACACCTTTTGAAGACGATTCACCGACACATTTGTTTGAAAGTATTTGACATTCATAGGTAATTAAGGGTAATTATGGATAAGTAGTTGTTGATTCGTCATGCGTCTGTACTGCGCCAGGTCGATCCCTGGAATACATTGAAATACAGGTCTTCTAATACGGGATACAGTACATACTTGGAAGTGATCATCCATAAATAAAACGAAGAAATTTAACTATAATTAAGTTCATTAATTTTCTTAAAAAATATTTAATATTTTTAACTAACGAGCAATAGAGTAAACGAACAAACGAACAAATACACATGTAGGATAACAAATTGAGTAATATGATAATCGTTATGTTTGTAACTTTATGGCACACGCCGATTAACAAAATAGTTTGAGTAATGACGTAATTGATTGTTTGTCCATTTTTTATATTAACTGGCACGTGTCATCAAAATAAGTATAAAAATAAATAAATAAATAAAAGAAAGAAAGAATACGATAATGTATAAGAATGAACGAAAGAAACAAAACATATTATGTCTAAGAATGAATGAAAGAAAGAAAAGTAGGTTGCCAGACAGACAAACAGACACACAGATAGACAGACAGTTTAAAAACGCATAAAAAGACTCACCAGTATTATACATACATACATACATACATATGTACGTGCGTACGGACGGACGGGTGGGCGGGCGAACAGACAGAGAGTTTAAAAACTCATATAAAAGCTTACCAGTATTACACGTTCCACATTATAATGTGTCGATGAGTTGTCTTCAAAAAGTGTCGATGAGTTGTCTTCAATTGTGCCGATGAATTGTCTCCAAAAACCGTGTCGATGAGTTGTCTTGTCGATGAATTGTCTTGTTCCCAAATTACCCCAAAACCACCCCAACTGGCCAACGAATCATAATCTGTGGTTAGTCTATTAAGCGAGCTTTGAGGTTAGGTTATCGCAGCCAATTGGCTGGATTTTTTGCGCATTTACGTTGCGCAGCTTATTTAAAAACGAAATCCTCTGTAGCTATGCGGCGAATGTTTATACACACGTAAACCTATGTTATGCCAGGTCTACATCTAATCGTTGAGTAACTTCTGTCACATCTTTGACCATTATGTTACTTCTGCGGGAAAGAAAAGAAAAAGCAATGAGAAATTTAGGACAGCAAGGAAGAATAGTTATAGGAAAGAAAGAAGGATAGAAAAAGTTTCCAGGCTGCCTTTTCATCACTTCAAGTGAACCAATCCGGCTACCGTAGCGGCCCCTGGGTATGATCGCCCAACCGGCATAGCTCCAGCTATCATTAGGTTTTACTTTCAGCCTGGCCCTAACAGTGCTTAAAAGGTAAGAGTGGAAAACTCCCGCTTGAAGGATACCAAGTCGGGAGCTTCAGCAATAGATGCTGGCAGAGAATTCCAAATAGGGATAGTACGGGGTAAGAAACTGTACTTGTAGGCATCAGTTCTGGATGATATTTGTCGTATACAAATACATTTAGTCTCTTCGTGTGACTTGATCTGGTCCTTGCAGATGCTGATATTTCGGTATCGGTTAGTAACGTATCTGGCGAAGCGGCGCTGTACCATTTCTATGTTCCTCTTCCCTTGGTCTGTATGTGGACTCCATACTGAAGCACAATACTCGACGCTCGGTCGCACCAGTGTGAAGTAGGCTGAGGCTTTTGTCTCTCTGTTACTCACTCTGAGATTTCTTTCCAGGAAGCCAATCATGCTGTTGCCTTTCTTCGCAATCCGGTCGATGTGTTGGTTCCAGGAAAGATTGGATGAAATATCTACACCTAGATACTTTGACTGTGTTTCTTCCTCTAACTTCTTTCCCTTCAGACTGTAGTTAAAGAGGACTGGTGATCTTGATCGGGTGATACGTAGGGCGCTACACTTATCAGGATGGAGGAGCATGCCCCAGGTTTCCTCCCATTTTGCCAGTTCCTTCAAGTCTTCCTGGAGTTGTCGGGAATCATCAGTTGATTTCACAGTCCTATATATGATGCAATCGACTGCAAAATGTCTGGTATTAGAAGTGTCCCCCGCTTTCGACTGACACCTTGTCTGAAGTGGCTCCGTCGACGACGACCTGTTGATTTCTGTTGTTAAGGAATGATCTGATCCAGTTGTAGGTGGGTCCTCTGATGCCATAGTGGTGTATCTTTGCCAACAGCCGTTGATGAGGCACTCGGTCAAAGGCCTTGGAAAAGTCCAGAATGATCATATCTGTCTGCCTTTCTCCGTTCAAGGCCTCCCCGAGGTCATGTACAAGGATCACGAGTTGTGTTTCTCAGCTGCGACGTGATCGGAATCCATGCTGGCAATCCGTGAGTATATCGTGATTCTCTAGGTGTTTCGGGCTATTAGTTGTAATGATGTGCTCTTGGACTTTGCAACATAGGCTCGTCAGTGACACTGGGCGGTAGTTGCTGACCTTGAAACGGCCCCCCTTCTGGAAAATGGCTGACACGTTTGCAGATCGCCAATCATCTGGAACAGTGCCCGAGTCTAGGGACTTCTGGAAGATTTCTGTCAGTAGCGGAGATATCTCGTCTGCAAGTTCTTTCAGGATCCTTGCTAGAGTCATGTCAGGTCCACAGACTTTATTAGGGTTAATCTTCCTTAAAAGCTTTGCAACACCTTCTTCTGTAACCAAGATGTCTGGCAGTGATTCGCAAGGCTCTCCCGTTGGCTGTGGTATGTTGGAGGTATCTTCACGTGTAAATGTCGACGCGTACTGTTTATTGAGAAAATTGGCCTTGTCTTTGGGATCTGCATGCATCTTTCCTTTGTCTTTCAGTGGTGCAACTCCACAATTGTCCTCCTGAGAGATTTTATGAACGACCAGAATCTCTTCTGCTTCCCAGGGCTCTGTTCACTTTCGGGGTCCCCAATCTCGACCAGGTTTTCAACGTGTCTCCAGTATGCCCGCCTCTCTGCTTTCTGTACTCTAGCATGCATCAGCTGTTTGTAATTTGAAAACAGTTTAGGTCGTAGTACCAAAGCGTTAATCCAAAATCATTAGTCCATAGACAAAATGGCAAATATCAATGTTCAGATCAACAGACATGGACTCCAGAAGAGTGTAATCAGGCGTAAGCATTACTTGGTAAGCAAGCTTCGCCCACCATGCCCATCGACCCGAACGAAGAAAAGGTGTAAATGCCGAGGAGGGTATGTCCGAGATTTGGGAAGTCTTCCAATGGCTTTCCATTGGCAAACATATCAGAAATAATTCTGGAAATGGCCACATTGTACGGATCAACAATATCATGGTGCCTCCTTTAGAACTTCTTCTATAAGATACACTCTGATACAGTGTCTATAAATAAAGATAGGTACTTGACCCATGTAACAGCGTCAACCCAAACAACGGCATCAAAAGGAAACAACTCACAATATCGTAGGTACCAGTCCTACAGCGATGCCCTGAAAAACTCTTTTTTCTTAGAACTATTCCTCAGTGGAATAGTCTTCCCTCTTCTGCGGTGAATGTCAAGACCGCAGAAGTGTTCAAAGCCTGTACAGTGTGAGATTGAGACTCAGAGGTATGCGTGTTATTAAGATTGTAAATAGTTTTAAGGACTCATCCAGTGACGTTTTTAAGCTGAATTCTAAATTTAGCCACCCATTCAACTGAGGTAATCCAACTCAGTATAAAAGATAGATAGATAGAATTAATAGAGCTGCAAATAAAAATCAAAAATGAGTTCCTTTAAGAGCAATGAAAACATTCATAAGGAAGAAGATGGGTCATACTACGTAGTTTCGGCTAATAAAGCCTCATCAGTGACCCTGTAATGATCCGGCAAAGAAAGCCAGAGGAAACATACTGCAATTTTGCGAATTTCGAATAGGCAGTCGATACAAAGACTGATATAAATCAAAATGGGGTCAAAGTAATTAAAAACCTGTCTAGATTATGGGTCTAAACCAATAATTTATTTCTGATTTCTCAGAATATCCACGCTGATCTCAAAGGACCAAAATTAAAAAATAAACTGATTTGTTAAAAGCAATTGCTGCTTTGAAGTGGAATACTATAGTATCTCAAGAAAAGGAGAAGAGACAGTAGGCTCATACTTTTATACAAAGGTCTACAGAATGCTGCCAGCATTCCAACAGATGACCAAGTTCCCCAAGCTAGGCACTTCAGAAATCATCATTCATTGACTTTTCAAACTCTTATTGCAAGAACTGACATTTATAAAGAATCGTGCTTCCCTCGAACCATTAGAAATTGGAATTCCCATCCCGAATTCGATTCGATCATTTCTACAGCTGAAGGTGCTGAGCTAAGTTTACCTCTTTGGTGAGAGATAGGGACTAACTACCCATACCACAGATTTAGTCCCGCACTGCAAGCCCTAATCAAAAGATTGTAGGTCATGAAACCACTAAACACGCCATTCGTATAGAATACGGCGAAGACAGCCGAGTATCCCAAATGATAGTATATTCCGCTATCGACGTATCTGTTTTATTTTTTGAAACAATTAATCAACTGGCATTTTAACTTGAGTCATAAGTGTAAAAAATGCAAAATTATCTAAAGTTTATCAGTTTGCACTTTAATGTACTATATGCAGGACTGTCAGTGCCGTTTACTTTCTTAAAATTGGGCAGTAAAAACATAAGGGATAAATACAGAAAAAGAGGCAAAATTATATGCCGTTATTAAACACGTGTCTGATCAGTGTCTTCACTGTTAGCTTCCCAGCAGGCACGAGTCACTAGGGCAGCGCCAAATCAACGTCGGTGCATGACTTTACCCCCGATGTAGATCTCAATTCAGACAAACAAAATAACAGCGTTCATGCAAAATATCAATTGGACACAACCTTTGTGAGAGTCACTTTCTACTATTTTAATCCATGTATGCAGCACACGTCAACTTATTATGAGTTAAAGCAATTAACTTAACACATGTTTTATCTCGTTAAATTAATGGCCTGTAAAATTGCTCAAAGTCCGTACACCTAATCCATCGCCATTAAGAAATGGATGCGGCTCAATATCGTCGTTGTTTAAGCAAACAGTGAAAAAACCAGATCAGATGACACATTTGGCGGTCCAGATCAGACGCCAAGTTTGCAGTGTCTGATCATACCATTTTTGTTTCTATGACGTCACGATAAACAACATGGACGGCCTTTTGAAAACAGAAAGAAAATAAATGAAAAAAAGGGAAGATTAGGGTGAGTTTATGAGGCGCTTCCAGCGGAAAAAGTGTGAAAAAGAAAGTTATAATGAGGACATTGTGATTTATATTAATTTCATTGACTGACATATGCGGATTCGTTCGTTTATCCCAAGATTCGTTTTGACAGTTGCTGTGCGAAGATTAAAAAGGACTAAAAATACTTGTCAAATATATTAATAATATAAATAGGTACCTTATATTGACAATGTCAATATAAGGTACCTATTTATATTATTAATATATTTGACAAGTAGGTACCTTATATTGACAATGTCAATATAAGGTACCTATTTATATTATTAATATATTTGACAAGTATTTTGAGTTATTCACACAAATTATAAGCTGTAAAATGCCATCTGGACGACAGAAATATTGTTTCTATGCTGTAACAAACGGGAGAGAAGTAGGGGTATACACCAGCTGGACACAGGTAGGAGAATCTGTTTTGGGATTTGCACAGGCCAAATACAAAGGTTTCTGTACTTATAGTGAGGCTGCATCGGCTATGGTTGCAGCCGGTTATTCTGATTATAGTGTTTTGATGGAAACAATACTTACAGCAAATTTGAGTATGAACAAGACAAGGGGTACTAGTCGGAAAAAGAAATGGCCCTATTTAAAGATTGTGAGATTACTGAAACGCATGAAACTGCACATCAACTGCAAATTCCTACAGTCTACATTGATGGGAGCTGCATTAGAAATGGTTCATCATCTGCGCAGGCAGGATTTGGGGTATTCTTGCGTATCGAGCATCCGTGGAATTACAGTCAGTCATTGTCTGATGATACTGCAGTCACAAATAATAAAGCAGAGTTGGCAGCAGCAGTAAAGGCATTGCAAACAGCTCGAGACAATAATCTTGAACAGCTAGTTATGTGCTCTGATAGTAATTATGTAGTGCAGGGTATTACAGAGTGGATACATAAGTGGAGGGAGAATCAGTGGAATATAAAAATCAAAAATGAGTTCCTTTAAGAGCAATGAAAATATTCATAAGAAATAAGATGGGTCGTACTACGTAGTTTCGGCTAATAAAGCCCCATCAGTGACCCTGTAATGATCCGGCAAAGAAAGCCAGAGGAAACATACTGCATTTTGCAAATTTCGAATAGGCAATCGATACAAAGACTGATATAAATCAAATTGGGGACCAAAATATTAAAAACCTGTCTAGAATATGAGTCTAAACCAAAAATTATTTCTGATTTCTCAGAATATTCACGCTGACCTCAAAGGACCAAAAGTAAAATATAAACTACACTATGGTTGATGTACGGGGAGACGTTTTACGGCCGCCACACGGCACAACAGGAGGTGATGATGTTAAAAACTGCAGGAGGTGATGATGTTTAAAATAAAGAAATTTGGACTGAGTTATACAATCTTACACAGAGTGTGCAAATAAAAATCAAAAATGAGTTCCGTTGAGAGCAATGAAAACATTCATAAGAAAGAAAATGGGTCATACTACGTAGTTTCGGCTAATAAAGCCTCATCAGTGACCCTGTAATGATCCGACAAAGAAAGCCAGAGGAAACATACTGCAATTTTGCGAATTTCGAATAGGCAGTCGATTCAAAGACTGATATAAATCAAAATGGCGTCCAAATAATTAAAAGCCTGTCTAGAATAGGAGTCTAAAACAAAAAATTATTTCTGATTTCTCAGAATATTCACGCTGATCTCAAAGGACCAAAGTAAAATATAAACTGCACTATGGTTGATGTACGGGGAGACGTTTTACGGCCGCCACACGGCACAACACCGTGCAAACCCGGATCACATGGACGCATGTCCCAGGCCATTCTGGGATCGCGGGTAATGAGGAAGCGGATAAGTTGGCGTTGAAAGCGGCGAAGCAAGTTACAGAATTTGTCAATCAGGTCAGTATTCAATCAACAGAAAAGTCTAATAATGTTACTAGATCAGCTGATAGTTCTATAGTTAAACAGTCACAGCCAAGGGTAATAGTTATTCAGAAGCATGAAGTTCCTGTCTCAACTACAACAAAGACTGTAACAATAAATACAACACCAAAGAGGTTTGTTGCTAAAGACAGAAGTGAAACCCCAGTGCCTGGTTGTATGAACGGTGCATCGGTGAATATCAAGCGAAAAACTAGCCTTTCAGAAGCGAGTGAACAAGTGAAATCTAAAACAAATACAATTAGCAACACGAACTTAGATGCTTAACACACAATGAAGATAACGAATAATATTGAAACAGTATTACAAGCTAAGGAGGCTGAAATACATGAAATAAGACAAGAACAACAGGAACTTAAGAAGGACATCACTGGACAAATTGGTGAAATACAAGACAAGCAGCTAAATGTGGAAACATCAGTTTCCCCCCTCTCCAGGGACCTATCTGAAAGTATCAAAACATGTATTTCGAAAGTCGAGAATATGAAACAAATTTCATCCAGGACCCAAGAAACAAATGATGTACAAATTGAAATAAAGTCTATTCTTCAGAAGAAGATAGACACCCGATTTGACTCAGTAAAATCCTCAATACAGACATATGATGCCGCCTTAGCAACCGCGAGAACATGTGTGATGGAGTTCTCAGATGAATGCAATGTGGAATTCAAGACAATAGATGAAAAGAATAACGAGTTGCAAGAATCAGTATCTGAAATAAGAAACGACATTAAGAGAACAAGGAATTGCTTAACCGAGGTCAAGAAGTCTTTAACTACCTTGTCAGAGACACAGATTTTCACAGAACCAGTTAAATCAACAAAAGACCGAAAAGCAGAAGGAGTAAAAACAACATTAACAGAAAACAGATTCTCAGAACTTTCTGGTGAAAATGATGACGCAGAAGTAAGTATTACTACTACAGAGCAGGATAAGAGTACGGAATCAACTGACATGCAAGTACATGATAAGTCATATAGTACTGCATCAGGGGAAAGTTTAGGGAGTATTTTGCCAGACTTCTGAATCTGATCGTATATTAAAAACATTCACCAACAGTGGGACGACGGAACAACATAAACCACTCGCAAGAAAGGAATGGTATATTTGATTGGCGATTAAATTTCCGGACATGTGAATCCAGCCATTCTTGGAAAGTCAACAAATACTTATGTAAAGAAACTAAAAGCTCCCAAATTAGAAGACTTGCATGTAATGTCAAATCAAGTTAATGATGCTAAAGTAGTAATTATACATACCGGAATAAATAATCTAAGGGAAGGGAAACCAACAGATAATAGAGTCAGAACGCTTATTGAAGCTGTCAATTCCTTAAGAGAGGTCGCACCAGAGAGCAAAGTGGCTGTATCGAATGTTATTCCAGTTGGAGAACGTGAAATCGATATAGACCGTGTAATTTTCAGTGCCAAAGTGGAGAAGAGACAAACGGAAATAAATAAATGTGGCATTAGTTTCCTAGATCATGGGAACCTTTCTGAACGTGGTGTTCTGATACACAAATATTATCGACAGGACCAGCTACATCTGTCTGGGCAAGGGATTGCAGTCTTTGCAGAGAATCTCGAGAAAGAAATTAGACACATTCTCAAGAAAGACAATATACAAAACAATATAAGGATGTCAACCTCCACGCATCCTACATAACAGCATGGAATCAGAAGAGATAACAGGCGTGAGCAATATAGTAACAGGGTTAGGGAACAGGGACAAAGCGGAATGCATAACGCTAGCAATGGGCATTATGCTTATCGGCGCGATGTCACAACAGAAAATCAACGAGACAAGTACATTGGCGGGGATAGAAGCCCATATCGACCGATTAGACCACAAACTGGGCGTTTTTACAAATCATCAAATCCAGACTGCAGAGAAGATAACAGACAACGATATCGGAATAGTGATGATCGCTCGGAGAGATACAACAACAACGACAATCATTTGGAAGGAAGATCCTTCATTGCTAAAGAACAAGCTGGATTTCGGAAAAATCATCGAACTTCTGATCAAGTTTTTGTTCTTAAAACAATAATTGATAAGTACATGCACAAAAAGTGGTAAAGAAAATAAATTATATGTATGTTTTATTGATCTGAAAAAAGCTTTCGATGAAGTTTGGCATGATGCTTTGTTATTAAAATTACTAAAATCAGGCATAAATGGTTATATTTATCGGCTGGTCAAATCAATGTCTCAACACTCAATCTCTAGAGTGAAAAGTAAAAACACATTGACTGAACCTATAAGTATACCCCAAGGGGTACATCAAGGTAATGTTCTAAGCCCTCCTTTTATTTAACATTTTTATAAATGATATTAATTCTGAAATTTTAAGTGATAATTCACCCATTTTACATGATACGAGGGTTAGTCATTTGTTATATGCCGATGATTTAGTTTTACTTTCGCTGACGGAAGAAGGGCTCCAAAGAAACATAAATAAGGTTAAAGATTTTTGTATTAAATGGGGACTGGCCATCAGTTCAGATAAATCTAAGATAATGACGTTCTCTAAAACTGGCAGACTAGCTATAAAAACAAATTCCAGTTCAATATAGACAATGATGAGCTAGAACATGTTAAACAATACAAATATCTAGGAGTATTATTTTCTTACAATGGAAAGTTTTCTGCTGCTGAAAAAAACACTTAGCATGAAAGCCAACAGAGCTTTATTCTCTATTAAGCAAGGGATTTTTGACAAATCTATTAAACCGTCTTCCGTGCTGCATATATTTGGTGCATTAGTCAAACCTATAGCCTTGTACAATGCTGAGATATGGGGAGCTTACAAGTCTTGTAATAAGAGTAAAACTTTAGAAGACATGTTCGATATTTCTTTAAAAAGTAATTGTGAATTTGATAAAGTTAACATAAGGTTTGTAAATATGTTTTAGGTGTTAATTCCAAAGCTTGTAATTTTGCTGTCATAAGTGAGCTTGGACAATTTCCTATGTTAATTTCTATTCTGACAAGTTGCATTAACTTTCGGTTGCATACCATTCAGTCAAATAAAGTTTCTTTAATATCGAAAGCATACCAAGAGCAGATGAATGACTCCGGTGATAAATGTATGTGGTTGAAATTTATAAAGAATATATTGTTTGATTTAGGTTTTTCTCATGTTTGGACCAATCAGTCTACGTTTAATCCGTCGGCACTTCATTCAATTAAAACTAAGCTGAAAGAAAAATTTATTTCATTTTGGAAAAAACAAAAAACAAAAAAAAAAAAAAAACAAAAAAACAAAAAAAAACGATTGTCATCTGATGAAGATATGAAAAAATTAAGAACAAATAAGCTTATAAAAAAGAACTTTGAAATAGAACCATATTTAGAAATTTTGCAAGGAAAAAAAAAAACTCAGAAAATCTCTATCCTCGTTTAGAATTAGCACTCACAGGTTAAGGATTGAGCGTGGTAGATATTGTGGAGAAATACCTGAAGAAAGACTATGTCATTTTTGTAATATAATAGAAGATGAAATTCATTTCTTATGTGGTTGTAAAAGATACACAGAGTTACTTGACGGAAAATGTTTGATACCGTTAAAGATAGTAACTTAAGATATCCTAGCCTTGAGCATAAAGTTATTTTTACTACCTTAATGACAAGTAATGATTAAAGTGTAGTTAAAGCTGTGGCAAAATGTATAAATGAATGTGAAATTACATAAATAGAGGATATTTAAGTTTCTGAAGACTGGCAAGTGAAGGTATAAATTTTATATTTTCACTAGAAAATATAAAATATGCTTTATATGTCATTGATATTATGCTATATTTCATTCCATGAAAAAAAAAATTCTATCATGGGTCTCGAATCTCCAAACCAATTATTTACTCAACTTTTATCATCATTTATAATGCAATAACTTGTGTATGTGGATGGATGAAAGTGTGAGAATGTTAATGTTCATATATTCATATGCGATGTGATTTTGTATATTGCATGTCATTTGCCTTTTACCCACTTGCTGGGTATAACTGTGCAATTCAATAAATTCTATTCTATTCTAATGGTCCGTAAAAACACTCAAAGTCTGTACACCTAATTCATCGCCAGCAAGAAATGGATGCGGTTAAATTTCGTCGTTGTTTTAGCAAACAGTGTAGAGCCAGATCGGATGCCGCATTTTGCAGCTCAGATCAGACGCCAAGTTTTGCATCGTCTGATCATAATGGTCCGTTAAATAACTCAAAGTCCGTACACCTAATTCATCGCCAGCAAGAAATAGGTGCTGTTAAATTTCGTCGTTGTGTCGTTGTTTAAGCAAACAGTGTAGACTCAGATCAGATACCGCAGTTTTGCGGCCCAGATCAGACGCCACGTCTAGCAGCTTCTGATCATTTTGGGTCTACACTGATTGCCAGTGTCCCACAAATGGGACGCTAGGCATATATGGGTTAAATATCTGATCTGGATCTACACTGTTTGCCAATGTCCCACAAATGGGACTCTATGCATATATGGGTTTTTAAAAATAACCTTTGATCAAGATCTACACTGTTTGCACATGTCTCACCAATGGGACGCTATCCCACCAATGAGACGCTAATCATATATGATCTTCAATAAAATAAAGTCATGTTGTGTGCACTCATTAAAATCGCCTCAGTGAGGCGCTTATAATGAACACACGACATATATTCTTATCATTACTTGATACTAATTGCATTAATTTCTGACGACCCAAAGATAAGGCACCACTGCCCACAACATCCAGGACACAATCCGGGAATTTCCCGGACAAATCAACTTAAAAACGGACCCCTAAAATATTAAAAATGAAAAATATTTTTTAATAATCTTTTTTTTTTTTTTTTTTTTTTTCAGAATGGAGCTAAAAACATTATTTGATACATCGTGGACACAATCCGGGAATTTCCCGGACAAATCAACTTAAAAAACGGTCCCCTAAAATATTAAAAATGAAAAAAAAAAAAATCTTTAGAATGCAGTTAACAATTTTATTTGATACTAGTTTCTTTAATTTCTGATGACCCCAATACAGGGGACTTGTTCGCCCAATCTTGGAATATAGTAGTTGCATCTGGGACCCAAGCGGAGTGGTCCTAAATGAAGAAATTGAAAAAGTTCAGAATAGAGCTGCTAGATTTGTAACTGGAAATTATTGCTTTGAAACTGGGAGCATGACAGGAATTCTAGGAAAATTAAGATGGGAGTCTCTCAAGAAAAGGAGAAGAGACAGTAGGCTCATACTCTTATACAAAGGTCTAAAGGGTGCTGCCAGCATTCCAACAGATGACCTTGTTCCCCCAGCTAGGCATTGTAGAAAACACCATTCAATGACGTTTCAGACCCTTACTGCAAGAACGGATATTTATAAAGAATCGTTTTTCCCCCGAACCATTAGAGATTGGAATGCCCTTCCCGATTCTATTATTTTGACGGCTGAAGGTGCTGAGGATTGTGTAGCTAAGTTTACATCTTTGGTTAGAGCTAGGGACTAACTTCCCATATCACAGGTCCTGGTGTATGAATGTCATTTGACGTGTCACCAGTAACAATTCTGATTCTGATTCTGTGGAGATATTAGGGTTAACGCACCACTACCCCAAAATCCAGGTCACAATCTGGGAATTTCCTGGACAAATTAACTTCAGAAATGGACCCTTTAAATATTAAAAATGAAAAATTATTTTTAATAATCTTTTAGTATGGAGCTTAACATTTTATTTGATACTAATTTTATTAATTTCTGACCACCTGAAGTGGATATATTAGGGATAACGCACCACTACCCCTATTTCCCGGACATTTTCCGGACAATTGCCGGACATTTCCCGGACAATTCCTGTGTTGACACGAAGTTCGTGTTAGTAGAGCCATTTTGACATTTCACAGTAAAAATAAATAAACCAACAAAGAACAGCTGATAAATAAATAAAAGAAGACTATAGCAGAATAATATGACATGGCTTATGGTGGGCCTGCATCATCTGGGCAATATGCCAGCTGTGTGGATTTGACATATCGCTTTTACCAACAGAAGTCAGAAAATGTGAATATCTTGCATGGGTTTGAAGCAAAGTTTTATTTTTAGTCGGATCAAGTGCAACAGTATATCACAAACTCCTAGAAGCCTTTTCCTCTGACTGAGAGTGATAGCTCAGTGGTGAGTGCACTTGTCTCTGATGTAAGAGGTCCCAGGTTCGATCCCGGCAGTTGGACGGGTATAAAAGCCAAGGCCGGGCCGAGCCGCCGAGCCTACTGAAAATTTTATTTTTAGTCTCTAGATACAAGTTAGATATATATTTTGGCGCATGTGGGATTAATTTATTATAAATTAGATATGTTATAACTACAAGTAGTTTCACATACCTACATTGCTTATTTATCTTTTAATAACTGTTTTCCGAAATCCAGGGGTAGAAAAGCCCAGGCGGCGAAAGAGTATTGATAATTCCGAATTTCTTTCAAATTCATCGGTTAAATTACTTCTTTTTTGCCTTATGATATTTCAATTCGGTTAAACTTATTATTTGTTCGTGATAATATTAAATATACTCACCAGAATCACCTTAATTGATCGAATTTCTTATTTTATTTTTGTTTCTATTTTAAGAATAACCTTATTACAGGAAACGACCGAAAAAGGCCAAAAGGGAAGGCACACAGCGACCGAAATGATCCGAATCGAATGACGACCCATGTCAGACTGTTATCCCAGTGGACAACGTTTGTATATGCGACGTTGTTTTAATGATAGGTCAAAGACTTCAGGGTTTAACGACATTGATTCGACGTCGTTAAAACGGCACTGGGATACTTTGTAAGGGAACTAAACAATCTTTTCCAGCAAACTTTTTCAGAAAAAAAACTTAAAAAAAAATGTTCCCAGCAAGCACTCCACATTGAATCAACGTTGAAACAAACTTGATTCAACATTGTGTGTCTGCAGGGTTCTGTTTTCTGTTTACTGCCAGTAGGAGCTGTTTACTGGCTGATGATCAGGAGGATGCGGGTTTGATACCTGATGAGGTCGGCAGCATTATTTCGTGGAGATTGAACATGAAATATTTTCTTCAGTCATTCTCTCCCTTTCACTGATTCAAGAAGGGCAGTTGTCAGTTTTGGGCGAAAGAATGTGCACTAGGGCTGACTATCGATGCCAATTTTGACTATCGTGATAGTATTGCTATCGTGGAAACTACTATCACGATACTATCACTATCGTGGCATACTATCACGATACTATCGTGATACTATCGGGTACACTTATAAATGATTCATAGATGTTATATCACTCACATAAAATGGCTAAAAGTGACAGAACGAGTTAGGAAAATTCCAATGGCCTAAAATTGTATGTTTATTGTGCGTTTCAATATCAGCATTCATTCCCTCGGGGCTATTCCAGAAAAAACATCATGGGGAGACGGCTCTTTATATATATCCCCACCACCGCCTAAAATAGTTTGCTGCTTCCAGTATATATGCCTGTAAGTGATGGTTATCATAGCTTTAATACCTTTGCAGTGTTTGAGATTTTTTGCTTGTGGAAACTGACACATGCTGATCGTTCTTCGATTCTTTGATGTTTGCCGCCTGTGTTAAATTAATCTGTGGATTCAGTTAATTAGGTAACCCGATTATTACATAGTATTACGTAATCACAGCACGCTATTTTAGCACCTCTTTAAGGGCGACATGAATCTAACAAACTGCATTAAAACTTGAACTTACATATTTTTTATTTGAAGTTAGCATCAAAAGCTAGACTATCAAAATAGAAGTAAAGCAATTATCAAGTCGGTTTTTTCATTTAGCAATATGTACCAGCTTCCGGCCTCCATCGCCACAGCCGAGACATTGGACAGCTTCAAGGCAGGCCTGGCCAATCAGCACTAGATCTTCACGTTTTTTTTTTTATCGGTTTTAATTTGCACTTTGTTTGTCGCCTCACGACACCCTTGTACAGTCACAGTGCGTCGATGCTCCAGAGGGGCCCTGCACTTTTTGGGAAGAAGAAGAGTACAGGGCTCGACCTAGGCTCTCTGACTCTGTGGACATTTAGTCCTTGCACACAAGACAGCTAAGACAAGCAGCAATAATAAAACAAAGTTTTCATGTAATGAAATTTGGCCGTTTTGACATGTTATTTTTTCTGGAATATCCCTCTATTATAATACAAAGACAACCAAAAATAAAATCAGAAAGACCCACGAAAAATAAAAACACCAATTTGTCCCAGGTTGTCCAGTGTCCACCATCAAAACGTCCAGAATCACCTTAAGAAAGTACTTTATAGACGGAGACCTAAGGCCTCGCGCTGCACGTTTTTATTCCCATACAGTATGACGACAGGAAAATAAAACTTTGTCTGCTTAAATAGTCCCCCAAGAATTCAATCCCAATCGGTCCGGCCAGCCGACTGATGACATCATCATTGATGCATTTGTGCATACTTGCCGACTTATCTGAGTCTATCATGTACTCGCATGCACATTCTGTGCATTTTTCGAGAAATGCATTTCTAATGAGACCACAAAAGTGCGGTTTAATAGTCAGGTCCTTATGCGCAAAAAGAGTCACATATACAACAAGTTAAACTGCATTATACCGTCATTTATTACGCATTTATTTACCTATATGAATAAGTCAGAACACAGCAAAAACAAACATTTCTTCATACAAAAGATCAGCTTGTGCATCTTGCAAATGTCTTCGAAACTGAACAGGGAAATGGCGTTTGTCCCAGAAGTTATACTATGCAAGGATAGTACAAACAGCAAACATTTATATATGACTGCCCAGGCTGATCTGAGCCTTCACATGTCGCACAGGTTTCACTGTCATGTTTTCAAAAAGTTGCATGCAACAAACGCGTGATCAAACTATCATTGACGTTTTGTTATTGAAAAACGCGGGAAAATTTCTGACTGCCTCAACTGCACGTGCAAAAATGACGGCGGGAAATTCATCGCCGCGAGAAATTCACCACACGGCAAAAATCTATGATACACATGTGCGACCAGCGAAGATTCAGATCATCATGCACATATGTGAAGGCTTATCGGTCTGTCCTGATTGCAGCTGAATGGATATCCTAAGCAAAAATACTTGCGTAATTACACAACAGTACAGGTATATTTTCCAAGTATATTCAAGAAAAAAACAAAAACAATCGAAACTATCGATAGTCGAGTGAACTATCGGCGATAGCTATCGATAGTCCAAAGTACTATCGATGCATTGCTATCGAGGCAGTCCCTATCGCGATGCATCGAACTATCGATGCATCGTTACACCCCTAATGTGCACTATACTGGTTAACCGCTTACGTATAAGCCTGCTTTTGGAAAGTGTGGACAGGTAAAATTTATTATTCGGCAATACACGCCAAATGCGTTTAGTCTCCGCCGAGGCGTTATCTTTGTCTTTTGGCGAGTTATCTGCAGGTATGCAAATTGCATCGAATTTTGTTGCAACCCTTTCTTTTTAAAGTGACAGGCTGAGATCTAAAACAATTAGATGAGTCAATTAATGCACTAATCACTTACTGACTGAAGCATATTAATAAGCAATAATAATACAATAGGTAAGTATCAAAACATAATTAATATGTCTAAAACATGATTAAAAAATATGATGAGTTTCATAAAGCTCTATCTTTAGTTCCTACCATTCAGATAGTATAGACGGATCCAATGTTTTGACACGTGACCTTGTTTACCTGTCATTGCGCATGCGCAAAATTACTTTTCCTTCCGATAACGATCTTTCGTGGTTGGCAAAAAGCCCCTGGTTCCATTTAAACACATTGTAAATTGGTTTAATATTACGGGCATATTTTAGTTGACTGTCACAGAAAATCGATCGAATTACACTTTAAATGGGTAGATATATATATATTAGAGTTCATTCATGCATCTTCCGCATTTAGTCATTCGTTTTGCGCATTTTTATTACAAATAATTAAGACCGTCCCGCCTCGTTACCTGCATAAGTTTAACAGGTAATTATCATCAAAAACATCCTCAAATCTTCTAGAAACCAATAATTAATAGCTTAGAAATGTCTGTTATAAAAGTTTAAAGCTCAAATTTGTCGTTTCGAGTCCAAACAAAATACAAGTTTACAGAACATAACATCGCATTTACAATGGCGATAAACGGCCAAATACGTTTTTTGCCCACCACCGGTACGTGCCGGCAAATAGTATTATTGAGCGATGACGTAGTGTTTGGATGTGTCTATATCATTTATCTGACATTGCCGTCCGTTGCGGTTCATTACGATGTGGCCTACATAAAACCACCAAAAATACGGTTATTACAGATACTAAAAGGAATTGACTTGAATTATTACAACTTTTATAATAACTTTTAGAAAATACTTATTTGGGGTTGTCATATACATTTTTTCACACATTCATGTCTATTTCATTCAAATTCGATCAAAACGTACGAAAAAAAAACGCCTTGGCTTTTATACCCCTAAAAATTTACAAAAATGCAATAAATCACAAATTAGGACACCAAAAAGAACAAAAATTATGCAGAGTATCACATTTGATACAATTAACATTATCATATTAAAATTTACCACTAGCATTTCTTCTTCGGTTAGAATTCCGAAAAATTAAATCTTCGGATCGGCATTTTTTGGCTCGGCGGCTCGGCCCGGCCCGGCACGGCCTTGGCTTTTATACCCGACCCCGGCAGTGGCCATAAAATTTAGCTGTCCCAACGCACTCCATTGGCATCATTTGCAGGGATGAATGTAATAAGACTCACCGTCCTTCGGATCGGGACATTAACTGGCGGTCCCATGTGCAGGGAGAGTCATGCCCTATGCAGGTTAAAGACCCCTACCGTAATTACATGATGACTGTGTAGGCTTTCATTCTGCAAAACCTGGTATCATTATGTATGTAATGTACACTTGCGAGTAATGGTCAGATGTGACCGATCGCAGTATAAGTAAAATGAAAGAGAAAGAACAAGTAACACATTTAGCGGTTGCTAGGAAGCCCAAAAAACACCAAATGTCAGACCGAAAAATGCAGGAAAACGCCGAAAAACACCAAAAATTTAATTTGAACAGGGGTGGAGTAGAGAGGAGCCTCTTGACATTTGGATGTTATAGCTCGCCGAAAACTGGGTCCTTCGAATTACCCGAAACCACACCAAAATAAACCACTTTAAAAATAATGTACAATATAGATATAGTTACTAACATATTTTGAAGTATTTTAATGCATATAGGTCTGTTTTCCCACTAATATTGATGTGGTTTGTTGCTCAAATTATTGCTGACTTCATTGTTTGTTGCTTATATTATTGCAAACTTAATCTGCATATTGTATTCGGCATTATACTGTATAATAAAAGTATGCAATCGACATGTCACGCTTTCCCCCCGCCCATCGGGCCTCGGAGAAATAGATTGAGCTGCATGGTGCTTCCATGCAGAGCTGAATCGGACCACACACGAGGAATCCGGGACGTTTCGGCCCTGCATCGTTCCGGCCGGGTCGTTTCTGTCTAAATTTGGACCTGGGTCGTTTCGGCCTATTTCGGTGGGTCGTTTCGGCCTAGGTCGTTTCGGCCCGGTTTTTATTTGATAGCATTTTTTCTATATAAAACATTATTATTTAAAATTTGGAATATTATTTAAATGCCCTGTCACGTTAGCAAAATCAGCCGGCAAAATTACATACATACATACATACATACATACATACGTACATTTATCCCCCCCACCCCCCCCCCATCGGGGCTTGAAGAAATAGATGGGCTGCATGATGCTTCCATGCAGAGCTGAAAAAGACCGCACAAGAATACTCGCTTAGAGGATCCAGGCAGAGCGATGCAAGTTAGCCAGCCCATGTTTATAAACCCTATTGGTTTCATTCGTTGAAGGGCTTGCGATGTCAATTCATCTCAATGTCGGATAAAAATCCCGCAAAATTGGAAGCAACGTCTCCAAAATGACCTATACAGTGTTGACGGGGACGTTAAACCTCAAATTAAACAAACAAATCGCCCTCGCCCATCAGGGCTTGGAGAATAGATTGGACTGCATCACAGCATGATGCTTCCACGCAGGGTTGAAACCGACCGCACATGAGTACACATAAATAAAGAATAAAAATAAAAATAAATAAATAAAAATTATATTAAATAATAATTAAAGTACCTGTGCCACAAAGGCGATGCTGCCACCAGTCACACACGTCAAGGCATGGCGTCGGCCATTTACTTCCTTGTCACATTGAGGTGCACAATTCAGACATTTTGAAATTTACTTCGACCATCTATATAAGCAATTTCAAAGATAAGTGAGTGGGTGTTGTCTCGGAGCACCTTATATACATTGGTTGCCGACATTAAAAAGACTTCAGTTTTAAAGCATATCATTTATAGCATATTTGTTTTTTTATTTTTTATTTTTTATTTTTTTTTTGTAAATTAACAGAACCGCCATTCCCCAACGAACTCAAAGGGCTGCTAATTAAAGACGCTCGCATTTAACGTTTGTTTTCAAACTGTTACACCGCCACATATTTGATCACTTATACACCTGTGGACACAAAAGCGTTCAAACTTTGATGAGCTTCATTTCATTCTGACTTGAAACATCATTCAATATATCCTAACATCCTATCAACAGAAATAAATTCAAAACACCAGGTGGTGTACATTTCATTGCTGACTCCTGCATTGTCCAATCAAAATACATCTCGAATGTCAATCAGATATTGTTTTCCAAAATGAGACCAATCAATGGCTTGATCTAGTTTTAAAATTCTTTGATGAATGACATTTGCTTGTCAAAACTAACTTGATGCAAAGAGATTCATTGAAAGTTATTTCATAGGAGTTTGAACGCTTTTGTGTCCACATGTGTATACAAAAATAAGGGGATTAGCTTACTCCATCAAAAGTGATTAACAGGTGATTGATTAACAGGCCATTATCATGTGATGAAATATTTTACTTCTTAAAAAGCCAAGAACTTTAAAGTCTGTAAATAAATAGATAAATAAATAATTAATTAATAAATATATAACAATTGGGGTGTCATGATGGCTGCAGAAGGTTCATAGTTTTGAAGACCATGATTAGACTGCACACTACTCTTGTGCAGGATTGTCTTAGTCTTTCTTTATCGGATAATGACAAAATTACATAGGCATATTTTCGTCATGTTGTATGTCGCTGTGTCTGCAGAATGTTCCCAAAGATTTTGAAGGTTTGTGAAGTTCATCTCAAAGGTATGATAAGACTGCACGCAAGCACTCAGTGGTCTATTTCACGTGTCACATACAGACATGCATGGTGCGCATCCATTCTAAGGTTTTTTTTTAATAGCCCTGGTGCGGCAAAAGGCTTCTGCAGTTAGCAGATACTGATCATACGGCACTGACTTGCAGGATGATCAGTATTTACTAGTATCAATGACACGCATATTTTGATAACAGCATGCGAAATATTTGCGAAATGTAGCCCAATTATTTTATATTACCAGCCTCCATCTGTCGTTGTGATACCTTCAAATACTTAATTACCTAGACATATGTTCATTGTGATCAGAGTCTACGCAGTTTGAAAAAGCCCTGTTTTTTTCTGAGCTATCAATATCTGAACGCTGTAATTATTTTATATGATTAGCCTGCATCTGATACCTTCAAAGATCTTATAACCTATAAATCTGTTCATTGTGATCAGAGTCTACACAGTTTGAAAAAGCCCTCTGTTTTCTGACATATTAAAGTGTAAACGAGTGAAGATAGCAAAAGCACAGGCTGATCTTCGACAAAAAATTATATATACATATAAATAAAGTGATAAAAAAAATCAGAACTAAACGACCTACCAGTTTGGCGGAAACGACCCACCCCCGAAACTGGGCCGAAACGACCCGGCCGAAACGACTCAGGGCCGAAACGACCCAGGGACCGAAACGACCCGCGACCCACACGAGTACTGGTAAACCTGCCCAGGCAAAGCGGTGTGAGTCAGATCATCCAATGCATATAAGCCTTCTGGTTTCATTGGGCAGCAGGGCTTGAGGTGTCATTTCACCTCAATGCCGGGTAAAAGTCCCACAAAATTGGAAGCGACGTCTCCAAAATGACCATAATGGTGTTGACGGGGACATTAAACTCCAATTCAAACAAACAAACTTTTTAAGTTTTTTTTTTTTTTTTCATTATTATTTTTTTTGTGTGTCAAGGATTGCTTTGTTTGTCGAAGTTCTCCTTAATTAAAGACAGTAATGAATGTGCATTATTCTTTTAAAACAATTTATCTTTGAATTTTGATTAGTGTTGGTTGGTACAAGCCAGCAAGCAAAGAATGCCGGGCCAACGTTAGGGGACAGCGATCATGTTGTGCCGCTGTCGTCCGACGTTGGAATGCAGTTTCATGCCAGCTGAGAATTCATTTATGATCTCATTTAAACCACAGAAAATTTTAATGACAGTAACAACCATTGCCTGTTTGCAGTAACAATAAGACAGCAATTAGGAATGTAGGAAAAAAAGTCACCCGAAAAACAGTCACGGAAAAATGTCACAGTTTTGCAGTGTTCAATCCAGGATTTGGGGTTTGGGGGCCCTCTGGGCCCACGTGCCTTGGAAAAGGGGGCCATTTGGAAATTTAGGGGGCCCTTAAATTTTACTATATAAAGTTACCAGATTTATTTTAAGATTTTAGCTGAATAATAAAAATGGACACAAAACAAGTTTAACAGCACAGACAAAATCTATTTAGTTTATCTATCCATCTTCTAATACTGAGTTGGTCACATTTGCTCATTACCTCATTTAACCAGTACAAAACAATTTGGATAAAGTATCTTGCTCAAGTGCTAAATGCACGTTTTATCTAGAATGAATGCCATTAAAAATATTTCCGGAAGAGAAGAACTCAATAATAAATAGCGCTCGCCTCGGTATATTGCGGTATTTCGGTCCGGTATTTAGCGTAAGCCGCACGGCGCACACGACTTTGGCGCAAGCCGCCCGGCGCACACAAGTATACCGAACATGGCCGCATCCCCGATAAACAAAACGTCGATTTGGGTTTATAAAAATAAGAATTGTTACTAGCTAGTTAAACAGATGAAACAAAATGTTTTTCTAAGTTATTTTGATCAGGCAACATGCGGTTTTTTATCAACTCAACAATACGCAATAGGCAGCCGAAAAACCGCGAGAAAATCGCAAAAATGAACTCCAGAAGAAACAGTCTCTAAATTCTACAGTTGCGCCCGACGGGCCCATGGAATGATCTCTAGTGCGCCCTTCATGTAAAAAGCGGGCCCAGGGCGCAATGGCGCAGCCTAGATTGAACACTGAGTTTTGGGTAGGAAAAAACGTCACAGAAGAAAAGTCACAGAATTGGTTTTAATCATGTTCAAGTTTTTTATGCCCCCAGAATCTAAGAGATTCGGGGGCATATAGTTTTTGGTCTGTCTGTCTGTTTGTCCGTTTGTCTGTTTGTCTGTCTACAAAAACCTTAACATTGGGCATAACTTTTGAATGGTAATAGATAGAGCTTTCATATTTCACATGTGTATACCTTATCACAAGACCTTTCCAGTGGTACCATAATTTTTGATCTCTTTCTTTCTTTCTTTCTCCCGATACTGTTTTCGGTCAATTCTGACCATGATAACAGGTTTGGGGTGTGGCACAAATGTTTTCAATCCCCACCCCCAAAAAGAGCTTTGTGACACAGCCACCAGCAGATTAAAACTATTTACAAGAAGCCATCAGGGGAAGGAATCCATGCTTATCCCCTGCCCAACCCTAGGATATTATATTTTGGCCTTAAACCCATCAACTGTCTCAGAAGAGACAGCTTCGATTGTAAGGCCATTCCAAGTTGCAATTGTCCTGGGGAAAAAAGAACTCTTAAAACCATCCGTATAAGCATTAGGACGGTGATACTGAAAGGGATGGGACCTGGTTCTCCTACATCCTCCACCAGCTTCAGATAGGTACCTACTCTTATCTATAATGGCTAAATTATTGTGGATTTTATAGAATAGAGTCAGCGAAGCCTGCTCTCGCCTTTCCTGCAGAGTCGGCCACTGGAGTTCTTCAAGCATCTCTCCAACGTGGCTTTGGTTGCGCCAACGTCTGCAGGTCCAGCGAGCAGCAGTCCTCTGAACTTTTTCTATTCTATCAGTCTCCTTTTGATGATAGGGCATCCAAACTGGAGCTGCATATTCAAGCTTGGGGCGGACTAAAGTTTTGTATGCAGCATCCTTGGTTTCCCTCGGTGCGAAGGCCAAATTTCTACGAAGGAAACCGAGTGTCTTAGTAGCCTTACTAGTTATCTCATTAATGTGTTGACCCCACTCGAGGTCATCAGTGATTTGAACTCCTAAGTATTTAGCAGAAGAAACGTTCTCTAAAACCTGGTTATGTAATGTATAACCATGGACCATCTGTTTATGTGGAGGGTGCCTTGTCACTCTCATAGAGTGACATTTGGCGACATTAAATTTCATGAGCCATGCCTCTTCCCAGGTAGCCAACTTTTCCAAATCATCTTGAAGTATCTGTAGGTCATCAGACCCTCTTATATTTCTATACAGTACACAATCGTCAGCGAAAAGGCGGATTGTAGAGTTGATGTTGTCTGGCAGGTCGTTAATAAAAATCAAAAACAATATCGGTCCCAGCACGGAACCTTGTGGGACACCAGACAGCACCGGGGCGGGGTCAGAGCAAACACCGTCAAGTACGACTCTTTGTGTTCGTCCGGATAGCCAAGCAGAAATCCACTGGAGGGTATCATTTCGGATACCATAGTACTCCAGTTTATACAGAAGTCTTCTGTGGGGGACTTTATCGAAAGCCTTAGCGAAGTCCATAATAATTAGGTCTGTTTGTTTGTGACCCCTATTATGGGCCCCGTCCAGGTTTTCCTGTAGGTCGTGGATGAACTGGACAAGCTGGGTCTCACATGACCTACCGCTTCTAAATCCATGTTGGGATTCGACAAGGATCTTGTGCTCTGAAAGATGTTGCATGATTTTGCCCACGATAATGTGCTCCAGAGACTTACAGCAAATACAAGTCAGTGATACAGGCCTATAATTGGCAGGGTCATACTTTTCCCCTTTCTTGTAAATGGGTGCCACATTGGCTTGAAGCCAATCATCTGGGACCTTACCCTGGGCCAGGGACTGATTGAAGATGCAGGCAAGGACTGGAGCAATTTCTGCGCTGCATTCTTTTAACACACGGGCGCTGAGGTCATCAGGACCTGAGGATTTGTGGGGGTTAAGACGGTCTAGTAGTTTTTTGACCCCATTTGGGTCAATGAATAGGTCATCTATGTCTGGATAGGGGCTTGGTCCTTTTGATGGAGGGGCACCTACTTGTTCCCGGGTGTACACAGACTCAAACTGTCTGTTGAGTATATCAGCTTTGTCTTTGGCACCAGTTTTCAAGATTCCATTTTCTCTTAGACAAGCTACACCCGTGGAATCCTTCTTCAAGTTTTTCATAAAGGACCAAAATTTTTTTAGCCGATCGTTTTGGTTACAGTCTTCTATAGCAGTATCTGTATCCAGGGGATTGAAGATATTGGAGACATATCTCCAATATGCATCTCTGATTTCCTTTTGAACGAAGGCTCTGAGTCTCCTGTAGCGACTCTTCAGGGCATCATTATCTGCCCTGCGGGCCTTGTGGTATAGTTTTTCCCTTTTTCTAATTAATGCCCTAATGCGGGCATCTATCCATGGGTATCCAAGTTTACATTTCGTCATCTTAGACGGGATAAACTTGTTTACCGCACTGAGTAAGACCGTCTTAAATTCAATCCACATCTCATTAACATCAACGTGAGCAAAGTCCTGCGACATAAAACGGTCTGCAAAAGCAAGCATGTGGTCTTTCAGACCCTGCATATCAGCCCGTTTATAGAGGTAAACTCGTGACCTTGAACTTAACCTTTGACCTATTTTTTTCAAAATTTTTAAAAACATTAACATTGGCCATAACTTTCGATTGGTAAGTGATAGGGCTTTCATATTTCACATGTGCATTCCTTGTCACAAGACCTTTCTAGTGGTACCATAATTTTTGACCTTGTGACCTTGAGCTTGATGTTTGGCCTACTTTTTAAAAACTTTAAAATTGGCCATAACTTTTGATTGGTAATTGGTAGGGCTTTCATATTTCACATGTGCACTCCTTGTCACAAGACCTTTCTAGTGGTACCATAATTTTTGACCTCGTGACCTTGACATTTGACCTACTTTTATAAACTTTAACATTAGCCATAACTTTCGATTGGTAAGTAGTAGGGCTTTCATATTTCACACGTGCACTCCTTGTCACGAGACCTTTCTAGTGGTACCATAATTTTTGTCCATCCAGACACCCCCCTATAGGTCAAGGTCACTGTGGCTATTTTTAGAAAAAATTTGTCATCGCTCTAGCGCCAACATTTCTATACTGATTTCAATATAACTTCACACAAATGTTCCTTATGACAATATCTCGAGCGAGTTCGACTTTCAAGGTCATGACCAAGGTCAAGGTCACTGTGGCTATTTTTAGAAAAACTTTGTCATCGCTCTAGTGCCTACATTTCTTCACCAATTTCAATATAACTTCACACAAATGTTCCTTATGACAATATCTCGAGAGATTTGGCCTTTCAAGGTCAAGGTCACTGTGGCTATTTTTAGAAAAACTTTGTCATCGCTCTAGCGACTACATTTCTTCACAGATTTCAATATTACTTTGCACAAATGTTCCATATGACAATTCCTCCAACGAGTTCCACTTTCAAGGTCAAGGTCACTGTGGCTATTTTTAGAAAAACTTTGTCATTGCTGTAGCGCTTACATTTTTTCACCAATTTCAATATAACTTCACACAAATGTTCCTTATGACAATATCTCTAGCGAGTCCCACTTTCAAGGTCAAGGTCACTGTGGCTATTTTTAGAAAAAACTTTGTCATCGCTCTAGCGCCTACATTTCTTCACCGATTTCAATATAACTTCACACAAATGTTCATTATGACAATATCTCAAGCGATTTTGACTTTCAAGGTCAAGGTCACTGTGGCTATTATTTAGAAAAACTTTGTCATCGCTCTAGCGACTACATTTCTTCACCTATTTCAATAGAACTTCACACAAATGTTCCTTATGACAATATCTCTAGCGAGTTTGACTTTCAAGGTCAAGGTCACTGTGGCTATTTTTAGAAAAACTTTGTCATCGCTCTAGCGACTACATTTCTTCACCGATTTCAATATAACTTCACACAAATGTTCCTTATGACAATATCTCAAGCGATTTCGACTTTCAAGGTCAAGGTCACTGTGGATATTTTTAGAAAAAACTTTGTCATCGTTCTAGCGACTTCATTTCTTCACTGATTTCAATATAACTTCACACAAAGATTCCTTATGACAATACCTCGAGTGAGTTCGACTTTCAAGGTCAAGGTCACTGTGGCTATTTTTAGAAAAACTTTGTCATTGCTCTAGTGCTTACATTTTTTTCACCAATTTCAATATAATTTCACATAAATGTTCCTTATGACAATATCTCGAGCAATTTTGACTTTCAAGGTCAAGGTCACTGCGGCTATTTTTTGAAAAACTTTTTTTTTTTGCCATCGCTCTAGCACCTACATTTATCGATGGATTTTAATAGAACTTCACACAAATGTTTCTTATGATGACATCTGGAGTTGCTTTGACTTTCAAGGTCATGACCTCAAGGTCAAGGTCACTGTGGCTATTTTTAGAAAAACTTCAGCGGGATAAGTGGAAAAAAAATAAAATAAATGAAAGGAATACATACCATAAGGAAATTCTTATCTTGTTCAGCGGGATAAGTGGAAAAAAAAATAAATGAAAGGAATACATACCATAAGGAAATTCTTCACCATATAAATAAATGAAATATTGTTTGTTTGTATTGGTGTTTAACGGCCCAGTCAACACTATTTTATGTCATTTTTGAGTCAGTCAGTTTACCTATCCACACTTTACCTGGACAGGCGTATAGGTAAGCGGTTAACCAGTACAGTGCACATTCTTTCGCCAGAAACTGACAACTACCCTTCTTGAATCAGCGGAAGGGAGAGAATGACCGAAGAAAAGATTTCATGATCAATCTCCACGAAAGAAAAGAATGTGCCGACCTGGAAGTAAATGAAATATATATTTAGGCATCTTGTTACTCTTTTAAAAAAAATATGTTCAGTTCTAAAGGAAATTTCTCTACAAGGAAATCAAAACAAAAACAAGCAGTTATTTATTTATTTTTTGTAAGACAATTTGGCCAAATTAATTTGTCCTAGTGACTTATTTATTTAATTTATTTACCTATTTTTTATTATTTTTTTTTATTTATTGTTTTATTTATTTATTTTTTTTTTTTTTGGTCACAGGGACACATTACATGCAAGTTGAGACCATCTATAATTAGCTAATGTTAGGAAATATATTCATATAATAAACAGTGTAGCAGACTTCCATGTATTACATTCAGAGCTGTACATGGAAAAAAAACTTAAGCACCAAGCAGATGGCATTATTTTTTTTCTTTTGTTTGTTTTCAGAGAACAACATTTCCATAGGACTCATATGTTAAAAATGCTAAACAAGATTTTCTTTGAGAAGTAAAGAAAAAGGCTTGATATTGAAATAGTTATGATTGGCAGTTTAATGGTTATTTGTAGGTGGGGCTTATCCTATTGTGTTGTTAGATCTTTCAGAAGCATTTTTTTCTAATTATTTTGGGTGTTAACCCTTTATGTACCAATGGCATCTTCCTCTTTATATATGACAGGAATCCATTTCGATCATTTTCCTTATTTTTGCTCAAAAACTTATTTCTATTGTGGTTGCTCATAAGAATTACCCAATGAGGCCCTTTTCTAAAGTGGACTACAGACAAAGACTAGGACAAGTTAAGTTGGCCAAATTGTCTTACAAAAAATTAAATAAATAACTGCTTGTTTTTGTTTTTATTTCCTAGTAGAGAAATTTCCTTTAGAACTGAACTTATTATTTTTTTTTTTTTTGAAAGAGTAACAAGATGCCTAAATATATATTTCATTTACTGCCAATGTCGGCAACATTCTTTTCTTTCGTGGAGATTGATCATGAAATCTTTTCTTCGGTCATTCTCTCCTTTCCACTGATTCAAGAAGGGTAGTTGTGGGTTTCTGGCGAAAGAATGTGCACTGTACTGGTTAACCGCTTACCTATACGCCTGTCCAGGTAAAGTGTGGATAGATAAACTGACCGACTCAAAAATGACCTAAAATAGTGTTGACAGGGCCGTTAAACACCAATACAAACAAGAGGCCTCATATTTTTGAGGCCTATGCAGGATTTCAGGCTTTTAGAGCTTGATTTTTTCTTGCTCTTTCTTGATTTCAGGCTTTTTAGATTTTGATTTTTCCTCTGTTTAAAATGACTTTAAAGCTTATCCTGCTGAATAAACTTATTTAGCTACACCCATTTCAGACTATTCACCAATCAAATTACTTGATATAATGTATTTGTTCACTTCACAAACTGCATTACAAACAGTGTAGATCCTGATCAGATGGCTTCTTCAGAAGCCATTTGATCTGGATCTACACTGTTTGCAAAGGTAATGGTTGTTGTGTCCAGCAGGATGAGGGTTAAGGCTGCAAAATCGGGTCTTTCAGGCATGGAAAAGCTTGGTCAGTATGAGGCCTGAAACAAACAATATTTCATTTATTTATATGGTGAAGAATTTCCTTATGGTAAGATTTCCTTTCATCTATATTTTTTTCACTTATCCCGCTGAACAAGACAATCCCTACATTTGCAAATAGTGTAGCTCCAGATGAACCATCTGATCAGTATCTTCACTGTTCATCATGCAGTTTGTGAATTTAACAGATAGATTATATCGAGTATATCAAAAGTACTAACTGTAGAGAAATTCTAATATCAAGTGAACATTTTTAAAAGAGTAACAATATGCCATCTGATCTTCACTGTTCATCATGCCGTTTGTGAATTAAAAAAAAAGACAAAAAAAAACAAACAAAAAAAAAAAGGATAGATATTATCAAGTATATAGAAAGTACAGAAACTCTAATTTCAACTAAACATTTTTATCAGAGTAACATGATGCCAAAAATATATTTCATGAAATTCTATGGTGAAAAAATTTCCCGATAATAATAATAATATGTTTTTCCTTTTATTTATTTTATTTTGATATTTCTTTTTTTCCTTTTCTTTCTGTATATATGCCCATGAGGTGATATACCATACCAGCAGGTGTCATTTTCAATTAAGAGTAATTATCTTCAATTATCATCGCCATTATATGGCTGATTAAAGCACTGGTCCTCCTGTATTTGGTCCTCAAATTATACCCTTCCTCTAGAGGACTTGGTCCTCAGTCCTCTGGTCCTCCAGTAAAAGTCCTCAAATTATACCATTCCCATTTACTGTATGTGCAAAAAGGGCATGGCATGAGAAAAAGATCATGGTCCTAGCACAAAAGCGGCCATGCCATTTTAAAAGAATGTAGGGTGATTTGGCCCGGACGATTCGGCCTAGGACAATTTGGCCCGATTATTATAATGGCCCGTTCAAATTGGCAATTTAATGTTTTGGGATTGTTTCAATATAGAGTAATGTTTGAATATGTGGGAGGAACATTTTAAAGAAGATTCTAATCAATTAGAAATTTTCTTTTGTTTTTAAACTATAACTCTTGGCCTGAGATATTCTGACTGGCCAAATCTAAAGTAGCAAATTGATTAAAAATTTTCTTTTGTTTTTAAACTATAACTCTTGGCCTGAGATATTCTGACTGGCCAAAATCTAAAATAGCAAATTAATAAAAATTGATATAGCTATACAAAAAAAAAGTTTTTTTTTTATTTTTTATTTTGAAAATAAGATCAATCAGCATATTTTCTTGTATGCATGGTTAGATGGCTTACTGATTTGTTGACTGGTCCTGATTTCTTGCTTTTTACTGGTTAACAGCTTACATATAGGTAAACTGACCTGCTCGATATGACCTAAATACTGTTGACTGGGCTCAGATACAATAAAGGAGCAGGAAATATGTAAACGTGTGATAAAAACATGTTGTCAAAGGATGAAACTGCTCCAATTGTGCAACTTTCTCTTATGTCAACATTCTTTTTCACTCCTCAAAGCCAAGAAATGACATATGAAATCACTGAAAGAACAGGAATCATATGATGAAAATGGTTAACCAAATGAAAAAACAAATGCTAATGAAATGATAGATAGATAGAACCAGAATAGGTAAAACCACTGGGAAAAATTAATTTGGCCAAATTGTCCTACCCAATAGTTTTGGCTGGCCAAATTGTCCTAGCCAAATCGTCCGGGCCAAATCGTCCGCTGGCCAAATTGTCCACCCACCTTATATAACAGACTAAGGGTGTTTGAAATAAAATTTGTTCACTATGTCTGCATTTTCTTGTTCTTGAAAAAGAAATCTGCTGCCAGTTTTCAGATTCATGTCAGAATGTCTAAAACAACTGGCTTCCAGGATGACAATATAGGTGCCATGTTGGGGCGAGGAGGATACACCATGATCCGTGGCGGGAAAAGAACCAAGAGCAAACAGAAAATGGAAAAGATCATGGTTGGGTTGGAAATTAATCCCACCACGTCTAGGAAGAAGTGTGGGGGGAGGGGGGTCGTGTGGGTGTGGGGAGAGAGTAGAAAGAAACTAACTAGGCATACTGCAGCTCAATTTATCAATTTTAATTGCGTATGATAAAAAAAAAATACCTACCAACCCTAATTTGATTAAAAAAAAAGAAAGCCTACCTAGCTACCGACCCTAGGTCAAATATCTGATGAAATCAGAAACACAACATTTTTAGGCCTTAGAGCGGAAATAACAAAATTAATTGATACTCCTGAAAGCCCAGATTCCGTTTTACAGATGAAAATATAAGATTGTGGATACTCATTAGAACTGCCCTATGTCTCCTTTTATTTTTAGCTCACCTGTAACGTAGTGACGAGCTGAGCTTTTGGGATCACTTTTTGTCCCTCGTCCATGCCTGCGTCAGTGCATAAACAATTTCTTCAAACGACATCTAAATCACTGATCGGATTTTGACCAAACTTCACAGTAATGATCCTTAGGTGGTCCCCTTTCATAGTTGTTCAAATGGTTCCAGTCCATTGCACATGTAGGTCACAGGAGCCAAAATAGATTATTTTTAATGAAAACTTAAAATATCTTGTCCTCTGAAACCGCAAGGCCCAGAACATCGATATTTGATGTGTAGCTTCATCTAGTGAATCTCTACCAAGATTTCGGTGCTTGAAGAAATAGATGGGCTGCATGATGCTTCCGCCCAGAGCTAAAACAGACCACACACAAGTATTGGTAAACCGCTTGGAGGCTTAAGCCTGTCCAGGCAAAGCAGTTCGAGTCAAACCTTCCGTGCTTATAAATCCTATTGGTTTCATTGGGCTTGAGTTGTCATTTCATCTCAGTGTTGGGTAAAAGTCCCACAAAATTGGAAGCAACATCTCCAAAATGACCTATACAGTGTTGACATGGTTGTAAACCACAAATCAAACAAATCTACCAAGATTGTTCAAATTATAGCCCTGGGGACAAAAATGCCCCCGCCCCGGGGCCCTTTTGTTTTACATAGACTTATATTGGGAAAATCTTTAAAAATCTTCTTGTCTGAAACCAGAAGGCTCAGGTGTTTATATTTGGTATGAAGCTTCGTCTTGTGGACCTCTACCAAGATTGTTCAAATTATAGCCCTTGTGCCAAAAATGCCCCCGCCCCAGGGCCCTGTGGTTTTACATTGACTTGTATAGGGAAAATCTTCAAAAAACTTCCAGTCTGAAACCAGAAGACTCAGATGTTTGATATTCGGTATGAAGCTTCGTCTTGTGAACCTCTATCAAGATTGTTCAAATTATAGCACTGGGACCAAAAATGCCCCCGACTTGGGGCCCTTTGGTTTTACATTGACTTATATAGGGAAAATCTTAAAAAATCTTCTCTGGAACCACAAGGCCCAGGTCTTTGATATTTGGTGTGAAGATTCATCCAGCAGAGCACTACCAAGATTGTTCAAATTATAGCCCTTGGGTCAAAAAATGGCCCCGCCTCGGGCCTACTGGTTTTACTTCGACTTATACATGTGTATATGGAAATCCTTTAAAAAATCTTGTCTGAAACCAGAAGGCCCAGGTCTTTGATATTTGGTATTATGCTTCATCTGGTTGACCTCAACTATGTTGTTTAAATAATAGCCCTGGGGCCAAAGGTGGCCCCCGCCCCAGGCCCCACCGGGTTTACATAGACATATATGGAAAACCTTTAAAAATCTTCTTCTCTGAAACCACAAGGCCCAGATCTTTGATATTTTGCTTGAAGCTTCATGTGGGTGACCTCTACCAAGATTATTCAAATCCTTGCCCTGGCGTTAAAAATGGCCCTGCCCCAGGGCCCACCGATTTTACATAGATTTACATAGGGAAAATCTTTAAATACCTTCCTGTCTGAAACCAGAAGGCCCAAGTCTTTGATATTTGGAATGAAGCTTCCTCTAGTTGCCCTCTGCCAAGGTTGTTCAAATTATAACCCCATGTGGACAAAAATGGACCTGCCTGGAGGCCACTGGTTTTATAAAGGGTTAAGGCTGAGCTGGTTCATCTCTGTCTGTAGCACTAGGACCTGACCCTCAATGTCCACAAGGTGCCTGGACAGTGACATACAAGTCAGCTTTGTATTATCAAAGGGAGCCACGGATGCATACCCCCCCCCCCCCCCCCCCCCCCCCCCCCGCCCCCAAGTCTGATCTGGATCCACACTGTTTGCCTGTATGAGACAATATTTCTTAAAAGTTTGCAAGAAGAATCAGCAGACGACATAAGCAGACAACATTTTCAGTTGTATTTTGTCTTGGCAACTTAACCCTTGTCCTGCTGAGCCCGGAAATGTCTTATCATTCAAACAATGTAGATCCAGATCAGATGGCTTCTGAAGAAGCCATCTGATCAGTATCTTCATTGTTTTGTCGTTTAGTTTATGAATCCATTGCAATAATTTGCAACAATAAATCTGATTGGTTGAAAATCAGTAGTGGGTGTGGCATATTTACATATTCAGCAGGACAAGGGTTAAGGGTTAAAGAAAAAACAAATTGTGGCTATAGGTTTTGCAAATGCAAAAGTTGCAAAAGGTACTCATATTTTTTCAGCAAAAATATTAGCCATATTAAGCGATCAAGGTTGTAATGATACATTAACTAATAACATGGTTTGTTTTGAACAAGCGGTCCCGTTACAAAGTGGGTACCATTAAAATCCTAAAAATTAGGACACCTTGAGAACTGTAAAATATTTTCTCCTAAAGTTTTAACAAATTTGTTTCATGATCCAGCAAGGAGTCTAAAAGGTGCCGACGGAATGGCAAACAGTGCAGATCCTGATCAGGAGCAGTCTGATCTGGGTCTGCACTGGTTGATTAGGCCTGTCTGTCCCAATACTTAGTATCATTATGGTATGTCTAACAAAGCCGTGTAGTCAGTTCTACTTGAGCCACAAACATAGATTGTGGGTGCTTTTTATGCCCCCGCATCGGATGATGCCGGGGGCATAGAGTTTTTCGGTTTTCCGTACGTGCATCCGTGGGTATGTACGTACTTGCATACGTGCATACGGTTTCCGAATGTACGTCTTTCTGTACGAAAGCGTGTACGTACATATTCCTGTTAGACTCAGGTTAAGGTTTTTGTACAAGGTAGAACTTGAGCTCATATTTTCCAAACCATGCAATAGATTTGGTTTATATTTAGTATGATGATAGATATAGGTCCAAAGTTTTATTCAGCAATACCCCCACCCATACCCATGACCTCAAGGTCAAGGTCACGAGCTTAGAAATTTCTAACGTTTAAGACACAGGCTAAGGTGTTTTTACCATGTAGAACTTGAGATCATATTTTCAAAACCATACAATGAATTTGGTTTATATTAAGTATGATGATAGATATAGGTCCAAAGATTTATTCAGCAATACCCCCACCCATACCCATGACCTCAAGGTCAAGGTCGTTGACTTTGAAATTTTTAATGTTTAAGACCCAGGTTAAGGTATTTGTACCAGGTAGAACTTGAGCTCATATTTTCCAAACCGTGTAATGAATTTGGTTCATATTCGGTATGATGATACATACAGGGCCAATGGTTTATTCAGCAGTACCCCCACCCATACCCATGACCTCAAGGTCAAGGTCACAGGCTTAGAAAATTTTTAATCTTTAAGACTTTGGTTAAGGCATTTGCACCACGTTGAACTTGAACTTTTATGATTAATTTGGTTAATATTTGGTTTGATGATAGATGCAGGTCCAAAGTTTTATTCAGTTATACGCCCACCCATGCCTATGACTTCAAGGTCAAGGTCGCAGACATAGAAATTTTCAAATTTAAGTATGTTAATAGCTTATATTTTCCAAACTTTATAATGGAATTGCTTCATATTTGGTATGACAATAGTTGCAGGTCCAAAGTTTCATTGAGCCATATCCCCCACACCTTACCTAAAGGTCAAGGTCACAGACATAGAATTTTTTTATATTATATTTTTTGAGAGTCCATATTTCCTGAACCATGTGATGGATTTGCTACGTATTTGGAATGATGATTGATGCAGGTCAAAAGTTTCATTCAGCGATAACCCCGCCCCTGCCCATGACCTTAAGGTCAAGGATGCAGACTTAGAAATGTTTAATGTTAACGTTTGTAAAGGCCTATATTATCCAAACCATTTGATGGATTGAGTTCCTATTTGGTATGTTGATAGTTATTTTTTCGAGGTTTAATCAGCCATACACCAATCTATGCCAATGACCTAAGGACAGGTATAATTGTAAAATGTCATTTTTTTATTTGTGGGGGAGGGGGAGGTAGGCCCCTGGGCGGGGGCATTTGTGTTGTATTGACACATTTCTAGTTAGCACTGATTCAGTTAAATAGTTCTAATGAGATCCCACTTTTTCCAAAAATAAGGGAAGTAATGTATACTAGGGCATATAGGGTGTTCATATATAGAGACTATTTTTTAGTTATGTGAATGCATAGAATGAAAAAAATAGTAATTGTAAAGAAATAAAAACTCATATCAGGATTAGAATTTTATAATTGACCCCAATAACAATACATGCACATGCAGTGAAAGTCCTATATAAAGACCACTTTTTGGACTGTTCAAAAGTGGTCTTTGAGATCACTTTTCACTTTTGAACAGTTCCAAAATTGGTCTCTTATTAGATGACACTGGGCATTGAAAACCAAATAAAGCATAATTGAAACCTTTAAAATATGAATATTAAAGAAGAATTAGTAATAATTTTACCTGGTTTTCATATCTGGGCCCAGTTGTTCAAAGCATCATTAGCTTAACGAGCTCGTTAAGGGTCATATTGTTAACTGTTCTAGCAAGTTTAAATTTTAAAATTTTGGTATTTTTGCTGAAAAAAATGTGAGCAGCTTTTGCAAATGCAAAAGCTGCTCACATTTTTTCAGCAAAAATATTAGCATATTTACCATAATAAGGGATCAAAGTTTTAACGATATGTTAACTAACGACGTCGTTAGTTTTGAACAACTGGCCCCTGAAATTTACTGTATTTACCGTCTTGACTATTTTCAGACAATTTTAGAGTGCCGAGTGTGTGATGAAGTATTTTGTTGTCAGGGTGATAAAGTTCCACGGCTCTTGATCTGTGGCCACACTGTTTGTCATCATTGCTTGTCCCGACTTCCTGTACATGGTCGTGTAATTTTATGTCCATTTGATAGACAGCCAACAGATATAGGTAAGATACATCGCATTACAGAATATTTGCATGAATGTCGATTTTTCAGCATATTGCTTCTGGCTTGTCCATTAGTCAGTTCGTCCATTCGTACGTCACACTTTCTTGTGCATAGCATAACTTAAGAACCATGTATGCTAGTGGTTTGAAATTTCATATACATGTATATAGATTCCTCATGAAAATATCATTGACCAATATTTTTTCTTTTCCAAATTATCTCCCCTTTTTGAGTTATTTTCCATTTTAATTGAATAACATAGAAATCTCGTTCACAAGATATCTGAAAAAGTATTTGAGGTAGAGCCTTGATATTTGGTATACTGTTTGGGACTGAGGAGGAGATTACCTGATTACCTTTTCAATTAATTCTGTATTTTGTTGGAGTTATGGCCCTTTGCAATTTCTGGCCATTTAATCTTGTTGCTTTCATATGCATAGCATAACTTTAGAACCATGTATGCAGGTGTTTTGAAATTTCATATATGGATGCCTCATGAAAAAGTAGTTGACACATTTTTTTCTTATCCGAATTATTTCCCCTTTTTGAGTTATTTCCCTTTTAATTAAATACATGTAACATAGAACTCACCTTAGCAAGATATCTGAAAAAATATTTGAGCTAAAGCCTAGATATTTGGTATACTCATTAGGACTGAGAAAGGATCACCTGATTAAAATTTCAACAAATTATATAAAATTTTGTTGCAGTTTTAGCCCTTTGCAATTTCTTGCCATTTAATCCTGTTGCTTTCTTGTGCATAACATAACGGAGCGGAAGTCGGTGAAATGAACACTGCCAAGGCGACTTTTTTGCCTGAGTCGCCCTCTAGCTGAGCCCTGGTATATAAGGTATGCTTTTATCTGAAATACCCAAAAGGAAACAATTACTAGATCGTGCAGTCGATGGTATACCATTACAAATACCCGCTTTTTTCTATTTTTCTACTTTCTGACCATTGACCTCGGGGCCATGTTGGGGTCAAGGTCACAAAAAAGTAGCCCACTGCCATCTACATATCATGTACTATCCACATGCAAAGTTTCAAAAGTGTATCTTAAGTGGTTGCAGAGGAGATCCATTTACAAGAATTGTGACGGATGGACCGACAGACTGACAGACGGACTGACGACTACCATACTTAACTCTGGTACAAAAACAATATACCCGATTTTTCTTCGAAAAAGCATGTGTAATTGCATGTGAGAAACAATAATGTATACTCTCATGAGTCAATGAGGATGGAGAAGAAAATCTTTCTCTCAGGATTAGCATTTCAAACAGGGGCTCAGCAAAGCCTTGTTCCTAGTCGACATTTCAGTCCCCTGGGCAAGATTTCTCTCTCCATATGAACACCCATGATGAAACATGAGCCATATCATGGGAAAACCTAGCTTTGGTGTGTGTGATCAGGTAAGACACAAACCAGCCTGCTCAGCTACACAGACTAGCAAGTCTCTTGATTTTTTTTTATAGAAACTAGAGATACTTTATTCTTGCACGCCAGACATGGAAATCCATGATTTTACCCTGGGATAGACATTTATGTTCTGACCCTGGTGTTCCGACCCAGGCAACTAACATAAATGCGTTTCAATTCTATTCAACTGCCGGAACTACTTCCACTCTACTTTTATTTTGTAAACAATATACATGTGCGAGCTGTCAAAACTAACCGGTGTTGTGCAAGAAAAAGAATCCAATATGGGGTTCTGGTGTAGATGGGCGTTTCCAATCCTCGGGATGACCGTGCTGAGCTGAATCTCAGCGTAGCCTCGGTTCCGCTCAGCACGGTCATCCCTCGGGTTGGAAACGCTCATCTACAACAGAACCCCACATCAGATTCTTATAGTATCCAAGCACTTAGGTGCTGATCAGCCTGCACATATGTGCAGGCTGATCAGCACCTTAGTTGTTCCCAAGTGGCAAAAAATTGTTCATATACATGTACTATGACTGTATTTTCCTAGTGTGGCTTACCTGCAGGTGATTCTGGAGTGTGGGGTCTGAAGAAGAACTTTGCCCTGATCGAACTGTTAGAGAAGTTACAGTTCTCTCAAGCTGCATCTAGGACTAACAACTTCAGCAAAGAATGTCTTCAAAAGCAAGAAGAGGTACACAATGTATGCTAGTTTTGAGCTTGGAACCAGCAAATACAGAATGGTCTCTTTAAAACACTACTAATTATAACACGGTTTGGGTTTAAAAAACAGATTACAGGACCTGTTTCACACCAAAAACAGATAGAATGTATAGAAAATGACCATAAATGGTGTAATCTGTACATTTTTCTTTGTTTGTTTGATTTGAGGTTTAAAACCTCTGTCAACACTGTAAAGGTCATTTTGGAGATGTTGCTTCCAATTTTATGGGACTTTTACCCAACATTGAGATGAAATGACATCTCAAGTCCTGGCGCCCAATGAAACCAGTACTGTTTATATGCATTGGGTGGTCCGACTCGCACCACTTTACATGTGCAGGCTTAGATCCTCTATGCAGATTACCAGTCTCATGAGCGGTCGGTTTCAGCTCTACGTGGAAGCATCATGCAGCTCATCTATTTCTTCAAGCCTCGATGGGCAGGGGCCAACATTTTTTCTTTGGATATTTTTCTTTGGATATAGCATGGTTCTTTAACTTACACAGTTTCTGCATTGCACCCCAACAGTGGCGCTACATGTACCAGTATATAAAATTGTGGTGTATTTGGATCAGCCTGTGCATTCACAAAGAGTCTTTGTTTGTTTGTTTGTTTGATTTGAGGTTTAACGTCCCCTCAACACTGTAAAGGTCAATTTGGAGACGTTGCTTCCAATTTTGTGGGACTTTCACCTGACATTAAGATGAAATGACATCTCAAGCCCTGTCGCCCAATGAAACCAATAGGGTTTATTAGCATGGACGGTCCGCCTCGCATCGCGGTTCCTGGACAGGCTTAGATCCTCTAAGCAGTTTACCAGTACTAGATTGCGGGCCGGATTCAGCTCTGCGTGGAAGCATCATGCAGCCCATATATTTCTTCAAGCCCCTATGGGCGGGGGCCACAAAGAGTCTTTGCCTTTCACTCATAGGATAGCATAGATGTTAATGATGTAGAAGGCCCTTGTGAACAATGAATACTGATACACATTGTAGATGCACAGGCTGATTACTGTTCATGCACGTCTCCTTCTATCAAAATAATGTCTATAGGCGAGGTTGATCTGGTTTCTGTACCCAAATATATGTGCTGTGTATCTTGTCAAATCTCCTTGTCCATCTGTTCTTTAACCCTTTACCACTCAGATACGTATTTTCCAGACTCAATCCATTACCACTCAGACCCGTATATTTACGACTTTATCGATTAACGTACAGATACGTATATCCCCGTGTGTCGCCATTTGAACAAATACGTGTTTGCCCGTGTCTCAAAATCAATCGCGTTATTTTTACCTTTTTCCTAAATATAAAAACGCCGGATGTTTATTAATGTTAAGTTTGGTCTTTTGCCAACAATATTTGCGAAAAAAAACAAATACATGTATGTTTCTATACAAAGTTTTTGTGTAATTTACTACCAAACACACCAGGGGTTTCTTCTACTGAATCACGATGACCTTGCCTGACCGTAATGGAAAATTACTGGGTTGAGTTACTGAATGACGCAATACTTGTGTGTCGGTCGCGCATGATTTGCATGATTTAGGTAAAGACAATTAGCGCTGTATAATCAGTTAGATTCAAGGGATTTATGGTTCAAGATAATTAGTTAATTGGGGATTATGATACCCTAGGAATGTTTATACAGCGGATGCCACCCGGAGCGTGCCGAGCTTTGAGCCGCAATAAATTACGTAACAGTACCCAAAAGTGTACCCAGGTGGTCATCGGAAGGGCAATAAAACCCACAGATGGGTAGAAGGCCTTTCATTGGTCAATAGTTTCAGCCCCTTTAATGAATATTAATTTCTAAAAAAAAAAAAAATATGCGACGTCTGATCAGGGTCTCACCGCCGACACGTTAACAGACAAACAGATGCAATTATTAAGTGGCACCTGATCAGGGTCTTCAGGTTTTTGGACCTTATAATGCTACGGCACCCGGATCAGACCCTCCACAATTATTGCCGCGACGTCTGATTCAGCTCCAACTGCCGACGGTTCATTTTATTTTATTTTCCGCGACCGAATATGTTTGGAGGATATAGCGACCGTCCAAATGTCCGTCCGTAGACACAACAGACAGATGCAAACAATGCAGACTCGGATCAGACGCCGTACTATTATTGAACGGCGTCTGATGAGGGTCAGCATGTTTGTAGAAGGCATCTGAGACAGCGCAGACCCGGACAAAACGTTGCGCAACGGTTATGCGGCGTCTGATCAGGGTCTTATCGGCGACGGTGGTGTTTTTTATCCCTAGTCTAAACAGGTTCGGAGCCTGGCGTCCGTTCATTCGCCCGTTCGTAGACACAAAATTATGAGTGACAAGACGCTGAGCAACGGTTATGCGGCGTCTGATCAGGGTCTTATCGGCGACGGTGGTGTTTTTTATCCCTAGTCTGAACAGGTTCGGAGCCTGGCGTCCGTTCAAACGTCCGTCCGTAGACGCAATAGACATATGAAAACAATGCAGATCCGGATAAGATGTACAATTATTAAACGGCGTCTGATGATGGTCTACATGTATGTAGACGGTATCTGAGACGGCGCAGACCCGGACAAGATTTTGCGCAACGACGCAGCGTCTGATCAGGGTCTTATCGCCAACGGTGGTGTTTTTTTAACCCTAGTCTGAACAGGTTCGGGGGATATAGCGATCAGCGTGGCGTCATTCACCCAACCGTCTGTTTAACAAAAGACAGAACACAAAGGTGCAAACAGTGCAGATTTGAATCAGACGCCATACAATTATTATACGGCGTCTGGATAGGGTCTACAAGTTTGTAGACGGAATATACGACGGCACAGACCCAGACCAGATGCTGTACAATGATCATGCTGCGTCTGATCATGGTCTGACCGCCGCCGGTGCGTTTCATTTTTATCCCCTGCCCAAATAGGTTCGGGGATATAACTATCAGCCTGGCGTCCGTCCGTCCGTCCGTCCGCAAACAAAATTATGAGTCTGGCGTCCGTTCACATGTCCTTTTGTTCTTCCGTAGACACAACAGACAGATGCAAGCAATGCAGATAAGAATCAGACCTGTACAATTATTAAACGGCGTCTGATGAGGGTCTACAGGTTTGTAGACGGCATATGGGTCGGCGCAGACCCGGACAAGACGCTACACAACGATAATGCGGCGTCTGATCAGGGACTAATTGTCGACGGTGGTGTTTTTATCCCTAGTCTGAACATGTTCGGGGGATATAGCGATCAGCCTGGCGTCATCCACTCAACCGTCTGTATAACAATAGACAGAACACAAAGGTGCAAACAGTGCAGATTTGAATCAGACGCCATACAATGATTATAAGACGTCTGGATAGGGTCTACAGGTTTGAAGATGGCATATGCGACGACACAGACCATGCGACGTCTGATCATGGTCTGACCGCCGCCGGTGCGTTTTATTTTTTATCCCCTGACCAAATAGGTTAGGGGATATAACAATCAGCCTGGCGTCCGTCCGTCCGCAAACAAAATTGAGTCTGGCGTCCGTTCACATGTCCGTCCGTCCGTAGACACAACAGACAGATGCAAGCAATGCAGATTCGAATCAGACTTTAACAATTATTAAACAGCGTCTGATGAGGGTCTACAGGTTTGTAGACGGCATATGGGTCGGCGCAGACCCGGACAAGACGCTGCACAAAGGTAATGCGGCGTCTGATCAGGGACTCATTGCCGACGGTGGTGTTTTTTATCCCTAGTCTGAACATGTTCGGGGATATAGCGATCAGCCTGGCATCATCCACCCGTCTGTGTGTATAACTATAGACAGAACACAAAGGTGCAAACAGCGCAGTTCAGGATCAGAGCCCAGAAAATTATTATAAGGCGTCCGATCAGGGTCTACAGGATTGTAGACGGCACAGACCCAGACCAGTAGCTATCAACCTGACGTCATCCACCCGTTAGTCTGTATGACAATAGACAGAACACAAAGGTGCAAACAGTGCAGATCGGGATCAGAGCCCAGACAAATATTATAAAGCATCTGATCAGGGTCTACAGGGTTGTAGACAGCACATGCGATGGCACAGACCCAGACCAGACGCTGTACAATGACCATGCGCATCAGATGTCATTGCACCTCAGTGTTGGGTAAAAGTCCCACCAAATTGGAAGCAATATCTCCAAAATGTCCTAAATAGTGTTGATGGGGATGTTATACCTCTAATCAAACAAACAAATCTTATTTATAAAAAAGCAAAAAAATACAGAGACGGCTCTTTGGAGTGAGCTGGCTATGGGGTGGTTGATACATTTATTTAAAAAAAAAAAAAGGTAAAGTTGGGGATGGGGGTTCAAAAAAGGATAGATAGGCTGTAATAGTTATTTTAATCTTATGCAAAAGTACTGATTTTTTCATAAACAAAACACACCCATGTGTCATAGCACATTCTTTAATTTCTCCAAAATGGCTACTTTTCCATTGAAAACTTTTATATTTTTCTTATTTATACTCAGAACATAGGTCGTGGGTGCCGATTAAGGCAGTTCTAACGAGTACCCACAACCTTGGTCTTGGTGCAGAAATAAGTAAAATAATGTATAGATGAGTTTAGGTTGATTAACTTCCTTGGTTACGCTGCGCATGCGCAGTCTTGTGTGGCAAAAAGTAATCAGTTGAGCCTGTGTGTGTACAGTAAACTAAGGAAAAATAAGATTTTTAAGCATAGTGTTTGTCATTTCACCCACAACATTCATAGATTTTTATATTGCAGTTCAGCGGCCCCCGCCCATCGGGGCTTGAAGAAATAGATGGGCTGAATAATGCTTCCACGCAGAGCTGAAACCGACACGCACACGAGTACTGGTGAACCGTTTAGATGATCTAAGCCTGCCCAGGCGAAGCGGTGCGAGTCCATGCTTATAAACCCTATTGCTTTCATTGGGCGACAGGGCTTGAGGGTCATTTCATTCTAATACCCTGAGTTAGGGGCGCTCTGAATAAATCTTTGACCTGCCTTGACTTGCAAGAAAAACAAATATGAGCAGTTAAGCGAAAACATTACGGGCAGAGTTTCAGAAGCGATACTTTGAAAAACCTGAATATGAAATTACCATAGCCAGACTGGGACGAATCTCATTAGGCAGGAGGCATAATGTAAAAGGTCGAAGGTGTGGCTCGTATCTCAGTCGGTAGAGTGTTTATACGGAATACAAGAGGCCCTGGGTTCGCAGAGCTAAAACAGACCGCATATGAGTACTGGTAAACCACTATAAGCCACATCTTTTTTATTTGGCGACAAGGCTTGTTACCTCAATGTGGGTTTAGGAAGCAACGTCTCAAAAATTACCCAAATAGTGTCAACGGGGACGGTGATTTGTTTGTTTGTTTGGTTGTTTTGATATTTAACGTCCCCGTCAACAATGTGTAGGCCATTTTGGAGACGTTGCTACCAATTCTGTGGGACATTTACCCGATATTGAGATGAAATGACATCTCAAGCCCTGTCGCCAAATGAAACCAATAGGGTTTATAAGCATGGACAGTCCGATTCGCACCGTTTTGCCTGGGCTGGCTTAGATCCTCTAATTTGTTTACCAGTATTCGTGTGCGTTGGTTTCAGCTCTGCCTGGAAGCATAAATCAGCCAATCTATTTCTTCAAGCTTCGATGGGCGGGGGTCGCGGGGACGGTGAATTTCAATATTCAAATAACCCTGTTACTGGTTGTAAACGATTGATCTTTATCACCCACATGTTGAATCCATCAGGTTGGTAATCCTTCGATTCATCTTCACTGTCTCGCCCCCTGCCCATCGGGGCTTGGAGAAATAGATTTTGCTGCATGGTGCTTCCACGCAGAACTGAAACCGGCCACACATGATTATTGGTCAAACCGCTTAGAAGGAACAAGATTGCCCAGGCAAAGCGATGCGAGTCAGACCGTCAAATACATATAAGTCTTTTGGTTCCATTAGGCGGCAGGGCTTGAGATGTCATTTCATCTCAATGTCGGGTAAAAGTCCCACAAAACTGGAAGCAACGTCTCCATAATGACATAAATAGTGTGGATGGGGACATTAAACAACAATTCAACCAACCAACCAATCATCTTCACTGTCGCATCGTTTGTCTTGCGATTTGCGCAACATGACGCGACCATTGTCAGTTAATTATTCGATTATTAATTGTTTTGGGTTTAACGACACGTCAACCCATGTGGGTAATTTTGTCTCCTCTCCGAGAGAAAGGGAGAAAAACATATACATAGAAGAGATCGTAGGTTAAAGTAAAGACAGAGGAGAAAGAGGAAAATGAATGGAAGTGTAGAAACAGAAGGAATAAGTGCACTCCCCTCTACCCTTACCTAATGCAAGGATAGCAGGTCTTACCCAGTTGTCAGCCGCCACAGTGACGAATCATACATCACATTTACCTTACGCTCTATTCAAAATTGTCATATTCAAAGAAATTAATGATTGCTATCGGATCAGTCTGAACAACGGTTATTTTTTTGCCACACAAAACTGCGCATGCGCAAAAATACGGAATCGTGGGATATCATTTCCTTAGCTACCGGTGGCGTCCTAAACTCATCTATACCTGGTTCAGATAGATGTTCATTTCACAGACTTATGAACATGATCTTATTTCTGCATAAAAAGTATGTTATGGAAACTCGTTGGAAGACCCTCAGTGACATGCCCTAATGATTACCTACAAATACGTTTTTGTGCGGAAATAAGAAAAATAATACGTGGATACCCCCTCTTTTCTGGGGCTATGGTGGTTAAAAATACTTTCTCTGACCAACCCAAAACAGAAATTTTTGCTAAAGAAAATATTTTGCTTACTTTGACACTTCATATTTTCAAAACGCAAAGAGAAACTATAATAAATTTAGTACCATTGGAAAGAAAATTTAATTTCCTAGAAACTTTACATTTACATAAATATTGTCAAATGTACAGAAAATACTAAAATAATCATTTTTGTAACATAAGGGTGAAAATCACACAAAAATGCCAATATCTCTGTTCAGATAAGACTGTCAGGCCTATCAGCCATATATGGAGGTGCGCAGACATTTGCTCACAAGACAATTACCCACAAGACAGTTGCTCACAAGACAATTGCTCACAAGACAATTGCCCACAACCTTAATGGAAAATAGGACAATTGCTCACAACACATTTTTTTCATGATTTTATTTTTATTTTTATATCATCTATAATTATGGGAACACTTTTTCCTTTGGATTTCAGCTAATTAGTGATAAATGGATTTCAACTAGTTAGTGATAGTTGAAACAAAAGTAGTTTATTAATAACATTAAATTGAATCATATCACCAATTTTAGGTGATACACATAAAAAAAAGCTCACATTTAATTGATTAAGGAGATCAAATGAATTTATAAAACTTTGGAAACAAAAAATAAATACATAAATAATGATTCATTTTAATGAAGGATGAGTATATTTATCAAGCTGTTTAACGGCCCCTGCCCATCGGGGCTTGAATAAATAGATCGGCTGCATGATGGTTCCAAACAGAGCTGAAACCGACCGCACAAGAGTACTGGTAAACCGCTTAGATGATCCAAGCCTGCCCAGGCAAAACGGTGCGAGTCGAACCGTCCATTCTTATAAACCCTATTTGTTTAATTGGGCGACAGGGCTTGAGATGTCATTTCATCTCAATGTCTGGAAAAAGTCCCACAAAATTGGAAGCAGCATCTCCAAAATGATCTATACAGTGTTGGCGGGGATGTTAAACCTCAAATCAATCAATCAATCAAAATCAAGCTGCTTAATATATAATATTGATAATTTAAGTTGACAACTGCTTATTGTAATCATTTCACCCAACTACTGATGTCTTAGTTATCACTAATTAGTTGAAATCTAGCTGATTAACTGTTACATAATAATTTCAGGAAGAAATGGTTCACATAAACTATAGAAAATATATAAATAAAAGACTTTCAAAACAAAAATAAAATCTTGAAAAAATGGTGTTGTGAGCAATCGTCCTATTTTCTATTTAAGGTTGTGGGCAATTGTCTTGTGAGCAATTGTCTTGTGAGCAACTGTCTTGTGAGCAATTGTCTTGTGAGCAAATGTCATGGAATCTATATGGACTATTGGTTATTGATTTACCTATATCAGTGTTCTGTTAAGATGCTGTATTGGATAATTTTCTGAGTGGTAAAGGGTTAACCGGCCCCAATAGCTCAGTTGGTAGAGTGTCCGCTCCGGGGAACGGGAGGTGACGGGTTCGATCCCGGGCCGGGACATACCAAAGTCGTTAAAAATGGTACTAGCTGCTCCTCGCTTGGCACTCAGATTTACAAGGTAGAGCTAGGACTGGTCGACCCAGTGTCAGGATAATGTGACTGGGTGTGGTATCATGTAATGTGTGTCTGGGACATGATACTTCAGTGAGGCAGCACAATAAAAGTGAGCAACCAGACACCGTTGTGATATGACTGAAAAATTGTTGAAAGCGACGTTAAACCCGAATTCACACACACACGCACGCATGCACGCACGCACGCACGCACGCACGCACGCACACACACACACACACACACACACACACACACTTGTTCAGATATTTTATTCAGAATTCTGAGAATTCTCAAACAAAATATGTATATCAATCTATATATCTATCTGTATATAACTGGTAGGCTTTACAGTAGGATAACACACCCGTGTGACATAATGCATTCTTTCATATACACAAAATGGCTACTTTTCTGATGAAAATTCGTGATGTTTTTCTTATTTAAACTCATAACATAGGTTGTGGGTGCTCATTAGAACTGCCTCATTAAGGTGGTTCAAACAAGTACCCACAACCTATGTCTTTGAGCAAGAATAAGCGGAATAATGTATACCCCTGTAAACCTCAGATTTCTCTATATAAAGTGGGGTTTAGAAGGGTATACATTTCATGGACTTGTTAACATGATGAAAAGCATAAATACATGTACGTTTCCCTTCTAATTGCTCGGAAATTCCTGTTAGAACCACCTCAATGAGGCAGTTTTAACAATAAAAAAAATCAATATTTAGAGCTTAAGTAGGAAAAATGTCACAAATTATCTTCAACTACAATGCAATATCTGACACTGACTGTGTGTTGAATAGCACCATCTTGTGTGGCCATGTAATTGTTAAATACCTTAAAATCCTAAAAATTTGGACACCTTAAAGACTTGCTATAATTCTCCTAAAATTTTAACAAATTTGTTCCACAATGCAGCAAGGAGTCCAAAAGGTATAGACAGAATGGCTAACAGTGTAACCCCTGATCAGTCTGCACTGTTTGCTTAGTAGAATAGAAGTGAAGGCAATGATCAGGAATCGGTACAATTAACCCACAGCTCCCATCAGAGACACAAAGGGAAAGAAACACAAACATGAAACAACTAAACCCTAATCGAAACATCAATAGTGGAAAGCCAAAAGGACAGTTACTTTCCCACAAAATGGTCAATTGGCTAGCCAAAACAAAATAATGTGAGAGACACACACACTCAAAGACAGACTATAACAAAAATTAAACCGCGAAAGAAGAACCGCCTTGGAAGGTCAGCGAAATGAATTCCACTGGGGGGGGGGGGGGGGGGGGGGGGTGGCTTAAATCGATTTTACGTGGTCACAATCTTACATGGTCTGTCTGTCCCTATACTTGGGATCATAACAGTATCTAAACATTTTTTTGAAGTGGCCTAAAACTATACCAGCTGAAAAACCAATGAAATCAAGTCAATGATTGTTTAGAATGTTGCTAGCTTTGTTTGCTGTTCAGCTCAGAAGTTTCCTATCAACTTCTTTGAAGATAAATTGAGCAGGAGAATGCCTAAAACATACATGAAAATGTGTATCATGCTAAGGCTCCGATCAGTGCATATCCAGCCTGACAAGGCCCCAAGGTTATAAAGCTTTTTTTCATGCTTAACTCACTTGAGCAAGATTTTTTTTTATGCTTATGAATTTTAAAATGCCAACTATTTTTGGCATTTTAAAATTTATGACAATGAGCAGGACAACTAACATTCTGTGCAGATCTGAGGACAAAAAAGGCCTCTTTCTCTTGTATTTAAATATTTATGAGCATTATAAATTTCATGCTTAGCTGAGTTGAGCATGAAAAAGTTTTATAACCTCGGACCCAGGCAGAATCTAAGTTTATACACCTCAACCTCTTTATAACATCATTGTTGGGGTCCAAAGCGAAAACTCTGTTTGTTAATCAACCCTGTTATGGCCGCCAGAGCTAAAAATAGAAAAAATCTTCAAACGACAACCCCTTGGGCCAATTTGATTCAAACTTTACAGGAATATTATGTCGTTGACTCCCAACCAAAATAGCTAAAATTGTTACACTGTGACTAACAAGATGACCGCCAGAGCTAAAATAGAAAAATTCTTCAAACGATAATTCCTCCTTACCCCTTGGGCCAATTTGATTCAAACTTCACTGGAATATTATGTCGTTGACCCTCTACCATATTAGCTAAAATGATCCCGCTCCGATGAACAGAATGGCCACCAGAGCTAAAAATAGAAAAAAAGTAAATTTGCTTCAAACTTCACAGGAATGTTGCCCAGGTGACTCCCTACCAAAATAGTTAAAATCATTCCACTCTGATAAACAAGATGGTCACCAGGGCTAAAAATAGAAAAAATCTTCAAACGACAACTCCTCCTGTACCCTTAGGCCAATTACATTCAAACTTCATAGGAATGTTGCTTAGATGACACTCTACCAAAATAGCTAAAATAGTCTTGCTCCGATGAACAATATGGCCGTCAGAGCTAAAAATAGAAAAACATTGTAAATTTGCTTCAAATGCGAACTCTTCCTAAACCCTTGGGTCAATTTGATTCAAACTTCAAAGGTATGTTGCCTAGGTGACACCCTACCAAAATAGCTAAGATCGTTCCACTCTGATCAACAAGATGGCCACCAGAGCTAAAAATAAAATGTACTAGAGACAGTGACATTCAGGTGAGCGAATCAGGGCCCTCTGGGCCCTCTTGTTTCATTTCATTTGTTTAAATTGATTCATTTCAGTTTGCCATCAGATGTGATGAGAACGAAAACCATACAGCTGTGCTTTACTGTATCACATGTGAGACTCACCTGTGTTCCGACTGCTCAGAGAGAAGCCATAATACTAGGACACTGTCCAAACACAAGCGGGTACCAATCTCGGAAAAACCGAAGGAAAATCCTAAATGTACATTTCACCCAATGCACATGGTAGAATTTACCTGCCTGGAAGATGACTGTAGATCTAATCCACTGATGTGTTATATTTGTAAAGATTACGGCCGGCATGTGAAGCACAAGGTAATTGTATCTACTTTAAGGGGAAGGGGAACACCTGGCAGATTTTTCCGCCATTTTCCAGAGGGACACAAGTTTTGGGACTTCCTGTTCACTTTTTATGCCCCCGCCATTCGAAGAATGGTGGAAAGGGCATATAACGTTGCCCCTGTCCGTCCGTCAGTCCGCAGGAACGAATGTATACTTGTGTGTTTAAAAGTATGGACACTTCCATTAAACTCAATGCGATTTATTCCGTCAGTGTTTTGTGTGTCTAAAATAGTAACTTGTGTGTCTTTTTTTCCAAGAAATTCCAAGAAATTTCCTGGAAATTTGACACACAAGGGTACTTTGTAGGGTCGTCCATCCGTGCGTCCTAAACTTAAACGCAATCAATAACTTCCTTATTTCTTGATGGATTTTAAAATTACTCAGCAGAAATGTTAACCATCTTGAGAAGACGTGTCACGTGCAAAACCCAAGGTCAAGGTCATACTTAGAGGTCAAAGGTCAAAAAAAGGCTCCGAAACTTAAACACAGTCAATAACTTTCTTATTTCTGGATGGATTTTGAAATTACTTTGTAGAAATGTTAACCATCATGAGACGATATGTCATGTGCAAAACCCAGGTCCGTACCTCCAAGGTCAAGGTCATACTTAGAGGTCAAAGGTCAAAAAAGGGACCAAAACTTAAATGCAGTCAATAATTTACTTATTTCTGGATGGATTTTGAAATTACTTTGAAGAAATGTTAACCATCATGAGATGATGTGTCACGTGCAAACCCAGATTCATACCTCCAAGGTCAAGGTCATACTTAGAGGTTAAAGGTAAAAAAAATGACCGAAACTTAAACGCAGTGGATAACTTACTTATTTCTGGATGGATTTTAAAATTACTTTGCAGAAATATTACCCATGTGTCACGTGCAAACCCAAATCCGTACCTCCAAGGTCAAGGTCATACTTAGAGGTCAAAGGTAAAAAAATGGTCTGAAACTTAAGCCTGTCTCACACAGAACACAGGGCTTATACAGTTGGCCACCCGTGTCAATCGTACATACAACCGAACCAACTGTGGCCTTATCCGAGTTACACTTGGGTCATTCGAGTGTATCCGTGAAAGCCTTGTATGATTTTTAAAACTTTTAAAAAACTGGCACGGGTGCCCTGTCCGTGTATGATCGTATTAGCGATCGTACAAGACCGTGAGAGACCGTGCGAGACCGTATATACAACCGCACATGAAGTCCATTCCACGAAGGAGCTTAACCATGTCAGTATCGTATATAAATCGTATGGAATCGTGTGAAACCGTTCCCAAGTCCTACATCCAACACCCAGATTAACACTCGAATGCCACACGATCACCGTACGATTCACACGAGTGTACACACGGTTTTATACGATCGCCATAGGACCAATTCGGCTTCATACGATTGCCATACAACCAATACGGTTCAAGTACGAATTATACATGGTCTCTACGTCTGTACAAAGCTCGTGTATGATCAAACAGCACTGGAACACACCAGAAAACACAACTACCTGCTGCCTCCTTGAAACAACAGAGTACTTGCTACATAATGCCTCCATAGAAGACGACGGTCACCAAAAGAATCCCCATGGAAGATACTACCAGCGAGAATACAAAAAGGGCCACCAAAGCCCTCCGACCACTTCAACCTGGTGGCCCTGTCTTCTTTGGAGCCATTCTCTTGTCCAAACTTGCCCCCTTCTTCATCTTCTTCTGTTGGCTTGTTCTTGTCTCCCCTCACGCCTTCTGGCCAAAATAATTTCAATGTCTATCAGTCTTATCATGATTTCTAATTCCCTTATTCTGTCATCTGCCATTTTGATAATTTCTCTGTTGAAAGTTCGTAAATTTATGAAGCCAAGCCATCAAAACGAGTCAATTTATATCAAAACATACACGAATGTGTGATAATTCGAGCATAACTCGAACAAAAGTCGGTGGGACCGTATGGAAACCCTGTAAATGTCCAGTTAATCGTGTAAAAGTCATGTTTAATCGTACTAGGCCGTAACAGACCGTACTATACCGTACTTGGAACCGTACAACAATCATATGAAAATCGTTTTGCAAATCGTGTTCCAACCGTGACAAACCTTGCTTGACCGAGTATATCCGTGCTTTGTTCGTACATACTCGTGCTACATTCGAGTCTAAATCGTACCAACTCATCCCCAGGCACGGCTGGAGCTCAATTCTCGTACCAGTCAAACCGTGTATAACCGAGTATACCGTATTGGAACCGTGTGCCCAACCGTGTTCTGTGTGAGACAGGCTTTAAATGCAGTCAATAACTTTCTTATCTCTGGATGGATTTTGAAATTACTTGGCAGAAATGTTGGCCATCATGAGACAATCTGCCTCACACAAAACCAAGGTCCTTACCTACAAGGTCAAGGTCATACTTAGAGGTCAAATTTGAAAAAAGGGTCAAAAAACTTAAACAGGGTCAATAACTTTCTATGGATTAATACGAACATAGATATATTTTCAGGCGGGGGCATCCGTGTCCTATGGACGCATTTCTAGTCTATAAACTCTGTCTCACAGAAAAAGGGGTCTACTCTTAAAGGAAAGAATTTGCTCCTCAGGAGCAAATTCTTTCCTTTAAGAGTTGAACCCAATTGACATGGGAGACAAAAGTACTTTTGCAGGAGTTGCCTCCCCTGAAGGTGTTCCCATTCCCCTTACCTACACCCCAACCTCTTTATAACAATGTTGTTGGGGTCCAAAGCAGAAATAGTGATAGTTAAACAACTGTGTTATATCCCAACAAAAATATATAGATTATGTAGAGAAATGACCATATATACTGGGTTACCGGCCCCGATAGCTCAGTTGGTAGAGTGTCCGCTCCGGGGAACGGGAGGTCTCGGGTTCGATCCCGGGCCGCGACATACCAAAGTCGTTAAAAATGGTACTAGCTGCTCCTCGCTTGGCACTCAGATTTACGGGGTAGAGCTAGGACTGGTCGATCCAGTGTCAGGATAATGTGACTGGGTGTGGTATCATGTAATGTGTCTGGGACATGATACTTCAGTGAGGCAGCACTATAAACGTGAGCATTGAGCTCCCTGTCGCAACCAGACACCGTCGTGATATGACTGAAAAATTGTTGAAAGCGACGTTAAACCCGAATTCACACACACACACACATATATACTGGGTCCATCATTAAATTATGATATATCAAAAATCATGTTAAAATGAGCATTGTTAGAGGAGGTTAGGGTTTACCTGATTTGAGGTGACAATAAAAAGGCCAGTGTGACCAGCAAAGACTAACGTTAGCCCGGGCTCAAGTTTATAAAACTGTTTTCATGCTCAGCTCACTTGTGAATGTAATTTGTACTGCTTACAAATTTTAAAATACCAACAGCTATTGGCATTTTTAAATTTATGAGCAGGACAAACACCATTGTTGTTTTTAATATGAAAAGTGCCTGATTTCTTTGTATTTTAATATGTATGAGCATAACACATTTCATGCTCAGTGGAGTTAAGCATAATAAAAGTTCTATAAACCTCAGGGCCTGTACATGAGTCAGGTCTGCCAAGAGTCTTCACTTGTTGCACTGCCACGCAAGCTGATGTGTGCTGGCTCAAGTATATTGTCTATTCACAGGATGTGGAAATACAATGCCCGATTTGTCACACTTCTCCTGTTTCACTCTGGACAAGCGGAAAGTTTTCAATTAACTTGTTCTGGAACAAGTATATAAAATGTTTACAGTAAAGATTTGAAGTTGTAAAAAACTAGTAATTGATGATACTTAATCAGTTTTTGCATCAGCGATTTGCTTCCCATCTCTGCTTGTTGTTTCAACATTCATTCGCTGTGTGCCTGGAAGGATAGCAACCCAACTGCTTTGTTTCCTTCTTTGTAGCATGCACTGCTAGAATCAGAAGCCGAGAATGTTAGAACCTCTATCCTTACCGCTCTGCAACGTATTAAAGGTTTTGGTGAAGAGGTCAGCGAGTCTGTGAGAAGGTTTGGTTCAGTCATACAACAGATAGAGGGAGGATACCAAGTGATGCAGACAGATGATAATAATACCACAGTCACTGACCAGGTTGGCTCATTTATATACAATAGCGTAAAAATCCTAAAAGTTCGGACACCTTGAGAACATGCTGTAATTCTCTAAAAAAAAATTAAGAAATTAGTTTCACGATCCAGCAAGGATTCAGACTGGTGCAGACAGCTGTAATTCTCAAGAATAATTAAGAAATTGCTTTCACGATCCAGCAAGGATTCCAAAAAGTGCAGACCGAATGGCAAACAGTGTAGACCCTTTGGGAGCAGTCTGTTCTTGGTCTGCACTGTTTGTTTAGGCCTATCTGTCCCAATACTTAGGATCATTACCGTATTATAAATTATCTGTAATCCGGGATGTAGTTGCTGTCAGAGGCTTTTTAGATCAGGATGCTAAACCCATATTTGACACATTGAATCTTCTGCCTGATAGTTTGGTTGCAGGTGCATGACCGATTTAGCCAGCCTTGATAGCTCAGTCTTACTGGTGATCAGGAGGTTGTAATACCTGCCGGAGTCAGCAATATTCTGTAGTGGAAATTGATCATGATATCTTTCTGGCAGTCATTCTGTCCCTTCCACTGATTCAAGAAAGGCAGTTGTCAGTTTCTTGAAAAAGAAAGTGCACTATTTTTTAAACGCTTATGTATAAGCTTGCCCAGGAAAAGTGTGATTAGATATACTGAATAAAAAAAAAATAAAAAAATAAAGTCGATTACTGACCACCTTGGGCTGTAAAACTCCAAACAAACAATCAGTGAGTGATTTAGATGTCTGATTAATTTTATTTAGTGCAATGTAGGCCCAGATCAGACACTGCTTTTTGTTGCATCCGATCTGAGACTTCTAATTTGCCAATGTCCGATTTTTGGGACCTTAGACATGTATGAGAGAAGTGATGGATGAGGTAAGGATGTTGTTTTGTTGGCCTCTTTAGAGATAATTATGGGGAATGGATAGCTGAGCCAGTCGGTTTGTGTATAATCTTGTTTCTTGCACACCAGATAAGGAAATCTATAGTTTTAGCTTGGGGTAGAATATAAGAATCTTATATGGGTGTGAGGGGTGGATGGAAAAAATCTGTCCCAAGGGTCACTGTCCAGCCTCACGAGGCTTGCCGAGTGATGCCGGACAGAGATCCCGAGGGATTGATTTTTCTATCCATCCCTCACATCCATATAGGATTCTTTTTCTTGCATACCTTTCATTTCTTAGGGCGGATTTTTAGTGCTGCAGTCATGTCCGCCATATTGTGATGACACTACAGGAATGTTTAGTGACATCACATAACGTGCTGTGACGTCAACCTTAACAACAACGCATAACCTTGGTGTTCTTACCCAAAAGCAAATATTCTCGCGTGTTTGATAAATGCACTGATTGAATATGACCTCATATGCACCATCCTTAAGGTTGATGTCACAGCATGTTACCTGATGTCACTTAACATTCCTGTAGTGTCATCACAATATGACGGACACCGGTAACCGAAGTGCAGCATTAAAAATCTTCGCCAAGAAGTGAAAGGTATGCAAGAAAAAGAATCCTACATGGGTGTGAGGGTTGGATAGAAAAGTCGGTCCCTCGGTATCACTGTCCGGCAAGCCTCGTGATGCAGGAAAGTGACCCTAGGGAAGGATTTTTCCATCCACCCCTCACACCCATATAAGATTCTTCTATTGGTGGCCTCTTTAGAGGTAAATAAGGGGAATGGATAGCGGAGCTTGTTGCTAACCAGGGGCCAGTTGTTCAAAATTAATGACATGATTAGTTAACATATCGTTAAAACTTTGATCATTTAATATGGCAAATATACTTATATTTTTGCTGAAAAAATGAGAGCAGCTTTTGCGGATGCAAAAGCTGCTCACATTTTTTTCAGCAAAAATACTAAAATTGTAGACATTGTACTTGCTAGAACAGTAAACAATTTGACCACTAATGGGCTCGTTAAGCTAACGAGGCTTTGAACAACTGGGCCCTGGAAGACAGGGTTTCTCATGAAGGGATTTTTGTATTTTTTACAGTTAGTTGGAACTGCTGAACAGTCTAGGCTGAAAGTTAGAAACTACTTCCATGAATTAAGAGAGACATTGAACAGACAGGAGTTAGTTGCCTTGACAACCGTTGACAATCATATCCGAGAGAAGTTGTGTATGTTAAGACAGCAGCAAGAAGATATGACTATATTGTTATCACAGATCTCGGCAGTGTGTCATCAGTGTGAAACCACTTTACAGAGTGTAAGTATTGTAGAACACAACAACCTCCTTATAACAGTATTGTTGGGACCCAAAGCAGAAACTAAGTTAGTTAAACAACTGTTACAGTCAAACCTGTCTTAAAGACCACCTGTGAACAAAGACCACCTGTCTACAGAGACCACTTCCAATTCCTCCCATCCAGTTAAACTATATAATGCACCTGTCAACAGAGACCACCTGTGTACTAGGACCAGAGGATAGTAAAAATACTTCCCAAATGCATATTTTCACACTGAACAAAGTACACTTTGTGTTTTGAATAACATTGACCAAAATTTTAATTAGGTAATTAATTGTTTGTGGATATCCGTTAATGAGCCAAATTATTTTGTGTGTGTGTGTGTGTGTGTGTTTATTATTAAAAGCGTTTAGGAATCATTCAGGTGTAACTGGTGTTATCCAATGCATACATGTATCTGCATAAATGCTGTGAAGTAATCAATGTCTTCTAAAGAGGTAGAGCAGTTGCTGTCATTGATTCAAGTTATGTCCAAAACATTGTTATAAAGATGTTTTCGTGTACTTTTCATCCAAAAACACAGAATAGGTCAAATGGCAAGTAGCTTTTCAGCATGAAATGGTAAAAAATGTTATACAAATCTGAGCAAAAGAAATGGGCAGATATCACATAGGATATTGCATGCCTGTTTGGATGACTTCTAGGGGTCTCTGAACTTGTGCACCTAAAAAGACAGATCAGCCTGCACATCTGTTTAGTCTGATCACATTCTTCACTGAGTGCTGTATGGATGGTCTTTGTCACAAAGCTTCGTCATGCAGTGAAAGTAGGTTGTGTTCTGACCGTGATTTTAGACTTCGCTATGTAACCATCAGTGGCTGGAACTACCAACAAATTTTCTCAAACAAATTTTCATGGTTCCAAGGTGGTTCCCGCTATTGCAGTTTAACTGTATGATAACTTGATTCTTGTAGTCACCTGACTTGAAATCAAGAGATTCAAATGTGACTTTCATGAATTTGGCTATGATTGATCATGTAAGCATGTTCAATTTGACAATGATTGATCATGTAAGCATGTTTAATTTGACATTGATTGATCATGTGTGTGGAATTAAGTGTGTTTAAACCAACAAAGACTTGGGTCGGCAACGTTCTTTCGTGGTGATTGATCATGAAATCTTTTCTACGGTCATTCTCTCCCATCCGCTGATTCAAGAAGGGCAGTTGTAGGTTTCTGGCGAAAGAATGTGCATTGTACTTGTTAATCGCTTACATATAAGCCTGCTCAGGAAAAGTGTGGAGAGGTAAACTGATCGGCTCAAAAATGACCTAAATAGTGTTGACTGGGCCGTTAAACTCCAATACAAACAAACAAATAATCTAACAAAGACTGATCGTATGTGATGAAAATTTTGACAATTATTTGCCAGGTAAGCACATTGAACTCCACATTGATTGTTCATGTGTGATAATGTGTGTTTAATTTGGCAATGAATGAACATTAAGTGTGTTGATTTTGACAAAGGCTGATCATGTAAGTGTGATTTTGACAATAATTGATCATGTACCCATGGCCTTGATGTATTTTTTGTCGTGCCTGCTATTAGCATGGTGCGATATAGGCGCCCAGTTTTCTGTCTGTTTGTTCGTTCATCCATCCGTTCATCCGTTTGTCAATGCATCAACATTTGCGACCACCCTAGCATTCACCCAGATGGCCAAGTTTATTTCTCAAGAACTATAAGAGCTTCATTAATGATATTTGGTACCAGCTTGTATCTGTGGATGGCAACTTAAATGCAAGCATCCATATTTGTCCTTGATCTAAATTTCATGGTCTGCTGACTTAGTGAACTATTGCAATCCTAGTGTTCAACCTAATGTTTAAGTTCATTTCTCAAGAACTATAAGAGCTTTATTAATGATATTTGGTACAAGCTTGCATCTAGGAATGTCAACTTTAATGGAAGCATAAATATTTGTCTTTGCCCTAGATTTCATGGTTCACTGACTTTGTGCCCTCACAGGTGAGACATAGCCTTTGGCGAAACTCTTGTTTTAGAACAGACAGCAATTTTATTTTTATGCCCCCCGGAATCGAGATTTAGAGGGCATATAGTTTTTGGTCTGTCTGTCTGTCTGTTTGTCTGCTTGTCTGTCTACAACCTTAACATTGGGCATAACTTTTGAATGGTAATAGATAGAGCTTTCATATTTCACATGTGTATACCTTATCACCAGACCTTTCCAGTGGTACCATAATTTTTGATCTCGTGACCTTGACCTACCTTTTTCAAAATTTTAACATTGGCAACATTGGACATACTTGTGAATGGCGCTGTTCGGAGGCATCAGTGTTTGACAAACACATCTTGTTGAAATTATTTTTCAGGGAAAATAAGGCTTGACATTATGATTCACATATTATGTCAAACCTTATTTCCTGTAACAAATAAGAGAAAACAATATTTAAAACTGATGTCTACAAATGTCATGATTGGAAGTTTAAGAGTTAAAAAAAAAATAAAGATTTGTAAGTGTTTTAGACTTGTCTTTGTATTTTAGGATGACACAAAAGTAGTTCTTGCAAAACCAGAGGTGATTACTATGGTAGAGACAGTGCAGAAACAACAACAGCAGTTCTCCGAGCTTCCTGAACATATACCCCTAGATCCTCATATACCCATCACATTTACTAAGGTAATTTATATAATGTATAGACCAATTGTTTACAACAATCAGTCTTGGGCCCAGGCTGTCTGGCTTTAGTGTAATATGTAAGTTACAATGAGAAAACGTATAGATGTTATCGCTACATGACCATTTACTGTTTTGTATAGCCCCGCTTTGAAAAAGTGGAGCTATATTGGATTTGCCTTGTCCTTCTGTGATTCCGAAATTCCGTAATTCTGTAAATCCGCACTTCCGTAATTCCGTTATTCATCATAACTCAAAAACTGTTTGAGGTATTTTCATGAAACTTCACACAAATGTAAAGCACCATGAGACGATGTGCAGAGCGCATGAACCATAACTCTGGATTACCTACTTTTGGAGTAATTGCCCTTTGAACATTGAAAAAATTCTGTTATTCATGATAACTCAAAAACTGTTTGAGATATTTTCATGAAACTTCACACAAATGTAAAGCACTATGAGACAACGTACAGAGCGCATGAACCGTAACTCTGGATTGTCTACTTTTGGAGTTATTGCCCTTTGAACAATGAGAAAATTCTGTTATTCATGATAACTCTAAAACCGTTTGAGGTATTTTCATGAAACTTCACACAAATGTAAAGCACTATGAGACGCGGTGCAGAGTGCATGAATCCTAACTCTGGATTGCCTACTTTTGGAGTTATTGCCCTTTGAACATTGACAAATGGCAATTTTAACCTTGTCCACTCCATAGCTCAAAAACGGTTTGAGTTATTCTCATGAAACTTCACACAAATGTAAAGCACTATAAGATGATGTGCAAAGCGCATGAACCATAACTCTGGATTGCCTACTTTTGGAGTTATTGCCCTTTGAACATTGAAAAATTTAATTAGAGGCTGAAAGCTGAAAACATTTTTTTTCTTGTATTTTTCTTTTCTGATAGCGCTATTTCTTGTTAGCTCGGCTGTTTTCAAAGAAAATGACGAGGTATTGTCATGGCTCTGGCGTTGTTTGCATCTGCGTCGTCGTGCAAAAACTTGGACATTTTGTAATATCTCTGTCATTACTGAACATATTTACTTGAAACTTGGACTAGTTGTTCATTATGAAAAGGGAACCTCATACCAATAGGTGAGGTACATGTAACCCTCAAAATATTTTTGACACAGTAATGCCGATTTTTCGACTTAGAATTTTTACAGCCCAGCGGTGGCACCCGCATGCGGTGCTCTTGTATTTTTCTTTTCTGATTGCGCTATAGCAGGGCTATAGTCAGATCCTCTGACAGTTCTAGTTTCTTCTACTTTGCATGGTTTCTTACTGTATTATTTTCCAAGCTCTATTCTTGAATAAGTAGAGTGTGATAGGATTTATGGGAATACAGCATTTTCCAGCATTTGTTCACTGAGCACGGCTCTGATGTAATAGTGGACTGCTTACATGCACAGTGAAACTTCAATAACTTGAGCCTGGATGACTTATTTACCATTTAAGGGAATGGGAACACCTGGCAGATTTGTCCGCCATTTTTTAAAGGGAGACCACTTTCGGGACTTCCTGTTCCCTTTGCTATAAGCCATGTCCCACTGGAAAAGGGATCTACTCTTAAAGGAAAGAATTTGCTCCTCAGGAGCAAATTATTTCCTTTAAGAGTTGATCCTTATTGACATGGGAGACAAAAATACTTTTGCAGGAGTTGCCTCTCCTGAAAGTGTTACCATTCCCCTTAAACTTGTTCTGGAATCCTTGAAATATCTTTCTATAGCTCCAGATATCCATTTTTTTAGGGTAATTTATATGGCAGTTTCTTTGATTTAATCTGGAAAAGGTATGCTGTGTGCACTCATTAGAAATGCCTCAATGTGGCATTTCTAATGAGTGCACACAACATGCCTTTATTTGATAGAAATTCAAAATACATCCTGAAGTCATCCCCATTATGCCTAATGGCCTGGCACTATGATTAACATCTCAAACAAAATTTCATGGTTGGTTGGTTGTATAGGAGTTTAACAGCACAGTCAACACTATTTTAGGTCATTTTTGAGCCGGTCAGTTCACATAACCACACTTTTCCTGGGCAGGCTTTTAGGTTATGCGGTTAACCAGTACATTTCGCATTCTTTCGCCAGAAACTGACTACTGCCCTTCTTGAATCAGAGGAAGGGAGAGAATGACCATAGAAAAGATTTCATGTTCAATCTCCATGAAAGAATGTTGCCGACCCCGGTAGGTATCAAACTGGCATCCTACTGATCACCAGTCAGATGCATCCAACTGAGCTGCCGAGGCTCGCAAAAATTTCATGGTCCCAAAGGTATTCGAATTATCAATATTTCATTGAATTAAAGTTGAAGATGGCACTGCCATATTAGGGTATGTGCAGTGATCAATGGTAGCTCTCACCAACCTGAGTCTAATCTTGGTCTTTGGGCTTTTGACACCATTAAGCCCTTTTGCACCCCTACAGTACTGAAAATATCTGAAATACATGTACCAAAGAGCTCTCAAATAGTTCCCTTTTTAAGGGAGGCAGATAGCTTGCAAATACTTCACTTTAGTAATTCACTCTAATTAATAATCTTCTGCACCCCACTCTGAATAGAGAAAAGTTGGGTTTACTGTGGTATACATTTCTTATTTCTACTCAGATACCTGAATAGATTGTGGGTACTTGTTAGGTCTGCCATAGTGAGGCAGCACTCATGATCTATTTTTGGGGCAGACAAAATATGTTAATTCATGTGATAAGGGCAATTTCATAGTCATGAAAGATATAGAGGATCTTACAGAAGTAGTTATTTCATATCTATGAAACAATTCTCCTGCTAGTTTCATAAATTTCATATGAAATGACCAGTAATTTAAGCTTCATCTTATCATATAACATTTTTAGATTGGATTTTATTGCCTAAGGTGTTCAAAAGAAGTTCTATGGAAAACAAGGTTTTCAAGGATAGTGTCATTATGATACACACCTATAACCATGTGTTATTTCACTTGTTATGTTTATGACATAGAGGATCTTACATGAGTGTTCATGCATTATTGAATTTATTAAACGAGTTGAGGAAAAGGATAAAATGCGAGTCTCTGCCGAGCATTTTATCTCTTTTCCTCAACGAGTTTAATAAATTCAATAATACATGAGCACGAATGCAAGATTCTATTTATCATATGACATTTAAAACGCATTTTATTCACGATTGTTTCACAAAAATGTCAATATTCCGCCATAAGTAAACGCGACGTCGTTAAAGACGTCGTACATGTAACGTTACGGGACATATCTAGCTAATTTGCATATTTAATCCACTAGTGGATGATCAAAAATAATACATGGCGTTATTGCACTCTCAGACGTGAAGTCATATGATAAATAATGTTATTGAGGTTGTATGATAAAGCTGTTTCTCACATGGTGTGTGTCATATTGAGCTGTATCATCAGCTGTCTTTGTTGTATATTACAGGATAACCGAGTACATATAGGTCCCAAGATTGAGATGAGAGTTGTCACCCTTGGTCTAGACGATGCTGGGAAAACTAGTATTCTCTTTAAAATGAAACAGAATGAGTTTATCACAACCATTCCTACTATAGGTATGCAATAAGAAATGAAAGTAGAGAGGAATAGATTCCATCAAATTGATTCTGAACATTTGGGGTGAATAAATATTCCTCAAACTCTTTATAAAGCAGTTCAATAGATCACAGTTTTGGGTATAACACCGTCAAAAAATGGAGCCAAAAATTGGAGCCAAAAATGTATAGATTATACAGAAAAATGACCATAAATGGTCATTTTTCTGTATAATCTATACTTTTTTGTTTGCATGTAACATGGTTGTACAACTTAACACGGTTTCCGCTTTGGACCCCAGCAACAGTATTTTATAGTCATCGCACCAGGACTCAATGGCAATTTTTTTGTTTGTTTGTTTGATTTGAGGTTTAACATCCCCAGTCAACACTATATAAGTCATTTTAGAGAAGTTGCTTCCAATTTTGTGGGACTTTTACCGACATTCAGATGAAATGACATCTCAAGCCCTGTCGTCCAGTGAAGCCAATAGGGTTTATAAACATGGACTCGCACCGCTTTGTCTAGGCAGGCTTAGATCCTCGAAGTGGTTTACCAGTACTCGTGTGCGGTCGGTTTCAGCTCTGCATGGAAGCATCATGCAGCCCATCTATTTCTTCAAGCCCCAATGGGTGGGGGCCATCGATGGCAGTTATGATCCTCGAGCACTAGGGGCGTGATGAGGATATAGTCAGAACTACCTTATTTAGGTTGAGTTTTGAACTAGTTAGAATAGGTTTGAACATACTGAGAACAGAGTTGAACTAGTTAAGAATGGATTTAAATTCACCACGAACAGGCTAGGGACTTTTTGGAAACAGTGTCCACATGATATGAAGGCGCGTTTTTATCTGACCTGAACTCTATATCAGTGGACTGCATACAAGAAATAGACGAGATGCACAGACTGAGGATGTTTTAAGAACCTACTAGGATCATATTATAGACATTTTAAGGCCAAAATTATGTGTTATACCTTGACTGCAGCGCATTTTAAGATTTTGTTAGAACCAAGTAGGACATTCTAAAAACCAGTTCCTTGTGAATTCTAAGTACTTGCCAGATTTTAGCATACATACATAGAAAATTACTTTATAGACTGTATACCTTTGTGAGTGAACGTATCCAGGAATATTAAGTCAGCCATGACAAAATCATAGTTTTGACTGGGCTGTAAAACTTGAAAACAAACAATACTCAGAGACGTTACTTGAGCAGAAATGGAATAATCCTTTATCCATTTTGTATGGGAAACCCCAAAACAGGATGCTGGCAAACCGTGCAGTCCAAGGTCATATGCCGCATTTTGCAGGATCAAATCAGAGCCTACACTGTTTGTGAAAAGTTCAACCATTTTCTAAATGAACTTCCATGATAATGCAACATGGCACCCCTAACTTTTGAAATGGACTTCTGCTATATTCAAGGCGGATGGAATATTCCATTCATTACAAAATGGGTTAAAGAGGATTCTGATTTCTCTTGTTTGCTCACATGACAACAATATTAGCAAAAATCACTACATACAGACACTGAGCAGACTGCTCTTGTAGGAACCATCTCATATGGGTATGCACTGCACTTAATTTCTTTGTCAGATTTAGAGTAATTGCTGCATTTTCTAATTTTCAGGTTTTAATGTAGAAACAGTTGAATACAAAAATGTTAAATTAACCATCTGGGATGTTGGAGGGCAAAATAAGATCAGACCATTGTGGAAACATTATTATTTGAATACTCAGGGTAAGTGGTTAAACATATGATACTGTTATCATACAAAGCGTTTTGAAAAAATAAGGGGAAATGGATATAACTTCAGTTAGGTAAGTTTTTCAAAAATAGTTTGCTCCCTTTTAAGTCGGGATCCACTCTCAAGCAAAATAATTTGCTCCCTGAACAAAATTGCTTCCTTATGAGTCAGTCTCGATGTTAATGGTAGACACCTTTGTTAGAAGAGTTAGATTATAAGAAGGCCAAACAGGAAGTCTTCGAAATTGTCTCCCATATAAAAATGGTGGAAAATATGTTCAATGTATCCTTAACCCTTATCCTGCTGAATATTTACTTTAGCCACACCCATTTTTGAACCAATAAGATTACTTGATGTAATTTAGTCCTGCAAATTCACAAACTGAATGTCAAACAATGTAGATACTGATCAGAAGTCATCTGATCTGAATCTACACTGTTTGCAAAGATAGGGGTTGTCATGAACAGCAGGATAAATGTTAACATTAATTTTGCAAGCGAGGAATATATCCCCAAACAAACAAGCAGCAACAGTTTAAAACATTGTTAGCTTAAAAAGCACTGCAAAAGTGTGGTAAGTGCTTTCATTTCTATACTTAATGTTGTTGCTTTGAAAAACTTAAAAAACTGGTTTCCCTGTTCTCTCTCTCTCTCTCTCTCTCTCTCTCTCTCTCTCTCTCTGATTAACCCATAAGATGCATATCACAAGAATTGTCATCGACTTTGTCGTCTGCTGCTAACTTTTAAAAGTAATTTTTACAATTATTGTGGATCCAGGTCAGACTGCTCCTACTAGCTAAGAGCAGTCTGACTAGGGTTCATACGATTTGCCTGTATGCAGAAACAAGTTTTAAAAGTTTGAAAAAAGATGCAGCAGGCAACATAAACAGGCAACACTTTCAGATGCAGTTTTTCATTGCATTTTAAGGGTTAATTTCATTGGTGGTCAAAAGATATGAAAGGAGGGGATTGAGCCTGTTATCCAAACATTGTAGTAAGGTCATATTGGGGCTCTAGAATCCACTAATCTCATGGTAATCAGCTACAGAACATCTTTGACTTCTGAGCTTTTGTATAAGTTAATTGTTAGCTCACCGTCACGTAGTGACGAGGTGAGCTTTTGGGATCACGTTTTGTCCGTCGTCCGTCGTCCGTGCGTCCGTCCGTCCGTCCGTCCGTCCGTGCGTAAACAATTTCTTCAAACGACATCTCCTCCTAAGCCACTGATCGGATTTTGACCAAACTTTACAGGAATGATCCTTAGGTGGTCCCCTTTCAAAGTTGTTCAAATGGTTCCGGTCCGTTGCACATCTAGGTCACAGGAGCAAAAAATAGATTTTTTTCACCAAAAACTTAAAAAATCTTCTTCTCTGAAACCACAAGGCCCAGGTCTTTGATATTTGGTATGAAGCTTCATCTAGTGGACCCCTACCAAGATTGTTCAAATTATAATGCTGGGGCCAAAAATGCCCCCGCCATGGGGCCCTTTGGTTTTACATAGGCTTATATAGGGAAAATCTTTAAAAATCTTCTTCTCTGAAACCACAAGGCCCAGGTCTTTGATATTTGGTATGAAGCTTTATCTAGTGAACCCCTACCAAGATTGTTCAAATTAGAGTGCTGGGGCCAAAAATGCCCCCGCCCCAGGGCCCTTTGGTTTTACATAGGCTTATATAGGGAAAATCTTTAAAAATCTTCTTCTCTGAAACCACAAGGCCCAGGACTTTGATATTTGGTATGAAGCTTCATCTAGTGGACCCCTACCAAGATTGTTCAAATTATAATGCTGGGGCCAAAAATGCCCCCGCCATGGGGCCCTTTGGTTTTACATGGGCTTATATAGGGAAAATCTTTAAAAATCTTCTTCTCTGAAACCACAAGGCCCAGGTCTTTGATATTTGGTATGAAGCTTTATCTAGTGGACCCCTACCAAGATTGTTCAAATTAGAGTGCTGGGGCCAAAAATGCCCCCGCCCCGGGGCCCTTTGGTTTTACATGGGCTTATATAGGGAAAATCTTGAAAAATCTTCTTCTCTGAAACTGCAAGGCCCAGGTCTTTGATATTTGGTATGAATCTTCATCTAGTGGACCCCTACCAAGATTGTTCAAATTATAGTGCTGGGGCCAAAGATGCCCCCGCCACGGGGCCCTTTGGTTTTACATAGGCTTATATAGGGAAAACCTTTAAAAATCTTCTTCTCTGAAACTGCAAGGCCCAGGTCTTTGATATTTGGTATGAAGCTTCATCTAGTGGACCCCTACCAAGATTGTTCAAATTATAGTGCTCGGGCCAAAAATGCCCCCGCCCCAGGGCCCTTTGGTTTTACATGGGCTTATATTGGGAAAATCATTAAAAAATCTTCTTCTCTGAAACTGCAGGGCCCAGGTCTTTGCTATTTGGTATGAAGCTTCATCTAGTGGACCCCTACCAAGACTGTTCAAATTATATTGCTGGGGCCAAAAATGCCCCCGCCCCGGGGCCCTTTGGTTTTACATAGGCTTATATAGGGAAAATCTTAAAAAATCTTCTTTTCTGAAACTGCAAGGCCCAGGTCTTTGATATTTGGTATGAAGCTTCATCTTGTGGACCTCTATCAAGATTGTTCAAATTATAGCCCTGAGGCCAAAATTGCCCCCGCTCCTGGGCCCTTTGGTTTTTCATAGACTTATATAGGGAAAATCTTGAAAAATCTTCTACTCTGAAACCACAAGGCCTAGGTCTTTGACATTTGGTATGAAGCTTCAGCTAGTGGACCTCTACCAAGATTGTTGAAATTATAGCCCAGGGGCCACAATGCCTCCGCCCCAGGGCCCTTTGGTTTTACATAGACTTATAATAGAGATAATCTTTGAAAATCTTCTTCTCTGAAACAACAAGGCCCAGGTCTTTGATATTTGGTGTGAAGCTTCATCTAGAGGACCTCTATCAAGATTGTGTAAATCATAGCCCTGAGGCCAAAAATGCCCCTGCCCCAGGGCCATTAGGTTTTACATAGGCTTATGTAAGGAATATCTTCTTCTCTGAAACCGCAAGGCCCAGGTCTTTGATATTTGTTGTGTAGCTTCATCTAGTGGACCTTTGCCAAAATTGTTCAAATTATAGCCTTTTGTTGATATTTGGTATGAAGCTTCACCTTTTTAGACCTCCCTCAAGTTATGCACATTATAACCCTTGGGTCAATAATGGCCCTTCCTGGGGCCCACTTGTTACTCTATGGATCAGGTGAGCGATCCAGGGCCATCATGGTCCTCTTGTTTTACTTTTGTTCTGTATATTTCAGCTGTAATATTTGTGCTAGACAGTAGTAATAAAGACAGACTACAGGAAGCTTATAACGAACTGGCTAAACTTGTACAAGAGAAAGAACTGAAGGAAGCTTCTCTTCTTATCTTTGCCAATAAACAGGTAGATTGATTGATTGATTTGGGGTTTAACATCCCTGTCAACACTATTTAGGTCATTTTGGAGATATTGCTTCCAAGTTTTTGGGACTTTTACCTGACATTGAGATGAAATAATGTCTCAAGCCCTGCTGCCCAATGACACCAAACTAGTTTATCTGCATGGATGGCCCAACTCGCACCATTTTGCCTGGGCAGGCTTACAGCCTCTAAGTGGTTAACCGGTGTAACAGTTTATCTTTACCCCCTGGGTAGCTTTACCCCCGGGGGTAAAGATATCCCGGGATATCTTTACCCCCACCCTGGATATCTTCACCCCCGGGGGTAAAGATATCCTGGCTGGGATATCTTTACCCCCGGGGGTAAAGCTAAACTGGCTAGGATATCTTTACCCCCACCCCAACTTTTGGGTATAAACTATTTTCTTAATGCCCAATTTCTTCTTATATGTAAGTGAAGCAAGATAGTGGACTCAATGTTTCACTTTAACATTTTTTCGTTTCAATCATGACTCTGACTAATAGAACTACCCTTAGTAAGAAATATGACCATATTATAGAGGCAAATGATTATTTAATAACTTCTTTTTGTATATTTTCTTTTTCAAAATGTCCCTTATGACAATCTGTCATAATCTTGCATTATCCCTGTCAGTCGTGAAATGGGTGGTGGTGGTGAGTGGAAAAGCGGGGGTAAAGATATCCCGCCTGGGATATCTTTACCCCCGGGGGTAAAGCTAAACTGGCCAGGATATCTTTACCCCCACCCCAACTTTTGGGTATAAACTATTTTCTTAATGCCCTATTTCTTCTTACATGTAATGTAAGAGAAGCAAGATAGTGGACTCGATGTTTCACTTTAACATTTTTGTTTCAATTGTGACTCGGACTTATAGAACTACCCTTAGAAAGAAATATGACCACATTATAGAGGCAAATGATTATTTAATAACTTCTTTTTGTATATTTTCTTATTCAAAATGTCCCTTATGACAATCTGTCATAATCTTGCATTATCCCCGTCAGTTGTGGAATGGGTGGTGGTGGTGAGTGGAAAGGCGGGGGTAAAGATATCCCGGCCGGGATATCTTTACCCCCGGGGGTAAAGCTAAACTGGCCAGGATATCTTTACCCCCACCCCAACTTTTGGGTATAAACTATTTTCTAAATGCCCAATTTCTTCTTATATGTAAGAGAAGCAAGAAAGTGGACTCCATGCTTCACTTTAACATTTTTCTTTTCAATCATGACTCGGACAAATAGAACTACCCTTAACAAGAAATATGACCATATAATAGAGGCAAATGATAATTTAATAACTTCTTTTTTGTATATTTTCTTATTCAAAATGTTGCTTATGACAATCTTTCATAATCTTGCATTATCCCTGTCAGTCGTGAAATGGGTGGTGGTGGTGAGTGGAAAGGCGGGGGTAAAGATATCTCGGCTGGGATATCTTTACCCCCGGGGGTCAGGATATCTTTATCCCCACCCCAACTTTTGGGTATAAACTATTTTCTAACTGCCCAATTTCTTCTTATATGTTTCACTTTAACATTTTTCGTTTCAGTTGTGACTCAGACAAATAGAACTACCCTTAGTAAGAAATATGGTCATATTATAGAGGCAAATGATTATTTAATAACTTCTTTTTGTATATTCTTCTAAATTATATTTCCGCAGGGAAAATAACAAATATTCTATGAATTAAAAATCACTTTAAGAAATTGTAAAGTTTCTTAGTTAAAATGTCCCTTATGACAATCTTTCATAATCTTGCATTATCCCTGTCAGTTGTGAAATTGGTGGTGGTGAGTGGAAAGGTGGGGTAAAGATATCCTGGCTGGGATATCTTTACCCCCGTGGTTAAAGCTAAACTGGCCAGGATATCTCTACCCCCACCCCAACTTTTGGGTATTAACTATTTCTTAATGCCCAATTTCTTCTTATATGTAAGTGAAGCAAAAAAAAAACCAAAACAAGCATAATTAAACCATACAGCTTGCAAGAATTTTTTTTTCACATCTTATACCTTTGCTCATGGGTGGGGGTGAAGATTTCCTGGCTGGTATAGGGTGACCCCATCCCTCCCCCACCACCACCCCCCAAAAAATCAAGACTTTGGAAAACCCAGACAAGCACACTTCTCAACAATGGAAGGTACTGCTGATGTCCAATGGTCTATGGTTAACATAACATTACCACAAGCTAGCTTGCATGAATCAGGATTTCACACCTCTACCATTGCTCATGGGTGGGGGTAAAGATATCCCAGCTGGGATACCTTCACCCCCGGGGGCAAAATATTCTGGCTGGGTTACCTTCACCCCCACACTTCCAGCATTTCGAAAAACCAAAACAAGCACACTTATACCCTATAGCTTGCATAAATCAGTTTTTCACAAATTGTACCATTGCACATAGGTGGGGGTGAAGATAGTGTGACCCCACCCCAAATCCAGACTTTGGAAGACCAAAACAAGCACACTTCTCAACAATGAAGGTACTACTGATGTCCAATGGTCTATGGTTGACATAACATTACCACAAGCTAGCTTGCATGATTCAGGATTTCACATTTTTACCATTGCTCATGGGTGGGGGTAAAGATATCCTAGCCGGGATACCTTCAACCCCGGGGGCAAAATATCCTGGCTGGGTTACCTTCACCCCCACACTTCCAGCATTTCGAAAAAACAAAACAAGCACACTTATACCCTATAGCTTGCATAAATCAGTTTTTTACAAATTCTACCATTGTTTATGCGTGGGGTTTTTGTTCAAACATCGCTTTTGCAGCATCTGATCTGACCCCACACTGTTTGCAATTCTGGGTCTCCCATCGGAAATGGGAAAAATGTATGGTTCAGCATGAACTAAGGACTTAGTTTATACCCAAAAGTTGGGGTAGGGGTAAAGATATCCTGGCCAGTTTAGCTTTACCCACAGGGGTAAAGATATCCCAGCCGGGATATCTTTACCCCCGCCTTTCCACTCACCACCACCACCCATTTCACGACTGACAGGGATATTGCAAGATTATGAAAGATTGTCATAAGGGACATTTTGAATAAGAAAATTTACAAAAAGAAGTTATTAAATAATCATTTGCCTCTATAATATGTTCATATTTCTTACTAAGGGTTGTTCTATTAGTCGGAGTCACAATTGAAATGAAAAATGTTAAAGTGAAACATCGAGTCCACTATCATGCTTCTCTTACATATAAGAAGAAATTGGGCATTTAGAAAATAGTTTATACCCAAAAGTTGGGGTGGGGGTAAAGATATCCTGGCCAGTTTAGCATTACCCCGGGGGTAAAGATATCCCAGCCCGGATATCTTTACCCCCACCTTTCCACTCACCCCCACCACCCATTTCACAACTGACAGGGATAATGCAAGATTATGACAGATTGTCATAAGGGACATTTTGAATAAGAAAATATACAAAAAGAAGTTATTAAGAATCATTTGCCTCTATAATATGGTCAAATTTCTGTCTAAGGGTAGTTCTATTAATATGCATCATGATTGAAACGAAAAATGTTAAAGTGAAAAATCGAGTCCACTATCTTGCTTCTCTTAATTATAAGAAGAAATTGGGCATTAAGAAAATAGTTTATACCCAAAAGTTGGGGTGGGGGTAAAGATATCCTGGCCAGTTTGGCTTTACCCCCGGGGGTAAAGATATCCCAGCCGGGATATCTTTACCCCCGCCTTTGCACTCACCACCACCACCCATTTCACCACTGACAGGGATAATGCAAGATTATGAAAGATTGTCATAAGGGACATTTTGAATAAGAAAATATACAAAAAGAAGTTATTAAATAATCATTTGCCTCTATAATGTGGTCATATTTCTTACTAAGGGTAGTTCTATTAGTCCGAGTCATGACTGAAACGAAAAATGTTAAAGTGAAACATCGAGTCCACTATCTTGCTACTCTTACATATAAGAAGAAATTGGGTATTTAGAAAATAGTTTATACCCAAAAGTTGGGGTGGGGGTAAAGATATCCTGGCCAGTTTAGCTTTACCCCCGGGGGTAAAGATATCCTGGCCAGTTTAGCTTTACCCCCGGGGGTGAAGATATCCAGGGTGGGGGTAAAGATATCCCGGGATATCCTTACCCCGGGGGTAAAGCTACCCCTGAGTAGCTTTACCCCCGGGGGTAAAGCTACCCAGGGGTCAAGATAAACTGGGACACCGGTACTCATGTGCACTGTCAGTTTCAGCTCTGCGTGGAAGCGCTGTGCAGCCCAATCCATTTCTTCAATTCCTGATGGGCGTGGGCGGCAATATTCTATAAAATAGAGTTTAATGTCAGCATACCACATAAGCCTATCGAGTGGCCTTTTCACGAGATTTGACCTTTAGTTGGAAAAAGAACCAGAAAAAATACTAGAAAGCAGACTATAGCTCGACCTGGATTATCCCCCCTTCCAAGCGTAGCATTGCTATGTGCAATTGACCAGAAACCAGTGCACTGGTTCCCCACAAACAGACCTTATTAAGCCAGTCAATGGGATGACGACAGATGACAAGACCTATGCATGCATAACTGCAAGTACAACACAGTTTATCATCTAACATTATTTTTTTTTTCCTGTCTTATGCCACCTGTCATTCGAAGAATGGTGGAAAGGCATATAGCATTGCCCCTGTCCGTACGTCTGTCCGTCAGTCCGTCTGTTGTCCGTCCATCCGAAACTTAAAGGCAGTCAATAACTTTCGTATTTCTGGATTGATTTTGAAATTACTTGGCAGAAATATCAACCATCATGAGACGATGTGTAACATGCAAAACCCAGGTCAGTACCTCCAAGGTCAAGGTCGTACCTAGAGGTCAAAGGTAAAAAAAAAATGTTCAAAACTTAAACGCGGTCAATATCTTTCTTATTTCCTGATGGTTTTTGAAATTACTTGGCAGAATTGTTAACCATCATGAGACAATGTATATCGCGCAAAATCCAGGTCCATACCTCCAGGGTACTTTGAGGTCAAATGTCAAAGAAAGTTTCCAAAACTTGAATAGGGTCAATAACATTCTTATTTCTGGATGAATTTTGAAATTACTTGGCAGAAATGTTAACCATCATGAGATGATGTGTGGTACCCAAGATCCAGGTTGATACCTCCAAGGTCAAGGTCATACTTAGAGATCAAAGGTTAAAAAAGGATCCAAAACTTGAACACAGTCAATAACATCTTTCTTATTTCTGGATGGATTTTGAAATTCTTGGCAGAAATGTTAACCATCATGAGATGATGTATCATGCCTAAGACCCAGGTTCGTACCTCCAAAGTCAAGGTCATACTTAAGAGGTCAAATGCAAAGAAAATCTCTTTTTCGTGTGACTTGTTATTCTGAATGGATTTGGAAATTACTTGGTAGAAATGTTGACTATATCATGAGTTGATGTGTCATGAGATGATGTGTCATGCTCAAGACCCCGGTTGGTATGTCCAAGGTCAAGGTCATACTTAGAGGTCAAAGGTAAAGAGAAGTGTCTTTTTCTTGTGTCCTCTTAATATCTTTGTTGTCCCTGGATGGATTTGGAAATCACTGTGCAGAAACATTGAGCATCATTAGACAAGTTGTTCCACACAAGACTCGGGTCCATACCTGTAACATCAAGGTCATACTTCATGGTGGAAGGTCAAATACTAACATCATATTTTCAGGTGGGGCCATCCCTGTCCTTGGGATGCATTTCTAGTTGTTGTTTTTGTGTGGGGGTGGGATGGGGGTGATTTTACGATCCTTTCAAGAGTATTTCACTAAAATTGAGTTGACTGTCAACCAGAGATGGGCAAAACCCAGCTTCCATTGCAGAACCTGGCATCTGACATGAGGCCCGAGCCAGGCTTGAACCACAGTTGTGAGAAACCTAATGATTATGAATCAGTGCTCTTATCCACTAGGTCACGGCTTTTTATGTCCCAGGTAGCTATAGCGGGGACATATTGTTTTTGCCTTGTCTGTTTGTTTGTTGGTTTGTACGTGGACAACTTTAATGTTGGCCATAACTTTTGAACCGTTTGAGATAGAGCTTTCATATTTGGCCTGAAGGTTCCTTGTGACAAGACCTTCACATTCATGCAAAAAAAATTGACCTATGACCTTGACCTTTGACCTACTTAAAAGAAAAAAATAACATTGGTCATAACTTTTGAACCACTCGAGATACAGCCTTCATATTTAGCATGCATGTTCCTTGTGACAAAATGTTTACATTCATGCAAAAAAATTTGACCTGTGACCTTGACCTTTGACCTACTTAAAATTAAAAAAATAATGTTTTGGTCATAACTTTTGAACGGTTTGAGAAAGAGCCTTCATATTTTGCATGTAGGTTCCTTGTGACAAGAGCTTTACAGTCACACAAATAATTTTGACCTGTGACCTTGACCTTTAATCTACATAAAAGAAAAAGTTAACATTGGTCATAACTTTTGAACCGTTTGAGATACAGCCTTCATATTTAGCATGTAGGTTCCTTGTGACAAACGCTTTACATTCATGCAAAAATTTTGACCTGTGACCTTGACCTTTGACCTACTTAAAAAATAAAAAATTTTTGTCATAACTTTCGAACCATTTGGGATAGAGCTTTCAAATTTGGCATGTAGGTTCCCTCTGATTAGAGCTTTTCATTCATGCAAAATGTTTGGACCATGACCTTGACCTTTGACCTACTTAAAAGGAAAAATAAAATTGTTAATAACTTTTGAACCGTTTAAGATAGAGCCTTAATATTTGGCATGTAGGTTCCTTGTGACAAGAGCTTTACATTCATGAAAATTTTTTTGACCTGTGACCTTGACCTACTTTAAAGAAAAAATATTATTGTTCATAACTTTTGAACCGTTTAAGATAGAGCTTTCATATTTGGCATCTAAGTTTCTTGTGTCAAGGGCTTCCCACTCAAACAAAAATCTTGGACTGTGAGCAACTTTGAATAAAAAATGACCATGCCCGTGGACATGTTCGTGTTTCACAAACACATCTTGTCATTTCTATCCTGCAAATAGTGTTACAAAGAAGTGAATTCAGTTTGGTTTATAAATGGAGAGGTTGGCAAATATGAAATGTTCCAAATGTTTCAATTCAGGAGTGGCAAAATCATGTAATATTGTTTGTTATATACCTGTGAAAAATACTGTCTACTACCAGTTTCCCAACAGACAATACAGAATCCTGTATGACCATTCTCATGTTTTCTGATTCTGTATCCCCATCCTTTAACCTTTAACCTGCTGAATATTCAATTAAGCGACACCCATTTCTGTCTATCAACCAATCAAATTACTTGATGTAATTTACTGCTACAAATTCATAAACTAAATGCCAAACAGTGTAGATCCAGATCAGATGGCTTCTTCAGAAGCCATCTGATCTGGATCTACACTGTTTGCAAGATAGGGCTTGTCGCCTACAGCAGGGTAAAGGTTAAAATGAGGCTAGCTCTGAGCTCCGCCATTTGCTACATTAGAAAGCAATCATGTATAAGACAAAAATATCCACGTAAACAGGGTGTCGTCTCTTGCCTGCAGAAAGTAACTTCAAATTTTCCAGCTTATTTTACAGATGACAGATGACTTTATTGCCAAATTATTGGAGGGAAAAGGTATATAACAAACATATCACCATAATAACTTCATCTGCTGCACATTCTTGAGTCTTGTGAATGTTTCCAGCCCTTAAGCATCATGACACGCCAAGTCTCTTGTGATATTTTGATCTTAACCATCCACTGAATGTGAATCAATACTGTAGATCATGTTACTGTAGGACTAATGTTTTTGTATCTCAGAACTAACCAGTTTTCATATAATACATGTATTCCATATTTCAGGACTTACCAAACTGTGTATCCATAGAAGAATTAACAGAGAATTATGGCTTATTCAAACTGTGTTGTAATCGGAGCTGGCATATACAGGCCTGTGATGCTAACACTGGTATGGGACTCGAGGAAGGACTAGAGTGGCTGTCAAGACAGATAGTGGCTACTGGTGCTCATGATCTTGCTTAAGGGGAATGGGTTTTTTCCGCCATTTTCCAAAGGGAGATAATTTTTGGGGCTTTCTGTTCACTTTTCTATAGGCTCAGTCCCACCAAAAAAGGGGTCTACTCTTAAAGGAAAGAATTTGCTCCTCAGAAGCAAATTCTTTCCTTTAAGAGTTGACCCGTATTGACATGGGAGACAAAAAGCACTTTGGCAGGAGTTGCATCCCCTGAAGGTATACCCATTCCCCTTAAACCATTGTGTCCTGGTGGACCCTTCCATTGTTGTATGTTAGACAAGTCCATTTGTCATTTAAGGGGTGTCTGGTCTATTTTTATGCCCCTGCAAAAGAATGGTAGAAAGGGCATATAGTGTTACTCCTGTCGTCCATCCATCTCGTCTTAATCCAGGTCCGAGATGGCTTTAGCAATTTGCTTTTAAGTTATTCATCAGTATCACCACTACCAGGGCTGGGGGCATCAATATCCCTTGGACACATTTCTAGTTTTATTTTGATCTATTGTTGATTGAAAATCATGTTGGCAAACAGTGCAGACCCTGATCAGATGTGGGTATGCACCGTTTGCCTCTGTTCCTTTTACGAGTTTCCTGGTAAGATTGGGTTAAACCATATCATATGGGGTAACTCTAAAACAGGTCACTGGCAAACAGTGCAGGCCCTGAGCAGATGCCACAGAATGTGGTTTCTGATCTTGGCTTTCACTGTTTTCTAAAAAGTTCACCCATTTTTAAATCAATGTCTAAAATCAACTCAACCCGGTACCCCTAAAATTCCAAATGGACTCCTGCTATTTGAAAGGTGGAAGAATCCATTTAGTTGAAAATGGTTAAAAATTTACATTGAGTCAGCTTGTGGAAATTTGAGCAGAATGTCATACAACCAGGGTAAACTGGGATTTGACAGTGCATAAATTTGATTTTTAGGCAGACTTTTTAATTAAGAGGCAAAACCTTAGTATTCTTGAAGCTGTATTGCATTGTCCCAGTTTTATTTGTTTGATTTGAGGTTTACCGTCCCCGTCAACTCTGTATAGGTTATTTTGGCTTTGTTGCTTCCAGTTTTGTGGGACTTTTACCCGACATTGAGATGAAATGACATCTCAAGCCCTGTTGCCCAATAAAATAAAGCATGGATGGTCGGACTGGCACCTCTTTGCCTGGGCAGGCTTAGATCCTCTAAGCGGTTCATCAGTATTCGTGTGCCATCAATTTCAGCTCTGGGTGGAAGCATCATGCAGCCCATCTATTTCTTCAAGCCCCGATGTGTGGGGGCCTTGCATAGTCCCAGTATTAAGAATAATTTTAGGACAGTTTTTCTTCTTTCTTCATTACTGTATATATGAGCTCTGTCATTACAAAACTTTCTTCAGGGTTTTTGGCTAGGTAAGGCACATAGTCGCTTCATACTAAGTTAGTCTTGAAATTTTAGATCTAAAAACATGATGTATTGTGCTGTTAACCCATTGTATACTAATGGACTCTTTCATTGCTATATGTTGGACAAATCCATTTGTCATATAAGGGGTGTCAGGCCTATTTTTTCCTTTTTATTCTATTTTTGACAGAAAATGCTGTTAGCAAATATTTCAGGCCCTGATCCGTCTGATCTGGGCCTACAATGCTTGACAAGGTACTCCATTAGGGGTTTCCCCGCATGCAATGGGTTAAGGTAGTGAACACAAATGTGTGCAGATGTGATAGAACAGTTTTTCAAATGACATGCTTCTTATACCCTGAGTACAGTGAAACCTGTGTTAACTGGTACCCTTTTTGTACTAAATGGAATTTTCCTCTGTATATATAGTGAGAGTCCATTTTGATGTTATTAAGGGGTGTCTTGAGTGTGGATTTTTCAGAAATTTATACAGAAAATAGTTGAACTTTTTGCAAACTGTGAAGCCCTGATCAGATGTGACATGTTCAGCATCATCTGATCTGGGCATTGCACTGCTGCCAATGACCATTTTGGTGTTTCCAGTACAAAATGCGTTAAGCAAGCGCCTAAGGGAGAGCTAAAATGTGGTTGCTTAAACAGGTGCTTGCTTACAGTTGACTTACAAGACGGGTTTTACTTTATTTGGAAGAATGGCCTAGTAACAAGAAATAAGGTAAATAACCTCTCTATGTTGCATCTGCTTTAAGCATTGAGCAATATAGGAGTCCAGTTTTCCATCTGTTTGTTCATCCATCCATCCAAGCACCGGCCCCGATAGCTCAGTGTTAGAGCATCCGCTTCGGGAATGTGAGTTTGTGGGTTCGATGCCCGGCCACGCCATAACAAAGGTGTGAAAAATGGTACATGTACTAGGAGCTCCCTTGGCTAATGCTTGCATTATCAGGGGTAGTCCTAGGAAGATAACTGAAGGCAGGTAAGTATTTGTTAGAGGATACTTTGTTGGTCGCAATAAAAGCTCTACAGAGCTTATGTTATTTGTTTTGGATATGCGACATTAAGTGAAGCTTCTTTATCTTTATCTATCTTTATACATGTATATCTTTATATCTTGCTGTCATTCTGGCTATTTGTGACAACCCTAACAGCAGGTCAAATGTTCAAGGCCATTTGTTAAAAACTACAATCACAGGTGCAACGTAGCTTTAAGCAGAATTCTTGTTTACCGCAGAATTATTGTTTACTGTAAAAATCCTAAGAATTTGGATGGCTTGAGGAAACATTTTGCATAGGCCTGTCAGTCCCAATACTTAGGATCATTATGGTACATTTGTTACTCTACCTCTAGCACTGTGCTTACAAGTCTGAGGCAGAAAGCTTGTTAGTTTGATAATATTCATGTTTTCAAGTACCATAGATAGTATTTCAAGCTGTTTAAAAGGTGCAAGAATGTTATGCCAATGTAGTACATGTAGTATCAGCTGCATTAAAGTCCCAATAGTGCTTGATGAGGTGAGTGTTAATGCACAAATCTTTAGTCATGTGCTGCCAACAAATCTAGAATCAGCCTGTTTATTCACTTAGTCTGAATATAGCTGTAAAAGTCTGAAAGAAACAGCTTCTAGTCAAAGGGCATTCATATGACAGGGAAGACTGATCAGACTCTGCAGGCTTATGTTGTACACTAATGTGTGAAGCTGCATTGTCACTTTTCACGACTCCTTTATCTTGCCATTATGTTAGTGCAATAATCATGTTAAATCACATTGTTACTTAATAATTATACTGTTATATGTTTTTAAAACCATGTGCTGCTGAAGAAATTAATTTTGCCGCACCCATTTGTAACTATCAGCCAATCAAATTATTTGATATAACATACAGTCGAACTTCAGTGACTCGAACACCTTTGGGACCTCGAAAATCTGTTCGAGACAGGGGTAGTTCGAGCCACTTAGGGTTACGGCAAGGAGGCATAAATAGATCCTTTTTGACATCTTTCTGTGTTCTATAATGAAAATGTATGTTGTGTGTACTCATTAGAATCGCCTCATCAAGGCGATTCTAATGAGTACACACAGCATACATTTGCAAGTGAAAAAGCGAAAATAACTTAAATTATCCCTACTATTTCTTATGTACAGGATTTCTCTAGGGGCTCAATAATGGGTTCGACTGAGCCATGGTAAACGAGCCATCGATGTTCGAACCATCGAAGTTCTACTGAATTCATTCTAATTTGAAACTGACTGATAGTTTAGATCCTTATTAGATGCCATCTGATCTGGATCTGCAAACAATGAAGATCCTGATCAGATGGCTTCTGAATCTTCAGAAGCCATCTGATCTGAATCTGCACTGTCTGCAATAGCAGGGGTTATCATGTTTCAACAGGACAAGGGTTAGAATCACCAGAGTTCAATGAAAAATTAAGTTATGACAATAAACAGTTAATGTGTATGTCAGTTTTATTGTCATGCTATTTCCAAATTGGGTTTTTCTACTTGATTTGGCTTAGTTGTTAATTTGCAATAGCTTCATATTTACAAGTCTGTTTGGATGAAAGAAAGCTTTCTGTAGGTCTCAACAGGGACCTGGGATGTATATAAGAATCTCACGAGTATGGGGTTGATTAAGGCATTTCCAACCTGAGGGATGCCTGGAATTGCTAATATCGATACCATAAGAATAAAAGATTCTTTTTCTTGCATACCAAAACTTTTCTTTTCCATTTATGCATTAATTTTCCCCTCACACAACATAGTTGTGAGGGGGGATATAGCATTTGTCTCGTATGTACGTACATACTTTGTCAGCGCTCTAGTGCCTACATTTCTTTTACGATTTTAATATAACTTCACACAAATGTTGACAATATCTCGAGCAAGTTCGACTTTCAATGTCATGACCTCAAGGTCAAGGTCACTGCGGCTATTTTTAGAAAAACTTTGTCATGCTCTAGCGCCTACATTTCTTCACCAATTTCAGTACAACTTTACACAAATGTTCCTTAAAAAAACATCTCGAGCGAGTTTGACTTTCAAGGTCATGACCTCAAGGTCAAGGTCACTGTGGCTATTTTTAGAAAAACTTTGTCATCACTCTAGCGCCTACATTTTCTTCACTGATTTCAATATAACTTCACACAAATGTTCCTTATGACAATATCTCAAGCGAGTTCGACTTTCAAGGTCATGACCTCAAGGTCAAGGTCACTGTGGCTATTTTAAGAAAAACTTTGTCATTGCTCTAGCGCCTACATTTCTTCACCAATTTCAATATAACTTCATACAAATGTTCCTTATAAAAATATCTCGAGCGAGTTCGACTTTCAAGGTCATGGCCTCAAGGTCAAGGTCAAGGTCACTGTGGCTATTCTAAGAAAAACTTTGTCATCACTCTAGCGCCTACATTTCTTCACCAATTTCAATATACCTTCACACAAATGTTCCTTATGACAATATCTCGAGCGAGTTCGACCTTCAAGGTCATGACCTCAAGTTCAAGGTTACTGTAGCTATTTTCAGAAAAACTTTATCATCGCTCAAGCGCCTACATTTCTTCACCGATTTTAATATAACTTCACACAAATGTTCCTTATAAAAATATCTCGAGCGTGTTCGACTTTCAAGGTCATGGCCTCAAGGTCACTGTGGCTAGTTTTAGAAAAACATTGTCATCGCTCTAGCGCTTACATTTCTTCACCGATTTCAATATAACTTCACACAAATGTTCCTTATGACAATATCTCTAGCGAGTTCCACTTTCAAGGTCAAGGTCACTATGGCTATTTTTAGAAAAACTTTGTCATCGCTCTAGCGCCTACATTTCTTCACTCATTTCAATATAACTTCACACAAATGTTTCTTATGACAATACCTCGAACGAGTTCAACTTTCAAGGTCAAGGTCACTTTGGCTATTTTTAGAAAAACTTTGCCATTATGTCTCCCCCGAAAATTTTTTTTTGGAGAGACAAATTGTTTTTCCCCCGGGCGTCTGTCTGTCCGTCTGTCTGTCTGTCCGTCTGTCACACATTCGTGTCCGCTCTGTAACTTGAAAACTGTAAGAGCTATCTTCACGAAACTTCGTATAAATATTAATCAGTGTGCAAGAACCATAACTCCCGCATTTATACTTTTTGAATTATCTCCCTTGGAAGTTTGTTGGTATGTATATATGTATGGGCAAATCGTGTCCGGTCAATAACTTTCTTATTTTTTGATGGATTTTAAAATTACTTGGCAGAAATATTAACAACCATAAGATGATGTGTGGTGCGCATGAGGCAGGTCGGTACCTTAAAGGTCAAGGTCATACTTAGAGGTCAAAGGTCAAAAAAGGGGCCTTTTTTTCGTATTTGGTCAATAACTTTCTTATTTTGAGATGGATTTTAAAATTACTTGGCATAATTATTAACAACCATAAGGCGATGTGTGGTGCGCATGAGGCAGGTCGGTACCTCAAAGGTCAAGGTCATACTTAGAGGTCAAAGGTCAAAAAGGGGGCCTTTCTTCCTATTTGGTCAATAACTTTCTTATTTTGAGATGGATTTTGAAATCACATGGCAGAAATGTGAACCAATATAAGGCGATGTGTTGTGCGCATGACCCAGGTTGGTACCTCAAAGGTCAAGGTCATACTCAGAGGTCAAAGGTAAAAAAAGGGGCCTTTTTTCGGGTTTTGTCAATAACTTACTTATTTTTAAATAGAATTTGAAGTTACTTGGCAAACATGTTAACTATCATTGGACGATGTGTTGCATGCATGATTCAGTTTGGTACCTAAAATGTCAAGGTCAAACATAGAGGTCAAAGGTACAAAAGGGGCCTTTTTTCATGTTTGGTCAATAACTTTCTTATTTTTAGATGGATTTTGAAATTGCTAGGCAGAAATGTAAACCACCATGAGATGATGTGTTGCACGCATGACCCAGTTTGATACCTGAAAGGTCAAGGTCATACATAGAGGTTAAAGGTAAAAAAAGGGCCTTTTTTGTGTTCTGTCAATAACTTTCTTATTATGCCCCCAACTTTGAAAAAGTTGGAGGGGCATATTGGTTCTGGTTTGTTCGTCCGTTCTTCCGTCCGTTAAGCTTTTGATTCATAGCATAAATAAAGAACCGTGTATGCTAGGGTTTTGAAATTTCATATATGGATTCCTCATGGAAAATTAGCTGACGCGTATTTTTTTTTCTCGTCCGGATTATGCCCCCTTCAAGAGTTATTGCCCTTTGAATTTTTTTTTAATAAAATCTTGTCAGCAAGATATCTAAAAAACTATTGGAGCTAGAGCCTTGAAAGTTGGTGAATATATTGATGGTGATGAGTAGATGAACTGATTAACTTTTGACAATTTCCGAAAAATACTTTGTGAGTTATGGCCATTTGTCATTTTGGTAATTTGTGCCCATTGTAAAGTATGCTAAAAGTGATGCACAGCATAACTTTGGAACCGTGTATGCTAGGGTTTTGAAATTTCATATATGGATTCCTCATGAAAAATTAGCTGACGTGTATTTTTTCTCTCGTCCGGATTATGCCCTTTTCATGAGTTATTGCCCTTTGAAATTTTTTTAATAAAATCTTGTCAGCAAAATATCTCAAACACTATTGGAGCTAGAGCCTTGAAAGTTGTTGAGTATATTGGTGGTGATGAGTATATGAACTGATTTACATTTGACAAAATTCCGAAAAATACTTTGCGAGTTATGGCCCTTTGTCATTTTGGTAATTTGTGCCCATTGTAATAAATGGTAAAAGTGATGCATAGCATAACTTTAGAACTGTGTATGCTATGGTTTTGAAATTTCATATATGCATTCCTAATGGAAAATAAGCTGACACGTATTTTTTTTCTCATCCGGATTATGCCCCTTTCAAGAGTTATTGCCCTTTGAATTTTTTTTAATAAAATCTTGTCAGCAAGATATCTCAAAAACTATCGGAGCTAGAACCTTGAAAATTGGTGAACATATTGGTGGTGATGAGTGGATGGACTGATTAACTTTTGACAAAATTCCGAAAAACACTTTGTGAGTTAAGGCCCTTTGTCATTTTGGTAATTTGTGCACATTGTAATATATGCTAAAAGTGATGCATAGCATAACTTTAGAACTGTGTATGCTATGATTTTGAAATTTCATATATGCAATCCTGATGGAAAATTAGCTGACAAGTATTTTTTTCTCATCCAGATTATGCCCCTTTCAAGAGTTATTGCCCTTTGAATTTTTTTTAATAAAATCTTGTCAGCAAGATATCTCAAAAACTATCGGAGCTAGAACCTTGAAAATTGGTGAACATATTGGTGGTGATGAGTGGATGGACTGATTAACTTTTGACAAAATTCCGAAAAACACTTTGTGAGTTAAGGCCCTTTGTCATTTTGGTAATTTGTGCCCGTTGTAATATATGCTAAAAGTGATGCATAGCATAACTTTAGAACTGTGTATGCTATGATATTGAAATTTCATATATGCAATCCTGATGGAAAATTAGCTGACAAGCATTTTTTTCTCATCCAGATTATGCCCCTTTCAAGAGTTATTGCCCTTTGAAGTTTGTTGATTAAAATCTTGTCAGCAAAATATCTCAAAAACTATTATAGCTACAGCCTTGAATGTTGGTGATTACACTTAGATTGGTGTTGATGAGAAGATGACCTGCTTAACTTTTGACAAAATTCTGAAAAATACTTTGTGAGTTATGGCCATTTGTCATTTTGGTAATTTGTGCCCATTATAATGTATGCTAAAAGTGATGCATAGCATAACTTTAGAACTGTATATACTATTGTTTTGAAATTTCATATATGCATTCCTGGTGGAAAATAAGCTGATGCGTATTTTTTTTCTCATCCGGATTATGCCACTTTCAAGAGTTATTGTCCTTTGAAGTTTTTTTTAATAAAGTCTTGTCAGCAAAACCTATTATAGCTAGAGTCTTGAAAGTTGATGAAAAGATTGGTGGTGATGAGTAGATGACCTGATTAACTTTTGACAAAATTTGAGTTATGGCCCTTTGTCATTTTGGTAGTTTGTTTCTATTGTAATGTATGCTAAAAGTGATGCATTCCATAACTTATGAACCGTGTATGCTATTGTTTTGAAATTTCATATATGCGTTCCTGATGGAAAATAAGCTGACACGTTTTTTTTTCATCCGGATTAACTTAAGAACGTGCAAGCTAGGGTTTTGAAATTTCATATATGGATTCGCTATGGAAAATTATCTGACACATATTTTTTTCTCATCCGCATTATGCCCCTTTCAAAAGTTATTGTCCTTTAATTTATTTGTTAGCATAACCTTTGGGCCAAGGCCACACACTTTCAATTATTATTGTAATCATGGTAATTTTCGGTTTCATTGGACGGGTTTTTAAAAAATTCTGTCCTTTAAAATAGCGATGTCCGGGTGGGTGGTTGGGCGGGTGGATGGGCATTTTTTTTTATTGTGTTTTTTTTTTCTACATAAACACATATAAACAGAGATTATACCCCTACACAAAAGTTGATATGGGGTGGGGATATGCCATTTGTCCTGTACATACATAAATACATGCATGCATACATCGCTTCCCTACCCTACCCTACCCCACGCTTCCCCCACTCAAACCCACCCACCCCACCACACCACACTACACGCCACCCCACCCAACCCCACCATGCCCCACCCTACAACACCCCACCACACCCTGCCCCACCCCACACACACATGCATGCAGTCATGCACAAATCCTTTGTTGACTAGGAATATTTTTTTTTGTCTTTTTCTTCATAAACACATAACACAGAAATTATACCCCTACACAAAAGTTGATAGTGGGTGGTGATATGCCATTTGTCCTGTACATACATAAATACATGCATGCATATATTCCTACCCTACCCTACCCCACATCACCCCACCCCACCACATGACACCCTACCCCACAACACCCCACCCCACGACAACACACCTCAACCCGGCCCACTCCAATTACTCATGCATGCATGCACACACACATGCATTTACACTCAAACATGCATGCTCATACACAATCACTCATTTATGCTTGCACACTCACATACAAACACACATGCATGCATGCACACACACACACTGATGCACTGATGCTTGCATGCATACATGCAGGTACTCACACATGCATGCATGCATGTACACAAATATGCATGCATGCATGCATGCACACTTATGGACTCGCACAATGTCATGCACACACACACACCTGCATGCACATGCAGGCATGCACACTTATGCACTCACTATGCACACACACACACACATACATAAATACATGCATGCATATATCCCTACCCTACCCCACCCCACCCCACTCACACATGCATGCATACTTATGGACTCACACAGGCACACACACACATGCATGCACATGCAGGCATGCACAATTATGCACTTACACATGCACACACACACACACACACACGCACACATGCATGCACATGAAGGCATGCACTCATGCATTAATGCATGTCATAAGAAAACATGCATGCACACATGCACTCAGGTGCGACATAGCCTTCGGCAGAATTCTTGTTGTATGTTTTTGAGTCTTTAACAATATGTGTTGAATATTTTGCCATCTAGGAACAACAGGAAAACATTGTGTTTTACAAACACCATTTCTAGTTTTTAGATGGATTTTGAAATTAATTGGCAGAAATGTTAACCACCATGAGACGATGTGTTGTGTGCATGACCCAAGTTTGTACCTCAAATGTCAAGGACAAAAGGTCAAAGGACAAAAAGGGCCTTTTTTTAGCTCACCAGAGCCGAAGGCTCCGGGGGAGCTTATAGGATAGGCAGTTGTCCGTCGTCATCTGGCGTCAACACTTTCAAACGACATCTCCTCTGAAGCCACTGGGCCGATTGGGCCCAAATTTTATCTGTAGCATCCTTGGGCTGGGGGATTGAAAGTTTGTGTTTTTTATCAAAATCGGCTCATTAGTTTGGTTGCTATGGCAACTTGTAGTTTTCATAGACTTATAATGGGGAAAATTGAAAAATGGCATTTACTGCCAAGCCTCTGCAGATATTTTGAGAAAACTTTCATAGAAATGTTCCATAGGCAATCTACTATCTGCTGTATGATTTTAAGCTTTCTGCTCATTTTTATTGGTTGCCATGGAAACCAAAATGCAAAAAAATAGACAAAAAATACTTAAAAAATCATCTCCTCAGAAACCATATGCTCTAGGAGGCTGAGACTTTATGAAAATATTCATCATATTTGCCTTTACAGGTTTTGTGTTTTTTATGAAATTTGGCCTTTTAGTTTTGTTGCTATGGCAACTTAGAGTTTCCATTGACTTATAATGGGGAAAACTGAAAAATGGCATTTACTGCCAAGTCATTGCAGATATTTTTACAAAACTTACATAAACATGTTCCTTGAGTAAAATCTCGGAAACCCTTCAGATCCCCACCCCAAAACCATGTATATTCTTGTTTCTTATGAAAAGACGCATTCAGTGACACCAATCTGGGGGTCCCCTAGGATGTGCCAGGGCTATGCCCCACCCCCTGCACTTAGTAAAAGCCCAATATCTCAGAAACCGTTCAGATCCCCACCCCTAAAGCATATAAATTCTTGTTACTTATGATAAGACACATTCAGTGATACCAATCTAAGGGTCTCCCGGGCCGCACGGGGGCTGTGCCCCACAACTCCACTTCATAAAAGGTGATACGTCTCGGAAACCATTCAGATCCCCATCCCAAAACCATATATATTCTTGTTTCATATGATAAGACGCATTCATTGAAACCAACCTGGGGGTCCTCTGGGATGTGCCCGGGCCATGCCCAACCCCCTCCACTTCGTAAAAGGCTCAATATCTCAGAAACCATTCAGAACCCCCACCCCTAAACCATGGAACAAAAGGCCCATGGGCCACTACGCTCACCAGAGGTCATGTGGTTTTATACCATATACAGGCATGGCCCCCATCTTGGTCATGTGACAACAAATCCCACAAACAGACTTTTCATTGCCTCATCCCATAAAGGCTTTTAAAGTCTTTTGGTTTCAATCAGCACAGCAGTTTTAGTGGAGAAGAAGATAACAAGTTTCACAGTCATAGGCTGTTTGGTTCCTGAGAAGAAGATTTTTAAAGTGTTTACCTTATATGGGCATGGCCGCCATCTTGGTCATGTGACCAAGAACCCATTAACAAACTTTCTTTCCCCCAACCCATGGAGAACCCACATGTAATTTGGTTTCAATTGTCCCAGCAGTTTCTGAGGAGAATGAAGTCCTTTGAAAATGTTGACCCGGATGTGGACGCGGACGAAGGACCACTGCCTATACTATAAGCCCCCTCAGAGCCTTTGGCTCTGGTGAGCTAAAAATCCACTGTTTTGCCTTTTTGTCGCACCTGCTTTAGCAGGAAGACATAGGCGTGCAAGTTTGCATCCGTCCGTCCGTCCGTCCATCTGCACCAACGAAACTACATTTAGGGGGCAAAAAATTTGGAAGTTTGACACTTAAGTATATATTGGGGAGTCCAAATCGACTTTATTCTGTTATTTTGGTACTTAAGTGGCAAAATTTGTCTCTTAGGTGGCTTGCCGCTTAAGAGAATTTGCCGCTTAAGTAGTCAATATGCCGACACCTAGCCACTTAAGTATCCATTCGTGAGAATGTCTGTCCATCTGTCCGTCCGTGCGCACCAACGAAATGACATTTAGGGGGCAAAAAATTTGGACAGTTTGACACTTGGGTATATATTCGTGAGTCCAAATGGACTTTATTCCGTAATTTTGGTACTTAAGTGGCAAAAATTCGCTCTTGGGTGGCTTGCTGCTTAAGAGAATTTGCCGCTTAAGTAGTCAATAGGCCGACGCCTAGCCACTTAAGTATCCATTCGTAGAGATGTCTGTTCGTCCGTCCATCCATCCGAATGTCTGTCCGTCTTTCCGTCAACATTTTACACTGGGTGTCTTGTCATCGCAATTCCTCCTACAGTTTCATACCGATTATTTTTAAACTTTGCGGGTGTTTTTGCCATGGTATGAGGATGCGCATGTGGTTTGGACTTTATCGTCTGATCAATTTTTTGTCACTTTTTCCACATTGTGAACTTAGTCATTTTAACCTACAATTGATATACAAGAGGCTCAATGAGCCTAACCGTTCACCTGAGGAACATTTTAGTTAGCGGTTTGACTCATGGCCTTTGAGCATAATTTTTTTTTGAAGTTCTTCCTAATGGAACACGGCTTTGTCAATTTGGACCCTAGGGGCAGGTTGGGTAGGATTAATGTAGGGGACCGCTTGACATTGCTACATGCTTAATTTGTAAGCTCTGGGCCTAGTGGTTTCAGAGAAGATTTTTGAAGTTTGTTTTTTTTTCCATTGTAAGTCTATGGGGGCTAAGGGGCCCTGGGGCGTGGCCAGTTTAGACCCCAGGGGCATGATTGGCACAATTTATGTAGGGGACCACTTGACATTGCTACATGCTTAATATGTAAGCTCTGGGCCTAGTGGTTTCAGAGAACAAAATTTTTTAAGTTTGTCCCATTGTAAGTCTATGGGAGCTATATGTTGCCATGGCAACACCAGTTTCAATCTGAATTACCTCAAAACATACTGCATCTTCTCCCCCAATCGGATAATGCTTCTCATGAAATTTAATCATGATTGGTCAAGTGGCTCTAAAGATATACTTATTTGAAAATGTGAACTGACGCCGGACCATTGGCATACCAATACCTCACAGGAGCGTTCGGCTCAAGTGAGCTAATAATACTAGCGGTTTCAGAGAAGAAGATTTTTTAAGCTTTTTTTCCATTATAAGTCTATGGGGGCTATGGGGCCCAAGGGCGTGGCCAGTTTAAACCCCAGGGGCATGATTGGCACAATTTATGTAGGGGACCACTTGACATTGCTACATGCTTCATATGTAAGCTCATGGGCTATTGGTTTCAGAGAAGAAGATTTTTTTAGCTTTTTTCCATTATAAGTCTATGGGAGGGTAAGGGGCCCCGGAGCGTGGCCAGTTTAGACCCCAGGGGCATGATTGGCACTATTTATGTAGAGAACCACTTGACCTTGCTACATGCATAAAATGTTAGCTCTGTGCCTAGTGGTTTCAGAGAAGAAGATTTTTTAAGCTTTTTTTTTCATTATAAGTCTATGGGGGCTTAGGGGCTCCAGGGCGTGGCCAGTTTAGATCCCAGGGGCATGATTGGCACAATTTATGTAGAAGACCACTTGACATTGCTACATGCTTAATATGTAAGCTCTGGGCCTAGTGGTTTCAGAGAAGATTTTTAAAGCTTTTTTTTTCCATTATAGGTCTATGGAAGCTAAGGGACACCGGGGTGTGGCCAGTTTAGATCCCAGGGGCATGATTGGCACAATTATGTAGAGGACCACATGACATTGCTACATGCTTAATATGTAAGCTCTGTGCCAAGCGGTTTCAGAGAAGGAGACTTTTTAAGCTTTTTATTTCTATTATAAGTCTATAGGGGTTAAGGGACCCCGGGGCGTGGCCAGTTTAGACCCCAGGGGCATGATTGGCACAATTTATGTAGGGGACCACTTGAAATTGCTACATGCTTCATATGTAAGCTCACGGCCTATTGATTTCAGAGAAGAAGATTTTTTTTAGCTTTTTTCCATTATAAGTCTATGGGGGCTAAGGGGCCCCGGGGCGTGGCCAGTTTAGACCCCAGGGGCATGATTGGCACAATTTATGTAGAGGAGCACTTGACATTGCTACATGCTTAAAATGTAAGCTCTGGGCCTAGTGGTTTCAGAGAAGAAGATTTTTTAAGCTTTTTTTTCCATTATAAGTCTATGGGAGCTAAGGGGCCCCGGGGCGTGGCCAGTTTAGACCCCAGGGGCATGATTGGCACAATTTATGTAGAGGACCACTTGACATTGCTACATGCTTAATATGTAAGCTCTGTGCAAGCAGTTTCAGAGAAGAAGATTTTTTTAGCTTTTATTTCCATTATAAGTCTATCGGGGTTAAGGGACCCCAGGGCGTGGCCAGTTTAGACCCCAGGGGCATGGTTGGCACAATTAATGTAGGGGACCACTTGACATTGCTACATGCTTCATATGTAAGCTCACGGCCTAGTGGTTTCAGAGAAGAATATTTTTTTAGCTTTTTTCCATTATAAGTCTATGGGGGATAAGGGGCCCCGGGGTGTGGCCAGTTTAGACCTCAGGGGCATGATTGGCACAATTTATGTAGAGGACCACTTGACATTACTACATGCTTAATATGTAAGCTCTGTGACTAGTGGTTTCAGAGACGAAGATTTTTTTTAGCTTTTTTTCCATTATAAGTCTATGGGAGCTAAGGGGCCCCGGGGCGTGGCCAGTTAAGACCCCAGGGGCATGGTTGGCACAATTTATGTAGAGGACCACTTGACATTTCTACATGCTTCATATGTAAGCTCTGTGCCAAGCAGTTTCAGAGAAGAAGATTTTTTAAGCTTTTATTTCCATTATAAGTCTATGGGGGTTAAGGGGCCCCGGGACGTGGCCAGTTAAGACCCCAGGGGCATGATTGGCACAATTTATGTAGAGGACCACTTGACATTGCTACATGCTTAATATGTAAGCTCTGTGACTAGCGGTTTAAGAGAAGAAGATTTTTTAAGCATTTATTTCTATGGAGGGTTAAGGGACCCTGGGGCGTGGCCAGTTCAGACCCCAGGGGCATAATTGGCACAATTTATGTAGGGGACCACTTGACATTGCTACATGCTTCATATGTAAGCTCTGGGCCTATTGGTTTCAGAGAAGAAGATTTTTTTAAGTTTTTCCCATTGTAAGTCTATGGGAGCTATATGTTGCCATGGCAACAAGAGTTTCCATCTGATTTGCCCCAAAACATAATGCGTCTTTTCCCCCAACCTGATAATGCTTCTCATGAAATTTTATCATGATTGGCCAACTGGCTTTAAAGATATACTTAGTTGAAAATGTGAACGGATGACGGACGCCGGATCATTGGCATTCTAATGCCTCACATGAGCCTTTGGCTCAGGTGAGCTAATGATAGCTACCTCTTGTCATCGCAAGTGCTCTTGCAGTTTTATACCGATCATTTTGAAACTTAGCATGTGCTTTCGGCATGGCATGAGGATGTGCATGTGGTTTTGACATAATTCTCAGAATTTTTTTTCACTTTTTGCGCATTTTGTACTCAGTCATTTTTAAGCTTGAATTGTTATACGATAGGTACCTCTTGTCATCACAACTCCTCTTGCAGTTTTATACCGATCATTTTGAAACTTTGCATGTGCTTTCAGCATGGTATGAGGATGCGCATGTGGTTTGGACTTTATCTTTGAATCAATTTTTATCACTTTTTCCACATTGTGAACTTAGTCATTTTTAACCTTCAATTGATATATGATAGATACCTCCTGTCATCGGAACTGCTCTTGCAGTTTTATACCGATCATTGCAGCATCTGCTTTAGCAGGAAGACATAGGTGTTCAAGTTTCCCTCCGTCCATCCGTTCATCTGTCCGTCCGTCCATTTGTTTGTCCTGTTGTCCGTCCATCTTTCCGTCAACAATTTACATTGTGTGTCTTGTCATCGCCACTCCTCCTACAGTTTCATATCGATTATTTTGAAACTTCGCTGTGTTTTTGCCATGGTATGAGGATGCGTATGTGGTTTGGACTTTATCGTCCGATCAATTTTTGTCACTTTTTCCACATTGTGAACTTAGTCATTTTTAACCTACAATTGACATATGATAGGTAACTCATTTTTAACCTACAATTAACATATGATAGGTAACTTTTGTCATCGCAACTCCTCTTACAGTTTTATACCAATCATTTTGAAACTTTGCGTGTGCTTTCGCCATGGTTTGAGGATGTGCATATGGTTTCGACAAAATTCTCAGAATATTTTTTTCACTTTTTGCACATTATTAACTTAGCCATTTTTAGGCTTCAGTTGATATACTAGAGGTACCTCTTGTCATCGCAACTCCTCTTACAGTTTTATATTGATCATTTTGAAACTTTGTGTGTGCTTTTGCTATGGTTTGAGGATGAGCATGTGGTTTGGATTTTATCTTCGGATCTATTTTTATCACTTTTTCCACATTGTGAAGTTAGTCATTTTTAACCTTCAATTGATATATGATAGGTACCTCTTGTCATCGCAACTCCTCTTACAGTTTTATACCAATCATTTTGAAACTTTGCATGTGCTTTTGCCATGGTATGATGATGTGCATGTGATTTCAACATAATTCTCAGAATATTTTTTTTCGCTTTTTGTGCATTGTGAACTTAGTCATTTTTAAGCTAATCATTTTGAAACTTTGCATGTGTTTTTGCCATGGCATGAGGCCCTGCATGTGGTTTGGACTTAATCTTCAGATCAATTTTTGTCACTTTTTCCACATTGTGAACTTAGTCATTGTTAACCTTCAGTTGATATATGATAGGTACCTCGTCATCGCAACGCCTCTTAAAGTTTTATACTAATCATTTTGAAACTTAGCTTGTGTTTTCTCCATGATATGAGGACGTTCCTATGTTTTGGATATAATTCTTGGATCATTTTAGTTCATTTTATCACATTGTGAACTTAGTCCGTTTTTTACCTCACATATATAGGCTATGGATTCTTCTCAAAGCCCTATATTCATCTCTTCTGCCTTAAATAAACTTTTATTTTTTGTGTTGCGCAGGTGGGGAGCAGGTGTGACATCAACTTCACCAAAGTTGAATTTCTGGTTTCCACACAAATGTTTAAGTGACCCAATTTGACCTTGACATAAAACAGGTCAAGGTCAACCAAATGTCATCATTTGAACAAACATAGTATGGCCCGTGTCCCAGATGCTTCATACCAAGGTTCAAGGTCATCGGCCATTTGGTTCCTGAGAAGAAGATTTCTAAATGTTTTTACCATATATGGGCATGGTGACAATATTGGTCATGTGACCCAGTCCTTATGAACAAACTTTCGTTCCCCCTTCCATCAGAAGCTCCACATGTAATTTGGTTTCAATGAACTTAGCAGTTTGAGTGGAGAAGAAGATTAAAATACTGAACCTGAGCCATCCAGGACAAAGGTCAGTAAATGACCTTGACCCTTGGAATTGCTAAAATTCCATTCAGCTGATTGCAAATATCATTTCTGATGCCACAGGTTAAAATGCTATCAGAAAACTCCATTGTTTTGCCTTTTTTCCATACAAATGTCTGATGAGTGACCAAATCTGACCTTGATGTAAAACAGGTCAAGGTCAACCAGTGGTCATCATTTGAACAAATTTAGTAGCCTCCCCCCCCCCCCCCCCCCAAGTTTCAAGGTCATCGGCCATTTGGTTCCTGAGAAAAAGATTTTTAAAGATTTTTACCATAAATGGGCATGGCCACAATTTTGGTCATGTGACCCAATCCTTACGAACAAACTTTCATTCCCCCTCCCCATAGAGGCTCCACATGTAATTTGGTTTCAAACTAAACAGCAGTTTCAGTTGAGAAGATAAAATTACTGAATCTGAGCCTTCCAAGACAAAGGTCAGTAAATGACCTTGACCTTTGGAATTGATAAACTTCCATTCAGCTGATTGCAAATATCATTTCTGATGCCACAGGTTACAATGTATTCAGAAAAATCCACTGTTTTGCCCTTTTTCCATACACTAGTGGCCGAATTTGACCTTGACGTAAAACAGGTCAAGGTCAACCAAAGGTAATCATTTGAACAAAATTGATAAGGCCCGAGTCCCCGATGCTGCATACCAAGTTTCAAGGTCATCAGCCATTTGGTTCCTGAGAAGAAGATTTTTAAAGGTTTTTACCATATATGGGCATGGTGGCCATTTTGGTCATGTGACCCAGTCCTTTCAAACAAACTTTCGTTCCCCCTTCTCATAGAGGCTCCACATGTAATTTGGTTTCAAACTACCCAGCAGTTGAGAAGATAACAATACTGAATCTGAGCCTTCCAGGACAAAGGTCAGTAAATGACCTTGACCTTTGGAATTGATAAACTTCTATTAAACTGATTGCAAATATCATTTCTGATGTTACCAGCTACCATGCAATCAGAAAAATCCACTGTTTTGCCCTTATTCCATATAAATGCCAAAGTGACCAAATTTGACCTTGATGTAAAACAGGCCAAGGGTAAACGAAGGTCATCATTTGAACAAATTTGGTAGAGCCACAGTCCCAGATGCTGCATACCAGGTTTCAAGGTCATTGGCCATTTGGTTCCTGAGAAGAAGATTTTTAAAGGTTTTTACCATATATGGGCATGGTGGCCATATTGGTCATGTGACCCAGTCCTTAGGAACAGACTTTCGTTCCCCCTTCCAATAGAAGCTCCACGTGTAATTTGGTTACAACCAACCCAGCAGTTTAAGATGAGAAGAAGATAAAATTACTGAATCTGAGCCTACCAGGTCAAAGGTCAGTAAATGGCTTTGAACTTTGGAATTGATAAACTTCCATTCAGCTGATTGCAAATATCATTTCTGATGCCACAGGTTACTATGCAATCAGAAAAATTTACTGTTTTGCCCTTTTTCCATACAAATGTCTAAGTGACCAAATTTGACCTTGACGTAAAACAGGCAAAGTTCAACCAAAGGTCATCATTTTAACAAACTTGGTAGGGCCCAAGTCCCAGATGCTGCATAAGTTTCAAGATCATCTGCAATTCGGTTACTGAGAAGAAGATTTTTAAAGGGTTTTTACCATATATGGGCATGGAGGTAATCTTGGTCACATTCTTGGTCATGCGACCAAGATCCTATCTATGAACAAACTTTCTTTCCCCCAACCCATGGAGAACCCACATGTAATTTAGTTTCAATTGGCCCGGCAGTTTCTGAGGAGAAGTCGTTTGAAAATGTTGATGCGGACGTGGACGCGGATGACGGATCACTGCCTATACTATAAGCTCCCCAGGAGTCTTTGCCTCTGGTGAGCTAAAAAACTGATCAAGGGTTGTGTTTCTGCCCATAGCACACTTCTACATTCCTACCTGATAATATCAAACATGGAGTGCACAAAGTTTTGCCTATGGATAGAAGATGTCAGGCAGACCTACTATTGAGTTGCTTTGGTTTGGAGCTTAACAGTCAACACTTAAGGTCATGTCAAGATGGTCTGGTAACTTACCATACTTTCCCTGGGAAGGGTTAAGCAGTTAACTAGCACAGTGTACATTCTTTCACCAGAAACTGACAACTGCTCTCCTTGAATCAACAGAAGGAGAGAATGATGTAGGTACTCCATGAACAATCTTCATGAAAGAACGTTGCCAATCTGGCATGGTTGAAACCTGCTATCTCCTAATATTCAGTTTTGTTTGTTTGTTTGATTTGAGGTTTAAAGTCCCCGTCAACAATGTAAAAGTCATTTTGGAGACATTGCTTCCAATTTTGTTGGACTTTTACCAGACATTGAGATGAAATGACATCTCAAGCCCTGTCTCCCAACCTAATATTCAGTCAAAACGAGAACATGCCTATATAATTTTGACCCCCTTAAATAAGTTTTATAAAAGGGTAATCCTGCAGAAGCATGGAATACAGAACAGAACTAGAAACCATTGAGTGTTCAAGTTGTTTCTGGGCCAGATTAGCTATTTTCGGCCAGCTAGGCTTCGTCAGTGACTCTCAGATATTTTCAAAACTCTGCCATGGAATCAATGATCCCAAAGGACTAGTAAATATAATCCACACTACGATGAAGGACAGGGTGACATTTTATGGTCGCCACACTGTCCCTTAACACTAGCTTTTGTTTGTTTTATTTCAGGTTTAACGTCCCCATCAACACTGTAAAAGTCATTTTTGCTTCCAATTTTGTGGGACTTTTACCTGACATTTAGATGAAATGACACATCAAGCCCTGTCTCCCATGAAACCAATAGGGTTTAAAAGCATGGATAGTTCAACTCGCACTGCTTTGCCTGGGCAGGCTTATATCCTCTAAGCAGTTTACTAGTACTCTGCAATCTGTTTCAGCTCTGCATGGAAGCATCATGTAGCCCATCTATTTCTTCAAGCCCTGATGGGCTGGGGCCGTAACACTAGCTGCGGTGAAGTTAAATATGTTCTATAAAAGGGTAATCCTTCGGAAGCAAGGACTTTTATATAGTAAAATGGGTTTACAGGGCCATACTTTATTTTTCTTATTTCTCTAAAACAATAGCCATCAGAGATGGCAAATCCCCAATATGGCCTTCAGAAGGCTGTTCACAAATAGAAAGTACACCAGAATTAAAACACACTGGTATATACTATATTTTGTATATGTAATGTTTATTGAGACTATCTTCGCCTAATGATACAAAGTATCGCTAATCAACATGATGAAGATCCAAGATTTCCAATGCACAAAGTACAAGTATACCGAGTTGTGGTTCTTGCACATGAAATGCCTTTTCATTCTTGTATATACATGTACAATTGTGGCAAGTACCAGCAATATATCTCAAAGGTATGTGAGTTATAGCCATCACAAGATTATACTGTCAGGGGAGATAACTCTTAAACCAACACTCAGAATTGTGGTTATTGTGCATGACATGCCTGCTTAACCTCATGTATACCTGTACCAAGTACCATCAATATGTCTCAAAGGCTATTCGAGATATGGTGATCACAAGTTGGCCGTACTGTTATATTGAAAGGGGAGATAACTCAAATACCACAGCTCCAAGAGTTGTGATTCTTGCACATGACATGCCTTTTATACCTTGCATTCAATGGTGCCAAGTTCCTGCAATATATCTCAAAGGGTATTGGAGTTTGATCACAAGGTGGTCATACGATTATATTGGAAGGGGAGATAACTTGAATACCGTAGCACCCAGAGTTGTGGTTCTTAGGCATGACACGCTGTCTCCACCTTGTCCACAATTGTGCCAAGTACCAGCAATATATCTCAAAGGGTATTGAAGTTATGGCCATCACAAGGTTGTATTGTCAGGGGAGATTATTAAAAAAACAGGGCACCCAGACTCATGGTTCTTGCACACGACACGCCTGCTTAAAGTCATGTACACCTGTACCAAGTACCATCAATATATCTCAAAGAGTATTGGAGATATCGCCATCACAAGGTAGTAATTCTATTTTATTGAAAGGGGAGATAACTTAAAAACCATGGCATCCAGAGTGGTGGTTCTTGCGCATGACATGCCCTCTCAGCCTTGTGAACAACTGTGCCAGGTACCATCAATATATCTCAAAGGTTATTTGAGTTTTGGCCATCACAAGATAGTCACTCTATTTTATTGGAAGGGGAGATAACTAACAAGAGGCCCATGGGCCACAATGCTCACCAGAACTCAGGCGGACACTGCCCACTGGCAGCCATGTATGGTTTCAGGTTTTAATTTATGGATTATAAAGTCTCCCAAACAAACCCCACTTCAAAATGAGCACCCATGTGGACTCTGTATCTGAAATATTAGGCCTTTTATGAGGAGGAAGGATAAGACATGGACCCAACAGAGCCCTGAATGGTATCACTGAATCCATCTTATCATAAGGCACATGAATATATATGGTTTAGGGGTTGGGATGTGTACTGTTCCTGAGATATAAGGCCTTTTAAGCTGCGAAGGGGTTGGAACATAGCCCTGGCAGACCCCAGGAAAGCCAAGATTGTTGTCGCTGAATGTGTCCTATAATAAGGACCAAGAAAATATATTGTTTAGGGGTGGGGATATGAACAGTTTCCAAGATTTGAGGCCCTCTTATGAAATGATGAGGGGAGGAATGGCCCCTGTGGACCACCAAGTTTGTGTGACTGAATGTGTCTAATCATAAGAAACAAGAATATATATGATTATGAGGTGGGGATCTTAATGGTGTCTGAGATATATGGCCTTTTATGAAGTAGAGGCATGGGCCATGGCATCAGCATGTTGCCCTAGCACATAGACGCATTGATGTGAGTGAATGAGTCTTATTATAGGGAACACAAATATACATATTTTAGGGGTGGGGATCTGAACAGTTTCTGAGATATATTGCATTTTATGAAGTGGAAGGGTGGGGCATAGCCCCAGCACACCCCCAGAGACCCCTAGGTTGGTATCACTGAATGTGTCTCATCATAAGGAACAAGAATATATGGTTTAGGGTTGGGGGTTCTGAATGGTTTCCGAGATATTGAACCTTTTACAAAGTGGAGGGGGTTGGGCATGGCCCGGGCACATCCCAGAGGACCCCCAGGTTGGTTTCAATGAATGCGTCTTATCATATGAAACAAGAATATATATGGTTTTGGGATGGGGATCTGAATGGTTTCCGAGACGTATCACCTTTTATGAAGTGGAAGGGTGGGGCACAGCCCCCATGCGGCCCGGGAGACCCTTAGATTGGTATCACTGAATGCGTCTTATCATAAGGAACAAGAATTTATATGCTTTAGGGGTGGGGATCTGAACGGTTTCTGAGATATTGGGCTTTTACTAAGTGCAGGGGGTGGGGCATAGCCCTGGCACATCCTAGGGGACCCCCAGATTGGTGTCACTGAATGCGTCTTTTCATAAGAAACAAGATATACATGGTTTTGGGGTGGGGATCTGAAGGGTTTCCGAGATATATCACCTTTTATGAAGTGGAAGGTTGGGGCATAGCCCTGGTGCGGCCTGGGAGATCCTTAGGTTGATATCACTGAATGCATCTTAACATAAGGAACAAGAATTTATATGGTTTAGGGGTTGGGATCTGAACGGTTTCAGAGATATTGGGCCTTTTATGAAGTGGAGGGGTCGGGCATAGCCCCCGTGCGGCAAGGGAGACCCTAAGGTTGGTATCACTGAATGCGTCTTATCATAAGGAACAAGAATTTAAATGGTTTAGGGGTGGGGATCTGAACGGTTTCTGAGATACTGAGCCTTTTACGAAGTGGAGGGGGTGGGGCATAAGCCCCGCCACATCCTAGGGGACCCTCAGATTGGTGTCACTGAATGCGTCTTATCATAAGAAACAAGAATATATATAGTTTAGGGGTGGGGATCTGAATGGTTTCTGAGATATATGGCATTTATGAAGTGGAAGGGTGGGGCATGGCCCCAGCGCACCCCAGAGAGACCCCAATGTTGGTATCACTGAATGTGTCTTATTATAAGGAACAAGAATATATATGGTTTAGGGGTGGGGGATCTCAATGGTTTCTGAGATAAATGGCATTTTATGAAGTGGAGGGGGTGGGGCATGTCCCCGGCACATCCCGGGGGGACCCCAAGGTTGGTGTCACTTAATGCATCTTAGCATAAGGAACAAGAATATATATAGTTTAGGGGTGGGGATCTGAATGGTTTCTGAGATAAATGGCATTTTATGAAATAGAGGGGGCAGGGCATGTCCCCGGCACATCACGGGGGACCCCCAGGTTGGTGTCACTTAATGCATCTTATCATAAGGAACAAGAATATATATGGTTTAGGGGTTGGGATCTGTAAGGTTTCTGAGATATAAGGCATTTTATGAAGTGAAGGGGGCGGGGCATGGCCCCGGCACAACCTAGGGGACCCCATGGTTGACATAAAAGCATATGGCTGAGAGAAGTTTACTCAAGGAACATGTTTATGTAAGTTTTGTAAAAATATCTGCAATGACTTGGCAGTAAATGCCATTTTTCAGTTTTCCCCATTATAAGTCAATGGAAACTCTAAGTTGCCATAGCAACAAAACTAAAAGGCCAAATTTCATAAAAAACACAAAACCTGTAAAGGCAAATATGGTGAATATTTTCATAAAGTCTCAGCCTCCTAGAGCATATGGTTTCTGAGGAGATGATTTTTTAAGTATTTTTTGTCTATTTTTTGCATTTTGGTTTCCATGGCAACCAATAAAAATGAGCAGACGGCTTAAAATCAAACAGCAGATAGTAGATTGCCTATGGAACATTTCTATGAAAGTTTTCTCAAAATATCTGCAGAGGCTTGGCAGTAAATGCCATTTTTCAATTTTCCCCATTATAAATCTTTGGAAACTACAAGTTGCCATAGCAACCAAACTAATGAGCCGATTTTGATAAAAAACACAAACTGTCAATCCCCCAGCCCAAGGATGCTACAGATAAAATTTGGGCCCAATCGGCCCAGTGGCTTCAGAGGAGATGTCGTTTGAAAGTGTTGACGCCAGACGACGACGACAGACAACTGCCTATCCTATAAGCTCCCCCGGAGCCTTCGGCTCTGGTGAGCTAAAAAGCTATGGCAGCCAGAGTTCTAGTTCTTGCATATGAAATGCCTTCCCAGCCTTGTGAACAATTGTGCCAAGAACTATCAATGAATCTTAAAGGGTATTGGAGTTATGGCCATCACAAGGTAGTCATTTTTGTTTTATTAAAAGGGGAGATAACTAAAAAGCTATGGCAGCCAGAGTTCTAGTTCTTGCATATGAAACGCCGTCCCAGCCTTGTAAACAATTGTGCCAAGAACTATCAATGAATCTTAAAGGGTATTGGAGCTATGGCCATCACAAGGTTGCGTCTATGTACGGACAGACAGACAAACGGACGCCAGGCTGATCGCTATATCCCCCAAACCTATTCTGTCGGGGAATTAACATAGATTGTGGGTACTCAATAGAACCACCTCACCAATTCCAACAAGTCCCGACTGTTTGAGCAGTAATATGAAAAATATCAGAATTTTTTGTCTGAAAAATTTCAATTTTTGGTGGGAAAATTTTCAATATAATTTCGTAATGAGACCTGCATAGGACTGAGCTGCAATGTCAAGTATGTGTGTGTGATGGCGAAGAGGAATAAAATGGCATAAAATCTGTCAGTATAAAGTTCTTTAATTATAAATATAACTTACATCAGTGACATTGCAAACATTTCACATAAATGTCAACAACAAAATTATTTTTAAGTCATAAAAAGGTCAAATCTATGAAATTATATTATAGTCTTCAATATTTCATATGCCTATATTATTGAAGTGAAACTACACATATCACAGACAACCAAAAAAAAACATCCATTAACAAGTCCGAGTATTAATGAACATCCCATAAAACCCATCGTTATTTAAACAAGCGACAATACTAACAATACATGAAAAAACGGCCCTTTGTGCCTCAAATTTACGTTCCATCAAATGAGTGTGCGCAGCCCACTAATATGCAGAATGCTGCCTTAAGGTATTTCCATCATGTTTACAAGTCTGTGTAATGAACACCCCTCTAAACCCCACATTATATAGAGAAAACTGAGGTTTATGGAGATAAACATTATTTTTCTTATTTCTGCTCCAAAACACAGGTTGTGGGCAGAGTTTTACAATGGGTTTGAATTTAGAGGTCCAGTGGCTGCATATGTAACAAAAACAGGGTCCAATCTCAAATTTTAGGGCTCCAGATTTACAGAGTAACGGTAACCATTTGTAGTTTTGTAGCCAAACAGACTGACTAGCCAAACAGACTGGAAATGCCTGTCATGTTTGGCTGCAGACTTTGGGGGAAACCTCGTTATCAGGGACTGTTGACTTGGAGGGCTGACTGTCCTCATCATCCCGATTCTCAAAAAAAAGCTTTTCAGAGTGGTTTGGTTTGACATTTTGCTTTGGAATACGCTGTAGTTGGAAGTTGGTTATAAGAAATCTTTACTTAAATTCATCGTGATAATGACCAAACATTCCGAAGAAGAGTCTTATCCCTTAGTTACACCAGAAGCAGCATTATGATTAGTTGACAACAAAGGTGCCACCATTAATTAGTCGATATAAATAAAGACTTGCTCATTTCTTAAAACAGAAGTGGGGAAATACCAGTTTTGATGTTTTTCAATTACGAAATTGTGCGTCCCATCAAATAATTTTCACGTACAGGCTGTGAAAGATGCGTATACTGACACAGGATCTTGCCTCTGGTAAAACCCTGTTGTAGGTACTCATTAGAACCGCCTCATTAAGGTGGTTCTAATGAGCACTCAAAACTTAAATTTGGAATATGAATAAGAAAAACATGACAAAATTTCATTAGAAAATTAACCATCTTGGAGATATTAAAGAATGCACTACGTCATATGTTATCTTAAAGTACATGTCTGTGAGTGGCAAGGCTTTGGTGAGACTGCTGTGTGCAGACTGGCCTGGCCCTTTGCTGGTCACCTATGGGATAACTGCCCTTTTCTGAGCTTGCTACCCAGACAAACCCAGGTTAATATGGAGAAAAGTGGGGTTTATGAGGGTGTACAACATTTTTTTTCCTTTTTTCTGCTCATTCATATACATTATCAACTCAATGAGCTACGAGCACCCACAATTTACGATTCTACAAGCACCCACAATCTGAGTCAAACAGAATAAGAAAGGTATTATTTTGTATCAGACGGAATAATGCTATATTCAGAGAAATGATGAATGACATTTTTCCACATGGATTTGTAAATTTAAAAGAGTGTGCATTTTTTTAAAAATAATTCTGCTTAAAAATAGATCTTTGGTACTATGGTAATTGGAACTGCCTCAATGAGGCAGTTTTAAGGGGAATGGATACACCTTCAGGAGAGGCAACTCCTGCAAATGTATTTTTGCCTCCCATGTCAGTAGGGATCAACTCTTAAAGGAAAGAATTTTCTCCTGAGGAGCAAATTCTTTCCTTTAAGAGTAGACCCCTTTTTCAGTGGGATAGAGTTTATAGAAAAGCAAACAGAAAGTCCCTAAAGTTGTCTCCCTTTGAAAAAATGGTGAAAAAATGTGCTAGGTGTTCCCATTCCCCTTAATGAGCACCCAAAATCAATGTTTGGAGAAAAATACATTTGAAACGTTATAATCCAAAACATTGGCATATACAGCTCCAGATAAGGAGTACTGATGTTAGTTTGGGGATAACTTTTCTTCTTTCTCCATCAAGGGGAATGGGGACACCTGGCATATTTTGCGACCATTTTTCAAAGGGAGACAACTTTCGGGACTTCCTGTTCACTTTTCTATAAGCCCTATCACACTGAAAAAGGGGTCTACTCTTAAAGGAAAGAATTTGCTCCTCAGGAGCAAATTATTTCCTGAGTTGTTCCATACTGATATGGGATGCCAAATTACTTTTGCAGGAGTTGCCTGCCCTGAAGGTGTTCCCATTCCCCTTAAATATGCTGTGGGTATTTGTAAGAATCATGCCACCACCGACTGGGGTTTGGAGAAATAGATTGGGCTGCATGGTGCTTCCCAGCAGAGCTGAAACTGACCGCACATGAGTACTGGTAAACCACATACAAGGCCTAAGTCTGACCAGGAAAAGTGGTGCCAGTTGGACTGCCCCTGCATATAAACCCAAAAGGTTTGCTTTGGTGGTAGGGCTTGAGATGTCAATTCATCTCAATGTCAGGTAAAAACTCCATAAATGGAAGCAACATCTCCAAAATAACCAAATAGTGTGGATGGGAATGTAAAACCTAAATTCAAACAAAACTTGTAAGAATAGGTACTAAGTGAGACAATTCCAACAAAATTCCAAACATGTTTCCAACAAAAAAAAATGAAAATTAACCCCAAATTATACTCAATACTCCTTATCTGGTGCTAGGGAGACATTCCTAAAGGTTCAAAAGCCTGACATTTTGCCTTTGCATGCTATTAATTAAATGAGTATCACATATCAAACAAATTATGAATATCACAAATGCATATATAATTCCACAGGTATGAATAAGGTGGGTATTTGGTGAAAAGAATGATAACATTTGTCACTTCACAAATACCAATGATGTGGGTATTAACCCTTTTAGTACGGGAAACCCCAAATTGGGTAATTGGCAAACAGTGCAGACCCAGAACAGACGCTGCAGAATGCGGCATCTGATCAGGGCCTATACTGTTTGCAAAAAGCTCAGCGATTTTCCAAATAAATTTTGAAGAAAACACAACCTGACACCCCAAAATTTTGAAATGGACTCTGCTATATATAAGGAGGAAGATTCCATTTGGTACAAAAAGGGTTAACTAGAAGTGCCTTGCGGAGACAGTTCTAATGAATACCAACAACATAGGCTTATATGGAGAAACAAGAGGCTCAATGAGCCTAAACCGCTCACCTGAGGAACTTAAGTTTTAACAATTCACAGACTTGACTACTAAATCTGCTAATAGAATCCAGCCCATTGACCCTTACAGGATATAAGTCCTCATTATTGCATTGCATTCCAAGTTTGAGACTTCTAGCTTCTATAGTTCCTGAGAAATCTTTGACGAAAATTTAACATTGGTCAAAATGGAGAGAAAGAAGAATGAAAGAACAGATGAACAAATAAGCTGAGAAAGCCCAATGTCTCTTACACAAAATAAGTCATCATTATTCTATTGAATACCAAATTTGATGCTTCTAGCTTTTATAGTTCCTGAGAAATCTTTGATTAAAAATTTAACATTGGTCTATTATCTCTATATGGAGAGAAAGAAGAATGAAGGAACAAATGAACCAGACTAGCTCCAAAACCTAATGCAGCCTTTCCCCTTGCCCAATGGTGCTACACATAAAATTTAAACAAGATTGGTCGACTGCCTTCTGAGATATGCTTCATTGAAAGTGTGGACGACGGATGGACGGACGACAGACAAACGGACTCCGGAGCCTTGGTATACTATCAGCTCACAGGAGCCTTTGGCTCAGGTGAGCTAAAAATTCAAGTCGCTATTTCTGTCACAACATTTTCCCTACGTTAAGTCTATGGGCAAATTTTTTTGTCTCTCAAAAGAGGTCACGTAACTCCGAGGTCAATATTCCGATTCGGCCCAAAATCGAACTTAACCGAGATTTTATGCCTGTCCTCGTTACCTGCAAGTTTGAAGCTGATATGAATAAAAATAAAGTTGCTATCGTGGTCACAACGTATTTTTTTATGCTCAAGGGCAGGTAACTCCAAGGCAAATATTCCGATTCGGCCCAAAATCGAGCTTAACCGAGATTTTATGTCTGTCCTCGTTACCTGCAAGTTTGAAGCTGATCTGAAAAAAATTCAAGTCGCTATCGTAGTCGCAACATTTTCCCTAATTAAGTCTATGGGCAAATTTTTGTCGCTCAAGGTCACGTAACTCCGAGGTCAATATTCCGATTCGGCCCAAAATTGAACTTAACCGAGATTTTATGCTGTCCTGGTTACCTGCAAGTTTGAAGCTGATATGAATAAAAATAAAGTTGCTATCGTGGTCACAACGTATTTTTTTATGCTCAAGGGCAGGTAACTCCAAGGCAAATAATCCGATTCGGCCCAAAATCGAACTTAACCGAGATTTTATGTCTGTTCTCGTTACCTGCAAGTTTGAAGCTGATCTGAAAAAAATTCAAGTCGCTATCGTAGTCATAACATTTTCCCTATGTAAAGTCTATGGGCAAATTTTTTGTCGCTCAAGGTCATGTAACTCCGAGGTCAATATTCCGATTTGAACTTAACTGAGATTTTATGCCTGTCCACGTAACCTGCAAGTTTAAAGCTGATCTGAATAAAAAATAAAGTTGCTATCATGGTCACAACGTATTTTTTTATGCTCAAGGGCAGGTAACTCCAAGGCAAATAATCCGATTCGGCCCAAAATCTAACTTAACCGGGATTTTATGCCTGTCCTCGTTACCTGCAAGTTTGAAGCTGATGTGAATAAAAATAAAGTTGCTATCGTGGTCACAACGTATTTTTTCATGCTCAAGGGCAGGTAACTCCAAGGCAAATAATCCGATTCGGCCCAAAATCGAACTTAACCGTGATTTTATGTCTGTCCTCGTTACCTGCAAGTTTGAAGCTGATCTGAAAAAAATTCAAGTCGCTATCGTAGTCACAACATTTTCCCTATGTTAAGTCTATGGGCAAATTTTTTGTCGCTCAAGGTCACGTAACTCCGAGGTCAATATTCCGATTCTGCCCAAAATCGAACTTAACTGAGATTTTATGCCTGTCCTCGTTACTAGCTACAGTGATGACAACATTTTCCCCATGTTAAGTCGATAGGCAATTTTTCGGGCGCTCAAGGGGACGTAACTCTTGAGTGAATTATCTGATTCAGCCCAAAATCGAACTTGACCGAGATTTTATGCCTGTACTGGTTATCTGCAAGAATGAAGTCGATCAGAAAAAAATTGACGGAGCTAGAGTGATGACAAGCTTTTTCCTATGTGAAGTCTATGGGAGCTAGATGTTGCCATGGCAACCAGAGTTCCACTCAGATCTGCCTGAAAACCTAATGAAGCCTTTCCACTTGCCCAATAATGCCACACATGAAATTTGATCAAAGTTGGCCAAGTAGTCTTTAAGATATACATTTTTGAAATTCCCATTAACCCTAATGCAAAAACACACAAGGGCAGGTAACTCCTAAGTGAATGATCCGATTCTGCCAGTTATAGAACTTGACCCAGATTTCATGGCTGTGCTGGTTATCTGCAAGAATAAAGCCAATCTGAAAATAATTGAAGCAGCTACTGTGATGACAACATTCTCCCCATGTTAAGTCAATAGGCAATTTTTTCAACGCTCAAGGGCACGTAACTCCTGAGTGAATAATCCGATTCAGCCCAAAATCGAACTTGATCGAGATTTCATGCCTGTCCTCGTTATCTGCAAGAATGAAGTCGATCAGAAAAAAATTGACGGAGCTAGAGTGATGACAAGCTTTTTCCTAATTCCCATTAACCCTAATGCAAAAACACACAAGGGCAGGTAACTCCTAAGTGAATGATCCGATTCTGCCAGTCATCGAACTTGACCGAGATTTCATGGCTGTGCTAGTTGTCTGCAAGAATAAAGCCAATCTGAAAATAATTGAAGCAGCTACGGTGATGACAACATTCTCCCCATGTTAAGTCAATAGGCAATTTTTTCAACGCTCAAGGGCACGTAACTCCTGAGTGAATAATCCGATTCAGCCCAAAATTGAACTTGATCGAGATTTCATGCCTGTCCTCGTTATCTGCAAGAATGAAGACAATCAGAAAAAAATTGACGGAGCTAGAGTGATGATAAACTTTTTCCTATGTTAAGTCTATGGGAGCTATTTGTTGCCATGGCAACCAGAGTTCCAATCCGATCTGCCCGAAAACAGTATGCAGCCTTTCCCCCTACCTGATAATGCTTCACATGAAATTTGATCAAGATTGGCCCACTGGTTCCGGAGATATACTTCTTTGAAAGTGTGGACGACGGACGACGACGGACGCCGGACGCCGGCTTGTGGTATACTAATACCTCACATGAGCCTTCGGCTCAGGTGAGCTAAAAATGCACAAGGGCAGGTAACTCCTAAGTGTATGATCCAATTCTGCCAATTATCGAACTTGACCGAGATTTCATGGCTGTGCTGGTTATCTGTAAGAATGAAGCCAATCCGAACAAAATTGAAGCAGCTACAGTGATGACAACATTTTCCCCATGTTAAGTCGATAGGCAATTTTTCGGGCCCTCAAGGGGACGTAACTCTTGAGTGAATTATCTGATTCGGCCAAAAATCGAACTTGACCGAGATTTTATGCCTGTACTGGTTATCTGCAAGAATGAAGTTGATCAGAAAAAAATTGACGGAGCTAGAGTGATGACAAGCTTTTTCCTATGTGAAGTCTATGGGAGCTAGATGTTGCCATGGCAACCAGAGTTCCACTCAGATCTGCCTGAAAACCTAATGAAGCCTTTCCACTTGCCCAATAATGCGACACATGAAATTTGATCAAAGTTGGCCAAGTAGTCTTTAAGATATACATTTTTGAAATTCCCATTAACCCTAATGCAAAAACACACAAGGGCAGGTAACTCCTAAGTGAATGATCCGATTCTGCCAGTTATAGAACTTGACCCAGATTTCATGGCTGTGCTGGTTATCTGCAAGAATAAAGCCAATCTGAAAATAATTGAAGCAGCTACTGTGATGACAACATTCTCCCCATGTTAAGTCAATAGGCAATTTTTTCAACGCTCAAGGGCACGTAACTCCTGAGTGAATAATCCGATTCAGCCCAAAATCGAACTTGATCGAGATTTTATGCCTGTCCTCGTTATCTGCAAGAATGAAGTCGATCAGAAAAATTTGACGGAGCTAGAGTGATGACAAGCTTTTTCCTAATTCCCATTAACCCTAATGCAAAAACACACAAGGGCAGGTAACTCCTAAGTGAATGATCCGATTCTGCCAGTCATCGAACTTGACCGAGATTTCATGGCTGTGCTGGTTATCTGCAAGAATAAAGCCAATCTGAAAATAATTGAAGCAGCTACGGTGATGACAACATTCTCCCCATGTTAAGTCAATAGGCAATTTTTTCAACGCTCAAGGGCACGTAACTCCTGAGTGAATAATCCGATTCAGCCCAAAATTGAACTTGATCGAGATTTCATGCCTGTCCTCGTTATCTGCAAGAATGAAGACAATCAGAAAAAAATTGACGGAGCTAGAGTGATGACAAACTTTTTCCTATGTTAAGTCTATGGGAGCTATTTGTTGCCATGGCAACCAGAGTTCCAATCCGATCTGCCCGAAAACAGTATGCAGCCTTTCCCCCTACCTGATAATGCTTCACATGAAATTTGATCAAGATTGGCCCACTGGTTCCGGAGATATACTTCTTTGAAAGTGTGGACGACGACGACGGACGACGGACGCCGGACGCCGGCTGGTGGTATACTAATACCTCACATGAGCCTTCGGCTCAGGTGAGCTAATAAGGAACATTATCCTTCAGCTATCAACAAATACCCAACTTGTCATAATGATCCTAAGTACTGAGACAGATAGGCCTAAGCAAACAGTGCATACACAGATCAGACTGCTCCTTGCCGATCAGGGTCTAACACTGTTTGCTATTCCACTTGCACCTTTTGGACTCCTTGCTGGATTGTGAAACAAATTTGTTAAAATTTTAGGAGAATTACAGCCAGTCCTCTGGGTGTTCAAATTTTTACGATTTTTACGGTATCTGTTGCTATTTAATTCCCTGCTATGTCAAGTTTCTAAAGCTGTAGCATCAAGTTTTGAAGACCAAGCCACAAGATCGTCCACTTCTTTCTCCCAAGGTTCGTCTTTATTTCCAGTTACTTTCCCTGAGGGGGCTGAGGGTGGGGGAGGCATTGTCTCTGTATGGAACCCGGCTGCAAGAAGAAATTGAATCATAACATGCTATCCCAAGCCTCATCTTTGTTACCTTTACCTGCTGATGGTGGTGGTGGCTGGGTCTCACTCTGGGTACCAGCTGCAACAGAAAACCAGTCAGATGATATAAATCCTGTTGTTGCTGTTGTTTTTTGTTTGTTTTTTGTTGTTTTTTTATTCACATTAGATTTGTTGGTATGTGCGGAAAATAAATTTGATACATCTGAATTACTTCAAATAATGGACTGTCCAGATGGTTGATATGTCCTTATGAAAAAGTTCTTTCTATCTCCCTATTTATTACAAAATGCGGCTAAAATGATTAGCAGTACAAACCTTGGTTATAGATTCTTATTTACTTATGGAACCCTCAATGCCCCATTAATTGTGGCCTCTTTCTTGAAAAGGATGTGCTGGTTGTTATGAAAACATTAGATGTGTTCTGTTCACTGTTATATTTGATAGAGTGAATATTACCTCATCATAATCGAACAGGTATTTGTAGCCTTACCATCCTATTTAGGGCATTGGTTCCAGAAAGGGTGGCAATACATGTACTTGATCTGTAGTAAACATACCAAGATTTTGGATTTAGCTTAGGCAAGTTTCTATACAGACATACAGTAAAATTTCTATATCAAGACCACCTTTGGGGTCGTAAGACCACTTTTGAACAGTTCCAAAGTTGATCTCTTACTAGTCCAAGATACTTGGTGAAGAAAACTTACAGAAAAAAACCCTGAAACATTTAAATATGTTTTCAAAGAAGAATTATTCTTCATTTTAGCCGGTCTTAATAGTGGAATTCCAATGCACTAATTGCAGAATATTCATTTTTAAAGTAGGACATTCATTCAAAATAACTAGAATTTGTTTTTCTACAAAAACACAGATGTCTAGCCCCTTTTGGACCTCTTAGTATGACCTTGACATTGGAGGTATTGACCTGGGTAATGTGTGCAACACATTTCTGCAAAATAACTTTAAAAAGTTCAGAGAGAAATAAGAAAGTTATTGACCGTACACAAAAAGCCCTTTTTACCTTTGTCCTCTAAGTATGGCCTTGACCTTTGAGGTACAACACATTGTCTCATGGTGGTTTACATTTCTGCCAAGTAATTTCATAATCCTTCATAGAATTAGAAAGTTATTGACTTTACACAAAAAAGACCCCTTTTTTTACCTTTGACCTCTAAGCATAACCTTGACATTGGAGGTATGGACCTTGGTCTTGCACATGACTCATCGTCTAATGAAGGTGAACATTTCTGCAAAGTAACTGTAAAAAGTCCATCCAGAAATAAAAAAGTTATTGACTGGATACAAAAAAAGACTTTTTTTGACCATTGACCCCTTAGTATGACCTTGACCTTGGACGTACTGACCTAGGTCTAGCACGCAACACATTGTCTCATGATGGTTAACATTTCTGCCATGTAATTTCACAATCCATCCAGGAATAAGAAAGTTATTGACTGAACACTAAAACAGGCCCCTTTCTGGACCTTTGACCTCTTAGTATGACCTTGACCTTTGAGGTACCAAAATGGGTCTCATTGTGGTTAACATTTCTACCAAGTAATTTCAAAATCCATCTTCAAATAAGAAAGTTATTGACCAAACATGAAAAAAGGCCCCTTTTTTACCTTTGACCTCTAAGTATGACCTTGACCTTTGAGGTACCATCCTGGGTCATGCACGCAACACATTGTCACATTTCTGCAAAATAACTTTAAAAAGTTCAGAGAGAAATAAGAAAGTTATTGACCGTACACAAAAAAGCACTTTTTTACCTTTGTCCTCTAAGTATGGCCTTGACCTTTGAGGTACAACACATTGTCTCATGGTGGTTAACATTTCTGCCAAGTAATTTCAAAACCCATCTAAAAAATAAGAAAGTTATTGACCGAACACAAAAAAGGCCCCTTTTTTACCTTTGACCTCTATGTATGACCTTGACCTTTGAGGTACCAAACTGGGTCATGCGCGCAACAAATTGTCTCATGGTGGTTAACATTTCTGCCAAGTAATTTCAAAATCCATCTAAAAATAAGAAGTTATTGACCAAACACGAAAAAAAGGCCCCTTTTTTACCTTTGACCTCTATGTATGACCTTGAACTTTGAGGTACCAACCTGAACCATATGTGCGACACATCGTCTCATGGTAGTTAATATTTCTGCCAAGTAATTTCAAATTTTATCTAAAAATAAGAAAGTTACTGACAAAACACGAAAAAAGGTCCCTTTTTTTACCTTTGACCTCTAAGTAGGACCTTAACCTTTGAGGTACCAACCTGGGTCATGCACGCAACACATCGTCTCATAATGGTTAACATTTCTGCCAAGTAATTTCAAAAGCCATCTAAAAATAAGAAAGTTATTGACCAAACACGAAAAAAGGCCCCTTTTTTGACCTTTGACCTCTAAGTATGACCTTGACCCTTGAGGTACCAACCTGCGTCATGCGCGCCACAAATCGTCTCATGGTGGTTAATATTTCTGCCAAGTAATTTCAAAATCCATCTACAAATAAGAAAGTAATTAACCGGACACGATTTGCCCATACATACATACATACCGACAAACTTCCAAGGGAGATAACTCAAAAAGTATAAATGGGAGAGTTATAGTTCTTGTGCTCTGCACGTCATCTAATATTGATTAATACTTATGTGAAGTTTCGTGAAGATAGCTTTAAGGATTTCAAGTTATAGAGAGGACACAATTTTGTGACAGACTGACAGACAGACAGACAATATGTCTCTCCGAAAAAAAAAAATTCGGGGATACATAATTATTGTAATTCAAAGTGCACTAGCTTCTTTGTTATTATATTTTTAGTTAACATATCTTTTCATAAAAAGACTCATTCTACAAGGGGAACAAGATTAGTAAGTATGAATTGTCAATGTAAATGCAAACACAGCAAACACTCAAATGATTTGTGAGTGTTTTAAAAGTGATTATTGAGCATGAAGCTTTTTAATGAAGTAAGTAAATCTTATGTTGATATTGCAGAATCAGTAGCATAAAAAGCAGCTATCTCGGAGTCTAACTGTTGTCGAGTCCTCATCATTGTTCATCTCTGTAGTTTGTTTGTTTGATTTGAGGTTTAACGTCCCTGTCAACACTGTAAAGGTCATTCTGGAGACGTTGCTTCCAATTTTGTGGGACTTTTACCCGACATTGAGATGAAATGACATCTCAAGCCCTGTCACCCAATGAAACCAATAGGGTTTATTAGCATGGACGGTCCGCGTCGCACCGCGGTTCCTGGACAGGCTTAGATCCTCTAAGTGGTTTACCAGTACAAGTGTGCGGGCCGGATTCAGCTCTGCGTTGAAGCATCATGCAGCCCCTATGGGTGGGGGCTTCATCATCTCTGTAGTCATTTGACTTTTATGCTCTGGGAGATGTTGCACTGATGAGTTAGAAATCATTCATGCTGCTGATTTATTTTTTGTCTAATCCACGGCAGAACCAAGGGCAAGGATTGTGGCCATGTAAAATCTATAAAGCCCCCAAGTAGAAACTTTTAACTGACCGTTCCAAGGTGTTCTTCCATTGTGTTTTATTATTGTTATAGTTCATCTTTGCATGTACGTACACCTGTGGACACAAAATGGTTCAAACTTTGATAAGCTTCATTTCATTCGGACTTGATACATCATTCAATATATCCTAACATCCTATCAGTCAAATGACAAACCGTAAAAAAATACAAAACACAAGGTGGTGTACATATCATTGCTGACTCCTGCACTGTCCAATCAAAATACATCACAAATGTCAATCAGAAAGTGTTTTCCAAAATGAGACCAATCAATTGCTTGATCTAGTTTTAGAATTCTTTGATGAATGACATTTGCATGTCAAACTAACTTGATGCAAAGAGATTCATTGAAAGTTATTTCATAGGAGTTTGAACGCTTTTGTGTCCACAGGTGTATGTTTGTATTGCTAATATCTTTGTCCTTTGGTTAGCGGTTTGGCCATTTTGTGGGAAAGTAACTGTCCTTTTGGCTTTCTGCTTGTGATGTTTTCATTATAATGAAATCATTTTACAGTAGAACTTCAATGGCTCGAACCCCGATGGCTCGTTTACCATGGATGTGTTGAACCCATTCTTAAGTCCGCAGGGAATTCCTCCAAATACGATATAGTGATAATGTAGGGAGATTTTCTTCTTTATCTTTTAAATGTATGCTGTGTGTACTCATTAGAATCGCCTCGATGAGGCGATTCTAATGAGTACATACAACATACATTTACAATATAGAACACCGAAAAGATATCCCACAATTATCTCTGTTATGTCTCCTGGTATGGCACAATTAGCAACCTCCGTGGCTCGAACTACTGCTGTCTCGAACAAATTTTCATGGTCCCAGAGGGGTTCGAGCCATCGAAGTTCGACTGTATGTTTGTCTTTCTTTTCCTTTGGGGTCTTGTATGGGAGGTGTGGGATTATTGTATCGATTCCTTCACTTATATCCTTAGTTACAAAATGTGACTTTTAATCAAGCATCAAACATGTTTTTTGGTAACAAAAAAAAATCCGTACTGCATGCTATTTCACCATTTCAACCCTGATTTACCCATATTTGAATCTGAATACATCCATTCTTATAAATAGGGGTTTTAGTCAATAATCATTAACTGGATGGCAAGCAGTGTAGAGCTAGATGAGATGGCTCATAATGAGCCATTTCATCAAGATCTGCACTGTTTGCATATGTACCTGTACCCATCCATAGGGTTGGAAGGGTTCAAGCATGTTTGTTACACTGGTCAATAAGTTACAAGAAAACTTCTGATTGGATGTTTGTCTTCATCCAGGAATTAAAGAGTTAGAACAAGAACTGGCAGCTGGTAACCAGAGTTTCTGTTAAACAAAATCCAGTAGTAAACACAAACAAATATTCATTCCTGTAAGAATAAATAAAAAGTGTTATATAATCACATGCAAATTAACCCATAAAATGCCAATCACAACAATTGTTGTCTGCTTCATTGTCTGCCGGTTACTTTAAAAGTCATTTTTGCAAACAGTGTGGACCCAGATCAGACTGCTCTGATCAGCATCCACACTGTTTGCCTTATGCAAACATATTTTTAAAAAGTTTGCAAAAAAGATTAAGCAGACGAAATTAGCAGACAACATTTTCAGATGTAGTTTTTCTCGGCATCTTAAGGGTAAAGGAAAATGGACACACCTTAAAGAGAGGCAACCCTTTTAAAACATTTTTCTCATCCTTATCGATAGGGGTCTACTCTAAACGGAAATAATTTGTGCCTTATGAGCAAATTCTTTCCTTTAAGAGCAAATTCCCTTTTAACAGGGTCTGGCATATACAAAAGGAAAACACAGTTCTGAAAGCTGTCCCCTTGTAAAAATGGTGGAGAAACATGTCGGGTGTATCCATTCCCCATTAAAGCAATTATTGCTGTCAGTTGTTAATTTTGGTCAGAACCATTTCCGTTTTCAATGGCTGTACCTACAGGCATACTTAACCCTTATCTTGCTGAATATTCATTTAATCCACACCCATTTCTGTCTATCAACCAATCAAATTACTTGATGTAATTTATTGCTACAAATTCATAAACTGAATGCCAAACAGTGTAGATCCTGATCAGATGGCTTCTTCAGAAGCCATCTGATCCAGTGCCAAACAGTGTAGATCCTGATCAGATGGCTTCTTCAGAAGCCATCTGATCTGGATCTACACTGTTTGCAAAGATAGGGGTTGTCGTGAAAAGCAAGATAAGGGTTAAATGGATCAAAATAGTAGTTCAAGCTACTGAGGGCTAATTATAATGCTAAGTCAGAAAGTATAATAGGGACATCATTTGGATTTTCCTTTTTTAGTTTTATCGCCCTTAAAAGATATTTCACTTATATCGAGCCAATCGTAAATCAGAGGTGGGCAAAACCGGAGTACCTGGAGAAAAACCACCTGGCCTTCCATTGCACACACCTGATCCGAGCTAGGCTCCACCACAGCAAGAGAGTCGGTGCTCTTATCCCCTAGGCTTGTTTTGGATTTTCTTAAAATAAAAGTATACTGTATGAACTCATTTGAATCACCTCTTTGAGGGAATTCTAAGAATGATGTGCTTCTAATGAATGCAGACAACATAATTTTCAAATATTAGTGCAAAACAGACTCCGTAAATGAGCCATAAGTGTTCCAGCCAGGCTGGTTCCAGCCATCAATGTTTCACTCTGTTTTACTGCTTCGCTTACACAGTGAAACCCTCTAATTCTACACTGAAAACATAATTATTCTACACACATAATCAACACATTAATTAATGTGTAACAGATAATTATGTGTTAATCACTTTAAACTTTTATCATTCTATGCAGTTGCATAAGCATGAGTTTTGTTAAACTTACACTGGTTAAGTTTTCATGGTCAGTCTGATAGCTTCATTTCTGTTATTGAGTCTAATCATTTCAAACTAATACTTTACAGTGCATATATGCAACTACTCAAGCTCACCCAAAACACATGAACTTATACTAGAAATATCACAAGTTAAGTTTTCCTCATATGCTTATGTTTCTCAAAGTCCAAATGACTGCAAAATGCATCAGTATTATGCATCTAGTTATCTAGCTCAAGCGGATGGTGACATATTGGCATATGATTCATATGTATGCAGATTCATTCAAACTTCAAAATTTCTAACTAATGATAGCATTAGTTAACATAGCATTAGTTAACATATTGTTGAAGTTTTGATCATTCAGTATGGCAAATATGCTAACATTTTTGCTGAAAAAATGTGAGTAGCTTCTGCAAATGCAAAAGCTACTCACAATTTTCCAGCAAAAATTGAAGCATATTAGACATTTTTCTTGTTATAACAGTTAACAATTTGACCATTAACAAGCTTGTTAAGCTAACAATACTTTGAACAACTGGGCCTAGGTCTGTAAGAGAAGCATTAGTCCAACTCACAAGTGTTACAAAATTGCAATAACTCACTTGGTGATATCCTAGGTGGTAAGTATATTTTCTTCATTTTGCTCAGCCGGGCTAACTTAGCTGCCTTTTCATCTTGTTCTGTAGGCTGACTCTTGAATCTACCATACATCAGTGTCTCGTGCCTAAATCAATGACAAGAATGTACTGTAAGCAGAGCAACGATGGCATCATTTAACCCATTTCAGGCTGGAAACCCCTAAAGGGGTACCCTGGCAAACAGCACAGGCCCAAATCAAAAGTTCAGTCATTTTCCAAATAAAGTTTGAAGAATACACAACCTGACACCCCTAAATTTTGAAATGGACGCCTGCCATTTAAAAGGAGGAAGATTCCATTTGGTACAAAAAGATTTGGTACAAAAAGGGTTAATTAACACATCCAATAGCTTCGATCGATAGCTCGTTTACCACAGCAGTTTTGAACTCCTTCTTGAGTCCCTACTCCTAACTGCAGAATATATAGTAAATACATGGTTAGTGTCTTTAATAATAAAATATTATTGGTTAGCCTTAGACAATTTTATAGGGGCGAGCTTTAGCGAGCCCCTATAAAATTGTCGCAGCGAACCGATTATATTTTATTATTAAAGACACTAATCATGTATTTAGTTTATACCGCTATTCAAAAATCAAGGGGTTTTGCAATAATTTAGTAAATATAAGCAAAAAATACAGCAGACAGTGTGGCATGTTAAACAACGTTCAGTGCCATGGCGCGCACACGTAGTATCATGTGACGTCAACGAAAACAAAAGTTTCTCACGACGTAGGAAACAACATGGACGCTCGTATAAAAGTTTACATTCTGTATGAAAATCTGCAAATTTAAGTAGTTTATTTCAGCTTTAGAATTTATTTTCGAGGTTGAGACTCAGCTGCAGTAGCAGTTCGCAGTTATTCCAACGGGCCATTCAAACCAGGAAAGGCCGAAAAGTTAGGATTTAGCTGAGAATTTAGCTGAAATTTCTGAAAATCTGTTCAAATAAATATTGCAAAGATTTTAACTTGCAGTTTCGTTGTTTTCCCATGTACAAAAGGTTGCATGTTATTGTTTACACTTGTAAGTTACCGTAGTGACCTGAAAAGTAGGTCCGGTCTATAAACGGTCACTAGACGTATTGTAGGTCAGTAGAAGGTATTATAGGTCACTACCGATTATAGGGTGCAGTTATTCGATCCCCTTTATTAGGTTACTAGAATGCCTTATAGCGGTATAAAAATATATTTGGGATAATTCTCTAACTTTATCTTTAAAATGTCTTGAACAAATCTTTATGGTCCCAAAGGTGTTCAAGCCAATGAAGTTTGACTGTATATAACTTTATGGCTGTGAAGATGACATTCTTCAGATAAAAAGGTGTTCAAATATAGGTTGTGGGTGCCCATTATTGACATATACCCACAATGTATGGTTTTGGACAAGAATAAAGAAAATAACATAAACCCCATAAAGTTTTCTTTACATAAAGTGGGTTCACAAAGATATTAATTAAACAGACTCATTAATGTGACAAGTATTCACAAAGATCTTTACAATACAGTTTATTTAGGCAGTGTTAGAAGTTCACAGTTTAAACATAGTCATCAACAATGTTTAATATATCAAAACAAACTGGAACAAGTTTCATGCCCTAACAAAAATGACATGATGCTGTGTGGCATATGGGTGGAGTCTTTTGCAAATGGGGTCTGTTGATTCATGATCATTGCCTTCACTTCTACACCACAACTTCATTATAAAATGGTTTGTTATGACAAGGTTTTCCATATAACATGCCCAAAAATGTATAGATTATATAGAAAAAAATGACCATAAATGGTCATTTTTCTATATAATCTACACATTTTTGTTTGGATATAACACGGTTGTTTAACTAACACAGATTCTGCCTTGATCCCCATTAATAGTGTTATAAAGAGGTTCTGGTGTATTTTGCTAAGAAATGCAGATTTGTTTTCACTTTCTGCCACAAAAATAAACACATTATTTTGTCCAGAATGACCTTGAAAACAGATTCAAAAGATCAAAGAAACTAGTACTCATATTAATTAACACTAACTGAATACCACAACCCCTAACTTTGCAAACAGTGTAGATCCAGATCAGATCTGAAGAATGCATCTGATCAGGATCTACACTGTTATGTCTTTCACTTTGTGAGCTGAAGGAATACATTATACCAAATAGTTCGATTGGTTGAAAGTCAGCAATGGGTGTAGCAAAATTAATTCATTTAGAAGGACAATGGTTAACCCTTTTTGTACCAAATGAAATCTTCCATCTTATATATGGCAGGAGTCCATTTAAAAATTAAGGGGTGTCAGGTTGTGTTTTCTTCAAAATTTATTCGGAAAATGGCTTAACTTTTAGCCAACAGTGTAGGCCCTGGTCAGATGCCGCGTTCTGTGGCGTCTGATTTGGGTCTGCACTGTTTGCCAAGGTACCCCTTTAGGGGTTTCTGGCACTGAATGGGTTAAAGCATGTGGCAATGATATTTATATATATTTACTATAAAATACTTTGTTTTTGAAGATGTGATACGAACATGACATCCGTGCATATATCATGTTAACTGAGGCAAAAGCACATATTGCAAACCCCACATCACATCCCAAAATCCATATCACACACTGTTTATCACATAAAACAAGTGATGTAACAATCTTCAGACCACTAGGCTATCCTCCAATCACACTCCAATGTTTTGGCAAATAGGAGCGGCACTGAGCAGATGTCACATGGTCAGATGTCACAGACTGCAGCATCTGACCCATTCCTCCATTGATTGCCAGTGTAACATTTTGGGTTTTAGCATATACAGTAAAATTAAGACCACCTTTGGGACTGTTCAAAAGTGGTTTTTAAGACCACTTTTGAACAGTCCCTGGTTTTTAAGACCACTTTTTAACAATCCTAAAGGTGGTCTCTGACCAGACGACATGGATTTAGACAAGAATTCTGCCAAAGGCTATGTTGGGCCTGTGGGGGTGTAAAGTCACCGAACCATGTAATCTAGGACAATGTTAAATATTAATGCTTCCATAAAAGTTGCCATTCCTAGATGCAAGCTTGTACCAAATATCATTAATGAAGCACTAAGTCAGTGAACCATGAAATTTAGGTCAAGGTCAAATATGAATGCTTGCATTAAAATTGCCATCCTTAGATACAAGTTTGTTCCAAGTATCATTAATAAAGCTCTTATAGTTCTTTGAAATGAACTTGACCATTAGGGTGAATGCTAGGGTGGTCACAATATTTCACAAAGTCAGTGAACCATAAAATGTAGGTCAAGGTCAAATATGGATGCTTGCATTAAAATTGCCATCCCAAGATACAAGTTTGTTTAAAATATCATTAATGGAGCTCTTATAGTTCTTGAGAAATAAACTTGACCATTAGGGTGAATGCTAGGGTGGTCGCAATATTTTATGTAGTCAGTGAACCATGAAATGTAGGTCAAGGTCAAATATGGGTGCTTGCATTTAAGTTGCCATCCACAGATACAAGTTTGTACCAAGTATCATTAATGAAGCTCTTATAGTTCTTGAGAAATAAACTTGACCATTTGGGTGAACGCTAGGGTGGTCGCAAATGTTAACGCCTTGACAAATGGACGAATGAACGGACAAACGGACGGAAAACCGGTTGCCTATATCGTGCCATGCTAATAGCAGGGGCTACAAAAATGGAAAAATATAAATAATCTATCATCACTCTTAAATTTGTTTCTCTCTCTCTCATAAATAACCTTGTTCACAGTTGGTTCTGATTAAATATATATACACACAAAATTACTTGTCATTAACAAAGTATAAACAAATGCTTGCTTTTAACCTAAACATTGTTTTCTTTTTAGCATTTCATATCACATCCCATATCAGCCCCAGACCCATATTAGGCTTTGAGCTGGTATTGGAGTTTTGGGCTGATATCGGGTATGATATGTTAGTATTGGGGTTTAACGTCCCAGTCAACACTATTTTATGTCATTTTTGAGTTGGTCAGTTTACCAGTCCACACTTTTCCTGGGCAGGCTTATAGGTAAGCGGTTATCCAGTACAGTGCACATTCTTACGCCAGAAACTGACAACTGCCTGTCTTGAATCAGCGGAAGGGAGAGAATGACCGCAGAAAAGACTTCATGATCAATCTCCACGAAAGAATATTGCCGACCCCAGCAGGAATGGAACCTGCGTCCTCCTGATCACCAGTCAGACGCGCATCCGACTGAGCTACCAAAGCCGGCTGGGTATGATATGAAAAAAGCCATAGGATAATCTCTATTTCCAATGAGCATCTGACTGGTGATCCAGAGGACGCGGGTTCGATAACTGCCGGGGTCAGCAACATTCTTTCGTGGAGATTGATTCATGAAATCTTTTCTACGGTCATTCTCTCCCTTCTGCTGATTCAAGAAGGCCAGTTGTCAGTTTCTGGCGAAAGAATGTGCACTGTACTGGTTAACCGCTTATGTATAAGCCTGCCCAGGAAAAGTGTGGATAGGTAAATTGACCAGCTCCAAAATGACCTAAATCAGAATCAGAGTTGTTTCTGGTGACAGGTCAAATGACATTCATACACCAGGACCTGTGATGTGGAAAGTTAGTCCCTCACTCTAATCAAAGAGGTAAATTTAGCTACACGATCATCAGCATAGTGTTGACTGGGCCATTAAACTTCAATACAAACAAAAACAAAATCTCTTTTTCCTTGAACTTGACAAGCACAGTTAAAAACTTGTCCACTTTTCCTGAATGAAAACATTTTCAAAAGTCTTACTCTTCTATCTGTCTCTTCATTTGATCTTCTAACTCCTCTTTAGGCAGGCCAAGATGAACTTTCTGAAGCTCTGGTTTATCTTTGATTGATTCTAACACTGCAAAAAGATGTATATAATTCATGCAGATAGTGCATAGCAAAAATTTACATACACATTAAAGTTAAATAGGACAAAGTACTTAAAATACTTTTCCCACCTATTTCATAGGATTGTCTTTAACCCGTTTAGTACCGGAAACCCCCAAAACCAGTACCCTGCCAAACAGTACAGGCCCAGATCAGACGCCACAGAACGCAGCATCTGATCAGGGCCTCCACTGTTTGCTGTAGTTCAGTCATTTTCCAAATAAATTTTGATGAAAACACAAAACACCCCTAAATTTTGAAATGGACTTCTGCTTTATATAAGGAGGAATATTCCATTTGGTACAAAAAGGGTTAAAAGAAATAGCTTGCATCCAAATTAGCTACATATGGAAAATCTCTATATACTGAAGTGTTTTTATTTTTTCTCAAATTTGCCTTAACCCATATTAAACAGGAAACCGACCCCACACGGGTCATTGGCAAACAGTGTAGACCAAGGCCTCTGATCAGGGACTGCACTATTTGCAAAACGTTCAGCCAATTTAAAAAAAAATAAAGAAAAAAAACCTTGAAATGGACTGGTGCTATGTATAAGGTGAAAGGTTCCATTCAGTACAAGATGGGTTAACCCATTTTGTACCGAAAACTCCAAAATGGGTACCCTAGCAAACAGTGCAGGCCCAGATCAGACACCGCAGAATGCAGCTTCTGATCAGGGCCTACACTGTTTGCAAAAAGTTCAACCATTTTCCAAATAGTTTTTGAAGAAACACAACCTGAAACCCCTAAATTTTGAAATGGACACCTGCTATATATAAGGTGGAAGGTTCCATTTGGTACAAAATGGTTAATGTGCATATAATACAATTTACAAAGTTTGCAGATATCAATCAAGGGTCCACAGGGGTACTGGCATAGTGCAAAAAGCTCTTCCTATACTTTTTAAGGCAAGTAAAAATGGGTGTGTATGTCTATGCCTTAAGCAAATAAGTGTAGGTATATATCATAACCCTGTAAATGAATGCAAACTTAAAAGTTGTGAGCTTGTGCAAATGTGTGTTTGTATGCATGAATGAAGTCAGGCATGTATGTTTGGGTGGATCATGTTGTGACCAGGTATGCCATCATTTGCTTCAAGAAAAATTCACACTTTACAGGCAATTTAACACACATTATATCACTTCATTTAACATATATGCTACCTACAAAAATGACATTTTTTCTGACTTCTCTTTACCTTTGTTCCATTGAATTAATGAACTTAGCCACACCCATTTCTGACTATTAACCAATCAAATTACTTGATGCAATATATTCCTTCAATTCACTAACTGCATGGCAAAAGTTGAAAATCCTGACCAGGGTCCAGTTGTTCAAAGCATTGTTAGCTTAACGAGCTCATTAGTGGTCATATTGTTAATGGTTCTAGAAAGTACAATATCTAAAATTTTGTTATTTTTGCTGAAAAAAAATGTGAGCAGGTTTTGCGTATGCAAAAGCTGCTCACATTTTTTCAGCCAAAATATAAGTATATTCGCAATATTAAATGATCTAAGTTTTAATGATTTGTTAACTAATGACATCGTTAATTTTGAACAACTGGCCCCAAATGGCTTCTTTATTTGATCTTAATCTACACTGTTTGCACAGGTAGAGGTTGTTGTGTTTTCAGCAGGACAAGGGTTGCTACTTACAAAAGAGAGTATTTTCTGAATCTCTTTACCCTAGTGCTGCTGAATAAATTAAATTAATTTAGTCACACCCATTTTTGATTATCAACCAATCAAATAACTTGATATACAGTAGAACTTCGATAGCTCGAACACCGATAGCTCGTTTACGAGGGATGAGTCGAACCCGGTCTCGAGTCCCCAGAGAATTCTACTACAAAGGAAGTAGTGTGGGATAATAAGACGATTTTCGTATTTTTTTAAATTGCAAATGTATGCTGTGTGTACTCATTAGAATTGCCTCAATGAGGCGATTCTAATGAGTACACACAGCATACATATTGTGGCGATTCTAATGAGTACACACAGCATACATTTTTATTATAGAACACAAAAAAGATGTCCCAAAATTAACCCCATTATGCTTCCTGCCAGTAAACCTCAGTGGCTCGAACTACCCCTGTCTCAAACATATTTTCATGGTCCCAAAGGTGTTTGAGCCATTGAAGTTTGACTGTGATATATTCCTTCACTTCATTAATTGCATGACAAACAGTGTAGATCCTGATCATAGGTGCAAGGTTTAACATTACTGAGCCTAACATAACTAGGAAATGGAGCAGGCTAGGATGTCTGACCAGCAAAGACTACACAGTCTGATCACAGCTTGCTTGAGTCATCCATGTTTTTTTTGCTCATCCACAGAATCAAAGCACAAATAACACTGGTGAGTCAATTGTTCTCTGATCTGGGAAAATGGTCCCGAATGGGGAATTAGGGCGTTCTGTTTAACCCTTAAATTCCTTTATTTTATGCAAACAGTGTAGACCCTGATGGGTACCACATTCTGTGGTGTCTGATCTGCAACTACACTTTTCAAATATCCCAGCACATGAGCCGAGACAATGTTTACAGATAGCTTTCAGTATGCAGCACTCTGATGTCACAAAAAAAAGAACAATGAGGCTATACATTAAACATTACCTGGATTTCTCACAAATTGGTCATAGTCACTGTGCATAGTAACTTTGGGTTGCTTGCAAACAATCAACTTAAAGGTGCATTATTGAGCTATCTGGAAAAAAATGCTTCCAAAAATTAAAACACACATAGCCAGTATTTTCTTTAAAACAATACAAATGAATGCATTTTATGCAAAAATGCAAACAATTATGATGACAGGTAAACGAGTTTGAGAGGGATTCCCTAACTAGGTTTCAAATACTAGTTAGATCTATTTTTAGTTCGTGACAAAAATAGAATCCCCATATATGACGTTATGCGAATATCATTTTGGGCCTTGTTTGCTTAGGCCATGCCTGAATCATAAAAAAATATGACGCTGAATACCATGCCATAAGTAACGACACTCAGAGACGATACTGTCGCCATGTATGTGTAAAGTGACAGATTTATTTTTAGAACAGAAATTCCGAACACATGTTCAGAGCGAAGGGTAAACACGAATGAAAACAACCATTTTCACAAAGTTCTGAAGCTGTATTTTGCTCCAAAAGTGTACACATGACAAAGGAGTATGCATTGAAGATAAAAACCAAAAATAAAATTGAGACCCTGTAGCTCAACAATGCACCTTTAAGTCTTGTCAATCAGCCGAAAAAGCAAAATACATGGGGTGCACAGCTATGAAGGCTGATTTCAATCTTGACTGTTTTCACACATCAAGTTGTGCTTTTTCCTTAACTCTCAAAATGCCAAGAGAAACTACATTTGAAAATGTTGTCTGTTTATGCTGTCTACTGCATCTTCTTGCAAACTTTTCAGAAATAATTTTGCATTTAGTCAAACAGTGTGGACCCTTATCAGACTGCTCCTACAGGAGCAGTCTGATCTGGGTCCACACTTTGTCACAATGAATTTTAAAGCAGCCAGCAGACATCAAAGCAAACAATAGTTGTTGTGACTGGCATCATAAGGGTTATGTGGCGGTTTATTTATGTTGTTGTTTGTTACTTACTGTGTGTATCACTTGTGTCTTTTTATTTTGGATGGCCATTTTGTGGGAAAGTAACTGTCCTTATGGCCTTCCTTTGTTTAGGTTTCTTTTATGGTCTGGTCTCTTCATGTTTGTGTTTCTTTCCCTTTGGTGTCTTTGATGGGTGGAGTAAGTTAATTGTATTGATTCCTGATCTTTGTTTTACTTTTACTTAACTCAATGAGCCATGTAAGGGCGAAAATGTGTCTTCCAAGAAGTGTGTCAAGCAAAGATTCAGAACAGACTGAACGTGGGTGTAGTCGGATCCAAGACTTCAGTATGCACGATATGAAAGAGTGCTGACCAAAAGCTCCATCATGCAGATAGACAAAGGCTCTATTATGACTGAGTGGGTATGCAGGCTGATTTGTCTTATCCTGCTGAATAAAAATAAATGTCACACCCGTTTCTGACTATAACAAATCAAACTGCTTCCATGTATATTTTTATTCAAATCTGCACAGTGAATGGCAACCAGTGTAGATCCTGATCAGATGGCTTCTTCAGAAGCCATCTGATCTGGATCTACACTGTTTGCAAATGCAGAGGTTGTCATGCATGTTCAGCAGGATACGAGTTACATCATTTCACAATGCATACACCCAATGACAATTTTTTACAACTTGACTCATACTTATATTACTTACAAGGGTTTTTCAGGTCTGGTCTGGCCTTTGATGTAGCGATACCACTCCAAGTCACATGATAATCTTCAAATGAGAGTTTAGCTACTCTTGGTGCAGTGCGCACAGAGTCAAATTTTCTACTTGACCTAGACTCTTCCGGCATTTTAAATCTTACTCTTGATTCCAGTTCTGTGTGAGGTGTTCTGGAAACTGAAACATGAATAGAAATGAGCTGCTGAATAATTACATGCACTGGACATAATATTTCTTGCATACCAGACATGGAAATCTGTGATTTTACCCTGGATAGAAATTTATGTTCTGACCCTGGTGTTCCGACCCAAAATCAAATATAACTGCATGCTTGATAAATGCACTGGTTGACGTCACGGCACGTTACGTGACATCACAAAACATTCCTGCAGTGTCAATACAATATGGCGGACGTGGTAACCGAAGTGACTGCAGCATTAAAAATCTGCGCTAAGAAATGGAAGGTATGCAAGAAAAGAATCCAATATGGGAGTGAGGGGTGGATAGAAAAATCCGTCCCTTGGGATCACTGTCCGGCATCACTCGGCAAGCCTCGTGATGCCGGACAGTGTCCCTCGGGACGGATTTTTTCATCCATCCCGCACACCCATTTAAGATTCTTATAATCTGCAAGCTGTGTTGCTTATAACTTACATGTATAGTTTAATTTAAGCAAGGTTTGAATTCCATCTGTATATATATGTAGCAGAATGTAAGACCATTTAAATGGGTAATGTGTATGTATGTGTTGTGTTTTTATGGCCCAGTCAACAACTAAAGTCATGCTGGGCCTGACATTTACCTTCACCTTTCCTGGACAGGCTTAGACCCTCTAAGTGGTTTACCGGTACTTAGTGTGATTGACTTTGTCAGTAACTGACAACAGCCGCTGAACCAATGGCTGAATCATCAAGCAGCCATCCATTTCAATCCATTTCCCAATGGGTTATCAGAAAAAGGAAAGACAGGATAGTGTGGAAGGAAAAAAAAATATTATATACCCAGAAAATGTCCCGTTGACTTTCTACAGAAGTTACTGGTCAATATTTTTCCATATTGCCTGTAGTCAAGTTCATATTGCCCGTAGATAAGCAGTCACATTCACAATAGAACTACTTTCAAATTTGTTCATTTCGATACTAAAAATCGGCAGAACGTAAAACAAAATAAATATAGGTTCTGACAAAGTGCATAAACCGCATTTTATGCTGTCAAATATGACCTACCTGCAATCTGTTTAGATTTTCAATACTTTCTTCTAAGAAATCAGGAGTATTTTGAAAGAAATATAACCGACGCTTCGGAAAAAATGGCGTCCTGTGTTGGGAAACGTCAATGTTTTAATGACGTCACATCCACCAACGTTAACGTCGTCTTCACTTTGGCGCCATTGGGCGTGGTTTTTCAACATGTAGGGAGACACTTAACGACCTTATTTTCCATTTCAAACCATATAGAGATGTAAAATCTGATTTTACATTCAGAAATTCATAATTCATACCAGGCAGTCCTGAATTCTAGCCGACATTTGAAATTTTGGGTATCGCAAACTCGTGCGTCCTTCGCCATATGAACTTGTGCCGAATATTTCACAATATAAAGTCAATAACCTATAAATATAGCTCCCCACCCATCCCACACCTACTGTTAAGCACAACAGGCCACTGCCCTACTATACAGAGTAAAGAACAAAGGAAATTCTACCAGTATATGCAGAGGAAGTTATCAAATCAGAGAACAGCAAAGCTTCCGACAGTACTGATTATGTACTAAGATGGCATTATGGCAATTATCTCATGTTCTGGATAAAATGTATTTAGACATAATGCTGTGCATTTCTCTTACACTATTTCTGGTAGGTAATTTTAATATGTTAAAATGGTCGCTTATCAGAACTGATCAAAGCATTTATGATACCAAATATTTTTCATAAACCAGTATGATAGCCATGCAGGGTTATTTTCAAAAAGAGGTTGGGGTAGTGGAGTGTTTGAGTTTTACGTCCCACCAACAGCTTAGGTCATACGGAGACGGGCCCTCGGTTTAAAGACTCATCCAACAGTCTGGAGAAGCCTGGCATTACGATAACTCACCCGTACGACATAGTGCATTTTTCACAACTCCAAAATGGCTACTTTTCTGATGAAAATCTGTCATATTTTTCTTATAAATGCTCATAACATAGGTTGTGTGTGCTCGTTAGAACCGCCTCATTGAGGCGGTTCTAACGAGTACCCACAACCTATGTATTGGAGCAGAAATAAGAAAAATAATGAAGACCCCCATAAACCCCAGTTTTCTCTATATAAAGTGGGGTTTAGGGGGGTCTTCATTTCACGGACTTGTTCACGTGATGGGATCGATCCTGCGATCCCTGATTTACAAGGCGAGTAGCCTAACCACTGCACCATGGAGGCTTCTAAAAGAGGTTGGGGGAGCCAGGGATTAATCCCTTCCACTGAGGCTTTTTCATATCAGAGCAGAGAATAGCAAAGGTTCTGACAGTACTGATTACATGATAAGACTACCCTATACATGGCATAATGACAATTTTCTCATATTCTGGATAAAATGTATTTTACGTATACTGCAGTGAATTTCTCTTACAGCATTTCTGGGTCCAGTTGTTCGAAGCATCGTTAGCTTAACGAGCTCATTAGTGGTCATTTTGTTAACTGTTCTAGCGAGTACACAATCTAAAAATTTGTTATTTTTGCTGATAAAATGTGAGCAGCTTTTGCATTTGCAAAAGCTGCTCCCTTTTTTTTCAGCAAAAATATTAGCATATTGCAATAATAAATGATGAAAGTTTTAACGATATGTTAACTAACAATGTCGTTAGTTTTGAACAACTGGCCCCTGGTATGTACATTTTGATGTTAAAATGGTAGCTAATCAGAACTGGCTGAAGAAATTATGATACCAAATATTTTTCAAAAACCAGTATGATAGCCATGCAGGGTTTATTCAAACAGACTTGGGGGAGCCAGGGTTAATCCCTTCCACTAAGGCTTTTTCCACCGGCTACTATATGTATTTATATGGGTTTAATACAGATGGCACTGAAAATTGTCTGCTTACTTTGTCTTGACACCTGGATTAAAAGTTAGTACAACTCTGCCCACATGACATAGAATATTCTGTCATGGCTCCAAAGCGAACATTTTTTTGTTAGGGGGAATGGGTACACTTTCAGGGGAGTCAACTTCTGCAAAAGTATTTTTGTCTCCCATATCAATAGGCCTAGGGCGCAACTCTTAAAATAAAAGAAAAGAATTTGCCCCTTTTTCCGTGGGAAAGAGCCTATAGAAAAGTGAACAGGAAGTCCCAAAAGTTGTCTCCCTTTGAAAAATGGCAGAAAAATCTCTCAGATGTATCCATTCCCCTTGAATTGTTTGATATTTTTCTTATTACTGCTTCAAACAGTGAGGGGGTTCTAATGAGCACCCCCAGTCTATGTTTTTGAACAAAACTAGAAAAACTGATGCATACCCTTGTAGCTCACACTCTTCTTTATATGAACTTGGGTTTAAAAGGATATTCATTACATGGATTTATTAATGTGGTGATGTCTTCAAAAGGTTCTGATATAGCCCAATTTATCAGTTACCCCCTATATTATTTGCATTGCAACACCTTGACCTGATAAAGATATGCTATCTCATGACAAGTGAGCTTTATCAGGTCCACATGAAATTGCAGTTTTATGAATGAACCAAAATTCCGGAAAAAAGGCAAAAAATGTTATTATTGCAGGAAAAATCATATGCAAAAATATCATAGGAAAAATTACAGTCAGATGATACTAAATATATAGACAAATTATTGCAAGGTGAAATCTTGGAATGCACTGAGGACAATTGATAACTGATAGTAAATTGCATATTTAAAGAGTGTACATGGGGATTAACTGATAAAAAGAATACCAGATTTGTGTCATTTGATATCAATTTTATCAGGCTTGGCTTTGAGAAAGCATGTAGAATCCTTGTAATCCTTCAAGCGTTCTGGAAGCCTTGCCTGATATCATAAACTTAAATAATTAACCTTTATCCTGTTAAATAAATTAATCTAGCCACACCCATCTCTGACTATCAGCCATCAAATACCTTAATATTATATAACGTATTCATTCAGTTCACAAACTGCACAGCAGTGTAGATACTGCATACCTGTGATAATTTTATGTTGACCATGAGGGAGATTTGCTTCTCAGATGAGGGAGATTGGGGTCCCAATGAGGGAGACTTTCTGACGGCATGTTTAAGTGTTTTTTTTTCTTGTCATTTTTGTGGTTTAGATGTACAAAGGAACTGGAACTACTTAATAAAAATGATAGGAACATACATGTATTTTGTCAAGTTTAATTTCAAAATAGCAAGTTGTAGGTTATTTACAAACAATGCTGTAACCACAAGTCCATTGATGTGATTTCAAGTTGTAGGTATTTTTTGTCAGAATCATCTGATTGTTGAAAGTACCCGCAACATGCTTTAGTGTAGAAATACTTGATTAGAAAAAATATCCTAAAATGTTTCCAGTTCTCCTCTTTATCCAGTGCTGGGTTTTACTGCTACTGAACAGATCCAAAGCACAAAGTTCTCTTCAATGATAAGCATTACTTCTAGCACTATTTACACTCCTTCATATAGTCTGTGCAGGCAACTTTTTTGGCCTTTCTCAGAACACCCTGTTCATAAATACATGTATAGGTAAAGCAGTCCATGCTGAAAATAATACCATTTAATAACAATTGTTCTGGTTGGCCCCAAAAAGTTAGTGAGAATCCCAGGAAAAAAAATGCTGAGTCTTTATTTGTTTAAAATGTAAATTTTGTTACATCCAAACCTTGATATAATGATGCCCTGGATCGCTCACCTGATCCACACTGAAGAAATGAAATGGCAGGTAATATAGTATGGTGCCTTGTCAGAAGGAGCATACATGCCAATTATGAAGGATCTATCTCAAATGGTTCAAAAGTTATGATAAAGTAGGGCAAGGTCAAACTTTTTGTATGAGTGTGAAGCCCCTCTCACAAGGAATATACATGCCAAATATGAAGGCTCTATCTCAAATGGTTCAAAAGTTATGATTAAGTATGTCACAGGTCAAGGTCATAATTTTTTGCATGAGTGGGAAGACCTTGTCACAAGGAACCTACATGCCAATTATGAAGGCTCTATGTTAAATGGTTCAAAAGTTATGACAAAAATGGTCAAAGGTCAAGGTCACAGGTCAAAAATTTTGTATGTGTGGGAAGCCCTTGTCACAAGGAGCCTACATGCCAAATATGAAGTCTCTATCTCAAATGGCTCAAATGTTATGGTGAAGTAGGTCAAAGGTCAAGGTCACAGGTAAAATTGTGTGTATGGGTGGGAGGCCCTTGTCAGAAGGAACATACATGCCAAATACGAAGGCTCTATCCCAAATACTTCAAAAGTTATGATTAAGTAGGGCAAAGGTCAAAATTTTTGTATAGGTGGGAAGTCCTTGTCACACAGAACAAATATTCCAAATCTGAAGGCACCATCTCAAATGGTTCAAAAGTGATGATAAAGAAGGTCACATGTCAAGGTTACAGGTCATTTTGTATGAGTGGAAGCCCTTGTCACAAGGAACCTACATACCAAATATGAAGGCTCTATCTTAAACGGATCAACAGTCATGACAAAATAAGCTAATGCTCTACTTTTTTATTTTTAAACTTGATCAAGATATTGTCAAGATGATCCTTCTGAGCAAGTTTGATGATAATTCGACTAAAATTGTGGCTTCTAGTGTGTTCAGAACGTTTTTCTATGATTTGACCTACTGACCTACTTTTTGACCGGACATGAACCATATTCGAACTTAACCGAGATATTGTCAAGAAGATAATTCTGAAGAAGTTTGATGATGACCGGACCAAAACTGTAGCCTCTAGTTTGTTCACAAGGTTTATTAATGATTTGACCTACTGACCTACTTTTTGCCGAACTTGACCTAGATATTGTCAGGATGAGCTTTCTTAGCAAATTTGATGAAAATCAGATTAAATATGTGGCCTCTAGTGTGTTGACAAGGTTTTTCTCCAATTTTGACCTACTGGCCTACTTTTTGACCCAACATGATCCATATTCAAACTTGACTGAGATATTGTCAAGACGATTATTCAGATTAATGATGATTGGACCAAAACTGTGGCCTCTAGTGTGTTCACAAGGTTTTTCAATGATTTGACCTACTGACCTACATTTTGACCCAACATGACCCCTTTTCGAAATTTACTTAGATATTGTCAAGATGGTCATTCTTAGCAAGTTTGATGATGATCAGACTGAAACTGTGGCCTCTAGTAAGTTCACAAGGTTTGACTATAATTTGACCTACTGATATACTTTTTGACCCAACATGACCCATATTCAAAGATGACCGAGATATTGTCAAGATGATCATTCTGAGATAAATTCATGATGATTGGCCCAAAGCTGTGGCCTCTAGTGTGTTCACAAGGTTTCTCTATGATTTGACCTACTAACCTACTTTTTGACCCGACATGACCCATATTCGAACTTGACCGAGACATTGTCAAGATGATAATTCTGAGCAAGGTTAATGATGGTCAGTCCAAAACTGTGGTCTCTAGTATGTTCACACGGTTTTTCTATGATTTTACCTACTGACCTACTTATTGACCCCACATGACCACCATTCGAACTTGACCGAGATATTGTCATGGTGATCATTCTGACCAAGTTTTATGACGATTGGCCCCAAACTGTGACCTCAGGTGTGTTCACAAGAAAAGTTTACGCACGGACAACGCACGACGAACAACGCACGACGGACGACGCACGACGACGCCGGACATCTCACAGTTACAAAAGCTCACCATGACCTTCGGTCAGGTGAGCTAATAAATGCACACTAATTATAGATTTCACTCGGCATGAAGTTCCCGGTCACAAATCTTTTTAAATACAGTACTTGTAAAAAGCTTACTCAAGGGGAGCAATTTCCAAATAAGAAAATCTGCTGTTGATTTCATGACTTAGTAATTACTCGTTATTGATTGGTAAATAATAACTATTTTCCACTTTCAAAATCAAAATATCAAACTTTACATAAAATATGAAAACAAAAGACATATGGGAGAGTGATATAAAAGGAACAAACAGTGATAAAAAAATGGGAAAATAAACGCACAATTTCCATTTAAATCTAAGCTAAATGTAACTAAAATAGAACTGTCACAGTCACTGTACAAAAGTACTGAGTATCTGTACTACTGAGTTCTCGTAAGAGATAACGGTAAATAAATTACGTCAGCTTATGTAATCTTTACTGGCAGCCAGATCATGTTTATTCTGTGCAGTCAGCTGAGACAGAACAAAGGATTATCGGCTTTTTGAAGTTGATGTTTACCGTTAAGTGTCCGATATATTCTCCTGCTTATTTGTTAATTGCCTTCAGCAGTAAAAATTTTAAGTCTGTAACCGCTTACCGCAAATGGTAGCTCTGGAAAAATCGGGGACAGGAAAATTGCAAATGCGGGAGATTCTGTCTCCCGGACGGGAGAGCGGGAGGTATGCTTCAAATGCGGGAGCCTCCCGCATGATCCGGGAGATATCACAGGTATGATACTGATCAGATGGCTTCAGCAGGATAAGGGTTAAACTAATGTAACCCCCACAAACCACCCTTTTCTGTTTGCAATGGTGCTAACTACAGACTTGTTTACATGATAATGATGAGGATGATGATGATGTAGTATATAACCCTACCATACTGTGTTGGGTCAAGTCCCTGAAAAGTTCCCTCCACTCTCTGACTAGCGACCACACAATCTAGCACCATCTGTCTGTAGGCATGGGGTGAATGCATTATCATCTCTGCAGCCTCTGGGTTAACAGGCTTCTTCATATCAGGATGTGCCAATAAGCTCTGTCAAAAAGACTAATAGGCATCACAAACAATATTAAGGGTAGGATGTAAGGTTTGTTATTTTCAAGTTTAATGGCCTCAGTAAGTCAACCCTAATTAGGTCATATTTAGCCATTCAGTCACACTTTTTCTGGGCAGACTTTCACTCCAGTGGTTTGGCTTTCACCAATGTCCTGAAACTCAATACTGCCCTGGGTACACTCCTTGAATCAGAGGGAGAAAATGACCCTAGTTAGGAACTTAAAGTATAAAAAATATAGGGTATAAGTTGCTGATAAAATTTTAGAACAAGTCTGAGTTACACTTTATGAGCAGGCAGACCTTCTGCCCTTCACCTAACAGTTTCACACCTGAGTCTACGAAGATGACCCTTTCTTCTTTGAATCTTGACATGTCCATTCTAGTAAATAGGAGATTCAGTCAATGTGATGTACAGAAAGACAGAGAAGATCCTGATTAGATGGCTCATGAGCCATCTCATCCGGATCTACAATTGTTTTCTTTTTTGGTCTTCTTCTGGGTCAGTAGGATTAAAGGAAATTAACTAGGTGCACCTTCATTCAGCTCAACTTCAAAACAAACTCAAAGCCTAGACAACAGATTACTTTTTGTTAAAATGGTTTGAAAACTATCCTTGTCACTTTTCCTTATCTACAGCTAGAGAATATAAGAATCTGATATTGGGTTCTGTTGTAGATGGGTGTTTTCAACCCGAGGGATGATCATGCTGAGCAGAACTGAGGCAGAGCCTCAGTTCTGCTCACCATGGTCATCCAGAGTGTTGGAAACGCCATCTACAACAGAACTCCATATTAGATTCTTAATCTTGCACAACACCGTCAAAAATTTTCCTTTTTACTTATTTTCCATTTTATTTTTTGTGCATTGTACTTATAAAGTTTGCCTGGGTAAGAACACCAGGGTTAGAACAGAATTTTTATATCCCAGGCTAAAACTATGGATTTCCTTATCTGCTGTGCAAGAATATACATTCCAGACAAAAGACATGTCCCTAGAACTCCACCATACCTGTATTGTGAGCAGGATGTGAGAAATAGTATAAGTTTCCTTCCATTGTGAGTAGTCATCCAGGAAGTCAACAGCTGGTCTTCCTGTTACCATGTCAACTATAATAAACAAAACAGTATGATTACCTGCAGAGAACCTTCTTATAATAACAGTATTTGTTCCCTCACACTTTACCATTATAAAAAGTTTTCCACTGTAAAGAATTCAGATTAGGTGTAGTATAATAAGCAATAAGGTACCTTTACCCCTCAGTAACTCCATCAACAAATATTGTGGACATTTGTTAGAATTGCCTTGCAAGGCAATTCTAACAAATATCCACAACATTTGTTTCTTGGTGTAATAAATACAATATTCTTGAATATCTCCATAAACTCCTGCTATCTTGAGCTATGGATTTGTTCCACTGAAATCGGTGTTGTAATTTCGGTCTAAAGAGGGCATTCTGAAATATAATAGGTACACCACAACCTCTTTATAACACTATTGATGGGGTCCAAAGCAGAAACCGTGTTAGTTAAACAACCGTGTTATATCCAAACAAAAATGTATAGATTATACAGAAAAATGACCATTAATGGTCATTTTGCTATATAATCTATACATTTTTGGGATCCATCTTTAAACCGTGTTATATCCAAAACAGTGATATAATGAACCGTGTTATAACAAGGTTGCGGTGTACTGTGAATTGGGGGTATAAATGCTGTTTTTACTCAAACCAGATTGATCCTAAATGCTGTTAGAATTTCATAAAAAAAGAAACAAATTGATAAAATTAACACAATACTGCTTTAAATCTTGAGATAAAACCCTAATTTCAAAAGATGACAAATAATACATGCAGCCAAAGACTAGATGAGCATACATCTCTGATGTAACCTTGTAACAGATTTTCAAATCAGTTGACTCTCATTATCTAAAACACTTATATCTCAAACTACTGCTTAAGTCAAACTAAAATTTGACAACTGTGTTTATAGTTTTGCTATGTGTTCATTAGATTTCAATTCCTTTTATCTCAATCTACTGTTATCTCAAACTAAATTTTCCAGTCCTTTGGAGTTTGAGATAACAGGAGTTGACCAAACTTACACCGCATTCTGAAGAATCAGTTCCCATTCCATTAGTATGTTTTGCTCTCTTTAATACTGGGTAATACATTTAAGCATGTAATAAGTATTCCATAAATGTATTAATTAATTATCCTGTATTACACATGGTCAACCAATATTCAAAAAATCATAAATCATGTTTTTAATTGCGTCAATTAATAAAATTGTCATTAATCAAATAATTTCGTATTGGCCCAGTTACAGGTCCTCTGTCAGCTGTATTGGCCTTGGCCTTCGGCCTCGTGCCTATACAGCAGACCTCGGACCAGTAACTGGGCCAATACGAAATTATTTGATTAATAACATTATAGTATAAGTGAACATATAGAATTTATTTAAGAGTGGCACAGGCACATCTAGCAGATTTTTCTGCCATTTTTCCAAAGAACCATTAGCATTATCTGACACACAAGCAAATGATCTAATGTGCATATCCTGCTGAACCACAAAAAAATATATCTTTACAGTGTAGATCCAGATCAGATGGATTTGTATGAACACATCACATTGACTAATCTGACCAGGGAAAAGTCAGAAATGGGTGTGGCAAAATAATTAACTTATTCAGCATGACAACAGTTAAAGAGCCTACATGATATTGAAATGTGAATGTTTACGGTATCTTAATTTTCTTCAGGGTACTTAAGAGGAACAGATACACCTGGCAGGTTTTTCTGCCACTTTTTAAAGGGAGACAACTTTTGGGGACTTCCTGTTGGCTTTTCTATTAACTCTAACCTGCGGAGTTTAAGAGTTGACCGAAAAGGGTCTACTCTTAAAGGGACGAATTTGCTCCTCAGGAGCAAATTCTTTCCTTTAAGAGTTGACCCCTATTGACATGGAAGACAAAAATACTTTTGCTGGAGTTGCCTCCCCTGAAGGTGTATCCATTCCCCTTAACATACTAACCATTAGGATGAAAAGGTATTGTGTGAAAGCAGATTTCTGGTGGGCGATAGTTGAAATTCTCATCAAATTTCATATACAGTGTAAATGTTCCATCTAAAATAGAAAGAAACCTATAAGTAGCAGGCAAAGTTCCAGATAAGGATGAGATAAGTGATAAGTTTGTAGTACAGTACGACAACACACCCATGTGACATAGCACATTTTTTTCACATCTCCAAAAATGGTTACTTTTCTGATGAAACCGTGTGATATTTTTCTTATTTATACTGAAAACATGGGTTGTGGGTGCACGTTAGAACCCCCTCAATGAGGCGGTTCTAACGAGTACCAACAACCTGTGTCTTTGAGCAGAAATAAGCAAAATAATGTATACCCCTGTAAACCCCAGTTTTCTCTATATAAAGTGGGTTTCGTAGGGGTGTTCATTTCATGGACTTGTTCATGTGATGTTTTTTTCTTCTTTTTTCTCAGTGAAACATATACTGTGGGCACTCGTTAGAAGAACCTCAGTGAGGAGATTCTAACAATCATTTCTGTAAGGTGATTCTAACAAAAATACATATAACATATATTTCTAGCAAGAAACAAGGCACCTGGAAGTCAAACTTGCTCAAGATATTATCATACCCAACATTTGTGTGAAGTTATATTAAAATCTATCAATAAATGTAGGCTCTAGAGCAATAACAAAGTATTTAAAAAACAGCCAACTTGACCTTGAGCCCAGGACCCTGAAAGTCGAACTCGCTCAAGATAATACCCAATATTTGTTTGAAGCTATATCAAAATCCATAAATATATGTACAGTGTTCAATCTAGGGTGTGTCATTGTGCCCTGTGCCCGCTTATTATATAAGAGGCCCACTAGAGATCATTCAATGGGCCTGTCGGGCGCAACTGTAGAATTTAGTGACTGTTTCTTCTAGAGTTCATTTTCGCGATTTCCTCGTGGTTTTTCAGCTGTCTGATGTGTATTATTGAGTTAATCACAAACCACATGTTGCCCAACAAAATTACTCAGAAAAATGTTTTGTTTTATCTGTTCAACCGGTAACAACCCCAGATCCGTGTTATGTTTACCGGGGATGCGGCCATGTTCGGTCTACTTGTGTGCGCCGGGCGGCTTACGCCATATCTGTGTGCTCCGTGCGGCTTACGCTAAATACCAGACAGAAATACCGCAAAATACAGGCGCTATTTATTATACAGTTCTTCTCTTCCAGAAATAAATTTTATGGCACTCATTCTTAATAAATTATGCATTTAGTCCTTGAGCAAGACACTTTATTCTAATTGCTTTGTACTGGTTAAGTGAGGTAATGGGTAAATGTGACAAACTCAGTATTAGAAGATGGATAGATATAGACAAAATAGCATTTGTCTGTGATGTCTAACTTGTTTTGTGTCTTCTTTTTATCATGCAGCCAAAACCTAAAGATAAATCTGGCAACTTTATATAGCATAATTTAAGGGCCCCCTAAATTTCCAAATGGTCCCCTTTTCCAAGCCCTGTGAGCCCAGAGGGCCCCCAAACACCAAATCCTAGGTTGAACACTGCATTATGTAGGCACTAGAGTGACAACAAAAATATTACATATGTATGTACTTATGTATGGGACAAATGCTATATCCCCCTCACAACTTCGTTGGGCGAGGGGATAATAAGGATAATTATTCTTTGCCCAACCTTGTGACATAGTTTATTCTTTCATAACTCAACATTGATATTTTTATGATGAAAAATTGTCATGTTCGAATTGTATGAGGTGATTCTAACGTGAGAATTTTTCATCATAAAAATATTTAGATGATTCTAAAAAGAATTTCTAACAATAAATAAGGAGAATTATTCTTTAACCCTTTTTGTACCAAATGGTTCGAATCTTCCTCCTTATATATAGCAGGAGTCCATTACAAAATTTAGGGATGTCAGGTTGTGTTTTCATCAAAATTTGTATGGAAAATGACTAAAAACTTTTAGCAAACAGTGAAGGCCCTGATCAGACGCCGCATTCTGGGCCTTCACTGTTTGCCAGGGTACCTGTTTTGGGGTTTCCGGTACTAAATGGGTTAATTTAACACAACATTGTGACATGGTGCAGTCTTTCATATTACCACAACAATGATATTTTTATGAAGAAAAATTGTGATATTTTTGTTACTTCTTATCCAAACATACCCAGGGTGCTTCTTAAAACGCCTTCATGAGGTGGCTCTTATGAGTACCCATAATCTATGTTTTTGAGCAAAAATTAGAAAAGTAGCGTATACCCAAGGCTGCAAACCCTACTTTTCTTTATATTAAGTGAGGCTTACAGGGGAACACCTGGGGCCAGTTGTTCAAAAATGCTTTGAACAACTGGGCCCTGATTATTATCCTTATCTGGAGCTATGAGCAGACTCACTAAACAGGAGAGCGGGAAAATCCTAAAAATTCAGACACCTTGAGAACTTGCTGTAATTCTCTAAAATTTTAACAAATTTGTTTCAAAATCCAGCAAGAAGTTCAAAAAGTGCAGATGGAATGGCAAACAGTGTAGACCCTGATGAGAGGAGCAGTCTGGTCTTGGTCTGCAGTTTGTTTAGGCAGGTTTGACCCAATACTTAAGATCATTACAGTACTGACTTATATTTGTGCATAGAAGGAGCAGTCTGATCAGGGTCCTCACTATTTGCAACAATGACTTTTAAAGTAAGCTAGCTACAGGCATCAAAGCAGACAACAATTGCTGTGACATTTTCAGAAGTTGTTTTCCTTGGCATCTTAATGGTAAATTATTTGCATACTTCGGTTAAAAAATACATGGTGTGGGTACCTATAATAACTGCCTTAATGAGGTGGTTCAAATGTGAATCCAAAATCTGTTTGAAGCATTTATGAACATACAAAAATATCAGAAATTAATTCTCATTGATCAGAAAAATGTCATTTCGAGTCATCAACATTACATGCACAGTAAATTCTTCTATTATTAGACCACCTTAAATTACATCTAAATCTGCTTTTAAGGGGAATGGGAACACCTTCAGGGACGGCAACTCTTTCAAAAGTAGTTTTTGTCTCCCAACTCTTAAAGGAAAGAATTTGCTCCTTACAACTCTTAAAGGAAAGATTTCGCTCCTATGGAGCAAATTCTTTCCTTTAAGAGTTGACCTCTTTTTCAGTGGGACAGGGCTTACAGAAAAGCAAACAGGAAGTTCCGAAAGTTGTCTCCCTTTGAAAATGGCGGGAAAATCTGCCAGGTGTTCCCATTCCCCTTAAAAGCTTATTGGAAATGTTTCAGTTATTCTATATTCTTTGAGTTTTCTACACTCAGTGTCTCCAAATGAGAGACCGCCTTTGGGATTGTTCATGAATGTTTTGAAGATCACTTATGGACAGTACCAAAGGTGGTCTTAATAGACTGTAGTTACTCTCTCAGATGTGTATGTTTTTCTAATGTCATCTTCATTCTATTGCCCACAAAACTATGGTTGAATGAAACTACCTGGATTATCTTTAGCCTTAAGAAGCCAAGAAAAACTGCATATGGCCATATTGTCTGTTTATGTCATTTCTGTTGCATCTTAATATAGACTTGCACACTTTTCCATCATATTTTCCACCATATGATCAGGTCCACACTGTTTGCAACAATAACTTTATAAAAGTTTATTTAAAGTAACCAGAGGCAACAAAACAGACAACAATTGTTGTGACTGGCATCTCAAGGGTTACTGTGACATGTACTGACCTTCCCAAACTGTGTTCCTGAGGCCTTTAATTTTTGCCACCCATTCAAATATGTTGTCTTTACTCAGTGGCATAGCTTCAATACCCTGAAAAATTGAAGTACCATATTTACACTAAGTATTGGCCTACCTCAACTCCTTATAATATAATATTATTAAACAAGTAATTTCGTATTGGCCCAGTTACAGGTCTGAGGTCTGGTGTATTGGCCCCGAGACGCAAGGCCGAGGCCAATACAGCTGACTGAGGACTTGTATAACTGGGACAATACAAAATTTCTTGATTAATGACAATTTTATTAATTGACACAAAAAAACATGATTATTGATTTTTGACCTTATGTTTATACGGATGACCTCCGATCAATACAGGATAGTCAGTTAATAACACTTGTTCTAAAGTTTGAACAAATACACCACAACCTCATTTTAACACTGATAGTTTTACCATGGTTTTGGATATAACACGGTTTCAAGATGGATCCCAAAAATGTATATATAGTATAGAGAAAAGAGCATAAATTGTCATTTTTCCACATAATCTATATATTTTTGTTTGGATATAACACCATTGTTAAACTTACATGGTTTCTGCTTGGGACCCTAATAATGGTACTATAAAGAGGTTGTTGTGTACAATTGACTAGTAATTCATATCAGATGTTGTGACTAAAACAGCTGAATGAGTAGCAAACAGTGTATATGCTAATGAGACAACACATTCTGTGTTGTCTCATTGGCATCTACACTGTAGCTCAAGCTCGTCTGTCCAAATGCATGTGGTATATATGGTAGACAGCACCCACAAATCCAGATCGAGTTCTGTTCTACTAGATAAAGAAGAGCAACATGAATAATATAAAGGGGACAATTTTCTTGTCAGAAACATCTGTTATGGAATTGCAGTACATATATGATGGAATTGAAGCATATGCTGCTATTCTGCTGCATTCATACTGCATTTGAACAGCGTTCTCTACTCCTAAATTGCAGTCTGCAGTACAATTCACAACCATGCTGCTGTGCAGCATACACTTTAATAATGCTGCAGATAGACATGCTGCATTCATACTGCTTTCACTTTGCCTTTCCTGGATTAAATTGATAATAAAACTGTGCTGTCACTCTTGAAAGATACAGCACTCTTGAGTTCATGTCGTCTGCCTGAGTCCATTGTGCTGTTGAATCAAGCAATTCTAATATCTGCAACATGTCTAAAACTAAATGTCTCAGAAATGAGAATATAAGAATCTGACCGGGTGAGGCTGTTTTTCATGGAAGGTACCAAGGTGAATCCAATTTAAGCCATTGAGTACCAGAAATCCCAAAACAGGTACCCTGGCAAACAGTGTAGGCCCAGATCAGACATCGCAGAACGCGACGTCTGATCTGGGCCTTCACTGTTTGCTAAAAGTTTTGTCATTTTCCAAATAAATTTTGATGAAAACACAACCTGTCACCCTAAATCTCGAAATGGACTCCTGCTATATATAAGGAGGAAGATTTCATTTGGTACAAAAAGAGACTCAATCCAGTCAAAGAAGAAAATCAGTTTACACCAGGTACATGTATTATCAAATTTAATTGGCGCTGAGTGCAAAGCCAAATATCACCATGTTAACAAGTCCATGTAATGTGCAAACCCATAACCCCCACTTAATATGTGGAGCACTGTGGTTCACTGGTAAAGTATCAGACTTGAGATCGAGAGGTAGCCAGTTTGATCCCCGCAAGCACCAAGTGTTGTTTCCTTGAGCAAGAGACTTTATCCACATTCCTACCCAGGAAAAGAGGGCCACATGGAAGATTGGTACTAGTACTAAATGTATTACCCTCTATAAATAAGGTTGATTAACATTATTATTGATATTATATAGAAAATTGTTTGTGTGTTTTAGAGTTTAACGGCCAAGTCACCACTATTTTAGGTCATTTTTTGAGCCGGTCAGTTTACCTATCCACACTTTTCCTGGACAGGCTTATACGTAAGCGGTTAACCAGTACAGTGCACATTCTTTCGCCAGAAACTGACAACTGCCCTTCTTGAATCAGCGGAAGGGAGAGAATGACCGTAGAAAAGATTTCATGATCAATCTCCATGAAAGAATGTTGCCGACCCTGGCAGGAATCGAACATGCGTCCTCCTGATCACCAGTTAGATGTGCATCCGACTGAGCTACCATTTAGGCTGCTATTGTATAGAGAAAAATGTGGTTTTCAGGGTATTCATTATTTTCTTTTTTTCCTTTAACATAGGTTGTGGGTACTCGTTAGAACTGCCTCACTGAGGTGATTCTTTTGTTTTTGTTTGTATTTTAGGTCATTTTTGAGCCGGTCAGTTTACCTAGCCACACTTTTCCTGGGCAGGCTTTTGGTGTCACTGATGGTAGCTGTGGGTTAATTGCATCGATTCCTGATCATTGCCTTCAATCCTATTTTATACATAAGCGGTTAACCAGTACAGTGCACATCCTTTCCCCAGAAACTGACAAATGTCCTTCTTGAATCAGCAGAAGGGAGAGAATGACCGTAGAAAAGACTTCATGATCAATCTTCACGAAAGAATGTTGCCGACCCTGACAGGTATCGAGGCCGTGTCCTCCTGATTAGCAGTCAGACGTGCATCCGCCTGAGCTTAGCCGAGGCCGGCCAGAGGTGATTATAACTAGCACCTACAACCTATGTTTTGAATGGAAATAAAATATCACAAATTTTCATCAGAAAATTAACCACTCTGGACACCTGAAAGAATGCATTATGCTACATGGATGTGTTATCATATTAAATGTAGTACACTCATTCTCAAATGAATTGGGATTTTAGGGGTTTGAAAAGTCAAAATATAAAGTTGCTTAGATTCATTCACCGATATGTTCACAATAAAGTATCAACATATACCTATACTCAGTTAAAATTCCTTGATCAAGAAACGAAAAGTTATTTCACACCAACAGCTAGAAATATGTCGGTATTTTGATAAATTTTGATTGTGAGAAAGTTACGCTACAACCTACTTGTTCGTTACACACTGCTATAACATCACATAAAACAAGAGACCCCAGCTCGCAATGACAGAAACTTACGAGCGGGTTATTAAGCGGGGACAAAAATTAACATATGGTCATATATAGTGTAAAGAAATGAATAGCCATTTTGAATAAAATTCAGGGTTGGTTAGAGATGACAGAAAAAGAAACAGTTTTCTGAAAACATACATTTTTCATTTTGTTTTAACAGAAGCACATAATAGCTATATCACTTACGACTATTGCATTTGAACAGGTATTGAGTGGTAAATAAGGAACACAAGTAATATTACTTTGGAGAAACGATCAACATAAGCAATAAGTTTATTTGAATTATATGTAAAAAGTCGCGGACATTACAGTGATTTTGTTTCTATAAATCAAGTAGATTACTAACGTGATTAACTGACAATATAGCTGTTAGTGTCATTTTCATTCATTATTTGGATCTAATTAATGTAACAGTGCATGTTCAGTCATATGATTTTAAAACATGGTGTCGCTATTACGCAAAAAAGCCTCGGTATATAGTTTTACGCATAAAAATGCTCCCCAGACAGATAAACTGCGTTCTTAAGACAGCCGGAACATTAAAAGACATATCTATCACATGTAAACACACAACAAACGCATGGCCTTATGTTCCCAACAATCAAGTGTCTAAAATTAATGATGCAACTGCGAGAATACAGTATCGAACATTTCAGTGCATTCAGAGTAATATTTTTCTATATAAAAGTCTTCAAAATGTAACCAATTTTTTTTCTACCAGCTGGAAAAAAGTAACACGTTTTGTAAAGTTTGTAAATAAGTTATAAAAACTGTAAACAAATGCATGTCTGTAAATGGCAGCTATGATGGTCTCGGACATTACCATACACGGTAAAGGGACATTCTAATCCACTTTACCATTTCTACCTGTAAAATTGAAAAAGAATCTGATATTATATTTGTTGTATCTAGTTAACATAATCAAGAGTAAACCAGCATACCATAAAATATGCATTTTTATTTCAGGTGGGGATGTTCGATACAATTTGTAATGTTCGATACCATAATTTTAGTAACATAAACTGCACTTACAATGTTTTTTAACATTCAAAATATGCATTTGGCAATACAACTTGGAGAGATGAAGTGCCTTCTTATCATGGCACATTTTATTTTGAACTATTCATTCTGGCAAATAATATTTGGGAAAAGATTAGAAGCTATGGGACACAAATCAAAATCGAAAATAAGTAATACGTTTTGAATCACCATTGTTACCGTTTGCAGCTATTGGTAGAAATGTAGCAAACGTGTATATCACTAAAAGTGTTCATCTTATACAACTATGGTTGCACAATTCAAAATTGTTCATTTATTTGCAGTCATTATCCCTGAACGGTCAACATAGCAAACCTGTCATGTTCGATACCAAATGTAGCGGACATTTCATCGCGAACATCCACTGCTTATTACAATAGAATAATGATCTTGCAAGCATTCAAATGTTGTTCATTAATATTGATTTTGGTGGCATATTCTTAATTGAACAATATTAATTGTGTCAAATAATATTGGAAAAAGGAAAAAAGTTTCTATGCAGATATCTAAAAACAAAATATGACTTCTGTTTTCCCTTAGCTGTGGTAATGTCTGCCGACTCTCTCACCCATCAAACACCGGAAAAGGCAACCATGTCGTCTTCAGACACTTTCTATTACGTAATCTGGTAACGGAAAACTGTGCCAAGTGAGAGAAATGTGATCAAGCTGTTAGACTAACAATTTTCGGTATTGAACATTACCGGTCTCGAACATTACAAAACACTGGAAATGAGGGAATTTCAACATCAAAATATTATTTTCGTTCAAGATGATGTATTTGTGTTAGTCAAATATTGCGGGAGTTTCTTTCAATCTCGAATTTTTTGTCGATACATACGTAATAAGCCTGGTATAATGATCGCGAACATTACATGCATTTTTGCAACAAATTCATTCACATTTTTGTATGACATGTATTTTTAATTTCCTATTGTACAGGTAACATCAAACGACCTTATATGCTTATTATAATATAGAATCTCCATTTGGTCACGTTTCCGTGTATAAAAACCTCAACTTTGTTTTGAAATATCAAGAAGAAAAACGTCGTCTCGTGCATAACAATGCTTAATTGAATTTCGACGACAGCCATAATCGAGGAAAAATACTTTGTAAGACTCGGTGTGGTCCTGCTAATGGTAGTTATTTCCCTACCCAGAATATGTAAATTTCATAGAAACCACCTAAACCTATCCTTTCTAGTGGAATTGCAAATTTGTAAGTGCGCAAACAAGGAGAATTCGAAAAGCGACAGTCTCGAACATTACAAAACCAGGTTTTCACGTGGCGCATTTTCCATGAAAAGGTACTTTTCGACAGGAGGTATATCATGATAACTTTTGGACCTGTTGCTCTGTCATATAAACGTATGCATTGGTTAAGAATGACTGCTTGATTTCAGAAAATATGCGGCGACTGCAATATCCCAATTCATTTGAGAATGAGTGAGTAATGCCTAATGTAATAAACACAGACTTTTTCTCAGGGTCTTAGGTAACAGCATGCATTAGCTTAAAGTTTCCTTGGTATCTTATATGAAACACAGTCTCAAGTCCCAATCCTCCCCACCTCCCCAGACTCCAAGATATATCTTATGTGGTAAAATTATCTGTTGGGATGCTATCTTTCTTGTCACAGAAGAAAGACAATTTGATTATATTGCGCATTATTACATCTGATATTGAGTGCAACACCAAATATTACAATAGCTAAATAATAATTGCATTTTTTGTAAGGTTTTGAATAATATCATGCATTAAACTCTGTACCCTCTTTCATGAAACACAGCCTCATCCTGCCCCCACTTACCCCTATCCAAAGATATATATGGAAATTTTATGAGGTAAACTTTTTCAACAGAGATTCCATCTTGTCTCAAAAGAAAGTAAGTTTACTACATTAGTCATTTTTTTCATATGGCATTGCATGATTCCAACGCCAGTTGTAATTAATGTCTAATGTAATAAACTCAGAATTCTTTCATAAAGTTAGAGTTGGGCCAATAATTTGCTATCTTTCACAAAACAGTTTCATCCCCACCCTTCCCCACCCCAAGATATAGCGATATTTTCAGGTAAACTTTTTTCATTTGTGATTCCACCTTAATTGTCATACATGTAGAAGAAAGTTTATTACATACATGTAATTTTAAGGTGTTATTACATTTAAATGCTTCAAATTCTGAGATTACATCTTGTCATCTAGAAGAATGTGGTTTATTACATTAGATCTTATTACATTTGGCATTGAGTGCAATGCTAAATGTAATAATGCTAGGTGTAATAAACCCAATCTAAGAATCTAAAATATTTTAGGGTTTGTGTTCAAGGGGAGTAACAAAGTTCAAAATTTAATTAACAGGCTACAGCTTGAAGAAAAAGCTTGCCATCTGGAGACAATTGGTTATTGCTTTCTCTTTGCTAAAGGTCATGGAAAATAATCAACAAGTATGCCTTTTCTCTCATTGTGCCAATTTCTCGGAGACATTTTTCCCCCCTGTTTTAAGGAATATGTGTATATGTTGTGCGAAAATCTCTTTGGTGTTTGCAACATAATTAAAAATACTCCAAAAAACAACAACAAAGATTACAGTCAAATTTAAACCTAAACTCCCAAAAATCGTCTCTGCCTGAGTAGCAGGAAAATATCTGAGTTTGTTTGTTTGATTTGAGGTTTAACGTCCCCGTCAACACTGTAAAGGTCATTTTGGAGACGTTGCTTCCAATTTTGTGGGACTTTTACCCGACACTGAGATGAAATGACATCTCAAGCCCTGTCGCCCAATGAAACCAATAGGGTTTATTAGCATGGATGGTCCACCTCGCACCGCAGTTCCTGGACAGGCTAAGATCCCCTAAGCTGTTAACCAGTACTAGTGTGCGGGCCGGATTCAGCTCTGCGTGGAAGCATCATGCAGCCCATATATTTCTTCAAGCCCCTATGGGTGGGGGCGTATAAAAATATCTGAGTACCCTATAGCAACAGATAAGTATTTTGTGATAATTGGAGGATAGGATAATCAGTGAGGCAGTTCTAATGAATACCCACAACAAAGGTTTATATGCATAAATAACAACAAGAGTTGTCAGAAGACAACATAGCTCGCCTTTGGGGGCCTAAGATGGATGAGGGCAAGTTATCAAATTTTTTTCTTCTGTAAAAAAGCCCAACAGACTGCAGCAAATGAAAGAGAACCAAAAAGGACCCCTAATCATCATGTTTTCAAGCTTTTCCACTGTAAAAAAAGATGAAAAAGAAATCTATATTTAATAAAAAAAAATCTACAAACTTCCAAGTAATAACAAGGCATTACAGACGATACAAATCCCCTCATGCAAGACAAATTAAAAAAGCCTAGCCTAGCATTTGTGTCAAAATACATTATATCCATCAATAAATGTAGGTACTTAAGAAGAGTGATGACAAAGTTTTTCTAAAAATTGCCACAGTGACCTTGACTTTGAGCCCCAGGCCCTGCAACTTGAGCTCACTCGAGATATTATATATATCATACCCAACATTTGTATGAAGGTATCTTTAATTCCATCAATAAATGTGGGCACTAGAGCAATGTCCAAGTTTTTCTAAAAAATAGTCACAGTGACCTTGACCTTCAGCCCCTGACCCGATAAGTCAAAGTCACTCAAGATATCATCATAGCAAACATTTGTGTCAAGTTATATTAAAATCCATCAATAAACGAATCGCAAGAGCGATGACAAAGTTTTTCTAAAAATAGCCACAGTGACCTTGACCTTCAGCCCCAGACCCAGAAAGTCGAACTCGTATGAGTTATCATCATATCCAACATTTGTGTAAAGTTATATTAAAATCCATGCATAAATGTAGGCACTAGAGCGATCACAAAGTTTTTCTAAAAATAGCCACAGTGACCTTGACCTTCAGCCCCGGAACCTGAAAGTCAAAGTCACTCGAAACATCATCATACCCAATATTTGTGTGAAGTTATATTAAAATCCATCCGTAAATAAAGGCGTAATAGCGATGAAAAAGATTTTCTAAAAATAGACATAGTGACCATGACCTTCAGCCCCAGACCCTGAAAGTCGAACCCGCTCGAGATATCATCATACCCAACATTTGTGTGAATTTATATAAAAATCCATCCACAAATGTAGGCACTGGAGTGATCACAAATTTTTTTCGAAAAATAGCCAGAGTGACCTTGACCTTCAGCCCCAGACCCTGAAAGTCAAACTTGCTAGAGAAATCGTACCCAGCATTTGTGTGAAGTTATATTAAAATCCATCAGTAAATTAAGGTGCAAGTATGGAGGCAAATTTACCTTAAATGGCTGTGGAACATGTATCTTTGTGTGGTACATGTAAGAATTTCATGTTTTTCGATGTACTGCCTGTCTGACTATATTCTTTCGTGAAGACTGATCATGAAGTAATTTCTACAGTCATTGTGCTCCTTCCGCTGATTCAAGAAGGGCAGGCATGAAGTATGTGCACTAAGTACTGGTTAACCACTTAGAAGGGCCTTTATTTTAGGCATCTATTTGGTTAGGCTTTTACTGCACATTCTAAGGGTGAGGTTGATTAGGCTTCAATCAAAAGGATTAAGCATAAATGGCAACCAATCATAAATTAAGCAGAGGGTATAGAAGTTTTATCCATATATTTCAAATAATAAATGAACTATAGGCCAAAATCCCTTTTTTATATATTTCAAGGGCAGATAACTCAATCTACTACATATCTATGAAGTTTCAGCAAGATATTGCAGGGCTTCCGTTAGGCGGGCGTACGGCGTATATTACGTCCTGAAATCGCTTCCGGACGCCCAAATTAAACATCAAAGGCGTCTCGCGGACTCCCAAACATTTCTTTGTACGGCCAAAAATCTTTACCGAGACATATAAACCCGCCCACTTTTAGCGGTTTGTAAAAAGTTTGCTCCGCCTTCTTAGCTGAAACCACTTTCTGTGTTTATTGAGTACTAAGGACGTCCCATTTTCTGCCTGCGCGGTATTATATTGACAGCCAGAATCACGTGCGTCGGAACACCTTTGAACGTCATCGGTGTGTGAAAAACGTGTCGATGTGATTGCCCGGTGTTTGCATATAATAACAAGGATTAGTAGTTGAGGATAAACTAATTATCTCATTGACGATAAGTGTTTTTTAAACCTGTGAACTTGTTACTGTTTAACTTAAAGCTGGTCGTAATTTAGGTGTTTGGAAGTGAGATTATCGTAAGCGTAGTTTCAAAGATAGAGACGCATTTTTTTCTTGAGTAAATAGCAGGTGTTCACTAGGTGAAATGACGAAAATAATTTATAAAATCGCAAAATGTCCCCGCGATCGCTGTTTGATTTTGGCGCCCCGAAAATACGTAAAACCAGCGAATATGACCAGGCCGGTTTGTCGGGTCCGAGCTGCAGTCTGATCTGTCTGTCTGTTAGCCAAAAAGCAAAACAAAAAAAAAAAACTACTGCTGACTCGTCTAAGTCTGCTTCAACTGACAAAAGTTGCACATGTTTCTGCATGTTTGTCTGAAGCAGTTCCGAGGGTTTAGAGTACAGTGAAGACTCGAAGCGTATGTTTTGCAAAGTTTGGCAAAAATCTTTTACAAAAGAATTTTACTTTATTTCTTTTTAATCCATATATGACAATGGATGTCAGGTTTGTTTTATTTGTGTTAAGTTCTACAAACAGTGTAGACAGATCAGACGCTATGTTCTGTGGCGTCTGATCTGGGTCTACACGGTTTGCTAACGACCCAAAAATGGGCCACTAGGTATATATGGGGATGGGTAATGCGATTGTTTTCTTTACTTTTTATTTATTTATTCATTTTTTTTTTTGGGGGGGGGGGGGGTTGGGGTGGGGGTGGGGAAGGGAGTTTTACTTGGAAAGTAATAATATTTATACAGGCCAAGCAAAAATATTTTTCTTTTTTTGTATGCACTCCTCTGCACTGTACTGACCGCATGTATGTCACATAGTTATGAGTAGTTTTAACTTCCTCACAGAGCTTTGCTTGATTGTTTTGAGTTTAACGGCCCAGTCAACACTATTCAAGTCATTTTTGAGCCGGTCAGTTTACCTATCAACACTTTACTAGCCATCTAAAAGAATATACAGGTGATTAAAATGCAAACAAGAGATTCATAGATTAAATAATATATATATTTCTTCACCAAAACAATTTTACGATCCGCAAACACCTTGCTTCAAAATTGGGACTTCGTGAATTTTCCAGTGGGACTTCCAGATTTCAAGGGTAGGAAGTCCGGGACTTCCTGAATTTGGGAGTTAATGGAAGCCCTGTATTGTAAATAATAAAGGAACTACAGTCTAAAATGCATTTTAAATACTTCAAGGGCAGACAACTCAAGAACTGGTATAGCCAGAGTAGCGGTCCTTGGCCACGATATGAACCATTAAGTCCTCTATATATCTGTGAAGTTTCATCGAGATATTCCATATAGTAAGGGAACTAGAGGCCAAAAACCATTTTTCAGATATTTCAAAGGCAGATAACTCAATCGCTGGGAAAGCCAGAGTCATGTTCCTTTGCCACAGTATATAACAATTCATCTACTACATATCTATGAAGTTTCAGCAAGATATTGTAAATGATAAACGAACTACAGTCTAAAATGCATTTTTTAAATACGTAAAGGGCAGATAACTCAAGAACTGGAACAGCCAGAGTAGCAGTCCTTGGCCACAATATGAACCGATTAGTCCTCTATATATCTGTGAAGTTTCATCCAGATATTCCATATAGTAAGGGAATTAGAGGCCAAAAACCATTTTTCAGATACTGAAAAGGGCAATAACTCTGCTAAAAATTAACGGATTTTGCCAATTAACAATTCCAAACCACTCATCCCCGATACCAATATGTATGCAAAATTTGAACAAAATCCGTGAAAAAATACTCAAGTTAACGATCGGAAACGAAGTGCGGACGGACGGACGGACACCGGAGGGTATAACATAATACCCTGCCACTATCGTGTGGCGGGGTATAAAGTTTCATCCAGATATTTCATATAGTAAGGGAATTAGAGGCCAAAAACCATTTTTCAGATACTGAAACTCTGCTAAAAATTAACGGATTTTGCCCATTAACAATCCCAAACCACTCATCCCCGATACCAATATGTATGCAAAATTTGAACAAAATCCGTGAAAAAATACTCAAGTTAACGATCGGAAACGAAGTGCTGACGGACAGACAGACATACGGACACCGGAGGGTATAACATAATACCCCGCCACTATCGTGTGGCGGGGTATAAAAACCTGAAAAATGAAGCACAATGATAATGTTAAATATTGTTTTTTACCAATTGTTAATTATATATTCAAAATAAACTTGCAAAACATCACATATATGAGCTTGCAGGTAAACTTTAACCAAATGCGGACGCTGACGCCCGGGGGTATGGCAACAGCTCCCCCTTACTTTCATAAGGCGAGCTAAAAACTATCCTTCAGTTATCAAAAAATACCAAGCTTATCTGTTGCTACACTATCCCCTCGGGTGTTATTTGTACTTGTTAGAATCGCCTCCCTGATATAAAACTAACAAGTACCCGCAACATATGTTTTTAACATGAAATATGGAATATCAACCCTTAATTATCTTTATTACACCTCAAGATCCATATCTGAATCTATAGAATTCCATGTTCTGCATGAGTTCACTGATAGTGAATTTAATCCACACACCAATATTAAATGTTTTCATAAATTGTAAAATATGTCTCAAACTTGTCAATCCAATGTTATATAATGACCTGTAGAATTAAGATCCAATGACAAGTTAGTGAATAACAAAATGCCACTTGTCTAACTGATTGGCTGACATTATTTTACTGGCAGCTAAGAAAGTTTTTTTTTCTGAATGACCATAAAAATTGCAAGGCTGGCCGGTTAGCAGAACAAGAGCACCGCAAGGGGTGCCATGCTCATCTGTTTTTCCATGCCAAAGAGACTATAAAAATCTTATATGGGTGTGAGGGGTGGATGGAAAAATCTGTCCAGAGGGTCACTGTCCGGCATCACGAGGTTTGCCAGGACAAAGGAATTGATAAACTTCCATTTAGCTGATTGCATATATCATTTCTGATGCCACAGGCAAAACCATGCAATCAGAAAAAAAATCCGCAGCTCTGCCTTTTTTCCACACAAATGTCTAAGCGATATTTGACCTTGATGTAAAACAGGTCAAGGTCAACCAAAGGTCATCATTTGAACAAATTTGGTAGGGTGCCCCGAGTCCAGGATGCTGAATACCAAGTTTCAAGGCCATTAGCTATTTGGTTCCTGAGATGAAGATTTTTAAAGGATTTTAGCACATATGGGCATGGCGGCCATACTGGTCATGTGACCCAGTTCTTAGGAACAAACTTTTGTTCCCTTTTTCCATAGAGGCTCTGTATATAATTTGGTTTCAATAATTGGGGCAGTTTAAGCGGAAAAGAAGTTAAAAATACTTAAGCTGAGCCATCCAGGATAAAAGTGAGTAAATGACAAACTTCCATTCAACTTCTGAGGCCACATACTACCATGAAATCAGAAAAATCCACTGTTTTAGCTTTTGTCACACAGTCTTAGTGACTAAATTTGACCTGGGTGTAAAATAGGTCAAGGTCAACAAAAAGTCATCATTTGAACAGACTCGGTAAGGCCTGGGTCCCCAATTCTGCATACCAAATTTCAAGACCATGGGCCAATTGGTTCCTGAGGAGAAGATTTTTAAAGGTTTTACTATATATTGACACAGCGCCCATCTTGGTCATGTGACCAAGATCTCATGAACAAACTTTTAATCCCCCACCAAATGGAGGTTCCACATGCAATTTGGTTTCAAGTAGCCCAGTGGTTTCAGAGGAGATGTTGTTTGAAAATTTACGACTATGCCGACGATGAACCACAGCCTATACTATAAGCTCCCCTGGAGTCTTCGGCTCGGCTGAGCTAAAAAACATACCCAGGGTGATTCTTTCTTGAACTTTTCATTTTCTCTTTCTATAAGAAGATGGGCTCTGGAATACATGATTTTCTCTTCTTATTCCTGAAAGAAACATTGATTATAATATTAATTACAACAGCACATTGGTTTGTTAAGTTGTGGTTTTATGGTCTAGTCAACAGCTAAGGTTATTGGACCAGTTCGGTCCTTCATTTGCTGCAAGCACAACATGCCCCAACACTAAAAGTTACACACAACCTTCACACGGACTGAACCTACATGAAGCTCCAACCACATGCGTGTGCCATAGAGCATTATGTCATATGTGATTTGAAACATATATAAGCTGGGGATGCTCTTTAGAACTGTCTCTCTGAACCTGAAACCTACATGTATGTCTTGGAACAGAAATAAGACAAATACCCGGTAATGTATACCCATGAAAACCTCTAGAGGACCTGGTTCTAAATCCTCTGGTCCTCCTGTAAAAGTCCTCAAATTATACATTCCCTTTCCTTTTCGCCCTTTTCAAGTTTAAAACCAAAGAGTCTGTCACTAACAGACAAATTTACATCTATAGCCAATAATCACAGTATTCTACTAACAAAATAGATTTCTTACCATTCTTACCAGTTTCTTACTATCCTCGACTTCAGTAGAAAGCCCTATAGGGTTTGTTGTGATGCATTTGAACTAGTTTAGTTGACATGTTGCTTGTCCAGGCACATGGCAGGTGGCATTGAATTTATATGGGTGTCTACTCCAGTGCTTGTTAAGCCGACCCTTAAACGCGTTTACAGAGGGTGCCCTCACAAACAAAATCAAAGGCAATCAGAAATAGATAAATTAAACCAACAGAGACACCAAAGGGAAAGAAACTCAAACATGAAAAATCTAGACCCTAAAGGACAGTTACTTTCACACAAAATTGCCAATTGGTTATCTAAAACAAAATGATATACTTGTATTTGTAAGCAATACACCAAGCACCTGCATGGCTGACACATAGGTCGTCCTTGACTTCTGATGTAGTGAGAATGAATTGGAACACGTGAGGCAGACACGCATATTTCTTCCTTTCTTTCTACTTATACTGCGATCAGTCACATTTGACCATTACTCGTAGGTGTACATTACATACACTCCAGGTTGCAGGGTTGAAAGCCTACACAGTAATCATGTAATTACGGTAGGGGTCTTTAACCTGCATAGGAGATGAATCTTCCTGAACAGAGGGCCTCCAGTTAACGTCCCAATCCAAGAGTTAGGATGATGCACTTTTTGGCATTCATCCCTGCAAATGATGCCAATGGAGCATGTTTGGACACCGAAATAATCACCACCTCCAGGGATCGAACTGGGCGGCATCTAGCATCAGAGGCGGTAATGGTCAAATGTGACCGACGCAGTATATATATATATAGATTTAATTATCTTAAACATAAGTATAAGATCTTACGTTTTAACCTCTTTATCTATCTTCATATACTGAGTCGGTCAAACTTGGCCATTACCTCAGTTAATGTACTCTTTCTTCTCTTTTAGCTGTTTTACATTTGTTGCTTTACACTTGTTGAATTTGACCTTTTCTATATTTATATGTTTTGTCGGAAAATAGCTCTTGCAGCTAATGTTACTTGTTGTAACGGCTGCCCGATGGACCTGCAGGCGATGGCGGAACAGAAGCAGTGTTGGTGATATGCTCGATGAGCTGGAGTGGCCATCCTTGGAGGCCCGTCGCGAGCAGTCCTCTTTAACCTTCTTTTATAAGATTCACTCTGACACAGTGTCTCTTAATAAAGATAAATACTTGACCCCTGTGACTACTTCAACTCAAACAAGGGCATCAAAACTAAACAACAGTCAATATCGTAGGTACCAGGCCTATAGTGATGCCCTGAAGAATTCTTTCTTCCCTAGAACTATTCCTCAGTGGAATAGTCTTCCCTCCTCTGTGGTAAATGCCAAAACTGCAGAGGAGTTCAAAGCCCGCATAGTGTAGATTGGGATCCAGAGGTGTGCGTTTTAGTACACCTCTGAAAGCAGATTGTAAATAGTTTTAAGAACTCATCCAGTGGGTGTGTTTTTTTTTTTTTTTTTTTTTTTTTTGCTAAATTCTAAATTTAGCGCACCACCCAACTGAGGTAATGGCCAAGTTTGACCGACTCAGTATATGAAGATAGATAGATAGTATGTAACCGACACAAAATAAAGTTTCTTGTATCTTGTATCTAGTATCAGAAGATAGATAGATTGATAGAGGCAAGTGCACTAACCACTGAGCTATCACGCTCATGCATACATGCTTTTCACATGATAATTAAAAGGACAAACTCAATGAGAAGGCACGAATCAAGGAGAGAGAGAGGCATAACACTGCATCATGACCAACCAAATTACTGAAAATAAAAACATTGTTTTTCTTTCTTTTTTTTTTCATAATCTCAAAACACAAACACTCACTATCCGAGATAGAAATTTGCGTTTGACTTACCTTTTAACTCCGGTCCATTGTTTAACAATAGAACAGTTCACATGTTTTAGTTGTTGTTGTTTTAGATAAACTAACCTTTTCTTATAAGACCAGTTTTTCGTTTTCTGCCATGTTGTTTATCCTCACAACGAGCTCATTGCCCATGCGCTACGGAAACTCTATTGGCACGAAGGCCGTGCATTTCTAGTTTTCTCCTTGACGAGGCTCACATTCGTAGTCCTGAAGCCCTTACCCCCACTTTTTATAGTGGAATTTGGGGTTTTAAGGGGTATATGTTATTATGCTTATTTCTGATCCAAGACATATGTTGTGTGTACTCGAGAGAACCGCCACCGCATGCTCGGAGTATAAATAAAACAAATATTACATTCTTGTGTAGGAAAAGTAGTCATTTTGAAGAAAATGAAAGAAAGCACTATGTCACACGGTCATGTTTTCGTAATGGATATATAAGTTAGAAAATCGACATAGCCCATGTCAGGAGGGACTCTAAACAAAACCACTCTTTGGCATACAGGCTCATCACCATAGGGGCTTGAAGAAATATATGGGTTGCACGATGCTTCCACGCAGAGCTGAATCCGGCCCGCACACTAGTACTGGTAAACCACTTAGAGGATCTAAGCCTGTCCAGGAACCACGGTGCGAGGTGGACCGTCAATGCTTATAAACCCTATTGGTTCATTGGGCGACAGGGCTTGAGATGTCATTTCATCTCAATGTCGGGTAAAAGTCCCACAAAATTGGAAGCAACGTCTCCAAAATGACCTTTATAGTGTTGACGGGGTCGTTAAACCTCAAATCAAACAAACAAAAGAGCCCTACAAACTACTACAAATTTTCATTCTTTCCGAAAACCATTTTTCATTGGTATCTCAGACCCATCAATACCGAGTTGGAATGCTCTACCCCGCCAAATAGTCCTGCTCCCCACCCTGGCACGGTTTAGTGATGTTGTATGCCGGGTGTGGCATGTGTCCCCCTAGTCACTGGCCTCTGTTTTTTACTTTTAACTATACTAACACTCGTCTAACACTGTACAAACTTATTTCACCTGCTCTTCTTATCTTTCATTTCAACTACCCCACTTCAGTACTAAATATACTGGAACCCATTCTGAAAGTCCTCCTCGGAGGTTAAGAAGTATCGGCAGATAGATAGATGGAAAATGCACTCTTAACAATTTTCTGAAAATGCTTAAGGGTATATGATATTTGGTTGTTTTCACTGCAGGCAATGGTTAGAAAACTGACATCAAGCATTTTTCACAGTCACATTTGGCTTATGAAATTGTTAAGGATTACGCTTTACATTGTACTTCTTATTTCTGCTAAAAATTACGTAATGGCATACGCTATGAATACGAGGCGCATTGATTAGTTTTCAGCAGAAAACCTTCAATTTTATTACAGGAATCATGCATAGGTTTTCGTGCATTAATATTTGCTGGGTCCCGAGGAAGCCGTTTGAACATTAGGCCGATTAAAACACAAAGTAAATGAGTAAGCAAGGGCCCAGCAATTTCTACAATTCGCCCAACATAGACAGACCAGCTTGCTCAGCCGCACAGTATGGTCATGGTCGCTGGAGGCGTGAGGAAGCTTTGGCTACTTCACGAGCCCGGCATACACAGCTCCACTTGCTCAGCCGCACAGTATGATCATGATCGCTGGAGGCATGAGGTAGCTTTGGTTACTTTATCGTTACACACAAATCAGACTGCACGGATGCCCAGGCTGATGCGAGTCTTTCGTTGGGCCCCGGCGTTGGCCCACATATAGCTGTCGATGTGCCCCTGTCCAATAACATTCATAAAACGAAACCGAAAACAAGAAACAAAAAAGTAAAGGAATTAAAGACACGCATTAGGAGACATACAGTTATGGCTGATTGGCACGTGCCCCAATAATGACTGAGGTTTGAGTAAAGTGATAATCGTTCTGTTTGTTGCTTTAAGGCATGTGTCGAAAAAGGCAACAACCTAAAGTGATTATTAATCATTTTGCATACCGACATGTGCCAACAATATAAACAAAATAAGCAATGACCCAGAACTAGTATTTCCAAGTTCAGAAATATACATTTTTTTTTTGCTAAATAAACACACCCTCTTTTATATTATTTTTATTTCTTATCTTCCATTACAAAGTTTGCATTGCGAGAAGATTCATCTGAGGGAGGTAATTATTGAAAATAATGATACAGATGCCGAGCGGTGAAAAGCGGTAAAAATAAATTATGCATACACGTATTTTATCAAAAATTAACTATATCCTTCATTTTTTTTTAATTTTGGCTGATAATTGACCCCTATAACAGCATTTTAATCATTTATGGGCCGAAATTGCTATGGACCGATTTTGTCATTGGCCGATTTTGGAATGGGCCGATTTTGTTATTGGCCGAAATGACCCGGAACCCCAACTTAATATAGGGAAATTTGGAGTATAAAGGGGTATACGTTATTATGCTTATTTCTGATCCAAGACATAGGTTGTGGGCACTCGTTATAGAGCAAAGACAACGTACGCACGGAGTATAAATAAGACAAATATCACTTTTTTGTCGGAAAAGTAGTCATTTTGGAGAAAATGAAAGAATGCACTATGTCACGGGTGTGTTATCATAATGGTTATATAAGAAAGACAATGCATTCCTAAGAATTTTGAAAATGCTTAAGGGTTTATGATATTTGATTATTTTCACTGCAGGCAATGGTTAGAAAACTGACATCAAGCGCTATTCACATCCACATTAGGCTTATAAAAATGTTAAGGGTTTTGTTGTGTACATTGTTTTTCTTATTTCCATTTTAGAAATGGAATACGTTATGAATAAGAGGCGCATTGATTAGTTTTCAGTAGAAAATCTTCAATTTTGTTACAGGAATCACCCATAGGTTTTCGTGCATTAGCATTTGCCAGGTCCAGAGGAACCGTTTGAACGTTAGGCCGATTGAAGCACAAAGTAAATAAGTAAGCAAGGGCCCAGCAACTTCTACAATTCGCCAATATACACAGATAAGCTTGCTCAGCCACACAGTATGGCCATGATGGTTGGAGGCGTGAGGAAGCTTTGGCTACTTCACGAGCACAGCATACACACCTCGACTTGCTCAGCCGCACAGTATGGTCATGATCGCTGGAGGCATTAGGAAGCTTTGGCTTCTTTACGATTAATAGTTGCATACAAATCAGACTGCGCGGATGCACAGACTGATATGAGTCTTTGTTAATTGGGCCCCGGTGCTAGGCCCACATATAGCTATCGATGCGCCCCTACCCAATAATAACATTCATAAAACGAAAACCAATTCGCTTGGCGGGGCTCATATAAGCAAGTCCATGAAATGTACATATAGTGGTTATAAGCAGCGATATAATGCTTTATAGATAAACAACAACAACAACTACAACAACAACAACAACCAACCTCAGTGATATAAAGGAGAGTGAGCCCCGCCAAGCGAATATGTGTCTTCGAGCATTTCGTCATGACAAATTTTAACTGCGCATGCCCAGCCATTCAGAAGGGCCAGGGATATGGCTTTCTGTCTGAAGGTTCCTCTTGATTCACTGCTTGTATGAGCGAGCAGCGAAGGTTCTGACGAGACGGCACCGATGCGCAGGCTCGCCTGAACCTTCGCTGCTCGCATAGGCAATAAGTACCAAAATCGCTTGACGGGGCCAAGAGTAGTGTTTACATATTTTTTTTCTTCTTTGTGTTCCAAAACAGACTATGGGTAACCGGTATATTATTACCAAAGTATTCTGATTCCCCCCCCCCCCCCCCCCCCCCACACACACACACACCTTTACCCTATAGGGCTTATGAGAAAAGATAGCTATGACGCCATCGTTAACCGTACAAATAAACCTACGGGTACAGATTCTGTTCACGCTCATATAGGAAATATAATAAAATTATGGTTTTGTGGGGAAACTGGAGAAGACAAAAAGACAATTTTTCCCGTTGAGAAGTTAGGTATTGTACTGTGTCTTATCTGTGACCCCAGGAATATAAATTAGAAAATTCAAAATAGTTAGATTATAGTTTTATTGCCTTTAACAAGTATGGATGTCAACACACAAACGCCCTGCTAAGATAACATTAAATACACATCGTCTGCTGAGTGCAATAACGATGTAACTGACATTTTGGCCAAAATAGTTTTTTTGCATAAATGGGTGCCTTAGGACTTGACACATTTGGCAAATAAGTTCTACAGCTGGATTCTGCCTGAATCATGATTTATTTCAGCATTTGGGATTTTTTTTTGTCAGTTACACCGTTTTTGCGCCGAATTTTAGAAAAAAAGTTGGGGCAAAAACAGTGTAAGTGCACTTACCCCATTTTTGCGCCAAGTTTTTTAATACCTCAAAAATATTGAATCCTGCTGCTTGATATTTCAGAATAAGCATGTAAGTACCATGCAGAATGTATAAAATGTGACCTATTACCTACCAAGTGGCTTTAATTTACTGTTTTACCATGTAAAAGGCAAAGAAATAAGGTTTGTACACTTACACCGTTTTAGCCCTGAGTGCACTTACACCGTTTTTGCACCAAAAAAGTTGAAAAAACACTCGGCGCAGAAATGATGTATCAACCCTTAAATGCTAAATATTTCTTTTCAAATGTCATTTATTCAACAATAAACATCACACACAAATTAAAGAAATCGCCATGAAGTTGAGAAACCAGCTTGTAGTATGGTTTTTTATGCCATTCTTTAATAAAACAGTTTTTTGTCTCTCCTGAAAAGTTGCCATTTTGCACTTACAACGTTATTGCACTCAGCAGACGACATGTACCTTTAATTTATAATGCAACATACGTTTTTTCATTTTATTTGTTTTTCAGTTTTTCATGCATGGTGGTTATCCCAATCACGGTTGACAACTTTGCTTCCCTCTTCAATTGCACGCCAGTGGGTCAGGCCTCCGATTCTATGAATGTTCCAGCGTAAAGGCTTACTGAGAATTAGAATTTAATTTTGTGTAATGTTGGCTGGTGTCTGATACTCTGTATCTGGTCGGGCCCATCGGAGTCTATCTGTTGGTTTTCTTTAGCTCCAACATTTCAGTGGTCTCATGCTGTCGAGTCATTGTTTCATCTCTGTGGCTGTTTGATTTTTGTGTTCTCGGAGATGTTGCATTGATGAGTTAGGAAGCCTTAAAGCGGACTGAATATATTACTAGTCTAAATCGCAACGGAAATAAGGACAAGGATTGCGGCCGCGTAAATCGTTTAAGCCCCCCCCCCTCCCCCGCCCCACCCCAATAGTGAAATACTTTTCACCACTGACTGTTCCAAGGTGGTTCTTCTGCCGCGGTTTATGAGCTCACCAGAGCCGAAGGCTCCGGGGAGCTTATAGGAAGCGCAGTTGCCCGTCGTCGTCTGACGTCGTGTGACGGTCAATACTTTCAAACGACATCTCCTCTGAAGCCACTGGGCCGATTGGGTCCAAATTTCATCTGTTTGGGGGATTGAAAGTTTGTTGTTCAGCTCATCTGTCACATAATGACGAGGTGAGCTTTTGGAATCAGATTTTATCCGTCGTGCGTGTATAAACAATTTCTTTAAACGACATCTCCTCCTAAACAAAAGGTCATATTTTGACGAAACATCACAGGAATGATCCTGAGGTGGTCCCCTTCCGAAGTTGTTCAAATGGTTCCGATCCGTTGCACATCTAAGTCACAGGAGCCATTTGTTTTTGTGAATACTTAAAAAAAAATTCTTCCCTGAAGCCCAAAGGCCCAGGCCTTTGATATTTGGTTTGAAGCGACATCTAGTGGACCTCTACCAATATTGTTCAAATTTTAGCCCTGTGGCAAAAAAAAGCCCCCGCGCCGGGGCCAACCAATTTGATCTTGACCTATATAGGGAAAACTTTTTAAAAAAAACTTTTTGTCTGAAACCAGAAGGCCCAGATGTTTGATATCAGATATGTAGTTGTATCTAAGGTACCTCTACCAAGATTGTTCAAATTATACCTATGGGGCCAAAAATGCCCTCGACCAGGGACCCAAAGGTTTAACATAGACTTATATAGGGAAATCATTTAAAAATCTTCTCGTTTGAAACCAGAATGCCCAGGTGTTTGATATTTGGCATGACGCTTCATCCATCCATTGGACCTCTATCAAGATGGTTCAAATTACAGCTTAGGTCAAAAAATGCACCCGAGCCGGGGCCCACCAATTTTTCATAGACATATATAGAGAAAACCTTTAAAAATCTTCTTGTCTGAAACCAGAAGGCCCAGGTGTTTGCTATTTGGTATGAAGTTGTATCTAATGGACCTCTACCAAAATCGTTCAAATTATAAGTCTGGGGTCAAAAATGCCCCCCCCCCACCCCCCCCGCACCGGGGACCACCTATTTTACATAGACTTATATAGGGAAACCCTTAAGAAATCCTCTTCTCTGAAACCAGAGGGCCCAGGTGTTTGGTATTTGGTATGAAGTTGTATCTAATGGACCACTATCAAGAATGTTCAAATTATAGCCCTGGGGACAAAAATGCCCACCGGTTTTACATAGACTTATATAGGGAAAGCCTTTAAAAATCTTCTCGTCTGACAACAGAATGCCCAGGTGTTGTTTGATATTTGTTATAACACTTCATCTAGTATACCTCTATCAAGATTGTTCAATTTATAGCTTTGGGGCCAAAAATGCCCCTGGGCCGGGGCCCACCAGTTTTTCAGAGACTTATATAGAGAAAACCTTTAAAATCTTCTTGTCTGAAACCGGAAGGCGCAGGTGTTTGATATTTGGTATGAAGTTGTATCTAATGGACCTCTACCAAGATTGTCCAAATTATAGCCCTGGGGCCAAAAATGTCCCCGTGCCGAGGACCACCGGTTTTACACAAACTTATATAGGGAAACCCTTACAAAATCTTATTGTCTGAAACTAGAAGGCCCAGGAGTTTGATATTTGGTATGAAGTTGTATCTAATGGACTTCTACCAAGATTGTTCAAATTAGAGCCCTGGGCCAGAAATGCCTCCGGCTTGGTGGGGGGTGCGGTTTTACATACACATATCTAGGGAAACCCTTTAAAAATCTTCTCGCCGGGGACCACCGGTTTTACATAGACTTATATAGGGTAAACCTTTAAAATCTTCCTGTCTGAAACCAGAAGGCCCATATCTTTGTTATTTGGTATGAAGCTTCATCTTATGGACCTCTAACAAGAATGTCCAAAATATAGCCTTGGGGCCCAAAACGGCACCGCCTTTGGGCTCACATGTTGTGCATAGACTTACATAAGGGAAACCTTTAAAATTGTCTTTTCTGAATCCAAAAGGCACTTCAAAGTAGAAGTAAAACAAAGATCAGGAATTGATACAATTAACTTACTCCATCCATAAAAGACACCAAAGGGAAAGAAATACAAACATTAAGCGACCAGACCATAATGGAAACCTAAACAAAGGAAGGCCATATGGACAGTTACTTTCCCACAAAATGGCCATATGGCCATCCAAAATTAAAAGACACAAGTGATACACACAGTAAGTAACAAACCACAACATAAATAAATCGCCACAGAAGAGCCGCCTTGGAACGGTCAGTGGAAGATTTCCACTCGTAATAAATTATTAACGGCTAAACTCCTTAATCAGGGTTATCGGTACCATAAACTACGCAAAGCCTTTTCAAAATTTTATAGACGCCATTCTGATTTAATTTCAAAATTCAATATTGGACTTAAATCTCTTCTGCAACAAGGTCTATCGGAACCCGAATTTTATGGTGACTTAGTATATAAATTCAGAAAAATATATAACCGCAATGACTTCAGCACCCAATTTCGTAAAATCATTCTTCGATATAAAAAGATTGGGTACAACATGGATATTACACGACAGACTGCATGCATGGTAGTTAACCCAATCACGGTTGGCAACTTTGCTTCCCTCTTTAATTGCACGCCGGTGGGTCAGGCCTCAGATTCTATGACGGCTCCAACGTAAAGGCTTATTGAGAATTAGAGAGATAATGTTGGTTGGTGCCTGATGCTCTGTCTCTGGTCGGGCTCATCGGAGTCTAACTGTTGGTTTTCTTTTGCTCCAGCATTTCAGTGGTTTCTTGCTGTCGAGTCCTCACCATTGTCTCACCTCTGTGGTTCTTTGATTTTTGTGTTCACGGAGATGTTGCACTAATGAGTTAGGAGGCCTTCATGCGGACTGAACAAATTATTTGTCTAAATCGCGACGGAAGTAAAGGCGAGGATTGTGGCCACGTAAAATCGAGTTAAGCCCCCCAGTGGAAATCTTCCACTGACCGTTCCAAGGCGGCTCTTCTGTGGCGATTTATTTATGTTGTTGTTTGTTACTTACTGTGTGTATCACTTGTGTCTTTTAATTTTGGATGGCCATATGGCCATTTTGTGGGAAAGTAACTGTCCTTATGGCCTTCCTTTGTTTAGGTTTCCATTATGGTCTGGTCGCTTAATGATTGTATTTCTTTCCCTTTGGTGTCTTTTATGGGTGGAGTAAGTTAATTGTATCAATTCCTGATCTTTGTTTTACTTCTACTTTAAGCTGTATTTAGCAGATAGCACGAACATGTTATCAAACTTAAACCTTCAAGATGTGAGATTTTCAAGACCAGTGTAAAATACCTAGGTTGTGTAGTGACTGAAAATGGTGTCGAGACAAATACCCTGACAAAATTAAAGCTTTAAGGTAGTGGCCAATTACTCATAATATATTTTCTTGGGTTCGCGTGATATTATCGGCGTTTCATTCGACATTATGCCAAAATAGCGTAACCTCTGACTGATTTACTTTTATTACTTGTAGGGCATTCCAAAAATAAGCAGGACCTAAATAAGAGGAAAAAAAGAAGAGTACTCCTTGGCAATGGGATGAAAACATACATTAAAATAAAAAGCTAAAAGGTTTTAAAGTCAAAGCTGTCTTCACCGCCTGTTCTTGCCTAAACTGACTTTCATTGCAAATACAGATGCATCCAATGAGGGACTAGACGCTGTTTTATATCAGGAACATGGTTGAATAGAGCGTGTTATTGCTTATGCTAGTAGACGGTTACGCCACAGTGAAGAAACTATCAGGTCCATAGATGATTTTTTGTTTGTCTGAAATGGGCAGTTTCCGAAAAGTTCCATGACTACCTTTATGGCAATCAGTTTTTTAGTTTGTACTGATAACAATCCATTAACCTATGTTTATCTTCCGCTAAACTGGATGCCACTGATCATGGGTGGTTGACCGCACTTTCCAAAAACAATTTCTATTTGAAATATAAAAGTGGCAGGTCTAATTCAGACGCTGACGGTCTGACACTGAAAGTAACTGTCCTTTTGGCTTTACGCTATTGATGTTTCCATTAGGTCTGTTGTTTCATGTTTGTGTTTCTTTCCCTTTGGTGTCTCTGATGGGAGCTGTGGGTTAATTGTATCGATTCCTGATCATTGTCTTCACTTCTATTTCAAGAAGTCCCAGTAATCATACGGAGATATTTGCGGATGTTGCGAAAGCCGTTTGTGAAGCTTTTACAGCTAACCGGGGTCCTTGCCCATATGCTGAAAACTATGTTGTCACAAGTTATTCTGTGCTGGCTAAAACTGTTGATTCCAATAAAGAATCAAATGATAGTTTTGAATCTACAGACATAAATACTGTAGAATGGGACAAAGAACAACTAAATGATCTGTCTTTTGCCAGAGTTTTACACTTTGTCAAAAGTGGCCATTTTCCCACAAAGAATCAGATAAATTCTGACGATCCTAAGGTTCTCAGATATTTAAGACATCGGAAGATTTTATAATTACACAACGGCGTGCTGTACCGTGAAATAGTCATAAATGACTAAGAGTTTCAGCAATTAGTTCTTCCCATGCATTTTGGGATGATTTGTTTGTTTGATTTGAGGTTTAACGTCCCCGTCAGCACTGTAAATGTATCTTCAAGATGATATAGGTCATCAAGGTGATGAAAGAAATCATCGACCTTACAATAGCAACCTTTTTATTAAGGCGTAACTATACCAAATTCAGTGACACAGAGGCCTTTCTGATATTTAATCTTCATCAGTGTGTCTCAACCCCAAAGTTTTGAAACCGAAACGGATGTCGGACAAGACCCGGCAAACACAGCACATCCCTCTCCGAGCACACACCGACCAACGTAGCTCATGAGACAGGTCAACTGGAGGCGCAGGCAACATTCGCCCACCCGCGGACTTATAGGCGTCCCCACCGAGCCAACCGAGATCAAATCATCGATATCCAATATGGCCGCCGCGCCGTGATGTCATCCCCGCGCATGCGCAGTCCGTGGGGCCAAAGAGCCGCCTATACTACTACAACTTTTGAACCGTTCGAGATAGAGCCTGAATATTTGGCATGTATGTTCCTTGTGTCAAGGGCTTCCCACCCGTGCAAAACGTTTGACATGTGACCCTGATCTTTGACCTACTTTATCATGACTTTTGAACCATTTGAGATAGACAAGGCACCTTACTATATTCCCTACCATTCATTTCTACAATGTGGATCAGGTGAGCGATCCAGGGCAATCATGGCCCTCTTGTTTCTTTCTTATTTGGTTTCCAATGACAATCGCTAAAGAGAAGTAGGCCTAAAATTATATGGCAGATAAAAGATTGCTTAAGGAATATTTCTATAAAAAAAAAATTGCCAAAATACCTGCTAATGCATGGCTTAGCCTTCGCGCAGAGAAAAGCTTTCTCTTCAGTGTCCTATCAGACTTGCCCTGCCTTTGTTTCGGCACTGTGGTTTGTCTGAAGGGAGGTGTGGGTTAATTGTATCGATTTCTAATCAATGCTTTCATTTCTATTTGGCAGTTAATGCAAATGTTCAATTTTTACCATTACAAGTCTGAGGAAACTCTAAGTTGCCGTAGCAAACAAACTAAAGATCCGAATTTCATAAAAGACAAACAAAAAAACAACAACGACAAAACAAACAAACAAAAAACACAAAACCTGTTCAGGCAAATATAAAGTCTCAACCTCATAGAGCATATGGTTATATTTTCTGGTTATATTTTCTAGTCCCTCGAATCGGGAGGCCAAAACAGAACATTGAACATATTTGAGGGTTACTGATGAGGCTTTATTGGCCGAAACAAGCTAGTCTGCCCCATATCCCCCGCTTACAATGGATAAACCTTTCATGAACCATAATGTACCACAAGGCAGTACAAATGTTCTATATAGTTTTAGTCTGTGACAATGGTATCTTATAAGATACATTTGACATTGCAATAATATGTTGTATCATTCTCTGTTGTGGATTTGACGGTGAGGGCAAATATAAGCCATGATTGCGCCCGATCCGAGTTACACAATATGTATGGTGGCTGATATTTTAAATAAATAAATAAATAAATAACCCTTGATTCTCTTCTATGAGTATATTTTTCTCACGATTACCCACATGATGTTTCAGGTTAATCATTTCACACACTTGTTACTATGATCACAGGATATTGACGTTTCATCGGAAACCTAAGAGAGCTCTACCACTTCTATTATAAAAAGCTTCGCTTGCTTTTAATAGCAAAAGCTTTGATGACTCGATTACTTTTTCTGATAAAACGTCAATGTCCTGTGATATGACTGGGCACATGTATTACTAATCGATATACATGTATATGTATTTGTTTGTAATAATAATAGATTATTCATTTCTGCAATGAAAACCAGGATCTTATTAAACTTAAACGACGCTATTTAGGTCATTTTGGAGAGTTTGCGTCTAATTTTGTGGTACTTTCACCCGACATTGAGATGACATAACATCTCAAACCCTGCCTTCCAATGAAACCAATATGTCTTTATGCACTGGACAGTCTGACTCACACCACTTTGCCTGGGCAGGCTTAGTCCTATGCGGTTTACCAGTACTCATGTGCGGTCAGTTTCAGCTATGCGTGGAAGCATCATGCAGCCCAATCTTGGACAAAAGATGAAGTCGCAGCAATCTCCATCCTTTCTTTGATAATTTAGGGACATGGAGCGGTCTTTTACAACTTTCTCGCTAGCTGTTTTTGTCAAAAATAAAAATAAAAAATTTTCGCCGAAAGACGCGGCAAAAAAGATAATCAAAGCACTGAAAGTACTGGTGGGTCGACTGTTTCTTAGAAAATAGTCTTGAACTTAGACTTTTCGGTCAACCCTTAAATTCCGGTATTACAAGTGTAGGCCTGATCAGACACCGCGTTATTTTGCGTTCTGTAGCGTCTGTTTATGTATCTAATCACGGTTTGCTAATTCACCAGTCAGGAGCCGTTGTTGCACTGATAGCACTTTTGAGGTTCTCCACTTTAATTATGCATTTATTTATTTACTTTCTTGACCTAGCCCAAAATCTTTTCGGCTTCATCGTGTGCCCTTCTGTATAAATGTATGCACTAAACAGGAGCAACACAACAGATTCATCTTACTGCATTTACAATTCCACTGATAGTGCTCAAGCGCAAATGCAAAACAAGCTTTGCTGGAAAGGGTCATGCTTGGGTAGTGAGTCTATAAAAGGACTTCAAAATGCATTTTCTGAGTGGATAAAAAATTTAATCTGGAAAAATGTGTACAGGTCAAGGGGGAGAACACTCAATAATTAGTTTTGACCAAACAAGCCGAACCCACTCATTACGCAAACACACCTATACAAATACCTTGCCACCTTTATCGCCGAAAAAATGAAAATTTTATGATGAAAAATTGTGATATATTTCTTATTTCTGCTCAAAATATAGATTGTGGACACTCGTTAGAACCGCCTCATCGAGGCGGTTCTAACGAGTACCCACAATCGATACTTTAGAGCAGAAATAAGAAAAATAAGGTATACCCCCGGAAACCCCAGTTTTACTATATAAAAGTGGGGTTCAAGGGGGTCAAAATTATATAGGCGTGTTTTCGTGATGATTAATTTCCAAACGCCCCTCGTGAAAGTCTGATCATTTTTAGTAATTTTTATTATCATAGTTTAAAAAATTATCAAAATGTTAGAATGGCAAGCAATGGTAAGTCTATTTGAAAGAGTTTCCAGTCTTAGGATGTTAACATTGAGACAGAGAGACAAGGCTAGCTAAACTTTATATACTGTTCATTTTAATGTAAAAGTTCATTATAATGCCATACTACAGTGAAATTCCGCTATTAAGACCGTCTAAAATCAAGATAATTCTGCTTTTAAAAGCTAGTTTAGAAGGGTGCAGTTATTTTTTTCTTCGTGTTTTCTGCACACAATGTCCCCTGGTCATGAACCACCTTTTAAACTATTCAAAAGTGGTCTTAAAGACCGTCGTAAAGACCACTGTTGAACAGTCCCAAAGGTGGTCTTAATATAGGCATTTACTGTATTTATTTCATCGCCCAGTGGCTAGGCTACATTTAACACAAAGCTGGTGCACAACACTTATGGAAAAAAATGTTATCGCTTAATACTGTATATAGTCATTTCACACACTTGTAACATTATTACTATCTGGAACATCTCCTTAAAATGGATACAGTCCTCTTCCTCTGTTGTCGATGCCATTATTGTGAACCTCACCGGGCCCGGCTCCTCCCCATATAGGTAGCAATCCTCTCCCTCCATACCCGGCCAACCAACCGAAAAAGCCACCGAAAACGCGTCGATCATCCGTGTAAGATTGTGCCGAGGCGAAGACGAGGACAACCCCAACTATCACCGCAGTGAAGAGCAATCTCATCTCTGGGCTTCAGATGTGTGAATCAGGCCAAGGTTCCTATTAAATACAGAACATGACAAGTTATTTGAGCCAGCGCACGACAAAACCTACAATAAGACATGTGTGCCCAACGAAGACTCAGATCAGCCTGCGCATCCGCGCAGTCTGATCAGTCTTCGTTGTGCGCTCTAAGGATAGCTAAGGACCCAATGCTCCTCCATACAGCAAGAGAAGTCTCTGGTCAGACTATATGGATGCGCAGGCTGATATGAGTCTTCGCTGGGCACACGTCTTATTGTAGGCTTTGTCATGCACTGGCTCATTTATTATTAAAAAACAATTGCCACTTGGTCCTTTTCCTGCTGAATAGATATATTTAGTCACACCCACATCTGCCGTTCAAGCAATCAGATCATTTGATGTTATTTTTTTCCTACAAATTCACGAATTGAATGTCAAACAGCGCCGATCCTGATCAGAGGACATCATCTGATTTGTGTCCAAACTGTATGCAAAAGTAGGAGTAATCTTGGTGCAGCGGGATAGAAACCAGGGTCCAGTCATTCAAAGCCTCGTTAGCTTAACGAGCTCGTTAGTGGTCAAATTGTCATTACGAAAACACACCTTTACAAATACATTGCGAAAGATAGTGATATTTTTCTTATGCTCAAATTATAGATTGTGGGTACACGTTAGAAGCGTCTCAGTGAGGCGCTTCTAACGTGTACCCACACTCTATATTTTTGGGCAGAAATAAGAAAAATAAGGTTTACCCCTATAAACCCCAATTTTACTATAGAACTGTGGGGTTTAAGGCGGTCAGAATTATATAGGCATGTTTTCGTTATGTAACTGTTAAAGAAAGTACAATATTCAAAATTGTGTTCTTTTTGGTGAAAAAATGCATATGCAAAAGCTACTCGCATTGTTTTCAGCACAAATATTAGTATATTTATGATCAAAGTTTTATCAATTTGTTAACTAACGACGTCGTTAATTTTGAACAAATGGCCCCTACGAGAAGTCCCTCTCTTCGTGGTTTGCGAATATGATTGGCTATACAGACAAACACGCGTCTTAGTATTTTAGAAAGAGAAACTGGAGGCATGCTTCTAAAAGGTGGTAAATTCGCGGTTGCTATCTGAATATTTGTTTGTCTCAGGGTTTCTTATTTCTTATAGGAAATATACAGTCGACACTTTAGCAACAGAAAAGATTGATAGTTTTGTGACAAGTGAAGGGGTTTTTGTCAATACTCCATAAAACATATGCTGTTGGTATTCATTAGAACCGCCTCAGCGAGGCGGTTCTAATGAATACCCACAACATATGTTTATATGGAGAAATAAGGAAAACTATCCTTCAGTCATCACAAAATGTTACTATGGTCGACACATGAGTAAGGACATCACGAAAATACGCCTATATAATTTTGACCCCATTGAACCCCACTTTTATATAGTAAAACTGGGGTTTCCGGGGGTATACCTTATTTTTCTTATTTCTGCTCTAAAATATAGATTGTTGGTACTCGTTAGAACCGCCTCATCTCTAACGAGTGCCCACAATCTATATTATGAGCAGAATTAAGAAAAATATCACAATTTTTCATCCTAAAAAAAGTCATTTTTTCGGCGATAAAGGTGGCGATGTATTTGTATAGGCGTGTTTTCGTAAGGAATCCTTAGCATTCTCCAATTTATTTTCTGTAAAGGTCTGTTCGGAGGCAAGGCTTGTGAGCAGCGAAGGTCCTCCTACTATGCACAGACTTCACCATCACCAAAACGCTCCATAATTATAATCCCACCAAACCCCACTTTTATATAGTAAAACTGGGGTTTAAATGGACATACATTATTATGCCCCCAACTCATTACGAAAACCCGCCTATGCAAATACATTGTAATGTTTTTGCCGAAAAAGAAAACATATTAAGATGAAAAATTGTGATACATGTGTATTTTTCTATCTCTACTCAAAATATACATTGTGGGTACTCGTTAGAACCGCCTAATTGAATCGGTTCTAACGAGTATCCACAATATATATTTTTGAGCAGGAATAAGAAAAATAAGGTTTACCCCTGTTAACCCCAGTTTTACTATATAAAAGTGGCGTGCAAGGGGGTCATTTTTCGTGATGTTTTGAAGAAACAATCTTTTTGAAAAAGTTGGGGGTCATATTGCTTCTGGTTTGTCCGTTCATTCGTCCGTTCGTTCGTCACACTTTCTTATGTATAGCATACTTAAGAAACGTATGCTAGAGTTTTGAAATTTCATATATGGATTCTCATGAAAAAATTGTTGTCCTGTATTTTGTTTTCTTATTCGAATTATCTTCCATTTTCGAGTTATTTCCCCTTAAAAATAACATTGAAATCTCGTCAGTAAGATACATGTATCTGAAAAAAAAAAAAAAAAAAAAAACTAGAAATGCGTCCATAGGACACGGATGCCCCCGCCTGAAAACATGTCTATGTTCGTATTCATCCATAGAAAGTTATTGACCATGTTTAAGTTTTGGACCCTTTTTTATGCCATTTGACTAAGTATGACCTTGACCTTGGAGGTACGAATCTGGGCTTGCACGTGACACATTGTCTTATGATGGTTGACATTTCTTCAAAATAATTTCAAAATCCATCCAGAAATAAGTAAGTTATTGGCTGCGTTTAAGTTTCGGACCCCTTTTTTGACCTTTGACCTCTAAGTATGACCTAGACCTTGGAGGTACAGACCAGAGTTTTGCATGTGACACATCGTCTCATGATGGTAACATTTCTACAAAGTAATTTCAAAATCCGTTCAGAAATAAGAAAGTTATTGACTGCGTTTAAGTTTCGGACCCTTTTTGGACCTTTGACCTCTAAGTTTGACCTTGTAGGTACGGACCTGGGTTTTGCACGTGATACGTCGTCTCATGATGGTTAACATTTCTGCCGAGTAATTTTAAAATCCATCACGAAATAAGGAAGTTATTGACTGCGTTTAAGTTTCGGACGCACGGACGAACGGACGGACGGACGGACAGGGGCAACGCTATATGCCCTTTCCACCATTCTTCGAATGGCGGGGGCATAACAATTGAGCTAAGCCTTTATATTTGGTATACTGATTAAATTTTCAACCAACTCAATGAGAGGTTTTGAAGTTATGGCCCTTTGCAATTTCAGGTCAATCAATAGTTTTGCTTTCTTGTACATAAAATAACTTTAGAACCATGTGTGATAGTGTTTTGAAACTTCATATATGGATTCTTCATGAAAATGTAGTTGACCCGAATTTATTCTTATTCGAATTAGCTCCCGTTTTCGAGTAATTTCCCTTTTGATAAAATAACATTAAAATCTCGTTAGCAGGATACAGTAACATTCCGCTATTAAAACTACCATAAATTGAGATTAATTCTGCTTTAAAAAGCTTATTCAGAAAGTTTCAGTTATTCTTTATTTGTGTTTGCTTCGCATACTGTCCTCTGGTCAGAGACCACATTTGGGACTGTTCAAAAATGTTCTTAAAGACCACTTTTGAACAGTCCCAAAGTTAGTCTTAATAGAGGAACTTTACCAGTGTATCGGAAAAAGTATTTGAGCTGGCGCCTTGATATTTGGTATACTGATTGGGACTGAGGAAATCAACTGATTAAATGTTCAACCAATTTAATGAAATTTTGTTGGGAGTTACGGCCTTGACAATTTCTTGCCATTTAATTGTGTTATTTTCTTGTGCACAGCATAACTTTAGAACAATGTATTCTTCTGTTTTGAAATTCATATATGGATTCGGTTAATCGTATTTTTTTACTTATCCGAATATTATTATCTCCCATTCTTTAGTTACATGATTTCACTTTTAATAAAATAACAGTGAAATCTCGTTAGCAAGATATCTGAAAAAACATTTAAGCTACAGTCTTGATATTCGGTACACTTATTGGGACTGAGCAGGATATTGCCTGATTAAATTTTTAATCACTTTAATGAAATTTTGTCGGAGTTATGACCTTTTGCAATTTCTGGCCATTTCAGTGTGTTGCTTTCTTATCATAGCATAACTTTAGAACCATATATGCTAGGCCCCCGCCCATCGGGGCTTGAAGAAATAGATGGGCTGCATGTTGCTTCCACGCAGAGCAGAAACTACTGGTAAACCTCTTAGAGGTTCTATGCCTGCCCAGGAAAGGTGGTGCGTGTCCGACCATCCATGCATATAAACCCTATGGGGCACCAGGGCTTGAGATGTCATTACATCTCAATGTGGGTAAAAGTCCCACAAAATTGGAAGCAACGTCTCCAAAATGACCTTTACAGTGTTGTCGGGGACGTTAAACCTCAAAAGTTGTCTCGTTTTTCTCTTATTCGCATTATCTCCAATATTCGAGTTATTTCCATTTCAATAAAATAACCCTGAACTCTCGTTAGCAAGATATCTGAAAAAATATTTGAGCCGGAGCCTTTATATTTGGTATACTAATTGGGACGGAAAAGGAGATCACCTGATTAAATTTTTATCCAATTTAATAGAATTTTGTTGGAGTTATGGCCCTTTGCAATTTCTGGCCATTAAATAGCGTTGCTTTCCTGCAAGCAAGACATTTCGAAAACTGTTTAAGCTTTTGCATTGAAACTTGACAGGCTGATAGGGGATGACGAGTAGATAACCTGTTTAACTTTTGAAAAAAAAGTATAGCCTTTACAAAATTTCGGTATTTGGGGGCAAGCATGTGGTTGGGGGATAGTGTTTTATTAACATAATTTCTAGTTTTTCTTATTTCTGCTCAAAAACATAGATTGTGAGGACTCGTTAGAACCGATTAGACGGGGTTGTTCTATATATGTTTAGAGCAGAAATACGAAAAATATCGGAATTTTTTATCGAAAAGTTTTTAATTTTTATTAGGTGGCAAAATACTCAATATTATTTGAAAGGGTCTGTTTTTGTAATGCATTGCTGGTGTTTATGTATTAACCCATTTAGTACCAGAGACCCCTAAACGGGTACCCTGGCAAACAGTGGAGGCTCAGATCAGACGCCGCAGAACGCGGCGTCTGATTAGGGCCTCCACTGTTTGCAAAATGTTCAGCCATTTTCCAAATAAATTTGGATGAAAATACAACGTGAAGCCCCTAAATTTTGAAATGAACTCCTGCTATATATAAGAAGGAAGATTCCATTTGGTACAAAAAGGGTTAATGACTGAAACCTGGAAGAGAAGAGTAATATCTTGAAGCAGCCATGGCCAATCTGATAACACACCCGTGCGACATAGTGCATTTTGTACATCTCCAAATTGGCTACTTTTCTGATGAAAATTTGTGGCAATTTTCTTATTTATACTGCAAACATAGGTTGTTGGTGCTCGTTAGAACCGCCCCATTGAGGCGGTCGTTAGAACCGCCCCATTGAGGCGGTTATAACGAATAACCACAACTTATGCCTCGTGGCAAGAAAAAAAAAAGAAACAATCTAAACCCCGGAAAACCCCTTTTTTCTTTTTATAAAGTGGGGTTTAGGAGGCTGGCTGTTCATTTCTCGGACTTGTTTACGTGATGCTTTACAAATATATTTGTTTTCTTTTTATTTTCTTCATCAAGTGGGTGATACTGCTTTAACCATGTTTGTCACTGACTGAACGGAACCAGTGCTTCAGCTGAAGTGCACGACCCGCCGGATGCTTTTAGCTTTATGAGCGTTACCATATATGGGTATGGCGGCCATTTTGGTCATGTGACCTGGACCTAAAATGGTTCCCCCAATAAATGCGCCTTATCGTAAGGAGCAAAAATATATCTTATACTTTAGTACTGTTTTCTGAATCGTTTGCAGGATAAAATGCATTCTCACTTTTCATATACAAAAGCATATGTGTCAAAGTTTGACCTAGGCACAAAGAAGGTCAAGGTCAACCCAGGGTCACCATTTTAGCGATTTATGATGGGCCTACGTTCCAGATGCTATTTATCAAGTTTCGTTGAAATCTGCCCAGTGGTTCTGGAGAAGACTATTTTTGAAGGGTTTTTACCATATATGGCTTGGCGGCCATTTTGGTCATGTGACCTGGACCCCATGAGCAAATTTTGGTTTCTCCCATCCCATAGAGGCTCCATATGAAATTTGACTTCAATCGGCCCAACGGTTTCCGAGGAGAAGCAGTTCGAAATTTTTCACATTTTTCGCCTCGGCGAGGCTATACTAAATGGAATGTAATAGTTCGCAAATTCATTTGGTTAGATCTCATTGATATCTATCAGTTTGCCAAAAATTGTTTAAATATTCCAAGCGGTTAAGTCACTATCACCAATTTTCACAAACGGGTTACGGACGGACAGCCTGACAGACTGACAGAATGACACGGTGATTTTAGGGCACTCTTTCTGCGGGTCGTGCAATAATCGAACGTTCTGCAAACAGTGTAGGCCAATATCAGACAACATGTCTGCGGCGTCTGATCTAGGCCTAATGACTCGTTCAGGGATTTCCCGTATAAAATGGGTTAAATGTTCATACTGAACTTATGTTTATTTGTTTGTTTGATTTGAAGTTTAACGTCCCCGTCAACACTGTAAAGGTCATTTTGGAGACGTTGCTTCCATTTTTGTGGGACTTTTACCTGACACTGAGATGAAATGACATATCAAGCCCCGCCGCCAAATGAAACCAATAGGGTTTATAAGCATGGACGGGTTGACTCGCATCGCATTGCCTGGGCAGGCTTAGATACTCTAAGCGGTTTACCAGTACTCGTGCGTGGGTCGGTTTCAGCTCTGCGTGGAAGCATCATGCAGCCCGTCTATTTCTTCAAGCCCCGATGGGCGGGGGCTAACTGAACTTATGAAATAATTTTTAAGCATATGGTAAATTAAAATGTCTCGTGAACAGATACATTGTTATTTACATAAATGAACAGGATGTAAAAGGGTGCATACAGTGAAATTCCGCTATTAAGACCACCTAAAATTAAGACTAATTCTGCTTTAAAAAGATTATTTAGCAGGTTTTAGTTATTATTTATTTTCGTTTTCTGCATACAGTGTCCTCTGGCCATAACCCACCTTTGGGACTGGTGGTCTCAAAGACCCATTTTGAACAGTCCCAAGACCACTTTTGAACAGTCCCAAAGGTGGTCTAAATATAGGAATTTTACTGTATTTGCTAGCAGGGGCAAATTAGCATCCGCGTGTACTTTGTCCAGGGTGCATTTGCTGCATATGACGCCTCTTTCAAGATTTTGTTTTGCCTTACAACAACCGAACTGACTGTTTTTATGTATATGAATTTAAAGGTGCATTATTGAGCTATCCGGAAAAAATGCTTCCAAAAATAAAATACATATAGCCGGTATTTTTCTTTAAAACAATACAAATGAATGCATTTTATACAAAAATGCGAACAATTATGATGACAGGTAAACGAGTTTGTGAGGGATTCCCTAACTAGGTTTCGAACACTAGTTTGATCTATTTTAATAGAATCTCCATATATGACGTTATGCGACGTTCATTTTTGGCCTTGTTTGCTTAGGCCATGCCTGAATCGGAAAAAAATATGACGCTGAATACCATGCCATAAGTAACGACACTCAGAGACGATACTGTCGCCATGAATGTGTAAAGTGACAGATTTATTTTTAGAACAGTAATTCCGAACACATGTTCAGATCGAAGGGTAAACACGAATGAAAACGACCATTTTCACAAACTTCTGAAGCTGTATTTGGCTCCAAAAGTGTACACATGACAAAGGAGTATGCATTGAAGATAAAAACCAGAAAGAAAAAAAAAATTGAGACCCGGTAGCTCGATAATGCACCTTTAAAACTGCTAAGACATACTTATCTAACACGTTCTTTGCTGATGTCGTGCCGTGTGGTGACCGTAAACAATCACCCCGTACGCCTCAAGGTTGCAGCTTAGTTTTCGTATTTCCTGTTGTTTCTTTGCGCATATTCTGTTCTTTTTTGTTACATTTTCAGATTACTGGATTCAATTTACTACGCTGCTATCTTCCATCAAGTTTACAGTCCGTGAAATGAACACCCCTATAAACCCCACCGTATATAAAGAGAAAACTTGGGTTTACAGGGGTATATTTTATTTTGCTTATTCCTGCTGTAAGACATAGGTTGTGGGTTCTCGTTAGAACCACCTCAATGTGGCGGTTCTAACGAGCACCCACAACCTGTGTTTGAAGTGTAAATAAGTAAAAAATCTCACACACTTTCATCGGAAAAAAAGCCTTTTTGGAGGTATGAAAGAATGCACTTTATCATATGACGTCGCGTCTGAGAGTGTAATAACGCCATGCATTATTTTCGATAATCCACTAGTGGATTAAATATGCAAATTAGCTAGATACATCCCGTAACGTTACATATACGACGTCCTTAACGACGTCGCGTTTACTAATGGCGGAATATTGATATTTTTGTAAACAATCGAGAATAAAATGCGTTTTAAATGTCATATGATAAATAGAATCTTGCATTCGTGCTCATGTATTATTGAATTTATTAAACTCGTTGAAGAAAAGGGATAAAATGCTCGGCAAAGCCTCGCATTTTATCCCTTTTCCTCAACTCGTTTAATAAATTCAATAATACATGAGCACTCATGTAAGATCCTCTATAAATCACACGGATTGATAGTTTTTTTTTTTTCACATTTTAAGACATACGTACCTTTAAATTAATATACCCTATAGATTTTTTTTTCTAGAATCTGCTTGTATAAGTAAACATTCTTGACTTTTTGTTCTTTATTTTGTCCAAAGAAATCTATTGTAAAATATTTCTCCGCAAAATATTAAAATGAAGTCTTTTATCAACAGTATTTAAAGTGCTGGAATACTTACAGTGAAGCGACTCAACCAATGGCTCCAAACCCAGGAAGGTAACTGCTTGTTTAACTATGATGTGAAGTTGTAAAGGCCGTCCTTTCTTGTCGAAAATGTACAGAAATAAAATACAATATACACTGCAGAACAAAACGTTTATTGCTCATCGGTCATTGTGAACATGACCAACCACCGGTCAAATTATTTAGGTTGTCGTTCACCATTTTGATGAGCCTATAATATTAACAGCTCTTTACAGGTGATGTGCTGACCCCCGCCCATCGGAGCTTGAAGAAATAGATTAAGCTGCATGGTGCCTCCAGACAGAGCTGAAGCTGACCGCATATATGTAATGGTAAACCGCTTAGACGGACTAAGCCTGTTCAGGCAAAGTGGTGCTAGTCAGACCGTCTAGTGCATATAAGCCCTATTGGTGTTATTTGGCGGCAGGGCTTGAGAAGTCGTTTCATCTCAATGTCGGCTAAAAGTCTCCAAAATGACCATAGTAGTGTTGACGGGGACGATAAGTCTCAAATCAAACGAACAAAAACAGGTGATGTGTTGAACTCTTTTCAGTCTAATGATTTATGCGGTTCTAAAGTCGACATTTTTTTCTTTTTCTTTTTTTTTTATATCTTTTAGCCACTTTTTTCGGCGATAACTTATTGATTGTTTATTTTTTATCAACACATCCAGCGAGAAAATTGTAAATGAAAAGCTTTGCCAACTTCTCAAGCGCACGTTCCATCACGTGAACAAGTCCGTGAAATAAAGACCCCCCCCCCCCCCCGTAAACCCCACTTCATGTAGAGAAAACTGGGTTTTACGGGGGTAAACATTATTTTCCTTATTTCTGCTCCAAGACATAGGTTGTGGGTACTCGATAGAACCGCCTCAATGAGGCGGTTCTATCGAGCACCCAAAACCTATGGTTGGAGTATAAATAAGAAAAATATCACAAATTTTCATCAGAAAAAATACCTTTTTTTGAGGTTTGAAAAATGCACTATATCACACGGATGTATTATCGTAATGTATGCCTCAAAGTTATGAGCAGAGTTGTAATCAGGTGCAGATTTCTGCGATTTCGAGTTTGTGCGAAATTGTAGGAAAATTATGTGGGTCGTTCCAATATTCCTGCATGTTTACAATGCACACGTTCGAGGGTGAAACAAAGTCGCAATGGCTGGTGTAGTCGGTATTGTATTATTTTCAGCAATATTAATCACAGGCATATGATCTGTAATGTCTATTCCCATTGTTTGCCGACTAAAGCCACGTTTTTTTTTCTTGTTTTGGACTGTGATTTAATGCTTTGCACAACGTCCCTTCAGTTGGACGCTTCGTTTGCTGCATCGGATTCTGATTCCGATTCTGACCGGATCTATCAATAATATAGATACCGTTTAACCCATTTAGTGCCAGAAACCCCAAAACGGGTAGCCGGGCAAGCAGGGCAGGCCTAGATCAGACGCCGCAGAATGTGGCGTCTGATCAGGGCCTCCACTGTTTGCAAAAAGTTAAGCCATTTTCCAAACAAATTTTGAAGAAAACACAACCTGACACCCCTAAATTTTGAAATGGACTCCTGCCATATATAAGGAGGAAGATTCCATTTGGTACAAAAAGGGTTAAAATAGGCTAGTCGTGTGTTTACATTTCGATAGTGCGAGTGACAGAATTGGGGGTGGTTTTTATAGAAAAATTAAAAAAAAATCTGTAAAAAGACCATCTTACTATGGAGGCAGACTCCTTAACGGGAAATTGGCGGAGCTTCTTCTCTGCAACTTCTACGCTGAGTGTGTTCATCAAAAATAAAAAAGTTGTCGTCGTCGAGTGAGGGAGTGTTTGAGTTTTACGTACCACCAACAGCTTATGTCAAACGGAGACGAGACCTCGGTTTAAAGACTCCTCTGAAAGCCTGGAGAAGCCCGGGATCGATCCTGCGACCCCTGGTTTACAAGGCGAGTAGCGTAACCACTACATCACTGAGGCTCTATTGTCGTCATCGAAAAACGAGGCAAAAGGATAAAAAAAAATGATTTTTAAAGTACACAGTCTATGCTTTTTGATATCGCATGACACAATTACACTTACAATTCCGCTTTGAATGACGTTTACTGGATTTTACAACGTTAAACGCTATTTGTGTTATTCTTTCTCAAAACCTGGATATTTGGGCGCCGCCTCATTGATGCGGTACTATAGTCTGGCAACAAATTAAGTTTGGAGCAGAAATAAGACAACTACATGTGTGTTACAGAATTTCATCAGAAACTACTGAAGGATATCATTATTTCTCACGACTGTTATCGCACTGAAAATAAATAAATAGAAAAGAAATAAAGTGTATACATCTGTAAACGCTAGTTTTCTCATGTTCCACTCCTCGCCCTCCATTATAAATGAATCAAGTAACGTCTTGTGCATATGTACAATGTATACTTGTATTCGTTGCTATTTGTCCTGTTTAGCGACACTACAACTGGTGTTAATGGAATGTGTGACAGCCGTAGAAAGTCACCCGTCCTTCCTCATAGTGTAGTTTATATTTTCTTATCATTTGAGATCATTGATTCCATTGTGGAGTTTTGAAAATATTTGCGTCTCACTGTTGTGACCTTATTGGCCTGGCCCAGAAAAACTTGTACAATCCACTTCAGTGTATCCCTTGCTTCCAAAGAATAACCCGTTATACGACATATAAAACGTCTTTACAGCTGGTGTTTAGGGAATATGTGGCGGCCGTATACATCTCCCTACCCTTCATCACAGTTTAGCATATATTCTTGTCCGTTTGGATCATTGATTCCATTGTGGAGTTTTGGAAATAGTTGAGGGTAATTGTTGCGGCCTTGTGGTCCGAAACTAGCTAACAGCCGTAAACCCATACAGTTCCGTGGCGTATTCCTAGCTACCAAATGGTGTCCCTTGACAGAACACATTTGACGTCACTACACTTGGTGGAAATGTGTGGGGCTGTTATACGTCTTTTTACCCTTTGTCATATAATGTAGTTTATATTTCTTTTCCTTTGGGATCATTGATTCCATTGTAGAGTCTTGAAAACATTTGAGGGTCACTGATGAGGCCATGTTGGCCAAAATTAGCTAGTCTGGTAGTCAGGCCAAAAATAACCTGTACACTCTATAATTGTCAGTTCTACGATGTATCCTTGCAGAACTGAAACGTATGGAGTGTAGAAGTATTTTTGGTCGAGACAAGCCAGTTCCGGCCAATTAGGTCTCGTCGGTGACCCCCAAATATTTTCAAAACTCCATAGCAGAACCACTGATCCCAAAAGACAAGAAAATACAAAACTACACCCTTTATAGAACATATTTGAAGAAATATACTGAGCCTTAAATAGCCTCTAGATTACTCATACGCGATGGCTTCAGCTAGATTTGGATAACGGTCATCAATTGTCTCATAGCTCTTATTTTAGGTTTTGCCGTTTAATGAGCCATGTAATAATATAATAAATACATGGTTAGAGTCTTTAATAATAAAATATAATCGGTGAGCCTTAGGCAATTTTATAGATTTTATGATGTTTACTGAGAGAAAAGACTGTGACTGAAGATGTTCTAGAAGCTCTTTGGAGTTTTTTTATGATTCACACGACTGGCATATGCAGTGTTACACTATTTCTGAATGCCATCTTTAACTGCAGTAAGGATTCGTGTTAGGATCTGTGAAAGACGGCTTGTTTGAGCAGTTAGCTGAACCCGAAATATATCTCTGCTTGTACGGATTCTTTTTTTTTTTTTTTTTTTTTTTTGTTATTCAACTTTTATTTCTGAAATATCATATTACAAAATAACACAACAATTCAAATAACAGTAAGATTCTACAAAACATACGAGTTAGTATTCATTCCCAAACACATCACGAAAACACGCCTATTCAAGGATTTTGAAAGTTTTGTCCCCAAAAAATGAAAAATCCCTCATAAAAATTTCCGGTATTCCCTATATTCCTGCACCAGACACAGGTGATGGGTACTCGTTAGCACATCCTTTGTGAGATGGCCAAAAAGAGCACCCAAAATCCATGCCTCGAGCAACAATAAGAACCATATTTTATCCCAGTTAACCCCAGTTTTACCAAATAATAGTGGAGTTTGAAGGGGTCAAGACTATATAGGCATTTTTTCGTGCTGAAAAACGTTTCATTGTTGTTATGTCATAGATTTGTATAGAGTATTATTACGTTATATGATAGAACAGAAAAAGGAAGCGAATAAAAATTATAATAATAATAATAACAATAATAATAATAATAATAATAATAAAAGATAATAGTAATAAAGACATACAATAAATACAATTAGGTACTACTATATAAATAAGAAAGTCAAAATAGTAAAAAAAAAAAAAAAAAAAAAAATTGAAAGAAAGCAGAGAACCAGATAATGTAATAAAGAGTACATAAAATTTAATAAATATATGCTTAAAAAAGAAAGAAAAAAAAAAAAAAAAAAAAGACAAGAGAAGGACTCTGCTTTATTCTGTTTTGAAAGAGTGTTTCAATCTTAAACGTTCAAAAGATTAACGAGATTCTCCCATTTTTGTGAGAACTGGGTCATTTTATCCTTTAAGAAATATATCTCTTTTTCTATTTTTAATCTATATTTAAGAAATGATCTAAAATATGTAATAGACGGAATTTGTTTTTGATATTTATTTTTAAAAATGAAATATTTTGCATTTAAAATAATGAAATTTTGCACTTGATTTTCATCTTTATTTATTTGCTCAGTAATACCAAAACAAACCTTTTTTAACGTGAATGGGAGGTCGATATTACAATATTTCTAAAAGTTTGAGAGTTCTCTCCAGAAGTGCTGAGAGTTGGTTGGCGCCAGTTGGTTAGATTAGTAGTATCTTTGTTTGATTTCGGAATAAGTGTTATAATGCTTTGTTTCTGTAGTTCTATAAGTTGACCGTTTTCATACGAAAAATTTATTGAGTTAATGTAAAATTTTTGATATTATTCCAAAATATCTTATAAAATTCTACCGTTAAGCCATCAGAACCGGGACTCTTTTGATTTTTCATGTCCTTAAGCGCTTTTGTGCATTCTTCTTCTGATAGTAGACCTTCACACTGATTACTTTCAATCTCACTAAGTTTAGTTATGTGGTCAGAAAAAAAGTTGTATATTGAATTTTGCGTATTTCGTTTTGCATATAAATTTCTGTAGAAATTTTCTGTTTCCTTTAGAATTTCTTTTTGACCCGTAATAATTTTATCGTTTTTGTTAAGCTGTGAGATGAGTTTTGTTTCCGAGCGTTTCTTTTCTAAATTAGCAAAGTACGAACTATTTTTTTCACCTTTTTCTATTATATTTGCTTTTGATCTTAATATAAAACCGTTTATGTTTGTATCTGTTATATGTTCCAATTCTTGTTGTTTCTGTTTTAAGTTCTCGTTAATTGTTTCTGTTTCGCTTGCATTATCTGTTTCTCCAAGGTCTTTTTTGAGTATATCAATGTCGCCCTTGAGTTTGATTTCGGCTTCACTTAAATCTTTCTTTTTCTTTGTAGTATATTTAATTGTTTCGTTTCTGATGGTTCCCTTAATTAATTCCCACAGTGTATTAGGGTTTGCATCCTTGTTAATTTCTGCTATTTCTTTCACTTTATTTTTAATCATATCTTGATAATTGGTTTCTATGAGTATACTATTATTTAACTTAAAGTAACCTGGACCCCTTTCACCCTTTGTTATGTCAATTTGAAGTGATACTATACTATGATCAGATTTATAACTTATTTTATGTTCGCAAGAAACTACAACATTCAAGAGGTTATTTGAAATCAGGAAATAATCCAGTCTGCTAAAGATAGGAGGCTTATTGGACGAATGCCATGTATATTGTCTCAGCTCTGGATGTTTTTCTCGCCAGATATCTATTAATTCGAACTGTTCAATTAGTGATATAAGTTTTTGTCTACAAAGTTTATGTGTGTTTTGCCTACCATTTTTCTTATCCATTTTAATGTCCAATACTGTGTTAAAATCGCCACCAATAATAAAAGTTTTCTCATAATTGTCAAATAAATATCGTTCTAGTTTTGTAAAGTAAGAGTTACCATCATTGTTAGGTCCTACAGATTGATAAGTGTTATATCCCTTTCGTTTATGCTAAGTTCAAGCGCTTGTATTCTTCAACTTATGATTTCAGTGTATTTCAAAACCTTATATGATATGTTCGGGTTTATTAGAATACCAATTCCTTCGCTATTCGTGCTTGTTCCGCTAAAAAATGCGTCATGTCCCCATTGTTGTTTCCAAAAGTCATGAATACCATCCCCGGAATGCGTTTCTTGTAAAAAAATTATAGAGTATTTATTTTGTTTTAACCACGCGAACATTTGCTCTCGTTTTAATTTATTTCCCAGTCCCCTAACATTAAATGAGCATATAGATAAAGTCATCCGTTATCCATGAGTTGACATGAAACACCCTTATAAAGCACAAGGATAGCAGAGATATCGGCATAAGCACATAAAACAAAATACATTCTTAGTAGTATAAGAGGGTGCGAGTGGCTTAAGGGCTATCTCATAGCAGATTATAATACGGAGTGGCTATTGACAAAACTCTTGTCAATAGCCAATATACGTTAAAATGGCTATTGACAAACGTTTGGCAATAGCGATTTCACGTTAAAACGGCTATTGACAAACGCCCGTCAATAGCGATTTCACGTTAAACTGGCCATTGACAAACGTTTGCCAATAGCCATTTTAACGTGAAATCGCCATTGACAAACGTCTGTCAACAGTGACTTTTACGTGAATCGCTATTGGCAAACGGGGCGAATTGCCCACCGCTCATCGGGGCTTGGAGAAAAAGACTGGGAAGCAAGTTGCTTCTACTTACAGCTGAAACCGACCGCATATGACTGCTTGAGAACCACTTGGAAGAAAAAAAGCCTTCCCAGACAAAGTGGCGCAAGTCGGACCGTCCAGTGCATATAAGTTCTACAAAAAGGGTAACCCTTTGGAAGGAAGGACCACTGGACAGAGGCACTACAGATTAGAACTGAAAACTGTAGATTGTTCAACATTCCGAAGTCACACTGTACATGTATTAGCAACCGTCCGCGGCACAGTGGGTGTTTTCAATATGAGCCACGTCATGAGAAAAAATTTCTTTGCAAGTGTTCGAACAATTACATTTCGAAACTGCAGTAAGCCTGAAACTTGAAACCGTTTCCTTTTTAATGCATACGGCCAAACAAATGTATGTCATCCTGCTGTCCTGGCGTCCTACTAACTTTTTAGACATAAAAAAGATCTTCCTAGATATACATATTAGTCTCAAAGCGATTTAGATGATCGCAAAATTCTGTTTGTGTCTGTTGAGGCTTTGCGTTCCCGTCAACACTATCAAGGTCATTTTGGAGCCGTTGCTTCTGATTTTATGGGATATGGGATTTTTACTCGATATTGAGATGGATTGACATCACAGGCCCTACCGCCCAATGCAACTGCTAGGGCTTAACGAACATTCCGACTCGTACCAGTTTTTTTCTGGACATGCTTATATTTCTATGCGGTTTACCAGGACTCTAGTTCGGTCGTTTTCATGCAACACATTACGAAAACACGTCCGTTTAAATACATTGTAAATTTTACCGCCCAAAAATGAAAATTGTCAGATGAAAAATGTGATTTATTTCTTATTTCTGCACAAAACATAGATTTTGGGTAGTCGTTAGGTCCGCCTCGACGGGAGTACCCACAATCTATGTTTTTGAGCAGAAATAAGAAAAAGTCATGATTATCCCTGTAAACGCGACGAGGCAGCCAAATCTATGTCTCCGAGCCCCCAATAGGCTTAGGGTGCTAATAAACTCTGTAAACATAGACAGACGTTTGTCAATAGCGATTTCTCGTAATTTCACAACTGACAAACGTTTGTCAATAGCGAATTTAACGTATTTTGGCTATTGACAAACGTTTGTAAATAGCCATTTTTACGAGAAATCGCTATTGACAAACGTTTGTCAATAGCCATTTTAACGTGAAATCGCTATTGACAAACGTTTGTCACTAGCCTCTTCCATTTTAATATACAGGTATATTTTTCAAGTGAAAATTCTGTGTACGGATTTTTGTGAAGCTTAGGAATCCAGTACAACTTTGGAAGTTCCATATCTTCCTCTGGGAGGGACATTTCGAACGAATGCATCACCGATTGGTGGTTTCTCAGAATTTCATCTTTGGACAAAGAAGAAAGATTAAATATTGGGTTGCCTGTCATACTGCTCAAACCAAGCTCTTCTTTTAAGCAGTTTATATAGTGTGTTTTGCAAACAAACACACTATTGTTAGATGCCTTATCAGCTGGAACAACGACAAACTTCTGATGGATTTCAGCTAACTCAGCAGCAACATCTGGACCATCAAACACCGAATAATGTCGACGAGACATGGTTCTGCTGAGTACTGTTATACGTCTATTTACCAAGGCTATTACTGATTTAACCCATTCAGAGAGGGTGTCAACCTCCGCATCCTCTTTCCTAGCCCAGCACCGTGCATACTCGTCAACAGAATCCAAAATAAATTTGGAATTCTTTTTCCAAGTAAACGATTTTGGTTCCCTGTATTTGGTGCCTTTTGAAAGAATGTCTCGAAGTTTGTCATTTTAACAATATTGAGGTCTCCTGTAATGATGTGCCTTGTTGGATTGTAACAAAAATCTGAGACATTACATGAACATTCGGATGGGTTTTGGGCAATGGTCTCATCTAGACCTTGCAGCGCGGTTTTATAATTGAATATTTTGGGTGCAATCGGAGTAGAATAACTGTAGGAAATAATTGGTAGGCTCTTGTTTTTGAAATAAGCTGGTACGGTTGAAGTCACTGTTTTATTGTTTAGAATATTGCCAATGTTAACGGCGCCAAGACCTTTATTTCTGAATTCAAGCTTTAGAAAGTCACGAGGTGGAGCCTCTTCTGGAGAAACTGTTTGTACTAGCTTGTACAACCGAAACATAGCCACATCCGTAATAATACCAACCAGCCTATATTCAGGAGAGTTTGGTTCGAACGTGTTCACACCCAAAGCTTCTTTCTGCAAAGAGCGAAGTTTAGTAACCGGCAGTTGATACAGTTTGGTACGAATATGATGAAGTCCTAAAGGTTGCTGGAAGTGTGGAAGGAGATTGTCGAATGTCAAATCAGCATGGAAATTCGGACGGTTATAGTGCCGCTGTCCATGACGTCTGCAACGTCGTTGAGAGCTGCCAAAGAGCCTCACCACATTGATCGAGCTGCATCCAGGGCTAGTAAGATTTCCTACAGAGTCTATCTTGTCAGTGCAACCGCAGGGTGCTGCAATGCCTAATTCTCTAACCCAGAACTCCGCACGTTTTCTACGCAGTGGTGTGCTCAAGCTGGGATTATTAGTAGGGTGGCATATTTTTCCAATAGTCTTACCCTGAAGGACAAACTAGAATGATATGGTAGATTGAAATGTTGGTATAACAACTGCAAACGTCCCATATTCAAAGGTGGTACTAAAGCGAACCCCTCAAACTATCGACCAATTTCAATGCTGCCCACGATTTCAAAAATATTTGAAAAACATGTAAACTACCATTTAATGGGTTATCTAAATAAATATAAAATGATACATGAAAGCCATTCAGGCTTCAGATAGTTCTAACACAGTTGCCAAACTGCACTTGTTAAACTTATTGACCACTGGATGGAATGTATCGACAACGGCGGCATCGTAGGAGTCCTATTTATTGATTTTCGAAAGGCGATTGGCGTTGTCGACCATAGAAGCTCTCCTTGTATAAACTCAGTTCAAAATCTCTACAGTGCTTCGAGTCTTATTTAAGCTGTCGTCAGCAAGCAATAGTATACGGCCAAAGCCTATTTAATTTCGCACACGTATGCACCGGGTACCACAAGGCTCAATACTTGGACCAACTCCTTTAAAGACCTGCCGTTATTTCTTAATCAGTGCTATTCAGATTTATATGCCGATGATGCAACCTTTTACACCCGCAGTTAAGACAAACAAACAATTGAAAACAGTTTGTAATCCGTATTCAACAAACACTATGCATTGGCGTAAATGTAACAAAATGTATGTGCATGATCAAAAAACGACATGCATGACTCTAGGAACAAGACAACAATCGAATGGCTTCCATCCTTTAGACATAAAATCGAACGATACCAGCATTAAGCATGTTTCCAACCAAAAGCTTTTAGGAGTTCACATTGATGAAAATTTAAATTGGAATAGTCATATAGATCACCTTTGTGCTACTGTCTCTTCTACAATATCACTGTTACGACAGTTGTCAGACTATGTTCCTATCCATGCCCAAAAGGTATTTTATCAAGGATATATCCTTCCTCTTCTTGACTATGGTTCCGTTACATGGGGGACAATATCCGCTACTTATATCGGATAGTTTATAAACTACAGAAACGAGCAGCACGAGTGAGTGAGTGTTCGAGTTTTACGTCCCACCAACAGCTAAGGTCATAAGAGACGGTTAAAAGACTCATCCGAAAGTCTTGAGAAGCCCGGGATCGATCCTGCGATCCCTGGTTTACAAGGCGAGTAGCGTAATCACTACACCACGGAGGCTTCTAACGAGCAGCACGAATTATCCTTAAGACTGACTTCACTACTTTATCAGCGCTAATGTTCCAGGAGCCTTGTTGGACTTCTGTGATGGGTAGAATCAAATACAACAAAGCGGTACTCACATATTAAGCGCTTAATAATTTGGCACCCGAGTACATCACCAGCTTACTAAAACCGATGTCCCAGATGCACTCCTTAAATCTCGGATCAGGATCCAATGGTTCACTCTATATTCCTCGATCGCGCACAGCGCTGTACAGCGGCGCTTTTTCATGTTCGGCTTCTCGATTATGGAATTCTATGCCCCTCGATATAAGAAATTCTGACAACGGTGAGGACTCGACAGCAAGAAACCACTGAAATGCTGGAGCAAAAGAAAACCAACAGTTAGACTCCGATGAGCCCGACCAGAGACAGAGCATCAGGCACCTACCAGCATTATCTCTCTAATTCTCAATAAGCCTTTACGTTGGAGCCGTCATAGAATCTGAGGCCTGACCCACCGGCGTGCAATTAAAGAGGGAAGCAAAGTTGCCAACCGTGATTCGGTTAACTACCATGCATGCAGTCTGTCGTATAATATCCATGTTGTACCCAATCTTTTTTATATCGAAGAATGATTTTACGAAATTGGGTGCTGAAGTCATTGCGGTTATATATTTTTCTGAATTTATATACTAAGTCACCATAAAATTCGGGTTCCGATAGACCTTGTTGCAGAAGAGATTTAAGTCCAATATTGAATTTTGAAATTAAATCAGAATGGCGTCTATAAAATTTTGAAAAGGCTTTGCGTAGTTTATGGTACCGATAACCCTGATTAAGGAGTTTAGCCGTTAATAATTTATTACGAGTGTTGAAGTCAGTTACATGACTACACACTCTAGCAAATCGAATTAATTGCGAAATATAAACGCCATAGGATGGCGCACGAGGAACATCACCATCCAAAAAAGGAAAATTTACAATCTCAAAATCAAAGTCATCGCGTTTATCATAAATTTTGCACGAAACAAATCCATCTACAATAGATAGATGTAAATCCAAAAACGGGGCCTCGGTATCAGAAGAATTTGCTTTATTTAACTGAAGTTCTAGGGGGTAAATCTGACTGATCAAACCATCAAAATACGTATTATCAATATTTAATAAATCATCTAAATATCTAGAAGTAGAGCTAAAAGCTTCAATAATTTCAGATTGGTTATCAATGGAAAGCGACAAAATGAAGTCTCTTTCATAACAATACAAGAACAGATCAGCCACAAGAGGTGCGCAATTAGTACCCATCGGAATACCCACAATTTGTCTAAATAACTTAGTACCGAATCTAATATAAATATTGTCAAGTAGAAAGGTGAGGGCATCACACACTTTCTGACATGACCAAAGTGTATAATTCTTTTTTCTTTCTAAAATAGCTAGTGACCTTGACCTTGGGCTGAGGAACCTGAAAGTCGAACTCGCTAGAGATATAATAATTATCGTAAGTGTGAAGTTATATTAAAATCCATCAATAAATGTAGGTACTAGAGTCATTACACGGTTTTCCCCACAGTGACAGTGACCTTGGGCTCAGGACCATGAATGTCAAGCTGACTCGACATATTAACATAACCAACATCTGTGAGAAGTTTTATTAAAGTCATCAATAAATGTAGGCGCTAGAGTGATGCCAGCCTGTTTGTTTCTTCTAAAAGTAGCCACACCGACCTGAAGGGCCTGAAAAATCGAACTTGCTCGAGATATTATCATACCTAACATTTATGATATTAAATGTAGGCTGTAATGCGATGACAAAGTTTTTCTAAAAATAGTCACAGTGACCTTGGGACGTGAAAGTCAAACTTACTGAAGATATTATCATATCCAACATTTGCATGCATTTACATGCAAATCCATTTAATAAATGTAAGCACTAATGTGATGACATTTACTTTTCTAAGAATTGTCACACTGACCTTGAACTTGAGCCCAGGGTCATGAAAGTCAGACTTACTCAAGATATTATCATATCCAACATTTGTATGAAGTTAGTGTAATTCCACCAATAAATGTAGGCCCTAGAGCGTTGAAAAAGTTATCTAAAATTATCACAGTGACCTTGACCTTCTGCTCAGGACCAAGGAAGTCGAACTTGCTCAAGATATCATCATAAGCAATATTCATGTGAAGTTAGGTGCTAGAGAAATGACAAAGTTTTTCTGAAAATAGTCACAAGTGACCTTGACTCTGGACCCAGGGCTTCGTTGTGCGGGCGGTAATAACTGTGAATGTGTATTAAAAACATCGTCCACCGGGATTTGAACTCACAACCCCCTGATCCGTAGTTCAGCACTATATCCATTAACCGAAAGGTAAACCTGAAAAATCTAAGTTCTGAAAATGACAATTTTTACCAAAACTTTGGTCCTTGGTGCCATTAATGGTTTGAAAGAAATACCTCCAATGAAGCATCGATCCTAATATGAAAGCAATCCACTGAAGAATAAAGATGACATATCGCTTTGAAAAAAAAAAAAAGGTTAACCAAAAGGTAAACCTCGGACGACGCCCGCCCGACGCCCGCCCGCCAACCGGACATCGCTGTTTTACAGGACGGATTAAAAAAATAAACGTCAAAAAATCCACGTTCAGAAATGGAAGGCATGCAAGAAAAAGAATCCTACATGAGTTTGAGGGTTGGATAGAAAAATCCGTCCTCGAGATCACTGTCCGGCAAGCCTCGTGATGCCGGCAGTGACCCTCGGGGCGGACTTTCCATCCACCCCTCACATCCATGTAAAATTCTTATAATATTCCACCCAATAAGTTTGGTCCGTTTTCATTTATAGGGCTGCAATGTTTGTTTTTGTTTGTGGCAAAGTTTAGAAAAAAAAGAATGATCTTTAAGCAAACATTGTAGACCCACATCAGACGCCAAGTTCTGTGGCGTCTGAGCTGGGTCTGCGCTGTTTGCCAATGTACCAGAAAAGGGTAGCTAGGCATATATGTGCTAAGAAAAAGATCAACTCTAGCTGTGATTTGTTGGGTAATAAATCAAAGTTTGGAGGTCAGTTGTAACGAGCGCGTGATCTGTCTACTTACAACTGAACGACAAACGGTGATTTATTTTCTATTTGCCCATCTTGAAAAGATGGACTGAACACTTTTATAGTGTTCCCAATCGATCATCCTCTATCAATGATGATTCTATCAACAGAATACCTCAGGTTGAATGTAATCTGCTGCTTGACAAATTCACAACCGTTACTGCAACAGCGAAAGAAATAAAACCTCCAGCTTCTGGCAAGGACCCAGGCTCAGATGAAATACCTGCTGAGATCTACAAAGCAGGAAGTACTCCAGTTGCAAAGAAGCTGCCAGAGCTATTTCACATTATGTGGAGAAAAGAAGCCATCCATCAAGAATTCAAGGATGCGTCCCCAAATTCATACGGAAAGGGAACCCTCAGATCTGTGACAATCATCGTGGCATGTCTTTATTGTCAAATGCTGGGAAAGTCCTTGCAAGAGTTCTACTTAACTGACTAAATGAACGCCTTGAACCGTCAGAGCTACTACCAGAAAGCCAGTGTGGGTTTAGGAAAGACAGAGGATCAACTGACATGATCTTCACAATAATGCAGCTACAAGAGAAATGCCAGGAACAGAACAGCAAGAGAAATGGGCCGATACATGACCTTTGTTGACCTTACCAAAGCATTTGACACAGTCAGTCCCAAAACTGAAAGTTGACCCAAAACTGAAAGTTTACAGAGCTGTGGTACTGCCTACACTTTTGTATGCATGTGAAACATGGACAGTTTACCAACGGCCCGCCAAAAGACTGAATCAATTCCATACAGGCTGTCGTAGAAACGATTAAGTGGCAAGACAGGGTTCCAGACACGGAAGTCATTAACAGGACTCGGATGCAAAGTACATGTATACATACTCTTCTGAAATTTGCACAGTTAAGATGGACAGGCCATGTTACCAGAATGCCTGAGGAACGTTTGCCAAAGAAAAATCTCTATGGAGAGTTGAAATTGGCAAACGCTCCCAAGGCGGTCAGAAGAAGCGCTACAAGGACACCCTCAAAGCCTCCCTCAGGGACTCCAACTTTCCAACAGAGTCTTGGGAACAAATTGCATAGGACAGAGCAAAGTGGCGAAGTCTCGACAGATGGGGGTGCCAGTGAATACGAGGCAAAAATAATCAGTGAAGCTGAGCAGAAACGCGCACAGCGCAAAGCCAGAACTAAGATACCACCAACATGGTCTGCATATATGCTGTTTCATTTCTTCGTCAGTTTCAGAAAACAGAAACTACATGTGAATGCTGTTCAACTAGGTATTCTTTTGTTCCAAGCTGGGATAAGCAAAGGCATGAAAGGGTACATGTAGAACTGTGACTCAGTTTAAGAAATGATAGGGACATGATCCTTGCAGAGTCTGCTCTGCGTGGAAGCATCATGTAGCCTTGTAAATTCTTATGTAAAGGCATACTTGGCAAAATATTGTTGAAGCCCGGGCTTCCGGGCTTCCGCCTGGCTACGCGCCTGACGGACCTCGGTTTAAAGACTCTTCCGAAAGTCAGGAGAAGCCCGGGATCGATCCTGCGACCCCTGGTTTACAAGGCGAGTAGCGTAACCACAGCACCACGGAGGCTTCTAAAAAGATATTTGAGTACTGGTAAACTACTGAAGAAGGTTTAAACCTTCCCAGGTACGTCACTTAAACACTTGCGGTTTCTTTGGGCGGCAGGGCTTAATTTGTCATTTCATCTAACTGTCGGGTAATGGTCCCACAAAATGGAAGCGACATCTTCAAAATGGCCGCCCAACAGTTCTTTTTAGATAAAAGTTTGTCTTCCAAAATATATTTACATAGACCTGCTATAATTGTACAAGCGGATGCAAGACTTTCGGATGAGTCTTTAAACCGAGGTCCCGTCTCCGTATGACCTTAGCTGTTGGTGGGACGTAAAACTAAAACTCACTCACTCACAAGCGGATGCAGTCGATAGCCCCGATAGTTGAGTGGTAGAGCGTCCGCTTTAGGATTGGGAGGTCGCCGGTTCCATTCCCGGCCGCGCCATACCAAACGCAAGAAAGACACTTTTCTTTACCATTTTACCTCTATGTATGACAGTAACCTTGGAGGTACCAACCTGCGTCTTTCGCACGACATATTGTCTCATGCTGGTTAACATTTATGCTAAGCAATTTAAACAGGAATAACGAAGTTATTGACTAGACACGAACACGTGGCCTTTTTAGGCCTTTGATTTCTAAGTATGATCTTGACCTTGGAGGTACTTAGTACTAACCTGCGTCTTGTGCGCGACACATCGTTTCATAATGGTTGACATTTCTGCAAAGAAATTTTTAAAACCCATCCAGAAATAAAAAATGTTATTGACTGAACACGAAAAAAATAAACAACAAAAAAAAAAAAAAAAAACACACACACACAAAAAAGCACACACACACAAACAAAAAAACAAAAACAAACAACAACAAAAAACGTTTTTAACCTCTGATCGTAATGTATTATTAGAACCGTGACCTTGGATGTACCGTCATGGGTCTTGTGTGCGACAAATTGTCTCATGATGGTTAACATTTCTGCTAAGTAATTTCCAAATCCATCCAGGAATGAAAAAGGTACTGATGGGACACAAGAAAAAGACACTTTTCCTTTACCTTTTTCCCTTCAAGTATGACCTTGACCTTTGAGGTACCAATCTGGGTCTTGCGCACGACATATGATCTCATGATGGTTAACATTTCTGCAAAGAAATTTCGAAACCCATACAAGAATAACAAAGGTATTGACCGGACACAAAAAAGACACTTTTCTTTACCTTTGACTTCTTAGTATGACCTTGACCTTGAAGGTGCCAACCTGGGTCTTGCGCACGACAAATCGTCTCATGACGGTCCCCATTTCTGCCAAATAGTTCAGGAATAACAAAGGTATTGACCGGGTACAAGAAAAAGACACTTTTCCTTACATTTGACCTCTTAGTATGATCTTGGCCTTAGAGGTACCGCCCTGGGTCTTGCGCACGACACATCGATTTTTGATGGTTAACATTTCTACCAAATAATTTCTAAATTCATCCAAGAATAACATTCATTCAGGAATAACACAGTTAATGACCAGACACGAAAGAAAGACCCTCTTTGCCTTTGACCTCTAAGTATGACCTTGACCTTTTGCGTACCGACCTGAATTTAGCGCGCGACACATCGACATGATCTAATACATATTCATATAAAGTTGCAATCGTTACAGAGTTATAGTGTGTACAAAAATGTTATAATAAAAATATTCAAAGGGGCAAAACTCAGAAACTAAGAAAGGTGGAAAAATCATTCTTGTGCGCGACAGATCGTCTTGACCTAATACATATTCCTATAAAGTTGCATGACGATATCCTTAATGAAGCGTACAAGAATGTTTACGGTCACCGGATGGACGGGCGGACGGTCGGCCGGACGGATGAATAAAAGCGGAATTAGTCTTAATGATAGCGGACTTTCACTGTACTAGTCAATGCGAAGTGATTAGGGGAATATAACCTTAAACGGAAGTGCAGGACGGGCTTAATGGCTACGGGGAAGAATAATGGCCACAATATAACATCATTAGTACTGATGTAAATTGCATGTAAACAATAATTTTATGCCGCTTTATTTGTCAATCAACCTGTATATTGACGTGTGCTTTCCTTTATATGCAACAAGTTTTACATTATATGTACATCTAACAAGTGTTGGGGTTCTAAGCAGAAACCTAACACAAAGTGTGTAGATTAGTAAAAAAAAAAAAAAAAACAAAAACAACAACAACAAAAGAAAAACCCAAAACATTTATGGTCATTTTTCAATAGGACCATTACATTTCCACACAGTACAACCGGCTGCGTCGAAGACAGATTACTGTCTCTAAGACAGATCGCGGAAAACGTTTCATAGAAAGGGTAGGTGAAGTTTTTTTTTGTTTGTATAAATCGAGAAGGCAATCTGTTGACTTTTGCTGCTATTGGAGAAAAAACTAAATGCCTGGAGATACCGCAGTAAAGTTCTGACTATATTTCAAAGCCAGATAAGGATTTTCCAGTTCGTTGAAAAATATTTTCATCGAAAATTTTATGAATTTTTGTTTTCGGCGTCAAGTGTACGTCTACGCAACAAAATATGTTACATTCACTTACTCATGCTAAAACTACGATTATTCAGCAGCGTTTCTGCCAGATTGGACCGTATAACTCGGTTAAATAAACAAACTACGCCCCACTAAAGACACCAGGTGTGCATAAAAATGCTGTCTCTAACTACAGATTGTTTTTTACACGACTGTCCACAAACACAGATCAGAGATTTCGAATTCAACCTTGATGACAGACCAGAATTCCGGTTACAATTTCAATAAAGACGAATTCTTGATGACTTAACACCGGCAACTTCGGTGGAAGCTATTTCATGCCAGCTCCAGGGCATTACTTGTACTAATGCTGCAACTGAGTAACATAGGCACTGCTCTATAATCATTTATATTTCCTGTCAACACACAAATTGTGCAATCAGTAGAAGCCTCCGTGGTGTAGTGGTTATGCTACTTGCCTTGTAAACCAGGATTCGAGGGAACGATCCCGGGCTTCTCCAGTCTTTCGGATGTGTCTTTAAACCGAGGTCCCGTCTCCTTAGGTGACCTTTGCTGTTAGTGGGACGTAGAACTCTCTCTCTCTTTCTCTCTCACTCTCTTGTGCAATCAGTAAACATATGAGGCGTTTTTTGTTTAATTTTCTTCTGGCTGTACCTTTTCTTTCCTAGATGTCATACGACTCAGCGATTTCTGTGTTGTAATTGCACGACCCGCAGAAAAAGCCACCGACTGAAGTCGGTTGATTTTCTAAGAGTGCCCTAAAATCACCGTGTCATTCTGTCATTCTGTCAGTCCGTCATTCTGTCAGTCGGTCAGTCTGTCTGTCCGTCCGTAACCCGTTTGTGAAAATTGGTGATAGTGACTTAACCGATTGGAATATTTAAACACTTTTTGGCATACTGATAGATATCAATGAGATCTAACCAATGAACTTGCGAAATATTTCATTCCATTTAGTATAGATGAGTTTAGGCTGAATAACTTCCTTGGTTACGCTGCGCATGCGCAGTCTTGTGTGGCAAAAAGTAATCAAACGAGCCCGTGTGTATACAGTAAACTAAGGAAAAATAAGATGTTTGTCATTTCATCAACAACATTCATAGGCTTTTATACTGCAGTTCAGTGGCCCCCGCCCATCGGGGCTTGAAGAAATAGATGGGCTGCATGATGCTTCCACGCAGAGCTGAAACCGACCCGCACACGAGTACGGATAGACCGCTTAGAGGATCTAAGCTTGCCCAGGAAAAGCGGTGCGAGTCGGGCCGTCCATGCTTATAAACCCTATTGCTTTCATTGGGCGGCAGGGCTTGGGGTGTCATTTCATCTCAATGTCGGGTAAAAGTCCCACAAAATTGGAAGCAACGTCTCCAAAATTACCTTTACAGTGTTGACGGGGACGTTAAACCCAAAATCAAACAAACAAACCATGTCCGAATGTCCGAATTCTCCGATTTTATAGGTTATTTTACTATTCCATTATACTCGTACATGCTATTTGTTGTTTGCTGTATGTTTTAAATGAATGCTTGTTTAATTCTCAAACCCTGAGTTAGGGGGTTCTGAATAAATCTTTGACCTGACTTGACTTGCAAGAAAAAAAAGAGCAGTTAAGCAAAAACATTACTGGCAGAGTTTCAGAAGCGATACTTTGAAAAACCTGAACATGAAAGTACCATAGCAAGACTGGATAGCAAGCAGAGATTCGGGACGAATCTCATTAGGCAGGGGGGGGGGGGGGAGGGGGTAAAAGGCCGAAGGTGTGGCTCGGTATCTCAGTCAGTAGAGTGTTTGTACGGTATACGAGAGGCACAGGGTTCGCAGAGCTAAAACTGACCGCACATGAGTACTGGTAAACCACTATAAACCACATCTTTTTTTTTATTTGGCGGCAAGGCTTGAGATGTTATTTAATCTCAATGTGGGTATAGGAAGCAACGCCTCAAAATGACCCAAATAGTGTTAACGGGGACGGTGATTTATTTGTTTGTTTGTTTTGAGATTTAACTTCCCCGTCAACACTGTATGTGTCATTTTGGAGACGTTGCTACCAATTCTGTTGGACTTTTAGCCAATATTGAGATGAAATGACACCTCAAGCCCTGTCACCCAATGAAACCAATAGGGTTTATAAGCATGGGCGGTCCGATTCGCACCGTTATGCCTGGGCTGGCTTAGATCCTCTAATTGGTTTACCAGTACTCGTGTGCGTTGGTTTCAGCTCTACGTGCAAGCATCATGTAGCCCATCTATTTCTTCAAGCCTCGATGGGCGGGGGTCGCGGGGACGGCGAATTTCAATATTCAAACAACCCTGTTTCTTGTTGTAAACGATTGATCTTTATCACCCACATGTTGAAACCGTCAGTGTGGTAATCCTTCGATTTATCTTCACTGTCTCGCCCCGCACATCGGGGCTTGGAGAAATAGATTGGGCTGCATGGTGCTTCCACGCACAGCCGAAACTGACAACACATGAGTACTGGTAAACCGCTTAGAAGGACTAAGATTTTCCAGGCAAAGTGATGTGAGTCAGACCGTCCAATGCATTATAAGCCTTTTGGTTCCATTAGGCGGCAGAGCTTGATATGCCATTTCATCTCAATGTCGGGTAACAGCCCCACAAAACTGGAAGCAACGTCTCCAAAATGACCTAAATAGTGTTTACCGGGACATTAAACTTCTGAATCATCTTCACTGTCGCATCGTTTGTCTTGCGATTAGCGCAAAATTACGCGACCATTGTCAGCTAATTATTCGATTATTGTTTTGGGTTTAATAACGGCACGTCAACCCCTGTGGGTAATTTTGTCTTGTCTCCCAGAGAAAGGGAGAAGAAATATAGAAGAGATCGTAGGTTAAAGTAAAGGATAGAGGAGAAGAGGAAAATGAATGGAAGTGTAGAAACAGAAGGAATAAGAGCACTCCCCTCTACCCTTACCTGCTGCAAGGATAGCAGGTCTTACCCAATTGTCAGCCAATATCAGTTGGACGCCACAGTGACGCAATATACGTCACCTTTACCTTACGCTCTATTTAAAATTGTCAAATTAAAAAAAGAAATAATGACTGCTATCGGATCAGTCTGAACAACGGTTATTTTTTTGCCACACAAAACTGCGCATGCGCAAAAATACGGAATCGTGGGATAGCCTTTCCTTAGCGACCAGTGGCGTCCTAAACTCATCTATAGCCTCGCCGAGGCGAAAAATATGAAATTTTTCAAGCTGCTTCTCCTCGGAAACCGTTGAGGTCCGATTTCATATGGAGCCTCTATGGGATGGGGGAAACCAAAATTTGCTCATGGGGTCCAGGTCACATTTCCAAAATGGCCGCCAAGCCATATATGGTCTGTCTGTCTGTCCGTCCGTCCGTCCGTAACCCGTTTGTGAAAATTGGTGATAGTGACTTAACCGCTAGGAATATTTAAACAATTTTTGGCATTCTGATAGATATCAATGAGATCTAACCAATGAAGTTGAGAAATATTACATTCCATTTAGTATAGCCTCGCCGAGGCGAAAAATGTAAAAATTTTCGAACTGCTTCTCTAATCGGAAACCGTTAGGCCGATTGAAGTCAAATTTCATATGAAGCCTCTATGGGATGGGGGAAACCAAAATTTGCTCATGGGGTCCAGGTCACATGACCAAAATGGCCGCCAAGCCATATTTGGTAAAAACCCTTCAAAAATAGTCTTCTCCAGAACCACGGGGCAGATTTCCACGAAACTTGATAAATAGCATCTGGGACGTAGGCCCATCATAAATTGCTAAAATGGTGACCCTGGGTTGACCTTGACCTTCTTTGTGCCTAGGTCAAACTTTGACACATATGCTTTTGTATTGGAAAAGTGAGAATGCATTTTATCCTGCAAACGATTCAGAATACAGTACTAAAGTATAAGATATATTTTTGCTCCTTACGATAAGGCGCATTTATAGGGGGAACCGTTTTAGGTCCAGGTCACATGACCAAAATGGCCGCCATACCCATATATGGTAACACTCATAAAGCTAAAAGCATCCGGCGGGTCGTGCACTTCAGCTGAAGCACTGGTTAGTTAGGAATTCGATATTGAAAGTAAACAGCTGAAGTGCGTGCGAATACCTGGTTGTGACATTTTATAACCATCAAACGCCATGTATTTTTATTGCACGAACAAGGTTGCACAATACAATAATGAACCTTAAATAGGTCGTTATGCAAATGGTGCAGAGGCGACCATGTACAACAAGATGGTACGTGCGTCTGTATTAACCAATTCAGTACCAGAAACCCCTAAAGAGGTACCTTTGCAAACAGTGCAGGCCCAGATCAGACACTTCAGAATGCGGTAGTACGGCGTCTGATCAGAACCTACACTGTAAAAAGCTGAACCATTTTCTGAGTCAATTATAAGAAAACACACCCCGACACCCCTAAATATCGAAATGGACTCCTGCTATATATAAGGTGGAAGATTCCATTTGGTACAAAAAGGGTTAACTTTAATTCACTCGGCGCCACTTGTAGGTTATATTGTATGTTTATAGGCGTTTTCTTTTTATGTCCACACTTTCGGCCGAGTCTTTAAACCGAATGACTTAAGCTGTTGGTGGCACACACGCACACACGCATGTACGTACGCCCGCACGCGCAAGTGCCCCTGCCCACCGGGGCTCGAAGAAATAAATGGGCTGCATAATGCTTCCACGCAGAGCTGAAACCGACCGCACACGAGTACTGGTAAAGTAGAAGTAAAACAAAGATCAGGAATTGATACAATTAACTTACTCCACCCATAAAAGACACCAAAGGGAAAGAAATACAAACATTAAGCGACCAGACCATAATGGAAACCCAAACAAAGGAAGGCCATAAGGACAGTTACTTTCCCACAAAATGGCCTTATGGCCATCCAAAATTAAAAGACACAAGTGATACACACAGTAAGCAACAAACAACAACATAAATAAGTCGCCACAGAAGAGCCGCTTTGGAACGGTCAGTGGAAGATTTCCACCGGGGGGCTTAAATCGATTTACGTGGCCACAATCCTCGCCCTTACTTCCGTCGCGATTTAGACAAATAATTTGTTCAGTCCGCATGAAGGCCTCCTAACTCATCAGTGCAACATCTCTGTGAACACAAAAATCAAAGAACCACAGAGGTGAGACAACGGTGAGGACTCGACAGCAAGAAACCACTGAAATGCTGGAGCAAAAGAAAACCAACAGTTAGACTCCGATGAGCCCGACCAGAGTCAGAGCATCAGGCACCAACCAACATTATCTCTCTAATTTTCAATAAGCCTTTACGTTGGAGCCCTCATAGAATCTGAGGCCTGACCCACCGGCGTGCAATTAAAGAGGGAAGCAAAGTTGCCAACCGTGATTGGGTTAACTACCATGCATGCAGTCTGTCGTATAATATCCATGTTGTACCCAATCTTTTTATATCGAAGAATGATTTTACGAAATTGGGTGCTGAAGTCATTGCGGTTATATATTTTTCTGAATTTATATACTAAGTCACCATAAAATTCGGGTTTCGATAGACCTTGTTGCAGAAGAGATTTAAGTCCAATATTGAATTTTGAAATTAAATCAGAATGGCGTCTATAAAATTTTGAAAAGGCTTTGCGTAGTTTATGGTACCGATAACCCTGATTAAGGAGTTTAGCCGTTAATAATTTATTACGAGTGTTGAAGTCAGTTACATGACTACACACTCTAGCAAATCGAATAAATTGCGAAATATAAACGCCATAGGATGGCGCACGAGGAACACCACCATCCAAAAAAGGAAAATTTACAATCTCAAAATCAAAGTCATCGCGTTAATCATAAATTTTGCAAGAAACAAATCCATCTACAATAGATAGATGTAAATCCAAAAACGGGGCCTCGGTATCAGGAGAATTTGCTTTATTTAACTGAAGTTCTAGGGGGTAAATCTGACTGATCAAACCATCAAAATAGGTATTATCAATATTTAATAAATCACGTTAAGTCCGTGTAATGAACACCCGTCTACAACTTGCTTATATAGAGAAAACCTTTGTTTACAGGAGGACACATTATTTTTCTTATTTCTGTCTAAAGACATAGGTTTTGGGTTCTCGTCATACCTTTTCAATACAACAGTCCTCACGAGCACCCTCAACATATGTTTGGAGTATAGAAAACTTTGAGAAAACAATTTTATTTAAACCGCTTTGAGGATCTAAGCCTGCACAGGCAAAGCGGTGCAAATCGGACCGTCCATGCTCATAAACCCAATGGGTTTCATTGGGCGACAGGACTTGAGATGTCATTTCATCTCAATGTCGGGTAAAAATCCCACAAGACTGGAAGCAACGTCTCCAAAATGACCTATACAGTATTGACGGGGACTTTAAACCTCAAATGAAACAAACAAAAACCTATTACTATCATCATGTTTAAAAGGTTTTCCATTCAAACACGGACCAACTTGTAGAGTTTACTTTTTCATTTTAGTGAAGCGTAAAACAAAAGTCCTAATGCCAAATATAGAGGAAAGTAGTACATAATTTGATTCAGCCACACTAACATGGAGCACTGCACATAACAAGTGCTAAACTAAACTGCAAAGCTGCACAAACAGATCACATTATGTGATATAGTGCTTTCTTTCATACCTCCAAAACGGTATATTCTGGTGAAAAATTGTGATATTTTTCTTTTCTATACTCCAAACATATGTTGAGGGTGCTCGTGAGGACTGTTGTATTGAAAAGGTATGACGAGAACCCAAAACCTATGTCTTTAAACAGAAATAAGAAAAATAATGTGTCCCCCTTTTAAACAAAGGTTTTCTCTATATAAGCAAGTTGTAGAGGGGTGTTCATTACACGTACTTAACGTGATGAGAACCACAGCCTCAGTGTTACTCAGATTAGGGCTTTTGTCTTGTACGGGAATATAACCTACAAGCTGCGCCGAGTTAAAGTTAACCTTTTTGTACCAAATGGAATATTCTACCTTATATATGGCAGGAGTCCATTTCGTTATTTAGGGGTATCAGGCTGTGTTTTCTTCAGAATTTATTCAGAAAATGGTTCAGCTTTTTACAAACAGTGTAGGCCCTGATCAGACGCCGCATTACCGCATTCTGAAGTGTCTGATCTGGGCCTGCACTGTTTGCAAAGGTACCTCTTTAGGGGTTTCTGGTACTGTATTGGTTAACACAGACGCACGTACCATCTTGTTGTACATGGTCGCCTCTGCACCGTTTGCATTCTGAAGTGTCTGATCTGGGCCTGCACTGTTTGCAAAGGTACCTCTTTAGGGGTTTCTGGTACTGAATTGGTTAATACAGGCGCACGTACCACCTTGTTGTTCATGGTCGCCTCTGCACCCTTTGTATAACGACCTGTTTAATGTTCATTATTGCATTGTGCAATTGTTCGTGCAATAAAAATACATGGCGTTTGATGTAAAAAAAAATGGCACAACCAGATATTCGCACGAACGTCAGCTGTTTACTTTCAATATCGAATTCCTAACTAATTACAACACAGAGTGTCGCCCCCGCCCATAGGGGCTTGAAGAAATATATGGGCTGCATGATGCTTCCACGCAGAGCTGAATCCGGCCCGCGCACTAGTACCGATAAACCGTTTAGAGGATCTAACCGCGGTGCGATGCGGACCGTCCATGCTTATTAACCCTATTGGTTTCATTGGACGACAGGGCGTGAGATGTCATTTCATCGCAATGTCGTGTAAAAGGCCCACAAAACGGGAGCAACGTCTCCAAAATTACCTTTACAGTGTTGACGGGGACGTTACAAACAAAACAAATTACAACACAGAAATCGCTGAGCCGTGTGACATCTAGGAAAGAAAAAGTACAGGCAGAAGAAAATTAAACAAATAACGCCTCAGATGTTTACTGATTGCGCAAGAGAGAGAGAGAGAGAGAGAGAGAGAGAGAGAGAGAGAGTTGTACGTCTCACTAACAGCTAAGGTCACCTAAGGAGACGGGACCTCGGCTTAAAGACACATCCGAAAGTCTTGAGAAGCCCGGGATCGATCCCGCGAATCCTGGTTTACAAGGCAAGTAGCATAACCACTGCACCACGGAAGCTTCTACTGTACTGATTGCACAATTTGTGTGTTTACAGGAAATATGAATGATAATAGAGCAGCCTCTATGTTACTCAATTACAGCATTATTACAAGTAATGCCTTGGAGCTAGCATGAAATAGTTTCCACCGAAGTTGCCGGTGTTAAGTCATCCATAATTCGTCTTTATTGAAGATGTAACCGAAATTCTGATCTGTCATCAATGTTAGCCTTCGAAATCTCTGATCTGTGTTTGTGGACAGTCGTATAAAAAACAATCTGTAGTTAGAGACAGCATTTTTTTGGACACCTGGTCTCTTTAGGGGAGCGTAGTTTGTTTATTTAACCGAGTTATATGGTCCAATTTGGCAGAAATGCTGCTGAATAATCTTTGTTTTAGCATGAGTTAGTGAATGTAACATATTTTGTTGCGTAGACGTATGTTGCATCCCTAAACGTCCGACATCCCTAAGTGTCCGACAAAATTTTAATTTCTCGCAAAAATGTTGGAAACGGTGGGGAATGTTCAATTATGACATTTTAAGGGAAAATTTCGAAAAAAATTTTTTTGGAAATATTCGAAATTTAACTTCAATTTTTTTCTTGTCGGACATTTCGGGGTGCCCCATGCATCCCTAAGTGTCCGCCATCCCTAAATGTCCGACAACATGAAAATTGACTAAGAAAGCATTTTTATTGTTAATAATCAATCAATGATAAATAAAAAGACAAATTTAACGTTAAACCTATGTTAAAAATGTTCACCTTTGGAAATAAGCATTGCAATATATGGATCCGAATATACCGTCATCCTTAGATGTCCGCCAGCATGACAAGATCTTATTTTCTCGGGAAGATGTCCGAAACGGTGGAGAATGATCAATTGTGACATTTTAAGTGAAAACTTCGCTTTTTTTCTCGAAAATATTCGAAATTTAACTTCATTTTTTTTTCTTGTCGGACACTTAGGGATGACCCATTTATCCCTAAGTGTCCGCCATCCCTAAATGTCCGACAACATGCAAATTGACTAAGAAAGCATTTTTATTGTTAATAATCAATCAATGATAAATAAAAAGACAAATTCAACGTTAAACCTATGTTAAAAATGTTCACCTTTGGAAATAAGCATTGCAATATATGGATCCGAATATACCGGTATCCTTAGATGTCCGCCAGCATGACACAATCTTAGTTTCTCGGGAAAATGTCCGAAACGGTGGAGAATGATCAATTGTGACATTTTAAGTGAAAACTTCGCTTTTTTTTCTCGAAAATATTCGAAATTTAACTTCATTTTCTTTCTTGTCGGACACTTAGGGATGACCCATGTATCCCTAAGTGTCCGCCATCCCTAAATGTCCGACAACATGAAAATTGACTAAGAAAGCATTTTTATTGTTAATAATCAATCAATGATAAATAAAAAGACAAATTCAACGTTAAACCTATGTTAAAAATGTTCACCTTTGGAAATAAGCATTGCAATATATGGATCCGAATATGTCTCTAGATGTCCACCAGCATGACAAGTAACTTGGAAAATAGTTCTTACCGCTAATAATGAATAATGATTTATAAAGAAAAAGGTGAAGTAATTAAACCTATGCTAAAAAAGAATACCTTCGGACATATGCATCTTGATTTATATACACCTAAGTGGCCGTTAACATGAAAAACGGCTGATAAAGTAATTTTATCATTAATAATCAAATATTATTAATTTGAAAAGTCAAATTAAAACGTGAAACCTATAATTTATAACTGGAGTTCCATGTGGCATACATAGAGAATCTAACGAGTGCTCATGTATTACTGAATTTATCAAACGAGTTTAGGAACAAGTAAAACATGCGAGGCTTTGCCGAGCATTTTATGCCTTTCCCCGCAACGAGCCTAATAAATTCAACAATAAACGATCACGAATGCAAGATTAAATTTATTTTCGGTTTTGGATTTTACGGCCCTTTCAAGATTATTTCACTCATATCGAGCCGATCGTTAATCAGAGGAGGGCGAAAAACCGGAGTACCCGGGAAACACCTCCTGACCTTCCGTCACTCGTGACCCGAACGAGGCTCGAACCTAGGGCGGTGAGAGACCTAATGACTAAGAGTCAGCTCTCTTATCCACTCGGCCACGGAGGCCCGTCTCAAGAGTCTATATATCATATGACTTATAAAACGTACTTTATTCAAAATCTGTATGCAAAAATGTCAATATTTCCGCAGTAAGTAAACGCGACGTCGTTAAGGACGTTGTACGTGTATCGTTATGGGCGTATCTAACTAATTTGCATATTTAATCCATTAGTGGATTACGGAATTTATTGCATGACGTTATTACACTCTCAGACGCGACGCCATATGATAAATTTGTTTTCTTACCTCTTCACAAAAAAGAAGCTCGTGGATATCCGTTATAGCCGTATCCCTGACGCGGGTTCTAACGGATACCCACAATCCATGCTTTGGGTTATAATCTTTTTTTTTTTTCGATTTTTAGGGGTGGGGGATCTTACGCATATGATTGAATAGGCGTGATGTCAAACTTGACTCAGTACCTTGGTTGGGCAAAAACAGGTTTAAAGTCGTATGCCCGTATTCATCAGCATTAAAATTATGATACACATATATTTTATATAGTCGCGTAAACTATTTGAACGACAAAAAAGGTTGAGATCATAAAACGCCCAAAAAATGAATCCGCTAGCATGAGTCCGCTATCAGTTTATGGGTCAAATGCAGCGGTAGTTCAGATTCAGAATAACTTCGTATTGTGTAAAATGTGTTATGGAAAATCGAAATTCTGCTTAGGTCTTATAGAAGACAATTTATCTGATTGGCTGTAAATTGAAAGCTACTGTGACATCACGGTGTTTGGTATGAGTGATTGACAGCTCTTATCTGTGTGAAGCTACCTTGTTTCCTCACTTCTGTAACACCAGACACACTCCCTAAATGATTTCAGTAGGCCAACTGAACAATTTTGTCATGATTAATTTCTTCCTTTTCTTTTTTCAAATTCCAAAGTAACAAAATACAAACATACTAAAAAAGTTTGAAAATATAGCATGTTTAGTTTTAATATAATTAATAAATTAATTAGACTTTAAATCTGACGAAAAATTATCAAATGACAGTATGTGAAGCCCCTCTATCTGCTTCTTATCAAAATAAATAAATAAATAAATAAATTTTAAATTAATTTTAAATGAAAAAAAAAAAAAAAAACAACAACAACGGATAAATCAGCAAAATGGTTGAATGACAGAAAATGGGATATATTCTGATAAAATTAAATAAAAAAAACTCCATTTTTCCTTCTTCTTCTTGTAACGAAAACATGCCTATACAATTTTATTGGAACCTTTACCCCCCCCCCCCCCCCCCCCCCCAAACAAAAACTAAAAAAAAATGTTGAGTCAGTGATACTTATAATTTTATGCTCCAAACACAGATTGTGGTAATTCAATGCCGTTCTAACGAGTACCCACAATCTATGTTTTCTAATATACTAAACTTGATATTTTTCTATTTAAATGTTAATTAAATAAATAATAATAAAACATGTTTCATAACATAATTCATCTAAAATTTTGGAAAGCCTCTGTTTGAAAATTATATGGACAGCAGCTGTTTATTACAATCTATTATATTCCATTCAATGAGTGTCACGCGCAAGACCCACAGCGTACCTCAAAGGTCAAGGTCATACTTAGAGATAAAAGGTCAAAAAAGCGTCTTTTTTATTGTGTCCAGTCTATAATTTTCTTATAAATGGATGGATTTAAATATTACTTAGCAGAAAAATTAACCATAATGTGACAGTGTGTCACGCGCAAGATCCATGTCCGTACCTCAAAGGTCAAGGTCATACTTAGAGGTGAGAGGTAAAAAAAACCCGTCTTTTTTATCGTGGCCGATCAATATATTTCTTATTCCTGGATTGATTTTAGAATAACTTGACAGTAATGTTAATCATCATGAGAGGATGTGTTGAATAATGGATACGAGACTTAGGTGGGGTATGTATTTGATTTGAGGTTTAACCTTTAGCCTGCTGTTGGCGACAAGCCCCTTCTTTGCAAACAGTATAGATCCAGATCAGATGGCTTCTGAAGAAGCCATCTGATCAGGGTCTACACTGTTTGACATTCAGTTTATGAATATGTAGAAATAAATTGCATCAAGTAATCTGATTGGTTCAAAGTCAGAAATGGGTGTGGCTTAATTGAATATTCAGCAGGTTAACGGTTAACGTCCTCGTCAACACGGTATTGGTCATTTTTGGAAACGTTACTTGCGATTTTGTAGGGCTTCCCACCGAAGATGAAATGAAATGACTTCTCAAGCCCTGTAGTCCAATTATACCAATAGGGTAAATCAGCATAGACGGTACGACTCGAGCCGCTTTGCCTTTGCAGGCGGAAACCCTCCAAGCGGTTTAGTTTGACGCTTATGACCCACATATAGGGTTGCCGCGTCGTTAAAGGCATTTATTCTGTAACGGTAGAACACACCGTGTGTCCATAATTGTTTTATTGCCCCCTGTGATATACTGACTATAGCAGATCAAAGGCGGCCCTTAATAGGGTGATAAGTAGCTCTTGTTGAATCCCTGACTGAGACACTTAAGGGGAAAATCAATAATGTACACCAGTCAACAGTAAGTAATTTATTGATTTTCCCCAGGCGGCCCCTTACCTGTTGAAGACAGAAGTCTTCTCTTCAGTGAGCACTGAGGGCTACATAATATTATGTAATGAAATGATAGTCCTCAATAATCAAGAATAAATGCCTTAAACACAAACTCATCAGGTTTACCTGTACTAGTGCGCGGTCAGTTTCAGCATGAAAGGCATGCATACAAATAGATGAAGAACAGCATGAAAGGCATATACAGTTCAGCGTGCATACAAATAGGTGAAGAATAGCACGCAAGTGAACATTGTCTTTCACAATATAAGTTTTCATGCTACCTACAAATAACATACACCCTTAATTTTGTGCGATCTACATGTAGGATCACAGACCAGTTTTGTTGTAAAATTTTAACTTTACTCCAACGTTGATATAACACTGCAAAAGTTGGTGTCTGCAAAACAAGAGTGTTTGTCCGATTGTCTTTGAGTGCAGGATGGGAAATGGGTCGGACTATTTTATATAATCATTAAAATCTTCCATCTTATGCAAACAGTATACACCCTGATAAGACTACGCGTTCTTCGGCGTCTGATCTGGGTCTACACTGTCTGCCAAGCCAACAGTTGTTTACTTATGACTCTCTTCGGACATCAGGGTAGTGACAATTGGGTCGATTGTCCATTAGTACGAAAAGCGTAATTGCTTTTAAAAGTCAACGTGAGTATCACAGAGTAACTGTTTTTATAGAAAATAGCCGGTGATGTCAGAGTGTTTCGTAAGGACTTAAAGGGTTATCATGGAATGACAGGATGAGCAAACAGTGTAGACCCAGATCAGACGATGCTGAACGTGGCGTCTTATCAAGATATTACACTATTTGGTTGAAACAGAAATGTTAAATTTACACCAGACCTGAAACAAACGGTAAAGCGCATTGACGCCATCTGCGAGAATTTTTTTTTGCTGTTTATTCGGGTCCAGGTGACACATTTCAGTCTGAATTTCATGTATATTAAGGTATATCATTCAGTCGATGGGGGGTAAGATGATGTCTATTAGCAAATAAGCTACTGATATTACACACAACAAACCAATACGAGGATCTTACATAGGAATTGCGAGATGTCTCTCATCCATGACAACGTATAATTTAAACTTTGTCAGTTGTGTCTCTTGAACGTGGAAGATGCAGTAAACCCTAAAAAAGGGTCTGTTCTGAGTCTTCGCTGGTCGCTCAAACCTTCTTGTAGACTTTTTCATGCGCGGGCTCATATAATAAAATGGTAACGTTATTTCGTCTATTGCATATGAGCCAGCGCATGACGAAACCTAATAGGAAGTCTTAAACGACCAGCGAATATTCAGATCAGCATGCGCATCCCATTGCCACCCCCTATTGTAATAGAGGATGATTGCACAGGTTGATTTGGTCGCACCGGTCTAATTGTAGAGTTTGTCATGCGCCGGCTCTTATATCGTATGTGTTATGATTGTTAACGATAAAAAGATTTTTTTTCTTTGGTTTTGGGTTTTCGGCCCATTCAAGATTATTTCACTCATATCGAGCCGATCGTTAATCAGAGATTGGTGAAAACCGGAGTACCTGGAGAAAAACCACATGGTTTTCCGTTGCAGAACTTGGCATCTCACAAATGTTTCTCATTTTGTTTTAATGTTGTCAGACATTTTGGGTTGGCAGACATTTTGGGTGACCATATTAATTGGGACCCGCTATTAAGATGCTTATTTTCCATCACATAAAACACGCCTAAAATTTTTACCCTTAAACCCCACATTTAAAAAAGTAAAAGTGGGGTTCGCTGGGTTATACATTATTTTCTTAACTCCTGCTCTACGACATAGATCGTTGGTACTAGTTAGTACAGTCTCGGCGAGGCGTTTCGAACAAGTGCCCGCGACATCTGTTTAGAGCAGAAATAAAAACAAATCCTTTTTCTTTTCAACAGAAATTTTTCATTTTTTTTTTTTTTTTTGTTGTTTCAGGTAAATTTTTTAATATGTTTAAGTAGGCGTTTGTGTAATTTAAGGTAAAGTTTTTTGCACAGGTATAACATATTTTTGTCTTTATCCCTCGACCGAAAAGGTTCGGGGGATAAAGCGATCAGCCTGGCGTCCGTCCGTATACGCAATCTTGTGATGGCCATAACTTAAATACCCTTTGAGATATATTGGTGATACTTGGCATACTTCTACACAAGGTTGAGACGGCGTGTCATGCGTAAGAATGGTTTTTGAGTTATCTTCCCTTTCAATAAAATAGAATGACTATCTTGTGATCGCCATAACTCCTATACCCTGCAAGGTATATTTATGATAGTTGGCATAATTGTAGACAAGGTTGAGATGGCGTGTCATGCGCAAGAACCACAACTCTTGGTACCATGGTTTTAGAGTTATATCCCCTTCCAATAAAATACTATGACTATCTCGTGATCACCATAACTCCAAAACCCTTCAAGATCTATTGACAATACTTGGCATAATTGTTCACATGGTTGAGAATGTGTGTAATGCGCTTTCTATTTGTGATTAAAATTTCTGAAGGCAATATTGCCTTTTGGTCGGGGGATTTGCCAACCACTCTGATGTCTATTTTTTTTATAATCATAATTGATAATTAGCGAGAAAAAAAAAGAAGAAGAAGAAAAAAAAGATCTTAGTTACTTGTCATGCTGGCGGACTTCTAGAGATTGCGGAAATACTCGAATCCATATATTCTAATGCTTATTTCGGAAGGTGAAAATTTTTAACATGGATTTAACGTCTTTTTATTTAATATTATTTGAAAAATTAATAAACAAAAAGACATGCGTTCTCGTCCAATTTTTACGTTGTTGGACATTTAGGGATGGCGGACACTTAGGGATGACCATATTGGGATCCCTTATCAAGATGCTTATTTCCGAAGGTATTCTTTTTTAGCATAGGTTTAATTACTTCACCTTTTTCTTTATAAATCATTATTCATTATTAGCGGTAAGAACTATTTTCCAAGTTACTTGTCATGCTGGTGGACATCTAGAGATTGCGGACATATTCGGATCCATATATTGCAATGCTTATTTCCAAAGGTGAACATTTTTAACATAGGTTTAACGTTGAATTTGTCTTTTTATTTATCATTGATTGATTATTAACAATAAAAATGCTTTCTTAGTCAATTTTCATGTTGTCGGACATTTAGGGATGGCGGACACTTAGGGATGCATGGGTCATCCCTAAGTGTCCGACAAGAAAAAAAAATGAAGTTAAATTTCGAATATTTTCGAGAAAAAAAGCGGAAGTTTTCTCTTAAAATGTCACAATTGATCATTCCCCACCGTTTCGGACATCTTCCCGAGAAACTAAGATTTTGTCATGCTGGCGGACATCTAAGGATGCCGGTATATTCGGATCCATATATTGCAATGCTTATTTCCAAAGGTGAACATTTTTTACATAGGTTTAACGTTAAATTTGTCTTTTTATTTATCATTGATTGATTATTAACAATAAAAATGCTTTCTTAGTCAATTTTCATGTTGTCGGACATTTAGGGATGGCGGACACTTAGGGATGCATAGGGCACCCCGAAATGTCCGACAAGAAAAAATTGAAGTTAAATTTCGAATATTTCCAAAAAATGTTTTTTCGAAATTTTCACTTAAAATGTCATAATTGAACATTCCCCACCTTTTCCAACAATTTTGCAAGAAATTAAAATTTTGTCGGACACTTAGGGATGTCGGACGTTTAGGGATGCAACAGACGTACACTTGACGCCGAATACAAAAATTCATTAAATTTTCGATGAAAATATTTTTCAACGAACTGGAAAATAAAAATAAAAAATGAGTTCCTTTAAGAGCAATGAAAACATTCATAAGAAAGAAAATGGGTCATACTACGTAGTTTCGGCTAATAAAGCCTGATCAGTGACCCTATAATGATCCGGCAAAGAAAGCCAGAGGAAACATACTGCATTTTTGCGAATTTCGAATAGGCAGTCGATTCAAAGACTGATATAAATCAAAATGGGGTCCAAATAATTAAAAGCCTGTCTAGAATATGAGTCTAAACCAATAATTTATTTCTGATTTCTCAGAATATTCTCGCTGATCTCAAAGGACCAAAAGTAAAATATAAACTGCACTATGGTTGATGTACGGGGAGACGTTTTACGGCCGCCACACGGCACAACACCAGCTGCAGTGAAGGCAAATAAAAATCAAAGCCTTATCTGGCTTTGAAATATAGTCAGAATTTTGCTGCGGTATCTCCAGGCATTTAGTTTCTTCTCCAATAGCAGCAAAAGTCAACAGATTGCCTTCTCGGTTTATACAAACAAAAAAACTTCACCTACCCTTTCTATGAAACGTTTTCCGCGATCTGTCTTAGAGACAGTAATCTGTCTTCGACGCAGCCGGTTGTACGGTGTGATTTCGGGAGTCAGCTTTGCAATACGTGTTATAATGAATGAGGTTAAAAGGAAGTTTATGTGTATACAAGCGGCTTAGTTCTCGACAAAATTCGGCCCCCGCCCATCGGGGCTTGAAGAAATATATGGGCTGCATGATGCTTCCACGCAGAGCTGAAACCTACCCGCACACGAGTACTGGTAAACCGCTTAGGGGATTTTAGCATGCCCAGGCAAAGCTGTGCGAGTCGGCCCGTCCATGCTTATAAACCCTATTGGTTTAATTGGGCGGCAGGGCTTGAGATGTCATTTCATCTCAATATCGGGTAAAAGTCGCACAAAATTGGAAGCAACGTCTCCATAATGACCTTTACAGTGTTGACCGAGACGTTAAACCTCAAATCAAACAAACAAAAATCTTCAACAAACTTGCGACTCTGTTTTCATTGGAATATCAACAATTTTCGGATTAACGAGTATCAAAATTGAACTATGATAAGCGAATTTAGACTCGCATTGGCTTGATTACTTTAATGTCCCGGATGCGTATGAAGAATCACAGCGAAGACTATGATCATATTTCGTTAATCGCGAATCAAATAGTTTTCTCAGGTTTAGCTTTTCCTTTTTTAAAGTAAATCACTGTGAAAGTCCAGTGTCCTGATGCCTACTCAAGACGCATCAAAATCGATATCTCAGAGGCAAGTTTACACAACAAAAAACTATTTCGATTAGAGACCGAGTATATCATTTTATTTCCTTTTTAACTCTTATCTTGCTGAATATTCATTTAAGCCACACCCATTTCCGTCTATCAACCAATCAATTTATTACTACAAATTCATAAACTGTATGCAAAACAGTGTAAAGAAGCCATCTGATCTGGATCTACACTGTTTTCAAAGATAGGGGTTGTCGTGAATAGCAAGATAAGGGTTAATGCACCGTTTTTTTCGATTTACGTCGCGCACTGCATGGCCTAATTAAAGTAACAAGGGACCTGTCCCAGGTAATACGCACAGAGGGCCAACGTCTGGCCGACAGCGATACGACGTTGCTGACGGCTTGACCTTGGTGCGCCATTCTTTGTCGGCTGGGTGCCAGCGCTACGGAGTGTTGAAAGCAGCTACTCGATTTTCGGCAAAAGTCGTGTTTGGCAGTACTTCATTTACGTTTTCAGTGAAAGTGTTTTAAATCATTTCGCTGTTGGTAACAGAAGTTAGAAAACACTTTTCAAAGTTTTTGTTTGTTTTGTATTGAGGTTTTATGTCCCTGCCAACACTATTAAGATCATTTTGGAGAAGTAGCTTCCGATCTTGAGGGACTTTTACCCGACACTGAGATGAAAAGTCACATCAAATTAGAAGTGAAGGCAGTGATCATTAACCCACAGCTCCCGCCAGAGACACCAAAGGGAAAGAAACACAAACACGAAATAACTAGACCCTAATGGAAACATCAATTACGGAAAGCCAAAAGACAGTCACTTTCCCACAAAATGGCCAAATGGCTATCCAAAGCAAAAAAGATATAAGCGATACACACACACTCAATGGCAAACCATATCAAAAATAAACTGCAACAGAAGAACCGCCTTGTGAATTTCACTGGTGGGCTTAAATCGATTTTACGTGGCCGCAATCCTCGCCCTTGATTCCGTCGCGATTCAGACAGATAATTTGTTCAGTCCGCCTGAAGGCTTTCTATCTCATCAGCGCAACATCTCCGAGAACAAAAAAATCAAGCAACCACAGAGATGAAACAACGGTGAAGACTCGACAGCAACAAACCACTCCAATGTTGGAGCAAATAAAACCAATAGTTAGGCTCCAATGGTCCCAACCAGAGACAGAGCATCAGGCACATGCGCCAACCAACATTACAGTAGAATAGAAATGAAGGCAATGATCAGGAATCGATGCAATTAACCCATACCACCCATCAGAGACACAAAAGGGAAAGAAACACAAACATGAAACAACAGACCCTAATGGCAACATCAACAGCGCAAAGCCAAAAGGTCTATTACTTTCCTACAAAATGGCCAATTGGCTATTCAAAACAAAAATAAATGCAATCCCTGAGGATTGGAAAAAATAAAAGCATTAAATGCATGTACGGGGATTTACAGCCCACACACGGCACAAACAAAACAGCCCTGATATGCAAAATAGAAGTGAAGTCAATGATCTGGAATCGATACAATTAACCCACATCACCCATCAGAGACACCAAAGTGAAAGAAACAAAAACATTAAATAACTAGTCCCTAATGTGAAAGCCAAAATGACAGTTACTCAATGTTGAAGGGACGGACCGACTTGTACCTCTATTCCTGGGCAGGCTTGGACCTTCTAAGCAGTTTACCAGCACACAAAAGTTTGGTCTGGATCAGTCCAACGCAGAAGCACCATGCAGCCAGTTTTGATTTTCATTTTGTAACCGATGTTCCTGTAAATACACAATAATTGTCAAATTTATATTTAGCTATTTATTTGCAATAAAATGACAGAAAACATCACACAAAAATAACAGCATATTCCAAACGTTGCAAGATTTGTCCACACTGAAATGAAAATAATACAAAACATAAATGATACGTTATTAACTGGGGAGTCCAGCCGGTGGTGATCAGGAGGTCTTGGATTCAACATCTGCTAGGTCTGCAACTTTCTTTTGTAGGGATTGTTCTGGAATGTGTTCTTCGGCCAATCCCTTTCACTGATTTAAGAAAAGCAGTCGTCAGCTTCTGATTACTCGTATATAGCTTATGTTTAAAGTATTGTTAGATCGGCTTGATATAACCTGAATGACGTTGGCTGGGTCGCTAAACAAACAAACAAACAAACAAATAAACAAACAAACACAACGGATGCAAAGAAAACTAAGCTTATGATGAGACACTCCTGCTTTCTATCAATAAATGTACTTGATGTAATATATTTGTTCAGTTCCCAAACTACATGACAAACAGTGTAGATCCTGATCAGCCATCTGATCCGGATCTACACTGTTTGCAAAGATAGGGATAGTCGTGCACAGCAGGTTGTGGGTTAATCTGTTGATGTGTAGGTTCTTGGTTTCAAAGCTTTATGGTATTTAAAAATTATTGTAGCTACTTAAAGGGAATGGGAACACCTGGCAGATTTTTCCGCCATTTTTCAAAGGGGGACAACTTTCGGGACTTCTTGATCGCTTTCCTACTAGCCCTATCCCACTGAAAACGGGATCCACTCTTAAAGTAAAGAATTTGCTCCTCAGGAACAAATTCTTTCCAAAGGGGTTTATTTGCTCTTCCTTTAAGAGTCGACCCCTACTGACATGGAAGACAAAAATAAGTGTACAGGAGTTGCCTCCCCTGAAGGTGTTCCCTTTCCCCTTAAATCTGCGATATCGCTCGGTATCTTCATCTAGCTTTGTCGGTAGATTGCGATATTTACTTACGCACCCCACCCCCAAACATCGAAGAAGTTGGAGTAGCATATTGCTTCTTGGAGGTCCGTCGTACGTCCATACGTCCGCGTGTCCTTTTGTCCGTTTCGATTTTTTAGGCATACCATAACTTATGAACCTTTGAAATTTCATATATGAATTCGCCATCATTACGATAACACATCCGTGTGACATATTGCATGCTTTCATATTGCCAAACGGTTATTTTTATGAAGAAATATATGATATTTTTCTTATTTAGACACAAGATAGGTTATGGGTGCTCGTTAGAACCGCGTCATTGAGGCGTTCTAACTTGTACCCACAACCAATGTCTTGGAGCAGAAATAAGGAAAATAATGTATAACCCCTTTAACCCCAGTTTTCTCTATATATAGTGGGGTTTACGGGGATGCTCATTTTCACGGACTTTGTTGACGTACCAGATGTAAAAAATTAATTGATGCGTCACGTGAACAAGTCCGTGAAGTTAACAACCCACCAAACCCCACTTTATATTTAGAAAACTGTGGTTTACGAGGGTATACATTATTTTGCTTATTTCTGCTCAAAGACATGTTTTTATGTGGTTTTACATAAACATATATAGGGAAAATCTTTAAAATTTTTCTTCTTTGAAACCACAAGGCCTAGGTCTTTGATATTTGGTGTGAAATTTCATCTGGTGGACCTCTATCAAGATTGTTCAAATTATAGCCCTGGGGCCAAAAATGCCCCCGCCCAAAGACCCTTTGGTTTTACATAGACTTATATAGGGAAATCTTTAAAAATCTTCTTCTCTGAAACTGCGGCCCATGTCTTTGATATTTAGGTATGGCGCTTCATCAAGTGGACCTCTACCAAAATTGTTCAAATTATAGCCCTCGGGCCACAAATGCCCCCGCCCCGGGGCCCTTTGGTTTTACATAGACTTATATAGAGATAATCTTTGAAAAATTTTCTTCTCTGAAACAGCAAGGCCCAGGTCTTGGATATTTGGTGTGAAGCTTCATCTAGTGGACCTCTGTCAAGATTGTTTAAATTATAGCCCTGAGGCCAAAAATACCCCCGCCCCTGGGCCATTTGGTTTTACATAGGCTTTATAGGGAATATCTTTAAAAAAAATCTTCTTCTCTGAAACCGCAAGGCCCAGGTCTTTGATATTTGGTGTGAAGGTTCATCTATTGGAACTTTGCCAAGATTGTTCAAATTATAGCCTTTGTTGATATTTGGTATGAACCTTCACCTTTTTAGACCTCTCTCAACATTATGCACATTATAGCCCTGGTGTCAATAATGGCCCTCCCCGTGGCCCACTTATTACTCTATGGATCCGACGAGCGATCCAGAATCATCATGGCCCTCTTGTTTTTGAAATCTTGTCAGCAAAATGTCTCAGAAACTATTAAAGCTAGAGCCTAGAAACCTGGTGAATGGATTGCCATTGATGAGTATAAATGACTTGATTAACTTTGGAATCAATTCCAAAAATATTTAATGAGTTTTGGCCTTTTGTAAATTTAGGCATTTGTACATTGCATGCTTTTTTATGCATATCCTAACTTTTGAACCGTGCATGCTAGGGTTTTGAAATTTCATATATGAAATTCTCATGGGAAAATAGCTGAAAAGCATTTTTGTTTCGGCAGGATTATGTCCCGTTGCTGAGTTACTGTCTTTTGTCTCTGGTGATTGTATATTGTTATAGTTTATATAATTTTGACCCCCTTTAACCCCACTGATGGGGTTTACGGGGTACACATATTTATTCTTATACCTATTCAATAACATAGATTGTAAGTTAAAATCACAAGGCTGTGGCGGTTCTAAGGAGTACCACGCTCTATGTTTTGAGCAGAAAAAAGGAAAAAAATACAAAATAATTTATCTGAAAAAAAAAAAAAAAAAAAAACAGAAAAAAAACATGATCATGTTTTGGTGGTAAAAGTTAATTTGGCGTAATATGAATAAGCGTGCAAGTGGTCAAACTTATAACAATTATAAGAAAGTACAATATCATATATTCTGGAAATAGTTGTTCAAAGCCTCGTTAGCTTAACGAACTGGTTAGTGTAAAAAATTTTAAGCGTTTTAGTAAGAAGAATATTTAATATTCTGGTATTTTTGCTGCAAACTGTGAGCAGCGCAAAAGCTACTCACATTTTTTTTAAATATTAGTATATTTTCCATGTTAAATGATTAATGTTTTAATAAAGGAAAGGGCTATTGCCAGTTAACCATTTTAATGTAAAACCGCTTTTGCCAGTTGGCGTGCAGAATTTTTCATTCCAGTTATTACTTTTTCAGCATCACGTGAACAAGTCCGTGAAATAAAGACCCCCCTATACCCCACTTTATATAGAGAAAACTGGGGTTTATGGGGGTAAGCATTATTTTCCTTATTTCTGCTCCAAGACATAGGTTGTGGGTACTCGTTAGAACCGCCTCATTGAGGCGGTTCTAACGAGCACCCACAACCTATGTTTTGAGCATTTATAAGAAAAATATCACGGATTTTCATCAGATTAGACGCCATTTTGGAGATGTGAAAAATGCACTATGTCGCACGGACAAGTTATCGTAATGAGTAAGTAAAAGCTCACATGCATTAGCTTGTTCTAGAGTGGTGGGTCTTGTGATACAAATCGTTGCTGTATGTTGTTTGTTTTTCTTTTACCAAGCATTTCCAGATTTTGTTATACGTTATGCATTGTTGACTTAATTAAGAATTTTACTCACCTCATTTTGGGAAGATGTGGGGTAATTTTTCTGATTGTATCTGCCATGCACAACATCAATTTTCTATTTCAATTTTTCTAAGTGCTGTTCCAAACAAAGATCGTGGATACTATTTAGCCTGGAACGCCTTATCATGGCGTTATAAAAAGGCGTATTCAAGCATAAACCACTGGACACACAACGTGAATGCAACGTCAAAGAAACGTCTTTGTAACGACATAACGTTGGATCGATGTTGGAGACGTCATGTGCCCCACTGGGAATAAACTTAACTGCCTTATTGGTGGCACAGACCCGATATATACTCAGTCAAAAAAGTTCCTATACCTAAAATTGCTTCTGTTACTATAGCTACTACAGATAAAAACTACACAACGTTTGTTATGTTTTGATAAGAAGACTAATTTTTCCGTGCAAAAGCACCATTCGTTTTTGTTTTCGTAAACATATCATCTTAGACTATTGCTTTAAACATCCGAGGGGTCACTGTGTCATTTTCGCAGAGAAAATCATTAAAACATGCTATGATTTAACATCACAAAAATTGCCTGTACCGTACATTTCTAAAATTTGATACATGTGACATTTCTTTAGATATCATTTGCGTCTATTCACAAAAGATTTGGAATTTTAGTTGCATCAGCTACGAGAAACAGGCTATCGCATATTGACCTCCAATTCTTAGAAGTTGTGTGCAAATGCTGCTTTCAATGGGAACTCCATAGAAAATCGCAATCGATAGTGCTACATGCTACATGAATTTTCTGTATTTTTTACCATCTTGATGAAAAGCAATGGTGGACAATAAGCGTTTTTTGAAAAAAAAATGGCAAAAATTGATTGACAGGAATAAAAATTACAGCAGTTCGAAAATTGCTATATTTTTAATTGCAAGGGAGATAATTTGAGAATTTCATAAATTAAAACCTCGCTTATAATGCGAGATTATGAGATATTGTAAAAGTAAAATGTTATCAGATGTTCAGAGAATATTGTCTTCCATCCTAGACAAAAAAGAACTTTCTGCGCATGCGCAATGTCCATTTTCTACCAAAATCTTTCCAGGCACATATTGGAAGACAACTCTGGAGCAGAAAGGTATCGACAAATGCAAGTTTGAGCATTCCCTAGCTAAACGTCCGATTTAAATGTCTACAGCCAAATTTAGCTCAATAGATGCAAGATATCTAGTGAGTTTCACCCGAAAGTTGGAATAGTTACTTTTTTGACTAAGTATATGTTGGTGACTTTCATACAAGCATACACGACCTACGTTTAAGAACAGAAATAAGAAAAAAATATATATATAATCCCTGTAATCCCAACTTCTTTACAGAGACATGTAACATACTGATATCCAGTAATTGAAAACCACTACTCGAACTTACTAGTAACAAGTACTTTGCATGGAAATAAATTTGATTGCTCAAGCAGACTAAAGTTGTTGTTAAATATCTAAGTTTATCATGAGGTCACCAACGCATGGTATGATACATTATTTCTCTTATTTCTGCTCAAAAACATAGATTGTGGGTACTCGTTATTTCCTAGAATCTATGTTTGGAGCAGAAATATGAAAAAAATTCGTATAGAAAATTGTTGTTTGAAAGTTTTCTTTTTTTGTGGAAAAATTTTCCACTATATTTGAATAGGCGTGTTTTGTAATGAACATTCCATTGAATCGAATAGATGTGTTTTAATAATGTTATGCTTTTAGCTAGTAGAAAATAATAGAAAAATATAGAGAGTCTTTAATCCATTTGCATACATGTAGAACTAAAACAGACAACAGATCTCTGCAAGCTGCATTTTGGTAGAATATAGTTTATTATATTAGATGGATATATGCCACCTGTCAAAATCATCCGTGCTGCATCATTCATATCATTAGTTTATTTTATTTTCGGTATTTCATTTTATTTCATGCTAAATGGCAAAAAGATTTTGTCTTAAGATATTGTTAGTTTTACGTTAAAATGGCTATTGCCAGTTAACTGTCAATAGCAACTTCGTTGAATAAAATGTTAACTAACGGCCTAACGACATAGTTAGTTTTGTACAACATACCGCTGGTGTTTTTGCTTGAACAATGCGAGATGCATTTGCAAAGCTGCCCACACAGTAGCGATTGCAAAGTTACCCACATATTTGCAGCAAAACAGCAGTATCTTAGCTATGTTAACACTTTCTATGACCGGAAGTCACACAGTTGGTCTCTTGTGAATAGTGCGGGACAAGATTAGACGCCACATAACGCAGCGACTGATCAGGGCCATCATAGATTGCACAAAATGTCAGCCACTTTTACATCAATTTAAAGAATGAACTCAACGTGGAACCTGACAATTTTGAACTACTAGTATTTGAACTAGACCACGATGATAGACTGTAGCAGATTCCATAAAGTACAAAATGAATCAAGTTTTAATGTACGTTGACTATTGACATCGTTATTTTTGATCAATTATTCCCGGATTTTTTAGTCTACAAGTATTATTCACAGATTCGCCTGATTCAACATAAAGTAGAACTTCGACGGCCCGAACTTCGATGGCTCGTCTACCGTGGATGAGTCGAACCCTATCTGTATCTCAAGGGTATTCTTTCAAGTGATATATAGCTCATTACGAAAACAAGCCTATACAAATACATTGTAATTTTTCAGTGCCAACAAAAAAAAAAAACAAAAAAAAAACAAAAAAAAAAACGACACATTTTTGCTAAAACAAGCCCGATATTTGGCTTATTTCTGCTCAAAACATAGATTGTGGGTATCCGTTAGAACCGCCTCGGCGAGTCTCTGCTCAAAGCAGAAAAAAGAAAAATAATGTGTACCCACGTAAACCCCAGTTTTGCAATATAAAAGTGGGGTTTAAGGGGCTCAAAAGGCGTGTTTGCGTGATGTATTATTTTGCAAATGTATGTTGCGTGCATTCATTAGAATCGCGAATCCTAATGAGTACACACAACATACATTTATATTTAGATAATTGAAAAGATGTCTCCAAATTATCTCCATTATCCCTTCTGGAATGGCACGTATACTAACCCCTATTGACTCGATATAACCATTGTTTCGAACACATTTTCATGGTTCCAAAGGGTTCGAGCCATTGAAGTTCGAATGTTATTAGTAAAAATTTCTAGTATAGTACCTTTTTATTTTATTCCTATACAAGCCTAAAACATAGGTTCCACTTGTCCTGCTCCGCCATATCTTATAGGAAGTTGTCTTCCCATGTATCCTGGTTCACCACCTATTATTGTTAATCTAGGCATCCCACCAAAAGCTGCATGGGCACCACCAGCGACGCCACCAGCAGCACCTGACATATATGTCATGTCGTAGAGACTTCTTGGTACAAAGGACGACGTAGAGAAGCCACGGAAAGGACTGTATGTGTAGCCTGGCGAGTAAATACCAGAAAAAGGAGATGAGTATATACCCGGCTGGGCTGTCACACTCAGCAGCACAAACGGCAGGACATACAGGTACTTCATCGTGACAGCTCTGAAAAGAAGATGATGAATATAGTAAGTCATAAAAAAGAATATGCAAACGTTACGATAACACACCCGTGCGACATAGTGCATTTTTTTCACATCTCCAAAATGGCCATTTTTCTGATGAAAATCCGATATATTTTTCTTATAAATACTGCAAACATAAGTTGTGGGTGCTCGTTAGAACCGCCTCATTGGAGCAAAAATAAGAAAAATAATGTATACCCCGTAAACCCCAGTTTTCTCTATATAAAGTGGGGTATAGGGGGTGGGGGGTCTTCATTTCACGGGCTTGTTCACGTGATGATATGCACACATTAAATAATGAACATTTTCGTTTTCAGGGGCTCACAATGTCGTTGGTTAACCTATCTGAAAAACGTTGGTCGTTTAACCCATAAAATGCCAATGAAGACAATTGTGGTCTATTTTATCGTCTGTCGGTTACATATTTGCATTAGAGAGTAACAATTACAGTAAAATTCCTATATTAAGACCACCTTTGGGACTGTTCAAAAGTGGTCTTGAAGACCACTTTTGAACAGTCTCAATGGTGGTCTCTTAAAAGACATTTTCGTGCTTCTAGTCTGTCTACCTACGATTTTTCCACACTTTACACTACACTTCCTCATAATCTTATAAAAGAAAAGCTTAATGATTTAATTGAATGGACTTTTCACAGAGAAGATTCTCTCTATCTTGCATGTAATGTCAGAAATGCATTTTTCACTTCTAAAGAGCATAAGAATTATACACTTTGGTCATGTCAGAAAGTGTGTGATACCCTCACCTTTCTACTTGACAATATTTATATTAGATTCGGTACTAAGTTATTTAGACAAATTGTGGGTATTCCGATGGGTACTAATTGCGCACCTCTTGTGGCTGATCTGTTCTTGTATTGTTATGAAAGAGACTTCATTTTGTCGCTTTCCATTGATAACCAATCTGAAATTATTGAAGCTTTTAGCTCTACTTCTAGATATTTAGATGATTTATTAAATATTGATAATACCTATTTTGATGGTTTGATCAGTCAGATTTACCCCCTAGAACTTCAGTTAAATAAAGCAAATTCTTCTGATACCGAGGCCCCGTTTTTGGATTTACATCTGTCTATTGTAGATGGATTTGTTTCGTGCAAAATTTATGATAAACGCGATGACTTTGATTTTGAGATTGTAAATTTTCCTTTTTTGGATGGTGATGTTCCTCGTGCGCCATCCTATGGCGTTTATATTTCGCAATTAATTCGATTTGCTAGAGTGTGTAGTCATGTAACTGACTTCAACACTCGTAATAAATTATTAACGGCTAAATTGCTTAATCAGGGTTATCGGTACCATAAACTACGCAAAGCCTTTTCAAAATTTTATAGACGCCATTCTGATTTAATTTCAAAATTCAATATTGGACTTAAATCTCTTCTGCAACAAGGTCTATCGGAACCCGAATTTTATGGTGACTTAGCATATAAATTCAGAAAAATATATAACCGCAATGACTTCAGCACCCAATTTCGTAAAATCATTCTTCGATATAAAAAGATTGGGTACAACATGGATATTATACGACAGACTGCATGCATGGTAGTTAACCCAATCACGGTTGGCAACTTTGCTTCCCTCTTTAATTGCACGCCGGTGGGTCAGGCCTCAGATTCTATGACGGCTCCAACGTAAAGGCTTATTGAAAATTAGAGAGATAATGTCGGTTGGTGCCTGATGCTCTGTCTCTGGTCGGGCTCATCGGAGTCTAACTGTTGGTTTTCTTTTGCTCCAGCATTTCAGTGGTTTCTTGCTGTCGAGTCCTCACCGTTGTCTCACCTCTGTGGTTCTTTGATTTTTGTGTTCACGGAGATGTTGCACTGATGAGTTAGGAGGCCTTCATGCGGACTGAACAAATTATTTGTCTAAATCGCGACGGAAGTAAGGGCGAGGATTGTGGCCACGTAAAATCGATTTAAGCCCCCCAGTGGAAATCTTCCACTGACCGTTCCAAGGCGGCTCTTCTGTGGCGATTTGTTTATGTTGTTGTTTGTTGCTTGCTGTGTGTATCACTTGTGTCTTTTGGTTTTGGATGGCCATATGGCCATTTTGTGGGAAAGTAACTGTCCTTATGGCCTTCCTTTGTTTGGGTTTCCATTATGGTCTGGTCGCTTAATGTTTGTATTTCTTTCCCTTTGGTGTCTTTTATGGGTGGAGTAAGTTAATTGTATCAATTCCTGATCTTTGTTTTACTTCTACTTTAAAGGAAGTTTTAGTCTTAATATTTGGTGGTCTTAATAGCGGAATTTTTAATGTATATTTCACAATACGACATCGCCGGCTTGAATATTTTCGAACATGCGAGCTGTTGCATTCAGGGTTCTGTACACGACATTAGTATGCCAACGCACTCCCGGAACCTACCACTGGCATAAATTTGGCTAGAACAGTACTACTAGCTACCAATATGGTTGATCATTTGGTTGTCAATTTCTCCGATAAATTTCGACAAAACGAGCTTACAAAAGTGCTCAAGAAAACTGTCTTTACATACAACACAAGTTTGTGAACCAACGGATGTAAAATTACGATCCTCGTGGGAATGAGGCGTTTGTCATTTGTCTCATTAGATTTGACACGTAACCAGAATCGTATTATCTCTTAAATCTTATTATATCTGAAAACTAGTCATTCAGTTTAGGGTCTTATATGCATCTTATCGCTTATAGACGGTTACCAGAGGTTGATTTTAGCCCGAAGAAAGTATCATTGTGACAATAAATAAATAAATAAATAAATAAATAAATAAATAAATAAATAAAAAAAGCACTGCAAGCACTACAAATGCCATAACACTGTCAAAGATTAATTAACACTGTAAAAAAAAGGAATTCAAAGTGAAGGTGCATTAGTTTTCCCTTAAATAAAGTCGACATGAATACGAGACTGCGATGACTATTTACATTGTTCATAAGGCCATTCACCTTATTTGCATTATCTGCTGGTTCCTGGTCTGAAGGTTATCCGAGTTGGAAAAACAGGTAACCAGACCCCCCCCCCCCCCCCGCTGACCTTGGGTCCGGTTACCTGTTTTTCCAATATTGACAATGTGCAAGCTGGGAGCCAGCAAATGCAAATACGGTGAATAGCTTCAAATGGTAGTATTCAGAATTATAGTTCTTATTTTCTGCAGAACCCCTCATGGTGCTTAACGTTTGTGTAAAGTTAACGGAAACTATCTAATGTGTACAGAGTAGATACAAGTATATCACAATTCGTTCATGTGAACAGGTATTTCTGGGCCAAAATTGGCAGTTTCTTGGGGGCTGTGACCTTGAAAATAAGTCAAGGTCACAAAAAGCAAACCTAATCTTTCGCAGGTTGCAATTATATATTGTGTGTTTGACCACATGTCATCTATTTATTCAAGAGATAGGGTGCAGACAGGGCCAAAATTGACAGTTTTGGTGGGGTGGAGGGTGGGGGCGTATCCTTGGAAATAAGGTCCAGATCACCAAAATCTAATCAAATCTTTGGTCGGTTGCAATGATATATTGTACTAAGTTTGACTGAATTTCATTGATTTGTTCATGAGGTAGGGTGCAGAGCTGGAATATTTGGCCTAAAATTGACATATTTGTGGGGACTGTGCCCTTGAAAATAAGGTCAAGGTGATCAAAACCTACTGAGTGTTTTTCCCTATTGTAGAAATGTAACCATGCAAGTTTAGTTAGAATCCATCGACAGGTTCAGTATAGTGCTTCAAACAGACTACATGATAGAAAATGGCTATGTTCAATGTTTAAGGGGCAATAAGTCCAAAAGTAGGAAAATCAAAGTTATGGCTCATATGTACTGCCTGACGTCTCATAGAGCTCTACATGTCTGTGAAGTTTCTTGAAAATATCTCAAATAGTATCAGAGTTATGGCACGGACACCAAACTATGATACAAATGGCTGTTCAATTTCAAAGGGCAATAACCCCAAAAGCAGAAAATCAGAGTTACGGTTCTAATATTCTGCATGTCGTCTCATGATGTTCTACAAATCTATGAAGTTTCGTGAAAATATCTCAAATAGTATCAGTGTTATGGAGCCGACTAGAAACTATGATAGAGAGTTATGGAGCCGACTAGAAACTATGATAGAGAGTTATGGAGCCGACTAGAAACTATGATAGAGAGTTATGGAGCCGACTAGAAACTATGATAGAGAGTTATGGAGCCGACTAGAAACTATGATAGAGATGGCTAAGTTCAATATTCAAAGGGCAATAACTCCAAACGTAAGAAAATCAGAGATACGGTTCATATGCTCTGCTCGTCGTCTCCTCGTGCTTTACATGTATATATCTGTGAAGTTTCATGAAAATATCTCAAATAGTATCAAAATTACGGAGCGGACACTAAAGTATGAGGCGCTGATGGACGGATTGACGGACGGACGTACGGACACTCTAAATGTCGGAGGGTATAGCATAATATAAAAAAATATTATTTTGTTATAAAACGCTTTGAAAACTAAAAAAAAAAAAAAAAAAAAAATAGCTGTCTATATGTTTGGTCATTTTGCAGTATATTCCCCAGAAGTAACCAATGTAAATACATGTAAGTGCAATCCTTAACCGGCTTAAAAAGTGTTTTACCTTCAGATATTCATTCCCTAAATCCTGATATAATCAAAGAAAGGACGCCACCGACACGGCAACGTTATGGGCAGTATTTAGAAGTATTTCCGGGAAAGTATTTATATGATCATGTTTGTTTGAAGATAAAATCAATCAGTGCAATAATGTATCGGCTCATTTGTCTCAATTTTGAGTGGGTATAAAAATCTTTTAATGTGTCAATAGCTATCATTCTTGGTTATGCTGTTTCGATAAACTTACGAGAAAAGGGTTCACATCACCTGTACCAACAGAACGAGTCTGTGGAGATCAACGTAGTCTGCTAGGCAATTTGCTACTCTCAAACATCAAGCATCATTGATCAAGCTCCACAGAGAGAGAAACAGAATTTGTTCTACTCCTAATGCATTCGCATTCTAGAATGTGTCATGAGGGCCAGTTTATTACATACCGCCTTATTTGTGGTTTGTTTCACGTGTGAGTGATCTAACTGGACATAAAATCGAATATTTAACTACTAAATCAGTCAATAAACTACAACGTTTGTCTTACATGCGCCGGGTCACATCCTAAGGTCAAATGGTAATGTCAAGATGTGACAAAACAATGACCATAAATTTTAACAACGATTCCAAGTGCATTTTGATAGAAAATACATTGTAGACGTATTATTTGTTGACTAAATTTCACTAAACCTACAAACCATGGGGTTTATAGTAATGGGTTCACCCGCCTGTCCGTCCGTAGACACAATCTTGTCTCCGCAACTCCTCCTACAGTTTTCAAGGGATTTTACCGGCATCACAAACTACGTAAAGCCTTTTCAAAATTTTATAGATGTCATTCCGATTTAATTTCAAATTAAATCTCTTCTGCAACAAGGTCTATCGGACCCGAATCTTATGATGACTTAGTAAAATATATACGTGCAATGACTACAGCACCCTTTTTTTAAAAATCATTCTTCGATATAAAAGATTGGATACATAAATGTTATACGACTGGTAGTTAATCCAGTCACGGTTGACAACTTTGCTTCCCTCTTTAATTGTACGGCGGTGGGTCAGGCCTCAGATTATTTTACTTTTCCAGCGTAAAGGCTAACGGAGAATTAGAATTTAATTTTATGTAATGTTGGTTGGTGCCAGATGCTCTGTCTCTGGTTTGTCATTCGGAGTCTAACTACTGGTTATCTTTTGCTCCAGCATTCAGTGGACTATTGCTATGTTTGTTTGATTTTTTGTGCTCTTGTAGATGCTGCACTGATGAGTTAGGAAGCCTCCATGCGGATTGAACAAGTTATTTGTCTAAATCGCTACGGAAGTAAGGGCGAGGATTGGCCGGTGGGCCAGGCCTCAGACTCGTTGACGGTTCCAGCGTAAAGCCTTACTGAGAATTAAAATTTAATTTATGAAATGTTGGCTGGTGCCTGATTCTCTGTCTCTGGTTGGGCCCATCGGAGTCTAATTACACGTATTCCTTTGCTCTAGCATTTCAGTGGATAGTTGTTATCGAGTCTTCACCGTTATTTCATTTCTGTGGTTGATTGATTTTTGTGTTCTCGGAGATGCTGCACTGATGAGTTTGGAAGCCTCCATGCAGACTGAACAAATTATTTGGTTTAAACAGTATTTATTATTCATATTCACATGGTATATGATACCAGATATATGGTACAGGATCTGACGGTAAGCACGATGCTTATGTGAGAATCATCTCCTGTGACAATGTGGAAATGACAATTATATGTGAATGGTTTTATCAAAGTACGAAATACTTTCAGACAGCATTGTATAACCAAAATCATTTGATATTTCTAACATACAAGAGAGAGAGAGAGAGAGAGAGAGAGAGAGAGAGAGAGAGAGAGAGAGAAAGGGCAAGACATGACCGCTAAGAACTTGGTTTGCATTCCAGTGACCCATGAGTTCTGAAATGACATATTTTGCAGATGATGCAGACTAGGACACTGTTATAAAGTGGATCTGCCTGATTTTATAATGTAGTTCAACAAATTATTTGTCTAAATAGCAACGGAAGTAAGGGCGAGGATTTCGACCGCGTATCACCAACATACACCGTCGACTGACATCTGGTACATACATGGTAGTATCCCATATACTACATTCCGGGTGCGGCATGTAATATCTTGAGCCGGACAGAAAGTGAGCTTGTTTGATATGGCCTTCATTGTATAGCATTACGATAACATACCCGTGCGACGTAGTGCATTTTTTTCACATCTCCAAAATGGCTACTTTTCTGATGAAAATCTGTGATATTTTTGTTTTTGTTTACTTTAAGCATAGGTTGTTGGTGCTCCTTAGAACCGCCTCATTGAGGCGGTTCTAACGAGTACCCACAACCTATGTCTATGAGCAGAAATAAGGAAAATAATGTATACCCCACTAAACCCCAGTTTTCTCTATATAAAGTGTGGTGTAAGGGAGTGTTCATTTCACGAACTTGTTAACGTGATGTAAAGACCTAAGTGGCTGATAGGACTGAGCGGCAGCTGCCAGAGAGCATCTGGACCAAGAAATGATCAACTACAAGGTCCATGGGCTGCTATTAAAGACAGTTATATTCCACCAGTGTCATCGTGACGTTCACGTGCTTTATTACGGGAAATGACGTCGCGACGTCGCTGGCGTCGTTATGGAATTGTATGTAAACAAGTAATGGTGCTGTGACTGTCAAAATGTAGTTAAGTTTATTTTTTTTCTTGGAAAAGGCCTCTGGCCGAAATAATGAGATAAAGTTCTTACAACAAAAGTATTAAATTTACTCCCTGTGGAATAGTTTCTTAAGATTTATAGTAAATGGGGTCGTCAATCCGTTCGTCCGTCCGTAGACACAATATTGTCTCCGCACAATTCTCAAGGGAGTTTGATGAAACTTTCCAGTTATTGTTGTTTCCCGACGTTAGTCGAATGGACTATGGTAAAGGATTTGTCCGTCAGTCCGTCCGTAGACACAATCTTTTCTCCGCAATCCCTCTTACAGTCTCCAAGGTATTTTTCATGAAGCTTCCCAGTATTGTTCTCATGATTTGAAGATGAAATTGAACCCATTCACCTTAAATAATCACCATTTACAGTTTTTGAGATCACTTTTGTTTCCGTGAATTGTTCTTTTCCAAAATTTAGGAAAATAGAAAAAATAGTCAGTTGAAAGGATTGTAAAACCTCGTATCTTTCGAATGGAAGTCTTCCGATTGGTCTTTTAACAGTGCCTCTGTAACAGTTTTGAGTTCATCGTCATTATCACCATCATCATCGTCATCATCATCCTCATCATCGTCATCATCATCATCATTATCATCATCATCATCACATCATCATGAACTTTGATTCTCAATTTTCTTACATCGCAACAAGTACTTGGGGCCAGTTTTGGTGTGTAGGGTGGGTGCTTTGATTGTTTCATCACGAAAACACGCCTATATAATTTTGACCTCCTTGTACCCAACCTCTATATTGTAAAACTAGGGTTTACAGGAGTAAACCTTATTTTTCTTATTTCTGTTCTAAAATATAGATTGTGGGTACACATTAGAACCACCTCGATGAGCAGAATTAAGAAAAAGATCACAATTTTTCATCTAAAAGTTTTAGTGTTTTTTTTTTCAGTGGTAAAGTATACAATGTATTTTTATGGGCGTATTTTCGTTATGTAAAATTGCATTTGCGAACTGAGGGTAGGCTGGGAAATTAGTCCAGGACTGATACCTAAAAGGTTTCGCTGTAACCCTTGAATTCCAGTAGTTTAAGCAGTGTAGACTCTGTTCAGACGCTACAGTGCTTTGACGTCACAGCGCTGTTACAAATAATCGGTACCTGGATCATTTGTACATAGTCAATCGGACAAGAGCAGGCGAAAGGCTTCTTCAGTTAATAGCTTTGGGTCGATTAATAATCAGTCATAAACAAACCCATCGACCAAAAACTTTTGTTTCTATCACTGGTTTATGGTCATCTCTCAGAAGAGACAGCTATTCCAAGCCACCGAAGGAAGTGACAGAGTGTATAATTACGAAAACACGCCTATTAAAAGATACGGCGATTTTTTTTCCACCTAAAAATGTCAACTTTCAGATAAAAATTCTGATATTTTTCAAATTTTTGCTCAAAACAGTTCGTGGAAATTCGTTGGAACTGCCTCGCCTTGGCGGTTCTAACGTAACGAGTACCCACAATCTTTTTTTAGCACATAAAGAAAAATAAAGATTACTCCCTTTAAACCCGAGTTTGATCATATAAAAGTGGGGTTTAAGGGGGTCAAAATATATGGGCGTGTTTTCGTGATGGACATGATGGGACATCAACATATAAAATGATTATGTTAATTGCAGACCGGTTATTATTTAGGGTTTTGGGCGTCTTTTTGTATCCCGTGCAATAAACTGGTCCTCATGGCCATTTGGTAGCCTTAGCGACAACGCATCTATTTATACATTCTTCAATATCACAATATTCATTTTTTTAAAGACAATTTTTGATATTTTTTATTAATCCCTCAAACAAAGGGTTCGGTGCTCAATAGAATCGTCTTATTTAAGAGCTGTGGAGCGCTGTGGAGCGCTGTGGTGCAGTGGTAAAGCATTTGAGATCGAGAGGTAGCCGGTTAGATCCCCGCAACCGCCAAGTGTTGCTTCCTTGAGCAAGAGAATTTATCCATATTGCTCATGACGGGACACCAGCATAAAAAATGGTCATCCAAGATGCAAGTTTTTTATGTTTGTTTGTTTGATTTGAGGTTTAACGTCCCCGTCAACACTGTCAGGGTCATTTTGGAGACGTCGCTTCCAATTTTGTGGGACTTTTACCCGACACTGAGATGAAATGACATCTGAAGCCCTGCCGCCCAATGAAACCAATAGGGTTTATAAGCATGGACGGGCCGACTCGCACCGCATTGCCTTGGCAGGCTTAGATCCTCTAAGCGGTTTACCAGTACTCCTGTGGAGGTAAGTTTCAGCTCTGCGTGGAAGCATCTTGCAGCCCATATATTTCTTCAAGCCCTGATGGGCGGGGGCTACAAGTTTGTTTTTTATTAACTCAGATAAGACATTGGAACTAACCGTTCATGTTAAATCTTCTGTTGATACAAACAAAAAGATCGCATTGCAGCAAGTTTGGTCAGTAAAGTGAGTAAACAATTATGATTGAAGAGGGCTGATTCAGAAGTCTCGAATGTTGTGATACAACGGCACTGTATGTAGCAAGAATGTTCTGGTTCAATGCGCACTATATGTATTAAGAATGTTGTGATACAATGCGCACTGTATGTAACAAAATGGTGTGATACAATGCGTAACTGAATTTAGCAAGAATGTTGTGATACAATGCGCACTATATGAAACAAGAATGTTGTGATACACTGCACACTTTATGTAACAGGAATGTTGTGATACACTGCGCACTGTATGTAACAAGAATGTTGTGATACAATACGCACTGTATGTGACAAGAATATTCTGATACAATACGCACTGTATGTAACAAGAATGTTGTGATTCAATGCGCAGTGCATGTAGCTAGAATGTTGTGATACAATACGCACTGTATGTAACAAGAATGTTCTGATACACTGCGTAGTGCATGTAACAAGAATGTTGTGATACAATACGCACTGTATGTAACAAGAATGTTGTGATACAATACGCACTGTATGTAACAAGAATGTTCTGATACAATACGCACTGTATGTAACAAGAATGTTCTGATACAATACGCACTGTATGTGGCAAGAATGTTATGATACACTGAGCACTGTATGTAACAAGAATGTTCTGATACAACACGCACTGTATGCAACAAGAATGTTCTGATACAATACGCACTGTATGTAACAAGAATGTTCTGATACAATACGCATTGTATGTAACAAGAATGTTCTGATACAATACGCACTGTATGCAACAAGAATGTTGTGATACAATATGCACTGTATGCAACAAGTATGTGTGATACAATAGGCACTGTATGCAATAAGAATGTGTGATACAATACGCACTGTATGCAACAAGAATGTTCTGATACACTGCGCACTGTATGTAACAAGAATGTGTGATTCAATGCGCACTGTATGCAACAAGAATGTTGTGATACAATACGCACTGTATGTAACAAGAATGTTGTGATACATTGCGCACTGTATGTAACAAGAATGTTGTGATTCAATGCGCACTGTATGTAACAAGAATGTGTGATTCAATGCGCACTGTATGCAACACGAATGTTGTGATTCAATGCGCACTGTATGTAAAAAGAATGTTGTGAATCAAAGCGCACTGTATGTAACAAGAATGTTGTGATTCAATGCGCACTGTATGTAACAAGAATGTTGTGATTCAATGCGCTCTGTATGTAACAAGAATGTTGTTATTCAATGCGCACTGTATGTAACAAGAATGTTGTGATACAATGCGCACTGTATGACACAAGAATGTTGTGATTCAATGCGCACTGTATGTAACAAGAATGTTGTGATACAATGCGCACTGTGTGTAACAAAAATGTTGTGATACAATGCGCACTGTATGTCACAAGAATGCTGTGATACATTGCGCACTGTATGCAACAAGAATGTTCTGATACAATACGCACTGTATGTCACAAGAATGTTCTGCTACAATACGCACTGTATGTAACAAGAATGTTGTGATACAATGCGCACTGTATGTAACAAGAATGTTGTGATACAATGCGCACTGTATGTCACAAGAATGCTGTGATACATTGCGCACTGTATGCAACAAGAATGTTCTGATACAATACGCACTGTATGTAACAAGAATGCTGTGAATCACGAATTCATTATAATATTCGTCTGTTATTACTGAAAATGACCAATCTTAACAACATGCGATGAAGGCTACTCTTTTTGTTTTCTAAGATGGCTGCTGAAACAAATTCTAGCTCTATACAGTCTGTTGCAGACAGAGTAAGAAATGTCAGAGAAATCAAGCTCTGATGGTGATTCATTAGGTCTGGCTTTACACTATGCACGTTTGTGTTCGGTTTCGCTGATTCTTTTTGCCTCATATTCAGTAGCACCCCTTATGATGAAGTCTCGCCACTTTGCTCGGTCCTGTGCAATTTCACCCCACGTATCTGTGGATATGTTGAAGCCCTTGATGGAGTCTTTGAGGGTGTTCTTGTAAAGTCTCTTCTGACCACCATGGGAGCGTTGCCCATTTCGAGTTCTCCATAGGGGAATTGATTTGGCAAACGTTCCGACATAGCCAGTCCCTCGTTTCAGAGTATTTACACTCTTCATCCCTACTCTTTTCAGAACTTTTGTGGCTGGAATGCTGTCTTGCCACTTAATATTTAAACAGTTTCAAAGACAGTTTGTATGGAAGTCTTTCGGCGTGCCGATGGTATTCTGACCAAGGGTCATCGCATGCATATAAAAGTGTTGGAATCACTCAGCTCTGTAGACTTTAAGGTTTGTTTCAACATAGAAGTGAGGGCAATGATCAGGAATCGATACGATTACTTCAGAATCAGAATCCGAATCCGAATTGTTACTGGTGACACGTCAAATGACATTCATACCCCAGGACCTGTGATGGGAAGTTAGTCCCTAGCTTTCACGAAAGATGTTAACTTAGCTACACAATCCTCAGCACCTTCAGCCGCTGAAATAATCGAATCGGGAAGGGCATTCAACTCTCTAATGGTTCGGGGGAAGAATGATTCTTAATAGATGTCAGTTCTTGCAGCAAGGGTTTGAAACTCCATTGAATGATGATTTCTACAGTGCCTAGCTGGGGGAACAAGATCATCTGTTGGGATGCAGGCAGCACCCAATAGACCTTTGCATAAAAGAATGAGCCTACTGTCTTTTCTCCTTTTCTTGAGAGACTCCAATCTTAATTGCACGACCCGCAGAAAAAACGACCGACTGAAGTCGGTTGATTTTCTAAGAGTGCCCTAAAATCACCGAGTTATTCTGTCATTCTGTCAGTCTGTCTGTCCGTCCGTAACCCGTTTGTGAAAATTGGTGATAGTGACTTAACCGCTTGGAATATTTAAACAATTTTTGGCATACTGATAGATATCAATGAGATCTAACCAATGAATTTGCGAAATATTACATTCCATTAAGTATAGCCTCACCGAGGCGAAAAATGTGAAAAATTTCGAACTACTTCTCCTCGGAAACCTTTGGGCCGATTGAAGTCAAATTTCATATGGAGCCTCTATGGGATGGTGGAAACCAAAGTTTGCTCATGGGGTCCAGGTCACATGACCAAAATGGCCGCCAAGCCATATATGGTCTGTCTGTCTGTCCGTCCATGACCCGTTTGTGAAAATTGGTGATAATGACTTAACCGCTTAGAATATTTAAACAATTTTTAGCATACTGATAGATATCAATGAGATCTAACCAATGAACTTGCGAAATATTACATTCCATTTAGTATAGCCTCGCCGAGGCGAAAAATGTTAAATTTTTCGAACTGCTTCTCCTCGGAAACCGTTGGGCCGATTGAAGTCAAATTTCATATGGAGCCTTTATGGGATGGGGAAACCAAAATTTGCTAATGGGGTCCAGGTCACATGACCAAAATGGCCGCCAAGTTATATATGGTTAAAATCCTTCAAAAATAGTCTTATCCAGAGCCACTCGGCAGATTTCCAAGAAACTTGATAAATAGCATCTGGGACGTAGGCCCATCATAAATTGCTAAAATGGTGACCCTGGGTTGACCTTGACCTTCTTTGTGCCTAGGTCAAACTTTGACACATATGCTTTTGTTGGAATATTTAAACTTTTTTGGCATACTGATAGATATCAATGAGATCTAACCAATGAACTTGCGAAATATTACATTCCATTTAGTATAGCCTTGCCGAGGCGAAAAATGTGAAAATTTTTGAACTGCTTCTCCTCGGAAACCGTTGGGCCGATTGAAGTCAAATTTCATATTGAGCCTCTATGGGATGGGGGAAACCAAAATTTGCTCATGGGGTCCAGGTCACATGACCAAAATGGCCGCCAAGCCATAAATGGTAAAAACTCTTTAAATAGTCTTCTCCAGAACCACTGGGCAGAATTCCACGAAACTTAATAAATAGCATCTGGGACGTAGGCCCATCATACATTGCTAAAATGGTGACCCTTGGTTGACCTTGACCTTTTTTGTGCCTAGGTCAAACTTTGACACATATGCTTTTGTATTGGAAAAGTGAGATGCAAACGATTCAGAATACAGTACTAAAGTATAAAATATATTTTTGCTCCTTACGATAAGGCGCATTTATTGGGGGACCGTTTTAAGTCCAGGTCACATGACCAAAATGGCCGCCATACCCATATATGGTAACACTCATAAAGCTAAAAGCATCCGGCGGGTCGTGCACTTCAGCTGAAGCACTGGTTTTCCTAGTATTCCAGTCATGCTCCCAGTTTCAAAGCAGTAATCGCTTGTTACAAATCTAGCAGCTCTTTTCTGAACTTTTTCAATTTCTTCACTAGGTCCACTCCGCTGGGGTCCCAAATACAACTACCATGTTCCAAGACTGGTCGAACCAATCCTTTATATGCCGCCGCTTTTACATCCTGGGGGCACTGATGAAGATTTCGCCTCGGGAAACCAAGCGTTCTATTTGCCTTTGTACATATGTTGCTAATATGTGTATACCATCTCAAATCGTGTGTGTCACCCCAAGGTGAGTGAGTGAGTGTTTGAGTTTCACGTCCCACCAACAGCTAAGGTCATACGGAGACGGAACCTCGGTTTTAAGACTCATCCGAAAGTCAGGAGAAGCCCGGGATCGATCCTGCGACCCTTGGTTTGCAAGGATCACCCCAAGGTATTTAATGGAATCCACGTTCTCGAGGACATTTCTCTCTAAATTGTAAGAAACCTCAATTTTATTTGTTCTCTTCCTATCTATCTGCATAATAATGCATTTAACGGATTGAAGCCCCATTTTCGTGCCCAACATCCCAATCTATATATATCATTCTGAAGTTTCAGCGAGTCCTCTGTATCTCTAAGTTCGCGGTAGCAAACACTGTCATCTGCGAACAGTCTTATTTCTGAGTCAATGTCAGCGGAAATATCATTGATGTATAGGGAAAATAACAGTGGACCAAGAGCAACCCTTGTGGAATTTCAGACAAAACTGGTGCCCTGTCTGGAGATTCACCATGAACAACAAGACGCTGTTTTCTGTAGCAAAGAAAATAATCTATGCAATTGAGAGTATTTCCCCCAATTCCATAACCAAATAACTTAGATTTAAGTAGTTCATGTGGTGTGGCGAAGTCCAGAATGAATGTGTCTACCTGCCCCCCTCCCGCCACCCTTTGTCCAAGATTTTTGCCCAGTCATTAATAATTTTTGCCCAGTCATTAGTGCTCAACTGAGTTTCACAAATATGCATTTTCCTAAATGCATGTTGCCTGTCAGACAGAAGTTTATGTTCATCAATTTACACAGAACACAAGTCAGAGACATAGGGGGATAATTACGGGCAAGAGCCCTATCTCCTTTTTTAAGAGTGGGCAAATGTTCGCTAGAAGCCATTCTTTGGGGATTTCACCTGTTTCAATAGACTGTTGAAACAGGTGTAAAACAACTGGACTTAACTATATTGCTAGTTCCTTCAGGCCCCTAGGATGAAGCTCATCAGGTCATAAAGCTTTAATAGTGGGGTTTAAGCCTTTAAGTAGCTTGATCACTCAACAACAATGACACAACAATATTATCCATAAATGGGGCCGATCTTCTAGTAATTGGAATCTCCGTGAACTCAGTTTTATTAAACGCATAATTTAATTGACCAACTAGTTCCTCTGCCCTTTAAGGGTCTGATTCGGGAACCCGTTCCCTCCTCTTTTATTAAGGGGCGGGATACTCATTGAATTGACCAACTAGTTCCTTTGCCCTTTCAGAGTCTGATTCGGCAACCCCGTCCTCTCCTCTTTTATTAAGAGGCGGGATACCTTACCTCAATTAAAAAAAAAAAAGTGCTGCATGGTATAGATACCGAGACCATTGCCTACAACCCCTCCGAATGTTCATGTATTGTCTCAGATTTTTGTTACCATCCAGCAGGTCACATCATTACAGGATACCTCAATATTATTAGAAATGACAAACTTCGAGACATTTTTTCAAAAGGCCCGAAATACAGGGAACCAAAGTCGTTTACTTGGAAACAGAATTCCAAATTAATTTTGGATTCTGTTGAAGAGTATGCACGGCGCTGGGCTAGGAAAGAGGGTGCGGAGGTTGACACCCTCTCCGAATGGGTTAAATCAGTAATGACCTTGCTAAACAGACGTATAACAGTAATCAGCAGAACCATGTCTCGCCGACAGTATTCGGTGTTTGATGATCCAGATGTTGCTGCTGAGTTAGTTGAAATCCATCAGAAGTTTGTCGTTGTTCCAGCTGACAAGGCATCTAACAATATTGGGTTTGTTTGCAAAACACACTATATAAACTGCTTAAAAGAAGAGCTTGGTTTGAGCACTATGACAGGCAACCCAACATATAATCTTTCTTCTTTGTCCAAAGATGAAATTCTGTGAAACCACCAATCGGTGATGCTTTCGTTTGGAATTTCCCTCCCAGAGGAAGATATGGAACTTCCAAAGTTGTACTGGATTCCTAAGCTTCACAAGAATCTGTACAAGCAGAGATATATCGCGGGTTCAGCTAACTGCTCAACCAAGCCTCTTTCACAGATCCTAAAACGAATCCTTACTGCAGTTAAAGATGGCCTTCAGAAATATTGTGACACTGCATATGCCAGGAGTCGTGTGAATCAGGTGTGGATCTTGAACAACTCCTAAGAGCTTCTAGAACATCTTCAGTCACAGTCTTTTCTCTCAGTAAACAGCATAAAATCTTTCGATTTCTCATTACTCTACACAACTATTCATCATGATAAATTGAAATCTAAAGCCAAGGAAATCATAAATCAATGTTTTTTCCATAAGAATGGTAACCGTCGCTACCAGTATGTTGTCCTTGGCTACAAAGACAAATACTTCGTTCGAGATCATTCTGATGCACCACAAAAGTACTCTGATGCAGATGTCATAAAGATGCTGGAATATCTAACTGACAATATTTTCGTGGAGTTCAGTGGCCTATTATTTCAGCAAACAATTGGCATACCAATGGGTACTAACTGTGCACCGTTGCTTGCCGACTTGTTCTTGTACTCGTATGAGGCGGAGTTTGTACAAGGTCTCCTTAAAGCAGGCAAGAAACGCCTTGCACAACAATTCAATTTCTCCTACAGATATATAGAGGATTTATTGTCTCTGAAAAATGCTAAATTCGCAGAGTACTTGGAATTTATCTATCCACGTGAACTTGAAATTAAGGAAACAACATGATCTTGTTGATCCGTACAATGTGGCCATCTACAGAATTATTTCTGATATGTTTGCCAATAGAACGCCATAGGAAGACTTCCGAAATCTCGGACATACCCTTCTCGGCATTTACTCCTTTTCTTCGTTCGGGTCGATGGGCATGGTGGGCGAAGCTTGCTTACCAAGTAATGCTTACTATCCGCGGACGCCTGATTACACTCTTCTGGAGTCCATGTCTGTTGATCTGAACATTGATATTTGCCATTTTGTCTATGGATTAATGATTTGGATTAACGCTTTGGTACTACGACCTAAACTACTTTCTTCTGACTATTGATATATCTGTAGAAGACTCTTGGGTTTGCCTTTACAGCGTCTACCAAGTTATTCACAAACTACCAAAAATGCAGCTTGCAGAGATCAATTGTCTGTTTTAGTTCTACATGTATGCGAGTGAGTTGAAGACTCTCTATATTTTTCTATTATTTTCTACTCGCTAGAAACATAACAATATTAAAACACATCTAGTCAATGCAATGGAATATGCATTACCAAACATGCCTATTCAAATACAGTGGAACATTTTACCACAAAAAAAAAAAAAATGAAAATAGTTAGATAAAATGTTCGATATTTTTCATATTTCTGCTCCAAACATAGATTCTAGGAATTAACGAGTACCCACAGTCTATGTTTTTGAACAGACATAAGAAAAATAATTTATTCCCCTGTAAACCCCAGTTTTACTATATATTACACTGCCTACGTGTCCTCATTAACTTAATATATTTAACAACAATTTTAGTCTGCTTGAGCAATAAAATATATTTCCATGCGAAGTACTTGTTGCTAGTAAGTTTAAGCAGAGGTTTTCAGTATATAGGTTACATGTCTCTGTAAAGAAGTTGGGATTACAGGGATAACATTATTTATTTTGTTAAATATCTTAAGTTAATGAGGACACCTAGGTTGCTATGTTTCTAGCGAGTAGAAAATAATAGAAAAATATTCTCTTGGACAAACCGAGCGTCAGAATGACAATTAAAGTATTTCTCATTTGCAAATCTGAGTGCATCCTTCCTCATAGATTCAAAGTCACCTTTCTGATATAAGTACACCGTCCTCCGAGGTTTCTCTATTGGTGGAATGTGTATTTTTAAATTTCCGGAAACATTATTACGATCACCAAGTTTGTCAAGAGACACACCTGCCATCCAAGAGGGAAAGAAACACGAACATAAATTGAGCCCCACCAAGCGAATTTGTGTCTTCGAGCATTCCGTCATGACAAATTCTAACTGCGCATACCCAGCCATTCAGATGGGCCAGGGATATGGCTTTCTGTCTGAAGGTTCCTCTTGATTCACTGCTTGTATGAGCGAGCAGCGAATGTTCTGGCGAGACTGCGCGGATGCGCAGGCTCGCCTGAACCTTCGCTGCTCGCATAGGCGATAAGTACCAAAATCGCTTGACGGGGTCCAATTAATTTCACCATAATGAAAATGTCATAGGCGGAAGTCAAAAGGACAGGTACTTTCCCACAAAATGGCCAAACGGCTATCCAAAACAATAAGATATTAGCAATACACACATGAAAGGTCTAAGTATAACAACAATAAACTACGACAGAAGTACCACCCTGGAACGGTCAGTAAAAGGTGATTTACTTGGGGGTGGGGTGGCGGGGAGGCGGGGGTGGGGATGGGGGCTCTGTCGTGGTTAAGACAAATAATCTGTTCAGTCCGCATGAAGGATTTCTATCTCACCAGTGCAACGTCGCCGAGAACATAAAAATCAAACAAATACAGAGATGAAACAACGGTTAGGACACGACAACAAGAAACATCTGAAATACTGGTGCTAAAAAAGCAAGTAGTTGGGGTCCGGAGGACCCGACCAGGGACAGATCACCAGGCACCAACCGACATAACAAAACATGTTTAAGTTAGTCTTTGGGCTGGAGCCGTCATATAGTCAGAGGTCCGACCCACAGGCGTGCAATTAAAAAGGAAGCTAAGTTATCAACCGTGATTGGGTTAACAACTATGCATGCAGTCTGTCGTATAACACTTATGTTGAACCCAGTCTTTCTAAATCGAAGAACCATTTTACGGGGAAGCATTATGGGGCACTGAAATCATTGCAAATTAAAAAGAGAAACGATCGGAATTTGATACAATTAAATTCCAAATTCTTCCCACAATATCACTAGGGAATGAAGTCGAACAGTGGAATGACAACAGTAAACAAAACGGACCACAGGTAAACAGAGTCAGCAGCTCTTTCCCAAACAGGTGGTGACTCAAACTATGCAAGCAAATATGTTTCTGAATTTATTTACTAAGTCACCAAGCTTGATTCCACTTCGATCCCAAACACTACAACGTGGTCTGTCAAATGCTGATCAAGTACATGACTCCTATGACAGCTAGGACCTTACAATCAGCATTTAAAGACTGAGATGGTTTATCAACCAGGACCTGGCAAGGCTTACAAGGACCGCGCCACCACAGTGAAAGTTCAAAGATTTCACATCACGTGAACAAGTCCATGAAATGAACACCCCCTTAACCCCACTTTATACAAAGAAAACTGGGGTTTACGGAGATATACCTTATTTTCTTATTTCTACTCCAAAACATAGGATGTGGGTACTCGTTAGAACAGCCTCAATGAGATGGTTCTAATGAACATCTACAACCTATGTTTGCAGTAAAGATAAGAAAAATATCACGGATTTTCTTCAGAAATGTTGCTGTTTTGGAGATGTGAAAAATGCACAATGTCGCACGGGTGTGTTGTCGTAATAAAGTGGTAGACCTGTTCAACTACATGTACCTTGGAATAATATTGTCAAGAGTCGTGCACATTGATGATGAAGTTAATGCGAGGATTTTCAGAGCTACACCCTTTTTGCCTCTTCTCTTCCTTTGGAGCACCCTTGCCATGTCATTAGCAAAAAGGATCTCGTCTAGCACCCATTACGGAAACACGCTTACACAAATACATTTAAATTTTGCCACCCCCAAAAATGCAAGTTTTAAGACGAAAGATTGTGATATTTTTCTTATTTCTCCTTAAAATATAGGTTGTGGATACACGATAGAATCGCCTCATCGAGGCGGTTAAGGAGTACCCACAAACTATATTTTAGAGCAGAAATTAGGAAAATATGGTTAACCTTTGTAAACCCCAGTTTTAATATATAAAAGTGGGATTAAAGTGGGGGTAAAATATGTAGGTGTGTGCTCGTGATGTCAGTGTGCTGAAAATAAGCCTGGCCCCGAGGTTATAAAACTTTTTTCATGCTCAACTCATTTCAGCATGAAATATGTCCTGCTCACAAATTTTAAAATGCCAACAATTGTTGGCATTTTAAAATTTAGGAGCAGAATAAATAACATTCTCTGCTATTTGAGAAAGAAAAAATCGCTCAACTTTCTAGTATTTTGATTTTTATGAGCATCACACGTTTCATGCTCAGCTGAGTTGAGCATGAAAACAGTTTTATAACCTCGGGGCCTGTGATCTGTCCAACAGTCTGCACCGCACATAAGCCTTGCAGCTCTGACATCATGTAGGGCCTTCCTTCGTACTATGACATAATCATTGAGACGCCAGCGTGAGGATGTATCCATGAAGTCTTGTTGCGAGTACCCACAGTATAATTATATTGACCGCAGCTAAGAAAAAAAAATATTAATACCCCCGTAAACCCCAGTTTACTCCACATAAAGTTGGGTTTAGAGGGATTCTCATTACACGAACTTGTCAGCCTCATGTCTCGTTCATCAATGAGCCGTCTCATAAGATCTATACTGTTTGCACAATGTACATACAGTAAAATTCCTATATTAAGACCACCTTTAGGACTGTTCAAAAGTGGTCTTTAAGACCACTTTTGAACAGTCCCAAAAGTGGTCTCTTACCAGAGGACACTGTATACAGAAAAGACAAAGATAGAATAACTGCAACCTACTAAATAAGCTTCTAAAAGCCGATTTAGTCCTAAATTTAGGTAGTCTTAATAGCGGAATTTTTCTGTATATCTGTCTGTCTAAGGGTTTTTCTGAACATTCATTGAGCATGTTGACAAACATCATAAATGCAGTCGACATGTACGGTAACGCGGCTATGTGTTACAATGATGACTTTCATATCTGTGAGACTATCCTATTAATGCTCGATTGATTTGAGGTTCAACTTCCCCATTTGGAGACGTTGATTCCAAGTTTGTCGGACTTTTACCCGACATTGCGATGAAATGACATCTCAGTCCTTGCCACCAATGAAACCAATATTGTTTATATGCATGGACGGTCCGGCTCGCACCGCTTTGCCTGGGCAGTCTTAGACCTTCTAAGCGGTTTACCAGTACTCAGTACTCATGTGGGGTCGAATTTACTCTGCGCGGAGGCATCATGCAGCCAAATCTATTCTCCAAGCCCCGATGGGCGGGAACAGTCATATTGATGAAATTATTTGATATCCAAACGTTGATTCTCGGTGTTCATTTGAACCACGGACTCAACGAATACATACACTCTATGATTATTTGGGATATCAAAACAATCTAAATGATAGTTCTACAAATTTTAAAGGCTTATCTGAATCTTCGCGTTCCCGAATGACGGTTTAAAGGTATTTACCACGAGTGTTAAGTTGGTTCCTTATTCCTTATTCCTTGTTCCTTATTCCTTATTCCTTGTTCCTTATTCCTTATTCGATTTTCAACTTAAAAGTACTTTGCCACGCGGTGTAACAGAACATTTGCGTATGTCCTAATCATCATCATTTTTACTTCTAAGCATAATGGTATAGGTTCCGAAATCCAGCAAGTATCAACTACGAATAAGGAATAAGGAACAAGTCCAAATGTTCCTTATTCCTTATTCGATTTTCAACTTTATAGTACTTTGCCACGTGGTGTAACAGAACATTTGCGTATGTCCTAATCATCATCATTTTTACTTCTAAGCATAATGGTATAGGTTTCGAATTCCAGCAGGTATCAACTGCGAATAAGGAATAAGGAACAAATCCAAATATTCCTTATTCCTTATTCGATTTTCAACTTCATAGTCCTTTGCCACGCGGTGTAAAAGAACATTTTCGTATGTCCTATTCATCATCATTTTTAGTTCTAAGCATAATGGTATAGGTTTCGAAATCCAGCAGGTATCAACTGCGAATAAAAATTAAAGAATAAATCCAAATTTTCCTTATTCCTTATTCGGTTTTCAACTTCATAGCACTTTGCCACGCGGTGTAACAGAACATTTGCGTATGTCCTAATCATCATCATTTTTACTTCTAGGCATAATGGTATAGGTTTCGAAATCCAGCAAGTATCAACTTCGAATAAGGAATAAGGAACAAATCCAAATTTTCCTTATTCCCTATTCGATTTTCAACTTCATAGTACTTTGCCACGCGGTGTAATAGAACGTTTTGGTTTGTCCTTATCATCATCATTTTTACTTCTAAGCATTATGGTATAGGTTTCGAAATCCAGCAGGTTATCAAATGCGAATAAGGAAAAAGGAACAAATCCAAATTTTCCTTATTCCTTATTCGATTTTCAACTTCATAGTATTTTGTCACGCGGTGTAACAGAACATTTGCGTATGTCCTAATCATCATCATTTTTACTTCTAAGCATAATGGTATAGGTTCCGAAATCCAGCAAGTATCAGCTACGAATAAGGAATAAGGAACAAGTTCAAATGTTCCTTATTCCTTATTCGATTTTCAACTTTATAGTACTTTGCCACGTGGTGTAACAGAACATTTGCGTATGTCCTAATCATCATCATTTTTACTTCTAAGCATAATGGTATAGGTTTCGAATTCCAGCAGGTATCAACTGCGAATAAAGAATAAGGAACAAATCCAAATATGCCTTATTCCTTATTCGATTTTCAACTTCATAGTACTTTGCCACGCGGTGTAACAGAACATTTACGTATGTCCTAATCATCATCAATTTTAGTTTTAAGCATAATGGTATAGGTTTCGAAATCCAACAGGTATCAACTGCGAATAAAAATTAAAGAACAAATCCAAATTTTCCTTATTCCTTATTCGGTTTTCAACTTCATAGCACTTTGCCACGCGGTGTAACAGAACATTTGCGTATGTCCTAATCATCATCATTTTTACTTCTAAGCATAATGGTATAGGTTTCGAAATCCAGCAAGTATCAACTTCGAATAAGGAATAAGGAACAAATCCAAATTTTCCTTATTCCCTATTCGATTTTCAACTTCATAGTACTTTGCCACGCGGTGTAATAGAACGTTTTGGTTTGTCCTTATCATCATCATTTTTACTTCTAAGCATTATGGTATAGGTTTCGAAATCCAGCAGGTTATCAAATGCGAATAAGGAAAAAGGAACAAATCCAAATTTTCCTTATTCCTTATTCGATTTTCAACTTCATAGTATTTTGTCACGCGGTGTAACAGAACATTTGCGTATGTCCTAATCATCATCATTTTTACTTCTAAGCATAATGGTATAGGTTTCGAAATCCAGCAAGTATCAACTTCGAATAAGGAATAAGGAACAAATCCAAATGTTCCTTATTCCTTATTCGATTTTCAACTTCATAGTATTTTGCCACTCGGTGTAACAGAACATTTGCGTATGTCCTATTCATTATCATTTTTACTTCTAAGCATAATGGTATAGGATTCGAAATCCAGCAAGTTTAAAATGCGAATAAGGAATAAGGAACAAATCCAAATTTTCCTTATTCCTTATTCGATTTTCAACTTCATAGTACTTTGCCAAGCGGTGTAACAGAACATTTGCGAAAGTCCTAATCATCATCATTTTTACTTCTAAGCATACTGGTATGGGTTTCGAAATCCAGCAGGTATCAACTGCGTATAAGGAATAAGGAAAATTTGGATTTGTTCCTTATTCCTTATTTGCAGTTGATACCTGCTGGATTTCGAATCCTATACCATTATGCTTAGAAGTAAAAATGATGATGATTAGGACATACGCAAATGTTCTGATACACCGCGTGGCAAAGTTCTATGAAGTTGAAAATCTAATAAGGAATAAGGAATAAGGAACAAGGAATAAGGAATAAGGAACAAGGAATAAGGAATAAGGAATAAGGAACAAACTTAGCACTCGTATATTTACCCACTTGTAACTAGAATGCACGTATTCAATAGTATTAACAGTTACAAGAGCTGTCAGCGCTGCAGAGGAGTGAATGGCGTTACCTGATGACGTCATTTATTGACCGTATATTTGAGCCACGTCATGAGAAAACCTGCAACAAAACTGCAGATCAGTCTGCGTATGCGTGTAGTCGCACAAGCTGGTTTGTGGCTTATCTGGTCGCCAACTTCGAAGACGAGTTTTCTTTTGACGGGGCTCATATCGTAGACATTACGAAAACACACCTATACAAATACATTGCAAACTTTACCGCCAAAAACGAAAATTGTAAGATGTAAAATGTAATATTTTTTCTATTTTTGGCTCAAAACATAGATTGTGGGTACTCGTTACAACCGCCTCACCGAGGCGATCCTAACGAGTACCCACAATCTATGATTTTGAGCTGAAATAAGAAAAAAAGGTTTACCCCTGTAAACCACAATTTCACTATATAAAAGTGGGATTCAAGGGGGGTCAAAATTATATAGGCGCGTTTTCGTAATGGTTGAATGGTTGCAAGGTTTCGCACGAGTATTATTTATTTATTTTTTTTTTTTTTTTGGTTTGGGTTTTACGGCCCTTTCAAGATTATTTCACTCATATCGAGCCGATCGTTAATGAGAGATGGGCGAAAACCGGAGTACCCGGAGAAAAACCACCTGACCTTCCGTTGCAGAACTTGGCGTCTCACACGTGGCCCGAGCGAGGCTCGAACCTACGGCGGTGAGAGACCTAATGACTAAGAGTCAGCGCTCTTATCCACTAGGCCACGGAGGCCCGTTTCGCACGAGTGGTATGTTCATTTTAAATGTATAAACAAACCTTTGGCGAGTTACATAAACCTCTAAATTTCTTAACACTTAGCCACGAGTGTAAGATTCTGTTTATCATGTAACGAATTTTATTGCCGAAAAAGGTCAACAAGAAATATCAATAGAAAAAAAAAAACACAGAGCCATCAAGGACGGAAAAAGGATGCAAAATTCTGTGTCAGATTATTACCAAAAGTAATGGGAATTTTCGGCAACAGCACGAGTTTGCCGTTTTTTGTGATAATTACCGGGCAATAGTTTTCGATACTGATCGGCGATAATGCCTGGATTTGGGTTTCATGCTTCGAATGTATAACACCTTCCCTGTGCTTGCGTTTTTCCGAAATGAAACGGTTACCAGGAATTGTCCCAGACAAAACAACACAAGGTATGGTATCTGGCTTCAAACGATGCAGATCCAGATCAGACCGCTTAAAAGGCGCAGTCTGATCATAGTTTATACGTTTTAACATAAACCCTATACTATTGTCTGCACTGTTTAACTCAAACTTCATATTGTTGTTATTTGTTTTCAATGGATCTTATCTGAGCACCAGTCATACAACAGTTATTTCATGGCTGTTTTGGAATATTCAAAACTATTGCCCCTCGGCGCTTTTGATGGCCCTATGCACTACGGCCTCAGTAGTATAGGGGGTCACTATGGCACCTTTTTTATGGCACCTTTTTTATGGCACCTTTTTTATAGCACCTTTTGTGTGGTTTTGTGGGTGCTATAAAAAAGGTGCCATAAAAAAGGTGCCATAGTGACCCCGCTTGACTAGGCTAGATTGGGACTTGGGTGGCCAGTAGTGTGTTTGCTGGATGCCTTCAGAAATGGACTCAGTGTTTGTGTGGATTGACTTTGTCCCTATAAATCTTCAGTTTTTGAAATTTATAGGGACAAAGCTTGTGACTAAGCCTGAAATAACTTAGTGATTTCCTAAAGGTGCCATAAATTTTCAATTTTGTGGGGATTATAGCACCTTCTATGAAGGGTGCCATAAATTTTCAATTTTGTGGGGATTATAGCACCTTCTATGAAGGGTGCCATAAAATTTCAATTTTGTGGGGATTATAGCATCTTCTGTGAAGGGTGCCATAGAATTTCAATTTTGTGGGGAATATAGCACCTTCTATGAAGGGTGCCATAAATTTTCATTTTCGTGGGGATTATAGGGACAAATTTTGAAAAGAACTTAGTCTAAGGTGTGAAAAAAAATGTTTGGCACGAATAGGGCTCGAACCTATGACCTCCTGCTTATCAGACAGGTGCTCTACCAACTGAGCTAAAGTGCCTAGATATATTTTGTATGTAATATAATTGTTTTAAACTTAAGACATTATAGCTATTCTTTCTTAACTGTTTGATAGCCCTGAAAAGGGCTGTTTGGGATTTGAATATCTTATTCTTTTATCTGGTTTTCTTTTTACGTATGGGTTTGGTAGCTGCTCCAAGTCCAATAGCTGGTGACTGCATCAGTTGTTCATCTTCATTTGCCACGATATTGAAGTGGAGTGGAATCCTAATAGGACTCATTTCCAGTGATGATGGTTGTTGAGGACGATCTTCTAACAGTTTGACTCTGTTTTTGAGCTCATTGATTTCCTTCACTAAGACTTCAATAACTTTGGGTTGGGGTTTAGATTGCTGTACTGGCGGCTGTGCATAGATCAGTTGGTTAGATGGTATTGTTGTATATTGTTGTTGTTGTAAGGTAGCATCACTACCAAATGTTTCATTTATAGCGGTTGTTAAAAGATCTGGATTTTGCAAGAGATCATCGAATGATATTGACGGTTCCATTGTTTTTTTTTTCAAGAAATCTGAAGTAGGTCAAATCCTTTTTATACTCTGGAGAGGGATTGACCTACTTGCAAAACTACTTTCTTTCACGTCCGTGTTCAATGCATAAATACCAATGCATTGACCTACTTCGTTGCACTTTTGTGTAAAAGACAAAATGGCTCACAACAGTGAAATTTACTTCAAAGCGCTGGAGGAGCAGGCGGAGTCTGTGAGGAGTGGGGTGAGAGACCTGATGGTCTCTTTTGATTTGGTGAAGAGAGAAGTAGAAGGATTGTTTTATTCACTTGACAATTTGGATCAAGTGATTGAGATCAGTAAGAGGGCTGCAGAGATGAGCCATGGTCAACAGATGAATGGTGAGCTACCTGGGCCCTCTGTTGCCACACAGACAGAAGACTGGGGGAATGAGGCGACAGAGCCTCCGTTCTACCTGTCCACTGCGTCCAGGATAACATATGAGTCCTGGGCAGCCAGATGTCCAGCATGCGGTGGGAGAACCTGCTGTCAGTGTTAGTTTTATAAACTAACAAATCCCAACGGCCCTTTTCAGGGCCACCATATCTCCTGAATGAATGTCCTTTGATAATGTTCAATAAAGATTCCTAAGTCTGGTATTTGCTGTGATGCTTAGAAAGAACAAACATCATTGCTACACCAAAAACGAAGAATTCTCTGATCATGATTGGCTAAGCCAGTTTTTTCATTTTAAGTAGGTCAATCCTATGTGACTTGTATATATATATCATTCATGATTATTACTAACTTCATAACCATGGATGAATACCCAAAGTCTGGTATCTGCAGTGAGTGTAATGCTCCAACTTATCTAGAATGTGGTAAGTGCTACGTCATTCTAAGGTATGTTGGAGAGGAGCACAACTGCCCTGATGATGACGATGGGTTCTTTGAAGACGACAGTTTGTCCATATGTGATGAGTGTCTAGAACAAAAACTGAACCTTTGAAGGTTCTCTAGACCAAATGGTCCTTTTCAGGGCCGCCACTTATTCTTGAAAGAGTACCTTCTGATGATCAAACAAAAGATTCCTAAGTCTGGTATTTGCTATAATGATTTATGTTTCGAACATAGACCATCATTGCTACACCAAAGACGAAGAATTCTCTTAGGATGATCACGATTGGCTAAGCCAGTTTGATTGGTTGTTCGATTAAAGTAGGTCAATCCTCCTACATTGTATAAAAGCCCTTCTGCTTTTCAGTTCTCACCATATTGTTCCAGTATGAGTTGGTTCAAGAAATTACGTGCTGTATTCCACCGAAGGAAATGTCCTGAGGTGGAAAGACAGCAGCCATGTACTGAGGAAGAGTACTGGAAGAAAGTGGAGAGGTTACAAAGCGGACTGGCTTTCCAGCAGTTCCTGGCTAGAAGGGGAGTGGGATCGGTTACCATTAAACCGATCGCTATAGTGGAGCCATTCCGTGGCTAGTAACTGTTTAAGTTACTAGCTACATAAGAACAGTCCTTTTTAGGGCTAACCCATGGATTTTGTTAAAGAATAACCTTTAATTACAAAACAAAGACTGGTAAACTTTTTACTGTTTTTAATGTGTTTTAAAAAATTCTTAATACAATACTATGTTTCTTAACTATAACTATCTTATGTCTGTAACTAATGTCTATGACACTTTGTTTTATTCACAGTCAAATGTCTATTTTGTCTTTGGTTTCTTTACACCACGAGTGTTAGAAGTTGTTCGCTTTCTTTTTCTTGATTTCTTAACAGTTGATTGTTTCTCCTCAGTAGAAGTCTGTTTCTCCTCGGCACAAGGCTGTTTCTCCTCGGCACAAGACTGTATCTCCTGAGGAGTGTCAGGTGATATTTCTTCAGTAGGTAATGCAGGTGGTATGTCCAACTCATCTTGTATCAACTGCTTCTGTGGACATTCGGGTGCCCAATGATCTGGAAGTCCACATATGTAACAGTGTCCATAGGGTAGCTTGAAGCCCGATGTACAATCTCTTGACCAGTGTGTCGTAGCATTACATCTGAAGCAACGACCATAAGGTGTTCTCATCAGTTGTTGATCAAGAAGTGATTTTTCCAATGTTCGTAGAAGATGGATATCATATTGTTGTTTCAATAACTTCTTTAAACTTGAACAATGGTAGTAGATACTTTCAGGATCACTATATTTCTTTGTTCTTGGATCCCTATTGTATTCCATCTTGTTTAAGATTTTTGAAGTTTTCACTGTGGCAGTCAGAAGTAGAATGAAGTTCTATTCAAGATCACTTCCTTTTATATCATCCTTGCCTCGTGTCTTTGAATGTAAGAACTCGATCACCTTTGGATTGTCAGCTACAGATTTTTTCCAGTTCTCAAATGTGATAACTGAATCTTCTAACAGTTTGTACTTAGCGCAAGTCCACCACAATTTCTTGAAATCTTCAAAAGTTTCTTTTTCATTTAATTTCATCTGGATTTCTTCCATAGAAATATCTTCATGAGAAAATAGTATGTAGATACAAAGTAGTAATCTTCTGTAAGGTTTGAATTTGATCACTTGTGTCAGAGGTACTTCAAACCACTTCTTCTCCATGCTGTTGATAAAACAATGATGATCTGTGTTTCAGGTCAATTTATATGATCAAGGAATCCATCTGTTTGATCAAATCGTCAATATCAGTTTCCATCGGTTCCTCATGACGGTTTTCAGAGCAGTCCATCGGTTGTTCTGATGAAGCTCTTTCAATATCCATGATCATGTTGTAAATGTAGCTGATCGCCTCATCGTTGTTAGCTACATGCAAAAGCCATTGATCTAGTTTCACGGGTGACTCATCCAGTATGTTACTCATGAGCCAAGCTGTTCTTTTCATCTCATGCCGAAAAGACATAAATGTATCATATCTTCTCAACCAAACATGAATGTCATCTTTAGTTTTCAAGAAATCTACATTATCTGGCTCTAACGACAAAGTTTGTTCAAGTGCAAGTCTGTAGATCTCAAATTTCAGAATTTGATCTAAAGATACAGGTAGACTTTTTCTGATGGTCTTAATCATGGTCTGTTTTAGTTAAGTATGCAATTAGAATATTGAGTTGGGAACTTCAATATGATCTGAGGTTCTTGTCTCAACTGTTCGTTGCCTAATGTCACTTTATATCCTTCTTTGGCATTTATATATTCCGACCAATAGTCGTTGAAAGTCAAACATCCCGATGGTAATATCATAAGATCTGGATTGTCCCGACTACAGAATAACTGTTTGACTTGAGCTTTGGTATATTCCTCACTCAGTATCAGATATCCCAAAAGCATATCTCTGTAGAGAAAGCTAGATGATACATTGCCATGTAGGAAGTGCTGATGAAATTTCTCAGACATGTAAAACATGTCCCGTGTGGTAAAGTTAAAGAATGTGACTAGCCATCTTTTTGCTTTCTTAAGGGTTGGTTGATGTTGAAAATGAAAACGGCTAATCTGTCTATGAAACTCTAATCGTTTCTTATCTGACAAATTAGGAAGTTCATCTATGAGCAATAGTAAACGAATCATTTCATCTTGGTAAGTTATTTGAGATCCAGTGTTCTTCAACATCTTCATTCTCATAGAAAACCAACTGTCTTGGATGAGTTCTGTAAATGCTTGGCCTTTTCCACAGTTGTACACGTTGTATGTCAAAATCATCTCCGTTATTTCCAAGGGTAGAATACAGCTGGTAGTCATGATTAATCTGAAACAAGAATGTTAAAAATCAGATAAGGCAGTCAAATGTTATAAGTGTTATTGTTTTTTTATTCGCACTGTTTATAATTATTGGAAAACCAATCGTTTTTCCGGGAATAGGGTACTTTCAAATTCAATGGACTAAAATCGCTATTGATCGATTTTCGGAAAATTGACCTTACATTTTTAAGGGAATGGGGTGAACTTTCAGTTTTAATGGACAAAATCTCTATTGACCAATTTTCGGAAAATCTCACTGACTTTTGAAAGTTTGTTTTAACAATGGCAATAAGATTTGAAAATTAATGATTATAAAATCTTAAGTTCATAGATTTGTTTCGATTTGAGGTTTAGTGCCCCCCGCAAACACTGTGTATCCCTGCAAACACTGTATAAGTCATTTTTCGAGGCGTTCTGACTTCTACCCAACATTGAGATGAAATGACTTCTCAAGCCCTACCGCCCAATGAAACCAATAAGGTGTAAAGGATGGTTCGACCCGTATCCCTTTGTCTGGTTAGACATCATATTGATGTGTGGTTGGATTCAGCCCTGCGTAGAAGCATAGGCGGTTTTGGTGCATTAGAAAAGCAACTGTCTTGTTGTCTTCTCTAAAAATTCTCACTGTCATTACCCCAAAAGAATAGAGTTGTTAGTCATGATAACTCTGTAACAAGAGTTTGGAATTTCCAAAGTCAGTGGGTCAGTATAAAACCGGGTTTTTCAGGTTGAAGCTTCATAGTTCAGCATTGAACACCAAACAATCAACATGCCAAAGAGACATTGGAAAAGAATAAGAACTCCATCCAGTTCGGATGATGAGATGCCACCTATGCCTAAGAGGCCTAAGCTAGTAGATTACTCTGACACTGAAGATGAAGATGAAGAATATGAACAATATTATACTTTGAAGCCAGTAAGAGAGAGGGAGTCGAGGCGATTTAGAACAAGAGCCAATGTTTACAGTGTGGACATGAGAAAATTCCCTGAAAAGACATCACCATTAGAATTTGTTCCACGCTTGTTTCAACAATTGGTGGACGACATTAAGAGACATACTGAGGCAGAGGGCAACGATAGAATAAGAATTAGTATCTACCATCCTGGACTTAAACTTGGGGTCTTTATACCCTTCACAGGTGTATCCTCGTTAACTGGAGAAGCCCTGTCTCATGAAATTGAAAAAGTCTTACAGTCCAATGAAGACTTCAGAATCGATGATGGTCAGATGTCATTGGAAGTGACCCATACAAGACTCCCTGTAGGAAGTGGAAGAAAGCCACTCCATTATGGCCTCTACTTCGATTCTAACAACATGAGAAAGATGAAAAGAAGTATTGTTACCATCAACAATACAGAAGACTCCATGTGTCTGGCTAGAGCTGTGGTTGTCGGCAAATGTCATGCTGACAAAGATGAGAGTCAGACTTGGAAGAAGACATGGCACTATCTTCGTCAATCTACCAAACCTATGCAGACCAGTGAAGCTAAGAAGTTGTTGGATCGAGCTCAAGTTCCACATACCAAACCTTGTGGACTTGACGAATACAAGAAGATCCAAGCTGTGTTAGCCCCTGACTACCTGATCAAAGTTCATTCACAACATGCGAAAGATGACCTTCTCTTCAAACCTGAATTCGAAATGACCAAACAGACTAAAGTGATACATATATACTATAATGGAGACAATCATTATGATACAATCACCAGTATAACTGGTTTTCTAGGATGTATATACTTCTGTGAACTTTGTGACAAAGGATATAAACAGAGAGGGGATCATATGTGTCCCCATGGATGTGACAAATGTTACAATGAGACATTATGTGCGGCAGGAGAAACTTGTTTCTGTAGGGATTGTAAAAGAAAATTTTACAGTCCTCAATGTTTTGCTAATCATAAAAGAATCAAACCTGGACAGAAAAAGTCCATGTGTCAGTTAGTTTATAATTGTGGAAATTGTTTCAGTAGAATCATTGGGAGTAAGAAAAATCATGTTTGCCCAGGAAATCGAAAATGTAGATTTTGTAAAGAGATTGTGGGTGCAAATCACCAGTGTTACATACAATCTTATGTTTGTAAGACTGATGATGATGCACCCAACGAATCTGATGATGATGACGAAGAAACAAGTTCTTCCTCCTCCAAGTACATTTTCTTTGATTTTGAATCTTCACAAAATACAGGAGAACATAAAGTTAATTTCTGTGTAGCACATAGAGCCTGTGACCAGTGTATCCATTCACCTATCCATGAAAAGTGTAAAAATTGTAGCAAGTTCCCAGACCAAGGAAGAGAAATGATCTTTGAAGGTCCTGGTACTTTGCATGAGTTTTGTACTTGGCTATTTCAACCTTTTAATGAAGGCTCAATTTGTATTGCACACAACTTTTGTGGTTATGATGGGCAGTTTATTTTAAGATATCTCTTAGAGAATGGAACTTACAAACCAGAGGTGATCATGAATGGGCATACTATCATAACCATGAAAGCTGGAAAACTTGAGTTCAAAGATTCGTTTCAGTTTTTGCACATACGTTTAGCTAGTTTCCCTGATACCTTTGGACTTAAAGAAATGAAGAAAGGTTATTTCCCACATTTGGCAAATATTGAAGCTAACCAAAACTATGTGGGGCCATACTTTCCTGCCGAAATGTATAACCCTGGCCAGATGTCTAGCAAGGACAGAGACGACTTCTTGCAATGGCATAAGTCTAAAGTAGAATCAAATGCTATCTTTAACTTCAGGCAAGAAATGGAAGAGTACTGTCGGAGTGATGTCGATATCTTGAGGAGAGGTTGTGCTTGCTTTAGGCAACAGTTGATGGAAACTAGTGGAATTGACCCCTTTAAAGTAGCATGTACGGTGGCCCAAACTTGTTCACTCGTTTGGAGAAAGGATCATATGCCAGAAAACTCAGTAGCTATCATTCCTCCTGAAGGCTATCCAAACCAAAAGAAATATTCGATCAAGGCTGTAAGATGGTTGCAGGTTATGGCTAAGAAAACGAACACACACATTCAACATGCATTGAATGGTGGTGAACAGAAAATTGGTGAGTTTTACGTGGATGGGTTTGACCAAGAAAATAAGAAAATCTATGAATTTCAAGGTTGTTATTGGCATGGTTGTCAAAGATGTTATCCTGACAGGCATAAGATCAATACCTACAACTGTTTAAAGATGGACACTCTTTTTTGTTCCACTTTGAGAAAGATTGAAACTCTGAAAGCTGCAGGGTATGAAGTCATAGAATGTTGGGAATGTGATTTTGACAAACAGTGTAGAGAAGACAAGGAATTCCAAACTTTAGTAGAAGCTGAATTTACTAACTTGGATCCCTTGAAACCCAGAGATGCTTTATTTGGGGGCAGAACTAATGCTACCAAATTGTACCATGAGATTGATGAGCGTTCAGATCAAGAAATCAAGTACATTGATGTCTGTTCACTGTATCCATACATTTGTAAATATGGTGTTTTCCCACTAGGTCATCCGGAGATTTATTCTCAAGAAGAAATTGACAAAGACAATATCCAACAATATTGTGGCCTGATCAAATGTAAAGTTCTTCCACCCAGAAACTTGTATCATCCAGTACTCCCTTACAAATGTAACAATAAACTTCTGTTTCCACTCTGTAGAACATGTGCAGAGAAGTCAGACAACACACAACTTTGTCATCATACTAAAGCAGAAGATAGAGAATTGGTCGGAACTTGGGTCAGTATAGAATTATTTGAAGCTTTGAAACTTGGTTATCAACTTACAGAAATTTATGAGGTTTGGCATTTCCCTGAGACAACTCAGTATGATAAAGAAACTGGCCAAGGTGGAATCTTTGCTGGGTACATTGATACATTCCTCAAAATAAAGCAAGAGGCCAGTGGGTATCCTGATTGGTGTAAAACTGAGGCAGACAAAGAAAAGTTCAAACAAGATTACTTTGAGGCAGAGGGAATTAGATTGGAGCATATTGAAAAGAATAAGGGTCGTAGGGCTACTGCAAAGACTGAGTTGAATAACTTGTGGGGAAAATTGGCACAAAGAGATAATATGACTAAAACTGAATACATCTCGGAACCATCAACATACTTTGAATTGGTAAGCAATCCCATGAAAAAAGTCAAGTATGTTGATGTCTATGGTGAACAGTTTTTACATGTCAACTGGGAAGAAACAGACTCTATCATTGAACCTCATAGTTGCAGTAATGTGGTGGTAGCATCTTTTGTGACAGCACAAGCCAGATTGAAATTGTACAGTGTGTTACACAAACTTGATACACGTGTACTCTACTTTGACACTGACTCTGCAATCTATGTCCACAACCCCAAACTTTGGAATCCAACTATTGTGAATAATCGACTTGGGGAATGGACTGATGAAATGCCCAATGCAAAAATCACAAAATTTGTTGGTATGGGGCCTAAGAACTATGGTTACGAGTATGTTGAAAACAATGGTGACAGAAAATCCACTTGTAAAGTAAAAGGACTGACATTGGATTTTAACACTTCTCAAATCATACATTTTGAGAAAATGTTAAACTGGGCAAAATCTAAAGACAGAGATTTCCGTGAAACTGTGCAGTATCAACATAAAATCAGAAAACATCCCAATAGGAAAGTAACCACTGAAAAACTTTCAAAGATTTATAGATTTACCTATGACAAACGGGTGATTGTGAAAAATGGGTACACTGTGCCATATGGTTATGAATAATGATTTTTTAAATTATTAAAAGTATATAAATATACATGTTGTTCGTTGTTCTTTCTCATTACCCATCATGTCAAGCATTCAGACACCAGTAGTACAAGATATTAACAGTTTGTTTTTTAAACATCCTGCTAATCTCTTTATATCAGGTCCAAGTGGATCTGGAAAAACAGAGTTTGTAAGAAAAGTCATTGAATACAAAGATGACTTGTTTGATATTCAACCACAACGTATCGTGTGGTGCTATAAAGAATGGCAACCAACTTATAATATCTTGCAAGAACGTGAAGGATCCAACATCACATTTCTTTCTGGAATTCCCAATGACGATGATGACATTGTCAGCGATACGACTTTGTCTCACTTGATCGTCTTTGACGATATGTTAGGAGACAAAGATGAAGAAAAAATCAAATTGTGGTTTACAAGGAAAGGGCATCATCGAAATGCAAGTGTGATATACATCACACAAAATTTGTTTCACCAAAGTAAAGATAGTCGAACTATCAGTTTGAATGCACATTATCTCATTTTGTTTCAAAGTCCTCGAGATAAAATGCAAGTCAAAGTTTTGGCAAAACAACTTCAATCTCCACATTTGATGTATGCTTTCAATGATGCCACATCCAAACCACACGGATACTTACTGATCGATTTGAAACCAGATACACCAGATCTGTTGAGATTTAGAACAAATATTTTTCAAAACTGGTTTACAAAACCAAATCATCAAGGACCAGTTGTTTATTTCCCAAACATATAAAAGTGTGTGTCTGATTTGAAAATTGATCACAAGTCATTATGGTTTCGAAACGAACATCAGCTAACTTGATAAGGGCACTCTACAATTTGAGTAGAGAACCCAATACTGTAAAACGCAAACAATTGCTCAATGAGGGATTACTTGAAATGATAAAATGGTTTTCTTTGGCTGCAAGAAAAATCATTGAGGGTAAAATGAAATTACCCAAACAGACAAAGAAATTTATGGAAAAACATAAAGATGATCTCAGAAAATTAACAAGTACCATGGTCAATAGTGATGTTAAACGTAACATCATTTTGAAACCTGGTGGTGGTGGTTTCTTGGGCGGCGTTATTATCAGAACATTAATTCGATGGGATGGTAATAAAATATTAAGGCGGTTTGCCAAAAAGAAGACTTCTGTAAAGAAGACTTCTGAAAAAAAGAAAAAACCTAGAAAAATTAATGAAAAGTTTATTACTGTGAGAAAACGTCCAATTACATCATGGCAAAGTCTTGGAATGCGATCACCCACTGAAAATGCTCGCTCTGTCACTCGTCGAAAAACCATTTCACCAAATATTGCTAGATTTCAACCACTCTATGCTGGGGAACCACATGTTTTTCAAACTGCAAGACAGTTTGGATTTGAAGCTGCAATGCGTGAAAAAGCTATGCAGGGACAAAAAATGTATAATCAACCTTTTAGAATCAATAACAGAGGTCCAAACTTGAAACTTACGAGACGCAAAATATAAAAGCCCATGTTTGAGTGAAACTCTTCATAGTGTATCACGACAATCATGACGGCCGTACGTAAAAGGAAAACTCTGAGAAAAAAGAAAACTTCTTTGATTAATAAATATGGTCCTTTCTTAGAAGGACTTTGTCAACTACCTCCAAAATTTCGTCAAAAAATAATCAATGATTCACCCAAAGAAGTGATCGATTGTGTAGGGGAATGTTGCTTAAACATTATAAAAGGCAATGTACATCTAACTAAAGCTCAGAAACAACACTTACAATCTAGAAAACAGCATGTTCGTTTGCTGAGTACAAAACAGGTCCCTGTTGCAGCAAAAAAGAAAATCATTAATCAGAAAGGCGGGGCTTTACTAGGATTGTTACTCAAACCTTTGATTGCCCCACTCATAGGATCTGTCCTTGGTGGCCTTCTTAATCCAAATCATGGAAGGGCGTAAAATGGCTATTGTCCCATTCAAACTTTGGGAAGATATGAAACGTTGGAAAGAGGAACAAATTCAGAAACCTAGATTACCACCTGATCCTGAAGTTTCGGCTACTGCTAATCTTCAAAACGACTTGTCTTCTGTTATGAGTAATAATGAAATCTCGGAATCAGAAAAGTCTCAGCTCTTTGGTGAAACTTTGCATAAATTTAAGACGGCTCATAAAAAAGCTTTAAAAGAACCTTCAGTTTCCCTTTCCGAGTCTGTTCTGCAACCTAAGAAGATTGATCAGCACATTATTGACAGTGTTCCTTCCACCATGAAAAGAAAAGCTCAGCTTTTGCTTTCTATGTTGCAAGAAAATAAAAACATAGCTTGGGATGATGATGGTACAGTCAAGATGTATGGAAAACCTATTCCTGGTTCTAACATTATCGACTTGGTCAATGATGTGATCAGACATAGGAAAGGTATTGAGCCCACGGGCTGGCAAGCTTTTGCACAAGGGTTGAGAGAATTGAATATTCCTCAAGATGTGGTAGGCAATAGAGATAGATGGGAATGGATGCACGAACATCAGCTTCCTCCTCCTGAACAATCACCAGAGGATGTCTTTGTGACTCCTCCTAAAACAAAACGTCATAAAATAAGGACTCCCTATACAAAACAGCGTAAATATGATCTGCCCTCAGTCAAAAAACACGTAAGGCGATTAGCGAGAAAACATATAAAAGAAGAAGAAATGGAAGGTCCTTTCATACCTAAATGGTTAACCTATGATGAACAATGAAGTTTGAAAAATTATATTATGATCCTAAAAGTCCTGCTGCCTATGCTGGAGAACAAGCTTTATTCCAGTTAGCTAGAAAAACTTCTAAAAAAGTAAAACTTAAAGATGTCAGGGATTGGTTGAGGAAACAAAAGACGTACACTTTGCATAAACCTATTCGAAGAAAATTCAAACGTCGAAAAACTGTAGTTGCAGGAATCGATTATCAATGGCAAGCAGATTTAGCAGATGTATCAAGTATGTCTAAGTTCAATGACAAACACCGATACTTGCTTTGTGTCATCGATGTATTTTCCAAATTTGCCTGGGTTGTTCCCATCAAAGACAAGACGGGTAAAACTTTGATCAAAGCATTCAAATTGATCTTGAAAAAACGAAGTCCAAAAAGCCTCCAGTCTGATAAGGGAACAGAATTTAAAAATAAAAATTTCCAGAATTTTTTAAAGTCAAAACATATTCATTTTTTCACGACAGAAAATCCTGAAACTAAAGCCAGTATTGTTGAAAGATTTCAAAGAACTTTGAAAAGTCGCATGTGGAAATATTTTACACATCATCGTACACTGAGATATATTGATGTAGTTCCAAAATTAGTTCATGGTTACAACCATGCATATCATCGAAGTATCAAATGTGCACCTGCATCTGTAACTAGGAAAAACGAAGTTGTAGTGTCAGAAAATTTATTTGGAAAGAAACAAAAACATCAAAGTCCAAAATTAAAAGTCAGTGATTATGTTCGCATTAACAAGACAAAACGTACTTTTGATAAAGGTTATTTACCAAACTGGACACAAGAGTTGTTTCAAATTTCGGCTGTGTACAAACATCAAAATCCTGTAACCTATAAAATAGTAGATCTAGATGGCGAAGTAGTCAAAGGCACTTTTTACTCGCAAGAGTTACAACGTGTAGAAAAAGATCAAATTTTCGAAATTGAATCTGTCATAGATCGCAGAAAACGTAAAATTGGTAAAAAGTGGGTCAAAGAAATAAAAGTTCACTGGAAAGGGTATCCATCTAAATTTGATAGTTGGATTTTAGAATCAGATCTTCTATAAAAACCGCAAACATGAATTTCAGAAGCTCATTCGTGCGTGACACTGCTTCCTTACAATCTGCAGACGGTAGTCAAGGAGTATTAGCAAAAAATCGCTTAACATTTTTGGCTCAAATCATTGTCGTTTATGCCATCATTATCACCTCATTGGTACAAATCAGTTTAAGAAGTCCAGACAAAGAATTGTGGTTGATATTACTCAGTAGCTCTGTTGGATACATTTTACCATCCCCAGGATTAAAATTCAAAAGACAAACTCCAATTTCATCTTCTCTCCCTGAGGAAAAACAAAAACCATGAAAGAATTTTACTTGACATTATTAAGTGACAGTTCTTTAGACACATTTCCCAAAAATACTCAGTCTACTTTCAAAGTCAAATTAGATTGTCCTATTCAAATTGACAAACAAAATTGGGAGGTAGCTTTAGCAGAAATAATAACACCGGGTGAAATCATGAATATCACAGATAAAAATAATTTTTTCTTTCTTCGATTAACAAATAATGCTTTCATTGACATAAAGTTTGATCACTTAAAGCATGAAATTTGCAAACAAACAAAAAAATGTTCAGATTATAAAGTAACCTTTCCAACAGGAAATTATACTAGCCCTGAACATTTGATTATGGAAATGAAAAATGCACTTGAGAGTCGTATTCAAAAGATTTTGACTCAACACAACATTAAAATTCATCTTGAATACAGAAGTCAATTAAAACGCATCAAGGTTGCAGTAGAGTATCCTTCTGGTTCAAATTACACAAATCAAATTCAGATAGTATTTCCAACACCATTAGCAATCATTTTAGGCATCGATAAACAATTTCACGGAGAACCATTAGGCAACGATGCTGTCAAATTCAAATATGGTGTTGACTTGAATATTCATAACAGTCGCTTCTTTGTGTATTCCGATGTGGCCGGTTACACAAACATAGGACATATAACAGCTCCCATTTTAAGAGTAGTTCCATTTGCAAATACAACTGGTGAAATTCATTTCCATCAAGAATTTCTCAACTTGCATTACGTTCCAGTGGCAAAATCCTTCATTGATCAAGTTTACATTAGTATAAAAGGCGATACAGGTAATGATATTCCATTCATTACTGGCAAGACATTGATCAAACTACACTTCAGAAAAAAAGAACAATAATGCGTACTATTCATTATCATCAGTCTGGAGCGGGGTTTAAAGACTTTCCCGTCTATCGAGGTGTCTCAAGACAATATGGCAATGGCTTAGGTTCAATATTTAAAACAGCAATGCGAAGTGTTGTTCCCATTTTAAAACCTCTAGCACAAGCAGGAATAAAAAGTGCAAAACAAGTTGCAAAAAGGGAGGGACTAGGTGCTCTTCGCGATATGTTGGAAGGTCAAAATATCAAACAAGTTTTGAAACAAAGAGGCAAACAAAGTTTGAAATCTCTAGGAAAATCAGCTCTTGGTGAATTAAGTGGGGGTATAAAATCAAAAGCCAAATCTAAAAAGAATCAGTCTAAGACTAAACGTCAAGGTGTTAAGAAGGGTCAAAAAAAGAAAAACTCAATTGCTATTCCAAAAAATCTTAAATTTCCGAAAGATATTTTCGATCAATAATGATGCAATCAGGTTCTTGTGAGTGCAGCAAAACGGAGTTGGAAATGCAATCCGTTCCTCCGACAATGACAACTATGCAAGAAACTCAGTGGACTGATTATCATCCTATCGCTTCCCTGGATAGTTATCAGGCACCCATTGAATTTTTGGTTCCACCCCATACGGAATATTATACAGATTTATCTCAAACTTATCTTTATCTGAAATGTAGAATCCTGAAACCAGATGGAACTAATATTGAGGACAAAAAGGTTGCCCCTATCAACAACTTCTTTCACAGTATGTTCAGCAGCATCGATTTGTATCTGAATAATAAACTGGTCACAAGTAATATGGATACATATCCGTACAGAGCCTACATAGAAAACTTATTTTCCTTTGGAGCAGATGTCAAAGACAATCAGTTAAAAGCTGCAGAGCATTGGTATGAAGATGAACCTGGGAGATTTGAGGATTTTGAATGTGATAACATAAAAAAAGGCCGAGGTGAAGCTACAAAACAAAGTAAATCTTTGGAACTCATGGGCCGATTACATTTAGATCTGGCCATGCAAGACAAATATCTTCCGAATGGGATCGAAATCAAACTCAGACTTAACAGAGCATCTCCTCAATTTTGTATCATGGCTGAGGATGGTTACCCTGTAGTACTCAAAATTGATGTAGCCAAACTGTCAGTGAGAAATGTACAACTTCTACCAGCAATCACAAACGATTTGAATCAGAGCATTGCTCAACATAATGCCAAATTCCCCATCAGAAGAGTTGAGGTGAAAACATTTACCATTGGTACTGGACTCAGATCTAAAATTGAAGACCATCTGTTCCAGGGTCAACTTCCAAAACGATTGTTCATTGGTATGGTTCCTAATGAAACATTCAATGGCACGTTTCCCACGAACCCCTTTAACTTCCAACCTTTCAATCTCAGTAAACTGGATGTCACACTCGATGGACATAATATCTATGGCAGACCCTTTGAACCTAACTTCACCAGAAACGAGTATCTTCGATCATACATGTCACTGTATCAGGCTCTGAGTAGTCGAGACCAAGTTCAGAATTGTAACATCGATTACGAGGATTACAAAGACGGATACACATTCTGGGGATATGACTTCACACCTGATCAAGCTGCTGACCAGAGTCATCTCCACCCTATAAAAACTGGAAACCTGAGACTAGAACTTCAGTTTGCCAATTCGCTCGCAAAGACTATCAACGTCATTGTGTATGCTGAATTTGATAATCTGATAGAAATTAACGGACTCAGAGAAGTAATCACAGACTACTGAAAAAAAGATGCATAGTGGATACTATATTGAAGAAGAACTGAGGGATTATCTACTATGGTCAGATTCTACTTCATCTGGAAATGGAATGCTTCAAAAAGAATTTGAGGGATTATCAGAAGACAATGAAACACTGGGACGACAAAAATGGATTAAAGATACCCTTATACGAGCCATGAAGATCAACTTGATGACTGCTATATTTGACTATGCCCGTCACCAGTGCCAAGGATGTAGAATAAATCATCCCAGTCAGAAATACCATGACTTGTGCTTATGGACAAAACCAAACGAATGGATAACAGACTATGGTATACATATCCATGCCCTGAATAATCTCAACATCTACGATATCATCCAAAAATGGGACGAGTTGCTCCTGGATGAAGTACCATCAGAAGAAAGAAGAAAAGAATATAGTGCTATGACAGGATTGGACCATTTAACACCATCTGAAAAAGTCGAAGCCTATAAAAACTGGATGTTCCTGAAAAACAGTCATAACAGATACGGAAGAAAACCTGACTACAACGAGTGGAGAGACTTTTGGAAACAGAAATTAACAGAAGCTACTCCGTCGGAGACATCACCAGAAAAATGGACACACATGAACTGAGGAAAATTCTATACTACATGTCTGTTAATGGAGATGTATGTGCCAAAGATCTCTTACCAGAGAAGAAACCTCTAGACATGAAAGCCTATATCATAAACACTGACAATTCAGATGAACCAGGAGAACATTGGGTTACCGTATACTTCAGAGGCCATCAAGCCATCTACTTTGACTCTTATGGAATGCCACCAGAAGAAGACTATATTCTACCTTTCATCCAAAGAAATTCCAGAAGTTGGATTCAAAATACAGAACCATTACAAAGTCCATGGAGTAAAAACTGTGGAATGTGGTGTATTTATATTATTCATCAACTTGAAAAAGGACTAGACTTGAAGAAAGCTATTCATGGGGAACTGTATGGCACAGGAGAAGACTTATACCAAAATGACAGTGATATTGACAGATGGTTCAGTGCTAATTATGGCAAAGTGATCTGGACACAAATCAGTTCTAATTATGGCAAAGTGATCTGGACACAAAATGACATGCCAATTCCAAAGTTTCTTTACAAACATAGAATTCAAGTTTGCAAATGCTTGAGAAATACACATTGTTTATCAAAGAAATACCCCATGTATTTAATGTTGTAAATATGTTAAGGTTTCAAATTGTAAACGAGGACAGAGGGACGGTCCTAATCCTCTGTTCATCGTAATCAAGTTAGTTAGCGGGACAAATAAAAATAAAACTGTTCACCAATCTTTCTTGTCTTTTCACCCCCCTCTTCATGACGAAGAGGGTAGTAGTATCTAAACTTGAGATGGCTAGAAATAACATCCACTGACGCTTCATAGTCAAACTAATGAATCAAAAACAGATCTTGAGATACAAGATCTATATCCAGAAGTTTGCTACTATCAAGCCTCAATATATTTGCCAAAACACTTGACGCTTGACAGTCAAGTTTCTACTGATGAAGAAATATAAAGTCCTGAGATACAAGATTTTTTATTTCTCATAGAAACTTGCTACTAGATAGCCTCAATATATAAGCATGACACTATGAAGCCTTGAGACACAAGACGAACATAATGCCATCTTGTGGTATCCCTGGACCTCTTGAAAGATTTCCAACAAAAAACTAAGTCATTTTCAAGCTTGGTCCCTATAATCCCCACGAAAATGAAAATTTATGGCACCCTTCATAGAAGGTGCTATATTCCCCACAAAATTGAAAATTTATGGCACCCTTCATAGAAGGTGCTATAAATTTTCAAAACAGAAAATTTATGGCACCTTTAGGAAATCACTAAGTTATTTCAGGCTTAGTCACAAGCTTTGTCCCTATAAATTTCAAAAACTGAAGATTTATAGGGACAAAGTCAATCCACACAAACACTGAGTCCATTTCTGAAGGCATCCAGCAAACACACTACTGGCCACCCAAGTCCCAATCTAGCCTAGTCAAGCGGGGTCACTATGGCACCTTTTTTATGGCACCTTTTTTATAGCACCCACAAAACCACACAAAAGGTGCTATAAAAAAGGTGCCATAAAAAAGGTGCCATAGTGACCCCCTATACTACTGGCCTCGGACAATAGTCTTGAAGTCGTCCTCGGCGCCTCGAACCAATAGTTTTGACTAGTTTTGGCCCAGACGGACATGAAAAAAAAAAGTATAATATTCATGTTTGGCCTTTAAGGAGGTCCGACCATGGGTTTTGAGGACAAAGCAAATAAAGTTCGTTTGTTTTTCAATAGTTTGTAAATAAATTCTTTAAAATATTGTATTGCTGGTTTTCCTTTTCATCTTCTTTCTGCTGCGCCTGGTCGTAACTCCTGATTTTTTTTTTAATTAGATAACATGTGAAATAATGGCGTCCAACATGGTGTCACAAATGACAATTTTTAGTTAAAATTGTAACATCTTTCTAATTTCTGCTGTCATCATAAATATGGTTTGCTCGTTAGAACCGAGGCGCCTCGTTCTCCGCCTCAATAAGGCGGATCTAACGAGCACGCACATTCTATGTTTTTGAGCAAAACTAAGGTAGATGATAGTAAACTCCACTTTTGTCAATATAAAATGGGGTTTAGAGAGGTTTTCTTTTCACGGACTTGTTATCATGATGAAATAAAGCTTGAATTTCACGCGCATTACGGAAACACGCCTATACTAATAGATTGTAAATTTTACCTGGGAAAAACGAAAATTTTCAGAGGAAAACTTGTGATATTTTTCTTATTTCTGCTCAAAATATAGATTGTGTGTACTCGTTAGAACCGCCTCATCGAGGCGGTTCTAACGACTACCCACAATCTATATTTTAGAGCAGAAATAAGAAAAATAAGGTTTATCCCTTTAAACCCCAGTTTTGCTATATAAAGGTGGGGTTCCAGGGGGTCAAAATTATATAGGTATGTTTTCGTGATGGAATCATCTGCCGAGAATAGCATGCAATATCAAGCTTACTTTGCTCTAAAAGTAGAACAAAATGACAAAGGCCGTATACTCAGTTGGTGGTGAACTAAGAATAATTAAGAACAAAGTTGCGTACCAAACTCGGCCTTCAGCCTTCAAACATTTCCCGAGGAAAGATTGAAATGAACAAATATGAACGACTTCGGGCATCACAGTTTATTATGCAGAAATGTAACATTTAAAACGCACACAAGGACAAGCCACGTACACCAATTACACTCATATCACAGCGTATCCCATGTTTTGTCCACAACTCTAAAAAAGAAAAAGAATAGAGAATACAATTTTAAGATGAATAGTTGACGAGCCTTATTTCATTTTTTCTCAACTCTTTACAAACTAGCATAAGCAAAAATAAACAATTGCATTCTTGTACAACGTGAAACCAGACGCAACATCCGATCATGATCTACACCCAACAGTGTAGATTTTGTTTGTTACACCTAGGGTAAATGAGTAAATGAAGTGACCTGTCACAAGTTACATGTATATATGTTATCGCAGAAATGGGCAAAACGTCTTTTTTTCCTTTTTCTGTGTGTGTGAGAGATAGAGAGAGAGAGTTTTTTTTCTTTCTCCCTGTGTGTGTGTGTGTGTGTGTGTGTGTGTGTGTGTGTGAGAGAGAGAGAGAGAGAGAGAGAGAGAGAGAGAGAGAGAGAGAGAGAGAGAGAGAGAGAGTTACATGTATATATGTTATCGCAAAAATGGGCAAAACGTCTTTTTTTTTCCTTTTTCTGTGTGTGTGAGAGATAGAGAGAGAGTGTGTTTTTTTCCTTTCTCCCTCTGTGTGTGTGTGTGTGTGTGTGTGTGTGTGTGTGTGTGTGTGTGTGTGTGAGAGAGAGAGAGAGAGAGAGAGAGAGAGAGAGAACGTTCTATTTCACAAAGTGACGATATCGAATGTCCTTCGATCTCAGGTTGAACGTACTGGAAGAACGAAGAAAGCTGCAGTAAGAAGCAAACAATTTGAAAACAACACTCCCTGTTAAGGATACAGTAAAATTCATATATTAAGACCACCTTTGGGACTGTTCAAAAGTGTTCTTTAAGACCACTTTTGAACAGTCCCAAAGGTAGTCTCTGACTGGAGGACATTGTATGCAGAAAACACGAAGAAAGAATAACTGCACCCTTCTAAATAAGCTTTTTAAAGCAGAATTAGTCTTAATTTTAGGTGATCTTCATTACGCAAACACGCCTATACAAATACATTGCCACCTTTATCGCCGAAAAAATGAAATTTTATCATGAAAAATTGTGATATTTTTCTTATTTCTGTTCAAAGTATAGATTGTGGGCACTCGTTAGAACTGCCTCATCGAGGCGGTTCTAACGAGTACCCACAATCTATATTTCAGAGCAGAAATAAGAAAATACGGTATACCCCCGGAAACCCCAGTTTTACTATATAAAAGTGGGGTTCAAGGGGGTCAAAATTATATAGGCATGTTTACGTGATGAATAGCGGAATTTTACTGTATTCTGTATGCTTCAGTATTTTCATCGAATGTTTGGGTCGATTGCTTATCAGCCGATGTCCACATGACTATTACCAGTTTTCTTAAGGACCCAAGTACAGTCTAACTTCAATGGCTCGAACACCTTTGGGACCTCGAAAATCTGTTCGAGACAGAGGTAGTCCGAGCCACTGAGGGTTACTGTCAGGAGGCATAACAAGATACTTTTAGTCATCTTTTCGGTGTTGTATAATGTAAATGTATGTTGTGTGTACTCATTAGAATCGCCTCATCGAGGCGATTCTAATGAGTACACATAGCATACATTTGCAAGATGAAAGACTAAAATCTCCTTAATTATCCCCCACTTTTTCTAATATAGAGGATTTCGCTAGCGGCTCAAGAATGGGTTCGGCACATCCATGGTAAACGAGCCATTGGTGTTCGAGCCATCGAAGTTCTACTGTAACGGTTATTTATAGAAATTAGCTGCGTTATTCTTATCGCTGTGACGCGAGACTGTTGCTTAAGAGGCGTTATCTACGGAATCTGGACTGGAATCATGTGCTGAGCTTGACAAAGAACGCGGTGTCTGATCAGGTACTGTAATTTAAAGGTTAAAAGAAACGGTCTAAGTCCCAAATTCAGGCACATTTTCCAAATCTTCACTCAAATACGATCGACCCAGCAGCTCTGTCAGTGCTTTAATTTCAGAACTGTGCCCGTGTGTAGTACACCTTACGAGTTGACATGTCCTCACAAGCTCAGATAAGCTTGCATATCTTCATGGTTTCTTTTTTCTACATACATCTGACCATTACTCTCATGTGTACATTACATACACACCTGGCCCCGAGGTTATAAAACTGTTTTCATGCGCAACTCACTTGAGCATGAAATGTGTCCTGCTCATAAATTTTAAAATGCCAACAATTGTTGGCATTTTAAAATTTGTGAGCAGGACAAATGACATACTCTGCTATCTGAGAAAGAAACATCGCTCAACTTCTTAGTATTTTAATTTTTATGAGCACCACAAGTTTCATGCTCAGCTGAGTTGAGCATGAAAAACGTTTTAAAACCTCGGGGCCAGGTTTGCAGGATGAAAGCCTACAATTACGGCAGGGGTCTTCAACCTGCACAGAGCATGACTCTCCATGGTTGCTCGCATGATTGATAAAAAGACATAGTACTGAGATTACTGGTGGGTCGACTGTCTTTGAATGCATGCTGAGAAATTATTTCAATTGTATCGGTTAACCCTTAAAGTACATTTTTTAAGCAAAACGTGTAGACCCTGATCAGACGCTGCGTTTTGCGGCGTTTGACCCTTTAATTCCTGCACTGAAAGCAAACAATGTATACCCTGATCAGAGTCTCAACTGTTTGCCAAGCCCAACCCATGATTACAACGCAGATTCTATAGATAACACTGTTACGCAACACGCTGACCTTAATGCGATAAAATTAACGCTGCTATTTTCTATAAATAAGTTATATGAATATCAGCGACAGTCATGCTGACTGTAGCACTGAAAAGATTCTTTGCTTAGTAACTTTGGGTCGAATGATAAACAATTGACACCCCTCACACACACACACACAAAGAAAAAAGAAACAGGATCAGAGACCAACATCTTCTTAAGGCACCAAAATAGATGATAATAATAATAATAATAATAATAATAATAATAATAATAATAATAATAATAATAATACTGCAGAGCATTGATCATAAATGCCGACTCGCTTGCTTGTTTCCTTCTATATAACTACCATCGGTCATGCCATTACGCACAAGTGCACTAAGATATAATAACATGCATGTTGTTTTGTTGTTGTTATTGTTGTTATTATCCCTTATCTTGATGAATATTCATTTAAGCCACATCCATATTTGTCTATTTGCTACAAATTAATAAACTGAATGCCAAACAGTGAAGATCCTGATCAGATGGCTTCTTCAGAAGCCATCTGATCTGGATCTACACTGTTTGCAAAGATAGGGATTGTCGTGAACAACAAGATAAGGGTTAATTTGGCCCGGCCTAAATACATTGACACAAAACATGAGGGACTTAGATTGCCGTTTCTCGTTAAATGTGCCTCGGTGAGGCGGTTCATCATGGCGCGGCCTGATCAGCAGGCATTAAGGGGATACTATTTCTGGTTCATGAAATGAATGTTGTGAGTACATGTACTCATTATAATTGCCTCACAGATGCGATTGTAATTACATATAACGCCTTTTCAAGATAAAAAACGGCAAAAACCCATTAAAAATAGAAGGAGAGGCAATGATCAGGAATAGATACAATTAACCCACAGCTCCCATCAGAGACACCAAAGGGAAAGAAACACAAACATGAAGCAACAGACCCCAATGGAAACACCAACATCGGAAAGCCAAGAGGACAGTCACTTTCCCACAAATGGCCAAAAGGCTATCCAAAATAAAATAATATAAGCGACACAAACACCTAAAGACAAACCATAACAAAAATAACCACGAAAGAAGAACCGCCTTTGAACGATCAGCGGAAGCGAATTCCACTGGGGGGCTTAAATCGATTTTACGTGGCCACAATTCTCGCCCTTACTTCCGTCGCGATTGAGACAAATAATTTGTTCAGGCCTCCTAACTCATCAGTGCAACATCTCCGTGAACACAAAAATCAAACAACCAGAGATAAAACAACGGTGAGGACTCGACTGCAATGAACAACAGAAATGCTGGAGCAAACGAAAACCAACAGTTGGACTCCAATCGGCCCGACCAGAGACAGAGCATCAGGTACCAACCAACCATAAGCCTTTAAGTTGGAACCGTCATGGAATCTGAGGCCTGGCCCACCAGCGTGCAATATAAGAGGGAAGCAAAGTTGTCAACCGTGATAGGGTTAACAACCATGCATGCAGTATGTCGTATAACATTTATGTTGTACCCAATCTTTTTATATCGAAGAATGATTTTACGAAAGTGGCAGGTGAAGTCATTGCGGTTATAATTTTTTCTAAATTTATATACTAAGTCACCATACAATTCGGGTTCCGATAGACCTTGTTGCAGAAGAGATTTAAGTCCAGTATTGAATTTCTAAATTAAATCAGAATGACGTCTATAAGATTTTGAAAAGGCTTTGCGTAGTTTATGGTGCCGATAACCCTGATTAAAGTATCCTAAATATGGATATCTGGAGACATGTAAATACACCACTTTAACATGTCCGTGAAATGAACACCCCGTTAACTGCATTATATATATATATTTTTTTCAGAGGTATACATTAGCTTTCTTATTTCAGCTACAAGACATAATCTGTGGTTACTCGCGAGAGCCGCCTCACTGAGGCGGTTCTAACGAGTATATACCATGTTTTGAGTCAAAAAAAGAATCACATGCCCAAAAATTTCAGAAAGACAGCCTTTTTGAAGAAAAAATGTAAACCATGTAAACCGGACAGTTGAAGTTCTGCTGAATTAACCAATGCATGTAAACGAGCCGCCGTTGTTCGAACAATTTAAGTTCTGATAAATTAACCATGTAAACGAGCCGTCGTTGTTAGGACAGTTGAAGTTCTGCTGAATTAACCTTGTAAACGAACCTTCGGTGTTCGGACAATTGAAGTTCTGCTGAATTAACCATGTAAACGAGCCATCGGCGTTCGGACAATTGAATTTCTGCTGAATTAATCATGTAAACGAGCCGATTGAATTTCTGCTGAATTAACCATGTAAAAGATCCGTCAGTGTTCGGACAATAGAAGTTATGCTAAATTAACCATGTAAACGAGCCGTTGGTGTTCGGACAATTGAAGTTCTCCTCAATGAGCTGTCGGTGTTTACAAAATTAAAGTTCTGCTGAATTAACCATGTAAACGAGCCGTCGGTGTACGGACAATTTAAGTTCTGCTGAATTAACCATAAAAACGAGCCACTGGTGTCCGCACAATTGAAGCTCTGCTGTAACCTAATAAAAACATCACTTTTTCTGTTTGAAGAGGAGATATAAAAAAAAAATGTTCTTCACACGTACATTTTAACGATAGCATTTACAGTTACAACGGAAGGTCAGGCGTTTTTCTCCGGGTTCACAGGTTTTCGCCCACCTCTGACTAACGATCGTCTCGATGCAAATAAAATAATCTTGAAATAGCCGTAAAAAGGCATTTTTCCTTTTCTGAAGTGGAGATTTACAAAAATGTTCTTGACACGTACGTGTTAATTTACAGTTATCATTTACAGTTAAAACGGAAGATCAGATGGTTTTCAACGGGCACTATGGTTTTCATCCACGCCTGATTGAATATAGGGGCGATATAAGTGAAATAATCTTAAAAAGGCCGTAACTCCTCCTCCTCGCACACACACAAATAATTATAATGAAAACTGGAGTTAGAGCTCGCAATTTTAATGCCCATGGTCAGGGCAACGATATATGAGCCCCGCCAAGCGAATTTGGGTCTTCGAGCATTCCGTCATGACAAACTTTAACTGCGCATGCCCAGCCATTCAGAGGGGCCATGGATACGGCTTTCTGTCTGAAGGTTCCTCTTGATTTGCTGCTTGTATGAGCGAGCAGCGAAGGTTCTGGCGAGACTGCGCGGATGCGCAGGCTCGCCTGAACCTTCGCTGCTCGCATAGGCGATAAGTACCAAAATCGCTTGACGGGGCCCATATGAAAAGTACCTACTTGAAATTATTATCTTGCATTACACCGGTGTAAATATTCTTCCTTCTACGCGCCTTACTTCCGGCGGTGCAGTCATAGCTCCTCCATACCTAATGTGGGGCAGAGAGCGCCCCATGAAGCCCAGCTCTCCCCCGATCATGTATAAACGTGGCGGTGGCGGTATTCCACGAGGCCCCATGAAACCATATGGTGGCCCCTGTGATGACACGGTGCCCAACAAAAGTGGAAGAAACAGCAATGTCTTTAACATGCTTCGAACAGAAGATGACCTGCAAAAAATATCACAAGTTTTAAAGCGGGTCCAGCGCCTATATAGGCATTGGAAAGAAACTAATTTATTCTGCAAGAAATCACATAGCGGAAGCACGTTGCGCAAAACCTCGTCGTTTTATGGCGTCATTCGCATATTCTTGCCGCTAGAAGATGAAACGTCATTTTCTTGCACCGAAAACATTACAAAAGGACATACAGTCGAACGTCAATGGCTCGAACACCTTTGGGACCTCGAAAATCTGTTCGAGACAGGGGTTGTTCGAGCCACTGAGGTTTCTGTTAGGAGCATAACGATATACTTTGGGACATCTTTTCGGTGTTCTAGAATAAAAATGTATGAAAATAAAAATGTATGCTGTGTGTACTCATTAGAATCGCCTCATTTGGGGCGATTCTAATGAGTACACACAGTATACATTTGCAAGATAAAAAACTAAAGTCTCCTCAATTATCATCCACTGTTTCTTATGTAGAGGATTTCCTAGGGGCTCAAGAACGGATTCGAGTGAGTCATGGTAAACGAGCCACCGGTGTTCGAGCCATCGAAGTTCTACTGTAAATGAATGTGTTACAGTCAATAATTTTGACGGGATTTCCCCTAACAATGGCGAAAGGTGGTACAGCAACACTATTGTCAATATTGAGTGTGTTAGAATCGAAATAGATCAATTCCAGCAGTAAATTATTGAATAATAAATCGCAGTTTGTCTGTCAGTTGCACGAGGGCGAGTAGATAAAAAACAGCCAAACTTATTTCTGGGTGAGATCGATCTCTTTTTCGATGTAATTGTCCAACAGAATGATACAATTGGACCAAAGCTGTTCCAGTCCCATCAGCCAAGAATTGAAGAAGCCAGGGTCCTTGTCAACGACCCACATCTCAACTGCCGCCACGACTTTTTGTTGGACAGAAAATGACGTCCACGTATATTAAGTCCGGAGAAAAGGCGGCGTGCGGTTCAGCTTGTACCTATTCCTCTAAACAACATTCTAACTCTAAACAAGAGTGTGGACTCTTGCATTGTCCTATCGGAGCAGAATCCCTTTACAGAGTTTACCTCGGCGTTTTTCGCGGATTGAAGATCTCAGTTGATCGAGCGAATTCGCATAACAGGCACCTGTTATTGTGCGTCCTAAAATACAGTTGCCATCACCTTGACAGCAGAGGGTTGCGTTTTTAACTTCGTTGTCCTGGGAGACCCCGGCCCTACCCGCTGGTGACTGAATTGTATTCTCTGGCTCATAATAATGGACCATGGCCTCATCTGCATTCACCAGACGTGAAATAAAAGCATCTGCCCTTGACCTAAACGGCCTCAACAATGCTTTTCATACTGATGCTCTGGTTGCCATTTGCTCGCCGCTAAGGGATTTTCGGACCAAACTGGCTGTTAGTTTGTGCATACGCTAGCGATCATGTAAACTAGTTGAAACGCTACCATGTGAAATGTGTAATGCATTCGCTATTTCTTCCACCAAAATTCGCCTTTCAGAGTACACCAGATCCCGTACTTTGTTACACATTCCTTCACCGGTGGCATCTGATTGGCGGCCAGAACTGGTGTCGTCTTCTCAAGACCTTCTACCGCGTTTGAATTCCCCAACCCAGAATTTAACTTGTGAATACGATGGTGCAGAAGACCCATCAACATTGGTCAACTCATAAAGTATTCCCTGACCTGTTTTCCGTTTCAAATAAAAGTACCGAATTACAACACGGTACTCAACTTTTGACGAAAAGCTTGTTTTTGCATCGCTAGCCATGTTTGACGTTCAATATCCTATGAGTGAATGACACGGTATGGGTACAATTGGCCCTCACGCTTACAACATATATTGAAACAAGGGATGCAAATCTTGGTTGTCTAAGTCAAATTCAAATGGGATAGGCTTGTTACTTATTGACTTGCCCTCGTAAGTAGATAACTCACTCGCGCTACGCGCCCGTGATTTGATCAACCTTGCAACTGACCACCATACTGTGATTTATTACTCATTTTGCCACTGCTAAAGCTGATCTATTTCTTAAATGCAGCAAACAACCTAGTAGCAGTGTTGATTCGACATTGCATCGACGTTAAAGCGACGGTTCCTAAACAACTTTATAATGCCAGAAAGCATGCGCAAATTAAAAAACATCAAGAAAACACACCTATATTATTTTGACCCCCTTGGACCCCACTTTTATATATAGTAAACCTGGGGTTTGCAGGGGTAAAACTTATTTTTTCTTATATCTGCTCTAAAATATAGATTATGGGTACACGTTAGAACCGCCTCCTCGAGGCGGTTCTAACGAGTACCCACAATCTATATTTCGAGCAGAAATAAGAAAAATATTACAATTTTTCATCCTAAAATTTACATATTTTCGGCGATAAAGATTACAATGTATTTGTATAGGCGTGTTTTCGTAATGAGAACAATGCCTTTTAACAAATCTCAAAAGCCAGTATAATGAGAAATCGTTACACATATGAACAAATAAAAACGTTTCAACTGAGAGTTTTACCTGGCCCGGATGTAATGTTCAACAACATGTGGTGATTTGTCTCAAATCATTTTTTTTTGCGTATTCTCAAGCCATGATCACTATCATGTGGGAATGTATGCTATTCTGAACCCATTTAATCCTGAATGATTTCGTTTTATTTGTTTGAATTGACGTTTAACGTCCCCGTCATAACTATATAGGTCATTTTGGAGACGCTGCTTCCAGTTTTGTGGGACTTTTACCCGACATTGAGATGACATCTCAAGCCCTGCCGCCCAATAAAACCAACAGGATATATATGCATGGACGGTCCAACTCACACAAATTTGCCTGGGCAGGCTTAGACCTTCAAATCGGTTTACCAGTACTCATGTGCGGTCGGTTTCAGCTCTGGGGGAAGCATCATGCAGCCCAATCTATTTCTCTCAGCCCCGGTGAGCGGTGGCCTTAATCCCGATTGAGCTCTTCGACTTGATTTATTGAAAAGGTTTGTTTTAAATTTCATTGTTGTCAACCAGCATGAGTGTTCATGTGTGACTGAAATTATTACACGAGTTAGGAAAAGGGTTAAATGCAAGGTTTTGCCGAGTATTTTGTTCCTTTTCCTCCGCGAGATACTGCTTGTGCACGAATGCAAGATTCTATTGATCATCTAAAACGCATTTAATTCACGATGTTTGAGCACAAATGTCAATATTCCTCCATTAGTAAACAAAATCGTACGTATAACGTTACAGGACGACGTATCTAACTAATTTGCACATTTAATCCACCAGTGGATTACCGACTTTAATACATTGTCAGACTCGACATCACATCACGAAAACACGCCTATATAATTCTGACCCCCTTGAACCCCACTTATATATAGAAAAACTGGGGTGTGCAGGGGTAAAGCTAATTTTTTCTTATTTTTGCTTTTAAATATAGATTGTGGGTACTCATTAGAACCGCCTCGATGAGGCGGTTCTAACGAGTACCCACAAACTATATTTTGAGCAGGAATAACAAAAATATCACATTTTTCATCTTAAAATTTTCATTTTTTCGGCGATAAAGGTAACAATGTATTTGTATAGGCGTGTTTCCGTAATGATATTTATTACAGATTTAATTAGCATAACATTTTGCTAACAATGAAAGCCTAGTATCTCCATTTCAATCAGCTTAAGCCAACATATGGTAGGATTATGAAAATACCGCACTTACAACCGCTTTAGGAGTCCAATGTCAACCTAAGAAGGTTTGATCACAAAGTGATCATGACAACCAGCATATCTTCGCATTTTCTACGACATACTCAGGTGGTGTGAACACGATTATTCAAACTGTCAGTTACACGTCTACCACAAAATTATGACATGATGTTTTTCAGTGACTGGTGCAGAAGAGCTCTGATTTGTTAGTGTTGAGGTTTAACGTCCCCATCAATACTATTTAGGCCACTTCGGAGCCATTGCTTTCGATTTTGTTGGGACTTTCACCCGAATTGAGATGAAATGACATCTCAAGCCCTGCTGCCAAAATAAACTGCCAGGATATAAAGAACCGTCCGACGCACGGTTTTCCCCGGGCAGGATTAGACATTCTAAGCGCTTTACCAGTATTTAATGTCGGCCGGTTTCAGCTGTGCGCGAAAGCACCATGTGGCCTAACTAGTTTCTCCAAGCCGTGATTAGCGGGGGCAAAGGATAGCTTTGAATGTCCATTGCAAACATCCGACATTGTACGGTGTCTGGCCTGTATTGACTTCTGAAGTACAAGATGGTCAGGACGAAAATGATTCCTAGAATGGAATCGAGGCAGCCTAAATCGGTGTAGCCAATACACCTTACCAAAACATTAGTTTTTATAGACATTTACATGATGTTTGTATACAGTGAAACTTCAATACCTCAAACACGGTTGGCCCATTGACCTTGGCGAATTCGAACTGACTTTTGAGTCCCAAGAGAAGTCTTTCATCTGCTCCAAATACCCAACATATTTAGAATAATCTCGGTAGGTTTTCCTGGTTGATTTTACCTTGACAAAGTGTGTTGTGTGTATTCATTAGAAGCGCCTCACTAAGGCAATTCTAATGAGAACACACAACATACCGTTATAAGTGAGGCGATTCTGATGCGTATGCACAACATACTTTTATAAGCGAGGCTCCAGATAGCAAGCATATTTAGGCTAATTTCGGGATGTTTTCCTGATTTTAACTTGACAAGGTATGTTGTGTGTACTTTTTAGAATATTCTAATAAGTACACACAACGTACCTTTAAAAGTGAGGCGATTCTGATGGGTATGCACAGCATACCTTTGTTTTACAGAAGAACAAAAATATGATACCCTATATCGTCGTTCGGGAGTCGAAACCTCTTAACTCAGATTTTTCAACTTTTCAGGAGAGACGATTTTCTTCTTTTTTTTGAAAAAAGCATGTTTCTTCTTATTGTCTGGACTCCATTCAAAAATTTCTTCCAGCAAAAGTGAACTACCAATACCCCTTAAATATTCAATATATAAGCTGCTGATTTTGACATTTCAGAGACCTAGATTTTTGGATTTTTATGGAGGTACGAGTTTTTGACGATTTCTTTACCATATTATACATGAGTTACATCCTTTTGTCACTTTTTGTTGACTGTAGTATTTAGATCTGCAGTAACTTAATTGAATTGGTCTTTGTTTCATTTAACTACTTACGGAATTGCCTACTGGCCATCAAAGTCTCAACCTCTGTCTGGACATACTGTTCTGCTGACCACACCATACTTGAGATACGATGTTTTGAGATTCAGGTTTTACATGTACATCAATCAAGATTATGCTGAGATACATTTTACTGTTGTAAAATGGAAACTGATTGGCTTAGAGCTACGCCGTTTTGAGCAAAAGATGTATCTGTGGTTCATGAACCTAATGGTATCAAAATGTCATTTTACCAAAAAATCAGAGTTACGAGGTTTTGACTCCCGAGCGACGATATGCCTCATGAAATTCCGTCATATTTAACATTCAGTAGTTCAAACTATCACACTATTGAGCATATATTTATGGTTCCAACTGTATTCGAGCTATCAAAGAACGACTGTTTTTGCGTACTGATAATATAGTTAATGATCCAAGGATAAGGCTTTGATATAGAATGTCATTATTAGGACGTTATACAGCCATCACGTGAACAAGTCCGTGAAATGAACACCCCACTAAACCCCACTTTATTATATAGAGAACACTGGGGTTCACAGGGGTACACATTATCTTGCTTATTTTTGCCCCACGACATAGGTTGTGGGTACTTGTTAGAACCGCCTAAATGAGGCGGTTCTAACAAGCACCCACAAACTATGTTTGCAGTAAAATAAGAAAAAATATTTCATCAGAATTGTAGTCATTTTGGAGAAGTGAAAAATGCACTTTGTCGCACGGGTGTGTTATTGTGATGATTACGGTTAAATTCGAGTTGAAGTGAAGGCAGTGACCGGGAATCGATACAATTAACCCACATTCCCCATCAGAGACTCCAAAGGAAAAGAAACACAAACATGAAATAACTAGACCCTAATGGAAACATCCATAGCGGAAAGCCAAAACGACAGGCACTTTTCCACAGAATGGCCAGTATGCTATCAAAAACAAAAAGATATTTCAAATACAAACTATAACAAAAATAAACCGCGACTTCATAAGGAAAGGGTACTTATTGCAAAGGCGACCAGCAGACACACGTACAAGCCTGCGTATAAGCGAAGTTTTGCCAGAGGCCTTGCCTTTCACAAACAAATAGGAGAGCTTGGGGTGGCTTCCCATGACGTCATATGTCTATCTCTATTAGTTGCCTGAGAACGTGCATATGAAAAACATAAATCGGAGACTGCAAAGGAAAGTATGACTCATTTGCCGGCTCATTTACACGTTGGGCGCTTCAAAACTGCTGTAAAAGCTTGCTCATATAGTGGTATATATTTATTAGTAGGTACATTACATTCTTTTGCAGTATGTAATTCTTTCTTTCTTTCTTCCGGTTTCGTCTTAACCCCCGGAGGGGACACAGACGGTGTACATTGCATACACTCCAGTTTTGAAGGATGGAAGCCTGCACAGTAATCATGTAATTGCTGTATGGTTCTTTAACATGCACATGGGATGGTTCTCCCTGCACAAGGGGCCTCCAGTTCATCCCTGCAAATGATGCCAATGGAGCGTGTTCGGACACCGAAATTTTCACACCGTTGCCGGGGATCGAACCCGGGACCTCTAGCATCAGAGGCAAGTGCACTAACCACTGAGCTATCACGATCTGTAATTATTAGATGATAATTGATATTCTACAGACAAGGTTCATAAAACCATTCGCAACCACTTGCACACACAAAGGGAATAATAATGAAATGTCAGTTACATGTCAACAAACCAACCGCACCGATGTTATTACAAAGCAACTGCAGTTTCAAAATAATTTCCACCAAAGTATATCTACACACATAATACTATTTTAACGCAATAAATGACAACAATTGAAAACGCGAAGAAAAAAAAAAAGAAGAAGAAAAGAAGAAGTATTTCATGAGTATACACAAATGCATGGAAATCTTCCGACCACGATAAATACTTACGAAGTTTCAAAATGATTTGTCTGATACTGTAAGATCAGTTGCGCACACAAGGTATACTATTTATGCACGAACAATGACTAACTTCGAAACGCGAAAAAATTAAAACCAATATGTTAATGTATATGCAATTAGCCCACTAATGAGAAGAGTAGCGCACACGAGATGAATCCTTAGCGGAATACCCAAATCATAGATTCTTGGTATCACGCAATCATTGGCTGCCGAAAACTATGCCCAAAACCCCTTTGCTTTTCTTCGTAAAGGTGGGGAAAATACACAAATTCAATAAGAATGAAAGACAGAGCGTCTATCGTGGACCGTTTTTCTTCACAATCTCCACCCAGACTACCGTTGTTATCTTTTGTGATGAAATCCCCATTATCAAGGCTTCTTATGCAGTGCCAATGTCAGAATTTGTAAAGATCACCTAACATCACGGAAACACGCCTACATATTTCTGATACCCCTTTAACCCCACTTTTATATGGTAAAATTTGGGTTTCAAGGGGCTAAACCTTATATTTCTTATTTCTGCTTTAAAATAAAGATTGTGGGTACTTGTTAGAACCGCTTCATCGAGGCGGTTCTAACGAGTACTCGCAATCTTTATTTTGAGCAGAAATAAGGAACATATCATAATTTTTCATCTTAAAATATTCGTTTTTAGGCAGTAAAGTTTACAATGTATCTGTATAGGCGTGTTTTTGTAATGGTCATTTCTTTCTTCCCATATTCATATCTGTGATTGTGATGCCTTTCGTGTTTTTGCGTTATAACATATTGTCTTGGAATAGATTTTGTAGCTGTTCCTCCTATTCTCTGAGTGTTGAGGCTCACTAAACGGAAAAATAAAGATGTATTCATATTTATAGGTATCTGACCTGACGCATTTGGTTACAGACCTATAATATATAGGTTCGCTATTGATATTTCCATAAGGGTCTTGTTGTTTCATGTTTGTGCTTCTTTCCCTTTGATGTCTCTGATGGGAGCTGTGTGGTAATTGTATCGATTCCTGATCAATGCCTTCACTTCTAGTTTTCTCATAGATATCCAAGGTACAAATGTAGTTGTTTGAAATCCAATTTAAATACTGATAACGACTACAGCTTTCCATCAGCACTTTGTCAGCAGTCAAAGAAAAGATCGGTCTCATACTACCCCAAATAACTAAGAAGTAGTGTCATGACAAGCATCGATGCGATGGCTATTTTATCCAGTATGCACGAGATCCTGAACCCGATTACGATAACATACCCTTAAGACATAATGTCTTCTTTCATATCTCCTAAATGACTACTTTTTCGATCAAATCTGTGATATTTTTTTGTGACTCGATTCGAGCTTTTGATTGACCCAACTCTTTAAAGTCACTAATATTATTCTTCAATACCTTATCACATTAATTCTTACATGAGTTGCTTACATTATCTATTAATAGAATTGCGTATTTGTCTTGTACTTCAGTAAGAGAAAAAGATTTGTATGTCAAATTTTTACTGACAGCAATTAAAGGTTTTTTTCCAAAGACACTTTGTGAAAAGAATGAAAAAAAATTGGTTCTGATTATTTTGGCTACAACGTTAAAAGATCATTTTACGGATATTATAAGGGTGCGTAAGGAACATAGTGGTCTCAGTTCCATTGGCTTTCTTGTATCGGAAGTTGTGATTCAACGTTGCCAAGACGTACAGTGTGCTGTGCCCTGACCTTAGAGAAGCAATATAACATGCTAACTTAAAAGATGTAGCGTAGCACTTTAGTCACAAAGATAAATATATAGCTGTCCACAAGGTATCGTTTTATTATGTTTCTTGTAATATCTTTTAGTTATTTGTTTCAAATAAAGTTTATAACAGTTAATTGAAAAGAATTCAAATAATTTGCTAGTCACCCATAATTATGTTGTGTAAATGGCAATTGCAGGTAAATTGCGGGTTGAAATGTAAACCTTATTTTTCTTTACATAAAATAGGATTTACAAGGTCATTACATAAGCATGTTAACTTGATGAAAATAAAATTGGATAAAACTAGCCAATATTGTTTGTTGGAATGTACATAAATGATAATTAATAATAATAATAATAATAACAATAATAATGATAATAATTATGATACTACTATAACTACTGCTACTACTACTACTACTACTACTTATAATACTTTTAATAAAAAAAAGATGATGATGATAATTATACTGTAACTACTTCTTCCACTACTGCTGCTAGTGTTGGGCCCCCGCCGATCTGGCCTGAAGAATTAGACTGGGCTTCACGATGCTTCCACGCAGAGCTGAAACTGACCGCAAATGACTGCTGGTAAACCGCTTAGGAGGTCTTAGCCTGCCAAGGAAAAGTGATGTGAGTCGGACCATCCCTAAATATAAACCCTTTTGGTTTGTTTCGACCGCAGATCTTGAGATGCCATTTCACCTGAATGTCGGGTAAAATATTATAAATCTCCCACCATTACTACCCAGTACTATAATATTAATAATAATAAAGAAAATAATAATAATCAAAACGATGGCATTAATAATTATATCTTGCTACTACTCGCACTACTACTTATACTACTACTACTGCTTCTTTTTCTGTACTGCTACCACTACTTCAACTATTATTATTATAATTATTATTAACGTAATGAAAATAAAGTGGATTAACACTAGCTAATATTGTTTGTAGGAAAAGACCATTTAACACTAACAATAATAATAATAATAATGATTACAAACGATTATGATAATAATCATCATAATAATGTGTTGTTCTTGATGTTGGAAAGGAGGGTGCTAAGTAAATATAAGATCAGTCTTTTTGCTGATTGTGCTTGTCGGTATATACTTTCGCTAAGGCTGTGCTCACTGATCAATCATGGTCGAGTTCAACTCTGTGAAATATGCACTGTTAAATTCAACACAGGTTTCCACATAAATTTAGATATTCAATCTATGGAATTCAACAAAACAGAACGAAAAAAATGTACAACCGGAATTTGATACTGAAAATTCGGTGTCCATTTTTTATTCTAGTTTATAAGTTTATAACTAAACGGCTTTAATAATGAGATTCCATTGCCTGTTTATTCCTTAAATGGTAGAATGCAATCACAATCAAGTCACTTAATATGGCACTTATGGTCTTATTTATACTACCAACATAAGTTGCCGGTGCTCGTTAGAATGAAATATGAACAATACTTATATTAAACGCATGTACATACATATCCAAATATAATGAAATGAATTGAATTGAAAGCAAATAATATAAAAATACTTTAAGGTTTGTCGTTACAAAATTATGGGCAAATCAGGCAATGATTTTATATAATATGGTTAATAAATCGTTTTGATTTTTCATTTTTTTTTTACCAATTGTAACGATTGTAATAAATTTGCGCGTGAGTATTAAATTTGAGAGAAATTGAATTATATTCTACGAAATTTTACCTCATCATACACCATACCTTAAAGCTGCCCGTCGTTATTTGAATTATTCAAATAACGTTCATACAAATGGTACTCATTCTAAGGTATCTTAATCGCCACTTCCTTCTTTATGGCACGAGCCTATTGTTCTGCCACAGACGTCTGCAGAAAATGTAACGAATATGAACTCTAAACGCGCGACATTCGCAAGTTTTCATAACCATTGAGCCTACTATCAAATCAAAGAACATTCTCAGGCCTACCCGAGATTACGTATCGTTCGTATTATGTATTCTAGACACCGAGGCGAAAAAATTCTTCGATAGTTCTAATCAGTTGTAGGACGCAGCTCTTTTAACTATATGTTTTACTCAACATGTCATTCGTCCTTACATCGATTCTGAAATTAATCGCAAACGTTATTAAATCAAATATCTTTCATTAATAGAGGTATGGATTTTATTGAATTGCCTCATATCTTCCGGGACAGTTCGATGATTTGATTTATTCCTACATATTTTCCAAATACGTATAAAACAGCAAATCTGTTAGATATATCATTTTTGATTAAAAAATAAACTTGTTTCAGATCTTGATATTGATACCAACATTGCTGATACCTAAGACTTTAAAGACTAAGTGTACGGTTATCCAGTTGATTGTCAAAAATTACTGGCATTTTAAAACTTATTGCTGATTCTAGGATACGAAATATAATTTCTAAAAGACCGAGATACCGATTTCCTTCTAAAGTGTAGGAAAGAAATTGCGGCTGCCTTGAATGAATTCGGTAATCGGAGTAAGTGTGAGTATGTTGAGCATAAAGCTTTTAAAGAATGGAAACTTAGCAAACAAAAGCATTTATTTCTATTGTCAAAACATTAACTTATTATCTCCTAAACCTAAAACGTCATAACGTAACCTTAAACTAGGCATTCAAGTATTTCTTGGGAAATATGTTTTGGCTCCGGCAGACAAGGCCGCAAACCATGCCGTCGTTGATTGATGGCTTTACCATGTTAACAATCTTCAGCAAGAACTTGTTGGTAAAAGGCCTATGAACTACAGCCTTAGGCTGTCGAGAGGTCTGTTGTTAATAATCATACCTGTCATTCAGCCTCCAAGTTTGGTTTATGTGTTACAAGTACAAGTAAGTACAGAATGTCCAGACAGGCCTCGGTGTCCAGAATACGTAATATGAACGATACGTAATCTCGGGTAGGCCCGAGTCCTCACCGTTGTTTCATCTCTGTGGTTGTTTGATTTTTGTGTTCACGGAGATGTTGCACTGATGAGTTAGGAGGCCTTCATGCGGACTGAACAAATTATTTGTCTTAATCGCGACGGAAGTAATGGATAGGATTGTGGCCACGTAAAAGCTGTGCTGTGGGTTAATTGTTAAGCTGCGGGTTAAATGTGTCGATTCCTGATCATTGCCTCCACTTCTATTTTACTACGCTATATGGGTTACCCAAACTTCATAAAAGACCACGCAAGGCACGGTTTATTGCACATCCAACCATTACTGAACTTTCTAAATTATTAACTTCATGTCTTACTGTCACCAAAAGCATGAGATTAAATATTGCGACCGGAACCCGAATTTTATGGTGTCTTAGTGTATAAATTCAGAACAAAAGCTTGCAATGATTTCAGTACCCAATTTCGTAACATAATTCTTCGATATAAAAAGTTGGGTACAACATAAATGTTATACGACATACTGCATGCCTGGTAGTCAACCCAGTCACGGTGATAACTTTGCTCCCCTCTTTAATTGCACGCCGGCGGGTCATGGCGGCTTCAGCATAAAGGTTTACTTAAACTTTAGGTAATGTCGGTTGGTACCTAATATCTTTTCTCTGGTCTGGTCCTCCGGAGTCTAATTATTTGTTTTCTTTTCCTCCAGCATTTCAGTTATTTCATGCTGTCGAGTCCTCGTCGTTGATTAATCTGTGTTGTCGTTTGAATTTTATGTTGACTGTCCTTTTGGCTTTCCGCTTATGATGTTTTCATAAGGGTTTAGTTATTTCATGTTCGTATAACTTTCCCTTTGGTGTCTCTGGGGATGTGGGGTAATTGTATCGGTTCCTGGTCATTGCCTTCTATTCTTTCTACCAACATTACCAAAGAGGTGGGTGCTATTTTATTTTACCCATATACCTCGGCCCCAAAACCCGGCAGATACTAGAGAAGAAACACGCAAAATTACATCTGTTTTCTTATGAAAGCAACACGTCATCTAAATAAAGATGTAAGTACAGATACAGTCGAGTTATTTTTACACCAAAGATATTAGCAAGTTTCGGTTATTATTCCAGCAAGCATGCAATGGTATGCTGGTCGTCCATAAAATTATTCTCTATTTCAGCAGATCAAAGTTCTCGTTACGATTACTGTTATGTGACTATTTAGAAAATTAAATAGAGAACCAACCGGGAACTGATACAATCAGATCTCAAATTCTTTCCACAATATCACGAGGGAAAGAAGTGGAAACATGGAGTGACGACAGTAAACAAAATGGACAACAGATAAACCGTATCAGCAGCTCTTTCTCAAACAGGTGGCGACTCAGAATATCGAAACCTTAGCAAACATGAGCAATATACATAATGGTAAAAAGAATCAGAATCACCATCATGACAAACATTAAAATGGAAGGACAAACGTAACTAAAAATGAACAACCAAAAAGGGGCAAGAACCTGAATAATCAACGTAACAAGATATATGATTAGGGAAAGATTCAGAACCACCAGCATAAAACATTAAGGAACCACAGCAAAAGCACCGACTTGGAACGGACAGTAAAAATTTCTGGTGAGTTTAAACTTTAAGTTAATTTTACGGGATCCCAACTCTCACCCTCAATTTCACTCTAGTTTGACTACATATTTGGTTGGTCCGCTTGAAGACTGGCATTCACCAGGCTAAGATAGCAGTGTTTTTTTTTTCTGAATTGTCGGTAGATGTTTCTTTCCAATTACCTAATGGCGTTTAAAACGCCCCCGCCGCACCCTCTGCAGTCGTAGAACTTATTTCCTTTGTTTTTAAATTGTTCTTTATCGTTTTAAGTGCTCTACGGATTGACTCACTTCGTTATATACTGCAATACGATACATTTTGTTTTCCCATAAGCCTCCGTTTTTTTCTAATGTCAGTTTCTATGTATTGGTTATGCAGTGTTTAAGGTTTGCGTCTTTAGCTGTATCAATCGCCCCAGTGTCTTAACTATTTGACAATGTCCCAGTACATAAGCAGTGTCAGTATTTTACTATAAGCTTTCTTTAACGCCACAAGGCAAAGAATAGCGCTGTCATCTTCTGTAAACAACAATTACCTGGATTTCTTACAAACTAGTGATTGAAGAACAATCGACCCAATTATTGCGGGGCTTTACCCGTGTCCTGCTGAATTTTTAAATATGCCACACCAACGGCTGAATATCAACCAATCAGATTACTTGATGCAAATTATTGCAACAAACACATTACAAACAATGAAAAAGCCATATGATCTGGATCTACATTGTTTGAAAGATAAGACATACCCGGGCTCAGCAGGACAAGGGTTAGATTGATTTTACGTGGTCAAAATCTTGGCCTTTGATTCTGTTGTAGTTCGGGTTAGTTCGGAAAGGCGAACATGTCGTGTATTTTGCGTCATTGGGGTGTCCAACATATATTGGCTTACCATTGGGCAATACCTGTTGTACATGAAATAGATAGGAGTCGAGGGGGAATACATTTTTTAAGTTTCTTTATTTCCATTCATATCTACCTGTCCCTGAATTTCATCTCCTCCAGTTTACGTGTCGTTAAACTTAAACACAATCACTATGCCGTGGTTCAGACAAATAATTTGTTCCTTTCGCATGAATGGTTTTTAACTCATCAGTGCAACATCTCCGTAAACATAAAAAATCAAACGAATACAGAGACGGAACAACGATGAGGACTCGACTCGAGTAATACTGCATAGTCATCAGAGGCGTTCCAATGACCCACATTAAGACAAAACATTGTAATTGTTTCATTAAGCTACATGACTTCGTGTGGACAGTTGTAGTGTACATGCAATTGCTCAAATCATTATATGTTGTTACATCTCGATTAATTATCCCTTTCAGCTCCGAACTTCTTAACTGGAATATTCCATCGTTTAATGAGGACACAAATATTCTTTTGAAATTGAGGTATAGTCAAAATCATTAATCACGAAAATACGCCAATATAATTTTGACCCCCTTGAACCCCGCTTTTATAAAATAAACTAGGGTTTACAGGGGTAAAATAGAAGTGAAGGCGATGCTCAGGAATCGATACAATTAGAGGCACCAAGGGAAAGAAACACACTAATGAATCAATTAGACCCTAATGGAAACATCACTAGCGGAAAGCCAAAATAACAGTTACTGTCTCAGAAAATGGCCAATTGGCTATCCAAAACAAAATAATATAAGTGATGCACACACTCAAAGACAAGCCAAAACAAAAATAAACCACATAAGGAGAGCTGCCTTGAAACGGTCAGTGAACCGAATTCCACTGGGGGCTTAAATCGATTATACGTGGGCACTATCCTCGCCCTTACTTCCGTCGCAATTTAGACAAATACTTTGTTCAGTCCGCATGAAGGCCTCCTACCTCATCAGTGCAACGTTTCCTTGAGCAAAAAATCAATCAATCACAGAGATGAAACAACGGTGAGTACTCGACAGCAAGAAACCACTGAAATTCTGGAACAAAACAAAACCAACAGTTAGAATCCGATGGGCCCAACCAGAGACAGAGTATCAGGCACCGACCAACATTACATAAAATTAGGTTCTCTCTAGTTCTCAGTAAGCCTTTACGCTGAAACCGTCATTGAATCTGAGGCCTGACCCACCGGCGTGCAATTAAAAAGGGAAGCAAAGTGGGTTAACTACCATGTATGCAGTCTGTCGTATAACAATGTATGCTGTATCCAATCTTTTTAGATCGAAGATCGATTTTACGAAATCGGGTACTGAAGTCATTCCAATTATATATTTTTCTGAACTTATATACTAAGTCACCATAAAATTCGGGAACTGAAGTCATTGCAATTATATATTTTTCTGAACTTATATACTAAGTCACCATAAAATTCGGATTCCGATAGACCTTGATGCAAAAGAGATTTAAGTCCAACATTGAATTTCGTAATTAAATTGGAATGATGTCTATAAAATTTTGAAAACGTTTTGCGTATTTTATGACACCGATAACCCTGATTAAGAAGTTTAGCAGTTAACAATTTATTACGAGTGTTGAAGTCAGACTAGACACTCTGGCAAATCAAAGTAATTGCGAACTATAAACGCTGTAGGATGCCACACGAGGAACATTACCATCCAGAAAAGGAAAATTTATAAACTCAAAATCAAAATCATCGCATTTATCATAAATTTTGCAAGAAACAAATCCATCTACAATAAATAGATGTAAATCCCAAAACGGGGCCTCCGTATTAGAAGAATATCCTTTATTTAACTGAAGTTCTGGGGGATAAATTTGACAGATCAAATCATCGAAATAGGTTTTGTCAATATGTTATAAATCATCCAAATATCTAGAAGTCGAGCTAAAGGCTTCAATGATTACAGATTGGTTTTCAACGGAAAGGAACATCATGAAGTCTCTTTCATACCAAAACAAGAACAAATCGGCCACAAGGAGGCGCCATTTGTACCCATCGGAATACCTATAATTTGTCTAAATAACTTAGTACCAAGTCTTATGTAAATATTGTCAAGTAGAAAGGTGAGAGCTTCACACACACTTTCTGACATGACCATAACGTATATTTTTATGCTCTTCAGAAGTGAAAAAAGCATTTCCTACATTACATGCAAGATAGAGGGAGTCTTCCCTATGAAGATAGAGGGAGTCTTCCCAATCAAGATAGAGGGAGTCTTCCCTATCAAATGTCCAGTCAATTAAATCATTAAGTTTTTCTTTTATAAGATTATGAGGAAGTGTAGTGTAAAGGGTGGAAAAATCATAAGTAGACAGATTTCAATTTATTTAAAACTTCATTAGAAATTTTTATAGACCAAAACAGATTTCTCCCTGATCTCTCAAAGACTTTGTCGCAATATTTAATCGCATGTTTTTGATGGCAGTAAACTATGAAGTTAATAATTTGGAGAGTTCAATGGTGGTACAAGAGCTAGAATTTGCAAAAATCGTGCTTTGTATGGTCTTTTATGAAGTTTAGGTAACCGATATAACATAAGAAGCTTGTCTTAGCCTTCTGTCACACATACAACAAACTTGGTGGCTGGATGACAAATGTGGTCATCAAGTAAAGCCCCCTCTACGGCCAAAGGCTGGAGTTCATAAGCCTTAGTTCTTGCTGAAGAGTGTTAACATAGTGGAGCCGTCAAACAACGACCACAGTGTTAGCAGCCTTATCTGCTGGAGCCAAAACAAACTTCGTATGGAATTCTTGAACACCTAGTTTAAGGTGACGTAAAGACGTCTTACGTAAATACGTCTTAGGTTTAGGAGGTATTAAGTTCGTATTTTGAGAGTAGAAAGAGATGCGTTTGTTCGCTAGTTTCAGTATGTTAAGTTCCCATTCTTTGACAGCTTTATGTTCAACATACGTACTCTTGTTTACATCATCGATTACCAAATTCATTCAAGGTAGCAGCGATTTAATCACTACACTTATTGAAATCCATTTTGGAAGGAAATCGATATTCGGTCCTTTAGTAATTATATTTCGTATCCTGGAATCAGTAATAATTTTTAAATTGCCTGTAATAATAGCCCATGACTAGCAGCATGATAGCAATACACTGAATTTTCACAATCACAGGAAACCCTATTTTACTTATTTCTGTTCTAAAATATAGAGTGTTGGTACTCGTTAGAACCGCCTCTATATTTTGAGCAGAAATATGAAAAACATCACACTTTTCGTTTGAAAATTTGCATTCCTTTTCGGCGGTAAAATTTACAATATATTTGTATAGGGGTATTTTCGTAATGATCAGACTGGCTGATAGTCTAGATATTGACGAGATGACTAATTATGAGCCATGCCTACTCGCATATTTATTCGTACCGGTCTACAGGACTAAAGGGTAAATGCGCCCAGGGAGCACATATCTATATTTAAGAAATAGATCAGCTCTAACTGTGATTTGTTGTGTTATAAATCACAGTTTGAAGGTCAGTTGTAAAGTAGACAAATCACGAGCGCGTAGCGCGTGTGATTTATCTACTTACAACTGACAGACAAACTGTGATTTATTACCCAACAAATCACTGGCTAGAGCTGATCTATTTCGATTCTAACACGCTGAAAATCGGCAATAATGTTGTTGTTTCCTTCAAAATCTCACAACTTTTCGCCATTGTTAGAAGAAATCCCGCTAAAATTATCGACTGAAACACATGCATTTATATCCATTTCTTACGTTTTCGATGCGAGAAAATGACGTTACACCGTCTAACGTCAAGGAAATCGACTAGTGAAGTCATAAATTTCCGGTTTTTAATGACGTCACTCGTCACGCTCTTCCGAGCTGTGATTTGTTGCAGAATAAAACACAGTTATTTTCCATTGCCTATATAGGCGCGCTGTGTTAGAATAACTCATATACGACAATATTAACCCATATATGAAATCTTCCACCGGATAAGTTTGGAGTGGTCCATTTCCAATTATAGTGGTGTCAGGATTGTTTTTTTTTTTTTTTTTTTTTTTGTTTGTGGCAAATATTACAGAAAAAAATGAATGTTCTTTAAGCAAAGAGTGTAGACCGAGATCAGACACCGATCTGGGTCTGCACTCTTTGCCAATGTCCCGAAAAGGATCGCTAGGCATATATGGGTAGGTGGTTCCTACGACACCGATGCGTGCGGTCATTCATTCGGATGGGACGCGAGGGAATGGGCTTGTTCATCTTGACCTGAACTTTGCTGTTCGCACTAGTAGTAATGGCCATTTTACATGATTTAACTCAATTTGTAACAAGAAACTATACAGCTATTTGGCCAACTTTATCCAAGCCAATGTCTTTGACATCGCTAGCCACGTCCTCCTTTTAAACGCTTGTCTGCAATTATAATATTTCTTGAACCCTCGTGCGACATAGTGCATTTTCTCACATCTTCTCAAAATGGTTTCTTTGCTGGTATAAATCTGTGATATTTTGCTTATTTATACTGTAAACATAGGTTGTGTGCGCTCATTATAACCGCCTCATTGAGGTGGTTCTAACGAGTACCCACAACCCATGTCTTGAAGCATAAATAAAAAATTTTAATATATACCCCCGTAAACCCCAGTTTTCTCTATAACAAGTGGGGTTTTGGGGGGTATTCATTTCACGGACACGTTCACGTGCTCGTATTACAAACACCGTTATACATTAACTAAGATAGCACACTGTGACATAGTGCATGCTTTCAGAATTAAGGGGAACTGGAACACCTAGTAGATTTTTCGGCATTATTCAAAGGGGGTGGGGGGGGCAACTTTCGGGACATCCTGTTAGCTTTTTTATAAGCCTTGTCCCACTGAAAAAGGGGTTTCCTCTTCACGGAAAGAATTTGCTCATCAGGAGCAAATTCTTTCCTTTAAGAGTTGACCATATTGACATGGGAGACAAAAATACTTTAGCAGAAGTTGTCTCCCCCGAAGGTGTTTTCGTGAAGAAAAGCAGCCTCTAAAACACATGTTATATAGAGACAGTTCAACGAGCACTTTGCCTTATAAGTAAGAAAAATATCACGGGTTTTCATCAAGAAACTGAGTAGCCATTTTAGAAATGTGAAGCCTTATATCGCAGGGGTTTGTTATCATAATGGCAAAGAAGAAAAGAAGCAATAAAAAGTTAAAAGGCTGCGTGGGGAAACAAAAAACACATGAGCCCCGCCAAGCGAATTTGTGTCTTCGAGCATTCCGTCATGACAAATTTTAACTGCGCATGCCCAGCCATTCAGAGGGGCCAGGCATATGGCTTTCTGTCTGAAGGTTCCTCTTGATTCACTGCTTGTATGAGCGAGCAGCGAAGGTTCTGGCGAGACTGCGCGGGTGCCTGCTCGCATAGGCGATAATTACCAAAATCGCTTAACGGTGTCCACATAAAAGAACGAAAATCGGCGTGTCGGTACTTTTGAGTCTCTTCATACACAGCAATATAGTTTGCCAGGCTGCATACGCCTCCTAGTAATGACTTATCAAAAAAAATTCTATATAATTCTGAGTAGACAACGCTACTTTTTTACAAGGTTATGTTAACTTGGTGCAGAGACTTGCATTGGTGGTTGTGGTCATTTTGCTGGCATTTTATAGACAATCAACATACTATAACTGACAAACTGTCCCGCCTGTATCTTGTAAAACGCAAAACCACAGAACAGCAATAAAACCGATGTATCGTGTTTATTGAGGAAGTACGAGTGGTGATTGATAAGTCCAAGGATGCAGGCAGGGGTCAGTTAGACTTGAATATTTTATTTTTCACCATAGTCGCCATTCAAGCTTATACAACTGGTACAACGGTGCTGAAGTATTTGGATGCCGTCTTTGTAGAGGGTGTCAACCTGGGTCTCAAGAAAGTCGTTGGCAGCTCATATGAGGTATCATCAGATTAAAAATGACTGCAGGAATGGCGACCGCAGAAAACCTTTTTTTTTGCCCCGCTTCACGATATTGGTGGAATATTTTGATATATCTTTAGGTGTACGTCCGTCCTCCCGCACACATCCACCCCCTGTATCCACCATGCAACCAAACAACCGATTAAGGAGATCAGATGCAACTTAACACGTCACGTGAAGTGACGGAGACAGATAAGAGGGCCAATTTTCTCATTTTATTCCTATTTAGAAAAAGATCTATGAGCTGAAAGTTTTGGTAGACGAAAAGTGGACTTTGCTGCTAATTTGGCCGTTCTCGTTCTATTAAAAGACAACTCCTATTGCCTGAAAATTATACATTTATACCGGAAATCTCGCGTGAGGAACACCAAACCCTTTTTCCATCGCGGATATCTTGGCTTCTGCTCTGTTGAATTACATCATGGATGTGTCTATATATACAATAAACATTCCTAGTCACGTAATAATAAAAGATATTATTCATTATTACACGTTTTCCCACAATATTGCCTCAAACACATCTGGGGTCGGATTTTATGTATGCAACCGACTTCGGTGTGTATTTTTAGAGGAAGCAACCGACTACGGAGATCTTTCGTCGAAAATGATGCAACTGACTTCGGAATATGCGACAGAAAATGATGCAATCGACTTTTGTGAAATAAGATGACAGGCAATATGGAATAAAGAAACTTTACGCCAAAGCAATGTTGATGCAGTGTTGTGTGCCCGGTCAGGTTACCTTATCTGTTATAAGGAAAATCTGTCGCTGGCAGTTCCGTCTTCTTTTAAGATGGACATTTGATGTTTTCTTTGACCCTTTGCAAAGCATTCCCTGCGTAATCACATGTGTGCCAAACAATGACACCATTCTCCCTGCGCAAACTGCTTGGCTCTTTTCGGTTAGTATATGGCTCTGGAGTTGCTGGTAAGGTCTTGGACACTCGCATAGCGGATTAAATCTTTGCCGACGGAACTCTAGTAGGAAATGCTGTACTCTCGGTCAATAATGTTAATCAGAGCACCGGTGGGTCGATTATCTAAGAGCGTAGTGTAGCGTGAAAACTGGTCACCAAAGTGTCTTAGACCTTATTATAAGCAATCAGTGTAGGCCCTGATCAGACGCCACGGCCGCGATCGTAGTGTTCTGGTCTGGGTCTACCCCCTTTGCCAAACCCAATATAAAATTCCAGTCCAGATTCTTTAGATATATCCTCTTTCGCAACACTGACCACCGACCTCAGCGATTAGAAAATTCACGGCTGTTTTTTCAACCTGAGTTTCCAACAAGTCAATGATAGTCACGCTGACACCAACAACGAAAAGCCACTGTGCTTAGTAACTTTGGGTTGACTGACAAACAATCAACAGAAATCAATCAATTCGCACAAACCAGTTAAACAGACTCCCTTTTATAGAACATATTTAACTTCACTACAGCTGGTGTGTGGGAATGTGTGGCGGCGGTAAAACGTCTCCCTGCCCTACATCATAGTGTAGATTATATTTTCTTGCCTTTTGGGATCATCGATTCCATTGTGGAATTTTGAAAATATCTGAGGGTCACTGATGAGGCCTAATTGGCCGAAACTAGCTAGTCTGGCCCAGAAAACATGTACACTCCATATTTTTCACTTCTATGCGGTAATAAAAAATATTACAATTTTTCATCTTAAAAATTTCCTTTTTTAGGCGGTAAAGTTTACAATGTATTTGTTTTGGCGTGTTTTCGCAATGATTTCCTAAGAAGTGCTCATAGTGCGTGAAATTAAGAATCAGAATCAGGCAAACATTACGAAAACACGCCTATACAAATATATTGTAAACTTTACCTCCGTAAAAATGTTTTTTTTTATATGAAAAATTATGATATTTTTCTTATTTCTGCTCAGAATATAGATTGTGGATACTCGTTAGAACCGCCTCATTGAGGCGGTTCTAACGAGTACCCACAATCTGTATTTTAGATCAGAAATAAGAAAAATAAGGTTTACCCCCGTAAACCCCAGTTTTACTATATAAAAGTGGAGTTCAAGGGGGTAAAAAATATATAGGCGTGTTTTCGTGATGCAACGGTTATGCGACATTCGATTTCAACTCTTAATGGTGATATGATCATCTTTACAAGGAGTCTCTTTCTACCTCAGGCCACGGACTTATCTTCTCTGCTCAGCTAAACATTTTTCTCTGTTATTACAGCCAGTGCAATAATGGCGTTCTAACATGTAGGTCTTCTTCTACACTTTAAGGTTTCACTTTGAAAAATGAAATTCTCAGTACAGTTGTAATCATGTCAAATAAAAAAATTATACCGTCGTAATAGTTTTAATTTAACTTATTTTATTTGAATTTAGTCGTAAAAATGTGTGCCGAATTCCTACTTAAAGGGGATAAATTTATTTCTTTTTTCATGGAATTTTGCTGTTTTCGCTTAAGAGATGCAGACAGCTAGGTCAGAGTTCTATATAGCAAAACTCGGGTTTATATACAGGGGTATACATTATTTTCTTATTTCTGCTTAAAAACATAGGCTGTGGGTACTCGTTAGAACCGCCTCGTTTCGAACGAGGTTCAATCTATGTTTTGAGCAGATATGTGCGATATTGCAAACTTTTTCATCTGAACATTTTCATTTTGTGGTGGTAAAATTTCTAATATAGTTTTCGTAATTGGATGGCCACGTATACTTCAAATTTGGCCAATTCTCGTATCTTTGAAAATAGGGCTCTGCTCATGGACAGTATCTTCCACCTTAAATATAGCACAAGTCCATTCAAATTAAGGGGTAGTAGGTTAAGGGGTAGTTTTTTCTTCGAAAAAGGCAGAACATTTTGTAAACAGTGAAGGCCATGGTTGTTCTGCGGCGTCTAATTTCAGCCTAACGCGGCTTCTGACCTGGGACTGCACCCGCCCGTTATTGGTGTTCCGGTTCAAAATGAGTTAAGACTAAAGGTTCTTTACAAAATAACCTAAAATGTTCAGTTTGCCTGTATTTCATTTTTCTACACGCATCGTCATACGGTAAAAGAACACAATCGTGCGATATAGTGCATTTTCCACACCTCCAAAATGGCAACTTTTCTGTTAAAAATTCGTGATATTTTTCTTATTTGTACTGCAGACATAGGTTGTGGGTGCTCGCTAGAACCGCCTCATTGAGGCGGTTCTTACGCGTACCCACAACCTATGTCTTGGAAGAAAAACAAGAAAAATATTGTTTACCCCCGTAAACCTCAGTTTCCTCTGTATAAAGTGGGGCTTAAACGGACTTTACGTGACGTTAGGGACTGTCCAAAAGGTGGCCTGAATATATGAATTTCACTGTATCTGATAGACGGCGTAAGCTTTGTAGCAAACTTCATCAAGAAAACAAATCAATGTAATTAACAAACCTGTAAACGACACTTCAAAATGTGGTTGACAAGAAATGCACAATTTCCTTATATTTGCTTGGGAAATAAGATTGTGGATAGCCTTTAAAACCACCTCAGTGAGGCTGCTCTAACGGCACCCGAAATCTATGTTTTGAGCACAAATATGGGAACTATTTAAACAAACTGGCTGGAAAAAAAGTTTGGTTCTTCAGGGTATATGGCACACGTGTGTGTTTTCGTAATTTAATTGTTTCCTATGAAGTGACTAATTAAAGAGAATGGGAACACCTCGCAGGGTTTTCCGCCATTTTGCATAAGGAAAGGACTTACGAGACTTCCTCTTCGCTTTTCTATAAGCTCTGACCCACATATTAATCTCCTAGCTCAGATGAGCGATATAGGACCATCATGGTCCTCTTGTTTTTTTGTTGTTGTTTTTTTTTTATCCGATTTGTGGATTTGTGTGCGTATTTGGCGTCCAAAGTTATGAACACATTACGGACACATAACGTTAAAACGACGTCGCAGTAATGTTGCAACAATGTCGATGCGACGTTACCTATATACATGTACGAGTATTTTATGCCTTAGGCCATTTATAGCATTTCATCAACAGGTTTGTGTTTGTTTGTTTGTTTGTTTGAGTTGAGTTTTTATGTCCCAGTCAACACTTATTAGGTCATATTTGAGACTGCTTCCGATTGTTTGGGGCTTTTATCCGACACTGAGATAAAATGACATCTCAAGCCCTGCCGCCCACAGAAAGGGTCAATTCGCATCACTATGTCTGAGAAGGCTAAGACCTAAGCGGTTTACCCGTACGCCTGTTCGATCGGTTTCAGCTCTGCGCGGAAGCACCGTGCAGCTCAGTCAAGTTCTCCAAGCCCCGAAGGGCGAAGGCGCAACAATTAAATTCCCACTATATACACAGAAAAGTTGGATTGAAAGGGGGTATTGCACATTATATCTTATTTGTGTTTGAAAACATAGATTTTAGTGCTCGTTAGATCCACAGTCTATCGAAAATCGAACATATATCTGACATATGACAACTGTGGGTAATCTACAGAACCCGGGAAGGGACATTAATTATTATTTCGAAGTGGCTATTGCCAGTTAACTGGTAATAGCGGTTTTACGATAAAATCGCTATTGCCAGTTAACTGGTAATAGCGGTTTTACGATAAAATTGCTATTGCCAGTTAACTGGTAATAGCGATTTTATCGTAAAACCGCTATTGCCAGTTGACTGGTAATAGCCATTTTAACGTAAAACCGCTATTACCAGTTAAAAGATTAATATAAAATATCTTATGACAATTTTTTATTGTTATTGAAGCATGAATGAAAACGAACTACTGAAAATAAACAAATGAATGAATTTCTGACACGTAGACATACATATATGCGAATATTTTCGGAAGAAATATGTAAAAGGTATGTTCCTACTGCTTCCAACAACACAGTATATAGGTACTAGAACTGTCTCATCGAGGTGGTTCTAACGAGTAACGGGTAAAGAATGACATTTGGTTTCGGACAGAAATATGAACAATAATGTGGAGTGGGGTTTAGGACCTACATGATCTATATTGTAGAACAATTACGGAAACACGCCTATCTAAACATATTACAAGGAGCGTGATGACTCAAGTGGTTAGTGCACTTGCCTCTGATGCTAGAGGTCTTGGGTTTGATCCCTGTCAGCCAGCGTTGATAAAATTTCAGTGTCCAAACACGCTAAATTGGCATCATTTGCAGGGTGAAATGTAATAATATGCACCGTCCTTTGTGTCACGACGTTAACTGGAGGCTCCCCTGTGTATGAAGGACCATCAACTGTGCATTACACGATTAATATGTAGACAACACTTGCCGAAAATGCCCATGAGGGCATAGATAGATAGATAGATAGATAGATAGATAGATAGATAGATAGATAGATAGATAGATAGATAGATAGATAGATAGATAGATAGATAGATATTTTTTCTTATTTCTGCTCCTAACATAGATTGTGGGCAATGGTTAGAACCGCCTCGTCGAATAAGGGAAATAATGTAAACCCCTACAAACACCGGTTTTTACTATATAAAAGTGTGCTTTAACGGGGTAAAGTTTAAAAGCTAAAAATAATCAGTGCCTTGCATACGCGAGTCAGCATAATAGGGCTGGAACTTCAAAGGCTTACCGCCCCCGTTGTACTTTTAAAGTTACCATTATCATCCACCTAATTATTTTATAAATATAATTGCAAACAAAACAAACTGCTTGAAATTTGCTTGAAGCTACCATTTATAAACAATTAAAAAAATTTCATCATCATTAAAAACATGAAAATTTTCAGAGGAAAAACTGTCACATTTTCACTTCTGCATAAAAAAATATAGACTGTGATTACCCACAGTCTAATCGGGTCATTATTATTCGCCACGTTGTAACGTCTCCGTTTAAATAGAAATAAGAATGATAATGTAAACCCTACAACCCCCAAACAGGGGTATGAAGGGTAATGCGTTATTTATTTCCAATTTTGGTTATAAAAATAAGTTGTGGGCAATCTACTTTTTTACGTTAAGATCTTTAATGCATTTGTATAGGCGTGTTTTCGCAATGTATATGTAAACTTGTGGATACCTGTTGATTGACCGCTATTCTAACGGGGATTAATAAATAATCCGCCACACGTCTGCTATTGGCATTAAGTGCGACAGTAGCAGACGAGATTTTAATTTTGACACCCACTCCCACCTTTAAACCCACTAGTATATACTAAAAGTGAGGATTAAGGGGATATTCATTATTTTTATTATTTCTGCTCAAAAACATATATTGTGGGTACTCGATAGAACTTCCTCATTGAGACGGTTCTATCAAATATGTAGTCTATTGAAACATGAAGGTCAACACATAAAATTCAATATTATTCCCGTCCAGCGCCAAGCCGGTGGAACTGATTGTGGGTTGTTTGCCATCGCCTTTTCTGTCGCTTTAGGCTTAGGTTTCAATATGTTCTATAAAAGGGTTATCCTTTGGAAGCAAGGAATACACCACAGAACTGAAAAATATGGAGTGTACATGCTTTCTGGGCCAGACTAGCTAGTTTCGGCCAATTAGGCCTCATCAGTGACCCTCAGATATTTTCAAAATTCCACAATGGAATCAATGATCCCAAAGGACAAGAAAATATAATCTACACTATGATGTAGGGCAGGGAGACGTTTTACCGCCGCCACACATTCCCACACACCAGCTGTAGTGAAGTTAAATATGTTCTATAAAAGGGTTATCCTTTGGAAGCAAGGAATACACCACAGAACTGAAAAATATGGAGTGTACATGCTTTCTGGGCCAGACTAGCTAGTTTCGGCCAATTAGGCCTCATCAGTGACCCTCAGATATTTTCAAAATTCCACAATGGAATCAATGATCCCAAAGGACAAGAAAATATAATCTACACTATGATGTAGGGCAGGGAGACGTTTTACCGCCGCCACACATTCAAGCCAGCAAAACTACTTTTCAAGCAGGAAAGCATGCGCGAACATTTGATAAATTGTCTTACAGAACACAACTTTTCTAACTTTGCATTCAATATAAACACAAATTGGAGAAAAAAGAAAACAGTCATACTAAAAGAAAACATCTTTTGTACATGCAGGGGACTATATGACGGCGAAATGGTGCAGTGTACAAGCTGTACTGAATGGCTGCATTTTCGCTGTTTAGATAAGCATGTTGCACATGCAATCCAGACAAACACTAGCTACATATTCAAATGTGTTCGATGCACTAGTGGCTAACCATGACAATACACTTATTTTCGCCAGAAACTAAGAATGCCCTTCTATAATCAACTGAAGGGAGGTACTGGCCGTAGTAAGATATCACAGCAGGTATCGAACCATCAACCTCCTGATCACCAGTTAGACGTGCTTCCGACTGAGCTAAGGTGGTCGTCGTTGCCTAGCTATCCCTTGCACTGACAATGAAGGCCGATCAGAATGCACTGTAGCACAGGCCGGTCAGTCTTCGCTGGGCGCACGTGCAAACTTACTGGAAGTAATGATAAGCCACGGTTGCAAAACCTTTTCATGTTATTATTACATAAACATTGTTCCCCTTTAATTTGGGTACTGTACATCAGATGTTTTGTCAAATGAACTGGCGCATGACAAAACCTGCAATTACACCGGTGCGAAAAGCAGGTTACTCAAATTAACCTGCGCAGCCATCAATGACAAGAACTTTTGCGAGTGTCTCTTTCCGCAGACTCTGATCAGACAGCGCGGATGCGCAGGCTGGTCTTTGTCTTCTCTTGTCGCCCAAGCATTCTTGTAGGTTTTGTCATGTGCTGGTTCAAATATAAAGACTCTTTAGATTATTAGCTAGTTGAGTGAGTGAGTGAGTGTTTGAGTTTTACGTCCCACCAACAGCTAAGGTCATACGGAGACGGGACCTCGGTTTAAAGACTCATCCGAAAGTCTGGAGAAGCCCGGAATCGATCCTGCGATCCCTGGTTTACAAGGCGAGTAGCGTAACCACTGCACCATGGAGGCTTCTATTAGCTAGTTGAATGTATATGTTGTCTCTTGGTTATCCCTTGCGCATACATCTTAGACTGATTAAACTGGTGGATGCGCATATTAATCTGAGTCGTCGCTGGGTTTTGCTTGGTGTTTGATGAGATTTTACGTCCTCGTCAAGACTAATTAGGTCATATTTGAGACGTTGGACTTTTACCCGACATTGAAATGAAATGTCATCTCAAGCCCTACCGTCCATAGAAAACGCTAGAATTTAAGGACGGGTCCGACTAGCATCACTTTTTAGGGATACAGTCCTAAACTGGCGGAAATGTGTTAGACTTAATTGGGATAATTTCACTTTACATATTCAAAGTTTCCCTAGCTTCGTTGTAATAAAACTGACAGAACCAACTGTCTTTCTCTTCTTGTTGTTTTCTTTTCAGACTTCTTACTCGTACATGTACGTGCAGCACCCTCAAATATGTCTATGTGTCCTCATTAACTTACACATTTAAAAACAATTCAGTCTTTATTTTGCTACGAGTAAGAAGTCTTACTTTTGTCCGAGAACTGGAATTCACTTACATGAAACATGTCTTTGTAATCTAGCTGGCTGGGATTACATGAAATACATGTTGAACAACATAGATTGTGGATACTCGATAGAACTGCCTTGTCGAGGCGATTCTATCGAGTCCCAGCAATCAATGTTTTGAACAGATGTATGAAGAATATCTTTTAGCTTCTTAAATTTCCATTTCTGATCAAAATTTGGCAATGTACTTTTGTAATGTATGTTTGGAATAACAATTCATTATGAAAACGCGCCTATAAACATTTACTGTCTAAATTTACTGATATACTTCATATTTCTGCCCTAGACTCACTAGAACCCCTTCAAAGAACTGGTTTTATCAATAACCCGCATTCTTGGACTGTTACCGGACTTTGAGATGAATTGACATCTCAAGCCCTATCGTCCAATGAAACCAATAGGGTTTGTATGCATGGGCGGTCCGACTCGCATCACGCTTTAAACTTCTAAGTGGTTTACCTATACTCATATGCCATGCGGCTGGTTTCAGTTCTGCATAGAAGCATTATGCAACCCATTCTATTTCTCTTGAAGCCCCGATGAGCTGGGGCGATTATGGATTACATATGCAAAATATGGAAATGCTTGGTCAAAGCAGAAAAACAAAAACATGCATTTAAGCCATTACATTCATAACTGTAAATGGAATAATTCTGCACGTCAACTGGCAATAGCGATTTTACGTTAAAATTGCTATTACCAGTTAACTGGCAATAGCGATTTTATCGTAAAACCGCTATTACCAGTTAACTGTCAATAGCAATTATATCGTAAAACCGCTATTACCAGTTAACTGGCAATAGCGGTTTTATCGTAAAACCGCTATTGCCAGTTAACTGGCAATAGACCTTTCCTTATTATTTTTAATATGTTGTGCAAACAAGATATTAAATTGTGCGCACAAGATATTATCTTGTTCGCACATCATATTATCTTGTTTGCACAACATAGATCTTAGGAAGTTGTGCGAACAAGATATTATCTTGTCCACTCAAGATAATATATTGTGCACACAAGATATTATGTTGTCCGCACACGATATTAAGTTGTACCTACAATATATTATATTGTCCGCACAAGATATTAAGTTGTGCGAACAAGATAATATCTTTAGCGCACAAGATACTAAGTTGAGCCTACAAGATGATATCTTTGCGGACAAGATAATATTTTGATCTTGTGCGGACAAGATAATATCTTGTGCGCACAAGATAGTATCTTGTCTGCACTAGATCTATGTTGTGCGGACAAGATATTATGTTTTCCACATCTTGTGCGCACAAGATAATATGTTGTGCGAACAAGATAATATTTTGTCTGCACAAGATATTATCTTGAGCGCACAACTTATAAAAACAACCATGTCCCTTCCCGGGTTCCGTAGTTATCTACCCGCTTTGTTCTCAATTTCTTGATTGGTTTTTGTCTTTGTCATAAAAAGAGGGAGATGTGAAGCATTACGCAAACTCGCCGATACTAATACATTACCACCTTTATCGCCGAAAAAATGAAAATTTTAAGATGAAAAATTGTGATATTTTTAGCTCACCTGTCACGTAGTGACAAGGTGGGCTTTTGTGATCACTTTTCGTCCGTCGTCCGTCGTCCGTCGTCAGTGCGTGCGTGTGTGCGTGCGTAAACTTTTTCTTCAAATGACATCTCCTCCTAAACCACTGATCAGATTTTGACCAAACTTCACAGCAATGATCCTTAGGTGGTCCCCTTTCAAAATTGTTCAAATGGTTCCGGTCCATTGCACATCTGGGTCACAGGAGCTAAAAATAGATTTTTTAAATGAAAACTTTAAAAATCTTCTTCTCTGAAACCGCAAGTCCCAGGTCTTTGATATTTGGTATGAAGCTTCATCTAGTGGACCTCTACCAAGATTGTTCAAATTAAAGCCCTTGGGGCCAAAATGCCCCCACCCCGGGGGCCTTTGGTTTTACATAGGCTTATATAGGGAAAATCATTAAAAAATCTTCTTCTCTGAAACCACAAGGCCCAGGTCTTTAATATTTGGTGTGAAGCTTTACCTGGTGGACCTCCACTAAGATTGTTCAAATTATAGCCTTAGGGCCAAAAATGCCCCCGCCCCGGGGGGCTTTGGTTTTACATAGGCTTATACAGGGAAAATCTTTAAAAATCTTCTTCTCTGAAACCGCACGGCCCAGATCTTTGATATTTGGTGTGAAGCTTCATCTAGTGGACCTCTACCAGGATTGTTCAAATTAAAGCCCTGGGGGCCAAAATGCCCCCGCCCCAGGGGCCTTTGGTTTTACATAGGCTTATATGGGGAAAATCATTAAAAAATCTTCTTCTCTGAAACCACAAGGCCCAGGTCTTAAATATTTGGTGTGAAGCTTTACCTTGTGGACCTCTACTAAGATTGTTCAAATTATAGCCTTAGGGCCAAAAATGCCCCCGCCCCGGGGGCCTTTGGTTTTACATAGGCTTATACAGGGAAAATCTTTAAAAATCTTCTTCTCTGAAACCGCACGGCCCAGATCTTTGATATTTGGTGTGAAGCTTCATCTAGTGGACCTCTACCAAGATTGTTCAAATTATAGCCCTGGGGGCCAAAATGCCCCCGCCCCGGGGCCTATGGTTTTACATAGGCTTATATAGGGAAAATCATCAAAAAATCTTCTTCTCTGAAACCACAAGGCCCAGGTCTTTAATATTTGGTGTGAAGCTTTACATAGTGGACCTCTACTAAGATTGTTCAAATTATAGCCTTAGGGCCAAAAATGCCCCCGCCCCGGGGGCCTTTGGTTTTACATAGGCTTATACAGGGAAAATCTTTAAAAATCTTCTTCTCTGAAACCGCACGGCCCAGATCTTTGATATTTGGTGTGAAGCTTCATCTAGTGGACCTCTACCAGGATTTTTCAAATTATAGCCCTGGGGGCCAAAATGCCCCCGCCACAGGGGCCTTTGGTTTTACATAGGCTTATATAGGGAAAATCATTAAAAAATCTTCTTCTCTGAAACCGCACGGCCCAGATCTTTGATATTTGGTGTGAAGCTTCATCTAGTGGACCTCTACCAGGATTGTTCAAATTAAAGCCCTGGGGGCCAAAATGCCACCGCCCCAGGGGCCTTTGGTTTTACATAGGCTTATATGGGGAAAATCATTAAAAAATCTTCTTCTCTGAAACCACAAGGCCCAGGTCTTTAATATTTGTTGTGAAGCTTTACCTGGTGGACCTCTACTAAGATTGTTCAAATTATAGCCTTAGGGCCAAAAATGCCCCCGCCCCGGGGGCCTTTGGTTTTACATAGGCTTATACAGGGAAAATCTTTAAAAATCTTCTTCTCTGAAACCGCACGGCCCAGATCTTTGATATTTGGTGTGAAGCTTCATCTAGTTTTATATTAGGATTACTTTTTGTCTGTCATCTGTGCGTAAACAATTTCTTCAAACAACATCCCCTCCTAAACCACTGATCGGATTTTGACCAAACTTCATAGGAATGATCCTAAGGTGGTCCCCTTTCAAAGTTGTTCAAAAGGTTCCGGTCCATTGCACATATAGGTCACAGGAGCCAAATATAGATTTTTTTCACCGAAAACTTAAAAAATCTTCTTCTCTGAAACCGCAAGGCCCGGGTCTTTGATATTTGGTATGAAGCTTCATCTAGTGGACCCCAACCAAGATTGTTCAAATTATAGTGCATGGGCCAAAAATGCCCCCGCTCCGAGGCCCTTTTGTTTTACATGGGCTTATATAGGGAAAATCTTTAAAAATCTTCTTCTCTGAAACTGTATGGCCCAGGTCTTTGATATTTGGTATGAAGCTTCATCTAGTGGACCCCTACCACGTTTGTTTATATTATAGTGCTTGGGCCAAAAATCCCCCCACCCCAGGGCCCTGTGGGCTTATATAGAGAAAATCTTTAAAAATCTTCTTCTCTGAAACTGCAAGGCCCAGGTTTTTGCTATTTGGTATGAATCTTCATCTAGTGGACCCCTACCAAGATTGGTCAAATTATAGTGCTGGGGCCAAAAATGACCCCGCCGGGGGGCCCTTTGGTTTTACATAGACTTATATAGAGATAATCTTTGAAAATCTTCTTCTCTGAAACCGCAAGGCCCAGGTCTTTGATATTTGGTATGAAGCTTCATCTTGTGGACCTCTACCAAGATTGTTCAAATTATAGCCCTGGGGCCAAAAAATGCCCCCGCTCTGGGGCCCTTTGGTTTTACATAGACTTTCTCCGGGTACTCCAGTTTTCGCCCACCTCTGATTAACGATCGGCACGATATAAGTGAAATAATCTTGAAAGGGCCGTAAAACCAAAACAACAACAACATTTACATAGACTTATATAGGGAAAATCTTGAAAAATCTTCTTCTCTGAAACCACAAGGCCTAGGTCTCTGATATTTGGTTTGAAGCTTCAGCTGGTGGACCTCTACCAAGATTGTTCAAATTATAGCCATGGGGCCAAGAATGCCCCCACCCCGAGACCCTTTGGTTTTACATAGACTTATATATGGAAATTTTTAAAAATCTTATCTGTAAACTGCAAGGCCCATGTCTTTGATATTTGGTATGTAGCTTCATCTAGTGGACAATTATAGCCTTTGTTGATATTTGGTATGAAGCTTCACCTTTTTAGACCTCCCTCAACATTATGCACTTGGGGTCAATAATGGCCCTCCCCAAGGGCCATTGGTTACTCTATGGATCAGGTGAGCGATCCAGGGCCATCATGGCCCTCTTGTGTTTTATATTAGGATCACTTTTTGTCTGTCATCCGTGCGTAAACAATTTCTTCAAACGACATCATCTCCTAAACCTCTGATCGGATTTTGACCAAACTTCACAGGAATGATCCTTACGTGGTACCCTTTCAAAGTTGTTCAAATGGTTCCGGTCCATTGCACATATAGGTCCCAGGAGCCAAAAATAGATTTTTTCACCGAAAACTTAAAAAATCTTCTTCTCTGAAACCGCAAGGCCCAGGTCTTTGATATTTGGTATGAAGCTTCATCTAGTGGACCCGTACCAAGATTGTTCAAATTATAGTGCTGGGGCCAAAAATGCGCCCGCCCTGGGGCCCTTTGGTTTTAACTGGGCTTATGTAGGAAAATCTTCAAAAATCTTCTTCTCTGAAACCACAAGGCCCAGGTCTTTGATTTTTGGTATGAAGCTTCAACTAGTGAACCCCTACCAAGATTGTTCAAATTATAGTGCTGGGGCCAAAAATGCCCCCCCCCCCCCCCGGGGCCCTTTGGTTTTACATGGGCTGATATAGGGAAATTCTGTAAAAATCTTCTTCTCTGAAACTGCAAGGCCCAGGTCTTTGATATTTGATATGAAGCTTCATCTAGTGGACCCCTACAAGATTGTTTATATTATAGTGCTTGGGCAAAAAATGCCCCCGTCCCGGAGCCCTTTGGTTTTACATGGGCTTATATAGGGAAAATCTTTAAAAATCTTCTTCTCTGAAACTGCAAGGTCCAGGTCTTTGCTATTTGGTATGAAGCTTCATCTAGTGGACCCCTACCAAGATTGTTCAAATTATAGCGCTGGGGCCAAAAATTCCCCCGCCCCGGGGGCCTTTGGTTTTACATAGTCTTATGTAGGGAAAATCTTTAAAAATCTTCTTCTCTGAAACTGCAAGGCCCATGTCTTTGATATTTGGTATGAAGCTGCATCTTGTGGATCTCTACAAAGATTGTTCAAATTATAGCCCTGGGGCCAAAAATGCCTAATGCCAAAAAATACATAGGGAAAATCTTTAAAAATCTTCTTCTCTGAAACCATAGGCCTAGGTCTTTGATATTTGGTCTGAAGCTTCAGCTAGTGGATTATAGCCCTGAGGCCAAAAATGCCCCCGCCTCGGGGCCCTTTGGTTTTACATAGACTTATATAGGGAAAATCTTCAAACATTTTCTTCTATGAAACCACAAGGCCTAGGTCTTTGATATTTGGTGTGAAATTTCATCTAGTGGTCCTCTATCAAGATTGTTAAAATTATAGCCTTTGGGCCAAAAATGCCCCCGCCCCGAGACCCTTTGGTTTTTGTTACCTCCCTTCCATTATCTACCTTGTTAGATCATATGCATAGCTTCTAGGTTTATAAACACTCTCTGACAACTGCGTCAGGGAGTCGACTCTTTGGCTCAGGGGTAAGAGCAGTGGACTATCACCCGGGCGGCCCGGGTTCGAATCCCACCATAGGCGGGGATTTTTTCAGGCTATGCATCTTTCCTTTGTTACGGCTTTCAGGTCGTAAGATGGGGGCTCGTCCGAAATGCCAGAATTGGCTTGTGCCGAAGTTGGTATCCTTCACGTCATCATAAATGATGACTTCCTTGAAGAGGGGGTGTGTTACCTCCCTTCCATTATCTACCTTGTTAGATCATATGCATAGCTTCTAGGTTTATAAACACTCTCTGACAACTGCGTCAGGGAGTCGACTCTTTGGCTCAGGGGTAAGAGCAGTGGACTATCACCCGGGCGGCCCGGGTTCGAATCCCACCATAGGCGGGGATTTTTTCAGGCTATGCATCTTTCCTTTGTTACGGCTTTCAGGTCGTAAGATTTTACATAGACTTATATAGAGAAATTTTTAAAAATCTTCTCCTCTGAAACTGCAAGGCCCATGTCTTTGATATTTGGAATGGAGCTTCATCTAGTGGACAATTATAGCCTTTGTTGATATTTGGTATGAAGCTTCACCTTTTTAGACCTCCCTCAAAATTATGCACATTATAACCTTGGGGTCAATAATGGCCCTCCCCGGGGCCCACTTGTTACTCTATGGATCAGGTGAGCGATCCAGGGCCATCATGGCCCTCTTGTGTTTTATATTAGGATCACTTTTTGTCTGTCATCCGTGCGTAAACAATTTCTTCAAACGACATCTCCTCCTAAACCACTGATCAGATTTTGACCAAACTTCATAGGAATGATCCTTAGGTGGTCCCCTTTCAAAGTTGTTCAAATGGTTCCGGTCCGTTGCACATCTAAGCCACAGGAGCCGAAAATATTTTTTTTTTTCACCGAAAACTTAACAAATCTTCTTCTCTGAAACCACAAGGCCCAGGTCTTTGATATTTGGTATGAAGCTTCATCTAGTGGACTCCTACCAAGATTGTTCAAATTATAGTGCTGGGTCCAAAAATGCCCCCGCCCCGGGGCCCTTTGGTTTTACATGGGCTTACATAGGGAAAATCTTTAAAAATCTTCTTCTCTGAAACCTCAAGGCCCAGGTCTTCGATATTTGGTAAGATGCTACATCTAGTGGACACCTACCAAAATTGTTCGAATTAAAGTGCTGGGGCCAAAAATGCCCCCACCCCAGGGCCCTTTGGTTTTATATGGGCTTATATAGGGAAAATCTTTAAAAATCTTCTTCTCTGAAACAGCAAGACCCAGGTCTTTGATATTTGGTATGAAGCTTCATCTAGTGGACCCCTACCAAGATTGTTCAATTTATAGTGCTGGGGCAAAAAATGTGCCCGTCCCGTGGCCCTTTGGTTTTACAAGGGCTTATATATTGGGAAAATCTTTAAAAATCTTCTTCTCTGAAACCGCAAGGGCCATGTCTTTGCTATTTTATATGAAGCTTCATCTAGTGGACCCCTACCAAGATTGTTCAAATTGCAGTGCTTGGGCCAAAAATGCCCCCACCCTGGGGCCCTTGGTTTTACATAGGCTTATATAGGGAAAATCTTTAAAAATCTTCTCTGAAACCGCAAGGCCCAGGTCTTTGATATTTGGTATGAAGCTTCATCTAGTGTCCCCTACCAAGATTGTTCAAATTATAGTGCTGGGGCAAAAAATGCTTCCGCCCCGGGGCCCTTTAGTTTTACATGGGCTTATATAGGGAAAATCTTAAAAAATCTTCTTCTCTGAAACCGCAAGGCCCAGGTCTTTGCTATTTGGTACGAAGCTTTATCTAGTGGACTCCTACCAAGATTGTTCAAATTATAGTGCTGGGGCTAAAACTGCCACCGCCCCGTGGCCCTTTGGTTTTACATGGGCTTATATAGGGAAAATCTTTAAAAATCTTCGTCTCTGAAATCCCAAGGGCCAGGTCTTTGCTATTTGGTATGAATCTTCATCTAGTGGACCTCTACGAAGATTGTTCAAATTATAGCCCTTAGACCAAAAATGCCCCTGCCTTGGGTCCCTTTTGTTTTGCATGAATTTAGATAGGGAAAATCTTTAAAAATCTTCTTCTGTGAAACCACAAGGCCTAGTTCTTTGATATTTGGTGTGACATTTCATCTAGGGGACCTCTGCCAAGATTGTTCAAATTATAGCCCTCGGACCACAAATGCCCCAGCCCCGGGGCCCTTTGGTTTTACATAGACTTATCTAGAGATAATCTTTGAAAATCTTCTTCTCTGAAACAGCAAGGCCCAGGTCTTTGATATTTGGTGTGAAGCTTCATCTAGTGGACCTCTATCAAGATTGTTTAAATTATAGCCCTGAGGCCAAAAATGCCCCCGCCCCGGCTTATGTAGGGAATATCTTTAAAAAAATCTTCTCTGAAACTGCAAGGCCCAGGTCTTTGATATTTGGTGTGTGGCTTCATCTAGTGGACCTTTGCCAAGATTGTTCATGTTATAACCTTTGTTGATATTTGGTATGAAGCTTCACCTTTTTAGACGTCTCTCAACATTATGCACATTATAGCCCTGGGTTAATAATGGCCCTCCTCGGGTCCATCTTGTTACTCTTTGGATCAGGTGAGCGATCCAGGGCCATCATGGCCCTCTTGTTGGATGGTTATATCCCAAACTGTTTTATTGAACAGTGCTGTAAAAAGTATGTGATGTATTGACCTTAGCTGTCAGCTCTTCATTCTCTAGTTGACATCAGATCATGTCCAATGACTGAATAGTCATTAAGTGTATAATGTCAATGTCATTGGACATACCCACCATATCAGCATATTGTTCTCTAGTTAGCATCATGTCCAATGACTCCGTAGTCATTGAGTATATTATTTCAATGCATAAACTTACCCTACATATCAGCTTATCATTCTCTGATTGACATCAGATCATGTCGTATGGTTCAGAAGTCATTAATAGTAAAATGTCAATACAAGAATTTACCCATCAAATCACTCATAATTCTCCAGTTAACATCTCATCATGTCCAATGACTCAATGGTCCACAAAATGAAGCATCTGTTATTCATTTCATTCAGTTGATCTTGATTTTGGTTTTAAGCATTAAGCATCATGTGAATGTAGATACAACTGTAAATGACTGACTGCAGTTGTCCATTTCAGCATTCACTTCGCCATATGTTTTTTTCAGAAGAGTTAGGTTTGCATGCACCGAAGCTGTGTTTTGCATAATTTTAATCAAGGAGGTATGCTATGCAGAACATCTGGCACAGGCTTGTTAACTTTGGCTTTCATATTTGAACCAGCACTCAACTAAACCGACAAAAGACATGTGCGACCAACAATGACTAAGATCAGTCTGTGCATCCGAATTTTTGACGATTTCATGATTGCATCCAGTGAAGACTCAAATCAGACTGCGCATCTGCAGATGCGCAGCCTGATCAGAGCCTTTACTGAATGCATGAGTCTTGACAGCCTCCAGGCTATCTAAAGAGAGTTAATTGCAATCTCTGGCTATACTGGGTGGTTGAATGGGCTCGTATGCCTTCTTGTAGATTATTTCATAGTCTAGCTCATTTGTTAAGTGAAAGGCAGGTATCAGTTTAGACGAGCTTTGCTGTCCAGTAATATCTCCTGCTTCTGGATCTGTGCAAACAGATTTACACACATAACTGGTAGTGTCCAGTTAACCCTTATCTTGCTGAATATTCATTTAAGCCACACCGATTTCTGTCTATCAACCAATCAAATTACTTGATGTATTTATTGCTACAAATTCATAAACTAAATGCCAAACAGTGTAGATCCTGATCAGATGGCTTCTTCAGAAGCCATCTGATCTGGATCTACACTGTTTTCAAAGATAGGGGTTGTCTTGAAAAGCAAGATAAGGGTTAATTTACATCTGTTTGACATATAGACATGTTGTGACTTGTTTGTTATGATTGATGAGATATAACACAAAACATTGCAATAGTCTGTGATAAAGAGCATAATGCTCGTGTGTGTCAGGTGATGTCTGGTGCTAGACCAATCAGAGACAAATAACTTCCAATAGCCATCTCATAGCCATTTTATATTCATACAACTTAAACCATTTCACTTTCATTAAGATTTAAGCAAAATTTGATGTGTTATTTCAACAACTGGGTATATCTTTGTGTTCTTTTGACATAAGCAATTTCAAATTAACCCTTTCTGTACCAAATGGAACCTTCCACTCTGTATATAGCAGGAGTCCATTTCAAAATGTAGGGGTGTCAGGTTGTGTTTTTAGCTCACCTGTCACGTAGTGACAAGTTGAGCTTTTGTGATCACTTTTTGTCCGTCGTGCGTGCATCCGTGCATCCGTCCGTCTGTGCATCCGTAAACAATTTCAAATAAGTATATCTCTATAACCCCATGGTCAATCTTGATCAAATTTCATGAGAAGCATCATCAGGTAGGGGGAAAGGCTGCATGAGGTTTTTGGGCTGATGATCAGATTGGAATTCTGGTTGCTATGGCAACATATAGCTCCCATAGACTTACAATGGGAAAAAATTAAAATATCTTCTTCTCTGAAACCACAGGGCCCAGAGCTTAGATATTTAGCATGTAGCAACGGCCAGTGGTCACCTACATAATTCCTGGCAGTCATGCCCCTGGGGTCCGAATTGGCAGCGCCCCAGGGCCCCTTCGCTCCCATAGACTCATAATGGAACAAAAAGCTTCAAAAATCTTCTTCTTGGAAACCAAAGGGCCCAGAGCTTAGATATTTAGCGTGTAGCAACGGCAAGTGGTCACCTACATAATTCCTGCCAATCATGCCCCTTGGGTCAAAACGGGCCACGCCCCGGGGACTTTAGCTCCTATAGACTCATAATGGAAAAAAGCTTCAACAATCTTCTTCTCTGTAACCACAGGGCCCAGAGCTGAGATATTTGGCATGTAGCAATGGCAAGTGGTCACCTACATAATTCCTGCCAATCATGCCACTGGGGTCCAAATTGGCCACGCCCAAGGGCCCTTTCCCTCCCATAGACTCATAATGGAACAAAAAGCTTCAGAAATCTTCTTCTCTGAAACCACAGGGCCCAGAGCTTAGATATTTAGCATGTAGCAACGGCAAATGGTCACCTACATAATTCCTGCCACTCATGCCCCTGGGGTCTAAACGGGCCACGCCCCAGGGCCCTTTAGCTCCTATAGTCTCATAATGGAAAAAAGCTTCAAAAATTTTCTGCTCTGAAACCACAGGGCCCAGAGCTGAGATATTTGGCATGTAGTAATGGCAAGAGGTCACCTACATAATTCCTGCCAATCATGCCCCTGGGGTCCAAATGGGCCACACCCCGGGGCCCCTTAGCTCCTATAGACGCATAATGGAAAAAGAGCTTAAAAATCTTCTTCTCTTAAACCACAGGGCCCAGAGCTTAGATATTTAGCATGTAGCAACGGCCAGTGGTCACCTACATAATTCCTGCCAATCATGCCCCTGGGTTTCAAATAGGCGACGCCCGGGGCCCCTTCGCTCCCATAGTCTCATAATTGAACAAAAAGCTTCAAAAATCTTCTTCTCGGAAACCTCAGGGCCCAGAGCTTAGATATTTAGCATGTAGCAACGGCAAGTGGTCACCTACATAATTCCTGCCAATCATGCCCCTGGGGTCCAAACGGGCCACGCCCTGGGGCCCTTTAGTTCCTATAGACTCATAATGGAAAAAAGCTTCAAAAAATTTTCTTCTCTGAAACCACAGGGCCAAGAGCTGAGATATTTGGCATGTAGGAACCGCAAGTGGTCACCTACATAAATCCTGCCAATCATGCCCCTAGGGTCCAAATGGGCCAGGCCCCGGGGCCCCTTAGCTCCCATAGACTCATAATAAAAAAAAAACTTCAAAAATCTTCTTCTCTGAAACCACAGTGCCCAGAGTTTAGATATTTAGCAGGTAGCAACGGCAATTGGTCACCTACATAATTCCTGCCAATCATGCCCCTGGGTTCCAAATGAGGCCACGCCCCGGGGCCCCCTTCGCTCCCATTGACTAATAATGGAACAAAAAACTTCAAAAATCTTCTTCTTGGAAACCAAAGGGCCCAGAGCTTAGATATTTAGCTTGTAGCAACGGCAAGTGGTCACCTACATAATTCCTGCCAATCATGCCCCTGGGGTCCAAACAGGCCATGCCCCGTAGCCCTTTAGATCCTATAGTCTCATAATGGAAAAAAGCTTCAAAAATCTTCTTCTCTGAAACCACAGGGCCCAGAGCTGAGATATTTGGCATGTAGCAACGGCAAGTGGTCACTTACATAATTCCTGCCAATCATGCCTCTGGGGTCCAAATTGGCCACACCCCGGGGCCCCTTAGCTCTCATAGACTCATAATGGAAAAAAGCTTCAAAAATCTTCTTCTCTGAAACCACAGGGCCCAGAGCTTAGATATTTAGCATGTAGCAACGGCAAATGGTCACCTACATAATTCCTGCCAATCATGCCGTGGGTTCTAACTGGGCGACGCCCCGGGGCCCCTTCGCTCCCATAGGCTCATAATGGAACAAAAAGCTTCAAAAATCTTCTTTTCGGAAACCACAGGGCCCAGAGCTTACATATTTAGCATGTAGCAACGGCAAGTGGTCACCTACATAATTCCTGCCAATCATGCCCCTGGGGTCCAAACGGGCCACGCCCTGGGGCCCTTTAGCTCCTATAGACTCATAATGGATAAAAGCTTCAAAAATCTTCTTCTCTGAAACCACAGGGCCCAGAGCTGAGATATTTGGCATGTAGCAACGGCAAGTGGTCACCTACATAAATGCTGCCAATCATGCCCCCTAGGGTCCAAACGGGCCACGCCCCGGGGCCCCTTAGCTCCCATAGGCTCATAATGGAGAAAAGCTTAAAAAAGCTACTTCTCTGAAACCACAGTGCCCAGAGCTTAGATATTTAGCATGTAGCAACAGCAAGTGGTCACCTACCTGCCAATCATGCCCCTGGCGTCCAAAAGGGCCACGCCCCGGGGCCCCTTAGCTCCTATAGACTCATAATGGAAAAAAAAGCTTCAAAAATCTTCTTCTCTGAAACCAAAGGGCCCAGAGCTTAGATATTTAGCATGTAGCAATGGCAAGTGGTCACCTACATAAACCCTGCCAATCATGCCGTGGAGTCCAAATGGGCCACGCCCCAGGGCCCCTTAGCTCCCATAGACACATAATGGAAAAAAGCTTCAAAAATCTTCTCCTCTGAAACCACAGGACCCAGAGCTTAGATACTTAGCATGTAGCAATGACAAGTGGTCACCTACATAAATCCTGCCAATCATGCCCCTTGGGTCCAAATGGGCCACACCCTGGGACCCCCTTAGCTCCCAAAAGACTCATAATGGAATAAAAACATCAAAAATCTTCTCTGAAATCACAGGGCCCAGAGCTTAGATATTGAGCATGTAGCAATGGCAAGTGGTCACCTACATAAATGCTGCCAATCATGCCCCTTGGGTCCAAATGGGCCATGACCTTGGGCCCCTTAGCTCTAATAGACTCATAATGGAAAAAAGCTTCAAAAATCTTCTTCTTAGAAACTGTGAAGCACAGAACTTAGATATTTAGTGTCTAGCAACATATAATAGCCAGCTACATAAATTCTGCTAACCCTGCCCCTGGGGTCAAAATTGGCCACGCCCAAGCTCATCACCTCCAATAGACTTATAATGGAAAAAAAAACTTAAAAAATCTGCTTCTATGAAACCATAAGGCCCAGAGCTTAGATTTTTAGTATGTAGCAACGTCAAGTGGCCAACTACATAAATCCTGCCAGTTATGCCCCTGGGATCCAAATTGGCAGCAACCCAGGGCTCTTTAGCTTCCATAGACTTACAATTGGAGAAACTTAAGAAATCTTCTTCTCTGAAACCACAGGGCCCTTATAATGAAAAAAAAAAAAAAAAAAAAAATTAAAATGGGGAAAAAATCTTCCAAAATCTTCTTCTCTGAAACCATAAGTCCCAGAGCTTAGGTATTTAGCATGTAGCAATGTCGAGTGGTCGCCTACATGAATCCTGCCAATCATGCCCCTGGAGTCCAAATCCTGTGGCCCCTTAACTCCAACAAACTTATAATGGAAAAAAGCTTCAATCATCTTCTTTGAAACCATGAAGTACAGACCTTAGATATTTAGTATATAGCAACACAAAATTGTCGCCTACATAAATCCTGCCAACTGGGCCCTTTGGGTCAAAATTGGCCAAGGCCCAGGGCTCATTAGCTCCTATAGACTTGTACTGGAAAAAAACTAAAAAAATCTTTTTCTCCAAAACCATAAGGCACATATTTTGTTTGATTTGAGGTTTTACATCTCCGTCAACACTTTATAGGTCATTTTGGAGATGTTTTTTCCAATTTTGTGGGGCTTTTACCCGACATTGAGATAAAATTACATCTCAAGGCCCTTCTCCCAATGGAATCAGTAGGGTTTATAAGCATGGACACCGCTTTGCCTGAGCTTAGATATTTAGTATGTAGCAATGTCAAGTGGCCTCTACACTAATGATTTTCTCATACACAGGTGAGCGTTATAGGGCCATTGGGCCCTCTTGTTCTTATTTCTGCTCAAAATATAGATTATGGGCACTCGTTAGAACCGCCTCATCGAGGCGGTTCTAACGGGTACCCACAATCTATATTTTAGAGCAGAAATAAGAAAATTAGGTTTACCCCTGAAAACCCCAGTTTTACTATATAAAAGTGGGGTTCAAGGGGTCAAAATTGTATAAGCGTGTTTGCGTGATGGGGTGAAATGGAGGACAGAATGACAGAGAAACAGTCTTAAATTTTAATGTCTGCTTTAGTAAAGTTAAAAAAAGAGCAGATACATGTACGAATAGATACTTTTATGTCTATATTCAGGTCAAAAATCATGTTTTCCTTGCCAACAACTATAATAAACAATTAACATGACAGATTACACCGATATTAATGAGGACGCCGCGTTATTTATGGTTTTGTTCGATAGCACGATGACGTTTGTGCACTTTTTAATTTATTGCGAGTTTCAAACGTATAGACACAAAGAACTGAAAAAAAGCTACGTGCGGACTGCGAAGGTGCAGCTCAGACTGTGCAGATCTGCGGCTGCGCAGTCCGCACGCGGAATCTCTCGATAAGAGAAAACACGAGGATTCTGATAAAACTGTGCATTCAAAACGTTTTCGCTGACCTCACCAGACTGGGCATAAATTACACTGGACTCGATAAGTTATTGCTAACCTCATCCAATTTAACTTTTGCTTTAAGGTCACGATATTAAAATATGCATAAAGTTAACAAGTCTATTTTTGTACTGCATTATATATTAAAACAAACTCTCAGAAATAAGAGGTACGCAAGAACAAAATCTAACGTAGATAGAAAAAAAAAATCCTTCCCTTGGATAAACCTCGTGATGCCAGCCAATGACCCTTGGGACGGATTTTTCTGTCCATCCCTCACACCGAAGCAAGACTAAGAGAAACTGTTTTTCAATTTTATTCTTTGTCAAGCTCCTTGAAGCGGCAGCCAATTACGGTGTGATAACACCTGCTCTTACAAGTTCCGTCAATATCACTGGCCTTTTGACCGGCCCCGATAGTTTAGTTGGTAGAGTGTCCGCTCCGGGGAACAGGAGGTCACGGGTTCGATCCCGGCCCGCGACATACCAAAGTCGTTAACATAGTAACATCCGACAACCTTTATATGCCTCTATACGCGTCGTGTTTGGTCGGTTGAGCGTCTGTCTGGTGATCAGGATGTCGCGTGTTTGATCCCCGCCGTAATCGGCAAAGTTCTTTCGTGGAGATTGATAATGAATTCCTAAGGCCATTCTCTACCCTTCCGCCTATTAAGGGGAATGGTTACACCTTCAGGGGAGGCAACCCCGTCGAAAGTATTTTTGTCTCTCATATCAAAAGGGGGCAACTATTAAAGAAAATAATTTGCTCCTGAGGAGCAAATTCTTTCCTTTATGAGTAGACCCCTTCTTCAGTGGGACAGGGCTTATAGAAAATCGTACATGAAGTCCGAAAGTTGTCTCCCTTTGCAAAATGGCGGAAAAACTTCCAGGTGTTCCCATTCCCCTTAAAATAAGGGTAGTTATTAGTTTTTGGTGAAAGAGTATGTATTGTAATAGTTTACCCTGCTTATGAAAACGTGGTTAGGATAACTGAATGGCTCGACATGAGCTTGCTAGTATCTACCATTACGAAAACGCGCCTATACAAATACAATGTAAACTTTATTGCCGAAAAATCAATAATTGTCAGATGAAAAATTGTGATATTTTTCTTATTTCTCCGCAAAATATAGATTGCGGGTACTCGTTAGAACCGTCTCGGCGAGGCGGTTCTAACGAGTACCCACAATCTATATTTTCGGTGAGGCGGTTCTAACGAGTACCCACAATCTATATTTTAAAGCAGAAATAAGAAAAATAAGGTTTACCCCTGTAAACCCCGGTTTTACTATATAAAAGTGGTGTTCAAGGGGGTCAAAATTATATAGGCATGTTTTCGCGATGTAGGTCATTAGACTCCCAACCAACCGACCATCCGACCGACCGACAACCTATAACATAAATGCGTGAATGACGACGGAAACAAAGACAAGGTACGAGTCGTAGATATTCAGGTACATGTAATAATCGCATTCATCTATCTATATCTATCTATATCAATACTGCATCACCCCCTCGGGGTTAGTGTTGGCGGGGACGTTAAACCTCAAATCAAACAAACAAATCATAACGCAGTTGTTTTAAGGCCCGTTTACACGACAAGATTAGTCTTATATGATTAGTCTTACAAGACAAATCTTGCCATGTAAACCCTGCTATTAAGGCCCGTTTACACGACAAGATTAGTCTTATATGATTAGTCTTACAAGACAAATCTTGCCATGTAAACCCTGCTATTACACAGTCTTGGGAGTCATGTATGACAGTCATGGCAAATAGAACATGTTCTATTTCGACAAGACTAGTCATGCCATTTCAGCCAATCAGAGCAAAGATGTCTGAGGTTAATTACTTCCACATGAAATTTTAGAGTCAAGGCTAAACATTCCTTTGATAAATTGCCCTGCATATAGAGGTGTGAAAAAATAAAGCAAATATGCCATGTAGTAGCCATCTGATCAGGATCTGCACTGTCGGGCAGATTGTGAACTTAATGAATGCATAACTTGAAGTAATTTGATGGTTGGATATTAAAAAATAGGTGTGGCTCAATTAAGCTATTCAGCCAGATAAAGGTCTTCTTTCCCTTCTCAGACTAAAAACTGCACTTGCAATTATTATCATACATAAAGGAATCGCAAGATTTTTTTCTTCCATTGTTCATTCCCTGATATAAGGCGGGAAAATAAAATCATGCAAGATTTGTCATGATGTGTAAAAAATCTTTCGGGAGAAAATCATGCATGACAAATCATGAAAGACTAATCTTATCGTGTAAACGGGCCTTTACACAGTCTTGGGAGTCATGTATGACAGTCATGGCAAATAGAACATGTTCTATTTCGGCAAGACTAGTCATGCCATTTCAGCCAATCAGAGCAAAGGTGACTGAGGTTAATTACTTCCACATGAAATTTTAGAGTCAAGGCTAAACATTCCATTGATAAACTGCCCTGCATATCAAGGTGGGAAAAAAAAAATAAAGCAAATATGCCATGTAGTAGCCATCTGATCAGGATCTGCACTGTCAGGCAGATTGTGAGTTTAATGAATGCATAATATGAAGTAATTTGATGGTTGGATATTAAAATAAGGTGTGGCTAAATTAAGCTATTCAGCCAGATAAAGGTCTTCTTTCCCTCCTCAGACTCAAAACTGCACTTGTAATTATTATCATACATAAAGGAATTGCAACATATTCTTCCTCCATTGTTTATCTCCTGATATAAGGCGGGAAAATAAAATCATGTAAGATTTGTCATGATGTGTAAACGTAAAAATCTTTCCGGAGAAAATCATGCATGAAAAAATCATGAAAGACTAATCTTATCGTGTAAACGGGCCTTTAAATTTGTTTGGGATCAATGAGAAAATCGAAGATTAATTAATGTTCATGAGCAAGCTAGAGTAATGTCAGAAATGCTCGTATGAAAGATGAGATAATGCTCATGTGTACGATAGAGTAATGGTCATGTTCACCCAGAGTATTACTTAATCGAAAGCCAAAGTAATGCGCATGTGCACGCTAAAGTAATGCTCATGTGCACGGTAAAGCAATATTAAGCACTGCTGATGTGCACGATAGAGTAATTCTAAAATGTACACGTGAGTAAGTGTAGGCCTTACATCCGTTAAAGTTATGATCATGTGCACGCTGCAGCTATACTTGTATATGCGCTAGAGAAATGCTCATATGAGCGACAAATTAATATGCTTAAGCACCCTAAAGAAATGATACACACGCAAGAGTAATCCTCACAACAGAGCTCATGTGTAAACATAAGAAATGCGATGTATATCCATGTACACGCTCGGGTAATGCTCTCGTGTACGCTAAAGTTATGCCCGTGTACACGCTAGAATAGTGCTCGTTTGCACACTAGAGTAATGCTCGTGTGCAAGCTAGGGTTATGCTTCCATGCACACTAGACTAGTGCGTGCTCGTTTACACGCTGCAGTTATGCTCGTGTACACGCTTGATTTAGGCTCATGTGCCTTGACAGTGTAATAATGCTCTATGCGCGGTGGAGTAACGGTCGTGTGCACGCTAGAGTAATGCTTTTGTGTACGCTGCTGGTATGCTCTTGTGTGTGTGTGTGTTCGGGTTTAACGTCGCTTTCAACATTGTTTCGGTCATATAACGACGCTGTCTGGTTGCGACAGGGATCTCAATGCTCACTTTTATAGTGCTACCTCACTGAAGTATCATGTCCCAGACACATTACATGATACCACACCCAGTCACATTATCCTGACACTGGGTCGACCAGTCCTAGCTCTACCCCGTAAATCTGAGTGCCAAGCGAGGAGAAGCTAGTACCATTCTTAACGACTGGTATGTCGCGGCCCGGGATCGAACCCGTGACCTCCCGTTCCCCGGAGTTATGCTCATGTACATACTGGACTAATATTCATTGACACGCTGGAGTTATGCTCGTGCGCATGCTAGAATAATGCTCATGAGTAATCCATAGCTATGTCCATGTACACTCTGGAGTAATGCTCGCTTGCACGCTGGAAGTATGGCCATGTGCATTGTCACTAACATATCCAGTGTCATATTTGCCTAACAACAGACATGTGAGTTAAGCGATAACCGATACAGCGCCTGATTTATGCAAGCATGTGTATTTATTGTATGAGAAAAAAAAAGGGTGAACAAGCAGTTGTGATCATTTATGGAAGTGTTCTGGAACATGATTTCACTTTAGAAAAATAAATGAACAAATCGGTACTTATAATGTGTACAATTTCGGAACTATCAGGTTGTACTTTTTAAACGTTATTTAATGTGGCGTGCTCTGGTTCAATGATACGCAATATTGTCGAATTTTAGCAAAACAGAAGACGTGTGTTTGCTTTCAAACCAAATGCGGGACATGATGTTTCACGTTGTCCGAAAATTTGATTGATAAGTATGTTCTTACTGTTACGGAAATAAGTTTATTTTAACATGCTATCCTCTAGTTTTTAACTTCCATTATGTAAGAAATTATGAATTATTCAAACTTGATAATACCATTTGTTTGATATTTGACGATTTCTTTTCAACTATTAAAGGATATGAACATTTCTTTATAAAATTTTATTTAACAAAAAAAAAAAAAAAAAAAAAAAAAGAGAACTTCAACCCGATGCGGCCATCTTGTTAAAAGGCGCACACACCTTTTCAGCAATTCATGTACAAAGCGGTAAGAGCAATTTATTGGAGATTATTTACAAAAATGTGTAAAATGTTTTTGAAATTTGTGGAAACTTATTTTGAAGTCGGCTTTTGGGTTTTGGAGATGTCATTTGAAGGAATTGTTTACGACACCTTGTGCTCAGGTGAGCTTAAAGCCAAACAAACTAGACCAGTTTTCTTTTTGCTTCATTTTGTGAACATGTTTGTCCGAAGTCGTTCAATTCAGTTTACAAAACGGCAACATGGACGAAACAAGAGTTCCACAAGCGGGGCACTAAACGCCCGTGGCAATTAGTAAGATGGAGCATCATAATTTATACTGACTGTTGCACAACTTTGGGTTTGTGGAATGTAACCATGGAACAATATGTGCTCCATATATTCTTACCTGGCACTATTAATAACCCTCAAACTACCTGTCTCCAATAATTTTCATGGTCAGTAATATTTGGAGGACCATTACCTAAAAAAATATAGGCATAACTCTGGCAATAAGTGGTGGGCTGTAACCTTGAAATAATATGAGCCGCTCCACATCATAGTCTAACTATACGCAAAGTTTCAGTTTCATCAGATGTAAAATTAGGAGGCATTATCAGGAAACAAAATATGTTCAGAAAAATATGTCAAAGGGAATAACTATGGTAATATCTGGAGGACTGCAGCCTCAAAATAATATGCACACATGCACTGTTCCCACCATGGTCTTACGGCATTAAAGTTTAAGCTTCTTAAAATAAGGATTTACCCGGAAATGGAATATTTAGAAAAATCTGTGAAAGGGGTATAACTCTGAAAATTTTTGGTAGACCGTTACCTCAAAACAATATGCACTGTTCCATAGCATGGTCTGACTGTATATCTAAAATGTAGGAGGAGTTATCCGTAAACAAAATGTTTACACAGAATTTTTCAAAGGGGCATAACTCTATTATTATGGGTGCACCATAACCTCGAATCACGCTGTCCCACAGCATGGTCTAATTACGTATGAAGTTTCAGCTAAATCGGATGTAAAATTTAGGAGGAGTCATCTAGAAATGAAAAGTTTACAAAAAATTCAAAGCGGATAAACTCTATTATTATTTGGTGGACCATACCCTCGAAACAATATGCGCTGCCCCACATCATAGCCTAAATATGGGCAAAGTTTCAGCTTGATCGGATGTAAACTGTAGGAGGAAGTATCCGGAAACGGTAAGTTTACAAAAAAAGTCAAAGTGGCATAACTCTATTATTATTTGGTGGACCGTAACCTCGAAACAATATGCGCTGCCCCACATAATGGTCTAACTATGTAGGAAGTTTCAGATTGATTGGATGTAAACTGTAGGAGGAGTTATCCGGAAACGAAAACTTAAAAAAAATTCAAAGGGGCATAACTCTATTAATATTTGGTGGACCGTAACCTCGAAAAAATATGCGATGCCCCACATCATGGTCTAACTATGTATGAAGTTTCAGCTTGATCGTATTTTAAACTGTATGAGGAGTTATCCGGAAATGAAACTTTACAGACGGACGGATGAGCGGACGGACGGCCGCCGAGGGGCATAGCATAATACGACCGTTTTTCAAACGGGCGTATAAATTGCATTTTGTGGCGAATACAGCAATGTCACGTTAACAAGTCCCTGTCATACAGTGAGTGCTTCTGGCAAATGGTGCTACAACAGAAGAGAAGATGCAAAAAGGTTGCAGATCAAGTATTTGACTCCTGTGACAGCTATGCCCTCACATTCAGCATCAAAAAGACTGAGGTGGTCTATCAACAAGCATATGACAAGCCTTACAAGGAGCCCACCATCACAGTGAAAGGTCAAAGACTGCAAGTGGTAGATAAGTTCTCTTACTCTCAAGAGCCATGCATATTGATGTCGAAGTCAATTCCAGGGTTGTCAAAGCTAGTGCAGCATTTGGCCGACTACGAGGTAGTGTTTGAGATCGAAGAGGAATCAATCATTAACCTGGTTTGCAGACAAACTAGTGTTGTAACGGCGTCTGGCTATTTTCTGTTATTCTATGTACTAATGTTCTCATTGTTGTTTCCATTCCTCTAGATCTGTTTTAACAAAGTGTACATACCGATCTTCGGTCCGAAATGGCCGTAGCCGAAGCAAACCATGTGCCAACTTTGTCGAGTATATCCTGTGTAAAATAGCCATGTCATCTCCAAGTGCATATATAACCATGAATGTCTATTGTTTATTTTAGTATCCATATTATTTTTATGCTCACACTTTCGCATTTGAAACAGTATTTTCCATCAAATGTTTGTTTACTTTTTGCTCAGCTGTTCAAACTCTCTGCGCACTGAACATACCATAAAAACCGAACGTTCCGTATGCTTGGTAGCATGGTTAGCAATGTGACGTCATCCAGGCACAACGTCATCCAGCGCGAGCCTGGAGGGTATATAAGGAGCGTTTCGGTTGAAGTTCAGTGTTGCTGATTGTTGCGAGCAACCTGCTGTGGCTTTTGCCAAAACAAGTTGAGGCGCCTAGGCCGTGTTTCAGCTTCCCATAGCTGAAACACGCCTGGGTTCGCCTAGATTGGAAGTATGGTGTGGCTTAGACTGTCTAGGCCTGAGTCTGAATTATGTTTGCTTGTTTGTTGACCCGGCACTCCCATCTGGGCGAATGTTTTGCCTATCTAGGCGAAACATGCGTCCATCTGTGAGGAACATTTAGTTAGTTATTTATTTACTTTTAGGCGACGTTTGCACAGGTTATCAACACATCTATATAAATTAATTATAAATTAATGGTTTTTCATAAGCAGTCATAACTTTGAATACTCCCTTTGTTGACAATTTTGGCTAAGGTCGAGCTTTGCTCCGAGCTAGGCATAGTCCTTGTTACGCTGCGCCGAGGTAGGCGAAGCCCAGGTAGGCGAATATTTAAAACATAGACTGCTTGGGCTGTTGAGGGTAGTTCGCTTCTGAAAGCGTGGTGTAGCAACTCCTAGGCTGTATATGAGCTAGTAATTTATTATCGTGCATTTCAAAGCAACATTCCTTTATGCCTAACTCGGAGGAATCTGCCTGGCTCGGATAAAGTAAAATCGACTTTGGATGGTTAGTTCCCCTTATTAAGAATGTTTTACCTAGCTAGGCTGAATGAGTCCTTGCCAGGATGGGTGGAAGGTACTTCATTAACGATCTACGTAGTTGCAGTTTGTGGTGTTTGTCAAAACATGTTGTAGCAACTGGTAGAGTGTTATGAATAAGTAACTCCGATTTCTATACGTTTTAAGGGAATTGTACTTGCACCTATTTGGGATGAGTTCCGCCTGGCTGGGAAAGGACGTTCTATCAGTATCAAGTAGGGACTTAATATTGCACATTGTTAGTGACTATTTTTCTGACTGTTAAAGGAAATTACTCTTTGGTATGCCTTATAAAGCATGTTAAGTAACTTAAATTGTTAACATAATGGCTGTGTTAAAACGTAAATTATCTTGTTTAATGGGAATTTTATTCAAAGTAGTAGATCACCTAGCTAGGGGGATTTCGCCTATTTAGGCGTGATTTGCGCCTACCTAGGCGTGGCATTTCACCCATCTAGGTGAGGTTTGCGCCTATCTAGGTGTGGTTTAGGTGGAGAAGATGCAGTGTTGATCTCTTATCAAATGTTGTTAGTAGAAACGTGTCAACTGTCTAGCAGTTGCATGATCACACGTGAATGACAAATACATGTATGATCTCGTAAAGACTGTTAGTGTCTTCCACTTATATTGTAAAGGTTCCACCTAGCTAGGCGTGGCCATTATAATTAAATTGCAGAGGGTCTAAATATGCACCTTGTAGAATACCTCTCAATTGGCTTCAATTGTTAACACAAGGTCAACTGTAAAGAATTTCTTCTTAGATGGCAAACTTATTATTCTTTAAGAGACTGTGTTGTAGGGAAAGATTCATTAGTCAATCATAGGAGAATTGGATATACAAATATTTGCAATCACATACGTATAGCCTATCTTTGTTCTACATGGGCTAAGCGTATCTAATAATACCACCTACTATCCCCTATGGTTTTATAAACACTTTATAAAGGAATATAGATCCAATACTTGCTCTGTAACCTTGCTAATAACTTGAGGCCGATTGGTACACCTAGATAGGGCACCTCCTTCGTGGGCGCTGATTGAAAGCAATACCAACCCAGTTTGTTACAGTGTTGTGGGCTTTACAGAAGTGATTGTTAGTAACATCTGGGTTGTAATTGACTTGGATTTGACTGTACTATAATAAGAGTGAATTGTTGGTGCGCCCATTTAGGTGAATTGTTGGTGCGCCCATTTAGGTGGAATTGTTATTGCGCCCATTTGGGTGAATTCTTTAATGCACCTATTTGGGTGGAATCAAGTCCCTTGAATTGGTCTGACTCTCAACGATCAATGAATTGATTCAATGTAATTTGAAATGATAGAATGTTATTATACGCCTATCTTAAAGAAAATCTAGCTAAATTAATGTCAGCAATTTAGGCCGTTAGTAAATGTATGCTCTTAGTCGTTCTGTTAAATTAGGTGTTATATAAGGTACGGCTGCAGTAATTTGTTTTTATTGTTCTGTTCACCTATGCCATAAATATAAGTTTGCCTTTAAGATAGCTTACTATAGACGGCATAAACTATTGTCAGGGGTAACAAAAATAAATGCAAGAAACTGAACCAATGGCTGGCTGTGTATTCTCTTCCCGGTAGTTTAGTGTACGACCCAGGTCGAACCCACATATATTTATTGTAACAGCACCATCACATCCTGACCATACCAATAGCTGTACCGCTTGACCAGGTGGTGTTCCGTTACAATTTGGTGTCAGAAGTGGGATACTAATTAAAGATTGTTGTATTAGAAAATATGAAAGGGGGTGAAGTAATTATCGTCATATATATTTTGGATAAATTTCATTGTTAGCTACAAGGAAAAGCTGGCTTATGGTTGACTGGCTGGTACGCTTGTATGGTTGTTTGAGCCTTTGGTCCTCTGAAGTTGGCAACCTTGAAAATAATTTGCTGAAATCCTGGTGTTTGGACTATTCTACTTGGGAAGTGAATGCTACTGCTAAAACTGATTGTTATAATAACACAATCTAAATAAGGCAAACAGTTTATTTAAATCAAATGATGAGACACACATCAACACGCCCTCTACCCTACAACAAAATACAAATAACGAGATGTATGATGAGAACAGAGCTTGCTGATATTTTACCGCAGTTCGAGAATACCAGTGAGATTTATGGTTGCCAGTACAGAGAAATATCTCTGTAACTGAGAAGTTGTTTGACGGGTGATACCCGCTCTCTTGTAAGTGAGCTTGGCTATGATCATAGACGTGATTAAAACACTCTTGTTGAGAAGATTGCACACAGATTATGTTCAGTGACCAAGTACGTTTACAAGACGCTGTGTGGGTCGCGAGCTCGAAGCAAGGGTGACCATCCCAGAGCTGGCGCAAGCTACAAAGAAATTGGTACGACTAAGAAAGAACTTTTAGCTGTGTTATAGCAGTGAAACAACATTATTTGATGGATTAACAGTTCCAAGTAAAACCGATCAATAGCATGGGTTTAAAACAATATTAGATGAGACCTTAAAACATGCATCTTTAATGTAGTGCACCATGCGGGTTGAGTGCACAACAGTGCTATATTGAGGCCACGTAGACCGTGTTATATGGATAAATGAATATATTGTGATCGTTGTGAAAGAAGATATTCTCCGAAGAAGATAGCTGACTTAAATAAATGCAGGGAAAATTAGTGCTGTGTAGAGAGTCGCCTTGGCAGAAGGCAATATCAGGGTTGACAAAGTTGTTGGAAGAAGACAATATCGGGAATGGCGAAGAAGTCACCCTGCCCTGCATGTGGAGTGTTCTTCATGATGTTGCTTGCCCTAATGATGGGGGTGACCATGTTGCCACTCTATTTAGTGATGGTACCATCCAGAAACACAAAGTGTTTCTTTTGTTGAACAGGACAAAGATCCTGAGGTTAATGGGCCCAGTATTGCTGACGACGATTTTCGTGGTAGTGAGGCGCACACTTCCATTAGTTTAGGTCCTGGAGCAGCAGAGGTGCTCTCTTCGGAGATGTTACATGGAATGTCCCAGTTCGGGGTTCCTCACTTCACGCATGCAACGCTTAATTCTGTATGCGATGGGGTGGATGCAGAAGCTCACTAAATTCTCAAAAGTCGTCATGCATATTATTGTATATTATTATTATTATTATTATATAGAAGACTGGTTGAATCATTTTGAAGATGGGACACGGTTTGGGAGTTTGTTGGAGACTGTGGATTTTCCCGATGAGTTGAATGTTGCTCATGCTGGCGTGACAACAACAGCAGAGGCTCGTACTGACAAACTGCAGTGTCGTTGCGAGAATATGATTGGTACAAGCGCCTAAAACTATTCCTATCTTCAATCTGATCAGGGATGAAACACAGCACATGTCGATTATGTTTAATTGTTAGTCAGCAAACTTGTGGATCTGGCCAATCCACTTCTTCCTGTGGTAAGACATAGGAACATTATGGTATTACACATGAATATATTAGCTCAAACAGGAAGATGATGATGTTTTGAGAAATGTGTTACAATGGAAAAGAGATGCTTTATACCTCTTTGGTCTACGGTGGCGTCTGTCTGCTTATTTAAAGTTAAATTTAACGCAATGATAGCCTATTGGCATGAAAAAAAAATGAGGATTAACATATGAGAAACGATCACAGATGTTGGAAATGATGCTGAAAAGCTGTTCTTCGATAAGAAGTCTTTCACCAGTCATATGAAAATATTCCTAGTGGACACTAAGGCAGACATAAAACTTATATAATAAAATCAGAAAGAGGTTTAAATGCTGGTGCAATATGCAAATAGATGTATCGTATTGGTGTAGAATGTGCTTAACTTGTGGGTCCAGAAAAGTGTCCCACAGGAATGCAAATGCACCTTTTTGCTGGAAAACAATGTTGGATATCCAATGGACGCATTGGGTACACGTGATCCAGTCATAAAATGAATATATATCTTATGGTTGTTTCCTGCTATTTCATGAAATTGGTTGATGCAATACCTTTGATGACAATAGAGGCAAATTGTGTTGCTTCGAAATAAGTGAAACGATTTATAACTATATTTGGTGTGCTACTGCAATGGCATACTGACTGAGGGTAGAATTTCGAGTCCAAAGTTTTCCAGGAGGTATGCAATTTTCTGGGTATGGACAAGACCAGAATTAATGTAGGACCTCAGTATGAAAGCATGGGTGAGCTCTATACAAAACATGATCTCATCATATACCTCTGACACTCAAAAGTGCTCGAATGAACATACATTACTTCTGATGCTAGCATAAATGTAATCTATTCATGAAACCTCAGCGATGGACCATGGATTGTTCATCATGGCAAAACTAAAGCCTAATTTTGGGACAGAGTGATTTAATAATAAGACAACAAAAACACAAACATATATATCAATGTAATTAGTGAAAAACATTCCTTTTCTTATAGAATTTAATATACCGTAATGATAGTGTAAGACCGTCAACTATTACATTAACCTGTGCCAACAAGCTGGTTTTCTTAATTTATATTCAAGTAATTACTTCTTACTTCTAGCCAAAACGACATAGAAAAACCAAATAAAAATAGACAAAGAAATGAAACACTTCACATACGCAGCATGTGTGTCTGTGATTGTCAGTCCACGTTTAGTGGAGCTTGTATCTGAAGACATGCATTTTAAAGATCACAAACTTTATTACAAAGCTAACTGAGAGCTACGTAAGATGTTCTAAATGCATTCCATTCTATGCATAATCATTTGTTTTTGATTATATTTGTGTTCATATCCTTACTGTTTGACTGAGATAGTGATGTCGCTGTATTTATGACCTGTTTGCACTGAATGTTGTTTGCCCACACTGCAAGTTGTACTTAAAACCAGTTTGTGCTGAATGTTGTTGCACACACTGCAAGCTGTATTTATAACCAGTTTGTGCTGAATGCTGTTTCTGCACACGACAGGTTGGATTGATAGCCCGTTTGCATTGAATGTTGTTTGCATACAATGCAAGTTGTATTTATAATCAGTTTGTGCTGAATGGTGTGCAAAAGTTTGTGCTGAATGTTGTTGCACACACTGCATGTTGCTGAAGCTGACCACTGTCTGTGCTTGTACCCTCGGTTGTCTCGGCTGACGATAACATGCAGAAGAAACATCCGAGTTGCTGAAGGTGAATGCTTTATCTTGTCTAACCTGAAAAAGAAGGCATATATTTAAATTATACTTACGTACCCAAGCACAGAAAATAGAATATAGAAAAATAAAGCAACAACATCATAATTTTAACAATCGATAATTTTACATTTGCTGCGGCCTGATGCAAGGCTGGTGACGGCTGTGATCAGACTGTTGTTCTGGCTTACATATTTGTTGTTGGTACTTAGTGCTGTGATGACCACAAATGTTGGGGATAGTTGTTCACCTGACTGTCGATGGTAATGTGTTTGCTGATGTACACCATGTCTATGGTGGCAAGAGAAATTAACCACTTCTTGAGAATTTTCCCACCTACTCTTACAAGCTGTATGTCAAGCTAATGCGCCGTTCATGCTTGTCACCGCGGAAATGTCATCTTGTCGTATCGCCTATGCGTGGGTGTGTGCCTTCATTTCACCTCTGTACTATCGCTGGTTTGAGGTGGGTGTAAAATTGGACTGTGACTTTCATGCATACGCTTTTGTTATGTCAGAGAGTGTTTGCATCTTAATTTTAAATGTTGGAGGAGAAAGATTTGAGACCAGAATGCTTATATCAACGAAGGACCCTGAGTCACTGGTGGCTAAGTTATTGCACATAGATGTCTGGTTCCACAAGGAAACAGCGTCTTCTTAAACAGGGAACTCCACATTATAAAATTATGAACTATTTCAAGTATTGTGGCAATTTCAACCAGGCGATGTTGCCAAGAATGAGAAAGTACAACGTGGAACTTCTGAAAGAACGTGAATATTTCAGAATAAAAGGGTCTTCAGTAGCTAGTTAGAAGACGCATATAGAACTTTGCTGAGTTGTATGGGGCAGACTATGGTTGTTAGTCTGCATCACTGTATGTTGCCAGTTCATATACACATATGAACTGAATGATGCTGGTTCATATTGGCATATGAACCGTTGGAAGATGGTATACCCGGGAAGATGACGCAGAATGGAGTCAACTATACAAGACAAAAGAAATCGTGTTTAAGCTAGTTTTTCAGATCAATTGAAATTAAATTATAATTAAGTATAATTCGCGTTTAAATATATACACTTTAAATTGAAGCAAATGGACTAAAATGGAAAAAATAAATAAACCCTCATTGCTATACATAGAGAGACATTATAATAACGCGAAGCCAACTGAAAGTAGACCATGGAATTAGATTCGTTAAGTTAGATCTTTAAGCATAGTTAGACAGTTTATTTTCATGGAATTATAAAGAACCATTGTAATCTGTCTGTAGAGATAACATTGCTAAAAAAAAAAAAAAAAAAAAAAAAAAAAAACATGAGTGATTTGGTTACAAAGTTTTTTCCCTAATGATAATTTATAAAACTATTCGAAGTTAACAAGATTTGTTTGGAGAGTTTTGAGGTATTCTTCACATTTCATGATAATCTTCCAGGGATGTTTCCTCTACAGACATTTGCAAGATATTGTTAGATAGCTTAATCAACTGGTGGTAACTTGAACAATTATCTTTTCTCCAGGATATTTCTGTGCAAGAAATTTATAATGTAATGAATTTCTTGTACGGAAAACGTTTTGGGAAAGCTTTATTAAAAATAATACAAAAATAAATAAGGGAGTTGCATGGAAACAGTTGTAAAATGTCCTCATGACTTCAGATATATCCTGACTGCATTTAGCATTTGATGAATTTGGCTAATGTTAATAGTTTTTAATCTTAAATGGATGTACAATATGGAATGCCTTTTCGCATTGTTACAACAGTTTGGAAATGTCTGCTCTGAGACACAAGTACTTCTGTAGGGGATTCGCTAACCTTAATTTTGAGTGGCTGCTCAAGTGTCAATCAAGTTCTGGTTCGTGAGTCTGAAGGAGGTAAGTGAGTTTCTGGCTTTATGTTCATAGTTTTCATAGCTGCATGTCATTTTATGTGACTGCAAGACCTGTTCTGTATGAGTGTATGCAAGACTGTATGTTGGAATTATTTTGTTGAGATTCAAGATCATATTTTGACATGATACTTTACTTTACTTGACCGCTAACTGACATGAACCGTGTAGATTTTTGGCGCCTACATTGCTATTCATGAATTTTGTATACTTCAGACAGCCACGTCTTTGTCTGGATTGCAGTCTGTTTGTTTTTTTTAACCTTTGAAAGCATTGGTCAGATACAGAGATCTGTATACCATATGTCTGTCTGGGTGGTGCATGCATCAAACGAGTTAATGCTATTCAGTGAGTTATTTAAAATGTTCATTGGACTTATCGGTCAGACTGCCTTACAGATTTACTAACCTTGGATTCACTTTTAATTCATTTAAGTTAATTCCAAGGCTTCGTAAATCTTGCATTGAATTATTAGCTTCTTAGTTTTTCCATGTATGTATGTAATTTGAATTTCACACGCAACAAACTGTGTTAACGATCATAAAAAGCAACTTACAGTGAGATCCTTGTATTGTTAGGTCTCTTGCTTTAGTTAACATAATAAACACTTTTAGAGTTTCTAAGAAATATAATCATAAAATCAAATTATCATTATTTCATGTGCACTGTGGACTAAATCTTGAAATACATTAATGCTAACTTATACAAAATTTAGAAGTATTTGGAGGCCGGACACATGAATAAATGGGTGTTTTTCCGAGTGTGTTGATGCCTAGTATGCATGTTCAGCAGGCAATAACAGTCGTTGTCTGATGTAGATGAGTACTATGCAAATGTGTCCTTTAACTAGCGATGTAAAACTCAATGGCTATTAAGGTATACCACGAATTCAAGACATTGTCCGATGTTAGAGACTTATGTATATGTATTTTCTTTCTCTTACAAATATGAGGTGTGATCCGTATCACTCTTTGTTTTGATATTGGATTGAAAGAGTTGGTTTTGTTTGGTTCATATACAGCACTAACATGACTACAATAGCTTTTATTTGATACAAGATGTTGTGGTAATGTACTTACTGCATAGACAAAATAGTATCTAGGGATTTGCCGCGATTTCTGCTTATATGCAGCTAATCTTCCATATCTTTCTATCCAGTTGCTTTAAAAGAGGGATACAAAGGTGTATGTATGAAAGTGTTATTGCTATGTCCATGTAAATTTGTATTTTCCTGTCAGTGTTATCTAAATAATGAGCTTTTTTAGACTGTGTGTTAACCAGCAGTTTAGTGTTCATTTTAGGCAATGTTTACCATAATTTAAGCTTAAATTGTTCTTACACGATCACCTGCCTCGATTTTGAATGAGCCTAAGAGGTCCACTTTTGAGATCATTCGTCATCCAGGTAGGTGAATCCAACTTCGTAACCGGTCACAAGCAAGTTGCTTGTTATGGTTACAATTCGGAAGGGTAACCTTCAGAAGAAAAATTGAAACAGAAATTTAACTGATATGGTGAAATTAAATACATGTATAGGATTATTCAACGGATGTGGGTGAACTTGTGTGTGAATTGATTCATAAGTTAAGTGTCAACAATATGGATAACTTTATAGACAAAACTAAGTTGTATTAGTATTTATTTGTGTAAAATTAATATTGACGGATGAATAACGATAATAGCCAATTGCCTCCTTCATTACTACTTTCCAAGCTGTATACTTACATAACATTCCACATGGGGTCCATGCCTTTTCTGGGTAGGGGGCTGTTGTAACGGCGTCTGGCTATTTTCTGTTATTCTATGTACTAATGTTCTCATTGTTGTTTCCATTCCTCTAGATCTGTTTTAACAAAGTGTACATACCGATCTTCGGTCCGAAATGGCCGTAGCCGAAGCAAACCATGTGCCAACTTTGTCGAGTATATCCTGTGTAAAATAGCCATGTCATCTCCAAGTGCATATATAACCATGAATGTCTATTGTTTATTTTAGTATCCATATTATTTTTATGCTCACACTTTCGCATTTGAAACAGTATTTTCCATCAAATGTTTGTTTACTTTTTGCTCAGCTGTTCAAACTCTCTGCGCACTGAACATACCATAAAAACCGAACGTTCCGTATGCTTGGTAGCATGGTTAGCAATGTGACGTCATCCAGGCACAACGTCATCCAGCGCGAGCCTGGAGGGTATATAAGGAGCGTTTCGGTTGAAGTTCAGTGTTGCTGATTGTTGCGAGCAACCTGCTGTGGCTTTTGCCAAAACAAGTTGAGGCGCCTAGGCCGTGTTTCAGCTTCCCATAGCTGAAACACGCCTGGGTTCGCCTAGATTGGAAGTATGGTGTGGCTTAGACTGTCTAGGCCTGAGTCTGAATTATGTTTGCTTGTTTGTTGACCCGGCACTCCCATCTGGGCGAATGTTTTGCCTATCTAGGCGAAACATGCGTCCATCTGTGAGGAACATTTAGTTAGTTATTTATTTACTTTTAGGCGACGTTTGCACAGGTTATCAACACATCTATATAAATTAATTATAAATTAATGGTTTTTCATAAGCAGTCATAACTTTGAATACTCCCTTTGTTGACAATTTTGGCTAAGGTCGAGCTTTGCTCCGAGCTAGGCATAGTCCTTGTTACGCTGCGCCGAGGTAGGCGAAGCCCAGGTAGGCGAATATTTAAAACATAGACTGCTTGGGCTGTTGAGGGTAGTTCGCTTCTGAAAGCGTGGTGTAGCAACTCCTAGGCTGTCTATGAGCTAGTAATTTATTATCGTGCATTTCAAAGCAACATTCCTTTATGCCTAACTCGGAGGAATCTGCCTGGCTCGGATAAAGTAAAATCGACTTTGGATGGTTAGTTCCCCTTATTAAGAATGTTTTACCTAGCTAGGCTGAATGAGTCCTTGCCAGGATGGGTGGAAGGTACTTCATTAACGATCTACGTAGTTGCAGTTTGTGGTGTTTGTCAAAACATGTTGTAGCAACTGGTAGAGTGTTATGAATAAGTAACTCCGATTTCTATACGTTTTAAGGGAATTGTACTTGCACCTATCTGGGATGAGTTCCGCCTGGCTGGGAAAGGACGTTCTATCAGTATCAAGTAGGGACTTAATATTGCACATTGTTAGTGACTATTTTTCTGACTGTTAAAGGAAATTACTCTTTGGTATGCCTTATAAAGCATGTTAAGTAACTTAAATTGTTAACATAATGGCTGTGTTAAAACGTAAATTATCTTGTTTAATGGGAATTTTATTCAAAGTAGTAGATCACCTAGCTAGGGGGATTTCGCCTATTTAGGCGTGATTTGCGCCTACCTAGGCGTGGCATTTCACCCATCTAGGTGAGGTTTGCGCCTATCTAGGTGTGGTTTAGGTGGAGAAGATGCAGTGTTGATCTCTTATCAAATGTTGTTAGTAGAAACGTGTCAACTGTCTAGCAGTTGCATGATCACACGTGAATGACAAATACATGTATGATCTCGTAAAGACTGTTAGTGTCTTCCACTTATATTGTAAAGGTTCCACCTAGCTAGGCGTGGCCATTATAATTAAATTGCAGAGGGTCTAAATATGCACCTTGTAGAATACCTCTCAATTGGCTTCAATTGTTAACACAAGGTCAACTGTAAAGAATTTCTTCTTAGATGGCAAACTTATTATTCTTTAAGAGACTGTGTTGTAGGGAAAGATTCATTAGTCAATCATAGGAGAATTGGATATACAAATATTTGCAATCACATACGTATAGCCTATCTTTGTTCTACATGGGCTAAGCGTATCTAATAATACCACCTACTATCCCCTATGGTTTTATAAACACTTTATAAAGGAATATAGATCCAATACTTGCTCTGTAACCTTGCTAATAACTTGAGGCCGATTGGTACACCTAGATAGGGCACCTCCTTCGTGGGCGCTGATTGAAAGCAATACCAACCCAGTTTGTTACAGTGTTGTGGGCTTTACAGAAGTGATTGTTAGTAACATCTGGGTTGTAATTGACTTGGATTTGACTGTACTATAATAAGAGTGAATTGTTGGTGCGCCCATTTAGGTGAATTGTTGGTGCGCCCATTTAGGTGGAATTGTTATTGCGCCCATTTGGGTGAATTCTTTAATGCACCTATTTGGGTGGAATCAAGTCCCTTGAATTGGTCTGACTCTCAACGATCAATGAATTGATTCAATGTAATTTGAAATGATAGAATGTTATTATACGCCTATCTTAAAGAAAATCTAGCTAAATTAATGTCAGCAATTTAGGCCGTTAGTAAATGTATGCTCTTAGTCGTTCTGTTAAATTAGGTGTTATATAAGGTACGGCTGCAGTAATTTGTTTTTATTGTTCTGTTCACCTATGCCATAAATATAAGTTTGCCTTTAAGATAGCTTACTATAGACGGCATAAACTATTGTCAGGGGTAACAAAAATAAATGCAAGAAACTGAACCAATGGCTGGCTGTGTATTCTCTTCCCGGTAGTTTAGTGTACGACCCAGGTCGAACCCACATATATTTATTGTAACAGCACCATCACATCCTGACCATACCAATAGCTGTACCGCTTGACCAGGTGGTGTTCCGTTACAGTATTTGTTTAAAAATGTATTGGCTGTTTGGATCCTTTTGCATACGGTCTATCCACGGACGCATTTTCTTTAATATGTCAGAACACCTAAATTATCTCCTCCTATTCGCCCCAGCATCTGGTACTAATAAAACAAGATGTGTTTGTGAAACACTGATGGCCCCGGATAGTGCATGTGAAATATGAAAGCCCTATCATTAACCAATCAAAAGGTATGGCCAATGTTCAAGTCTTAAAAAAGTAGGTCAAAGTCACAAGGTCAAACATGATGGTACCACTGAACAGGCCTGTGACAAGGAATGCTCATGTGAAATATGAAAGCCCAATCACTTACCAGTCGAAAGTTATGGTCAATGTTAAAGTTTTTTTTTAAAAAGTAGATCAAACGTCAAGGTCAAGGTCACAAGGTAAAAAAGTATGGCATCACTGGACAAGGAATGCACACGTGATATATGAAAGCCCTATATCTTACCAATCGAAAGTTATGGTCAATGTTAAAGTCTTTAAAAAGTAGGTCAAACGTCAAGGTCAAGGTACATGGTCAAAGATTCTGGTACCACTGGCAATGTATTGTGACAAGGTATGCAAATGTGACATATGAAAGCCCTATCACTTACAAATCGAAAGTTATGGCCAATGTAATGTTTTTTAAAAAATAGGTCAAATGTCAATGTCACACGGTCAAAACTTATGGTATCACTGTAATGCCCATGTGAAATATGAAACCCATATCACTTACCAATCGAAAGTTACGGCCAATAGTGAAGTTCTTAAAATGTAGGTCAAACGTCAAGGTCAAGGTCACATCGTCCAAATTTTTTATACCACTGGAAAGGTCTTGTGACATGGAATGAATAAGTGAAATATGAACCAATCACTAACCAATCAAAAGCTATGACCAATGTTAAGGTTCTAAAAAGTAGGTCAAACGTCAAGTTCAAGGTCAAAAGGTAAACATTTACGGGATCGTTGGAAAGGACTTGTGACATAGAATGCACATGCGATATATGGAAGCCCTATCACTTACCAATCGAAAGATATGGCTAATGTTAAAGTTTTTGAAAAATAGGTCAAACGTCAAGGTCAAGGTCACAAGGTAAAAAATTATGGTACCGTTGGAAAGGTATTGTTACATAGAATGCGCATGTGAAATATGATAGCCCTATCACTTACCGATCGAAAGGTACGGCCAATGTTAAAGTTTTTAAAAAGTAGGTCAAACGTCAAGGTCAAGGTTACAAGGTCAAAATTTATGGTTCCACTGGAAAGTCTTGTGACAAGGAATGCACATGTGGCATACGAAAGCCCTATCAGGTATCATTCAAAAGTTATGCCCAATGTTAAGTTTTTTTTTGCGGACAGACAAACAAACAGACAAACAGACGGACAGACAGACAGACCAAAAACTATATGCCCCCGAATCTTTGATTCCGTGGGCATAAAATGTTTAAACATACAGACACGACATAAATTTGGCTAGGCTAACACTGCATGGTCTCTGCTGGAACCACTCGCATAATATTAAAGAACAAATTACATCGTTCATTTACCACAATATTGAAATTTATACATGTATTTTGAATCTGACCAGGTCTGCACAACTGATGTTCTTGCAAGCAATACATAATTATATGTTTTACATCACAGTTGAAATGTTTTTAGCTCACAAGGTGCTCAAGGTGAGCTATTATGATCGGCCTTTGTCCGTTGTCCGGCGTCCGTCTTGTGTCGTGCGTCGTCAACATGTTTTTTTTTTTTCAAATGACATCTCCTAAACCGCTGGGCCAATTTCAAAATAATTTCATAGGAATGTTCTTTGGGTGACCCTCTACCAAAATTGTTCAAACCGTTCCGCTCAGATGAACAAGATGGCCACCATAGCTAAAACACAACTTCTCATTAACCGTGGATGGACTTTAAAATATTTTCACAGGATTGCTTCTTGGAGAACCCTCTATCAAAATCGATCAAACCGTTCCGCTCGCATGAACAAGATAGTCACCAGAGCTTAAAAAAAAACACACAAAAAAAAAAACAACAAAACCGCTTCCCCCCCCCCCCCCCCCCCAAAAAAAAAAAACAACAAAAAAACACACACACACAAAAAAAAACAACAACAATATTTAAACTACTTCTCGCCCTTTAACCAGTGGATGGATTTTGAAATAATTTCACAGGAATGTTCCTTGGAATACTTTCTACTAAATTTGCTCAAATCGTTCCGCTCGGATGAACAGGATGGCAAGCAGAGCTAAAAATAGAAAAACCTTTTTTTTTACATAGCCTTATATGAATAAACATATTTTTAAACATGTCCTTAGATGATGATGATTTCGTGTTTAACGACGCGTCAACCCTCTTTCTGGGTCATAAGCGTCAAACGGTTAATGGTTAACGGCATTGAGAATTATGAAACATTTCCTTAGAGAAGCACCTTTAAAAATCTCCTTGTCTGAAACCAGAAGGCATAGGTCTTTTATATTTAGTATGTAGCTTCATCTAGTAGACCTCTACCAAGTCTGTTCAAACTATAACCCTTGGGCCAAAAATGGCTCCGCCCCGGGGCCCACGTTTTACACAGACTTAAAAGAAAAAAAAAAAAAACATTTACAAATCATCTGGTCTGAAACCAGAAGGCCCAGGTCTTTGATATTTGGTATGAAGCTTCACATAGTGGACCACTACCAAGATTGTTCAAATGATAGCAATGGGGCCAAAAATGGTTCCGCCCCGGACCCCACTTGTTTGACATAGACTTAAAAGGAAAATACCCTTAAAATATTTTTGTTTGGAATGGAAGGTCTAGGTCTTTGATATTTGGTATGTACATGTAGCTTCATCTAGCGGACCTCTACCAAGATTGTTGAAATTATAGATAGCCCTGGGGCCGAAAATGATCCCTTGTTCTACATAGACTTATAAGGATAGAAACCTTTAAAAGTTTTCTTCTCTGAAACCAGAATTCCCAGGTCTTTCATATTTGGTATGTCGCTTCATCAGGTGGACCTCTACCACAAATATTCAAATTTTAGCCCTGGAGCCAGAAATGGCCCCACTCCGGGGCCCACTTTCATTACATAGACTTATATGGGAAAAATCCTTTAAAGTCTTCTTCTCTGAAACCAGATGACAAAGGTCTTTGATATTTGGAATGTAGCTACATGTACATGCAAGGGACCTCCACCAAGATTGTTCAAATTATAGCCTAGGGACCAAAAGTGGCCCCGCCCCAGGGCCTACTGGTTTTGCATAAACTTATATACGGAAAACTAGTAAAAATCTTATTTTCTGAAGCCTGAAGGATTTGGTTTAAAGCTTCATTTAATGGACCTCTACCAAGATAGAACTGGGGCCAAAATTGCCACGCCTCGGGACACACATCTTAATCTCTTAGCCCAGGTCAGCGATATAGGACCATTATGGTCCGCATGTTTCTCTTGTGTTTGGCTTTTTAGACAAGTACTTACAAAAACATACATGTGGTATTCTTTGCACCTGTAGTGCGTGACGTCGTGGGTGCGCGGTCACAGTTGCGGGGGCGAGCAGGGGTGAGGGTGGGGGTGGGCATGATGTTTTGACATTGGTTTCCGTCACATGCTCCCTGCTCCACTCGTGTCTGGTGACTCGCGATGCACGTCGGGTGGCGGTGTGTGTGCTAGGGATGCCATATGTATGACACTCATTCTAGCATCATGATTATAATCATAGTTTTGTTTTTTCGGCTACTAATTTCAAACATTTATTCAGTGCTTTATTTCGCCGTCTGCAATGTAGCATTTTACCAACGTATAGTAGCAAAGGTGCTTTTACAATTTTACAATTTTATATCATGACACAAAATTCAGCTTTAAATTCGAGTTCTTAAAACTTCAGTTTTAATGATGTTTTATTCCTAGACAACTACATGGAAGTTTTATAAATATTGTCCTTTTGACTTTCCGCTGTTGGTGTTTCCATTAATGTCTGTTGTTTCATGTTTGTGTTTATTTTCCCTTTGGTGTCTCTGATGGGAGCTGTGGGTCAATTGTATCGATTCCTGAACATTGCCTCCACTTCTATTTGTTATAAATATTGAAAATATTGTTGCGAGTTACCTCCCTTGGCTTCTCGTGGCTTTCTTTTGTGGCTTGGGGTGACGGTGCGGTGCGCTGGCTAAACAGTTAGCAATGTTTGCTAAGGGTGTATACCCAAATAATACGCCTTGGGATAAGAGTGCTCGGGAAAATAGGGTGGACTTCAAATAAAGTTTATTTTAAGAAAGTGAATGCTTGTTATAATTCAATGGGAAGACAATTACAACATGAAGAGTGACAGAAATTTCAGAATTTAATGAAAACATAAACGAGATAAAACTCATGTGTTACATTTGCTCCGTATGCCTGCACATGCAAAGCTTTACATCAACGGTTCAGGCATCAGCAAGCCAGACAGAGCCGCAAACAATATGTGATATTTACAAGTAAAATCCTTACATCCAATGCAACAAGTTAACGCCTTACGTTAGAACCCAAGGGCATGTCATAGGTTCACTGTGGGTATATGAGCTTGGAATGGCAGTGATCACAATAGGGGGAGATAAACAAGTTAAATATTAAGATTAGGACATTTAAAAATAACACAACAATCCTCAGGAGTCGCTAATACAAGTGAAACACGTTAGAAAATGCCTCCTGTTTGTTAATGGGCTAGGCCACAGCGGCAACACAATTTCTGTCTTAATTTCCGAAATAAATGCAAAAGAAAACAATTTCTAGTGCAAAAATATGCATTAAGAAAACTGTTTACCCAAATACGATCGTAGATAGTTATATCTAGTTGATCTAGTTAGAGATTCAAGTGATTCTCAAAAGTTCTGAGATTGATTCATAAAGATTTCCGTTCTGAAAAATGGCCAAAAGAGTGAAGTCCTCGTAGGATCGCGCTGCTTTCTTATATACTCTAAGGTCCTACGTCCTACCCTTCTGCAGTCGCAGGATCGCGTCATACACGATTGCCATGTATATGCGCGCGACCCTACATGAAAGAGTATGCAGGAAAACATCGCCGACGTCCTACGAGCCGTAGAATCATCCTACGAAACCATGGGTCACTGCATTAAAACACGGTTTTATCCATCAAAACCGATAAAATCCAGCCCGAACTTACTATGGGGCAATCAAGAAATGAATTTACTAAATGACCCTTACAATGGTTATAAAATTAGAACTGGTTCTCGCCGTAATTTCTCTTTGAAAGTTGAATTTTCGAATCTGACAGCTACGGTGAATCGATTTGTTTGTTTACGTTCTGTACGCTCACAAATCCCACAATGCAGCTATGACGTCACTTTCCCATCAAAGTGCAAGTACACTGACATGCTGTGAAAATGAAAACGTTGCATCAACAGTAAAGATTGCAATATGAGGAAATAATTCACAACAAGCCTATGAGTAAGGTAAGAACTATCGTCCAGGGCAGCCTCCCTGCATGTTGACAGTTTACAGAAATTGTGCATAAAACGAATTCATAATGAGAGGCAGACAGGTAACTTGGTCGATGCAATAAACATGCGTATCATAAGTTCGGACAAGTGCAGATCACATCATTACCCCCCTCCAGAATCGTTAAAGTTCCATCTAACGATTCTGAAAGTTGGTACCAAGATGTCGAGCAGTATACCCTACGATAATCCTCTTCGCTTACAATACTATAATGTTCATCTAAACTGTTCTTACGGCGTAAAACAATGCTATGGTTAAATTAGCAAGGAACTTGAAAGTTATAAACATGACAACTGCATGAGTGCAAATGAAAAGTGACGCTACAATGATTTGAAAACGCATTCATACTATCTCTCTGACTCCAATATAAGAAATCCTGATAACGGCACCAAAACTACATAGTATGCCGAAGTAATAAATGCAATATTAAGATGATTTTAGATTAAACATTTCAACACTTGATGGATCTAAGATGAACATACATGTGTATAAGCACCTCTTAATATTAGACATCCAACATAGTAATCATACATATGGAATATAACAAGTAAGTTAATGAGTACCTTCAGCTTAGAAAATCTACTACAACTACAACCTTTTACACATAAATAATCTTTAAATGAGGTATGCTTTGTGATCTAGATTTCTCCGTGCTGCACATATCACAGTCAATATTGGTGCCTATACAGCACATTGCCACAAGTAATCATACTAGCCGGAATTTCTACACCGGCTTTAAACACTATCTCGCATGGGTGTATGATAGGTTGTATCACAGTCATTTTGAAAGAATGTCAGCAGAAAACATAGCACTGACATACAATGATAAAATTAACACTAATTTTATGAAAACGGTAATATTAAGGAAAGCAGATTAAGATGTCTCTATGCAATACATAACGCAGTCCAACATTGCTTTCTGTAAAGCAGATTGCTGCTTGTAAACATACTAGGTGGGCAGATCACATCAATATTGTTGATATTGATATATTTTACTTGTTAGTTAAGAGGACCATATGGTAGATAAGTATTTGTATGCTTGATATGTTATTCCCTTTAAAAAAGACTTTATTGGTTTAGACTCATATTCTAGACAGGTTTTAATTATTTGGACCCCATTTTGATTTATATCAGTCTTTGTATCGACTGCCTATTCGAAATTCGCTAAATTGCAGTATGTTTCCTCTGGCTTTCTTTGCCCGATCATTACAGGGTCACTGATGAGGTTTTATTAGCCGAAACTACGTAGTATGACCCATCTTCTTTCTTATGAATGTTTTCATTGCTCTTAAAGGAACTCAATTTTGATTTTTATTTATTATCATTATTATTATTATTATTATAATTACAGTTGTTATTATTAAAAGACTGAACCACAGTCATGCTTGCTGTCTTAGAAAACTCTTAAAGTTTAAGTGGCAAGACAGGATTCCAGACACAGACGCCCTGAAAAGGACAGGAATGCAGTGTGTACAAAGATTTCAGTGTAAGATCGATTTTTATTTCACCGAATGAACATGTTCTTACACTGAAAAAATCAACTTGTCTGTTTCTTATATGCTTTAAACTGTAATTATTAAAGCAATTTTAAAGCATCAGCCGTCACCACAGGGAAAAAACTTTTTCCCATGATGATTTCGCGTTGATTTAGAGGTGTCTAGAGTGTTAACTGGGTATACCATTGGGTGTGAACTGATTGTTTGTATTGGAGCTTAACGGCCTAGTCAACACTATTTAGGTCATTTTTGAGCCGGTCAGTTTACCTATCAACACTTTCCTGGGCAGGCTTATACGTAAGCGGTTAACCAGTTCAATGCACATTCTTCCGCCAGAAACTGACAACTGCCATTCTTGCATCAGCGGCAGGGAGAGAATGACCGTAGAAAAGATTTCATGATTAATCTCCACGAAAGAAGGTTGCCGATCCCGTCAGGTATCGAATCCGCGTCATCCTGATTACCAGTCAGATGCGCATCCGACTGAGCTACCGAGGCCGGCTGGGTGTGAACTGAAAGTTTGCACCTGGAAAACAGCTTGGAATGTTGCTTTATGAAATGATTCATTTGAAATTTGCATTCAAATTATGTCTGCAGCTGCTAAGTTCGTCTGGCGCGGCGTACATTTTTAACGTTGCGTAGGTGCTAAAAGTGAGGTAATCAATGTCAGAATGACGTGAAACGTGCGTGACGTAATTTCTGACACACACTATTATGTTCAGCTAATTGACATCTAAAAAACTGAGAATTTTGTTATTTTGTCGATGATACAGCGAATTCACAAACAATGACAATAAAAATCGTATTTTCAGTGTTTGAAGCAGTGACAAATTCGATTTCGATTTCACTGAGAGATCTCTCTATTTCATTGAACTACTCTTCTGAAACTGGCTCAGTTAAGATGGACAGGCCATGTTACCAGGTTGCCTAAGAAACGGTTTCCAAAGAATTCTTCTATGGAGAATTAAAAACAGGCAAACGCCCCCATGGTGTTCAGAAGAAGCGTTACAAGGACGCCCTAAAAGCCTCCGTGAAGGAGTACTAAAAGAGTCGTGGGAACAACTTGCACAGGACCGAGCGAAGTGGCGAGGCCTCAGCAGACGGGGTGTTAATGAATATGAGCGAAGCCGAAGAGAAACGTGCGCGGCGCAATGTAAGAGCTGAGGCATCACCTACAGAGCTGTCTTCCTCTAGCCTCTGTTGTTCTACCTGCAACAGACAGCTCAGAGTTAAAATTGGTCTCATCAGCCATCTTGAAACGCACAAACATTAGCATTTCTCGCATGCGATTATATCACGTGAACAACTCCGTGAAATGAACACCGCCCCCCTCCCCCTGAACCCCACTTTATAATGTGAAAACTGGAGTTTACAGGGGTATTCGCTATTTTTTGCTTCAAGACATAGGATGTGGGTACTCGTTAGAACCGCCTCAATGAGGCGGTGCTAACGAGCACCTGCAACCTATGTTTGCAGTATAAATAAGAAAAATATCACGGATTTTCTTCCGAAAGTAGCCATTTTAGAGATGTAAATAAATGCACAATGGCGCACGGGTGTGCTATCGTAATGAAGATTGGTCGCTGACAGACAAACTATTAAATACTGAAAATCCGCTCCTATTCACACCGACTGCGCCCATTCATTACTTGACATGTTTGTACAAATTACATACATTACGACAACACATCCGTGTGATACAGTGCATTTTTCATACCTCAAAAAAGGTAATTTTTCTGATGAAAATTTGTGATATTTTTCTTAATTATACTCAGAACATAGGTCTTGGGTGCTCGTTAGAATCGCCTCATTGAGGCGGTGCTAACGAGAACCAACAACCTATGTCTTGGAGCAGAAATACGGCAAATAATGTTTACCCCCGTAAACCCCAGTTTTCTCTATATAAAGTGGGGTTTAGTGGGGTCTTTATTTCACAGACTTGTTCGCGTGATTCTTAGACACCCGATTGCTGGTACAGTGGCTCCGACTACTGAAAATTGGAGTACAGCGAAAAAATGCGCATATCTTCGCTAACAATAAACAGAAATTCGTTAAACTTTCTGTTTTTCTTCTCTTTCTCGTATTCTGCAATGTTTGATGACACTATTATATTTCTAATTGACTTTAACACAGCAAGATTTTGTGCATAAACACATTTCGAACTTATAAATAGAAGTGAAGGCAATGATCAGGAATCGATACAATTAACCCACAGCTCCCATCAGAGACACTAAAGGGAAAGAAACACAAACATGAAACAACAAACCCTAATGGAAACATCAATAGCGGAAAGCCAAAAGGACAGTTACTTTCCTTCACAATGGCCAATTGTAATATAATATAATTGTAAAACAAAATAATATAAGCGATACAAACACTCAAAGACAGGCCATAACAAAAATAAACCGCGACAGAAGAACAGCCTTGGAACGGTCAGTGAAACGAATTCCACTTGGGGCTTAAATCGATTTTGCGTGGCCACAATCCTCGCCATTACTTCCGTCGCGATTTAGACAAATAATTTGTCCAGTCCACATGAAGGCCTCCTAACTCATCAGTGCAACATCTCCGTGAACACAAAACATCAAACAACCACAGAGATGAAACAACGTTGAGGACTCGACAGCAAGAAACCACTGAAATGCTGGAGCAGAAGAAAACCAACAGTCCGACTCCGATGGGCCCGACCAGAGACATGGCATCAGGCACCAACCAACATTAAATTCCACCGGCTATCCTGAAATTGGCGGATTACTTAGCGAGTGTTTGATTGCGAAGGCTCCAACTGAGTAGAAGGGAAAAAATAAGTGATAACTCCAAATGAAACAAATAAAATATCATCATGAAGATAAACACTTGTAAGCAACTCGCTTATTTTAAGATCCCGGCACACACACACACACACACACACACACACACACACACACACACACACACACACACACACACACACACGTCTAAATTCTGCCCTTTTCGACTGCAGCCAACCCGCGAATACTGAGCTATCTAGCGTTAAATGTCGAGAGTACATTCGAATATCTTGTTTACTTGCATCACTCTAATATGAGATCCGCCAAAAGGGGGCCAACTCTTACATCACGAAACACGCCTATACGAGCGTTTTAGTTTAACTTGGGTTAAAAAGGATATACATTATGTTTCTTATTTCTGCTCAAAGATAAATTGTGGGTACTTGTTAGAGCCGCCTCTAAGTAGTACCCACAATCTATGTTTTGCGCAGAAATATAGAAAAGAACAGAAACTTTTATCTGAAATTGTTCATTTTTCTTTTCGTGGTTAATGAATAGGCGGGTTTTCGTAATGAATGTTAAACTTTTCGCATACGGAACAAATTCCGTAAAATAAATTCTTTGCCTCTTAACTTATTCATTTTTGAACAGCCAAAGAGCGAACATATGCCATTAATACTCATAGCTTTTCTTAAATGAGCCAGCGCACGACAAAAACTACAAAAGACATGTGCGCCCATCGAAGACTCGGATCAGCCTGCGCATCCAAATAGTATAACCTTAGACTTCTCTTGCTGCATGAAGTAGCGTTGGGCCCTTACCTATCCTTAGAGCGCACAACGAAGACTCTGATCAGACTGTGCGGATGCGCAGGCTGTTCTGAGTCTTCGTTGGGCGCACATGTCTTATTGTAGGTTTTGTCATGCGCTGGCTCAAATGTCTATTGTTCTTGAACTTTCAAACTATACTTGATATTTTGCAAGAGCAGGGGTAAAAAGAACAAACAAATAACTTGTTAAGTACTGATCTATTTTCCCTTCGACTATTAACATATTTTCAATATAAAAATGCAGAATAGCATCAATACAAATTAAAACGAAAATGATAATTACAAATACCAAAAGACAAATCAATAACGAATAAAGAATAGACATCCATGTGACCTTTTGCGTGTTTCTGAAATAACACTTTCCTAATGCAATAAATGATATTGTTCTTATTGCTGTTTCAAATATACATGTACAAGTAGATTATATGTGCTCGTTCGAACCACGTCATTGATGGTGTTCCTCCGTGTAAGGAATACCCGCCTCCCGCCCACCCACTAAACCCTACTTTATACAGAGTAAATTCCGGTTTACGCACGCATACATTTTATTTCTTATTTTTGCTCCAAAATAGTGTATGGGTACTCGTTAGAGCTGTAGAAGCCTCCGTGGTGTAGTGGTTACGCTACTCGCCTTGTAAACCAGGGGTCGCAGGATCGATCCCGGGCTTCTCCAGACTTTCGGATGAGTCTTTAAACAGACGTCCCGTCTCCGTATGACCTTAGCTGTTGGTGGGACGTAAAACTCAAACACTCACTCACTCGTTAGAGCTGTCTCACTGAGACAGTTCTAACGAGCACCCACAACCTATGTTTGAAGTGTAAATAATAAAAAGAAATCACGGAGTTTCATCAGAAAAGTAGCCATTTTGGAGGTGCGAAAAAATGCACTATGCCGCACGGTTGTATTAGTACAAACTACGTTTTATGAGTGCAAAGTAAAATTTTCATATTTTAAGACCACCTTTGAATACCACTTTTGAACAAAGAGCACCAAATGCGGTCTGGTTTAAACATACCGTAAAATTCCTATATTAAGACCACCTATGTGACTGTTAAAAAGTGGTCTTTAAGACCACTTTTGAACAGTCCCAAATGTGGTTCCAGACCAGCGGACATTGTGTGCAGAAATCACGAAGGTAGAATAACTGCACCCTTCTAAATACGATTTTTAAATATGAATTTGTCTCAATTTTAGGTGGTCTTAATAGCGGAATTCCACTGTATTTATTTTAAAAGAATAATGTTTTACAAATACAATGCCGACATGATACAACAATACAGGATTAGAAAGGAAGCTATAAGCTTATTTAGTCCTGTTTCTATTGTGGTCTCTTACTACAGATCACTGGATTACGAAAACACGCCTATACAAATAGATTGTAAACTTAACCACCGAAAAAACGAATTTTTAAGGAGAAAAATTGTAATATTTTTCTTATTTCTGCTCAAAATATAGATTGTGGATACTCGTCTGAACCGCTCAGTGAGGCGGTTCTAACGAGTACCCACACTCTATATTTTAGAGCAGAAATAAGAAAAATAGGGCTTACCCCTATAAACCCCAGTTTAACTATATGAAAGTGGGGTTTGCGGCGGTCAAAATTATATAGGCGTGTTTGCTTGATGGGATTAAGAACAAAGGAAAAAGAACTTAAACCTTTTAGATATAATTTTAAGAAGAATTAGTCCTAACTGTTTTAGCTGGTCTTAAAAGCAGAATTTCACTTTCTAATAATCACGTGGTAATCACATTTATAAAGGGGCTTACAAAGAGGCTTCCAAGCATCTTTAGAGCATACAAGAACAACAAAAGCTTTGCGCTAGATCTTAAGCTTCTGGGCGAACAGTTGAATATTTTTTTCCCGAGCAAGTACATTAGGGACCCTGAAATCACACATGCCAAACCATCTTTGTAAAAGGATAGCAGCACATAACTGGCAATACATGTATGATGCTACTTATTAGTAGTGTACCTCAAAACAGATGCATCGATTTTACTTCTGTCGGATCCATTGTACATTGCATAATCGATTCTAATGAGTGTTTACTGTTGCACACATACAATTTTTTTGGGTTTGGGTTTAACGGCCCTTTCAAGATTATTTCACTCATATCGAGCCGATCGTTAATCATAGGTGGGCGAAAACCGGAGTACCCGGAGAAAAACCACCTGACCTTCCGTTGCAGAACTTGGCGTCTCACACGTGGCCCGAGCGAGGCTCGAACCTACGGCGGTGAGAGACCTAATGACTAAGAGTCAGCGCTCTTATCCACTAGGCCACGGAGGCCCGTGTGTTGCACACATACATGTATTATTACCTATATAAAAATTACCAAATACATTAGTTAGATTTTTACCGTATTTTACTCATATTATAGCGCCATTCTTAAATGGAAAGTAAGTTTATAAGAAAAGTCCCTATTTCGATGTTGCCTTCTAACGTTGGCATTGGTTTGTTCATTCTATGCATCTACACATGAAACAAATACGTACTACCTGAACAAGGCCGTACATAGATGCTCTGGCATTATGTGTTTTAGTTGTCGTTGATCGCAGGACGTTTTCGCAATGAATACTGACAGTAGTTGCTTCACGTTGGCTTTATATTTGAGACAAACATAGGCGAGTCAGCATAATTCGTCTACATAAACTTCAGTCCCAGGAACCCTTCATGCGGAATGATCAAATTATTTGTCTAAATCACGACGGAAGTAAGGGCGAGGACTGCGACCGCGTAAAATCAATTTAAGCCCCCCCCCCCTCCCTCTCAGTGAAATTCTTTTAACTGACCGTTCCAAGGCGGTTCTTCTGTCGCGGTTTATTTTTGGTTATGGTTTGTCTTTGAGTGTGAGTTGCGCTTATATATTTTTGTTTTGGATAGCAAATTGGCCATTCTGTGCCTATTTTGCGGAACAGTAACTGCTATTTTATCTTCTCCGCAATTGATAATGCCATTAGGGTCTAGTTATTTAATGCCTGTGTTTCTTTCCCTTTGGTGTCGCTGATGGGAGGTGTTGGTTATCACTTCTATTTAACAGAATCGCTAAAGCAGCAATGGATGACCGATTGGACCTCAACTGGTCTCGTCCAAAAGTTTACAACACATTATACATCATACGGTTGTCATATATAAATCAAAGCGCCAAAGGCACTGAAATGACAAATTCTATGAGAAAATCATAACACTGTGAAAACCTACAGAAAACCTTTCTAAAATGATCTTAAAATTGAGAAAGGTAGTTCTGCAAATACCAATATATGATACGTTTGCAGATGTCTATAGACCGGTGGTATTATGAAACGTCATTCGATGTTTCAAATGTTTGAAAGAAACAAAACCAAACATTAAACTTCAAGTTTTAACAATGCTACTGTCCATAAGTAACAGTTTCTGTCTGGTCGGTTGTGGATACCTCTCCCAAAAGATACTCTATTGGAAAGAGATCGGAGGAGAAAGGTTGGCTAGTCCAGTACATGAATTTCATTGGCTTGAAGACATTTTTGAGTAAGAACAGCACTATGAGCCCGCTCGTTATCCTGCTGGATATGATACCCAGGATTCTGAGCGTAAACAAATAAATGGAACCATGTGGGGCCGAAGCATTTGATTGATGTAACGTCTCGCTGTTCCGTTCACGTCTCAGCCATGATCTTGAATGTTCTTAATGAAACTAAGCTGCGTTCGCTAACTACCTGCAACAGCTCGCCACACAATTACGCTTATTTCACCCGATATGTCATGCTCTATTACGCACGCGTCGCCTCGGCATACCTAACACCTATACATCGAAACACCAGGAAACGACAATCGGCGTGATTCACGCTGAAGTGAGATTTGTCAATGAAAGGCATATGTCAGTCGCTAAGACGCAAATTTACGTATTTCATGCACTAGAGTAAGTGTTCCGTACTGTGTCGACGTGTTAACTTTGGTCACGACAGGGACGTCTAGCTCTCACACGTGCATCGCATAAGGGCGACGAACAGTATCAGTGCTTATTATTCGGTAGTTGAGACCCCTGATTTATCGACAGGTACAATGTAGCAGCTGCCGGTGGAAATCTGTTGACGGTTGAAACGATCTCGACGTACTGACGTCGTCTTCCGCTACGTCGACGTCCATTAGCGTCTTCTGCATACAGTGAGATGTCGCTCCAATAGACGATAGATCACACACATGTGACCCAATATCAAAGTCAACGTCATCCGCTTTCCGACCAGCTTCTAACTGTCCAGGGGCACGCTTACGATCCTTTGATGAAAAATGTTGCAATACGCTCTCACTTAATGCTTTTTTGAGAACAAATTTCAGTTTCTTTGTTTCTGGGCACGCGACCTTTCATTACACATCAAAAGTTTGATCCTGAACATGTGGTTTTTATCCGTACTGATGTGAAGGTGGTGCACAGGATCGACGTGGCCGCTTTGTTAACCAGACGCCACGGTTGATTGATTTAACTTTTTTAGCTTAAGGGCATGGTGCATAAGCGTGCTGTAATCATGCAATCGTTTGGTTTCAGAATCAAAGCACTGAGAGTGTGATCTGTAGGTTGGAGTAATAGTCTTGGGCTTAAAACTGTTTAAAACTCCACCCAGGTGTAAATGGGTAGCAGTGGTGTAAAAGCCGCTGCCTCTCTCTCGCGCGCGCGTGATAACACCCGGAATGAGTGTTCGAGAGCGATTCAATAAGCTTAAAGCTTTCATCGCAATCGAACTAAAATAAATTAGTATAAACTAAAACTGTTTCATTTAACTCTGCAATTCCAAACCAAATAGTGAAGATTTTGATAAGAAGACGCGTTCTGCAGCGTCTGATCTTGGTCTACACTGTTTGCCAAGCTCACCATATGATTCTAGGATAATCCTCTTCAGTAGACGTTAGCACTGAAGCGCTTTTCTTATTAGCAACTTCGGGTCGAATGCCAAACAATCAACCCAAACATAGCCGAGTCGTTTGTCAGTGTTGGGTCAGTGATCTGGCAAACAATGTAAACTCAGATCAAACGCCACAGAACACGGTGCTGATTTTGTTCTACACTTTTTGCATTAGTTACTAACATCTTAAGTTTTAACGAATCAGTCCAAGTCCCCGTTCATGACCAGCCTGCATTTAGAGACAATCGGCATGAGTGTTGTCAGTGCTTTAATTTATTCACTGTCTTGAGTTTCTGGGTGCACTCTTCCATCACTGAAGTTGGGCTCGTCCATTCTGCTAAATATGGCACCTAGAATTATATAACAGGACCTACACTAAGTATCTGTACCATATTCCAGGGCTGAAAGGGACAGCCTTTCTTTCCAATTTCTCCACGCAAAGTCAATATACCTAAGCTGTAACTGACCTAAACTTGACCTCGAAAGTCAGAAAGAAAACTAATTAATATTCTTGCCTGTAGCTGACCTGGTCCAACAGCAGGCTGGTCTTTAAGGATTGAATATTGACAGCACTGATAGAAAACAGTGTAAAACCTGAGCAGACAACTGAGCAGACGCCGCATTGAACTGGGTATACAGTCTTCGCCAAAACCATCGCATGATGCAGCTGATTCATATGAAATGCTGAATCGTAAGATAAAATCGTCAAGTCGTCTGCTTCAAAAGTTTGTATTACGCTTATAGGATAATTAGTACGCTTGTACAATTTTGATTACTGCGCCAAACAGGACTACATTTTGTGCGGACTTGAATCTGTCATTCAAAATCAAACCACATCTGAGACGCAGAAGTGTGCAGTTTTTAATTTATTAGATTTATTTACAAAAATAAATAATGGTATTTGATACACATGTAGGGATATATTTTCGATTTTCTATAAAGTGCCGTGGTGTGTGTTCCCATTCGAATCGCCTCGATATGGCAATTCTAATGTGTAAACATAAGTTACCATCGAGGGGATTCTAATGAGCAGACACAGCATACATTGACAAGACAAAAGTCGAAACCTCCTTAATTATCCCGCACTATTTCTTAAGAAGAGGGATTTCATAAGCACTCGAGAATGAGTTCGTCTCATTCATTGTATGCGAGCTATCGGTTTTAGAGCCATCTAAGTTCTCATTACGAACACGCCCCAAACAAATACATTGTAAACTTTACCGCCGAAAAGACTAAAATTTTAAGATGAAAATTGTGACATTTTTCTTATTTCTGCTCAAAATATAGATTGTGGGTACTCGTTAGAACCGCCTCATCAAGGCGGTTTAAACGAGTACCCACTATCTATATTTTAGAGCAGAAATAAGAAAAATAAGTATTACCCCTGTAAACCCCAGTTTTACTATATAAAATTGGGGTCCCAGGGGATCAAAATTATATAGGCGTGTTTTCGTGATGTTCTGTAATTAGTCTCGATAAATTAAGAAATATCTCCCTACATAATGCCTAATATATATTTTTTTATTTTTTATAAAGAATTCCTTAATGACAAAAAATAAGTCCGTTTTAGTGATGGTAAATGAGCCATCGGTCGTCGAGTGATCGAAATTGTATGAATCTCAAAAAAGTGATCGAATCTTTTTGAATTCATTCTATTTCTTCCAGGTTCTGTTAGATCCTAGCCACTGTAGGTTGCCATTTCTTACATTGGGAAGCGCCAATCCACCTAAACTATCGGCCAGCGCTGTTGTTGGCCAAGCAAGTGGAACAGCCCCTGAGTTTAGCACTAGATTGTTATTTATAGCTGTTCCAGGAAAACCACCTCCTATACCCTGTACACCTGTCCCCGGAATTCCAACGGCCCTTGGAAACTGGCTAATGACTCCATTTAGGGAAAACTGGTTGCCTACGTCATTGGGGATTTGGACAGCGCTGAAGTCTGTGAAAGGGTCATTGTTGGCCCACTGAAATAGAATAAATCAATCTTTGTATGATACAGTGACTCAAACATCGAAGGCTCATTTACAATGGCTGATCGGAACACGTTCTTGAATCTCTGGGAAATTCTTTTTTTTTTCACTCAAGACAGACAATAAAGAAATTAGTTGAAAATGTGTGTGTATGTTGGGTCTACCAATTCGAATCGGCTGTATGATGCTTCCACGTAGAGCTGAAACCGACCGCACACGAGTACTGGTAAACTGCTTAGAGGATCTAAGCCTGCCCAGGAAAAGCGGTGCGAGTCGGACCGTCCATGTTTATAAACCCTATTTGTTTCATTGGGCGACAGGGCCTGAGCTGTCATTTCATCTCAATGTCGGGTAAAAGTCCCACAAAATTTGAAGCAACGTTACAAAAATGACCTATGCAGTGTTGACGGGGACGTTAAACCGCAAATCAAACAAACAAAGAAAGGAGTCCGACCCTATAGTGTTCTTTGGGCGGTAGGGCTGGTGGTGTCATTTCATCTCAATGTCGAATAAAAACACCCCTCAAAATCAGAATCAACGTCTCAAAAATGACTTAAATAGTGTTGACGGGTACGTGAAACCTAAAACGAAACAAACACATTCTGTGTACGAGTGGGGAAATTCTGTGTCAATACCTGGCGTGCAGCCTTATCTGCAGGGACATATGCTTGTCGGGATTATTTTTGGTGAGGGATGCGTTTAAGGCCCTTTCAATTTTTTCTAGCCAATCGATTAATCGGAGGTGGGCGAAAACCGGAGTACCCGGAATAAACCACCTGACCTTCAGTTGCAAACGGTCGCGATTAAACATGGGGATCAATGACTTCATCCAAAACCTATTTTTGACAAATAGCATTTAGATGCGTTTTAGTGATCATGGTTATTTTTTTTAATGTTTCAGACAAACACTGAAACTGCAGTGATTCAAACACGGATATTTTGTTCTTACGAGCGTACACAACAGATGAGGAAATTCTGGAATTACATGTTACCCTATAATAGACATTCTTATCCTACACAAGTCATTCTACACAGGGATTGGAGAAAAATCGAAAATGTTCACGTGTTTGATATGCACAGGATGTATAACACGTCATATATGCGGCCGTTAAGTTTGACGCCACTGCACGTACAATGACTCAAAAACGACACATTATTGTTGTCAAAATATGGTGGGTTTTGATAATCGAAATGACTTCATTATAAAAAAAAATCCATTCTCAGAAAAGAAAAGTATGCAAGAAAAAGACTCTTACATAGCTATATGGGGTATATAGAAAATTCCACCCCTCGGAATCACTGACGAATCACTCGGTATGCCTCGTGATGTCGGACAGTGACCCTCGGGATGGAGTTTTTTTAACCATCCCTCACACCAATATAAGATTCTTATATCCTTGAATTCCTAAGATGTCCCTTCCGATAACCACATCAGCAACTTTTATCTTGAAAATTACATGTATGGTTTGTGTAGATGGATTCTAATAATTACACGCAATGTATCTATTTGATGGAGGCTCAAAAAGATATTCCCAGACAATGCCCGTTATGCCTTATGGTTTGGCATTATCATTGACCATCAGTGTTTGGAACTATCTCTGTCTCGAAAGAAAGGCCATGGTCTCAAAGGTGTCCAAGCTATTAAAGTTAAAATAATAAATTTAGCCACATCCATTTCCCAGTCTGAACAATCAGATTACTTGATGTAATTTATTCCTACAAATTCCCAAACTTGATGCAAACAATGCAGATCCTGATCAGATGGCTTCTTCAAAAGCCATCTGATCTGGATCTACACTGTTAGTAAATGAAGGGGTTGTCGTGAACAGCAGGATAAGGGTTAAACAGTAAATCTTTACTTACTATGTTATTCCAATTTCTGGGACCCTGATTCCAACGACCTGACCATCCAAACTGATTCCAATTCGAGAAGGGTGAATTGAACCTGTTCAGCATATTGAGTGTTGTTCCGAAACCTAAAAAAAAGCACGCATTATGTTATACATTACTCTGAAAGGGTTTCTTGTTAATATATGCGGTGCCATTTAACTATTTATTTCCTATTTATAGATATCTATAATTATTAATGGATATCAATTAATTGAATTAATGATATCTAGAATACAAACTATGGATTCCATGATTTCAATAATTATTTATTGATACCCATACTACGGATTATTGATATCTATAATTCGAATTATGGATATCCATAAACCGATCTGAATAAATGATATCCATAAATCGAATTATGGATATCCATTATTCGATTATGGTATCTATAATTGAATTATGGATATCAAGTACTCGGCTGATTTATAGATATTATTAATTCGAATTACGGATTTCTATAAATCGACTTATGGATATCCATGATTTTATTTATGGATATCATTTATTCAGATCGATATATGGATATCCATAATTCAGATATCATTATTTCAGACAATTGTTGGATATCACTTTTTCGAGTAAAGAATATCAATAATTCGACTTTGCAAATAAAAACAATAAATAATGACTGAAACCAAAGGCTTTTACGGTGAATTATGGATATCCATAACTCGACGTATGGATAACACTAATTCAGTCCGATTTAATGATATCCATAATTCGATTAATGGTTATCTGTTATTCGAATTATGGATATCCATTATTCGGCTGATTTATGGATATCAATGATTCGAATTATGGACAGCCATAAATCGAATTTTGGATATCTAAAAATATGGATTAAATAGTAAAACGTCGCCCCATATATGACTCTGAAAACCACGAAAACACGCCTATATAATTTTGACCCCCTTAAACCCCAACTTTATACAGTAAAATTGTGGATTACAGGGGTATACATTATTTTTCTTGTATCTCCTCAAAACCATAGATTATGGGTACTCGTTAGAACCGCCTCGACGAGTACCCGCCATCTGTTTTGTGCAGAAATATAAAAAATATCAGAATCTGTATATGAATTTTTTTGTGTGTGTGTGTGGGGGGGGGGGGGGGAGGGGGGGTAGGGAGTGGTAAAATGTAAAATTTTCAAAATATTTGAAAAGGCGTATTTTAGTAGTGTGGCTCGTTTGCCCTGGTTGAGTCGAATACATTATTGAATCCCTTGAACATTTTCCACATAGCTGAAGTGAGAAACAGTAACCAGTAACGGATGATTTAGGGAGATTGTCTTATTTTGACAAGAAAATGTACGTCATGTATACTCAGAGGCGATTCTAATTAGTATATTGCAAAGAAATACCCTAATTATGGGAAAACATGGCAGTCTTTCCGCCATTTTTCAAAGGGTGACAATTTTCGGGACTTCCTGTTCGCTTTTCTGTAAGCCCCGTCCCACTTAAAAAGGGGTCTACTGTTAAAGGAAAGAATTTGCCCCAAATAGCACAAATTATTTCCTATAAGAGTTGACCCCTATTGGCAATGGGAGACAAAAGTACTTTTGCAGATGTTGCCTCCCCTGAAAGCGTTCCCATCCCCCTTAAGTGGCTCGATCCCCTGTATCAAACACTTAGATGTTCAGGCCATTGAAATGTGACTTAATACACTAAGACAACACATTTCAAGGCTTTCTTTCCTTAAAACCAGACATCGGTTTCTATTTCCATAAAAGGAGAAGAAATAGATTGGGCTGCACGGTACCTCCAAGCAGAGCTGGTACCGGCCGCGCACATGAGTACTGGTAAACCGCTTAGAAGGTCTAAGCCTGCCGAGGCAAAGTGGTGCGTGTCGGACCGTCCATGCATATAAATCATTTCGGTTTCATCCGGCGGCAGTGCTTGAGATGTTATTTCATCTCAATATCGGGAAAAAGTCCCACACAATTGAAAGCAACGTCTCCAAAATGGCATTAATAATGTTGACGGGGACGTTAAACCCCTAATCAAACAAACAAATCAATAAAAGGTGATTAAAGACATGGCATTGCGACTAAGGCTGACACGATTAATCTAATAATCGAATAATCGATCGATAAATTCCACAAAAATGATTATCATTTCTGATTTGCTTTTAATCAATTACTTGATAGGTACAATTTACTACCCAAAGTTATGCCTAATATAGCAGGATGAGTGGCAAACAGTGCAGACCCTGATGAGACGCCGCATTCTGCGGCGTCTCATCTGGGTCCACACTGTTTGCTCAGGCCTGTCTGTTAAAATATTCATATGGTAAAGTGCAACATATGGTAAAAGTCATGCTCAGACACAAAGCTTGATAGGTAAAATTGTGACAAAAACCTCAGCGATTACTAATCAATTATCGATCGCAATGACAGGACTGATAATCGATTATCTTTTCAGCTCCGATTAGTCAGCTCTTATTGCGACTACTAAAAAGTATCATCAGGGGAGAGACGGACAAGGTACCTCCAACCTGTTGTCATGGGTAACGGAACATGTAGCAGAAAGACATTTGTTTAAAAGTTCCAATGCATTGTTCGTGTATTTTTACAAAAATAAGTTCTGTATAGTTAGATCCTTTGGAAGCAAAGAATACACCAAAGAAACGAAAATAACTGACTCAGTTTTATTGAGTCTGTTCATGACAAGTACTGAAATGTGCAACACAGGCTACGCCCTCTAGCGCCGGCCTTAGCACATTACGATAAAGGACATTTTTCAAACCTCAAAAAAGGCAATTTTTCTGATGGAAATTTGTATTATTTTTTTTTTTCATTATACTCCCAACATAGGTTTTGGGTGCTCGTTAGAACCAAGGCGGTTCTAACGAATACCCACAACCTATGTCTTAGAGCAGAAATAAGGAAAATAAGGTTTACACCCGTAAACCCCAGTTTTCCGTATATAAAGTGGGGGTTAGGGGGGGGGGGGGTCTTTATTTCACGGACTTGTTCACGTGATGAACTCTATTTTCAAAATGATTCAAAATGAACTAGTTGATCACAAAGTACCAGAAAATATAATCTGCACTATGATGATGTACGGGAGACGTTTTACGGCCGCCACACGGCGCAACACCAGCTGCCGAGAGGATATATAAATTCTGAATAGTTAGATGCTTTGGAAGCAAAGAATACAACAAATAAACGAACATAGCAGCGATGATTGACATATTGCAACAGTTAATAAACCCTAGGGCCAGACAACAGTGTGAGACAAAGGAATAACAAACTGTCATACAAAGTGGTATTCTTGTACCATTGGTGAGAATCCATTACGCAAACACTCCTATGCAAATACATTGCCACCTTTATCGCCGAAAAAACCAAAAAATTTTATGATGAAAAAATGTGATATTTTTCTTATTTCTGCTCAAAATATAGCCTTGTAGGCACTCGTTAGAACCGCCTCATCGAGGCGGTTCTAACGAGTACCCACAATCTATATTTTAGAGCAGAAATAATAAAAATAAGGTATACCCCAGGAACCCCAGTTTTACAATATAAAAGTGGGGTTCAAGGGGATAAAAAATATATAGGCGTGTTTTCGTGATGAGCAGGGCCAAAGTTTCAGATTTGTAACGCCGAATGCGTCTTCATTATTAGTTATTCTATTTATACGGGAGGGAAAGAATCTGATAGGTTCTCTATAACAAGCTGCCCTTTCAAAATATGTCTTTCCAGAAATACGAAAAGAGCCTGCTGATATGAATTTCGGCCGTATAGTCAAATTTGAATCCATGCTGACTTTAGTACAATCATATGCATATTGGCGGATATATGACTGCTAAAGCAAATCTTCCACATCCGCATCTATCAATGAAGAGAGTTCTATAGACCCGCAATATTCACATATATAAATATTCACATATATAATAAAACAGATATATTTATAAAGTATTTCCTTCTACAGTAGAACTTCGATTCCTCGAACACCGATGGCTCGTTTACCATGGATGAGTCGAACCCATTCTTGAGCCCCTAGCGAAAATCCTCTACATAAGAAATAGTGGGGGATAAATAATGAGATTTTACTCTAATCTTGCTAATGTATGCTGTGTGTACTCATTAGAATCGCCTCGATGAGGCGATTCTAATGAGTACACACATCATACATATTCATTATAGAAAACCGAAAAGATGTCTAAAAGTATGTCGTTATGCCTCCTGACAGAAACCTCAGTGGCTCGAACTACCCCTGTCTCGAACTGATTTTCGAGGTTCCAAAGGTATTCGAGCCATTGAAGTTCGACTGTATATCCAATTTTGCTTCATACAAAATGGGCTTAAAAGGCTGCCGAAAACGTGAGTAAGCTGATCACGAATCTCAATGTCAATAAATCTTTTTTTCTTTTTCTCTCAAAAATTCTAGGCTAGTTTGTTGAATGTAAGGAAACTATTCTAAAAGGTTTTACATACCTGCTCCTACGTTGAACTGCCCTGGATTATAAATTCTTGGATAGAAGTCATTCCACCCGCCGTTGGTCAGAGGGAATCTGCCACGCCTGTGTGAGATTACGGTTGGTAGGAGATAAGCCAGAGCGAAAACAAACAGTAGGTTCATTAGTGTAGATTTCATTGTCTGAAATAATATTAGTGAATTATGAAAATAGACCTATAGAATAATAATGTGCTTTAAGGTACGAAAATTGGCCAGAGCGAAAACAAACAGAGTACCCTGAATCTATGTTTTGAGCAGAAATAAGAGAAATATCGCATCTTTTTATCTTATTTTTTCCGCGGTAAAATTCACACTGTATTTGTAAAGGCGTGTTTTCGTAATGCAGGAAAAAGAAACATACCACAAATCAAAAAGATGTGTTTGGAGATATGAAAGAAAAAGTTATCTCGCTTATTCTATTGTGAAAAAAAGACTTACCATGTTTGACTGTGTCTTGCGTAGTTGGGCATTTCTTGAGATATTTTGAATTTAAATATGTTTGGGCTATCCCAACCACCGTAACCCTGACGCATTCTTGGTTTTCGATCCGACTTCCTAGAGGACTCATGTATGGTTCAGCCAGTCACAAGGTATTTTGTGTTCGGAGTCATAGGCAACTGACATAAATAATACGGAAGTTAAAGGTAAAATAAAAACCGATGAACTATTAAAAACCATGATTCACAATTTTGCAGTATGTGTGAGTAAGACTGGTTCGCTGTCTGGTCTTGAGTCGAAATAGAAAGAAAAAATTTGGCCCAAGAAAAAAAACATAAACAAAGCGCATAACCGCCACAAGGGGCATCGCAAGAGGCGAAGGTGTCGTGTATCTTGCGTCAGTGGGGCGTCCAACTGATACTGTAATGTTATTGTTTCTTCTATTTCTACACTTCCATTTATCCCCCCCCCCCCCTTCCCCCGCGTCCCTCACTTAAATTTCCTCTACTATCTCTTCTATCTCTTTTCCCCCATTCTCTGGGAGACGACAAAAAATGACCAACAAGGGTTGAGGTGTCTTTAAACCCCAGCACAATCAATCAATCAATGATTCGAAAGAAGATAAAACTTAGTGAAAAAATGAGTACCCTCAATGGCTAGAATACCTTTGAGACTGTAGAATTTTTTCCAAACTGCGGTAATTCAAACCATTGAGATATACTTGTATTCATAGCGAGTAAGGTGTATGTACATCAGTTTGATGTTCTGTATATAGGTATGTTGCTTGTATTCATTAATATAGCCTCGACGAGGAGATTCTAATGAATACATACAACATCCTTGTATTGTGTAAAAAACAAAAACATTTTCAAGCTGGAATAAGAAAATCCCTAAAAGTGTTACATGTAGCTACCTGTAGAACATTTTCCAGAGGCTCTAGAATGTTACCTGTAGCTACCTGTAGAGCAATTTCTAGAGGCTCTAGAATGCTACCTGTAGAACAATTTCTAGAGGCTCTAGAATGCTACCTGTAGAACAATTTCTAGAGGCTCTAGAATGTTACCTGTAGCTACCTGTAGAACAATTTCTAGAGGCTTTAGAATGATACCTGTAGCTACATGTAGAACAAGTTCTAGAGGCTCTAGAAAGAATTCGAAATAATCACGGTAAAGAAATCACCAATGCCGTTATTTAATCAGTGGCCGTAGAAAAGATTCCATGGTCAAACACCACGAAAGAGTGTTGCCGACTCGCAGGCATCGAACCTGCGACCTCTTGATCCGTGGCGAGTTAGATGCACATCCGAATGAGCTGCCGAGGCCGAAATAATATATATATACCATTGTTACAATTAGACCATTTGAGCATGTCAAATAAAAATCACATCAGACAGCGTCGGCGTTACTATCGAAAATTTAAAAGAACAGCCAACCCTTTTTTTCTGGGAAAATACAAGACCACTCGAAACAAAATTGTGAAAGAAATTCGGAAATCCAAAAAAGATTACTTTGACAAACTTGATTGCATACTTTCTACTGAAATTGTTAATACAAAACTGTTTTGGAAAACAGCCAAACAATTTTTGAATTCAAGCACGCCGACATCTGATATCCCCACATTGACCATTGACAACGAATACGACGACGATGATATTCAAAAAGCAAATGTGCTTAACAACTACTTCGCCTCTCAGACAATAATCAATGATGACAAAAAAGACAACAAAGACATACCAAACGCTTTGCCATCAGAAAACACAGTTGAATTTATTGAAATATCCATACAAGACATTAAACACGTTATTCAGAATCTTAATATAAAAAAAGCCCGGCCCGGATCTACTGAGTACACATCTGTTGAGAGAAGGAGCCAGCGTTCCCGCAGAATCACTCTCGATCCTATTTAATCGCTCGTTGGTGAACGGTTACTTCGGAAAGACGCTAATGCCATTCTATCTATCTATCTTCTTATACTGAGTTGGTCATATTTGGCCATTACCTCATTTGGGTGGGTGGCTAAATTTAGAACTTAGCCCCCCCCCCCCCCCCCCACAAAAAAAAAAAAAAATCATCTCTGGATGAGTCCTTAAAACTATTTACAATCCAAACATAGAGGTATCCTAAAACGCATACCTCTGAGTCTCAATCTTATACTGTGCGGGCTTTGAACTCCTCTGCAGTCTTGGCATTCACCGCAAAAGATGGAAGACTATTATTCCACTGAGGAATAGTTCTAGGGAAGAAAGAGTTTTTCAGGGCATCACTATAGGACTGGTACCTACGATACTATGAGTTATTTGCTCTTGATGCCCTTGTCCGGGTTGACACTGTTGCAGGGGTCAAATACCTATCCTTGTTAATTGATACTGTACCAGAATGTATCTTGTAGAAGAAGGTTAAGGAGGACTGCTCACGACGGGTCTCCAGGGATGGCCACTCTAGCTCATCAAGCATGTCACCGACGCTACTTCTATTTCGCCATCGTCTGCAGGTCCATCGAGCAGCTGTCCTCTGCACCTTCTCCACCTGCTGAATCTGAGTTTTAACATAGGGATGCCAAATGGGTCATGCATATTCAAGCTGAGGGCGAACCAATGTTTTATATGCAACATCCTTTGTCTGCCGAGGTGCAAAAGCCAAATTACGTCTAAGGAATCCTAAGGTCCTAGTTGCTTTAGATGTTATTTCAGAGATATGTTGACCCCAATCGAGATCGTCAGTGATGGTGATACCAAGATATTTGGCGGAGTGAACTTGCTCCAAAATTTGCTGGTGTAGTGTGTAATCATACTTAATTTGCTTGTCCTGAAGGTGTCGTGACACCCTCATTGAATGGCATTTGTCTACATTGAACTTCATCTGCCAATCTGCTTCCCATTGTGCAAGTCGATCAAGGTCATCTTGTAAAATGTGACAGTCAGAAGGAGAATATATGTCCCTATACAGGACACAATCATCAGCAAACAAACGGACAGATGACCTGATGTTATCAGGGAGATCATTGATATATATCAAAAAGAGGACCGGTTCAAGGACCGAACCTTGCGGGACACCAGATAGAACAGGGATTGGATCAGACGCTTGGCCGTCAAGTACAACTTGTTGAGAGCGCCCGGAGAGCCATGAGCTAATCCAATTATGTGGGGATCCTCTTATCCCATAGTAGTCCAGTTTGTACTAGAATGCACTACCACCCCAAATAGTTATCCTTCTCATCCTGGCGCATTTCAGCAATGCTGTTAGTCTTGTGCGACCGCGTAAAATCGATTTTAGCCCCCAGTGGAATTCGTTTCAGTGACCGTTCCCAAGCGGTTCTTCTGTTGTGGTTTATTTTTGTTAGGTTTGTCTTTAAGTGTGTGTATCGCTTATATTTTTGGTTTTGGAAAGCCAATAGGCCATTTTGTTGGAAAGTAACTGTCCTTTTGGTTTTCCGCTGTTGATGTTTCCATAAGAGTCTAGTTACTTCATGTCTGTGTTTCGTTCTCTTTGGTGTCTCTGATGGGAGCTGTGGGTTAAATGTATTTGATTCCTGATCATTGCCTGCACTTCTTTTCCGTGGTTCAGACAAATGCACGTTGAATGAAAAGAAGGTACGGATATCGTTCAATAATAAAAGATTTTGTTTTCACAGTTTTGGAGTACAGTCAAAGCTCATGTTACCGATTTGAAACTTCTATCATATAATTGGGCCCCGTCAAGCGATTTTGGTACTTATCGCCTATGCGAGCAGAGAAGGTTAAGGCGAGCCTGCGCATCCGCGCAGTCTCGCCAGAACCTTCGCTGCTCGCTCATACAAGCAGTGAATCAAGAGAAACCTTCATCCCTGGCCCCTCTGAATGGCTGAGCATACGCAGTTAAAATTTGTCATGACGGAATGCTCGAAGACACAAATTCGCTTGGCGGGGCTCATACAATAGGTCTTCAAACTGGTTGATTTACAAGTTAGACTAGGGAAGATTGACTTCCTCTGACTGGTAATGAAATGACATTACGCAAACACGCCTATACAAATACATTGCCACCTTTATCGCCGAAAAAAATGAAAATTTTAAGATGATGATTGTTATATTTTTCTTATTTCTGCTCAGAATATAGATTGTGGGCACTCGTTAGAACCGCCGCGCCGAGGCGGTTCTAACGAGTACCCACACTCTATATTTTAGAGCAGAAATAAGAAAAATAAGGTATACCCCCGGAAACCCCAGTTTTACTGTATAAAAGTGGGGTTCAATGGGGTCAAAATTATACAGGTGTGTTTTCATGATGGTATAAAATGATTAAATCATTAAGTGCACACCTTGGCCCATCACTGTATGATTGTTTAATATATTATTTCAGAAATGGATGTAATATTTAAACTTCATTGAAGTATAAATAAGATCGGATCACTAGCAAAGGAAGTGAACCCAGACTTTACTCGTGGTTAGATAGTTAACTTAAAAATAAGCTTATATTTGCATTATTGACCACCCATAATGGAACGAGAAACTGGTCTGCGGGCTGAATTTGAAAACAGAATATGAATTTATCGAGGTTCGAACAACATTGCGTCACAATAGTGGACTAAAGGAGTTTTCTGTAGAGTATGTAAATTTTTGCTCATGAAGCGTTTGTTTCCATCTATAGTTATCATGCCCCTGCCCCATCACCCTGCCCACTGGGTCTTGGAGATATAGATATAGAGCAGAAATAAGAAAAATATCACTTTTTTTTTTTCATCTTAAAATTTTCATTGTTTTGGTGGTAAAATTTACAATGCATTTGTATAGACGTGTTTTCGTAATGGCTATGAATACGGGAAACCATCCTGTCTAGGGCGTCGCGTTCTGTTGCGTCTGATCTCACTCTCTGATCTGGGTCTACACTGTTTACCAAGCCCAACCAAATATATCAGTCTAGATGCTGCAGGTACACTTCTTACGGAACGATAAGAATAACGCTCTTATTTTCTATAAATAACCGTTACAAGTCAGTGATAGCACTGAAAAGCACATACGGCGCTTTATAACTTTGAGAGATTTATAATATCATAACCAAAATTGAAAGTTTAAAAAGCCTTTCCTTCTGCAATAGGTATACAGTCTCAGACATAGCGCCAGATAAAGACGAATAATCAAAGCACTGACAGCACTAGTGGGTTGATTGACTTGGAGTGTTTGTTTGTTTGATTTGAGGTTTAACGTCCCCGTCAACACTGTAAAGGCCATTTTGGAGACCTTGCTTCCAATTTTGTGGGACTTTTACCCGACATTAAGATGAAATGACATCTCAAGCCCTGTCGCCATATGAAACCAATACGGTTTATTAGCATGGGCGGTCTGCCTCGCACCGCGGTTCCTGGACAGGCTTAGATCCTCTAAGCGGTTTACCAGTACTAGTGTGCGGGCCGGATTCAGCTGTGCGGGGAAGCATCATGCAGCCCATATATTTCTTCAAGCCCCTATGGGCGGGGGCCGTGACTTGGAGTGTTGATAGAGAAAATGGGGACCAGAACGGAAAACTTTAGACCGTTTCGTTTGAAAAACAGATCACCTCTTACTGTGATTCGTTGCATAATAAAACACACTTCCTTTCCATTGCCTATATAGGCGCGCCGTGTTAGGATAAACTTTTAAACTCCTGGGACCAGTTGCTCAAAACTAACAATGTCGTTTATAGGTAACATATCGTTAAAATTTTCATCATTTTATATGGAAAAAGATTATATTATTTTTGCTGAAAAAATGTGAACAGCTTTTAACATCCTGGGGCCAGTTGTTCAAAGCATCGTTAGCTTAACGAGCTCGTTAGTGGTCATATTGTTAACTCTTCTAGCAAGTACAAGCTCGTAAATTTTGGTATTTTTGCTGACAAAATGTGAGCAGCTTTTGCATCCGCAAAAGCTGCTCACATTTTTTCAGCAAAAATTTCAGCATATTTGCCAAATTTGATGATCAAAGTTTTAACGATACGTTATCTAACGACGTCGTTAGTTTTGAACAACTGGCCCCTGACCACTAACGAGCTCGTTAAGCTGAAGATGCTTTGAGCAACTGGACCCTTGTTCTTTATTTGTTCGTTTGAATTAAGGTTTAACGTCCCCGTCAACACTATTAAGGTCATTTTGGAGACGTTGTTTCCAATTTTCTGAGACTTTTACCCGACATTGAGATGACATCTCAAGCCCTGTCGCCCAATGAAACCCAAAAGGATTTATATGTAGGGACGGTCCCACTCGTCCCACTTTGCCTGGGCAGGCTTAGACCCACTAAGCGGTCTACCATTACTCATGTGCGGTTAGTTTCAGTTCTGCGTGGAAGCATTGTGCAGCCCAATGTATTTCTCCAAGCCCCGATGGGCATGGGCAAGGACCCTGTACTTTAAACAAACAGTGAAGATATTCATCACGTTCTGCGGCATCTGATCGTGGTCAACACTGTTTTCCAAACCAAGCACACGATTCCACTGCAGATTCTATGGATAACGCCATCACAAAAACACGCCTATACAATTTTGACCACCTTGAACCCCACTTTTATATAGTAAAACAGGGGTTTCCGGGGGTATACCTTATTTTTCTTATTTCTGCTCTAAAATATAGATTGTGGGTACTCGTTAGAACCGCCTTGATGAGGCGGTTCTAAAGAGTGCCCACAATCTATATTTTGAGCAGAAATAAGAAAAATATCACAATTTTTCAACATAAAATTTTCATTTTTTCGGCGATAAAGGTTGCAATGTTTTTGTATAGGCGTGTTTGCGTAATGTCTAATTTTACAGCGATCCGAATAGCGCGGCTATTGTCTGTATAACCTGGATTTGCTACAAATAAGTGATATTCACGTTGACATCAGCACTAAAGAGCTTTTGTGCTTAGTCACTTTGGGCCGACTGAAAAACAGTCGAACCAAAAAGTATAATTATGTCGCTCTTCTTCCGTTGAACATTTAGCGTGCATAATTGTCAGATGACCTTGACAGTGCCTTTCTAAGGGGTATTCACAGCATTTAACAAGAGCTGTCGCACGACAGCATAGCTCGCCTGTTTTGCGCCTTCAAGATATAAGGTAAAATTACTGAACCATGAAATATATGTCACATTCACCTAGATTTTTTTAGGTCAATCATCAGGTCACATGGAACATATATTCCAGATATTACATTTCAGAACCAAACGGTGTCTGAATTATAAGGCAAAATCATTGAACCATGAAAATAGGTCACAATGACCTAGATATATTTATATGTCAATCATCTGGTCACATGGAAGTTATTATTCAGGTTTAAAGTTTTTCTAAGATACAGTATTCAAAATATATGGCAGAATCACTGAATCATGAAATATAGGTCACACCGACCTAGATATATTTTATGTCATTCATCGGGTCACATGTAATTGATAATTCAGATAATTCATCAAATAGTATTAATCAAATAGTACCCATGGAATATAGGTCACACTGACCTACATATATTTTGAGGTAAATCATCTGGTTGCATTGAAGTAATATCCCAGGTATAACATTTCTCCATCAAATAGTATTCAAGATAATAGGCAAAATCACTGAACCATGAAATAAGGTCACAGTGACCTAGATATATTTTGAGTTTAATCATGGGATCACATAGAACTAATAACTCAGGTATGACATTTCTCCATCAAAAACTATTCAAGATAAAAGGCAAAATCACTGAAACATGAAATATGGATCACATAGGTCACACTGACCTACATATATTTTGTGGTCAATCATGGGTCACATGGAACTAATAATCGACGTATGACATTTCTCCATCAAATAGTATACAAGACAAAAGGCAAAATCACTGCACCATGAAATATAGGTAACACTGACCTAGATATACTTTGAGGTAAATCAGCGGGTTACATGGAACTAACAATCCAGGTGAGACATTTCTCCATAAAATAGTTTTTTAAGATAATACGCAAAATCACTGAACCATGAAGTATAGGTCACAATGGCCTAGATATATTTTGAGGTCAATCATGGGGTCACATGGCACTAATATCCCAGATTACTAGACCGTGAAATGTAGGTCACCATGACCTTCGCCCTTTTACACTTGAACCAATTTCACATGGTTGACTGATGTATAACCAATTGTGTCCATAACTTGTTATACAACAGATTACAAAGATGTCCTAGATTCTGACCCCTAGCCCCACTCCATCCCCCTTCCCAGGCATAAACCAGGGCTATGTTGTCTTGGAATCTCAGAAGACACCCCAGGTATCCAAGTTGTAAATATGAATGCTTTGTGATGAGTGACTGTTGAGATATAGGCATTTCAAAAACTTTAACACAGCATTAAATAGGTGTTATAGATTTTGACCCCTACCCCCATCCAGGGGAATGAACCCAGGGGTCTGTTCTCTTTAAACATTAGAAGCCCCTTCTAGGTACTTAAGTTCCAAATATGAGTGCTCTGTGATGAGTGACTGTTGTTTCATAAGCATTTGAAACACTTTAACGCAGTGTGACGGGAACGCACACGTACAAGCAAACGCGCACGTGGACGACCGAGGTTCTATGTACTTCGTACAGGCGAGCTAAAAGCAATACTGAAAAGATAATAGATAAAATAATTCGTCTAAAAAGCTTATCTGGACCCCTATATTTAAGGTTTTATTCAGAATAAATTAAATACCTGTTTCCTTAGGCTTCTCCTTTCTCTTCGAACTCGTCTGACAGATTCGTGGGTTGTGGCATATGATTAACAACTAATGTTTAACTATACTTTCATTTTTTTCGCATACAGTACAAATAGACAAAAATTAAGCCACGCCTACCTCTGCTGACGTACATGTCCAAGCGATTGAAAATAACCACTGGATCACTTTTAAGGAAATTAAGGTAGGCTATGATACAGTTTTAATTTAACAAACTACAATATCGAGACACACACGTATATATCTACGACACAAACCCGCAAATAAATAATTCACCCGTACCCAGTGCCATGGATTCAAAGTTCGGGCATTCTTTGAATATTTGCATATTAAGATTAATGGATACACCCGACATATATTCTGCCATTTGTGAAAGGGAGTCAACTTTCGGGACCACCTGTTCGCTTTCCTTTTAACTCAGTTCTACTTTTAAAGGAAATAATTTGCATCTGAGGAGGGCCTGCTTTTTGAGGAATGAATTTCCCCCTGAGGAGTGTCTACATTTAAAGGAATGAATTTAATTGGTTCTGAGGAGGGTTTGCTTTTAAAGGAATGTATATGCTCCTGAGGATGGTATAACTTTCAAGGAAAGAATTTGCTTCTGAGGAGGGTCTACTATAAAAGGTATGTACATGTATTTGCTCCTGAGGAGGGTCTACTTTTAAAGGTATGTGTTTGCACCTGAGGAGAGTCTACATTTAAAGGAATGAATTTGCTCCTGAGGAGGGTCTGCTTTTAAAGAAAAGAGTTTACTCCTGAGGAGGGTCTACTTTTAAAGGAAAGAATTTGTTCCTGAGGAGCAAATTATTTCCTTTCAGAGTAGACCCCTATTGAAAAGAATGACAGAATATTTGGAAAGTAATGTTTCCAATGAAGGGATGTCCATTTTCCTTAAATTATGCTGGCGCATTAGTAGTCAGAGTTACCACTGGTGCAATTATGTCCTTGTTTCAGTGAGCCGGAGCAGTGGCTGTTGATGATTTCGATTTCCTCGTGCCTTTGGTCTTCTTGGTTTTCCCACTTTTAGCTGTTTTTGTTGAACCTGTATTTTGTTTTTTACCAGTTTTTGCCATTTTGCTTTTTGGTTTCACTGTTTTGCTGGCTGTTGGCTTTTTGCTTGGAATAATGACTTTGATTTGGGTTTCCTGAACTGTCGCTTTGGTGCGTTTACCCACGATTTCTGTCTGTCCTTTCTTGGCAGATTTACTACCGGTTCCTGTTTTCCCCTTTTTGGTTTTCCCCTTTTTACCTGTTCCTGTTCCAGCTTGTGCCATCTGTCCGTCAACACTCAAAATCCCATATATTTCAGTTTGTCCTGGAACCCCTCCCGTCCCAGATGGTTCCGCCATTCCGAGACTAGTGACTGGTCCTACTACACTTCCTGTTCCGGCTGGATCTGTCATTCCGGGCCCAGCTGCTTGCCCTGCTACACCTACGGTCCCAGCTGGTTCTGTCAGTCCTATTATGTCTAGAAGTGCGGGACTAGCTGACCCAACTAAGTCTGCAAGACTGAGACCAGCTGCTTGACCAGTTGCATCTCTCAATCCACCGCTTGTTTGTGTTTTAGTAGCTGCAGACGAGGGACCCTGTCCAGTACCACTAGTTTGGTCCTTTCCCATTACTTTGATACTGGCTCCAGCAGGTCCTTCAATATTGAGACTTATAACCATTCTGTCTGATTTTTTCGCGGGAGGAGGAGGAGCACCAGCTGTGTCAGGAGAAGCCAATGGTCCTGAAATGTTAACATTAGGATAAGCATTACGAAACACGCCTGTACAAAAACATTGTAACCTTAACCGCCGAAAATGCGAAAATTTTGAGTGAAAAATGTTTTGATATTTTTCTTAATTCTGCTCAAAATATAGATTTTGGGTACTCGTTAGAACCGCCTCATCGAGGCGGTTCTAACGAGTACCCACAATCTATATTTTAGAGCAGAAATAAAAAAAATAAGGTTTTCTCTTGTAAACCCATTTTTTTTCTATATAAAATGGGGGTTCAAGGGGGTCAGAACGTTATAGGCATGTTTTCGTGATGATTAGGATAAGATATCTATATGACATAGGATATTCTTTCATGCACTGACATTTTTTTCTAATGAAAATGTGTGATATAGAGTTTATTTTCCTATTTGGTTTTATGACAAAGAAAAAAATCGCAAGTGATTTAAGGCTTCCGAGCGCATGAAACGAGTGAGCGATAGGGAACGAGTATTTTGTTTTGTACACGAACGCCTTATAACACGTGCGAATTATTTTTCCGTAATCAATCAAAAAGAAAAATAAAATAAATGAATAAAAAAAAATAAATGAATAATAATAAATATTATAATAATACTGTTTATTACATTTTCATTTAGGTTGTAGCTTGGAATTTTCTAATTCAGCCGTTGTGATTTCCTACCAAAATAGTTCCAGTCAGGGCATCAATTTTAGGAGGCGTGGTTTGAAAATTAGTCGCCATCTTGTTTTCATTTTAGTGCAAAAAAATCAACCTGTGCTATGCAACAAAGTCATAAAAGTAGAACTGTAGCATCAAGAAAATCATACTTTATCTTCGTGTTTAAAAACATCCTATTGACGCGAAAAGTTGCTTCCAATTTTGTGGGACTTTTACCCGATATTGAGATGAAAAGACATCTCAAGCCCTGCCTTCCAAAGAAACCAATAGGGTTTATAAGCAAGGACGGTCCGACTCGCACAGCTTTGCTTGGGTAGGCTTAGATCCTGTAAGCGGATTTCCGGTACTTGTGTGCGGTCGGTTTCAGCTCTTCGTGAAAGCATCATGCAGCCTATCTAGTTCTTCAAGCACCGATGGGCTGGGGCTAACCTTTGAGAAGAAATAAGAAACACAATGTACATGTACGTCCTCAGTATCTTCGCAAGTTCTCTCTTTATAAAGTGGGGTTTCCGTGATTGTTCATCACATGCACCTGTTAACATGATATATAAATGGATCAGAAAACTAAAATTGATGAAGTTTTTCACGAATGGTCATTTCATATGATCATTGCGACCAGCGCAAACTCAGATCGGCCTGATATGCGTCGCCATTGTTTTCTTTTGGCCTTTTCACCACGTTAACAATCCGTGAAATGAGCATCTCTTAAACTCCACATTATTTAGAGAAAACTGAGGGGTATGCAGTATTACTCTTATTTCTGACATCAGTAATGGGTACTCGTTAGAACCGCCTCGAACCGGTTCTAACGAGTATCCACAACTTATGTTTTAGTGCAAGTGAGTTGTCACTGTCTTTTTTTTTTTTTTTTTTTTTTTTTGGAGATGGGGGTGGGGTGTGGGAGGGGGTGGGGGCTTTCATCACGTTAACTAATCCATTTAACCCAACATTATATAAAGAAAACTGGGGTTAACAGGGGTATGCATTATTCTTCTTATTTCTGTTCCATGACATAGGTTGTGGGTACTCGTTATGAGGCGGTTCTAAGGAGCACCAACAGCTTATGTTTGGGGTAAAAATTAGTAAAAAATCACATATCACATATTTTCATCAGAAAAAAATAACTGTTTTTAACATGTGAAATAATGCCCTATGTCACGCGGCTGTGTTGTCATAATGATATCGAAAAAGCAAAACACAAAAAAAAACACTGTCTGGCGAGCTGCACAGGTTTGCTGGGCGCTCCTACGATAACAAACCCGTGCGACATGGTGCATTCTTTCATTTCTCCAAAATGGGGACTTTTCTGACGATAATTTGTGATATTGTTCTTACGCATACTCCAAACATTGGTTGTTGGTGCTCGTTAGAACCGACTCATTGAGACAGTTCTAACGAGTGCCCAGAACCTATGTAAGAACAAATGTATGTAAAAAATGAATTTTATTTTTCTGTTGTTCATGAAAGTATGAACGCATTGGATCGCGTGCAAAGTAAATGAACCCCGATAGGGTTCACGTAAACTTTGCTACCGACCCGATCATACTTTCATGAAAAGCAGAAAAAATAAGTTTATTTTTATATTTACATCCTTTGTCCCTCATCACTGGGCGAAAATAGTTTATACGTATAGGGCAAACTTTTAAAGCTGAAAAATATTTACACGCTATTTTCTACAAAGAGCTGAAAAACGTTGACCTCACCGACGCCCGTCATCACGTTAACTAGTCCGTGAAATGAAGACCCCCTTATACCCCACTTTATATAGAGAAAACTGGGGTTTACGGGGGTAAACATTATTGTTCTTATTTTTGCTCCAGGACATAGGTTGTGGGTACTCGTTAGAACCGCCTCAATAAGGCGGTTCTAACGAGCACCCACGACCTATGTTTGCAGTATTTATAAGAAAAATATTACGGATTTTCATCAGAAAAGTAGCCATTTTGGAGATGAGAAAAATGCAATATGTCCCATGGGTGTGTTATCGTAATGGTAGAGAACCATGGTTTAGACTGACGTCACTGGAAATCACTTAACTCGATACGTTCATGGAAGTATGAACTACATTATTTTCTATAGGTTTACATTAGACTGTACACTGGAAATGTAAATATACCTCTGTAAACCCCAGTTTTCTCTTCTATAGTAAGTGGGATTTAGAGGGGTATTCAGTTCACGGACTTTTTTGCATGATGTATTACGCCCGTGCGTTAAAATGGCGTATCTTATCTCTCGAACTAGCATTTTACAGGTGGAACTTTTTCTGTGCAAATATAGAATGAGAGTACTCGTCAGAACCGCCTTATTCTAACAAGTACCCACAAATTATATTTCTGGGGCAAATAACGTCTACCCCGTATACCCACTTTTCTCTTTATAAAGTGGGGTTTAGTCATTTCACCGACTTGTTAACATGATGTTTTCTCAACTTAACATCACGTAAATAAGTCTACGATGAATATCATTGTAAACCAAACTTTGTATGGAGACAAGTGGGGTTATCATGAATTTATACATATTTTTTCTAATATTTGCTCAAAAACATGGATTGTGGATACTTTGTAAAACCGCTTTATTTGGCATAAATTTGATATTTTGTCGTTTGATGACCTTGAAAATAAGACCACAATGTAACTATGAAATAAAATGTCTATATTACTTTAGCATTAATACTTAGCGTTAATACTCGCCCCCGCCCATCGAGGCTTGAAGAAAGAGATTCGGCTGCATGGTGCTTCCACGCAGAGCTGAAACTGACCACACACGAGTACTGGTAAACCGTTTTGAAAGACTAAGCCTGCCCAGGCAAAGCAATGCGAGTCCGACCGTCCAGTGCATATAATCCTTATGGTTTCATATGGCGGCAGGGCTTGAGATGTCATTTCATCTCAATGCCAGGTAAACGTCCCACAAAATTGGAAGCAACGTCTCCAAAATGACCTAAATAGTGTTGACGGGGACGTTAAACCTCAATTCAAACAAACAAACAAATTAGCGTTAATACTGGAGGATTGACTAAATTATATGGGCTTACATGGGGGCTTAAACGATTTTACGTCGCTACAATCTTTCTTTTTAGTGCGATATATACGAGAACATAAATATCAAAGGAATTCAGAGATAAAACAACGAGTGAGACTCGACAGCATGACATAACAGAAATGTCGATGCAAAAGAATACCAACAGTTGGACTCTGGTGGGCCCGACCACAACCGACTTATTTGAAAGTCTTAAGACTTGAGCTGCCATAGTGTGTGAGGCGCGACCCGCCGACGTGCAATTAAATGGGGCGGGGGCGAAGTTATCAACCGTAATTGAGTTAACTACCCCATGCATGCAGTTTGTCGTTTTACTTTTATGTTGTATCAAATCTTATTATATCGAAGAATGATTTAATGAAACCCAATCAGTTAAAATGTGACCCAATTCTATTGTGTTGTAAAATACTTTTGCGGCACACAAGTTTATATCTGTTTACATTTCAGAGATTTTGTTACATGTTGCACTTGAGCATCAGGCCAATGCCAACCAAATTTACTCTGCGTTGACCAAAGGTTTAGCAAACCAACTGGCCTACGCACTACACTTTATCACGTAGACCACGTGTTACTAAAGTTACTTATGGACGGAAATTTAGAGCAGCAATTTTACCCTGTTTCACAAACTCGAAGACTGCGAATGAACATAATATTACGCTAACACACCCGCACGGACATGTTCACGTGATGAGTAACAATAGTAAGAAATGTGCCGCGAACAATAGCCCCAGTTTCCACATTGGCACCATTCTGTTTCATTTTTTTTTTCTTTAAGTTAGATCCTTTGGTGGCAAAGAATACACAGAATACGGTAAACGAAAATAACAGACTCGGTTTTATTTACTGAAATGCGCAACACCGACCACGCCCTCTAGCACCGGCTTAAAAGTCTGAAAGTCTGGTTGAAAGCATGGTCGCATTACATTCCTGTCCTTTTTTGTAAAAAAAAAACAAAAAAAAAAAAACAGTCAAAAGGTTCGCACCAAGGAGTGGCGTTATTGGGCTACAGTTTGACAAAAATTGTCTTATACTAACTTTGAAAATAGGAGGGGTGGTCTCCAAAATCAATTACAGGCCCTTTTTAAACATCCCTGCGACCGCTTCAAGAGACGCTATGATGGGTCCGAACTTTCCTTTAAGAGAAAACTCCGGCCCCCGCCCATAGGGGCTTGAAGAAATATAAGGACTGCATGGGCTTCCACGCAGAGCTGAATCCGGCCCGCACACTAGAACTTGACGTCTCACATGTGACCCGAGCGAGGCTCGAACCACAGCGGTGAGAGACCTAATGATCAAGAGTCAGAAATAAGAAAAATAATGTATTCCCTTTAAAAAGCTAGTTTTCCATATGGGCCCCGTCAAGCGATTTTGGTAATTATCGCCTATGCGAGCAGTGAAGGTTCAGGCGAGCCTGCGCATCCGCGCAGTCTCGCCAGAACCTTCGCTGCTCGCTCATACAAGCAGTGAATCAAGAGGAACCTTCAGACAGAAAGCCATATCCCTGGCCCCTCTGAATGACTGGGCATGCGCTGTTAAAATTTGTCATGACGGAATGCTCGAAGACACAAATTCGCTTGACGGGGCTCATATAAAGTGGGGTTTAGATGGGTGCTCATTACATGTACATGCTCACGTGATGTATATGACGGAAAATGTCAGATGCAATCATTCTTACTTTCACGTCATTTGAAACTTACCTAAAGATTGACTGCTTGGAAAAGAGCTCTCGGAGTAGTATCTTGCGGCATTCAGGTTTTCGGGGTAAATGTAGTTTGGAATAGCCGTGCCCCGTATATACAAATCTCCATCCACAGGTCTTCTTGCGCTTTGACTACCGCCGATCTGGACAGCGGGTCGGTATGGATCAGCCGCAGGGGAGTGAGGAACTCTCGGTTCTGGTCCTGCTCCAACAGGAGGTACATCGCTTGTTATAGTACTGCCTGCAGGCGACGAAGGTTTGCCTGGCCCACCTGAAGCAGGTTGATACGGGTCTGTTGCACGAGAAACTGCTGCAGGCAAATGAAGAGGACCCCTAGTCCGATGACCTCTTGAGTGCGGCGTTGGTGGACCATGGTTTGCAGATGCAGAAGGCTTATGAGATGCAGAATCCTGTGGGTGTCCCACTGAATATGAAGGCGGTGAACCGTGACTTGCAGGTGATGCAGAATAATAATCATGAGGTAGGGGGCCCGGCTGGTGACCTCCTGAATGCGGTAGCGGTCGACTATGGCTTGTAGGTGCTGCTGAATCATAAGCAATAGGTGGTGCACCCTGCTGGTGACCTGTAGGTGATGATGCAGCGTAGCTTGCAAGTGCCGCAGAATTATAAGCATGAGGCGGCGAACCCGGCTGGTGACCTGAAAATGAAAATGGTGGACCATGGCTTGCAAGTGCTGCCGAATTAAAAGCAGGATGTTGCGGACCCGGTTCGTGAGCTGGAGGTGGCGGACCTGATAGTTGACCCGGAGATGGAGGTGGTGGACCATTACTTGCATGTGCAGCAGAATTATGCGCTTGAGGTGGCGGATCCAGATATTGACCTGAAGACGGACGTGGTGCACCTAGACTTGAAAGTGGTGCAGAATTATAATTATATGGTTGCGGACCTCGTTGGTGACCCGCAGACGGTGATGGTGCCGATACGACAGAATTATACGCATAAGGTGGTGGACCCGGTTGGTGGCTTGATTGCGGCAATGGAGCACCATAACTTGTTGGTGCAACAGAATTAAACAAATGTGTTGGTTTATTACCAAAAGATGGAGGTGATGGACCATGGCTTGCCGGTGGTGCAGAATTGTAAGCATGAGGTGGCGGACCAGACTGGTGACCTGTAGATGGAGGTGGTGGACCATGGCTTGCAGGTGGTGCGGAATTATAAGCATGGGGTGGCGGACCAGACCGGTGACCTGTAGATGAAAGTGGTGGACCCTGGTTTGCAGGAGGTGCGGAATTATAAGCATGCGGCGGCGGACCAGACTGTCGACCCGCAGACGGAGGTGGTGGACCGTGGCTTTGATGTGGTGCGAAATTATATACACTGGATGAAGGAGCAGACTGGTGACCAGTAGACGGAGATGGAGGACCATGGCTCGCAGGTGGTGCGGAATTATAAGCACGGGGTGGCGGACCTGGCTGTTGACCTGCAGATGAAGGTGGTGGACCATGGCTTGCATGTGGTGCGGATTTATAAGCCTGGGATGGCGGACCAGCCTGGTGACCTGCAGGCGGAGGTGGTTGGCCATGGCTTGCAGATGGTGCAGACTTATACGCATGGGATGCCGAACCGGACAGGTGACCTGTAGATGGAAGTGTTGGACCATGGCTTGCCTGTGGTTGGGAATTATAAGCATGTTGTGGCGGACCAGACTGGTGACCTGAAGACGGTGGTGGTGGACCATGGCCTTTTTGTGGTGCGAAATTATGAGCCTGAGGTTTCGGACCAGACTGGGGACCAGAAGCCTGAGGCGGTGGACCATGGCTTGCAGATGCTCCAGAATTATACGCATGGGGTGGCGGACCTGCCGGGTGACCTGGAGACGATGGACCATAGCTTGCAGGAGGTGCGGAATTATACGTATGGGATGGCGGACCTGCCTTGTGACCTGCAGACGCAGACGATGGACCATGGTTTGCAGGTGGTGCGGAATTATACACATGGGATTGCGGACCAGCCGGGTGACCTGAAGACTGAGGTTGTTTAACATGGCTTGCAGGTGGTGCTGAATTATACGCATTGGATGGCGCACCAGCCTGGTGACCTGGAGACGGAGGTGGTGGGACATGGCTTGCAGGTGGTGCGGAATTATAAGCCTGGGGTGGCGGACCAGACTGGTGACCTGAAGATGGAGGTGGTGGGCCATGGCTTGCACGTGGTGCGTTATTATAAGCATGGGGTGGCGGACCAGACTGGTGACCTGAAGACGGAGGTGGTGGACCATGGCTTGCAGGTGGTGCGGAATTATAAGCATGGGGTGGCGGACCAGACTGGTGACCTGAAGATGGAGGTGGTGGACCATGGCTTGCAGGTGGTGCGGAATTATAAGCATGTGCTGGTGGACCATACTGGTGACCTGACGACGGAGGTGGTTGACCCTGGCTTGCAGGTGGTGCGGAATTATAAGCATGGGGTGGCGGACCAGACTGTTCACCTGGTGACGGAGGTGGTGAACCCTGGCTTGCAGGTGGTGCGGAATTATATGCATGGGGTGGCGGACCTGACTGTTGACCCGCAGACGGAGGTGGTTGACCGTGGCTTGCATGTGGTGCGGAATTATATACACTGGATGAAGGGGCAGACTGGTGACCAGTAGACGGAGATGAAGGACCATGGCTCGCAGGTGGTGCGGAATTATAAGCACGCGGTGGCGGACCTGGCTGTTGCCCTGCAGACGGATGTGGTAGACCATGGCTTGGATGGGGTGCGGATTGATAAGCCTGGGGTGGCGGACCAGACTTGTGTCCTGAAGACGGAGGTGGTAGACCATGGCTTGCAGGTGGTGCTGAATTATACACATGGGGTGGCGGACCAGCCTGGTGACCTGAAGCCGGGGGTGGTGGACCATGGCTTGCAGGTGGTGCGGAATTATAAGCATGGGCTGGCGGACCGGATTGGTGACCTGAAGAAGGAGGTGGTGGACCATGGCTTGCAGGTGGTGCGGAATTATAAGCATGGGGTGGCGGACCAGACAGTTCAGCTGGTGACGGAGGTGGTGGACCGTGGCTTGCAGGTGGTGCGGAATTATAAGCATGGGGTGGCGGACCTGACTGTTGACCCGCAGACGGAGGTGGTGGACCGTGGCTTGCATGTGGTGCGGAACTATACACATTGGATGAAGGAGCAGACTGGTGACCTGAAGACGGAGATGGAGGACCATGGCTTGAAGGTGGTGCGGAATTATAAGCACGGGGTGGCGGACCTGACTGTTGACCTGCAGACGGAGGTGGTGGACCATGGCTTGCAGGTGGTGCGGAATTATAAGCCTGGGGTGGCGGACCAGATTGGTGACCTGCAGATTGAGGTGGTAGACCATGGCTTGCAGGTGGTGCGGAATTATAAGCATGGGGTGGCGGACCAGCCTGGTGACCTGAAGACGGAGCTGGTGGACCATGGCTTGCAGGTGGTGCGGAATTATAAGCATGGGCTGGAGGACCAGACTGGTGACCTGAAGACGGAGGTGGAGGACCATGGCTTGAAGGTGGTGCGGAATTATAAGCATGGGTTAGCGGACCAGACGGTTCACCTGGTGACGGAGGTGGTGGACCCTGGCTTGCAGTTGGTGCGGAATTATAAGCATAGGGTGGCGGACCTGACTGTTGACCCGCAGACGGATGTGGTGGACCCTGGCTTGCATTTGGTGCGGAATTATATACACTTGATGAAGGAGCAGATTGGTGACCTGAAGACTGAGATGGAGGAACATGGCTTGCAGGTGGTGCGGAATTATAAGCACGGGGTGGCGGACCTGACTGTTGACCTGCAGACGGAGATTGTGGACCATGCCTTGCAGGTGGTGCGGAATTATAAGCCTGGGGTGGCGGACCAGACTGGTGACCTGAAGATGGTGGTGGTAGACCATGGCTTGCAGGTGGTGCGGAGTTATAAGCATGGGGTGGCGGACCAGCCTGGTGACCTGAAGACGGAGGTGGTGGACCATGGCTTGCGGGTGGTGCGGAATTATAAGCAGGGTTTGGCGGACCTGACTGTTGACCTGGAGACGGAGATGGAGGACCATGGCTTGCAGGTGGTACGGAATTATAAGCATGGGGTGGCGGACCTGATTGTTGACCTGAAGACGTTGGTTGTGGACCATAACTTGCAGGTGCTGCGAATTTATATGCATGGGGTGGCGGACGAGACTGGTGACCTGAAGACGGAGATGGTGGACCATGGCTTGCAAGTTGTGCGGAATTATAAGCATGGGGTGGTGCAGGATTATGCCCGGGTGGTGGCGGATCCGCTTTTGGACCTAAAGATGGAGGTTGTTGACCATGGTTTGCAGGTTGTTCTGGATCAAAAGCATAAGGTGACGGACCCGGTTGTTGACCTGAAGACGGAGATGGTGGACCATGGCTTACAGGTTGTGCAGGATCATGCCCGGCAGGTGGCAGGCCCGGTTTGGAACCTGAAGACGGAGGTAGCTGACCATGATGTGCAGCTTGGGCAGGATCAAAAGCATGAAATGGACCCGGTTGTTGACCTGAAGACTGTGATGGAGGACCATGGCTTGAAGGTGGTGCAGGATTAAAAACATGAGATTGCGAACTCTGTTTGGGACCTGAAGACGGAGGTGGTTGACTTTGGTTTGCAGGTGGGACAGGATCAAAAACGTTGGATGGACCCTGTTGTTGACCTGAAGACGGCGATGGTGGACCTTGGCTTGCAGGTGGTGCAGGATCAATAACATGAGCTGGCGAACTCGGTTTGGGACCTGAATACAGAGGTGGTTTACTTTGGTTTGCAGGTGGGGCAGGATCAAAAGCGTTGGATGGACCCTGTTGTTGACCTGAAGACGGCGATGGTGGACCTCGGCTTGCAGGTGGTGCGAAATTATAAGCATTGGGTGGCGAACCTGGCTGTTGACCCGCAGACGGAGGTGGTTGACCGTCGCTTGTAAGTAGTGCAGGATCAGGCCCGGGAGGTGACGTACCCTGTAGATGACCTGACTGCGGAGGTGATGGCCCTTGGCTTGCAAGTGGTGCAGAAGTTTTCGGTTTTTGTGGCGGACCTGGTTGTTGACGTGATGACTTAGGAGTGGGGCCATGGCTTGCCGGTGATGCAGGCTCGAGCGCTCTAGACAGGGGACCGGGCTGTTGAGTTTCTGGAGGCAGAGCTGGCGAATTCATCGTTTGTTGATTCATTCCCGAAGGGGGTGAACTTCTGAGTATCCTGTAAGTGCCTTCAGAATCGGTTCCTGTTATAAGCTGATAACTTCCTACTCTATTCTTATTCCTATATACTAGATCTTGACGAGGTTGACCACTTTTCGGCCCTGGCTGTAAATCACTTGTACCGCCGGCTGGAAGCTGTGATACTTCCTGGTCTAAACCTGTACCGGGCTGATCAAAGTTAGGACTTCTTCGGCCTGATGTTCCAGCCGACTTGTAACTACTCTGACTCCTACCAACGGCGGGTCTTGGCCTCGATAATAACAAAGTCTCTCTCGGGTAATTAGCGACTCTCCTTTCTTGAGGTACTTGCGCCGTGGGTGACATGAACCGAGTTTTTTGTCTTGATCTACTCAACCGTGGACTGGCACCTCTTCTTTGTCCGCCTGCATGCCTAAAAGTATAACGATCGGGTTACAGTTGTTCAAAGCCTTGTTAGCTTAACAAGCGTGTTAGCTGTCAAAATTGTTAACTGTTGTAACAAGTACAATGTCTAAAATTTTATTATTTTTGTTGAAAAAATGTGTACCTTTTGCATAAGAAAAATCTACTTACATTTTTTCAGCAAAAATATTAGTCATATTGAATGATAAAAGTTTGGTTTAGCTTGAACAACTGGCCAAAGGTTGGAACCATGAAAAAGGCAGAACGGCATTACGAAAACACGCCTATACAAATAAATTTTACCACCGAAAAAGGAAAATTTTTAGATGAAAAATTTCGATAGTTTTCTTATTTCTGCTCTAAGCATAGATTGTGGATACTCGGTAGAACCGCCTCGGCGAGGCGGTTCTAACGAGTATCCACAATCTATGATTTTGAGCAGAAATAAGAAAAACAATGTATACCTCTGCAAACCCTAGTTTTCCTATATAAAAGTGGGGTTTAAGGATGTCAACATTATATAGGCGTGTTTCGTGATGGCCTAAAAATCAACAAATGCTTACGTGAATTAGATGCCGCTTAAGAGCTACATCTGATGTTTATTATTATTTTTTTTTTGGCGTGGGGTGGAGTAGGGGTTGGTCACGGCCCGTTCAAATAAATCTCACTTGTTTTGAGCCGAGCCGTTAATTAGAGGTGTGCAAAAGCCGGAGTTCCCGATAAAACCACATGCCCTTTCACTCAAACCCATAACAGTGATGGAGACGGCGCATTTTCCCACATGGCCGCTGAGGCTAATTATCCAATACAAAAGTTATTTTTTAGAACAAAAAACGGAAACCATGACGAAAACACGCCTATATAAATTTGACCCCCTTCAACCCCACTTTTATATAGTAAAACTGGGGTTTACAGGTGTAAACCTTATTTTTCTTATTATAACCGCCCTAAAATATAGACTGTGGGTACTCGCTAGTACCGCCTCAATGAGGCAGGCGGTCTAACGAGTATCCACAAAAATAAAGATTGTGGTACTCGTTAAAACCGCCTCAATGAGGCGGTTCTTACGAGTATCCTCAATCTATATTTTGAGTAACAATAAGAAAAAAAATCATTTTTTCTCTAAGTTTTCGATTTTCGGTGGCAAAAGTTACAATGTATTTATATTGGCGTGTTAAACAGAACAGATCTTGTGTATATTTTTATTTTGGATAGCCATTTGGTCATTTTGTGGAAAAGTATCTGTCTCTTTGGCTTTCCACAAGTGCTGTTTTAACAGGGTTAAATTATTTCGTGTTCGAGTATCTTTCCCTTTCGTGTCTTTGATGGTAGGCAATTGTATTGTGCAGGGTTAAAATCTTGAATAAGTTCGAAAACTGCCGATGTCAACCTATTACTTGTAGAGTAATGCCCCATTCTTTGCTGAATATGTCCATTTAGACCCTGTTATCACCATAAGTCCTTCGGGTTTAATCAGATCTTCATGAAATTAACACATAAGTAGGTTAGATCAATTCGAAAACTTGCGAGGTGGGCCAGTCTGTCATATAGTTACGTCCCTTTGTTTGCTGAAAATGCTCCTTTCTGACATTGCCATCGACATAAGTACCTTAGTGTTGAATGGATCTTCCTGAAACTTACATATAAGTAAGGTAGGGATAAAAACTTGAATGAGTTTAAAAACTAACAATGTTGGCATATTATTAACAGAGTTATATATGAAAGTGCCCATTTTGGATCTTGTCATCACCAGGTCATCCTTTTGGTTTTATCGGATCATCATGAAACTAACGTAGAACATCACGTGAACAAGTCCGTGAAATGAAGACCCCCCCCCCCCCCCCCACCTAACGTAGAACATCACGTGAACAAGTCCGTGAAATGAAGACCCCCCCCCCCATAACCCAACATTATAAAGAGAAAACTGGGGATAAGGGGGGAAAACATTATTTTCCTTATTTCTGCCCCAAGACATAGGTTGTGGGTACTCGTTAGAACCGCCTCGCTGAGGCGGTTCTAACGAGCACCCTCAACCTATGTTTTGAACATTTATGACAAAAATATCAAGGATTTTCATAAAAAATAGCCATTTTGGAGATGAGAAAATACACTATGTCGCACGGATGAGTTATCGTAATGGTAGGTTGGGGATGGAAATTCGCTGGTGATGTCGGTCTATCTCTCATAGTTATTTCCCCGTGGTTGCTGAACATGCCTGTTTTTGACCTTGTCAACAGCATAAGACCTTAAGTAACGATTGGAATTTCCTTTAAACTAAGACTCTGTTAGCTCGGGTGAGCGATATAGGACCATAATGACCCTTTTGTTTTCTGAAGAACGAACCTTTGTAATATTTATCTGCTTTAGACTTCGATTATAAAATGTGTCTGCTCGATAACCCGTCTCACTGAGGCGTTTAAAACAAGTATCCACAATTTTTCCTTATAGTTTAGTTGAAATGCTGTCTAAAAGGACAAATTAAGGATTGGCCTTTTCGCTGGAACAGAATTAATAAGCCGAATCTTATGCGTATATGCAATTTATATTTGGGCCCAGTCAAGCGATTTTGGTACTTATCGCCTATGCGAGCAGCGAAGGTTCAGGCGAGCCTGCGCATCCGCGCAGTCTCGCCAGAACCTTCGCTGCTCGCTCATACAAGTAGTGACTCAAGAGGACTCTTCAGACAGAAGGCCATATGCCTGGCCCCCATGAATGGCTGGGCATGCGCAGTTAAAATTTGTCGTGACGGAATGCTCGAAGACACAAATTCGCTTGGCGGGGCCCATTTGATGTATAAGGCACAATGTCAGAAGAGCCGGTCTTCTGAAAAGTATGTTTTCATAACACTGCGAACCCTAGCTTCATTTTACAGATACCTGTTGAGTTCATGTCCATCTAACCCCATCCCCATCGAATTATTCTCTCTTTGTGGTTCACCTGGGCTCTTTTGGAATAAATTTGTACATAGCTCCAGATAATAGGAGTACTCAAGATAATAAGAGGTATTTTTCTTATTTCACTACTAACACACATATTGCAGGCACTTGTTAAAATCACCATATCTAGGCATGTACCCATAACATACGTTTGGACAATAATCGCGCTGTAGCGCTTATCAGAAAAAAGCCATCACGAAAACACGCTTATATAATTTTGCCCCCCTTTAACCCCATTTTATATAATAAAACGGGGGTCTTCAGGGATAAACATATTTTTTTCTGCTCAAAAACATAGATTGTTGGTACTCGATAGGTTCTATCGAATCCCCGCAATTTTTAGCAAAATTGAGAATAATATCAGATTTTTTATCTGGTAATTTTCCTTTTTGGGTGGTAAAATCGTCCAATACAATTATATAGGCGTGTTTTTGTAATGGGCGTGGCGTCATACTGCTACATATGGGTAACACGGGCAACAGATTATTTCAATGACGCGAACTCGTTGCATTGATTCATGTTTTTAGCTCCCTTGAGTCATAGTCTCCGAGGGTGCTCGTAGGTCTCCGTCGTCCGTTCTTCATACGTCAACCGTTGTCAAGTGCCTTCTTGTCTGAAACCACTGGTTAATATTAAATTACATTTCATATGCAGCCTTCTAACAGTGGGACAACGAAAGTTTAGTCGATTGATCCACCTCGCACCCAGGATGGCCGCAGCGTCCAAATGTGGTAAATATCTTAAAATTCTCCTCCAGAACCACTAGTCTTGAAACTTGATATGTAGCTTTAAGTAACAAAGTACTATCAAGCTTGCAAACATGATGACACTAGGTTGACCTCGTCCTATTTACGGCAAGGTCAAATTTGTTATCTTAAGTTTTTCAATGGGTAAAATGTAAAACAATTGGTTTTAAATACAATTGCGATCTATGACAGAAGAGTAGGTTCAAAATGAATGTATAAATGCTAAGGGACAAGGCCATTTGAAAACCGCTAGATGACCCCAGGTTGACCTTGACTTGTTTTACGGTAAGGTCAAGTTTGGTTCCTTGCGTTTAAAATAGGCAGAAGAACGCATTTTTCGAAAAAATATTGTGGTCTAGGTACAAAATGGATGTTTATAAATGTCAACGGTCAAGGTCATTTGAAGACCTTGGTCCAATGTCATTCGGATCGAAACGGAATTTATATCTGAAACAGCTGGGCCAATTTCAATTAAATTTTATATGCTACCGCTTGACTATGGGAAATGAAAAACAGAAGTAAAAGCAACTACCTCACACACTCCATCTAAGACACCAAAGCGAAAAACACCAACTTATAACAACTCCACCACAATGATCAGGTCACAAGCGGAAAGCCAAAAGAACAGTTACTTTCCCACAAAATGGCCAGGCAGTTACCCCTCCCCCCTTCCCCCCCCCCCCCCCACACTAACACACACACACACCACCACCACCACAAAAACAAAATAAAAACAAAAACAAGATATTAGCGATACTATAACAGGAATACATCACAACAGAAGAACCACCCAGAGCCTCTCCCGTGGAGGGGGCTGGGGAGGGCTAAATCTTTACCACGTGGCCACAATCCGCCCATGGTTCCGTCGTGGATTAGACCACCAGTCTGGTCGGTCCTCGTCAATGATTTACAAACGAAGATAGAGATGAAACGACAACATGAAATACACCTGTGGAAAAATATCTGCTCATACATTGATTTGCCTCATTTTAAAACCCCATTCACATATCATAACATCATGTCAATTTACTGTCAACCAGGAATAAATTCAAAACAAATGGTGGTTCTCATTTCATTGCAGACTTCAGCATACATATCTAATGTCAATCAGACCTAAAAATAATAATAATAATAATAAAAAAAACGTGCTTGTGAAAATGAGACCAATCAATGTATACTGCTTGATCCAGTTTTGTAATTCTTTGATGAATGGCATAACTTGATTTAAAGAGATTAATTGAAAGGTACCTTCATAGGAGTTTGAAAAAATATGTGTTCACAGGTGCAACTGAAATGGTGGAGCAAAAGGAACCCCGGCGGGGCCGACCAGAGACAGTGAATCAGGCACCAACATAAACCACGACTGAAATGGACCCGGTCACATGACCAAGATGGCCGCCATGCCCAAAAATGGTAACAACCTTTAAAAATCCTCTTTTGTAGAACGACTAGACCAATTGCCTTTACGATATATCACGAAAACACGCCTATATAATTTTGACCCCCATGAACCCCACTTTCATAAAGTAAAACTGGGGTTTATTGGGGTAAACTTTTTTCAAATTCTCATTTCTGCTCCAAATTTTGAGCAGTAATAAGAAAAAATCACAATTTTTCATCTTAAAGTTTTCGTTTTTTTTCGGGGGTAAAGTTTACAATGTATTTGTATAGGCGTGTTTTCGTAATTAAACTTGATACATGTACGTAGCGTCTGGCAATTTGTCCACATGGTTACCGTAGATTAACCTTGACCTATTTTACGACAAGGTCAAATTTGGTTACTTAGTCTTTTGAATAGGGAGAGAATAAAACAATGCATTTTGCGAAATATATTGTGGTCTATGATATGAGAGTATGGACAAAAGGAATAGCTATGGATGCCAAAGATCAAAGACATTCGGCGACCTTGGCCCAAAGATCCATTGGCATTGCAAAGTAAAATTGCTCTAAAACAGCTCGGCCAATTTCAATTTCATTTCGTATGCATCACGTGAACAAGTCCGTGAAATGAAGACCCCCTAAACCCCATTTTATATAGCGAAAACTGGGGTTTACGGGGGTAAACGTCAAGGAGTGCAAAGTTTGTGACGTCACAGCGCAAGAGAGACGTGGGAAACAACATGGACGCTCGGATAAAAGTTTCTAAGCGCTTTACATAATATATGAAAATCTGCAAATAAATTGTTTATTTTAACTTTAGAAATTATTTTCGAGGTTAAGACGCAGTCGCAGTACCAGTGCGCAATTATTAAAACGGACCATTCAAACCAGGAAAGCCCGAGAAGGTAAGAATTTAGCTGAAATGTCTGAAAATCTGTTGAAATAAATATTGCGAAGATTTTAATTTGCAGTTGCGTTGTTTTCCTGTGTATAAATGGTTGCACGTTATTGTTAACACTTGCAAATTAGGGACCTGAAAAGTAGCCCCGGTCTATGAACGGTCACTTGAGGTATTATAGATCAGAAGTATGATTATAGCGTACAGTTATTCGATCCCCCTTTATCAGGTTACAAGAGTGCCTGATTGCGGTATAAAAACTGAAGGAACTGTGGTGATGACAAAGTCAAAAATAGACGTTTTGTGTAACCAAAGGGGACGTAACTCTATGATAACTAAGGCTGACCTCACCAATTTTCGAAACCATTTTATTCCTTACTTACATACATGTAAGTTTCAAGAAGTTCTGATAAAAACGGAAGGGGCTATGATCAAAACAAGGTCGAAAAAGCACATTTTTTTAAATCAAATTGACATAACTAAGATGATAGAGAAGCGGACCTCACAAATTTTCAAACTCATCGGAGCCTTTAACCATGACTTTCATATAAGTAAGTTTCAAGAAGATCCAATGAAACCTAAAGAAACAACGGTGATGACAATGTCAAAAATAGGCATTTTGTGTAATAAAGGGAACGTAACTCTTTATGAAAGATAGGTCGACCTCATCAGTTTTCGAACTTTTATCACGTAGGGTTCAAGAAGAAGCGATACAAACTGAAGGACCTACGATGTTGACAAGATCAAAAATAGGCGTTTTCATCAATCAAAGGGACGTAAGTCTATGACAGATATGCAGGACTTGCCAATTTCCGAACTCATCCGAGCTTTTTATCCCCGGCCAACAAAATGTAAGTTTCAGAACTGAAGGCGCTACGGTGATGACAAGCATTTTCCCACTGTAAGTCTGTGGGACTCTGTGGTTGTCAAAGCAACCAAATTTTTTTTTATTAAATTTCAGAAAAAAAAAAACGTATATCATCAATCACCCCACCTGAGGCATTGTGTGCGGCTACAGATGACAAATGATTGAGATCAGCTTGCTGACTGCATATATACAACTGGTCAAAGGTGCTGACGGACAGACGACGGTCGACGAACGGCGGACGACCCACCATACCATAAGTTCCCCTAGAGCCAGGTGGGCTAAAGATCTACAGACGACAAAAATACATGTCAAATTACCAAGCATGCAAAACAAAATGACATCACCTTGAACCCGGTCCTCTTGGTACGATATATACATCAAACCCCTGTCCGGCAGCTACAGGTCTTTGACCACTCCCACTGGCCACAAGGTAACCTCTCCTATTTCCCCTACGGTTTCCCCTACGGCCACTGAAATAGTCAAATCTAAAACAAGTGAAATTTCAATTACTTGAACACCGATTTCTAACTTGACCTTGATCTTAAGTCCCAATTATGAAAACATGCCTATACAAATACATTTAAATTCCTATATTAAGACCACCTTTGGGGCTGTTCAAAAGTGGTCTTTAAGACCACTTTTGAACAGTCCCAAAGGTGGTCTGTGACCAGAGGACATTGTAAGCAGAAAACGCACAGAAAGAATAACTGCAACCTACTAAACAAGCTTTTTAAAGCAGAATTAGACTGAATTTTAAGTCGTCTTAATAGCGGAATTTTACTGTATATTGATGAAAACACGCCAATGGAAATATATTGAAAATAATATCACCAAAAATGAAGATTTTAAGGCAAAAGATTATGGCATTTTACACATTTGCTCTCAAAACACAAAGGTTGTTCGAACTTGTTAGAACCTTCTCGTCGAGGTGGTTCTAACGAGTACCCACAATCTATGTTTTTGAGCAGAAATGTGAAAAATAATGTATACCCCTGCAAACCCCAGTTTTACTATATTAAAGTTGGGTTTAATATTCGGGACCATTGATTCCACAACGAAATCATTGATGAGACCTAATTCACCGAATTTAGCTAGTCTGACCAAGAAAAAAAACTTGTTCACTCCACTGTTTGCAGTTTTGTGTTAAGGTCCCTACCCTTTTAATAGCTTGTTTGCGTCATGCTATGGCATTTCTCCCGAAAATGAGTGAAAACAAATATTTAGGGATAACGTAGTATGTTTTTTTTTTCTCATTCTGTCCATTTCAATATCACACCGGTGCGACAAAATACTTTTTTTTTCACATCTCCAAAATGGCTACTTTTCTGATGAAAAGCCTCAACATTTTTCTTATCTATACTCCAAACATAGGCTGTGGTGCTCGTTAGAACCGCCTCATTGCGACGGTTCTAACGAGTACACACAACCTATGTATTGGATTAGAAATAAGAAAAATAACCTATGTCTTGGAGCAAAAATAACATATACCCCGTAAACCCCAGTTTTCTCTATATAAAGTGGGTTTAGGGGTGTTCATTTCACATGATGCGCGGAAATGCATGTTGCATACACAACACCACGAAAACAGGCTTATATATTTTTGACCCCCTTGAACCCCACTTTTATATAGTAAGACTGGGGTTTCCGGGGGGGGGGGGGGGTACCTTATTTTTCTTATTTCTGCTCTAAAATATAGACTGTTGGTACTAGTTAGAACCGCCTCGATGAGGCGGTTCTAACGAGTGCCCACAATCTATAGTTTGAGAAGTAATAAGAAAAATATCACAATTTTTCATCTTAAAATTTTTAATTTTTCGGCGATAAAGGTGGCAATGTATTTGTATGGGCGTGTTTGCGTAATGATTATAATTGCGCAATCGAGGCAATACTAATTCTTTAACATTACGAAAACACGCCTATACAAATACATTGAAAATTTCACTAACGAAAAAAGAAAATTTTCAGATAAAAAATGTGAGATTTTTCTTATTTCTGCTCAAAACACAGATTATCGATACTCGTTACTCGTTAGATCCGGTTAAACGAGGCGGTTCTAACTAGTACCCACAATCTATGTTTTTGAGCAGAAATAAGAAAAAAAATGCATACCCCTGCAAGCCCCAGTTTAACAATATAAAAGTGGGGTTCGAGAGGGACAATATTATATAGGCGTATGTTCACGATGACACGTCCGTGTGCTATTTTTGCGGCTTCACATCTCTGAAACTGACATTTTTCAGTCAGGTCTTGTTATTTTCTTTTTTTTTTTTTTGTCTTTTCCAAAAATAGATTCTAGGCGGCAGCTAGAACCAAATGACTGATATAAAATGCTTTAACTTGTAACCATCGGGTCATCAAGAAATAGATGGGCTGCATGATGCTTCCACGCAGAGCTGAGACCGCTTAGAGGATCTAAGCATGCCCAGGCAAAGCAGTGCGAGTCGGGCCGTCCATGTGTATAAACCCTATTGGTTTCATGGGCGACAGGGCTTGAGATGTCCTTCCATCCCAATGTCGGGTAAAAGTTTCACAAAATTGGAAGCAACGTCTCCAAAATGACCTATATAGTGTTGACGGGAACGTTTAACCTCAAATCATAAAAACAAACAAACGACGAGGCGGTTCTAATGAGTACCCACAATATATGTTTCTATAACCTATATATTGTGGTACTCGTTAGAACCGCCTCGACAAGGCGGTTCTTATGAGTACCAACAATATATGTTTTAGAGCAGAAACAAGAAAAATAAAATAAACCCCTGTAAACCCTGGATTTACTGTATACACGTTGGGTTTAAGACGGCTCAAAATTATATATTATAATTATATAGGATGCTTTCTGAAAACCGTTTTGCTTCACGGTAACCTGTTAGTCATATCTGGATATTCTTCTTCTTCGTCTTCTTCTTCGTCTTCTTCTTCTTCTTCTTCTTCTTCTTCTTCTTCTTCTTCTTCTTCTTCTTCTTATTATTATTATTATTATGAAAAGGACACATGACAAATCATTGTAAAACAACTTTTATTGAACTTACAGTAGTCTAGCTTTCCCCAAATTGCGGATCAGTTGCTGTGTTTCACCCGGAGGACGCCTTGATCTACGTGACAATGATGACCCAATCGCAGCTCTCGGTCCAGATCTGGATACCAAGGTTGACCTCGGTATATCACGTGGTCTCTGTCTCACCAATGGTCGCTGAGGTACTCGTTCTATGTATGATATGAAGGATAATCCTTGCAGAGCAGGTACCTGAGTAGTTATGTTGCTGACAAAAACGCACAGGAACAAGACCAATGCAATCTTCAGCATGACTGCATTACTGTAAAAGAGTGCAGAGAAACATTATTACGATGACCAATCCGTGCGATAAAATGGCGCCCAACATGTTAACCCTTTTTGTACCAAATGGAATCTTCCTCCTTAATGTCACAGGGTATAGGTTTTTTTTGGGGGGTTTGGGTTTTACGGCCCTTTCAAGATTATTTCACTCATATCGAGCCGATCATTAATCATAGGTGGGCGAAAACCGGAGTACCCGGAGAAAAACCACCTGACCTTCCGTTGCAGAACTTGGCGTCTCACACGTGACCCGAGCGAGAATAGGGTATAGGTATTTTGCACACTTGTACTGCCATGAGGTACAAGCCGGCTTTTATAGCGACGCGGTAGTGTATTGGCCTGACGATCTGGCGGACCGGGTTCGATCCCCGGCCGGGTAAAGCTGATAGGAATTTTTTCATCTGTTACATTTGGCGCCCACCATGGCAGGAGGTCATTTCAAAATTTAGGGGTGTCAGGTTGTGTTTTCATGAAAAATTATTTTAGAAAACAGTGGAGGCCCGGATCAGACGTTCTGCGGCGTCTGATCTGGGCATGCACTGTTTGCCAACTAACCGTTTGGGGTTTCCAGTACTAAATGGGTTAACAAGTCAATGTAATGGATACCCTTCTAAATCCCAATTTATATAGAGAAAACTGTGGTTTACATGGGTTCTAGCACCCACAACCTGCGGTGGCGGCATAAACAAGGGAAATCTATACTACTAAATAAATAGATTATCCAATAAACTGCAAAAACACCGATCATTTGGTGAATTTTTTTTTGATATCGAGTTGTCACAGTTTGCTTTTATTTATAATTTTGATTTATGAACTCTATGATTTGCGTTTATTTTGTGATTTTTGGGTTTTAGACAATTGCCGAAGTTAAAATTCTCCCAACCATTTTCTCAGAAAACCTGCAGCGATTGGTCGGTTTTTGTCAACAAGCGCTTACATCATAGCGACTTCGATTGGTACTTCGATTGGTCTTAGAGCGCTAATATGCGATGTCGAGTCGTTGCGCCACTGGGTTGTTTCAGACATGTTTTGAAGTACGTTTCGATTTTTGGACCAAATACACTTCTAATACCTTCACAAAACATGAATCCAAAGGTAAGTGCTCGCGTCTGAAAGTGGTAAATTATTTGTTGTTGCTGCTACACAATCATAGAACTGATAAAACGACTGGAATTTTGTTCCTTCCTGAATGACCCTTATCAAGTAGTCGAACTCAACCAAGCAAATCAAGCACGCGGTCAGAAAACATGGCTTCTAAAAATTTTCGCCAAAAAAAAAAAATGAAAATTTTCAGAGGAAAAAAAGAGATTTTCATTATTTCTGCTTAAAACATTGATTTTGGGTACACGTTAGAACCGCCTTGACGAGGCGATTCTAACGACTACCCACAAGCTATGTTTTAGAGCAGATATGAGGAAATAATGAATACCCCTGCAAACCCCACTTACTCCTATTTAAAGTGGGGTTTGCAGGAGTATTCATTACATAGGCATGTTATACTGATGTCCCGTGCGTAAACTTCAAAATGAATATCCTGATATCACCACCTCTCAACTTTAAACCACTAAGTAATGTTTGCTGTAAACTTGGCACCAAGTATACCCGCGCTTGTGCGTTTTTTTTCTAGTATAACACATTTTCTTCAGAAAAGTTACTATCCTGGATATAGATAAGAATGCATTATGTCAAACGGGTATGTTATCATAATGTTTCCTATATTTAGAGCCCACATTTTACTTCACCTGGTCCGAAGGCTCCATTCGGTCCAGAGGAGCCTAAAAAATAGTAGTCAATCCATCGCCCGTCCGTTGTTCGCCCGTCCTTCCGTCCACAACTTTGACCAGATATATCTCTGAAGCCTGCTGGCTGATCTTAATCATTTGCAGCATGACTCTGGTGGGGGATTTGTAACATAAGTTTATATCGAAAATGAATGAAAACTTTGGTCGGTATGGCAACCACAACGTCCCTTAGACTTATAATGGGAAATACTTGTCATCACCGTAGCGCATTCAGTTTTGATTGGATCTTTCTGAAAATTAAACATGAGAAGGCTGGGGATAAAAGCCCGGATGAGTATGAAAACTGGCGAGGTAGACATTACGAAAACACGCCTATACAAATACAGTGTTACCTTTATCGCCGAAAAAATGATTTTTTTAAGATGAAAAATTCTGATATGTTTCTTATTCCTGCTCAAAATATAGATTGTGGGTACTCGTTAGAACCGCCTTGTAGCCACCTTATTCATCAGAGCTGAACGAGTTTAGCTATTTTGGTAGGAGCCATCACCTAAGCAACATGTCTGTGACGTTTAAATGGAAATGGTTCAGGGACATAGGAGGGGTAGTTGTTTATTTTTTTCTATTTTAAGTCCTGGCGGCCATCTTGTTTATCGGAGCGAAACGATTTTAGCTTATTTTAGTAGAGGGTCACATAAGCAACACACTTATGATATTTAACTGAAATTAGCCGAGGTGTCTAGAAGGAGTTTTTATTTAAAGCAAATGTCTTTTTGTGTGTGTGTTTTAGCTTTGGTAGTCATTTTGCTCACTGGAGTTCTAGCTATTTTGGTATAGGTTCACCAAACCAACGTTCCTATTAAGTTTGAATGAAATTGGATCAGGAACGTAAGAGGACTCGTTTGAAGACCACCTTCTACGTTTAGCTCTGGCGACCATCTTGTTCATTGGAGATAAACGATTTTAGCTATTTTGGTAGAGCGTTATACCCAAGCAACAGTCCTACGAAGTTTGAAAAGAAATAGCCCGGATTATAGGAGGAGTATTTTGTTTTTAAAGCTTGTTTTTGTATTTATAGTTCTGGCGGCAAATTTGTTATCAGAGCGGAACAATGTTAGCTATTTTGGTAGAGGATCACCCAAGCAACATTTCTGTGAAGTTTGAATGAAATTGGCCCAGTGGTATATGGGCATTAGTATTTTAAATACAGTCGAACTTCGATGGCTCGAACCCCTTTGGGACCATGAAAATTTATTCGAGACAGCAGTAGTTCGAGCTTCTGAAGGTCACTGCCAAGAGGCATAACGAGATACTTTTGAACATCTTTCGATGTTAGATAATAAAAATGTTTGCTGTGTGTACTCATTAGAATCGCCTCACCGAGACGATTCTAATGAGTACACACAGCACACATTTGCAAGATAAAAGACTAAAATCTCCTTAATCATCCCCAACCATGTCTTATCTTGAGGATTTCCCTAGGGGCTCAAGTACGAGTTCGACCCAGCCATGGGAAACAAGCCATCGGTGTTCGAGCCATCGAAGTTCTACTTATGTTTCTATTTTTAGCTCTGGCGGTCAGCTTGTTCATCAGGTCGAAACGAATTTAGGTAAGTTGGTAGAGAGCCACCTAGGCAACATACCTGTGAAATTAATGAAATTAGCGCAGTGGTTTAGGAGAAGTATTCGTTGTCAACAATCTAATTGGTGACGCCGCAAGACGGACGACGCACGGCGGACAGCGGACATTGACTGGTCACAATAGCCCGCCATGAGCACTTCGTGCTCAGGTGCTCAGGTGAGCTTATGGGTAGACTGGGGATAAAAGCTCGAAAGAGTTTGAAAACTTGTGAGGTTGACCTATCAATCATACAGAGTAATGGCCCCTTGGTTGCAGCATAATTCCTGGAGTTTTAATTGGACGTTCCAATTACTTCCATATTGCATTCCCTTCTACATTGAGAATACCCTCTTGGGTCGAGGTTCACTGTGATAAGGCTCCAGTGTCTGGATTAACATTCAAATTAAACGAAACACAATGTATTTTACTCCTTTTTTTCATTTTATTATCACGTCAGTGGTAACCATTACGTATCAGTACAGGTCGTCAATAGTAGCCTCATTCGAACACACTCATCAAGAATTTCATATCTATAATTCGTAATTGTTGGTTTTTGCTAATTCTAAGAACGCATGGCAGGTACTCAATGCATAAGTATTTTATGCTATACAGGTAACATGGCAAATTATGCATGAATTATTGCTGTAAAACTGAAACAAAATGTCGACTTGCATCAAACATTTATATTTTGCCAAATAAAATAGTTTATAATTCGTCGCTGACAGAAGTATTTACGTCCGCAGTTCGTGGAAAGTATTGCGAGACAGAGCAAAAAGGATTTCAATAACAACTACGGGCATCTATTTGCCCCCGCCCATCGGGGCTTGAAGAAATAAATGGGCTGCATGATGCTTCCATGCAGAGCTGAAATCCGACCGCACACGAGTACTGGTAAACCGCTTAGAAGAACTAAGCATACCCAGGCAAAGCGGTGCAAGTCGCCATGCTTATAAACCCTTTTTGTTTCATTGGGCGACAGGGCTTGATGTCTCATTTCATCTCAATGTCGGGTTAAAGTCCCACAGAATTGGAAGCAATGTCTCCAAAATGACCTATACAGTGTTGACGGGAACGTTAAACCTCAAATCAAACAAACAAACAAATGGGCATCTATCTAAAAATTGCCCTTAAAATGCGATTTTATTCAACTCACCACGAATGTCTGTTATTTTTTTTTATTCAAGTCGGCGTGTTTGGAGTTCTTCTGCGTTCCAGGTAGTCGAATACCCCGTGCGTACAGGTTTGAATATGTTTGGGATAGTTTGCCTTTTTCACCTTGAACATGTATGTGGTGTGTACTCATTAGAATCGCCTCGATGAGGCGATTCTAATGAGTGCACACGACATACCTTATTTGTTTTAAAAAAAATCGAAAAGACATCCGACTATGCCTCCTGATATGGTGCTGTAATTGATCCCATGTAGCTCGAACTTCTCTTAAAAAAATCAAGGTCCCTTAAGTATTCGAGCTAATAAAGTTCGACTCGAAAAGTAACATGTAGAGTTTATCAGTCTGTTTACTGCATGAGGTATGAACATTCTTAAGTTTTAAAATTGCTTGTGCACACTATTCCTTTTCAGCCTAGACCGCATCATTTGCATATTAATATAAATCTTTCTGCGAAATGAAATTGATCAGCAAGTCAATCCAGTTATCCCTATTAACGGAGACGTTCTAATTAACCTTACTCGGCTCTTATATTCAGTGTTTTGAATACATAATTTGCACAATCAAAATATACTTGTATATTATAAATATTATGCCAAGAAAGCCGTATCTGTTTTAACATAATCCCAGATAAGAGGGGGTATCCATATATATGTTTCTTCTTTCTGCACGATAACATATATTGTGGGTACTCATTAAGGGCGCCTTGCCAAGGCGCTTCTTATGAATACCCACAACGTATATGCAGAAATAAAGGAAAACATCAGTACTTGTCGGATAAAAAACGTCTTATCTGGAGCTTTGTTTAAGGGGAATGGGAACACCTTCAGGGGAGGCAACTCCTGCAAAAGTAATTTTTGTCTCCCATGTCAATAAGGGCCAACTCTTAAAGGAAAGAATTTGCTCCTGAGGAGCAAATTCTTTCCTTTAAGAGAAGACCCCTTTTTCAGTTGGACAGGGCGTATAGGAAAGCAAACAGGAAGTTCCGAAAGTTTTCTCCCTTTGAACAAAGGCGGAAAAATCTGCTAGGTTTTCCCATTCCCCTTAAAACATAACTATTATTACTCTTGCACGTGGGTGATGCAAGTATCAATCAGTACAGGATGACAGCATTCACAAATGGCATCAAATATGTCATTATACCTCGTTTCTAAAAGATCAATCTTCATTCATCATTGATCAGTCTTCATTTATCATTTGTGGCCCCCGCCCATTGGGGCTGGAAGAAATAGATGGGCTGCATGATGCTTCCACGCAGAGCTGAAACTGACCGCACAAGAGTACTGGTGAACCGCTAAGAGGATCTAAGTCTGCCCAGGCAAAGCGGTGCGAGTCGGACCGTCCATGCTTATAAACCCTATTAAATAGGGCTTCATTGGGCGACAGGGCTTTAGATGCCATTTCAACTCAATGTCGGGTAAAAGTCCCACAAAATTGGAAGCAACGTCTCCAAAATTACCTACTCGTATACAGTGTTGACGGGGACGTTAAAACTCAAATTAAACAAACAAACAAACAAACAAACAAACAAAACAAATCATTCATCATTTATCATTTATAAGGTATATCGCAATAAGGAGACCTTGTAAACCCCGCTTAATACATGTATAAAGAAAATGGGCGTAAACTTTTTTCTGAGTTTTGCTTAAAGCATAGTTTGTTGGTACTCGTTAGTTCCGCCTCATTGGCCTTTGTTTGCAACAAAACAAAGAAAAATATTGCAGATTGTCATCAGATTGTAGCCAAGTAAAATTTAGATGGCTTCACGAATGTTTGAACCACATTTCGAAAACACGCCTATACTAACACATTGTAACCTTTATCGCTGACAAATAGAAGCTTTTAAGATGAAAAATTGTGATATTTTTCTTATTTCTGCTCAAAATATAGATTGAGGGTACTCGTTAGAACCGCCTCATCGAGGCGGTTCTAACGAGTACCCACAATCTATACTTTAGAGCAGCAATAAGGGAAATGAGGTTTACCCCTGTAAACCCCCGTTTTACTATATAAAAGTGGGGTTCAAGGGGGTCAAATTATATAGGCGTGTTCTTGATGATTTGTCTGTGATGGATAAAACGGTCAAAACTCCCACTTCATACAGGGAAATATGGGTTTCATGAGAGTTTGTTTTGTTTGTTTGATTTGAGGTTTAACGTCCCCATCAACACTGTAAAGGTCATTTTGGAAACGTTGCTTCCAATTTTGTCGGACTTTTACTCGACATTGAGATGAAATGACTTCTCAAGCCCTGTCGCCAAATGAAACCAATACGGTTTATTAGCATGGACAAGCTGACTCGCCTGGGCAGGCTTAGATCCTCTAAGCGGTTTACCAGTACTCGTATGCGGGTCGGTTTCAGCTATGCGTGGAAGCATCATACAGCCCACATATTTCTTCAAGCCCCGATGGGCGGGGGCCGAGGTTTCGAGGTACTTACATTATTTGTACTGAAAACTATATATTGCAAGTACTTGGATGCTGAGGATGGGGATCTCTTAATGCATATTTATGTCTGGAATAGAAACGTTCCCCAGAAACAGGCAGACATAAAGAGCTGCGTAATACAGTAGACGTTTTGAAATCCTTAAATGGTTTTCATATTCAAAGCCTATTGCCATGACAACACACGCTGAAAAAAGATTGTGTCGATTCTTTGCCAATCGACCCAAAGTTATAATGCCCAGTAGCTTTATGGTGACTGTTACTAATTTGTACAAAATCCAGGTAATGCTTTTTTATAGCAGTACGAAAACACGCCTATTCAAAATACATTGTAAATTTACCTCTGAAACAAACAAAAAAAAAAAAAAACGAAAATTTTAAGATGAAAATTGTGATATTTTTCTTATTGCTGCTCAAAATATAGATTGTGAGTACACTTAGAACCGCCTCCGCCGCATTGAGGCGGTTATAACGATTACTCACAATCTATATTTTACACCAGAAATAAGAAAAATAAGGTTCACCCCAGTAAACCCCAGTTTTACTATATAAAAGTGGGGTTCAATGGGGTCAAAATTAAATAGGCGTGTTTTCGTGATATGCCGTATCGTAAGAGAATGGCTGACTGACCAGAGCTGAAAAAGTAATCGATTGTCAGTCCTGTTATTGTGATCAATAATCGATTAGTAATCACCGAAGCTCTATGTCTGAGTCTAACTCTTACCAATGTTTGTTTGATTTGAAGTTTAACGTCCCCGTCAACACTGTAAAGGTCATTTTGGACACATTGCTTCCAATTCTGTGGGACTTTTACCCGACATTGAGATGAAATGACATCTCAAGCCCTGTCGCCCAATGAAGCCAATAGGGTTTATTAACATGCACTGCGGTTCCTGAACAGGCTAAGATCCTCTAAGCGGTTTACCAGTAGTAGTGTGTGGGCCGGATTCAGCTCTGCGTGGAAGCATCATGCAGCCAATATATTTCTTCAAGCCCCTATGGGCGGGGGCCGCTAACTCTTGCCAAATGTTATGGTCTATCATATATAATCGGAGAGACGGGCCTGAGTAAATAGAGCAGACTCAGATGAAAAGTCGCAGAGCGCGGCGTCTCATCGGGATCTGCAATGTTACACAATATTGGTTAGTGAATTATTTTATTAAATAATCGATTACTAGCAAATCGGTAATGATAATCTTTTGTGTGGAATCTATCAATCGATTTATCAATTCTACGATTTTACGTCAGAGTGCTGTGTAAAAGTAATATTGTTGTGTAACATTGCATCGGCTCGTATGCTGTGACATGGACAAGCAGTGTTGAATCAGATCAGAATCTTCATTGTTTCCTTAACCCATTGTATGCGGGAAACCCCTAAAGGGGTGCCTTGGCAAACAGTGCAGGCCCAGATCAGAAGCCGCAGAACGCGGCGTCTGATCAGGGCAAGCACTATTTGCTAACAACATTTTCCATCAAAAATACAATAAGAATGAAAAATAGGCCTACCACCCCTTATATGACAATTGGACTTGTCCAACATATAGCAATGGAAGAGTCCACTAGTTTACAATGGGTTAAATACTGGAAATAACATTACGAAAACACGCCTATACTTATACATTGTAAAACTTACCGCCGTAAAAACGAAAATTTTCAGATGAAAAATTGTGATATTTTTCTTATTTTTGCTCTAAAATATAGATTGTGGGTACTCAGGTTTACCCCTGTATACCCAAGTTTTACAATATAAAAGTGGGGTTCAAGGGGGTCAAAACTGAGGCGTGTTTTCGTGATGAAGAGTAAACGTAACAGTCTAAGTCCCCGTTCAAGCAATCGACCCGCCGCCAATGCAATGCTTTTGATTAATGTATTTGTTTGTTTGATTTGAGGTTTAACGTCCCCGTCAACACTGTAAAGGTCATTTTGGAGACGTTGCTTTCAATTTTGTGGGACTTTTACCCGACATTGAGAAGACATGACATCTCAAGCCCTGTCGCCCAATGAAACCAATAGGGTTTATTAGCATGGACGGTCCAACTCGCACCACGGTTCCTGGACAGGCTTAGATCCTCTAAGCGGTTTACCAGTACTAGTGTGCGGGCCGGATTCAGCTCTGCGTGGAAGCATCATGCAGCCCATATATTTCTTCAAGCCCCTATGGGCGGGGGCTTTTTGATTAATGTAAAATATGGGGAGGAGTGGGGGGGGGGGGGGGGTTCGATGCACATTACGAAAACACGCCTATACAAATACACAGTTAACTTAATCGCCGAAAACACTAAAATTTTAAGATGAAAAATTGTGATATTTGTCTTATTTCTGTTCAAAATAGAGAGTGCAGTAATCGTTAGAACCGCCTCACTGGGGCGGTTCCAACGAGTACCCAGAATCTATATTTTAGGGCAGAAATAATAAAAATAAGGTTTACCCCTGTAAACGCAAGTTTTACTATACAAAAGCGGAGTTCAGGGGGCGGGGGGGGGGGGGGGTCAAAATTATATAGACTTGTTTTCGTAATGCGTTTGGGCTGCCCTGTGTCGTCTTTCAGAGGAAAAGAAAGATACAAGACAGAAGATAGGGTAAAATAGATTAAAGAGAGGAACTGAGGAAATAGATGGTGAGCTATTTTGATCGGTAACTATCCGTTGTCCGTCGTGCGTCGTCCGTCGTCCGTCTTCAACAATACTTTAATTTCAAAAACCTCATGAACCCTTGGACAAAACTGATAATGTTACCCGGGAGGCTCCCATCACGAAAATACGCCTATATAAATTTGACCCCCTTAAACCCCAGTTTTATAAAGTAAATTTGTTTGTTTGTTTGTTTGATTTGAGGTTTAACGTCCCCGTCAACACTGTAAAGGTCATTTTGGAGACGTTGCTTCCAATTTTGTGGGACTAAAAATGGGGTTTGCAGGGTTATATATTATTTTTCTTATTTCTGCTCAAAAGCATAGATTGTGGGTACTCGTTAGAACCGCCTCGTCGAGGCGGTTCTAACGCGTATCCACAATCTATGTTTTGAGGAGAAATAAGAAAAATATCGAAATTTTTCATATGAATATTGACATGTTTAGTTATTAAAATTTACAATATATTTCTATAGGCGTGTTTTCGTAATGCTACTCGTTTTGTTCTGATGAAAACGATAGCTGCCAGAGCTAAACATAGAAATATGTTTAACCCTATTGTACCAAATGGAATCTTTCCCCTTATATATAGCAGGAGTCCATTTCGAAATTAAGAGGTGTCAGGTTGTGTTTTTTTTCAGAATATACTTGGAAAATGGCTGAGCTTTTTGCAAACAGTGTAGGCCCTGATCAGACGCCGGTTCTGCGGCGTCTGATCTGGGACTGCACTGTTTGCCAAGGTACCCCTTTAGGGGTTCCCGGTACTAAATGTATTAAACGACAACTTCCCTCACTTGGACAAATTTAATTCACACTTCACAGGAATGTTCCTCAACAAATATAGCTAAAACGATCTTGCACCGACGCACAAAACGACTAGAAAAAGCATTAACAGTTTACATTAAATGCGAATTCCTCCTAAATCATTGGACCAATTTGAAACAACCTTCACAGGAACACTGCCTAAGTAGCTTTCATTCAAACTTCACAGGAAGGTTGCTCAGATTACCCCAACTAAACTAGCTCAGTAAAACGTTTCTGTTCGGATGAAAAAGATGAACACCGGAGCTAATAATAATAATAATAATAATAATAATAATAATAAAATCTTTAAATGACAACTCCTCCTACACTTTGGACCCAATTTCATTCAAATTACTCATTGGGGCGGTTCTAACGAGCACCCAAAACCTAAATTTGAACTGAAAAAAAAAAAAAAACAACAACAACAACATAAAGCATTTTCATCCGAAAATTGCTTTGTTTAAGATATAAGAAAAGAAAAACGCCATTTTAGCACACGGGTGAATTATCTTAATGAAACCCAGTTTTCTCTATATAAAGTCCGAACTTGTTAAAGTGATGTATAAATATTAAGAAATAATAATTTGAGTTTGCACAAATGTTTAACAGAAAAAAAGATGTACCTCGAAATATACTCCTGTGTGTCACTCAACAATGCTCTGATATGAAAACACACACAAGATATTTATTTATATAACGTCAGTGTCAAAGGGCGCATCTTAATTTCGGTGCTGTATTGGTAATGGGTTTAAAATTATTATTAAAAGTCTTAGTTCTGAAAAATAAAAATGCAAATAAAAGTGATTTGATATATTGCACTATTTCTATTCGAATATAAAAATAAATTTTCGCCATCCTTTCACGTGGTGTCGCTTATTTGTTAATAGAAACAGACATTGACATAAGTCTGTCAGGTGTTAAAACTGATATAGGTACATGTAAATAATATTGAAATCCCAAAGGATTTGTTTGTTTGATTTGAGGTTTAACGTCCCCGTCAACACTGTATAGGTTATTTTGGAGACGCTGCTTCCAATTTTGTGGGACTTTTACCCGACATTGAGATGAAATGACATCCCAAGCCCTGCCGCCCAATGAAACCAATACGGTTTAAAAGCAGGGACGGTCCGACTCGCACCGCTTTCCCTGGGCAGGCTAAGATCCTCTAAGCGGTTTACCAGTACTCGTGTGCGAGTCGGTTTCAGCTCTACGTGGAAGCATCATGCAGCCCATCTATCTCTTCAGGCCCCGATGGTCGGGGGCCGGGTAAACAAAGAAATCACCACGAGAACAAGTCCGTGAAATTAAGACCTCTCTAAATCCCACTTTACATCGAGAAAAATGGGGTCACGGGGTATACATTATCTGTCTTATTTTGTGAGTACTCATTAAATATGTTCTATAAAAGGGTTATCCTTTGGAATCAAGGAATACACCACAGAACCAAAAAATATGGAGAGTACATGTTTTCTGGGCCAGGCTAGCTAGTTTCGGCCAATTAGGCCTCATCAGTGACCCTCAGATATTTTCAAAATTTCACTATGGAATCAATGATCCCAAAGGACAAGAAAATATAATCTACACTAAAACCGCCTCATTGAGGTCGTTCTAAACAACACTCACAATCTGTGCTTAAAGCAGAAATAAGACAAATGTAAAAATAAATAAATAAATAAATGAAGTAAAATGAAAATAAAATACTAAATATATGTCATTTCTGACACATGTTGGACGCCATTATTCACACGTTTTCCTAATGTCTGTAATGGCAGTCATTTTTACTTTATTTTTGATGATTCTTAAATTTAATGTGAATCTATCAGCAGATGATTCACATTTAATGACAAGACTTACTTTCTATTTTCTATGAAAATAAGATAATTCATAACAATAATAATAATTATAATAATAATCGATTTGAAAATGTGGTCTGCTAGTAATAATTAACGATTTAAGGTTAAGTGTGAAATCATATGCTTCTCACATGATTTCATTGATGTGACAGTTAATGACAGGAATAGAAATTGGACGAAAACATTTTTCATAACCGTACACGTAGGTCATCGACGGACGGCTTTTTAGCAGTACCCAGATCAAATACGACAATATTTGATGGCTCATTCTCATGTTCCGCACCTAAAATGTGGAATCGACTGCCAGAATCCATTGGAAAATCGTCTTCTCTTAATGTTTTTAAGCCACATGTTAAAGATCATATTGACAACTGTTGACTATAAAGTGATACAATGTGCAATAACATAATTTTTAAATGTATATTTAAACCATCTTAGCTCATTTGTTTTATAGGATTTATAAATTCTAAAAGGCATGTCACACAATACTCCTTTACAGTTACATGCACAATATGTACAGAATGAATGACTTTTGTTTTTCCAGCTCAGTTAGAAATATGATTTATATTGTTTTATAGTATCATACATAGCTTCGTCGTGTATTTTATGTGTGCAATAGAATTAAGTAAATGCTCTATTTACAACTACTTAAGGCGTTTTATACGCTCGCTTCAATATACCAAAGCAGTGCAGTGTTTTTATTTGGGTTGACTTGTGACTTTAAATGTAGCCATATGTATGTAATCCTGTTTTATTTCATGCACTGATGCTTAATCTTACACGTGTAAGTCTTGTCTGTTAAGTCAATTTTATACATGTATTACTATGTTTTAATATTGTATATATGTACATAGTTATATGTTATATGTTAATAGAGGACCGCAAGGTAGAATAGCTTTCCAGCTAAATGTGTACCCTCTCAAAATATTGCGTAAATAAATAAAATAAATAAATCACGTGAACAAGTCCGTGAAATGAACACCCCACTAATCCCCATTTTATATGGGAGAAAACTGGGGTTTACCGGAGTATATATTATTATTTTTTTTTTATTTCTGCTCAAAGGCATAAGTTGTGGGTGCCCGTTAGGATCACCTCAATGAGGTGGTCCTAACGAGTACCCACAACCTATAATTACAGTATAAATAAGAAAGAAAAATCACAAATATCCGTTTTGGCGAGATGCAAGATCGCACTATGTTACACGTATCGTGATGTAATATTAAACGAACGATGAAATTTTGGAGCAGACGAAAGTTTTATTTTTTTTTTTATTTTTTTATTTAGAGAAACTAAAATGATACTTAACATTTCACGTGAATCAGCCAGCATACGATTCACATTCAATGGCAATCTTTATTTCTATGAAACATCACGTGACCCCCCTAAACTCCACCTTATATAGGGAAAACTAGGGTTTACGGGGGTATTCATTTTTTTCTTATTTCTGCTCCAAGACATAGGTTTTGGGTACTCGTTAGAACCGCCTCAATGAGGCGGTTCTAACGAGCACACACAACCTATGTTATGAGCATTTATAAGAAAAATATCAAGGCTTTTCATCAGAAAAGTAGCCATCTTGGAGATGTGAAAAAATGCATTATACCTTACGGGTGAGTTATCGTAATGATAAATTAAAATAAAACGATAATACAAAAACAAGAAAGCAGTCTTAGGGACCACCAAATCCCCCGCCACACTTTAATATCAAGGCTCAACATTGTGACCCACACCTGTGACATTGATCTTGAGTTGGCACGTTTTATGTATGGGTTATGCACGTCAGCTCACTGAGGGGGATATTTTATCAAAGTGTAATGAAAATCCTCCTAGGGGTAAAGGAGATATGAAACGGACACACAATTCAAAGTTTCAAACTCGTGACCTTCAACTTTGATCTTGACCTTGAGTCGGCATGGTTTATTGATAGATTCTGCCCATCAGCTCAGTAAGGAGCATATTTGACCAAAATTTAATGAAAATCCTTCCAAGGGTAAAGGAGTTGTTGGAAGGACACAAAATTCAAATATTCAAACTTGTGACCTTCAACTGTGACCTTGACCTAAAGACGGTATGGTTTATTTATTGGTTCTGTATTTGACTAAATTTAATGAAAATCTATCAAAGGGTTCAGGAGATATGGAGCGGACAAGAAAGTGTTAGGCATACAGACGGACGGAAGGGCGGACAGAAGGGCGGACAGACGAAGGTCATTCCTATAATCCCCGCTCCGCTTTGCGGCGAGATATTAAAAACGCGTTTTGAAAGACATGATATATGCTTCTGGCTAGGAATAAAATTTGGACGAAATATTTTTCAGTTAATAATTCAGTTGGAGCTTGATGGCTCGAATTACTGTCTCGAACAACAGTTTTCATCGTCCCAAAATGTTCGAGCCATTGAAGTTTTACTATATTTCGTACTTTAGACTTACACTTTCGACTTACGCCCCCGCCCATAGGGGCTTGAAGAAATATATTGGCTGCATGATGCTTCCACGCAGAGCTGAATCCGGCCCGCACACTAGTACTGTTAAACCGCTTAGAGGATCTAAGCCTGCCCAGGAACCGTGGTGCGAGGCGGACCGCCCATGCTTATAAACCCTATTGGTGTCATTGGGCGACAGGGCTTGAGATGTCATTTCATATCAATGTCGGGTAAAAGTCCCACAAAATTGGAAGCAACGTCTCCAAAATGACCTTTACAGTGTTGACGGGGACGTTAAACCTCGAATAAAAAAAAAAAAAAAAAAAACACTTTCGACTTCGTTCCCGCTTTCATGTTATCTTGCTTCCTGTGCCTTGAAATTAAACACGAGGTTCGAGTTTTGTAAACTCCGGAGTTGAAGCTGCTGACTGTCCCAAGGTGGTATTTCCATTGCAAATTCTTATTACCACCTAAAAGTAAGACTAAATCTGCTTTTAAAAAGCTAATTTAGAAAGTTTCAGTTAATCTTTCTTTGTTTTTTTTTTTCTGCAAACAGTATCCTCTGGTCAGAAATCACCTTTGGCACTGTTCAAAAGTGGTCTTTAAGACCACTTTTGAACAGTCTCAAAGGTGATTTTACTATAGGAATTTTATTGTACCTTTATTAGATTGTGTCTGGATGCTCGTCTCACTTTGTTTTTTTTTTTTTTTTTTTTTTTGGGGTCGATTGTCTGTCAGTCTAGCCAAAGTTACTAAGCACAAAAACTTTTCTTTGCTGATGACCACCTGACGATCACTGATTTGAAGGAAATCCAGGTAACGGTTAATTATGGAAAATAGGCTCGCTATTGTTATCGATGAGAGGTAAGTGTGTGACGTAGTAAGTAGGGATATATATTGAGACCGGGAATCATGTGTTCGGTATCGCAAGAACAGACGACGCAGAACGAAGCGAATAATCAGGGTCTAAACCTTTTGCTTGTAGTACAGAAATCCAAGGGTTAAACGAAACCGTCTGCGTCTATCACGAAAACATGCCTATAAAATTTTGTCCCCGCCCCCTTAACCCATTTAGTACCATAAACCCCAAAACGGGTGCCCTGGCAAACAGTGCAGGCCCAGCTAAGACGCCGCAAAACGCGGCGTCTGATCAGGACCTACACTGTTTGCAAAAAGTTCAGCCATTTTCTGAATAAATTTTGAAGAAACACAACCTTACACCCCTAAATTTTGAAATGGACTCTTCCCATATATAAGGAGGAAGATTCCATTTGGTACAAAAAGGGTTAAACCCTAATTTTATATAATAAAACTGGAGTTTACAGGGGTATATACCATGTTTAGCTTACCAGAGCCGAAGGCTCCGGGGGAGCTTATCGGATAGGCAGTTGTCCGTCGTCGTCGTCGTCGTATGTCTGGCGTTAACACTTTTAAACATCTTCTCCTCTGAAGCCACTGGGCCGATTGAGCCCAAATTTTGTCTGTAGCATCCTTGGACTGGGGGATTGAAAGTTTATGTTTTTTATAAAAATCGGCTGTTTAGTTTGGTTGAAATGGCAACTTAGATTTTCCATAGACTTATAATGGTAAAAATTGAAAAAAAAGTGGCATTTACTGCCAAGTCATTGAAGATATTTTGACCAAACTTTTATAGAAATGTTTCTTGAGTAAACTTCTCTCAGCCATATGCTTTTATGGCAACCTGAGGGTCCCCCAGGTTGTGTTGGGGCCATGCCCCAACCCCACCACTTCATAAAAGGCCATATATCTCAGAAACCATTCAGATTCCGGCACCTAAACCATATACATTCTTGTTCCTATTGGTAAGACGCATTCAGTGACACCCACCTGGGGGTCCTCGGGGATGCGCTGAGGCCATGCCCCACCCCCTTCACTTCATAAAAGGCCCAATATCTCGGAAACCATTCAGATCACCACCCCTGAACCATATATACTCTTGTTCCTTATGATAAGACCCATTCAGTGACATCAACTTGGGGGTCCCCCGGGATGTGCCGGGGGCCATGTCCTGCCTCCTCCATTTCATAAAAAATAAAAGGCGCAATATCTCGGAAACCTTACAGATCCCCACCCCTAAACCATATATTTTCTTGCTCCTTATGATAAGACACATTCATTGACACCAAATTGGGCGTCTTCCGGTGTGCCTTGCCCCACCCCTCCACTTCACAAAAGGCCATATATATATCTCAGAAACTGTTCAGATTCCCACCCCTAAACCATATATATATATATATATATAACTATGAAAAAATTAAAGAAACACTTAAAGAACTTACTCCGATACAGTAGAACATTTGTAAATCTAATAAATAAATAAATAAATAGAATAAAATGGCCGCCGTCTGTAGGTTACAAAAAGAACCGAAAATGATAGGGTCGCCTATGGCGGTAAATGAAAGGTCTCTAAATAGCGCTAATGACGTTAAAGGTTTATAAATGTTAAAATTGGCGTACAATGTCGGAAGGCCGCAGTGGTGTAATGGTTAGCACGTCTGCCCGGAATGCAGGAGATCCGTGGTTCGAGTCCCGGTTGCGGTGCGACCGATTTTTGTGCGCTAATTCATTTGTCTATTTAATTGCCTGTATCGTGCTTTACTTTGATTTTCATATACTTACTCCGATACAGTAGAACATTTGTAAATCTAATAAATAAATAAATAAATAAATAAATAGAATAAAATGGCCGCCGTCCGTAGGTTACAAAAAGAACCGAAAATGATAGGGTCGCCTATGGCGGTAAATGAAAGGTCTCTAAATAGCGCTAATGACGTTAAAGGTTTATAAATGTTAAAATTGGCGTACAATGTCGGAAGGCCGCGGTGGTGTAATGGTTAGCACGTCTGCCCGGAATGCAGGAGATCCGTGGTTCGAGTCCCGGTTGCGGTGCGACCGATTTTTGTGCGCTAATTCATTTGTCTATTTAATTGCCTGTATCGTGCTTTACTTTGATTTTCATATACTTACTCCGATACAGTAGAACATTTGTAAATCTAATAAATAAATAAATAAATAAATAAATAGAATAAAATGGCCGCCGTCCGTAGGTTACAAAAAGAACCGAAAATGATAGGGTCGCCTATGGCGGTAAATGAAAGGTCTCTAAATAGCGCTAATGACGTTAAAGGTTTATAAATGTTAAAATTGGCGTACAATGTCGGAAGGCCGCGGTGGTGTAATGGTTAGCACGTCTGCCCGGAATGCAGGAGATCCGTGGTTCGAGTCCCGGTTGCGGTGCGACCGATTTTTGTGCGCTAATTCATTTGTCTATTTAATTGCCTGTATCGTGCTTTACTTTGATTTCATATACTTACTCCGATACAGTAGAACATTTGTAAATCTAATAAATAAATAAATAAATAGAATAAAATGGCCGCCGTCCGTAGGTTACAAAAATAACCGAAAATGATAGGGTCGCCTATGGCGGTAAATGAAAGGTCTCTAAATAGCGCTAATGACGTTAAAGGTTTGTAAATGTTAAAATTGGCGTACAATGTCGGAAGGCCGCGGTGGTGTAATGGTTAGCACGTCTGCCCGGAATGCAGGAGATCCGTGGTTCGAGTCCCGGTTGCGGTGCGACCGATTTTTGTGCGCTAATTCATTTGTCTATTTAATTGCCTGTATCGTGCTTTAGTTTGATTTTCATATACTTACTCCGATACAGTAGAACATTTGTAAATCTAATAAATAAATAAATAAATAGAATAAAATGGCCGCCGTCCGTAGGTTACAAAAAGAACCGAAAATGATAGGGTCGCCTATGGCGGTAAATGAAAGGTCTCTAAATAGCGCTAATGACGTTAAAGGTTTGTAAATGTTAAAATTGGCGTACAATGTCGGAAGGCCGCGGTGGTGTAATGGTTAGCACGTCTGCCCGGAATGCAGGAGATCCGTGGTTCGAGTCCCGGTTGCGGTGCGACCGATTTTTGTGCGCTAATTCATTTGATTTTCATATATATATATATATATATATATATATATATATATATTCTTGTCCATTATGATAAGACGCATTCAGTGAGACCAACCTGGGGGACCCCAACGAAGAAGTCGTGGCAGCAGTTGAGGAGTTGGTCGGAGACAAGGTCCCTGGCTTCTTCAGTGCTTAGCTGATGGTACTGGAACAGCGTTGGCCCAAGTGAACCATTCTAGAGGGCAATTACTTCGAACAAAAAGAGATCGATCCAACCCAAAAGGCTGTTTTTTATTGACTCGCCCTCGTGAATAAGAAAAATCACTGATTTTCATCAGGCGATGTGAAAAAATGCACTATGTGGCACGGGTGTGTTATCGTAACGTTTTCATGACAAACCATTTTTGTACATCTTCTAACTTGAGCCCAGCCAAGCGAATTTGGGTCTTCGAGCATTCCGTTATGACAAATTTTAACTGCGCATGCCCAGCCACTCAAAGGGGCCAGGGATATGGCTTTATGTCTGAAGGTTCCTCTTGATTCACTGCTTGTATGAGCGAGCAGCGAAGGTTCTGGCGAGACTGCGCGGATGCGCAGGCTCGCCTGAACCTTCGCTGCTCGCATAGGCGATAAGTACCAAAATCGCTTGACGGGACCCACTTAATCAATTAAAGATTAGAAAGAAATGATGATGTAACAGGGAAGAAATTAGAAGTAAGAAGTCATGAATGTAGGCGTAAATGATAAGTTTACCATTGTCCTGCTGAATATTTAAATATGCCACACCCACAAATATCAACCAATCAGATTACTTGATGCAAATTATTGCAACATATTCATAAACTGAATGACAATGTAGTTCCTGATCAGATGGCTTCTTCAGAAGCCATTTGATCCGGATTGACATTGTTTGAAAGGTAAGACATATCCGGGCTTAGCAGGACAAGAGTTAGTGATCGGAAGTTACACACCCGGGTATTTGATCAAACTGAATGCGCCGATTTGCTAAAAACAATCTTTTGACTTGTTCCGGCCAGTTCCTTTGTTTACTTCGGTAAACAAACGTCTACTCATTTTGTAACTTGTTGAGCAGCGAAGAATTTTATATGTGGGTCGTTCAATTAGTATCTGGCCTTACCTACATGTACTTGGAGTCACGCTTGATGTCTTCTTTTTCACATATTCACACCGCACCAATAGCACAACCTTTAATGTTCCAAATATGTTCTAGCAAGGAATACACCACAGAACTCAAAAATATGGAGTGTATATGTTTTCTGGGCCAGACTAGCTAGTTTCGGCCAATTAGGCCTCATCAGTGACCCTCAAAACTTTCAAAATTCCACAATGGAATCACTTATCCAAAAGTCCATTTTGTAGAATTGAGTCTTAAGAGTCAATACAGCCTCCAACCGCTGCCTTAAGCTCTTCATCTGACTGCGAGTGACATCCGTGCAATTCTTTCTTCACGTTCGGAAACAAAACGTAATCACTGGCTGCCAGATCAGGAGAATATGGTGGATGGGGTAAGCGTTTGAGACCGTTCCGTTTCATTGCGTCCAGTGAAACATTAGCATGTTGTAACAGCACATCTCTGTTTATGTTTTTCACGCCTTTTTTATACCCTAGCTGCACGTAATTAGCCAAACACATTAGCAAATGACAAGTCCCCATTAATAATCTGGCTATGAGGTAAATAGCCCACCAACAGAACCTTTGATATCCTAAAATACAGCTGCCATGACCTTGTCAACTGAAGGCTGAGTCTTTAGTGTTTTTGGACGCGGTTAACTGTTTACTCTGCTGTTTAGTCTAAAGATTATTGTGATGGACCCAAATTTCGTCCCTGGTTAGAATTATTTCAAAAAAGTCTTCTGGATCAGAATCATATCTTGCCAAAAGTGACACAGACATTAACACCCAGACAGCTCGTTGTTTTTTACCAAGGCACGCGCTGAAAGCTTTGTCATGCCCAGCCGTTCAGGTAAAATGGTTAAAACGTTACAGGCAGAAATCTCCAATCATCTAGCCGTTTCTGAAACGTTCATTCGCCTGCCCTGTTCTATTAGGCCTCTCTCTCTCTCTCTCTCTCTCTCTCTCTCTCTCTCTCTCTCTCTCTCTCTCTCTCTCTCTCTCTCTCTGTTTCTTTATGTCCTACCAACAGCTAAATTTGGAGACGGGATCTCGGTTTTAAGACTCATCCCCACGACCCCTGTTTTTTAGGCGAGTGCCATAACCAATTCACCACGGAGGCTTCTAATCACTGCTCTGTACTCAATTTAAAAGCAAAGTATTCGGCAACGCTGATCCCTGTCATGCTTGTTTTACCGCGCCACGACTTCAAATACTAGACTGGCCGATAAACTTTTGTGTAACTATACATAAAGGCATTGGTGTATAATATGTGGTAAGCGTGCACTTGTCACAGGTCAAAAAGCTCTCGTGATGTAGTGGTTGTGCTACTCGCCTTGTAAACCAGGGGCGGTAAGTTCGATCCCGGATTTCTCCATTCTTTCGGATGAGTCTTTAAACCGAGGTCTCGTCTCAATATGACCTTAGCAGTTGGCGGGATGTAAAACTCAAACTCGCACACACAAGTTTGTCACGGGTTAGTAACGTGGTTAGACCAGTTAAATATTTAACGACCCTCGATTGATGAAATAAAAATGACGCCTGTTTTACCGGAAAACAGGATATTATTGGTGGGGCAAAAATACATGCCTGGTAAAAATTGATGCAGTTTCTATGTGATTAATTACATTTCAGTGACACATGTCGGATATTGAATGGATTTTTAATATGTTTATGCAGATAAAAATTTCGTTTTCAGGTCAACTAGTGACATACATTTAAACAATGGTAATAATAAGGGAGCTGTTTGAACATCATGTTAACGAGTCCGTGTAATGCACGCCCTTTTAAACCCCACTTTATAGAGTGACAACTGGGGGTGGGTCAGGCCTCAGATTCTATGACGGTTCCAGCGTAAAGGCTTATTGAGAATTAGAGAGATCTAATTCAAGGTAAAAATGTTGGTTGGAGCCTGATGCTCTGTCTCTGGTGGGTCCCACCGGCGTCTAACTATTGGTTTTCTTTTGCTCCAGCATTTCAGTGGTTTCTTGCTGTCGAGTCCTCATCGTTGTTTCATCTCTGTGGTTGTTTGATTAGTCATACGGGAAAAGTTCGGTCATATGAAATCAAGGGAAATCAAGGGAACGAACCTGTACTGGCAGTTTTTCCAGGTAGCTTCCAGAATTACGCTACTTGACACCTGTTTTAAAGCAATTCGGCTATAGTCGGCAGTTTTCGATGAATATCGGTTGTGACCGTTAATCCTTGTCTCAGACAATTGCTTAAGGGTATTACAGTGGCATATTTGTTTTAACTAAATATGATGATTTATTGGTCCATATATAATACGGATTAAATTGCTTTTCAAATATTATAGTATTGTAAGGGAAAGTGTTTGTTTTATGCCGCATTTATAAAATAACCTAATGCCACTTTTATTTATTTATTTTATTAATTTATTTTATTTTATTTATTTTTATTTAATTTTATTTTTTTTTTTTTGCGAAGTCGTTTGTTAACGATTCGTTAAATTTTTTATCATTTTGTACAGCAAAAAAAAAAGTGCGAATAGGGATTTCATCAAATTTGCAAAAAAGCTCCTCACATTTTCCAGTAGAAATACAAGAGTATTAGGTACCTATTGAATAGTTTACGTTTTGACCAGTAACGAGTTCATTAACCCATTCAGTATACCAGAAACACCATCACGTGAACAAGTCCGTGAAATGAAGACCCCACTATACCCCTCTTTAAATAGAGAAAACTGGGGTTTACGGGGGCATACATTATTTTCCTTATTTTTTGCACAAAGAGGCGGTTCTAACGAGCACCCACATACTATGTTTGCAGTGTAAATAAGAAAAATATCATGGATTTTCATCCGAAAAGTAGCCATTTTGGAGATGTGAAAAATGAACCATGTTGCACGGGTGTGTTACCGTAATGACCTAAAGGGGTACCTTGGCAAACAGTGCAGGTCCAGATCAGATGCCACAGAACGCGGCGTCTGATCAGGGCCTGCACTGTTTGCTTAAAGTTCAGTCATTTTCCAAACAGATTTTGATGAAAACACAACCTGACTACCCTAAATTTTGAAATGGAGTCTTGCTGTATATAATGTGGAAGATTCCATTGGGTACAAAAAAGGGTTAACTTACGCTGCTTTGAACAACTTGGCCTTGATGATCAATGTGTGTTAAGTAGAACGTAGTTGACTCAATGTTAAAGTTTTAATAGTTTTGAGACGGATTGACAAACGCTACTAAGTAAAGTTGCTTTGCACTGCTGATTTCCACGTGCCTTTCACTGGTCTGTTTGAAACCCATCATTGAGACTGCTCTAACGAGTACTTACAATATATGTCTTGGACCAGAAAGAGCAAAATAATGTATGCCCCTGTTAATACAGAGCGTGTTTTTGAGGGGTTCTTCAAGGACTTGCTTTACGTGATGGGAAAAGGCTATTTAAAGCCGCACGTCAGAGAGCGAAAACATGTGCAATGTAGTGGTTAACCGCTTACGTATAAGCCTGTCCAGGAAAAGAGTGGATAGGTAAACTGACCGGCTCAAAAATGACCTAAAATAGTGTTGACTGGACCCCTAAATTCCAATACAAACAAAAGCTCTGTTGGCCTCGTTAAGCAATAAAGGGGAACACAGTAAGCAAACTGTTTCATTTTCTTGTAGACTTTCTTGTACCGTCATTTCAGACGTCGAGTCATTCTATTAAATATATTCCTAACCAGCCAGTGAAAAAAATATATTATGATGTAATTTCTACAGCTAGGTTTAAAATTATTAAACGGCATGAAACTGAATTTAAATGGATTAAGTTATTACCGACACCTTTTCCATTGGGCTTTAATGGCAACATTTATCATGAGGGTTATATATCTAAAATGCCCGACTTTGATATTTTCTCGCTTCTGAACTGTTGAAAGCATAAAACTAGATCGCACGGCACCAGAAAAAATGGTAAATATAAACGTAAATGCGTGCTTTTAAAAGAAACAATACCAGACTGAAGTGACTGTTCAAAATATTATTGAATCGTGGACGCCACTCAATGCTTGCTTTTCATAGTTCATTACCCATTTCTGTATTACGGATTCTGGATACCGAGGCGAATAAATTCTACGATAGCTGCTCTTTTAACTAGAAATTATACTCGGCATGCTATTCGTCCTTTCATCGATTCTGAAATTAATCACAAACGTCATTTCATCAAAATATCCTACATGTATATGGGTTTGGATTTTATAGATTTACTTAGTATCGTCCGGGACAGTTCAGTTATTTCGTCCATTCCTGCTTATTTTCAAAATACTGAAACACCCATAATTTGCTATAAATACAATAAACCTGTAAGATCTATCTTTTTTTAATTTCAATAAACTTGTTTCTGATCTTGATATTGACACTAACACTCCTGATACGTGTGATTGTAAAAAATCAGTGTATTGCTATCCTGCTGCTGGTCTTATTATTACTGGCAATTTAAAAAAAAAATCTAATTCTAGGATACGTAATATAATATCTAAAGGACCGAAATGTCGATTTCCTTCAAAAATTGATTTCAATAAGTGTAGAGATGAAATCGCTGCTGCCTTGAATGAGTTTGGTAATCGATGGTGTAAACGAGAGTATGTTGAGCATAAAGCTCTTAAGGAATGGAAAATTAGCATTCTGAAATTAGTAAACAAACGCATTTCTTTTTATTTGCAAAATACGAACTTATTACCTCCTAAACCTAAGACGTCTTTACGTCACCTTAAACTAGGTATTCAAGAATTTCATAGGAAGTTTGTTTTGGCTCCAGCTGATAAGGCCGCTAACAATGTGGTCGTTGTTTGATGGCTTCACTATGTTAACACTCTTCAGCAAGAACTTGGTGGTACTAAGACCTATGAACTTAAGCCTTTAGCTGTAGAGAGGGCTTTAGTTGATGACCAAATTTGTCATTCAGCCACCAAGTTTGCTGTCTGTGTTACAGAAGGCCAAGACACGTTATATTAGTTACCTAAACTTCATAAAAGACCATACAAAGCACGGTTTATTGCAAATTCAAGCTCTTGTACCACCATTGAACTCTCCAAGTTATTAACTTCATGTTTTACTGCCATCAAAAACATGTGATAAAATATTGCTACAAAGTATTCGAAAGGTCAGGTAGAAATCTGTTTTGGTCTATAAAAATTCTAATGAAGTTTTAAATAACTTGAAATCCAGGCGTTTCCGTGCTTCAAGTCTGTCTACTTATGATTTTTCCACCCTTTACACTACACTTCCTCATAATCTTATTAAAGAAAAACTTAATGATTTAATTGAATGGAAATGTCATAGGGAAGACTCCCTCTTTCCTGCATGTAATGTAAGAAATGCTTTTTTTGACTTCTGAAGAGCATACAAATTATACTTTATGGTCATGTCAGAAAGTGTGTGAAGCTCTCAATATTTACATACGATTTGGTACTACGTTATTTAGACAAGTTGTTGGTATTTCGATGGATACTGACTGCGCACCACTTGTGACTGATCTGTTTTTGTTTGGTTATAAGAGAGACTTCATTATGTCCCTTTCTGCTGAAAACCAGTCTGAAATCATTGAAGCTTTCAGCTCAACTTCTAGATATTTGGATGATTGATTAAATATTGATAATACCTATTTCGATGGTTTGATCAGTCAGATTTACCCCCAGTGATTTAAGTTAAATAAAGCAAATTCTTCTGATACCGAGATCCCATGTTTGGATTTACATCTATCTATTGTAGATGGGGTTGTTTCGTGCAAAATTTATGATAAACGCGATGATTTTGATTTTGAGATTGTAAATTTTCCTTTTTTCGATGGTGATGTTCCTCGTGCGCCATCCAATGACGTTTATATTTCGCAATTAATTCGATTTGCCAGAGTGTGTAGTCATGTAACTGACTTCAACACTCGTAATAAATTTTAACGGCTAAACTTCTTAATCAGGGTTATCGGTACCATAAACTACGCAAAGCCTTTTCAAAATTTTATAGACGTCATTCTGATTTAATTTCAAAATCGAATATTGGACTTAAATCTCTTCTGCAACAAGGTCTATCGGAACCCCAATTTTAAGGTGACATAGTATATAAATTGAGAAAAGTTAATAACCGCAATGACTTCAGCACCCAATTTCGTAAAATCATTCTTCGATATAAAAAGATTGGGTACAACATATATGTTATACGACAGACGGTTCCAGCGTAAAGACTTATTGAGAATTAGAGAGATCTGATTCAAGTTAATGTTGGTTGGTGCCTGATGCTCTGTCTCTGGTCGGGTCCATCGGAGCCAAACTGTTGGTTTTCTTTTGCTCCAGCATTTCAGTGGTTTCTTGCTGTCGAGTCCTCCCCGTTGTTTCATCTCTGTGGGTGTTGATTATTTGCGTTCACGGAGCTGTTGCACAGATGAGTAAGGAGGCCTTCTTGCGGACTGAACAAAGTATTTGTCTAAATCGCGACGGAAGTAAGGGCGAGGATTGTGGTCACGTAAAATCGATTTAAGTCCCCAGTGGAATTCGTTTCCGCTGACAGTTCCAAGGCAGTTCTTCTGTCGCGGTTTATTTTTGTAATGGTTTGTCTTTGGGTGTTTGTGTCGCTTATATTATTTTATTTTGGATAGCCTATTGGCCATTTTGTGGGAAAGTAACTGTCCTTTTGGCTTTCCGCTACTGATGTTTCAATTAGGGTCTGTTGTTTCATGTTTGATGTTCTTCCCTTTGGTGTCTCTGATGGGAGCTTTAGGTTGATTGTATCGATTCCTGATCATTGCCTCCACTTCTATTTTACAGGGATATACATTATTACTTTCCTTATTTTTGCTTCAAGACTTTGGCTGAGGGTACTCGTTAGAACCGTTGCTATAGGCTACGACAATGCCGAAGCAAAGGGGATCAGCACCAAAACAATATGTGACCATCATAATTGGTGGGGATTGGGCACGATTACTGAACGCTGTATCGAATATATACAAGAGGAGAAGTCAAAGAGTTCATGAAACAGATAATAAACCATACTCACAATTTTATTCCTTATCCAGACAACGTGGCATATTGCTAGCTGAAACATTACGGCATTATAACTCGTATGTTGTCCTCATCAAGCAATGCTGAACGATAACACAATCGTGCCACATGGTACATTCTTTTACATCTTCAAAATGGCTTCTTTTCTGATGAAAATGCGCCATAGTTTTCTTATTTATACTGCAAACATAGGTAGTGGGTGCTCGTTAGGTTGTTGGTAGTCGTGTGTACTCTAACGAGAACCCAAGTGAATGTTCAGGGCCGAGGCAAGATCAAACAAAGCCGTAGTAAAGTGGATTCGAGAGAAGTTGTCGCATGCAGCATTTTCAGCCTTAACAATCCTCCGCTATACCTACGACGTCCACAGGACAGCTCATGGTCCCGTTACTCAGTACAGCTCAAGCAGAGGATAAAACCCGTGTTTGTTTTGGTTGTGGTAAATCTGGGCCCAGGATTACAATCGTTACTTAAGTTAAGGTCGACTCAACGATTTAAGGAGGAATTCTTATCTTAGTAAAGTATTTCCTTAAAAAGCGCATTCGAAAGGCGCCTATTTCATTTACTTAGCTAAGTATTTAACTTCGGATGAAGTTGTAATTTTGACGGAAATTTTCACGAAGATCAGCACGTAAGTTTCAATTACATTGATGTAGGCGGCCCACAATTTTCCCGCGATCTGTCAAAAATCACTTCTTCTGCTTGATTGAATAGAGACAATAGAAAATATGATGGTTTAGTTTCCATTTCAATACATAAACCATGAAAAATATTTTATACACTATAAAACGTGTTTCATTGAAGGATCACACTCGATCTCGATTTGTGCGGAGAAACATTGGTCACAATGTAGCACCCAGACATATTCAAAACGCTGTTTCTATGGGGTCCCTTTAGAAACATGAATTCATACAATATTTGAATATGAAAAACTCGGTTTTATGGAGACTTTTTTTATTTAGCTTTAACGTCCCCGTCAACTCTATGTAGGCCATTTTAGTTGCTTCCAGTTTTGTGGGACTTTTACCCGACACTGAGATGAAATGACGCTAAATGAAACCATAAGGCTTATATGCAGTGGACGGTCTTACTCACACCACTTTGCCTGGGCAGGCTTAGTCATTTTCAGCCGTTTACCAGTGCTCGTTCCAGGGTGGTAAGCACCATGCAGCCAAATCTGTTTCTGCATAATATTAAAAACAATCTGGTAGAGTCGATAATTAAGAAAATAAATATATTCTGCGCTATTGTGAAGAACAGGGAAGACTCCCGCAGAAACCACCCTACAGCTAACCCCAGCTACAATATTGTTTTCGGATGTCATTATTATACATGTATGTAGTTGATATAGTCATTAAGAAATAGATCAAACATCGTGGGAAACCGTAGCTCCAGTCGGAGTAAAAAAAAAAGATATAAAATCACTACATTCGATCTTGGATTTACCTGTCTTTTTTATGAGTGAGGTCCTTATCTGCGTATAACTTTACAGTTGGTGAGCCATTGAGCGCTCAAACACTCACCTCACAAACACACACAATCACTCACATGCACGAGCTTACAAGGGAGGTGGTACTGACAGACGGTTGTTTTTAAGGAAACCGGGCGCCATGGGCACATAGGGGCTACCCCCAGTTCGCCATCTGGGATTAGTTGTAGGTACTGCTCTTTTCCCTAGGCTGCAAATATGCTGACTCCTGTCTGCTTGACAGTCATCAGCTAGCCGATTGGGAGTTAGGTGACTTCTTTCGCGGAGGACGTGAGAAGTAGGTCAATCCCACCTCCCACATCCCCAGCTCAAGATGTCATGTAGGCACAGAACGTACCCAATGTTAAGCGTTTGTCCTGTAAAATGGGCAGTCCTCTGGCGGGGTTCGAATTTTGAATGCAGATGCAGACCAATGGTCGGGCTCTAGATTGTGGTGACACGTTGCCAATTCCGGCTGCAAAATGTGTCAGTACACAGCCCTTGTCTGACCGAGGAAAAAAGCTTCTCATGCATTATCGGTTTTGGCTTCCATTAGACTCTACCCCCACCCCTGCCGTGGTAGAGAAAACGCCTTTGGACACGGTGCTTGTTAAAGGGTGATAATGCATGTAATTTTGAATTTTGAACGGCGGCCAAAAGTGAGCCAGGAAGGGTTACTATTAGACCAGCCAATTTCGGCTATTGCAAAATGTCCTAGTACCCGTGCTCTACCACCTTGAGAACACGCCTATGCTGTGTCGCCACCCCCCAGGTCTCTACAAGGATAATCTTGGTAGTACCATGTACTACTGGCCCCTAATTTCGTCGCGTTGGGATGTCATATGTGGTACACCTCAAACTTATTTTATATCGCGCATTTCAAGGCGGGGAGAAGAAGCATATGATTGGTTGTGGCCAATATCAGTTCGAGGCCCCAGTGACGCAAAATACACGTCACCTAACAGGAACAAGCCGACCACACGCGACCTCCAGTAAACCACTTAGAAGGTCTAAGCCTGCCCAGGCAAAGTGGTGCATACAAAGCTTGTTGGTTACATTGGGCAACAGGGCTTGAGATGAAATTTCATCTCAATGTCGGGTAAAAGTCCGACAAAATCGGAAAGCAACACTTCCAAAATCAAACCTAAATAGTGTTGCGATGACGTTAAATTTCAAATCAATAAAAAAAACTTCTATGTATTTCATAAATTTTGATATCGAAAATCTTACACAAATGGTCCTTACATATGAAAGTTACGAAACGGGCCTTCGAATTGGATTTTAAATTGGATTTTATTGCCTTTACCATGACCATTTGCCCAGCAAATGTACATCGTTGACATACGTTACAGTTGTTCACGCCAAAATAGTTAATATTTACATTTCAAGTGTAAAGCCTAATGTAAACCTATAGAAAACAACGTTGTTCATACATCCATGAACGCATCGAGTCACATGATTTTCAATGACGTCAAGTGACGCCAGTCTAAACCATGGTTCTCTATGATCTCATTTGGCGTTGACCACGACAATGCTGTTCCGCTCTTTGTAGAAAAACAGCGTGTAAATTTTTTTCAGCTTTAACAGTTGCCTTATACGCATTTTTTGCCCAGTGATGAGGAAAAAAGAATGTAAATATAAGAAATATTTTTTTTTCGATGTTCATGAAGGTGAACGGCAGCGGGTCGCTAGCAAAGTTTATAAATATAAGAAATATTTTTTTCGATGTTCATGAAGGTGAACGACAGTGGGTCGCTAGCAAAGTTATAAGAACTCTTTCGATGTTCATTTACTTTGCAGGCAACCTGTTCGTTCATACTTTCATGAACAGCAGAAAAATAAAAGTCATTTCTTAAATGCACGTGGCGTCAACCTATTTCATGACACTAAATATAAAGACGGCATATGAACGTTGTGAACATTGTATGCGTAAAAGTAGCAGGACATGCATAAGTGTAGGAACATGGACAGATGTCCAACAGGATCATAGGATCAGTTTTTAAATAACAGACAAAGGTGATATGCGCCAGCCTCCCTCTCCCCCCCCCCCCCCACCACACACACACACACACCTGTTGGCCCCGACCACCCATCGGGGCTTGAAGCAATAAAAGGGCTGCATGACGCTTCCACGCAGAGCTGAATCCGACCGCACACGAGTACTGGTTACCCACTTAGAGGTTCTAAGCCTGCCCAGGAAAAGCGGAGCGAGTCGGACCTTCCATGCTTATAAACCCTATTGGTTTAATTGGGCGGCAAGGCTTGAGATGTAATTTCATCTCAGTGTCGGGTAAAAGTCCCTCAAAATAGGAGCAACATCTCCAAAATGACCTGTACAGAGTTGGCGGGATGTTAAGCATCAAATTAATCAATCAAACATACACACATCTACCCTGACAAAAACAACCAAGTTGTCTAGACCCCCTTCCGCTTGTAAGAACCTTCCTACTGTTGCTCTGTTTTGTTTTTTGTTTGAGTTGTGGTTTAACGTCCCCGTCAACACTGTATAGGTCATTTTGGAGACGTCGCTTCCAATTTTGTATGACTTCTACCCGACATTTGGATGAAATGACATCTCAAGCCCTGTCGCCCAATGAAACCAATAGGGTTTATAAGCATGAACGGTCCGACTCGCACCGCTTTGCTTGGGCAGGCTTAGATCCTCTAAGCGGTTTACCAGTACTCGTGTGCGGGTTGGTTTCAGCTCTGCGTGGAAGCATCATGCAGCCCATTTATTTCTTCAAGCCCCGATGGGCGGGGGCCGACTGTTGCCCTCTCACCAGTATTATAAGTGTTATGTAAAGGGAAGTTTTTATACAGCTCTATTCGTCGAAAACCTTGACACACCAAGGGAGAAATACATCCCAGTAGTATAATACCTCACCTAAAACTAAAACTTCACCTACCCTTTCTATGGAACGTTTTCCGCGATCTGTCTTAGAGACAGTAATACGTCTTCGACGCAGCAGGTTGCACGGTGTGATGTAGTGAAATGGAAACCAAACCATCATTTTTTTCTATTGTCTCCATTCATTAAAACAGAAGAAGCAATTTTTGTCATATTACGGGAAAGTTCTTGGCCGCTGTAGCGTGAGGTCTTTAAACCCGTGAGAACCTTTATACCAAGCTATATCTGCGCATACGCAAGAAGGCCGTGAGAAATGTCATCCATTTCCTGTTAGCCCCTGCCTATTTGTTTAAAATGCCTAAAGAAATCTGCTTACATTACGAACTTTAAATATAACACTTTTTATTACAGGCTTTATTTCTTTATTTTTTTTTTAATCTATTTATTTATTTATTTGTTTATTTATTTATTTGTTCAAAAGATACGCATATTCAATATGCCATAAATAGGTTTCCATGTGTTCAAAAAGAACAAAATATATGCGGATACATGTATTTTCTTGAAGGAAGTGGCTATACGACCGGACCCGGTCTTTTAGTCTCTGAGTCTAGAACGCCGGACCCGGCATTCTAGACTCTGAGACTAAAAGACCGGGTCCAGTATTCTAGACAAGTCCATTACGGAAGGCAAGAATGCCGGGAATATAATATTTGGCAGTTATAATCGACCGAAAACAAATACATATGAAGAACCGGACAAACCTTTTCCACCATTTTGGAAGGGGGAGAATACTTTCGTCGGCAACTGCAATTTTCTAGATGTAACGGCCAGATGTAACGACTATTAATGCGGGACGGACACTTATGACTTATGTATTGGTTTTTATTATTATAATTATAATTATAAATATTATTATTATTATTATTATTATTATTATATGATGGAAATTGAACGTGATAAATCAGCGTTTGTCGTGTTTGTCGCGGTTGTAAAATATACTTACGGTGTGTTGCAAACAACCATTAACCTGATTGAGCGGTCAAACGACCTCAAAGAATTCATAACGCTTTAAGATCCTATTATTGTACTGTACAGAGTGCTACAAACAATTAGAAATTTGATTGAGCTGTCAAACGACAGCAAAGACATCTTAAAGTTTAAAGATCCTATTGTCTTAAACTATCAAAGAATTCATAACGCTTTAAGATCCTATTATTTTACTGTACAGAGTGCTACAAACAATTAAAAATTTGATTGAGCGGCAAAGACTTCTTAAAGTTTAAAGATCCTATTGTCTTAAACTATCACCGCCAACACATCACACACTTTAAATATCGTAGTAATTTTCTACTCCAAACAAACAAAGCAATTATCTCAACTTACTTAATGCTGTCCCTGGAAAGTCCGTCATTGCCTCATGATGGCTTATAGACTGCACATAGGTCAAACGTTCGAAGACTATTCTGTCTTTGAAAGCGCCATTCAGCGCTATCAGAATGCAGAATATGTTCAGTTCTGGAAGGGCGACAGTAGAACAATTTCTGCAGCTCAGAAAAAGCTATCGAAAAAGACGCTGAACCCTAGGCTGAAATATTATGGGATCAGCGTCCATTGTATTCAAGGCGGGAGACAATTTAAATCTACTAGCACGGGAAAAAGAGAGCAGAGGTTAGTATGTTTTTGTCTGTTTTTCCGTTTGTCTGTCTGATCAACTATAATGTCTTGTTAAATGCTATAATGAATGCTATGAAGTAGTAACATCAATACTTTGTTCACATACTTTGTCCGGCGTTCTAGACTCAGAGGCTAGAAGACCGGATCTGGTCGTCTAGACACTTCCTTTCTTGAAATTGAAAAACACGCCTGTTTTTAAACCCCATTAAACCCCACTTTTATACAGTAAAACTGGGGTTTACAGCGGTGTATATTATTTTCATATTTCAGCTGGAAAACATAGATTGTAGGCACTGGTTAGAACCGTCTCGGCAAGGCGATTCTAACGAGTACCTACAATCTATGTTTTCCAGCGGAAATATGAAAAATATCAGAATATTTTATCTAAAAAATTGATGGTAAAATTTCAATATATTTTTAATAGGCGTGTTCTCGCAATTAATACTTAAAAAAAAACAAGTTCTGTGGTAATTTTAAAATTATTAATCTGCCTAAATGGATTGGAACACTGTAGCTTAAGCCTGATCTCAATATAAGTGCCTTTTTACAATAATAATAATAATAATAATAATAATAATAATAATAATAATAATAATCATAATAATATAACAATAATAATAACAATTATAATAAATAATAATGATAATATTAATCATAATCCGAGGCTTAGAGAAAACATGTACACTCTTACCTTGTGTATTCCTAGCTTCCAAAGGATATCGAACCCTTCATGGAATTTAAATTTTAGTTATATACCAAGGTGATTAACATGTGTGATTTATGGTTTGACATTTCCTATTTTCCCCATGCTTATCAAAACATAATGACTAATGTTCACACCTTAATGCTCATATGGAGTAATAATGCCTATTGTCAACCAAACAGGTTTTCTCTTAAGCAGTTCAATAAAAAATAAATAAATAAATTAATAAATAAATAAATAAATAAAACCGAAGTAATTACCGAACCCACTGCGCACTTTAAACCAATCAAAATCGAACACCAATCGGGGCTTGATGAAACAGATGGGCTGCATGGTAGCTAGGTAGGCAGGTAGGTGGGTATGTAGGTAGGGTGAATGGTCTGATGGGCAGGTAGGTAGGCTTAGTTTTAACTTCTTCCTTCGACGTTATGCCCGACACTGAGATGAAATGACATCTCAAGCCCTGTCGCCAAATGAAACCTATAAGGTTTATAAGCTCCGACCGCTTTGCCTGGGCAGGCTTAGAGTCTCTATGCGGATTACCAGTACCCGTGTGCGGTCGGTTTCAGCTCTGCGCGGAGACATCATGCAACCCATATATTTCTTGAAACCCCGATGGGCGGGTGCGACAGGTAGGTAGAGTGGAGGTATGCATGTAGGTAAGTTTATCACGAAAACACGCCTATTCAAATATATTGACAAACTTTTACAACCAAAAACGAAATTTTTCAGATGAAAATCTTGGTATATTTTCCTATTTCTGCACAAAACATAGATTGTGGGTACGCGTTAGAACCGCCTCGGCGCGTCGATTCTAGCGAGTACTCAAATCTATGTTTTTGAGCAGAAATTAGACAAATAATAAATATACCTGTAAATCCCAGTTTTACTATCTAAGAGTTGGGTTGAAGGGGATCAAAATTATACAGGCGTGTTTGCGTGATGAGGTAGGAATGATAGGTTTGGGCTGGTGGCGATGGGTATGTACATGTAGGCAGATCTATAGGAAGGTCGTAGGTAGGATCGTAGATATGTATGTTTTGTTAGGCAGGTAGGCAGGCAGGAATGTAGGTAAGTAGGTATTACGTACGTATTTCGATAGGAGGGTATGTAGACGTATAGGCTGGTAGGAATGTAACTAAGTAGGTATGTTTTGGTTTGAATTGGGGGGTTTAATGTCCATTTCAACACTATTTAGGTCATTTTGGAGACGTTGCTTCCAATTGTTTGGGACCTTTACCCGACATTGAGATGAAATGACAGCTCCAGCCCTGCCACCCACTGAGACCAAAAGGCTTTGGACGGGCTGACACATACCACTTTGCCTGGGGAGTCTTAGTCCTTCTAAGCGATTTACCAGTACTCATGTGTGGTCAGTTTTAGCCCTGCGTGGAAGCACCATGCAGTCCATATATTTATCCAAGCCCCGATGGGCGGGGGCGACTAAGTCGGTATGTACGTAGGTAGGTAGTTAGGTAGGTATGCAGCCAGGTCCCGCCCACCGGGCTTGAAGAAATAGATGGACTGCATGGTAGCTAGGTAGGCAGGTAGTTACGTAGATAGAGAAATGGTCTGCTGGCTTCGTGGCTAGGTGGGTAGGCAGATAGGTAGGTACGAACGTACGAGGAAAGTGGGTAGGTAGGCAGGTAGGTAGGTAGGTAGGTAGGGGGAGGTAGGTAGGTAGGAAGGCAGGTAGTTATAGGTAGGAATGACAGGTTTGGGTTGGTGGTGAGGAAAGTGGGTAGGAAGGTAGGTAGGTAGGAATGCAGTTAGGTAGGTAGGTAGGTGCGGGATGGTAATGCGGTACGTATGTTGGTAGGTAGGTAGCGCGGGACAGAGGGAGGAAGGCCGTAGGTAGGTAGGTAGGTAGGATCGTAGTTAGCTAGGGTCGTAGGTATGTATGTTTTGGTAAGTAGGTTGGTTGTTGTGCAGGTAGGTGTGGGATGGTTATAATGTAGGTAGGAAGGTGTGGGATGATGATGATGTAGGTATGTATGTAAGTAGGTAGGACAGTCGTAGGCAGGATTGTAGGTAGGTAGGATCGTAGTTATATATGTTTTGCTAGGTAGGAATGTAGGTAAGTGGGTATGTACGTACGTATATCGACAGGAGATAGGTGTATAGATAGGTAGGTAGGAATGTAGCTAAGTAGGTAGGTAGGTAGGTAGGGTGGTAGGTAGGTAGAGTTGTAGCGTGGCTAAGCATAGGTAGATAGGTGGGAAGGTCCGGACTGACGGCCGGACGGACAGACAGACAGACAGACAGATATTAATTTTCCAGTTTCGAACTTCTTATTTCTAACTTCTATTTTTTTTTATTCTTTCCGCTAATTTCAAACCTTCTGTCTTTTAACTTCGATGTTGTAGGTAGGTACGTGCATTCGTTCGTAGGTACGCACGTACATACGTAGGAAAGAAGGTAGGTGTTGAGGGTGTATGGCTGGGTGGGTAGGGAGAAAGGTATCCATATATGGAGGTAGGTAGGTGTGGTTGTTGGCTGGGTAGGTAGGTATGTAGGCAGGATCGCAGGTAGGTAGGGAAGTTGGTACATATGTTTCGATAGGTAGGTGTGGGATGGTGGTGCGGTAGGTAAGAATGAAGGCAGGCAAGCCGGTAGGTAGGTAGGTAGGTAGGTAGGTAGGTAGGTAGGAAGGTAGGGTTGTACGTATAATAGAAGTGAAGGAAATGATCAGGAATCAATACAATTAACCCACAGACCCTGATGGAAAGATCAATAGCAGAAAGCCAAAAGGACAGTTACTTTCCTACAAAATGGTCAATTGGCTAGCCAAAACAAAATAATATAAGCGTTACACACACTCAAAGGCAAGCTATAACAAAAATAAAGCGCGACAGAAGAACCGCCTTGGAATGGTCAGTGAAACGAATTCCACTTGGGGAGTGGTGGGGTGGTGTGTGTGTGTGTGGGGGGGGGGGGGGGCTTGAATCGATTTTACGTGGTCACAGTCCTCGCCCTTATATCCGTCGCGATTCGGACAAATAATTTGTTCAGTCTGCATGAAGGGAAGGCCTCATAACTAATCAGTGCAACATCTCTGTGAACACAAAAATCAAACCACAGCGATGAACAACGCTAAGGACTCGACAGCAAGAGTTTGTCACTCAGTTTTACGTCCTACCTACGGAGATAAGACCTCGGTTAAAAGACTCATCCGAAAGTCTGTGAAAACCCGGGATCGAATATGTGACCCCAGGTCTATGAGGCCAGTAACATGACCACTCCACCACGGTGGCTTTTTTCCGTATGGGAACGGACGGTCAGACATAAATTTACTTATTTCTACCTATCTACCGGTCTACCTTCCTACCTACCTAAGTTTCATAAGGCGGTAGGACTTGAGATGTCATTTCATCTCAATGTCGGGTAAAAGTCCTACAAATTGTTCGCAATTGGTCGCAATGTCTCCAAAATGACTTTCACAGTGTTGACGGGGACTTTAAACCTCAAGTCAAACAAACAAACAAACAAACAAACAAACAAACAAACACCTACCTACCTTCCCATCGAGACACCCCCCTTACCTGCCTACCTAAATCTATCCCGCCCACCGGGACTGGACTAACTAGATGGGCTGCATGATTACCTACCACACCTGAGTACCGGTAAACCGCAAAAGCCTGCCCAGGCGGGTGATGCGAGACGGAACGTCCATGAATAAAAACCTTATTGGTTTCATTGGACGGCAGGTCTTGAAATTTCTTTTCATCTCAAAGTCGGGTCCCCCGAAGTTGGAAGTATCGCCTCCAAATGACGTATATAGTATTGACGGGGTCGTGAAACCTCAAATCAAACCTACCAACATCCCTCCTTACCTAACTAGCTACCTACCTACCTACCGACCCACCAAGACACACCTACCGACTTTAATCCACCCTGTCCATCGGGACTTGAAGAAATATATTGGCAAAGTGATGCGAGTCCGTGCATAAAAACCCTATTAGTTTCATTGGGCAGCATGTCTTGAGATGTCCTTTTATCTCAAAGTCGGGTCCCACGAAATTGGAAGTATCGTTTCCGAATGACCCATATAGTATTGACGGGGACGTTTAACCTCAAACCAACCTATCTACCTACCCAGCCACCCATCTACCTACCTATCTAGCTACCAAACCACCTACCTTCTTACTTACCTACCTAAACAACGTCAAAGCAAAAGTTAGAAGTACGAAGTAAGCTTGCTCCTGCCAATTCGGGCGTGCAGAAATAGATGGGCTGCACGAGGCTTCCACGCAGAGCTGAAACCGACCGCACACGAGTACTGGTAAACCGCTTAGAGGATCTAAGCCTGTCCAGGCCGAGCGGTGCGAGTCGGACCGTCTATGCTCATAAACCCTATTGGTTTCATTGGAGCGATAGGGCTTGAAATTCCATTTCATCTCAATGTCGGGAAAAATTGGAAGCAGCGTCTCCAAAATGACCTTATACAGTGTTGACGGGGACGTTAAACCTCAAATCAAACAAAACAAACAAGAAATGTCCCTACAGTTTTTTTTTTATTTTGTAATTTGATAATCAACATCACTATGAATACGGACCATTTCGACCCTAAATCCAGTCGCCCTGAGTAACTCGGGCGTTGCAGTTATGCTTTGGTCAAGTCGGACCCCAATATAAGCTCAGCTTGACAGAGTTGTCTTTAATCAAGATAATATCTTCTACATCCTTTAGTATATGTTTGTCATTGGGGCCCCGACAATTGGGGCTTGGTGTGTTACGAGATGGAATAGGAAACCTCTCTGGTGCTTATGCACATCTAAATTATTTTAGTAGGTATATGGCAAGGCGGTGCGAGTGAAATATTTTGGGTGGAATACGGCAGGCAAAATGTGCTGCTCCATGCACAAGTCATGCACATATCATACGATGTATGCATGAGTGGTTTGTGGAGATTTTTCTTACCATACAGTTGGCCGCTATAAGGCCGATTTCTATAAAATTTGCCTAAAAATCGCCAACCGCCAAATTGTGCCATATATGATTTTCATTCCAGTCACGATGTTGTGTGTGTTCTTTTTTGACGGGAGTTATACCATTGATTTGCAGGGACGTTTCATCATTTTTCCCCAGGGGAAATACTTTTTGAACGCAAATCCATTATCTACTCGATTTTTGCTATCTGGCTATGATTGTGGACGGTAACTTCACCTCGCCACGATTTTAGCGAGCCAATACGAGTGTGCATGATTTTCTCTGAAAAACGAACACTATTGAGCAGCAGGTCAAGTGCTAACGATTGAACACAACATCGTGGCGAGACAACGAAAGTATATTGAAAGGCACAACAATGTGTGGTGACCTGCTGCTCCCTGCCAAAATAGGAGCAGGTACTGGTACGACGCTGTCGGTTCAGTGTCCAGCAAGTGCGGACAGACCCAATAACAGACCGTTGAGACCATTTTAAATAGGTTGTAGAAAACAACCTAGAATCGATTCAACGAAGAAGTTGCCGGGACTTCAAGTTCATATGAATACGAATCGTACATAATATAAATCAACTTGTGGTCGACAACAAGGTCGACAAACTAGTTTTCAGCAGTGCGCGAGAAGTGGTCCACCCTAAGTGAACGTTTAATCTGGCCAGTCGCGTTTTGTGTTTCTTTTTCTTATTTTATTGTTTTTGTTATTTGCTTCTGTAGACATTCACGTCACCCCGTCCCGAGCACAGAACATTATTTTGCCTTCGGGGCCGACGTCGTGAGTGAGTTTCAGAAGCAAATAAATGTGATGTTTTGTGTTAGTATTGTTGCATGTAGATACTGTAAATAATTCATGTCATTCATTTGATAGCTTTCTTGTGCCTTACCCCACAGCTGCCCGTACACCTGTCAGAGATCACGCTCGGTTGTCTTGTCAGCATGGGGGTTTGCGGGACGCCGTAAACCCACATGTAACATGGTGAATAAATAAATAAATAAATAAATAAATACAGTCACTAGTAACACAGCTTCTAATTTCCTTAGATAGGCTTCTACAGCAGAAGTTTAATTAATGTGCCAGCATAATTTATCATTTAATATACTAAGAGAGTTTCGATACCCCAGTCTCTTTTAGAGCTATCGTATTACAATTCTCACGGCTGAATTCTCTCACATACCTCAGTGAGGGATTTGAGCCACTTCCTGTGCGACTGAAGAATCTCACGGGATCAATAATCTCACGCTACACCGCCTACATCATTGTGTATTTGAAACTTACGCGCTAATCTTTGTGAAAATTTACGTCAAATTACGAATTCATCCGTAGTTAAATACAGTCAAACCTGCATTAGTGGCCACCTCTATTAAGCAAGCAACCTGTCTTAAGCAAGCAGGCATTCAGTTCCCAAATAAGGCAAATGTGTTGAATTTCACCTGTATTAAGCAAGCACCTGTCTTAAGCAAGCATATTTTGATTATCCCTTAGGTGCTTGCTTAACACAGGTTGGACTGTACTTAGCTACGTAAAAAATAGGCGGCTTTCGAATCCACTTTTAAAGGAAATACTTTACTAAGAAAAAAAAATCGTTAAGTCGACCTTTACTTAAGTAACGATTGTTATCCAGGACCAGGTCTTTTGAGATCGATACACCAGCGGAATGTTTTGAGGCCCAAACTGAATACGAGTCATACGTAAAAGTAAAAATTGTCTATATGAGAAGTATGTCACTAGGTACACTGAGGTAAATGAGGACAATATCGAAAAATAGTATATAGCGTGATCTAATGCTACCTCGTTCAATGAGAACGTCTTGACCTTCCCGTTAGGTGACTACAGTTTAGTCTTTGTTTGAAAACAACCACAAACTAGAAATCAAACAGCTGCCCCGTTATGGTTTTATGTTTACTTGCGTTAAAATGCGAGCTGATCGTAATTTGCTTTTGAAACGGACGAGACCTGAGTCGTTATGTTTGGAATTTATAACCTCACCTGACATAATTTCATTAGATTATGACACCATTAGGATAAGATATATTTAATACGTATCTCCCGATCGTTCCAAACTGTCTGTAATATGTTTATTGTATTAAGCTTAGGCATCAGGGGACATATTAGCATTTGAGCTTAGACATCAGGGGACAGATTCGCATTTGAGCTTAGGCATCAGGGGACAGCATCGCATTTGAGGGTCGAACTTTTTCAAACCACTATAGTAGCAGGGTCAATAATGGCATGGTTGCTCATCGAAATTTTGTTATGTGGATATTTTTGCCAATGTGGGCCTATTTGCTGAGTATCTGTATTTTTATGAAATAGAATACAAAACTAACACTCCAGCTGTCTGGATGCTGTACAAGTTCAAGTCGCAGCGGCGTATCTGAATTCACGAAGGTAGCTTTGGCACTAAAAAGTGACTGTTTTTTAAAGAAGATTTCTGAAAAACTTTATTTGTTGTGGTATACTTTTCTATTTATTTCCTTGCACGTGACTGGGTGTTCATGACATTTCATCAGGTGCCAAGTACTGGCGTTTTGGGAGCAAATTAACAGTATCTGTCAATGTTAGGTGGAGTCATGCATTTTGTTTGTAAAAACATGGGTGGGTAAAGTGGGATGATGCTGCTGTCAACCTGTTCAAAAAGAGAAGTATTTCTTTGGTTTTCTGTTTTGATTTTGCGCATGTGTGGTGCACTTTGAAACCAAACACAAATTATCGCACTCTCCAGTGGTTGTCGATAACGATTCGAAAACAAAAAAAAAACAAAAAAAAAAAACGTGGTGCGATTTACTCTCCCCTGATGTCATAAGCATAAGCTCATTACACGAACACGCCTATACAAATACATAGTAAATTTTATTGCCTGAAAAAACGAAATTGTGATATTTGTCTTATTCTGCTCAAAATATAGATCGTGGGTACTCGTTAGAACCGCCTCGTTGATACAGAAAACAGCGCGTTAGAGTTAATTTTGAATCTTCAGAGTGGGCTCCAGTTTGTCTGGGTTCCCATAAGGGACTGTTCTTGGTCCACTGTCATTCTCCCTGTACCTCAAGAATAATACTGTTCGCAGACGATGGTGACGTAAAACCTTATCAAACAAACAACACATAACTGAAACCGTTGAGTGTTCGCCCGACTAGCTAGTTTCGGTCAGTTAGGCGTCATAGTAACCATCAAATATATTCGAAAATCCGCAGCGGAATCAATGATCTCAATGGACTAGGAAATATAACCCACACTATGATAACGAGCAGGGGTAAATGTGTTTTTAGAAAAATGAATGAAAATAATGTAGTCCTTATTTGTAAGTATATTGAATTACATTTACATCAAATGAAATTAACGCTTAGCAATCTGGCTAAAATTCAGCAGACGACATTTTAAAATGTGTCTCTTATGTTTCCTTGACGGTCCATTTTGACATTTCATGCATATTGTCGTCATTATAGACATTTTGCATTGTCTTTGCATTGTCTCTAAGGCTGGCACGATCAATCGGTTAATCGAATAATCGATCGATAATTTCCACAAAAATAATTATCATTACTGATTTGCTTGTAATCGATTAGTTGATAAGTACAATTTACTACCAAAAGCTGTGCCTAATATAGCTGAATGAATGGCAAACAGTGCAGACCCTGATGAGACGCCGCGTTCTGCGGCGTCTCATCTGGGTCGACACTATTACTGAGGCCTGTCTGTTCAAATACATATGGTAAAGTACAATATATATAAAGAGTCGTGCTCAGACAGAAAGCCAGACAGGTAAAATTATTACCAAATCTTCAGTGATTACTAATCGATTATTGATCACAATGGCATGACTGATAATCGGTTATCTTTCAGCCCCGGTTAGCCAGTCCAAATCGTCTCCATTGAGACAAATTCTATGACAGGTCAAACCTGTTAACTTGCCGTCTGTTGATTATTATTATAATTATTTTTGGGGGTTTTGACTTAACGGCCCTTTCAAGTTTATTTCACATATTTCGAGCCGATCGGTAATCGGAGGTGGGCGAAAACCGGAGTGCCCGGAGAAAAAACATCTGACCTTCCGTTGCAGAACTTGACGGCTCACATGTGACTCAATGAAGGCTTGAACCACAGTGGTGACAGACCTAATGATTAAGAGTCCAGCGCTCTTATCCACTAGGGCACGGAGGCCCGTTCGTCTGTTGAAATAGACCAGAGAATGGCAGAGGTAGAACTTGTCAAACATACCAAACAAATATACTTTGTTACACCGGAAAACTTAATAGCCGGGGTCTTGTATTTTGTTGTTGTTGTTGTTGTTGTTGTTGTTGTTGTTGTTGTTGTGTGTGTGTGTGTGTGTGTGTGTGTGTGTGTGTGTGTGTGTGTGTGTGTGTGTGTGTGTGTGTGTGTGTGTCGTAGGTAAACACAAAGAAAAAGTCAATATGCATCTCGAAAACACGCCTATGTAATTTTGACCCCGTTATAACCCACTCTTACACCGATGTGGTTCAAACAAGTACCCACAATCTAAGTTTTGAGCAGAAATATGAAAAATATGATATTTTATTAGTTGTAAATTTTTCTTCTTATTTGAATAGGCGTGGTTTCGTGAAGGGAAAAGCCTAAAAAAGACGAGATTGTCATCGCAAACCACAAAAAGAAGAAAAGAGAAATAAAAGCTTTTTGACATGAGGACTAACGCATTAACACTCTGCATGTTGGGTATTTATTTATCAGCAGACGACATTTTGAAATCTTTTCTGGGCAAAATAAGAAAACCAAATACATACAGCACAAACAATACGTGCAATTAATACATGTATGTGACACAGGACAAGAAAAAATTACGAAATCACGTATATTCAAACAAAGAAAAGCTTTCCACCATAAATTTTCAAATGCAATTTCTGATATTTTTCATATTACTGCTCAAATATAGCTTATGCGAACTCGTTAGAACCGCCTCCGAAGCGGTTCTAACGAGTACCCACAATCTATAGTTTTGAGCAGAAATATGAAAATAATATATACCACTGTAAATCACAGTTTTACTGTTTTCGCGGTAAAACATGAACAAAGACTGTTCGAGCAGCGACGAGTCAGATCGGCCAATGTACACTCCACGTTTGAACGTCTGAATTGCTGATTCACGAACAAACGTCGCTATGTTTAACGGACATATCAATAATGCAAAAAGCCGGTTACCAAAGCCCATGTTGGACTAATTTCCCCATTTGTGAATAAACACAGGGCTGTATCGGTGTCATGGGCGTTAGTATATGTACAGTGATGTTTGCAGTTTGAGTTTTGTATAATGAATGCATACATGTACAACAGGTGTCACATTAAATCACTCCTATTCCTGATCTGAAAAAACGTTAATAAAATTAAAGGTTTTAATTATATGTATATGCTTCTCCTAATATAAATGTGATTTATACGAGTATGATTGATTTTTGTCATGGCAAGTTCTTGATAATTGCCAACTCATGCAATGCATAAATATTCATCCTGTGCAGCCGTTATTGTGCTCAATGCAAAATGCAAAATCAGCTTGTATGGTGTAAAAAGTTTAGATGTCACGTGTATGGTGAGACGTGAGTAACCAAAGAATAATAATTAAAAATAATTAAATAGATAAATACAATAAATAAACAACAAAAAGTACTTAAGGGGAATGGGTATATCTTCAGGGGAGGCAACTCCTGCAAAAGTGATTTTGTCTCCCATGTCAATAGGGGTCAACTCTTAAAGGAAAGAATTTGCTCCTGAGGAGCAATTCTATCCTTTAAGAGTAGACCCCTTTTTCGGTGGGACTGATCCTATAGAAAAGGGAACAGGAAGTCCCGAAAGTTGTCTCCCTTTGAAAAATGGGGGAAAATGTGCATGGTGTTCCCATTCCCCTTAAGTGACCAGTAGTAGACTTAAATTTCTCAAAAGCTCACTGGCTATGCTCAAATCGCAAGCAATGATACATCTTGACAAAAGAAAAAAAAGGGGGCGGGGCGATACCAAGTAAGCTCTTTGGGTCTGTCAATTAAGACGTACTGTACTTTTATTTTAGGATATGTTCGACATATGACTAATAAAGGGGTCATAATTGAACTTAACATACACACGACCTTTACCACTCGCTTTTTCTTACCTTCTTAGAAAATAGGACTTGACATGATCCTGTGAGTGAGTGAGTTTTAGTTTTACGTCCAACCAACAGCTAAGGTCATACGGAGACGGGACCTCGGTTTAAAGACTCATCCGAAAGTCTGGAGAAGCCCGGGAAACATGATCCTGTTGTCAAGCACAAATAGGCAACATATTTCAAAATGTCGACTGCTGATTTTTTAAGAGCTAAAACTACTAGTAAGCCGCTTATGGGGAATGGGAACACCTTCAGGGGAGGCAACTCATGCAACTGATGCGGTTCTAACGAGTACCCACAACCTATATCTTGGAGAAAAATAAGAAAAATACTGTATTCTCCCGTAATCCCCAGTTTTCTCTATTATAAAATGGGGTATAAGGGGGTGTTCATTTCACGTGATGGATAGTTACCACACGATACGAAACATATCGGGATGTTTGTTTTACGATACGATACGCATCGCGATACACTTTCTTGCATGAGAAAGAAACTTTAATCATAGAAATTCCTTAAAATCAACGGTAAGCAATACTCAAATATAAGTCTTTGGTAGAAATTATCTGTAATATACATGACCAATGGAAATAAAAGTGAAAATAGTAACACATTTGTGATGTGTTGTCATAAATTTATACGAAACAAGCAAAAGTTTACATCTTATCTCTAATTACTCTGTTTGGTGTATCGTAATCGTACCGTCAAACTGCTTCAGGATACGATACGCGTATCGTCAGCAGAATATATGATTCAGTGAATCGTTGCACCTCTAATTCCTTGTATATCCATACATTTTATCTCGACATGTGAAATTAAAAATCGCTTGCCCAGCCAAAAGTTGGACTTGCCCTCATGGCAGCTGGGCAATGGATTTGTCAGGCCTTGCTTATAAGAAGTTCTCATTCAGAACTGTATTAAAGTACTTGCCTGGGCTAGACTTTAGAATCTGTCTAGCACTTTAAGCATTTCTTTTTCTTTTTTCTTCTGGCTAATAGAAGATCTTTGATGGATAACGACAATACATGTATCTGTCAGGAAGTCTATACAAATCATTGTCTCAAACCCTGCCATCCTATGAAACCGATAGGGTTTACATGCATGAACAGACAGACTCACACAACTTTGCCTTGGCAGGCTTAGACCCTCTAAGCAGCTGCCCGAAAAACTTGTGAAATGTGTAAAAAGCAAAAATATGAGTGAAAAAAAATCTAGATATATTTTTGACCCATATTTTGACTTTTTTGACATTGTCCAAGTTAACTTGGCAAATCAACGGGATAACTGCAAACCCTGTGATACTGAGTTAGTCACATCTATATTCTGAAAAAGAATTTCTGATACCTAATCCACCTACCTATCCATTCATACCTACCTAGACCGCTCCATGAACAACATTTTCAACTCAAACAACGTCATTAAAAGTAAACAATACACAATATGGTAGGTACCAGGCCTATAGCAATGTCGTGAAGATTTTTTTTCTTTCCAAGAATTATTCTTTGGAATCAGAGGTTTGAGTTTTCAGTTAACTTTTGAATGTTAACTGATAGGGCTTTCATAGCTTACGTATGCATTCCCTGTCACAAGAGCTTTCAAGAGGTACCATAAATTTTGACCTCGGGACCTTGACATTCGACCTACTTTTGACCTCCTTTTTAAACACTTTAACATTGAGTATAACTTCCGAGTGGTAAGCGGAAGGGCTTTCATATTTCACATGTGCATTCCTTGTCACAAGACCTTTCTAGCAGTAATATAATTTTTGATCTCGTGACCTTGACCTTGACGTCTGACCTAGTTTAACTAAACCTTTAATATAGTCCATAACTTTTGATTGGTAAGTGATAGGGCTTTTATATTTCACATGTGCATTCCTTGTCACAAGACCTTTCCAGTGGTACCATAACTTTTGACCTCGTGAACCTGACCTTGACGTTTTATCTACTTTTTAAAAACGTTAACATTGGCCATAACTTTCGATTGGTAAGTGATAGTGCTTTCATATTTCACATGTACATTCTATGTCACAAGACCTTTCCAACGATCCCATAATTTTTGACCTTGTGATCTTGACTAAAGTCTTACTTTATACCTTTCGATTGCTTAGTGATACTGCTTTCATATTTAACATGCGCTGTCCTGGGGCATCAGTGTTTCACAAATACATCTTGTCTTTTATCTGTACTAACCCCTTCATTATATTTGTATACTATCTCTTAACTGTTCACTTCTTTTATTTACATTAATCCTCTTTTGCACTCGCATACCAAATCTCGTCTGATGTTCTTTACGGAGGTTAAGAAGTAAAGGACGATAGATAGATAGGACAAATGTCTGCAGCCTGTTACTAGCGCAGTAGTAAATGTACTCGCCTATGAAATTAAAGACCCCGGTTGAATTTCCGTCAGTGGTAATGAAATTGTGCTGTCTAAAATACGCCACTGGCATCATTTGCAGGGATGAACGCTACACAGTGCACAATCATTTAGATTACCCCCCCCCCCCCACACACACACACACACACACCTCCCATGGTGCAAGAAGAACCATCCCCTATGCAGGTTAAGGATCCCTACCGTAATTATTTGTGTAAAGTAGATTCTTTGACTTTGAAGAATCGTCTGCTAAACCTGTCCTACGACCCCCCCCCCCCTCTTGGAATGATTGAATAATTTGACGTTTAATGTCCCTGGCAACACACCATAGGTCATTTTGAAGGCTGAGTTAGGACGCCTTCATGCGGACTGAACAAATTATTTGTCTAAATCGCGACGGTAGTAAGGGCGAGGATTGTGGCCACGTAAAATCGATTTAAGCCCCCCACCCCCAACCCCCCCCCCCCCCCCCCCCAGTGGAATTCGGTTCCGCTGACCGTTCCAAGGCGGTTCTTCTGTCGCGGTTTATTTTTGTTATTGTGTGTCTTTGGGTGTTTGTGTCACTTATATTATTTTATTTTGGATAACCTATTGGCCATTTTGTGGGAAAGTAACTGTCCTTTTGGCTTTCCGCTATTGATGTTTCCATTAGTGTCTGTTGTTTCATGCTTGTGTTTCTTCCCCTTTGGTGTCTCTGATTGTTCTGCGCAGATGTCGGGTATTTCTGTTGTTTTTTTATGCTTTTTTGTGTCTAAGCATACATTCCGTAACAGCCACTGTCAATATCCAGATGCTTTATTAGCATCTGCGAATCTAATTAAACCATGCTGGTCGGGCCCATCGGAGTCAAACGGTTGGTTTTCTTTTGCTCCAGCATTTCAGTGGTTTCTTGCTGTCGAGTCCTCACCGTTGTTTCATCTCTGTGGTTGTTTGATTATTTGTGTTCACGGAGATGTTGCACTGATGAGTTAGGAGGCCTACATGCGGACTGAACAAATTATTTGTCTAAATCGCGACGGAAGTAAGGGCGAGGATTGTGGCCACGTAAGCCCCCCAGTGGAAATCGTTTCCGCTGACCGTTCCAAGGCGGTTCTTATGTCGGGATTTATTTTTGTTATGGTTTGTCTTTGGGTGTTTGTGTCGCTTATATTATTTTATTTTGGATAGCCTTTTTGGTCATTTTGTGGGAAAGTAACTGTCCTTTTGGCTTTCCGCTGTTAGTGCTTTCGTTGGGGTCTGTTGCTTCATGTTTGTCTTTCTTTCCCTTTGGTGTCTCTGATCGGAGCGGGTAATTGTATCGATTCCTGATCATTGCCTCTACTTCTATTTTAGATTCTCTAAGCGGTTTACCAGTACCCGTGTGCGGTCAGTTGCAGCTCTGCGTGGAAGCATCTTGCAGCCAATCTATTTCTTCAAGCCCCGATGGGCGGGGCCTGTAGACGTATTGGAAGAATCTATCTATCTATCTTTCTTTTTTATATGTATTGAAAGTTAGATAGATATATAGATAGATAGATAGATAGATAGATAGATAGATAGATAGATAGATAGATAGATCTATCTATCTTTCTTTTTTATATGTATTGAAAGTTAGATAGATAGATAGATAGATAGATAGATAGATAGATAGATAGATAGATAGATAGATAGGTAGATAGATAGATAGATAGATAGATAGATAGATAGATAGATAGATAGATAGATAGAACAACGTACATTTCTATCTATTTAACAGACTTGAAACTGATCGTGAATATCTCTTCCCTACCCTCAAGCATGTATGCAACTGCAGGCTGGTTCTACTAAATACCGATATCATGCAAATTCAACCATTCTCTGGCCAGAGGGATTGTTTTTTTTGTTTTATTTTGTTTTGTCGATTAACCATCTACTGCACTGTTCAAGATTAACTTCGTTGCTGTCGTTGTTCAGTCATGTCCAACGTTTGCTGAAAAGTAGATCTCTCTCACGTGTCTACAAGGAAATTCTTTTAACCAATCGGTTCACCCGTACCACCGGAAGTTCCGTTATAGCAATCAAGGCTGCAAACATCGAGAGTTGGTTGCTTAACGGTTACACGTGTATTTATTTATGGAAACATAGCCCACCCACTCAAAACCTACAAAAATCAACAGTACTAAGACCAAGCATTCGATGCAGCTTCCGGTTTTACAAATATATATTGTTTTATTCATGCAGCTTCCTGTTGATTGAAGCACATGCTTGGACATTAATCTTGAACTTCCTTATTACCATGTACACACGTTCATCTTTTCGAGTTTTTAAACAAGCATGGCTGGGCTACATCAACTATCTCACAATCAAGCCATTTCTACTCTCAGTTAAAATTTTGTTTTTGTTTTACCCTTAATTTTACAGTAAGAGTCGTAGGACGGTATCCAAGGCAGTAACTGAGTGAACATGCGTCCCATAAACAGCACCACTGTGACTTTGAGTGCCTCCCTTTTGATGACAAACATCTCAGGAAAAAAAATGGCACAGAAAAATGCTCTCACAGATTTGTCTATTTTCTTTGGCACAACCGTACAGGGCATACCAGTTCACTTTTATAAAGGCTCAGTAAAAGTTTGTGCGATTAAGTAGTTTTAGGGAAATTTGTGCTTAATCATTGTTTTCTCAACATGAACCGCAACCGAATAGATTATTGATTATACCTAGGTGGGTGCATGTCACACTGGCTGGGTGCATGTCATTTAGACCCTTATAATAATATGGACTTCATATAAGCGTGAAACATTTGTGAAAAGGCTGTATTTTCAAAATGGCGATATGTTTATGTTTTAAAATGACAATTGTGACGTCACGGCAGGTTAAATTTGTGACGTAATTGGCAGCGCACCCGTGACCTATACAAGGAGTACTCGTTCGAAACTTTTCTCAGAGAACCCAGAAATACCGGCAGACGGATACGGGTAGCCAAAATCTTCCTTTGCAGCTCAGTGGTTAGTGCACTTGCCTCTGTTGATATTGGTCCCGGTTTGATCCTCGGCATCGGTGATAAAATTTGGGTGTCGGAAAATGCCCAGTTGTTAGCATTTTCAGGAATACATGCTTAAAGAGCACCATATTTCGGTTCGGGACATAAAGCTGCTAGCTCAGTGGTAAGTGCACTTGCCTCTGATGTTCGAGGTCCCAAGTTCGATCCCTGGCAGCATGTGATTTTTCGGTGTCCGAACATGCTCTATTTCTAAAGAGAGAAAAATCATGCTCCGTTGGAATCAGTTGCAGAGATGAATGTCACAAAGTGCACCGTCGTTCGGATCATTACCTGAAGGCCCTCTGTGCACGGATAATTACAATTACTGCGCAGGCTTTCATCCTGCAAATATGGCGTGTACAATTGCGAATCTTGGTCAAATGTAATAGATCATAGTAACAGTAGGGTAGGGTTGGGTAGGGTAGAGTAGAGTAGGGTAGAGTAGGGTAGGTAACTGGATGTCTCACAGCTGTGTTAATACCACGTGGAATTTTACAACTTTTCAATAAATGCCGGCTGGTGTCTGATGCACTGTCTTTGGTCGAGCCCGCGGCCCACCGGAGTTTTCTTTTGTCCCAGCTTTTCAGTTATTTCATGATGTCGAGTCCTCATCGTTGTTTCATCCCTGTATTTGTTGGAGTTTTATGTTCTCGGAGGTTGCAGTGATGAGGAGGAATTACTTCATTTCGCAAACACGCATACACAAATACATTGCCACCTTTATCGCCGATAAAAATGAAAATTTTATGATGAAAAATTGTGATGTTTTTCTTATTTCTGCTCAAAATATATATTATGGCACTCGTTAGAACCCCCTCATCGAGGCGGTTCTAACGAGTACCCACAATCTACATTTTAGAACAGAAATAAGAAAAATGAGGTATACCCCCGGAAACCCCAGTTTTACTATATAAAAGTGGGGTTCAAGGGGGTCAAAATTATATCTATAGGCGTGTTTATGTGATGTTCATGATGGGGGAAAACCACGACAGAACAAAGCGCGAGGATTGTGGTCACGTAAAATGGATTGAAGCAACCCCCTACTCCTCATAAATAATTTTCGTTGTACGTTCCAATGCGGTTCTTGAGATATTTTAATAACATTTGCACACCGGTTACCGCAGTACAACGAAAGCGACAGAGTACAACGAACGCTACTGAAATCATGACGTCACAGCAGTATTTTCGTTAAGAAAAAGGTTTATTTTAGCCCAGATCCTAATCTTTTTGGGTGGTTATTTTGCATAGCTTCAGAATAATGGTATTACCATTTACTGATACAGTTGCAGAGAATTCTGTCTATTATAAACGAAACCGCAAACATTTTTCTTTCGTCTAGTGTGTTTTCACCAACCCCAGCATACTTCTGTCAATGTTTTTTGACAGTAACACATCTTTTGTGCACATGATTTTGTGATTTATATGTAGTTGCGATTTCAGAGCTTCCATTGATGCATTTGCTTGAGCCCCAGTTCATGTCAATACCCACTGAATCCGTGGATGGTTCAATGGTTGATTTTTTGTTAGGGTACACCTTACCACGGGTTATGATACACCATAACGCGGTTAGTCAGCACAATTAGGGTACAACAAACACGGTACATAATCTTCATAAATTGAAATATTTGTTTGAATTGGCGTTTAACGTCCCAGTCAACACTATTTATGTCAATATGGAGACGTTGCTTCCAATTTTGTGGTATTTTTACCCGACATTGAGGTGAAATGACTTCTCAAGCCCTGCCGCCCAACGAAACCAGACGGCTTATATGCATTGGACGATCTGGCTCACACCGCTTTTCCTGGGTTGGCTTAGTCCTTCTAAGCGGTTTAGCAGTACTCGTTTGTGGTCAGATTGAGCTCTGCGTTGAAGCACCATGCAGCCCAATTTATTTCCTCAAGCCCCGATGGGCGGGGACGAAATAAATTGAAATAAAACTCTTTAATCTGCCAGCGAAGGCATGATACATGATGCTGTTTTTAATTCAAAACGACCCATTTTGCTGTTACATACTCTTTAATGCCTTTTTGATGCTAATAATGATCTCCGAACTTATACACGCACGAATTTAAAGGGTTGGTTGAAAATCTTGGACAAAGGGGACGGGAGAACAAAATTCTGACTTTCCAGAACGTTTTTACCACATTCCCAACTTATGAACAACTGAAACCCAACTTATTTAGTTTAGGCATTGGTGGGGAGGGGAGACACTTGAATTTATAGATTCCTTTCTTTGCTACTGAAAATAGTAAGTTTTTGTAAATGGCATGGACCCACTATGAGTTAATGGCGAGTATATGGAGTGTGATCCAGTTTTGTCTGTGTCCCGAATGGGACTGTTCTTATTCCACTGTTATACTCCCTGTATATTAATCATATTTCCACCGACATTGACTCAGAAATAAGACTGTTCGCAGACGACTGAGTGTGTACCGGGAAATTAGAGTTACAGAGGACTAAAATACACCTCGGAACCAAATGGATAGACTAGGATGTTGGGCATGAAAATGTGGCATGACACCATGCGAACAAGTCCGTGAAATGAACACCCCTTACTTTATATAGAGAAAACTGGGATTTAAGGGGATATACGTACTTTTTATTATATCTGCTATAAGCCATGGGTTGTGGGTACACGTTAGAACCGCCTCCTTGATACGGTTCTAACGAGCAACCACAACCGATGTGAAAAAATACACTATGTCACACTGGTGTGTTACAAGAATGAGTTTTCAGGCCGTTTAATGCAATACATTAAGCAGATAACTAGGCAGAGAACCAATAAAATTGAGGGTTCGTGCATTAGAACTCCTTGAGTTTCATTTCACATGATTCTCTGACTCCCAGAAATCCGAGGGCGAATTTCAATGTAGAGGGGGAGAATGTCATAGGGTATAGGTATATAGCACACTTGTACTGCCTTTCGGTACAAGCCGGCTTTTATAGCAACGTGATAGATTTGCTTATCAATCCGGCGGCCCGGGTTCGAACCCCGGCCGGGCAAAAGTTGTGTAGCAGTTTTGTCACCTGTTACACAATGTCAGTAAAAATGCCATTAATGTCCATGAAGAACAAAACTGGACCGAAAACGGCACCTTGTGAGACACCAGACAAAACTTGAGCCCAATCCTAAGTTTCACTGTTAGGTTCGGCAATAGTATACATGGTGTTGGGGTCATCAGGATGATCAGCATTGCCAAACTCAAACTCAGCCATAATGTATCTTTCTGAAATAAAGAATGTAAGTCTCTTACTTTGGTATTCTTACGACATTAATGTCGTAACAATGGAGAGAAGCATAGTTGTAAAAAAGGGAAAAAATCGCCTATGGTGATATTCGAACCTGGGACGATCGGGTAAAATCAACTGCTCAAAACACTAAGCCAACTGTCTTCCTCAGTTGTCTTCCGCATAATCAACCAAGGCAGGCATAATGTAGGTTAGGTACTGCGGGCCGTAACACCTCACCCCCTTTCTTCAAGTCCGTATGTTGACGCGAGGTCAATTCCCGGGCGAGCCACCATCTTCCGACATGACAGCCATAATGAAGGAATGGAGCATAGCTGAAAAAAAGTAATCGACTCTGTGCCAAAGAGTCGTACCCATGACGCAGTTGTCATTGGTTATAAACCTGTAGACCAAGGAAGATAATTCAGGATTAGAAGTTGTGGACCGTAAGTCCGGTCCCCGTGGCAGAGGAGGAAACTATGCTAGCTAATAAATAGTGTTGCGTATATCCTTGACAAATGCAGTTTGTTTTTCTTCTTCTACTTCTTCTTCTCATTCTTCTTCTTAACATTTTTCTTCTTCCTCTTCTTCTCTCTGCTTCTTTTTTTCTTCCTCTTCTTCTTCTTTTCTACTTTTTAGCTCACCTGTGCTCATGGTGAGCTATTGTGATCGGTCAATGTCCGTCGTGCGTCGTCCGTCGTCAACAATTGCTTTAAAAGACTACTCCTCCTAAACCTTTGGGCCAATTTAATTTAAACTTCACAGGAATGTTGCCTTTGTGAATCTCTACCAAAATAGCTAAAATGGTTCCGCTCTGATGAACAAGATGGCTGCCAGAGATAAAAATAGAATAATCTTTAAACTCCTTGGCCAATTTCAAACTTCATAGGAAAATTGCCAAGGTGACCCTCTACCAAATAAGCTAAAATCGTTTTGCTCCGATGTACAAGATGACCGCCGAAGCTAAAAATAGAAAAAATCTTTAAACGACTACTCCTCCCAAACCCCTGGGCCAATTTTATTCAAACTTTAAAATAACAATGCTTAGGTCACCCTCTACCAAAATAGCTAAAATTGTTCTGGTCTGATTAACGATATGGCCGCCAGAGCTAAAAAGAGAAAAACGTTGTAAATTTGCTTCAAATACGAACTTCTCCTAAACCCTTGGGCCAATTTTATTCAAACTTCACAGGAATGTTGCCTAGGTGACGCACTACCAAAAAAGTTACAATCGTTATGCTCTGTCAAACAAGATGGCCACCAGAGCTAAAATAGAAAATAATCTTTAAACGACAACTCCTCTTGTACCCTTTGGCCAATTTCATTCAAAATTCATAGGAATGTTGTTTAGGTGACGATCTAGCAAAATAGCTAAACGGTTCTGCTCTGATGAGCAAAATGGCTGCCATAACTGAAATAAATAAAAAAAAAAAACATTGTAAATTTGCTTCAAACGACAATTCCTTCTGAACCCTTGTGCCACTTTCATTCAAACTTCATAGGAATGTTGCTTAGATGACTGAACTGCTAAAATAGTTAAAACGATCCCGCTCTGAAGAATGGCCATCAAAGCTAATAATAGGAAAACGTTAATTTGCTTCAAATGCGAACTTCTCCAAAACTGATTCAAACTTCACAGAAATGATGCCCAGGTGACTCCCTACAAAGTAGCTAAAATCATTCCGCTATGATGAACAAGATGGCCGCCAGAGCTAAAAATAGAAAAAAATCTTCAAACGACAACTCCTCCTGTACCGTTGGGCCAATTTCATTCAAACTTATAGCAATGTTGCTAAGATGACCCTCTACCAAAATAGCTAAAATGATCCCGCTCCGATTAACAATATGGCCGCCTGAGAGTTAAAAATAGAAAAAAACATTGTAAATTTTCTTCAAATGCGAACTCTTTCTAAACCCTAGTTTGATTCGAACTTGGCTGCATGACACCCTACCAAAATAGCTAAAATTGTTCCACTCTGACAAACACGATGGCCACCAGAGCTAAAAATAAAATGTACTAGAGACAGTGACATTCAGGTGAGCGAATCATGAGCGAATCAGGGGTGGGGGGTGGGGGGGGGGCTCTTGTTTCTTCTTCTTTTTCATCTTCTCCTTTCTCTTCTTTTTCTTCTCCTTTCTCTTCTTTTTCTTCTCCTTTTCTCTTCTACGTCTATTTTTACGTTTGTATTATGTGCGTATCAGCATACAGGTAGCTACGCCCCTGAGTGTGATGGACAAACTTTCCTATCTATCCCTCACACCGATTTCTTTGGCTGGCTTGTTTCTTCGCTTGGTTGGGAGTTTAACAGCCCAGCAAACACTATTTAGGTCACATCGAGCCAGTTAGTTTACCTTGAAGGCTTATAAAACCACCACGGTGCATATTCTTACGCCCGAATTTGACAACCGCCCTTCTTGAGCCAGTGAAAGGCAGAGAATGACCGTGTGTGTATTTTGAGTTATACGTCCCAGCAACCCACTAAGGTTATACATACCTCAGTTTATCGACTCGCCAGAAAGTTTGGAGAAGCCAAAAATCGAACCCAGGACCCCTGGTTAATGAGGTGAGTAAAACAGAATGGTTACCAAAGAGAACATTTCATGACGCACCCATTTCAGATTCTTTTTCTTGCATTACTTAAATCTGGAAACGTAGATTTTGAATATGCGGTCGCTTCGGCTGCTGACGTCTATTGTGACGTCTAGTGACGTCGCATTACAGGTAGCAACCACGACTTTCTATACAAGTAGCGCACATCAGACACCCTTTGAGTTTAACACCTCAGAATTCTCGACTTTCTGTACTAACAAATTATTTTGCAGATTCTTGTGGTTGCACTGGGAGTGTTGTCTCATTGAAGTTAGATTTGCTCAGTATAGCTCATTGTTGGCTATTTGAACGGTTCCTCTGTAGTTTTATGTTGTTTACATGTTTATGTACAGGTTATTCTTGGGCCCCATCCACCGCTGCTTTGGGAAATAAACGGGCTACATGATACTTCCACACAGAGCTGAAACCCGTCGCACAGGACTACTGGTTAACCCCTTAGAAGGTCTTAGTCTTCCCAGGCAAAGTGATGCGAGTCCGACCGTTCCTTCATATACATGTGAACCCTATTATTCCCCTTGGGCGGTAGGTTTGAGATGTCGTTAAAACTCAACGACGGATAGAAAGACTTGCAAAATTGGAAACAATTCCAAAATGACCTTAATAGTGTTGACGGGGACGTAAAAGCTCAATTCAAACAAACAAACAGGTTATTTTGTATGTGACATTTTTTGATGGATTATAGCGACTGTTTAGTGTACATCTGTTGTAAAAAGTTGTCTCCATGTCATAAACACACATACAACCCAAAACACTTTTCTGTTTTAGGAATGGCCAAGCGCATAGTGTACATATTGTAATTGTTCAACTTAAGGGCAAATATGTATCGTTCATCTTGGCTATTTCTTGAAAAATGGCGCTTGTAATGGGTAAAACCGTCCAGAGTCGGTTTTCCATATCCGTGTTTGTTGTTTCATTTGTTCCGTGTTTAGTGTACTCAAACACAACACATGATCCGTGGTAAGGTGTACCCGTGTTTCAAGGTAGTGGGCCAAGAAAATTCGGTACGATTCTGATTTAAAATGATTTTATGAATTATTAAAAATAGTATACTTACTTCGATGCCTAGAGACATGGAAAACCAAAGAATGCCCGTGTGTATGTCATTTGTTTTTGACTGATAGACCCTTAAAACTTGAAGTTTTGTTTTTCTACCTATTTTGGCCTAATTTATGGCTTTGATTTCCCTTCTCTGACGGTGTCATAACTTAGAATTTGGACAAAACAACAAAAACACAATCTGTTGTCATCGCAAAAACAACAGAAAAACATAAATCGCGGTATGTTCGACAAAATAAAAGAAACATTGTACTCACACTTTTCTCCCGTCAAAGAAAACAAGTAGCGTTTGTTGTACTCAGTCGCGTCACGTTGTACCGCGGTAACCGGTGTGTTACATAGATACTCAGACAAACATTGCCACTTATGTATCCAGTTTTAAGAATATTTCACGTTTCAAAATTTTCCTTTTTATTTTTTTACAACAATATATAGCTAGCCTTTAGCAGCAATAAGTTGGTTGGTTGCAGTTTAGGTGTCACCTACTTCAACCCCAATTTCTGAGAAACGTGATTTAAAGATGTTATTTGTTCATGCCGCTTGAAGGATTTCTAACTCACCAGTACACCATTAAATCAAACGAACTCAGAGAAACAACGATAATGACTCGACAGTATATAAGAACGAAAATGATGAAGCAAAGCAAAATAAAACTCACCACATGTCAAGTGTGAAAAACACGCCAGCAATGTTATTCAACCAGCTATGGTGGCTTGAAAAATCTAACCTTTAAGTTCCTGGAATAATCACGTGAACAAGTCCGTGAAATGTACACACCGTAATCTCCAAATTATATAGAGAACACTGGGGTTTGCGGGGGTATAAACTATCTTGTCTGTGGAGGCAGGCTTTGCCAGAAAGTTCGTTTTCATCACGTCCGTGAGATACACCCCTAGTCAGCCCCATCATACAGAGAGAAAAAAGTGGTGTTTGCAGGGATATATAGTATTATCCTTACTCTTGATCGCAATAGACTGAAGGCTGATTTTACAGGTACCTGTATGCAAGTTTGTTAGGCAGAAGTAAAAATATGATACTTGTTCAGAAGAAAAATGGCAGTTATGAATGAAAGCATTTTATCATATGACGTAGCGTCTGAGAATGTAATAACGCCATGAAATAAAATTTGATAATCCAGAAATGGATTAGATATTCTGATTAGATAGATGCGCCTCGCAAAATTAAATGTACGTCTTCCTTTACGACGTCGCGTTCACTGATGGCGGAATATTGACATTTTTGTAAAATAAATCGTGAATAAAATGCGTTTTAAATCCCAAATGATAAATAGAATCTTGCATTCGTGCTCATGTACGTATAATTGGATTCATTAATCTCGTTGAGGAAAAGGCATATAATGCTCGGCGAAGCCTCGCATTTTATCTCTTTTTCTCAGCTCTTTTAATAAATTAAATAATACATGAAAACTCATGTAAGATCCTCTATATATCAAAGGGACAATAGAAGTGAAGGTAATGATCAGAAATGGATACAATTAACCAACAGCTCCCACCAGATACACTATTAAAGGAAAGGAAACCGAAACATGAAATAACTACTATACCCTAATGGGAACATCAAAAGCGAAAGCCGAAAGGACAGTTACTTTCCCACAAAATGGCAAATTAGCTATCTAAAACAAAAAGATACCAGCGATACATACGTTCTAAGACGGACTATTACAAAGAAGAACCGCCTTGGAACGGTTTGTTTAAATATTGATTTAAATCGATTTTACGCGGCCGCAATCCTCGCCCTTTTCTTCCGTCGAGATTTGGACAAATAATGTGTTCAGTGCGCATGAAGGCTTCCTAACTCATCAGTGCAACATCTCCGAGAACAGGAAAACCAAACAACCACAGAGGTGAAAGAACGACGGGGACTCGACAGCAAGAAAACACTGAAACGCTGAAGCAAAAAAAAAAAAAAAAACAACAACAAAAAGTTAGACTCCGATGGTCCCGACAAGAGACAGAGCATCAGGTACCAACCATAATTATATAAAATCAAAGGGGGTCTTTCAAGGTATAGGAAATTTGCATTGGTTTCTGCCCACGCTTGGATTTTGATGAAATTATGCACAATAATTGCCTTGGGTATAATCATTATAATTACGATGCATTCACTTTTAAATTTTATTTCCGTAGTAAATTTATTACATATTTTATGAAGTCTCTATCACAACAGGGAGTACTCTCATATAAACTTGTCTACAGTATTCAGAGTTTCATATATCTAATGCTGCTATGTTTTATGAAATAAAGCCATAATTGGTGAGTTAGTTGATACTATGAATGACCTCATATATCTAGTAATAGTGGCTGGGCATTCAGTTTTCTTTGATGGTGTCCCCATATTTCAGCTCCTATTTTTGCATTCATTAAAAATTTATATGCATTTTTACCATGTTCCAATTTTTGTCAAGACACCATTTTAGCATAAAAACTACCCACATATCTTAGGAACGTGTTGATGAATTTTGATGGCAATTGAGGACCGGTAACATTGTGTTTTAACAGACTGAATACTGATAGTCCTGATTCAGCAAAATGTGAAATTATATGATTATCATGTTTTGGTCATGCTGTTTAATAATACTTAACTATTGCTTTCAATTTGGATGGCTATAGTATAGTATTGTTTGTGTAAGTAGTTCATAGCATAAGTATAAGTATTATTTTAAAACATCCATTTCAGTAAATTTGCCCCCCTAACGTCATCAAACGCACCCATGTAATCATAGGCACAATTTTCTTTCTGTCTTTCTTGTCTAATTTGGTAATGGTGCTAAGGTGATGTTTAGATTTAACATTCAAATCAACAACATACCAGTCACTTTAGATGGTGCTTCAGATTTTGTGAGATTTGTTATCCAACTGGAGATAAATGACTCTCAAGTCAAACTGTTTTTTGTTTATTTAACCCTAACTGTCCATTTAAAAAGAAAAGTTTACTCTAGGGAAAATCAACAACACTTGAGATTACTTTTCCTGGACATTAAGTTTTCAGAATTTGTATCTGCATAGGCACTAGCCAATCTATCTTTTTGTATAGCCCCTATGAACGAAATCAAACGGCTTCCTGAAGCTGAATTCCAAAGCCATTTGAATTTGCTTTTAGAATTCACATGTTCGTACATTTGTCAGTGTTCCAAAACTTATGTGATCATGATTGTGTTGTCTATATATTTGTATAGGTCTTTCACTTCATTTACCTATCTCAGCACTTGTTGCAGTAATTACAAAGCACATTATGTAAGATATCAAGAAGCATTTAAACTGTTGATAATAATTATTCAATCTGTGAGTAGTTATCGCCTTACTCATAGGATTTTAAATTATTTTCAGTAAATACATTGTGATGGTTTTTTTCTGTCCAAACACTGCAATTCTCTTTCTAAGTTGAGAGATACATTGCACAGAAATGTACTGGTAATTATTAATGAACAAAAAGCAAGCAAGAACAGTGCTTAAAAAACAGTGAACTTGCATTCAGCAGAAACATTCAAGAAGTGGTTGAAAGTTTTACAACCAGAAACAAATACTAAAAGCTCGCTTCCGATGAATTAACCACTATATTGATTGACAAAGTAAATAGAAAAAATAAGACACTAAAGAAACATCGACAATTACAATACCAATCCAGAAAAGAGATATTTATGCATGTGTACTATAAGGAAGGAAACTGTTTCTCTCCCCGTCTAATAGCAAAATTTCTCTAGGTCATGGGACAGCTTTGTTTACACCAAATATTCTGCGCCTCATCCATCAATGATATCTTTTGCAACAGAAACTCAATATCAGTGACATTTCGATTTTGGGAAATACTAACCAAAAATTACTGTAACTTTTTGTTAGGATAACTAGAGCTGTCAGTGAAACTGACTAGGGCCCCGGCAGCGCTATCAGAAATTTGTGGATGGACAGACGGACAGACAGACAGACAGACAGACAGACAGACAGACGGACGGACAGAGTGATTACTATAGGGCACCCACACTTTCAGTGCGGGGCCCTAATAAGAAAGTTATGGAGGATAAAAAAATTGTGGACGGACAGACGGACGGACGTTCTCACGAATGGATACTTAAGTGGCTAGGCGTCGACATATTGACTACTTAAGCGGCAAATTCTCTTAAGCGGCAAGCCACCTAAGAGACAATTTTTGGCACTTAAGTACCAAAATAACGGAATAAAGTCCATTTGGACTCACGAGTATATACTTAAGTGTCAAACTGTCCAAATTTTGTGCCCCCTAAATGTCGTTTCGTTGGTGCGGACAGACAGACAGACAGAAGGACGGACAGAGTGATTACAATAGGGCATCCACACTCGCGTGTGACACTTCGTCGCATTATGGTTAACATTTCTGCCAAGTAATATTTAAATCCATCCAGGAATAATAACAAAGTTATTAATTGGACACAGGAAAGACCCTTTTTTGACCTTTAACCTCTAAGTATGACCTTGACCTTTGAGGTATGGACCTGAGTCTTGTGCACAACACTCCATCACATTATGGTTAACATTTCTGCCAAGTAATATTTAAATCCATCCAGGAATAAGAAAGTTATGGAAGATAAAAAAAATTGTGGACGGACAGACGGACGGACAGACAGACAGAGTGATTACTATAGGGCACCCACACTTTCAGTGCGGGGCCCTAATAACGGACAGACAGACAGACAGACAGAGTTATTACTATAGGGCACCCACACTTTCAGTGCGGGGCCCTAATAATCCAGCGTTCATAAAGACAGAGTATATCTAAGGCTTAATCTGGTCATTGATTTATCAACAGAACTATTTTTACTAGTAACAACAAACCACTGACCATTGCGTCCTTGCATACCAGCTTGGTATGGAAATGAAAATAATGGATCTCCTTGCCTTACACTTATCTGCGTAGCATGACTTATGCAAAGTCATTAAATAAAGTTGCACATGTTCACAATAATTTTGCTGCTAATAAAAAAGGAATATATGTTGTTAAGCCTAATTTGTTGATTAGAAAACCTTTTGATTTAGTGTTTTACTATCTACTATTTTGGATAGATCATAGTGTATAAATGAATGGAAAATATCAGAAATGCATGACATTTTAATAGTTTCTAAGCTAGATCAGCTCAATATGTATTCATTTTGATTTGTAAATCTCATTTTTATTACGTAAGTGTTACGAATTGCCTTTTTGCAAGGTTCTTGGATGATTTCAATAAAATAGTAAATTTTGCAAAAACGACTTACATCCATTAAATGTGTAAAACTACAGTGTTACCGGTTTTGGATTTTCATGAAATTTGGCATAGCTAAAGAAGATACATATGGCAAGTTTTCCTAGCAAAATGAAATCTTGACAAAGACTAGAACATATTTATCTTAGGGATTGAATTTTGATAATGTTTTAAAATTTTAATTAAAAAATGAAATTTTTGATAATTATTTTATCAGAAAATGTAAACTTTAATTAATTCAAAAGGTTTTTTAATATCAAAGGAATGTCTATGGAGTTCTGCATTCAATCCAGTTTACAGATCTTGAAACTAAATAAAACATAAGATTTAAGACACACTTATTTAGAGACAGATACCAGCTCATGGAGGGAGTCAGTTAGAGTGGCCTCCTGAGTCCTACTTTGATTTATATAATTTATTAAATACATTTTTATAGGTTGTATATGCTGAGTTATTAATATACAAAGTTTAAAGAAAAAACATGCATGGGCACAAATGAAAGACCCCCTTTAATTTTAAGTAAGCCTTTACACTGGAACCGCCATAGAATCTGAGGCCTGGCCCACCGGCATGCAATTAAAAATGCCAACGGTGATTGGCTTAAGTAGGGCTTGCTGATCAGTGCAAACCCACAGTCTACGAACACGTGCCGAATGGCATTACAATTAATTACATGTAGTTGGCACAAAGGTTTGGACATCAGATTAACATGTAATGAACACCGAATGAATGATCTTTTTTTTAAGGTAACCGGGCACTAGAAGCACATTGGGGTAATACCTAATGAATACCCATCTAAACTCCACTTCATATGGAAACTGTGTTTTTACAGGGGTATGCGGTTCTAACACGCGTCGAAAAGTTCCTGTCGGATTAGAAATATTAAAACTAAATAAAAAATATGAAAAATGCTACGTCTAAAAATATGAAAGCCGCCATTTTGTGACACGTATGCGTTATCGTAAGGATAAATGGGCCCCGTCAAGCGATTTTGGTACTTATCGCCTATGCGAGCAGCGAAGGTTCAGGCGAGCCTGCGCATCCGCGCAGTCTCACCAGAACCTTCGCTGCTCGCTCAAACAAGCAGTGAAGCAAGAGGAACCTTCAGACAGAAAGCCATATCCCTGGCCCCTCTGAATGGCTGGGCATGCGCAGTTACAATTTGTCATGACGGAATGCTCGAAGACCCAAATTCGCTTGGCGGGGCTCAAATAAAAACGTGGTATTCGAGCAACAGTGTTTAGTGAAGTCTCAGATCAGTTTGCACACAGATTTAGAATACAACCTCTGATGACTGTATGGAGAAGGTTTGTCATCATGTGAACAAAATAGAAGTGAAGGCAATGACCAGGAATCGATACAATTAACCCACAGCTCCCATCAGAGACACCAAAGGGACAGAAACACAAACAAGAAACAACAAACCCTAATGGAAACATCAATAGCGGAAAACCAAAAGGACAGTTACTTTCCCAACAAAATGGCCGATAAGCTATCCAAAACAAAATAATATAAGCGATACAAACACTCAAAGAGAAACCATAACAAAAATAAACCGCGACAGAAGAACCTCCGTGGAAGGGTCAGTGAAATGAACACCCACTAAACCCCATATTATATAAAGAAAACTGGGGTTTACGGGGATATTCATTATTTTTCTTATTTTTGCTCCCAGACATGGGTTGTGGGTACTCGTTAATACCGCTTCGAGTAGGCGGTTCTAAAGAGTACTCACAACCTATGTTTGCAGTATAAATAAGAAAAATATCACGGATTTTCATCAGAAAAATAGTGATTTTGGAGATGTTAAAAATGCACTATGTCGCACGGCTGTGTTATTGTAATAGTTGATTGCCATTCATATTGCGTAAAGATAAGACTAATCAGCCGGTTGATCCGAGTCTACACTAGGCGCACACGGTCGAAGGCCTTTTTGCTTGGCTTAGTCCACAGGATTTAAGTCGATTTTGAATCTATTTTGCCGCTTTTTTCCGCGATGCCTTCTGTATTGTTCGTTTCAGGTAAACTATTTAGCGATAAAGTTACAGAGGAGAAGCTCTGCCAACTTCTCATGAAAGAACTAGTTACTAATCGTTACTTCTATTATGTACATGTTGCTCCGACAATACAGACGTTTCACTTACATCGAAATGTAAACAGTAAACCAGCCCATTTCGAACGACATTTGTATATACGTCTAGATAAATACTGTGCAACTAAGGTCTTAAACAATACCAATGTTTCCTCCAACCCGACCTACTCTGATTTTGTGCCAATCCTGCAATTGCAATGGCCATCCTGAAAAAAAAATATGATTTTGATACAAATTCAAAATATTGATAAAAGCGCCAAATGTATACTAAAAGGTCTGACATTTAGCTTCTCATGTTTTCTGATATATAAATATGGTAAGGATTTAGTTTTTTTTAAGAAAGAGTTTTGCCTTTTTTCATAAAAAATGCCACAACATATGTTTTTCTTCCTACCAACCCTATCCTGTTTTGTCCCCCGACCTTAGTCGGATGGAACTATAGTAATGTGTTCGTCCGTCCTTCTGTCCGTCGGTAAACACAACCTTGTCCTTGCAATTCTTCCTACAGTTTTCAAAGGATTTTGATGAAACTGTCCAGTTATTGTTCTCATGACCTGAAGATGATAATATTTAATCGAGGTCATGCTCGTTTTTTTTTCAGATTTATGGTCTTTGGCAAATTTTCAACACTAAGACTTGTCTCTGCAAATCCTGTTGCAGTTTTCAGTGATACATTCCAGTTATCGGTCACATGACCTTGATAGGAATATTTGGTACCGAGATCACTTTTGACGGTTTTGTACCAGGGTCATGGTCCTTTGTCAGTTTAAGCCATTTTATCAAACAGAAAATCTGACCTCCGCAACTCCTTCTATATTTCTAATGAAATATTGATGAAACTTTCCAGTTATTGTTTCCATGACCTGAAGATGTTCATATTTTATCGAGGTCATGCTCAACTGATTACTGAATTTTACTATGGTGTTGAAAACCATTCTATCAACAAAAATTCTTGTCTCCACAACTCCTCCATCATTTTTCAAGGGATTTGGATGAAACATTCCAGTTATTGTTCACATGACCTGAAAACGACGACACTTTAGTTAGATCTAGGTCATGCTGTACTGGGGTCTAAGCCTGCCCAGGCAAAGTGATGCGAATCAGACTCTCCCTACATATAAAACGTTTTGTTTTTTTGGGGTTGCAGGGATTGAGATGTCATTTCATCTCAATGTCGGGTAAAAGTCCCACAAAATAGTGTTGACGGGAACATAAAACCTCCATTCAAACAAACAAACACATTACTGCATAAAATTGGGGTTTAAGGGGGTTAAAATTATAGAGATGAATTTTCGTGATGGATTACGCCATACAAACGTGACAAAAACACCAACAAAACAATAAATAAATAAAAAAAATCGACATTTTGTCAAGGTGTTTATTTTGGATATTAAGAATATGTTTTACTTTTGTTTTGGGTGAAATATTCACGGTCGAAACAAATTTAATAGTAAGGTCGCTCATCATTGTAATCGGGACATCCATTAGTAAGCCTGTTAAGTATTGATATTTAACATCTTAATAAAGTATGCCACTGAACGTGATTAATCGTAAATGTCCCAAATTAGTATTAAGACAGATCGACCAACAAAAAAACTGAATTTAATGATTTACATATTTAGGCTTCCTATATGCGTTACGGAAGTCTTAGGAAGCATGCATTTCACAGCGCGATAAGACCGTCCTCACGTTTAAAAGTCCGTGTGAGAAACTAAATGATCAACGAATTCGAAACTTTATCAGAATCAAATACAGACAACACTCAAAATTTAGGTGTGACAGATTGTGTTATCTTTAAAATTTATTTGAAAAGTAGCTGAACCTTTTTTTGCAAATAGTGTAGACCCTGATCAGACGCCGCGTTCTGAGGCGTCTGATCTGGGCCTTCACTTGTTTGACTGGCTATCCGTTTTGGGGTTTCCTGGTGAGTGAGTGAGTGTTTGAGTTTTACGTCCCACCAACAGCTAAGGTCATACGGAGACGGGACCTCGGTTTAAAGACTCATCCGAAAGGCCGGGATTGATCTTGCGAACCCTGGTTTACAAGGCGAGTATCGTAATCACTACACCACGGAGGCTTGTGGTTACACATATAATATTGCTCATATATATTTAAATTTCAAGCTAATGTTGTAACAAAAACTAATTACAGAACGACACGGACATGTTACACATTTACTTGGGGGCTTGGAGAAATAGATTGGGTTGCATGGTGCTTCCACGCAGAGCTGAAACCGACTAAATGAGTACTGGTATAAATAGAAGTGAAGGCAATGATCAGGAATCGATACAATCAACCCAAAGCTCCAATCGGAGACACCAGAGGGAAAGAAACTCAAACATTAAACGACTAGACCTTAAGGAAACTTCAATAGTGGAAAGTCAAATGGACAGTTACTTTCCCACAAAATGACCAGTTGGCTACCGAAAAGCAAAACAAAAATACAAGCGAGACACACACTCAAAGACAAACCATAACAAAAAACCGCGACAGAAGAACCGCCCTGATTTGGTCAGTGAAACGAATTCCATATGGGGGTGGGGGGCATAAATCGATTTTACGCGATCGCAATCCTCGTCCTTTCTTCCGTCGCGATTTAGACAAAAAATTTGTTCAGTCCGCATGAAGGCACCCTAACTCATCAGTGCAACATCTCCGAGAACACAAACTTCAAACAACAACAGAGATGTAACAACGGTGAGGACTCGACATAAAAAAACTGAAATCCTGGAGCAAAAGAAAACCAACTGTTAGACTCCAATGGGCCTAACCAGAGACAGAGCATCAGACGCTAACCTACATTACATAAAATTAAATTCTCTCTAATTCTCAGTAAGCCTTAACGCTGAAACCGTCATGGATTTAAAAGGGAAGCAAAGCTGTCAACCATGAATGGGTTAACTACCATGTATGCAGTCTGTCGTATGACATTTATATTGTACCCTATCGTTTTATATCGAAGAATGGTTTAACGAAAGTGGGTGCTGAAGTCATTGCAAGTATATATATTTCTGCATTTATATACTTAATCACCATAAAATTCAGGTTCCGATAGACCTTGTTGCAGAAGAGATTTAAGTCCAAATTTAGAATTTAAATCGGAATGACGTCTATAAAATTTTGAAAAAGGCTTTGCGTAGTTTATGATACCGATAAGCCTGATTAAGAAGTTTAGCAGTGTTATTAGGCGTGTTGAAGTCAGAAACATGACTAGATACTCTGGCAAATCGAATTAATTGCGAAATATAACCGTCGGATACCGCAATAGGAACATCACCATCCAAGAAAGGAACATTTACAATCTCAAAGTAAAACTCATCGCGTTTATTATAAATTTTGCAGGAAAAATCCATCTACAGTAGATACATGTAAATCCAAAACAATGACATCGGTATCAGAATAAATTGCTTTGTTTAACTGAAATTCTGGGATGTATTTGACTGATCAAACCATTGAAATAGTTATTGTCAATATTTAATAAATCATCCAAATATCTAGAAGTTGTGTTAAAGGCTTCAATGGTTTCAGATTGGTTTTCAACGGAAAAGGACATCATGAAGTCTCTTTCATAACAAAACAAGAAAAGATCAGCCACAAGGTGCACGCAATTCGTACCATCGGAATACCCACACTTTGTCCAAATAACTAATTACCAAATCATATGTAAATATTGTCAAGTAGAAAGGTGAAAGCTTCACACACTATCTGACATGACCATAAAGTATAATTTTTATGCTCTTCAGACGTGAAGAAAGCATTTCTTATATTACATGCAAGATAGAGGGAACCTTCCCTATGAAATGTCCATTCAATTAAATCATAAAAATTATGTGGAAGAATAGTGTAAAGGGTGGAAAATCATGTCTATACAGACTTGAACTGGCTAGTCTGGCCCAGAAAACATGTTCACTCCATATTTTTCACTTCTGTGGTGTATTCTTTGCTTCCAAAGGATAACCCTTTTATAGAACATATTTAACTTCACTACAGCTAGTGTGTGGGAATGTGTGGCGGCGGTAAAACGTCTCCCTGCCCTACATCATAGTGTAGATTATATTTTCTTGTCCTTTGGGATCATTGATTCCATTGTGGAATTTCGAAAATATCTAAGGGTCACTTATGAGGCCTAATTGGCACTAACTGGCTAGTCCGGCCCAGAAAACATGTACACTCCATATTTTTCACTTCTGTGGTGTATTCTTTGCTTCCAAAGGATTACCCAATTATAGAACATATTGAAGCACGAAAATGTCTGGATTTTAATTTATTTAAAACTTCAGTAGAATTTTTTTATAGACACAGACAGATTTCTCCCTGATCTTTCATAGACTTTGACGCAATATTTCATCAGATGTTTTTTCTTGATATCAGTAAAACAAGAAGTTAATAATTTTGAAAGTTCAGTTGTGGTACAAGATCTCGAACTTGCAGTAAAACGTTCATTGTATGGTCTTTGATGAAGCTTAGATAACAAATTTAACGTAGAAAGCTTGTCTTGGCCTTCTGTAACACATACAGCAAACTTGGTGGTTGAATAACAAATTCAACTACAGCCCTCTCTACAGCCAAAGGCTGCAGTTCATATGCCTTAGTACTACCAAGCTCTTGCTGAAGTGTGTTAACATAGTGGAGCCGTCAAACGACGACACCATTGTTAGCGACCTTGTCTGCTGGAGCCAAAACAAACTGCATATGAAATTCTTGGACACCTAGTTTAAGGCAACGTAGAGACGTCATAGGTTTAGGAGGCAATAAGTTCGTATGTTGAGAATAGAAAGACATGCGTTTTTTTCTCACTAGTTTCAGAATGCTAGAGAGCTTTATTCTCAACATACTCTCGTTTACCCGATCGATTACCAAATTCATTTAAGGCAGCAGCGATTTGACCTCTACACTTATTGAAATAAATTTTAGAAGGAAATAGATATTTCGGTCCTTTAAAAATTATATTTCGTATCCTAGAATCAGGAATAATTTTTAAATTGCCAGAAATTATATGACCAGCAGCAGGATAGCAATACATTGAATTTTTACAATCACAGGTATCCGGAGTGTAAGTGTCAATATCAAGATCAGAAACAAGTTTATTGAAATTAACAATTATGGATCTAACAGGTTTATTGTATTGAAATCAAATTATGGGTGTTTCGGTATTTTGCAAATAAGCAGGAATGGATGAAATCACCTAACTGCCTCGGAAGATACTTGGTAAATCTATAAAATCCAAACCCTTATATTTAGGATTAATTTCAGAATCGATGAAATGACGAAAAGCATGCTGAGTATAACCTCTAGTTAAAAGAGAAGCATCGTATAACTGATTAGAGCTATCGCAGAATTTATTCGCCTCGGTGTCCAGAATACGTATCACAGAAATGGGTTTTGAACTTAGTAATGTAAGCATTGAGTGGCGTCCATGATTCAATAATATTAAGGACAGTCACTTAAGTCTGGTATTGTTTCTTTTCAAAGCACGAAATTCACGTTTATAGTTGCCATTTTCTTCTGGTGCCGTGCGATCTAATTTTGCGCTTTCGATAGTCCAGAAGCGAGAAAATATCAAAATCGGACATTTTAGAAATATTACCCTCATAATATATATTGTCATTGATGCCCAATGGAAAAGGCGTTAAACTTTGCAATAATTTAATCCATTTTAATTAAGTTTCATGTCGTTTAATTATTTTAAACCTGGCTGTAGAATTTACATCACAGTAAATTTTATCCACTGGTTGTATGGAAATATCTTTTACAGAATGACGTGTACGTTTAAAATGGCGGTACAAGAAACTGTCAGTTTTAATAGGCTTACTCATTCTACGTCAGCGTTCGTTAAATCTTGTTTTTAACATGAGTTTAGTTTGCCCGACGTTGTGCATGTTATAATTTGCAGCATGTCAGGTTATCACATATATCGAATCCGTAGACTGACATGTCAAATCGGACATGTTAACTACAGAAAAGCGTCTATCGTTCACAGATGAAGAAACAGTGCCTAGGCAAAGTAATGCGTGTCGGAGTGTCCATGCATATTAATAAATCCTTCCGTTTTCCTACTTGACAGGGCTTGAGAAGTCATTTGATCTCAATGTCGGGTAAAAGTCCCACAAAATTGGAAGCAACGTCTCCGAAATGGTCTAAATTGTGTTGATGGGGAGGAAAACCTCAGTTCAAACGAACAAAATACATTTACTTGCAGTATACATGCAGCAATCAAAGATGGTAACTAACCAATATATAACAATGGAATTTTCCATCTATTAAGTTAAGAGTAGCCCATTTCCGTTTGCAGGGGTGCCAGGTTTGTTTAAATTGCGTTGAGTTTCACAAAAATGTATTTTCTTTAAATACACGTAAACGGTATAGACCATGATCAGACGCCGCGGTCTGTCGCGTCTGATCCTGGTCTTAACTGTTTGCCAATGTCACATGAAAGGGACGCTATGCGTATATGGGTTAATGTATCAGCAAAAAGGGCTATTGTTTTTCAAGACACATATGAGATATAGTAACGACATAGTTCCCTTATATAGCATTGAACTTCTAAAGAATCTATGTTTTCACAAACAGAAGCATCTGCATTACCATATAGTAAGATTTCACAATTCAGCGAGTGAAAATATTTGGTTGCATGAAATAGACAAACTTGTTTATTGACAGGTTTGCATCATATTTACGAGTCCGTTAAATGAACACCCCTTTAACCCTACATTATAAAGAGAAAATTGGGGCTTACGGAGTATACATTTCTCCTCCAAGACATGGGTGAGGGTACTCGTTAGAACCAACTTGGTTCTCGTTAGAACCTGAGGCGATTCTAACGTGCACCCACAGCCTATGTTTGCAATACAAATAAGAGAAATATCACGGACTTTCATTAGAAAAGCAGCCATTTTGGAGATGTGATAATATGCGCTATGTCGCACTGGTGTGTTATCGTAAGGGGACACTGACAGACAAATGTTCTGCTACATAGCCATATTCGCAATTGGCATCTTCAATTAAGGGGAGTCGGAACATCTGGTAGGTTTTTTCCGCCATTTTTCAAAGGGAGACAACTTTCTGGACTTCTTGCTCGCTTTTCTATAAGCCCTGTCCCACTGAAAAAGGGTCTACTCTTAAAGGAAAGAATTTGCTCCTCAGGAGCAAATTCTTTCCTTTAAGAGTGGACCCCTATTGACATGGGAGACAAAAATACTATTGCATGAGTTGCCTCCCCTGCAGGTGTTCCCATTCCCCTTCAGAGTATACTACACCATAGAGCAGAGGTCACCCTTAAATGATATTTGTTTTACTATAACATGGCGTATTTTCAGAAATTTCATATGAAAATAAAGGTAAGACATAACAGTTTTTATCAGGTTTACAGGATCTTTAGTTTTTGTATGATATTGTTGTTATAACCAAAAACGAGTTTTAGCTACGGTTTACTTTAACAGTCATGGATTTATCTTTTTACCAGGACCCTTTTCCTCAGAGAACCATTAACAATATAAGACCAGGGATTTATTTTAAAACGTCTCGAAAGGAAAATATAACAAATTGAACATTTTGTACCAAAATAATTTGAAATATCTAAACAAAAGCTTCATTTAAATAAAACTTCACAATATATTCAAAATCTGTGAAACTTTAATCATCACGTGAACAAGTCCGTGAAATGAACACCCCTACAGCCCACTTTATATAGTGAAAACTGGGGTTTACGGGGGTATAAACTATCTTTCTTATTTCTGCTCCAGTACATAGGTTGTGGGTACTCGTTAGAACCGTCTAAACGAGGCGATTCTAACGAGCACACACGACCCATGTTTGCAGTATTTATAAAAAAATGACATATTTTCGTCAGAAAAGTAGCCATTTTGGGGATGTGAAAAAAATGCACTATGTCGCACAGGTGTGTTATCGTAATGCAAAATAGAAGTAGAGGCAATGATCAGGAATCGATACAATTAACCCACAGCTCCCATCAGAGCCACCTAAGGGAAAGAAACACAAACATGAAGCAACAGTCCCCAACGGAAACGCCAACAGCGGAAAGCCAAAAGGACAGTTACTTACCCACAAAATGGCCAAAAGGCTATCCAAAATAAAATAGTATATGCGACACAAACACCCAAAGACAAACCATATCAAAAATAAACCGCGACAGAAGAACCGCCTTGGAACGGTCAGCGGAAACGAATTCCACTGGGGGGCTTAAATCGATTTTACGTAGCCACAATCCTCGCCCTTACTTCCGTCGCGATTAAGACAAATAATTTGTTCAGTTCGCATGAAGGCCTCCTAACTCATCAGTGCAACATCTCCGTGAACACAAAAATCAAACAACCACAGAGATGAAACAACCGGTGAGGACTCGACAGCAAGAAACAACAGAAATGCTTGAGGAAAAGAAAAACAACAGTTAGACTCCAACGGGCCCAAACCAGAGACAGAGCATCAGGTACCAACCAACATAAGCCTTTACGTTGGAACCGTAATAGAATCTGAGGCCTGACCCACCGGCGTGCAATTAAAGAGGGAAGCCCAGTCTTCAAGAAACCTAAGTGCCAAACATTATATCATTTGGTCAATACATAAATGAGATGAATTACTTGTGTGATCATGCCACTTCGCATCTTCTGAGAAAGTTATCTAACATGTATATTCTGAATAACAAGCTATACTCGAAGATCTTAAAACAAAAAACAACAACAACCCCAAAAACACTTTTTTGCGGATTTGTACACCTCTAATAATTGTTAATGGGAAAAATAAAACTTACATTTGTTTGGAATTTCAGTGACCAACCACAGAAATATAATTCTTATTACCTACAAAATCAGATATAGTACGTGCATTGAACGCAGAGTAAAATACTTAAAATATTATCAACAATATCATTTGTTTTAACTTCTGTACTTGTACCATCAAAACTTATATCTGGAAACAGATAACTTTCGATTATTCAAAAAACTTCACGAAAATGTTCATATCAAACCCGTTAGTATCTCGGGAGAAAGACATTTCTCACTCATAGCAATAAGGAGAGGTATTTTTCGTCCTTAAGAAGTATTTCCCTTGGGACGTTGTTGTATTCGAATGCAAACCCATTACTGAGCAACCTCCTTTACATGCCGTGCATGTGTCTTCAGCTCTGCTGTTGATCACCGGACAGGGATGTGACGTAAATAAGCACTTGCTGTGTATCGACTCTGTAAACAGTTCCACTGCGCGCATGTGACTACAAGCGACGTTATGTGCCATATCTGAAAAAAGGAACAACACGACTCTGTTGAAAAATCGGTTGCATTACGCAAACACGCCTATACAAAAACATTGCCAACTCTATCGCCGAAAATGAAAATTTTAAGATGAAAAATTTCGATATTTTTCTTATTTCTGCTCAAAATATAGATTGTTGGTACTCGTTAGAACCGCTTCATCGAGGCGGTTCTAACGAATACCCACAATCTATATTTAGAACAGAAATAAGAAAAACTAGAGCTGTCAGAGGATCTGACTATAGCCCCGCTTCAGCGCTGTCAGAGAAGAAAGTTATTTAAGCTGCAGAGAAAACAGTTATGAACAAGAAATAACTGTTGAAAATTTTACATTATCTGGAAAAACTCTAAGAGTTGTGAGCCCTTGTCCCTCATTTCAATGAGCATGATACATTACCAGAATGTCCATGTTTATACTAAATTTCTTCTTCCATTTTTCAATGTTCAAAGGGTAATAACTCCTAAAGTAGGCAAATCAGAGTCAGGGTTCCTGCGCTCTGCACATTGTCTCATGGTGCTTTACACTTGTGTGAAGTGTCATGAAAATATCTCAAATGGTTTGTGAGTTATGGAGCCGACACAGTCAAAATTGCCTTTTTAAATGTTCAAAGGGCAATAACTCCTAAAGTAGGCAAACCAGAGTTATGATTCCTGCACTCTGCACATCATCTCAAGGTGCTTTTCATTTATTTGAAGTTTCATGAAAATATCAGAAACGGTTATGGAGCGGACATAGTTAAAATTGCCATTTTTTAATATTCAAAAGCCTATAACTGAAAAAGTAGACAATCCAGAGTTTGGGTTCCTGCGCTCTGCACACGTAATATGGTGCTTTACATTTGTGTGAAGTTTCATAAAATTATCTCAAACGGTTTTTGAGTTATCGAGCAAAGACGGCTAAAATTGATATTTTTCAATATTCAAAGGGAAATAACTCAAAAATTAGGCAATCCAGAGTTATGGTTGCTGCACTCTGCACACCATCTCATGGTGTTTAATGTTTGTGTGAAGTTTCATGAAAATATGTGAATGGGTTTTAAAGTTATGGAGCAGACACGAAAATTGTTAACAGACACAGACAGACACACAGACAGACACACAGAAAATACGAAAACCAGAGTTATGGTTCTTGCGCTCTGCACATTGTCTCATAGTGCTTAACATTTGTGTGAAGTTTCATGAAATCATCTCAAACGGTTTTCGAGTTATGAAGCGGACACTGTTAAAATTGCCATTTTTCAATGTTCAAAGGGCAATAACTCCAAAAATAAGCAATGCAGAGTTATGGTTCCTGCACTCTGCACATCGTCTCATAGTGCTTAACATTTGTGTGAAGTTTCCTAAAAATATCTCAAACGGTTTTCGAGTTATGAAGCGGACACAATTAAAATTGCCATTTTTCAATGTTCAAAGGGCAATAACTCCAAAAGTAGGCAATCCACAGTTATAATTCCTTCGCTTTGCACATTGTCTTATGGTGTTTAACATTTGTGTGAAGTTTCATGAAAATATGTTGAGCAGATACAAAGTTATGGAGCCAACACAAATTAACGGAATCACGGAATTACGGAATTACGGAATTACGGAAAATGTTCAAAGGGCAATAACTCCAAAAGTAGGCAATCCACAGTTATAATTCCTTCGCTCTGCACATTGTCTTATGGTGTTTAACATTTGTGTGAAGTTTCATGAAAATATGTTAAGCAGATACAAAGTTATGGAGCCAACACAAATTAACGGAATCACGGAATGACAGAAGGACATGGCAAATCCAATATAGCCCCACTTTTTCAAAGCGGGGCTATAATAAGGTTTACCCCTGTAAACCCCAGTTTTACTATATAAAAGTTGGGTTCAAGGGGGTCGAAATTATATAGGCATGTTTTCGTGATGGGAACAACACAACTCTGTTGAAAAATCGGTTGGAATTCTAAAGAATTCTAAAGACCAAACATGAGTACTGGTTAACTGCTTAGAAGGTTTCAGCCTAGCAGGCCAAGGTTTGCAAGTCGGTCCGTCCCTGCAAATAAACCTCACGTTTTGTTTAGCCTTAGTTCTGCAAAATTGAAATCGACGTTTCCAAAATGACAAAAACGCAACACAAACAGACAAATTCTAAAGAGTTGAAAAAAAAAAAAAAAAAAAAAAAAACAACAACAAAAAAACAACAAAAAAAAAAACATGCACATACATTTTTAAATGTTACAATGAGAAGCATATGTTGGACTGGCACTCGTGCCAAACATGTTATACTCTTGAAATAAAGCTATTATTTATTTATTTATTTATTTATTTTTGAATAACGACAAAAATGCGACTGCTGCTTAAGCTCATGTATTTCTGTACGAAATACCATCAATATGTCTCAAAGGGTATTGGAGATATGGTGATCACAAGCTGGTCCTACTGTTACATTGGAAGGTTAGAGAAGTCAAATACCACAGCACAAAGAGTTGTTTGTTTGTTTGTTTGTTTGTTATTTGAGGTTTAACGTCCCCGTCAACACTGTAAAGGTCATTTTGGAGACGTTGCTTCCAATGTTGTGCGACTTTTACCCGACATTGAGATGAAATGACCTCTCAAGCCTTGTCGCCTAATGAAACCAATAGTGTTTATAAGCATGGAAGGGCCGACTCGCACCGTTTTGCCTGGGCAGGCTTAGATCCTCTAAGCAGTTTACCAGTACTCGTGTGCGGGTCGGTTTCAGCTCTGCGTGGAAGCATCATGCAGCCCATATATTTCTTCGAACCCCGATGGGCGGGGGCCGACCAAGAGTTGTAATTCTTGCGCATGACACCCCTTCTGTACCTTGTTTACAATTGTGCCAAGTTCCTTCAATATATCTCAAATGGTGTTAGAGTTATGGCCATCACAAAGTTATATTGTCAGGGGAGATAACTCGGAAACCAGAGCACCCAGAGCTGTAATTCTTGAGCACGACACACCTGCTTAACCTCATGTACATTTGCATCAAGTACCAACAATATGTCTCAAAGGGAGGTACGGTGATCACAAGGTGGTCATGCTGTTATATTGAAAGGGGAGCTAACTCAAATACCATAGCACCCAGAGCTGTGGTTCTTAAGCATGAAGCGCCGCCTCAACCTTGTATACAATTGTGCCAAGTACCAGCATTAAATCTCAAAGGGTATTGGAGTTATGGCCACCACAAGGTTATATTGTCAGGGGAGATAATTAAAAAAAACAGGGCTCCCAGGTTCTTAGACGTGACATGCCTGCTTAACCTCATGTACAACTGTACCAAGTACCATCAATATATCTCATATGGCCATCACAAGGTAGTGATTCTATTTTATTGGAAGGGGAGATAATTAAAACACCATGGCACCCAGAGTTGTTGTTCTTGTGCATGACACGCTGTCTCAGCCTTTCGAACAACTGTGCCATGTACCAACAATATATCTGAAAGGGTATTGGAGTTTAGGCCATCACAAGGGAGTCACTCTATTTTAATGGAAGGGGGGGATAAAATAGATACTGGTATTTAAGGTGCGGAGTGGACTACCTGCCAGACAGCTGTGCTAAATTGTGCCACGGTAGGAAGAACCGGTATGTGGGATGATAGGGCATTCCAGTGGATGATGATAGTGCGGGGAAAGAATGTAAACTTGTAGTAGTCTTTTAGAGTCGTGATCTGTCTGTATGCAAGGGGATGATTTCTGGTAGAAGGACGGCTGTTCCGGATCAGGTAGTCACCTTGTATAGAAGGACCAAACGACTGTCTATGCGCCGTTGGTCAAGGGTACGCCAGTTGAGATCCTGAAGCATTGCTGAGACACTAGATGTATATCGGTAGTCTCTGGTTACCTATCTGGCAGCCCTTCTTTGAACTGATTCGAGTTTGTAGGAGTCGGTACATGGCTCTGTCATCTGCGAATAACATTATTCTGGATCTTACCTGATCCGAGAGGTCGTTTATATAGGCCAAGAACAGTATGGGTCCAAGAACCGAGCCCTGCGGGACTCCTGAAGGAACTGGGATGTTGTCAGAATTAGCGTCATTGAGTATAACTGACTGAGATCTGTTGTCAAGAAAGTCTTTTTTCCAATTTAGTGTGTTCCCCCGTATGCCGTAAAAATGTAATTTCAAAGGCAATTTTTCGTGTGCCACTTTGTTGAAAGCTTTACTAAAAGCAAGGAGTATAAGTTCTGTTTGTTTTCCAGATTGCATATGTTTTGCAAGTTCATCGACCACCATGATTAGATGTCTCGCAGGATCTCTTTTCCCGGAAACCATGCTGTAGTTCGAACAAGATATTTTGGCCAGTAAAGTGTTTGGAGATCCCGGAAGCCACAACTTGCTCCAGCACTTTGCAGAGGACAAAAGTTAGGGATATGGGCCGGTAGTTGGACGGGTCAGATTTATCACCTTTCTTAAAAATAGGGGTTATATTTGCTTCTTTCCATATGGGCGGGAGCTTTCCTGAATCAAGGGATCATTGGTAGATAAACTGAAGTATGGGGGCTAGCTCTTTGTGAATTTGTTTGTTTGATTTGAGGTTTAACGTGTGATAGAGTGTATTCTTTCATACCTCAAAAAAGTTTTTTTTTCAAATAGAAAGTTTAAGATATTTTTCTGATTTATACTCTAGGCACCGGTTTTTCTGTGCTCGTTAGAACCGCCTCATTGAGGCAGTTCTAACGAGTACCAACAACCTATGTCTTGGAGCAGAAATAAGGATTATACTAAGGGAAACAAGTTTAGCATTTTCTTTCGGCCCGCCTTTTTTCAAACTCTGAGGTGCTAACTTAATAAAATTTGTCTTATGAGTCGAACTGACTCACTAATACCAAACTCACTAATTCTGTATTTTTTCACGCATCCTACCTGCCACGGGCGTTTGTCGTAATTGTACCCAATTCACACCGGGCACGTGCATAACGTGCTGTCAATATCGAAATAATTCACTTTTGTGATACATGCCCATCGAAAAATCACAAAAGTTCTAAGATGGGGCGCAGACCGGGACAGACGTTAGACCGGCGTAATATGGCTATTGGAATGCTTACTGGCGGCATGAAAGTTAAGGAGGTTACTGCATATTTTCATGAAGACTCAGGTCAAAGTTCCGTCAAACTGGCACCGTCAAAAACAGACCACGCTCTCGTAGACCGCATACAACAACACGGCGTGAGCACAATTATATCGTGAAGTCATCTCGACGTAATCGGTTTCCCAGCAGTACCAGAATCACTGGCATGGTTCGGAATGCATTTGGAACACGAATTTGCGGTAGGACTGTGGGGAGTAGACTACGAGCTGCGCGGTTACGTGGACGTCGACCGTACGTAAGAGTTCCACTGACGCAGGACCACAGACTGGCTTGACTTAATTGGACAAGACGGCAGTGAAACCAAGTTGTGATCACGGACGAATCCCGTTTCAATTTGAAGTTAGCTGACGGAAAAGTACGTGTTTGGAGGCGAGATGGAGAGAGGATGGGCCCTGCTAACGTCATTCAGCATGACCGTTTTGGAGGCGGCAGCGTTATGGTTTGGGGCGGAAATTCGCATCGGGCTAAAACCGACTTAGTAACTGTTCAGGGAAACTTGAATGCCGTCCGATACTGTTGTGAATTACTGCCTTTCTTACGTCAAGGACACGCAACGATTTTTCAGCAGGATAACGAACGCCCCCATGTTGCACGCCATTCAATGAACATTGCAGGTAAATAATGTGAATGTGTAAAACTGGCCAGCACGATCACCAGATATTTCGCCTATTGAGCACCTCTGGGACCATCAGAACGAGAAATGACGGCAACAGCGTAAGAGACCTTGAACGTGTTCTTCGTGAGGAATGGAATCGCATACCCATGGATGTGGTTCGGAGGCTTACTTCTAGCATGAGGACACGGTGTGGGGCTGTTGTGGACTCAGATGGTGAGCATACAAGATACTGATAATTGGAGTGAGTTTTTGTGTGACACCCCGACGTTGATTGTCGATATGCAGCGGGTGTATCTTGTGTTGGTTATATTTTAGATCCAGAAAAGAGCGAAATTATCGGTAATATAAAAAAGTTAAACTTATTTCCCTTAGTATAATGTTAACCCTGTTTACCCCAGTTTCCTATGTGCAGGGATGTGTACTACACGGACTTGTTGACATAATGTATTTTATTCTTACAGCGTGGATCCGTACAATACATCCTCGGACATGCTCAATGGGTTGTTGGGTGAGGCAACGGTGACGTGTATCTTGCGTCTCTGGGGAGTCCAACTGATATTGGCTTACAGTTACACAAGGCCTGCTGTCCTTGCAGCATGTAAGGGTAGAAGTGTGGTGTAGTTATTTCTTCTGTTTCTGCACTTCCATTCATTTTTCTCTTTCTCATCTGTCAATCACTTTCACCTCCTCTACTGTCTCTTCTATCTCTTTTCTCCCTTTCTCTGGGAGATGACCAACAAGGGTTGACGTGTCATTAAACCCAAAACAATCAAAAGTCGGACATGCTCAAGGAGGTGTTTTCCCTTGTCATGGCATATTTATAGCGTTGTTTTTAGCAGTGATGTCTTATTTCTTTTAATGAAATTCAGTACTTAATTTCGTGGTCGTCATCGTGTGAGGTAATAAATGTATACTATTGTTGGTACATCCAGTTAAACTTTACATACACCTTAGTCATACAGTTACGTATCGAAATCACTATATCAAATCAATTAAATGAGCACTCATGTAGACCCCACTTTCTAAAGAATAACGTGGTGTTTAAAGCATTGACGGCTGACCGCCCCATAGCCGATGTATGTTTGAATTTATTTAGTGTTGTTCGGTTTTGTGTTGTGGATGAGCGTATTATATGGGCCCCGTCAAGCGATTTTGGTACTTATCGCCTATGCGAGCAGCGAAGGTTCAGGCGAGCCTGCGCATCCGCGCAGTCTCGCCAGAACCTTCGCTGCTCGCACATACAAGCAGTGAATCAATAGGAACCTTCAGACAGAAAGCCATATCCCTGGCCCCTCTGAATGGCTGGGCATGCGCAGTTAAAATTTGTCATGACGGAATGCTCGAAGACACAAATTCGTTTGGCGGGGCACATATGTGCATCACGATAACAAGTCTGTGAAACGGAGACCCCCTAAACCCCACTTTATATAGAGAAAAGTGGGGTTAACGGGAGTATATATTATCTTCCGTATTTTTGCTCAAAACATCTATTGTGGGTTCTCGTTAGAACCGCCTTCTAACGAACACCATCAATCTATGTTTAAAGCAGAAATAATAAAGAGGTCATCATTTTTACCTAATATTTGTCATTTCTGACACCATGTTGGACGCCATTATTTCTTACGGACATGTTTTCCTAATGTGCGTGCGTGTGTGTGTCTTCGCGCCAATGAATGGACGAGAGTTGAATATTCGTACTTGGTAGACAATATTATATCATACACTTTTTCTAACCTTGTAAGCAAGGTATAGGTATATGAAAATGCGTGTCAAATCTTACATATGGACCTACTAGTATTTGTTAAAATATTCAGTAATGTTTACTTTCATAATTTGATATCTTAGAGGATTCAATTAGCTTCGCTTCATTTGTTTTTCATTGAATGCCTCTTTTTGGAAATGGTACGAACATGAAGAAAACTTCGTTAAAAGACAACTAAAATACACCAATGTTCGAACAATCTTACGTATGTGTTTGTCAAGACAGATGAAAATAAGTCTTTGCGCACAGCAATGCTCAGTTAAGCTTATATCTCCAAGCAGTCTGTACAGAATCTCGCTTTGCGTTACATCACGTGAACAAGTCCGTGACATGAACCCACTTAAAAGCCACTTTATTTTGAGAAAACTTGGGTTTACGGGGGCAAACAGTTTTTTTTAGTTCTGCTCCGAGGCAATTTAGGCGGCTAGCACCCACAATCTATGTTTGCAGTATAAATAAAAAACATCAGAGATTTTCATCAAAAAAGTAGCCATTCTGGAGATGTGAAATAATGCACTATGTCGCGCGGGGGTGTTATCGTACTTGACCCAGGGCTTTTCAACGCTGACAGGGAAACTGAGCCGATACACAGGCTCATTTTCCGTTGCATGCATATTAACTAAGACACACTTTCGTCTGATTAAGCTTATTTTTTGCAGGATGTGTGTGTGTGTGTGTGTGTGTGTGTGTGTGTGCGTGTGTGTGTTTGTGTTTGTGTTTTCTTGCCAATGAGTTGCTGTGCCTTTTCCAGGAATCTACACTGGAATGTAGGAAGAGAGTTGAACCCCTCGTACTTTCAAGACATATAGCATTGTCTCACCTATGGAACGTATGACAGTGTATTTTATCTCAAAGTGTCTCACCCTGGGGTTTATAAGTTATCATTGCTTTTTATTGGAAACCACATACGTTGCTACTTGGACGTTCCCCGCCCCTCATGTCTTCCGCTGTAATTTTGTAGTCCTTGCAAAAAGGGGACACCTTTTCTGGTTTCCTTGATGTACATTCTTAGCAGCCAATGTCCTTGATTTTTTTTGGTTTTGGTTTAACGGCCCTTTCAAGATTATTTCCCTCATATCGAGCAGATCGTTAATCAGAGGTGGGCGAAAACCGGAGTACCCGGAGAAAAACCACCTGACCTTCCGTTGCAGAACTTGGCGTCTCACAAGTGACCCGAGCTTGACTCGAACCACAGCGATGAGAGACCTAATTAACCACTAGGCCACGGAGGCCCGTTCAATGTTCTTGATTACCTTTTGATGAAATGCACATTCAGTATGTTGTCAAACTGCTGTCAAATGTCAGAAAGAAAGTCATGAAATGTACATACACTGTAGTAGAAATTAACAAATGGTTTTCATTTCAAATTTATCACTGCATGTAAATAAATGTTAAAAAATGAATTTAACCAATTAACTTGAAAAATGTTAAGTAACTTAAGAATGTAGGACTAATAAATGTTCCATCACGTGAACAAGTCCGTGAAATAAGGACCCCCTAAACCCCACTTCATATAGAGAAAACTGGGGTTTACCGGGGTGTGCATTATTTTTCTTATTTCTGTTCAAAGTCATAGAATGTTGGTGCTCGTTAGAACCGCCTCAATGAGGCGGTTCTAACGAGCACCCACAACCTATGTTTTGAGCATTCATAAGAAAAATATTACAGATTTTCATACAAAAAGTAGCCATTTTGGGGCTGTTAAAAATGCACCATGTCGCACGGGTGTGTTATCGTAATGTCTACCTTTTTTTCCTCCGTACATTTGTGCGAAGGGTAAAATTATGAATTCTTGGACAGTCTAATGGCAATAGCATTACGATAACACACACGTGTGACATAGTGCATTTTTTCACATCTCCAAAATGGCTACTTTTTGATGAAAATCGGTGATATTTTTCTTATAAATACTGCAAACATAGGTTGTGGGTGCTCGTTAGAACCGCCTCATTGAGGCGGTTCTAACGAGTACCAACAACCTATGTCTTGGAGCAAAAACAAGAAAAATAATGTATACCCCCTTAAACCCCTGTTTTCTCTATGTAAAGTGGGGTTTTGGGGTGTTCATTTCACGGACGTGTTCACATGAAGCTTTACAAACATTTTACCATTCGCAACAGATTATTCAAAGTTAGGGAGGTATGAAAAATAATCAATGATGGGTGAACCTCGACAATGACTTTTCTCGGTTCATTCCAGTTGATTTATGCCCCATGCTCGGCATAGCCTCGTATGAAACTGAAAACTTCCCCTTAGATTCCATTGTCCTGGTCTAAACACCGTCGTAATTGCTATTAATGGAAATACATGTGTCAAGTCTTATCTCCGCATGATTTAACTATTGATTCACCTGTTTTGTAAATTCGTTCTCAGTAGTCAGCATTATTAAAATAATAATAATAATGATGATAAAAAGAATATATATTTGACGGATTAAATTGGGTTCACCTTATTTGATTTAATTGCAACACTATATGTTGGCGCCAATATTCTCGGACATGTAGACACGTATTCTTGACATTGGTATTGATCGAATGCCGTTTTTAAGGAGAAATGCGCTTATTTTCGAATCAAGTTTACGTGCCTATTTGTCGAGACATATGAAAATATGCACACAGCAAGAGCTCAGATCCGCCACGTGGTCTATACATTATCGTTGTTGTGCGCTATTAGTTTGTCCTTTGATCAAAATCTATTCAACACTGATAAGGACAACTTTAATCTGTCTTGAGTGGTTTTTGAAAGTTCGTTGGACGCACATTCAAGAAGATTCATTTTCACTCGGCACGGCAAATATAATTGCAGGGTTCATCAGAATCACGTGAAGCTGACAACGTTCTATCAATTAAGCGATATATATAAATAGTTGAATAAGTTTGTAAATCATCTGTTTACCAGCTGTTCTATCGTGGTAGTTAATTTTAATCAAATATTCTGGAAACAAAGGAGTAATTATGTCGTAATAAGGGCCCCGTTAAGCGATTTTGGTACTTATCGCCTATGCGAGCAGCGAAGGTTCAGGCGAGCCTGCGCATCCGCGCAGTCTCGCCAGAACCTTCGCTGCTCGCTCATACAAGCAGTGAATCAAAAGGAACCTTCAGACAGAAAGCCATATCCCTGGCCCCTCTGAATGGCTGGGCATGCGCAGTTAAAATTTGCCATGACGGAATGCTCGAAGACACAAATTCGCTTGGCGGGGCTCATAAATTGTCAATCAGTCCGACATTGAGGTGCAATTATGTCTCAAGCCCTGTCGCCCCCAATAGGTTTCATATGCATGGACGTTCCTATTCGCATAACTTAGCATAGGCGGGCTTAGACCCTCTAGTCGGTTTACCAGTACTCGTATGTTGTCGGTTTCAGCTCTACGTGGAACACTGTACAGATCAATCTATTTCTCCTAGCCCCGGTTGGTGGGGACATATTAATAATTTCAATGTATTTGCTGTAGGCTACTACAGGGTAGTATGTAAAGTAAAAAACAAACCTGTCTAATTGGTCTGGCTCTTTTGCAAATTACTTGTAAGGGTTTGAATACAGGATGATCGTTAATGTACATGTATGTAATTGCCTAGATTAAAATATTACCGCTAATAATTGATTTTTTCTTGTAAAAATATCTTGATATGTTTTTATATATATGCATATAATATACTGACACGGACCTAATATAGGTTATGAGCCTGGAAAAGGAGGTTGTGGACCCAGCTTTTAGCCATGTATGAGACAATAGTCACATTTGATTGGATATAATTATGAAACTGATGAGAAATACTTAGCTGTTATTTTTTTTCTTGCCGGGTATTATATGTGCATTAAACACATAAAGAAAACAAAGTGAACTGTCTCCTGAATTTTCTGTTGTGATAATAATTGTACATGTGGTATCTCTGAATTTCCAAGACTGAATTTTCACTTTGAGGCAGGGTTACCTCCCTTAGACAGTTAGAATGCTTGAAATTGCCACATGACACCCTTGTTTTTTTGTATAATTTTGTAGTTGGCAGTTTGTTTACCATGTTTTTGGGTAAGAAAATCAATTTGAAATGCAGATTTATCAGGTACAGGGTCAAATATTAACATGTAAGCTTATGGAAATGTAAATAGAAGACCATAACCTAAACCGAAAGTAGAAAATCATCACCTCTGTCCTGTTTTTGGTCATTACATAATATTTTCACAAATTTGAAGGTTCTATGTAATTCTGTGTCATAAACTGGATCTTTCTGACATGTATTTTGCTACAAAAACTAAAATTTGTAACTTTAGTGCTAATTTAGGTCTAACTGGGCCATTTGATCAACTTTGTGCTTCTGATCCATGTAAATGGAGGGGGGGGGGGGAGGGGGTAGGGGTTGCTTTGCTCTAAAGCCATGTTAATCAGTGTTGTCATTTGTCTGTTTGGAAAGGAGTCTTGCAGAAGGTGTATGAACATAACATAAGTAAAAGAATCTACTCCAATTGGAATATATGGCATCAGGCTTGGTCCAAAGCAAAATTTCAAAAATTATTTCTCCGAACAGCCCGCTGCAATATCGCGACAAGTTTTCTCATCTGTTATAAGTTCTAATTGGTTAGATTCATGTTACTGGATCTGAACAGATATTTTCAGCTGTTTCTTATGGCATTAAGGCATTTATGACCATTTTCATCAATGTTTTGTCTTCAAAATATCCTCAAAATGCCTTTTTTTTTACTTAAAGTAGGGGGTATAGGTGTAGAAACAACCATAACTTCTACATAGGTGTGCTATTTAGGCATAATTTAGTGCATTTTAGGACTGAAGTATTCCAAAGACACATGAGAAGAACCACTGATGCAAGCCGGTCTCTGGGTTCCAGTCCAGAAAGAGGTAAACTTTGCGCTTTTTCACAAAATATGGTTTGTTCGGCTTTCATCATAAAATCTGAAGGCGATAACTTTTTTGCAAACTTGCAAGATTCTTTGTCACTGAACATTTAGTATGCATGACTACATTATTATATATGATCTAAATTTCTATTTGGCAATTCTTTTGATGGATTATAAGGAAAATAAGGTTTGGTTTAAGGTTATGAGCCTGGAAAAGGAGGTTGTGGACCCAGCTTTTAGCCATGTATGAGACAATAGTCACATTTGATTGGATATAATTATGAAACTGATGAGAAATACTTAGCTGTTATTTTTTTTCTTGCCGGGTATTATATGTGCATTAAACACATAAAGAAAACAAAGTGAACTGTCTCCTGAATTTTCTGTTGTGATAATAATTGTACATGTGGTATCTCTGAATTTCCAAGACTGAATTTTCACTTTGAGGCAGGGTTACCTCCCTTAGACAGTTAGAATGCTTGAAATTGCCACATGACACCCTTGTTTTTTTGTATAATTTTGTAGTTGGCAGTTTGTTTACCATGTTTTTGGGTAAGAAAATCAATTTGAAATGCAGATTTATCAGGTACAGGGTCAAATATTAACATGTAAGCTTATGGAAATGTAAATAGAAGACCATAACCTAAACCGAAAGTAGAAAATCATCACCTCTGTCCTGTTTTTGGTCATTACATAATATTTTCACAAATTTGAAGGTTCTATGTAATTCTGTGTCATAAACTGGATCTTTCTGACATGTATTTTGCTACAAAAACTAAAATTTGTAACTTTAGTGCTAATTTAGGTCTAACTGGGCCATTTGATCAACTTTGTGCTTCTGATCCATGTAAATGGAGGGGGGGGGGGGGAGGGGGTAGGGGTTGCTTTGCTCTAAAGCCATGTTAATCAGTGTTGTCATTTGTCTGTTTGGAAAGGAGTCTTGCAGAAGGTGTATGAACATAACATAAGTAAAAGAATCTACTCCAATTGGAATATATGGCATCAGGCTTGGTCCAAAGCAAAATTTCAAAAATTATTTCTCCGAACAGCCCGCTGCAATATCGCGACAAGTTTTCTCATCTGTTATAAGTTCTAATTGGTTAGATTCATGTTACTGGATCTGAACAGATATTTTCAGCTGTTTCTTATGGCATTAAGGCATTTATGACCATTTTCATCAATGTTTTGTCTTCAAAATATCCTCAAAATGCCTTTTTTTTTACTTAAAGTAGGGGGTATAGGTGTAGAAACAACCATAACTTCTACATAGGTGTGCTATTTAGGCATAATTTAGTGCATTTTAGGACTGAAGTATTCCAAAGACACATGAGAAGAACCACTGATGCAAGCCGGTCTCTGGGTTCCAGTCCAGAAAGAGGTAAACTTTGCGCTTTTTCACAAAATATGGTTTGTTCGGCTTTCATCATAAAATCTGAAGGCGATAACTTTTTTGCAAACTTGCAAGATTCTTTGTCACTGAACATTTAGTATGCATGACTACATTATTATATATGATCTAAATTTCTATTTGGCAATTCTTTTGATGGATTATAAGGAAAATAAGGTTTGGTTTAAGGTTATGAGCCTGGAAAAGGAGGTTGTGGACCCAGCTTTTAGCCATGTATGAGACAATAGTCACATTTGATTGGATATAATTATGAAACTGATGAGAAATACTTAGCTGTTATTTTTTTTCTTGCCGGGTATTATATGTGCATTAAACACATAAAGAAAACAAAGTGAACTGTCTCCTGAATTTTCTGTTGTGATAATAATTGTACATGTGGTATCTCTGAATTTCCAAGACTGAATTTTCACTTTGAGGCAGGGTTACCTCCCTTAGACAGTTAGAATGCTTGAAATTGCCACATGACACCCTTGTTTTTTGTATAATTTTGTAGTTGGCAGTTTGTTTACCATGTTTTTGGGTAAGAAAACCAATTTGAAATGCAGATTTATCAGGTACAGGGTCAAATATTAACATGTAAGCTTATGGAAATGTAAATAGAAGACCATAACCTATACACGGACTAGTCACTACACTGTAAGTGACGCTATTTTTCAGAAAATGCTGTCGTGGCGGAGCATTGCTGAACCTGAATTTGTTTGCGACATACAGTTTCATCGCCTCGAATATCCCTTATTTCAACAAAATTAGTATTTCTCTTTAAAACGCAATAGTGGAAATTATTGCTTGTAGGAATGTAACATCATTTTAGTGAAACTTTTAACAATTTTTCTAAACTTTAACGAGAATCCAAGGCACCTGTTTTCGGCATTTTCTGCACATTTGGCGTAAATTAGTAAAATTTAGAGGCATTTCATAAGAAGTTGTTTTGGCTGCAGCAGACAAGGCCGCTAACAATGTGGCCGTTGTTTGACAGCTCCTCTCCGTTTACACTCTTCAGCAAGAACTTTGTGGTACAAAGGCCTATGAACTGCAGCCTTTGGCTGTGGAGAGGACTGTAGTTGATGACCACATGTGTCATTCAGTCACCTAGTTTTCTTTATCTGTATGTGTTACAGAAGGCCACGACAAGCTTCCTACTTTATATTGGTTACCTAAACTTCATAAAAGACCATACAAAGCACGGTTTAGTGCAAATTTAAGCTCTTGTGCCACACTGAACTTTCCAAATTATTGACTTCGTGTTTTACTGCCATCAAAAACATGTGATTAAATATTGCGCAAAAGTCTTTGATAGATACGGGAGCAATCGACTTTGGTCTATAAAAAAATCTAATGAAGTTTTCGTGCTTAAAGTATGTATACTTATGGTTTTTCCACCCTTCACACTACACTTCCTCATAACCTTATAAAGAAAACAAAAAAACAAACAAAAAAAAAAAAAAACATAATGATTTAATTGAATGGACCTTTCATAGAGAAGTCTCCCTCTATCTTGCGTGTAATGGAAGATTTTTTTTTCACTTCTGAAGAGCATAAAAATTATACTTTATGGTCCATGTCTGAAAGTGTGGGAAGCTCGCACCTTTCTACTTGACAATATTTACATAACCTTTGGTACTAAGTTATTTAGACAAGTTGTGGATGTTCCGATGGGTACGAATTGTGCACCCATTGTGGCTGGTCTGTTCTTGTTTTATGGAAATGACTTCATGATATCCCTTTCCGTTGAAAACCAATCTGAAATCACTGAAGCCTTTAGCTTGACGTCTAGATATTTGGATTATTTATTAAATATTGACAATACCTATTTCGATGGTTAGATCAGTCCAATTTACCCCCACCCACAGAACTTCAGTTAAATAAAGCAAATTCTTCTGGTAAGAGGCCGCGTTTTTGGCTTTACATCTATCATTGTATGTGGGTTTGTTTCCTGCAAAACTTATTATAAACGCGATGATTTTGATTTTGAGATTGTAAGTGTTACTGCTAAAGTTCTTTATCAGGGCCATCGGTATCATAAATTACGCAAAGCCTTTTCAAAATTTTATAGTCCGACATCATTCCGGTTTAATTTCAAAATACAATGTTGGACTTAAATATCTTCTGCATGGTGGTCTATCGGAACCCGAATTTTATGATGATATAGCATATAAATTGAGAAAAATATAGAATGGCAATGACTTCAGCACCCAAGTTCGTAAACTCATTCTTCGATATAAAAAATACCAATCACGATTGACAACTTTGCTTCCGTCTTTAATTGCACGCGGATGGGTCTGGCCTCAGATTCGATTCTATGACGGTCCCAGCGTAAAGGCTTACTGAGAATTAAAGAGAATTTAATTTGATGTAATGTTGGTTGGTGCCTGATGCTCTTTCTCTGGTCCGGCACGTCGTAGTCTTTCTCTTGGTTCTCGTTTCCTACAGCATTTCAGTGGTTTCTTGCCGTCGAGTCCTCACCATTGTTTCATATCTTTGGTTGTTTGATTTTTGTGTTCTCAGAGATATTGCACTGAGGAGTTAGGAGGCCTTCATGCGGACTGAACAAATTATTTGTCTGACCTCGACGGAAGTAACAGCGAGGATTGCAGCTGCGTAAAATCGATTAAAGCCATCCCCACCCGTGGAATTCGTGTCACTGACTGTTCCAAGGCGGTTCTTCTGTCGCGTCTGTTTATTGCTTGTCTTTGAGTTTGTGTATCGCTTATATTATTTTGTTTTGGATAGCCAATTGGCCATTATATTGAGTTGTCCGCATGATGTAGTGATTATGCTACATCCCTCGTAAACCAGGGGTCGTGATTCAATCTCAGGCTTCTCCAGGCTTTCACCTGAATCTTTTAACCGAGGTCCCGTCTACGTATGACATTAGCTGTTGATTGACGTAAAATTCAAACACACACAGAGGTTGAATGCTCCTTAGAATCACCTAATTGGGGCGGTCTTAAGAGTATCCACAGTCTATGTTTTAAGCAGCAATTAAAAAATAAAGTTTACCCCTGTAAACTCCCGTTTTTAGAATATAGTGAGGCTTAAGGGGATCACAATTATATACCCGTGAAGATCTTGTCCTGTGTTCGTGATAAAAAGAAACAAAATCACACAGAGCACAACACACGATAGATCAAGATGAATCCTCATTGATTAATACAACTTTCGTCATATCCTTCTACATATTCTTCTGTCGCGATTTATTTCTGTTATGCTTAGTCTTTGGGTGAGTGTATCGCTTATATTATTTTGATTTGGTTAGCCAATTGGCCATTTTGTAGGATTTCCGCTATTGGTGTTTCCATTAGGGTCTAGTTGTTTCATGTTTGTGCTTCTTTGCCTTCGGTGTCTCTGATGGGAGCTCTGGGTTAGTTGTATCGATTCCTGATCATTGCTTCACTTTTTTCTACATGGAACATGAAAGATACAACTTGAGTATCCATATCATAAATTCCCCCCACTATCCCGCCAAACTACCAAATTGCAGACCACTGATGTAGATGAAATAATTTGTTACTTAACACTTGTCCTGCTTAATAGATTAATTTTGCTGCACCCAATTCTGATTATTTTCGAATCAAATTAGTTGATGTAATGTATGTACGATTCATATTTAATTCATAAGCCAAATGGCAAAGATTGTGGATCCTATCAAATAGTTTCTAAAGCTGCCATCTGTTACGGATTTACACTGCTTGCATAGAGTGACATGGTTGTTCAGCATGACAGAAGGGTAAGGGATAACAAGGGTCAGTGTAATGTTTCACTTTATGTCCCATGTCTTTTCTGAAAATCAGAATGACTGATGTCAAATAATCACACTTTCAACCTCAGTCACTATCCCATGACCAGAATGTTCATTGACCCAGGCAATTGCCTTCAAAAAATTGTCCTTCCAAGCTAACTCATTCTTGGTGTATTCCATTCATGTCGGCACGTCTATCTAACGGTCAGGTATGACAAAAGTCGGTGCTAATGAACCAATTTCCTTCCAAATCGCAGGCATTAGATTTAACTCTGTGTTTTTCATGAACTCCAAGCAACACCCATGCATGGTTTCATACGTAACATGCAATGTCATTCTTTCATATAATCCCACCCGACATAGATAGGCCCATTGATATTTATATGAATTGGCAACAAAATTCTGACAAAGTATCAAACAAGGTCGAAATAGTTTTCATGCTCATTATCATATTTTAGACATTTTTCATGCAATACTTGAGAATATGATTAAAAAAGATTCTAAATGTGATTTGGATGCAATATGCATAAAAAAAACTTGCAAATATCTAAGAGTTTTTATGGTGATGTCACTGCTACACTGTATGTTTTATTGCAAGAGATCTCAGCAAGAGGAGATAAAACACCACGAATTTTATCGAAAGTCATGAAGAATTAACATCCAAATACATGTATATATTAAAATACTCATTGTATTCTTTTGATCAAGATTACCACATAAGTCGAGTATGCATTATATTGTACATGGTCATTAAAGAACTGAATGCATTAAAACGCCAATGAACTTGATAATTAATTTCGTCTGCTTGTGTAGTGAAAAGCGAGGCTCACCTTGAAGCTTCACAACGCAATATAAATGAAAAAAAAGCATGTTTGGTTTATGTCAGCTTCACTTGGTATAGGTTGAACGTCAAATTATTAAAACATGCCAAAATAAAAATCAAAGGGAACTGCCCGTTAGGATCACACACACACACACACACACACACACACACACACACACACACACACACACACACACACACACATTTACAAACACACACAGACACACAGAGAGAGAGAGAGAGAGAGAGAGAGAATTCCACAATTCCATATGTATCATTCAATATTCATATGAGCACAAGCTGACTGAATGTGTAAGTCATACAGTAATGCACAATGTGTAAGATTGTTTCTCGCCTGACACGATCCTGACACACTTATTAGTGTACTCATGCGCGGGAAAGTCCGGGAAGTAGTCACGCAGCATTGCATCATTATGGAAAATACGTGTGTTAGTCGTAAACAATTGAAGATAAAATATTGTCTTCAGAATTAAATGGCCAAAATAACATAAGATGTCTACCTTCAAATAGCCTACACATCTCATTCGGCAACCTGGGGTGTCAAGGGTAAATTAAGTAAATGGCCGGAAGAGATAAAAGAAAAAATACGACAGCTAAAAGAAGTTTTGAAAGTTTCGAATGGAGGGTCATCGTACGATAACTTCAGTCTGCGAGAGCACAAATTGATTTCACCGACTACTACTACTACTAATTATAATAATTCATGTGTCATGTCCCCAGACACACCTAAAATTACTTATGTGAACCATAAGGTGGACAATAGTGTCGGTCTTATATGAAGTGAATGACTATAGCATGCTTTGGTCAAAATCATGTCAAACATACGAGGGCTGATTGATATACTGTGAGCCTAATATTATAGGATTTGAATTTTGTCGGACATATTCTATTATTTTTCAGCATAACACCCTTCAGTATCTATACACTTTTGCCAGCGGTGTTTAAGGGTCTCAATGCCACTTAGCGGTGTTTAAGGGTCTCAGTGCCACTTGTATAGAACTCCTGTTCGTGGCTGTTCAGAAAGTCATCCCCTGCATATATGACCTCATCATCGGACTGAAAATGGTTGCCGGGAATAGCCGTTTTCAGTTTCAGAAATAAATGAAAGGCTGATGGAGTGAGATCGGGTGAATAAGGCGTATGCTCAATCAATCTAAAGCCACAATCGTGAATGGCAGCCATAGCAATGCCAGACTTGGGAACAGGAGCATTGTCCTAATGTACCAACATACCTTTAGTGAGCTTTCCGCGGCGCTTAAGTTTAATAATTTCTCGAAACTGCGTCAAAAGGAAAGCATCGTATGTGTCATTAATTGTTTGTCCCTTTCGGAATTAATCTAGTAGCAGAAAACCATCTGCATGCAACTAAATCGAGGCCAAAACCTCAGCTGATGGAACAATCGTTGCCTTCTTTGGTGGGGGTGAGCCACGGCGCTTCCATTGTTTGGCCTATGGGGTAAATTGATGGACCCATGTTTTACCCATAGTGATAAATCTCTGCAGAAAGTTGGCAGGATCTTCCTCAAAAAGGTTAAGATTAGCACGCGACAATTTACGCCTGGTGTGCTTCTGATCAACTGTCTGAGGTTTTGGTACCCATCGGGCTGAAAGCTTTCCCATTGTAAGCTCCTCTGTCCGAGAGGAATGCTCTTTTTCCTGTGAAATGCCAACTCTACTGGCTATATACATGTATCTTTCTGTGGCTCTTTTGTCAGTCATAACAATATCATGGACTTTATTGACAATTTCTAGGTTTGCAACATTGACCGTCATTCCAGGACGAGAGTCATCCTAAAGGCTCTGTCCGCCGCGCTTAAATGCCGCCACCCACCTATACACTGTAGCAGATGAGGGGGCATCTTTTCCGTAGTGTTGCGACCATATCATTATGGATATCCTTAGGTGTTAAATGGAAGCGAAGGCAAAGATCAGGAATCGATACAATTAACCCACAGTTCCCATCAGAGACACCGAATGAAAAGAAACACAAACATGAAACAACTAGACACTAATGGAAACATCGATAGCGAAGAGCCAAAGGACAGTTACTTTCCTACAAAATGGCCTGTTGGCAATCCAAAACAAAATGATATAAGCGATACACACACTCAAAGACAAGCCATAAAAAAACGCGACCGAACGCCTTGGAACGGTCAGTAAGACGAATTCCACTGGGAGTCTTAAATCGATTTTACGTGGCCACAATCCTCGCCCTTACTTCCGTCTCGATTTATGCAAATATTGAATTACTGCTATTTCACCGATTTCGTCCATGTTGCAAAGGCTGCTTGTCTTATTTACTTTAGAGTGCTACCTCGTCGATATAAACTGACCAAATGAGACCAGTCCTTGGGTACACGACCCTATATAGTCAGAGAAGAATAGTAGGACTTAAAAAGAACATCCCTGTGTGCTGCCTTTAAAACGAATCTCACAACATATCAATCAGCCCTCGTTTCAACTATGAGAATAGAACGTACAAATCCATATACGATGAATGCAATGTTAAACCCAAGAACGTTAACACCTATATTTACATTATTGTCAATCCACGTTTTCATATAATATTTCTGGTTTCAGATTTGAAATTTAAACATGAAAGCAAATGCACGCAGTTTCTATTGTCAGCGGAGCAGCGTCGTTAACGCTATAACGTTGCATTATCCAATAATATTGGAGAGAACTATCGTTTATATTGACGTCACTGACTTCGCGTGGTTTCTGATGACTGTACTCTTCGATCATGGCTTTCATTGCGTACTTTTCTGTCAGCCAGATTTGCAACTAGGACAGCTTTTTACTGAAATATATTTTCTGCGAAACTCCACTAAAACAAACCGCGTTTCAAGCATTAAGAAATCCATATAGACGCAAACATGCATGATTGTTGAATATTGCTGGGACATAGGGCGAGAAATGAATCAGTAATTCAGCTTATTTCCGGTCCAGATTAAGAAAACACGTCTACGCAAATACAATGTAGCCTTTATCTCCGAAAATGTGAAAATCTTAAGAAGAAAATTTGTGATTATTTCCTTATTTCTCCTCAAAATATAGATTGTGGGCACTCGTTAGAACAGCCTCATCGAGGCGGTTCTAACAAGTACCCACATGCTATATTTTACAGCAGAAATAAGAAAAGTAAGGTATACCATTGCAAACCCCAGACTTTCTATATAAAAGTGGGGTTCAAGGGGGTCAAAATTATATAGGGGTGTTCCCGTGGTGTTAATCATCATCTAGCTTGCTGTTTGCCTGCACCGATATGGCCTATATCGTCACGTGGACAAGTCCGTGAAATGGACACACACTAAACCCCACTTTAAATAGAGAAAACGCCGGCCTCGGTACCTCAGTCGGGTGCACGTCTTATTGGTGATCAGTGGGACGCGGGTTCGATACCTGTCGGGGTCGGCAACATTCTTTCATGGAGATGATCATGAAATCTTTTCTACCGTCATTCTATCCATTCCACTGATTCAAGAAATGCAGTTGTCAGTTACTGGCGAAAGAATGTGTACTGTACTAGTTAATCGCTAACATATAAGCCTGCCCAGGGAAAGTGCAGATAGGTAAACTGACCGGCTCAAAATGACCTAGATAGTGTTGACTGGGCCGTTAAACTGAAATACAAACAAACACACAAATAGAGAAAACTTGGATTTAAAATGGTATACATTATTTTTCTTATTTCTGCAACAACATATAGTTTGTGGGTTCCAGTTAGATCCGCCTCAGTAAGGCGGTTCTAACGAGCACCCACAACCGCTGGAAAAGACGAAAATTTTAAGATGAAAAATTGTGATATTTTTCTTATTTCTGCTCAAACTTATATAGGCGTGTTTTCGTGATGAGTCCAAAACCGTTGGCGTCTTAGAATTGTTTGAGTAAAAAGATTCCAGATGTGGGTTCTGGTTCGATCTGCCGCTGAAGTATCTTTACTCATTTAATTCCAATGACAGTAATAATCCAAAACAAACGGACCGACTTAGAATTGTCAGCTAAGCGTTCAAAAGAGTGATCAAATCGATTTTGTCTGGTCCCAATCCGCGCCCTTGTTTCAGACATTGTGTACAAAAGTCTTTTGAGAGTCCACGTGGTAGGGTTTTAACTAATCTGTGCAACATATTCGAAAACATACAGATTCCCGTAGGCTTTGTTGTCAAAAAGAATTAAGTCAACCATTGAATTTTGGAACGTAATCGAAATGTCGTCTCTATAGTTTAGAAATGCTTTGAGGAATATTATCATTATACAGATAACACCGATTTAGAAGTTAAGGAGTTATTAGTTAATTCAGTAACATGATTGGACACTCTGGTGGATTGGATAAGGTGGGGCATATAAACACCGTGGAGTTCTACGCAATGAATAGCTCCATCCTAAGATGCAGTCGCGTTTGTCATAAATCTTGTATGAAATAAACCCATCGAAAGTAGATGACTTAACTCCAAAATCTTAGCTTCGGTAACAGCAACATTTTATTTTAGTAAATTGAAGCCATGTGGTTAAATGTGACTAATCAAACTATTAATGTAGGCATTATTAACAATTACTCTAACACAGCGCGCCTATATAGGCAATGGAAAAGAACTGTGTTTTATTCTACAACAAATCACGGCAAGGAAGAGCGTGACGAGTGACGTCATTATATACTGCAAATTTATGACGTCACTAGTCGATTTCCTTGACGTTAGACGGTGTAACGTCATTTTCTCGCATCGAAAACGTTAGAAAAGGATATAAATGCATGTGTTTCAGTCGATAATTTTAGCGGGATTTCTTCTAACATTTGCGAAAAGTTGTAAGATTTTGAAGGAAACAACAACATTATTGCCGATTTTCAGCCTGTTAGGATTGAAATAGATCAGCTCTGGTCTGTGATTTGTTGAGTAATAAATCACAGTTTGTCGGTCAGTTGTAAGTAGACAAATCACGCACGCTACGCGCTTGTGATTTGATCTACTTTACAACTGGCCTCCAAACTGTGATTTATTACTCAACAAATCACACTTAGAGCTGATCTATTTCTTAAACAAAATATCTACACGTCGCACTGAACACTTCAGTTACATAAAATTACTTTTCAGAAAGAATCATTTTCAAGTCCCTTTCATTACCGAACACGAAAAAAAGGAAACAAGAAAGTCAGGAAGCAGCTACTATTAGTACGTATTTCCTACACATCGGAAATTCCAAGAATTTGCCTGTACAAGTAAGTATCTTAGTTTGATTTGTTTGAATTAAGTGTTACACCATTTATGTCATTTTGGAGACGTTGCTTCCAATTTTGTGGGACTTTTACCCGACATTGAGATGAAATGACATCTCAATTCCTGCCGCCCAAACAAATCAAAATGGTTAATATGTAAGGACGGACCGACTCGCACCACTTTGCCGGGGCAAACTTAGACCCCTAAGCGGTTTACCAGTACTCATGTGCGGCCGGTTTCGGCTCTGCAGCCCAATCTATTTCTTCTAGCCTCGATCGGCGGGGCGACAACTAAGTACCTAACCTAATATGAATGTTGTCCACTTGAAGCATTAGAACTGGTACGACCACAACTTGTCATTTCTAAGCTCTTCGAAAATTAAAAACAAAATATTTCTTTCATAACATGCACAATAGCGGGAACATTTCCTATCATTAGTAGAAGCTTCAACTTCATTGTCTATTTATTTTCAATCCTCGACTCAGCTTCAAGTATATCATTTATAATGCAAGCGATATTGAGAATTTTGGATTACATAATTAATATGTTGAAATATACCCTTGGTATTAAATCCTTTCGTTAACAACCTTAAACTCCTACTAATTAAGCAGTAAACTATGAACTATCATCACGTGAACAAGTCCGTGAAATGAATACCCCCCCCCCCACTTTACCCCAATTCATAGAGAGAAATCTGGGGTTTACGGGGGTATACATTATTTTTCTTATTTTTGCTCCAAAACATAGGTTGTGGGTACTCGTTAGAGCCACCTCAATGAGGTGATTCTAACGAGCACCCACAACCTATGTTTGCCGTATTTATCAGAAAAATATCACTGACTTTCATGAAAAAAGTAGCCAATTTGAAAAATGCACTTTATCGTATGGGTGTGTTATCGTAATCTCAAGTTACCGTTTATTTGTTATTATTACTTAAAACGTCTCACCAAAATTTCCTTTAAAGAGAAGGCCAAGCTGAGCGAGGTATGTTGAGGGACAGCCAGGCTGATCCATTCCACCGTTAGGATAGAAATCGACATCCCCTGAAGCAGTCTTGATACCAAAGCCTGCAGTGAAATAATTACGCCACATTAACAAGGCCGGGTAATGAGCATTTCGATCATACTAATAAATCTTATGGTATGTTAACCACAGACCACAGTTCTAGGTCTTCCGACAATCTTTCTTTGGAGCGTGTATACAGAACAAATATTATCTTGTAAACAAGCCCGTGAAATAAACAGCCCCCATAAGCCCCACGTTAAACAGAGAAAACAAGGCGGTTCTTCTGTCGCGGTTTCTTTTTGTTATGGTTTGTCTTTGGGTGTTTGTGTCGCTTATATTATTTTATGTTGGATAGCCTATTTGCCATTTTGGCTTTCCGCTATTGATGTTGCCATTAGGGTCTGTTGTTTCATGTTTGTGTTTCTTTCCCTTTGGTGTCTCTGATGGGAGATGTGGGTCGATTCCTGATCATTGCCTCCACTTCTATTTAAGGTCGGGGCCGTCATAGATTCTAAAGCACGACCCTGAAAGCCGTAACAAAGGAAAGATGCATAGCCTGAAAAAAATCCCCGCCTATGGTGGGATTCGAACCCGGGCCGCTCGGGTGACAGTCCACTGCTCTTACCCCTGAGCCAAAGAGTCGACTCCCTGACGCAGTTGTCAGAGAGTGTTTATAAACCTAGACGCTATGCATATGATCTACCAAGGTAGATAATGGAAGGGAGGTAACACACCCCCTCTTCAAGGAAGTCATCATTTATGATGACGTGAAGGATACCAACTTCGGCACAAGCCAATTCTGGCATCCCGGACGAGCCCCCAATTTCTGTTACGAGCCAGGCGTAGCAGAAAGAAAAAGCAAACAAGCCTTTTGGAAAATTTTAACAAAATTTATTTACAAGTTAACTTTAACCTGTAGAAGTAAGAAAATTAAATGTACTTAGCTCTGTTATGAAATATCCTGAATGAATCTATTTTCCTTGATCCCACAGAATTCACAGTCCAAAATGAAAAGTAATATCCTTTAACAATCCAACACAGAATTTAGAAATAACTTTTCTTAAATGCCCAAACATCAAACTCCAAAGTCTGACTCAATGAGAAAAATCAAGCTCTTTTATAGACCTTAAGATTTCTCTAGAACATTCCAGAGGGCTGTGGAATAAGATGAGGTAATTTTCTAAAAATAATGCAACCCAGAACTTTCTGGAAGGTTCTGAAGTACTTTTCCTTGTAAACATGTTGTTTACAAATATGAAATCAATCTGTGACTCAGTTTTCTAGAATCTTCTATAAGAAGATTAACAAGATATTTATAGCCTTATTAGGTCACAGTGGGGTGCAAGTGGGAATCAGAAAAATAAATTCTTATGCATAACACTCCCCCTCTTCGAGGAAAAGAAAGATTTATGTAATAAAGCTTTCTTTTGCTTTAAGAATAATAAAATATTGAGCATAGCATATAAAATTACATGTATCTACAATCCACTTTAGTAAGAAAGAAAAACACAACTCCTGACACTGCTCAAGCTCTTGAAAGGGCATCAGGGATAATGTTATCTCTCCCTCTGATATGTCTTATGTCTAAATTATACTCTTGTAGCATAAGACTCCACCTGAGCAACCGCTGATTTTTGTTTTTCATTTTATGTATGAAAGTCAGTGGATTGTGATCACTGAAAACAACAATCGGTGCAGTAGTAGGGGTAAGATAAACTTCGAAATGTTGCAGTGCAAGAATCAGAGACAAGCACTCTTTCTCTATGGTAGAGTAATTTCTCTGATGCTTATTAAACTTTTTGGAAAAGTAGCAAACTGGATGATCCACACCATTTTCATCTTCCTGCAACAAAATACTACCTGCACCTACGTCACTAGCATCTACAGCTAGCTTAAACTCCTTTTCAAAGTTTGGTGCTAAGAGAACTGGTTCACTCTTGAGTATGGCTTTAAGTTTATCAAAAGCATTTTGGCATATTGCATTCCAATGGAATTTCGTTCTTTTGCTGAGCAAATTTGTCAAAGGCTCAGCAATGACAGAGAAATTATTACAGAACTTTCTGTAATAACCAGCCATACCAAGAAATCGCATCAGCTGTCTTTTGCACGTGGGAACGGGAAAATTTGAGATAGCCTCAACTTTAGCATCAATGGGTTTCACATGACCTTGACCTACAACATGACCTAGGAATGTCAAACTTGCATGGCAGAATTCACTTTTAGCAAGATTGATTGTCAATTTGGCATTACTCAGTCTATCAAAGAATGCTCGAATAGTCCCAAGATGTTGATTCCACTGGTCGTTGTATATGATAGCATCATCGATATAAGCACTGCAGCCTTCCAGTCCCGCAATTACCATGTTTATTAAGCGCTGAAATGTTGCTGGAGAGTTTTTCGTTCCAAATGGCATGACTTTATAGTTAAATAATCCGTCTGGTGTTGTGAATGCCAAAACCTCCTTTGCTCTATCTGTAAGTGGAATTTGCCAAAATCCTTTCAGAAGGTCGAATTTCGTTATGTATTTGGCATTCCCGATGTTATCAATGCAGTCATCCATTCTTGGAATAGGAAAGCTATCTGTTTTACTTAAGGAATTAACTTTCCTAAAATCTGTACACATACGATATGTCCCATCAGGTTTTGGTACAAGAATACAAGGAGAACTCCACTCACTTTGACTTGGTTCAATAAAGTCATTGTCTAATAGATACTGAACTTCTTCTTTAAGATATTTTTGTTTCACAGGATTCATCCTGTATGGGTGTTGTTTTACAGGTTTAGACCCATTTATGTCCACATCGTGAAATATTTTGTCTGTCCGTGTTGGAATGTCAGGAAATAAGTGTTCATATTCAAAAATCAGCTGTTTCAGTTCATTCCGCTGATTTGGCTCTAGATGTGACAGTTTCTGGTCAAGATTCCGTAGAATGTCAGAATTCTGAAGTTTTGATGATGTGGGATCCGACTTCACTGAATTAATATCCTCACAGTCATTGTCACATGAATTAAGTGGAACAGAGCTAACTAGATTGACTGATGTTAAAGATGTATTGTCCCTATCTATGTATTCCTTAAGCATGTTAATATGACATAGCTGCTTTAGCTTGCGCCTCCCAGGAGTGTTTATTATGTAATTTACGTCACTGATCTTTTTGTCTACAGTGTATGGACCATAATACCTGGCCTGCAACGATTTTCCTGGAATAGGCAAAAGAGCTAGTACCTTATCACCTGGTTGAAAATTCCTTTCTTTTGTCCCTATGTCATATAGCTGTTTCATTTTCCTTTGGGCTGACTGAAGATTGGTCCGAGCAGCCTCACAAGCTTTTGAAAGTCTAGTTTTGAAATCAGACACATACTGAAGTAAATTCAGGGAGGTGTCATCATTGGAGAGAAATTTCTCTTTGAGAAGTTTCAAAGGACCACGAACAGTATGGCCAAATACTAATTCAAATGGACTGAAGCCAAGAGATTCTTGCACAGATTCTCTAACAGCAAATAAAAGCAAATGGATGCCTTCATCCCAATCCTTCTCTGTGTCAAAGCAATATGATCTTATCATGTTTTTCAATGTTTGATGGAATCTTTCAAGGGCGCCTTGACTTTCAGGATGATAGGCTGATGACTTATACTGTACAATGCCAAGTTCATGCATTACTTGTTGAAATATTCCAGACATAAAATTTGAGCCTTGGTCTGACTGAATAGATTTAGGAAGCCCAACAAATGTGAAAAACTTCACTAAGGCCTTGACGATTGTCTTAGTTTTGATATTTCTTAAAGGAATGGCTTCAGGAAAACGTGTGGAAGCACACATAATGGTCAAAAGATATTCACAGCCGGACTTAGTTCTGGGCAAGGGACCCACACAGTCTATAATTATTCGACTGAAAGGTTCATCAAAAGCAGGTATAGGCTGCAAATGAGCCTTAGGTATGGTCTGATTGGGTTTTCCTACCATTTGGCATGTATGGCAGGACCTACAATGCTGAGAAACATCTGATTTTAACCCAGGCCAGTAAAAATGATTAAGAATCTTGTGATAGGTTTTATTTACACCTAAATGTCCTGACATGGGAGTTTCATGTGCCAAGTTTAATATTTCGGGACGGTAAATCCGTGGAACCACTATCTGATGGTTGACAGTCCACTCGTCTTCTGCTGAGACGTCTGGTGGACGCCATTTTCTCATAAGAATGCCATTTTTGACATAATAACAGACTGCGACCTGAGATACTTCCTGCTCATCTAAAGCCCTTTCAAACAAAGGCGAAATTTCAGGATCCTTGTGTTGTTCTATAGCTAGTTGAGACCCCGACATTTTGTCATGGCCTAGATCTAAAGATGACTTATTGTCATGAAAATCTGCCTGCTTATCAGGCAGGTTTGAAGACAGAGACCTTGTTATCTCGTCATTAAAAGACTGACCCAAAAAGGTATCAGTTAAATCAAAATCCTGTTTCCCATCAGTTTGCTTGGCCTTACGTGCCATAGCCCTTGTGACTGCACAGGACGGATAAAGATCAGGAATTTCCTGCTCAATGGGATCAGGTGGTTGATCAGTGCAAGGATTAGCAGTCAAAAGTGGGTTTACCACAACCTTATCTCCAGCTAAGTCATTGCCTAGCAACAAATGAACACCTTTAAAAGGTAAAGAAGGTCTAATACCAACAGCCACTGAACCGGATACCAAGTCTGATGACAAATAAACGTTATGAAGTGGAACATTAACAAATCCACATTCCACACCCTGAATAAGGACACTTTGGCCCAAAGAAGTCTTCTCGGAAAAAGGCAGAGTATCTGCTAGAATAAGAGATTGAGAAGCTCCAGTATCTCGTAAGATTTTAATAGGGGTAGGATGGGCATAACTGTCACCATTTAGTGACACAAAACCATCTGATAAGAATGGTTCATAAATCTCCATAACTGAATCAGTCTCAGATAATTTGATATCAGAAAGAGTTTCCTCCCTTACACAAGACTGTGGGTTTGGCTTTATAGAAGTCAAGCCTGTAGGCTTAAGTTCCTCTTGTCTTTCTCTTTCTTTCCTTCGCTTTAATTTTAAACACTCAGATATCAAATGACCTGTATTTTTACAATAATAACAAACTACTTGAGATTGAGATAAGGGATTCTGGTCTTTGTTTTCACCAGAAGGTTTGGGAAAATTTGGGCTTCTGTTTTCACCAGAAGGTTTGGAAGGATTCTGGCTTTTATTTTCACCAGAAAGTTTGGGCATAGTACTAGATGTATGGCTATAACTACCAGAAGGATTACTGGGATAGAATCTTGGACCTGTCTGTGGATTATAAGGTTTTCGAGGATAAGGCCTGTTCACAAATGAGACTTTATGAGTCAAAGCATAATCATCTGCCAAACGAGAAGCTTCCTCCAAAGTTTCAACCTGTCTCTCATCGAGAAAAGATTTAATGTCTGAATTTATGCACCGTTTGAACTCTTCAACAAGGACAAGCTGTCTAAGTTTGTCATGATCAGAGCCTACTTTTTTAGAAGAACACCACCTATCAAATAATTGTTCTTTGGTTCGAGCAAATTCTACATGGGTCTGGGAAATTTCTTTTTTACAGTTCCTAAATTTCTGCCTGTAAGCCTCAGGGACCAACTCATATGCCTTAAGAATAAGCTCCTTAACCAGATCATAGTCTGAGCTTTGCTCGACAGTTAGCTGAGTGTAAATGTCTCGAGCCTTTCCGACAACAACGCTTTGCAAAAGTAAGGTCCAATGCTCTTTTGGCCATTTTAAATTTTCTGCAACTTTTTCAAAATGCAAAAAATACTTATCTACCTCTTTTTCCTGAAATGGCGGAACTAATCTGATGTGTTTTGTGGCATCAAAGTAACTACCAGAGTCAAAAACAGGGGTAGGTTTCACCCTATCCTGACCCTGGAGTTCCATTTCCTTCATCTTTAATTGAAATTGCCATTTTTCTCTTTCTATTTCAAGTCGCTCTTCTTTTTCTAATTTTTCTTTCTGAAGGCGTTCCTCCATTTCTCTTTGTTTTTCTTCCTGTTCTAATTTTTCTTTTCGAATTCGTTCTTCCATTTCTAATCTTTCCATCTGCATTTGTCTCTGCATTTCTCTTTCTTTTTCCTTCTCTCTTTCTTCCATTTCCCTTTGCTTTTCTTTCTCTCTTTCTTCCATTTCTAACCTTAACTTCTCCAATTCAATTTGCCTTCCTATTTCAATTTGTCTCATTTGTAATTCAGTATGTGAAACCATAATGAGAGACAAAGCAGATGGATCGAAAAGTTCTTCATCAACAAAAAACTGTACCAAAATATTCTTAATTTCATGCTTCTTCATGCTTGTTTTGACAGCAGTGAGCCCATAATGGGAAGCAATTTCTAGCAAATCTGTCCTTTTGGCCAGATTAAACAACTCCTGAGTAGGCTGAGCCAAAAAGCTTCTCAAATCAAACGACATGTTTGCTTTTTGTTTGTTTTATAAAGTGTTTATGGAAATATAGATTGAGGTTAATTTGACAAAGTTTTTTTTTTTTTTTTTTTTTTTTTTTTTGAAATGACAAGCCCAACAAAAATTTCACATGAAATGACAAGTACTATTTCACCTGAAATGCCAGTGCACATGAAATGACAATCCCCTATATGCCTATAGGGAAATACCAATCTTGTGAAGCAACTGCCAAATCTATTTGATAAGAAATGACAATTACCTGCCGTCACATGAAATGTCGGTTTTAAAATGCTCAAATGGTTTTATCCCGGACGAGCCCCCATCTTACGACCTGAAAGCCGTAACAAAGGAAAGATGCATAGCCTGAAAAAAATCCCCGCCTATGGTGGGATTCGAACCCGGGCCGCTCGGGTGACAGTCCACTGCTCTTACCCCTGAGCCAAAGAGTCGACTCCCTGACGCAGTTGTCAGAGAGTGTTTATAAACCTAGACGCTATGCATATGATCTACCAAGGTAGATAATGGAAGGGAGGTAACACACCCCCTCTTCAAGGAAGTCATCATTTATGATGACGTGAAGGATACCAACTTCGGCACAAGCCAATTCTGGCATCCCGGACGAGCCCCCATCTTACGACCTGAAAGCCGTAACAAAGGAAAGATGCATAGCCTGAAAAAAATCCCCGCCTATGGTGGGATTCGAACCCGGGCCGCTCGGGTGACAGTCCACTGCTCTTACCCCTGAGCCAAAGAGTCGACTCCCTGACGCAGTTGTCAGAGAGTGTTTATAAACCTAGACGCTATGCATATGATCTACCAAGGTAGATAATGGAAGGGAGGTAACAAAATGCACGCAGTTTCTATTGTCAGCGGAGCAGCGTCGTTAACGCTATAACGTTGCATTATCCAATAATATTGGAGAGAACTATCGTTTATATTGACGTCACTGACTTCGCGTGGTTTCTGATGACTGTACTCTTCGATCATGGCTTTCATTGCGTACTTTTCTGTCAGCCAGATTTGCAACTAGGACAGCTTTTTACTGAAATATATTTTCTGCGAAACTCCACTAAAACAAACCGCGTTTCAAGCATTAAGAAATCCATATAGACGCAAACATGCATGATTGTTGAATATTGCTGGGACATAGGGCGAGAAATGAATCAGTAATTCAGCTTATTTCCGGTCCAGATTAAGAAAACACGTCTACGCAAATACAATGTAGCCTTTATCTCCGAAAATGTGAAAATCTTAAGAAGAAAATTTGTGATTATTTCCTTATTTCTCCTCAAAATATAGATTGTGGGTACTCGTTAGAACAGCCTCATCGAGGCGGTTCTAACAAGTACCCACATGCTATATTTTACAGCAGAAATAAGAAAAGTAAGGTATACCATTGCAAACCCCAGACTTTCTATATAAAAGTGGGGTTCAAGGGGGTCAAAATTATATAGGGGTGTTCCCGTGGTGTTAATCATCATCTAGCTTGCTGTTTGCCTGCACCGATATGGCCTATATCGTCACGTGGACAAGTCCGTGAAATGGACACACACTAAACCCCACTTTAAATAGAGAAAACGCCGGCCTCGGTACCTCAGTCGGGTGCACGTCTTATTGGTGATCAGTGGGACGCGGGTTCGATACCTGTCGGGGTCGGCAACATTCTTTCATGGAGATGATCATGAAATCTTTTCTACCGTCATTCTATCCATTCCACTGATTCAAGAAATGCAGTTGTCAGTTACTGGCGAAAGAATGTGTACTGTACTAGTTAATCGCTAACATATAAGCCTGCCCAGGGAAAGTGCAGATAGGTAAACTGACCGGCTCAAAATGACCTAGATAGTGTTGACTGGGCCGTTAAACTGAAATACAAACAAACACACAAATAGAGAAAACTTGGATTTAAAATGGTATACATTATTTTTCTTATTTCTGCAACAACATATAGTTTGTGGGTTCCAGTTAGATCCGCCTCAGTAAGGCGGTTCTAACGAGCACCCACAACCGCTGGAAAAGACGAAAATTTTAAGATGAAAAATTGTGATATTTTTCTTATTTCTGCTCAAACTTATATAGGCGTGTTTTCGTGATGAGTCCAAAACCGTTGGCGTCTTAGAATTGTTTGAGTAAAAAGATTCCAGATGTGGGTTCTGGTTCGATCTGCCGCTGAAGTATCTTTACTCATTTAATTCCAATGACAGTAATAATCCAAAACAAACGGACCGACTTAGAATTGTCAGCTAAGCGTTCAAAAGAGTGATCAAATCGATTTTGTCTGGTCCCAATCCGCGCCCTTGTTTCAGACATTGTGTACAAAAGTCTTTTGAGAGTCCACGTGGTAGGGTTTTAACTAATCTGTGCAACATATTCGAAAACATACAGATTCCCGTAGGCTTTGTTGTCAAAAAGAATTAAGTCAACCATTGAATTTTGGAACGTAATCGAAATGTCGTCTCTATAGTTTAGAAATGCTTTGAGGAATATTATCATTATACAGATAACACCGATTTAGAAGTTAAGGAGTTATTAGTTAATTCAGTAACATGATTGGACACTCTGGTGGATTGGATAAGGTGGGGCATATAAACACCGTGGAGTTCTACGCAATGAATAGCTCCATCCTAAGATGCAGTCGCGTTTGTCATAAATCTTGTATGAAATAAACCCATCGAAAGTAGATGACTTAACTCCAAAATCTTAGCTTCGGTAACAGCAACATTTTATTTTAGTAAATTGAAGCCATGTGGTTAAATGTGACTAATCAAACTATTAATGTAGGCATTATTAACAATTACTCTAACACAGCGCGCCTATATAGGCAATGGAAAAGAACTGTGTTTTATTCTACAACAAATCACGGCAAGGAAGAGCGTGACGAGTGACGTCATTATATACTGCAAATTTATGACGTCACTAGTCGATTTCCTTGACGTTAGACGGTGTAACGTCATTTTCTCGCATCGAAAACGTTAGAAAAGGATATAAATGCATGTGTTTCAGTCGATAATTTTAGCGGGATTTCTTCTAACATTTGCGAAAAGTTGTAAGATTTTGAAGGAAACAACAACATTATTGCCGATTTTCAGCCTGTTAGGATTGAAATAGATCAGCTCTGGTCTGTGATTTGTTGAGTAATAAATCACAGTTTGTCGGTCAGTTGTAAGTAGACAAATCACGCACGCTACGCGCTTGTGATTTGATCTACTTTACAACTGGCCTCCAAACTGTGATTTATTACTCAACAAATCACACTTAGAGCTGATCTATTTCTTAAACAAAATATCTACACGTCGCACTGAACACTTCAGTTACATAAAATTACTTTTCAGAAAGAATCATTTTCAAGTCCCTTTCATTACCGAACACGAAAAAAAGGAAACAAGAAAGTCAGGAAGCAGCTACTATTAGTACGTATTTCCTACACATCGGAAATTCCAAGAATTTGCCTGTACAAGTAAGTATCTTAGTTTGATTTGTTTGAATTAAGTGTTACACCATTTATGTCATTTTGGAGACGTTGCTTCCAATTTTGTGGGACTTTTACCCGACATTGAGATGAAATGACATCTCAATTCCTGCCGCCCAAACAAATCAAAATGGTTAATATGTAAGGACGGACCGACTCGCACCACTTTGCCGGGGCAAACTTAGACCCCTAAGCGGTTTACCAGTACTCATGTGCGGCCGGTTTCGGCTCTGCAGCCCAATCTATTTCTTCTAGCCTCGATCGGCGGGGCGACAACTAAGTACCTAACCTAATATGAATGTTGTCCACTTGAAGCATTAGAACTGGTACGACCACAACTTGTCATTTCTAAGCTCTTCGAAAATTAAAAACAAAATATTTCTTTCATAACATGCACAATAGCGGGAACATTTCCTATCATTAGTAGAAGCTTCAACTTCATTGTCTATTTATTTTCAATCCTCGACTCAGCTTCAAGTATATCATTTATAATGCAAGCGATATTGAGAATTTTGGATTACATAATTAATATGTTGAAATATACCCTTGGTATTAAATCCTTTCGTTAACAACCTTAAACTCCTACTAATTAAGCAGTAAACTATGAACTATCATCACGTGAACAAGTCCGTGAAATGAATACCCCCCCCCACTTTACCCCAATTCATAGAGAGAAATCTGGGGTTTACGGGGGTATACATTATTTTTCTTATTTTTGCTCCAAAACATAGGTTGTGGGTACTCGTTAGAGCCACCTCAATGAGGTGATTCTAACGAGCACCCACAACCTATGTTTGCCGTATTTATCAGAAAAATATCACTGACTTTCATGAAAAAAGTAGCCAATTTGAAAAATGCACTTTATCGTATGGGTGTGTTATCGTAATCTCAAGTTACCGTTTATTTGTTATTATTACTTAAAACGTCTCACCAAAATTTCCTTTAAAGAGAAGGCCAAGCTGAGCGAGGTATGTTGAGGGACAGCCAGGCTGATCCATTCCACCGTTAGGATAGAAATCGACATCCCCTGAAGCAGTCTTGATACCAAAGCCTGCAGTGAAATAATTACGCCACATTAACAAGGCCGGGTAATGAGCATTTCGATCATACTAATAAATCTTATGGTATGTTAACCACAGACCACAGTTCTAGGTCTTCCGACAATCTTTCTTTGGAGCGTGTATACAGAACAAATATTATCTTGTAAACAAGCCCGTGAAATAAACAGCCCCCATAAGCCCCACGTTAAACAGAGAAAACAAGGCGGTTCTTCTGTCGCGGTTTCTTTTTGTTATGGTTTGTCTTTGGGTGTTTGTGTCGCTTATATTATTTTATGTTGGATAGCCTATTTGCCATTTTGGCTTTCCGCTATTGATGTTGCCATTAGGGTCTGTTGTTTCATGTTTGTGTTTCTTTCCCTTTGGTGTCTCTGATGGGAGATGTGGGTCGATTCCTGATCATTGCCTCCACTTCTATTTAAGGTCGGGGCCGTCATAGATTCTAAAGCACGACCCGCCGACGTGCAACTGGGTTAAGTGCACATGCAGTCTGTAGTATAACATTTATATTGTACCCAATCGTTAAACATATGGAATTGGATACTGAAATCATTTCAAGTATATATTTTTTTCTGAATATATAAACTAAGTCATAAAATTCAGGTTCCGATAACTCTTGTCGCCGATATATTAAAAGAGGAATTAAAAACTAAATGATTTAATTGAATGGACTTTTCATAGGGAAGACTCCCTCTATCTTGCATGTAATGTAAGAAATGCTTTTTTCACTTCTGAAGAGCATGAAAAATATACTTTGTGGTCATGTCAGAAAGTGTGTGAAGCTCTCACCTTTCTACTTGACAATATTTACATAAGATTTGGTACTAAGTTATTGAGACAAGTTCTGGGTATTCCGATAGGTACTAATTGCGCACCACTTGTGGCTGATCTGTTTTTGTTTTGTTATGAGAGAGACTTCATGATGTCCCTTTCTGCTGAAAACCAGTCTGAAATCATTGAAGCTTTTGGCTTCACTTCTAGATATTTGGATGATTTATTAAATATTGATAATACCTACTTCGATGGTCTGATCATTCAAATTAACCCCCGCCCACCCACCCCCCCCCCCCCCACCCCGAACTTCAGTACAATAAAACTAAATTCTTCTAATACCGATGCCCCGTTTTATGATTTACATCTATCTATTGTAGATGGGTTTGTTTCTCGCAAAATTTATGATAAACACGTTTATTTTGATTGTGAGATTGTAAATTTTCCTTTTTTGGATGGTGTTGTTCCTCGTGCGCCATCCTATGGCGTTTATATTTCGCAATTAATTCGATTCGCTCGAGTGTGTAATCATGTAACTGACTTGACTTCAACACTCGTTATAAACTGTTGACGGCTAAATTTTTTAATCAGGGTCATCGGTACTATAAAATACGCAAAGTAGAAGTAAAACAAAGATCAGGAATCGATACAATTACTTTACTCCACCCATCAAAGACACCAAAGGGAACGAAACACAAACATGAAGCGACCAGAACAAAATGGAAACCTAAACAAAGGAAGGCCATTAGGACAGTTACGTTCCCACAAAATAGCCAAATGGCCATCCAAAATAAAAATACACAAGTGATACACACAGTAAGTAACAACTAACAACATAAATAAACCGCCACAGAATAACCGCCTTGGAACGGTCAGTGGAAAGAATTCCACTGGGGGGCTTAAATCGACTTTACATGGCCATAATCCTCGCCCTTACCTCTGTCGCGGTATACACAAATTTTGTTTAGTCCGCATGAAGCAAAGCCTTTTCAAAATTGTATTGACGTCATTCTGATTTATTTTCAAAATTCAATATTGGACTAAAATATCTTCTGCAGCAGGGTCGGTTGGAACCCGAATTTAATGGTGACTTAGTATATAAATTCAGAAAAATATCTAACCGCAATGACTTCATCACCCAATATCGTAAAATCTTTCTACGATATAAAAAAATATTGGGTACAACATAAATGTTATACGACAGACTGCATCCGTGGTAGTTAACACAATCACGATTGACAACTTTGCTTCCCTCTTTAGTTGCACGCCGGTGGGCCAGGCCTCAGATTCTGTGACGGTTCCAGCGTAAAGGCTTATGTTGGTTGGTACCTGATACTCTGTCTCTGGTCGGGCCAATCGGAGTCTAACTGTTGGTTTCCTTTTGGTCCAGCATTTCAGTGGTTTATTGCTGTCGAGTCCTCACCGTTGTTACATCTCTGTGGTTGTTGGATTTTTGTGTTCACGGAGATGTTGCACTGATGAGTTAGGAGACCTTCATTTGGACTGAACAAAATTTTGTCTCAATCGCGACGAAAGTAAGGGCGAGGATTGTGGCCACGTAAAATCGATTTAAGCCCCCAGTGGAATTCGTTTCCGCTGACCGTTCCAAGGCCGTTCTTCTATCGCGGTTTATTTTTGTTATGGTTTGTCTTTGGATGTTTGTGTCGCTTATATTTATATATAGTTGGTAGTTTATTCCGAGTGTTGCAGTCAGAGTCATGACTAGGCAATCTGGCGAACCGATTTAGCTGTAATTATACAAACCCTAAGGTACCGCACGAGGAACATCACCATCCAAGAAAAAAAAAAAAGAAAACATATTTGAAATCAAATTAATCGCTTTTATCCTAAAGTTTGCATGAAACATACAATCTCATTTAAAATAGATAAATGTAAATCCAATAACAGGGGTTTATTATTACAAAATTTTGCTTTTATTAATTGAAGTTCTGAACGGTTGATAAATTTTACTAATACAGCCACCAAAATAGGATGTGTCTATAATTTTTAAGTAAAAGTAAAACAAAGATCAGGAATCGATACAATTAGCTTACTCCACCCACCAAAGACACCAAAGGGAAAGAAACACAAACATTAAGCGACCAGACCATAATGGAAACCTAAGCAAAGGAAAGCCATAAGGACAGTTACTTTCCCACAAAATGGCCATATGACCATCCAAAATAAAAAGACACAAGTGATACACACAGTAAGTAACAAACAACAACATAAATAAATCGCCACAAAAGGACCACCTTGGAACGGTCAGTGGAAAGACTTCCACTGGGGGGGGGGGGGGGCTTAAATCGATTTTACGTGGCCACAATCCTCGCCCTTACTTCCGTCGCGATTTAGACAAATAATTTGTTCAGTCCACATGAAGGCCTCCTAACTCATCAGTACAACATCTCCGTGATCACAAATAATCAAAGAACCACAGAGGTGAGACAACGGTGAGGACTCGACAGCAAGAAACCACTGAAATGCTGGAGCAAAAGAAAACCAACACTTAGACTCCGATGGGCCCGACCAGAGACAGAGCATCAGGCACCAACCAACATTACCTTGAATTAGATCTCTTCAATTCTCAATAAGTCTTCACGTTGGAACCGTCATAGAATCTGAGGCCTGACCCACCGGCGTACAATTAAAGAGGGAAGCAAAGTTGCCAACCGCGATTGGGTTAACTACCATGCATGCAGTCTGTAAGTCATTACGGTTATATATTTTTCCGAATTTATATACTAAGTCACCATAAAATTCGGGTTCCGATAGACCTTGTTGCAGAAAAGATTTAAGGCCAATATTGAATTTTGAAATTAAATCAGAATGGCGTCTATAAAATTTTGAAAAGGCGTTGCGTAGTTTATGGTACCGATAACCCTGATTAAGAAGTTTAGCCGTTAATAATTTATTACGAGTGTTGAAGTCAGTAACATGACTACACACTCTAGCAAATCGAATTAATTGCGAAATATAAACGCCATAGGATGGCGCACGAGGAACATCACCATCCAAAAAAAGGAAAATTTACAATCTCAAAATCAAAGTAGAAGTAAAACAAAGATCAGGAATTGATGCAATTAACTGACTCCGACCATAAAAGACACCAAAGGGAAATGAATACAAACATTAAGCGACCAGACCATAATGGAAACCTAAACAAAGGAAGGCCATCAGGACAGTTACTTTCCCACAAAATGGCCATATGGCCATCCAAAATTAAAAGACAGAAGTGATACACACAGTAAGTAACAAACAACAACATAAATAAATCGCCACAGAAGAGCCGCCTTGGAACGGTCAGTGGAAGATTTCCACTGGGGGTGGGGGGGCTTTAATCGATTTTACGTGGCCAAAATCCTCGCCCTTACTTCTGTCGCGATTTAGACAAAGTCATCGCGTTTATCAGAAATTTTGCACGAAACAAACCAATCTACAATAGATAGATGTAAATCCAAAAACGGTGCCTCGGTATTAGAAGAATTTGCTTTATTCAGCTGAAGTCCTGGGGGGTAAATCTGACTGATCAAACCATTGAAATAGGTATTATCAATATTTAATAAACCATCTATATATCTAGAAGTGGAGCTAAAAGCTTCAATAATTTCAGATTGGTTATCAATGGAAAGCGACGACATGACGTCTGTTTCATAACAATACAAGAATAGATCAGCCACAAGAGGTGCGCAATTCGTACCCATCGGAATGCCCACACTTTGTCTAAATAACTTAGTACCGAATCTAATATAAATATTGTCAAGTAGAAAGGTGAGGGCATCACATACTTTCTGACATGACCAAAGTGTATAATTCTTATGCTCTTTAGAAGTGAAAAATGCATTTCTGACATAACATGCAAGATAGAGAGAATCTTTCCTGTGAAATGCCCATTCAATTAAACCGTTAAGCTTTTCTTTTATAAGATTATGAGGAAGTATAGTGTAAAGAGTGGAAATCCAAATATCTAGATATCGTGGTGAAAGCTTAAATAACTGCAGATTGCTTCACTGCAGAAAAGGTACATCGTGCTATTTCATAACAGAGCAAGAACAAATCAGCCACATGGGGTGAGCAATTTGTACCCATCGAAATTCCCTGCATTTTTTTTTTAAAATTACGTAGTTCAAAAACTAATATTTTCAAGTAAAAATGTGAGAGCTCCAATCACTTTCTGAAAGGACCATAATGTGCAAATTCTATGCCCTTTGGAAGTAAAAAAAGGCATTTCGTGCAATATAGAGAGATCTACCGTTTTCATAAAATGTCTATTCACTTAAATCATTGATTTTTTTGATTTTCGTTCATTCATCTTTTTCTTCTTCTAATTTTACATCTTACTCCCAACAAGCATATGCTGATGACTACTGTGAGGCGCTAGCTCTTACGACTAAGCGAACAGTTTTAAAAAAATGTTCATGTTGATTATTTGTACTGAACTACTGTAATTTATCCTTGAATGATTTGGTTGAATGATTGCAAGAAAGGTCAGTTTAAGACTCAAACGTAAAATTGAGAAAAACGTCAAATTGATGGCGACAGTTAGGGGAAATCACTCATGCCAGGGTAAATTTTCCGGCGTTTTTTTTTTTTTTTTTTTTTCATTCTGGTACTAAAAGTAATGATTCAGTATGGTTTTGACGTATTTGGACGCTCACACTAGCAATTTTATATGAAGGGTGCTAGAAAACGACATAACGCTATATTGGTCATGATGCTTGGCCAATCATCAAGAAAACACGCCTTTATGATTTTGAACCCTTGAACACCACTTTTATTAGTAAAACTGGGGTTTCCGGGCGTATACCTTATTTTTCTTATTTCTGTGCAGAAATAAGAAAAATATCACAATTTTCCATCCTAACATTTTCATTTTTCGGCGATAAAAGGTGACAATGTATTTGTGTAGGCGTGTTTGCGTAATGTGTAAAATGTACGGGGCCTTGATTCCAAACGTGTGTCCTATATCCTTGAATGTTCCGGATTAATTGTAAAATCTAACACATGTAAAGGTGTCACTTTGAAATCGTGCTAAATATTTTGAATTGTATATTTTATTAAATTTAGGTTACCAACATAACATATCTGGGCCTTCTTTAACAAACAACAAAACCAAAAATAAAGTACATTATGTAAGACCCCACCCCCTATCCCTAAATACTTCTCAAAATAGTTTCCTTTAGCATTTACTACTATTCGTTTGTGTGTATAACCAAATGGTGCATACATGTATTAACGTTTTAAATGGTATAAAGCTGAGTTACCTAAACTATAATTTAGGCACACCCTAAAACTACAAAGATGCAGCCCTGAATCAGTGAACAAGAAGAAAAAATCAAACAATGGTTTACCGCTCCTTTTAATGACATGTTTAGGATATAAAAAGAACTGCCTACCGTTATGCGAACGCGTACAGTTTAAAAAGTATATACTGTATTGTAGGGATGACACGCATAGCTGATTTATAGAGATTCGATTAAAAGACAGTCTCTTGGAAGGAAGAAAAACAATACAGAACGCAAGAGGCCACCGTTTTGCTCCAATCTCCATTATACTTGCCCAGAATGATTATCCTGACAATATCTTGGTCAAGTTCAAATATAGGTCATATCGGGTCCAAATTTAGGTCAGTAGGTAAAATCATTGAAAAACTTGTGAACATTCTAGAGGCCACAGTCTTAGTCCAATTACCATCAGACTTGCTTAGAATAATTTTGACAATATCTCTATCAAGCTCGAATATGGTTTGACCTTTACAGTATTGACAGGGGAGGGGGCTTGAATCGATTTTACGTGGTCACAATCCTCGCCCCTACTTCCGTCGCGATTTAGACAATTAATTTGTTCAGTCCGCATGAAGGGCTCCTAACTCATTAGTGCAACACCTCCGTGAACACAAAAATCAAACAACTATAGAGATGAAACAACGGGGAGGCCTCGACAGCAAGAAACAACTGAAATGCTGGAGCAAAAGAAAACCAACAGTTGGACCCTGCCCAGACGAGTTTGTACACCTAAACAGATCGGCTCAAATGACCTAAATATTGTCGACTGGGCCGTTAAACTCCAATACCAACGAATAAATCTATATATATATATATATATATATATATATATATATATATATATATATATATATATATATATATATATATATATATATATACAAAAAAAGAGAAATGACATCACACGGAAAACACAGTAAATAATATTATTCCCAACCGGTTTCGTTAATAACTCATCAGGGGAATAGTACAATAACAAAATGGCGTTACGTCGCGACGTTACTTAGTAACGGATAAGACGTATACACAGCACACAATATGAAACGTCATGCGGCAAAATGGTGCCGTTAGTGATTGTTAAGTTTAGGTTTGAAAACCTTAATGAAATACTTTTCTTAGGATAACCTTGCTGAAACATTATTATTGTGAAACTTGTAAAACGGAAAAATGGAAAACTTTGGATTGTTTAGAGAACATTGGTCTAAATGAAAACTGACGGGCAGTTGCCTCGTTGTTGGGTCTCTTATTTGTTGGTCATGAACTGTCCGTCGGTTTCGAAGTTTGTCGCCTGTCTGTCCAATGTAGAATTCTTTGCAGCCATTACAAACTAAAACATACAATACATTTTTGACAGTGCAGTTCATGTTTTCTTGAACGTGAAATATTTTGTTATTTAACTGTAAGGAAGATCCTTCAGTAATGAAATTACAAAGTCCGCATCGTGGCTCATTGCATTTAGTAACAGATGGGGTAGTATTTGTTTCACTGAATTGAGATTTTATTAACATACGTTTTAAATTTGGGAGTTGCCGCTTGCATCTTATGATCTTGGTGTTGCTTATTATTCTATCTATTGTTTTATCAGAGTTTAAAATTCTCCTGTTATTTTTCAAAATGCCAAACATTTCTTTATGTTTTGGATTGTGTGTTGAAATAAAAGGAGTTATATTTTCCTCCACTTTTTCCTTTACATTCAGCAATTTTTTTCGTGGTATTTCTAAGGCTTTATTTATTCCAGATTTTATTATTGGCAGTGGATAGTGTCGTTTGGTTAAAGTGGTGGCAAGTTCTTTTAAACGGTAACTAAGTATATTTTTATCAGAAACAATGGTGCAGATTCTTCGAGCTAAGGAAAATGGTATATTGGTTTTTGTGTGGTTTGGGTGACAAGATTTGAAATTTACTTAACATATATATAAAATATACAAAATTGTGTGGCGATATCGGACTTTGTTGATTTTCTATATATTTCCTTGTATGTGTGACATTTGTTTTGATTGAAAATTCTACCATACAAGCGCCCGATGCCAAAAAACAAAGCAGATGAACCGTCGAGCAGCTCGCCGCTGACGATTCAGCTACCAGGAATAGAAGACAATGCCAAGGAAAAGAATCCACAGAAGGAAAAACAAGTGGACATTCTTAAAGAGATAAGTAGAAAACTTTCTACTCTTATTAGCACAGTTAATGAAATCAAAGATGATATCTATGGCATGAAAGATCAAACGATAGCGAAAACTGTGATTCCAACTCAAGATAACAATGACCAACAAATTGGTCAGACACTACAACAAATCCAAACATATTTAGAGAAAGTTAGTACCCCACAACTAGACGAGGCGGCATTACAAGACCCTTCACACACAAACATCTTGATCGAAGAAGAAGCTCTCCGAATAAAGTCAAGAATTTCAAAAATATGGGATTTGAACCTAAAGGCTCGAAGATTATCTTACTGGCAGGCTCTTCGCAACCAAAATATTGCCAATAAGTATGAAGAATGGGCATCCCTGGACAAGATAATACTGCCCCAGTGGATTCAAATGAAAGAAATACCAAATGAGCCTGACAATTTGAAAAAACGAAGAGAAAAACAAGTTTTCGATAATTTTAAATCGGAAATTGAAATAATGCGACTCCGACAAGAAAATCAAGAAGAAAAATATACAGCAATTGACAACAAGATGAAAGAAGAAATATCAAAAATTGCAACAGGACAGAGACGCACTTATTTAATAAAATTGTGGGAAGAAGACTGCGAAAGAAACAAAGAAATCTCACAGAAACGATGGGAGAACAAAAATGCTACATGGTTTGTGAAATACGAACAGTCATTTAAAAACACTTATGAGAATAAGAACCCGTACATCAAAATTGGAGAAACCACAAAGCAAACTCCCAGATCATATTCAGATGCAGCATCAAACCTGCCACAACAACCACAACGAACTCAACAACAACGACAACAACAACAACAACAACCGGCTGTACCTCAGGGTCAACATGTAAGGGACAATGATCTGATTCCTTTACCACAACGACCTCCAAGGCAACGACGAGAACAGCCATTCCCGACGCAAACTGGAACAGAAACCGGAAGTACAATCCGACAGGCACCTACATTACAACAGGGTCCTTTATACCCTCCAGCTAACAACATACAGAACGGGGAAAAGCGTACAACATATGGACAACAGTCTTTTTTATTTCAGGGTCGGGGTCGGGGGAGAGGTCGAGGACGAGGTCAAGGTCGAGGTCGAGGTCGCGGCCGCCCAACGAACGTGCAGTAGATGACGATGAAGTACAGGATGTAAGAATTATAAACATATCAAAGAAACAATTAAATACAGCAGAAAAATCTTTATTAAACAAAGGACTGAAATTTACACCCACCCCAACTATAGGAAACCCTGAACAATTGACTGAAGACTTGAAAGAATTTAATAGAAAAATACGTCTGGTCGAATACTTTGATGGCACAGAGGATACAGATGAATCATTGGTAAGGAACAAAAGTGATTTTATCCCACCCCCTAAAAGAAATAATGCCGTAGATACATTCATTTCCACCATAGAAGAATTTCCAAAAACACAGCCAAATGCCGTTTCAAAATCAAACATTATAAAATCAGAAGCAAATGCAATTAAATCTTTACAAAATGATCATACCATTATTATTAAGGAAGCGGACAAAGGCGGCGCTACGGTTATCATGGATAGGGAACAATACCTCAAAATGGTAGAAACTACACTAAATGATAGAGAGTACTATGAACTTCTAACAAAAGATCCACATAAGGAAACAAAACTCAAATATAATAAATTTTTGAAGAAACATCAAAGTAAATTAACTAAAAAGGAATTTGACTATTTAGAACGTTTTGAGGTAAAAGAAAGTCAATTTTATGGTCTACCAAAGATACACAAGAGTAAAACGATAACTGAACAATGCAAACAGACAAACTCTTCCTATGTTGAAGTCAAGGAAGTCAGGGACTTAAAGTTACGACCGATCGTAGCTGTTTGAATAAATACAAATTAATTAAGAGCAAAAGGCAGCCTTACAGTCTTAAGCGCTTACTTACAAAAGCAAAATTCACATTGAGCAATACTCCAAAAGTTACAAAATGCAATAAACCAAACTGCGGCCTCTGCATTCACTTATTAGAAGAGCATTCAATTTCATTTCGCTGTGGAACAAACTTCAAAATCCACGAGAACATGTCCTGTGACGTAAAAATGTGATATACGTCATGAAATGCAGAGGCTGTGGGGAGGAATATATTGGCGAAACTGGTAACTTATTACGACAAAGAGTTACGATACATAATCAGCAAATTCGTGACCCTAAGACAAGAATGCTTAAGGTTAGTGAGCATATAGCAAATTGTGCCATTACTCTGAACCCGAAATATAATATTTTCCCCTTCTATAAGATGTATTCTGAGAGTACATCTTTACGACGGGCAAAAGAAAAACTTTTTATCAATACTCTGAAGCCGAAGTTGAATAGACTTCATTGAAACGGACACGTGCCATCAGGGTATTCACTGACCAGACCTTGTAATAATACCGTTTTTTATCATTGTTTATGAACGTAACGTTACTGACGCCGGAAGTAACGCCGGAAGTAACGTCGTTACGCATCGTTGCTATGTCAATAACTTAACGTCTTCTTGAAAATCTGTTAGAACAGTGAAACCGGTAGAAGCGTATAAAATATACAAAATTGTGTGGCGATATCGGACTTTGTTGATTTTCTATATATATATGTGTGTGTGTGTGTGTGTACTGGTGGACTTCTCCACTTCTATTTTTATGTACTTATACCTAAAATAAGCAATACTGTAAAAGTTTGAACACCCGTCAGAGTTTTCATGGTTGTGTTCTTAATGTCTGCAAATGCCTACAGAGAATGAGCGTTCGTGCGTATAAAGTTTGAGAAAAAATGTTAATCTGTTGCTTTTCATGCAGGATTCTAATATTTGTGCTGCTGAATGAATTCTGCATACTGTAAAAACAGTACAGAATCGACAACGATCTTTGAAAAAAGTGTTTGTACCGATATTTTTTAAATTAACATTTTTTACTTAAAAATAGGGTTACATATAAAAATTCGAAGACCCCTGTTTTTAAACCTGACCAATTGATATTTCACTGGTATAGTTTAAAGGAACAGATCCAAATGTATCCTTTTCAAGCCAACTTGAATAACGAATACCCACAACCTATGTATTGGAGCAGAAATATGGATAGTAAGTATACCTCCGTAAACCCGAGTTTTCTCCATATAAGTGGTATTTAAAATGGTGTTCATTTCACGGACATTTTCACATGATGGTTGTCCGTTACACATGTTGTTGGATTAATGGAAAACACAAAGCATGACCAGTGATTAATCTTTATATTTCAACGACATTTGGCTAGCAGTAACGACGATGCAGCATACTGGAAATCGCGCTTGAATCATGTTTAGATTACTGCTCATTTAGCCCACCGTTAGAACTATTGTAAAGCCGATTTTGCACCAAGTTCGAAAGCACGTGTTCCTTATTGAATGGAAGTGAAGAAAGGATCAGAAATCGATACAATTAACACACGTCTTCCATCAGAGACACCAAAGGAAAAGGAACTCAGAAAGAAAATAACTAGACCCCAATGGAAACATCAATAGCGGAAAGCCAAAAGGACAGTTACTTTACCACAAAATGGCCAATTGGCTATCCAAAACCAAAACGATATAAGCGAAACACACACTCAAAGACAAACAATAACAAAAATAAACCGCGACAGAAGAACCATCTTGGAACTGTCAGTGAAACGAATGAAAATAATTTCAATGGGGTGGGGTTTAAATCGATTTTACGCGGCCGCAAACCTTGCCCTTACTTCTGTCGCGATTGAAGGCTTCCTTATTCATGAATACAATACTCCGAAACACCAAAAAATCAAACAGCCACAGAGATGAAACAACGGAGAGGACTCGACAGCAAGAAACCACTGAAATGCTGGAGCAAAAGAAAACCAAGGTAGACTCCAATTGGCCCAACCAGAGACAGAACATCAATGCCATCAAACATTAAATAAGTAAGCTTTTATGCTGGAACCGTCATAGAATCTGAGGCATGACCAACATGCGTGTAATTAAAGAGGGAAGCAAAGTTATCAACCGTGATACGGTAAACTGCCATGCATATAGTCTGTCGTGTAACATTTAAATTGTACCCATTTTTTTATATCAAAGAATAATTTACGAAATTGGGTACTGAAATCATTGCAAGTATATAATTATTTTATTTTCTGAATTTAAATACTAGGTCACCATAAAATTCCATCCCCGATAGACCCTGTAGCAGAAGAGATCTTAGTCCAACATCGAACTTTGAAATAAAATCGGAATGCCGTTTATAAAGTTTCGGCAAAGCTTTGCGTAGTTTATGATACCGATAACCCGGATTTAGAAGTTTAGCAGTTAACTTTTTGTTACGAGTGTTGAAGTCAGTTACATGACTAGACACTCTGATAAATCGAATTAATTTCGAAATATAGCACTACATTCCTTAATGAGAAAAAACAAAGAAATTGTAAAAATTCTTAGTATGAAGCAGGGTGAAAGCTGACACGAAGAATGTCATTTTTTTGAAAACAGCATTAAAAATTCCATTTCGTTCTAAAGTTATGCTAATTTATATTTGATACATACCTTTTTGACTCTAAGAGGAACCGTCCTTGAATTTTCTTTGATTTTAACCCACAATGCAATAATCTGTGATGTCATAGTGGCTTTAAACCTTTAAAACAATTTTAAACTACAATATTTGCAATTTTGCAGTTGCCTAATGCAGTTTTCTGATTCCCTTTTGATACTGTGTGTATTGTTCATGATTAAGAATTGAAATAAGAAATATGATTGTCAAATTCAAACTTGAATTTACATTTTAAGTATTTATTTAATGTTTAAAACTACCATTTAGTTCAAGATTTCATTTTGACCAGTTAGCGTAAGTATTTTTCACGTCTTTTAAACAGATCAGTTAGTTCTGTGAGTTATTTCATCCACTTACAAATATACAATCTGGAATTTATTATTTAAAAAAATATTTAAAGTTTTAAATTAAGGTTTGAAATTGAAAATAGGGGAACTATGGTTTAGCAAATCTGTTGAAATCAGTTTCAATAATTAAAATATGTGATTATACAGTTCTTGAGGATTATAAAACACAAGGTATTTCATATTTAAAAAGTTAAAAAAAAAATAATGTGTATCTATGACATAGAATACCTCATGAATGTTAATGAGGCAGTATGAAGTTGCACTGTTTCCGTGAAATATTTCACATCTTACTTTAAATTTAAATTTTAATATCTTGGAAATTAAGAATGATAATAAAATGCGGTTTCCGCCTTTCGATTTCTCGAATCATTGTCGTTTTACATTGTGAAAACAAGCCTATACAAATACATTGTATCATTAATTGCTGAAAAAATGAAAATTTTAGGATGAAAAATTGTCATATTTTTCTTATTTCTGCATAAAATATAGATTGTGGGTACTCGTTAGAACCGCCTCATCGAGGGGTTCTAACGAGTACCCACAATCTATATTTTAGGGCAGAAATAAGAAAAAAAGGTTTACCCCTGTAAACCCCAGTTTTACTATATAAAAGTGGGGTTCAAGGGGGTCAAAATTATATGGGCGTCTTTTCGTGATGATTGTTGTTTTAAATTGCATGATTTCTATACCTCTGAATATGACTTCTGCTTAAGCATCCTGGAATTCAGATAATCCGGCCAAGATGCCATATGTATAATGAGCTTACCCAAGAGTTTATCGACCCCCTTGCAGCCAACTGTAATGTTCCCCATGGTGGGGAACGGCGTGTTAGCTTTGGATAGTAGCTCACCGTCAGTTTCACGCGTAAATGTAGATTGAAAATGTTTGTTACATGTATATATAAGCCTTATCGAGCTAGTCCGTTTTTTTTTAGAATTTTAGCTTCCCTTAGCGAGGTATATATATATATCAATAAGTATCTTTCTTTATAGATATCTGTAAACTGAAATATAGATACCATACAATTATACATATCTATAATTTGATTTCTCGATACATATTTACTACGGAATAATGGCTGTCATAAAACAAATTTATAGATATATGAATCAAGAAATATGTATTGCATATCATTTATTTCATTTTATAATATCCAGTTATGTTCTAAATTTTAGATATCAATAATGTAAATTAGAAATCTATCATGTGGATAATTGATATCCATTATTAGATGAGCCCCGCCAAGCGAATTTGTGCCTTCGAGCATTCCGTTATAACAAATTTTAACTGCGCATGCCCAGCCATTCAGAGGGGCCAGGGATATGGCTTTCTGTCTGAAGGTTCCTCTTGATTCACTGCTTATATGCGCGAGCAGCGATGGTTCTGGCGAGACTGCGCGCATGCGCAGGCTTGCCTGAACCTTCGCTGCTCGCATAGGCGATAAGTACCAAAATCGCTTGACGGGGCACAGATTATAATGTTACGAGAGAGTATTAAATAGTAAAACGGCTCCACGTATATTCTGAATATTCAGAGAGACATGAGATGCAGAAAACGCTTGTAAAGCTACTTTTGTCTGATAAAATTTTCTTTGAAGACAACATGATTCAATTTGGTACCTAATGAAAGGTGATGAAATAATGTTTAGACGACCCGGACAAAATGATTCATATTATATATGTATGATTTATTCGCTTCAGCATTAATATTAATCGGAGTTTGTTTTGTGTCTATCAAATCGTCGGTAAACTCATTAATATTATATCAATCAAAATAGTGTTATTTTCTTAAATGTAAATTCATAGATTCAGAATTCAATAGTCTGTGTCCTCGACCGGTGCATTGTCGAACATCTGCACTGCAACATATTTAGAGTAATTTTCAGTACAGCCTTCAGAGCTATCTCTTACTACAAACACTGAATCCCTTCAAATATATTTTAACGAAAAATTAGTCTAATTGTAGCTGGTCTTAAAATCATAGCGAACGTAAACTTTACTTCCCGGATAAATGCCACTCATGTCCGAGTTCATTTGTTAAAACAGAGCTTTGGAAACAACTAGAACGAATTTCTTGCACACCGGACAAAGAAATCCTAGACTTTAACTGGGCATTACGATAACACATCCGTGTGATATCGTGCATTTTTTTTTCATAACTCAAAAAAGGTCATTTTTCTGATGAAAATGTGTGATATTTTTTCCTATTTATACTCAAAACATAGGTTGTGGGTGCTCGTTAGAACCGCCTCACTGAGGCGGTTCTAACGAGTACCCACAATCTATGTATTTGGCGCAGAAATAAGAGAATAATGTATACCCCGTAAACTCCAGTTTTCTCTATATAAAGTGGGGTTTAGGGGGGTCTTCATTTCACGGACTTGTTCACGTAAGATATTTTTACGACAAATTAGTCTAATTGTAGCTGGTCTTAAAATTATAGCGAACGTAAACTTTACTTCCCGGATAAATGCCACTCAAGGCCCGAGTTCATTTGTTAAAACAGAGCTTTGGAAACAACTAGAACGAATTTCTTGCACACCGGACAAGGAAATCCTAGACTTAAACTAGGCATTACGATGACACATCCGTGTGATATCGTGCATTTTTTTCATAACTCAAAAAAGGTCATTTTTCTGATGAAAATTTGTGATATTTTTCGTATTTATACTCAAAACATAGGCCGTGGGTGCTCGTTAGAACCGCCTCAACGAGTACCCACAATCTATGTATTTGGCGCAGAAATAAGAGAAATAATGTATACTCCCGTAAACCCCAGTTTTCTCTATATAAAGAGGGGTTTAATGGGGTGTTCATTTCACGGAGTTGTTTACGTGATGAATAGAAAGGCGATCAATGTGCTCTGGATGAATAGGACGTCACGTACGCCGTCGGTAAGATTTACGCAACTGCCGGTACATGATGTTAAAGCCGCGCGTTATATCCTACCTAGGCGATCAATGTGCTCTGGTTGAACAGGACGTCACGTACGCCGTCGGGAAGATATACGCAACTGCAGGTACATGATGTCAAAATGGCGCGTTATATATTACTTAGGCGATCAATGTGCTCTGGTTGAATTGGACGTCACGCACGCCGTCGGTAAGATTTACGCAACTGCAGGTACATGATGCCAAGGTCCGCGTTATAGTCTTCACATCACCAAACATGCCTATATAATTTTGACACCCTTGAACCCCACTTTTATATAGTAAAATTGGGGTTTACAGGGGTGCACCTCATTTTCCTTATTTCTGCTCTAAAATAAAGATTGTGCGTACTCGTTAGAACCGCCTCGATGAGGCGATTCTTACGAGTGCCCACAATCTATATTTTGAGCAGGAAAAGAAAAATATCACAATATTTCATCTTAAAATTTTCATTTCTTCGGAGAGAAAGTTTACAATGTAATGTTTTGTTTGTTTGTTTGATTTGAAGTTTTAACGTCCCTGTCAACATTATAAATGTCATTTTGGAGACGTTGCTTCCATTTGTTTGGGACCCGACATTGAGATGAAATGACAGCTCAAGCCCTGCCTGGGTTATAGATGTATACATCTTTTTTTTTTATATAAGTTTTGGGTTCTAAATGAGGTGGTTCTAACGAGCACCTACAACCTGTCTTGCACGTTGGTAGTCGATCATCGGCAGACCCGCTTCTGAGGACCCAGAACCTGTGTTTCGGAGCTGAAATAAGAACAATATCAAAAATTTTCACCAGAAAAGCAATTTGTAAGCTATGAAAGAACATAATGTCGCACGGATTTGTCATCGAATGGATTTACAAGACAAATGCATCTTACCAAATATTACGAAAACGCGCCTATACAAATGTATTGTACACTAAACCGCCGAAAAAAATGAAAATTTCAAGATTAAAAATCGTAATATTTTTCTTATTTCTGCTCATATATAGATTGTGGGTACCCGTCAGAACAGCCTCATCGAGGTGGTTCTAACGAGTACCAACAACCTATATTTTAGATCAGAACATTACGATAATACACCCGTGCGACATAGTGCATTTTTCACATCTCCAAAATGGCTACTTCTCTGATAAAAATTTGTGATATTTTTCTTATTTATACATCAAACATAGGTTTTGGGTGCTCCTTAGAACCGCCTCATTGAGGCGGTTCTAACGAGTACCCACAACCTAAGTCTTGGAGCAGAAATAAGGAAAATAATGTTTACCCCCGTAAACCCCCATTTTCTCTATATAAAGTGGGGTTTAGAGGGGTCTTTATTTCACGGACATGTTCACGTGATGAATACGAAAAATAAGGTTTACCCCTGTGAACTCCAGTTTTACCACATAAAAGTGGGGTTCAAGGGGGACAGAATTATATAGGCGTGTTTTCGTGATGTTCAAAGATAAAAGACTTCACCATAACAACGCAGGGTTAACCCATTGTATAATAGTGGACTCTTCCAGTGCTATATGTTTGACAAGTCTAGTTATCATAATAAGGGGTGTCAGGCCCATTTTTCCGTTTTTATTCTATTAGTGATGGAACATTCTTCTTAGCAAATAGTGCTGGCCCTGATCAGACGCCGCGTTCTTCGGCGTCTGATTTTGGCCGGCACTGTTTGGCAAGGTACCCCTTTAGGGGTTTCCCGCATACAATGGGTTAACTATTCAAATCTTACCGAGGTTAAATAAATGCTCTCCGTCCGTGTGAATGACATCAACATACATAGCATCATCACGGTCTAGTCGTACTGCAGGGTCCCTGCCTTCAAACAGTGGTCCAGCTGGATCAAGTCCTTTCAAATAAAATACATAGCATTTAAGGATATTCTACAGCCAACATTGACGAAATCGCACAATATGCACACAAAAAAGAAACTATGCAGTAAATCATATTGCAATTATCCCAGAGATTTTTTTTCAGGAAGTCAAGATGACTCAGTAGTAGTAGTAGTAGAATTAAATGTCCGAAGTCCTTAAAACATTTTTGAAATACAATTGCAAAATACAAGTATGCCCATTTGTTCATTTGTCTGAAAATGAATTAAAGTGAACTTATTACTGGTATATGAGCAATTACATAAGGAAGGTGCACCGGGTCTTATTTGTTTTAATAAAACATCTAGAAAAGCGATAATTTAATTTTCGTTCACGTGCCGGATGGAAAATTTCGAATCAAATTCATTCGAGATAGGAGTTTACACGCAAGACGTCTAAACTTTAGGGTAATCGTTTGGATTTTTTTATTAAATCTAATGCTCAAAAAATGTAATCTTGAAAACTTTCTCCACTCGATTCTCACAGAATAAACGAAACAGACAATTATTACCAAGAAATGCTTTCTATCCGCGGATGCCTGATTGCAATACGATAACACATCCGTGCAGCATAGTGTATTTTAACATCTCATAAAATGGCTAATTTTCTGATAAAATCCGTGATACTTTTCTTATTGATACAGCAAATATTGGGTGTTTGTGGTCGTTAGAATCGCCTCATTGAGGCGGTTCTACTAAAGAGTACCCATTACCTATGTCTTGGAGCGGAAATAAGAAAAATAAGGTTTTCCACTGTAAACCCCAGTTTTCACTATATAAAGTGGAGTTTAGAGGGTTGTTCATCACGCGGACTTGTCAAAATGATTACATCCTTTTATGGTCATGTCTGTTGGTCTGAACGTTCTAAGCACCGGGTCTTATTTGTTTTAACAAAACATCTAGAAAAGCGATAATTTCATTTTCGTTCACGTTGCGTGTCAAATTTATTCGGGACAGGAGTTTACACGCAAGACGTCGAAACTTTGGTGTGATCGCTTGGATATTTGATTCAATCTAATGCTCAAAACGTTCATCTTGTAAAACTTCTGCACGCGATTTTTACAGAATAAATTAAACAGACAAGTTTTACCAAGCAATGCTTTCTATCCGCGGCCGCCTGCTTACATTACGATTACACGATAACACACAACATAGTGTATCTTTTATCATCTCCAAAAATGGCTACTTTTCTGGTGAAAACCAGTGATATTTTTCTTATCGATACTGCAATCATAGGTTCTGTGTGCTCGTTAGAACACAGTTTGACATTTCAGACATTATTACTTCAGTCTGCAGCCAGGATCCTGCAGACTGAAGTAATAATGTCTGGAATGTCAAAGTTGCAAATGCTGTAATGTTGTCGAAAATTACTTTTTCATTTTTAAAAATGCACATGTGCAACCCGTTAAGTGCCGAAACATTCCTAAAAACAGATCAATTATATTTCGTTGAATAGGAATCTTGGCAAAGAAGTACATTGTCTAAAACACATTTTCAGGATATAACTCTAGACATTTATAGTCAATATGTGCTAGACATAGACCTAGCTTTCTTGTTGTAGCAGGTTTAATTTAAATTCAAAGGGCTGTCACAGTCTATCATATAACTTTATTAATTACTTTTGAAACTATTTTAAGCTATGATTTCCCTTTAACCATTGCTGGCTTTCGGTTTTAATCTTACAGAGGAATCTCAAAAAATTTAAGTTCGATTCCGATAAAAACTTCAAGGCTAGCTTATTTGAATCGCTCTTGAAAAACAGAAGTGAAGGCAATGATCAGGAATCGATACAATTAACCCAGAGCTCCCATCAGGGACACCAAAGGGAAAGAAATATAAACATGAAACAACAGACCCTATTGGAAACATCAACAGCGGAAAGCCAAAAGGACAGTTACTTTCCCAAAAAATGGCCAACTGGCAATCCAAAACAAAATAATATTAGCGACACAAACACTCATAGGCAAACCATCACAAAATAAACCGCGACAGAAGAATCGCCTTGGAACGGTCAGTGCAACGGACTCCATTGGGGAGCTTAAATCGATTTTAGAAAACTCATTCCGGATCTTTTCGCGTGCGCGAGAGAGTGCCAGTGACTTTGAAACCACTGCTACCCATTTACACATGAGTGGAGTTGGGTAGTGGCATTACCTGTCTTGCCCAATGACACACCTCGCCTACGGTGACCGGATTCGAACCCACAACTGCTCGAACCAAGGACGAACGCGCTAACCTCTAAACGTTTTGTCAGCGTTCATATCGTGAGAAATTATAAGCGCATAAGGAATGCAAAAATCATCTTTAATAGCATTTTCAAACTTCTGAGTACTGCTCACGAACGTTCATATACAACATTAACAACATTTTGCGCCGGTCGCAAATCTAAACGCCGAAAGGCGTAGTCAGTAGCCGCAGATATAAATACATGTCTGTTCACTTGAAAAGTAATGCTTCAGAAGCAAAAACGGCAAAACAGAACTGAAAACTACCGAGTGGACATTTTTTTCTCTGGGCAATAAAAACCTGGTAACCATATCGGAGCTTGAAGAAATAAATTGGGCTGCAAAGTGCTTCCACGCAGAGATGCAACGAACCGCACATGAGTACCGGTAAACCGCTTAGAAGGTCTAAGCCTGCCCAGTCAAAATGGTGCGAGTTGGAACGTCCCTGCATATAAACATATAAACCTTATTGGTTTGTTTGGGCGGTAGATCTTGAGTTGTCATTTCATCTCAATGCCGTTTAAAAGTCCCACAAAATTGGAAGCAACATCACCTAAAACCTTTCTGACCTTTATGCAAAGAATAAATTAGTCCATGTTATCACCTTATAGGTCGTTTCCATAAACTTCTAGTGCATTTTCGGCATCTCGTGAATGGCGACCCCTTTTCCGACCTCTATGTTTTGAATAACACACAGCATCGACCTTTTCGGAAGACGGCGAAGATAAATATATGCATTCAGTCGGTGTGAAATTATGCTAATAGAGGTCACCAGTCTCATGTCAAATTTTTCGAACTATACGCGGCAGTAACGAAGATAGTTAAGGAATATTTTTTTTTATTTCTCCACAAATCTTTGTTTTGGGTGCTTGTTTAAATTGCCTCATCGAGGCGATTTTAATAGGTACCCAAAACTAATTTTGTTTCTTGCCCACCAGACAAGGAAATCCGTAATTTTACCCTGGGATATAAATTAATGTTCTGACCCTGGTGTTCCGACCCAAAATCGAATATAATCGCATGTTTGATAAATGCACTAGTTGATTACGACCTCGTATTCGCCGTCGTTAAGGTTGACGTCACAGCACGTCACTAAACATTCCTGCAGTGTCAACACATTATGGCGGACGTCGGTAACCGAAGTGACTGCAGCATTAAAAGTCCGCACTTAGAAATGGAAGGTATGCAAAGAAGAAATCCAATATGGGTGTGAGGGGTGGATAGAAAAATCCGTCCCTCGGGATCACTGTCCGGCATCACTCGGCAAGCCTCGTGATGCCGGACAGTGTCCCTCGGGACGGATTTTTTCCATCCACCCCTCACTGCCATATTAGGTTCTTATAGTCTTACAAGCAGGAAGGAAAAGTATTCCTAATTGATCCTTGTTAATCCTTTTTATCTAGAGCTCGTAGTTTACCTGTTATTCTGCCGATTCCTTTCATATTTTCTCCAGCATATCCAGCAGTATGTGCACCCAGACTGTGTCCTATAATGTGAACATCTGATAGGTCAAGGTCACAGTAATTCTGTAATGCTCTCAGGAGATTTGCGACCTCAACCCCGACAACACGTATGTTAGCAGCTGTCTGCACATAGTTTAGATCTTCTGACCCTCCCCGCCAGTCCACCAGCACTATGTTGTAATCGGCCTGTAATCACCCATGTGACGTCATTACGATAACACATCCGTGTGCTTAAATCACCGGAACTAACTTTTTTTTTTCAGATGAATATTTGTGATATTTTTATGATTTATACTCCAGACATAAGTTGTGGTTGTACACCAATTGGCGGTTCTAACAAGTACCAACAACTTATGCCTTGGAATAGAAATAAGAAAAATTAAGTATACCCCGGTAAACCCAAGCTTCTGTGTATAAAGTGGTGTTTATAGGACGTTCATTACGATAACACATTCATGCGACAAATGCATTTTCACATCTCCACAATGGCTACTAATCTAATGAAAATTCGTGATATTTTTCTAATAAATGCTCAAAACATAGGCTGTGGGTGCACGTTAGAATCGCCTCAATGCAGTTCTAGCGAATACTCACAACCTATGTCTTGGAACAGAAATAAAAAAAGGTTACCCTCGTAACCCCAGTTTTCTCTATATAAACTGGGGTTTAGGGGCGGGGGCTTCATGTCACGGACTTGTTCACGTGATGTGATTCCACAGACTTGTTAACCTGATGTTATGTTTTACTTACTAATTGTAACAAGATAGCCATAATGGCCCTTTAATCGCTCACTTGAGTTATGTATGACCCACACAGACATTAGATCTGGTGTCCTAATGTTTTACCGAACATGACCAATATTCCAACTTATTCTCACTTAACTACGGTCTTATCATGCCAAACGTTCTGCTTATGTTTAAAGAATATTAAAGTAAAAAGTTGCCGATAGAGAGAGAGGGAGAGACAATGATAGAGAGAGAGAGAGAGAGAGAGAGAGAGAGAGAGAGAGAGAGAGAGAGAGAGAGAGAGAGAGAGAGAACGTTTTAAAGAAATGTGACCCAGTGACCAAGTTTTATATGACATGATCGAGGTCAAACTTGAATGATATGTGATCAGACAAAGGTTTTAAAAAAATCTGATCTAATGACCTTGTTTTGACCCCACATTACACGTATTTGGATCTAGCCATGACGTCATTAAGACAAACTAGCTGGTACAGTTTTGTGAAGCAAAATCGTGGCCTCCAGAGCAAGAACAAGTCTTCACTTCACTTCTGTTTAGAGGAATGTTACATAGTGACCTTGTTCCTATCCAACATCACTCAGATTGAACTAGAACGCGGAATCATCAAGACAAACATTCTGGTCAAGTTTCGTGAAAATGAAAGGGAACCAGGATTTAAAGAATTCTGACTTGGTGACAAGTTTGTTTGTACACGATAATCTATATTCAAACTTGACCAAGATATTATCACGACAATAACACTCATATAATTTCATGAAAATTAAAGAAACTGTGGGCGCTGGCAGGAGAAAAAGTTTTGTTCAAGCAATTTGACCCAATGACCAAGCTTTTTAACCATATTATCCATATTAAAACATAAAAGTGGAGTCAATGATCAGGAATCGATTCAATCAACCCACAGCTCCCACCAGAGATACCAAAGGGACAGAAACACAAACATGAAACAACAGACCTAATGGAAACATCAATAGCGGAAAGCCAAAAGGACAGTTACTTTCCCACAAAATGGCTAATAGGCTATCCAAAATAAAATAATATAAGCGACACAAACACCCAAAGACAAACCATAACAAAAATAAACCGCAACAAAAGAACGTAAAAGCAATACCTGAGGATTGGAAAAAATAAGGGCATTAAATGCATGTATGGGGATACATTTTACAGCCACCACACGGCGAAAATAAAAAAAAAAACTGACCATGATATCATAAAGCCAAACATTCTGGGAAAATTTCATGGACATTAAGAAAATTGTTGCCTGTACAGGGTGAACAAAGTTTTAAAGAAATTTGACTTAGTATTTGAATCCACATGACCCATATTCGAACTAGTCCAAGATATCATCAAGAAAAAGGTTCCGGGAAGATTGAATCAAAACTGTGGCTCTAGCGGGTGAACAAGGTAATAAGAAACTTGACCCAGTGACATAATTATTGACTGATATGACTTCTATTCAAAACTGATTAAGATATCATCAAAACATATATTCTGATAAAGTTTCATGAAAAATGAAGTAAAATGCTGCCTTTATATGGTGAACACGGTGTTAAAGAATTTTTACCTAGTGACCTAGCTTTCGATTTAGCATGGCCCATATTCAAACGCAATCGTGATATCATCAAGACAAACATTCTGGTGTAGTTTCATTAAGACTGAAAAAAATTTGTGACTTCTAAGGTGCACACAAGATTTTAACGAAATGTGACGAAATTACCTAGTTTTTGATCCGACATGACTATACTTTAACTACAAGTCAAACTCTGGTAAAGTTTCATGAAGATTAAGGCAAAACTGTGGCCTCTGTGGTGCATACAAGGTTTCAACAAAATTTGACCTTACGGCCAAGGTGTTGATCCGACACAACCCATACCCTATACGGACCTATATACCATAGCCAAACATTCTGGTAAAGTTTTTTGAAGATTAAAGGAAAACTGTGGCCTCAAGGGCGCACACAAGAATGTTTTTGACAAAATTTGACCTAGAGACCCAGTTTTTGATCCGACATGACCCACATTCGAACTAGATAAACTCTCTGGTAATGTTTCATAAAAATTTAATTAAAACTGTGGCCTTTTGCGATTACACAAGGTAAATGTTGACGACGGGCAACGCACGCACCACCCATGACGGACTTACGACAGATACAAGGTGATCACAATGGCTAACCTTGAGCAATTCATGCTCAGATGAGCTAAAAATGTTTTTTTATCATATGCAATAGCAACACACTTTTTTTCTATTTCAAATAGATGATAGCCGATTCTGGGTGCTTGTGTGGTATATTGAATTCTTTCATGGCTCTAAAAATTGCGACTATTTCATAATTTTCCTTAGTCTGCTTTGAGTGCTCATTATAGCCTGTTCAATCAGGCGGCTCTAACAAGCAGAACACCGTCTGTGTATATGAGCCAGAACCAGAACAAAATTATATATCCTTTATAAAATGAAGTTCACTAGCTTAGGGTGTTTATTACACTGATTTATTAATTATCGGTCCTGTATTCCGCCCCCGCCCTTCGGGGCTTCAAGAAATAGATGGGCTGCATGATGCTTCCACGCAGAGCTGAAACCGACCCGTACACGAGTACTGGTAATCCGCTTAGAGGAACTAAGCCTGCCCAGGCAAAGCGGTGCGAGTCGGACTCATGCATACAAACCCTATTAGACATTTTTCACTAGGTCGGAGAAAGGACGTAGGAGATGGAAATGGACTTTATCAGCTGGGATCATCTCAACGTTATATGTTCCTATATCTAAAATGCGTATCCAGCTGAATAAAAGTCACTGACAAATTGTTTTATTATTATTTCTACGGCCCTTTCTAGATTATTTTCCTAATGAAGAGCCGATCGTCAACCTGAGAAGTAACCAACGTACGACAGAACATACGACAGTTGTTGTGTCTGGCATCTTAAGGGTTAATGTTTAGACCTAACCCCTACACACAAGTGTCATCAATGACCCTCAAATATGTTCAAAACTCCGCAATGAAATAAACAATCCCAGGTAACATGAACATATAAACTGGGGGTTTACGTGCGGAACCCGGGAAGGGACATGATTTTTTTTAATATGTTGTGCGAACAAGATTTTAAGTTGTGCGAACAAGATATTATCTTGTGTGGACAAGATAATATGTTGTGCGCACAAGATATTATATTGTGCGGACAACATAATTTATCTTGTGCGGACAACATATTAGCTTGTGCGCACAAGATAATATCTTGTTCGCACAACATATTATCTTGTTTGCACAACATATTTCTTGGGAAGTTGTGCGAACAAGATATTATCTTGTGCGCAAAAGATATAAAGTTCAATGTAATACAAGATCAATGTTGTGCAGACAAGATATTATCTTCTACGGACAAGATAATATCTTGTTCGCACAACTTAACATCTTGTGCGGACAAGATAATATCTTGTCTGCACAAGATAATATGTTGTCCGCACAAGATAATATCTTGTGCGCACAAGATAATATGTTGTGCGGACAAGATAATGTTGTCCGCACAAGATAATGTGCGCACAAGATGATATGTTGTCCAAACAAGATAATATCTTGTCCGCACAAGATATTTTATTGTGCGCACAACTTATAAAATAAAAAAAAAATCATGTCCCTTCCCGGGTTCCGTATTTACAAGAGTAAACCTTATTTTTCTTTTTTTCTTTTTTTTTTTTTTTTTTTTTTTGCTGAAGGTTACACGTGAGAACCGCTTAATCGAGGCGGTTTAAAAAGTACTCAAAGTTTGTGTTTTGCGCCAAAATAGGGAAAACATTGAAATTTTGCATCTGAACACGTTCGGGTTTGGGTGTTAAAATTTAAATGTATTTTGTAATTGTGACCTGTCCGGTCGACAAGATGAAAGATCAGTATACTAATCATCATAATATGTGCAGAATCTTCGCTGTCAGCACTTTTACTGTGATTTATATTTGCTGTTTGTTTTCTAGGATCGTAATCATAAAGGAGAGAATATGTTTCCTTTCATAGTGAATCAAAATCAGCCGGCGACCGAAGAATGTTAGTTTTTGTTCGTTTGATTTCAGGTTTAAGTCCCTGTCAACACTGTAAAGGTCATTTTGGAGACGTTGCTTCAAATTTTGTGGGTCTTTTACCCAACATTGAGATGAAATGACATCTCAAGCCCTGTCGCCCAATGAAACCAATAGGGTTTATTAGCATGGACCACCTCGCACCGCGGTTCCTGGACAGGCTTAGATCCTCTTAGCGGTTTACCAGTACTAGTGTGCGCGCCGGATTCAGCTCTGCGTGGAAGCATCATGCAGCCCATATATTTCTTCAAGCCCCTATAGGCGGGGGCCGCGAAGAATGTTAGTAAAACACAGCAAAAATAATGGTATTTTGAAGCATGCTTCACTGGTTTATTGCACGATAGAAAATGGATTTTTCCACCGCCGTGTAAAACATGTATACATTCGACTGGTTCATTCCATTTTAGCCCCCGCCCATCGGGGTTTGAAGAAATGGATTGGGCTACATGATGCTGCCACGCAGAGCTGAAATCGACCGCATATGGGTACTAGTAAACTGCTAAGAGGTTCTTAGCCTGCCCGGGAAAAGAGATGCGAGTCGGACCTGTGATGCATATACCCCTATTGGTTCAATTGGGTGGCAGGGCTTGAGATGTCAGTTCATCTCAATGTCGGGTAAAAATCCGACAAAATTTGAATCAACGTCTCCAAAGTGACCTTTATAGTGTTGACAAACAAACAAACAAGACTCCATTCCATTCTTTCTATTTTTTCTTTTTTTTTCTCTCCCTTTTTTATTGATTTTGTTGTCACAGAGTGGTTTTATTGTTGAGTCAGCATAACTGAAACAAACGAACAATAGGTCAAAGAGAACCAGGTCCATTTTTGTTTGTTTTCGAATCAGGTGAGTTCCATTGTAAAACGTTCAGGCGAGTTCTCTTCGGATTCTGCCTCATTTCAGTTCCCTGGCGAATTCAAGCCCCCCCCCCAAACCCCGACCCCGCCGATCGGGGCTTGAAGAAATAGAAGGGCTGCATGCTGCTTCCACACAGAGCTGAATTCGACCCACACACGAGTACTGATAAACCGCTTAGAGGATCTAAGCCTGTCCAGACAAAACGGTGCGAGTCGGACCCGTCTTTGTTTATTAACCATATTCGTATCATTGGGCGGGAGGGCTTGAGATGTCACTTCATCTCAATGTCGCGTAAATGTCCCACAAAATTGGAAACAACATCTCCAAAATGACCTTTACAATGTTGACGGGGACGTTAAACCTCAAATCAAACAAACAAACAAACAAACAAACAAAACTTAGGTGTATTCCAAAGCAACTTCCTTTCACGTAACTTCCGATGCTGATGCTACTTTTTATCAGCTGGATTCACAGGAGACCTCGCAAAATAAAAGTACCCTCATTTGAGGTCCCTAGAGACTTCGTCCCAGATAAGATGCCTGCAGGTTTTGCTTGGTGTCAATTTTATCATTAAGGTTCTCACCGTTGTTGATTCGAACCTCGCTAAGGTCACATGTCTGCAGCTGACGGAAGGTAAGGGTTGTCCCCTTCCCCCCCCCCCCCCCCCCCCGCGAGTACTTCGGTTCGACCTGAGTGAAATAATCTTGTAAGGGACGTAAAATGAAAACAAAAAGATAGATAAATAAATAAATGTCTTATGTGCATTGCTTTCAGACCTTGCTTATGCGTGTTCCGGAGATACATTCGTCTTACATCGAGACTTCACCTTGAGTTCCCTAGAGAATAGCCTCCCGCCCGTCGAAAATACATTTGGCTGCATGGTGCTTCCGCGCAGACGTGAAACTGACGGCACATGAATACTGGTAAACCGCTTAGCACACAGCTTCTGCAGACAAAGTGGTGCGAGTCGGACCGCTCAATTCATATAAGCCCTACGACAGGACTTGAGATGTCATTTCATCTCAATGTCGGATAACAATTCCAAAAAAAAAAAAAAAAAAGGGGAAGTTAAATCTCAAAATGAATGAAATAGTGTTGTTAACGGGAACATTAAATCTAAATTTAAACAAAAGTTCCATGGAGCCCTCACCCATGTGACATCACGAAAACACGCCTGTATAAATTTGAACCCATTGAACACCACTTTTATAAAGTAAAGCTGGGGTTTACAGGGGTAAACCTTCATTTTCTTATTTCTACGCTAAAATATAGGTTGTGGGCACTCGTTAGAACCGCCTCGTACAGGCGGTTCTAACGTGTACTTTTGAGCAGAAATGAGAAAATTAAAACAGTTTTTCACCTGAAAAAAAAAGAAAAAACATTTTTCGGTGGTTATATTTCCAGTGTATTTAAATAGGCGTGTTTTCGTAATGGAGTTCCCTAGAGACTTCGTCTGAGGTGAGTTCCCCCGCGGACTACACCTCATAATACTTCCATGCAGACCCCGCTTTTTATCACTTCCCTGGAGACTTCTTCTCGATAAGGAATCTGGATATTCACCTCAGGACTAGCTGGTGAGGCTTAAGTTGAGTCCAGTGGAAACTTTGCCTCAGGTCAGTTCTCTGGAGACTGCGCCTTAGGTAAGTCGTCTCATGGGAATTCAAAAGTGTCAGTTTGGGCAAAATTCATTGCTTTATTCGTTTTGCTAGATACGCCTTTTATTACAGATAACTTATACTTAAAGGTATTGTTGAGAACATCCCAGCGTGTAAACTCCGTTCTCGATCTTCGAAGTCCTAATTCGGTCTTCGTGAAAAATGTCTATTGGTATCATTTCATCTAAATGTCGGGTAAAATTCCTACAAAATTGGAAGCAACGTCTCCAAAATGACCTTCACAGTGTTGACGGGGACGTTAAACATTAAATCAAACAAACAAACAAACCAATCCTGTATTGATTGGAGGTCATTCGTATTAACACCAGGTCAACCAATATTAACCAGAAGTCAAGTGATATTTAGCTGAGAGCAAAAGTCAATAAGCCTGTTTTTTTTTTTATAATTGCGTCAATTAACGAAGTTGTTAATAAGTAGAAGTAAAACAAAGATCAGGAATCGATACAATTAACTTACTCTACCCATCAAAGACACCAAAGGGAAAGAAACACAAACATTAAGCGACCAGACCATAATGGAAACCTAAACAAAGGAAGGCCATAAGGACAGTTACTTTCCCACAAAATTGCCATATGGCCATCCAAAATAAAAAGACACAAGTGATACACACAGTAAGTAACAAACAACAACATAAATAAATCACCACAGAAAAACCGCCTTGCAACGGTCAGTGGAAAGATTTCCACTTGGGGGGGGGGGGGGCTTATTAGCCAAGTTACATGTTCTCGGAAAGAAAGAAAAAGACAGAAGGAGAAAAGAAAACGGAAAAAGGAAGGAAGAACGAATATCCAGAGCCAGCCTCCTTACATGTTTTAGTAGCTCCTCTACCATTTCTTGTACCCAGTCCTGATCAACTGTATGTATGTACCCGTGAATAATAATCTTCGTAGGCCTATCATGTCTGAAGCTTTTGCATTTGAATATCTTTGTATCGTCGGTATGCATTCTGATCTTCTCGTATTCACTACTCTTAGTGTCTCTAGTTATAAGTAGAAATTTTGTTCCTATAACAGCTGGGTCTCTAGGGAGAGCCGCTGGAGTATTGGTGTAGGGAAATCCAGAGCTAAAACAACCCACAGAATCGTAACAGACTTCAAAAAGATCTTTCGTGAACAACCAGCCTGAAAACAGATGCATTAAGATAAGACAGCCTGAACGTCATAAAAAGCCATACAAAACACGGTTTATTGCAAATTTAAGCTCTTGTACAACCATTGAACTTTCTAAATCATTAACTTCATGCTTTGCCATCAAAACATGTTATTGTATATTGCGACAAAGTCTTTGAAAGGTCAGGAAAAATCTGTTTTGATCTATAAAAACTTCGAATGAGGTTTCAATAAACTGAAATCCAGACATTATAGTGCTTTTAATCTATCCGCTTAAGATTTTTCCCCTGCTTTACACTACTCTTCCTCATAATCCTATAATAGAAAAAACGCTGTGATTCGAATGATGGGCATTTCATAGAGACGATTCCCTCTATCTTGCATGTAGTGTTAGACTTGTTTTTGTTTTTTTCACTTCTGAAGAGCAAACTAAATACACTTTATGATTTTGTCAGAAGGTGTGTGCAGCTCTCACAATCATACTTGACAATATTTATATACGCTTTGGTACTAAGTTAAAAAAAAAAGATCTTTCGTGAACAAACACGAAAACGTGCAGCTCCCACACTCATACTTGACAATATTTATATACGCTTTGGTACTAAGTTATTAAAAAAATAATATATATATGGGTTTTCCGATAGATACGAAGTGCGCACCCCTGATGGCTGATTGGTTTTTGTTTTGTTATGAAAGAGACTTCATGATGTCACTTCCCGTTGAAAACTAATCTGAAATCATTGACGGTTTTAGTTCGACTGCTAAATATTTAGATGATTTATTAAATATTGATACCACCTACTTCGATGGTTTGAAGAGTCTAATTTACTCCCACCATAGACTTCAGTTGAAAAAATCAATTTCTTCTGATACCGAAGTACATTTATCTATAGGATTTATAATAAACGCGATTGTTTTGATTTTGACGTAAATTTCCTTGGTCGGATGATGATGCTCCATAAGCGCCAGCCTACGGCGTTTATATTTCGCATTTAATTCGATTTGCCAGAGTGTCTATTCATGCAACTGACTTCAACGCACGTAATAAACTGTTAACTTTTAAACTTCTTAATCAGAGCTATCTGTATCATAAATTACGTAAGGCATTTTCTAAGTTTTATAGACGTCATTCTGATTTAGTTTCTTAATTCAATTCTGGACTTAAATCTCTTCTGCAACAAGGCCTATTTTATGGTGATTTAGTATATAAATTCAGACAATTTATGCTTGCAATGTCTCCAGTATATTTATGCTTGCAATATCTTCAGTACCCACTTTCGTAAGATTAATCTTCGGTATAAAAAGATTGGTAACAACATAAATATTATACGACAGACTACGTGCATGGTAGTTAGCCCAATCATGGTTCCTCTTTAATTGCACGCCGGCGGGTCAGGCCTCAGAGTCTATGAGGGTTCCAGCGTAAAAGCTTACTTAAAATTTAATAACTCAATAAATACCGAGTCTGCTATTTTCGTTATTAGGTGTACTGCATGTACTTGCTTCCAAAGGATCCAACTATTCAGAACGTATTCACTTAAAATTCAATTTTAGGAAAAGTTGCTTGGTACCTGATGCTCTGTCTCTGGTTTGGCCCACCGGAGTTGAACTGTTGGTAATCATTTTTCTCCATTGTTTCAGTTATTCCATGCTTTCGCGTCCTCACCGTTGTCTCATCTCTGTAATTGTTTGATTTTTATGTTCTCGGATATGTAGCACCGATTAGAAACCTTCACGCGGGCTGAACAAATTATTTGTCTACGCAGTGAAAGAAGTATGGACGAGGATTTTAGCCACATAAAATCAATTTAAGCCCAGACCCACCAGTAGTATAGGGCGCCACTTGAGCGCCTTTTTTATAGCGCATTTTTTATAGCGCGTTTTTGTCGGGTGTTTGGCGCCATAAAATTGGCGCTATAAAAAGGCGCTCAAGTGGCACCGCTGATCTGAACTGGAGTAGGCTAGGTGCTGTTTCGTGTGTTATGTGGACTTTCGTGAAGGGCGGTATAAATTTTCAGTGTTTGTGGGGATTATAGCGCCTTTGGTGGAGGGCGGTATAAATTTTCAGTTTTGTGGGGATTATAGCGCCTTTGGTGGAGGGCTCTATAAATTTTCATTTTTGTGGGGATTATAGCGCCTTTGGTGGAGGGCGCTATAAATTTTCAGTTTTGTGGGGATTATAGCGCCTTTGGTGGAGGGCGCTATAAATTTTCAGTTTTGTGGGGATTATAGCGCCTTTGGTGGAGGGCGCTATAAATTTTCATTTTTGTGGGGATTATAGCGCCTTTTGTGATGGGCGCTATAAATTTTCAATTTTGTGGGATTATAGCGCCTTTGGTGGAGGGCGCTATATATTTTCATTTTTGTGGGGATTATAGCGCCTTTGGTGATGGGCACTATAAATTTTCAATTTTGTGGGACTTTAGCGCCTTTTGTGATGGACGCTATAAATTTTTAATTTTGACATGGTAAAAAATGACTTAGTTTTTTGTGATCAACTTTCAAGAGGTCCAGGGATACCACAAGATGACATTATGTTGGCCTTGTATCTCAAGACTTCATAGTGTCATACTTATATATTGAGGCTATCTAGTAGCAAGTTTCTATTAGAAATAAAAATCTTGTATCTCAAGATTTTTATTTCGTTATCGGTAGAAACTTGACTGTCAAGCGTCAAGTGTTTTGGCAAATATATTGAGGCTTGATAGTAGCAAACTTCTGGATATAGATCTTGTATCTCAAGATCTATTTTAGTTTCATTAGTTTGACTATGAAGCGTCAGTGGATGTTATTTCTAGCCATCTCAAGTTTAGATACTACTACCTCTTCGTCATGAAGAGGGGGTGAAAAGACAAGAAAGATTGGTGAACAGTTTTTAACTTTATTTGTCCCGCTAACTAACTTGATTACGATGAACAGAGGATTAGGACCGTCCCTCTGTCCTCGTTTACAATTTGAAACCTTAACATATTTACAACATTAAATACATGGGGTATTTCTTTGATAAACAATGTGTATTTCTCAAGCATTTGCAAGCTTGAATTCTATGTTTGTAAAGAAACTTTGGAGTTGGCATGTCATTTTGTGTCCAGATCAATTTGCCATAATTAGACTTAATTTGTGTCCAGATCAATTTGCCATAATTGCCACTGAACCATCTGTCAATATCTCTGTCATTTTGGTATAAGTCTTCTGTGCCATACAGTTCGCCATGAATAGCTTTCTTCAAGTCTAGTCCTTTTTCAAGTTGATGAATAATGTAAATACACCACACTCCACAGTTGTGACTCCATGGACTTTGTAATGGTTCTGTATTTTGAATCCAACTTCTGGAATTTCTCTTGATGAAAGGTAGAATATAGTCTTCTTCTGGTGGCATGCCATAGGAGTCAAAGTAGATGGCTTGATTGCCTCTGAAGTATACGGTAACCCAATGTTCTCCTGGTTCATCTGAATTGTCCGTGTTTATGATATAGGCTTTCATGTCTAGAGGTTTCTTCTCTGGTAAGAGATCTTTGGCACATACATTTCCATTAACAGACATGTGGTATAGAATTTTCCTCAGTTCATGTGTCTCCATTTATCTGGTGATGTCTCCGATGGAGTAGCTTCTATTAATTTATGTTTCCAGAAGTCTCTCAACTCGTTGTAGTCAGGCTTTCTTCCATATCTGTTATGACTGTTTTTCAGGAACATCCAGTTTTTATAGGCTTCGACTTTTTCAGATGGTGTTAAATGGTCCAATCCTGTCATAGCACTATATTCTTTTCTTCTTTCTTCTGATGGTACTTCATCCAGGAGCAACCCGTCCCATTTTTGGATGACCTCGTAGATGTTGAGATTATTCAGGGCATGGATATGTATACCATAGTCTGTAATCCATTCTTTTGGTTTTGTCCATAAGCACAAGCCATGGTATTTCTGACTGGGATGATTTATTCTACATCCTTGGCACTGGTGACGGGCATAGTCAAATATAGCAGTCATCAAGTTGATCCTCATGGCTCGTATAAGGGTATCTTTAATCCATTTGTGTCGTCCCGGTGTTTCATTGTCTTCTAATAATCCCTCAAATTCTTTTTGAAGCATGCCGTTTCCAGATGAAGTAGAATCTGACCATAGTAGATAATCCCTCAGTTCTTCTTCAATATAGTATCCACTATGCATCTTTTTTTCAGTAGTCTGTGATTACTTCTCTGAGTCCGTTAATTTCTATCAGATTATCAAATTCAGCATACACAATGACGTTGATAGTCTTTGCGAGTGAATTGGCAAACTGAAGTTCTAGTCTCAGATTTCCAGTTTTTATAGGGTGGAGATGACTCTGGTCAGCAGCTTGATCAGGTGTGAAGTCATATCCCCAGAATGTGTATCCGTCTTTGTAATCCTCGTAATCGATGTTACAATTCTGAACTTGAACTCGACTACTCAGAGCCTGATACAATGACATGTATGATCGAAGGTACTCGTTTCTGGTGAAGTTAGGTTCAAAGGGTCTGCCATAGATATTATGTCCATCGAGTGTGACATCCTGTTTACTGAGATTGAAAGGTTGGAAGTTAAAGGGGTTCGTGGGAAACGTGCCATTGAATGTTTCATTAGGAACCATACCAATGAACAATCGTTTTGGAAGTTGACCCTGGAACAGATGGTCTTCAATTTTAGATCTTAGTCCAGTACCAATGGTAAATGTTTTCACCTCAACTCTTCTGATGGGGAATTTGGCATTATGTTGAGCAATGCTCTGATTCAAATCGTTTGTGATTGCTGGTAGAAGTTGTACATTTCTCACTGACAGTTTGGCTACATCAATTTTGAGTACTACAGGGTAACCATCCTCAGCCATGATACAAAATTGAGGAGATGCTCTGTTAAGTCTGAGTTTGATTTCGATGCCATTCGGAAGATATTTGTCTTGCATGGCCAGATCTAAATGTAATCGGCCCATGAGTTCCAAAGATTTACTTTGTTTTGTAGCTACACCTCGGCCCTTTTTTATGGTATCACATTCAAAATCCTCAAATTTCCCAGGTTCATCTTCATACCAATGCTCTGCAGCTTTTAACTGATTGTCTTTGACATCTGCTCCAAAGGAAAATAAGTTTTCTATGTAGGCTCTGTACGGATATGTATCCATATTACTTGTGACCAGTTTAGTATTCAGGTACAAATCGATGCTGCTGAACATACTGTGAAAGAAGTTGTTGATAGGGGCAACCTTTTTGTCCTCAATATTAGTTCCATCTGGTTTCAGGATTCTACATTTCAGATAAAGATAAGTTTGAGATAAATCTGTATAATATTCAGTATGGGGTGGAACCAAAAATTCAATGGGTGCCTGATAACTATCCAGGGAAGCGATAGGATGATAATCAGTCCACTGAGTTTCTTGCATAGTTGTCATTGTCGGAGGAACGGATTGCATTTCCAACTCCGTTTTGCTGCACTCACAAGAACCTGATTGCATCATTATTGATCGAAAATATCGGAAATTTAAGATTTTTTGGAATAGCAGTTGAGTTTTTCTTTTTTTGACCCTTCTTAACACCTTGACGTTTAGTCTTAGACTGATTCTTTTTAGATTTGGCTTTTGATTTTATACCCCCACTTAATTCACCCAGAGCTGATTTTCCTAGCGATTTCAAACTTTGTTTGCCTCTTTGTTTCAAAACTTGTTTGATATTTTGGCCTTCCAACATATCGCGAAGAGCACCTAGTCCCTCCTTTTTTGCAACTTGTTTTGCACTTTTTATTCCTGCTTGTGCTAGAGGTTTTAAAATGGGAACAACACTTCGCATTGCTGTTTTAAATATGGAACCTAAACCATGGCCATATTGTCTTGAGACACCTCGATAGACGGGAAAGTCTTTAAACCCCGCTCCAGACTGATGATAATGAATAGTACGCATTATTGTTCTTTTTTTCTGAAGTGTAGTTTGATCAATGTCTTGCCAGTAATGAATGGAATATCATTACCTGTATCGCCTTTTATACTAATGTAAACTTGATCAATGAAGGATTTTGCCACTGGAACGTAATGCAAGTTGAGAAATTCTTGATGGAAATGAATTTCACCAGTTGTATTTGCAAATGGAACTACTCTTAAAATGGGAGCTGTTATATGTCCTATGTTTGTGTAACCGGCCACATCGGAATACACAAAGAAGCGACTGTTATGAATATTCAAGCCAACACCATATTTGAATTTGACAGCATAGTTGCCAAATGGTTCTCCGTGAAATTGTTTATCGATGCCTAAAATGATTGCTAATGGTGTTGGAAACACTATCTGAATTTGATTTGTGTAAGATGAACCAGAAGGATATTCTACAGCAACCTTGATGCGTTTTAATTGACTTCTGTATTCAAGATGAATCTTAATGTTGTGTTGAGTCAAAATCTTTTGAATACGACTCTCAAGTGCATTTTTCATTTCCATAATCAAATGTTCAGGGCTAGTATAATTTCCTGTTGGAAACGTTACTTTATAATCTGAACATTTTTTTGTTTGTCTGCAAATTTCATGCCTTAAGTGATCAAACTTTATGTCAATGAAAGCATTATTTGTTAATCGAAGAAAGAAAAAATTATTTTTATCTGTGATATTCATGATTTCACCTGGTGTTATTATTTCTGCTAAAGCTACCTCCCAATTTTGTTTGTCAATTTGAATAGGACAGTCTAATTTGACTTTGAAAGTAGATTGAGTATTTTTGGGAAATGTGTCTAAAGAACTGTCACTTAATAATGTCAAGTAAAATTCTTTCATGGTTTTTGTTTATCCTCAGGGAGAGAAGATGAAATTGGAGTTTGTCTTTTGAATTTTAATCCTGGGGATGGTAAACTGTATCCAACAGAGCTACTGAGTAATATCAGCCACAATTCTTTGTCTGGACTTCTTAAACTGATTTGTACCAATGAGGTGATAATGATAGCATAAACAACAATAATTTGAGCCAAAAATGTTAAGCGATTTTTTGCTAATATTCCTTGACTACCGTCTGCAGATTGTAAAGAAGCAGTGTCACGCACGAATGAGCTTCTGAAATTCATGTTCACGGTTTTTATAGAAGATCTGATTCTAAAATCCAACTATCAAATTTATATGGATACCCTTTCCAGTGAACTTTTATTTCTTTTATCCACTTTTTACCAATTTTACGTTTTCTGCGATCTATGATATATTCAATTTCGAATATTTGATCTTTTTCTACACGTTGTAACTCTTGCGAGTAAAAAGTGCCTTTGACTACTTCGCCATCCAGATCTACTATTTTATAGGTTACAGGATTTTGATGTTTGTACACAGCCGAACTTTGAAACAACTCTTGTGTCCAGTTTGGTAAATAACCTTTATCAAAAGTACGTTTTGTCTTGTTAATGCGAACATAATCACTGACTTTTAATTTTGGACTTTGATGTTTTTGTTTCTTTCCAAATAAATTTTCTGACACTACAACTTCGTTTTTGCTAGTTACAGATGCAGGTGCACATTTGATACTTCGATGGTATGCATGGTTGTAACCATGAACTAATTTTGGAAGTACATCAATATATCTCAGTGTACGATGATGTGTAAAATATTTCCACATGCGACTTTTCAAAGTTCTTTGAAATCTTTCAACAATACTGGCTTTAGTTTCAGGATTTTCTGTCGTGAAAAAAATGAATATGTTTTGACTTTAAAAAATTCTGAAATTTTTTATTTTTAAATTCTGTTCCTTTATCAGACTGGAGGCTTTTTTCAAGATCAATTTGAATGCTTTGATCAAAGTTTTACCCATCTTGTCTTTAATGGGAACAACCCAGGCAAATTTGGAAAATACATCAATGACACAAAGCAAGTATCGGTGTTTGTCATTGAACTTAGACATACTTGATACATCTGCTAAATCTGCTTGCCATTGATAATCGATTCCTGCAACTACAGTTTTTCGACGTTTGAATTTTCTTCGAATAGGTTTATGCAAAGTGTACGTCTTTTGTTTCCTCAACCAATCCCTGACATCTTTAAGTTTTACTTTTTTAGAAGTTTTTCTAGCTAACTGGAATAAAGCTTGTTCTCCAGCATAGGCAGCAGGACTTTTAGGATCATAATATAATTTTTCAAACTTCATTGTTCATCATAGGTTAACCATTTAGGTATGAAAGGACCTTCCATTTCTTCTTCTTTTATATGTTTTCTCGCTAATCGCCTTACGTGTTTTTTGACTGATGTCAGATCATATTTACGCTGTTTTGTATAGAGAGTCCTTATTTTATGACGTTTTGTTTTAGGAGGAGTCACAAAGACATCCTCTGGTGATTGTTCAGGAGGAGGAAGCTGATGTTCGTGCATCCATTCCCATCTATCTCTATTGCCTACCACATCTTGAGGAATATTCAATTCTCTCAACCCTTGTGCAAAAGCTTGCCAGCCCGTTGGCTCAATACCTTTCCTATGTCTGATCACATCATTGACCAAGTCGATAATGTTAGAACCAGGAATAGGTTTTCCATACATCTTGACTGTACCATCATCATCCCAAGCTATGTTTTTATTTTCTTGCAACATAGATAGCAAAAGCTGAGCTTTTCTTTTCATGGTGGAAGGAACACTGTCAATAATGTGTTGATCAATCTTCTTAGGTTGCAGAACAGGCTGGGAAAGGGAAACTGAAGGTTCTTTTAAAGCTTTTTTATGAGCCGTCTTAAATTTATGCAAAGTTTCACCAAACAACTGAGACTTTTCTGATTCCGAGATTTCATTATTACTCATAACAGAAGACAAGTCGTTTTGAAGATTAGCAGTAGCCGAAACTTCAGGATCAGGTGGTAATCTAGGTTTCTGAATTTGTTCTCTTTCCAACGTTTCATATCTTCCCAAAGTTTGAATGAGACAATAGCCATTTTACGCCCTTCCATGATTTGGATTAAGAAGACCACCAAGGACAGATCCTATGAGTGGGGCAATCAAAGGTTTGAGTAACAATCCTAGTAAAGCCCCGCCTTTCTGATTAATGATTTTCTTTTTTTGCTGCAACAGGGACCTGTTTTGTACTCAGCAAACGAACATGCTGTTTTCTAGATTGTAAGTGTTGTTTCTGAGCTTTAGTTAGATGTACATTGCCTTTTATAATGTTTAAGCAACATTCCCCAACACAATCGATAACTTCTTTGGGTGAATCATTGATTATTTTTTTTGACGAAATTTTGGAGGTAACTGACAAAGTCCTTCTAAGAAAGGACCATATTTATTAATCAAAGAAGTTTTCTTTTTTCTCAGAGTTTTTCTTTTACGTACGGCCGTCATGATTGTCGTGATACACTATGAAGAATCCCAGTCAAACATGGGCTTTTATATTTTGCGTCTCGTAAGTTCAAGTTTGGACCTCTGTTATTGATTCTAAAAGGTCGATTATACATTTTTTGTCCCTGCATAGCTTTTTCGCGCATTGCAGCTTCAAATCCAAACTGTCTTGCTGTTTGAAAAACATGTGGTTCCCCAGCATAGAGTGGTTGAAATCTAGCAATATTTGGTGAAATGGTTTTTCGACGAGTTACAGAGCGAGCAGTTTCAGTAGGCGATCGCATTCCAAGACTTTGCCATGATGTAATTGGACGTTTTCTCACAGTAATAAACTTTTCATTAATTTTTCTAGGTTTTTTCTTTTTTTCAGAAGTCTTCTTTACAGAAGTCTTCTTTTTGGCAAACCGCCTTAATATTTTATTACCATCCCATCGAATTAATGTTCTGATAATAACGCCGCCCAAGAAACCACCACCACCAGGTTTCAAAATGATGTTACGTTTAACATCACTATTGACCATGGTACTTGTTAATTTTCTGAGATCATCTTTATGTTTTTCCATAAATTTCTTTGTCTGTTTGGGTAATTTCATTTTACCCTCAATGATTTTTCTTGCAGCCAAAGAAAACCATTTTATCATTTCAAGTAATCCCTCATTGAGCAATTGTTTGCGTTTCACAGTATTTGGTTCTCTACTCAAATTGTAGAGTGCCCTTATCAAGTTAGCTGACGTTCGTTTCGAAACCATAATGACTTGTGATCAATTTTCAAATCAGACACACACTTTTATATGTTTGGGAAATAAACAACTGGTCCTTGATGATTTGGTTTTGTAAACCAGTTTTGAAAAATATTTGTTCTAAATCTCAACAGATCTGGTGTATCTGGTTTCAAATCGATCAGTAAGTATCCATGTGGTTTGGATGTGGCATCATTGAAAGCATACATTAAATGTGGAGATTGAAGGTGTTTTGCCAAAACTTTGACTTGCATTTTATCTCGAGGACTTTGAAACAAAATGAGATAATGTGCATTCAAACTGATAGTTCGACTATCTTTACTTTGGTGAAATTTTGTGTGATGTATATCACACTTGCATTTCGATGATGCCCTTTCCTGGTAAACCACAATTTGATTTTTTCTTCATCTTTGTCTCCTAACATATCGTCAAAGACGATCAAGTGAGACAAACTCGTATCGCTGACAATGTCATCATCGTCATTGGGAATTCCAGAAAGAAATGTAATGTTGGATCCTTCACGTTCTTGCAAGATATTATAAGTTGGTTGCCATTCTTTGTAGCACCACACGATACGTTGTGGTTGAATATCAAACAAGTCATGTTTGTATTCAATGACTTTTCTTACAAACTCTGTTTTTCCAGATCCACTTGGACCTGATATAAAGAGATTAGCAGGGTGTTTGAAAAACAAACTGTTAATATCTTGTACTACTGGTGTCTGAATGCTTGACATGATGAGTAATGAGAAAGAACAACGAACACCATGTATATTTATACAGTTTTAATGATGTAAAGAAATCTTATGTACTAAGATATCATGGTATTATTCATAACCATATGGCACAGTGTACCCATTTTTCACAATCACACGTTTGTCATATGTAAATCTATAAATCTTTGAAAGTTTTTCAGTGGTAACTTTTATATTGGAATGTTTTCTGATTTTATGTTGATACTGCACAGTTTCACGGAAATCTCTATCTTTAGATTTTGCCCAGTTTAACATTTTCTCAAAATGTATGATTTGAGAAGTGTTAAAATCCAAAGTCAGTCCTTTCACTTTACAAGTGGATTTTCTGTCACCATTGTTTTCAACATACTCGTAATCATAGTTCTTTGGTCCCATACCAACAAATTTTGTGATTTTTGCATTGGGCATTTCATCAGTCCATTCCCCAAGTCGATTATCCACAATAGTTGGATTCCAAAGTTTGGGATTGTGGACATAGATTGCAGAGTCAGTGTCAAAGTAGAGAACACGTGTATCAAGTTTGTGTAAAACACTGTACAATTTCAGTCTGGCTTGTGCTGTCACAAAAGATGCTACCACCACATTACTGCAACTATGAGGTTCAATGATAGAGTCTGTTTCTTCCCAATTGACATGTAAAAACTGTTCACCATAGACATCAACATACTTGACTTTTTTCATGGGATTGCTTACCAACTCAAAGTATGTTGATGGTTCTGAGATGTATTCAGTTTTAGTCATATTATCTCTTTGTGCCAATTTTCCCCACAAGTTATTCAACTCAGTCTTTGCAGTAGCCCTACGACCCTTATTCTTTTCAATATGCTCCAATCTAATTCCCTCTGCCTCGAAGTAATCTTGTTTGAACTTTTCTTTGTCTGCCTCAGTTTTACACCAATCAGGATACCCACTTGCTTCTTGCTTTATTTTGAGGAATGTATCAATATACCCAGCAAAGATTCCACCTTGGCCAGTTTCTTTATCATACTGAGTTGTCTCGGGGAAATGCCAAACCTCATAATTTTTTGTAAGTTGATAGCCAAGTTTCAAAGCTTCAAATAATTCTATACTGACCCAAGTTCCAACAAATTCTCTATCTTCTGCTTTAGTATGATGACAAAGTTGTGAGTTGTCTGACTTCTCTGTACATGTTCTACAGAGTGGAAACAGAAGTTTATTGTTACATTTGTAAGGGAGTACTGGATGATACAAATTTCTGGGTGGAAGAACTTTACATTTGATCAGACCACAATATTGCTGGATATTGTCTTTGTCAATTTCTTCTTGAGAATAAATCTCTGGATGACCTAGTGGGAAAACACCATATTTACAAATGTATGGGTACAGAGAACAGACATCAATGTACTTGATTTCTTGATCTGAACGCTCATCAATCTCATGGTACAATTTGGTAGCATTAGTTCTACCCCCAAACAAAGCATCTCTGGGTTTCAAGGGATCCAATATTAGTAAATTCAGCCTCAACCAAAGTTTGGAATTCTTTGTCTTCTCTACACTGTTTGTCAAAATCACATTTCCAACATTCTATGACTTCATACCCTGCAGCTTTCAGAGTTTCGACCTTTCTCAAAATGGAACAAAAAAGAGTGTCCATCTTCAAACAGTTGTAGGTATTGATCTTATGCCTGTCAGGATAACATCTTTGACAACCATGCCAGTAACAACCTTGAAATTCATAGATTTTCTTATTTTCTTGGTCAAACCCATCCACGTAAAACTCACCAATTTTCTGTTCCCCACCATTCAATACATGTTGAATGTGTGTTCGTTTTCTTAGCCATAACCTGCAACCATCTTACAGCCTTGATCGAATATTTCTTTTGGTTTGGATAGCCTTCAGGAGGAATGATAGCTACAGAGTTTTCTGGCATATGATCCTTTCTCCAAACGAGTGAACAAGTTTGAGCCACCGTACATGCTACTTTAAAGGGGTCAATTCCACTAGTTTCCATCAACTGCTGCCTAAAGCAAGCACAACCTCTCCTCAAGATATCGACATCACTCCGACAATACTCTTCCATTTCTTGCCTGAAGTTAAAGATAGCATTAGATTCAACTTTAGACTTGTGCCATTGCAAGAAGTCGTCTCTGTCTTTGCTAGACATCTGGCCTGGGTTATACATTTCAGCAGGAAAGTATGGACCCACATAGTTTTGGTTAGCTTCAGTATTTGCCAAATGTGGGAAATAACCTTTTTTCATTTCTTTAAGTCCAAAAGTATCAGGGAAACAAGCCAAACGTATGTGCAAAAACTGAAACGAATCTTTGAACTCAAGTTTTCCAGCTTTTATGGTTATGATGGTATGCCCATTCATGATCACCTCTGGTTTGTAAGTTCCATTCTCTAAGAGATATCTCAAAATAAACTGGCCATCATAACCACCAAAGTTGTGTGCAATACAAATTGAGCCTTCATTAAAAGGTTGGAACAACCAAGTACAAAACTCATGCAAAGTACCAGGACCTTCAAAGATCATTTCTCTTCCTTGGTCTGGGAACTTGCTACAATTTTTACACTTTTCATGGATAGGTAAATGGATACACTGGTCACAGGCTCTATGTGCTACACAGAAATTAACTTTATGTTCTCCTGTATTTTGTGAAGATTCAAAATCAAAGAAAATGTACTTGGATGAGGAGGAACTTGTTTCTTCTTCATCACCATCAGATTCGTTGGGTGCATCACCATCAGTCTTACAAACATAAGATTGTATGTAACACTGATGATTTGCACCCACGATCTCTTTACAGAATCTACATTTTCGATTTCCTGGACAAACATGATTTTTCTTACTCCCAATGATTCTAGTTAAACAATTTCCAAAATTATAAACTAGCTGACACATGGACTTTTTCTGTCCAGCTTTGATTCTTTTATGATTAGCAAAACATTGAGGACTGTAAAATTTTCTTTTACAATCCCTACAGAAACAAGTTTCTCCTGCCTCACATAATGTCTCATTGTAACATTTGTCACATCCATGGGGACACATATGATCACCACTATGGTTATATCCTTTGTCACAAAGTTCACAGAAGTAATGACATCCTAGAAAACCAGTTATAGTGGTGATTGTATCATAATGATTGTCTCCATCATAGTATATATGTATCACTTTAGTCTGTCTTGTCATTTCGAATTCAGGTTTGAAGAGAAGGTCATCTTTCGCATGTTGCGAATGTACTTTGATCAGGTAGTCAGGAGCTAACACATCTTGGATCTTCTTGTATTCGTCAAGCCCACAAGGTTTGGTTTGTGGAACTTGAGCTCGATCCAACAACTTCTTCGCTTCACTGGTCTGCATAGGTTTCCTAGAGTCTGAGATATATTTACATGTCTTCTTCCAGGTCGTGGACACATCTTTGTCAGCATGACATTTGCCGACAACCATATGTCTGGCTAGACACATGGAGTCTTCTGTATTGTTGATATTAACAATACTTCTTTTCATCTTTCTCATATTGTTAGAAATGAAGTAGAGGCCATAATTGAGTGGCTTTCTTCCACTTCCAACTGGGAGTCTTGTATGGGTCACTTCCATAGACATCTGACCATCATCGATTCTGAAGTCTTCATTGGACTGTAAGACTTTCTCAATTTCTTGTGACAGGGCTTCTCCAGTCAATGAAGATACATCTGTGAAGGGTATGAAGACACCAAGTTTAAGTCCAGGATGGTAGATACTAACTCTTATTCTGTCATTGCCCTGTGCCTCGGTATGTCTCTTAATGTCGTCCACCAATTGTTGAAACAAGCGTGGTACAAATTCTAATGGTGATGTCTTTTCAGGAAATTTTCTCATGTCAACGCTGTATACATTGGCTCTTGTTCTAAATCGCCTCGACTCCCTCTGTCTTACTGGTTTCAAAGTATAATATTGTTCATATTCTTCATCTTCATCTTCCGTGTCAGAGTAATCCACCAACTTAGGTCGCTTAGGTATGGTCTCATCATCCGAACTGGATGGAGTTCTTATTCGCTTCCAATGTCTCTTTGGCATGTTGATTGTTTGGTGTTCAATGCTGAACTATGACGCTTCAACCTGAAAAACCCGTTTTTATATTGACCCACTGACTTTGGAAATTCCAAAGTCATCATGACTAGCAACTTTTTTGGGGGTAATGACAGTGAGAATTTTTAGAGAAGACAATAAGACACTTGGTTTTCTTATGCATTGCTCCTACCTATAGAAACTTTGAAGAAGCTGATCCAACTGTACATCAATATCATGTCTAACCAGCCAAAGGGATACGGGCTGAACCATCCCTTATACCCTATTGGCTTCATTGGGCAGTAGGGCTTGAGATGTCATTTCATCTCAATGTTGGGTTGAAGTCAGAACGCCTCCAAAAATGACTTTTACAGTGTTTGCGGGGACACTTAGTGTTTGCGGGGACACTAAACCTCAAATCAAATAAACAAACAAATCTATGAACTTAAGATTTTATAATCATTGATTTTCAAATCTTATTGTCATTGTTAAAACAAGCATCAAAAGTCAGTGAGATTTTCCGAAAACCAGCCAATAAAGATTATGTCCATTAAAACTGAAAGTTTACCCATTCCCTAAAAAATGTAACTTCAATTTTCCGAAAATCGATCAATAGCGATTTTAGTCCATTGAATTTGAAAGTACCCTATTCCCGGAAAAACGATTGCTTTTCCGATAATTATAAACAGTGAGAAAAAAACCAATAACGCTTATAACTTTTGACTGCCTTATGCGATTTTTAACATTCTCGTTTCAGATTAATCATGACTACCTGCTGTATTCTACCCTTGGAAATAACGGAGATGATTTTGACATACAACATGTACAACTGTGGAAAAGGCCAAACATTTACAGAACTCATCCAAGACAGTTGGTTTAAAATGAGAATGAAGATGTTGAAGAACACTGGATCTCAAATAACTTACCAAGATGAAATGATTCAGTTACTATTGCTTATTGATGAACTTCCTAATTTGTCAGATAAGAAACGATTAGCGTTTCATAGACCGATGAGCTGTTTTCATTTTCAACACCAACCAACCCTTAAGAAAGCAAAAAGATGGCTAGTCACATTCTTTAACTTTACCACGCAGGACATGTTTTACATGTCTGAGAAATTTTATCATCACTTTCTACATGGTAATGTGTCAACTAGCTTTCTCTACAGAGATACGTTTTTGGGATATCTGATAGTGAATGGGGAATATACCAAAGCTCAAGTCAAACATTATTCTGTAGTCGGGACAATCCAGATCTTATGATATTACCATCGGGATGTTTGACTTTCAATGACTATTGGTCGGAATATATAAATGCCAAAGAAGGATATAAAGTGACATTAGGCAACGAACAGTTGAGAAAAGAATCTAAGATCGTATTGAAGTTCCCAACTCAATATTCTAATTGCATACTTAACTAAAAATCATGATTAAGACCATCAGAAAAAGTCTACCTGTATCTTTAGATCAAATTCTGAAATTTGAGATCTACATACTTGCACTTGAACAAACTTTGTCATTAGAGCCAGATAATGTAGATTTCTTGAAAACTAAAGATGACATTCATGTTTGGTTGAGAAGATATGATACATTTATGTCTTTTCGGCATGAGATGAAAAGAACAGCTTGGCTCATGAGTAACATATTGGATGAGTCACCCGTGAAACTGGATCAATGGCGTTTGCATGTAGCTAACAACGATGGGGTGATCAGCTACATTTTCAACATGATCATGGATATTGAAAGAGCTTCATCAGAACAACCGATGGACTGTTCTCAAAACCGTCATGAGGAACCGATGGAAACTGATATTGACGATTTGATCAAACAGATAGATTCCTTGACCATATAAATTAACCTGAAACACAGATTATCATTGTTTCATCAACAGCATGGAGAATAAGTGGTTTGAAGTACCTTTGACACAAGTGATCAAATTCAAACCTTACAGAAGATTACTACTTTGCATCTACATACTGTTTTCTCATGAAGATATTTCTATGGAAGAAATCCAGATGAAATTAAATGAAAAAGAAACTTTTGAAGATTTCAAGAAATTGTGGTGGACTTGTACTAAGTACAAACTGTTAGAAGATTCAGTTATCACATTTGAGAACTGGAAAAAATCTGTAGCTGACAATCCAAAGGTGATCGAGTTCTTACATTCGAAGACACGAGGCAAGGATGATATAAAAGGAAGTGATCTTGAATAGAACTTCATTCTACTTCTAACTACCACAGTGAAAACTTCAAAAATCTTAAACAAGATGGAATACAATAGGGATCCAAGAACAAAGAAATATAGTGATCCTGAAAGCATCTACTACCATTGTTCAAGTTTAAAGAAGTTATTGAAACAACAATATGATATCCATCTTCTACGGACATTGGAAAAATCACTTCTTGATCAACAATTGATGAGAACACCTTATGGTCGTTGCTTCAGATGTAATGCTACGACACACTGGTCAAGAGATTGTACATCGGGCTTCAAGCTACCCTACGGACACTGTTACATATGTGGACTTCCAGATCATTGGGCACCCGAATGTCCACAGAAGCAGTTGATACAGGATGGGTTGGACATACCACCTACATTACCTACTGAAGAAATATCATCTGACAATCCTCAGGAGATACAGTCTTGTGCCGAGGAGAAACAGTCTTGTGTTGAAGAGAAACAGTCTTGTGCCGAGGAGAAACAATCTTCTACTGAGGAGAAACAATCCCAGACTAGTGTTAAGAAATCAAGAAAAAGAAAGCGAACAACTTCTACCACTCGTGGTGTGAAGAAACCAAAGACAAAATAGACATTTGAATAAGATAGTTATAGTTAAGAAACATCGTATTGTATTAAGAACTTTTTAAAACACATTAAAAACAGTAAAAAGTTTACCAGTCTTTGTTTTGTAATAAAAGGTTATTCTTTAACGAAATCCATGGGTTAGCCCTAAAAAGGACTGTTCTTATGTAGCTAGTAACTTAAACAGTTACTAGCCACGGAATGGCTCCACTATAGCGATCGGTTTAACGGTAACCGATTCCACTCCCCTTCTAGCCAGGAACTGCTGGAAAGCCAGTCCGCTTTGTAACCTCTCCACTTTCTTCCAGTACTCTTCCTCAGTACATGGCTGCTGTCTTTTCACCTCAGGACATTTCCTTCGGTGGAATACAGCACGTAACTTCTTAAACCAAGTCATACTGGAACAATATGGAGAGCAGTCAAAAGCAAAAGGGCTTTTATACAATGTAGGTGGATTGACCTACATTTATCGAACAACCAATCAAACTGGCTAACGAAATAGCCAATCGTGATCATCCTCAGAGAATTCTTCGTCTTTGGTGTAGCAATGATGGTCTATGTTCGAAACATAGATCATAATAGCCAATACCAGACTTAGGAATCTTTTGTATGATCATCAAAAGGTACTCTTTCAAGAATAAGTGGTGGCCCTGAAAAGGGCCATTTGGTCTAGAGAACCTTCAAAGGTTCAGTTTTTTTCTTCTAGACACTCATCACATATGGATAAACTGTCGTCTTCAAAGAACCCATCGTCATCATCAGGGCAGTTGTGTTCCTCTCCAACATACCTTAGAATGACGTAGCACTTACCACATTCAAGATAAGTTGGAGTATTACACTCACTGCAGATTCCAGACTTTGGGTATTCATCCATGGTTATGTAGTTAGTAATAATCATGAATGATATATATACGATTAACATCGGATTGACCTACTTAAAATAAAACATTGGCTTAGCCAATCATAATCAGATAATGCTTCGTTTTGGTGTAGCAATGATGTTTGTTGTTTTGAAACATCATAGCAAATACCAGAATTAGGAATCTTGATTGAACATTATCAAAGGACATTCATTCAAAAATAAATGGTGGCCCTGAAAAGGGCCGTTGGGTTTTTGTTAGTTTATAAAACTAACACTGACAGCAGGTTCTCCCATCGCATGCTGGACATCTGGTTGCCCAGGATTCATAAGTAATCCTGGACCCACTGGAAAGACAGAATGGAGGCTCTGTCGCTTCTTGGCTCCAGTCTTCCGTCTGTGTGGCAGCAGAGGGCCCAGGCACCTCGCCATTCCTTTGTTGTCCATGAGCCAACTCTGCTGCTTCTTTTGTAATGGCTATCATCTTCTCCATATTGTCCAGTGAGGAAAATAATCCTTCAGCTTCTCGCTTGACTATGTCAAACGAGAGCATCAATTCTCTCACCCCACTCTTCAGTGACTCCGTCTGCTCCTCCAACGCTTTAAAGTAGATTTCACTGTTGTGAGCCATTTTGCCTTGTACACAGTAGTGCAACGAAGTAGGTCAATGCATTGGTATTTATGCATTGAACACGGACGTGAAAGAAAGTATTTTTGCAAGTAGGTCAATCCCTCTCCTGAGTATAAAAAGGACTTGACCTACTTCAGATTTCTTGAAAAAAACAATGGAACAGTCAATATCATTCGATGATCTCTTGCAAAATCCAGATCTTTTAACAACCGCTATCAATGAAACATTTGGTAGTGATGCTTCCTTACAGCAACAACAATATACAACAATTCCATCTAACCAACTGATCTATGCACAGCCTCCAGTACAACAATCTAAACCCCAGCCCAAAGTAAATGAAGTCTTAGTAAAGGAAATCAGTGAGCTCAAAAATAGAGTCAAACAGTTAGAAGATCGTCCTCAACAACCATCATCACTGGAAATGAATCCTATTAGGATTCCTCTCCACTTCAATATCGTGGCAAATGAAGACGAACAACTGATGCACTCACCAGCTATTGGACTTGGAGCAGCTACCAAACCCATACGGAAAAAGAAAACCAGATAAAAGAATAAGAAATTCAAAACCCAAACAGCCCTTTTCAGGGCTATCAAACAGTTAAGAAAGAATAGCTGTAATGTCTTAAGTTTAAAACAATTATATTACATACAAAATATATCTCGGCACTTTAGCTCAGTTGGTAGAGCACCTGTCTAATAAGCAGGAGGTCATAGGTTCGAGCCCTATTCGTGCCAAACATTTTTTTTCAATTTTAAATTATTTCCAAAACACCAACATAATGTCATCTTGTGGTATATCCCTGGACCTCTTGAAAGTTTATCACAAGAAACAAAGTCATTTTTTACCATGTCAAAATTAAAAAATTATAGCGCCCATCACAAAAGGCGCTATAATCCCCACAAAAATGAAAATTTATAGCGCCCTCCACCAAAGGCGCTATAATCCCCACAAAAATGAAAATTTATAGCGCCCTCCACCAAAGGCGCTATAATCCCACAAAATTGAAAATTAGCACCCATCACCAAAGGCGCTATAATCCCCACAAAAATGAAAATTTATAGCGCCCTCCACCAAAGGCGCTATAATCCCCACAAAAATGAAAATTTATAGCGCCCTCCACCAAAGGCGCTATAATCCCCACAAAACTGAAAATTTATAGCGCCCTCCACCAAAGGCGCTATAATCCCCACAAAAATGAAAATTTATAGAGCCCTCCACCAAAGGCGCTATAATCCCCACAAAACTAAAAATTTATAGCGCCCTTCACGAAAGTCCACATAACACACGAAACAGCACCTAGCCTACTCCAGTTCAGATCAGCGGTGCCACTTGAGCGCCTTTTTTATAGCGCCAATTTTATAGCGCCAAACACCCGACAAAAAGGCGCTATAAAAAAGGCGCTATAAAAAAGGCGCTCAAGTGGCGCCCTATACTACTCCCACCCCTTTTCCTCCAATGAAATACCTTTTACTGACCGTTCCAAGGCGGTTCTTCTGTCGCGCTTTATATTTGTTATACTTCGTCTTTGCATGTGTGCATTGCTTATATCTTTGTTTTATTATTTTGGTTAGCCATTTGGCCATTTTGTTGGAAAGTGACTTTCCTTTTGGCTTTCTGCTAGTGATGATTCGGTTTCATGTTTGTGTTTCTTTCCCTGTGGTGTCTCTGATGGGAGATGTTGAGGCAATTGTAACGACTACTGATAATTTTATTTATATAATGAATTATCTTATAGCGATGCTGTTATTTAGTTTCATTATGAAAACACGCCTATACAAATACATTGTAATCTTTATCGCCGAAAAAATGAAAAAAAAAAAAGATGAAAAATTGTAATATTTTTCTTATTTCTGCTCAAAATAAAGATTGTGGGTACTCGTTAGAACCGCCTCGTCGAGGCGGTTCTAACGGGAACCAACACTCTATATTTTAGAGCAGATTAGAGTACATTCACGACGTTTTCTGGTATCCCCATGATGGGACAGTTTGCTTGCTCTCGATTACGAAAACACGCCTATACAAATACATTGTAAAATTTACTGCCGAAAGAAAAAAATATTAGGTGAAAAATTTTTTTTTTCTTATTTCTGCTCAAAAACATAGATTGTGGATACGCGGCGAGGCGGTTCTAACGGGTACCCACAATCTATATTTTTGAGCATAAATAAGCAAAATAAGCTTTTCCCTGTAAACCCCAGTTTTACTATATAAAAGTGGGGTTCAAAAGCATCACGTGAACAAGTCCGTGAAATGAACACCCCCTTACACCCCACTTAGTATATAGAAAACTGGGGTTTACGGGGGTAAACATTATTTTTCTTATTTTTACTCCAAGACATAGGTTGTGAGTACTCGTTTCAACCGCCTTAATGAGGCGGTTCTAACGAGCACCCATAACCTATGTTTGCAGTATAAATAAGAAAAATGTCACGGATTTTCATCAAAACGTAGCCATTTTGGAGATGTGATAAAATGCACTATGGCACACGGGTATGTTATTGTAATGAGGGTCAGATTTAAATAGGCGTGTTTTCGTGATGAGGGTTGAGACAAGTTCAACGAAGAGGAAACATTTTAACTGATTGAACACATTTGTTCAGGTACATTCTCGAAGTTTTCTAATATTCCCACATGTTGATCGGACAGTTTGCTTGCTCTAATCCTTCAAAAGACATTTTTCCGTTTCTGGCGGTACGAATATGTTTCTGTCGTCCTGAAATAAACAATGCATGCCAGGCAGTCTCCTAGACTCCCCCAGTACATGTATCTGGAACAATCATTCTTCTTTGTTCACCTCTTACATGTACTTGCTTATGATAATTAAAATAACCTGAAAATTTGCAGCATATATACATCACGTTGACAAATCCATATAATCAATGCCCTTGTAAAACCCACTTCATCGAGGCGGTTCTAACAAGTACCACAATCTATAATTTGAGCAGAAATAAGAAACAATATCACATTTGTTCATCTTAAACATTTCTTTATGTTTGGCGGTAAAATTTGCATTGCAGTTGAAAAGGCGTTTTTGCGTAATGCGAACAGTGTTGAGCAAACGGATATGGCGGATATACATGTAAACAAATCATGGCTAAATAAATACCACTTACCATTTGTTTGTCCAAAAGATAAATAGGTTGCAATATAGATTATTGAAATAAGCCGTTCCATTTTCAACTTATTTCTCCTTCCGTTTCCTTTGTTTTGCCCTTAACCTTTTCGTAGATTTACAAATGTACTGAAATAAGGACAAAATGTTCCAAATATAAACAGGAAAGTTGCAAAACAGCAGCGCAACTTTATTGAAAGTTAACAAATAGAAACGAACCATACAAAAACCTTGTAGGCTTGTAAACGTAAGTCTAACTAGAGCTGTTTCTTTGCTAAATATACTGAAGAGAAAAAGAAACGTTATATCTAGACGTCCCCTTTCTGCTTAATGTAGGGGGAATCGATATACTTTCGGTGTAATGACCAGCAGTAAAAACCCACCTTATATACAGATAACTAGAGTTTACAAAAGTCTATGATATGGGCAAACGTTAGAACCGCCTCAATTAGGTCTGCTCAAAGACCTTTGTTCTGGGTACACATAACGAGCGCTCACAACCCATGTTTGGGGTATAGATAAGAAAAATAAAGTCAATTTTAATCAGAAAAATGCCAGTTTTAGAGGCATGAACTCCACGTTTTCAGGAAATTCAGCTCTTTTAAAATAATTTAGTCTCCGTTGTCAATAGGGGTTGCATTGTATTTGGAATCAATGAACAAGAAAGAACCTTTACAGGAAGTCACACAAGTTGTCTCCCTTGTACAATATAGCGGAAATGAGCATCGATTTCCCTTAAATTCTATTTGTTGGGGTCTACTCGAGCAAAGATACTGTCACTGGACAGCACAAAGCATGCTATTCTTTCTCTTGTGATGTCCGATTGCTGTATATAGAGGAGTGACTTGAAACAGGAATTTGCTCATGTACACTGACAAACAGTGTAGACCCATATAATTTCGACTACCATAACACATTTCTCCGTCATTGCTGCTTAACACTTTTGAACGACCCCCATTCCTTCGCATTTTCAACCATCATTTTGACATGGCAGTTTCCGAATACGGTATTCCCACAACTGTTCACACTCTAAGAGATACTAGAAGAATATCCGAAGCCCACCAAAACTAGCCAAAAAGGCGAAAAAAAAAAAAATACCATCTAATTTTTTTGGCTTTTTTCACATTAGGAAAACATGTCCTAGTGAAATAATGGAATCTAACATGGTGTCAGAAATTACATATATTAGGTAAAAAATTGTGACATTTTTCTTATTTCTGCTTTCAACATAGATTGTAGGTGCTCGTTAGAACCGTCTCATTGAGACGGTTCTAACGAGTACCCGCAATCTATGGTTTGGAGCAAAAACATTACGATAACACATCCGTTTGATAAAGTGCATTTTTTTAAACCTCAAAAAAGGTGTTTTTTTTTTCTGATGAAAACTTGCGATATTTATCTTCTATACTCTAAATATAGGTTGTGGGTGCTCGTTAGAACCGCCTCATTGAGGCGGTTCTAACGAGTACCCACAACCTATGTTTTGGAACAGAAATAAGGAAAATAATGATTGCCCCCGTAAACCCCAGTTTCCTCTATATAAAGTGGGGTTTAGGGGGGTCTTTATTTCACGGACTTGTTCACGTGATGATAAGGCAGATAATTTTTAACCCCCCCCCCCCACCCCTTACAACCCACTTTTCCCAATATAAAGTGGGGTTTAGAGGGGTCTTCGTTTCACGGACTTGTTGTCGTGATGACCTGCTTCTTTTGTGACGGCGTGCTGTCTAGATACCAAAGAAGGGCGGCCACAATGAAGAAACTCCGACAATAGAAGAGAGACATTACGAAAACACGCCTATACGAATACATTGTAACCTTTACCGCCGAAAAAATGAAAATTTCAAGACGAAAAATTTTGATATTTTTCTTATTTCTGCTCAAAATATAGATTGCGAGTACTCGTTAGAACCGCCTCATTGCGGCGGTTCTAGTGAGTACCCACAATCTATATTTTAGACCAGAAATAAGAAAAATAAGGTTTACCCCTGCAAACCCCAGTTTTACTATATAAAAGTTGGGTTCAAGGGGGTCAAAATTATATATAGGCGTGTTTTCGTGATAAGAAGGTACATGTACATAGAGAAAAGGGCAATTATGCAGGAAAACTTAGCATTTCGATAACAAACCCGTACGACATAGTGCATTTTTTCAAATCCCCAATATGGCCAGTTTCCTGATGAACATCCGTGATGTTTTTCTTATAAATACTGCATACATAGGTTGTGGCTGCTCGTTAGAACTACCTCATTGAGTACCATTGAGGCAAAAATAAGAAAGCTAATGTACATGTATATCCCCGTAAACCAGAATTTTCTCTTTATAAAGTGGGGTATAGGCGGTTAAAATTTCACGGACTTGTTCACGTGATGGGTAGAGAAAAACGAAACGAAAAAAAAAGACCGTGCGCATATTTGAGCAGAATGTGACCCCCGCGCCATGACCTGTGACGTCATCAGGTTGTTGGGTGACACAAGGCCAACAGGCCAAAAAGAGAATGTTCTAGGACGAAATTATCTCTCCTAACCCCAATTCAATCACGAGTTCATATAAGCCTGGCGGTTCTGGGTGTATCAGTAGCCGCAGCGTCTGGTCAGGGTCTATACTGCTTCATACAGGATAAACGAAACAGTAAATATCCCTAACCAATGTAAGTTTCCGAGCATACGCACAAGATAATATGTTGTGCGCACAAGATAATATGTTGTGCGAACAAGATAATATCTCGTCCGCTAAAGTTAATATCTTGTTCGCACAACTTCCCAAGATCTATGTTGTGCAAACAAGATAATATGTTGTGCGAACAAGATATTATCTTGTGCGCACAAGATAATATGTTGTCCGCACAAGTTAAATTATGTTGTCCGCACAATATAATATCTTATGCGCACAACATATTATCTTGTTTGCACAAGATAATATCTTGTTCGCACAGCTTAATATCTTGTTCGCACAACATATTAAAAAAATCATGTCCCTTCCCGGGTTCCGCAGGTTACCACCCAGGAAATCCTGCTCCTAATGCTCAGTTGTAAGCGAGTAGCAGTAATAGGAGAAAAAAGAGAAAAACTTAACTGAAACGTACCGCACTGAGCCGAAAACTTTAGCCGATGAAACCCAGCACCGCACTTGGGCAATAGACCTACAGGAACATTTACTGGAGCTTCTCGGTAGGGGTCGGTCTAAAACGATGAATTTTTGTTGCTGATTTCAACGCCCTGCTGGAAAGCTTAGGGGGTTTAAACGCTGAATTGCTGACATGCTGATTGTTTTTCAAGGCACACGTGGCTATTGTTTGTTTGTTTGATTTTAGGTTTAACGACACTGTCTACACTATATAGGTCATTTTGAAGACGTTGCTTCCATTTCCTTGGGACTTTTACCCGACATTGAGATGAAATGACATCTCAAGCCCTGTCGCCCAATAAAACCAATAGGGGTATAAGCATGGACGCTGCGACTCGCACCACTTTGCCTGGGAATATGGAGGTTAATCATTGCCAAAAATACAGACATGTAAACATTACATTGGTCAACGTTATACATCGTAATGTGTAGTTTGAAACATGGAATGGGGTATAGTTATGAATTGTAAACATTACATTTGTCAAAATACAGACATGTAAATATTACATTTGTCAACGCTAAACATCGTAATGTGTAGTTTGAAACGTGGAATGGGGTATAGTTATGACTTGTAAACATTACAATTGTCAATGCTGAACGTCGTACTGTGTAGTTTGTAGTAGTACTGGAGAGTAGTTATACTAGTAACATGTTGTTTTAACATCTTCTTATACTTCTATCTGTGCATTACTGCAAGTACAAGTTTGTATCATTGACTTTTTACCTTTTGAAGACTTTCTAAACCAACAACGTCATCTTACGTCACGTTAACCGATGCAACGATTCAGAGGAGTCGTGTAATTCAAAGCCTTGTATTCTGTAAGATCTACTGTGTTGCGTGTGCTATACATCCAGATGCAAAACGTACGGTTAAATAGGTTCCATCGCTCAATGAACAAGGCGAAAGTATATACTTGTAAAGTTATGGTTTGACATGTACATCTTTATCGAATTTTGCAATGCCCATATATGGTGTTGCCTCCGGAAACTGTCGGTCTTTGTCGAAGTTGTATGGAAAATAAATATTTGAAATAAGGATCGCTCCCTGATACTTCCGGAATGCAAGGGAGACTACTTATCTAGACTATTTAGGTTGGATGATTTAAAAAAAAAACACCCTTCCCGATCGATTCCCCTAATATATTAAGCGTTGGCGGTGAACTGTACATTTTGTTTTTAGATGATAGTTTTAAGTACCGTATTTCTAAATCTTGATATAAATATTTAAAGATTTTGAGTCCAATTAGGTGGGTAATTAGCCGAGGAAATTATCGTGCCGTAACATGATTTCGATAGTCACATATTTCCGATCTAGCTTTCGTTTGAGCTGGTGAGTTTTGCAAACACCTCGTAAGAGTATATTACATGGAGTGCAATGACAATCTTTTAATAGACAGCACATTCTAGACACCTTTACCACACAATATTAAGAATAAATTCTAAAAATAAGGGAAATCTTACTCCTTCTTGCAAAAATGACTTTTTACCCATGACTTTATTCTACAGACACAAAATGACCACATTCGAAGTTTTTGTGTACTCTGCATCCATTGTTGGGAACACATTTACTATAGCGGTCCTCATAAGTATTTTCCTGTGATGTCACATTGTAGTGGGGGCTGTTGCCTCCACACCCCTACTGAAAATATTGAGGATTACTGTCTTCAAACTCCTGATAAACATTTACATTAGATTTGTCCCAGAACTAGCCTAAAACAATAGGCTTAGTCCGTGGGGACCAATAAAGTAAATACTACCCCATTGTTGTTACCTCAGATGTTAAAACTATCTCATTCCTGCTAAAATAGTACATACCTTTCCAATATTTCACTTAAATTGGAAGCTATGAACAATAGGCCCCAAGTAAGTCCTGAGTTGTGGGTAAAAGTCCCATATCCAATTGACACATTGTGGAGCTAGTTCCGTAGTTAACCTTTAACCTGCTGAATATTCAATTAAGCCACACCCATTTCTGACTTTGAACCAATCCGATTACTTGATGCAATTTATTTCTATATATTCATAAACTGAATGTCAAACAGTGTAGATCCTGATCAGATGGCTTCTTCAGAAGCCATCTGATCTGGATCTACACTGTTTGCAAAGATAGGGCTTGTCGCCTACAGCAGGCTAAAGGTTAACCACCCGTGTGAGAAGGAAGAATAACCACCTGTGTGAGAGGGAAGAATTCACACAGAAATACACAATATACTAGTACTATGAGTAAGTTTTAAACAAGTTTAAAACCTCCTCTGAACTACAAAAAACATTAAACTTTTGTTCCGGAATCTAAAATATCACTCAGTATATATATAATGAGTCGAACCAGGATCCGATCGGGAAAGGTGTTTGATGCCCAACCTTTTAATTACAGAAATTTACTTGCAGTTATACTTTGCTTCGAGTAAAAAAGACTGCTCCAAGCATCGCCTTTGTTTGTGTATCCGGTTGTGTTAATGAGTTGATTTTTTCATGAAATATTAAATTTGTCAAAATATGAATGTTGAGATTAAGACTTTAGTAAGAGAACAACTTAAAAAAATCATTAATGATGTTGAAGCAGAAACTTATCAGAGTTTGCCCGATGTTCAGCGTGGTATCCAGACGTTGATTTTTGTCCTAAGGCAATATGAAGAACAGACATTTGGGTCTGTGATACAAGACCTTACAAAGGCACTTGATGAACTTGAACAAGCCTCCTACACAGGAATTGCTACGCCAGGATGCCTCTGTCGCCCATGTGAACTTACAGGACTGAGAGGACGGCCAAAATTTTTTATTCCACCTGAAACAATTGAATTTTACATTGATGCTGGTTTTTCTCAGACTCAAATGGCTTTGCTGCTCAATGTCAGTAAAAGAACACTGTGCCGGCGATTAGAAGATATGTACATTTCATTGAAAGATAAATTTTCAGATCTTTCCGATGAAGAATTGGATAATAAAATATCTGGTATTATACATAATTTCCCAAACAGTGGTTACAGAACTGTGAAAAGTCATTTAGCCAGCGAGGGACATCTGGTTCAACAAAACAGAGTACAGGATGCAATGAGAAGAGTGGATATTGAAGGTGTTTTGTACAGAAAACTGCTATTGAAGCCTGTGTCAAGAAGACAGTACAACGTTCGAGCACCATTAGCTCTATGCCATATAGATGGTTATCACAAGTTAATCAGGTGAGAGATTTGAATAGAGATGGCCTGGTCACTACCCTCACAGGTTTTACAAATAACAAAAATAGTTACGACCTGAACTGGTACATGCAGGGATTACTCTGGGGAGGGGGCCTTGTGCTAAAAGACATTCTTTTTCCAAAAGCACCCTTGTTCTGAGAGTAATGCACCAGTCCTTTGTAACCCCGGCACCTACGCGGCCGGGGAATAGCCGGGCTTTTAACTTTTCAATTTTTAAAGCCCTGCTAAAAGCCCGGTACTGCGGGGCCAAAATTGGGTAAAATCCCCGCAAAAAGCACAGTCCACGGCTATTTAAACTGCCCCGATATTTTAGTGGAAAATTAAAACCCCGGCACATCTCCAGCACTGCCGGGACTCATCGGAGGTTAAACCCCGGCACTTAAGCCCCGCTATGCCCCTGGCTGGGGATTCAAATGACTGGTGCATAATGGACCCTTTTATAATGTAAAGAGGTAGGGAGATTCTGTTTCAGACCATATTTCCTCAAAATTACTACAAAAAGGCTCAACGCGTTTGTGTGCTGTCGAGTGCTCATCCTTGGATTGGCTCGGCTTTATCTGTGATTTCTTTGTTATACTTTATAGCACAAGCCCAGCAAACCTCCTTGAGCCAAGGTTACTAAAAATAGCTCAATGGCATTTTCAGTGTTAGAGAGCTACCTGTGGTGACTCATTCTACTGGTCAGTGTAGCTTGTTCTATAAAGTAGTTAGCAGGGTTGATTCATTTTTTAGTTAGGAAGCCTTCATGCATACCGAATAAATTCATGTTTGAACCACAGTGAAAGGGAGGGTGAGGTTTGGCGCCATTAAGGATCCTTAAACCCACCAGTAATTTTTACTGACCGTTCCAAGTCAGTGCTTTTGCTGTGGTTCCTGTCTGTTTGATGTTTGTTGTGTTGGTAATACATACATATAATTTCCCCCCATTCTGTAAGTTTTCTTATAATTTAGTTCAGTATAGATTCTCTGAGTCACCACCTGCTATGGAAAGAGCTGCTTACTCGGATTGCTCACTGTCTATATTGTTTATTGCAGTGGTTCTGTGTTTTGACCTGTGACATTGTGGGTGGGATTTTGGGATCTGAATGCATCGGTTCCTGGTCGCTCCACTTTTCAATTTCCATGTCATTTTCAAGCCAGTGTGATCCCTGTTCATGTATTATCAGTATAGTCAGTCTCAGATCCCAAACCCAGCCAAATCAGAAGACTTAAAAGCACACACTATCATCAGGAAAAAATGCCTATGCACCTTTTACCCACTCGAACCCCACTTTTACATAGTAAAAGTGGGGTTTGCATGTGTACAATCAATGTTTTGAATTGAAATAAGAGAAAAATAAAAAAAATCATCTCAAAATTTTCATTTTTTATGAATGCCAACAAATAGAATGTATTACACCCCAAAAAGAATATATGCAAATTTTATAATGAAATCCCAATTGATTGGCAACTTAGCAATCAGAACGACAACGTAACCAAAGTTTAGTTACAGGCACATAATCAGGTCTGAGATTGTTTGCTTTTTTGAAGAGTCCTTAGAGTTAAAGAATTGCTTGTCCCTAGAGATCTATGCTAATCATAACAATTTTCAAAGAATAAAAAATCGCAGGATATAGGTCATGGCACCGTCATGGTAATATTAAAAATCTCCACGTAGACGAACACTACACATGCTCCGTTGTCTTGATGGATAATAATCCAGGCATTAAAATAACTGGTTTCGTGTTGTTCAGATTGTCTCCCTTAGACCATTTATAATACAACCGATCACCTGATACGTGGAATACATATTGTAAAGTTCATGAAGGGAGAAAACCTAAACACGAATATCTGTCGTAACCTTTTTATAGTGATACACGAAAATTAGACAACAGATTCGAATCAAACTTTCTGTATCTGCAATTTTTGATATAACAAAGACGGTTGTATAACGCGGTTCTTGCGATTTTCGATTTTTTAAAAACTTATATGATCTACATTGGTCTCGATGGACACAATAGTCTTTAAAGGGGCAGTGTCATTAAGGGCCTTTTCGTGACTCAACCCGATCTTGTTTTAAATCACCATAAATAAACATCTACATATTGACCTTATGTATGCAAAATATTACTTGGAACAGAGACTTCGTTTGGAATATATAGCTAATGAAAGTGAGTGGGGGTAACCCACCCCCTTGTCCGCCTTGTGACAAACGAACTCATATGCCCTTCTATTAAGACAGTACAATTCTAAAACTAAATTGGCTCTGAAACACATATGTAATAGTGCAAATTGTTGTTTCTTCTTGTCTGAGCATGAAACTGCTTTCCACATGTTTAGCAAGCATATATGTTTAAATTCAGGTGGCGACTTGTAATACATGGTGGGGTGGATGGGTACTCCCGGTTGCCGGTCTTCTTGAAGGTTAACAACAACAATCGCTCTGGAAGTGTGTTGCATGCATTTCGGGAAGCAGTTGAAGAATATGGTTTACCAGAACGTGTTCGGTCTGATAAGGGTGGAGAAAATGTCGGAGTATGTGAACACATGTTACGACACAGAGGCTTCGAGCCGGGTTGTTTCATTGCAGGAAGAAGCGTGCACAACCAAAGGTAAAAGAAATTCCAAGCATAGAAAATTTTGTTTGATATAAAGCATTTCAAAGATAATTGAAAATAGTAGCATCTCTGCTATAGTGCAAAATAGGCTCTGGTTTTCCCCCAGAGGGGGTACCAGTACTCTGGATTTTGTCTGCTACATAGGCCTGTTCCCAGCATCTAGTGTTCAACCAAAAAAAGCTGGTGTATAAGCCATGCTATCAAACAAATTGTTGTCTTATCAGCCATATCAGAAAAAATAAGTGCTGCAAGTTTTAGCATGAAAAAAAGGGGTTCCATTACTTGTTAGTTATAACTCAGTGATCACACTTACCATCAAAATAAGGAAGTCCTGGGACTTCCTAGCTTCATTAAATGGAAGTCCTGGTGAATAAAAACCTTCATTTTCTGCAAGAATATACTCCTCACCGTTGTCTCACCTCTGTGGTTCTTTGATTTCTGTGTTCACGGAGATGTTGCACTGATGAGTTAGGAGGCCTTCATGCGGACTGAACAAATTTTTTGTCTAAATCGCGACGGAAGTAAGGGCGAGGATTGTGGCCACGTAAAATCGATTTAAGCCCCCCAGTGGAAATCTTCCACTGACCGTTCCAAGGCGGCTCTTCTGTGGCGATTTATTTATGTTGTTGTTTGTTACTTACTGTGTGTATCACTTGTGTCTTTTAATTTTGGATGGCCATATGGCCATTTTGTGGGAAAGTAACTGTCCATATGGCCTTCCTTTGTTTAGGTTTCCATTATGGTCTGGTCGCTTAATGTTTGTATTTCTTTCCCTTTGGTGTCTTTTATGGATGGAGTAAGTTAATTGTATCAATTCCTGATCTTTGTTTTACTTCTACTTTCCTACCATTGTTTTTTCCCAAATATGTGCTAAACATACTATTTTTGGTCTATTTAATATCTAATTTCATTCTTATGGCTGGTAAAAAGTGTCTAAAGTTTGGACCCAGGACTTCCTGGCATCCACTTTTGAAAGTCCAGAGCCAATTTTTGGGAGTCTCTGACTCCCAGAGTTCCCTAAATGTGAACACTGATAATTTGTAAGCACTTGATTTGGCCTTACACTACTATGACAGATTCTTTTCCTAAATGTCATATGATGTCCTACAAGCTATCCTACAATAGCTCTTGTTAAAAATATGGCGAGGTCTCCTGACAACCGGTTGTCACTCCTGACAACCGGTTGTCAGGAGCATTTTACATAGCCAAAATGCTCCTGACAACCGGTTGTCAGGAGCATTTTGATGGCCAAAATGCTCCTGACAACCAGCAACTGGAATGAAGATAAAATGAAAGAAAATACATAATTCTTAAATTTTATTTAGTAATCAAAAGGCAGCATAAATAACATGAAATGTAACTAGAACACATCTTGAGGGTCGTTTCATGTTCAACTTTTACTAGTACTTTCAAATGTGCTTGGAATCATGCCGCAAAGGCAATATTGATAGGATCATATTGATATGTCTTTATTTACACCAAATTTAAACTCCTGTATCAATGCATGCACATATGTACCAATGCATGCACATAAGTCTCCAAAAATGATCTACATTTATTGTGTTGATGGTTAGTCTAAACCTTTTGGGCCTCTATAGTCTAGTGGATAAGAGGACTGAATCTTTCATCATTAGGCTTTTTCTTTAGTAGGTTTGATCTTAGGTTTAACCTTTAGCCTGCTGTAGGCGACAAGACCTATCTTTGCAAACAGGGTAGATCCAGATCAGATGGCTTCTGAAGAATATGTAGAAATATGTTCATGAATATGTAGAAATAAACTGCATCAAGTAATCTGATTGGTTCAAAGTCAGAAATAGGTGTGGCTTAATTGAATATTCAGCAAGTTAAAGGTTAATATCCCTGTCAACACTGAACAGAATATTTTGGAGACACTGTTAGTTCCAAATGTTTGGGACTTTTATCCAACATAGAGATGAAATGACACCTCAAGTTCTGCCACCAAACTCAACCAACAGGATTTACATGCATGGATGGAACGGACTCACACCACTTTTCCTGGCGTAGAACCTGTAAGCTGTTTACCGGTACTCATGTGGATTCAGCTCTGTGTGGAAGTATCATGCATCAGTATGAGTGAAATATTCTTGAAAGGGCAGTAACCCCTTCCCCATCCAAAGCAAAAAGGTCTACACCTCATGGTCAGAATTTTATTTCTATTTTATTCTACTAATCATACCCTTCGATTTGATATGCCATATGACTTTATTCAGACAACTTGAATTTTGACCCCCCCCACCCCGGAGCCCCAAAGTCTGACCCCTTGTGCATGACACAGGGGTTGCAGTGGGCAAGCACCGAAAAAAAAACAACTGGGCCCTAAGTTGACCCCAGGGTCAATATATTACCTGTATTATTTTCTACTAATCATCCCCTTCAATTTGATATATGCTACATGACTCTGTTCAGAAAAACTTAATTTTTTACCCTTTGTCCTCTCCCCCAGGGCTCCATTCTGACCCCAGGGTCAAAATTTTACTTGTATTGTATTCTACTAATTATCACCTTCAATTTGATATGTCATATGACTATATTTGAAAAAAAAATAAATTTGGACCCCCCTGACCCCCAAAGTCTGACCCCTTGGGCATGACCCGGAGGTCGCAGCCAAAATCCTGTTCAATATGCGTTACATATTTTGTTAATCATTACTCTTGCAAAGTTTGGTTTCAAAATCTACAAAATTGACTTTGAAATTGAATTTTGTTGATATTTGACCTTTTGACCCCTCCCCAAGGCCCCTGGGGGTGGGGCCAAAAAGTGATGTGACTTTGCATGCCCTCAACATGTAAGAAAGCCATGTACCAAATTTGGTTACATTCCGACCAGTGGTTAAGGAGGAGTTAGCGTGATGGACGGACAGACGCCCAGATGGACAGACGGACAGAAGGATGGACAGACGGACTGACAGAGACGTTTACAATATCCCCATACGCTTTAAAAAGTGTGGGGATAATTGTCTTTGACCTTGAGCTTGAAGTCATGGCCATGAGCAGGGGCATTGGTGAATCAAACTTCAGACCTACCGTATTCCTCCCATTTAGCGCCCTGGCCGCTTAAAAATTGGAAAAAGAGGGGGCGCTTATAAGAGACAAAAATATTACCAGAACTTAGAGTTTAAAACCAATTACATGCAGAGTTTTCCATTCTAATATGGTGGAATCATAACATGTAAAGTACCAAGATAGCCAGGGGTTTAGATATACCTTGTATGATACGATTTACAGCAGAAACGGTGATGACTGAAAGGCTGAAACCTTTCCATTAGGTAAGCCAAAATATTTTTCTTCCAACGGCAGAGAGGGCGCTTGTTATTTTGTTCATGGAAAAACAGTGAGGGGCGCTTATAGGAGCAGGGGCGCTTAATGGGAGGAATACGGTATATCTATTATGATACCAAATATGAACCAGGGTCATAATAACAGTTCAGTTTTTACCTATTACAAATACCTGAACCTGAGTTCATACTCCTTTGTCATGTGTACACTCCTGCAGCCAAATACAGCTTCGGAACTTTGTGAAAGTGGTCGTTTTCATTGATGTTTACCCTTCACTCATAACATGTGTTTGGAATTTCTGTTCTAAAAGTAAATCTGTCTCTTTACACATACATGGCGACAATATCATCTCTGAGCGTCATTACTTATGGCATGGTATTCAGCATCATATTTTTTCCGATTCAGGCATGGCCTAAGCAAACAAGGCCAAAAATGAATGTCGCATAACGTCATATATGGGGATTCTATTTTTGTCACAAACTAAAAATAGATCTAACTAGTGTTGAAGCCCTAGTTAGGGAATCCCTCTCAAACTCGTTTACCTGTTATCATAATTGTTCACATTTTTGCATAAAATGCATTCATTTGTATTTTTTAAAGAAAAATACCGGCTATATGTATTTTATTTTTGGAAGCATTTTTTACCGATATCTCATTAACCCACCTTTAACATTAATAAAAATTTCTAAGTCCATGACCTTGACCTTGTTGTCATTGCCATGGGTGGGGGCATTGGTGATTCCAACTTCGGACCTACCGTATTCCTCCCATTTAGCGCCCCGGGTGCTTAAAAAAAAGGAAAAAGGAGGGGGCGCTTATAAGATATAATATGGTGGAACCATAACATGTAAAGTACCTAGATAGCCAGGGGTTTAGAAAATACCTTGCATGATACGATTTACAGCAGAAACGGTGATGACTGAAAGTCTGAAACTTTCCTTTAGGTAAGCCAAAATATTTTTCCTCCTACACCAGAAGGGGCGCTTGTTTTTTTGTTCTTGGAAAAACAGTGAGGGGGGCACTTATAGGAGCAGGGGCACTTAATGGGAGGAATACAGTATATCTAATACGATACCGAATATGAACCAAAGTCATCATAAAAGTTCAGTTTCTACCTGTTACAAATATCTTAACCTGAGGCCTTAACATGAAAAATTTCTAAGTCTGTGACCTTGACCTTGTCTTTAGCATGGGTGGGGATATTGCCAAACTGACCAGATGGTGATGGAATGATAAACAATGAAATCAAGATCAACTTGATCTTCTAGTTGCAGTCTTATCCTGGTCTACACATACATATGCCTTTTGGTGGAGTGAGGTGGCCAATTGAGATTTGTTTGATTTGATTTAAAGTTTAACATCCCCATCAACATTGTATAGGTCATTTTGGAGACATTGCTTCCAATTTCGTGGGACTTTTACCTGACATTGAGATGAACTGACTTCTCAAGCCTTGCCGCCGAATGAAACCAAAAAGGTTTATATAGATGCACTGTATGGCCCAACTCGCAACACTTTTCCTGGGCAGACTTAGCAGACTAAGTGGCTCACCAGAACTTTCAGCTCTGCATGGAAGCATCATGCAGCCAATCTAATAGCCCTGATGGGCGGGGGCGAAGGACACTTTAGCACCATAACTGTATCCGTTATAAGAAAACTCAAATTACTCCTGACAAGCAGTCTGATCAGGATCTACACTGTTTGCCATTCCTTCTGTACCTTTGGGGCTCCTTGCAGGTTTGTTAAAATTTTATCGAAATACAACAAGTCCTCAAGCTATCAAATTTTTCTTGGGTTTTTAGGGATAATGGAATAGTAAACATTGTAAGAGTGAAAACAGGAAATCCAGATCAGATTGTTCTTTTAAAGACAGTCCAACCTTATGCAACAGCTCCTGTACATACAGGGGATCTTAACAATCTGTGTACCATAATGATCCTAAACATTGGAACAATTGGGTGTCAGTAAACATACAGACCCAGATTAGCATGCTTCTGAAGTCGCATACTGATCAGGGTCTACACATTTTTCCATTCCTTGGGCCTCCATGCAGTCTTGTTTAAATCTTAGGGATGGCAAACAGTGAAAATCCAGATCAGACTAATCAGATTAATAGAATCCGCCCATTGGGGCTTGGAGAAATATATGGGCTGCACAATGCTTCCACGCAGAGTTGATACCGGCCGCACATGAGTACTGGTAATCTGCTTAGGTATAAGCCTGCCCAGGAAAACTGCTGCGAGTCGGCCTGTCCATACATATAAACCCTATCAGCAGTTGTTTATTGTCAAATTATGAAAGTGACAGCAAAGTTTGACTGTCAGTCCCATTGTCTGCCTAATTGTCTGGTTACAAATGAATACTGAAGAATTTGTTTGAAGGAAAACATTAATTTCTTTGTCATTTGTTGTATTAAATGCTGATAAAGCTGGTTTTATTGGGGAAAATAATGAATTTCTGCCAAACATTTAAGATTTTTATTAAAAAATGCTTTTAAAGCAGGTTTTTATCAGGAGCATTTTGGCTATCAAAATGCTCCTGACAACCGGTTGTCAGGAGACACTTCCAAATATTCCTATAAAGTGATATCCAATCTAAAAAGCCTTTTATTCGTATTTGAGCCAACTTTAGTGGTCATTTTCTGTTACCATAGCAAACACAAAATCAAAATAATTACTCAGAGGAACAGATAAGCAGGGTTTTTGCGTAAATACCCAATAAAATTTAAAGAATACCCAATCAAAAAATAAGTTGAAGGGTAACAAAACCCAAATAAAAATCCAAGAAACCCAATTAATACTGACATACATGTACTTGCGTAGAATTAAAATATATTAGAAACTTTCAGTGACCTGCATACAGTTGTCAGTCATTTTGCTGGTCTTTAAAATGTCCAGATGTATTGAAGCATAAAACAATTAAGCCTCTGTCAAAATGTTTATAGTATAAAGTTAAATGATTTAGTCCAATTGTATTTGACCAAAATGGGTAACCAAACCTGAGATACCCAATCATTTCTTCCAATACCCAATTAAAGCTGAATATAGTGGGTATTACCCAATTCAAAACAAAAGCTTATCTGTTCCTCTGATTACTTAACTCAGACACTAGGAGCATTGATCTAATATAAATCAGCTAAAAGATTTTTTCCATAAAACTTTTTCTTTCAGAGATAGGCCAAAAACCCGTAAATGCATGTCATTCTTTCTATTTTAACAGGATCGAGCGATTTTGGAGGGATTTGTGGTCTGGCTGTATAGCATTGTTCTATAGCTTGTTCTGCCAACTGGAACAACAGGGCCTGTTACTTGCACATGATGAACTACATCTGAAGGCCCTACACTTCATCTATATGCCTAGAATACAGCACCATATGGATAGATTCAGGGAAGCTTACATAAATCGACCTCTTAGGACAGCCAACAACAAGACCCCTCTCCAGCTGTGGATATCTGGGTTAATACTGGATCCGAAAACTGATCTAGATCAGGTACTAGTGTCTTTAATTTGTGGCATACAATTGATATTGTTATATGACTGCCCATAGTTCTGTCTCCTGATTGATGGAATCCACTTTGATATTTCTTTATGTCTACCTCCGAACTGGTTCAAACCAGCTTATAGGTTAAAGGGAAAGATCGATGGCTTAGCGCAATACTAGGCTAAGTCCGTTTTGTAAAATTTTACAGGAGAGTGAAAAAACTGTCTATCTTTTTTTCTTGTTTTTCTTTTGTAACATTTTTTTTTGGCCACATATGCTTGAATATATTTTATTGTTTATGATCATAATCATATTTTACTTAAACTATGTCTTAATAGCTTAAAATTATTATGTTGAGTTAGTCTTAGTTTTGCGCTGAAAATTGACTGTCTCATGAAAAAAACTTGGTGCAAAACTATGACTAAGTCCAGTTAGGTATAGTTTTGCACTCAAAATTAGTGAAATTTTGAAAGAATGGGATAAAAAAGTAATTCTAAGTCAAGCTGGCTAAATAGCAAAAATTAAATTTTAAACTATTTTGTGATTGAAACAATCAAACAAACTGACTAAATAAGCTTTTCAATGCATAGAGTAAGCTCTAATCAATCACTTTAGATGATTCGACATTTCAAACTCCATAAACAAAAAACAAAATTTAATACTGCCATTTAGATATTCTGATTCAAACTAGATTCTTAGTTTAACTTCAATTTAACATAAAGCCTTTGGTTTAACCCATTTCAAATGAGTCTTTTACAAAAAGTGCATGCCCAGATTATGACCTTTATTTTAAGCAGAAAGTCCATCCACTTTATATCATTTTCTAAAATCAACTCAACCCTCATGGTGCCCCTAAATTTCTATTATTAAGTAATAGAATTGAATAGAATTGAATATTTCATTCAGTTTTGTTTGTTGTTTTGTAATTTTAATGGGCCAGTAAACACTTGGGGCCTTACAAAGCAGATCTGTTTATCTTTACACAATATTCCTGGAAAGGCTCATACTTATGCAGTTAACCAGTACAGTGCACATTCTTCATCTGAAACTGCCAACTGCCCTACTTGGATCAGCAGAAGGGAGATAATGACTACAGAAAAGATTTCATGATTTATATCTCTATGAAAGACTGTTTCCGACCCAGGTAGGTAAGTAAAGGAACATGCAACCTCCTAATTATGAAAACACCACTTCACATTTTTTATCCTGTTCAACCCTACATTTAAGGGGCCTGGCAGAGTTACTTCTCTGGCGGCCTAAAATCTATGTTTTGAGCAGTATAATGAAACATATCAGAACCTTGTTAATTATACAAGAAAAACATTTTTGTGGTTAAATTTTCAATATATCTAAATTGAAGTGTTTTCGCAATCATCAGTCAGACTAGCATCAGACTGAAGATTTACAAAATTAACCATTAAACATTTAAATTTGAGGGTCAGATATTTTTGTCTAACACTTATCCTGTTGAACATGACAACACCTACCTTTGCAAACAGTGAAGTCAGATCAGAAGATATCTTGTAATGCTGTCTGATCAGGATCTACACTATAATGAAATTTGTGCTTTGAATGAGTATTTACAATATATCAAGTACTTTGGTAGGCTGATAGTCAGCAATGGGTGTGGCCAAATTAACTCATTCAGCAGGATAGGGCTAAACAGTTATGAACTGGTTAGGAATCTTATGGGAAAGAAACCACATGTGGGATCACACAAGACTTACACCCAACTTCTCATATAATATCATTGGATACTGTTTATGGAGTCTGTAGAGCACAATATCTTCCACACTTGTAACAGAGTGTAACATTCTTACCTGCTCAGCTAGATCTAGGTACTGTACGGAGTCATTGTACTGGTAGTCATACTTAATGGCTACTGGATTCAAATTTAAATGACCTTACATGTGCAAACCCTGCTCAAAATTAAGTTTTAATATTGAAAGAAGTTCAGAGAACAACTTCAAAATGTCGAAATAATTTTATTGACACAACGTTTCAGCCTGTAATGGCCTTCATCAGGTGTAATAAACAAGTAGACAGGAAATGACGTTAACGTCACACGACGTCAGTGACAACGACGTCAAGATGAAACACTTTAGTTGGCGTAAAAAGTCAAAATAAAGGATCTGTGTAAGATACATATTACTGACAGAAATGCAGTTAAAAAGCAAACATAATAAAAGGAGTCAGTAAAACCTTTATAAAGACTCATTAACCTTATCCTGCTGAATATTTTAAATGACCATGCCCATTTCTGAATATTAGCCGATCAGCTGACATGATATAATGTATTCTGCTGAAACAGTGTAGATCCTGATCAGATGGCTTCTACTAAAGTCATATCAAAGGCCATCTGATCCAGATCCACACACTGCAAAGGCAGGTGTTGTTGTGAACAGCAGGACAAAGGCTAAATTACATTATCCTGCTGAATAAATTAAAGTCACACCCATTTCAGTATATCAGCTAATCAGCAAACATGTTTTATTTCAAATTCACAAGCTGGATTACAAACAGTGTAGATCCTGCTCAGATGACTTTTTCCGAAGCCACCTGATCCGGATCAGAATCAAAGCTTCTGAATTTAATACGTATGATATTTAGACAGTGTTTGTAATACAGCTAGTTTCAAAGGCATTTTGCTTTTCCTCAAGTCAAAAGAGCAAAACATGATGCCACAAAAGAACCATCTTTACTTTTTTGTAATTTTCTATTCTTTGCTGTATTATTGATATGTCTAATCATAAAGTAATTAATATTTTCTTGCCATGTGGGATCAATGATCAAATGTACTTCAGTGTCACTGATGAGGCCTAGTCGCCTGAAACTAGCTACTTTGGTCCATTTTCGAAATTCGTTTTTCTTTTGGATTTTGTCCAAAGCTGTAGCAGTTTAGCAATTTACATAAATCTCTAAAGTCCTTCATTGATTTTTGAAAATAAATGCTAAAGTGAGTGTGCCTATACCTAGTGAGGGATACCTTTTACCACCACCCAAACCCTAGCCCCTTTAACCAAAGCTGATACATTTGTGATACAGACATTTGGACTGGGATGAATTTTTACAGTAAGTGTGTTTGAGATTTTAGTCCCACTAACAATTTAACTACTGACATTAAGAAACAGGACACTAGAAGTGTATATGTGTGCATGTATGTGTAGGGCATTGTATTCCTACCAACAGCCATGGTCATAAGGAGATAGAACCCTAGCTTAAAGACATAAATGAAAGTATGGGAAACCCAATGCTGAACCCATAACCCCTTGTTTATGAGGAGTAAGGCATGACCACTACACCATGGATGCTTCTACATGTACATTGAATAGTGCTGGTTTTTTACAGCAGAAAAAGATTAAATGTATGACAATACTGGCCCTATCTTGAGGGATTCTATTAGATCTGTTACATTGACAGAAGTGATGAAATAATGCTAAACCTGGGAATATCAAATGTTTACTGAAGTATACAATGGTGTTTTATTCAAATTATTGCCTTGATACTGTGCTGATTTCTTTCCCATTTTTTTGGCTTTAATTAGACTTTTTAAAAAATGTTAATCATTTACTCTGTAGTGCCTACATTATTCCCCTTTATTAAAGTTTACCTAATGGACTCTGAATCAAATAGGCTTAAGTTCAAACTATCGTGAAGGAACATATTTTTTTTTCTTTCATAAAAAACATAAACGGTTAATATTACTTAAAACTTGTAGATTTTTATAATCATTGAAACGACTCTTAGTCATTAGGTCTCTCACCGCCGTGGGTTCGAGCCTCGCTCGGGTCACGTGTGAGACGCCATTTAATAGGGGTGTAATGATGCATCGATAGTTCGATGCATCGCGATAGGGACTGCCTCGATAGCAATGCATCGATAGTACTTTGGACTATCGATAGCTATCGCCGATAGTTCACTCAACTATCGATAGTTTCGATTGTTTTTGTATTTTTCTTGAATATACTATGAAAATATACCTGTACTGTTGTGTAATTACGCAAGTATTTTTGCTTAGGAAATCCATTCAGCTGTAATCAGGACAGACTGATAAGCCTTCACATATGTGCATGATGATCTGAGTCTTCGCTGGTCGCACATGTGTATCATAGTTTTTTGCCGTGTGGTGAATTTCTCGCGGCGATGAATTTCCCGCCGTCATTTCTGCACGTGCAGTTGAGGCAGTCAGAAATTTTCCCGCGTTTTTCAATAACAAAACGTCAATGATAGTTTGATCACGCGTTTGTTGCATGCAACTTTTTGAAAACATGACAGTGAAACCTGTGCGACATGTGAAGGCTCAGATCAGCCTGCGCAGTCATATATAAATGTTTGCAGTTTGTACTATCCTTGCGTAGTATAACTTCTGGGACAAACGCCATTTCCCTGTTCAGTTTCGAAGACATTTGCAAGATGCACAAGCTGATCTTTTGTATGAAGAAATGTTTGTTTTTGCTGTGTGCTGACTTATTCATATAGGTAAATAAATGCGTAATAAATGACGGTATAATGCAGTTTAACTTGTTGTATATGTGACTCTTTTTGCGCATAAGGACCAGACTATTAAACCGCACTTTTGTGGTCTCATTAGAAATGCATTTCTCGAAAAATGCACAGAATGTGCATGCGAGTACATGATAGACTCAGGTAAGTCGGCAAGTATGCACAAATGCATCAATGATGATGTCATCAGTCGGCTAGCCTGACCGATTGGGATTGAATTCTTGGGGGAATATTTAAGCAGACAAAGTTTTATTTTCCTGTCGTCATCCTGTAGGGGGAAAAAAACGTGCAGCGCGAGGCCTTAGGTCTCTGTCTATCAAGTACTTTCTTAAGGTGATTCTGGACGTTTTGATGGTGAACACTGGACAACCTGGGACAAATTGGCGTTTTTATTTTTCGTGGGTCTTTCTGATTCTATTTTTGGTTGTCTTTGTATTATAATAGAGGGATATTCCAGAAAAAATAACATGTCGAAACGGCCAAATTTCATTACATGAAAACTTTGTTTTATTATTGCTGCTTGTCTTAGCTGTCTTTTGTGCAAGGACTAAATGTCCACAGAGTCAAAGAGCCTAGGTCAAGCCCTGTACATATTGCTAAATGAAAAAACCGACTTGATAATTGCTTTACTTCTCTTTTGATAGTCTAGCTTTTGATGCTAACTTCAAATAAAAAATATGTAAGTTCAAGTTTTAATGCAGTTTGTTAGATTCATGTCGCCCTTAAAGAGGTGCTAAAATAGCGTGCTGTGATTACGTAATACTATGTTATAATCGGGTTACCTAATTAACTGAATCCACAGATTAATTTAACACAGGCAGCAAACATCAAAGAATCGAAGAACGATCAGCATGTGTCAGTTTTCACAAGCAGAAAATCTCAAACACTGCAAAGGTATTAAAGCTATGATAACCATCACTTACAGGCATATATACTGGAAGCGGCAAACTATTTTTAGGCGGTGGTGGGGATATATATATAAAGAGCCGTCTCCCCATGATGTTTTTTCTGGAATAGCCCCGAGGGAATGAATGCTGATATTGAAACACACAATAAACATACAATTTTAGGCCATTGGAATTTTCCTAACTCGTTCTGTCACTCTTAGCCATTTTATGTGAGTGATATAACATCTATGAATCATTTATAAGTGTTCCCGATAGTATCACGATAGTATCGTGATAGTATGCCACGATAGTGATAGTATCGTGATAGTAGTTTCCACGATAGCAATACTATCACGATAGTCAAAATTGGCATCGATAGTCAGCCCTAGACGCCAAGTTCTGCAACGGAAGGTCAGGTGGTTTTTCTCCGGGTACTCCGGTTTTCGCCCACCTATGATTAACGATCGGCTCGATATGAGTGAAATAATCTTGAAAGGGCCGTAAAACCCAAACCAAAATAAATAAAAAAACAATCATTGAAACATAAATGTCCGGTTTTTTTAGCTCACCGTCACGAAGTGCCGAGGTGAGCTTTTGGGATCACTTTTTGTCCGTCGTGCGTGCGTCCGTGCGTCCGTGCGTCCGTCCGTGCGTGCGTAAACAATTTCTTCAAACGACATCTCCTCCTAAACCACTGATCGGATTTTGACCAAACTTCACAGGAATGATCCTTAGGTGGTCCCCTTTCAAAGTTGTTCAAATGGTTCCGGTCCGTTGCACATCTAGGTCACAGGAGCCAAAAATAGATTTTTTTCACTGAAAACTTAAAAAATCTTCTTCTCTGAAACCAAAAGGCCCAGGTCTTTGATATATGGTATGAGCTTCATCTAGTGGACCCCTACCAAGATTGTTCAAATTATAGTGCTGGGGCACAAAATGCCCCCGCCCCGGGGCCCTTTGGTTTTACATAGGCTTATATATGGAAAATCTTTAAAAATCTTCTTCTCTGAAACCACAAGGCCCAGGACTTTGATATTTAGTATGAAGCTTCATCTAATGGACCTCTACCAAGATTGTTCAAATTATAGTGCTGGGGCCAAAAATACCCCCGCTCCATGGCCCTTTGGTTTTACATAGACTTATATAGGGAAAATCTTTAAAAATCTTCTTCTCTGAAACCACAAGGCCCAGGTCTTTGATATTTGGTATGAAGCTTTATCTAGTGAACCCCTACCAAGATTGTTCAAATTATAGTGCTGGGGCACAAAATGCCCCCGCCCCGGGCCCTTTGGTTTTACATAGGCTTATATATGGAAAATCTTTAAAAATCTTCTTCTCGGAAACCACAAGGCCCTAGACTTTGATATTTAGTATGAAGCTTCATCTAATGGACCTCTACCAAGATTGTTCAAATTATAGTGCTGGGGCCAAAAATGTCCCCGCTCCAGGGCCCTTTGGTTTTACATAGACTTATATAGGGAAACTCTTTAAAAATCTTCATCTCTGAAACCACATGGCCTAGGTCTTCGATATTTGGTATGAAGCTTCATCTAATGGACCTCTACCAAGATTGTTCAAATTATAGCCCTTGGGCCAAAAATGCCCCCGCTCCGGGACCCTTTGGTTTTACATAGACTTATATAGGGAAAATCTTTATAAATCTTCTTCTCTGAAACCACAAGACCTAGGTCTTTGATATTTGGTATGAAGCTTCATCTATAGGACCCCTTCCAAGATTGTTCAAATTATAGTGCTGGGGCCAAAAATGCCCCACCCCGGGGCCCTATGGTTTTACATAGGCTTATACAGGGATAATCTTTAAAAATCTTCTTCTCTGAAACCGCAAAGCCCAGGTCTTTGATATTTGGTATGAAGCTTCATCTAATGGACCTCTACCAAGAATATTCAAATTATAGCCCTGGGGCCAAAACTGCCCCCGCTCCGGGGCCCTTTGGTTTTACATAGACTTATATAGGGAAACTCTTTAAAAATCTTCTTCTCTGAAACCACATGGCCTAGGTCTTTGATATTTGGTATGAAGCTTCAGCTAGTGGACCTCTACCATGATTGTTCAAATTAAAGCCCTGAGGCCAAAAATGCCCCCGCCTCGGGGCTCTTTGGTTTTACATAGTCTTATATATGGAAAACTTTAAAAATCTTCTTCTCTGAAACTGCAAGGCCCATGTCTTTGATATATGGTATGGAGCTTCATCTAGTGGACAGTTATAGCCTTTGTTGATATTTGGTATGAAGCTTCACCTTTTTAGACCTCCCTCAACATTATGCACATCATAACCTTGGGGTCAATAATGGCCCTCCCCGGGGCCCACTTGTTACTCTATGGATCAGGTGAGCGATCCAGGGCCATCATGGCCCTCTTGTGTTTTATATTGGGATCACTTTTTGTCTGTCATGCGTGCGTAAACAATTTCTTCAAACGACATCTCCTCCTAAACCACTGATCGGATTTTGACCAAACTTCACAGGAACGATCCTTAGGTGGTCCCCTTTCAAAGTTGTTCAAATGGTTCCGGTCCGTTGCACATATAGGTCACAGGAGCCAAAAATAGATTTTTTTTTTCACCGAAACCTTAAAAAATCGTCTTCTCTGAAACCGCAAGGCCCAGGTCTTTGATATTTGGTATGAAGCTTCATCAAGCGGACCCCTACCAAGATTGTTCAAATTATAGTGCAGGGGCCAAAAATGCCCCCGCCCCGGGGCCCTTTTAGTTTTTAAATGGGCTTATAGTGGGAAAATCTTTAAAAATCTTCTCTGAAACTGCAAGGCCCGGGTCTTTGCTACTTGGAATGAAGCTTCATCTAGTGAGCCACTACCAAGATTGTTCAAATTATAGTGCTGGGGCCAAAAATGCCCCTGCCTCGGGGGCCTTTGGTTTTACATAGGTTTATATAGGGAAAATCTTTAGAAATCTTCTCTGAAATTGCGAGGCCCAGGTCTTTGATATTTGGTATGAAGCTTCATCTTGTGGACCTCTACCAATATTCTTCAAATAAAAATGCTGGGGCCAAAAATGCCCCCGCCCCGGGGCCCTTTGGTTTTACATAGCTTTATATAGGGAAAATCTTTAAAAATCTTCTTCTCTGAAACCACTAGGCCTAGGTCTTTGATATTTGCTATGAAGCTTCATCTAGCGGACCCCTACCAAGATTGTTCAAATGATAGTGCTGGGGCCATAAATGCCCCCGCCCCGGGACCCTTTGGTTTTACATGGGCTTATATAGGAAAAATCTTTAAAAATCTTCTTCTCTGAAACTGCAAGGGCCAGGTCTTTGATATTTGATACGAAGCTTCATCTAGTGGACCCCTACCAAGATTGTTCAAATTATTGTGCTGGGGCCAAAAATGCCCCCGCCCCGGGGCCCTTTGGTTTTACAAAGGCTTATATAGGGGAAATCTTTAAAGATCTTCTTCTCATAAACTGCAAGGCCCAGGCCTTTGATATTTGGTATGAAGCTTCATCTTGTGGACCTCTACCAAGATTGTTCAAATTATTGCCCTGGGGCCATAAAATGCCCTCGCTCCGGGGCCCTTTGGTTTTACATACACTTATATATTGAAAATCTGGAAAAATCTTCTCTAAAACCACAAGACCTAGGTCTTTGATATTTGGTATGAAGCTTCAGCTAGTGGATCTCTACCAAGATTGTTCAAATTATAGCCCTGAGACCAAAAATGCCCCGACTCATGGCCCTTTGGTTTTACATAGACTTATATTAGACTTATATAAGACTTATCCATCTTAAAAAATCTTCTTCTATGAAACCACAAGGCCTAGGTCTTGACAGCCCTTGGGCCAAAAATGCCCCCACCCCAAGACACTTTGGTTTTACATAGACTTATATAGAATTAATCTTTGAAAATCTTCTCTGAAACAGCAAGGCCCAGGTCTTTGATATTTGGTGTGAAGCTTCATCTAATGAACCTCTATCAAGATTGTTTAGATAATTAAATTATAGCCCTGAGGCCAAAAATGCCCCCACCCTGGGGCCATTTAGTTTTACATAGGCTTATGTTGGGAATATCTTTAAAGAAATCTTCTTTCCTGAAACCGCAAGGCCCAGGTCTTTGATATTTGGTAAGTAGCTTCATCTAGTGGACCTTTGCCAAGATTGTTCAAATTATAGCCTTTGTTGATATTTGGTATGAAGCTTCACCTTTTTAGACCTCCCTTAACATAATGCACATTATAACCCTGGGGTCAATAATGGCCCTCCCCGGGGCCCACTTGTTACTCTATGGATCAGGTGAGCGATCCAGGGCCATCATGGCCCTCTTGTTTTAAAATGCCAACGCTTGAAAACATGATGGATTCTTTGTTCTTAGGGTACTTTTTGGTTCTCTTTCATTTGCTGCAGTCTGTTTAGCTCTTTTACATAAGAAATGACTTTTTTTGAGGAGGAAAATCTGCAAAACTGGAATTCAGTTTGATCTTTAAATAAAAACACTCAAAACAAAAAAAGTAAATCTTAGGAAGAAAAATTGATATTTCCTTATTTTTACTCCTAACATAGGCTGTGGGTGCTCTATAGAACTTCCTCATTCCATCGTGTACCAACAATCTATGTTTTTGAGCAGAAATAGGAAAAATAATGAATGACCCCCATAAACCTCAGTTTTACTACATAAAAGAGTGGTTCTATGGGGACAAGTATTATATAGGCATGTTTGCATGACAAGTGGTTCTTTGATGTCCTGTCTAGTTCTCTTTTAATTGCTGCCGTCTAGACAATTCAATTTTAGATAACCTGACATTGAGATGAAATGACATGACTTCAAGCCCTGCTGCGCAATGAAACCAATAGGATTTATATACAAGGACGGTCCGACTCGCATCACTTTTCCTTGGCAGGCTTAGAAATACTTAATAAAACAGTTTATTTACATGTATGCTGTCAATTCATCTTTTTCTTCAAGCACAGATGGGAGGGGACACATATATTGATGGTACTTTGTATAGTTGTACATGTAGTTAAGCAGGGGTGCCATGTGCAAGTGGTATGACTCCTGGTGCACTATTTTTAGTTATCTCCCCTGACAATATAATGGCATGATGATCATAACTCCTATTCCCTAAGAGATATAATAATGATACTTGACACATTTATTGACCATGTTGAAATGGTGTGTCATGCATGGAAACCACAACCTGGGTGCCATTGCATTTGAGTTATCTCCCCTTCCAATGTAAAATATTGATATCCCAGTATCAAAAGGGAGATTATTTCGCCCAAATCCCCCTAGGATGATCCCTGGTTATGAAATGAAGGGGATGGGGCATACCCCGGGGGATCTGGTGTGAGATCTGCCATGCATGCAGCTAACCAGCTACTTGGAAGGGGGCCCACTCATGTGGATTTTGCCCCTGAACCTGCACGTTAATCAAAAATCTGTTGATGATGATGACCCCCTGGAGTCCCAAGGTCCTTGTCAGTTAATGTGCCTTATCATAAGGAACAAGAATGTTATTTTGAATGGTTTGCAACAAATTAGACATTTTGACTTTTTCCCATACACATGCCAATGGTACCAAATTTGACCTTGCCATAAACTAGGTCAAGGTCATCCCAGGGGCACCATTTTAGCAGTTTATGGTGGACCCAATTCCAAGATGCTACAAACCAAGTTTCATGAAAATCGGCCCTTCTGGAGAAGAAGATTTTGAAGAGGTTTTGACCTCTTCATGGCCTTGACCTCTTCAAGGTCATGTGACCTAGATGCCATTAGCAAACTTTCGTTCCTCCATCCCAAGGATACTCCACTTGAAATTTGGCTTCAATCGGCCCAGTGGTTCTGGAGAAGACGTGTGGACGAACGATGACGGACTACGATGACGACGATGGACGCCTGCTTAGCCCATACTAATACCTCACTTGAAGGCTCAGGTGAGCTAATAAAACCTGGAGATATCAGAGGCAATTTTGCTTGTTCTTACCCTAACAAGAGCTGTCACAAGACAGCGCAGCTCGCCTGCTAAGCAAAATTTGTATAAAAGTGTGCATTAATGACTGGCACTATATTTATATATTTATAGGTCACACTGCCCTATATATGTATATATGTTTTGATTTAGATAATAATGGGACTGCAAGATATAACAATACATTGAATTTAAAGCATAATCAACATAATCACTTATTTTTTCTAAAAATTCTAAGTTTGTGACCTTGACACCAAGGTCACACCAAGAGGTAGGGGGGGGGATGAAAGAAACTTTAGACCAATATCTAGTACCATGAAAAATATTAACACAAACCATCCAAGAGTCTTTAAAATATAATCATTCACATAATTTTCTGAAAATTCAAAGCTTGAGACCTTGACCCCAAGGTCACATCCAGGGGTGGGGATGGTGCTGAAAGAAACTATCGGCCAATATCAAGCATCATGCCAAATATGAAAAAAATCCACCCATTGGTCTTTAACCTTTATCCTGCTGTTGGCGACAAGCCCTATCTTTGCAAACAGTGTAGATCCAGATCTGAAGAAGCCATCTGATCAGGATCTACACTGTTTGACATTCAGTTTATGAATATGTAGAAATAAATTGCATCATGTAACCTGATTGGTTTAAAATCAGAAATGAGTGTGGCTTAATTGAATATTCAGCAGGTTAAAGGTTAAAATATCAACACTCACATTTTTCTGAAAATTCTAACTCCGTGACCTTGACCCAAAGGTCATGACCTTGGGTGGGGATGGCACTGAAAGAAACTTCAGACCAATATCTAGTATCTTGCCAAATATGAACAAAATGCATCCACTTGTCTTTAAACTATAAACATTCACATTTTTCTGTGACCTTGACCCCAAGGTCACATCCAGGGGTGGGGTGGTGCTGAAAGAAACTACTGGCCAATATCAAGCATCTTGCCAAGTATGAACAAAATCCATCCATTGGTCTTTAAAATATCAACATTCACATTTTTTTTCTGAAAAATTCTAAGTCAGTGACCTTGACCCCAAGGTCATGACCTTGGGTGGGGATGGCGCTGAAAGAAACCTTAGACCAATATCTAGCATCATGCCATATATAAACCAAATCCATCAAAGGGTCTTTAAAATATTAACGTTAGAAAAACTTGAACGCAAACACGGACGACCGGGGTGACTACAATAGCTCTCCATGTACTTCGTACAGGCTAGCTAAAAACATAATGAAAAAAGCTTCTTTGAGCTAAGAATTGGATCAAAACCTAACGAGGGCGTTCCTGCCATTTATTATATACCTAAGAAAAATACCACTTTCAGTTTCTACTAACAACTTTTTGACACAAAAATACAAAATCATGTATCATGCTAGTCGCGTTTTCCGATTCTGTATCACCTTCCTCGATGTTTTACCCATAAATCGGGTAAAAACCAGCACGCTATCGCGGTACCTTAGAAAGTAGATTTGACACGTTCTGACTGATGAAAAGCATTCATTATCGCTATCACTCTTTCAAAATCTCATTCTGGACATGTGGGCAGGGATTCTTTATCATAAGAAACAAAACATTGCACTATAACGCCATTTCAACACTGGGAATCGCTTGTTTTCTTGTGATGTCACATCAAATTTGGCACGACGTCGTTCAACACACCGTCGCACAAACATCGTGTCATTGTTATTAACATCGAAATTGTCTGAACATCAAATGAACATTTTGGTAGTAGGTATATAATAAAAACATCATTACTTTAGTAACTTGATCTGATATGTTGGATCATGTCTCATGGCTGTGCCAGGACAGACCAGACTTATATTTTGCATGTCATTGTGAAGTTGTGAAATAAATATGTTTAAACTAACTCAAGATAAGGAAAAGTCAACCAGCTTAAGGAGACTATTTCGCACAAGTAGCCCTCTAGGATGAGCCTAGGATGAGCCCTGCATTTGTTATAAATCTCTTGTGGGACAGAAAGCCCCCCCCCCCCCTCCTCTCCCACCCCGGAGTCATTTATTTGTTTGTCAAACTGTATACTGCTTGTCCATTTTATGTACTTTTGGTTTTGTTCATCTGATGGATTGACTAGGCCTCAGCTTTGTTTTGTGACAAGTGGTTTTCCATGAACTTTGCATTCCTACTTTTTGGATTTGATTTGTTTTTAATAGACAGTAGCATAGATGGATAGACAGATGAATGGAACTGATGAAAACTATGTACATGTACATCATTTGGCATACAGCTGAGAAGTAATGATGACTGGTGTAAAATAAGAAAATAACCTGATCTGGACTGGCAAGACAGAAAAATCTGTGAGTCCAAGTTGTCCGATTCATAAAACTATGGTAACCTGGTCTGCTCACAGACCCAGCGGAAGATCTTTTATATGGAGCAAAACGACTACGTGTCTCATTCCGAATCATAGCTGATGTAGTTGATGGCAGCATAACTGATAGTAATGATGATGGTCGTGGAAGATTAGCTGATGAAGATGATCCTGGAAGATTAGCGGATGAAGATGGTCCTGGAAGATTAGCTGATGAAGATGGTCCTGGAAGATTAGCTGATGAAGATGGTCCTGGAAGATTAGCTGATGAAGATGATCCTGGAAGATTAGCTGATGAAGATGGTCCTGGAAGATTTAAATGTCTAGGGACATCTTCTTCTTCTAGGTCCTTCACAACTTGCTTTAGGATACTAAGTGCTTTGTAAACTTGAGACATTGTCAGCTACAATAGACAGAACAAGTTATAATTTAAGAAAGTCAAGGGCATCTTCATCCATTTGGCCTACACCCATGTCTACATATGATATACACCGAAAGGAAAAAGAAATGCAGCATTCACATAGTTCGGTGTAAATGGGCTAGGCAATTATGTTGAAATAAAGACCAATTTGTGGACAAATTTAAGGCCTACTATCGCTGAAAGTTTGATTAAAATCGATGAAAAGAAAGTATGCATTTTATAAATTTAGTTGGTATTACCCTCCATCTCAAAAGTCACAAAATCTGTGTTCTAATAAGAAAGTCAGCACACAATATCAGGTTACATGTCATTGACATTACGGCATTATTAAATGGGCAGTGGCTAGAGGTACGGATCCGTATCTCTAGTCTCGGGGGCTAGAGGTACGGATCCGTATCTCTAGTCTCGGAGGCCAGGGATATGGATCCGTATTTCTAGCATTTGCCAGTAGGCCTGACTAGAGATACAGAATGATAAGACTGATAATTGTTTCAAACATCAGAGATGCCATTGCTGATTTAGTAGCATAACTCTACTAAGGTGAACGGTGGAAATAGTAATATAAATTCTGAAATGGGACAGGACCATTGGCAATCCTGTTTTATTATTTTATTATTATCATCATTATTATTATAACTATTATTATTATATGTTGTATTTTTTATCATTTTTTTCGACCTGCCATGTTAGCCATAGTTTCGGGCCAGTACCAAATGGGGAGGTACGTCTAGATGAAACTTGAAACTAGTTTCAAAAGTTTATTGTTTACAGCCATTTGGTAGCCATTTTTTAAATATTTATTTTCTTATTTCTTTTCTTTTCTTTATCTTCATTGTTTCTTAAGACATATTTTCTTTTCTTTATTTTTTTTCATTTAATAGCATCGTTAAATGAGCTAACCCAAGAGAAAATTGGTACTTATCATTGAGCAAAAATATACATAGATCTACGAATTTTAATGGTTGTAAAAATGACAATTTTCAGTTGAAATATTTTGATTTTTTTTTATCAAAACATAGACGTGTCACCAGTAATAATTCAGATTCAGACGCAGGTATATGCATTACCCCTTTACTATGTCCAGATAAAAAACAGCCAATGTTATTTGTTACATTTATCCGTCGTGAAATAAAGTTTCTTGTATCGCTTGTAACAGGTACACGTTAGAGTACCAACAATCTATGTTTTAGAACAAATATTAGAAAAAAATGTGCACCCTGTAAAACCCAGTTTTACATGATAAATGTGGGATGCGAGGGAGTATGGTAAAGTAAGCATAACGGATCAGATCACCTTTCTCTCGTAAGTTGGCTGTCATTTTTCCTTACTCTAAATAAACATAAAGACAGAGACAACAACAAGCACATTGTCAGCGAGAGGAATCAGGGTGTCCACAATTTCAGTAAAGCAAAATTCCCTGACAATTCCCTGACTTTTCCCTGACTAAAGTCATTTTTCCATGACACACATTTTTGTATTTCGCAAGTAAGTTCTGACATCTGTTGGTGTCCTCCTCCACTACAGCCAACCATTACTATCTTCTACACACCATTTGTATCCCTTATAAGAGTATTTTTCGTTTTTTTTCTATAATTTATTTTGTTTTCTACTTTATTTTTTCAACATACTTTTTGTACATTCTTTGCAATCTGCAGACATGTATTTTCAATACTCTTAAGTGTCAGTTGATATTCCATTCACTTCTCAACAAACCCCTCCTCATCATTGATATCTTATCTTCTTCAAAATGCAACAGTGGTATATAAGCCACCAGTAAGACAACAAACAGACAAGTGTTAAAGTTTCTAACATTCTAATAAATAGAATACTCAGTTATTAGTCTCAGGACACCTGAATGGAACAATATTCTTTAACTTGACACAGGCTATTACCCATTAAGTACGGGACAGTTTTTAAGTCAGAAATGGGCCATAATCCATGCAAAATTCTAATTAATAGAATACTGATATTAGTCTCAGGACACCTGAATGGAACAATATTCTTTTAAGTTGACACAGGCTATTACCCATAAGCACGGGACAGTTTTTAAGTCAGAAATGGGCCATAATCCATGCAAAATTCTAATTAATAGAATACTGATTTATTAGTCTCAGGGCACCTGAATGGAACAATATTCTTTAAGATGACACAGGCTATTACCCATAAGCACGGGACAGTTTTTAAGTCAGAAATGGGCCACAATCCATGCAAAATACCTATTTAAACAGAGAAATGGTACTTTTTCTACATATTCTCTGTAAGCCAACAGGCTAGTATTACACATTTCAAATCAATCCACCAAAGATAACAAGACTTATGAATCAAACTGCTTCTAAATGGGACAATTTCTAAGTCAGAAAGTGACTCTAATCCCTGTACTTGTAACTTGTTCTTTGGTTTCTTGGTAAGATAGATGACAATTTTTTTAAGTTCAAAATCAATCCTGCAAAAATTACAGAAATTATTAATCAAAATGTATCTAAATAGGAAAATTTTAAGTCAGAAAAGGACCATAATCCATGTAAAAAGCATAACAGATTGATAGTCCTTTTTCTATAGTATGATCTCTGTAACTTACTAGAATTTCAAGTTTCAAATCAATCCCCTGAAGATAACAAAATGAATCCTGATACATCTGAATAGGACAATTTCTATAACTGAAAGGGGCAATAATCTAGGCAAACTGCCCCTTGGAATGATAAATTATCTCCTCATTGTGTATCGTTATAATGTGTAAGTGTTTCTAACTATAAAGCCATTCGTGACAGAGCAAAATTGCAAGGTCTCAGAAGGGGTACTAGTAAATATCTGTCAAAAAGAATCAGAGAAGCTGAGCAGAAATGGGCACAGCGTATAGCCAGAGGTGAGGTATCACCAACATAGCTGTCTTCCTCGAACCTCTGTTTCTCAATCTGCAAACAGACAGTTCAGAGCTACAGTTGGTCGCATCAGCCACCTTAGAACACAAACAATAACCTATCACAAATTTTATTAGCCATAGTCAGTAATGACAGACAGACTCTTAATTAAAGCTACTAACCAAAGATATTCAAAGTTAAAAGCAATTTCAGATGGGACATGATGGGCGGGATTCCAGTATAGCCCAAATTAAATAAGTTTGGTGGGGCCATAAAAGGATATTAATATCACATATATGCAAAGAGGAACAATAATAAACTGCATTGGAATTCTCTGTAAAAACATTAGTATTAAGAAACTGCCTTAGCCTTTATTCTTGATCTTTTTCTCATTCATTGACTTGTTATTTCAAAATTCCCTGACTTTTCCCTGACTTTTGTTTAAATTGCAAAATTCCCTGACCAATTTCAAAATTCCCTGACAATTCCCTGACCTTGAGAAAAAAATTTTTTCCCTGACTTTTTCCCTGACCGTGGACACCCTGGGAATGCAAATGAGTCGAGTCATGAGAAACCGTTGTTTGCATATACGAAAATAAAGACACAGGTCACCTGCGCAGTTGTTGTGCAGCTGATCAGGGCCTTTGTTTTCGCTACATAGATGGAAGCTCTAGCAATCTTCTGTGGCTGTATAGCCTATTTTTTATCGGGCTAGGTCGGTCGGAAACCCCGAAGACAGGTTTTGTCGTGACGCGGCTCGTTTCTAAGTATGCGAAAAAGCAAGCAGATCAGACACGCATCGGCGCAGGCTGAACAGCGCCTTATTTTTATCGCTGCCCAGAAATATATAAAACAAACTGGTAGTCTACTGTTGCTTAACATCATACATTATGGAAACAACCTTGTACATGTTTCTCTTACTTTCAGTCTTTGTAGTTATTACATAGTTTGTTTGTTTGATTTGAGGTTTAACGTCCCTGTCAACACTATTTAGGTCATTTTGGAGACGTTAATTCCAATTTCGTGGGACTTTTAGGTGGCACTACAGTAAAAAAAATCCCCTTACTCACAATGTAAATTGGGGCATATTCCATGTTCTACCACATTTCAGCAAGTCTAATGCTTCCATTATGAGGCATATAATTTGACAGGCTGACCATTTACCTTCCAGAAGAAGCTAAAAAATATGTATGCTGTGCGGCATATTTTGGCCTTTTTGGCAGCCAGCGTCAACAAACCCATACCGCAGCGAATAAATCCAGGCATTTCCAGTGGCCAGTCAGCACAATTTTATGGTTCAATTTAAATCAACTGCATTTTACAATAGCAAATACCTACTAATATTTCTTCTAATAAACAATAATACTTCTCAGAAAAATAATGGCTTAGCACCAGATCCAATCAGAAGCAGCAGAATATTCAATTCTGTACTGAAAGCTCTCCCCAAAGCAAGTGCAGCTTTCATAAAGACCAATTATTTACTGTAGTGCAACCTATACCAAACCCTAATTTCTCTATGATCCACCAAAAGAATTGCCAAACACAAGTTTAGACCATATCTAATAATATAGTCATGCATAATTAATGTTCAGTGACAAAGAATCTTTAAACTTTGCGAAAAAGTTATCGCTTCCAGATTCTACGATGAAAGCCGGACAAACCATGTTTTGTGAAAAAGCGCAAAGTTTACCTCTTTCCAGAATGGAACCCAGAAACCGGCTTGCATCAGTGCTTCTTCTCAGATGTCTTTGGAATACTTTAATCCTAAAATGCACTAAATCATGTCCTATTAGCAGCCATGCTAGAAATTTTGGCTGTTCTCACACCTATACCCCCTAATTTCAGTAAAAATTGGCATTTTGAGGATATTTTGGGGACAAAACTTTGATGAAAATGATTATAAATGCCTTAATGCCATGACAAATGTCTGAATATATCTATTCAAATCTTGTAACATGAACCCAACCAGTAAGAACTTACAACGGCTGAGAAAACTCATTGCAATATTGCAGCGGGCTGTTCGGAGAGACAATTTTGAAATTTTGCATTGGCTTGAGACCCTTGTCTAATGCCAAGTAACCTCAGTGTTATATTCAATATTGAGTATTTTCTTTTTCTTGTGTTCCTGTTTAGACATTTACTGCAGGTCTGCTTTCCAAACAGACCAATGACAACTGATTTACATGGCTTTTAAGTAACCCCCCCCCCCCTCCAATTACATGGAACAGAAGCAAAAACTTATAAAATACACCCAGTTAGTCCTAAATTAGCACTAAACTTACAATTTGTACAGTTTCTGTGACAAAATACATGCCAGGCAGATCCACCTTAAGATACAGAATTGGAGGGAACCTATTATGTGTGAAAATATTATGTAATGAATGAAAACATTAGAGGGGAGCTGATTTTTCTACTTTCGGTTTAGGTGGCACTACAGTAAAAAAAATCCCCTTACTCACAATGTAAATTGGGGCATATTCCATGTTCTACCACATTTCAGCAAGTCTAATGCTTCCATTATGAGGCATATAATTTGACAGGCTGACCATTTACCTTCCAGAAGAAGCTAAAAAATATGTATGCTGTGCGGCATATTTTGGCCTTTTTGGCAGCCAGCGTCAACAAACCCATACCGCAGCGAATAAATCCAGGCATTTCCAGTGGCCAGTCAGCACAATTTTATGGTTCAATTTAAATCAACTGCATTTTACAATAGCAAATACCTACTAATATTTCTTCTAATAAACAATAATACTTCTCAGAAAAATAATGGCTTAGCACCAGATCCAATCAGAAGCAGCAGAATATTCAATTCTGTACTGAAAGCTCTCCCCAAAGCAAGTGCAGCTTTCATAAAGACCAATTATTTACTGTAGTGCAACCTTTACCAGATATTGAGACTAAACGACATCTCAATCCCTGCCGCCCAATAAAACCAATAGGGATTATATGCATGGACGGGCCGACTCGCAGCAGTTTTCCTGGGGAAGCTTAGACCTTCCAAGCAGATTACCAGTACTAATGTGCGGTCGGTATCAACTGCGTGGAAGCATCGTGCAGCCCATATATTTCTTCAAGCCCCTATGAGCGGGGGCGCGTTATTACATAGTAAAAAATAAATTACACGACGATATTGCACACAAATCACAATTCCTCCATTAACATAAAGGTGGCAAAATAATTGAATTCAGAAGCATGTACAGATTTTTCAGAGACACAGTTCTAGGTGGTCGAAAACAGGTAGTGGTCGAAATAGGTTGTGGCAGGATATCATGCAGTCATGCTATTGGTGACCGACTTAGCCGAACCCGAATCGTGGCGAATGAGACTTTTTTTCGCCGATACCGTACGGTACGAATAAACGATCATTCCCCGCAAGGATTGGCGAATTATATCAGTGAAATTTTATACTTTCTAGCCTAGCCTGTAAGTTTCTTAGTCTGCCATGGAACTAGATCTATTTTGAATTAAGTTTACCGAGATCTGCGAGATCAATTCACTCCTTTCTTGTTTTCACGCGCGCTAATTATCGACCTGGTTCTCGTATTGATCCTATGTACAGCGGTTCCTATATTTACCGAAAAGACCAGAATTACCGAAAAGACCTGAATTACCGAAAAGACCATGAAGAATATTTATGAAAATAGATTTGGGTATGTGAAGTGTTCAACTATTAGTATTTTAAAGCTCTAGTGAGTCTAGAAATGAATTTTGGCATCATCATATTCTTAAAAACCTAGATTGTGGGTACTCGATTGAACCGCCTCGTCAATGTCGCTCTTTCAATTCCATGCAACCTATGTTTTGAGCAGAAATGAATAAAAATATTGGATATCTTGAAAATTTATTTTTGTGTCTTTAATAGGTGTTTTTGCAATGTATGTGGCATAGCTATCGGCGGGGCTATCAGCATGTGCTCATCCAGCGCATTTCCAAACAGCGAAGACTCTGGCGAGTCTGCTATAATTTCAAATAATGTTAGGCATAAAAGTCATATAGATCTAGCTATTTAATCAGATTAAACATTTTCAAAATCAATGTTAAGAATTAATATCAAAGATAATTAGAATAGAAGTATAAAATAAATACTAAAAAATGACTTGGTCTTTTATGTAATTCCGGTCTTTTCGGTAATTCTGGTCTTTTCGGTAAATAATGCTACCCCTACTACAGCATCCAAGGCGCCAGGAGCCAGCTTGGCTAGGGACCTATCATTTAGCAATGTGAACTGGGGAAAATACCGGAAACTAAATAGGGCGGAACATTCAAATAAGGCGGAGCTTAGCTCATTATGTAAGCAGAAACCGCTTTCTATATTCCTAAACGTGCATTCTTTCAAACCGCAATGCGTGTTTAAGTTTGAAGACTCAAATGTTTCACGTCTGAATAACGTTATCTATCGAATAATTTAGATCCACTTGTCGAACCAACAACTGTGAAACTGTAATCGATGACAGGTTGAAAATGTAACACATACACAAGCAGTATCGAAGGGAGGGGGTTGGATTGTACCACTGGCACTGTATTGTTCTGAAAGGGGTTCGTGATTTGAAGTGTCCAACAAAGTGTATTTATTACACTTCGAAACATTACGGTTGAAATATGCAATCTATACAAGTCTACAATATAACGTTTACAAGTCTTTATTATTGAAAAATGTAATGTTTACCAGTCATAACTATACCCCATTCCACATTTCAAACTACACATTACAATGTTTAGTGTTGTCAAATGTAATGTTAACATGTTTGTATTTTTGACAAATGTAATGTTTACAATTCATAACTATACCCCATTCCCGGTTTCAAACTACACATTACGATGTTAAGCGTAGACAAATGTAATGTTTACATGTCTCTATTTTTGGCAACGATTAACCTCCATATGGGAAGGCTATGAAACTCTAAGCGGTTTACCAGTACTCGTGTGCGGTCGGTTTCAGCTCTGCGTGGAAGCAGCAGCCAATCTATTTTTTCAAGCCCCGATTACCGGGAGCCGTACACATGTGGCTAGGTTGTTGGGATGTTTATTGTGCAGCCCATAAATTCAGTAAGCTTTCGTCGCAGAGAAATGTTTATACTCGGAAAGTCGGATACTTAACTTAGATTTAACACACGTATTTAATATTATGGGTAATATAGTGGCTCTATACATGATACCGTCTGCTTGGTGCAATAACGGTGTAACTGACATTATGGGTATGGCATAATGTCAGTTACACCGTTATTGAACTAAGCAGACGATATGCAGATGAAAAGTTTAGATAGTTTCCTGTTTCTGCTCCGAGATGTTTTTTTCTTATAAATACTGGTCAGGATAAGAGAAATGACTGCAAGTATTTCTAGCAAAACCTATCCCATCCTGAAATAGTTTTACAGGTTCGAACAAACTAGCAGCCAGATGAATCAAAGGCTTGAGAAGCCTCAAAGTCGGTGAATTACATTTGATCCGGATCTACACTATTTGACAGTGTCCAACATTTGTTTGTGAAGAAACACTATAATAGCGGTTAACATATAACACTTGAAATTGTTATCTGATTTTCGTCTAAGATGTCACTTTGACAAAACTGTTGCAGGAATGATTCTGGACTGTTACATGTGTTTCTGCTTCTAACGTACATGTACATAGTTGACGCATTCTTTTACAACTCAAACTGAGGTTTTCCTGATGATGTTTTTTTAATCTGCTTCAAACATCTATTGCAGGTGCTCATTTGAACTGCGTCAATGAAGAGGTTCTAACGAGTACCCACAATCCTTGATTTAGAAGAGAAGTAAGAAGATGGATGTATGCCCTGCAGACCCTATTTTTCTCCAAAAAAATGGGCATATGGGGCATATTAATTACATATTCTTGTTGACCTTATGAGACTTAAAAATGTTTTCTCTTTAAATTGAGATCTTGTAAACCACAAGAATGGTGCTGTATTACAGGTTTATAAAGCAATTATGAGCTGCCAGATTTAATCAAATTATCAAGTCATTCATACTGATAAAGAACGCAGAGGATTGTTTTTTTTTTTTTTTTTTTTGGTTTGGGTTTTACGGCCCTTTCAAGATTATTTCACTCATATCGAGCCGATCGTTAATCATAGGTGGGCGAAAACCGGAGTACCCGGAGAAAAACCACCTGACCTTCCGTTGCAGAACTTGGCGTCTCACACGTGACCCGAGCGAGGCTCGAACCCACGGCGGTGAGAGACCTAATGACTAAGAGTCAGCGCTCTTATCCATTAGGCCACGGAGGCCCCCGCAGAGGATTGTACTTTCTCTTTCAGCAGACATAACACAGCTGTGTTGATAGCATAATATACTATTTTCAATGGTTTCATGACCTGACATCTTTAATTAGGTAGGTACTACATTTTGAGCGGAGGGTTACACGAATCCTAAGCTGTATCCAAAAAGCGACAGCTAATATGGTTCTAAAAACCACTCAATAGATGGTGGATGAGAAGGGCCATCGAGCGACAGCTTCACTCGACTATAAATCTACAGAAACCTATTTTACAAATACAATGCACAGCACATTCATTACATCGATGCAGTGCATATTTGAATGTGTGTGTGTGTGTGTGTGTGTGTGTGTGTGTGTGTGTGTGTGTGTGAGAGAGAGAGAGAGAGAGAGAGAGAGAGAGAGATAGAGAGACCTTTTCTTCTGTCCGTGTAGAAAATCAAACTCTACAGGCCCCGTCAAGTTATGCATGCATTATGTCTTAAACCCTAGCGGTTTCTACAGGCGGTAGGGCTTGATATGTCATTTAATCTCAATGTCGGGTAAAAGTCTCATAAAGTCGGAAGCAACGTCTCCACAATGACCTAAACAGTGGTGACGTGACCTAAACCCTCAACTCAAACAAACAAATATCGAAAACTCGAGCCCAACCATTGTTGTCAAAGTTTATATCAGAAACAGATTATTGCGAGACTAATCAGCATGATCAGGGTTAATCATTATTTCTCCTTTTTCTGATCATGAACAGAGTTATGCATTAGAACTAAGCGGTTCAAACAAATACATATACCCACAATCTCGATTTGAACAGAATGCGAAAAGAAAAGAAAAGGGGGACAAAAAAAATGCAATAAGACTCAAAATGGTTCATTGCATATAGCTGCACCCTAATTATAACTTTTCCCGATCACAAATCTGGCACAAGTGCAAGTTAAACAATACCTGCTTTATAGAAATCGGACCGCCACACTTAGCATACATTCATATGTACGCACGCGTGTACACAATGCCGCAAAATTGTTATCGACTAAATTACCTGTCTACGATTAAAGTTACGCTACAAAATATATATAGAAGTTAATAGAGAACATGTTTCTATGACAAACAATTTAGCATTACTACGCTAGATAGCGAAAATGTGGTTTAAGATTATAAAAATTCAATATTTTAATTTGAATATAATTTTATATATATTTCATCAAATTGAGATTGATCAAATTTAGAATAAAAATAGGACCCTATGTCTGATTTACTTTAATAGTAAATTAGCAAAATACGCGACAGTATCTGATTTTAAACTACAGTAATTAACACATTCATTATGCAATAAAAAAGTAACTGAAAATTTAAGTAGGAAAATGATTTTTCTTTCCTCCAATGTTAAATTTGAGAAAATCAAAGAAGAACAAATTGGATCATTTTGAGATTGTTTTAATTTTTTCGGGATTTTCGGAGCTGGAAAAACTGCCAGTACAGGTAAAGTCTCTTGATTTGACATGAGGCATGATGATCCCAATTGTCCCGTATGCGCACGTACACACGCACGCACGCAGACCACCATTGATTCGATCTACTATTATGTGTGTGAATTTGTCATTTTTTTTAACAATATGGTACATTTCAGACCATGATGACCAGTACGCAACTTATCTAATTGATTGGATTAACTACTGTTTGTAAATTCTCGTTCTAACAAACAAGTCAAAATGTGCATTAGAAGGATATTCATTTCAAGGGCCAATCGTACGTTCATTATAAAAACATGCCTATCCAAATACATTGTAAATTCTGCCGTCTAAATATCGAAATGTTTTAGATGAAAAATTGTGATATTTTTCTTTTTTCTCCTCAAAATGTAGAGTGTGGGTATATTATTTTTCTTATTTATGCTCCAAAATATAGATTGGGGGTACTCGATTCTAACGAGTACCCACAATCTATATTTTGGAGTAGAAATAAGAAAAATATTGAGGCGGTTCTAACGAGTATCCACAATCTATATTTCGAAACAGAAATAAGAAAAATATTGAGGCGGTTCTAACGAGTACCCACAACTATATTTTGGAGCAGAAATACGAAAAATAATGTGTACCCTCATTGGGGCTGTTCTAACGAGTTCCCACAATCTATATTTTAGGGCAGAAATAAGAAGAATACTGTTTACCCCTTTAAACCTCACTTTTACTATATAAAAATGCGGTTCAAGGGCGTCAAAATTATATAGGCTTGTTGTCGTAATGCATTGTCTTAACACTATCGAAGCAATCAACCAAATCAAAACACAGATTGGTCGACAGTGAAGGCTGAAAGAATGGTCCTGAACAAGGGGGAATGGGAACACCTTCAGGGGAGGCAACTCCTACAAAAGTATCTTTATCTCCCATGTCAACAGGGGTCAACTCTTTCCTTTAAGAGTAGACCCCTTTTTCAATGGGTCAGAGTTTATAGAAAAGCGAATAGGAAGTCCCGAAAGTTGGCTCACTTTCAAAAAATGGCGGAAGAATATGCCAGGTGTTCCCATTCTTGTTTCGTTTAGCACTAAAATTTCTGCTCTAGATCCAAACAGAATACACCCTGATCATACCCTGCGTTCTGTGGAATCTGCTCCAGGGCTAAAGTGTATGCCAATGTCCAAGCACGTCGAGTCAACGTTATGTAATAATGTCACAACGACACGAATTGTAATGCTTTTTTATTTAAATATACATCGTTACCTGGATTTCGTACAAATGTGTGATAGGCAACGTCGAGCTTTGCGCTAGTAATTATGGGTTGACTGACCGAGAAAGGCAATGTTCGGTCTGTGCGAATGCAGAGGCTGATCACAACCTTGGATATTCGCAAATGCCATGAAACTGGTAAAATTATGAAATGCAACGAAGAATGTGTTCCTTAATTAACTCTCAGACAAAACGTTATTTTATATCTTTGTTTTGGAAATGGAAAAAGAATGCATTACGATAAAATGCCATGAAACTGGTAAAATTATGAAATGCAACGAAGAATGTGTTCCTTAATTAACTCTCAGACAAAACGTTATTTTATATCTTTGTTTTGGAAATGGAAAAAGATTGCATTACGATAAAACGCCCGAGCGACATAGTGTATATTTGACATCTTCAGAATGGCAACTTTTCTGATGAAAATCGATAATATTTTTCTTATTTATGCTACAAACATAGTTTGTGGTTGCTCGTTAGAACCGCCACATTGAGGCGGTTCTAACGAGTACCAACAACCTATGTCTTGGAGCTGAAATAAGAAAAATAATGTATACCCCCGTAAACCCCAGGTTTCTCTATATAATGTGGAGTTTAGAGGGGTGTTCATTTCACGGACTTGTTCACGTGATGGTTGCAGTGGCTGTCGTTACCATTGTATTGTCAAAACTGTCAACAAAAAGGCGCTGATCAGACTGTGTGGATACGCAGGCTGGGCTGAACCTGTTTGACCACAACTGGCATCAACGATTTCTCTAAGGACCCCGCGCCACTGACACCTTGCACAATTGGTTTTGCACGCGCCCTGACCTCCGTTAAATACATGTACATGCAAACAAGATTAAAGACTCCAGGCGACAACACCTCCGTTAACGACCCAATAAACAAGATTAAAGACATTTGGCAGATAGTTTAGTTTAATAGTATTTTATTGCATACAAACAAAGGAAAGGGGTTGGGTCACGAGTTCTACCAACATCAGTTACGACCCTTCCCCTACAATATCACAACTAAAATTTAAATTCACGTGACAGTGGCAAACAATGCAACATTCTAAAAAGATGACCTGTAACAAACGTATACAACAGCTAAATAAATAGTAAGAAAAATAGATAACATAAATAAGATCTGGTAGATCACGACTCCGTCAAATTACCCGAGATGCAAATTCTTTCGGTTGGGAAAATGCGACTTTTTTAGCTGTAAAGGCAGTTTTGCATTATTACCAATATTTTCCGTTACGCACATCTGTAAAATGCGGCTGTTACTTTTTAGAAAGAAGGCGGCTCCCTACATTCCCATATGACTCATCGTTTAAGTTCAAATTTATACAGCGTGTTATGAAGAAGAAGAAGAAGAAGAAGAAGAAGAAGAAGAAGAAGAAAAAGAAGAAATGCAGCAAAATAGCAATGTCCCCATCCTAGTTCGTGAAACTTCATGAAAGCAACGACCACGAATAGATATAATTACCCAAGAAGCCAAATAGGAAGAAGCTTAAACATAAAGCTACGCTGTAATTAAAACATTACAAGAATAAAGCAAAAGGAGTGTTCCTTTTGTTATGTTGTGGGTGGGATTTGGGAGCTGATTATATCAGATCCTGACGTTTTCATCTTCAGTCTTTCCAACGAAACGGTCTAACGGCCATCAAAAACAAAATGAAAAGACACAGAAAGCATACGACTGTTAAACAAACAATCTTAGAAGTAAGCCACACCATAATCCATCACAAAAACATGCCTATACAATTTTGACCCCTCCAACCCCACTTTTATATAGAAAAAGTATAGTTTACAGGGGAAAATTTATTTTTCTTATTTCTGTTCTAAAATATAGATAGTGGGTACTCGTTAGAACCGCTTCGATGAGGCGGTTCTAACGAGTAACCACAATTAATATTTTGAGCAGAAATAAGAAAAATATCACAATTTTTCATTTAAAAATTTTCATTTTTTCGGCGATTAAAGTACCACTGTATTTTATTGGCGTGTTTTCGTAATGTAACCTGTTTGTATACACAAACTTTATTAAAATTTAACCAAAATATAGTATAAGATGAATATTCAACATTTCAATAATTAATCGATTTAGACCTCTTTAGCTGTTCAGCGAGTTGCTGAAATCAGCGTTTTAATCCTACCTCTCGGTAGCTGACGGAAAGCACTTCTCCTCTGGCCAAGCAAATGAAAATATTCACAATTTGTTAGTCAGGGGTAAACAATAAATCCCTGTAAAAAGTCAGAGACACAGGTAGCTTTCTTGCTTCCGTCCAAAAAATTACTAAGTAACGATGAGTCCCAAATTCAATAGTATAACGCTTGCCGCGGAACAATAAACTTCAAAGGTAGTGTGTGTGGGGGGAGGTGGGGGGCGGGGTGAGGCGAAGGTGTCATGTATCTTGAGTCACTGGTGCGTCCAGGTGACATTGGTTACAGTCGGACAAGGCCTGCTGTCCTTTCATCAGGTAAGGTTAAATGGGGAATGATATTATTTCTTCAGTTCATACACTTCCATTCATTTGCCTCTCTCTCCTCTGTCTTTCTCTTTCATTTCTTCTAATGTCTCTTCTATCTCTTCTCTCTATTTCCCTGGAAGACTTCACAAGCGGTCAATCAAGCAATGGACTCCAAACTAACTTTGAGTCACCCAATCTAACCTTCTTCCCATGAAAATCAAACAGGACCAACAAAAGCATCGTCATACTCAAATTATGTTTAAACTGGCGTTGAGGCTCAAACAAGCAACAGACTAAAAAAGACAAAAAAAAAAAAAAAAAAAAAAAAACACACCAACAACTACAAAAGAACGGTCTGTACATAATTATGGGATGACTTGCATGGGCCCTCTTGAAGCCTCTTAATGATCTCTGAAGTGACAGTAAGCTGTGAAAGTTATTCCTTAAGTCTGATGCCCGTGGCGAAAAAGAAGTACTTGTGATCTTAGTTCTTAATAATGACACCATATACCCTAGGGAGTGTCATCTTATATTTGTTGCTTTTGAGTGCGAGAACCTGCAAACAGGGATGTCAACTTGGTGCAGTAGGATGAGGACCATCACAACTCAGACATCTTGCCAAGATGTCTGAGTTGTGATGGTCCTCATCCCACTCAGTATTGGTGAGTTTGCGGGCCAAGGTTTTGTATCTCTCGGGAGGTACCTCTGGTCGTATGGTAGTCACCTCTGACCGAGCTACTCACCAGCTGCTGTATGTGGATCCCATACTGCCATGCCACAATCATGGATTAGTCTAACCCTGGGCTTGAACCATTATGCTTTAACATGTTCAGACCAGCTGGTTATGTTCGTCCCAAAGAAACGAAAGGTTGCTGTTTACACTTTTACAGTTGCATAAAAAAAGGGCTTACCATATGACACGTTGTCTGAAATACTGTATGCTCAGGTCCAGGCCTAGGTGCTTCCAAGTCTTTAAGGTTGATAGTTCATGGCCATGTATTTTGTAAGTGGCTCCAAACCTACAACCATGTTTCTACGTTTTATTACCCCTTATGCCGCGCATTTGCGTGGGTTGTTAGAGCTTGTTTTTGCATGTATGTATTGTGAATTTCTATTTTTTATAGCTGTGTGGCCATTTTGATGGAAACTAACTGTCCTTTTGGAATTACACTTGTGACGTTTTCTTTATGGTGAAGTTATTATATGTTTGTGATGCTTTCTATTTGTATCAATTCCTGATCATTGCTTTCACTTCTGTTTTGAAAAGACTTGCCAGTCTGTATTCCATTACCGTAGTCTGTCCAGATCCAAATGAAGTGCTGCTGTATCAGTCATGCTTGATATATTGTGATTACAAAAGGCTGTCACTAGCAAAGAGGGGGAGCTCCACTTCAGACTTTAAGTGTCATGTCATTTATGTATAGGCAGAACAACAAAGGCACCTTGAGGGACACCGGATACAACTGAGTCTTTTTGGCCCCAGTCGGTCAAGAAGCTCTGGAGACACTGTAAGATTATATGCTGTGTATTGTGAAGTGGCTGAGCATGACAGTGCTAATGACTCCCATATGGTATTTGGACAAACGCCTTGCTTTTAAGTCAAGGAGGACTGTCTATTTAAATTTGTTGGCCTTCACCCGTTCCTACTGCAAGTTCTTCGAAGCTGGAGGGCCAGAATTACCTCGGCCCATCGGAGCTTAACTGTTGGTTTTATTTTGCTCCAGCATTTCATTATTTCATGTTTTCAAGTCCTCCCCGTTGTTAGTTCCACTGGCCGAAGGCCAACGGGGCTATTGTCATGGCCCTGTGTCCGTCGTGCGTCCGTGCGTCAGTGCGTCCGTGCGTTAACTTTTTCTTTAAACATCTTCTCCTCCTAAACTACTGGGCGAATTGTAGCCAAACTTCACAGGAATGTTCCTTACATAGTCCGCTTCTAAATTCCTTCAAAGAATTTTGTTACACCCAGAACTCTGGTTGCCATGGCAACAAAACCACAAAAAAATTAAAAATCTTTAAAAATCTTCTCCTCCAAAACCACCTGTTGGATTTCATTTTTAATTTGCATGAATGTTCCTTGGGTGGACCTCTTTCAGATTCCTTGAAGAAATTTTGATCCGACAAAAAACATGGCCGCCATGGGCGGGGCTTATTTTCCCTATTTAACATACAGTGTAATGCTAAAACATCTTCTCCTCCTAAACTATTGGGCCTATTGTAACCAAACTTCACAGGAATGTTCCTTACTTAGTCCTCTTCTAAATTCCTTCAAAGAATTTTGTTACACCCAGAACTCTGGTTGCCATGGCAACAAAACAACACAAAAAATTAAAAATCTTTAAAAATCTTCTCCTCCAAAACCACCTGTTGGATTTCATTTTTATTTTGCATGAATGTTCCTTGGGTGGACCTCTTTCAGAAACATGGCCGCCATGGGTGGGGCTTATTTTCCCTATTTAACATATAGTGTAATGCTAAAACATCTTCTCCTCCTAAACTTCCGGGCCAATTGTAACCAAACTTCACAGGAATGTTCCTTGCTTAGTCCTCTTCTAAATTCCTTCAAAGAATTTTGTTACACCTAGAACTCTGGTTGCCATGGCAACAAAACCACACAAAAAAAAAAAATAAAAAAAAATTAAAATCTTCTTCTCCAAACCCACCTGTTGGAATTCATTATCCCCTCGCACAACATAGTTGTGAGGGGGGATATAGCATTTGTCCCGTACATACGTACGTACGTACGTACTTTTGTCATTGCTCTAGCGCCACGTACGTACGTACTTTTGTCATCGCTCTAGCGCCACGTACGTACTTTTGTCATCGCTCTAGCGCCTACATTTCTTGACCGATTTTAATATAACTTCACACGAACGTTCCTTACGACAATATCTGGAGCAAGATCGACTTTCAAGGTCATGACCTCAAGGTCAAGGTCACTCTGGCTATTTTTTGAAAAACTTTGTCATGGCTCTAGCGCCTACATTTCTCCCCCAATTTCAATATAACTTCAAAGAAATGATCCTTATAAAAATATCTCGAGCGAGTTTGACTTTCAAGGTCATGACCTCAAGGTCAAGGTCACTGTGGCTATTTTTAGAAAAACATTGTCATCGCTCTAGCGCTTACATTTCTTCACCAATTTCAATATAACTTCACACAAATGAACCTTATAAAAATATCTCGAGCAAGTTTTACTTTCAAGGTCATGGCTTCAAGGTCAAGGTCACAGTAGCTATTTTTAGAAAAACATTGTCATCGCTCTAGCTCCTACATTTCTTCACTGATTTCAATATAACTTCACACAAATGTTGCTTATGACAATACCTCGAACAAGTTCGACTTTCAAGGTCAAGGTCACTGTGGCTATTTTTAGAAAAACTTTGTCATTGCCCTAGCGCTGACATTTTTTCACCAATTTCAATATAACTTCACACAAATGTTCCTTATGACAATACCTCAGGCGAGTTTTACTTTCAAGGTCAAGGTCACTGTGGCTATTTTTAGAAAAACAATTTGTCATTGCTCTAGTGCTCACATTTTTTCACCAATTTCAATATAACTTGACACAAATGTTCCTTATGACAATATCTCGAACTATTTAGACTTTCAAGGTCAAGGTCACTGTGGCTATTTTTAGAAAAACTTTGTCATCGCTCTAGGGCCTACATTTAATGATGGATTGTAATCGAACTTCACACAAATGTTTCTTATGATAATATCTCGACTTACTTCGACTTTTAAGGTCATGACCTCAAAGTCAAGGTCACTGTGGCTATCTTTAGAAAAACTTTGTCATCGCTCTACCGTATACATTTATTAACAGATTTTAATATAACTTCACACAAAAGATGCTTATGATAATATCTTGAGCAAGATCTACTTTCGTGATCATGGCCTCAAGTCAAGATCACTATGGCTATTTTATAAAGAAACGTCATCACTCTACCTCTGTCAGATTCCTTGAAGCAATTTTGACCAGACAAAAAACATGGCCGCCATGGACACGCCCATTGGCTAATTAGCTTCCATAGACTCATAAAGGGATCTTTTTTTTTAAATCTTCTCCTCCAAACCGCTAAATGGATTTCGTTCATAATTTTCATGAATGTTCCTTGTGTCTACCATTGTCAGATTCATTTAAGAAATTTCGATCAGACAAAAAATAAGGCCACCACCTCATCAGCTTCCACAGACCAATAAACGGAAAAACTTCTTCTCTGAAACCATAAAGCCTAAAGCTAAGACATTTACAGTAAAACCTGTCTTAGTGGCCACCTCTATTAAGCAAGCAACCTGTCTTAAGAAAGCAGGCATTCAGTTCCCAAGAAAGGCAGATGTGTTAAATTTCACCTGTATTAAGCAAGAACCTGTCTTAAGCAAGCATATTTTGACTATCCCTTAGGCACTTGCTTAATACAGGTTGAACTGTAGTATGTAGCAAAGTTATGTGGTCACTTACTAAGTCCTGCGAACTATGACTCTTGAGTCCAAATTGGCAACGCCCCGGTGCTTAGTAGCTCCCATAGACTAATAATGACAAAATCTTGAAACTTTTCTCCTCTGAAACCATAAGGCCAAGATCTTAGTATGTAGCAACTTGAAGTATTCAACTGCATAAATCCTGCCAACTATGCCCCTGGGGTCCAAATTGGCCACACCCTGAGGCCCATAAGCTCCCATAGACTTATACTGGGAAAAACTGACAAAAATCTTCTCTGAAACCATCAGTGCCCAGAGCTTAGATATTAAGTATGCAGCAACGTCAAGTGGTCACTCAAATAAATCCTGCCAACAATGCCCCTGGGGTAAAAAATTGGTCACGCCCAGAGGCATATTAGTTCCCATAGACTTATAATAGGAAAAACTTAAAAACAGTCTTCCTCTCTGAAACCATAAGGCCCAGAGCTTTAGATATTTAGAACGGAGCAATGCCAAATGGTCACTCACATAAATCCTGCCAACCATGGCTCTGGGGTCCAAAAAATATAGAATGGACATTCCTTGTGTGGATCACTTGTTTCTTTTTTACCCATTGCATGCGGGAAAACCCTAAATGGGTACCTTGGCAAACAGTGCTGGCCAAGATGAGACCCCACAGAACACCATGTCTGATCAGGGCCTGCACTATTTGCTAACAGAATTTTCCATCAAAAATAGAAAAAACTAGGCCTGACACCCCTTATATGACAAATGGACTGGTCCAACATATAGCAATAGAAGAGTCCACTAGTATACAATTTGTTAATGTAATAAATATGACAATTGTCTGAAGTTAGCCGGTGGAGCGACAGGCCCTCTTGGGCCTCTTGTTTCATCTCTTTAATTGTTTGATTTTTTATGTTTTCGGAGATGTTTCACTGATCAGTTAGGAAGCCCTCATGCGGACTGAACTAATTATTTGTAAAAACCACGACAGAAGTAAGACAAAACATTGCGGCCGTGTAAAATCGATTTAAACGCCCTCGACCCCACCCCCTATCCCCCAACTGAAAACCGTAGTTCTTCTGTCGCGGTTTAGTTTTAGTATATTTTGTCTTTTGAATGCGTGTCGTTTTTGTTTTTGATAGCCAATGGACCATTTTGTGGGAGAGTAACTGTCCTTTTGGATATTTGCTAGTGATTTTTCCATTGAGGTCAAGTTATTTCATGTTTGTGTTTCTTTCCCTTTGGTAGCTCTGATGTGAGGTCTGGGTTAATTGTATCGACTTCTGATCATTGCCTTCACTTCTATTTTGAATTTAACTTTCTTCAGTAATTAGGGTCCAGTCATGCACATTCTGGTGCAAAAAGTCGGAACTCTCATATCAAAACCTATAAGAATGCTGCACAAAAAGTTCTGCAAATCACACCGCCCTGAAACAGGAATTGCATGTAAGCACCTCAGACTCGTGTATGATATTGTACCCGCTCACAAGACGCACCTTATGACCGAAATTGTGGAGCCAGAAGGTCACCTTCCTAATACATTACGCATACACGCCTATACAAATGCATTGCAAATGTTACCGCTGAAAAAAAAAATGAAAATTTTAAGGTGATAAATTGGGATAGTTTTCTCATTTCTGCTCAAAATATTTTAGAGCATAAATAAAAAAATAAGGTTTACCCCTGTAAACCCCAGTTTTACTATATAAAAGTGGGTTTTAAGGGGGTCAGAATTATATAGGTGTGTTTTCGTGATAAAATCCTCGATTTTCGCCAGACTTTGGAAAAATTTTCGTCGTCATAGTGTGCAGTAGTTTATATTTTCTTATCCTTTTGGGTCAATGATTCCACAGTTTAATTTTGAAAATACTTGATGGTCACTGATGACGCCTAATTGACCGAAACTAGCTAGTATGACCCAGACAAAAAATGTACACTCCTGAAGTGTATGTCTTGCTTCCAAATGACAAGCCTTTTATAGAACATATTTTACGTCATTACAGCGAGTGATAAGGGAATGTGTGGCGGCCATGAAAAATCTCTCTGCTTTTCTTCAAAGTGTAGTTTATATTTTCTTGTTCCTTTGGATCAATGATTCCGCTGTGGAATATTTGAATATCTGATTACTGATAAGGCCTTATTGGCCGAAACCAACTAGTTTGACCCAGCAAACCTGGTACATTCCATTAGTTTTAGTTATGTGGTGTATTGCTACCTTCCAAGTGTCAACCCTTTAATAGAATGTATTGCACCCCCCACCCCCAACAAACGAGAAATTACATTGGATCTGCGGTTCGTCAGTACCATCGAGGAGTGTAAAAACTTGTGTTTAGTTGTATTTGCGTTTAACATCCACGTCAACACTACATAGGTCATTTTGGAGACGATGTTTACAATTTTGTGAGACCTTTACCCGACACCGAGAAGAAATGTCATGCCAAGACCTGCCGCCCACTGGAACCAATAGTGTTTATATGTATGGACTCGCACCACTTTGCCTGGGCAGTCTCCCTGTCCTTCATCATAATGTGGGTTATATTTTCTAGTCCTTTGGTACCACAGATTTCACTGCGGAATTTAGGAAATATGAGGGTCACTGATGAGGTTTAAATAGCCGAAACTAGCTAGTATGGCCCAGAAAAAGTTTGCACATTCCAGGATTTCAGTTCTGTGCTGTAGTTTTTGCTTCCGAAAGGATTACCCCTTTTTCAGAACTTTAGACCCTCTAAGCGGTTTACCAGTACTCAGCTTTGTGGGGAAGCATCATGCAGCCTAATCTATTTCTCCAAGCCCCGATTGGCGGTGGTCCAGTATACAACTGGCTTTTGAAAGTGGGCTGACCGGCTAAAAGGCGTATTCTGGAAGGTGGGAGTATTTTTAAGGGAAGGACAAGTCAAAAAGATCTTATCATTTGCAGTAAAGGGATACATTATTTCGGAACATACCCCATATGGATTAACATGCCATGCCTGATTTTTTGTACTTTTCTAACAGCTTATACAAAATAGAAAACTTATCACTATGATAATTGAAGGCTACATAATGCGTTCATTATAAACATGTTTGATCTTTATAGGTAATTTCTTAGGTATTGTTTGTACAACGCTTTGGACTATGGAGCAAAAATAAGGTTACCTTGTTCAAAGTGTTGGAGAGTCAATCCCGTTTTCGTTTAAGTACAATTATGATTCTAAAAATGATACAAACTAATGTCGTTTTGCTCTACTTATTGTTTGCTGATTGTTTGTCAATAACCGTATATTTGTGACTTTTGAACACAATCGAGAAGATTACAGAGCTTAGCACTGAAAGTAGTCGACTTTCAATGTAGGCTAGAAAAAGTACCTTACGCAAATGCCACAACTTTAACCCTTATCCTGCTGAGCCCGGATATGCCTTATCTTTGAAACAATGTAGATCCAGATCAGATGGCTTCTGAAGAAGCCATCTGATCAGGATCTTCATTGTTTGCCATCCAGTTTATGAATTTGTCGCAATAATTTGCATCAAGTAATCTGATTGGTTGATAATCAGTAGTGAGTGTGACATATTTAAATATTCAGCAGGACAAGGGTTAAGAGCCAGTAATGGTCCTAATTAGACGCCGCAGTCTGTGCCGTCTAATCTGGGTGTAACATCACGTGAACAAGTCCGTGAAAGGACCCCCTTCCCCCTAAATCCCACGTTATATAGAGGAAGTAGGTTTTACGGGGGACCGGTTGTGGGTACTCGTTAGAACCGTCAAATGAGGCGGTTCTAGCGATCAACCACAAAATATGTTTGCAGAATAAATAAGACAAATACCGCAGATCAGAAAGGTAGCTATTTTTGAGCTGTCAAAATGCACTTTGTCGCTCGGGTGTGTTATCAAAATGTCTGTTTAGCCTATGTCTCAATTTGGAACCCCGGATATACGCCTGATAAGAAGTTAACCATTTTCGCATTTTGTCCGCGTGACACACGCGCATTGCGAGCGTGTAAAATTTTCGCGTTTCAATACGCGGTTCATCGCGTTCATACGCGATTGCAACGCGTTTTAAGTGATTATTCAAAATGCGTTAGGTAAACTCAAAACGCGTTTCTATACGAGAGAATTCCATCCCGGTAAGTGACGATAACACGTGCGAGTGCGAGACACGGGCCTATCCTCTTTGCTCGTATGTTTAACCCATATTTTTTATTTTTATTTTTTAATTCGTTTATGCATTAATTGCGGTATTGGTCTTTCTTATATCAGTAGTGACACACACAATTATATTTACATTTAAAGTCATATTTTGGATTGCATAATACCCTAATGACTTGCAGTTAAGAGATAAAACACACTCTGGGTATTCTGAGGAATGTCTAACAGGTAGGGGAACAAACGAAGGTAATCATTTACCCTGGAATAAGTGTTTGACAAGTCACGTCTATTTATTTGTTTGTTGGCTTTGTCAGAACCGCCTTATCTTGGATGTTTATGGTGTTTCTTACACATCTCGAAAACACACCTATACAATTTTGACCCCGCTAATCCCCCTTTTTATGCAGCAAAACTGGAGTTTAGTGGGTATATATTATTATTATTGTTTCTGTACAAAATAAAGATTGTGGATACTCGTCAGGACCGCTTGGCCAAGTTTGTTCTAACGAGTACCCAGAACATATGTTTTGTGCAGAAATATAAAAATCGTCAGAATTTTCTAACGGAAAATGATCAGTTTTGGTGGAAAAAAAATCAATAGATTTGTTTTGGCATATTTTCGTGATGAAGTACCAACAATCTCTGTTTCGAACAATGAAACATATATAAATAAATAAATAAATAAATAAATAAATAAATAAATAAATAAATAAAATAAGTAAATAAACAAATGAAAATAAGGTAGGCGCCTGAAATACACACATTTTTTAAATGTCATAAAGTTCAGCGCCAAATGGCAAACAGTGCAGACCCAGTTCATGCGCAAAAGAGCTAGGCGTCTTTCAGCTTTGTGGGGAAGCATCATGCTGCCCACTCTAGGCGGATCTTACGAGTACCCATAATCTATATTTTGGAGCAGAAATAAGAAAAATAAAAATTTTAACCCTGTACACCCCAGTTTTACTATATGAAAGTGGGGTTCAAGGGGGTCAAAATTATATTGGCGTGTTTTCATGATATATACGAAAACATTTTCGGGTAATGTGAGCCCCTCTAAACCCCATTTTGTATATAGAAAATCCGGTTTTACAGTGGTATATAATATAACTTCTTACTACTTGATTTCTTACTTTTAAGTTGGGACATGATACTTCAGTGAGGCAGCACTATAAACGTGAGCATTGAGCTCCCTGTCGCAACCAGACATCGTCGTGATATGACTGAAAAATTGTTGAAAGCGACGTTAAACCCGAATTCACACACACACTTACTTTTAAGATCACGCTCGTGCTTAACGACAACACAGTGCATGTTTCACATCTTCACAATGGCTACCTTTCTGATGAAAATCGGCGATATATTTCCTAAACTCCTATTTGTGTTCGTTATTAGGCGGTTCTTATGAGGACCCACATTCTATGTATTGGAGCATAAATAAGAAAAATAATGTATACCCCAGTTTTCTCTATATAAATTGATGTGGTTTACAGGGGTCTTCACTTCTCGGACTTGTCAACGAACCCCAAACGGTGATTCAGTACTGAACAGATCACCACTAGAGCTGTTCTATTTTATTATGTTGACGAGATACTGACAATGATGAAAGGTTTGGTGATATTGCCAAACAGTACAGCCCCAGGTCAGAGGTCGCAAAACGCGGCGTCTGATCTGGGTCTGCACTGTTTGCTAAAAGTACATACGTTTTTGCAAAACTTTCCGCAAACAAAACAGATCTGGCACCCCTAGAATTGGAAAATGGATCACTCCAAACTTATAAAGTGGGTTATTCTATTAACCCTTGTCCTGCTGAATATTCATATATGCCACACCCACTACCGATTATCAACCAATCAGATTACTTGATGCAAATTATTGCAACAAATTCATAAACTGAATGACAAACAATGTAGATCCTGATCAGATGGCTTCTTCAGAAGCCATCTGATCTGGATCTTCATTGTTTGAAAGATAAGACATATCTGGGATCAGCAGGACAAGGGTTAAGACAGGTGCGTTCTTGTAAATAGGATTTTAGTCAAAATCCTTTACAGAATCTAGTGTTGTTCCTGATGAGACGGCCAACAATGGAAGGGTCGAAAGGGTTTATTTAAAAATAAGTCCCATGCGAATCGTGTTTATTTATTATTATCGGCCCCCGCCCATCGGGACTTGAAGAAATATATTTGGCTGCATGATGCTTCCACGCAGAGCTGTGTCCTGCCAGCACACTAGTACTGGTAAACCGCTTAGAGGATCTAAGCCTGCCCAGGCAAAGCGGTGGGAGTCGGCCCGTTCATGCTTATAAACCCTATTGATTTCATTGGGCGACAGGGCTTGAGATGTCATTTCATCTCAATGTCGGGTATAAGTCCCACAAAATTTGAAGCATCGTCTCCAAAATGACCTTTACAGTGTTGACGGAGACGTTAAACCTCAAATCAAACAATTATTGGGCCCCCGCCCATAGGGGCTTGAAGAAATATATGGGCTGCATGATGCTTCCTCGCAGAGCTGAATCCGGCCCGCACACTAGTACTGGTAAACCGCTTAGGGGATTTAAGCCTGTCCATGAACCGCGGTGCGAGGCGGACCGTCCATGCTAATAAACCCTATTGGTTTCATTGGGCGACAGGGCTTGAGATGTCATTTCATCTCAATGTCGGGTAAAAGTCCAACATAATTGGAAGCAACGTCTCCAAAATGACCTTTACAGTGTTGACGGGGACGTTAAACCTAAAATCAATAAACAATTAACAAACAATTATTATTCTTATTTTATTTTTGAAGCCTTATTGCCAACACAGACTCACAGGAGAATATTATTCTCTCACGGAATTTCACGAGCCCCGAGTCTCATCATTATAATAACTAACCCGTGCGACATTGTGCATTTTCCATATCTCCACAATGGCTACTTTTCTGATGAAAATCCGTGATATTTTTCTTATAAATGCTCAAAACATAGGTTGTAAGTGCTCGTTATAACCGTCTCATTGAGGCGGTTGTAACGAGTACCCACAACCTATGTCTTGGAGCAGAAATAAGAAAAAGAAAGTTTTATCCCTGTAAACCCCAGTTTTACTATATAAAAGTGGGGTTCAAGGGGGTCAAAATTATATAGGCGTGTTTTCGTTATACATAAAAAGAAATAAAGTTTAAACCAACAATTTCGGGTAGTGAACACCCCTCTTAGCCCCATTTTGTATATAAAAAACCGGGGTTTATTCCCCCGTACACCACAGTTTTCTCTGTATGAAGTGGGGTTTAGGGGGTCTTCATTTCACGGACGTGTTCGCGTGAAGATGGCCATCGTGAACTGCGTGCATAATCAACGTAATGTCAGCACGGGTGGGTCGTATTCAGCTTGACAAATCTTCTGATTTTCAATTTAGACTGGTTCGTTTTACCCCATCACGTGAACAAGTATGTGAAATTAACACCCCCTAAACCCTACTTTATAAAGAGAAAACTAGGGTTAACGGCAGTATACATTATTTTTCTTATTTCTGTTCCAAGACAGAGTAGAAGCCTCCGTGGCGTAGTGGTTATGCTATTCGCCTTGTATACCAGGGGTCGCAGAAACGATCCCGGGCTTCTCCAGATTTTCGGTTTTATTTATACTGCAAACAAAGGTTGTGTGTGTGTGGGGGGGGGGGGGGGTTCTAACGAGTACCCACAACCTACGTCTTGGAGCAGAAATAAGATATAATTAATGTATACCCCCGTAAGCACCAGTTTTCTCTATAAAAAGTGGGTTTTACATATAATGGATGTTCATTTCACGGACTTGTAAACGTGATGATGGTACTCTGTGTGAGGGCTCGCTTCCGCCCATCGGAACTTGGAGAAATAGATTGGACTGCATGGTGCTTCCACGCGCAGAGCTGAAACTGACCACACATGAGTAATGGTAAAACGCTTAGAAGGGCTAAGCCTGTCCAGGTAAAGTGGTGTGAGTCCGACCGCCCGTTTGGTTTCTTTGGGCGTAAGGCCTTGAGATGTCATTTCATCTCAATGCCGGGTAAAAGTCCCACAAAACTGGAGTCGGCGTCTACAAAAGGACCGAGATAGTGTTGACGGGAACGTTAAACATCAATTCAAACATAACAAATACAGGACTATGTGAGGGCAAGAAATATACTCCTCTTTCAGTTTGCCTATGCATGCATGTATCCACGTACATACTAGAAAAAAGGCTAACGAATGTAGTTTTTATTTATTTTTTTCGTTCCGTACGTTGAACTTCGTGATTTTGTTACCAGCGATCCATTTATACTGACAGGATTACAATGATTACATCCTGTTTACATCGCTATTTAATCAAACTGTGTCGAAGAGACAAGTGCATTCCTGGCAAACAGACTCCTCCAAGACAAATCAATTTCAAAGACAAACTTTCAACCCTGTAGGAGGGTACAAATACCCAAGGAAACAGTACAGATCCAGTGGAGATGGCTCATACTGAGCCTTGGCTCATACTGAGCCCTCTCATCAAGTATGAGCTATCTGATCAGAATCTAAACTGTCATTCTGTTTATAAGCAATGACTTAACCCCCTATTCCATCATGAAAACAGGACTTTATAATTTGACACCATTGAACCCCACTTTTATATAGAAAAAACTGGGGTTTACAGGGGTAAACCTTATTTTTCTTATTTCTGCTCAAAAATATAGATTTTGGGTACTCGTTAGAACCACCTCGGTTCTAACGAGTACCCATAATCAATATTTTGAGCAGAAATAAGAAAAATACCACAATTTTTCATCTTAAAATTTTTATTTTTTCCGGCGATAAAGGTTGCAATGTATTTGTATAGGCATGTTTTCGTAATGCAACAGACTGACCATTGCCAAAGTTAAACCTGGATGAGCTATCTTTTGAAACTGTGGGGCGGCAGGGTTAAGAGATAACTGGCTAACATTAGCATGCATGTCTTTCAGAACATTACGAAAACACGCCTATACAAATACATTGTACACTTTACTGACGTAAAAATGAAAATTTTAAGATGAAAAAAATGTGATATTTTTCTTATTTCTTCTTATTTCTGCTTAAAATATAGATTGTGGGTACTTTTTAGAACCGCCTCATCGAGGCGGTTCTAACGAGTACCCACAATCTACATTTTAGAGCAGAAATAAGAAAAAAAAGGTTTACCCCGGTAAACCCAGTTTTACTATATTAAAGTGGGGTTCAAGGGGGTCACTATTATATAGGCATGTTTTCGTGATGAAACAGTGGCGACCTTGATCAGACGCCTTGTTCACAGTGAGAGATCATGGATAAAATTTAAATTACATTAACAGGTCCTAAGAATGATCTGTAAACCCCGTTTTATTAAAAAAAAACGTTTTCAATGGTATACATGTTTTAATTTCTACTCCAAATGTTAGAAACGCCTCATTAAGACGGTTCTAACGAGCACCTACAGCGTATGTTTGGAACAGAAATGAGAAACAATCAGAAAAAGACGTCAGTTTTGGTGATTCACAATATGCACCATATCCTGATAAAATGACGCTATGCATGAACGGGTTAATGAGTGAAAAGGCAACATGCCATACTCAGAGCAGCCTATACACTGGCCTGTATAGCGGTTGGCAGATATTTTGCTCTGATGCATGAGTTCTGAAAGCATTCGCAAAGCGCTAAATGCGTCACTTGAGAAAAAATATGACACTATTTACGAAAACACGCCTATATACATGTAATATTGACCGACTTGAACCTAACTTTTATATAGTAAAGTTTGGTTTACAGGGGTTAGCCTTATTTTTCTTTTATCTGCTTTAAAATATAGATTATGGCGGTTCTACTCAGTAACTGTATCCACAATCTATATTTTGACCAGAAATATAAAAAATATTACAACTTTAATCTTGAAATGTTCGTGTTTTTTGTTGTTTTTTTTTTTTTTTTTTTGCCGTAAAATAACGATTTATTTGTATAGGCATGTTTTCGTTTTGATATTAAAGGTACCATATTTGTTTTCTTAAATACAATGATTCACTCCCCTATTACTACATGTATAATTCTGATCGGCTTGGCTTTCGATACGGCGACATTATTTTTCTGTCATTGCTCTGTTGACCGGCCCCGATAGCTCAGTTGGTAGAGTGTCCGCTCCGGAGAACGGGAGGTCACGGGTCCGATCCCGGGCCGCGACATACCAAAGTCGTTAAAAATGGCACTAACTGCTCCTCGTTTGGCACTCAGCTTTACGGGGTAGAGCTTGGACTGGTCGACCCAGTGTCAGGATAATGTGACTGGGTGTGGTATCATGTAATGTGTCTGGGACATGATACTTCAGTGAGGCAGCACTATAAAAGTGAGCATTGAGCTCCCTGTCGCAACCAGACACCGTCGTGATATGACTGAAAAATTGATGAAAGCGACGTTAAACCCGAATTCACACACAGACACACAGACACACACACACACACACACACACACACACACACATTGCTCTGTTGAAATCCGATGATGGCTTGTTTTGCTGTGAGTACGCAATTCTGGAGGCAAACCAGACAAAAATATAAAAATGTGTCTGAATAATTAGGTAAATGACCGAATGGCGTTGTCTACTTTAGACTGCGTTAACATCTCCATAAAATAAACACCCTTTAAATGTAAATGGTTCTAATGCGTGGACGTCATTACGAAATCACGCCTATACAAATACATTGCAACCTTTATCGCCGAAAAAATGAAAACTTAAGATAAAAAATTGTGATGTTTTTCTTATTTCTGCTCAAAATATAGATTGTGGGTACTCGTTAGAACCGCCTCGATGAGGCGGTTCTAACGAGTACCCACAATATATGTTTTAGAGCAGAAATAAGAAAAATAAGGTTCACCCATGCATACCCCAGTTTTACTATATAAAAGTGGGGTTCGAGGGGGTAAAAATTATATAGGCGGGTTTTTTTGTGATGGTTTTCACATTTTTCCTACTGTTTTGTCGATAGAAGACCCTTATTGTGCAGACATGAGGAAAGCAGCTAAAAGATGGTGATCATGGATGTCATATTGAAATTAACTCGTTTCATAAAGCATATTTTCTTAACCTTACATGCATGCACGTCGGCTCCAGCCCATCGGGGCTTGAAAAAATAAATGGGCTGCATGGTGCTTTACGCAGAGCAGACACCGACCGCACACGAGTACTGGTAAACTGCTTAGAGGATCTAAGCCTGCCCAGGAAAAGCGGTGCGAGCCGGACCGCCCATGCTTATAAACCCTATTGGTTTCATTGGGCGTCAGGTTTTGTGATGTCATTTCATCTCAATGTCGGGTAAAAGTCTCACAAAATTGGAAGCAACGTCTCCAAAATGACCTATACAATGTTTACGGGGACGTTAAACCTCAAATCAAACAAACAAATACATGTATGCACGCTATAAAGAACATGGGGCCACGCCATGAGCGACAGAGTACCAGTGCGAACAGAGAAGCCGCGGATCAGCCTGCGCATACGCGCAGTCTGCTGCCATTGCGATATCACACCCGTGTGACATGGCGAATTCTATCAGATATCGAAAACGTTTATTTTTTTATGAAAATTTGTGATATATATATATATTCTTATTTACACTCCAAACATGGGTTGTGGGTGTTCGTTTGAACTCCCATATTGAGGCGGTTCTAACGAGTATCCACAACATATGTCTTGGGGCAGGAAAAATAACGCATATCTCTATGAACCCGTTTTTTTCTATATAAAGTGGGGATTAGAGAGGTGCTCTTATTACAGTCTTGTTGACGTGATTGTTCGCATCGCATCACGAAAACGCACCTATATAATTTTGACCCCCTTGACCCCACTTTTTATTAGTAAAACTGGGGTTTACAGGGGTAGACCTTGTTTTTCTTATTTCTGCTCAAAAATATATATTATGGGTAATCGAGTACCCACTATCAAGTATGAAAGAGATCACAATTTTTCATTTTAAAGCTGTCGATTTTTGTTGTTTTTTTTCGGCGACAAAGTTTACAATGTATTTATATCGGCGTATTTACGTAAAGGGATAAGCAAACTGATCTGAGTCTTCGCTGGTCTCACGGGTGTTATTGTAGGTTTTGTGATGCACTGGCCATCACGAAAACACGCCTATATAATTTTGACCCCCTTGAACCCCACTTTTATAAAGTAAAACTGGGGTTAACAGGGGTAAACCTTATTTTTCTTATTTATGTTCTAAAATATAGATTGTGGGTACTCGTTAGAACCGCCTCATCGAGGCGGTTCTGACGAGTGCCCACAATCTATATTTGGAGCAGAAATAAGAAACAAATCACAATTTTTCATCCTAAAACTTTCTTTTTCTTTTTCGGTGATAAAGGTGGCAATGTATTTGTATAGGCGTGTTTGCGTAATGGTCAAATGGCTCGAAATATTTATTTTGCTATTTCCGGGATTGTGATTCATTCTCTCAGTAATGGAAGCGACTTTTCGTCTTGACAGCCATAGTGGAGACACAATCAGGGATAAATAAATCGTGCTCTTAATGTGATTCGAACCCATGCACAGATGCGGCGACGTCGCCTAGCACTGCAGTGGCCGACGTCTTAACCACTGCACCACAGAGGCAAGGATAAATAAATCGTTCTCTGACTGTGGCGCAGTGGTTAAGGACGTCGGCCACTACAGTGCTAGGCGACGTCGCCGCATCTGTGCGTGGGTTCGAATCACAGTCAGAGCTCGAAATATTTTGTTTCGTTTATTTTATTTGGATTTTGTCGGCTGAATCAGCAATATTTTGTTCATGTCGCATTGGTGAGTTTACCTAGCATTTTGTTTAAATGTGACAGACATGCAAAATTTGTTAAGCACGCAGTGGCCGAAACATAAAACTGCCCCTCGTAAACCAACGAAAACGAGAGAATTATCATAGAAATATTCTTTGATCAGTCACCATGAAAGAAAGTTGCAAACCAGGCAGGTATCGAACTCGCGACCTTTTGATCACAAAATACTAAACGGTAAGATTGTGTAATTACGAGTCATTACGAAATCACACCCGTGCGACATAGTGTATTTTTTCACATCTCCAAATTGGCTACTTTTCTGATGAAAATCTTTGATATGTTTGTTATTTTTACTTCAAACATAGGTTGTGGGTGCTCGTTAGAACCGCCTCATTGAGGCGGTTCTAATGAGTACCCACAACCTTTGTCTTGGGGCAGAAATAAGAAAAAGAATGAATACCCCCATAAACCCCAGTCTTCTCTATATAAAGTGGGGTTTAAGGGGGTGTTCATTTCACGGAATTGTTCACTTGATGAATATATAGATTCCAGGTGTGATTAGCATTAATCTGATCGAAACAGATGGTACTTGTACAGATAGTTATCAAACTATGACGGCAGAATAGTATCAGCTGGTGGTAGCGTGCAGGTAGGCTATTCAGTATCCAAGGTCTGGCCCCCGCCCATAGGGGCTTGAAGAAATATATGGGCTGCATGATGCTTCCAAGCAGAGCTGAATCCGGCTCGCACACTATTACTAGTAAACCGCTTAGAGGATCTAAGCCTGTCCAGGAACCGCGGTGTGAGGCGGACCGCCCATGCTAATAATCCTATTCGTTTCATTGGGCGACAGGGCTTGAGATGTCATTTCATCTCAATGTCGGGTAAAAGTCCCACAAAATTGGAAGCAACGTCTCCAAAATGACCTTTACAGTGTTGACGGGGACGTTAAACCTCAAATCAAACAAACAAGTATCCAAAGTCAGAATGTGGCATCCCCAAATCTAAACCGATTTATCGAAAGTACCTGCAGGACGTTGTTCGTCGCTCCTCGACTGGAACCGTGCGTTTCCAGAATATGATGGAAACCAAATCTGAAACTACAAAATGCTAAGTCGGATGCGCGTCTGACTGGTGATCAGGAGGACGCGGGTTCGATACCTGCCGGGGTCGGCAACATTCTTTCGTGAAGATTGATCATGAAATCTTTTCTACAGTCATTCTCTGCCTTCCGCTGATTTAAGAAGGGCAGTTGTCAGTTTCTAGCGAAAGAATGTGCACTGTACTGTTTAACCGTTTACGTATAAGCCTGCCCAGGAAAAGTGTGGAAAGGTAAACTGACCGGTTCAAAATGACCTAAAATTGTGTTAAACGGCAAAACAAACACACAAACAAGAACTAAAAAAATACCTGAATTTTATGGTTAACTAAATAAGATTTTTGACGGAACAAGTAAAATGTATAAATGAGCCAGCGCACGACAAAACCTACAATAAGACATAGGCGCGCGGCGAAGACTCGGATCAGCCTGCGCATCCGCGCAGTCTGATCATAGTCTTCGCTGTGTGCTCTTAGGATAGCTAAGGGTCCAATGCCCTTCATGCACCAAGAGAAATCTCTGGTCAGACTACATTGATGCTAAAGCTGATCTGATTCTTCACTGGGCGCACATGTAAATTGTAGGAAATGCTGTGCCCCGGCTAAAATATGACAAACGAAATAACCGGGTCAAACATTCAAGCACTGCGCGTAACTTCCGTGATAGACAGCATTATGTTGAAAAATCCGCGAAATGAATCCCCTAAAACCCCACTTTATACAGAGAATAATGGGGGTTATTTCTGCTCCAAGACATAGGTCGCAGGTTCTTTTTAGAACTGCCTCATTAAGGTGGTTCTAAAGAGCATTTGAGTAAAAATAAGGAGTGAGTGAGTGAGTGAGTGTTCGAGTGTTACGTCCCACCAACAGCTAAGGTCAGACGGAGACGGGATCTCGGTTTAAAGACTCATTCGAAAGTCTGGAGAAGCCCGGGATCAATCATGCGACCCCTGGTTTACAAGGCAAGTAGCGTAACCACTACACCACGGATGCTTCTTGTAAAAATAAGGAAAATATCACAATGTTTTATCAGATAAATGTCCATTATTATTACGAAAACACACATATTTTAAAATATACCGAGATTTCCGACACCCACTCCCCACCCCCCCCCCCCCCCCCAAAAAAAAAAAAAATAAATAAATAAATAAATAAATAAAAAATGAAAATTTTCGATTAAAATTTGCAATAGTTTTCATATTTCTTCTCTAAACATAGATTATGATTACATGTACTCGTTAGTACCACCTCGATGAAGTGATTCTAACGAGTACCCACAGTCTATACTTTTGAGCAGAGAGAAGAAAAATATTTTTTATACCCCTGTAAACCCCAGTTTTCCTACACAAAAGTGGGCTTTGAGGGGATCAACATTATAATGGTATGTTTTCGCGATGTTGAGATAAGAAACAAATGCAATATGCCCAACGGGTGTGTAAAATGGCACAGAAAAATATTTTATTTATAAACCGATGGAAACAAAGCACTTTCTGGTGTCGATTATTTTTAATCACTCCAAAGCTACTAAGTATGCAATATCTCCAGTGGTAAAGTCTTCGTGACTACGTAAAATGACCGATGTAAGGTCTAAGTGTTACATACTAAGAGGGTTATCATAAGACGCTGGGCTGAAAACACGGGATGGGCTTGGCAGAACGCGGCGTCTGATCAGGGTTTACACTGTTTGTTTACAGTACTAAAATATTAAGGGCTTACTCTATAAAACGCCGTGTCTGATCAGGGTCTATCCTTTGTTTAAATTGAAAGTTTCGAATTGGACTCCCGAGTTTTTCTAAGACATACAGAGCAGAAATCAAATTATTACTTGAACAAGTCCGTGAAATGAAGACCCCCCCCCCATACCCCACTTTAAATAGAGAAATCTGGGGTTTACGGGGTATACATTATTTTTCTTATTTCTGCTCCAAGACATAGGTTGTGGGTACTCGTTAGAACCGCCTCAATAAGGCGGTTCTAACGAGCACCCACAACCTATGTTTGCAGTATTTATAAGAAAAATATCACGGATTTTCATAAGAAAAATGGCCATTTTGGAGATGTGAAAAAATGCGCTATGTTAGAAGGGTGTGTTATCGTAAAGTGTTCCCTGTCATTATGCCTCGATTCCAGATCTAACATACAATATCATGTATATGTCTGAGCAGCATGTACATCAATTCTTTGTTCATCTAAATCAAACCTATCTTCACTTATTTTCTGAACACAGACACCAGGGGCCAGTTGTTCAAAGCATTGTTAGCTTAATGCGCTTGTTAGTGGTCAAACTGTTAACTGTTCGAGCAAGTAACATATCTAATGTAGTGTTATTTTTGCAGAAAAAAATGTGAGCAGCTTTTGCGTTTGCAAAAGCGCTCACATATTTTCAGCAAAACATTCGGCATATTTGCAACTATACATGATCAACGGTTAACGATACATTAACTAACGACATCGTTAGTTGTGAACAACTGCCCTCAGGAACTTGGAATGTTACGAGAATAACATTCGTACCTTCACGTTAAAAAGTATCGGCGATGTAACTTTTGTATTACCCAGTTTATAGACCCGCAAAAATTAAAGAGCATTTTTTTGTTTGTTGTTTACATCACAAAAACACGCCTATATAATTTAACACCCTTGAACCCGACTTTATCTAGTAAAACCGGGGTTTACAGGGGCAAATCATGGCTTATTTTTCTTATTTCTGCTCTTATATATTGATTGCGGGTACTCGTTAGAACCGCCTCGATGAGGCGGTTCTAACGAGTACCCACAATCTATATTTTGAGCAGAAATAAGTTTCATTGGGCGACAGGGCTTGGGATTTCATTTCATCTCAATGTCGGGTAAAAGTCCCACAAAATTGGAAGCAACGCCTCCAAAATGATCTTTACAGTGTTGACGGGGACGTTAAACGTCAAATCAAACAAATTGAGCAGAAAAAAAAAATATCACAATTTTTCATCTAAAAAAAATCATCTTTTTGGGATAAAATTTCCATTATATTTGAATAGGCGTGTTTTCGTAATGAAACTTAAAATAGATTTTTGGTACTCGCTAGAAATACTTCAATGACCAGTCTATGCTTCACCGAGGCGGTTTTATCGAGCACTTACAACTATGTTCTCAGCTATGCTCTGGCTATAAACATACGTCATGGGTACTCGAACTTGGCAAATCCTATAAGTGCCAATCCCAACAGTAGCAAAACCTGAAAATGCCAATGCCGATGCTTGCTGAGAACATTTTCAAATGGTTTTGTAATATATAGTTACCAATGGAAAATACACACGCACGCATACTTGTTTAGCCTACCACATGAGGTAGTTGGTGTGTGGTGTGTGTCCGTCTGTGTGTTATATGTACATGTAAAAACATATAGAGGTATTTCTCAAATGCACACACAGTACAACATTGCCATACTGAGGTGCACTACCTTGTTAGGTAATACAAGCCCTACAACGTTATCACGAGGTATTTCCATGAACCACTCATATATACCACCCTTACACCCCTTAGGTATAAGGGGTAAATATGGAGGTAGTGCATACCGAGGTAACGGAAAAATTTGAACCTCGATATGTCGGTCTACTGCCTAAAAAGTACCTCAGAAAGCTAGCTTCACACACACACACACACACACACACACACACACACACACACACACACACACACACACACACACACACACACAGAGAGAGAGAGAGAGAGAGAGAGAGAGAGAGAGAGAGAGAGAGAGAGAGAGAGAGAGTCCACCATCCGGTCCGCCTCTGCACATTGTTATATCTTTTCAATAGATCTCTAGATAGATAAGAGTAGATGCCTCTGTAATTCTGAATGATTCCCTATATGATAGCATATTCACGTAGAGATATCTGATCGACGTCCTGTAGGTTTGTAGATATTTATCATACCGAGACGAAGACGACAGCTTGATTAAGACCAATATTATCAAGAGCCAGATTAGACCTATCCCAGCAGGCAAACGTCGCTAGGCCAACGTCAATTCAACGTCGTAGATGATACGTTGCATAAACGCCATGACGTTATACTGATATTGATGTGACGTCACAATTATGTCATGTGACTGCTGGGACGTTGGTACTACTTGATAGTATCGATACCTAGCCCTGATTAACTCATTGTGTACTAGTGGCCTCTTCCATTGCTATATGTTGGACAAGTCCATTTGTCTTATAACGGATGTCAGGCCTATATTTTCTTTTAGCAAATATTACAGGCCCTGATCAGCTGCCGCGTTCTGTGGCGTATGATCAGGGCACGCAGTGTATACCGAGTTACCCTTTAGGGGTTTCCCGCATGCCATTACAATAGCACACCCGTGCGACATAGTTTATTTTTCACATCTCCAAAATGGCTTGTTTTCTGATGAAAATCCTATATATTTTTGTTATTAATGTTCAAAAGATAGGTTAGGGGTGCTCGTTAGAACCGCCTCATTGAGGCGGTTCTAACGAGTACCCACAACCTATGTCTTGGAGCAAAAATAAGAAAAATAATGTATTCCCCCGCAAACCCCAGTTTTCTCTATATAAAGTGGGGTATAGTGGGGTCTTCATTTCACGGACTTGTTAACGTGATAATGTAAATCATCTGCTGTTATAATGGACAGCCTTGCCTGAGGCTTTGTCTATATGACAACACCCAGCTGAATAAGACAGAAATAGTATTGACTAGGTTGTTAAACTCAAAACAAACAATATCAATCCATAATGTGTGTAAAGAGCTCTTTGATTTTGATAGTACACCACGACCTCTTTATAACGTTGTTCACTATAACACATTTTTTGATATAACATGGTTTAAGATGGATCCAAATATGTATAGATCATATAGAAAAATGACACTATAGATGATTATTTTTAAATTTTCTATATAATCTATATATTTTTATTTGGATATAACAAGGGTTCTTTAAATCGTTTCTGCTTGGACCCTAACATTAGTGTTATAAAGAGGGGGTTCTAACGAATACCCACAATCTATATTTTAGAGCAGAAATAAGAAAAATATCACAATTTTTCATCATAAAATTTTCATTTTTTCGGCGATAAAGATTAGTGTATTTGTACAGGCGTTTTTGCGAATTGCATGCGACAAAGTGCATTTTTCACATCTCCAAAATGGCTACTTTTCTGAAAACCCTCGACAATTTTCTCATTTATACTGGAAACATAGGTTGTTGGTGCTCACTACAACCGGTTTTAACGAGTACCCACAACCTATGTGTTGGAGCAGAAATTAGAAAAAGCAAAAGGCCAATGGACCTCTACGCTCACCAGAGGTCATGGGTATCTTACCATATACAGTCATAGCCTTCATTATGATAATTAGCCCGTGCGACAAAGTACCTTTTATCACGACTCCAAAATGGCTACTTTTCTGATGAAAATCCGTGGTATTTTTTCTAATTTACACTTCAAATACACTTCAAACATAGGTTGTGGGTGCTCGTTAGAACTGCCTCAATGAGGCGGTTCTAACGAGTACCCACAACCTTTGTCTTGGAGCAGAAATAAGAAAAATAATGTATACCCCCGTAAACCTCAGTTTTCTCTATATAAAGTGGGGTTTAGGAGGGTGTTCATTTCACGGACTTGTTCACGTGATGTCCATCTCGATCATGTGACTACAATCGCACGAATAACATTTCATTGCCTCATCCCACAGAGGCTCTTCATGTAATTTGGTTTCAATAAGTCCGGCAGTTTTAGTTGAGAAAGAAGATAAAAGTTCTTATTCTAAGTCACCCAGGAAAAAGGTCAGTAAATGACCTTAGGAATTGAAATACGTCCATTTAGCTGACTGAAAAAAATTCTGATGTCACAGGCTACAACGGAATCATAAAAATCTACAGTTTCACCTTTTTTTCCATATAAATGTCTAAGTGACCAAATTTGACCCTGATGTAAAACAGGTCAAGGTTAACCACAGGCCATTGGTAGCACCAAAGTCCCTATCAAGTCTGAAGGTCATTGGTCATTGCGTTTCAAAGGAGAATATTTGTAACTGTTTTTACCATATAAGTGCATGTTGACCGTATTGGTCACGTGACCCAATCCTAACGAACAAACTTTCGTTCCATAGAGACGCCATATGTAATTTGGCTTGCTCTACATGTAATTTTGGTTTCAATCAACACAGCAGTTTAAGTGGAAAAGAAGATAAAAATACTGAATCTGAGCCATCCTGGACAAACCTCAGTAAATGCCCTTGACCTTTGGAGTTGAAAGGCTTCTATTCAGTTGTTCTGATGCCACAGGCTACCACGTAATCAGATAAATCCACTGTTTTGCCATGTTTCCATGCAAATGTCTATCTGACCAAATTTGACCTGGCCGTAAAAAAAGGTCACGGTCAACCAAAGGTCATCATTTGAACCAGCTATGTTGGGCCTGAGGCCCCGATACTGCATATCAAGTTTCAAGGTGATGGGGCATTTGGTTCTCAAGAAGAAGATTTTTAAAGGTATGTACCATATATGGGCATGGTGGCAATATTAGTCATGTGGCCCAGCTATTACGAACAAACTTTCATTCCCACCTTCCCATAGAGGCTCCACTTATAATTTGGTTACAATCAACCTAGCAATTTAAGTGGAGAAGCGAAAAAAGCTTGTTTGTTTGATTTAGTTAATACTAATTTATTTTAGTTCGATTGCGGTGAAAGCTCCAAGCTCATTGAATCGCTCTCGAACACTCATTCGGGATGTTGTCACGCGCGCGAGAGAGATGCAGTGACTTTTACACCACTGCTACCCATTTACACCTGGGTCGAGTGGGGCATTGTCATAACGTGTCTTGCCCAATGACACACCTCGCCTCCGGTGGCCGGAGTCGAACCCACAACCTCTTGATCATAAGTCGAACGCGCTAAGCACTGAGCTATCGAGGCTGTTTGATTTGTGGTTTTACATCCCCGTCAACACTATATAGGACATCTTGGATACGTTGCTTCCAATTTTGTGGGACTTTTACCAGACATTGAGACGAAATACCATCTCAAGCCCTGCCGCCAAAGTTTATAAGCATGGACGGTCCTACTCACACAGTTTTGTCTGGGCAATAACAATACTGAATCTAAGCCATCCAGGAAAAAGGTCAGTTAATGACATTGGCCTTTGACATTGATAACCTTCCATTCAGCTGATTGAAATATCATTTCTGATGACACAGACTACCAAGCAATCAGAAAAATCCACAGTTTTGCCTTTTTCCATACACATGTCTAAGTGACCAAATTTGACCTTGACGTAAAATAGGTCAAGATCCTGGTGATGCACACTAAGTTTTAAGGTCATAAGCCATATCGTTCCTGAGAAGAAGATTTGTAAATTTAGTAGATGTCTAATTTATACGACAGAACATCAATGCACATTTGAAGGCAGCTGGATGTCAAGAAATAAAGATAACATGGATTTTCAGTTATTTTGCGTAAGCATCCGTTTTTACAAGTTTCAAGTTTATATAGAAACACCAGGCCAACTGGCCCATCTGTTCTGAAGCATATAATACTACAAACAATAGATGTGACATGAGCGGACTGATGCAAGCTACAAATACAAAATACATAATTATTTGTTATTACACATAACACAGTACAATAATTATTGTAACTAATGTATATGTAAATCATAAAAATGACCTTGGAGAGGGTACATAATTAAGAATGAAGGATCATGTAAAGACATATTGTTCCCTAGCTTTGAAGGTCTTAAAGACATTAAGTGATAATTTTCTTATTAGATGTTTAGAATCCGAAGCAAACAATTCAATTAATTTATACATACGCAAACATTTGTTAATCAAATACAATCAGGCGTTTACAAAGCAAAGCAATTAAATTCTGATTTAACCATCAAGCAAAGAGCACAGTTAGTATGCCATTATTTTCAGCAAATACATGTCTTGAAGCAGAAATAAGAAAAATAATGTATACCCCCGTGAACCCCAGTTTTCTCTTTATAAAGTACGGTTTAGGGTGTGCTCATTTCACGGACTTGTTCACATGATGTCATCGGTGCAGTAACCCTTTAATACCACATTTTTTTTTACATCACGTAAACAAGTCCGTGAAATGAACACCCCCTTATACCCCAGTGTATATAGAGAAAACTGGGGTTTACGGGGGTATATATTATTTCAAATCACCTGTCACGTAGTGACAAGGTGAGCTTTTGTGATCACATTTTGTCCGTCGTGCGTGCGTCCGTCCGTGCGACCGTAAACAATTTCAAATCAGTATATCTCTACTACCCCATGGCCAATCTTGATCAAATTTCTTGAGAAGCATCATCAGGTAGGGGGGGGGGGGGGGGAAGGCTGCATACGTTTTTTGGGTTTATCAGATCTGAATTCTGGTTGCCATGGCAACATATAGGTCCAATAGAGTTACAATGGGAAAAATGAAAAAACAATCTTCTTCTCTGAAACCACAGGGCCCAGAGCTTAGATATTTAGCTTGTAACAATGTCAAGAGGTAACCTACATAAATCCTGCCAATCATTGCCCTGGGGTCCAAATTGGCCACACCAGGGCCCCTTAGCGCCCATAGACTTATAGTGGGAAAAAAAGCTTCAAAAATCTTCTACTCTGAAAACATATGGCCCAAAGCTTGGATATTTAGTATGTAGCAACGGCAAGTGGTCACCTACATAATTCTTGCCAATCATGCCCCTCGGGTCCAAATGGGCCACGCCCCGGGGCCCCTTAGCTCCCATAGACTCATAATCGAAAAAGCTTTATAAATCTTCGTCTCTGAAACCACAGAGCCCAGAGCTTAGATATTTAGCATGTAGCAACGGCAAGTGGTCACCTACATAAATCCTGCAAATCATGCCCCTGGGGTCCAAATGGACCACGCCCCGGGGCCCCTTAGTTCCCATAGACTCATAATGGAAAAAAGTTTCAAAAATCTTCTTCTCCAAAACAACAGGGCCTAGAGCTTAGATATTTAGCATGTAGTAATGGCAAGTGGTCACCTACATAAATCCTGCCAATCATGCCCCTGGGGTCCCAATGGACCACGCCCCTGGGCCCCTTATCTGCCATAGACTCATAATGGAAAAAAGCTTAAAAATCTTCTTCTCTGAAACCACAGGGCCCAGAGCTTAGATATTTAGCATGTAGCAACGGCAAGTTGTCGCCTACATAATTCCTGCCAATCATGCCCCTGAGGTCCAAATGGGCCCCGCCCCGGGGGCCCCTTAGCTCCAAAAGACTCATAATGGAAAAAAGCTTCAAAAATCTTCTTCTCTGAATCCTCAGGGCCCAGAGCTTAGATATTTAGCATGTAGCAACAGGAAGTGGTCATCTACATAAATCCTACCAATCATGCCTCGGGGTCCAAATGGATCACGCCCCGGAGCCCCTTAGCTCAAATAAACCCATAATGGCTAAAAAGCTTCAAAAAAATTCTTCTCTGAAACCACAGGGCCCAGAGCTTAGATATTTAGCATGTAGCAACGGCAAGTGGTTACCTACATAATTCCTGCCAATCATGCCCCCCCGGGGCCCCTTAGCTCCCATAGACTCATAATCGAAAAAGTTTCAAAAATCTTCTTCTCTGAAATCACAGGGCCGCGAGCTTAGATATTTAGCATGTAGCAACGGCAAGTGGTCACCTACATAAATCCTGCAAATCATGCCCCTGGGGTCCAAATGGACCACGCCTCGGGGCCCCTTAGCTCCCATAGACTCATAATGGAAAAAAGCATCAAAAATCTTCTTCTCCGAAACCACAGGGCACAGGGCTTAGATATTTAGCATGTAGCAACGGCAAGTGGTCACCTACATAATTCCTGCCAATCATGCCCCTGTGGTCCAAATGAGCCACGCCCCGGGGGCCCCTTAGCTCCCATAGACTCATAATGGAAAAAAGCTTCAAAAATCTTCTTCTCTGAAACCTCAGGGCCCAGAGCTTAGATATTTAGCATGAAACAACAGCAAGTGGTCAACTACATAAATCCTACAATCATGCCCCTGGGGTCCAAATGGATCACGCCCAGGGGCCCCTTAGCTCCCATAAACCCATAATTGAAAAAAAAGCTTAAAAAACTTTTTCTCTGAAACCACAGGGCCCAGAGCTTAGATATTTAGCATGTAGCAACGGCAAGTGCTCACCTACATAATTCCTGCCAATCATGCCCCTCGGGTCCAAATGGGCCACGCCCCGGGGCCGCTAAGCTCTCAATGACTCATAATGGAAAAAAGCTTCAAAAATTTTCTTCTCTGAAACCACAAAGCCCAGAGCTTAGATATTTAGCATGTAGCAACAGCAAGTGGTCATCTACATAAATCCTGCCGATCATACCCCTGGGGTCCAAATGGACCACGCCCCGGGGCTCCTTAGCTCCCAAAGACTCATAAAGGAAAAAAGCTTCAAAAATCTTCTTCTCTGAAACCACAGGGCCCAGAGTTTAGATATTTAGCATGTAGCAACGGCAAGTGGTCACCTACATAATTCCTGCCAATCATGTCCCTGTGGTCAAATGGGACACGCCCCGGGGGCCCCTTAGCTCCCATAGACTCATAATGGAAAAAACTTCAAAAATCTTCTTCTCTCAATCCTCAGGGCCCAGAGCTTAGATATTTAGCATGTAGCAACAGCAAGTGGTCATCTACATAAATCCTGCCAATCATGCTCCTGGGGTCCAAATTGGCCACGCCCCGGGGCCCAAAAGCTCCCAAAGACTCATAATGGAACAAAAGCTTCAAAAATCTTCTTCTCTGAAATCACAGGGCCCAGAGCTTAGATATTTAGCATGTAGCAACAGTAAGTGGTCATCTACATAAATCCTGCCAATCATGCCACTGGGGGGTCCAAATGGACCACGCCCCGGGGCCCCTTAGCTCCTATAGATTCATAATGGAAAAATAAAGTTTCAAAAATCTTCTTCTCCGAATCCACAGGGCACAGAGCTAAGATATTTAGCATGTAGCAATGGCAAGTGGTCACCTACATAAATCCTGCCTAACATGCCACTGGGGTGCAAGTGGACCACGCCCCGGGGCCCCTTAGATCCCATAGACTCATGTTGGAAAAAAAGCTTCAAAAATCTTCCTCTCTGAAATCACTGGGCCCAGGGCTTAGATATTTAGCATGTAGCAATGGCAAGCGGTCACCTACATAAATCCTGCCAATCATGCCCCTGGGGTCCAAATGGGCCACGCCCTGGGCCCCTTAGCTCCCATAGACTCATAATGGAAAAAAGCTTCAAAAATCTTCCTCTCTGAAACAACAGGGCCCAGAGCTTAGATATTTAGCATGCAGCAACGACAAGTGTTCACCTACATAAATCATGCCAATCATGCCCCTTGGGTCCAAACGGGCCACGCCCCCGGACCCCTTGGCTCCCAGAGACTGATAATAGAGAAAAGCTTAAAAGATCTTCTTCTCTCGGATATTGTAAAGCACAGAGCTTAGATATTTAGTATCTAGCAACATTAAATAGCCACCTACATAAATCCTGCTAACCCTGCGCCTGGGGTCCAAATGGGCCCCACCCTGGTGCGCTTAGCTCCTGTAGACTTATTATGGAAAAAATAAATAAATAAAAAAAAAAAACCTGACACCCAAGGCCCAGAGCTTAGATATTTAGCATGCAGCAACGGCAAGTGGTTACCTACATAAATCCTGCCAATCATGCCCCTAGGGTCTAAATGGGCCACGTCCCGGGGCCCCTAAGCTTCCAAAGACTCATAATGGAAAAAAAGCTTCAAAAATCTTCTTCTCTGAAACCACAGGGCCCAGAGCTTAGATATTTAGCATGTAGCAACAGCAAGTGGTCATCTACATAAATCATGCCAATCATGCCCCTGGGGTTTAAATGGACCACGCCCCGGGGCCCCTTAGCTCCCATAGACTCATAAAGGAAAAAAAAAGCTTCAAAAAGCTTCTTCTCTGAAACCAGAGGGCCCAGAGCTTAGATATTTAGCATGTAGCAACGGCAAGTGGTCACCTACATAATTCCTACCAATCATGCCCCTGTGGTCCAAATGGGCCACGCCCCGGGGGGGCCCTTAGCTCTCATAGACTTATAATAGAAAAAGCTTCAAAAATCTTCTCCTCTGAAACCTCAGGGCCCAGAGCATAGATATTTAGCATGTAGCAACAGCAAGTGGTAATCTACATAAATCCTGCCAATCATGCCCCTGGGGTCCAAATTGGCCACGCCCCGGGGCTCCAAATCTCCCAAAGACTCATAATGAAAAAAAAGCTTAAAAAATCCTCTTCTCTGACACCACAGGACCCAGAGCTTAGATATTTAGCATGTTGCAACAGCAAGTGGTCATCTACATAAATCCTGCCAATCATGCCACTGGGGGGTCCAAATGGACCACGCCCCGGGGCCCCTTAGCTCCCATAGACTCATATTGGAAAAAAAGCTTCAAAAATCTTCTTCTCTGAAACCACTGGGCCCAGGGCTTAGATATTTAGCATGTAGCAATGGCAAGCGGTCACCTACATAAATCCTGCCAATCATGCCCCTGGGGTCCAAATGGGCCACGCCCTGGGACCCTTAGCTCCCATAGACTCATAATGAAAAAACAAAGCTTCAAAAATCTTCCTCTCTGAAACAACAGGGCCCAGAACTTAGATATTTAGCATGCAGCAACGGCAAGTGTTCACCTACATAAATCTGCCAATCATGCCCCTTGGGTCCAAATGGGCTACGCCCCGGGGCCCCTTAGCTCCGATAGACTCATAATGGAAAAAAGCTTCAAAAATCTTCTTCTCTTAAACCACAAAGCCCAGAGATTAGATATTTAGCATGTAGCAACAGCAAGTGGTCATCTACATAAGTTCTACCAATCATACCCCTGGGGTCCAAATGGACCACGCCCCGGGGCCCCTTAGCTCCCAAAGACTCATGAAGGAAAAAAGCTTCAAAAAGCTTCTTCTCTGAAACCAGAGGGCCCAGAGCTAAGATATTTAGCATGTAGCAACGGCAAGTGGTCACCTACATAAATCCTGCCAATCATGCCCTTGGGGTCCAAATGGGCAACGCCCCACGCCTCTTACATGTAGCCCCCATAGACTCGTAATGGAAAAAAAAGCTTCAAAAATCTCCTTCTCTGAAACCACAGGGCCCAGAGCTTAGATATTTAGCATGTAGCAACGGTAAGTGGTTACCTACATAAATCCTGCCAACTATGCCCCTAGGGTCCAAATGGGCCACGCCATTGGGGTCCCTTAGCTCCCATAGACACATAATGGGAAAATGTTCAAAAATCTTCTTCTCTGAAACCACAGGGACCAGAGCTAAGATATTTAGCATGTAGCAATGGCAAGTGGTAATCTACATACATCCTGCCAATCATGCCCTTGGGTTCCAAATTGGCCAAAATATGTGGCCCCTTAACGCCAATAAACTTATCATGTAAAAAAAAGCTTCAAAAATCTTCTCTGAAACCATGAAGTACAGACCTTAGATATTTAGTATAAAGCAACATAAAATGGTCGCCTACATAAATCCTACCAACCAAGCCCTTTTGGTCAAAATTGACCTTGCCCCAGGGGTCATTAGCTCCTATTGACTTATACTGGAAAAACATCACAAATCTTCTTCTCTGAAACCATAAGGCTCAGAGCTTAGCTATTTAGTATGTAGCATTGTCAAGTGGTCTCCTACACTAATGATTTTTTGGTACACAGGTGAGCGATATAGGGCCATTGGGCCGTCTTGTTCTTAATTTTGCTCCAATACATAGGTTGTGGGTACTCGTTAGAACCGCCTCAATGAGGCAGTTCTAACGAGCATTCACAACCTATGTTTGCAGTATAAATAAGTAAATTGTCACGGATTTTATATCAGAAAAGTAGACATTTTGGAGACATGAAAAAATGCACTATATTGCACGGGTGTGTTATCGTAATGATCCTAACTGGAAGCAGAGCTACATGGAAGGAAATAAATTTAAAGCACCTTGAAATAACAATTGAGCGTCAACTCGTAATACTATATCAGGAATATCAGGAATGATAAAATCGCCAGTGAATCCAAGTTAAATGACTGAAGAATTTCAATAAGCTCAGATTGGCTGAATATCCATTAGTTTATGTTTTTTTTTTGTAACTCGTTTTATAAATCTACACAGCTGTATGAGATCGTTGTGGCTTTTTAAGTTCATTAGCTACTCAATTTTAATGATATTCGGGTGAGTATAAAAGTAGCGATGCAGGTAATGTTTTCTTTCGGTTTCAAAATGCTTGCATGTCAACAAATAGTGGGATTCGTCGTCAAGTTCATTACAATATGAACACACCCTTTGATTTACGGGAACGCTGCTCCAGCGACCTGTCTCAATAGGCAGCCTATGGTTTCTTGTTCGAAACCGTATAAATGGTTTACATAAGGCAGTAGGTAAAATAGATAAATATTTGCTCTAGCAGCAGGGAGGGTCAATGCACTTTTACTTCCAGCCATGAGAGGCCCATTTAGTTAATCAAGGCTCTCAGCTTATTTTGAGTCAAAAAAGCCTTTGTTTGGCAAATTAAGCCTCCCAACCCAAACATCAAAAATTTTATTCATTTGGCAAATTAAGCCTCCTAACCCTAGAAAAATTCCACACCAACTGGTTGTGACATGCCAAGGGCACCCACCGAGTGCCTCGTATAACAACGCGGGCAAATAGTTATGAGAGCGTATTTTTCCCGGGGCTACCGCAGTTTCGGCTACCTTTTTTGCATGGGTAGATAGGGACACGAGAGCGTATCGTTCCCCGGGGCAACCACTTTTTCGGCTACCTTTTTGCATGGGTAGATAGGGAATGCAAAGCATACAATTTTTGCGGATTGCGGGTTGCCAAAAAACCCAATTATACATTGGTAGATCCAAAAATATCGAGCAACAATACTAGTATCCAACACCGTAGAGCTACCAGAGCAACATGGCAGTACAAGCAACGTTCCAGTCCATGGGCCTGCGATCCGAAAAGCTCGTGGCCGCCCACCTTCTCCTAGAGAACACACACGAGGGCAATCTTGTGCCAGACATTGCCCAGGTCGACTACCTGGCCGGAAACTTGGGCCGCACACACCTGCGCCCCCCTCCCCGGGCTTCCGATGTTTGTCGACGACGTCTACGTCTACGGCTACCTACGCCGCGAAGATTGTGTAGTCCTTGGCGGACGCCTTTCTTGCACGTCCGGTGAGGTTGCTGCCGCGAAAAACAGGGTGTACAGGGTTTCTACCGCTGTATATGAGAGCCTGGGAAGCCCCCCCCCCCCCCAACGGTACCACCCGAGGCCACATAGAGACGGGCATCGTCCACACGGTCGCGACCCGGGAAGAAGAGTACATTAAGAATTTTGATTCTTACTTATGATTCTTGTCTTCATGGTGTTGTTTTTGTTTCTTTTTGCATTTCTGTAAAGTTTCATGCGGCTATCTCAGATGGTTCCAAAGTTACGGGGGGGGGGGCAGCAAAACGTGGCGCAAAGACAGCAGAACGGGGTCAAACAATGTCTTCCCACCCCATCGGGGGTTGGAATGGTGGAGACATAATCACAAATTGAAATCTGGCGTTTATTGAAAGGAACTGAAACGGAACCGATTTAATTTGATAGTTTCCATATAGATAGATTCTACTCGGTATCTCGTGATAACTGGGTTCCGTGATCCGCAATTGGTCTCGTATTCCACAATCTTGAGAGTCAACCGAATGGAACTAGGGAATATGATTATGTGCATTTTGTAGAGGGATAATTTTTCTATGAAGTGGTACAAAACACTATGAGCACCAAACATCTTTATTGGCTGGAACATTCAATGACGCGCGACTGATCCGGAACTAGGTACTTGACTGCATCTCAAGAATTGCAAAGTTGAAATTAGTGGATTGTTGTGTTGTGTATAAAAGAATCAGGACATAGAGACCAGAACTGATGGAGTTAAATCCCTTGTACGTTTAACATCGTCTTCAGTTTTGTTATCTGGTAAGAATGATTTCAAAATATTTCAACACTTGGGATCTTTCACGAACAAAATTGCTGTGGCGGGCTATAGTCAGATCCTCTGGTAGCTCTAATTTCAGCTGCTTTCCATGAAACACTCCAGCTATGATCAGTAAGATTTCGTTAACATCTAACTCAGGTGAGTAAATTAGGATCACAACTTGTACTTTGTATATAATTTTATTGCATGATGACTTTATCCATAAATACTTGAAGTCTTTCCATAACAAAACTGCATATTTACATGTTTTAAAGCAAAGAACAAATATATTCTTACTTAAAATTATCTTTATTTTCCCTTATGTACTCCACCAGTCCACCATAGCTCAGTGGCTTGATCATTGGATTTCTAATTCAGAATACACTTGCTTGACCAAATATATGCTAGCTAATTTCTACAATCACCTGCTTTTAGTACTTTCAGTACTTTGATTATAAACGTCATTACAATCAACAGAGACCATACTAAGATTTGATCTTAATCTACAACATGTTTTCAGTCAAGTTGGAGTTATTTTAATTTATATGCTAATCTAAAGCGTAGAAGTGAAAATAAAATCGCAGTGCATAACTAGATGAGTGCTGTACATTCTGGATATGTGTGTTTTTTTTTTTTCAGCTAGCATTTTTCTGAAACGTTACATTACGAAAATACGCCTATAGAAATACATTGTAAATATTACCGCCGAAAAAAAGAATATTTTATGATGAAAAATTGTGATATTTTTCTTATATCTGCTCAATATATAGATTGTGGGTACTCGTTAGAACCAAGTTGGGTGCGCAAGTTGATCAGAGACTTCGCTTGGCACTCATGCCGGAGCACCTCTTTTCGCTTGTCGCGGCCAAGTTAATTTCTAACTGATAATTTACCCGTTGTATGCTAGTGGACTCTTCCATTGCAATATGTCGGACAAGTACATTTATCATATAAGGGGTGTCAGACCTATTTTTTATTCTATTTTTTTTTGACGAAAAATTATGTTAGCAAATAGTTCCGGCCCTGATCAGACGTCTGATCAGGGCTTGCACTGTTTGCCAAGGTACCCCTTTAGGGGTTTCCCGCATACAATGGGTTAATTGTGTTTTAAGATGAATATTTGCTGCTTTAAACTGTGGTGCCAGACAGATTGATAGCAACTTTAACAAAGTCGAGTATCTTCCAATGCCGAAAATGAAATATAACAATCGATGTGTTCTTTTCTCATTTATCCTAGTTCAAATTCTCATGATATTATTTTTAATGTACAAACACTATAGTCCTTATTTAAGCATGGCCCTTTTACACCAGACAAATAAAATCAACGGTCCTTTTATTACGGGCAATGCGTCACCTGTACGCATTGAAGAAAAAAAATCAACGGAGTTATGGTTTAATGAAAGCGCGAAGAATGTTTCATTATACACGGACAGAAAACATGGTATGATAGGACTAAACTCCCAGAAACATGTTAACGATAGCATTGAGTTACAGCCCATGTTTCATCACAGATCTGATACGATTGAAGATAAAGTAAAGAAGAACCAAAATAAGATTGAAAAAATCACGAATTCCCAGGGATTAGAAAATCGTATATTTCTTTGCCCGGCTAAAAGAGCCCGTCTCGGTAACTGGATGTTCATGTTCGCTTCATCTGTTGGCATTGCACATACATTAAATTATAAGTTTTTAATAGATTTATCGCACCCTCTCTTTGAGAACTTCAAGATAAAACAGAAAGCGGTGCGTGGAACAGTAGACAACGTGGTACAAATTACGGAACCACAATGGAGAAATATGGACTGGAGGAACAACAAGACCTATGTTTCATATAATCTGACGCTCTATGGCTTCTTTCAATCATGGAAATACTTTGAAAATGACTCGGCAGAAATTCGCGCGAGTTTTGAGATTAAACCTAGGTTTCGTGAAAAGGCGATGACATTCCTGAAAACGTACACTCCGGAAAATAAGACGCTTATTGGAGTACATGTACGCAGAGGGGATTTTATCGAAAGATCTTACATAGGGAGAGTTGTTGCAGACAAAAGTTACATTGAGAAAGCCATGGATTTTTATCGAGACAGATATGGAAATGCATTTTTTATAGTTGTCTCCGATGACAAGCAATGGTGTAAGGATAATATTGAAGGAAATGACGTTGCATTCAGTGAATTTTTGTTACCTATACTAGATATGGCTATTATGAGTCTGAGTGATCATGCTATAATTACTGCTGGTTCTTTTAGTTGGTGGGGTGGGTGGCTGTGTGGCGGAACTGTGGTGTATTTGAAGGACTTTCCTAGACCTGATTCTACACTTGAAACCCAAATGTTCGGAGGGGAAAACCCTAAAACTCGTGAGGACTACTATCACCCTGAATGGATTGGCATGAGCAACAGCTAAGAGTTAAATGGATCAAAATCCTTAAAGCACTGGTGGGTCGATTGTCTCTGAGTAAAGGCTAGGAAAATGGTCCATAACCCTTTTTGTACCAATGGAATCTGATCTGGGCGTCTGATCTGGGCCTGCACTGTTTGCCACTTACCACTTTTGGGGTTTCCGGTACCAAAGTGAAATCGATACAATTACCACACACCGGCTACCCTAGACACCAAAGGGAAAGAAACACCATCGTAAAACAACTTCACTATAGCTAAACATTGCACGCGGAAAGAAATACTTGGGCAGGTTTTTTTCCCACAAGATGGCAAAACGGCTAACCAAAATAAAGAGATATTAACAGTACTTACATGCAAAGACCAAAAAGACAACTAGAACTGACACAGAGAATCTTACTCTACTTCCGCGTTAGTGCACATTACGAAAACACGCCTATACCAATACATTGTAAACTTTATCGCCGAAAAATCGAAAATTTTATGATGAAAAATTGTAATATTTTTCTTATTTCTGCTCAAAATATAGATTGTGGATACCCGTTAGAACCGCCTCGATGAGGCGGTTCTAACGAGTACCCACAATCTATATTTTAGAGCAGAAATATTTCTGCTCAAAATATAGATTGTGGATACCCGTTAGAACCGCCTCGATGAGGCGGTTCTAACGAGTACCCACAATCTATATTTTAGAGCAGAAATAAGAAAAATAAAGTTTACCCCTGCAAACTCCAGCTTTACTATATAAAAGTGGGATTCAAGAGGGTCAAAACTATATAGGTCTGCTTTCGTGATGTTTTTTATAGAATAAAAGAATCTTACATGGGAGTTATAATAATAAAGCTTTTATTTCAAGAGAATTACATGTTTAGGATAAAGAACTAATCTTCCATATGGTCCTCCATAAAACAAATAAAACACAAGGTATAATGTATATTATATACATTAACATTACACATATGGCAAAAGTCTAGGAATACTAAAACTAAATCTTATGAGTTTGTGTTACAATAAATGTTAACTGACATAAAATTAATCATATGATATTCAAGTAAGATATCAAACTGGTAAAAAAAGACTATTTAAATGCTAAATTATTTTGTAAAATATGTTCTCGGTGTTTAAGAACAGCTGAGTTTGACATTCCATTTTTGGATGGAAACTAAAACAAAATATAGCTATAAAAATGGAAAGCAGTAACCTCGCATTTTAAGCACATCACAGATGTGTAGTGCATGACAAAACAGGAATACAAATTTCACAGCAGTTACCAAATTCCAAGAGTAGGAGCTCATATCGTGATAGTGTAGCTGGCCAATAAGGAGAGAAAGAAGAATGAAAGAACAGATGAGCAAAATAGAAGTGAAGGCAATGGTCAGGAATAGATACAATTAACCCACAGCTCCTATCAGAGACACCAAAGGGAAAGAAACACAAACATGAAACAACAAACCCTAATGAAAACATCAATAGCTGAAAGCCAAAAGACAGCTACTTTCCCACAAAACGGCTAATTGGCTATTTAAAACAAAATAATATAAGCGATACAAACACACAAAGACAAACCATAACAAAAAGTAAACCGCGACAACAGAAGAACCGCCTTGGAACGGTCATTGAAACGAATTCCACTGGTGGGTGGGGGGGGGGGGGGGGGGGTTGCTTAAATCGATTTTACGTGGCCACAATCCTCGTCTTTACTCTAACATGATATACGAGCTCGTATATAATCATTATTGCATTCAAAATTTTATTTATATGCGAATTCTTTGACGAAAATTTAATACTGGTCTAAACGGAGAGCAGGAAGAATGAAAGAATAGATGAGCGAGAGAGAAGAATGGGAGAACAAATAAGCTGAGAAAGCATGATATAGTCATCATTATTTAATTGCATACTCAGTTTCAAGCTTCTAGTTTTTAAAGTTCCTGAGAAATCTTTAATGACACATTTAACACTGGTCTACATGGATCGAAAGAAGAACCAGAGATAGTTAATCGTGTAATTCACAATATAAGCCACCATAATTACATGGTAAACAACGTTTGGGGCTTCTAGCTTTTACTGTTCCTGGGGAATCTTTGACAATGAGTTAACATTGGTCTATGTGGAGAGAAAGGCAAGTGAACAATGGTACGTGAACAATGGTACGTGATAACGTCCTACCATCTGCTCTGGCAATTAGAAGACGGGGGTGGTGGGGGGGGGGGGGTTTACGGCCCTTTCAAGATTATTTCACTCACATCGAGCCGATCGTTAATCAGAGGTGGGCGAAAACCGGAGTACCGGAGAAAACCACATGTCCTTCCGTTGCAGAACGGTGCGTCTCACATATGAATATGACCCGAGCCAGGCTCGAACCACAGCGGTGAGAGACCTAATGATTAAGAATTGGCGCTCTTATCCACTAAGCCACGGAGGCCCGTTAGGAAGACGGGGACTTTGGTTTGGAGTATATGTGTTGTTTTCGCTTTTCGTTTTTCTTCTTATTATTATTATTTTATTTTATGCTTTTCGTTTATAGCTTTTCGATCATAAGTCAAGTTTTAAGGTCTTAATGGTACGTTAGTGCGTGAGTGAGCAAGTGAGTGTTTTACATCCCACCAACAGCTCATGACTCGTTTGCCATGGCGGATTCAAACCCATTCTGGAGACCTTAGGGAATTTCTCTACACAAGAAATAGTGAGGGAAAAAATTTGGATATTTCGTCTTATCTTGCAAATGTATGCTGTGTGTACTCATTAGAATCGCTTCATTGAGGCGATTCTAATGAGTACACACAACATTCGTTTATGTTAAAGAACACTGAAAAGATATCCAAAAGTTGCTCCATTATGTCCCTTGGCAGTAGCCCTCACTGGCTCGAACTACCCTTGTCTCGAACAAATGCTCATGGTCCAAAAGAGGTTCGAAACATTGAAGTTTGACTGTTGTTAGCTTTTAGTAGTCAATATGTAGAGGATCTTACATGAGTGTTCATGTATTATTAAATGTATTAAACGAGTTGAGGAAAAGGGATAAAATGCGAGGCTTTGCCGAGCGTTTTATCCCTTTTCCGCAACGAGTTTAATAATTTCAATAATACATGAGCACGAATGCAAGATTCTATTTATCATTATGACATTTTAAACGCGTTTTATTCAAGATGGTTTTATATAAATGTCACTATTCCGCCATTAGTAAACGGGACCTCGTTCATTTTACGTTACGGAGCGTATCTATCTAATTTGCATATTTAATCCACTAGTGGATTATCGAATTTATTACATGGCGTTATTACACTCTCAGACGCGACGTTATATGATAAAATATTTGAACTATGCTTAGTCACGGATTTTGACTTAAAACATTCGACTGCAGGAACAAACGTACTATATGCAGTCGTTGCAGTCCATGTAATTTACTATGTGGGTTAATTGGCTAAGTGGGTATATTTTAGCCTGTTCAGAAATGAACAATAATGTTACTGATAATCCAATTGCACCAGTGAATGGCTGCCGAAATGCTCTTTCTGAATTAATGCGGAACATTTTTTATGAAGGTTTCTAAAGTAATCCGGAAAATTTCAGAGCAAAGCTGAACTACAAACCTTGTGGAAAGTAGAAGTAAAACAAAGATCAGGAATTGATACAATTAACTTACTCCATCCATAAAATACACCAAAGGGAAAGAAATACAAACATTAAGCGACCAGACCATAATGGAAACCTATACCTAATGGAGCCTTCCTGATGATAACACAGTTTAAATTTGTTATCCCCACGCTTTTCGAAGAAAAAGTGGGGATATTGTTATCGTCTACGCTGTACTTCCATCTTACCGGATAACTCCCCCATAGAAACTCGAAACCTTGGGAATTAAGGTGTAACTATACCAAATTTAGTGACACCGAAGCCTTTCTGATATTTAATCTTCATCAGTGTGCATAAACCCCACAGTTTTGAAACCTAAACGGATGATGGACAAGACCCGGCAAACACAGCACATCCCCCTCCGAGCACACACCGACCGACGTATATGATAGATTTTTGGGCTGGGGAATGCAACACACTTTCGTAATTTTGATCCCGCACCTGGGGAAGGGGCCATGTGGAGGGGCCCCGGGGGGATACAAATCAAAGTTTTCAGAACATGGTCTTGTAACAAATCAAATCGAATGGTATGATGAGAACAATACATTACAATCAAAAATTAACAGCTCTTGTCAATGTGGAGGTAGTCAGAAATAAACAAATCCATCCATACACCCTCCATAACGATTACCGGATGACTCCTCCTAGACCGTTAGAGATTGACACTTTAAACCTTGAGAACTGATAGATCTTTGGTCTGGGGAGTGCATGACACTTTCGGTATTTTGATCTCACCCATTGGGTGGAGTCAGGGAAATGCGCCCGGGGGTCAAAATCAAAGTTTTTTGACATATCAAATCGAATGACTTGATGAACAGAATACATTGCAATCAAATTTTAGTTTACACTAATTTATTTTATTTCGATTGCGATGGAAGCTTCAAGCTTACTTTATCGCTCTCGAACACCAATTCCGGATGTTTTCACGCGCGCGAGAGAGAGGCAGTGACTATTACACCACTGCTACCCATTTACACCTGGGTGGGGTGAGAGAGTCTCATTACGTGTCTTGCCCAAGGACGCACCTCGATACCGGGTGTCGGATTCGACCGCACAACCTCTCGATCATGAGCCGAACGCGTTAGCCAATGCGCGATCGAGGCTGATAATCAAGCTTTGACCCCTCTGGTCGATGTGGAGGTCAACAGAGGTCACCCCCATACCCCCTCTATAACGATTACCGGATAACTCCTCCTAGACCGTTAGAGATAGAAATTTGAATCATTGGGAACTGAAAGACCTTTAGTCTGGACTGTGCATGACATTTTCGGAATTTCGATCCCATCCCAGGGAGCGGGGCCAGGAGTAGGGGGCCCTGGGGAGGGGTCAAAAATTAAAGAAATTTAAGTTTTTATAATATAGTCGTGTAACATATCAAATCGAGCTGAAGCGTGGGTATACGCAATGGCGTGAAATCAACTGCGCGATTCTAGTTTCAAGTTCTGTTGTCTGCCTGTCAAAACTGAAACAGCATAGCCTTACAGTTTCAATGCTGATCTTATACAAATTTTGTTTATTTTTGACACAACACTCACCCTTGAAATCATTTTGCCTTGCTCACTTAATCAGAACGTAACTCTTCTCTTGCTGAATATTCATTTAAGCCACACATAAGTGATACACTCCTATTTTTATTTGGATCTAAAACAGACTGAAATTCCCGATAAAATACGGAGAGGGGCGTTCAAAATGTATTCTGAAAAAGTCACTGTGTTTGCTAGTTTGGTGCCCAACCTTTCATCGAATCATCAACAACAGCCATCAATATGATCATGTACATATAACTTGGGCATCACCTGGATACACCTCTACTACAGATCCTGAGTACTATGATCATGGAAATCATTTCATCTATCTATTCATAAAGTTCTTCTGTTCATGTGATATCATCGGTTGTGTGTATATCTGTGTTTCGCATGACAGTGATTTAAAATGGACATATTAATTTCAAACCGGTTTTGTATTTGAGATATACTGATAAATCTAACCCTTAAGATATTCATCATGAGCTCATCTCGTGGTATATGAACACTTCCAGGTGGATCTCCAATCTTCTGACATAACAAACAGTGTTAACCGGCTACGTGATACAAAATGACTCTTTCTTCCTCATTTAGCTAACTTTCCACATACAATTTCGCTTTGAAATATAAAAGTGGCAAATCCAATTCCGACGCAGACGATCTTTCAAGGAGACCCCGTGAAAGTACAGAGATATTCCCGGATGTTGTGAAAGCCGTTTGTGAAGCTTATACAGCTAACCGCGGTCCTTGTCCATATGCCGAAAACTACGTTGTAACAAGTTCTTCTGTGCTATCTGAGACTGTTGATTCCAATATATAATCAAATGATAGTTTTGAATCTACAGACATAAATACTGTAGAATGGGCCAAAGAACAACTTAATGATCTGTCTATTGCCAGATTTTTACACTTTGTCAAAAGTGGACATTTTCCCACTAAGAATCAGTTAAATTATGAAGATCCAGAGGTTCTTAGATATCTAAGACATTGGAAGAATTTATATTTGTACAACGGCGTCTTGCACTGTGAAACCGTCATAAATGGCAAAAAGTTTCAACATTTGGTTCTTCCTAGGCGTTTTCGTGCTTTGGTGCTTAAACACCTTCACGATGATATAGGACATCAAGGTCAAGAAAGAACTCTTGATGTCCTATATCATCGTGAAGGTGTTTAAGCACCAAAGCACGAAAACGCCTAGGAAGAACTAACTGTTGAAACTTTTTGCCATTTATGACGGTTTCACAGTGCAAGGCGCCGTTGTACAAATATAAATTCTTCCAATGTCTTAGATATCTAAGAACCTCTGGATCTTCATAATGTTTCCTCTGGCTTTCTTTGCCGGATCATTACAGGGTCACTGATGAGGCTTTATTAGCCGAAACTACGTAGTATGACCCATCTTCTTTCTTATGAATGTTTTCATTGCTCTTAAAGGAACTCATTTTTGATTTTTATTTGCCTTCACTGCAGCTGGTGTTGTGCCGTGTGGCGGCCGTAAAACGTCTCCCCGTACATCAACCATAGTGCAGTTTATATTTTACTTTTGGTCCTTTGAGATCAGCGTGAATATTCTGAGAAATCGGAAATAAATTATTGGTTTAGACTCATATTCTAGACAGGTTTTTAATTATTTGAACCCATTTTGATTTATATCAGTCTTTGAATCGACTGCCTATTCGAAATTCGCAAAATTGCAGTATGTTTCCTCTGGCTTTCTTTGCCGGATCATTACAGGGTCACTGATGAGGCTTTATTAGCCGAAACTACGTAGTATGACCCATCTTCTTTCTTATGAATGTTTTCATTGCTCTTAAAGGAACTCATTTTTGATTTTTATCTCTCTTTGGTTGGATCAAGATTCTTTCGGCCAGGTTTTGAAGTTGATGTTCAGAACAAAGTGAGAAATTGAGACAGGTGCATCAAACCAAGGTGTCTCCAAAACCAAGTGCTGAACTTGTAAATATTGTCAGCACTCAGCCACTGGAACTTGTGCGTATTGATTTCTTGTCTTTGGGGAGATCCAAAGGAGAGTTTGAACATATCTTGGTAGTTACAGACCATTTTACCAGATATGCCCAAACTTTTCCTACAATAAATCAGTTGGCAAAGACAACAACCAAAGTTATTTTCGAAAATTGTATTGTTCACTACGCCTTCCCGCCTCGCTTAAAAATTTCGAAAGTTATGTGATTAAGGAGTTATGTTCTCTAGCTGGGGTTCAAAAATCCAGGACTACACCATACTATCCTTTGGGAAATGGTATGGTGGAGCGCTTTAATCAGATATTATTAAATATACTAGAGACACTAGAGGACCGTCAGAAAGAGGACTGGAAATCTTTTGTAGCTCCTCTGGTTCATGCGTATTACGCGACCAGACATGACAGTACTGGATTTCTCCCTATTTTCTAATGTTTGGCCGACACCCCAGACTAGCTGCGGATGCCTTTTTAGGATTATCTTCATCCCAGGACCCCCCTATTGCCAGCTGTGAGCATTATGCAACCAAGCTTAAGAAGCGGTTGCAGTTTGCATATAAGATGGCTTCTAAGGAAGCAGAAAAGTCTGCTCTTCATCAGAAGTCACAGTATAGCCCCAAAGTTAGAGAGTCTACTGTCGACATAGGAGACCGAGTTTTACTAAGAAAGGTTGGCCTCAAGGACAAAAACAAATTAACAGACAAATGAGATAAATACCCATATACTGTTATTGCTCAACCAGACAGAAGTATCCCTGTTTTCACTGTGAAGAGGGGATCAGGTGATGGCTCTGTAAAACCTTACACAGGAATATGCTTCTGCCGTTTAGTTCCATTCCATCATTCCCTGAGGCAGAGGAATCTTTGTTGCCAAACAGAGAACGTGTGCCTCGGACGAGGGGGGGGAGGGAGCGTACGGCAGGAATGTATTTCAGCTGAGGTCTCTTCGGAATCAGAGTCAGACCCTGAAATATATATTCCTTCAAACAGTCGAAAACAAAGGCCAAATTTGTTGGTTATAGACAGTTACAATAAATCAACAAAAAAATTGTCTGACAGTGGAAATATAAATTTACCACTTGACAGTGTATTTTCTGTTAGTTCTTCTAACAGTAACACTATTGAGCAGTCTAGCTCAGCCTCAACTGGTGTTGAATTTGCTGTAGCTAGCTTGTCTGCAAAACAATCCCCAAATGTAACGTGTCCTTTGATCGACCAAGCTCCCAGACGTACAGGTCGAGCAAGAAAGCCACCTGACCGATATTGAGACTGGATTGTCAATCAGGCTACTGCTGAGTCATACAGGGATGATTTAGAAGTTTTTGTGTAACTTCAGTTTTTTAAATATTTAATTGAATTGTGTTTTATCTTGTAGTTCAGGGGAGAATGTCACAAGAGATATTATTTTCTCTGTCGTAAAAGCAATATCACAGCCTAATAGAATAAAAGTGTGTTTCCCTTAACTCATATTCTAGATTGACGTTTCAATTGCATTTTGTATATAGATTATTTTTCATGTCTTGTATGAAATATGCAAGTTGGGATTATCTTTGCAATGAAAGCAGTAAATTCTAGGTGGGGAATTTACATGATTTAATTCGATATGATATTCATGGATAGATAATTGCAGCTGACGAGTGAATGTGGATTTCTGAGTTTAAGAATTCCTAGTTCCTTGGGAATCCATTTCTTCATGGATATAGATGAGTATCATGTTGTTGCATTTGTTATATTTGCATTATCAAAAAGTGAGCAGAAGGTATTACATCTTTTGAATTCACTAATATTCTATTAATAAGTTTCCCTAAGTGCTGTGATTTTGGTTTCTCTCATTGTTATTATTAGCATGGTGTTTTAACAAAATGTCAGGAGACATTTTCCTTAGCAGGGGAGAATGTTTCACAGTGACTTTTTCAGAATACATTTTGAACGCCCCTCTCCGTATTTTATCGGGTATTTCAGTCTATTTTAGATCCAAATAAAAATAGGTGTGTATGACGTGCATCACTGGACTAATACTATAGCACCCAATCGCATTTGCATGTTTATATCACGTGAATGCATTTACACGCAATGCGCATTTTTCAAAGAGAGTTCCGAGAGTAGAGACGCCATTAAAATATCATATTTATGTCTGTCGTCAATTTCCCATTGACATGGCTCATCATTTATAGCCTATAGGGCTGATTATTTATTATCCAGGTAAATTGTCTTACCGATATTCTGTTTATATTTGTCGCGTGGAAATTTGTATATTCTATAAATAGTTTACACATCGCGAGTGGTGAAATTTTGTCCACAACAACAACAGTGTCTAATACGAATGAGGATTTATAACACCCATGTGAGAGGATTCTGTTAAAGCCAAGTAAAACCATTTATGTTACTTTTATCATATTCTTGTCAGTATTAATGACAGACAGTATTCCCGGATCCGGTTTTCGACACTGTCATATTTGTGTACATGTCTTCGTACATGAGGACATTTAATAAACAATAGTATTTTATGTATATTTTAGGGATGCCTTTTTCATGTACAATAAACATGATCTGAAAAACAACTGAGGCTCGTAGTTCTGCCTTGCGCACCGGGTTACATAAGGGTTAAAAGAAGAGCTGCCTCGGTATGTTTCAATAAATTACCTTGAATGATTTGATGGATATTACAGAGTATACATCCCTTTCAGATTAGCAAAAGAACAAACCGCAATGGGTTCACAATAGTTAACAGCTATGGTCATGTCGGGATGGCTTTTGACCACAACATCATTATTTTCTGGGAAACTTCCAAGATAACAGGGTAAGGTTGGGCCAGCGTTGGATAACCGTTGCCTTCCGCGTTGGCCCAGCATTGATATTCAACGTAGGTCCAACGCTACTTTGCTCGTTGGGCCAACATCAGGCCAACATGTTGGTCTTAGCGTTGTCCCAACGTTTGATAATATTCCTAACAGCGTTGGGCTAACAGTGGCTTTACGTGGTCCAACGTTTGCATTACATTGGCCCAAAGTATGAAAATTTTCATTTCAACGTTGGTCCAACATTGGCATTATGTTGCCCCAACGTAATCATAACATAGGCCCTACGTTGGTGTTACATTAGCCCAACGTATGATGATATTCCATACAAGGTTGGTCCAACATTGACTTGACGTTAGCCCAACGTATGCATTGCAATTGCCCGATGTTAGAATTACATTGGCCTAACGTATGATAATATTCATTACAATGTAAGTCCAACATAGGCATTGTGTTGGCCAAATGTAAGCATAAAATAGGTTAACGTGACATTGACCTAACATATGCTTATATTCCTTACAATGTTGGTCCAACATTGCCGTTACACTGGGCCAAGATATGCATAACAATGACCCAACGTTTGCGTATTATTCATAAAAATGTTGGTCTAACATTGTCATTAGGTTAGCCGAACATAGATACCATTTTTACCCTTATCCTGTTGTTCAAATGACCTCAATGTTTGTAAACAGTGTAAATCCAGATCAGATGGCGTCTGAAGAAGCCTTTAGATCAGGATATACACATTGTGTCATGTAGTTCGTGAAATTAACGAATACATTATGTCAAGTAATTTGATTGGCTGATAGTCAGTCATCATCATGGTTGTGGCTAAATAGACCTATCCATTCCTGGTGCTGACTTATAATGATCATTGCCTTCACTTCTGTTTTTTTTTTCAGCAGGATAAGGCGTGCCTGACTGAGGGTACTTGAATGAGTACCAACTATCTACGTTGTCAGCCACAGCTGATAAGCAAAGTAAAATCATCATTGTAAATCCCATTTTCCCAATACAAAGTTGGGTTTTCCAGGAATATCGCTGCATGGACTTGGCAGTGTAATGTAATAGATTTAAAACAAAACCAGGAAGGTAACATTTCTTTTTGTATTTGAGTCTAGACTAATAATTTAGTAAAAGTACAGGATTTTCATTAGATCTGTCACCTGACAGTGCACCTTGTCTTGTCTTGGTGCTTAATATATCTTTCAAAGTCTGTACTTTTGGTTAAATGCCTATTTAAAAATGTGATAAAGTTACTCCATCTTTTGGATATACACCACAGCCTCTTTGTAACAATGTTTATTATAACAAAGCTTTAGATATAACACAGTTTGAAGACAGCCACCAAAATGTAATGATTATATATAAAAAAAAACATATAACATATATAGTCATTTTTATATAATATTTATATTTTTGTTTCCAAATAATGTGCATTGTTGTTTAATCAACATTGTTTAGGCTTTGGAGTCCAACACTAGTGTTATAAGAGGTTATAGTTTAACATTTGCATAAGTGGGTTCGGACTGGGTTTTAACAGTCTAACTGTTGGTTTTCTTTTGCTCCAGCAATTCTGTTGCTGTATGCTGTCGAGTCCTCAGCCTTGTTTCATCTCTGTAGATTTTTATTTGTATGTTCTCGGAGATGTTACACTGATGAGTTAGGAAGCCTTCACGCGCACTAAACAAAATTAGTGTATACCGCGACAGAAGTAAGGGCGAGGATTATGGCCATGCAAAATCGATTTAAGCCCCCCCCCCCCTCCAGTGGAATTCTTTCCACTGACCGTTCCAAGGTGGTTCTTCTGTGGCGGTTTATTTATGTTGTTGTTTGTTACTTACTGTGTGTATCACTTGTGTCTTTTTATTTTGGATGGCCATTTGGCCATTTTGTGGGAACGTAACTGTCCTTATGGCCTTCCTTTGTTTAGGTTTCCAATATGGTTCGGTCGCTTCATGTTTGTGTTTCTTTCCCTTTGGTGTCTTTGATTGGTGGAGTAAGTTAATTGATTGATTCCTGATCTTTGTTTTACTTCTACTTTTTATAGCAACATGTCATAATTCTTCTGGTCACTTGTTGTCTCTCTCCTTTTCTTCCTTCCCACACTCTTGTCTGTATTCTTTTGCAGGCTCCTCTGTTTCTTGCTTTGTAGCTCCGGCAACATCTTTTTTTTAATTTTCAAACAGGCCGTGCAATTCAGAACACGCAAAAATAGCAACATTTGGAACAATCTTCTCAAAAGCTATAAGTGAAACAAACATACCTAATGATCCTAAGGATTCGGAGAGATATGCCTAAGGCCTGTAGCACAGTGAGGTAGACAATTCCGTAAAACATCATGTACAGGCCAATAAAGGGGTTAAAAGTGAATTCCTTTGATATCAAGTCCTTTTCCCCTCTATTCAGACAACGACGTACTCTCGTAGAGCCAGTTGTAACTCTACATCATATATTTGCCAACTTAACATCCTGAGTCCTGAGGTTCTTTTCAGTGCTTTCTTATCATCACTAATTATCTGTTCAGGAACCTTAAGTTTTCTACCAGTGCCCTTACTCTGCCTAGCTTGAGACCTGGCAAAAACAGCAGCCGAAAAATGTGACATGTCTGAAAGTCTCGACCCATCAATGTTACCAATAACAAGATCCTATAAAGTATCATCCATGCATAAAGCTTCAGTTTGTCCAGTGAAAAGCGGACAATCAATAGCTATCAATGCCAAAGGATAACCCTGTGTGGTCTCATCTATGAAAGTTACATTTGATTCCTTTCCTAACAACTGATCATCAGAAACTAAGTTTCTCCGAATGACAAAACCTGTACATCCAGTATCTCTTATTACAACAACCTTCTTGCCATTAACCAAACATCGTGCCGTAGGCAGCCTAGACTTCTTAAAGTAACACACCCCTTCAACCTTCATATCCAAGTTCAATGAACCTTTAACCTTACAGTGATAAACACTTTCGACCCCATCGTTAAGCCTTCTACCCGTTTCAGTCTTGAATACTTTTCACTGACCGTTCCAAGTCGGTTCTTCTGTCGCGGATTATTTTTGTTATAGTTCGTCTTTGAATGTATGTATCGCTCATATCGTTTTGTTTTGGATAGCCAATTGGCCATTTTGTGGTAAAGTAACTGTCAGTTTGGCTTTCTGGTATTTATGTTCCCATTAGGGTCTAGTCATTTCATGTTTCATGAACATTTAATCGGGGGATTGGCACTTGGCTTTCCTATGTTGAGCTTATTAGGTTGCTGACCTCTGTGCTCACGTTACCCTTGGAAACACAGTTAGATACACGCCCGCTTGCCTCAGCAAATAAATCTCTTCCCTTGCCATGTCTGCCATACATGTAAATTCTTTAGTCTTTAAAGAACATACAGCTCACGGCTTCAGGCTTCTAAAACCTGATCCCTAACCATGAAATCACAAAGAGTTTCATATGTTTCTGCAATGTTAGACAGAGATAACCACTTGACGAAGTAGCTACCTAAACGGCTATAGAACTGTGTAAATGTCTCACTCTTTTTAGGTTCACTGGAGCGAAATTACGAAAACCTCGCTCAGTCATATCAAAATTCTTTAACAAGGCTTCCTAAAGCTTAATATGGCCATTCGCGTCATCGTTTGACAGCCTATCAAAAACTTTAAGTGTCGGCCCTCTTAACAACGCACTGAGATTTATTGCCAGGCAATCTTTATCCCATTTATTTGCTGTCGCGTACTCCTCAAAGCGGGATATATAGCTATTCATCTTAACGTTTTGCTCATCCAAGCAAGGCAGCTCAGGGTCTTTAGCCCTTGTAGCCTTCTTTTGTTTTTCTTTCATGTACAACCTTAATTTCAGCCTTAACTTTCCTTTTTTCAATCTATTGCCTTTACTGCTCATTCGTTAATTGCTTCGGAATCCGTAATGTATCCTGCGCGAGAGCCCTATCCTTATCTGCCTGTTTCCTATCCTTCTCTGCCTGTTCTACCTTAATTCTTTCAAGTTCCCTTTCCTTTTCGAGCTGAAACGCACTATCTTTATCTGCCTGGTCTGCCTTCAACCTTTCAAATTCCCTATCCTATTCCCTATTTCTCCCCTCTCTTCGCGTTCATATGCTTGCTGCTTCTTAACCCATGCCTGTAATTCCTTATCCTCGTTGGCGTACTCGCGCTTTGCTGTTTCAGCGTATCAATTATCCTTAACGTAACATCTCGTGTTAAATGGATAAAACTACGTCACTTTTAATTAAATACTCTATCTAAAACGTTAGCTGATATATTGCAGTCTATCTAAAATGTCAGCTTATGAATTGCGGTCCTAACGTACTTCACCAGTTACGTTAAAACGACCAAGTGGCATCACTAAAATGACGTTAAGTATGACATTAAGTATTGAAAGAACAGTTATCAATTACTTTACCCCACTAACATAGCGTCAACATCCTAAGTTCAGTATATTCCAAACTTAACGAACTTAATGTAAAGGATGTGAGCGTAACTTTCCGTTTACTTGTCAAAACTGGGTAATAGTTTACGATCTTCATTAACACATTGACGGTAACTTGAATTAGCTATTTGACATTAATAGTACACGTAACGTAATACATATGGTTTACGTTACGGTGTCAGAACCTACGTCAGAACCTATTAGGCTCCAAGACCGTTCCAAGGCGGCTCTTCTGTGGCGATTTATTTATGTTGTTGTTTGTTACTTACTGTGTGTATCACTTGTGTCTTTTAATTTTGGATGGCCATATGGCCATTTTGTGGGAAAGTAACTGTCCTTATGGCCTTCCTTTGTTTAGGTTTCCATTATGGTCTGGTCGCTTAATGTTTGTATTTCTTTCCCTTTGGTGTCTTTTATGGGTGCAGTTAGTTAATTGTATCAATTCCTGATCTTTGTTTTACTTCTACTTTTAATAAGTCATAACTTCAAACTATCAGAGTTAAAGAGAGAGAAGAAAAAATCAAACACAATTTTGAACAACCTGGGCCTTAAAACCTTATTTTTTCCTGCTCAGAGGCGCAACCAGTTATGTTTCAACTTAGGAAACACGGTTATCGCACTCCATCCATGCATGAATTAATAACCAGGAATTAACGACTTCATGAACTTACTGAGAGATCATATATAAATTGTTTACAGCCTAGATAGACAACTTAATTTTGAAAAAGAGTTTCAAGGCGTTGAGTTTAATACATTTACAAAGGTTACCCCAAACTCACAACAAAAAGTAGCCCTTATTCTTAGGTCAAAAAATCTATGAATGCAAAAATAAGACCATAAAGGTACTGCAGAAGATGTCTAGATTGTCACATACTGTAACATTGTCTCACAACCGGAAACGTACAAACCGGATGTCCGTATCCACAAACTGGAAGATGCCAAGCATATACGATGCCGGGACAACGAAGTGTGACTATTCTATTTGTGGATTTCTCTAATTGTGGGACATAATCACAGAGGGATTTCTATAAACGAGTAATGCGACTATACATACATACATACATACATACATACATACATACATACATACATACATACATACATACATACATACATACATACATATACATATACAAACATGCATGCATGCATGCTGGCGTATGTGCGTGCGTGCGTGAGCATGCGCGTGCGTGTGTGCTTAAATGCAAGCATGGTGTTAACAGACACGTAATAACACAAAGACAAACACAACAAAATGTATACAGACATGCATGAATTGCAAAACAAAAAGAAAATTTCTCATTTATCTATATCAGGTCGCTAGCGGTATTTATTATTATTATATGTATTGCTTCCTTATTTGTATTTCAATTGCTCACTCTACTTATATGTTCAGAAGTAAGTTCAGCCGCACCATAAATGCATGCGTGCGCATACATACATACATACAAATCAATAATGCGCATTTCATTATAAATGCATGCATACATGCAGACCAACAAATTAATGATAAGTAAGTCAATAGAACAAATAAGTACATACATACATACAAACACATATACTTATGTATGAGAAATGTTTTTTTTTTTTTCTTTTTTCGGGTCTCGTCCAAAGTGAATGCACCCTGTGGGATTCATCTTTTTGTGCCTTGAAATTGATTTTTTTTTATTAATATCATTCATATTCCTTGTCCCCCCCACCCCCCCCCCCCCCCCAATCGCCGGGCGAAAAAAATTGCTTACATGGTAGACTTTAAAATCTGAAAAATAACAGCAGCAGCAGCAAAAACAGGGGGAAAGCAAACAAAAAGAAAACACACTTACACGCTCTTTTTGTCGCACCTGCTTTAGCAGGAAGACATAGGCGTGCAAGTTTCCGTCCGTCCGTTCGTTCGTTCGTTCGTCCGTCCGTCCGTCCGGTTGTCCGTCCGTCTTTCCGTCAACATTTTACACTGGGTGTCTTATCTTCGCAACTCTTCCTGCAGTTTCATACCGATTTTTTAGAAACTTTGCGTGTGTTTTTGCCATGGTATGCGCATGTGGTTTGGACTTTATAGTCCGATCAATTTTTTCGCTTTTTCCACATTGTGATCTTAGTCATTTTTAACCAACAATTGATATATGATAGGTACCTCTTGTCGTCACAACAGTTTTATACCAATCATTTTGAAACTTTGCATGTGCTTTTTCCATGGTATGAGGATGTACATGTGATTTCGACATAATTCTCAGAATATTTTTTTTTTTTGCTTTTTGCGCATTGTAAACTTAGTCATTTGTAAGCTTCATTTGATATACAGGAGGTACCTCTTTGTCACCGCAACTCCTCTTACAGTTTATACTAATCATTTTAAAACTTTGCATGTGTTTTAACATGGCATGAGGCCCTGCATGTGGTTTGGACGTAATCTTCGGATCAATTTTTGTCACTTTCTCCACATTGCGAACTTAGTCATTGTTAACCTTCAGTTGATATATGATAGGTACCTCGTCATCGCAACAATAAAAATGTAAATATACATGCATACACACATATAGTTCTTCCGCTACATACACACCTACATCCATACGTGTAACCGCTTGGCCAGATCAATCTTAATTTTATATTTACTCTGCACGATATGTATATGAAGTCGGAAGGGGAGGAGAAGCCGACAAAAAAAAAGAAAAAAAAAAAAAGAGGGATTTCTACGAAACCCGGGAAGGGACATGATTTTTTTTATTTTATAAGTTGTGCGCACAAGATAATATCTTGTGCGCACAAGATATTATCTTGTGCGGACAACATAATATCTTGTCCGCACAAGATATTATCTTGTGCGGACCAGATATTATCTTGTGCAGACAAGATATTATCTTGTCCGCACAAGATATTAAGTTGTGCGAACAAGATATTATCTTGTCCGCACAAGATAATATCTTGTCTGCACAACATAGATCTTGTCCGCACAAGACATCACAAGATATTATCTTGTCCGCACAAGATATTATCTTGTCCGCACAAGATAATATCTTGTCCGTACAACTTCCCAAGATCTATGTTGTGCAAACAAGATAATATGTTGTGCGAACAAGATAATATCTTGTGCGCACAAGATATTACATAATATGTTGTCCGAACAAGATAATATCTTGTCCGCTCAAGATATTATCTTGTTCGCACAACATAATAAAAATAAAAAATCATGTGCCGTCCCGGATTCCGTAGATTTCTAACTAACTAACTTTTTTAATTCAGTTATATTAAATATTTACAAACATCACAACAACATCTATATAAACACATGTTTCCTAGTCTATCCCGCTCGGTCTAAGAGGAGGGTATAACATGAAGAAGGGCTGGCCAAGTCCAGCACCCTGTCTTAGCCCGAGTGGAATAATCCAGAAGACACAAACTAACTAATACAAATGTCGTGCGCACAATCACCTCGCTACCACAATTACATTTCTTGTTTTCTTATATCATAAGTGTACTGCACAGCTGATCAGTTCTCAAGCAGTTTGAGAGATCATATTATTTTTACACCACAGTAGCGATGTAGAGCCGAACCTGTGATCGATTCAATATAGCCCTTTTATGGTAACTCAACAACAGCTTATGGCATACTGTTAGCAAACGAATTGAGGTAAGAATAGTCTAAGAGGAGGGTATCACATGAAAAAGGACTGGCTAAGGTAGTTAACCCAATCACGGTTGACAACTTTGCTTCCCTCTTTAACTGCACGCCGGTAGGTCAGGCCTCAGATTCTAGGACGGTTCCAGCGTAAACGCTTACTGAGAATTAGAGAGAATCTAATTCCATGTAATGTTGGTTGATGCCTGATGCTCGGTCTCTGCTCGGGCCCATCGGAGTCTAACTCTTGGTTTTCTTTTGCTCCAGCATTTCACTGGTTTCTTGCCGTCGAGTCCTCACCGTTGTTTCATCTCTGTGGTTGCTTGATTTTTTGTGTTCACGGTGATGTTGCATTGATGAATTAAGAGGCCTTCATTCGGACTGAACACATTATTTGTAAGGCCACGTAAAATCGATCTATGCTTCCCAGTGGAATTCGTTTCACTGACCGTTTCAAGGCGGTTCTTCTGTCGCGGTTTATTTTATTTTATTTTTTATTTTGTGGTTTGTCTTTGAGTGTTTGTATCGTTTATATTATTTGGTCAATTGGTCATGGGTTATTTTGTGAGAAAGTGACCGCGACATAATTTTGTTTTGCAGTTCGATAGGGGCGACAATGTGCTCCTCAGCAAGAGCAAATTCTTTCAATGAAGAGAAGATTCCGCTAACAGAGGGCCTCACTTTAGCCTATTGTATGCTGGAAATCCCTAAAGGCAGCGTCTGAACAGGGCCTGTTCTATTTGCTAACAGAATTTTCCGTCAAAATATAATAAAAACGAAAAATAGGTCTTACACCCCTTATATAACAAATTGACTTGTCCATCATATAGCAATGGAAGGGTCCACCAGCATACAATGGGGTTGATGAACGTGAACAATCAGAGAACTGGTGGCTCGATTGTCTCTGCACACGCCTAAATAAATTTATCGTCGAAAAAAAAAATATAAGGTGAAAAGTGTTGATATTTTTCTTATTTCGGCTTCAAATATAAATTGTAAGTTACACGTTAGAACCGCCGCATCGAGGCGGTTCTAACGAGTACCCACAATCTATATTTTAGAACAGAAATAAGGAAAATATGGTTTACCCTTGTAAACCCCAGTTTAACTACATAAAATTGGGGTTCAAGGGGGTCAAAATTATGTAGGCCTGTGAGTACTTGTGACTCAATTGTCTTTAAAGGCATTTATTCTTGTAACAGTAGGGCACGCCGTGTGCTCATAATTGTTTTATTGTCCCTGTGATATACTCTGTGTAGCAGATCAATGGCAGCCCCTAATAGGGTGATTAGTAGCTCTTGTTGAATCCCCTGACTGAGGCACATAAGGGGAAAATCAATAATTTACCCTCTAGTCAACAGTTTGTAAACTATTGATTTTCCTCAAGGAGGCCCCTTACCTGTTAAAGTCAGAGGATTTCTCTTCAGTCAGCACTGAGGGCTATATAATTTTATGTAATGCAATGATGGTCCTCAATAATCAAGAATAAATGCCTGTAAGTGTAGGTTGGAAAAAGGAACGGTTACTAAGTCTGTTAATATTTTCTTTACCCCTTACTTTGCTGTACTGTAAGCAAACATTGTAAACCCAAATCAGACGCCGCATTCTGTGGCGTTGGATTTGGGTCTACACTGTTTGCCAAGCCCGACACATGGTTCCAGTCCAGATTTTAGAGACAGAGCAACACACTGTCCCCAAAGCGATAAGAAAAAACTCGGCTGTTTTCTATACATAATCATTACCTGGATTTTCTACAAATCAGTTTTAGTCACGTGGACTTTAGCACTGAAGAGATACTTGCGCTTTATAACTTTGTTTTTTGGTTTTGGTTTTACGGCCCTTTCAAGCTTTTTGCACTCATATCGAGCCGATCGTTAATCAGAGGTGGGCGAAAACCGGAGTACCCGGAAAAACCGCATGCCCTTCCGTTTCAGTACTTGGCGTCTCACATGTGACCCGAGCCTGCAGCGGTGAGAGACCTTATGATTAAGAGTCAGCGCTCTTATCCACTAGTCCCCTAAAGTTTCGTCTTATGTAAAATAGCGATAAGTATTAGTCTGTATGACGGCGGATCTCAAACGTTGTATGTCGAACAAATAATGTTTTGCACTTTTTTGTGTGCACCGACCGAAAAACTTTGAGTGAATAAAAAAAAAAAAAAACGACCGAAGCCTGCGCATTCATTTTTTTTTTCTTTTTTTTGTGATCAAAATGTCTTCATTGATCAAACTGTCAATGTACAGACTGGCTGGTGCTGTTGTTGCCCAAAACATCCGCGCCATAAACAAAATCCTTGCAAGCCCCACTCTGCATAAACATTACGAAAACACCCCTATACAAATACATTGTAAACTTTACCCCCGAAAAAATACGAAAATTTTACGACGAAAAATTGTGATATTTTTCTTATTTCTGCTCAAAATATAGATTGTTGGTACTCGTAAGAACCGCCTCAAAATATAGATTGTGGGTACTCGTTAGAACCGCCTCATCGAGGCGGTTCTAACGAGTACCCACAATCTATGTTTTAGAGCAGAAATAAGAAAAATAAGGTTTACATTGTACCCCTGTATAAACCCCAGTTTTACAATATAAAAGTGGGGTTCAGTGGGGTCAAAATTATCGACATGTTTTCCTGGTGTTTAAAGACGAAGAGGAGTCAAATGCAGCTAACATCGGCAATATTACACTAGGATTTATATTTTTGCTCGTAAACATACAAAGCAAAAAAATAAAAAATAAAAAAATACATTCTCGTTTAAGCGACTCTGACGACCACACGCAATATATGATTGAAACAGAAGTAAGAACAATGTGAGAGTTAACAGAAATGAGAGTGTATAACAGTAATGAAATACAACATCGAATCACATGGGGGTGTTATCGTAACTAAGGCCTTAAAATAGCCGTGATTCCACTATCCCGACCGACCCTGCTTCAGTTATCCCGACTCCGCCCAGCAGGCACATGACGTAATAGTGACGTCACCTCGACGTCGGAACAACGTCATGACGTTAATACAACGTCACATCAACGTCGGTGACGTTGCACCGACGTTGATTTGACGTTGTCCTAGCGACGTGTGCCTGCTGGGCGCTATTTATCGTAAAAAAAAATAAAAAATAAAACACTGACCCTACCATGTTCAGCTTCCTACCCAACCCAGTGTCGTCTTTGCATTTCCCCATAGTTTGTTTGTTTTGGAGTTTAACGTCCAATTATTTTAGGTCATTTTCGAGCCGTTCAGTTTACCTATCCACACTTTTCCTGGGCAGGCTAATACGTAAGCGGTTAACCAGTACAGTGCACATTCTTTCGCCAGTAACTAACAACTGCCCTTCTTGAATCAGCGGAAGGGAGAGAATGACCGTAGAAAATATTTCATGATGAATCCCCAAGAAAGAATGCTGCTGACTCCGGCAGGTATAGAACCCGCGTCCCCCTGAATACCAGTCAGCTACATGTACCGAGGCCGGCATTTCTCCATAGTAAGTGTGCGTTTTAAGTACGTTTTTCGTATTTTTTGGCATTAAGTACCTTTCAAATTAGAGCTGACTTTTTTAGCATCTAAAATGAAATATTATATTGGCCTACAGTGTAAGTCTCAACATGACAATTTTATTAACAAAAAAACATATTGTACAAAAACAAGTAAAAAATTCCGACCTGACCTTTTTTTTCGGGAGAAAAAATAAAATAGTAATAATAATAAACTAAATAGAAAAAAAAATATCAGAATATTTTTTTCTGATTTCTTTCGTTGTTTTTGGTGGTAACGGTTTCAATATATTCGAATATGCGTGTTTTGGAGAGAGAGAGAGAGAGAGAGAGAGAGAGAGAGAGAGAGAGAGAGAGAGAGAGAGAGAGAGAGAGAGAGAGAGAGAGAGAGAGTTCACCGTCGAAACCGTGTTTTAAAATATATCTGTTAAAAAGATGTTGCTTTTATTCTGTATCGACGTGAAAGGTGACAAATGGTTATCTGATCGCAGAGAGATGATATCTCTAATAGGCTGTAGCCCCATTTCGCATATCTCGATAAAAAGCTATCGATTCTTACCTGGAAAGTAAGACAGCTGATTTTTGAAAAGTTGATTTTTAAAATCAAGTTTCTATGTCAACACATTTCTACTTCCGGTACTGGACCGCGTGACTCCACTTCCGCTGTTCGTTCGCTGCATAAAATAGTCCAAAGGATCTCTTGAAAGTTAATTTTGCAGGCATGGAACGTCTTTCAAAATATTTCATTTTTCGAGACTTTATACGAATTGAATATAAATTGGCACAGAAAGAATAATTCTGAAACGAAAACAATACACTGGGACTATTTTCCTACGCGCTTTCCGATGATATTTATGTAACTTGTTTGAGAGTTTATTCTTTCATCCATGAGTTTATGAACAGGACATTTCTCGTTTTTAATATAGTCTATTAGGGATTACTGATTAGTTCACTGACATGATGGCAAAAACAGCACATGTAGATTCTGGCAAGACGTGCTAGCTACATGCCGACTTATCAGGATCTGCAAGGTTTGCACAGATACAGTGTATTTCTACCTCGGCGTCTGCACCAGTCTACAGGGTTAAAAGGGTTAGTTCGCTTCTCTGCGTTTATCTTTGGCCAACTAAACTACCCTTTACTGACCGACATAGAACACAGTTATTCACTTGCTTTCGATAGCTCTAATTACAAAACATGTGTTGTTAGCTGTGCGTTTTAAATCAAGTTCCGTACATTTAGCAAATACTGAAGACACCGATCAGACGCTACATTCTGTAGTCTCTAATCGGTCTTAACTAGTTCCGAATGTCCCAGTATTGAAACAATTGGCATTTATGGGTTTATGTTTAGGTTGGAATAAACGTATTTTAATTCACCTTCGGTAGTCGAAATTCGCTACACCGGCGTCTGATAAGGATTATAATGTCTAAATCAGATGGTAAAAAAATGATCTTTTTTTTCGTCAATCCGACGCCCGTAGGAACATAGCTCCAAGCGGCTGCACAACGTATGTCCTTCGTCGCACCAACGCGTCGTTGATGCGACGTTGCTAAGACGTCATGGGCCGGCTAGGAGAACTTCACTGTAAGATTATTAGCAGATGAATGTACTTAGATAATTGAGTAATTTATGGTTTTACCATGAAGAAATATGCAGACAGATATATCTTTCTTTCTTCCTTTATTTTCTTCGTTGGGGTAGTTGGGCGAGGCAAAGATTGTGTGTATCCTTTGTCAGTGGGGAGTCCAGCTGATAATGGCTTACAGCTGGGGACAAGGCCTGCTGTCCTTGCAGCAGGTAACGGTAGAGGGAAGAGGGTTGTTGTTTTTTCCTCTGTTTCTACACTTCCATTCATTTTCCTCTTTATCCTCTGTCCCTCACTTTCATCTCCTCTACTATCTTTTCTATCTCGTTTCTCCTTTTATCTTGGAGAAGACAAAAATGATCCACAAGGGTTGATCTATCTTTAAACTAAAAGCAATATGAATCTTTTTTTTTTTCTGCGTTGAATTTTTTAACCCTCAATGATCTTATCAACAAAATATCCAGATAACTGCTTGATCTACGACTGACATTGTTATCATAATATTTACTCCTCATAAATCAACTTTTCTCAGTACTTTCAGTACTTTGATTTGCATATAAACTGCATTCAAAACCACTTTATGGACATCTGTTGTGGATTGCGAATTGGCATTTAAATGTGTTTGTATGGAAAGCTGTTTTGTTATTAGAATTACTAAAGTGACTTTAACGTGTTTTAAATGTTGCAAATAACGCAAACAGGATTATAAATGGCATTTCTTGTGCTAAATATATACTGTTGTATGTTTTGCCAGGAGGCACTGACAGTTTGTTATGAAAGTATTAAACATCTCGGGGTGAAAATTAAAAAAGAAGTACAAATGTAAGTAAAAGCAGTTATAATACCGACACCAACAAACCCATTGAGCATACAGCAGTTTAGCGAAATGTTTGCCCCACGGTGAATAACGCTACGTTCAACAGGCTGCGGACCCATTAAATCTATGTCTGGTAATATCTTTTACCGTTTTGGGTGTTTTAAATTAGCCTTCCAAAGCATTGTATTGATGTCATTTGAACGAGTCATTTATTCAATATAAGACAAAAAGCACGAAATTGTTCATCGATTTTGGCATTAAAAACTATTTCGACTCCTCTTCGAGTCATCATCAGGTGGTGACTGCAGATATCGTGAATAGAAACTGAAGTTAAGAGATAATGTTTAATATATTTCATTATGTTATTCTGCTGTAACATGTAATAAAGAAATCTACAATAGATATCCCCACGATTGTTTAAATAGTGTATTTGTGTTTGGTTGTTACACCAAAATTTGAGAGGAAAGAAGTACACTTCAAAGATAGTATATGCTTTAACCTAAAACAGAGCAGTCATTTGTGATATAAACATCCAGAAAAAATAGAGGGCACATTCTCACCCACAACTGTATTTAAAGTTATTTTACAAACCTCAAACTAAATTAAAAAACCTGGATATATATAAATTTTGCTGTACTACAATGTACAAAATAGAAGTTGAGGCAATGATCTGGACCCCTTCAGTTCACTTTGAAATCAGCCAACCGTTTAGTGTTACTTGTCTATACGATATACTACAACTGCAGGATTTGTACGTCAAATAATCATGTACTGTAACACAAAAATGTCATCCACTAGCCATAGGCTTTTCGTCATCTTTACAATACACAAGAAACTGTTTAAGAGATACCAATATATTTTAGATCTATTTGCAATCCTGGTTCGGAAAACAATGACCGTGTGTATGTGAAACTATTAAATGAGTTATTTTGAAAAAATAAATAAATAAATAAAAAGTTTTGTGTTAGAACTTCATTTCGAAATGGATATTGGTTGCATCGGTATTTTGCTAGAAGTACATCTAATCCAGTAACTAAGCAACGTGGAAACCGGATTACCGAAATATGACATAACCATAGTTACTGTATTGGTTTATATGAATAGATACCTGAAACTAGTTGCCTTGAAGTTTTAATGAAAACGAATTGAGTGAGTGAGTGAGTGAGTGAGTAATTAGTAAGTTCCTTAATCTTAATTCAATAATCTAACGCGTTTTTTTTATTTAGAGAGGGCTGCTTGTTTAGTTAGACCAATCTTCCACGAGACCCTCCATTAATCATACAATATCAACAACTATCAACAAACAAAATATGGGTACAAACAAATGAAACGAATACATGAGAAAAATGACAGTGGTAAATCATTTATAAATATAAAAAATAGCAATGGTCCTAAAATAGATCCCTGCGGGACTCCGCATTTTATAATTCCTCTTTCTCATGTTTTATTGTTTACAGAATTTTCATTGAAATTGGTCATTTGGTAGAAACCTACACTGCATAAACTTTTTGCTTTATGATGTTGACGAAAGGATGTGCCACTGTATACGTACGAAGCTATAGCACGGCCATTTAAAAGTTCACGGAATTGTTTACAAAAATATGTTAACATGCCCTATCCAAAATGGCAGCCATATTGGTAAAAAATCTCACTGCTTTTGGCGATATTGAGACCTTAGAACAGTTATCAATAGTGTGTGGTGAAATTATCTTATTTAGTCATCTCATATACAAATGAAATTTAAGAAAACATTTTTTTTTTCTTGTTATGTAGATATTTGATTGCGTCGGGCAAAAACATGTGTCATCAACATTATAAGGGAATATGATTAATAAATAGAACGGACATATTTCAACCCCTGAGCTCTGTTTTTGTTTCAATATGTTACTGCATAATTGAGATAATATCGGATTTTTGAGACTCATACAAGAATACTGCATTAATGGGCTACCATACTTTATTATCTGTGGCGACGTTTTGCAATTCAGAGAAGTTGTCCATACAGTGGTTTCATATGCAGCATAGATTCAATTTCAAAGGTAAATCATCAAAAACTTCCCTACTTTCCAGGTAACCATTTTCGAAAAAAAAATCTCTCGGCCCCTGCCTTTAAGAGGCTGACGATTTGATGACTCATCCGTGTGATTCATTCATTTCAACAAAAGGCTATCTATCAATCTATGTGGCCCCTATCGGGTTGGAGAAATAGATGGTGCTTCCATGCAGAGCTGACACTAACCACACATGAGTACTGGTAAACCCTCGGTAAACCGCTAAGCCCCCCCCCCCCCACACACCACCACCCTGCGTTTCCGTTAACCCGACAGACCCTGATTTTTTGTGCCAACCCTGAAATTTTTATGGCCATCCAGAAAAAAAAATAAAATAAAATGATTTTCTTACCTACCGACCTCAATTATAAGTTTTGATAAAATATCATGAGACTGTCAAAAAAGCAAAACTAATACCTAAAATCATGTTCTGTTGCTTCCTTGATGCTCTAAACCTCATTATTTTAAAGTTTTCTGGTAATATGGCCCGAAGTAATCACCTTTAAAGAGTTTTGCTCTTTTCCCAGCAAATAAAAATTTCCCAGGCAAAGAGGTGCGAGTCGGACCGTCCGGTGCATGTATTATTGGGTGGCATGGTTTGAGATTTCATTACATCTCAATGCCGAGTCTCACAAAATTGGAGTGTTGTCGGGGACGTTAAACCTCAATTCAATCTAATAAACCAACAACCTATGGATTTCTGGAAAAATAATAATGTAAACATTTATAAAAAAAACATTTCTCCGTATAAAGTGGGATTTTCAAAGCTATTCTTTTTGAAGTATTATTTAAAAAGAGGATCTTACATGAGTGTTCGTGTATCATTGATCCCTTTTCCTCAACTAGTTAAATAAACTTAAAAAAGTGCATGAATATATGACCATTTAAAACGCATTTTATTCACGATTTGCTTACAAAAATGTCAATATTCCGACAACAGTAAACGCGACGCCGTTAAGGACGTCGTACATGTAACGTTACGGGGCGTATCTAACTAATCTGCATACTTAATCCACTAGTGGATTACGGGATTTTTTACACGGCATTATTACACTCTCAGACGCGACGTCATATGACAAGCAATATACATGTATTCCATCTCTTTGCAACGGTTACCGTAAAAAATTCCCGAACAATGGGATACCTTAAAAACTGTAATTCTTCTAAAATTTTAACGAATTTCTTTCACGATACTGCAGGAATACAAACTGTGCAGCCGGAATTGCAAACAGTGTAGACACTGGTCTGATCTTGTTTAGGGCTAGCTGTCTGTCCAAATACTTAGAATCATTATGTTAGTCCTGAAATGGCGCCAAATCGTTTGTTAAAGGTTAAAATGTAAACGTTTGAGGGAGACATACTTTCATAAAAGACGTGAAGGCAATGATCAGGAATAGATACAATTAACCCACAGCTCCAATCAGAGACACCAAAGGGAAAGAACACAAACATGAAACAACAGACCCTAACGGAAACATCAATAGCGGAAGTAAGTCGGAGTAGCCTGAATCAATTGTAAAGTGCAAAATTTTAAGTATAGAGTTATGTCCGAATGTGCAGATTGTACAAATTACTGACACTTCGTCCCCATGTCACCTCGGCCAATAGACACCTCGGCCCCATTCCATGTCGGCCTCAGACACCTCATCCTAAATCACCTCGGGCCCCACTCACATCGGTTCACAGTCACTTCGGCCCCTAGACACCTCGGCCAACAGTCGCTTCGACCCCATTTTTATACGCCCGTTTGTAAAACGGGACGTATTATGTTATGCCCCCAGGCGTCCGTCTTTTCGTCCGTCTGTAAACTTTTCGTGTCCGGATAAGGCCTCCTACAGTTAACATCCGATCAAGCTGAAACTTCATACATAGTCAAATCATGATGTGGGGTAACGTCTACTGTTTGACGGTAATGGTCTACCAAATAATAATAGAGTTATGCCCCTGATTTTTTGTAAACTTTTCGTTTCCGGATAACTCCTACATTTTAAATCCAATCAACTTGAAGCTGGAACGTCATATATATTTAGACAATGATGTGGGGCAGCGCATATTGTTTCGAGGTTACGGTTTACCAAATAACAATACATCACAAAAACATGCCTATATAATTTTTACCCCCTTGAACCCCACTTTTATATAGTAAAACTGGGGTTTCCGGGGGTATACCTTATTTTTCTTATTTCTGCTCTAAAATATAGATTGTGGGTACACGTTAGAACCGCCTCGATGAGGCGGTTCTAACGAGTGCCCACAGTCTATATTTGGAGCAGAAATAAGAAAAATATCACAATTTTTCATCATAAAATTTTCATTTTTTCGGCGATAAAGGTGGCAATGTATTTGTATAGGCGTGTTTGCGTAATGTAGTTATGCCTCTCTGAAAAATTCTGTAAACATTTTGTTTTTCGGATAACTCCTACATTTTACATCCGATGGAGCTGCAGTGAAGGCAAATAAAAATCAAAAATGAGTTCCTTTAAGAGCAATGAAAACATTCATAAGAAAGAAGATGGGTCATACTACGTATTTTCGGCTAATAAAGCCTCATCAGTGACCCTGTAATGATCCGGCAAAGAAAGCCAGAGGAAACATACTGCAATTTTGCGAATTTCTATAGTACAACTGAGTTTCCGGGAGTATACCTTATTTTTCTTATTTCTGTTAAGAAAAATATCACAATTTTTCATCTAATTTTTTTTTTTTCGGCGATAAAGGTGGCAATATGTATTTGTATAGGCGTGTTTGCGTAATGACGTATAGTTAGACTATGATTTGGAGCAGCGCTGATTATTTCGAGGTATGAGTCCACCACTTATTATTGCCAGAAATATGCCGATATTATTTTGAGGTTATGGTCCACCAAATTTTACCAGTTTTATGCCCATTTCATAGATTGTTCTAAAAAATTATTTTCCGGATAACTCCTTCTACATTTTACATCTGATGAAACTGAGCCGAAACTTGATATATAGGTGGTGTGTGTGTGTGTGCGTGTGTGTGTGTGTGTGTGTGTGTGTGTGTGTGTGTGTGTGTGTGTGTGTGTGTGTGTGTGTGTGTGTGTGTGTGTGTGTGTGTGAAACAGTCAGAACATGTCGAACTTTAACGGTCATCCAGGTAACTGCAGTCGGTTAAAGTTAATACATAGATTTATATAGGAAATTGATAATTATTTCCCCATAAATTAAAAAGTAATAGCAATATCTTTTCTGTGCCAGCGGTTCATGATTCTGCATTCCTTTACAAATGCCCACATGTAATTTTCATGAAGTTTTGTCAACAACTTTTTGGTCATTTGTACATATAATTGGAGGCACCCTCTAAATGTATAGAATATATAGTAAAACTACTGAATGAAGCGACAAAAACTGATGAATATATTGTCATAACTTTTTTGCAAGTTGTTATTTTTATTCTGTGCAAGTAAAGCGGGAGTATATTGGCAAATGTATTGTGAATATGTCCATATAAATTTTGTAAAATAGAAATGAGAATAAGTTAGTCCAGGAGCATATAATTTCGAAATTATATGCTCCTGGTTAGTCCTTTTTGAAAATGAAATACACTGCCCTCCTTTCCTATTGCCAGTTTACCTTGGTAGCCAGCAGTCAGTGGGTTGTTACTAAGGTAAACAACGACAAAGACTATCTCACGCCTACGATGTGCTTCTTGAACTGTAAGGTTCGAGATGTTTTATTTATGTAATTATTTATATATTCTCAAATGTAAATGCTTCCGAATTCAATTTCACAATAAAAAAGACTATATTACGCCTACTATGTGCTACTGAACTATGTTCGAGAATTATTATTTATTTATTAGTTTGAAATGAAATAATGTGTTTGTTACATTTTCGAGGTTTGGTCTGACTATCATTAAACACGCTACATAATTTTGAACCCCCTTAAACCCCACTTTTATGTAGTAAAACAGGTGATTACAGTTGTACATATCTTTCTGCTTAAAAACATGGATTGTGCGTACCCGTTTGAATCGCCGAGAATGTTCTAACGAGTACCCACAAACGGTTCTGTTGAGTATCCACAAACTATGTTTTGAGCAGAAATTGGAAAATTACGCATTTTTTAACAGATAAATTTCATTTATAGTGATTTTGTTTGACTCTTTGTTTGTAATGGATTTTATCGACCCTGTCAACACTTTTAGGTCATTTTTGAGCCGGTCAGTTTACCTATCCACACTAATCCTGAGCAGGCTTATACGTAGGCGGTTAACCAGTAGAGTGAACATTCTTTCGCCAGAAACTGTCAACTGCCTTTCTTGAATCATTTTAGTAATAAAAATTTCAATGTACATGCGTATTTGAATAGGCCTGTTTTCGTAATTGTTTAGTTTCATTAAGTGACGTTATGTTCTAAATGTGGCTCCAAGTTGTATTCAATTATCCAAATTAGATTTGCCGACAGGGGGCAGAAAAAAACAGATAATTTTATTGTTCTGAAAATTGTGGTGATTATGCAAAGTTTTACAAACCTGCAACTTATTGCTAAAAAAATATCTCGTTTACCCGTCGACAAACTGAAATCTAGTCAGAATACTTTGCAGATCATGGTCTTTACATTAAAACCTCGCCAGCCTAAAGACTACCAAAATCTAGATTCTGGTAGGACTTTACAATTGGAGAAATGGACCTTAAAAACCTGTCCTGGAGTGGATAAATATTTATTAAGAAAAGACAAAGATCTCTCTCTCTCTCTCTCTCTTTCTCTCTCTCTCTCTCTCTCTCTCTCTCTCTCTCTCGATAAATATTTATTAAGAAAAGACAAAGATCTCTCTCTCTCTCTCTCTCTCTCTCTCTCTCTCTCTCTCTCTCTCTCTCTCTCTCTCTCTCTCTCTCTCTGGCCCCCGCCCATAGGGGCTTGAAGAAATATATGGGCTGCATGATGCTTCCACGCAGACCTGAATCCGGCCCGCACACTAGTACTGGTAAACCGCTTAGAGGATCTAAGCCTGTCCAGGAACCGCGGTGCGAGGCGGACCGTCCATGCTAATAAACCCTATTGGTTTCATTGGGCGGCAGGACTTGAGATGGCATTTCATCTCAATGTCGGGTAAAAGTCCCACAAAATTGGAAGCAACGTCTCCGAAATGACCTTTACAGTGTTGACGGGGACGTTAAACCTCAAATCAAACAAACAAAGCTCTCTCTCTCTCTGTTCCATGCACGTAAGTTCATGCATATTACTCATTCGTATTAAAACAAACAACATTTTCTGGATTTATTTGACCCCCTTAAACCCTATTTTATATAGTTTACCTGGGATTTATCTATTCTTATTTTAGCTCAAAATCATAGACTGATATTAATCGCTATAACCATCTCGCCGAGGTGGATTTCTAACCTCAATGACTTCAGCACCCAATTTCGTAAAATCATTCTGCGATATAAAAAGATTGGGTACAACATGGATATTATACGACAGACTGCATGCATGGTAGTTAACCCAATCACGGTTGGCAACTTTGCTTCCCTCTTTAATTGCACGCCGGTGGGTCAGGCCTCAGATTCTATGACGGCTCCAACGTAAAGGCTTATTGAAAATTAGAGAGATAATGTTGGTTGGTGCCTGATGCTCTGTCTCTGGTTGGGCTCATTGGAGTCTAACTGTTGGTTTTCTTTTGCTCCAGCATTTCAGTGGTTTCTTGCTGTCGAGTCCTCACCGTTGTCTCACCTCTGTGGTTCTTTGATTTTTGTGTTCACGGAGATGTTGCACTGATGAGTTAGGAGACCTTCATGCGGACTGAACAAATTATTTGTCTAAATCGCGACGGAAGTAAGGGCGAGGATTGTGGCCACGTAAAATCGATTTAAGCCCCCCAGTGGAAATCTTCCACTGACCGTTCCAAGGCGGCTCTTCTGTTGCGATTTATTTAGGTTGTTGTTTGTTACTTACTGAGTGTATCACTTGTGTCTTTTAATTTTGGATGGCCATATGGCCATTTTGTGGGAAAGTTACTGTCCTTATGGCCTTCCTTTGTTTAGGTTTCCATTATGGTCTGGTCGCTTAATGTTTGTATTTCTTTCCCTTTGGTGTTTTTTATGGGTGGAGTAAGTTAATTGTATCAATTTCTGATCTTTGTTTTACTTCTACTTTACAATGTAGCCCAAATCTCTATTTTGAGCAGAAATATGAACAAATACCAGAATTTATCGACAAATTCTCATGATTTGATGGTAAAATATTCATTCTGTTTAACTAGGCGTATTTTTGCTCGTGTAACAAAAAAACGTTTGAGTCCAGGATTATTCCCTGCTGTCGTTTATTGTGCATTTATTGCCCTGTTGAGTAGAGCTGCTATACACACCGAGGCGCGAATTGACGCGTGTCATCTATACCCCCAAGCGGGCGCATTTTTCTTCGTTATGTGAGTTAACAGTTTTTGTTCAAATTTAGATCATTCAAACTCAACACTTTCAGACACGACTATGCAAAAGTATTGGATGAACCCTCACGAAAACACGCCTATATAATTTTGGAATGTAGGACGATTTGGCTAGCGGACGATTTGGCCCGGACAATTTGGCCTAGGACGATTCGGCCTAGGACAATTTGGCCAGCCAAAAATATTAGGTAGGACAATTTGGCCAAATTAATATAATGACTAGTTTAAACTGAAAATTTGATGTTTTATGTTTGTTGTAAATACACAGTAATGTTTGAATATATGGAAGGAACATTTTAAGAAGATTTTAAACAATTATTTTTTTTTTTTTTTGTTGTTGTTTTTAAACCTATAACTTTTGGCATGAGATATTCTTTATGAGCAAATTAATAAAAATTAACTATAATCCCCCAAATAAAAAAAATACAACAAAATAATAATAATAATAATAAAATAATAATAATAATAAAAAAAAAATAAATAATGGTTTTGTTTTAATTGGCTGGAAAACAAGATTAATTACATTTTCTTGTATTCATGGTTAACTGATTTGCTGACTGGTCTTGGTTCCTTGCTTTCTTAATTAGCTTTTCCACACTTATGTGTTTGGTTCAAGAATGTGCATCGCATTGGTTAACCACCTACACTTACGGGAACTGATATGCTCAATATGACCTAAATAGTGTTGACTGGGCTCAGATACTATAAATGAGCAGAAAATATGCCATGATGTGTGATAAAATATGTTGTCAAATGAAGAAACTGCTCAAACTGCACTTTCCTCTTATGTCAACATTGATTTTCACTCATCAAAGCCAAGAAATGACAGATGAAATCACTGAAAAAACATGAGATATTTTATGAAAATAGGTAGCCAAATGAAAAAAAAAAAAAATGCTAATGAAATGATTGATAGAATAAGAAAATCCATGATATTTGTCTTATATATACTTCAAACATAGGTTCTAACGAGTACCCACAGCCTATGTCTATAAGAATTGGTAAAACCGCTAGGAGAAATCAATTTGGCCAAATTGTCCTACCCGGTATTTTTGGCTGGCCAAATTGTCCTAGACCAAATCGTCCGCGCCAAATCGTCCGCTGGCCAAATCATCCGCCCACCATAATTTTGACCCCCCAGTAAACCCCAATTTTATAAAGTAAAATTGGGGTTTACAGGGGTAAACGTTATTTTTTCTTATTTCTTCTCAAAAACATAGATTGTTGGTACTAATTAGAGTAGAAGTAAAACAAAGATCAGAAATCGATATCGATACAATTAACTTACGCCACCCATCAAAGACACCAAAGGGAAAGAAACACAAACATTAAGCGACCAGACCATAATGGAAACCTAAACAAAGGAAGGCCATAAGGACAGTTACTTTCCCCAAAAATGGCCATATGGCCATCCAAAATAAAAAGACACAAGTGATACACACAGTAAGTAACAAACAACATCATAAATAACCCGCCACAGAAGAACCGCCTTGGAACGGTCAGTGGAATGTTTTCCACTGGGGGGGGGGGGGGTTTAAATCGATTTTACGTGGCCACAATCCTCGCCCTTACTTCCGTCGCGATTTAGACAAATAATTTGTTCAGTCAGCATGAAGGCCTCCTAACTCATCAGTGCAACATCTCCGTGAACACAAAAATCAAAGAACCACAGAGGTGAGACAACGGTGAGGACTCGACAGCAAGAAACCACTGAAATGCTGGAGCAAAAGAAAACCAACAGTTAGACTCCGATGACCCCGACCAGAGACAGAGCATCAGGCACCAACCAACATTACCTTGAATTAGATCTCTCTAATTTTCAATAAGCCTTTACGTTGGAGTCGTCATAGAATCTGAGGCCTGACCCACCGGCGTGCAATTAAAGAGGGAAGCAAAGTTGCCAACCGTGATTGGGTTAACTACCATGCATGCACTCTGTCGTATAACATCCATGTTGTACCCAATCTTTTTATATCGAAGAATGATTTAACGAAATTGGGTGCTGAAGTCATTGCGGTTATATATTTTTCTGAATTTATATACTAAGTCACCATAAAATTCGGGTTCCGATAGACCTTGTTGCAGAAGAGAGTTAAGTCCAATATTGAATTTTGAAATTAAATCAGAATGGCGTCTATAAAATTTTGAAAACGCTTTGCGTAGTTTATGGTACCGATAACCCTGATTAAGGAGTTTAGCTGTTAATAATTTATTACGAGTGTTGAAGTCAGTTACATGACTACACACTCTAGCAAATCGAATTAATTGCGAAATATAAACGCCATAGGATGGCGCACGAGGAACATCACCATCCAAAAAAGGAAAATTTACAATCTCAAAATCAAAGTCATCGCGTTTATCATAAATTTTGCACGAAACAAATCCATCTACAATAGATAAATGTAAATCCAAAAACGGGGCCTCGGTATCAGAAGAATTTGCTTTATTTAACTGAAGTTCTGGGGGGGGGGAGGTAAATCTGACTGATCAAATCATCAAAATAGGTATTATCAATATTTAATAAATCATCTAAATATCTAGAAGTGGAGCTAAAAGCTTCAATAATTTCAGATTGGTTATCAATGGAAAGCGACAAAATGAAGTCTCTTTCATAACAATACAAGAACAGATCAGCCACAAGAGGTGCGCAATTAGTACCCATCGGAATACCCACAATTTGTCTAAATAACTTAGTACCGAATCTAATATAAATATTGTCAAGTAGAAAGGTGAGGGCATCACACACTTTCTTACATGACCAAAGTGTATAATTCTTATGCTCTTTAGAAGTGAAAAATGCATTTCTGACATTAAATGCAAGATAGAGAGAATCTTCTCTGTGAAAAGCCCATTCAATTAAATCATTAAGCTTTTCTTTGATAAGATTATGAGGAAGTGTAGTGTAAAGAGTGGAAAAATCGTAAGTAGACAGACTAGAAGCACGAAAATGTCTGGATTTCAATTTATTTAAAACCTCATTCGATTTTTTTTATAGACCAAAACAGATTTCTTCCTGATCTTTCAAAGACTTTCCCTTTGGTGTCTTTTATGGATGGAGTAAGTTAATTGTATCAATTCCTGATCTTTGTTTTACTTCTACTTTATCACAATATTTAATTACATGCGTTTTAATAGCAGTAAGACAGGAAGTTAATAATTTAGAAAGTTCAGTGCTGGTGCAAGAGCTAGAATTTGCAATTAACCGTGCTTTGTAAGGTCTTTTATGAAGTTTTGGTAACCAGTATAGCGTAGGAAGCTTGTTTTGGCCTTCGTTAACACACACAGCAAACTTGGTGGCTGAAAGACAAACATGTTTATCTACTATAGCTCTCTCTTCAGCTAAAGGCTGAAGTTCATAGGCCTTAGTACCACCAAGCTCCTGCTTAAGCGTGTTAACATAGTGGAGCCGTCACACAACGACGACGTTGTTAGCGGCCTTGTCTGCAGGGGCCAAAACAAACATCTTATGAAATTCTTGAATACCTAGTATAAGATGACGTAAAGACGTCTTGTGCTTAGGAGGTAATAAGTTAGTATTTTGAGAATAGAAAGAAATGCGTTTATTCACTAGTTTTAAAATGCTAAGTTTCCAGTCCTTAAGGGCTTTATGCTCAACATACTCTCGCTTACACCATCGATTACCGAATTCATTCAAGGAAGCAGCGATTTCATCTCTACATTTACTGAAATCAATCTTAGAAGGAAACCGATATTTCGGTCCTTTAGAAATTATATTCCTTATCCTAGAATCAGGAATAATTTTCAAATTGCCAGTAATTACATGACCAGCAGCAGGATAGCAATACATTGAGTTTTTACAATCACATGAATCAGGAGTATTAGTATCAATATCAAGATCTGAAACAAGTTTATTGAAATTAAAATTGATAGATCTAACAGGTTTGTTATATTTATAGCAAATTATAGGTGTTTCAGTATTTTGAAAATAAGCAGGAATGGAAGAAAACACCGATCTCTCACGGAAGATACTGGGCAAATCTATAAAATCCATACCCTTATTAATGAAGGATATTTTGAAGAAATGGCGTTTATGATTAATTTCAGAATCAATGTAAGGACGGAGAGCCGCCTTGTTCTAACGAGTTCCCATAATCTATATTTTCGGCAGAAATATGAAAACTATCCGATTTTTATTCCTGAAAATTTTCCTTTTTTTGGTGAATTTTTTTTCAATATATTTGAATAGGCGTGTTTTCGTAATTTTTCTAATATTATTTCTAAAATATAGATTTGGGATATTTGTGATAATAATAAAAATAATAATTTGCTAATTAAAGTCTAAAGATAAGGGTAATACTAATGAAAATAATGATAATAATAACAAGAATAATAACTCAGTGTGTGTGTGTGTTTTTTATGCCCCCGCCATTCGAAGAATGGTGGAAAGGGCATATAGCGTTGCCCATGTCCGTCCGTCCGTCCGTCCGTTTGTCCGCACCAACGAAACGACATTTAGGGGGCAAAAAATTTGGACAGTTTGACGCTTAAGTATATATTCGTGAGTCCAAATGCGGTTTATTCCGTTATTTGGGTACTTAAGTGGCAAAAATTTGCTCTTAGGTGGCTTGCCGCTTAAGAGAATTTGCCGCTTAAGTAGTCAATATGCCGACGCCTAGCCACTTAAGTATCCGTTCGTGAGAACGTCCGTCCGTGCGTCCGAAGCTTAAACGCAGTCAATAACTTCCTTATTTCTTGATGGATTTTAACATCACTCGGCAGAAATGTTAACCATCATGAGACGACGTGTCACGTGCAAAACCCAGGTCCGTACCTCCGAGGTCAAGGTCATACTTAGAGGTCAAAGGTAAAAAAAAGGGTCCGAAACTTAAACGCAGTCAATAACTTTCTTATTTCTGGATGGATTTTGAAATTATTTTGGAGAAATGTTAACCATCATGAGTCGATGTGTCACGTGCAAAACCCAGGTCCGTACCGACAAGGTCAAGGTCATACTTGGAGGTCAAAGGTAAAAAAAAAGGGTCCGAAACTTAAACGCAGTCAATAACTTTCTTATTTCTGGATGGATTTTGAAATTACTTTGTAGAAATGTTAACCATCATGAGTCGATGTGTCACATGCAAAATCCAGGTCGGTACCTCCAAGGTCAAGGTCATACTTGGAGGTCAAAGGTCAAAAAAAGGGTCCGAAACTTAAACCCAGCCAATAACTTACTTATTTTTGGATGGATTTTGAAATTATTTTGAAGAAATGTTAACCATCATGAGACAATGTGTCACGTGCAAACCCAGATCCGTACCTCCAAGGTCATACTTGGAGGTCAAATGGCATAAAAAGGGTCCAAAACTTAAACACTGTCAATAACTTTCTATGGATGAATACGAACATAAACATATTTTTGGGCGGGGGCATCCGTGTCCTATGGACGCATTTCTAGTTGTTTTTTTTTTTTTTTTGCTTTTTTAGAATGTCTCACTCTCTGTCAGACTTTTTCTATTGTCGTTATATAGAATAGACAAAAACAATAGTACTATAACAGCGTAGTTTTACGAGAAAATGACCTTGGCGTCACAAATCAGTGATTATATAAATCCTTGTTAAACACCGCGTAATATCGCGAAGTCACGGTGGGTTTTGTAGGGGTGAAGATAGACTGGGGACCGCCTTACCGAGGCAGTTGTAACACATATTAACTAAATATGTTCTTGGCGATATAAAAATATCACCTATTATTACTCGTTAATTAAATGAATAGACAGCAATCATCTAGCTTGTTTTCGTGCATCTATTTATTTATTTATTTTCCTGATGCTCTCGGATAGTGTAATACGAATGAGTGCAGTCTGATCTGAGTCATTGGACTGTCAAAGCACGCAAAAACTAAATCATGGGTTCCGGCTCAATATTATGACCTTATGTGCAATCAACAAAGACTGGGATCAGTTTGCGAATACACGCAGTCTGGTCTGGGTCTGTTGAATTTGCCTGAAGGGAGATGAGATCCTGCTACCAACAGAGACCCGATGAAGAATTTCACACAGATTGCGTCATCGATTGATCGGCTAAATATAGACGGATCCAATGTTTTGATACGTGACCTTGTTTACATTTCACTGCGTATGCGCCAATTAACTCCCCTGTAGATGTACTCTTTTATCTGGTTGGCAAAACATGACTGTTGCCGTACAGTGTCAATGAGAATTTCGAATATTTATCGTGTGATTAAAAGTAGAAGTAAAACAAAGATCAGGAATTGATACAATTAACTTACTCCATCCATAAAAGACACCAAAGGGAAAGAAATACAAACATTAAGCGACCAGACCATAATGGAAACCTAAACAAAGGAAGGCCATAAGGACAGTTACTTTCCCACAAAATGGCCATATGGCCATCCAAAACCAAAGGACACAAGTGATACACACAGTAAGTAACAAACAACAACATAAATAAATCGCCACAGAAGAGCCGCCTTGGAACGGTCAGTGGAAGATTTCGGGCGGGGGGCTTAAATCGATTTTACGTGGCCACAATCCTCGCCCTTACTTCCGTCGCGATTTAGACAAATAATTTGTTCAGCCCGCATGAAGGCCTCCTAACTCATCAGTGCAACATCTCCGTGAACACAAAAATCAAAGAACCACAGAGGTGAGACAACGGTGGGGACTCGACAGCAAGAAACCACTGAAATGCTGGAGCAAAAGAAAACCAACAGTTAGACTCATTTCTTCTCCACAAAATTAACTGATCCTTGCTAGTTTGTGCTTTTGAAGTAATATATGATATAGAACCAGTCTCTTCTGACATTTTATCGCACATTTTGTTGCCTAAAAAGCGTTATAAAACTATCCACCATTATGCCAAAACGTAGTCGATGCGCTTTATTTAACGAATGGAATTAAGATTAAAGCATGTATATTTTCTATCTAATTTTATATGGAAAAGAAGCAGTTAAATGTCAGAAATGGTTTGTGGCAAACAGTTTTGATAGAAAGACGATTTAACAATAGTTATTACAGAAAATAATTCTTGCTACATCAATGGTAGCCTATGGAACCGAAAGTTTTTTTTGCCAACCAGATAAAACGAGGCTAATGACCTTTGGCCTTGTGTGACGTAGACTTTGGGTGTGTCTATTATTCAATGTAATTACCATCTTCAGATGAGAAGAACTACTAAACACCATTGTGTAGGAATCAGTAGCATACGACACTTTCAGATATTTTGTTTTATTTTCCAACGCGTATCAGGCTTGACATTTGAGCGCGAATCGTTTGTTGCAGACGATTCACACGTAATATAAAACCTCATTTGCGCTTAGAATTCACAACAAAAATATTTTGAAAAAAAAAAAAAAAAAAAAAAACAAACAAAAAACAAACATGATAACTACATCATTTTCGTCGGAGTAGTCTAGCTGTGTTTAACAACTTTGCGATTCTTGAGCCTACGCTAATGATCGTTTTATTTTTAATTTTATTTTACATCTTATTTCATTTCAGCCATTCTTGAAAATTTATGTTGCTCATTATAAAATGTTCAAACCCTTGTTGCATTTGCAATCATATACATCGGCTATGTTAATTCTTTTTTCATTCAATTGTTGTTGTTTGTGTGTGTGTGTGTGTGTGTGTGTGTGTGTGTGTGTGTGTGTGTGTGTGTGTGTGTGTGTGTGTGTGTGTGTGTGTGTGTGTGTGTGTGTGTTTTCTCTTCTTTTTTTTTTTTCCTTTTTTTTTCAAGATAAATCATAACACGATCTCCACTTTCTTGAATTATAACAGCGAGCTATATAGTAAATAAATGTGGTGTCTCAAAAATGATACGAGTTACAATTTGTCCGTGGCAATTTGCACATATGGTCAGCGAAAGGATTGGAAGTCACCTGGATAGTTGAGTCCTTGGGGAGATAAACATTTATTTTCTGTCTTGTTCGCGTTAATTCCCTTGATTATCAGCACAGCTGAGAAAGTTAATGTCCGTATAAGTCCGGTATGATATATATGCTCCATCTTTCTATATGTCACGGGCGTATATAATGCCCCGCTTGCGGAGCTCTTGTTTATTTTCAAGTTGGGTATGAAACGAGATGAATGGTGTTTTATATATTGTTTGTGTGTGTGTGTGTGTTCTTTATTTTACAATGTAGGACTTGACATGCTATTTGAATCATCTGTCAAGTCCCGGAAAAAAAACATCGGATTGAATTGGAATGTTTTCCTTTTCTTGTTTTTTTTTTTTTTTCTCGAAGTTATCGCTTTTTAATCCAATTACCGTTAATGATCCATATTTTCTGCGCCACCGCTACAGACTGAAGCCTTACAGAGATAATGAACAAAAGGATAACAATGCCTTCCGGTATGTCTAGGTCATTCATCAATCATTGCCTAAACGATGCTCATCACGAAAACATGCCTTTTTATTTTGACCCCCTCGAACCCTACTTTTATAAAGTGAAACTGGGGTTTCCGGGGGTATACCTTTTTTTCTTATTTCCGCTCTAAAATATAGATTGTTGGTACTCGTTATATTTGGAGCATAAATTAGAAAAATATCACAATTTTTCATCATAAAATTTACATTTTTCGGCGATAAAAGTGGCAATGTATTTGTAAAGGCGAGTTTGCGTAATGCTACTGTGGTAGTGTTTTCCCCAAACGTCTGGTTTGCACAAAGAATGTTGTTTTTTTCTTTTTTTACATATTGACACCCCAAAAAATCGATTTTTCAGCAACCCCCCCCCCCCCCCCCCCAAGTGGCATTCGATTCACTGACCGTTCTAAGGCGGGTCTATTGTCGCGGTTTAGTGTTATTATGGTTTGTCTTGAGTGTGTGTATCGCTTATATTGTTTTGTTTTGGATAACCAATTTGCCATTTTGTGAGAAAGTAACTGTTCTTTTGGCATTCCGCTATTGATGTCTCCATTAGAGTCTAGTTATATAATGTTTGTGTTTCTTTCCCTTTGGTGTCTTTGATGGGAGCTGGGATTAATTGTATCGATTCTGATCATTGTCTTCACTTCTAAGTTTTCACTTATGGGTTAAGTAATAGTTAACCTTTACAACTTCGTTTTACCATGCAAACTGAGGTTTACAAGGTCGCTCCATACATGGATGGTATTCGCAAATATATAATTATTGACCTTTGTAAATGATTTGATGTCGACAAGAAAGTACCAATTTTGAACTTAGCTTTTGTTGGTCTCAGAATACCAATACCGAAAGAAGCGAAGCCAAGTTCAATAATAGTACTCACTAGTCGACATCACATCATGACCAGTTACTCAATATTCAACAAGTGTTTTGTTATATAATCACAAGACTAAATGATTGGTATGAGCCTTTACTGTTTGCCATTGTACATGCTCTGATGTTTCCGTATAAAATTTGTAAATGCTCATGGAATTCGTGTAATGGGATATGGATAGCTTAGTCCTCAGAAAACAGCATTGTCCGTGTATCATTATATAATCACATTATCATTACATGGTACAACTGAGTCAAAACTACAAGTATAAGCTTCTTCATACTGGTGCGGTGTCCTCCGCCATAATAACATGAAACCGGGTCAAACTACAACACACTGCTGGTTCCCGTATTCCTAATGCAGGTAAAAGAACGCAACGAGGGCCAGCTCAGTCTCGCGTTTCAGAGTCTCATTTAAGAAACCGACGTCGCATAGATTTGAAAACTAATTTGGTATGCAAATTTTAATTTTAGAAACGAGGTTGACATGTACAGGTGTCACAGATTGCGCTTTAAATCAATAAAAAATAGAAGTGAAAGCAAATGATCGGGAATCGACACAATAAACCCGGACCTCCCATCAGAGGCACCAAAGGGAAAAAAAACACAAACATGAAATAACTAGGCCCTGATGGAAAACCTAAATGACAGGCCCGTGTGACATTCTATTATTATCAGTCATTACATTAAAACAGTTTGATTTTAAGTCGATGGCTAGTCAATCGTTCCAAAGATAAGACCAGCTGTCGTTTACTGCTGTTGTCAACATGATAGTCACAAACCAGAGTAGTTAAGGGGAATAGGAACACCTGGCAGATTTTCCGCAATGTTTCAAAGAGAGACGACTCTCGGGACTTCCTGTTCGCTTTTCTATAAACCTTGACCCGCCGAAAAATGCATTACGAAAACACGCCTATATCATATTGACCCCATCGAACCCCACTGTTATATAGTAAAACTGGGGTAAACAGGGGTAATCCTTATTTTCCTTATTTCTGCTCTAAAATATAGATTGCGGATACTCGTTAGAACCGCTTCGATGAAGCGGTTCTAACGTGTACCCACAATCTATATTCGTACAGAAATAAGAAAAATAACAAAAAATAGCACCATTTTTCATCTCATTTTTTTTTTCGGCGGTAATATTTCTATTGTATTTGTATAGGAGGGTTTTCGTAATGCTTAAATGAATGAATTTGCGACTCAGGAGTAAATTCTTTCCTTTAAGAGTTGACCCTATTGACATGTGAGACAAAAAAACTTTGGCAGAAGTTGTCTCCCCTGAAGGTGTTCCCCTTAAATCGCGCGTTAATTAAATATTATGTTTTACGTTTAACACACCGAGCGCAATAAAAATAAAGCATCCGAAAGTTCGGGAAAGTATTGTACGGCCTTTCCATTGGGCAGGTATGCCTAGGGTCACAAACTGTGGCACTGGCAAACAGTTTAGACCTAGTTAAGATTGCTGGAAACGCAATTGTCTAGGGTCTACACCGTTTGCTTAAAACACAGGAATTCAAATTGTAACTATACAGTCGACAGTCAGCTTCAAGACCATTTTTCCACAACTACATTCAGGGACAACCGGCTCCCAATACTGTTAGTCCATTGATTACCTAACTTTATGTAAACTATAGAATTTTGAGTCTCAATGGATAATAATCGTGCCAACTCTCAACTCGAAGGCGGAATTTTCAATGTATTTCGTCATTAATTCGACAACACTTGCTGCATCTTGAAAATATTGTCCAATATTGTTGACCTGAATAAACCACGGTATTTTAAGCAGCGCGTATCTCGGTAAAGCCAATAAAACAAAGTCCGGTCAGTTGTCTATGAGTGTATTCCCTGATCTTGGACTTAGATCGTCTCAGTATTAAAACGCTTTCCCATCTTTTCTGGACCTTTTTTCATTGCTACATGTCTATTATGTCCGCGGCGCCTGACCAGGCTCTACACCTAGTTTTAAATTTAGGGATATTTTTTCAACTCCTGAAAATGATTACAACAACACACCTGTGCGACATGGTGCATTTATTTCACATCACCAAAATGGTTATTTGTCTGATGAAAATCCATGATATTTTGCTTATTTATATTGCAAACACTGAGGCGGTTCTAACGAGTACCCACATCTTTGAGTAGAAATAAGAAACATACTGTATACACCGGTAAACCCCAGTTGTCTCTATATAAAGTGGGGTTTAGTGGGGGTATTCATTTTACGGACTTGTTCATGTGATGAGAATTAATTAGAAACTCCTAACGTTACGAGAGTACATCCGTGCGACAAAGTGCATTATTTGGGCCCCGCCAAGCGATTTTGGTACTTATCGCCAATGCGAGCAGCGAAGGTTCAGGCGAGCCTGCGCATCCGCGCAGTCTCGCCAGAACCTTCGCTGCTCGCTCATACAAGCAGTAAATCAAGAGGAACCTTCAGACAGAAAACCATATCCCTGGCCCCTCTGAATGGCTGAGCATGCGCAGTTAAAGTTTGTCATTACGGAATGCTCGAAGACCCAAATTCGCTTGGCGGAGCTCATTTCATATCTCTAAAAAGGTTAATTTTCTGATGAAAATTATTATTCATATTCATGCTCAAAATAGTTTGTGGGTGCTCAACCTGTGTCAGGGAGCAGTGACAACAAAACTTATGTATACCTCTTTGACACCCGGAAGTGGTGTTCACGTGGTTGTCCATTACACGGATTTGTTATACCCCCGGCATACGAAGTATGTCAGGGGGTATATAGTTTTCGTCTTTCCGTCCGTTCGTTGGTACGTTCGTTCTTTCGTTAATTCGTTCGTTCGTACTTCCGTCTGTCCCACCGTTCGTCAACCTTTATGTCAAAGTTTTGCGTTAAACCTTTTTGGCAGCTCATATTTCTGTAACCACATGTTAGATTCTCTTCATGTTTGGTAAAGGATATCTCTATAGCATTACCTTTCATATTGGTCAAGCCCCTGGTTGGGCTGTCTGTCTGTTCATCTACTTTTACGTCAAAGTTTTGTGTTAAACCTTTTTTTTTTATTGCTGATATCTCTGTAACCACATGTTAGATTCTCTTCATGTTTGGTAAACGATATCTCTATACCATTACCTTTCATATGGAATATCTAAGCCCCTGGATGGGCTATCTGTCCGTCTGTCTGTTCATCTACTTTTACGTCAAAGTTTTGTGTTCAACCTTTTTCATTGCTGATAACTCTGTAACCACATGTTAGATTCTCTTCTTGTTTGGTAAACGATCTCTCTATACCATTACCTTTCATATGGAATATCTAAGCCCCTGGGTGGGCTATCTGTCCGTCTGTCTGTTCATCTACTTTTACGTCAAAGTTTTGTGTTCAACCTTTTTCATTGCTGATAACTCTGTAATCACACGTTAGATTCTCTTCATGTTTGGTAAACGATATCTCTATACCATTACCTTTCATATGGAATATCTAAGCCCCTGGGTCAAGCCCCTGGGTGGGCTGTCTGTTCGTCTGTCTGTTCATCTACTTTTACGTCAAAGTTTTGTGTTCATTGCTGATATCTCTGTAACCACATGTTAGATTCTCTTCATCTTTGGTAAACGATATCTATATACCATTACCTTTCATATGGAATATCTAAGCCCTTGGGTCAAGCCCCTGGGTGGGCTGTCCGTCTGTCTGTTCATTTATTTTTACGTCAAAGTTTTGTGTTCAACCTTTTTCATTGCTGATATCTCTGTAACCACATGTTAGATTCTCTTCATGTTTGGTAAAGTACATCTCTATAGCATTACCTTTCATATGGAATATCTAAGCCCCTGGGTGGGCTGTCTGTCTGTTCATCTACTTTTACGTCAAAGTTTTGTGTTAAACCTTTTTCATGGCTGATATCTCTGTAACCACATGTTAGATTCTCTACATGTTTGATAAACAATTCCGTGATGCATGTCCCTGTCCCCCACCCATGGTGACCTTGACCTCAAGGTCACAGACTTAGGAATTTTACATTTGGTTAAAGTTTAATGACAAATCTATAGATGCCTGTAAGTTCTAAACTCTAAAAAAAATTCAGTTCATACTTGCATCAATGTTGCATACCAGTCCAAAGATTTCATTGATGCAAACCCCACCCTGCTGCTTCATTAACTTTGATGCCCTCGCTCCCTTGGTCCATTTAGAAATTTTATGTTTGGTTTAGCTTTTACAAGCACGTGCATAGATTCTTATAGCTTCTTGACTTCATTCATATGACATACAAGCTCGAAAGATATATCAAAGGGTGGCGCTGGCCGGGGGTATACGTGACCCACTGGTCGCTTTCTCTAGTTAACGTAATGATTTGAAATGGAATTGTCCAAAGGTATTAAGGATTGACTGCGCCGTGATAAAAATATGTTCTGCATTTGTTTACATTACGAAAACAAGCCTATACAAATACATTGCCATTTTTTTGGCCAAAGATTAGAAATTTTAAGATGAAAAATTGTGAAATTGTTCTTATTGCTGCCCAAAAGATAGATTGCGGAGACACGATAGAACCGCCTCGTTGAGGCGATTCAATTAAGTACCCAAAATCTATGTTTATGAGCAGAAATAAGAAAAATAATGTATACCCCGTTAAACCCCAGTTTTACTATATGAAAGTGGGGTACGAGTGGGTCAAATTATATAGGAGTGTTCTCGTGATGCCTTCAGTATTTTGTTTTAATTCAGTTAATATGTGCAGAGGACTCTCGCTATAACGACAGTATTTGTTCCCTATCAATTCGCTGCTGTAGCGAATTTGCCGCTAGAAAGAATCCCAATAAGGAGTAATATTATGGGAAAAGGGACTTTTTCCCTTAATTACTCCAAGAAACAAATGTTGTAGATATTTTTTAGAATCGCCTCGCCGAGGCGATTCTAACAAATATACACAACATTCGTTCCTCGCCGAGGCAATTCTAACAAATATCCACAGCATTCGTTTCTTTGATTAGCGAGGCGATTCTAACAAATATCCACAATATTCGTTTCTTTAAGTAGCGTGGCGATTCTAACAAATATCCACAACATTCGTTTCTTTAAGTAGCGAGGCGATCCCAAGAAATATCCACAGCATTCGTTTCTTTGAGTAGCGAGGCGATTCTAACAAATATCCACAATATTCGTTTCTTTAAGTAGCGTGGCGATTCTAACAAATATCCACAACATTCGTTTCTTTAAGTAGCGTGGCGATCCTAACAAATATCCACAGCATTCGTTTCTTTGAGTAGCGAGGCGATTCTAACAAATATCCACAATATTCGTTTCTTTAGTAAGCGAGGCAATTCTAACAAATATCCACAACATTCGTTTCTTTGAGTAGCGAGGCGATCCCAAGAAATATCCACAGCATTCGTTTCTTTGAGTAGCGAGGCGATTCTAACAATTATCCACAATATTCGTTTCTTTAAGTAGCGAGGTGATTCTAACAAATATCCACAATATTCGTTTCTTTGAGTAGCGAGGCGATTCTAACAAATATCCATAGTAGTCTTCGCTTTGAGTAGCGAGGCGATTCTAACAAATATCCACAATATTCTTTTCTTTGAGTAGGCGATTCTTACAAATATCCACAACATTCGTTTCTTTGAGTAGCGAGGCGATTCTAACAAATATCGTCAATATTCTTTTCTTTGAGTAGCGAGGCGATTCTTACAAATATCCACAACATTCGTTTCTTTGAGTAGCGAGGCGATTCTAACAAATATCCACAACATTCGTGTCTTTGAGTATTAAATAATTGCAATATTCAACTTCATTAATCTCTCTCATCTTGAGATAAGGATTTGTTCTATTGAAACTGTTGTCATAACAAGTTTTGTTGTTATATCAAATGTTGGTATCAAGAGGGTGGACTGTATTTCTAAAATTTTGCATGTTCTACTCCTAGACATACATCAGCTGCTGACATGTAAATGATTGGCCATGATGCGAAATGACTGCATTATTCATCACGAGAACATGCCTCTATACTTCTGATCCCCTTCAACGCCACTTTTATGTAGTAAAACTGGGGTTTACAGGGGTATACATCATTTTTCTTATTTCTGCTCAAAATCATAGATTGTTGGTACTCGAGCACACACAATCTATGTTTTGAGCAGAAATACGAAAAATATCAGGATTTTTATCTGAAAAATTTAATATTTTGTTGGTAGAATTTTACCAGTATATTTGAATAGGCGTGTTTTCGTAATGACTGCACACGTAGTTACAGACTTATAAATTTGTTGAAGATGAACCAAGGGAGTTGTATGCCCATCAACCACAGTTGTGTCTAATCTCTGATGCACCGACATTTTATTTGTTCCATGGTCATAAAATGACCTGAGTGCCTTTTTGAAACAAAAACAAATCTTCGGGATATTTATAGTTAATTTTAATTTTCTTTAGATTGCAAGCTTATTAAAAATGACATAAAATCAGGATTTTGAATAAGATGTGCGATAGAAAAAGGATTTATTGACTTCAGCACACAATTTCGTAAAATCATTCTTCGATATAAAAAGATTGGGTACAACATGGATATTATAGGACAGACTGCATGCATGGTAGTTAACCCAATCACGGTTGGCAACTTTGCTTCCCTCTTTAATTGCACGCCGGTGGGTCAGGCCTCAGATTCTATGACGGCTCCAACGTAAAGGCTTATTGAGAATTAGAAAGATAATGTTGGTTGGTGCCTGATGCTCTGTCCCTGGTCGGGCTCATCGGAGTCTAACTGTTGGTTTTCTTTTGCTCCAGCATTTCAGTGGTTTCTTGCTGTCGAGTCCTCACCGTTGTCTCACCTCTGTGGTTCTCTGATTTTTGTGTTCACGGAGATGTTGCACTGATGAGTTAGGAGGCCTTCATGCGGACTGAACAAATTATTTGTCTAAATCGAGATTGAAGTAAGGGCGAGGATTGTGGTCACGTAAAATCGATTTAAGCCCCCCAGTGGAAATCTTCCACTGGCCGTTCCAAGGCGGCCCTTCTGTGGCGATTTATTTATGTTGTTGTTTGTTACTTACTGTGTGTATCACTTGTGTCTTTTAATTTTGGATGGCCATATGGCCATTTTGTGGGAAAGTAACTGTCCTTATGGCCTTCCTTTGTTTAGGTTTCCATTATGGTCTGGTCGCTTAATGTTTGTATTTCTTTCCCTTTGGTGTCTTTTATGGGTGGAGTAAGTTAATTGTATCAAATCCTGATCTTTGTTTTACTTCTGCTTTTCATATCAGGGCTGTTTTGTTTGTGCCGTGTGGCGGCTGTAAAAGGTCTCCCCGTACTTGCATTTAATGCTCTTATTTTTCCAATCCTCAGGGATTGCTTATGCAATTGCTTTTCACTGTTCCATCAATTGACCTCTTTTAGATACCTGTTGAAGGTCATTATTAAACCGATGTTCGTTCCTCGTTGTATAACAACTGCTTGTTTGACATCCCTGTACTTTAAGTAGACTAAGATGTTTTGTGGGCTTTTGTTTTACTATCCTTCTATTCGAAGGAATCTTCTTTAGTAATTCTATATGCTGTTTTATTTATTTATTTTATAACCGGTATGAACATCGCTTTAGTTTTGACGGTATCACAACCTTATTAACCAAAATGAGTATTACAAATACATTTAAAATATCAATATCACCCCTTAGGTTACACTCTGCTTCTTCTGTACGGATTCCCCATTCTATTAAGAACTTTACTATTATGTTGCCTTCGGTATTGGTTAGACCCTTAAATTTGTCTTCTGGAACTTCAGCTAATCTCAAAGGAGCAGGCAATACCAATGTTTTTGGGAGTAGTCTTCGTATAAGACTATCTCCTCTCAAATCGCCCATCCTTCGAAAATATACTAATCCGTGGAAAAGAAGTGGAATGTATCCTAGTATTTCTAAGTGCAATGCCAAGAGGTGCAGATGTTGTTCGCATTTAAGCACTGCGTCTACCGTTACTTCATCTGTAAACGGTAGGCGCTTCTCTGTAGTTAACATGTCTGATTTGACATGACAGTCTACAGATTTAATTTATCTAATTACTTGACGTGCTGCAAACTGTAATATGCAGTACGTCGGTCAAACTAACCGCAAGCTTAAAACTAGATTGAACAAGCATTATCGTAGAATGAGTAAGCCTAAGAAAACTGACACTTTCTTGTACCGTCACTTTCGACGTACAGGTCATTCTTTAAATAACATTGTTAAACAACCAGTGGAAAAACTTTATTACGATGCAAATTCTACATCTAGATTCAAAATAATCAAAAGACATGAAGCTGAACTGAAATGGATTAAATTTTTACAGACCCCTTTTCCACTGGGATTTAATGACAACATTTATCATGAGGGTAATATTTCCAGAATGCCGGACTTTGATATTTTCTCACTCCTGGAATGTCGAAAACGCAGAACTAGATCTCAAGGCACCAGGAAAAATGGTAACTTTAAACGTAAATCACGTGCGTTTAAACGAAACAATACTACACTGAAGTGACTGTCAATTATATAATTAAATCATGGACGCCACTCTATGCTTTCATTTTTAAGTTCATTACCCGTTTCTGTTTTACGTCTTCTGAACACCGAGGCGAATAAATTCTACGATAGTTCTCATCAGTTATATGATGCGGCTCTCTTAACTAGAGGCTATACTCAGCATACTCTCCGTCCTTACATTGATTCTGAAATTAATCATAAACGCCATTTCTTCAAAATATCCTTCATTAATAAGGGTATGGATTTTATAGATTTGCCCAGTATCTTCCGTGAGAGATCGGTGCTTTCTTCCATTCCTGCTTATTTTCAAAATACTGAAACACCTATAATTTGCTATAAATATAACAAACCTGTTAGATCTATCATTTTTAATTTCAATAAACTTGTTTCAGATCTTGATATTGATACTAATACTCCTGATTCATGTCATTGTAAAAAATCAAAGTATTGCTATCCTGCTGCTGGTCATGTAATTGCTGGCAATTTGAAAATTATTCCTGATTCTAGGATAAGGAATATAATTTCTAAAGGACCGAAATATCGGTTTCCTTCTAAAATTGATTTCAGTAAATGTAGAGATGAAATCGCTGCTTCCTTGAATGAATTCGGTAATCGATGGTGTAAGCGAGAGTATGTTGAGCTTAAAGCCCTTAAGGACTGGAAACTTAGCATTTTAAAACTAGTGAATAAACGCATTTCTTTCTATTCTCAAAATACCAACTTATTACCTCCTAAGCCCAAGACGTCTTTACGTCATCTTAAACTAGGTATTCAAGAATTTCATAAGAAGTTTGTTTTGGCCCCTGCAGACAAGGCCGCTAACAACGTCGTCGTTGTGTGACGGCTCCACTATGTTAACACGCTTAAGCAGGAGCTTGGTGGTACTAAGGCCTATGAACTTCAGCCTTTAGCTGAAGAGAGAGCTATAGTAGATAAACATGTTTGTCTTTCAGCCACCAAGTTTGCTGTGTGTGTTAACGAAGGCCAAGACAAGCTTCCTACGCTATACTGGTTACCAAAACTTCATAAAAAACCTTACAAAGCACGGTTTATTGCACATTCTAGCTCTTGCACTACCACTGAACTTTCTAAATTATTAACTTCCTGTCTTACTGCTATTAAAACGCATGTAATTAAATATTGTGATAAAGTCTTTGAAAGATCAGGAAGAAATCTGTTTTGGTCTATAAAAAATTAGAATGAGGTTTTAAATAAATTGAAATCTAGACATTTTCGTGCTTCTAGTCCGTCTACTTACGATTTTTCCACTCTTTACACTACACTTCCTCATACTCTTATAAAAGAAAAGCTTAATGATTTAATTGAATGGGCTTTTCACAGAGAAGATTCTCTCTATCTTGCATGTAATGTCAGAAATGCATTTTTCACTTCTAAAGAGCATAAGAATTATACACTTTAGTCATGTCAGAAAGTGTGTGATGTCCTCACCTTTCTACTTGACAACATTTATATTAGATTCGGTACCAAGTTATTTAGACAAATTGTGGGTATTCCGATGGGTACTAATTGCGCACCTCTTGTGGCTGATCTGTTCTTGTATTGTTATGAAAGAGACTTCATTTTGTCGCTTTCCATTGTAACCAATCTGAAATTATTGAAGCTTTTAGCTCTACTTCTAGATATTTAGATGATTTATTAAATATTGATAATACCTATTTTGATGGTTTGATCAGTCAGATTTACCCCCTAGAACTTCAGTTAAATAAAGCAAATTCTTCTGATACCGAGGCCCAGTTTTTGGATTTACATCTATCTATTGTAGATGGATTTGTTTCGTGCAAAATTTATGATAAACGCGATGACTTTGATTTTGATATTGTAATTTTTCCTTTTTTGGATGGTGATGTTCCTCGTGCGCCATCCTATGGTGTTTATATTTCGCAGTTAATTCGATTTGCTAGAGTGTGTAGTCATGTAACTGACTTCAACACTCGTAATAAATTATTAACGGCTAAACTCCTTAATCAGGGTTATCGGTACCATAAACTACGCAAAGCCTTTTCAAAATTTTATAGACGCCATTCTGATTTAATTTCAAAATTCAATATATGACTTAAATCTCTTCTGCAACAAGGTCTATCGGAACCCGAATTTTATGGTGACAGTATATAAATTCAGAAAAATATATAACCGCAATGACTTCAGCACCCAATTTCGTAAAAACATTCTTCGATATAAAAAGATTGGTTACAACATTGATATTATACGACAGACTGCATGCATGGTAGTTAACCCAATCACGGTTGGCAACTTTGCTTCCCTCTTTAATTGCACGCTGGTGGGTCAGGCCTCAGATTCTATGACGGCTCCAACGTAAAGGCTTATTTAGAATTAGAGAGATAATGTTGGTTGGTGCCTGATGCTCTGTCTCTGGTCGGGCTCATCGGAGTCTAACTGTTGGTTTTCTTTTGCTCCAGCATTTCAGTGGTTTCTTGCTGTCGAGTCCTCACCGTTGTCTCACCTCTGTGGTTCTTTGATTTTTGTGTTCACGGAGATGTTGCACTGATGAGTTAGGAGGCCTTCATGCGGACTGAACAAATTATTTGTCTAAATCGCGACTGAAGTAAGGGCGAGGATTACGGCCACGTAAAATCGATTTAAGCCCCCCAGTGGAAATCTTCCACTGACGGTTCCAAGGCGGCTCTTCTCTGGCGATTTATTTATGTTTTTGTTTGTTACTTACTGTGTGTATCACTTGTGTCTTTTAATTTTGGATGGCCATATGGCCATTTTGTGGGAAATTAACTGTCCTTATGGCCTTCCTTTGTTTAGGTTTCCATTATGGTCTGATCTCTTAATGTTTGTATTTCTTTCCCTTTGGTGTCTTTTATGGGTGGAGTAAGTTAATTGTATCAATTCCTGATCTTTGTTTTACTTCTACTTTATAAAATGGTTATTGTGAAAAATGCAAAACAATTTGAAATCATGGTGTATTCTTTCCTTACTGTAACGGCGGTTATAAAGTGCGTCCACCATCTATGTGTAGAGCCAAAGAAAGGAGACTATTGTCATAACGTCACCTATATGCGAAACTGTTGTAACTGACCTTTCTATCAAAAATTACTTTTTTTTTTGATAAATTTATTCAACTCTCTAACCTCCACATATACACCAAATAATGAAGCTGAATTTTGAACAGATAAACCATAATTAAAAAATTTGGAAAGTATTGTAACTCAAACTGCCATATTTTCTATATGCGAAACTATTGTAACTGAAATTTAATAGATACAATAGTTATTTACACTATATTTGATAAAACTTATTAATATTATTATTTAATATAGAAAAAAAGAACAGCAAGTAAAGATGAAAAAGGCTTATATTTTCAGTTACAATAGTTTCGCACATAAGAAAAAGTTATGTCAGATGGCTGAAGTATTGTAACTGCTCTTTAAAACCTATGAAAACTCGGGGGGAGAGGGAAGAAAACAAGATAACTATATCATTTTAAAGAAAGCTATGAATAAATAGTGGGTATTACATGAGTGGTCATTTCTTATGAAATTTATGAAACGAGCCTTTGGCGAGTTTCATAAATTTCATATGAAATAACCACAATTGTGAGCTTCTGTTTATCATATGACCTATATTGAAAGGATTTTATCACCTTTAAACTGAACATGTATTTTTTATCAACAAAAATGCATTTTTTAAAGGGAGACAATTTTTGGAACTTCCTATTTGCAATACTATAAGCTCTAACCTGAGAAAAAGAGGTCTAATCTTAAAGGAAAGTAATTGCTCCTTAGGAGCAAATTCTTTCCTTTAGGAGTTGCACCATATTGACATTGGAGACAAGATTACATTTGCGTGAGTTGCCTCCCCTGAAGGTGTATATTTTCCCCTTAATAGGATGAATACAGTATGTTATATGACATCATTGTTTACATCATAATTTCCAATAAAATCAAGTTCTTAACTGGAATTGGATTCGTATGCTAAAGCTCAGTTAGATGTTCCCTATCAGTTTCAATTCATGTATCAGTATGATGGTATGTTGCACAGGGTTGATTTACTCAACACAAACAAACACGAGCCATTTAGGTCCAAAACCAGAATTAATTCAGATCCAATCCAATTGAATGTTTTGAGAAATAGCCCAATACCTATCAGCACAGATACAATGGCCTTTTGTCTCTCTGCTTCTCAAATGTTGTTACCTGAGCACATCACATTTTCTAAGTTTTTTTTTGCCCCACATGAATGATTGATTTGGCAATGATAATGATGAAGATTGTGGACATATATACAGTTGACTGATTTTACACGTATAGTTATGGCTCTCACCCATATGGGCTTGAAGAAATAGATTGGGCTCCATGATGCTTACATGCAGAGCTGAAACCGTGGCCAACCACACACATGAGTACCGGTATTAAAACAGCTTAGAGGAAAGTGGTGTAAATCAGACATATAAACCCTTTTGGTTTCATTGGGTGGCAGGGCTTGAGAAGTCATTTCATCTCAATGTCGGTAAAAGTGCCAAAAAATTGGAAGCAACGTCTCAAAAATGACCTATACTGTCTTGACGGGGATGTTAAACCTCAAAATCAAACAAACAAACAGTAATGGTCATGATTTTGCAGTTAGCATATGATGATGAACAGCCGAGAATTGGTTTAAATTTTGTATGTTCAAGGCTTCTTATCATTTGGGATCATTGAATCGTGTTCAAGGCTTCACATGTTCAAGGCTTCAAGTCCTTTGTGATCACTGAGTTTATTTAGAGTTATTGTGAAAATAGTGTTCTTCTTAAGCCATTGTCAGAGGGCGTGGTCGGTGTTGACATTTAAGTACTGGTCATGAACAGACTTAAAAAACGAGTCTGCTCTTTTCGTTTATTTGGTGTGTTCTTTGCTTCCAATGGATCCAACTATTCAGACTTTATTCAGATGACAATGTGTGGTATCTGATATACCGGTAATTTGAGAGATTTTTTCTTGCTTCCATACACCTGACAGATAATTGTTGTTTATCTCTTCATTACGTTAACTCATATCCTGCTGTTTACGAAAAGCCCTATTTTTGCAATCAGTGTAGATCAAGATCAGATGGCTTCTCGATGGCTTCTCCATCTGATCATGATCTACACAGTTTCCATTCAGCTTTTGAATTTAAACAACAATTTTACATCCTGTAATCTGATTGGCTGGTAGTCGGAAATTGGTGTGACGGTTTAAATATTCAGCAGGATAAGGGTTAATGTGCCCATGCAGAGGCGGTTCTATGAAGTACGGACAATCTAAGGTGTTCAGCAAGAATGCAATAATGAATACCCCTGTAAACCACATTTTTTGCTATATAAAAGTGGGGTTTAAGGGGGGTCAAAATAATATAGGCCTGTTTTCGTGATGTTTTGTGTTATATTTTGCTTGTGAGCACAACTATTTTAAATGTTTTGTGTTATATTTTGCTTGTGAGCACAACTATTTTAAAATATTATCTTATGCCCAAAATTATATCTTGTTCACACAACTTATCTTTGCACAACATACTATCTAGTGTGCATCACATATTGCCCGCAAAAGATATTAATATTGTGTCGACAACATTTTACCTTATGCGCTCAAGATAATACATTGTATATTGTTTGCACACCTATTATCTTGTCCGCCCATTATAATACTGTCTCGTTCACACAACATATCCTGGTTGCACAACACAATATGTTGTGTGCACATAATATTAACTTGTGCGAACAACATATCTTGTTGGCATACACAATATTATGTTCACACAACATATTATTGTTTTAAGAAACAATATTCTGTACTTTGTTAATTTAAATTAAAGCAGCCTCTTTTATGATTACCTACATGTAATGTTCTCAGTTTTCCTCCATAGTAGGGTTGGTGAGCAAACCAAAGGATTAGACAATGGAAGACATAAAAATAACATAGGGCAAAATATGACCTCCATTATGTGGCTTGAAAAATGACATTTTTCGTATGAACAATTTTCATTTATGCTCCAAACAAAGAGTTTTGGGTCTGGTTATAACCCCTCAATGCGATGGTTCTAATGAGCAACAAAATCTTAGTTTCCACCAGAAATACAAACATTTAGGAACACCTCTGTAAACCCATTTTTTCTGTTATAAAGTGGGGTTGGAGTCCTAACTGTATGGATGTGTTAAGTTACTGATATGAGTGAGATCATAAGGTATCATGCATGACAGACATTATGTGTACCTGTAAATTTACAAGCTTATGCTAAACATATTGCTATTTGATATCACATTTTTGGGTTGATTTGGTTGTTTGAATTAAGGTTTAACGTCCCCGTCAACAGTATAGGTCACTTCGAGACGTTGCTTCAAATTTTGTGGGACTTTTACCCGACATTGAGATAAAATGACATCTCAAGCCCTGACACCCAATGAAACCAATAGGGTTTATAAGCATGGATGGGCCGACTCGCACCGCTTTGCCTGGGCAGGCTTAGATCCCCTAAGCTGTTTACAAGTACTCGTGTGCGGGTCAGCTTCAGCTCTGCGTGGAAGTATCATGCAGCCAATCTATTTATTCAGGCCCCAATGGGCGGGGCCAACTCTTTTGTGGGTTGAAGCAGCCACACAAGCAATTTCATGACATCACCAGTGTTCCATTTTTAGATGACAGGAGAAATATAATTAAAGGGCGCAGGTAGAACCTCCTATATTGAATACTAGGAGAAGAAAAACATGATCTGACGAGTATCCTATCGAGTACCCACAACATACAGTATATGTTTTTGAAACGAAATAAGTAAATGATGTTTACCCCTGGTACCCACAATCTATATTTTAGAGCAGAAATAAGGAAAACAAGGTTTACCCCTTAAACACCAGTTTTACTATATTAAAGTGGGGTTAAAGGGGGGTCAAATTTATACAGGCGTGTTTTAGCAATAACACCATCAGAGTCTACCCTTCTAAACAGTGTCCCAAGTCAGGTTTAAGGGGACAGAGTCAATGTCAATTGGTCTTGCCTCTTTGGTAATATTTATTCATATATTTTATTTCAGATACAATTAACCCTTATCCTGCTGAATATTTTAATTAGCCACATGCATATCTGTTTGTTTGTTTGCGTGTCTGTTTGTTTTGGACTTAAACAGCCCAGTCAATACTATTTAGGTCATTTTTGAGCCGGTCAGTTTACCTATCCACACTTTTCCTGGGCATGGTTATATGTAAGCAGTTAACCAGTACACTGCACATTATTTCCCCAGAAACTGACAAGTGCCCTTCTTGACTCAGCGGAAGGGTGATTAATCTCCATGGAAGAATGTTGCCGACCCCGGCAGGTATCGAATCCACGTCCTTCTGATCACCAGTAGCTCAGCCGGCACATGCATATCTGACTATCAACCAATTAGATTACATGATTTGGTTTTTCTTTCAAATGCACAAACTAAACAACAGTGTTCATTCTGATCAGATGGCTTATTCTGATCTTGATCTACACTGTTTGCAAAGATACAGGGTTGTTGCGAATAGCAGGACAAGGGTTATTACAGGTCATAAAACTTGAGTATTTCGTGAAGTTTCATAAGGCAATGATCCCATTTCATACAGTTTGAAAAAAAAGCTAAGAAGTCTATATAACTTTTCTTGTTCTATTAAAGCTGAAATAATCATCTTACAATAAATTGAGATCCTATAATTTCTGTAAAAAAATATAGAACCCTGCTCTTGAAAACAAATAGATAGCCTATATGAAACATGCTTCATATTCCAATTTGAAAGAAAAAAATATCCTTCTTTGGCCTACTAAAGAAAGCAAATACCATCCAGACTCACATTTTGAAAATTATTTATTGTAAACTTGAATAAGTTTACTTTTAAAATATCCTTCAAAATGAAATAGTGAAAAAAATGTACTTACAACAGTTTCGCATATAAAATACAATGCAAATTTCACTATTTTCAGTGCGAAATTATTGTAACTTACAAATTTCTTTATTTTCAAGAGTTATGAGAAGCTTTTTAGATTGTATGTGTAAAATGTAATTTTACTTAATACTTGTGAATCTGACTATTTTTAATTGCTGTGTACTAAAAATAAACAGTTTTTTGTTTCTCCTGTAAAATTTTGAAATATGCAGTTACAACAGTTTCGCATATAAGTGACGATAAGAAAGAATATGAATTTTAGAGCTATGAGGGACGACATTATACTGTTTGGAGGCATGGTATAAAGCCTCTGTAGTCTTACAATAAAAAAAGGGCCCTCTTTACGAAGGGTTTTAGAAAAATCGAGATTCGCCATTTTATATCTTTATTCACAATTCTAACACAGCGCGCCTATATAGGCAATGGAAAATAACTGTGTTTTATTCTGCAACAAATAACGACAACGAAGAGCGTGACGAGTGACGTCATTTACAACTGCCAATATATGACGTCACTAGTCGATTTCCTTGACGTTAGACGGTGTAACGTCATATTCTCGCATCGAAAACGTTAGAAAAGGATATAAATACACTTGTTTCAGTCGGAGTATGCAAAATAGAAGTGGAGGCAATGATCATGAATCGATACAATTAATCCACAGCTCCCATCAGAGACACCAAAGGGAAAGAAACACAGACATGAAACAACAGACCCTAATGGAAACATCAATAGCGGAAAGCCAATATGAAAGTCACTTTTCCACAAAATGGTCAATAGGCTATCCAAAATAAAATAATATAAGTGACACAAACACCCAAAAACAAACCATAACAAAAATAAACCGCGACAGAAGAACCGCCTTGGAACGGTCTGCGGAAACGAATTCCTCTGGGAGGGGGGGGGGGGGAGGGGGGTTGGGGGGGGGGGTGCTTAAGTCGATTTTACGTGGCCACAACCCTCGCCCTTTCTTCCGTCGCGATTAAGACCAATAATTTGTTCGCATGAAGGCCTCCTAACTCATCAGCGCAACATCCGTGAATACAAAAATCAAACAACCACAAAGATAAAACAACGGCGAGGACTCGACAGCAAGAAACCACTGAAATGCAGGAGCAAAAGAAAACCAACAGTTAGACTCCGATCGGACCGACCAGAGACAGAGCATCAGGTACCAACCAACATAAGCATTTACGCTGAAACCGTCATAGATTCTAAGGCCTACCCACAAGCCTAGGAAATATACCCAATGTAGTCACACGAGACTGCTCTGTCTCTTGTCGGGCCCTTCGGAGTCTAACTGTTGGTTTTCTTTTGCTCCAGCATTTCAGTGGTTTCTTGCTGTCGAGCGAGTCCTCACCGTTGTTTCATCATTTTGTGTTGTCGGAGATGTTGCACTGATGAGTTAGGTGGCCTTCGTTTGGATTGAACAAAGTATTTGTCTAAATCGCGACGGAAGTAAGGGCGAGGATTGCGGCCGCGTAAAATCGATTTAAGCCCCCACCCCACAAGTGAAATTCGTTTCACTGACCTTTCCAAGGCGGTTCTTCTGCCGAGGTTTATTTTTGTTGTGGTTTGTCTTTGAGTGTGTGTATCGCTTATATTCTTTCATGTTATTTCATGTTTGTGATTCTTTTCCTTTGGTGTCTTTGATGGGTGCTGTGGGTTAAATGTATCGATTCCTGATCATTGCCTTCATTTCTTTTTACCTCCTTTAGGGGATTTAACTTGGCGTGGTAAGGAGGCTTACCCTCTCTTCTTTCCCTTTGGTCTCTCTGATGGGGGCTCTGGGTTAATTGTATCGATTCCTATTAATTGCCTCCACTTCTATTATGTGCCATCATTTTATGAATTGGTGTGTTTGATTTGATGTTTAACGTCCCAGTCAACACTGTAAAGGTCATTTTGGAGACGTTGCTTCCAGTTTTGCGGGACTTGTACCCGACATTGAGATGAAATGACATCTCAAGCCCTGTCGCCCAATGAAACCAATAGGGTTTATAAGCATGGGCGGTCCAATTCGTGCGCACCGCTTTGCCTGGGCAGGCTTATGTCCTCTAAGCGGTTTACCAGTACTCTTGTGGGGTCGGATTCAGCTCTGTGTGGAAGCATAATGCAGCCCATCTATTACTTCAAGCCCCGATGGGCGGGGCCAACATCAGTTTTTATGAAACAATATGGCACAAACCAAAGCAGTCCAACAATTAAACCTCTATTTATACATAGAATTTCTGAAGGTATGAGGATACGCATTTACGTTGTACTAGCAGTTCTCAATCTGTAGATAATAATTTCTTGTCCGGCCTTATGTGTTCTGTTAAACACACTGGTACGAATATCTCTTTATATCAGACATTTTATTTATTTATTATGAATTTTATTATACAAGCTGTAATCCTTATTATAGTTTCTGTCCTCCAAATCTGTTTTATCATGATAATGACACTTAATTCAGGGAAAAGTAGGATTTAATATAGTAAAATGTATGTATTGTCTAAAATGTATGTTTTTGGTGCATTGTTCCCATTATTTCTTTATCAAACTAATAACATTTATGTTCACAACCTTTCTACAACATCTTATAAGAACATTTATTCTTTTTCTACCCATAAGGTACAATTGATTTATTGTTGTAATGAATTTTGCGATAATTGCTATTTATTGGGTACTGAGTTATCTTCCTTAATTGCAACAACTTGTCCCCACTTTAAGATGCGACAACATCCTAATCTAAACAGGTTAACATTTTTCTATGATAAAGAGGTATTTTTATCCTTTTGAATCGATGACTAATTAAATAGTATTTCTAGAGGGTTTCTGAGATATATGTCCCCGGCTACTACCTTTGCTCGTTAGAGCACTCAAACTCAATAATCATGATGATAATTATAAGGAGAATACAGTAATAATAAGACTGTGATTTTGGAACTATCACAAATTACCTTAATTTTAGACAAAATGCGAAAAGGATCATTCAACGAACTTTCGCCGGAATAATTTCACATTATCAACACAGTTTAAGACCATATTGGTGAATTTACAGCCATTACCATTAAACATTCATGTGACATTCTGCATTCTTTGTTATCTCCAAAACGGCTCTTTTTTCTGATGAAAACATGTGATATTATCCTTATTTATACTCAAAACATAGATTGTACGTTCTCGTTCCCCATTGAGGCGGTTCAAATGAGTGCCCACAAACTAAGTCTTGGAACAGAAACAAGGAAAATTATGCATACCTCCGATAAGCTCAGTTTTCTATATAAATTGGGCTGTGCGGAGGTAATTCATTTTACGGACTTGTAAACGTGATGTGACAACAATCACAAACAAAGTAGCCCGTACATCTTCTGGTTTCACCAACAGGAACGTCGTTAATGTTGACACAGTTAAGCGGGCCTTTCTGTATGATATTATCTTCTAAATTTAGATCAGTTTGTCCCGATTTCAAGCACTAATCGTTGCTGATAGACGGTAAGAGAATATTGCGAATATTGTCAGTGAGTAGCTAGATAAATGCAAAGAAATGCGGTAATCAGAATTAAACTGTCAGCGTGTATTCTTGTTTCACCGGGACATTAAGGTCCATTACGATAACACATCCATGTGATATATGTGCATTATTTTAAACCACAAAAAAGGTATAATTTATGATGAAAATTTGTCATGTTTTTTCTTAATAATACTCCAAACATAGGTTTTGGGTGCTTGCGTGGTTCTAGCGAGTAACCACAATCTATGTCTTGGAGCACCGCCCCCGCCCATAGGGGCTTGAAGAAATATATGGGCTGCACGTTGCTTCCACGCAGAGCTGAATCCGGCCCGCACACTAGTACTGGTAAACCGCTTAGCGGATCTAAGCCTGTCCAGGAACCGCGGTGCGAGGCGGACCGTCCATGCTAATAAACAATATTGGTTTCTTGGGCGACAGGGCTTGAGATGTCATTTCATCTCAATGTCGGGTAAAAGTCCCACAAAATTGGAAGCAACGTCTCAAAAATCACCTTTACAGTGTTGACGGGGACGTTAAATCTCAAATCAAACAAAAAAAAATGTCTTGGAGCAGAAATAAGGATAATAATGTTTACCCCCGTAAACCCCAGTTTTCTCTATATAAATTGGGGTTTTCAGGGGTCTTTATTTAACGGACTTGTTCACGTGATGAATAAGTCAGAAGCATATTGCAACAGTCCTGAGGCTGGATTTTGCATTACTACACTCGTGTGCACAAATCTTCAATTATTTCCAACGGAGTTCGTATTAGGGAAACATACCAGTGTGAGCTTAGCATTACGTAAACACGCTTATTCAAATATATTGAAAATTTTACCACCACAAAATGTAAATTTTCAGCTAAAAATTCTGATTTTGTTTGTAGTTCAAGAGCAGAAATAAGAAAAATACGGTTTACCCATGTGAAAAGTAGAAGTAAAACGAAGATCAGGAATCGATACAATTAACTTACTCCACCCATCAAAGACACCAAAGGGAAGGAAACACAAACATTAAGCGACCAGACCATAATGGAAACCTTAACAAAGGAAGGCCATAAGGACAGTTACTTTCCCACAAAATGGCCATATGGCCATCCAAAATAAAAAAGACACAAGTGATACACACAGTAAGTAACAAACAACACCATAAATAAACCGCCACAGAAGAACCGCCTTGGAACGGTCAGTGGAATGATTTTCACTGGGGGCTTAAATCGATTTTACGTGGCCACAATCCTCGCCCTTACTTTCGTCGCGATTTAGACAAATAATTTGTTCAGTCCGCATGAAGGCCTCCTAACTCATCAGTGCAACATCTCCGTGAACACAAAAAATCAAAGAACCACAGAGGTGAGACAATGGTGAGGACTCGACAGCAAGAAACCACTTAAATGCTGGAGCAAAAGGAAACCAACAGTTAGACTCCGATGGGCCCGACCAGAGACAGAGCATCAGGCACCAACCAACATTACCTTGAATTAGATCTCTCTAATTCTCAATAAGCCTTTACGTTGGAGCCGTCATAGAATCTGAAGCCTGACCCACCGGCGTGCAATTAAACCCTAGTTTTACTATATAAAAAGGGGGGTTCAAGGGGGTCAGAATTATACTGGCGTGTTTTTGTGATGGGGACATTGAGTATTTGTGAACTTTTCAAAATATTTGAGGGTCAATGATGAGGCTGAATTGGCCTAGAATAGCTAGTCTTGGCCCTGAAAAAAGACGGAACACTCTATTTCATTCATGCGGTGTATTATTTGCTTTCAAAGAATCACACTTTTACAGTACATGCCGAACGTCGCTACAACTGACGTTAAGAGCTAGCCCCACTGCCACGTATTGAGGGTTTGGTTTCACAACATTAATTTTGCTTCCTATTTGTAGGGAAGTAACGACTACTGAAAGCTAATAAAACGTAGAATAAATTGTAACAAAACATGTTAAGACGTATGAAACAGTTGGTAATGCGTAGTTATAGATTGTGTATGTAGAGAACCTCCAGGCAAATTGATTTGTGCGTTGTTGTTTTTTTTACGTATTTAATGCATTTCGTCTACGTTTTACGTTATACTATTCTCGTCTACGTTTGGGTACGTTTATCTACTGACTTTTTTGCTAGTTATACGCCACGTATGTTTTGAAAATGTTAAAGCAAAGGTAGCTGGGTCATATATAAACATATATTACAATATGCACTACGTTTTCACTATGTTTTACTGCGTTTATAGCCGTTCTGCTACGTTTAAGAAGAAACAAATAACATAGTGAAACCTATATCTCAATACGTGACTGTGAGACTGTGGCTTATGGGGCCAATATATAGCCGTATGCAATACGATTTACTACGTTTTACTATGTTTATTGGCCTTCTGCTGCTGTTAAAAACGAAGTAAAACCTAGCCCACAAAACGTGTGAACGGGGCCTAAAGCCTTAAAATGTCTGCCTACCATACGTCGTTATCTGGTTTTTATTTATGAATTATCGCTTCCATTATTCAATTCTGAAAATATCTGAGGGTAAGAAAATATACGAAGTCACCTATGAGGCCTAAATGGCATTTTTCGCTCAATACTTTTAGCTCTTGTTCCTTGCTTCCTAAGGATGTCGATTTTATCGAACATACTGTGAGTTCTTGTCAGAATCCTTAATCTATGTGTGTTTGAAAAAAAAATACTGAACCAAAGTGCATACATTGCATTGTTTATACCACTGTGCCTTTTATAAAGTGAGTATACATCACGAAAATATGCCTATATAATTTTCACCCCCTTGAACCCCAATTTTATATTGTAAAACTGGGGTTTCCGGGGATATACCTTATTTTTCTTATTTCTGTTCTAAAATATAGATTGTTGGTACTCGTTAGAATCGCCTCGATGAGGCGGTTCTAACGAGTGCCCACAATCTATATTTTTAGCAGAAATAAGAAAAATTTCTCTATTTTTTATCTTCAAATTTTCAATTTTTCGGCGATAAAGGTGGCAATGTAATTGTATAAGCGTGTTTGCGTAATGGGCATAGTGCATTCTTCCATATTTCTTAAACGGTAACTTTTCTGATAAAAGTTGTAATATTTTTGTCATTTACACTCCAAACATCGGTTGTATGTGCTCATTAGAACCGCTTCATTGAGGCGGTTCTACCGTATTTCCACAACCATTTTCTTAGACCAGTAATGAGCAAAATAATGTATACAAATAAAAACCCAAATTGATCTATATAACGTGAGGTTTACAGGGGTGTTCCTTTCAAGGAACAGTTTACGTGATGTTTGCCTTGACAAACTATGATTGAACAGGTACACGCAAAACGTTTAGATCTAATATATGTTAAAATATCATTCACAACTTCTCTAGAAATTTCTAATTTTATTGAGTTTCACCATTTTTTAATTCGCCCGACAAAAAGTCAAATCACATCATTATGTTGTTTCAATGGCATCACGTGAATATGTCGCAGATCTGAACACCTCAGTACAACCCAATTTTATTTTCAAACATGGTGTGTATTGGGGTCTAGAGAAATGCTTATTACTGATTTAAAACAGTTTGAAGAACACGTTATAACCTCCTTAAAGACACGGTTGTAGCGAGCACGCAAGTCTGTGCCAGATTCAGAAATAAGAAAAGTATAACAACGTTCTATATAAACAATGGCATTTCATTTACATAAAATAACGCATTACATGGGTTATAACTTTGTTATCCAAATAGTACCACTGTTTTTTTTTTTTTGTTTTAATAGTCATGGGTTAAAACTTTGTTATCCAGATATCCCATTATCCGCAGTTGTTTGAATATTCCACCGACAGATGGCATTCATTTGAATGCCCCACTAATAGATGGCATTGCCACAGTGTCAGATTCAGAAATAAGAAAAGTCAGTATAACAACGTTCAATCAGAACAATGTCATTTCATTTACAGAAGATAACGCATTGCATGGATTAAAACTTTGTTATCCAAATAGTACCATAGTCTTTGTTTTATTATTCAGACGACAAATGACAGTAAAAATCCAGCAGATGACATTGAAAGCCACTATTGTTTAAATACAAAACCGACCAATGGCATCAAAGCCACTTTTGTGTGAATATTCCATCGACAGATAACATTAAAAGACACAACTGTTTGAATATCCTACCGACAAATAGAGGATCTTACATGAGTGGTCATTTCAAATGAAATTTATGAAACGAGCCTTCGGCGAGTTTCATAAATGTCATATGAAATGACCACGAGTGTAAGATTATGTTTATCATATGACTACTTTAAATTGGATTCTATCGCCTTTAAATTTGACAATTTTTCCACAAAAATTGCATGGTTGACATGAACGTCGTCATGACGTTAATTATTCCCGCCAAAGTGTTATTACACGTGTGATCACGGTCCCTGCCCATAGGGGGCTTGAAGAAATATATGGTATGCATGATGCTTCCACGCAGAGCTGAATCCGGCCCGCACCCCGCACACTAGTACTGGTAAACCGCTCAGAGGATCTAAGCCTGTTCAGGAACCGCAGTGCGAGGTGGACCGTCCATGCTAATAAACCCTATTGGTTTCATTTGGCGACAGGGCTTGAGATGTCATTTCATCTCAATGTCGGGTAAAAGTCCCACAAAATTGGAAGCAACGTCTCCATAATGACCTTTACAGTGTTGACGGGGACGTTAAACACCAAATCAAACAAACAAAACAGGTGTGATCATACGAATTTTATTACACCACGTTATCCACTGCTTATCAACGACGCCATATAATAAATGATTATTAAAGCCACATCATAAGTGATTCCCTGTTACTCTTATAGCGAGGTGGAATTTGAGATCTTCCTGTCCTTACCAATTCGTGAGAGCCGGACGTGGTTCGTTCGGGGAAGGGATAACGAGCTGAAATAAAACAAAAAACAGATACATTACGAAAACACGGCTATACAAATACATTGTCAATTATATCACTGAAAATCTGAACATTTTAAGATTAAAAATTGTGATATTTTTCTTATTTCTGTTCAAAAGATAGATTTTGGGTACTCGTTAGAACCGCCTCATCGAGGCGGTTCTAACGAGTACCCACAATATTTTAGAGCAGAAATAAGAAAAATAAGGTTTACCCCTGTAAACCCCAGTTTTACAATATAAACGTTCAAGGGGGTCAAAATTATATAGGCGTGTTTTTGTGATAACTCGTGGAGCGCTGTGGCGCAGTGGTAAAGTATCGGATTTGAGATCGAGAGGTAGCCGGTTCGATCTCCACAAGCTCCAAGTGTTGTTTCCTTGAGCAAGAGACTTTATCCACATTGCTAAGTACCGGTTTCTACCCAGGAAATGAGGGCCACATGGAAGATTAGTACTAGTACTAAATGTGCTACCCTCTATAAATAATGTCGATTATTATAACTCACCCCTGACTCTACTAATCGATCAAATTGCAGCCCCAAAGCTGTTAAGAGGAATGGGAACACCTTCAGGGGAGGCAACACCTGCAAAAGTATTTTTGACTCCCATGTAAATAGGAGTCAACTCTTAAAGGAAAGAATTTGCTCCTGAGGAGCAAATTCTTTCCTTTAAGAGTAGAACCCTTTGTCAGTGGACAGGGCTTATAGAAAAGTGAACAGGAAATCCCGAAAGTTGTCTCCCTTTGAAAAATGGCGGAAAATCTGCCAGGTGTTCCCATTCCCCTTAACATCCAGTTATGATACATCATAAAAGTCGACAACTCAAGCAAGGTTAAATACGATTATTTGGTGTTTTCAATAAACTGTGCAGAAGTAGATAGAATTAAGCTAACTGCGTAAACACAACTATGATTACAGTATCGTGAAACGAACACCCAGAAAACCCCACTATATATACATAGATGTGGGATGTACATGGGTTCGCATTATTTTGCATATTCGTGATCAAATACATAGATTGTATATTCACAGATCTATGTTTAAAATATAAATCAGAAAAGATTATCACAACCTGTCACAAGGGAGAGAGAAATTATGCAACCCAATACACTCATGACGGTTTTCACAATGGTTCTGTTTGTCTCAGACTTGGATACCTTCTGTCGTGGTTTGTCAAGATAATCATTGCTATTATTTTTATTTTTATCTTTTCCAAACACTGGTATATGTGGCAAACTTGTGACCCCAACAAACAAAACCGGGGTTTCGAGCACGTGTGTTCAGTGCAGTCTTAAATCTTTCTGCAAACAAACGTAGTCAGAATATATCATTCCGTGCTTGCATCACGTTAACAGGTCCTTAAGATGAACACTACCCTAAACTCCACTTTATATAGAGAAAACTGGGATAACCCAATAAACCCCACTTTCTATTTCAAGGATGTTTATCACATGGAATCGTTTACCTGATGATTGTAGCAGCTGAAGCATCAACAACAAAACCTTTTATAGTTCTTCTGGTCTGTACTATGTTGTGCGCATGCAACAATTTTACACAGACAACAAGTAAAAATGTGGAATGCAATTAGATTGTCAACAACATCAACTTAAATATCTATATTAAGGGGAATTGGAACACCTTCAATGGAGGCAACTCCTGCAAAAGGACTTTTGTCTCCAATGTCAATATCGGCCAACTCTTAAAAGAAAGAGTTTGCTCCTGAGGAGGAACGTCTCTCCTTTAAGAGGAGACACCCTTTTCCATTGGGGCTTGAAGAAATAAATGGGCTGCATGATGCTTCCACGCAGAGCTGAATCCGGCCCGCACACGAGTACTGGTAAACCGCTTAGAGGATCTAATCCTGCCCAGGCAGTGCGGTGCGAGTCGGACCGTCCATGTTTATAAACCTTATTGGTTTAATTCGGCGACAGGGCTTGAGATGTCATTTCATCTCAACGTCGGGTAAAAGTCCCACCAAATTGGAAGCAGCGTCTCCAAAATGACCTACATATTGTTGACGGGGACAATAAACATCAAATCAATCAATCAATCAAACAAACAAACAAACAGTGGGATTGTTAAAGAAAAGCCAACAGGAAGTCCCGAATGTTATCTCCGTTTGCAAAAGGCGGAAAAGTATACCAGGTGTTACCATTCCCATTAAAGCTTTAAATAAGTAGCGACAACAAAGGTGTACGAAAATAGCGATCAAATGAACGGGTAGAAAACATACTATCTAGAAAACATACTATCTGCATGCTAGGGTAGAACATACATGGCTGTGGAATTAACAAAATGTTTTGCTTGTATTTGGATAAGTGTTACATCGTAACAATATTGGAGAAAAAAGAGAACAACACAACCGTACAACCGTTATCATGAACTGAGAACTGACAGGCCATTCAGAGAAAATAATGGTTGGGTATGTCACATAAACTTCTAAAAGGGAGAATACTACCTGAATCAAGAATGTCCTCTATATAGTATTTGAACCCCTCACGAAAGGAGACTTTAGCCGGTGCTAGAGGGCGTTACCGGTGTTGCATTTTTTTTCAGAACTGGTCATGAACAGACTCAATAAAACCGAGTCTGCTATTTTCGTTTATTTGGTGTATTCCTTGCTTCCAAAGGATTTAACTTCAGAACTTATTTATTTTCACTGTAGCTGGTGTTGTGCCATGTGGCGGCCGTAAAACGTCTCCCCGTACATCATCATAGTGCAGATTATATTTTCTGGTCCTTTGGGATCATTGAGTTTATTTGGTATCATTTTGAAAATAGAGTTCTGCTTAAGCCGGTGCTAGAAGGCGTCGCCGGTGTTGCAATTTGTTCAGTACTGGTCATGAAAAGACTCAATAAAACCGAGTCTGCTATTGTCGTTTATTTGGTGTATTCCTTGCTTCCAAAGGATCTAACTTCAGCACTTATTTACTCTTAAGGAAAGACTATGCGCCCTGCTGTGGGGGCATTTTTTTTCTCTATAAGAGTGTCCGCATTGTTAGAGATCAAACACATCGTTTTGTATGTACGGGTATGTTCGCTTTTATACAATCATCTATTGCGTTTAAAAATGCAATGTCTGCAAATCTGGTAACGAATACTACCCACACATGCAACTGTCTTAGGCCAAGTACACTGTGTTTTACGGACGGCCAGGACGGACAGCTCCGACACATAAACATACCTGTAATAGAAATGAAGAGGACTTGCTAATCTGCAGAGGCGTTGTTCCAAAAGTTTGTTTCCCTTATCAATACGGATATAACAAAGATCTAATTAGTTCCTTAAAGTACGGATACCCTATTTCATAGATTATTTTATTGGAAAAATAACAAGAGGTCCTGAAAGTTTTTTCCCTTGCCGAAAAGGCAAATGTAAGCGTCCTTGATGTATTGATTCCCTTCAACTGCAGCTAATCACATCAAATTATTACACGTTTTGAAGAATAATTGAGAGAAGTTCTATTTCGCCACAAGTTCACGGTGTTTGATGTTACTATCATTATTAGCTGAAACATTATAATAAGACATTGGTAATCCTTTAGATCGATGACATAACACTGAAAAACATGGGTAAAAGCTATTTATGCAAAATATTGTTTTTCAGTTTGGCAGCATTATTTCACATCCTTGACGATTGTGGTGGCCATAGAATACATGAACCTCATTGCATGTCATCGCAGTGCAGTTATCGTCTTGTATTTGTGTCAAGAACAGTAGAGGACGTAAACGGTCTTACAAACTTCAACACCGGTTTTAATGAGTCACATTAAAATTATTTTCTTCTTTAATTTGGGTCCCGTCACGATAAAACCTGTCTTCGGGTTTCGCGACCGAGTTGAACACAAACCCATCATGAAAACACGCCTGTATAATTTTGACCCCTTCAAACACCACTTTTATATAGTAAAACTGGGGTTTACACGGGTATACATTATTTTTCTTATTTCTGCTCAAAAACATAGATTGTGAGTACTCGTTAGAACCACCTCGTCGAGGCGGTTCTAACGAGTACCCACAATCTATGTTTTGAGCAGAAACATGAAAAATATAACGATATTTACCTGGAAAATTTCATTTTCTGGTGGTAAAATTTTACCGATATATTTGAATAGGCATGTTTTCGTAATGCCGATAAGCCCGACTTTACAGAGGAGCAAGAGGCTTGGAGGTTTGGATAAAGAAGCTGGAAGTACTGTGTAATCCAACCAGTGAACAGACAACGCGGTTGCATCTTTGTTCATTACGAAAACACGCCTATAGAAATACATTGGAAACTTAACCGCCGAAAAAACGAAAATTTTAAGATAAAAAAGTGTGCTATTTTTCTTATTTCTGCTCAAAATATAGATTGAGGATACTCGTTAGAACCGCTTCGTTGAGGCGGTTCTTACGAGAACCCACTATCTATACTTTAGAGCAGAAATAAGAAAAAATAAGGGAGATCCCTGCAAACCCAAGTTTAACTATAAAAATTGGGGTTCAAGGGGGTCAAAATTATAAAGCTATGTTTTCGTGATGTGTGCGGAAATAACACAAGAGGGTTTGTTTATATGACGTGCTTTATCTATTCTTGTTTTTTTTTTCTTTTTTTTCTGATAAACATTTCTTCATGTTTGAGGTTTACAACGCAATCGTTTTCTTTAAGAGTATATTCTGTCACTCTTAAACACATCTGTTATCAAAGACAAAATGTAGTATAGTTTATCTAAAGCTAAACAACACATTGTCAATTATCGAGAAACCTACGATAAGATCTCTGCGCTCATTGGTTGCTAAGATCTACCTGTGTTTTGTGCAAGCGTCTTTGCTTGTTGGTCATTGAATAGCTCATTGGTTATATAAGGCCCATTTGAACAGAGAAGAGTCTGATCAGACTGTTCGCATGTTCAGGCTAATCCGCGTCGTCGCTCGATGTACATGTGTTCTTGTAAGTTTTGTCATGCACGGGATACAATGCTGTAAGTTATTCTTAAGCTTTTTTTTTATTTGTAAACTACTGTGAAACTTATATGTCCACCTTTCATTATATTTGATCGTATATTTCAATAATAATATTGTTTCACGCGAGTAAGGCATTTGATCCGTGTATTGCGAAGCTGCCCTCGTACATGTGTGAAAAGTGGAATATAAATCAGTAAGCGATGTACTAGTTCAATAAAAAGCATTGCCTGTCTATATGAAAAAGACTACGTCAAAACATCCATAAAATGCGCAGAAGAGTGTGGCTGAATTGCAGGCTGATCTGAGTCTTTGGTATACACATATATCCGGCCAAAGGTAAATTTATACTTAAAAAGAATTGTAGGCTTTACATTGAATAGCGCAATGGCCTGTGTTTACTTTCTATGTATCGCGTGAGCAAAATAGTTCCAACTCACACTCGCTGAAGTGCGATCCGCCATTTTGCAGTTCTTTTCTAATTTTTAATGAGAAACTATATTGTCCCGCTTTTCTTGTTTGCAAAAAAATGCAAGTGTGCGAAAGCCTGTTGAGGGTTATATTAAGTCTGCGTCCAGCTTAACTCAGACTTTAGAGACGTAGTTGTCACTCTGAAAAACAACCAGTCGGTGACCTAAGGACAAATGCTGAACGTTAAACATTATGCGAACCGTCAACACAAACGAAACTAACCCTTTTGTGCACCAGATATGCACAGCCTTTAGCAAGCAGTGTAGACAAGGTCAGATGGCTTGAGAAGAATATATCTGAGCAGTATAAACACATTGACATTCAGTTCGAAAGTTTGCAGAAGTAAAGTACACCATGTAATGGACTTAGTTATTAAATTAAAGTTAAGAAAGGAAAAAAAAAACAAACAATTATTTAAGTAGTATAAGGGTTACGTAATGCCCCCCTCCCCCACCAAAAAAAAATGCAAAGTACCGCCCAAGGATGATCATCAGAAAAGTAATGGAGCCTGCAACTCAGGAGTCTAAGAAATTTCAACACTTGCCAGCAATCCACGTGCATTAACAGACACACATGTGATTATAATAACGAATTGATCGGAATTGCAAAATACACAATCGGATTTTACTGCCTATATCTAAGACATGCGATTTTTTCGAAAAGATGACCGCCAAGTAGTTCTAACAATTCTTCTATAGTGATGAACGGGCTAGAAACATTAGGTAACGTAAACAAAAATAGCACGCGAAATTTTACACACAACTAGAGCTGTCAGTGAAACTGACTAGGGCCCCGGCAGCGCTATCAGAGGATAAAAAAATTTGTGGACGGACAGACGGACAGACAGACGGACGGACAGAGTGATTACTATAGGGCACCCACACTTTCAGTGCGGGGCCCTAACTATAAAATGGTGATGTATTTCATAATACCAATAACGGAGGTAGAAGTGAAATCAAGATCAGGAATCGATAAAACTACAAAATTGCGTAAATAATGGTAGGGCAACCGACCGAGAGGATGACGGGTTGCAGAATCTATTTTCTTGTGTGTTTAAGTGCGTTGTTTACAAATTCCTTCCTTCTCCCTCTATTCTAATGCGGGCTAATACATACAACAATAAGATTTCATTACTTTTACTGCTGGCCGTCCATGGCGGTCGTTTTTTCAGATTAATGTATTATTTAACTTTAAATATATAGTTGTCGCACATGTCGTGTGTGTCACGAAAACACGCCTATATAATTCACCCCCACCCCTCATATCCCACCTTCATATAGCAAAACCGGAATTTAAAGGGGTATACGTTATTTTGTCTTACTCTATAATCGCCGAGGCGGTTCTAACGGGTGTCCACAATCCAGGTTTCTAAACGGGAATAGGAAACAATATCCCCATTTTTCATCAGAAAGTTTCATTGTTTGGTGATAAAATTCTCAATATATTTCAATAAGCGAGTTTTCGTAATGGTGTGCGCATTTTCGTCAAAACGCCCATTACGCAAACACACCTATACAAATACATTGCCACCTTTATCGCCGAAAAAATGAAAATTTTAAAATGAAAAATTGTGATATTTTTCTTATTTCTGCTCAAAATATAGATTTTGGGCACTCGTTAGAACCGCCTCATGGAGGCGGTTCTATCGAGTACCCACACTCTATATTTTTGAACAGAAATAAGAAAAATAAGATTTACCCCTGTAAACCCCGGTTTTACTATATAAAAGTGGGGTTCAAGGGGTGGAAAAATTATATAGGCGTGTTTTCGTGATGTTCCATTCTGTCAGTTGATAGTAATTGCAATTTCCTTTGTTGGTCCTTTTCCGTGGGAACTTATATTTATACCTTTCCTTTCCTACAAATAGAACATTGTTATATACAAACTCTGAATTCTGCTTTAAGATCTGGATTTGGACTTGCCACCAGATTCATGTAGATCTTTGGATAAGACGAGAACTTTAATCAAGACACGAGTTTTCTTTCCACAAATAATACCAATGTTACACCCTTTAATGCGCAAATCCCTTTCTAACAGAGAAGTAATTGCTAGAAGGTGGGGCTCCATGTTAAAGAAGAAAGCAGGAAGTTACCAACGATGTCTCCCCTTTTTTAATTCCGGATATGCGTGAAAGGAGTATAATCCATTTATTGTGTTTTGTTTCTCGATCTACGTTTAAGTTGCTCCCTTTAAGGTCAAACAATTACATGTACCAGCCACTGTACCGAATCATGCACATAGACATGCTAGTTATACTGGTTTTGCATGTTACAGGCTGAGATAGCATTTACATGCAAATCAAAGTTTAAATATTTATCCTTCTTGCGGAACCTTACCTCTTCGAGAAATTATAGGTTTTCTTGTCTGCAAAAAGAAGAAATAATTAATAACAACGAGGAAAGAAATAAAAAAAAATTCTGATCTTCTACCGAAGAAACAACAGCGAGAGCAAGCAGAAACATCACGCGATTTGGGTAAATAAAGCCCATTGCTGACGCATGATCAAATTGCTACGAAATTCAGAAGCAAACGTATTAAAGCACTTTGCGGAATCTTTAACTCATAAGTTTTTGAAAGGGCTGTATGACGCCAAGTTTTGAGAGGGAAAATTTCCTCTTAAAATCCGACTTCCTAGCATAGAATATGATTATTTCGATATATGTTGTATAACAGAGGTGAAGGCAATGATCAGGAATCGATACAATTAACCCACAGCTCCCACCAGAGACACCAAAGGGACAGAAACACTAACATGAAATAATAAGACCCTAATTGAAACACCAAAAACGGAAAGCCAAAAGGACAGGCAAAATGGTCAATTGTCTATTCAAAACAGAAAAAAATATAAGCGATACACACACTTAAAGACAAACTAAAACAAAAATAAATCGTGACAGAAGAACCTTCATGGAACGGACAGTGAAACGAAATCCACATGGTGGTGTGTGGGTTTGGGGGGGGGGGGGGGGCTTAAATCGATTTCACGCGGCCGCAATCCTCGCCCTTACTTCCGTCGCGATTTATACAAAAATCTGTTCAATCCGCATGAAGGCCTCCTTACTCATCAGTGAAACATCTCAGAGAATACAAAAATCAAACAGCCACAGAGATGAAACAACGGTGAGGACTCGCCAGCAAGAAACCACTGAAATACTGGCGCAACAGATATCCAAGCTAGACTCCGATGGGCCCGACCAGAGACAGAACATCAGGCGTCAACCAACATTACATAAAAAATAAATTCTCTCTCATTCTCAGAAAGCCTTTATGCTGGAACCGTCATATGGTCTGAAGCCTGACCATTTGGCTTGTAATTAAAGAGGGATTCCTTGGATTTGCTTAATTTGTTCCAAATTCTGGTACACAAATGAATAACATCCAATCCAATTATTGCAGGGGTATATGAGCCCCGCCAAGCGAATTTGTGTCTTCGAGCATTCCGTCATGACAAATTTTAACTGCGCATGCCAAGCCATTTAGAGGGGCAAGGGATATGGCTTTCTATCTGAAGGTTCGTCTTGATTCACTGCTTCTATGAGCGAGCAGCGAAGGTTCTGGCGAGACTGCGCGGATGCGCAGGCTCGCCTGAACCTTCGCTGCTCGCATAGGTACCAGAATCGCTTGACGGGGCCCATATAAAATATAAACACAGTTTTCGAGGTTCTACGGTTCTACCAGGAAGAAAATATTTATTCAGATGCTAAGCGGACTGCACAGGTACAATTAAGTACATTTAATGTCAACAAGGGATTAAACCTATAAACATGGTCACTGTTTCATTTGAAGCTAGAGGTTTGAGAGACGTTTTATACATTGCAAATGTTACATCTTGCAAAGCATTTGAAGCCGAATGCTCGACTTCATTGTAATCATTGAAGCCTTAAGCTCGACTTTTAGCTATTTAATTAAATATTGACAATAACTATTTCGATGATTTTATCTGTCGAATTTAGCCCCCCCCCCCCCCCCCAGAACTTCAATTAGATAAAGCAAATTATTCTGATACCGACGCCCCATTTTTGGATTTACATCTATCTATTGTAGATGGGTTTGTTTCCTACAAAATGTATGATAAACGCGATGACTTTGATTTTGAGACTGTAAATTTTCCTTTAGGGGGTGGTGATGTTTCTCGTGCGGTATCCTATGGCGTTTATATTTCACAATTAAGTAGATTTGTCGGAGTGTCTTTTCATGAAACTGGATTCAACACTCGTAATGAATTGTAACCTGCTAAACGTCTAAATCAGGGTTATCGGTATCATAAACCACGCAAGGCCTTTTCAAAATTTTATATATATTAGTCCGATTTAATTTCAAAATTCAATGTTGGACTTAAATCTTATCTTCTGCAACAAGGTCTATCGGAAACCGAATTTTATGGTGACGTAGTGTATACATTCAGAAAAAATATACTTGCAATGACTTCAGTACCCAGTTTCGTAAAAGAATATTCGATATAAAAAGATTAGGTGACACATAAATGTTATACGACAGACTGCATTCATTGCAGTTAACCCAATCACGGTTGATAACATTGCTTCCCTCTTCAATAGCGCGTCGGTGGGTCAGGTCTCAGATTCTGTGCCAGTTTCAGCGTAAAGCCTTACTTAGAATTAAAATTTACTTTGATGTAATGTTGGTTGGTACCTGATACTCTGTCTCTGGTCGGGCCCATTGGAGTCTAACTGTAGGTTTTGTTTTATCTCTGTGGTTATTTGATTTGTTTTTGTTCCATGAGATGTTGCACTGCCGAGTTATGAACAAAATATTAGTTTATATCGCGAAGGAAGATGTAGGGGCGAGGACTGCGGCCGCTTAAAATCGATTCAAGTCCCACCCCCGGTGAAATACTTTTCACTCACGGTTTCAAAGCGGTTCTTCTGTCGAGATTTATTTTTGTTGTTCTTCTTCTTTGAATGTTTTTGTCGCTAATATCGTTTTATGTTGGGTAGCCAAATCGCCATTTTGTGGAAAAGTAACTGTCCTTTTTGCTTTCCGCTATAAATGTTGTTTCCATTGGGGTCTAGGTATTTCATGTTTAACTTTCTTTCAATTTGGTGTCTCTGATGGGCGGTTTGAGTTAATTTTGTTGATTCCTGCTCATTGCCACCACTTCTATTTTGAATTGAAAACAAGAAAAGCCCCATGGATATAGGAATTCCATTGCATGCATACTGATTGTTCCAGCAAATTCAATACGAAAACACGCATATTCAAATACATTGAAAACCTAACCGCCGAAAAAACAAATGTTTTTAGAGTGTGATATTTTCTGCACAAAGTATAGATTGTGGGTATTGGTTAGAACCGCCTCATTGAGGCGGTTCTAACGAATACCCATAATCTATATTTTAGAGTAGAAATAAGAAAAATAAGGCTTACCCCTGTGAACCCCAGTTTTTTCTTTATAAAAATTGGGTTCAAGGGGGTAACAATTATATAGGCGTGCTTTCATGCTGGTGTTGTTTATTTTAAGGTACTATGTATGGAACAGCAGTGAAAAAATGCTGTCTTTTTGGCGTTTGAATCTGCGTTCACATCGGGGACTTTAACATTTCAATTTCAAGGATTATATTTCAAGTTCTTTGGAATCATTGATTCTACTGCAAAATTTCGAAAAAAAATAAAAGTCACTGATTGGGCCCTGAACGTCACTGATTGGGCCTTGAAAGTCACTGATTGGGCCTTACTTGTCGAAACTAGCCAATCTGGCACAGAAAAAAAAACAAGAGCTGTCACTATAAGTGAGCAATGCCCCCGCGGGAGCCAATTTGAGGAAAGAGCCATAACTCCTTTGAAAATGATAGGACCACCGTGAAAATTGTGTTAGGCATCTATTTACCTCACAAGGAACGCATGTGCAAAGTTTCAGCTCAATCGTTGAAGAAATGTGGAAGTATTTCGCATCACAAAAAAGTGCGAAATTACAAAAGCACAAACCCACAAACGGACAGTGCAAAAACTATATGCCCTCTTACAGGGGCATAAAAACATGTACACTCTTCACATTTTAGTTCTTGGTTGAAAGTTTTGCTGCCTAAGAATGGCCTGTTTACAGAACATATTTAAGGCGTCTTTCTAAGTGTTCATCAGAAATAATTTAATCCAGAAGTGTGCGTTTTAATCATTTAATCAGAAGCGTTTGCTTTAATCCCATGCACAATTTACAATTTTTCAGATCGGACTTCTAGCTTATGTGTACACTTCCGTTAAAATGTGTTTAAAGTGTAGAACGGTTAATCTGCAACATTTCAACTGAAGATCACAGCCGCCCAAAGTACATTATAGCAACACGGGACCACGTTAAATCGATTTAATCACACACCCTTTCCCCCGCCCGCCGCCCCCTAAAAACCTTTTTACTGATCGTTCGAAGACGGTTTTTCTGATGTGGTTTATTTTGTGTTATAGTTCGTCCTTGCATGTATTAACTGCTGATATATATGTATACTTTATTTTGGACAGCCCTTTGGCCATTTTATGGGAAAGTAACTGTCCTTTTGGATTTCCTTTTGTTAAGTTTTCACTATAGTAAGGTTATTTTATGTTCGCGTGTGCTTCCTCGTGGTGTCTTGTATGGCGTATGAGGTAAATGTATCGATTCCTGATCATTACCTTCAGTTCTATTCTACAAGGCGACGCGAATGCACCATGGTGGAGCGCTTTGGTGCTGTGATAGCGCATCGGATATGTGATCGAGAGGTTGCGGGTTCGATCCCCGCGCTGACCAAAGTGTTGTGCCCTTGAGCAAGGCACTCAATCCACATTGCATAAAAAAGTACTGGTTACCTCCCAGGATATCCTGCTCGTAATGCTCAGATGTGAGCGAGTTGCAGTAATAGGACAAAAAACAATACACAACCGATAAATATATAAGAACACGCTACGTAATTGGATATAAGGCGCCCCGTGAACAAATCTATATGTGGGCGTAACTCTGAACTTAACGGAATTTTTACCCTTGATCTCTGTTCCGATATGTGTCGAACAGTACAACGGAAGCAAATGGCTCTTCGGTGATGCTGTTTAGCAACACGGAGTCGTGGTAACAGTCCACTTGACAAAATTAATACAATAATATTCCAATGAAACTAGCACGGCTAATCCGATTACCACAGCTTATTTGAACTCGCTGGAGAATTCTTCATATAGCCTCAGATATACATACCGTTATGATAGTTTAGGATTGCATGTCGTATTGATCTAGAAATGGTGTGCTGAGTGTTCCAATTATGATTGTCATATTCAGGCACTTATGCTCACTACACTGCATGTCTTATACATCTCGAAATGGTGTGTTGAGTGTACCAATTATAGTTGTCACATTTAGGCACTTATGATCAGTAACGCGCATGACTTATTTATCTCGTTGGTGTGGTGTGTGTACCAATTATAATTATCACACCAGCTCAATATTCCTTTATGGCTTGAATGTTCATATATATCTGTGCGTCATCCAAATAACATGGGACTATGATAAACCCTCAGTGGCTCAAAGTATTCATATTTCTACCAAATTGTTTTGTCCATAGGCGTTCGAACTACGTAAATATATATGGTTCAACTATCATTCATCATGCATCAGCAATATAACGGAATGTTCCAGGCGTATCCAATCGCTTCAAAAGCTGAACAAAGATACCCACAAATAAGCTACAAAAGGAATTGAACAGCTACCGGGTGACTGAAAGAAACTATGCTACATATTAACATGACGCAAAACGAAAAAGGATAAAGCAACGTATGTTAATTAATATTGCAGTCGTACCCGCACATAGAGATGTAACTGAAGATAGGCGGTAGAAGAACCAACAGTCTCCATACCATTGTCTGTAACGCAATGTTTGGACATAAATTATAACAATAGACTGAAATCTAAACAAGCAGGGACATGGAAATTCGAAGACAAATAGCCCGCTTTTGCAACTAAATTTGTAATTTACTAGATTTCACTAAGTGGCACTTTGTCGCGGTTACATGTTGTTAATATCTCAGTGCAAACGGTATATGTTCAATGGAATATGCTACATTGTAAAGGCAAATATATGCTGTTGTAAAGATTAGATAACAACATACTATCAACCCTTTTCCCGTTCTTACGTTTTTACCATCACAAAAAAACGGCGGTCTAAGCAAATAGTTTTCCTTTGTTTTTGTTTTTTTCTTTTTATCGTGCTGTAATTATATATTATTACAAAAAAAAAAAAACTACGATATTGCTAAATAACACTATGTATATAAGAAACTTCTAATGCGGTTTCACTGTATAAGCAACAAATTTTCAAGAAGACATGTTTGACATTACCTAGCAACAAAAGGTACCGTTGCAAATAACGTTACGGTATGTGATGTTAGTGTGACGCTTCCGGTCTTTGAATACTCTGACGGCTCAGATTTTGTCCATTTATCACAAGCAAGAAACTACGAAAGCACTTAAATTTAAGTTATTGATGATATTATAAACCGCACTTTTCATTCAACAAAATTGAATACGATTCATTAAACTGTCAGAACGATGTTTAATGTTCCTTATTTGCACTGCAGTACGTGTTGCATTTCCATTAGGATAGGGCTATATTGGCAAGACATATCGGGAGTATCATTACTATTCAACTGTTTGTCAATATCGACTATTCCAATTAGGGAACGCGATATTTTTATATTTTATTATACGTAACGATAGAGCGTCTGCCAACTATCAATTTGCTAATGACAGTTATTCTTAAACAAAGAGCACGTCAACTATATGCACGGGGCTTGATAAAAAGTAGAAGTAAAACAAAGATCAGGAATCGATATAATTAACTTACTCCATCCATAAAAGACACCAAAGGGAAAGAAACACAAACATTAAGCGACCAGACCATAATGGAAACCTAAACAAAGGAAGGCCATAAGGACAGTTACTTTCCCACAAAAAAGTCTGTTGTTACCTCAAGCTCGGTTTCATTTACAATTTTACATAAATGCAGTACGACAGACTGCATGCATGGTAGTTCATTACGATAACACACTCGTGAGACATAAGGCCTTCTATTATATACCCAAAATGGCTACGTTTTTTCGATGACCATTTGAGAAACAGTCATAAAGTGTGTGAAGCTCACACCTTTCTACTTGACAATATTTACAAAAGATTTGGTACTAAGTTATTTAGACAAGTTGTGGGTATTCCGATGGGTACAAATTGTGCACTCCTTGTGACTGATCTCTTCTTGTTTTGTTATGAAAGAAACTCCATGATGTCCCTTTCCGTTGAAAACCAATCCGAAATCATTGAAAAATAGAAGTGGAGGCAATGATCAGGAATCGATACAATCAACCCACAGCTCCCATCTGAGACACCAAAGGGAAAGACACAAAAACACGAAACCACATACTCTAATGGAAACACCAGCAGCGGAAAGCCAAAAGGACAGTTACTTTCTCACAAAATGGCCAACAGGCTATCTAAAATAAAATACCACAAGCGACACAAACACCCAAAGACAAACCATACCAAAAATAAACCGCGACAGAAGAACCGCTTTGGAACGTTCAGCGGAAATGAATTCCACTTGGGGGTGGGGGGGGGGTCTTAAATCGATTATACGTGGTCACAATCCTAGCCCTTACTTCCGTCGCGATTTAGACAAATAATTTGTTCAGACCGCATAAAGGCCTCCTAACTCATCAGTGCAACATCTCCGTAAACACAAATAATCAAACAACCACAGAGATGAAACAACGGTGAGAACTCGACAGCAAGAAACCACTGAAATGCTGGTGCAAAAGAAAACCAACAGTTAGACTCCGATGGGTCCGACGAGAGACAGAGCATCAGGCACCAACCAACATTACCTTGAATTAGATCTCTCTAATTCTCAATAAGACTTTACGTTGGAACCGTCATAGAATGTGAGGCCTGACCAACCAGGGTGGGATTAAAGAGGAAAACAAAGTTGTCAACCGTTATGGGGTTTACTACCATGCATGCAGTCTGTCGTATAACATTAATGTTGTACCCAGTCTTTTTATATCGAAGAATGCTTTTACGAAATTGGGTGCTGAAGTCATTGCGGTTATATATTTTTCTGAATTTATATACTAAGTCACCATAAAATTCGGGTTCCGATAGACCTTGTTGCAGAAGAGATTTAAGTCCAATATTGAATTTTGATATTAAATCAGAATGACATCTATAAAAATTTGAAACGGCTTTGCGTAGTTGAGGGTACCGATAACCCTGATTTAGAAGTTTAACCCTTAACAAATTATTATGAGTGTTGAAGTCAGTTATATGAATACACACTCTGGCAAATCTAATTAATTGCGAAATATAAACGCCATATGATGGTGCACGAGGAACATCACCATCCAAAAAAGGAAAATTTACAATCTCAAAATCAAAATTATCGCGTTTATCATACATTTTGCACGAAACACACCCATCTACAATAGATAGGTGTAAATCCAAAACCGGGGCATCGGTATCAGAAGCATTTGCTTTATTCAACTGAAGTTCTGGGGGTAAATCTGAAAGATCAAACCATCGAAATAGGTATTATCAATATTTAATAAGTCATCCAAATATCTAGAAGTGGAGCTAAAAGCTTCAATGATTTCAGACTGGTTTTCAGCAGAAGGGGACATCATGAAGTCTCTCTCATAACCAAACAAAAACAGATCAGCCACAAGTGGTGCGCAATTAGTACCCATCTGAATACCCACAACTTGCCTAAATAACTTAGTACCAAATCTTATGTAAATATTGTCAAGTAGAAAGGTGAGAGCTTAACACACTTTCTGGCATGACCATACATAAAGTTTAATTTGTATGCTCTTCAGAAGTGAAAAAAAAAGCATTTCTTACATTACATGCAAGATAGAGAGAGTCTTCCCTATGAAATGTCCATTCATTTAAATCACTAAGTTTTTCTTTTATAAGATTATGAGGAAATGTAGTGTAAAGGGTGGAAAAATCATAAGTAGACAGACTAAAAGCGCGAAAACGCCTGGGTTATAATTTATTTAAAACTTCATTAGAATTTTTTATAGACCAAAACAGATTTCTCCTGATCTTTCGAAGACTATGTCGCAATAATTTATCACATGTATTTTGATAGCAGTGAAACATGATGTTAAGAATTTGGAGAGTTCAGTGGTGGTACAAGAGCTTGAATTTGCAATAAACGTATATAACGTAGGAAGCTTGTCTTGGCCTTCTGTAACACAGACAACAAACTTGGTGGCTAAATGACAAATGTGGTCATCAAATAAAGCACTCTCTACAGCTTAAGGCTGAAGTTCATAGGTCTTGTAACCATCAAGTTCTTGCTGAAGAGTGTTAACATAGTGAAGCCGTCAAACAACGACCACAATGTTAGCGGCCTTATCAGCTGGAGCCAAAACAAACTTCCTATGAAATTCTTGAATACCTAGTTTAAGGTGACGTAAAGACGTCTTAGGTTTAGGCGGCAATAAGTTCGTATTTTGCGAATAAAAAGAAATGCGTTTGTTCACTAATTTCAGAATGCTAAGTTTCCATTCCTTAAGAGCTTTATGCTCAACATATATACTCTCGTTTACACCATCGATTACCAAATTCATTCAAGGCAGCAGCGATATCATCTCTACATTTATTGAAACCAATTTTAGAAGGAAATCGATATTTCGGTCCTTTAGATATTATATTACGTATCTTAGAATCAGGAATAATTTTTAAATTGCCAGTAATAAAATGACCGGCTGCAGGATAGCAATACATTGAATCTTTACAATCACATGTATCAGGAGTGTTAGTGTCAATATCGAGATCAGAAACAAGTTTTGAAATTAAAAATGATAGATCTAACAGGTTTATTGTATTTATAGCAAATTATGGGTGTTTCAGTATTTTGAAAATAAGCAGGACTGGATGAAATAACCGAACAGTCTCGGAAAAGACACTAGGTAAATCTATAAAATCCAAACCCTTATTAATGAAGGATATTTTGATGTAATGACGTTTGTGGTTAATTTTAGAATCGATGAAAGGACGAAGAGCATGCTGAGTATAACCTCTAGTTAAACGAGCAGCGTCGTGTAACTGATTAGAACTATCATAGAATTAATTCGCCTCGGTATCCAGAATCCTTCAAGTCTTAAGCTCGACTTCTAGATTGACAATACCTTTTTCGATGGTTTGATCAGTCGAAGTCCCCCATACAAATTACAATGTATTAATATAGGCATGTTTTCGTAATGCATTATGATGAAGTTTGTTTTTCTTTCCCTTTGGCGTCTTTGATTGGAGGTTTATGGTACTTGTACCCATTCCTGATCATTGCCATTAGTTTTATTTTGCTATATATATGGTGTAAGGTTCCATTTTCATTACGCAAACACGCCCATTCAAATACATTGCCACCTTTATCGCCGTTAAAATGAAAATTTTATGATGAAAAATTGTGATATTTTTCTTATTTCTGCTCAAAATATAGATTGTCGGCACTTGTTAGAACCGCCTATTCGAGGCGGTTCTAACGACTACCCACAATCTATATTTTAGAGCAGAAATAAGAAAAATAAGGTATACCCCCTTGAACCCCAGTTTTAACTATATAAAAGTGGGGTTCAAGGGGGTCAAAATCATAAAGGCGTGTTTTCGTGATTGGTGTAAGGTTCCATTTTGTACAGTTGGTAAAACATCTTATATTTAAGCATTGAGAAAACATAAACATGGGAGATATTGCAATCGTATTTGAAAAGATCATTTGCCTTAACCACGACAGACCCAAGCTGCAAGGTTATTGTATCGAATCCTAGTCATTGCCATTTCTTTATTATGACGCCATCAACGGCATTTTGCAGTGGACAGATTGTGCAAATCTGTCTTATGATGCCTCACCCATGTGTAAATCGGTAGCAGTTGCATTAAAGGCCACTGCCTGTCTCTCTCGCGCGCGTGAAAAATACCCGGAATGAATGTACTGTTGAGGCCTAATTGGCCGAAACTAGCTAGACTGGCCCAGAAAACATGTACAGTCCATATTTTAAAGTTTTGTTGTGTATTCAGTGCTTCCAAAGGATAACCCTTTTATAGAACATATTTAACGTCACTACAGCTGATGTGTGGGAATGGACGGCGGCAGTAAAAAGTCTCCCTGTCCCACATCATAGTGTAGTTTATATTTTCTTGTTCTTTGGGAACATCGATTTCATTGTTGAATTTTGAAAATATTTTGAGGGTCACTGATGAGGCCTAATTGGCCGAAACTAGCTAGTCTGGCCCCGAAAACATGTACACTCCATATTTTAAAGTTTTGTGGTGTATTCCTTGCTTTCAAAGGATAACCCTTTTATCGAACATATTCGACAGCGATTTAGTAAGCTTAAAGCTTTCATCGCAATCGAACTAATTAAATTAGTATAAAATAAACGAATATAAATAATGGCAATAGCAATAGCGGTGCTAGTTCTTGCGGTTTAAACGAATGCCTACAGTCTATAATCTATCATTTTGGGCAAGAATAATGGAAGTAGTATATGTCCTTAAAGGTTAGCAGTAAAGACAGTAATCAGAAATCGATAAAATAACCTTACTCAATCTATCCAAGATACCGAATTAACTCGGCACCCGCCCATCGTGGCTTGAAAAAATAGGTGGGCTGCATGATGCTTCCGCGCAGAGCTGAAACCGACCGCACACGAGTACTGGTAAACCGCTTAGAGGATCTAAGCCTGTCCAGGCAAAGCGGTGCGAGTCGGACCATCCATGCTGATAACCCCTTTTGGTTTCATTGGGGCGGCAGGGCCTGAGATGTCATTTCATCTCAATGTCGGGTAACAGTCCCACAAAATTGGAAGCAACGTCTCCTAAAGGACCAATACAGTGTTGACGGGGAAGTTAAACCTAAAGTCAAACAAACAAACATCAAAGTTAAACAAGTACCAAGATAAAGCAACGTCGCCGAAATTAACCTTTAGCCTGCTGTAGGCGACAAGCCCTATCTTTGCAAACAGTGTAGATCCAGATCAGATGGCTTCTTAAGAAGCCATCTGATCAGGATCTACACTGTTTGACATTCACTTTATGGATATGTAGAATTAAACTGCATCAAGTAATCTGATTGGTTCAAAATCAAAAATGGGCGTGGCTTATTTGGATATTCAGCAGGTTAAAGGTTAAAACATTACAAGTAGAAAGCCTAAAAGATAGCTTCTTTCACACCCATTACGAAAACACGCCTATACAAATACATTGACACATTTATCGCCGAAAAAATGAAAATTTTCAGATGAAAAATTGTTATATTTTTCTTATTTTTGCTCAAAATATAGATTGTGGGTACTCGTTAGAACCGCCTCATTGAGGCGGTTCTAACGAGTACCAACAATCTTTATCTCAGAGCAGAAATAAGCAAAAATTTGGTTTAGCCCTGCAAACCCCAGTTTTAATGTATAAAATTGGGGTTAGAGGGGGTCAAAATTATATAGGCGTGTATTCGTGATGCAATGGCTACCCAAAATAATACATATATATATTAGCAGCGCATACAAACGAATACAAACGCAGTGCTACAAATGAACACTAGCGTAGTGGCTAACGCGTTCGACTTATGATCGAGAGGTTGTGCGTACGAATCCGGCCACCGGTATCGAGGTGTGTCCTTTGGCAAGACACGTAATGAGGTGCACGTGTAAATGGGTAGCAGTGGTATAAAAGCCACCGCCTGTCTCTCTCGCGCGCGTTGAAAACAACCGTATTGAGTGTTAGAGAGCGATTCACTAAGCTTGAAGCTTTCATCGCAATCGTACTAAAATAAATTAGCATAAACTAAACGAATACAAAGAATGGCAATAACAAATCACCAGATAACCACCGCTTTGGAGTGATAAGCACGCCTTTTTTGCTGGATGCGGATTGGGGGTTTCACGTGCCCCAGGTAAACCACACATTTCTAAGTAAAATATTATTCATGTATTTGTTTATGGTTATGAATTAGTAACAGGATGTGATTTAGATACTGATAAATAGAAGTGTGCAATTAGATCCCATCGGAATGTCCACCATTTGGCTAAGTACCTAATCTTTTTAACAGTCAAGTAGAAACGTAAGAGCTTCACACGCTTTCTGACATGACCATAACGTGTAATTTTTTAGGTTCTTCGGAAGGTAAAAATGCATTTCTTACATTACAGGCAATATAGTATATAATGTCCATTCAATTAAATTATTAAGTTTTATTCTTTTAAAAGATTATGTGGCGGTACTGTAGTGTAAAGCGTTATACACCTGTTATCATGGTCAGAATTGACCGAAAACAGTATCGGGAGAAAGAAAGCGTGGGAAAACCATACGTTGACAGACTTAATGCACAAAAATGTCTGGTTTCTAATTTATTTAAAACAGAAGTGAAGGTAATGATCAGGAATCGATACATTTAACCCACGCCTTCCATTAGAGATACCAAAGGGAAATAAAAACAAACATGAAATAACTAGAACGTAACGAAAATATCCGGCCCCCGCTCATCGGGGCTTGAAGAAATAGATGGGCTGCATGGTGTTTCCACGCAGAGATGAAACTGACCGCACACGAGTACTGGTAAACCGCTTAGAGGATCCAAGCCTGCCCAGGCAAACCAGTGTGAGTCGGACCGTCCATGCTTCATCTCAGTGTCGGGTGAAAGTCCCATAAAATAGGAAGTAACGTCTCCAAACGGACCTATGCAATGTTTACGGGGACATTAAACCTCAAATCAAACAAATAAAATTATGAAAATATCAATAGCGGAAAGCCAAAAGGATACTTCCATACAAAATGGCCAATTGGCCTTCCAAAACATAAAAAAAAATGTATAAGTGATACAAACACTTAAAATAGAAGTGAAGGCAATGATCGGGAATCGATACAATTAGCCCACAGCTCCCTGTAGTGACATCAAAGGGAAAGAAACTAAAAATTGAAATAACTAGACCCTACTGGAAACAGCAATAGCGGAAAGTCAAAAGGACGGTTACTTTCCCACAAAATGGCCAACTGGCTATCCAGAATAAAATAATATAAGCGAAACACACACTCAAAGACAAACCAGAACAAAAACGCACACAGTGAAATGAGAAACGCATTGGAACGGTCAGTGGAACGAATGCCACTGCGGGGGTGGGGGGTGCTTAAATCAATTTTAAGCAGCTGCAATCCTCGCCCTTACTGACAAATAATGTGTTCAGTCCGCATGAAGGCATTCTTACTCATTTGTGCAACATACAAAAATAGCCATCGGAAGAGATGGCAAATCCCCGACCAAAAGCCAATATGGCATTTAGAAGATTGTTCACCAATAGAAAGTGCACCAGTATTAAACCAGCAATATATCACAAAAGTATTTGAGGTATGGCTATCACAAGAATATACTGTCAGGGGAGATAACTAACATTCCATGGGCACTCAGAAGTGTGGTTCTTGCGCATGACATGCCTGCTTAAGCTCGTGTATTTCTGTACGAAGTACCATCAATATGTCTCAAAGGGTATTGGAGATATGGTGATCACAACTGGTCATACTGTTATATTGGAAGGGTAGATAACTCAAATACCACACCACCAACAGTTGTGGTTCTTGCACATGACACCCCTTCTGTACCATGTATACAATTGTTCCTTCAATATATCTCCAAGGGTGTTGGTGTTATGGCCATCACAAGGCTTTATTGTCAGGGGAGATAACACAAAAACCAGAGCACCCAGAGTTGTATTTCTTGAGCATGACACACCTGTTGAACCTCATGTACATCTGCATCAAGCACCACCAATATGTCTAAAGGATGATCACAAGGTGGTCATACTGTTATATTGGAAGGGAAGATAACTCAACCACCCTAGCACCAGATATGTGGTTCTTAGTAATGAAGCGCCGCCTCAACCTTGTATACAATTGTGCCAAGTACCATCAACATTTCTCAAAGGGTATTGGAGTTATGGCAATCACAAGATTATATTGTCATGGGAGATAATTGAAAAACCAGGGCACCCAGAGTCATGGTTCTTGCAGGTGACATACCTGCTTAAACTCATGAACAACTGTATTAAGTATCATCAATATATCTCAGAGAGTATTGGAGATGTGGCCATCACAAGGTGGTCACCCTATTTTATTGGAAGGGGAGATAACTAAAAAAACATGGCAACCAGAGTTGTGGTTATTGTGCATGACACGCCGTCACACCTTCTCAGCCTTGTGAACGACTGTACCAGGTACCATCAATATATCTCAAAGGGTATTGGAGTTATGGCATCACAAAATAGTCATTCTGTTTTATTAAAAGGGGAGATAACTCAAAAAGTATGGCATCCAGACTTCTGGTTCTTGTGAACAATTGTGCCAAGAACCATCAATGAGACTCAAAGGTAATAGGAGTTATGGCCATCACAAGGTTGCGTCTACGGACGGACGGACAGACGCCAGGATGATCGCTGTATCCCTCGAACCTATTCGGTCGGGGGATAAAAATCAAACAACCACAGAGATGAAACAATGGTGAGCACTCGTCAACAAGAAACCACTGAAATGCTGGAGCAAAAGAAAACCAACAATAAGATCCCGATGGGCCCGACCAGAGACAGTGCATCAGGCACCGACCAACATTACATTGAATTAAATTCTCTCTAATTCTCAGCAAAGTAGAAGTAAACCAAAGATCAGGAATCGATACAATTAACTAACTCCACCCATCAAAGACACCAAAGGGAAAAAAACACAAACACCAAGCGACCAGACCACAACCGAAACCCAAACAGGAAGGCCACAAGGACAGCCACTTTCCCACAAAATGGCCATATGGCCATCCAAAACAAAAAAGTGATACACACAGTAAGTAACAAACAACAACATAAATAAATCGCCACAGAAGAACCGCCTTGGAACGGTCAGTGGAATGAATTCCACTGGGGGGGGGGGGGGGGCTTAAATCGATTTTACGTGGCCACAATCCTCGCCCTTACTTCCGTCGCGATTTAAACAAATAATTTGTTCAGTCCGCATGAAGGCCTCATAACCCATCATAGCAACATCTCCGTGAACACAAATAATCAAAGAACCACAGATGTGAGACAACCGTGAGGACTCGACAGCAAGAAACCACTGAAATGCTGGAGCAAAAGAAAACCAACAGTTCGACTCCGATGGGCCCGACCAGAGATAAAGCATCAGGCACCAACCAACATTACCTTGAAATAGATCTCTCTAATTCTCAATAAGCCTTTACGTTGGAACCGTCTTAGAATCTGAGGCCTGACCCACCGGCGTGCAAATAAAGAGGGAAGCAAAGTTGCCAACAGTGATTGGGTTAACTACCATGAAGTCGCCAACTAAAATATATGGCGATGGAAGTTGATCCAGCAATGATTCAAGATGTTCGTGCTCTAAAGAAAATGAAGGTGGTATATAAATAGAAGTGTAGTTTCTTTATGAAGAGAATACGATACTGCTATAGCTTGTAGGTCTGTTTTTATGTGAGACGCCAAGTTCTGCAACGGAAGGTCAGGTGGTTTTTCTCCTGTTCTCCGGTTTTCGCCCACCTCTGAATAACGATCGGCTCGATATGAGTGAAATAATCTTGAAAGGGCCGTAAAACCAAAACAAAAAAAGGTCTGTTTTTAATTTGATCTCTCTTTGTGGTTAACGTGATTTAAAAAGATGAACTGCCACCAGATGGTTTGTTCCAATCAGAATAGATATAGCTATATATATTGAAACTCCTGACATCAATGATGTCATCAGTTTTATAAAGGTTTCTTGCAAACCAAAAAACCGATGGGTTTAATAAAGAAATAAGTAATAAGAGCTCATAATAATTTGATTTAAGATCTCGACAATTCCACTGTATTATTTTGTGTTTTAAATTCATTTCATAGAGAGATATTTATAGGACTAGAAACTATTTTGGAGGTGCAATTGGTGATATGGATCTGCTTCCACCACCTCGTGGTGTTGGTGACCTCGATCTGATATTGCCGCTTCGTGGTGATGGAGTTTCAGTGAAATCCATATAAATCCATTTCATAGAGAGATATTTATAGGACTAGAAACTATTTTGGAGGTGCAATTGGTGATATGGATCTGCTTCCACCACCTCGTGGTGTTGGTGACCTCGATCTGTTATTGCCGCTTCGTGGTGATGGAGTTTCAGTGAAATCCATATCACTGTCACTCAAGGATCCGAATCCGTTCTGATATTGTCTCGTTCCATTTTACGTTGTCTGCCTGTTTGTTTTTTTATATGTTTGTTGTTTTTGTTGTTGGTTTTTAAAGTAGAAGTAAAACAAAGATCAGAAATCGATAAATTAATAACTCCACCCATCAAAAACACCAAAGGGAAAGAAACACCAACATTAAGCGACCAGACCATAATGGAAACCTAAACAAAGTAAGGCCATAAGGACATAAAGGAAGGTCATAAAGCCTTTACGCTGGAACCGTCATAGAATCTGAGGACTGACCCACCGGCATGCAATTAAAGAGGGAAGCAAAGTTTTCAACCGTGATTGGGTTAACTATCTTGCATGCAGGCTGTCTTATAATACAAATGTTGTACCCAATCGTTTTTTTCCAAGACTGGTTTTACGAAATTGAGTTCTTAAGTCATTGCAATTATATGTTTTTCTGAAATTATATACTCAGTCACCATAAAATTCGGGTTATGATAGACCTTTTTGCTGAAGAGATTTAAGTCCAACACTGTATTTTGAAATTAAACAGCATTCGATTTTTTAACAGACCAAAGCATATTTCTCTGAAGATTTAAAGACACTGTCGCAATATTTAAACACATGCGTTTAAAAATCAGGAGTGGTAAAACGAACTTGAATTTTGCTTTGTATGGTCTTTTGTGTAGTTTTGGCGACCGATATATCGCTGGTGGCTGAATGATAGATATGATCATTAATCGCAGACCTCTTTTAGGCAAAGGCTGTTGGCAAAAGGTATTTGTACCACTAAGTTCTTGTTGAAGAATGTTAACACAGTGGAGTAATCAAACTACGTAATTGTTCGCAGGCCAAATCATTCTCACTATGCCATTTTGAGGGAAAGAAACTGCCATTTTGGCTTTCCGCTCTTGATATTTCCATTAGAGTCTAGTCATTAGGGAAACAAGCCTATACAAATGCATAGTAAACTTTACCGCCGAAAAAAAGACGATACTTTTAAGATGAAAAATTTTGATATTTCTCTTATTTCTGCTCAAACTATATATCGTGGGTCCTCGTGAGAACCGCCTCTATAATGTAGAGCAGAAATAAGCAAAATAAGGTTTACCACTGTCAATCCCAATTTTACTGCATAAAAGTGGGGTACAAGGTGGTCAAAACTACATAGATGTGTTTTTGTGATGTTATTTAATGTTTGTGTTTATTTCCCTTTGGTATCTTTGATGGAAGGCATTGGTTAATTATATCGATTCCTGATCCTTACTTTTACTTCTATTTTAAATAAATTAGAAACAAAACATTTTCAAGTTTATCACATTTTTTTCATCTTAACGGCCAGGTCAATTTGGAGCTGGCCAGATTACCTACCACGCTTTTCCTGGGCAAGCTCATGCGTAAGTGGTTAACCAGTACAGTGCACATTCTTTCGCCAGAAACTGACAACTGCTCTTTTTGAATCAGCGGAAGGGAGAGAATGACGGAAGGAAAGATTTCATGATAAATCTCCACGAAAGAACGTTGCCGACCCAGGCAGGTGTCGAACCTGCGTACTCCTGATCATCAGTGAGACGCGCACCCGACTAAGCTACCGAGGCCGGCGTATTACAAACAACATAAAAACCCCAAGTGAACATGAAATGTAAACCTTTCTTGAATAATTTTAGCCAAGTGAAGCTTCCTACGTTATATTGGTTACCTAAACTTTATAGAAGACCATACAAAACACGGTTTATTGCAAGTTTAAGCTCTTGTACCACCATTGAACTTAACAAATTATTAACGCATGTGTTTAAATATTGCGACAAAATCTTTGAAAGATCAGGAAGAAATTTATTTTGGTCTATAAAAATTCTAATGAGGTTTCAAATAAATTGAAATCCAGACAAATACGTGTTTCAAGTCGGACTACTTATGATTTTTCCACCCTTTACACTACACTTTCGCATTATCTTATGAAAGAAAAGCTTAATTATCTAATTGAATGGAGATTTCAAAGAGAAATTCCCTCCATCTTGCATGTAATGTAACAAATGCTTTTTAACTTCTGACGAGCATAATAATTATACATTATGACCATATCAGTAAATGTGTGAAGCTCTCGCCATTCTACCTAGCAATATTTACAAAAGAGTTGGTACTATATTATACAGACAAATTTTGGGTTTTCCGATGGGTATGAATTGCGCATCCCTTGTGGTTGATCTGTTCTTGTTTTGTTGTGAAAGAAAGAGACTTCGTGATGTCCCATTCCGTTGAAAACAAAACCAATCAGGAATCATTGAAGCCTTTAGCTCGACTTCTTGTTATTTGGATGATTTATCAAATATTGCCAATAGATATTTCGATGGTTTGATCAGTCAAATTTACGCCCCCCTCCCGCCCACCATAACTTCAGTTAAAATAGCAAATTCTTCTGATACCGAGGCCCCGTTTTTGGATTTACATCTATCTATTGTACAGGGTTTGTTTCTTGCAAAATGTATGATAAACGGGAAGATTTTGATGTTGAGATTGTAACATTTCTTATCTTGGATGGCAATTTTCCTCTTGCAGAACCCTATGGCGTTTAACTTTCGCAGTTTATTCTAGTTGCCAGAGTGTCTTGACACGTAACTGACTTCAACACTCGCAATAAATGTTTAACTGCTAAGCTTCTTAATCAGGGTTATCATTAATTACGCAAAGCCTTTTCAAAATTTTATAGACGTCATTCCGATTTAATTTCAAAATTCAATGTTGGACTTAAATCTTTACTGCAACAGGGTCTATCAGAACCCGAATTTTATGCTGACTTATATAAATTCAGAAAAATATAAATATATACGTTCATTGACTTCAGGCCCTAATTTCGAAAAAAGTCATTCTGCGATATAAATTGTAATACCACAGACTGCATGCATGGCAGTTAACCCAATCATTGTTGATAGCTTTGCTTCCCTCTTTAATTGCACGCCGGTGGTTCAGGCCTCAGATCCTATGACGGCGCCAGCGTAAATGCTTACTTTGGATTAAAATCCAATTTTATGTAATATCGGTTGGTACCTGATGCTCTGTCTCTAGTCGGGCCCATTGGCGTCTAACTGTTGTTCAGTGTTTTAGTTATTTCTTGCTGTCGAGTCCTCACCGTTGTTTCACCCCTGTGGCTGTTTTATTTTTCTTTTCTCGGCGATGTAGCTCTGCTAATTCAGGAAGCCTTCTTGTGGACTGAACAAATGGTTTGTCTAAATCGTGACGGAAGTAGGTGCGAGAATTGCGGCCGATAAAAATCAATTTAAGCCACAAAGTGAAATACATTTTCCCGATCGTCCCATCGTTCGTCTTTGAATGTGTGTATCGCTTATATCATAAGAGACCCGCCAAGCGAATTTGTGTCTTCGAGCATTCCGTCATGACAAATTTTAATTGCGCATGCCCAGCCATTCAGAGGGGCCAGGGATATGGCTTTCTGTCTGAAGGTTCCTCTTGATTCCCTGCTTGTATGAGCGAGCAGAAAAGGTTCTGGCGAGACTGCGCGGATGCGCAGGCTCCCCCGAACCTTCGCTACTCGCATAGGCGATAAGTACCAAAATCGCTTGACGGGGCCCATTTTGTCTTTGATGGCCATTTGGTGGTGAAGTAACTGGTTTTTTTTTTGGGCTTTCCGGTATTGATGCTACCATTAGGATATAGTTATTTCATGTTTGTGTTTCTCTCCCTTTGGTGCCTTTGATAGGAGGTGTTGATTAATTGGATCGATTCCTGATCATTTCCTTCACTTCTGTTTAGCATAGTGTTACACTGGATCCTCATGTGGACAGAAAGGTTCTGGCCAGCCTTTAATTGCACATCGGTGGGTCAGGCCTCAGATTCTATGACGGTTCCAGCGTAAAGGCTTACTTATGTAATGTTGGTTGGTACCTAATGCTTTGTCCCTGGTTGGGCCCGTCGTAGTCTGACTGTTGGTTTTCTTTTGCTCCAGCATTTCAGTTGTATCTTGCTGTCGAGTCCTCACCGTTATTTCATCTCTGTGGTTGTTCGATTTTTGTGTTCTTGGAGATGTTGGACTGATGAATTAGGAAATTATCTTTTCGTTTTGGATAGTCAATTGGCAACTTTGTAGAACAGTAACTGTCCTTTTGGCTTTCCGCTATTGATGTTTCCATTGGGGTCTAGTTATTTCATGTTTATGTTTCTCTCCCTTTGGTGTCTCTGATGGGATTAATTGTATCGAGTCATTGCTTTCACTTCTATTTTCCTAATTCATCAGTGCAACATCTCCGAGAACACACAAATCAAACAACCACAGAGATGAAACAACGGTGAGGACGTCGGATAATTATATCGATTCCTGATCGCTTCCTTCAGTTTTGTTTATTATATTCAAATTGGCCTGAGCCTTTTCTGCCCGAATATGTCATAAAATATATATTATTTTACGAGAACAGATACATTGTAGCATTTAATATCACTCCCCTTCGTCCACACTTAATGGTTATTAATGCATGACTGCGACAACATTAAATCTTAAACTGATAATGCATAATGTCAATATCTGAAAAAATAAACAATCTGTCACGGCATCACGAACACACCTATATAATTCAGACCCCCCCCCCCTCCTTGATACCCGCGTTCATAAAGTAAAATTGGGGTTTGCAGGGGTAAAATAGAATTGAAGGCAATGATCAGGAATCGATACAATTAACTCACAGCTCCCATCTGAGACACCAAAGGGAAAGAAACACAAACATGAAACAACAGCGGAAACACCAACAGTGGAAAGCCAAAAGGAGAGTTACTTTCTCATAAAATGGCCAATTGGCTATCCAAAACAAAATAACATAAGCGATACAAACACTCAAAGACAAAATAAACCGCGTTAGAAGAACCGCCTTGGAACGGTCAGTGAAACGAATTCCACTGGGGGACGTTGGGGGAGGGGGGCTTTAATTGATTTTACGTTGCCACAAGCCTCACCCTTACATCCGTCGCGATTTAGACAAATAAGTTTTCAGTCCGCATGAAGGCTTCCTATCTCTTCAGTGCAACATCTCCGTGAACACAAAAATCAAACAACCACAGAGATGAAACAACGGTGACGACTCGACAGCAAGAAACCATTGAACTGCTGGTGCAAAAGAAAACCAACAGTTAGACTCCGATGGGCCCGACCAGAGACAGAGAATCAGGCACCAACTAACATTACATAGGATTAGATTCTCTCTTATTCCCAGTAAGCCTTTACGCTGGAACCGTAAAGCTTATTTTTCTTATTTTGCTCTAAAATATAGATTGTGGGCACTCGTTGGGACCGCCTGATCGTGACGGTTCCAACGAGTACCAACAATCTATATTTTAAAAACAGAAATAAGAAAAAATATCACAATTGTTCATCATAAATTTTCATTTTTACAGCGGTAAAATTTAGAGTGTATTTGTATAGGCATGTTTTCGTAATGGCATTTCATGGAAAGCAATAAAGTTATTAATAATTACCTTTAGTATTTCTCCTAAAGCAACACTTGAGCGACATGTAACAATTAAGACAGGCAACCCTGAACTGTCGTCGGAAACGTCCTGAAACAAACAAACACGATTCAGGAGACAACAAAACACAGTAACTATCGGACGTATTGGCGTGACTCAAGTTTTCCTAATATCACCCGCGTAACTGTGAGAGAAAAATACAGATACAATAAAATTTATTATTAATTGACTTTCATATATTGATCGGAGGTCATCCGTATTAACACCAGGTCAACCAATACAAAATGAGGTCAAGTGAGGTCAAAAAATCAATAATCATCAATTTTAATTGTGTAAATTAATAAAATTGTCATCGATCAAGTAATGCCGCATGGACCCAGCTACAGGTCCTCGGTCAGCTGCATTAGCCCTCGGCCTTCGGCCTCGGGTCAATGCAGCAGACCTCGGACCTGTACGTGGGCCAATACGAAATTACTTGATTAATAACATTATATTAACGTCTCAAACTACGGACCCTGGAAGGGACATGCAGTTTATCTTTATATGTTGTGCGACCAAGACAATATCTTGTGCGAAAACGATATCTTGTGCACACAAGTTATTATCTTGAGCGCATACAGAAACAATATAATTTTAGTAACGGCTAAATCTACGGAACCCAGGAAGGGACATGCAGTTTATCTTAATATCTTGTGCGCACAAGATATTATCTTGTGCGAAATTGTGCGAAAACGATATCTTGAGCGCACAAGTAATTATCTTATGCGCACACTATAATAATAGTTATTATCTTGTGCGTACAACATAATATCTTGAACGCACAGATATTATCTTGTGCGCATATTATCTTGTGCGCACAAGATAATATCTTGTTCGCACAACGTAATATCTTGTTAGCACAACTTAATATCTTGTTCGCAGAATATATTATATTGTTAGCACAATTTAATCAGACGCATAATATATTATGTTGTCCGCACACGGTCTATGTAATATGATGTGCGAGCAAGATAATATTTTGTGCGCACAATATATTAAATTGTACGAACAAGATATTATCTTGTGCGCATAAGATATTATGTTGTCCGCACAAGATAAATTATGTTGTCCACACAAGATAATATTTTGTGCGCACAACATATTATCTTGTGCACACGGGATAACATCTTGTTCGCACAACACATTAAAAATAAAATTGCATGTCCCTTCCCGGGTTCTATAAAAAAAAGAGTTATATTACGATTAAAGTTTCAAAACCTTAATCATTATTCTATCTTGATAAAATAACATTTTAACTGTGTCAACATACATGTATGTAGCATTTCACTCCCATGTGGATATTGCTTTCTTTCGTGTTTCTATAGTGGCATTTTTGTGGCATTTTTGTACACAAAGTGATTTTTCTTTATTACTTTTAACTTCAAACATTGATCGTGAGTGTGCGTGGACGGCGCTCTAACTGCTAACCATAAATTCTGTATTTTCACAGAATACAAATAAACGTTTCCATAGAAAACCTACCAAGCGTATTTTAAGAATGTTTATCTCATGAACGCTTTTACCTTGTCGCATCATGACCTTGAAAATCTTGCTTATTCGAGCAGCGTGTTTGGTTAGTTGGTATTGTGGAGTTTAACGACCAGATTGTCATGTCGAGTAACTTGTAGAGAGGTCTTTCTTTCGCCACAATCTGTCGGATCAGCGAGAGTTAAAAATGGCGATAGGAATTTTATCATTACATTACGATAATATGGCTGTATAATTTTAACCGCGTGAAACCCAACCTTTTTATGGAAAAACTAGGGTTTATAGAGGTATATATTATTTTGCTTATTCCTGCAAAACAGCATAGTTTGTGGGTACTCATTGGAACCGCCTCGGCGAGACGGTTCTAATGAATACCCACAATGTATGTTTTGAGCAGACATATGAAAAATAGCCATCAGGGGAGATGGCAAAACCCCCAACCAAAAGCCAATATGGCCTTTTAGAAAACTGTTCACAAATAGAAAGTGCACCAGAATTAAAACACACTGGTAAGCCCATAGTGAAGATCCAAGATTTCCAACGCACAAAGTACAGGTATAGTTGCACATGAAATGCCTTTTCAACCTTGTATAAACGAGCTATTATATTGGAAGGGGAGATAACTAAAATACCATAGCACCCAGAGTTGTGGTTCTTAGGCATTAAACGCCGTCTCCACCTTGTCCACAATTGTGACATGTACCATCAATATATCTCAAAGAGTATTGGAGCCATGGCCATCACAATGTTATATTGTCAGGGGAGATAATAAAAAAACAGGGCACCCAGAGTCGTGGTTCTTGCACACGACACGCCCGCTTAACCTCATGTACAACTGTGCAAAGTACCATCAATATATCTCAAAGAGTATTGGAGATATCACCATCACAAGGTAGTGATTGTATTTTAATGAAGGGGCGATAACTAAAAAACATGATACCGGAGTTGTAGTTCTTATGCATGTCACACCGGCTCAGCCGTGTGAATAACTGTGCCAGGTACCATCAATATATCTTAAATGGTATTGGAGTTATGGCCATCACAAGATAGTCACTCTACTTTAATTGAAGGGGAGATAACTAAAAAACCATGGCAGCCAGAGTTGTAGTTCTTGTGCATGACACGCCGTCTCAGCTTTGTGAACAATTGTGCCAGGTACCATCAATATATCTCAAAGGGTATTGGAGTTATGGCCATCACAAGGTAGTCATTCTATTTTATTAAAAGGGGGGATAACTCAAAAACTATGGCAGTCAGAGTTCTAGTTCTTGCGCATGACACACCGTCTCAGCCTTGTGAACAATTGTATCAACTACAATGCATCTCAAAGGGTATATGAGTTATGGCTATCACAAGGTTGCGTCTACGGACGGACGACTGGACGGACGGACGTAGACAGATGGGCGGACGCCAGGCTGATCGCTATATCAACCGAACCTGTTCGGTCGGGGGATAAAGTAAAATGATTTTAATCTGAAAACAAAATCATTTTTGGTGGTAAAATTTCACCAATGTAGCTGCATAGGTTTGTTTTGGTAATGATCTGATCCTAGAAGAAAAGACAATGATCTTACACCCTTCGTCCAAGACACCAAAGGGACAGAAGGGCGCACATTACATCGCGGCATTTTGTTCAAAGCATGACAACTAGAGGACAAAAATATGGCTAAACGGCTATCCAAAATAAATTGCATATCATGGGTAGGATATCCTGAGTAGGAATAGAATTTCTATCCCATGGTTAAGACAAGGATATCCTTCTGTTGTGTGCAAAAGAGGAAGTAGATACCTTATTGCTCACTGAAAAAAGCTCAATGTAACGACAGTATTAGGTGGCATAGTACAGGTACTGTAATTGATTTTTTAATAAAGATTTTTGAACATGTTGAATCCGACAACAATAGCGTGTGCTTGTTGAGACTGATTCGCTGAGAAACTTCTGTTGAATACCCCAATGTATGTTTACAGCTAAAATATAGATCAAATATTATAGCCTGGTAGTTGTGAGTTATTAGTTGTCATTGTTCACTTTAATTGTGCATATCAGGGGCCAGTTGTTCAAAACTAACGACGTCGTTAGTAAAGGTATTCTTAAAACTTTGATCATTTAATATAGCAAATATGCTGATATTTTTTGCTGAAAAAAGTGCAGCTTTTGCAAAAGCAAAAGCTGTTCACATTTTTATCAGCAAAAATAACAACATTTTAGTTTTTGAACTTGCAGAAACAGTTATCATTTTGACCACTAACGAGCTCTTTAAGCTATCAATGCTTTGAACAAATGGCCCCAGGGCTGTTTTGTTTGTGCCGTGTGGTGGCTGTAAAAGGTCCACCCGAACATGCATTTAATGCTCTTATTTTTTCCAATCCCAAGGGATTGCGTTTACAATTGCTTTGCAGCCGCGTAAAATCGAGTAAAGCTCCAAGTGGAATTTGTTTCACTGACCGTTCACCATGTTCAAAGGCGACTCTTCTGTCGCGGTTTATTTATTTGTGTGTGTGTATCGCTTACATTTGTTTTTTTTTTTTTTTTTTTTTTTGGTGGTGGGGGGGGGGGGGGGCGGGGAGGGGGGAGGGAACTGAAACTGACTGGGTTTTTGGCTTTCCGCTATCGGTAAAGGGTCTAGTTATTTCATGTTTGTGTTTCTTTTCCTTTTGTGTCTCTAATGGGAGTTGTGGGTTATTTGTATCGATTCCACTTCTATTTTGTAAACCGTACGTTGTAAACCCTACGTTTCTCAACGCTTTTTGTACCAAATGGAATCTTCCTCCCTATAAAAAGCTGGAGTCCATTTCAAAATTTAGGGGTGCCAGGTTTTGATTACTTCAAATTTTATTTTAGAAAATGGCTGAAGTTTATGCAAACAGTGTAAGTTCTGATTCTGCGGCGTCTGTTCTGGGTCTGCACTGTTTGCCAGGGTACCCGTTTTGGGTTTTCCGGTATAAAATGGGTTAATATAAAGTGGGGTTGGTGTTCATTTCACGGAGATCAGAGTATTAACCCTTAATAGACATGATGGCAATGAGAAATACTACATCTGAAAATGTCGAGAAAAACCATATCTGAAAATGTCGAGAAAAAACTACATCTGAAAATGTCGTCTGCTTATGTCGTCTGCAAATTTATTTTGCAAACTTTTTAAAAATATTTATGTGTGCAGGCAAACCGGCAGTTTGGACCTAAAGGTGTTGTTTCCTTGAGCAAGAGACTTTTTCCACATTGCTTAGTACTGGTTCCTACCCAGGAAATAAGGGCCACATGGAAGATTAGTACTAGTACTAAATGTGTTACCCTCTATAAAGAAGGTCGATTATTAGTATTATTATTATTATTAATAATAATTATTATTATCATTATTATTATTATTATTATTATTATTATTATGATTATTACTGTTTGCAAAAATGACGTGTCATAACGAAAACACGCCTATACAAATACATTGTAAATTTTACCATCGAAAAATGAAAATTTTCAGATGAAAAATTTCGATATTTTACTTATTTCCGCTCAAAAAAATAGATTATGAATACTCGTAAGAACCGCCGATGAGGCGGCCCTAACAAGTAGCCACAATCTATGTTTTTGAACTGAATTAAGAAAAATAATCTATACCTTTTACTTTATAAAATTGGGGTTTAAAGGGTCAGATTTATAGAGGCGTGTTTTCGTGATGTAAAGTAACCAGCAGAAGTCAAAGCAGACAACAATTTTCGTGATTTGCATTTTACATCACGAAAACACGCCTATATAATTTTGACCCACTTCAATCCCACGTTTATATAGTAAACCTTATTTTTCTTATTTCTGCTCTAAAATATAGACTGTGACGAGTACCAACCGTCTATATTTTGAAATAAGAAAAATATCACAAATTTTCTTCTTAAATTTTTTTTTTTTTTTTTTTTTTTTTTTTTTCGGCGTTTAAAATTTACAATGCATTTATATAGGCGTGTATTCGTAATGGGGTGGAAACAAGGGTACTCACTGCTCATAAAATTATAAATAAGCGGATTTATAGCACTATTGAAGTAACACAACCATCTTGATGTCCACACTATGGCGTAGAGTGCCACTTGATGCGAGTTGAGCCAGTCTGTTACTTTGAGATATCTGTAGAAAACAAGTAGACAACACAATCATGTACAAACAAATATTTTCTCACCCAAAACAGTGCGTTAATCCTTTGGCATTACATGTACATCGCCCATTTGCTTGGACAGTGCACAGGCAACGTTAATAAGGACGCCAGGGTCCAGTTGTTCAAAGCACCGTTAGCTTACAAGCTCGTTAATGGTCAAACTGTTAACTGTTCTAGTAAGCACAATATCTAAAATTCTGGTATTTTGCTGAAAAAATGTAAGTAGCTTTTGCATATGTAAAAGCTACTTACATTTTAGCCAGCAAAAATATTAGCATTCATTGTATTTGCCAGATTTAATGTTCAAAGTTTGTTTTAACAATGCGTTAACTAACAACGTCTTGAGTTTTGATCAAGTGGCCCAAAAATATCTATTGTAATGCAGTTGCGAATGTAACGCAATGTTCGATTGGATAACGTCAAAAGTTTGCAAGATAACTGTATTCAAAATTGCCATTTTGGGAGGTAAATCGGCGGTTTTACGCTCGGAAATTTCGCTTTACGGCGACGCGTCAGCGGAGCCGTAAAACGGAATTTGCGCCATAAAACCGACGATTTACCTCCCCAAATGACAATTTTCAATACAGTTATCCCCATTTTAATTTATTTATTCGGTTGTCTTCCTAAAAAAGTGTGATGTTTTGCTCAAAGCGGCAAGCGCTGTGAACTGCGTAAAACGAAATACCAGCCAATGGAAAGCGACGTTACATGATGACGTCGGGTTTCCGACAGTATACTGCCGCCAGTTTTTCACGTTATCCAATCAGATGTCGCGTTACATACGCAAGTGCATTATAATCTGCAATATACTGTCGGAAACCCGACATAATCACGTAATGTTGCTTTTCATTGATTCACATTGATTTGATGTAGCTCACAGCGCTTGCCGCTTTGGTGAATAGTGCATTTTTTAACAAAACAAATGAACCAATGCAATAGAATGGGTATCACTGTATTGAGAATTGTCTTTTGGGGCAGTAAATCATCGGTTTTGACCTCACAGAATTCTACGGCTCCGCTAATGTTTGGCTGTTACAAATGACAATTTTGAATAGAGATATCGCCTAAATGTCTTAACTGGGGAGACTTATGCGCCTCAACGTAATAGAAAATTGAAGGCAATGATCAGATTCGATACAATTACCTTATACCTCCACACTGAAAACAAAAACGTTCGAAGAAGATTGAAAAGAGAAACGACCAACATCACGTGGACAAGACCGTGAAATAAAGACCCCCCCGCCAACCCCACGTTATATAGAGAAAACTGGGGTTTTGGGGGGTAAACATTATTTTCCTTATTTCTGCTCCAAGACATAGGTTTTGGGTATTCGTTAGAACAACCATAATGAGGCGGTTCTAACGAGCATCCAAAACCCATGTTTGGAGTATAAATAAGAAAAAATTCACAAAATTTTCATCAGAAAAATTACCTTTTTTGAGATTTGAAAAAAATGAAGGCTCTGTTTTAAACGGTTCAAAAGTTATGAACAATAAAAAAATCTTTAAAGTAGGCCATAGGTCAAGGTCACAGGTCAAAAAATGTTGGAATGGAGGTACAGCCCTTGTCACAAGGAACCGACATGCCAAATATGAAGACTCTATCTTAAACGGTTAAAAGTTATGAACATTTGTTTTTCTTTTAAGTAGGTCAACGGTCAAGGTTATGATCATTTTTTACATGAATGTAAAGCTTTTAAGACTGGGAACCTACATGCCAAATATGAAGGCTCTATCCGAAAAGGTTCGAAAGGTATGACCAAAATGTATTTTTTTTCTTTTAGTAGGTCAAAGGTCAAGGTCAAGGTCACAGGTCAAATTTTTTGTATGTAAAGCTCTTGTCACAAGGAACCTACATGCCAAATATGAAGGCTGTATCTCACACGGTTCAAAAGTTATGCCTAATGTTAACTTTTTCTTTATGCAGGTCAAAAGTCAAGGTCACAGGAAAAAATATTTTGCGGAATGTAAAAGCTCTTGTCACAAGGAATCTACATGTAAAATATGAAGGCTCTATCTTAAATGGTTCAAAAGTTATGACCAAAAAGTTATTTTTTTATTTTTAGTAGGTCAAATTCAAGGTCACAGGTCAAAGGTAAAGCTTATGTCACAAGGAACATACATGTCAAATATGAAGGCTGTATCTCAAGCGGTTCAAAAGATATGACCCATGATTTTTTTTTTCTTTTAAGTAGGTCAAAGGTCAAGGTCAAGGTCACAGGTCAAATGTTTTTGCATGAATATGAAGCTCTTGTCACAACCTTTATGCCAAATATGAATGCTCTATAAGTTATGACCAACGTACAAACAAACCAACCAACAAACAAACCAACAAACAGACAGGGCAAAATCAATATGTTCCCCGCTATCGCTACCGGGGACATAAAAATTAGAAACATGGAGTTACGACATTAAACAAAAACCGAGTCAACCAGGTGGTGACTCAGATGATCCAAACGAAACTAAAAAGGAACACTGACATAATGCGAAATGAAATAAGAATCACCGACATAATAAACATAAATCAGGAAGGAGCCACAACAAAATCACCTACTTGGAGCGGTAAGTAAAAAGTCCCCGTCGGTTTCAAAAATAGAAGTGAAGGTAATGCAATTAACCCACACTTCCCACTAGAGACAACAAAAGGAATTTAAATGCATACAAATAAATTGGACAATTAGCAGCAGATGTTTATATTAGATCAAACAAATTTACAAATCGACACTTTCATTCAACGGTCAGAAACGATACAATACTGGATGGTAATTAGACTAGGCACTAGTCTGGTAATAAAAGTCTGATCATTTTTTGGTATTTTATGAAAGGTTTATCAGCTTCTAAGTAATGACAAGTCTATTTGGCAGAGTCTGCAAGCATAGAATTATCACTTTGCACACAAATACAATTTACACTGTTTAGAAGTGAACATGGCAAAAGCCGGTTTTGAAATATTCAAACTGTTATTTCTGTTAATTTAGCATCTTCGACATGCAAACCGAAGAAGCAAAACATCACATGAACAAGTCCGTGAAATGAAGACCCCCCTACACCCCACATTATATAGAGAAAACTTGGGTTTACGGGGGTATAAACCTTTTTTTCTTATTTCTGCCCCAATACAAAGGTTGTGGGTACTCGTTAGAACCGCCTCAGTGAGGCGGTTCTAACGAGCACCCTCGACCTTTGTTTTGAACATTTATAACAAAACTATCAAGGTTTTTCATCAGAAAAGTAGCCATTTTGGAAATTCGAAAAATGCACTTTTTTGCACGGGTGAGTTATCGTAATGTATGCACGCTCTGGGTATTATGTGTTACATCCTACATGTTTACAATAATGAATAGTTTCTCAGAACGTGTCACAAAAATCCAATTTCGTTTCTCTCACACATCGTTTTGTAAAGTTGGAACCTCATATTGGTTATAGCTGCACCGTCAAGTTAAACGTAATTATGTTTGAAGGCGCAAATGTCACCAATAACTAATTCTTAATTAAAACTTAAAGTGCCGAATGAGACGATCTTTTTTTTTTCTCAAATGTTTGATGCTGCTGGCTCTCTAAAGGCATTTTTGCGTTAACGTTTTCTTATATGTTACCCTGTTTACCTTAAATATTCAAACACTTTAACCCGGCCCCCGCGCATCGGGGCTTGAAGAAATATATGGGCTGCATGATGCTTCCACACAGAGCTGAAACCGACCAGCACACGAGTACTGGTAAACTGCTTAGAGGATCTAAGCCTACCCAGGCAAAGCGGTGCGATTCGGCTCGTCCATGCTTATAAAAAACACAAAAAACAAACACTTTAATGCGTCTTATAGTATCACAACTGGTTCGTCATAATATGTTTATAGGAAGGCAAAAAGTGTGGACCCTGATCAGACTGGTCCTTAGGGAGCAGTCTGATCTGTGTCTACTCTGTTTGCTCATGCTTATTTCTATGTCGTTTTGGTGTCCAAATTTTGTTTCATTGTTCGCGGGATTTCTATGACCAATGAATTTAAAAACAAGTAAAGGCAATGATCAGGAATCGATGCAATTAACACATATCCGACGCAAAGATAACAAAGGGAAAGAAGCACAAACATAAAAACAACTAGACCCTAACTGAAGCATTAATAGCGGAAAGCCAAAAGGACAGATACTTTCCCACAAAATGACCAATTGGCTATCCAAAACAAATTAATATATGCGATACACACACACACACAGACAAACCATAACAACAATAAACCGCGACAGAATAACCGCCTTGGAACGGTCAGTGAAATGAATTCCAGTGGTGGTGGTGGGGGATGGGGTGGGAGGTGGCCTAAATCGATTTTAAGTGGCCCCAATTCTCGCCCTAATTTTCGTCGCGATTTACACAAATAATTTGTTCAGTCCGCATGAAGGCCCCAACCCACCAGTGCAACATCTCCGTGAACACAAAAACAAAACAACCACAGAGAAGAAACAACGGTGAGGACTCGACAGGTAGAAACCACTGAAATGCTGGAGCAAATGAAAAGTAGAAGTAAAACAAAGATCAGGAATCGATACAATTAACTTACTCCACCCATCAAAGACACCAAATGGAATGAAACACAAACATGAAGCGACCAGACCATAATAGAAACCTAAACAAAGGCAGGCCATAAGGACAGTTACTTTCCCTCAAAATGGCCATATGGCTATCCAAAATATAAAGACACAAGCGATACACACAGTAAGTAACAAACAACAACATAAATAAACCGCCACAGAAGAACCGCCTTGGAACGGTCAGTGGAAAGATTGGGGGGCTTAAATCGATTTTATGTGGCCACAATCCTCGCCCTTACTGCCGTCGCGATTTAGACAAATAATTTATTCAGTCCGCATGAAGGCCTCCTAACGCATCAGTGCAACATCTCCGTGAAAACAAATAATCAAAGAACCACAGAGGTGAGACAACGGTGAGGACTCGACAACAAGAAACCACTGAAATGCTGGAGCAAAAGAAAACCAACAGTTAGACTCCGATGAGCCCGACCAGAGACAGAGCATCAGGCACCAACCAACATTACCTTGAATTAGATCTCTCTAATTCTCAATAAGCCTTTACATTGGAACCGTCGTAGAATCTGAGGCCTGACCCACCGGCGTGCAATTAAAGAGGGAAGCAAAGTTGCCAACCGTGATTGGATTAACTACCATGCATGCAGTCTGCCGTATTTCATCCATGTTGTACCCAATCTTTTTATATCGAAGAATGATTCCACGAAATTGGGTGCTGAAGTCATTGCGGCTATATATTTTTCTAAATTTATAAACTAAGTCACCACAAAACCCGGGCCCCGATAGACCTCGCTGCAGAAGAGATTTAAGTCCGATATTGAATTTAGAAATTAAATCAGAATGGCATCCATTAAAGCATAAAAAGGCTTTGCGTAGTCCATGGCACCGACAACCCTGATTAAGAAGTTTAGCCATTAACAACCCACCACGAGCGCCGAAGTCAGCTACACGACCACACATCCCAGCAAATCGAATCAACCGCGAAGCACAAACGCCATAGGATGGCGCACGAGGAACATCTCCATCCAAAAAAGGAAAATTTACAATCTCAAAGTCAAAGTCATCGAGTTTATCATATATTTTGCACGAAACAAACCCATCTACAATAGATAGATGTAAATCCAAAAAACGGGGCCTCGGTATCAGAAGAATTTGCTTTACCCAACTGAAGTTCTGGGGGCAAATCCGACCGACCAAACCACCGAAACAGGCACTATCAACATCCAATAAATCATCCAAACATCTAGAAGTGGAGCCAAAAGCTTCAATAATTTCAGATTGGCCACCAATGGAAATTGACAACACGAAGTCTCTTTCATAACAATACATGAACAGATCAGCCACAAGAGGTGCGCAACTCGCACCCACCGAAACACCCACAATCTGCCCAAACAACCCGGCACCGAACCTAATATAAATATTGTCAAGTAGAACGGTGAGGGCATCACACACTATCTGACATGACCAAAGTGTATAATTCTTATGCTCTTTAGAAGTGAAAAATGCATTTCTGACATTACATGCAAGATAAAGAGAATCTTCTCTGCGAAAAGCCCATTCAATTAAACCATTAAGCTTTTCTTTTATAAGATTATGAGGAAGTGTAGTGCAAAGAGTGGAACAATCGTAAGTAGACAGACTTGAAACACGAAAACGTCTGGATTTCAATTTATTTAAAACCTCATTCGAATTTTCTATAGACCAAAACAGATTTCTTCCTGATCTTTCAAAGACTTTATCACAATATTTAATCACATGCGTTTTAATAGCAGTAAGACAAGAAGTTAATAATTTAGACAGTTCAGTGGTAGTGCAAGATCTAGAATTTGCAATAAACCGTGCTTTGTAAGGTCTTTTATGAAGTTTTGGTAACCAGTATAGCGTAGGAAGCTTGTCTTGGCCTTCGGCAACACACACAGCAAACTTGGTGGCTGAATGACAAACATGTGCATCCACTATAGCCCTCTCTTCAGCTAAAGGCTGAAGTTCATAGGCCTTAGTACCACCAAGCTCCCGCCCAAGCGCGCTAACATAGTGGAGCCGTCGCACAACGACGACGTTGTTAGCGGCCTTGTCTGCAGGGGCCAAAACAAACTTCTTATGAAATTCTTGAATACCTAGTTTAAGATGACATAAAGACGTCTTAGGCTTAGGAGGTAATAACTTAGTATTTTGAGAATAGAAAGAAATGCGTTTATTCACTAGTTTAAAAATGCTTAGTTTCCAGTCCCCAAGGGCCCCATGCTCGACTTTCTCTCGCCAACACCACCGACCACAGAACCCATCCAAGGCAGCAGTGACTTCATCTCTACATTTACTGAAATAAATTTTAGAAGGAAACCGATATTTCGGTCCCTTAGAAATTATATTCCTTATCCCAGAATCAGGAATAATTTTCAAATTGCCAGTAATTACATGGCCAGCAGCAGGATAGCAATACACTGAGTTTTTACAATCACATGAATCAGGAGTATTAGTATCAATATCATGATCTGAAACAAGTTTATTGTTTGTTTGATTTGAGGTTTAACGTCCCCGTCAACACTGTAAAGGTCATTTTGGAGACGTTGCTTCCAATTTTGTGGGACTTTTACCCGACATTGAGATGAAATGACTTCTCAAGCCCTGTCGCCCAATGAAACCAATAGGGTTTATTAGCATGGACGGTCCGCCTCGCACAGCGGTTCCTGGACAGGCTTAGATCCTCTAAGCGGTTTACCAGTACTAGTGTGCGGGACGGATTCAGCTCTGCGTGGAAGCATCATGCAGCCCATATATTTCTTCAAGCCCCGATGGGCGGGGGCCGGCAAGTTTATTGAAATTAAAAATGATAGATCTAACAGGTTTGTTATATTTACAGCAAACCGCAGGTGTTAAAGCACCTTGAAAATAAGCAGGAATGGAAGAAAGCACCGAGCTCCCACGGAAAACACTGGGCAAACCCACAAAATCCACACCCCCACCAACGAAAGACACCTTGAAGAAACGGCGCTTATGATCAACCCCAGGACCAATGCAAGGACGGAGAGTATGCTAAGCAGAGCCTCTAGTCAAGAGAGCCGCATCATACAACCGATTAGAACTTTCGTAGTATTTATTTGCCTCGGTGTCCAGAAGACGTAAAACAGAAACGGGTAATGAACTTAGAAATGAAAGCATAGAGTGGCGTCCATGATTTAATAATATAATTGACAGTCACTTCAGTCTGGTATTGTTTCGTTTAAACGCACGTAATTTACGTTTAAAGTTACAATTTTTCCTGGTGCCGTGAAGACCAACAGTTAGACTCCGATGAGCCCGACCAGAAACAGAGCACAAGCCAACAATACATAAAATTAGATATCTCTAAGTCTCAGTAAGCCTTTACGCTGGAACCGACGGGGCTTGAAGAAATATATGGGCTGCATGATGCTTCCACGCAGAGCTGAATCCGGCCCGCACACTAGTACTAGTAGACTGCTTAGAGGATCAAAGCCTGTCCAGGAACCGCGGTGCGAGGCGGACCGTCCATGCTAATAAACCCTATTGGTTTCAATGGGCGACAGGGCTTGAGATGTCATTTCATCTCAATGTCGGGTAAAAGTCCCACAAAATTGGAAGCAACGTCTCCAAAATGACCTTTACAGTGTTGACGGGGACGTTAAACCTCAAATTAAACAAACGCTGGAACCGCCACAGAATCCGAGGCCCGACCCACCGGCGCGCAACCAAAGAGGGAAGGAAAGATGTCAACCGTGATTGGGTTAACTACCATGCACCCAGTCTTTCACACAACACCCATGCTGTACCGTATCCTTTTATATCGGAGAATGATTTTACGAAAATGAGTGCGAAGTCACTGCATTCACACATACGTATTTATTTCGAATTTATATACCAAGTCACCATAAAATTCGGGTTCCGACATACCCGGCTGCCAAAGAGATTTCAGTCCAACACTGAATTTTGAAATCAAATCGTTTTTTTTTTGTTTGAATTGGAGTTTTACGGCCCAGTCAACACTATTTAGGTCATTTTTGAGCCGGTCAGTTTACCTATCAACACTTTCCTGGGCAGGCTTATACGTAAGCGTTTAACCAGTACAGTGCACATTCTTTCGCCAGAAACTGACAACTGCCCTTATTGAATCAGCGGAAGGGAGAGAATGACCGTAGAAAAGATTTCATGATCAATCTCCACGAAAGAATGTTGCCGACCCCGGCGGGAGTCGAACCCGCGTCCTCCTGATCACCAGTCAGACGCGCATCCGAATGAGCCACTGAGGCCGGCAAAATCAAATCGTAATGACGTCTATAAAATTTTGAAAAGGCTCTGCGTAGTTTATGATACCGATAACCCTGATTAAGAAGTTTAGCAGTTAATAATACACCACGAGCGTTGAAGCCAGTCACACGACCAGACTCTCTGGCAAATCGAATTAACCGCTAAACACAAACGCCTTAGGACGCCGCACGAGGAACATCACCATCCAAGAAAAGAAAAGTTACAATCTCAAAATCAAAATCATCGCGCCCATCACAAATTTTTCAAGAAACAAACCCATCTGCAACAGACAGATGCAAACCCAAAAACGGGGCCTCGGTATCAGAAGAATTTGTTGTATTTAACTGAAGTTCTGGGGGGTAAATTTCATGATCAAACCATCGAAATAAGTATTGTCAATATTTAATAAATCGTCCAAATATCTAGAAGTCGAGCCAAAGGCTTCAATGATTTCAGACCGGCCTTTAACGGAAAGATACACCACGAAGCCCCCTCCCCTCCGCCCCCCTCTTAACAACACAACAAGGACGGACCAGCCACAAGGGGAGCGCAACCCGCACCCATCGGAATACCCATAACTTGTCCAAATAACTTAGTACTAAATCTTATGTAAATATTGTCAAGTAGAAAGGTGAGAGCTTCGCATACTTTCTGACATGACCATAAAGTATAAACCTTTTTCGTAACAAATTGAATCTTCCAACCTATATATGGGAGCAGACTATTTCAAAATTTAGGGGTGACAGGTTATGTTAACTTTAAAATTTATTCGGAAAATAGCTGAAATATTTTGAAATAGTATAGGCCCTGGTCAGAGGCCGCGTTCTGTGGCGTCTAATCCGGGTCTGGACTGTTTGCCAGGGTACCCGTTTTGGGGTTTCCTGTACAAAATGGGTTTAACCGCGTGCAGAGTGGGCTGAAGTGTAGAGTACTGTTTAACCCTAAATGAACAACAAAATCTATTGTCAGATAGCTTCGGATGTCATTATTTTCCGTTTTAAGCAAATATTGACGACTCTGACAAGACGTTAAAAGTACAAGCCGTTTAAGGGGAATGGGAACACCTGGCTGATTTTTCCGCCATTTTTCAAAGGGAGACAACTTTCGGGACTTCCTGTTCGCTTTTCTGTAAGCCCTGCCCCACTGAAAAAGGGGTCTACTTTTAAAGGAAAGAATTTGCTCCTCAGGAGCAAATTCTTTCCTTTAAGAGTTGACCCATATTGACATAGGAGACAAAAATACTTTTGCAGGAGTTGCTTCCCATGAAGGTGTTCCCATTCCCCTTAAAGTAAGTACATGTCGGTGGTTGGTACCTGATGCTTTGCATCTGGTTGGGCCCACCGGAGTCTATATAACTGTTGGTTTTCTTTTGTTCCAGCAGTTTAGTTATTTCATGCTGTCGAGTCCTCGCCGTTGTAATTGTAATTGTTTGCTTTTTAGGTTCTCGGATATGTAGCACTGCTTGGGGTAGAAAGACTTCATGGCGATTGAACAAATTATATGTCTAAACCTGCGAAGATTGTGGCATAGTGGGAAAGTATCTGTCCTTTTGGCTTTCCGATAGTCATCTTTCCATGAGGGTATAGCTATTTTATATCCGTGTTTCTTTTCCTTTGGTGTCTCTGATGTATTGATTTCAGTGCCTTCACTTCTGTTTCCTTCAGTTTCGAGGTGGAGTAATAAGCAGCGTAATCATCACGAAAAAACACCTATATAATTTGGAACCCCTTGAACCCCACTATTATATAGTAAAACTGGGGTTTACAGGGGTAAACCTTATTTTCCTTATTTCTGCTCTGAAATATAGATTGTGGGTACTCGTTAGAACCACCTCGATGAGGCGGTTCTAACATGTATCCACAATCTATATTTTGAGGAGAAATAAGGACAATATCACAAATTTATATCTTAAAATTTTCGTTTTGCTGGTGGTAAAATTAACAATGTATTTAAATAGGCGTGTTTTCGTTATGGTCAACAAAGGCCGTGCAAGAGCCGGAAAGTGATTCAGTATTGCACTGGTTAGACAAAACTGTCTACTTGCAAATCCTTACGAAAACACGCCTATACAAACACATTGGAAACTTCTCCACCGGAATAAAGAACATTTAAGGATGAAAAATTGTGGATTTTTTTTTATTTCTGCTCAAAATATGAATCGTGGGTACTCGTTAGAACCGCCTCATTGAGGCGGTTCTAACGAGTACCCACAATCTATATTTCAGAGCAGAGATAAGAAAAATAAGGTTTAACCCTGTAAACCCCAGTTTTACTATATACAAGTGGGGTTCAAGGGGATCACAATTATATTTGCGTGTCTTCGTGATGTCAGTACCATTTTTCGAACATATGCTCTCAGGCAGACAGTCGATAGAGCTTTGATGAATTAACTGTATCATTTTGTCTCAAGGTTATCGCAAAACATGTGCCACTCACAAAAAGGCCGCCATAGTCCTAATGAAGGACTAGTGCATTATAATAACACACCCGTTTGACATAGAGCGCCTCATTGTCTGGTAAATCTACCACAAATCAGAAGCGATGTCTCCAAAATGATCCAAATGATGTTGACGGGGACGTAAACACCAATATAAAAACAAACAACCAATTAAACAAACATTTAAACAAGCAAACAAAACAAACAAATGCATGTATTTCTCTGTGTCTTTGCGGGATCGTAGAAGGTCTGAAAAGTTCATCATCTTCTGTCGCGGTTTATTTTTGTCATGTTTGTCTATGAGTGTTTGTGTTGTTTTGGACAGCCAATTGGCTACTATGTGGGAAAGTGACTTTCCTTTTGGCTTTCCGCTATTGATGTCTCCATTGGGGTCTGTTGTTTCATATTTGTGTTTCTTTCCCCTGGGTGTCTCTGATAGGGGCTGTGGGTTAATTGTATCGATTCCTGATCACTGCCTTCACTTCTGTACTGTAACGCCACATTTATATAGTAAAACTGGGGTTTTCGGGGGTAATAATTATTTTTTTTATTTCTGCTCAAAAACATGGATTGTGGGGTCTCGATAGACCGGCCTAGTTGCGGCGGTTCTATCGAGTCCTCACACTCTATTTTTTAGCAGAAATAAAATGAAAATATATCACATTTTTACATCATAAAATCTTCATGTTTTTCGCAGGAAAACTTTACTATGTATATGTATTGACGTGTTTCGTAATGTTAACAGCCATGACCTCTGTTACTTACCTTGTGATTTCAAAAACATATATGGGCAGGTAGCACAAACCAAATACTACAACCACGACGATGAGCATTTTGGCAGTTTTTCTTCTTGTCCGAAGCTGTTCACCGCCATAATTATATTGAAGATCTGTAAACAAAAGCATAACAGACAGAGCTATCAAAAATGCAAATATTAGTTACTTATATGTCGGGCCCATCGGCGTCTAATTGTTGGTTTTCTTTTGCTCCAGCAGTTCAGTTATTTCTTGCTGACGAGTCCTCGCCTTTGTTTCATCTCTGTGGTTGTTTGATTGTTGTGTTCTTGGAGATGTTGCACTGAAGCCTCCATGCGGACTGAACCAATCAATAGTCTAAATCGTGACGGAGATAAAGGTGAGGATTGCGGCTGCGTAAACTCGATTTAAGTCTCCCACTGAAATTGTTTTCACTGACCGTTCCAAGCCGGTCCTTCTGTTGCAATTTATTATTGTTTATGGTTTGTCTTTGTGTGTGTCGCTTATATATTTTTGTTTGGCTACCAATTTGCCATTTTGTGGGAAGGAACTGTCCTTTTGGTTTTTCGCTATTGATGTTTCCGTTAGGGTCTAGTTATTTCATGTTTCTGTTTTTTCCCTTTGGTGTCTCTGATGGCAGCTTCCGGAGCCCAGAACAATTAGCTCGACATGAAAAAGCATGTAGGTAAACCGACGAGCTCGACATACGAGGCTGATTGATATGTTGTGAGCCTGGTATTGAAGGAGGTACGCAGGGATATTCTTTTTAAGTCCTACTATTCTCTGACTATATAGGGCCGTGTCCGCAGGGTCTGGGTTCATCTTGTCAGTTTATATCGACGAGGTAGCACTCTTAAGTAAACAAGACAAGCAGCTTTTGTGAAACGGACAACATCGGTGAAAGAGCAGTGATTCAATATTTGCATAAAAAAATTTTACACCTTAGGATATCCATAATGATATGGTAGCAACACAAGGGAAATATCCCTCTTCATATGCCACAGTGGAAAGATGGATGGCGGAATTTAAGCGCGGCAGACAGAGCCTTGAGGGTAACCCCCGTCCTGGAAGTCCTGTCAATATTGCAACCCCAGAAAAGGTCAATAAAGTCCATGATATTGTTATGACTGACAGTGCAGTCAGAGAAAGGCATATAGCTAATAGAATTGGCATTGCACAGGAAAGAGTACATTCCATTCTGACAGGGATCTTGCAATGAGAAAGCTTTCGGCCCGATGGGTACCCAGACTTCCGACAGTTGATAAGAAGCACACCAGGCGCACATTATCGCGTGCTAATCCTTTTTGAGGAAGATCTTGCCAACTTGTTTCAGAGATTTGCCACTATGGATGAAACATGGGTCCGTCATTTTTCCTAGAGGCCAAACAACAATCGGAACAATGGTAGCACCCTGGCTCACCCCCGCCAAAGAAGGCAAAGACTGTTCCGTCAGCTGGGAAGGTTATGGTCTCGAATTTGTGGGATGCAGATGGTGTTCTGCAAATAGATTATCTCCAAAAGGGAGAGACAATCAATAGCATATACTATGCTTTACTTCTGACGCAGATACGGGAAACTATTAAACTTAAGCACTTCGGAAAGCTCACTAAAGGCGTGTTGACCCATCAGGACAATGCTCCTGTTCACAGGTCTGTCATTGCTATGACTGCCATTCCCGATTGTGGCTTTAAAACGATTGAGCATCCGCTTCATTCACCTGATCTCGCCGCATCAGCATTTCATTTATTTCCAAAACTGAAAACGGCTATTTCAGGCATCCACTTTTATTCCGATGATGACGTCATAAATGCAGCGGATGACTTAAAATGAGTTCAATAAAAGTGGCATTGAAGCCCTTAAATACAGCTGGCAAAAGTGCATAGATACTGAAGGGAATTATGTTGAAAAATAATACAATATGTCCGTCGGAATTCAAAATAGAAATGAAGGCAATGGTCAGGAATCAGAGTTTCCATAAGAGACACCAAATGTAAAGAAACGAAAACTTTCCCACAAAATGGCCAATTCGCTATCCAAAACAAAACAATACAAGCGATATACACACTCAAAGACAAACCATAACTAAAATAAACCGCGACAGAATAACCGCCGCCTTGGAAGGGTCAGTGAAACGAATTCCTGTAGGGGTGGGGGGCTTAATTCTATTTTTCATGGCCGCAATCCTCTCCCTTACCTCCGTCGAGATTTAGACAATTAATTTGTTCAGTCAGCATGAAGGTCTCCTGACTTATCAGTGCAACATCTCCGTGACTACCACAGAGATGAAACAACGGTGAGGACTCGACAGCAAGAAAAACCTTTAATATGAGGCTCACAACATATCATTCAGCTTTCGTATGTTGTTTTGTTTGTTTGTATTGGAGTTTAACGTCCCAGTCAATACTATTTAGGTTACTTTTGAGCCGGTCAGTGTCCCTATCCACACTGTTCCTGGGCATGCTTATACGTAAGCGATTGGCCAGTAAAGTGCACATTCTTTCGCCAGAAATCCCTCGTATGTTGTAAAATACGTGAAAAAGTACTCCCAAAGTAGAAGTAAAACAAAGATCAGGAATCGATATAATTAACTTACTCCACCCATCAAAGACACCAAAGGAAAAGAAACACAAACATGAAGCGTCCAGACCATAATGGAAACTTAAACAAAGGAAGGCCATAAGGACAGTTACTTACCCACAAAATGGCCAAATCCCAAGTTATCGATTGGAAATCCCCAAAACCACATTTAGAAGCTGCCAATGGCCAAATCTCTATAAAAGTTAGAATTTTGCTCATTTTGTCCAATTAATATGTTGTTTGATCGGAAAATAGTAGAAGCATTGTTTATAAAGAAACACATCGCATTACGAAAACACCCTTATTCAAAATATATTGAAAATTTTACTACCAAGTATAAAACTTTTTCAGATTTTCTTATTTCTTTTCAAAATACACATTGTTGGTACTCGTTAGAACCGCCTCATCGATACGAGGTAAGTTTATTTGCCTATTTTTGAGTTTCATCGATAAAATTTAGAAAATGCTTTCCGAAGTTTATGATACCGGTAAGTGTATTCCGATTATTAAAATCGTCACCATGAGATAAAACTTTTGCAAAACATGTATAATACTTGAGAAGTATAAACTCCAGATGGAGGAAAAAGCGGGATATCCCCGTCTTAATTACGAAAACACGCCGATACAAATACATTGTAAACTTTACCGCCGAAAAGACGAAAATTTTAAGCTGAAAAAATCTGATATTTTTCTTATTTCTGCTCAAAAAATAGAGCAGAAATAAGAAAAATAAGGTTTACCCCTGTAAACCCCAGTTTCACTATATAAAAGTGGGGTTCAAAGGGGGGGGGGGGGTCAGAATTATATAGGCATGTTTTCTTGATGACTCTTAATTCTTTTAGATAAACAAGACAACAGTGTCAGCGTAATGTAAGCTTCGTTGTAATTATTAATGTTGCAAGCGAATTTTGGTCATGGCCTGAAAGTTTTGTCAATAAGACATCTTTGAAAATTTCGTATTCCTCTTAAACTTGCCACAACCGCCCCCGCCCGTCGGGGCTTGAATAAATAGATGGGCTGCATGATGCTTCCACGCAGAGCTAAATCCGACCCGCACACGAGTACTGTAAACCGCTTAGAGGACCTAAGCCTGCCCAGGCAAAGCGGTACGAGTCGGACCGTCCATGCTTATAAACTCTATTGGTTTCAATGGACGACAGGGCTTGAGATGTCATTTCATCTCAATGTCGGGTAAAAGTCCCACAAAATTGGAAGCAACGTCTCCAAAATGACCTTTACAGTGTTGATGGGGACGTTAAACCTCAAATCAAACAAAATTAACTTGCCACAAATGCAAGGAAGACGCCGTTTTATAGACTTGGTACCGTGTTGTTTTAAATAATAGGATAATAGGACTGTTAAGGTGATGACAGGAATAACAGGGCACAGATTGGTTCATTGTGTTGGGGTTTAACGACACGTCAGCCCTTGCGAGTCATTTTGGGTCGTCTCTCAGAGAAAGGGAAAACATCACGTGGACAAGTCCGTGAAATGAAGACCCCCTTAAACCCCACTTTATATATAAAAACTAGGGTTTACGGAGGTATTCAATATTTTTCTTATATATGCTCCAAGACATAGGTTGTGGGTACTCGTAAGAACAGCCTCAATGAGGCGGTTCTAACGAGCAAAGACAACCTATGTTTTGAGCATTTATAGGAAAAATATGAAGGATGTTCGTCAGAAAAGTAGCCAGTTTGGAGATGTGAAAAATGCACTATGCCGTACGGGTGTGTTATCGAAATGAAAGATATAGAAGAGAAAGTAGAGGAGATGAAATAATAATAATAATAATAATAATAATTATAATAATAATAATAATAATAATAATAATAATTCGACCTTATTTATAGAGGGTAACACATTTACTTAACAGGTGCAGTAACTAATCTTCCATGTGACTCTCTTTTCCTTGGTGGAAACCAGTACTATGCGATGTGGATAAAGTCTCTTGCTTACGGAAACAACACTTGGCGCGTGTCGGGGTCGAACAGGCTACATCTCGATGCTTACCACTGCACCACAGCGCTCCGCAATATAGTGACAGAGGAGATCACACACAAACCGACCCTATGTTTGGAGTATAAATAAGAAAAAAAATATTTAAAACTTTTATCAGAAAAATGACCGTTCTGGAGATATGAAATAATGCACTATGCCACACGGCTGTGTTATCGTAATGTGGTAATGGTTATTTCCCAAAATCCTCAATGCATCACGAAAACACGCCTATATAATTTTGACCCCCCTCGAACCCCACTTTTATATAGTGAAACTGGGGTTTACAGGGATATACCTTATTTTTCTTATTTCTGCTCTAAAATATAGAATGTGGGTACTCGTTAGAACCGCCTCGATGAGGCGGTTCTAACGAGTACCCACAGTCTATATTTTGAGCAGAAATAAGAAAAATATCACAATTTTTCATCTTAAAATTTTCATTTTTTCGGCGATTAAGGTTACAATGTATTGGTATAGGCGTGTTTTCATAATGTGCGTATTTTCATACTTACTTTCCGATACAGCGGAATCATCTGTTGTACTGGTCCATAAACATCGAGCAATATTAGCGTATGTAAACGTCATTACACAGAGTGGTAGGAAATAAAAGGCAACAATCAGGAACAAGGTAAACTCAAGCTCCACTTTCTCGTTTGTAGGACCGCAACTGCTCAACAGCGGCCTGAGACTCTCTCTGACCAATTCATCATGCCTAAGGTCTATGGTAAAGAATTCCTGTATCGGCGTAGCCATGGCGACCAACCATATAACCGCTAGGGCTATTCGGGTTTTGAACTTGGTTCGGCGGTAGGTTAGTGGACGACATATTGCCAGATACCTTTCAACTGATATCGTTGTTAGTGTGAGGACTGAGACGAATACAGATACCCTCTGAAACACAAAGATAGATATAACGTTTATTTCCCAACTATTTTTGTTTTTATTTTAAATCAAAATGTTGAGAGTTGCTACATACATGAACTTAAAAGAGTACGACTTTCTACTATTTGTCACAAAGTTGCAAAAGGCCGTATCCCGCTATTGGCCTCATCACGAAATGAAGACCCCCTATATCCCACTTAATATAGAGAAAACTGGGGTTTACGGGGGTATACATTATTTTTCTTATTCTTGCACTAAGGCATAGGTTGAGGGTACTCGTTAGAACCGCCTCAAAGAGGTGGTTCTAACGAACACCCACAACCTATGTTTGCAGTATTTATAATAAAAATCATCACAGATTTTCATCAGAAAAATGGCCATTTTGGAGATGTTAAAAAATGCACTATGTCGCACGGGTGTGTTATAGCAATGTAGTCCAATTCTACATTAGCTACAGTTTTGCAGCAGTGTTAAAAATCAAAGAACTGAGAGTACTGGTGGGTCAATCGTCTCTGAGCGTAGGTTGGGAAAATAGCCCTGAGCTGAGAATCGAACTGTTCGTTTAACTTAAAGCAAGCACAGTAAAACTGATCAGACATCGCGTTATGTGGCGTCTGATTATGTAAATTATGTTTGCCAATGCCCTTCAGTCCAGCCGCCCCCACCCGTCAGGGCTTGAAAAAATAGATGGGCTGCATGATGCTTCGACGCAGAGCTGAAAGTCCCGTAGCATTGGAAGTAACGTCTCCAAATGACTTACACAGTGTTAACGGGGGCGTTAAACCTTCAATCAAATAAACAAGCACAGTCCAGAATTTTCTTCTTACGCTGCGCTCTGACGTCTTGGGGTAGTACTTGGATTTTGTTCAACAGAGTGGGGAGGGTGCAAACGCAGCCCTCTCCCATCTTTTGGAAATTATTTCAGATACATACAGTTTTCACCCTCTGCGAAATACCTGATATTCGCATCCGCAACCCGCCCCTTTTCAGAGTCTGCGTACGGCCCTGAATCATGTTCAAAACTGTTGTTGTATACATCTGGCGAACAGTGCCGACCTGATCAGAAGCAATGCACTCTATATCCGATCTTGGTCTACGCTGTATGTCTAATAACGGTACCACCTATAAAGTCTGGCCTACTCATTTTTGCACTTAAACATTTCAGGGTCTTAGCAGGAGTGCGAAAAGTCTATTTTTACTCGACTTGGCATACATTTGTGTAACATTTTTATAAATAGAATGTTCCGAAAGAGGTCACGTGACAGCGTGGCCTGGATTAAGCTATTGTTTTTCTTTCATTGCGTAAGCAACATGGAATTCTTATTCTATTTCGTTTAACCCTTAAATGCCACTATTTAAGCAAGCAGTGAAGTTCCAGTGCATCCTGCTGATCAGACGACACATTCCGCGGCGTCTGATCTGGGTATTATCCAGCACACGATTCCTGTCAAGACTCTATAGATAGCTCTTGTTGCATCGATAAAAATAGCGCAAAGTTTCAAGTTCTATTAATAAAACATAATATTGGTTTTCCCAAATCAGTGATGGTCACGTAGAAAACTGCATGGATTACGTTTGGCCATTTAGTAAATTTTTGTCGATCGTAAACCTATCGACCCAATAAAACACGAGTATCGCGTAAACAGACCAATTGCGACACCTCACTTATTTACATTTGATCAAGTGTATTTATTCGTCGAGGCGGTTCTAAAGAGTACCAGCAATCTATGTTTTGAGCGGAAATATGAAAAATATCAAAATTTTTCATCTGAAAATCTTCATTGGTCGGTGGTAGAATTTCCTATGTATTTGTATAGGCGTGTTTTCGTAATGTAAATAACGTAGAAACGTACCTAAAATGAAGATGAAAAAAAAAAACGTGTCATTTCGGGCCGGGTCTAGCCCGTATAAATCAAGTTCCATAAAATTACATCAGAGCCTGTGCATAACGCCGGCTACCCAAGATTGTGCATGTAATCGGAATGAGCAATAATGCAGCCATATTACCATTTTAAGTACGGCTCCCGTCCATTTGGACTTGAAGAAATAGATCGGCTGCATGATGCTTCCACGCAGAGCTGAAACCGACCGCACACGAGTACTGGTTAACCGCTTAGAGGATCTAAGCCTGCCCAAGCAAAGCGGTGCGACTCGAACCATCCATGCTTATAAACCCTATTAGTGTCATGAGATGACAGGGCTTGAGATGTCATTTCATCACAATGTCGGGTAAAAATCCCACACAATTGGAAGCAACTTCTCCAAAATGACCTATATAGGGTTTACGGGGACGTTAAACCTCAAATCAAACAAACAAAAACCATTTTAAGTTGTTTTTCGCAAGCTCTATATTTCCATGTTCTATAGTTCTATAATGGCATGAATGGATGCAATTACGAGGTTACTGACTGTGCCATTAACAGGGTTAAAAAGCAGTAACCAGAATACAAAAACATGTCAGCCGCCGACGATATGAAACACCTATTAACCACAGAGTTGCAATTAATCATTTCCACACACTGAAACCGGGAGTTTCTTGTCTCCATTGGCCTGTAAAATGTAAATCCTAATTACTTTTCACAGTAAAATAATAACTTACTCCGTGACAGAATTAGGGCTTATTCAAATGATGAGCATATCAAGAGACAGCATACTTTCGTAATTGACCTAAATCATGGCTCAAGAGTATTCGCATTACAACAATGACAACAAACAACGCACGCACACACACACACACACACACACACACACACACACACACACACACACACACACACACACACACACACAGTGAAAAAAGTATTGTGATGAGAGATATGTAATAAATAATAAAGCAGTTTGACTGACTTTCATATATTTACCACAAACTATTTCTCTTTTAAGTCAAGAACATTATCAATGCTCAAAGTGCATTAAACTTCCCTTGAAAATCAGCATGGGTGTCCTAGCAAGGAAAGTAACTCTAAATCCATAATGTTTTCAGCAACCTCTCAATTAACATTTTGGGTGCACGTTTGTACCGATGCAGTAATGATGAACCGGCTAATTCTGTTTTCAGTAATTGAGTCGACTTAAACAAAATCCACAAAGAAAATGTAATTGTCTGTGTTAAAGCAAAAATAAGGGAAATTCTGTTTAAAAAATGTTAACATTACCGAAATGGTGTTAAATATTTCGACAGACAGGCCTAAGCAAACAGCGCAGCCACAGATCAGACTGCTGCTGCAGCCTGAACAAGCGAAACAGGGTCTACACTGTTTACCATTCCATCTGCACGTTTTGGTCTTTTTGCTGGATCATGAAACAAATGTATTTACAGCAAGGTCTTGGGGTGTCCGATTTTTTTTTTAGGATTTTTATAGTAAAGTGAAGTTTACAAGGGTACATAGAGGATCTTACATGAGTGCTCCTGTATTATTGAATTTATTAAACGAGTTGGGGAAAAACGATAAAATGCGATGCTTTGCCGAGCATTTTATTCTTTTTCCTCAACGAGTTTAATAAATTTAATAATACATGAGCACGAATGCAAGATTCAATTTATCATTTGACTTTTAAAACACATTTTATTCACGATTGTTTAACAAACATGTCAATATTCCGCCATAAGTAAACGCGACGTCGTTAAGGACGTTGTACATGTAACGTTACGGTAAGTATCTAACTAATTTGCATATTTAATCCACTTGTGGATTATCGAATTTATTACTTGACGTTATTACATTCTCAGAGGCGACGTCATATGATAAATGTAATTATTGTGCAGAACTGTTAACCAGGGATCACGGCCCCCGCCCATCGGGGCTTGAAGAATACGATGGGCTGCATGATGCTTCCATGCAGAGCTGAAACCGACCGCACACGAGTACTGGTAAACCGCTTAGAGGAACTAAGCCTGTTCATGCAAAGCGGCGCGAGTCGGATCGTCCATGCTTATAAACCCTATTGGTTTCATTTGGCGACAGGGCTTGAGATGTCGTTTCATCTCAACTTCGGGTAAAAGTCTCACAAAATTGGAACCAACGTCTCCAAAATGATCTATATAGTGTTGACGGGGACGTTAAATCTCAAATCAAACAAACAAACAAATAACCAGGGACCAGTTGTTTAAAACTTAAGAGAACGTTAGTTGCCGTATTGTTGACAAGTTTGTCATTTAATATGACAATTTTGATGGAACAGATGAGTAGCTTATACAAAAGCTTCACCCATATTTACAGTGAATGTATCTGTGAATTGGATACTACTGTACTGGCTTGACCACTTAGCTTGTGTTCCGATCACTAACGAGTCAGCAAGATGATTTGAACAACTGGGATCAGTGTTTCAAAACTAACGATGTCGCTACTTAACTTGTCGATAAAACTTTCATCCTTTAATAGGGCAAAAATATTAATATTTTTTGCAGAAAAAAAAACATGTGTGCACACATTTTTTTATCAGCAAAATACCAGAGTACATTGAAATTCCGCTATTAAGACCACCTGAAATTAAGACAAATTCTGGTTTGGAAAGCTTATTTAGAAATATGCAGATATTCTTCCTTTGTGTTTTCTGCATACAGTGTCTTAAAGACCACTTTTGAATAGTCCCAAAGGTGGTATTAAAAATGCATTTTACTGTATTTCATATTGTACTTAATAGAACCGATAACCACTAACGAGCTCGTTAGGCTGACGATGCTTTGAACAATTGGGTTCTGGGCTTTGATGTAAAGTATCACGTTAATATTACTCTTACACCCCCCACGCGCCACACACACTATATATATATATGGAGAGAGACAACTGGGATTTACAGGAATGCATTATTTTAATTATTTCTGTTCCAAGACATAGGTTGTGTACTTGTCAGAACCACCATCGTTCTATCATGCATCGCCAACCCATTTGGAGCAAACATATGGAAAATTTAACATTTCATCAGAAAAAAAAAATCTTTCTTTTTGAGATATGGAAGGATGCTGAATGGAACACGGGTGTATTTTCGTTATACAACAAGGACATAAGGTCGCTTCTAATAGGGTCTTTTTTAAAATGACGCAAAGAATAAAGAAGCAATAAGCCCCTCCAACTTCGATTAGGACAACGCTATACGAACTTTTTAACGTGATGCAAAGAACAATTACAAACGTAGGTCATACGGACTCGTTACATCTAACAGGATATAAAGAATAGACGTGTTATCGTGCTGTTATGGTGGGCTCTTCCATCGCTATATGTTGGACAAGTCCTTTTGTCATATAAGTGGTGTCAGGCCTAATTTTTCGTTTTCGCTCTATTTTTGATGGAAAATGCTGTAAGCAAATAGTGCAGGCCCTGATCAGACGCCGTGTTCTGCGGCGTCTGATCTGGGCCTGCACTGTTTGCCAATGTAAATGTACCCCTTTAGGAGTTTCCCGCATACAATGGGTTAAGGTGGTAAAAGGAATAATAGACCATAGACTGATAGGTTGTGGTGGGATTAAACGACACGTCAACCCTTGTGGGTCGTTTTGTGTCATCTCTCAGAGAAAGGGAGGAAAGATATAGAAGAGACAGTTGAGGAGGTGAAAAATAAGGGACAGGGGAGAAAAAGGAATACAAACTGAGGAAATACCAGCTTTTTCTCTCCACCCTTACTTGCTGCAAGGACAGCAGTCCTCGCTCAACTTTTAGCCAATATCAGTTGAACGCCCCAGTGATGTAAGATGCCTCACCAAACCTCCATCACGAAAACATGCCTATATAATTTTTACCCCATTCAACCCCACTTTTATAGAGTAAAACTGTGGTTTCCGGGGGTATACCTTATTTTTCTTATTACTGCTCTAAAATATAGATTGTGGGTACTCGTTAGAACCGCCTCGATGAGGCGGTTCTAACGAGTGCCAACGATCTATATTTTGAGCAGAAATAAGAAAAATATCACAATTTTTCATCATAAATTTTTCGTTTTTTTTTCGGCGATAAAGGTGGCATTGTATTTGTATAGGCGTGTTTGTGTAATGACAAGAATAATAAGGCATAGGGACAAATTATTTGTCTTAACGACGACAAAACCAATGGCGTGGAGTGTGTAAAATCGATTTTAATACATTTTACTGACCGTTCCGTCGCGGTGTACTCTTTGCATGTATCTTTTTTTTTTTTTTAATATTTGATAGCCATTTGACCATTTTGTGGGAAAGTAACTGTCCTTTTGGCTTTCCACTAGTGTCGTTTTCATTAGGGAATAGTTATTTCATGTTCGTGTTTCTTACCATTTGGTGTCTCTGAAAAGAGTTGTTCGGTATAGTCTTTCAAAACGCAGTGAGACCTGACTGCACTTTTAATTTTGGACTGTCCTTGTTTTAGGTTAGTCGCCTTCAGTTTGGATTTAACATTGGGCGATATAGTGTTACTGAGATTCGTACTGCATCATATTAACCACTTTGCCACGCCTTTTACATAATTACATTAACAAAAAAACGTATTTATAATTTTAAATTCCCGCGAAAGAAGAAATCCGAAACCTGCTTCCTCTAAAACATGGATTAGTCTTGTCACGCTTGAACGTTGAACTCTCAAAGGTCGTTGATAAACTATAACTGTATCTATTTTCTATGAATCAAAAATCACTCTTTTTTTCAAATTTTCGGCCCTTGGCATGCCAAGGGCCGAAAATTTGAACAAGAGTGATTTTTAATTCATAGACTATTTGTTATTTTCCCTGCGGAAATATAATTTAGAAGAAATAGTATCTATTTTGTTTACGTGCTGAAAATAAAAACAGCTTTTTCGGACTTGTTAACGATATGCAAAAAAATAATCGGACATACGGACATGTTGACATTATGTGCATAAATATGTTCTGAAGCCATTATGGTTAGCCTGTAAATGATGTAGTGCAGTATCAATATTTATTTAATAGAGTGGCAGTTATTGAAGTAGAAATATCAGACAACGCGTGACAAAATAAAAACAATCAGCAACAGGTCGAATATTTGAATGTAAACATTTTATTACGCGATGCAATTAAGTAGCATGATATTAAGTGATGTGCCACTGGATTCAATTCAAAATATTATTCCGCGACCTTTCTGAACCATTTGGATCTCAGACAAGAACAGAGAAAGAAGAAGAAATGTTCTTGACAAATTCTTAATGCAGTAAAGCCCATGAGGATACAAACAAAGCATATACAATGCAATGATTGACAATATATAGACGACGGATTATAACTGTTATAAGCTCAGTTGTATTTCGTTATTATGTAGAACCTTAAGCCAAAATTCCAATAGGAATACACATATTTACAAACAATGATTTGAGGTTTACTTCCCCGCAAACACTACTTAGGTCATTTTGGAGCCGTTGCTTTCATTTTTGTTGAACTTTAACCCGACATTGAGATGAAATGACATATCAATTATGTGCGGTCGGATTCAGCTCTGCGTGGAAGCATCATGCAGCCGGACCCACCCATCGGGGCTCGAAGAAACAGATGGGCCACTCGAATCCGATATTGCATTAAAATCGACATTCTTATTAATTTTCATTTGCGTCTTTGTGAAATTTGGTTACAAATGGCCCAGTTGTTTCGGTGGAAGAATGGCCATGACCTTAAATTATCGTGTAATTTCATCCGCTCATTCAGGTAGCTGCATCTGCACATTGTTATGCCATAGTACTATAATGAACAAAGTACTAGAACCCCCTTCTCAGAAGGATCATATTTTTATCAGAGAATTCAATTTATTAGCTTCTTAACAGTGATAGATTTCGTTAAATAAACACCAGTTGATGGCTGAAGCACTTATCTCTAATATCACTTACTTGATATTTACACATATGTACATGCAAAAGATGTGCTTTTTGAATGGAAAGGATAATTCATGAAGTGTTGTTATAGTGGTATATTTCAACTGTTTGAATAAATGATATGGTATCACCTATAGGCAGATATAATACCCACAGCACTGATTTAAAACTGGATCTTGTATCTAGCATTGAATCTCCCATCAGTGGTCAAAAATGAATTGTGTAAATAATCAGATTCCATGACCATGCTGCCTGAATTTTCATAACTTCTACTTTGTTTCTATATGTAATAGGCTGCAACAGGTCCCTCAAAAGTACACAATTTTGACTTTTTTCCAATGCAAAAGTTGATGTGATCAAATTTGACCGTTGCATACATTAGGTCAAGATCTTTTGAGGGTCATCATTTGAACAAAATATGATGGATATGAGTCCCCGATGCTACATACAAAGTTTCATGGCAATTTATGGAATAATAAGAATTTAACACAAGGAGCAAATTACTTTATTAAAAATTGGTATGATAAAGGCATAAGGCTAGTTTCTGACCTGCTAGACCAAAATGGTAATTTTCACAATTTTGATGGTTTAAAAACAACATATGGGATAGGGGGAACTTTTTTGGATTATCAAAGATTCTTATTTGAAATACCAGAAGAATGGAAAAACACTATAAGAATAAATAGTAATGTACACAGAATGAGCATATTTAATGTAACAAGCAGTTTATACACAAGTTTTTTTGTTGAAAGATAAACAAGGATGTAGAAGATTCTATGACATAATGATTAAAGCAAATGAAATGACTTTTGAAAACAAATGGGTAAGAGAAATTGTATTTCTAAATGAACAAGATTTTAATAATACTAATAGAGCAATGAAAGATTTAAAGGAGGTAACATTAAAAGATTTTCAGTCTAAAATAAACAATACAATTTTGGTTACAAAATCTTTTTTGTATCGTATAGGAAAGGCAGAAAATAGCCTCTGTTCATATTGTAACCGCGATATCGAATCCATTTACCACCTTTTTGTGGAATGCGATAAAGTCAAACATTTCTGGGTGGAATTTAGGCAGTGGCTGCTTTCAGTATCAAATGTTACATTAGTATTGGACGGGAAAATATTTTATTTTCCTCCCAAGGTAGAGACCAGCTTGTGAACTATATTTTTACAACAGCTAAATACTACATATATAAAACTATGTATTTTGTTAATGAACTCAATGTACATGTAAATACCTTTATAGCAATTTTAAAAGATAAATTTCGGTGTGAAAAATACATAGCATACTTAAATAATAGCTTAGCAAAGTTTTTGTCGAAATGGGGTACTTTAAATACTATTTTAAGTTAATACAATGGGACATTTTGCGAGAGGCTCTCTTTTTCTTTTCTTTTTAAAGTAACAGCTTCGGGGCACTCTGAAAACAACACTTTCGAGCTTCAGCGGCACCTCAGGGCAGGCGGATATATGGCAGAAAGTATTTTAAGAAATAAAAATATCTCTTTCACCTTGGAGGTATGTTAAAAAAACGCTATACGAAAATTATATCAGCTTTATATCTACAGTAGCGATCCTTAATTTCCGGAGCAATAGGTCGGAACTAATAGTTCATGGCCAGGCGAGATTCCGAAAACAGTTTGATTAGCACTGCTTGTGTCATACCTGCACACTTTGGACAATAAATAATGGCGTAACAATAGCAAAATTTCCCTGTTATTTTTACTTCTGTTCTTCCAATGCCGGAAACTCTGTGACCTCTACAGTGGATACCTCCATACTGTATTGTGGAGTAAACAATAAAAATAAGATTTAGAATTAATGTCTATTTTACACTAGATATACATATATATGTATGTTTTGAAAATTGAATGTAAACAGTTTATATTTTGAAAAATAAAATTATAAAAAAAAAAAAGTTTCATGGCAATCGGCCTACCGGTTCCGCAGAAGATTTTTGAAGGGCATTTAACTTATATGGGCACTGTGGCCATAATGGTCTTGTGACCTGGACCCCACGAACAAACTTCCGTTTCCCCATCTCCTGGGTGCTCCCTATGAAATTTGACTTCAATCGGCCCAGTGGTTTCATTTTTGAAAATGTTCACAGACAAGAGACAGACAACTGACAACGGACCCTCGTCATACAATAAGCTAGCCAATGCGCCTTCACCCCAGGTTAGCTACAAATGCTACGTTAAGGGCGACAGCATTACGACACTTAACATAAAGCCAACAAAACGGGACCTGTCTTGTTTTATCAAAGTTCAAATTCTGTTTTCAAACAGCACGTGATTTGTATGATTCGAACATGGGTTTTGTTGTTTGAATTCGGCTTCTGACCCAGCCCACTTAAGAATAGTTGCACACACTGCTGTTTTCACGGCATTTTATGCAAGACTACGTTTTCGCAGTTATGAGCACTTGACGAGCTAAAGGGGAACTCATTCTCCGGCTCGGAGAAACAAGCTCACTTACTACACGCACTCAGCATAAGACAACGAAATAATGGCTGAGTTACTAAACCAGAACTAAGGGATACAGCATTAATGTGGTCATACCAAAACTGTTTTGGTATATATAATTATTGTTATTCGCACCTACATGTACATATATGCAAATGAATTGCTGAGAAACAGTACCAAAATTACTAATATGTCATTGTCAACCTGCAAAAAACGTCTATAATTGCAACGCGGAGTACATACAGGACAACTCATACAATTTATACTATAATGTTAATAATCAAGTTATTTCGTATTGGCCTAGTTACAGGTTCGAGGTCTGCTGTATTGGCCCGAGGCCGAAGGCCGAGGCCAATACAGCTGACCGAGGACCTGTAACTTGGACAATACGAAATTACTTGATTAATGACAATTTTATTAATTGACACAATTAAAAACATGATTTAAGAATTTTTAATATTGGTTGACCTTGTGTAATATAGGATAATCAATTAATAAATATGTACACATATAGATATACTGTGTACGATAAGAAAAGAACTTGTATGTTTTAAATGATACAGAGTAATTAATGTACGTAGACCAGTGTTTAGTATATAAACGCTATGCAATTTCATCGCCCTACACCAACAACTTTATGGAAATTAAAAAGAGAAACGACCAGAAACTGATACAACCAGATCCCAAATTCCTCCCACAATATCACAATAGGTGGTGGCACAGAATATCCAAACCTAACTCAAAAGGAGGAATATACATAATGGGGGTGAAGTATCAGAACCACCAACAAGACACACATTAAACTGGAAGGCCAAACGTAACTAAAAATGAACAACCAAAACGGGGGGGGGGGGGGGAAGAGAGAATGAGAAACATCAACGTAACAATATATATGATTAGGCACCAACACAAAACACAAAGGAAACACAACACAAGCGACGCCACCAACCGCCATGTGCCAAATGTTAGCTTCTTTAGGTATATAGTATTTTGACATCAAACAAAATAACATCTCTGTGCGGGATTTAAAAAAAAACTGATTCTTTAAAACACCACAGTTCATTAACAGACGCGTATTACTTGTATTTATTACCTACACTAATTTAAACATACTAGGTCTATAGGCCAATAATAGTGTGGTATTCTTTATACATTTGACATAAAGCAAATAGTGTTTCAGATAACAAAACGTTTTGCCGTCCGAGGACCTGGTTATCTCCTTCTCTCAAACAGAAAGCCATCACTGTAAATGATATTGATGATCTTATACCAAGAACAACTAGTGAACACCAAGTTTCAGGAAATTTCAACAGCTCCTCATTACGGAACATCTATCTGCCATATGATTTTAGGCCAACTGTTCACTTTTATTGGTTGCAATGAAAACCTAAATGCACCCCCCCCCCCCCACCAAAAAACCGCTAAAAATCATCTCCAAAACCATATTGTCTATAAGGCTGATACTTTATGGAAATATTCACCATATTTGCCTGAAAAGGTTTTCTGTTTTGTATGAAAATTGGCTTCTAAGTTTGGTTGTATGGCAACTTAGGTTTTCCATTGACTTGGTATTGCTTGCTTTTTGTTTGATTTGACATCACGGAAACACGCCTATATAGTTTTGACCCCCCCCCCCTCGAACCCCACTTTTATATACTAAAACTGGGGTGTACAGGGGCAAACCTTATTTGTCTTATTTGTACTCCAACACATAGATTGTGGGTACTCGTTAGAACCGCCTCATCGAGGCGGTTCTAACGAGTACCCACAATCTATATTTTGAGCAGATATAAGAAAAATATCGCAATTTTTCATCATAAAATTTTCGATTTTTCGGCGGTAAAATAGTCAATGTATTTGTATAGGCGTTTTTTCGTAATGAGGTAAATTGAAAATTTGCATTAACTGCCAATCCCACTACGAATAAAGTCCGTGAAACGAAGACTCCTCTAAGCCCCACTTTAAATAGAGAAAAGTGGGCTTTACGGAGGTATTCATTATCTGCCTTATTTTTGCTCAGAAACATAGATGGTGGGTACTCGTTAGAAATGCCTCACTGAGGCGGTCCTAACGAGCGCCCACAATCGATGATGAAAGGAGAATAAAGATAGATGTAATCATTTTTACTCAAAATGTGTAATTTCTGACACAATGCTGGACACCATTATTTTAAACGGATGTGTTTTCATAATGCTAACAGATATTTTGGCTAACGTTCATAGTAATATTTTTTAAGCAATCTTCTATTTGTCATATGATTTTAGGCCTACTGCTCATTTTATTGGTTGCCATTGGAATCCAAAATAAGAAAGTAGAAAATAAAAATACTTAAAAAAACATCCATATGCTCTTTGAGGCTAAGACTTTACATATTTGCCTTTACATGCTGTGCGCGTGCGTACGTGCGTGCGTGTGTGTTTCTTTTATGAATTGTGGCTCTTTAGTTTGGTTGCTATGGTAAGTTAAATTATGCCATAGGCTTATAAAGGAGAAAATTGAAAAATGACAGTTACACTTTGAGATATATTTATCAAACTTTCATAGAAATGTTCCTTAAACAATGTTCTACCTGTCGTATGATTTTAGGCCTATTGGTTGCCACACATGGGCCGTTGTCAATTGTCGTCTGTTGACTTGCAACAACACATTCCATCAATACCAGACATCTAAAGCCACTAGGCGTATTGGGTCCAAATTTTATCAATAGCGCCATCGGGCGCAGGGCTTCCATGGTTTGTTAAAACACTAGGCTGCTTGTGGGCAGTGCCAACCCCTCACACTCCCTGAGATCTGGTGAGCATAGTGGGACATGAGCCTCTTGTTTTACATGGAACTTATATGTAGCGCTAGAACGATAGAACAAAAATAACCAAACATACCCAGAATGTCAGTTGTCTAACATGCACATGTAAAGATGGTAAACGTTGAACGTCCGGAATAATATTTAACGAAACGTTTTTAAACTTTCTTTTTCTGGCAGAGATAGAACGATGGAATCAAACAGGTATTTAAGCCCATGCATTTTTAAGAAAAATAATGGGCGACGGTCTGAAAGTCGGACGCATCACGAAAACACGACTATATAAATTTGACCCCCTTGAACCCCATATTAATATAGTAAAACTGGGGTTTAAGGGGGTATACATTATTTTTCTTATTTCTGCTCAAAAACATAAATTTAGGGTACTCGATAGAACCGTCTCGTCGAGGCGGTTCTATCGAGTCCCCACAATCTATGTTTTGAGCAGAAATAAAAAAATATCACAATTTTTCATCTTAAAATTTCTAATTTTTTGTCCAAAAAATTGGCAATGTATTTGTATAGGCGTGTTTTGTAATGGGAACGAACGACGGATGGCCGATAGCTAGGGGTTAAATGTACAATTAAATTCCACTATTAAAACTTTTAAAAACATTTTGAAAAGATAATTTTATTTACACTCAGTGTCTTCTGATAAGGGAACACATTTAGTACATTACCAGAACAAGCCTATATAATTCTGACCCCCCTTATACCCCACTTTTATATAGTAAAACTGGGGTTTAAGGGGGTATACATCTTTTTTCTTATTTCTGCTCAAAAACATAGATTGTGGGTACTCGATAGAACCGCCTCAATGAGGCGGTTCTATCGAGTCCCCGCAATCTATGTTTTGAGGAGAAATAAGAAATATCACAATTTTTTCATCTTAACATTTTTATTTTTTGGCCAAACCATTGGCAATGTATTTGTATAGGAGTGTTTTCGTAATGTCTTTTGATCGGTCCTTAAGGTGATCTTAATATAGGAATTTCACTGTATCTGAAAATAAAAAAGTGAGATATTTCCTTGGCCTACCTCATCGCCATAATTTAAATACGGTTTCTTTTCTTGTGCCCATCGATAATGTTTTCGTTGACATTTTGGTCATTGAATTGAAACCGTTTTAGTACGGAAAATAAAAATAATATCAAACACAAGTGAAGTGATATCCGGTATCATTACACAAGTGAAGAATAGCATTTATATTGTTTCACTTTGGCGAAATGGGACTACAAATTGTTTATACTACGGAACCCGGGAAGGGACATAATGTTTTATTTTATATGTTGTGCGGACAAGACATTATCTTGTGCGGAAAACATAATTTATGTTGTGCTGACAACATATTATCTTGTGCGGACAAGATAATATCTTGTTTGCACAACTTAATATATTGTGCGCACAAGATAATATGTTGTGCGAACAAGATATTATGTTGTCCGCACAAGATAATATCTTGTGTGAAAAAGATAATATTTTGTTCGCACAAGATAATATCTTGTCCGCACAAGATAATATGTTGTCCGAATTATTATATTGTTCGCACAACATAATAAAAATAAAAAATCGTGTCCCTTACCGGGTTCCGTATGTTGCGCTCTGCTATAAAATACAAAGAAAATCTACTTTTTTTTTTTGGGGGGGTGGGTGGGTGGGGAAGATACCAAATATATTTCACATCATGTGCTGAAACCATCCGAATATTAAATTGTGTTTCGCACTCGTGAAATTTCGAATGTTTGCATCACACAAGAAGAAATATTTTGGTATCCACCTCAAAAAAGTAAAATCCTCTACTTATTTGTCGGACACCGGACTGTGATGGATCAGCTGACAATTGGCATCACGAAAATAGACACATCGGCTGAATGTTATTAACATGAATTGACAGAATAAGATAAAATGTCTTTGCCAGGATATTTGGTTAATGTCTGTCTCATATATACGGAACCCGGGAAGTTGCAATTTCTTTACATATGTTGTGCGAACAAGATATGAAGTTTTGCGAACAAGATATTATCTTGTGCGCCCAAGATAATATGTTGTGGGCACAATATATTATCTGGTGCGGACAACATAATATATCTTGTGCGCACATCGTATTTTCGTGTTTGCACCACATAGTTCTTGTGCGGACAGCATAATAACTTATGCTTCTGATTAAGTTGTGCTAACAAGATAATATGTTGTGCGAACAAGGTATTATGTTGTGCGAACAAGATATTGAGTTACAGCTATGCGTGGAAGCATCATGCAACCGATCTACTTTTTCAAGCCCTGATGGGCGACACATAATTAAAACGCATTTTATTCACGATTGTTTTCCAAAGATTACGATATTCCGCCATTAGTAAACGCGACGTCTTTAAGGACGTCGAACATGTAACGTTACGGGGCGTATCTAACTAATGTGCATATTTAATCCACAAGTGAATTATCGAATTTAGTACATGGCGTCATTTCATTCTCAGACGCTACATCATGTGATAAATATGAAAAGCAAGAATTTTATCCCGAGATAGAAATGCTTATCCTATCCAGATGATCATACACAGGAACATGATAAAATCGAGTATTCTAACGCGCTTAATTACGGTGTTGTTAAGATGACCTCACTGCACATAACGTGACCAAACTAAACATCACACATTTCGGGCGTCGGCAAAAGAAGTGACTGCATTATTTAAAAAAAAAAAATCAGAAAACATGCTAGAAAAAGATTTTTTCATTGGTTTGACAGTAGATAGATCTATGCGCTCCTCCGGATCAAGCGCTTTCTACTCACTCCTCACACCGAAGTAAGATTCTAGTATTTTCCGGTAGAAAACAAATACAACAACTTAATAAGCCTCGTTTTGAGTCGTCTCAAAGTTACTAACTACAGAGGTTTATCGCGCGTGTAGAAAATCAAAGTAACGGATATTTATAAACGCGCTATTTTTGTCGTTGTGACGTCAGAGTGTCGTGTGAGAGGACGATCTGTAAATCATTGACTGTGCATATGTGTTGGATTAGGCAAGCAGTGTTGACCTTGCGTCTGATCAGGATCTACAAAGTTTACTTAAAAATGGCATAATAATAATAACAATAATAATAATAATGATAATAATTATGTCTTTATTTCTCGAGGATCACACGAGGTTAAAAGAAAAAGTCTGAGCCTTTGTACAGGACCTTTCAGAGACAAAACATTACGAAAACACGACTATACAAATAACAGTGTAACCTTTACCGCCGAAAATAATAATAAGATGAAAAATTGTGATATTTTTCTTATTTTTGCTCAAAATATGGATTTTGGGTACTCGTTAGAACCGCCTCATCGAGGCGGTTCTAACGAGTACCCAAAAACTATATTTTTGAGCAGATGAGGCGGTTCGAACGATTACGAGGAAAATAAAGTTTACCCCTGTATACCCCAGTTTTACTATATAACCGTGGGGTTCAAGGGGTCAAAACTTTATGTGCGTGTTTTCGTGATGCGACCCACTAAGTGCTGCCACTGCTCGGAGTGTCTTAACATTGTATCAGCTTACAGCTGGACGAAATGACAACTAACATCAGTGCGTTTGAATTTTCGCTTTGTGATTGTTTTTTAAAACCAAAGCGATTAAGAAATGTATTAATGAAGCTGTCAAAACCAGATCAAAATATATTCGTGCGAGCTCGTAAGAAAAGGTTTTGTTTGTTTGTTTGATTTGAGGTTCAACGTCCCCGTCAACACTGTAAAGGTCATTTTTGAAACGCTGCTTCCAATTTTGTGGGACTTTTACCCGACATTGAGATGAAATGACATCTCAAGCCCTGACGCCCAATGGAACCAATAGGGTTTATAAGCATGGACGGGCCTAGTCGCACCGCTATGCATTGGCAGGCTTAAATCCTCTAAGTTGTTTACCAGTATCCGTGTGCGGTCGGTTTCAGCTCTGCGTGGACGCATAATGCAGCCAATCTATTTCTTCAAGCCCCGATGGGCGGGGGCCGCCTAAGAAAAGGTACTTACTGTACAGGTGATGCCCAAATGCTGACTTTGCGATGATACATCCGTGCGACATAGTACATTCTTTCATATCTCCAAAATGGTAAATTACCTGGTGAAAATTTGCGATCTGTTTCTTATTTATATTATTAACATAGGTTTTTGGTGCTCGTAAGAGGCGGTTCTAACGAGTACCAAAGACTAGTGTCTAAGATGATCAAAAATAAGAAATAAGAAAAATGATGTATACCCCTGTAAACACCAGTTTTCTCTATATAAAGTGGAGTTCATGAGTGGGGGGGGGGGGGGGGTTACTCATTTCTATGACTTGTTCACATGCTGCAAGAGTCGCTTCAGAAGACATGCCTCTAGCCTTAAACGTGCGTTTGAAGCAGATAAAGCTGAGAATACTAAGCCCCCTTTCTCATGCATCGACCCTTAGCCTCCAGCCATCGGGGCTCAGAGAAATAGGCTGCATGACACTTCCACGCAGAGTTGAAAGCAACCGCACATGGTACTGGTAAACCACTAAGAGGGTCTTAGCCTGCCAAGGCAAAGTGGTGCGAGTCGGCCCGTCCATGCATTTTAACCCTATTGGTTTCACTGTGTGGCAGGTATTAAGATTGTCGGGTAAACATCCCACAAAACTGGAAGCAAAGTTTCCAAAATGACTTAAATATTGGGACTTAAATCCTGTACTGGGACGTTAAACCTCAAAGCAACTTGTAAGCAAACAAAAGCAAAGTAAACATGTATTAACTGTCGAAAACGACATTTGTTATGTGATAAGGCATTGCATTTAAGACAGAAACAAGAAAATAAATAAACTAGAAATCAGTTAATGAACAAACGTCTGTAATCTGAAACCCTCTTACAGCACTGATGAGTTTGTTTTGTCTCAGTTAATAGTTCCGTCGGATGAATAAAAATGTTTATGTCAGCCTTTTTTGCATGGTTGACGTTGTACACGTAAAAGAAGAGAAAGACATTTAATTACTCGGCAGAAGCCGTGTGTTTCTCAAGCCATCGAAAAAAAAAAACACATTTCGAAAACACGCCTATTCAAATATATTGTAAATTTTACCACCAATACCTGAAACTTTTCAGATACAAAATTCTGATATTTTCCATATTTCTGCTCAAAAACAAAGATTGAAGGTACTCGTTAGAATCGCCTCGGCAAAACATAGATTGTGAAAACTCGTTAGAACCGCCTCGGTGAGGCGGTTCTAACGAGTACCAACAGTATTAAAGAAGTGGTGATGCGTTTGATTGTTTTGAGTTTAACGACATGTCAACCCTTGTGTGTCATTTTTGTCGCCACCCTGAGAAAGGGAGAAAAAGAGAAAGATGAGATAGTAGATTAGATGGAAGTATGGGACAGATGAGAAAGAGGAAAATTAATGGAAGTGTAGAAACAGAACATTACGAAAACACGCCTATTCAAATGCATGGTCACCTTTATCGCCGAAAAAATGAAAATTTTAAGACAAAAAATTGTGATATTTTCTTATTTCTGCTCAAAATATAGATTGTGGGTATTCGTTAGAACCGCCTCGATATAGATTTTGAGTACTCGTTAGAACCGCCTCATCGAGGCGGTTCTAACGAATGACCACAATCTATATTTTAGAGCAGAAATAAGAAAAATAACGTATACCCCTGGAAACCCCAGTTTCACTATATGGGCCCAGTCAAGCGATTTTGGTAGTTATCGCCTATGCGAGCAGCAGCGAAGGTTCAGGCGAGCCTGCGCACCCGCGCAGTCTCGCCAGAACCTTCGCTGCTCGCTCATACAAGCAGTGAATCAAGTGGAACCTTCAGACAGAAAGCTATGTCCCTGGCCCCTCTGAATGGCTGGGCATGCGCAGTTAAAATTTGTCATGACGGATTGCTCGAAGACACAAATTCGCTTGGCGGGGCTCATATAAAAGTGGGGTTCAAGGGGTCAAAATTATATAGGCATGTTTTCGTGATGAGAATATAAGAATCTTATATGGGTGTGAGGGGTGGATTGAAAAATCCGTCCCGAGGGACACTGTCCGGCATCACGAGGCGCGCCGAGGGAGCCGGACAATGATCCCTCGGGACGGATTTTTCTATCCACCCCTCACACCCATATTGGATTCTTTTTCTTGCATACTTTCCATTTCTATTGCGAATTTTTAATGCTGCTGTCACTTCGGTTACCGACGTCCGCCATTTTGTGATGACACAACATGAATGTTTAGTGACGTCACGCATGACGACGCCGCACATGAGGTTGTAATCAAACAGTGCATTTATTAAACACGCGATTATATTCGATTTGGGGTCGGAACACAAGGGTCAGAACATAAATTTCTATCCCAGGGTAAAATCACGGATTTCCTTGTCTGGTGTGCAAGAAATAACATTCCATCCTATAACCTTACCTGCTGCAAGGACAGCAGGTCTCGTCCAGCTATAAGCCAATATCAGTTGAATCAGTTGAACGCCCCAGTGATGTAAGATACAGATCACCTTAGCCTCATCCAACCACCCCTAAGAAGTCATGAAGCGGGAAGCCAGAAATAAAACAATAAAAGTAAGAAGTCCGGAAGAAAGCCACGCAAGTATATTTTCAACCATGTTTAAACGTTGGTTCAACGTTGAGTGCCTGCTGAGCATATGTTCTATAAGTAAAATAGAATTGTCATTCGAGATCATATATGCTTGACCTGCAGTAGACATCGTCAGCTACGTAAAGCCAGCAGCCTGACAGCGGTGGTGGCGCTGCGTTCGGCTGCGGTGCTTACTTGCAAGGTGATTGAATCTTTCTTAAATGGCCATTGGCATGGGTAAACACGGGTATTTTATTGTACATTACTTACCTCAAGATGGTTACTATTGCAATAGCCGTTTGCCTATGGAAAGACAGATGTGTCGCCAAGCGCATTCTGTTTGCGTCTGAGTTCAGAGCTTGAATTAAAAAACTGCAAAGTCTGAGACAGTGATTTCCCTTGTGAGGCAATTTGTGTTATGGTCTCTTCAGTATGACTTTATCATTAATAGTTATCATGTAAGCAGTTTTAACAACCCTTTCTTGTATGCAGTGGGGCAAAATCAAGGGTCTTGCCCCAGACACCAAGTCTTGTTCTGAAGACATTCCCGTGGAGTTTTGGGGCATTTGAGCGTCTTCCAAATGCTTCACTGTCGGCTAATACGGAAAAATCTTACAGCACTGCTATTGTTTGTTTGTTTGTTTGTTTGTCTGTATAAGTTATTTTGGAGACGGTGTTTCCTATTTTGTGGGACTTTTACCCGACATTAAGATGAAATGACATCTCAAGCCCTGTCGCCCAATGAAACCAATAGGATTTATAAGCATGGACGGTCCAACTCGCACCGCGTTGCCTGGGCAAGCTTAGATCCTCTAAGCGGTTTACTAGTACTCGTGTGACGGATCGGATTGAGCTCTGCGTGGAAGCATCATGCGGCCTATCTTTTTCTTCAAGCCCCGATGGGCGGGGGCCGACAGCATTGCAATTGTAAAGTGTTCTGACGTCTGCAAGGAACACGCCATTCCACTTGATTGGCCTTACCTTCCTTCACTTATAAATTGTATTGCTTGGTTGTCCATTTCTTGCTACAAACATTCAATTGTAAGCTCATAAATTTCGGGGTTGTAATTTTATTTAAGTTAAATGGCATGACTGATGTCACTTCTGCCTTCACTGTAAGGAAGTTGATAAGAGGTTTGCACAAAGATTACCCTTCAAGAGATATAGGATGGCGCACGTGGAACGTCGCAATCCAAAAATGGAAAGTTTACAATCTCAAAATCAAAATCATCGCGTTTATCATAAATTTTGCAAGAAACAAACCCATCCGAAATAGATAGATGTAAATCCAGAAACGGGGCCTCGGTATCAGAAGAATATGCTTTATTTAACTGAAGTTCTGGGGGAGGGGGTGGTAAATTTGACTGGTCAAACCATCGAAATAGGTATTATCAATATTTAATAAATCATCCAAATATCTAGAAGTAGAGCTAAAACCTTCAATGATTTCAGACTGGTTACCAGCAGAAAGGGACATCATGAAGTCTCTCTCATAACAAAACAAAAACAGATCAGCCACAAGTGGTGCGCATCGAAATACCCACAACTTGTCTAAAGTACCAAATCTTATATAAATATTGTCAAGTAGAAGGGTGAGAGCTTCACACATCTTCTGACATGACCATAAAGTATAGTTTTTATGGTCTTCAGAAGTGAAAAACGCATTTCTTACATTACATGCAAGAGAGAGGGAGTCCTCCCTATGAAATGTCCATTCAATTAAGTCATTAAATTTTTGTTTCATAAGATTTGGAGGAAGTGTAGTGTAAAGGGTGGAAAAAACATAAGTAGACAGACTTGAAGCACGAAAACGCCTGGATTTCATTTTTTTTTAACTTCATTAGAATTTTTAATAGACCAAAACAGATTTCTACCTGATCATTCGAATACATTGTCGCAATATTTTATCACATGTTTTTTTATGGCAGTAAAACATGAAGTTAATAATTTGGAGAAGTCAGTGGTGGTACAAGAGCTTGAGTTTGCAATAAACCGTGCTTTGTATGGTCGTTTGTGAAGTTTAGGTAACCAATATAACGTAGGAAGCTTGTATTGGCCTTCTGTAACACAGAAAGCAAACTTGGTGGCTGAATGACAAATGGGGTCATCAACTAAAGCCCTCTCTACAGCTAAAGGCTGAAGTTCATAGGCCTTAGTGCCACCAAGTTCTTGCTGAAGTGTGTTAACATAGCGAAGCCATCAAACAACGATCACATTAATAGCAGCCTTATTAACTGGAGCCAAAACAAACTTCCTATGAAGTTCTTGAATACCTAGTTTAAGGTGACGTAATCAACTTCCTTAGAATGAAGGCAGAAGTGACATCAGCCATGCCATTTAACTTAAATAAAATTATGAGCTTACAGTTGAATGTTTGTAGCCAGAAATGGATAACCAAGCAATACAATTTATAACTGAAGGAAGGGAAGGACAATCCAGAATCAGACGTGAGATAGATGTGTCACTGGTCTGCAGAAATTACTGCTTTTAAAAATAGAAGTGAAGGCAATGATCAGGAATCGATACAATTAACCCACAGCTGCCATCAGAGACACCAAAGGGAAAGAAATACAAACATAAACAGCAGACCCTCATGAAATCATCAATAGCGGAAAGCCAAAAGGACAGTTACTTTCCCACAAAATGGCCACTTGGCTATCAAAAACAAAATAATATAAGCGGTACAAACACTCAAAGACAAACCATAACAAAACAAAACCGCGACAGAAGAACCGCTTTTGAACGAATTCCACCCGTTTAATCGATTTTTCGTGGCAAGTATCCTCGCCCTTACTTCCGACGCGATTTAGACAAATTATTTATTCAGTCCGCAGGCCTCCTAACTCAATAGTGCAACATCTCCGTGAACACACACACAAAAAAAATAATCAAACAGCCAGAGATGAAACAGCGGTGAGGACTGGACAGCAAGAAACCACTGAAAATCTGGAGCAAAAGAAAACCAACAGTTAGACTCCGATGGGCCCGACCAGAGACAGAACATCAGGCACCAACCGACATTACATAGAATTAGAATCTCTCTAATTCTCAGTAAGCCTTTACGCTGGAACCGTCATTGTATCTGAGGCCTGACCCACCTTAAACGGTGCATAAGGCTCGACAAAATTTCAGCATAAGTCCCAGACTATGTTGGAATGTTCTTGAAAGGTTTTCAGGAATGTGCATGTTTATCTCGTAAACTTTCATCGAGTAGTCCTTTATACACATTTAAAAATATGTTCATATCCATATATGACCGTTTCGTATAATCATGGGCTCATGTATAGTCCGCATGAAGGCCTCCTAACTCATCAATGCAACATCTTCGTGAACACAAAAATCAATTGTGCAATGATGAGTTAGGAAGCCTTCATGCGGAACTGAACAATTATTTGTCTAAATCGCGACAGAAGTAAGGCCGAGTATTGCGGCCGCGTTAAATCGACTTAAGCTCCCCCACCCCGCCCCAGTGGAATTAGCTTCACTGACCGATCCAAGACGATCTGTCACGATTTATTTTTGTTATGGTTTGTTTTTGAGTGTGTATCGCTTTTATTTTGTTTTGTTTTAGACAGCCAATTGGCCATTTTCTAGGAAAGTAACTGTCCTTTTGGATTTCGCTATTGGTGTTTCCATTAGGGTCTAGGTTTTTCGTGTTTGTGTTTCTTTCACTTTGGTGTCTTTGATGAGGGCTGTTGGTTAATTTTATCGGTTCCTGATCATTGCTTCCACTTCTATTCTCATTGCTCATCAGTGCAGCATCTCCGAAAACACAAAAATCAAATAACCACGGAGATGAAACAACGGCGAGTACTCGACAGCAAGAAAACACTGAAATACTGGAGCAAAAGAAAACCAATAATTAGAATCCAATAGGCACGACCAGAGACAGGGCATCAGGCACCAACCAAGATTACGTAAATTTAAATTCTCTCTAATTCTCAGTAAGCCTTTACGCTGGAACCGTCATATAATCTGAGGCCTGACACATCGTCGTGCAATTTAAGAGGGAAGCAAAGTTGTCAACCGTGATCAGGTTAACTATCATGCATGCAGTCTGTCACATAACATTTATGTTGTACCCAAGCTTTGTTTATCGAAAAATGATTTCACCAAATTGGGTGCCGAAGGCATTGCAAATATATATTTATTATGTTTCTAAATTTATATACAAAGTCAACATTACAAAACCTGTTTATGCTGAGAATATCATGCTCCTACTAAAATCATTGAATTTTGAACATGTATGGGAAAATGAAAGTATACTTTCGACTTCAAGACTAATCAAAGCTTTGAAGAACAAATTGAATTTACGCTACAATGGTTTCTTCCAGTCAGTAATGTCAGTAACATCAAATGTTGATAAATGGATTAATTACGAACCTTTAAACTGAATCTTGCAGATTAGAACATTACATAAGCTTAAGTATTTACAATCAAATAGTCTTTAAATACGCAAAACTGAGGATTTTAAATTATCAGCTTAAAATTGAACAAGGTCGCTATAAGAAGACGCTACCTGAAAAAGGTTATATAAATCGTGCCCCACAAAAATTGAAGATAATGAATTGCGCCATATACAGTGCTATAAGAAGCAGTCTTTTTGTTAAATGCCAGATACAGAAAGGTTTAAGTTTCTTACCGGAATTGGTGATACAGAAGTCAAAAAAGAGTTTACAAGATTCTATTTATCATATGACATTTAAAACGCATTTTAGTCACGAGTGTTTACAAAAATGTCAATATTCCGCCATTAGTAAACGCGACGTCATTAAGGACGTCGGACATGTAACGGTACGGGACTTATCTAGCTAATTTGCAGAATTAATCCACCAGTGGATAGTCTAAAATATTACATGGCGTTATTACACTCTCAGACGCGACGTCATATGATAAACTTTCTTATCTGATCTTATCTTAGAATATTCATATTTTATCTGTAGGTTCCTTGTGACAAGGGCTTCGGGTCCATACAAAACATTCTCCCTGTGACATTGACCTTGACCTGTGACCTACTTAAAGGAAAAAAAAAACACGCCATTGGTCATAACTTTTGAACCGTTTCAGATATGGCTTCATATTTGGCATGTTGGTTCCTTGTGCCAAGGGCTTTTTACTCAAATAAGAAATTTTGACCTGTGACCTTGCCTTGACCTACTTTAAAATATTATTGTCATAACTTTTGAACTGTTTGAGAGAAAATATAAGTAAAAGCAATAATCAAGAATCGATACAATTAAACAACAGCTCCAATCAGACACCAAAGGGAAAGAAGCACAAACATGAAACAACTAAAACCTAATCGAAACATCAAAAGCGGAAAGCCAAAAGGATAGTTACTTTCACACAAATGGACTATTGAATATCCAAAACAAACTAATATAAGCGAAACACACACTCAAAGACAAACCATAACAAAAATAAACCGCGACAGAAGAACCACCTTGGAACTTAGTGAAACGAATGCCACTTGAGGGCTTAAATCGATTTTACGTGGCCACAATCCTCGCCCTTACTTCCGTCGCGATTTAAACAAATACTTTGTTCAGTCCGCATGAAGGTCTCCTTACCCATCATTGAAACATCTCCGAGAACACAAACATCAAACAACATTCTTCTGTCGCGGTTTACTTTTATTATGGTGTGTCTTTGGGTGTGTGTGAGCCTTCATATTTAGCATGTAGGTTCCTTGTGATAAGTGTTTTCCACTCAAACAACACATTTTGACCTGTCACCTTAATCTTGGCCTGTGACCAACTTTGGAAAAATGACCTTGCTCGGGGACATGTTCGTGTTTCTCAAACACATCTTGTCATGTTGGAGACGTTGCTTCCTATTTTGTCGGACTTTTACCCGACACTGAGATGTAATGAAGGTCTCAAACCCTATCGTCCAAACAAACCAATAACATGATAACGCACGGAAAACTTCAGGCCAGGTATTATCAACTTAAGTGAATATGAATTTAAGACAGCTTCAAATATTAAGAGGAAACAGAAATGTTACAGACAGATGGGTGGATAGACGAGAGACAATGTGAAATTTATATATCTATAATACTATCTAAAGTTGTATAACTTGAGTCGAATTCCATTGACGTAAAAAAGCAATAAAATATGTTTAATCTACTCTTTACATGTACATTGATCATACACGCACAAATCACCTCTCGCTATATAACAGCAGTCATGACCTAATGCCTTACTATTAATCATCTTTCTTTCGTCATTTCCTTAGACTGACAGATTGCCAACTTTATTCACACAATGAGTTTTCTAAATCACCATCATACTAAAACTTAATATGTCTTCATTTATTTATTTATCGACTTGGACAAATGTTTCTTTAAAGTAATCGTTAATGTTTGCTAACAAAATGAGGCATAGTCGCTGTATTTCGTCATATTTGCAATATAAAAATATTGCAGTGTCTCATTTGTTATTTGGCTTTGTGCCGTTGGTTCATGTTTATTTTGTTTTCGTGTGTGCCTCCGTGTCACTTTCAAGTGACTTAAGACGGCTGCCTTCTTAGACAGTGGCCTTTCCTGGGTGACCTTTTCTTACTAGTTTGTTAGCTTGTTATTTCAAAAGGAAATTTTACACAGTTTTATGCAAAAACGTCGGCGCATAGTAAAATGTGTCACCCGACCCAAAGCAATATTTTGCTGTTCATGCCAACGATCATGCCACAATAATATTCTTTGTAGACGACACACAGTAACCTGGTTAATGCTTAACTCAGACAAAGAGCCGCTTCATTGAGACTATTCAATCGACGCGGATCTGGTTGGCAATTACAAGATATATTCGCCTAACACCCATGTATGCTTGCTGCGATTGTACATCTAATGACCGGTTCCCGCCCATCGGGGCTTGAAGAAACAAATGGGCTGCATGATGCTTCCACGCAGAGCTGAAACCGACTGCACTGGTAAACCGTTTAGAAGATCTAAGCCTGTCCGGCAAAGTGGTGTGAGGCAATGCTTATAACCTTATTGGTTTCTTTGGGCCTGAGTTTTCCGTTCAACCTAATGTCGGGTAAACGTCCCACAAAATTTGAAGCAACGTCTCCAAAATGCTCTATACAGTGTTGACGGGGAGGTTAACCCTCAAAACATCTACTGACGTTTTGCACGTGTGCACACAACAGACAAGATAATGTATTCGCGAAAAACTCACGTTTGCTTGCTGCGTTTGTACACATCTACCGTGTTAACACAACAGACAATATGGTGTATTCGCGAAACACCCCTGTTTGCTTGCTGCTATTGTACGCATCTACTGATGTTTTGAACGTGTGCAAAAACAAAAAAGACAAAACAATGTATTCGCGAAACACCCCTGTTTGCTTCTGCGATTAGACACATCAACTGACGTTTTCCACGTGTGCACAAACAGACAAGATAATGTATTGGCGGAACACTCCTATTTGCTTGTTGCGATTAAACACATCAACTGACGTTTTGCACGTGTGCACAAAACAGACAAGATAATGTATTTGCGAAACATTCCTGTTTGCTTGTTGCGATTATACACATCAACTGACGTTTTGAACGAATGCGCACAACCGATAGATTCAGAACACTCAATGCACACCATATAAGTTTTGCGTGGGGTGGGGTAGGTTTAAAGGCCATATCAACATTATTTCACTTATTTATTTCTAGCAAATAGTTTATCAGAGGTGGGCAAAACCGGAATACCAGGAGAAAAACCTCATATTCGGTTATTCCATCTAAAATGGATGAGAGTGTCTCCAAGATTAATTCCTTTTTTATTTGTTTTCGCTGATTAGCGCATCAACTTATCATACATACGATAACAAGTCCGTGAAACGAAGACCCCCTAAACCCCACTTTATGTAGAGAAAAGTTTGGTTTACGGGGGTATACATTATCTGCTTTATTTTTGCTCCAAAACATAGATTGTGGGTACTCATTAGAACCGCCTCAACGAGCACCAACAATCTATGTTGAAAGCAGAAATAATTAAGGGGTTATCATTTTTACCTATTGTTTATCATCTTCTGACACCATATTGGACGCTATTATTTCTTACGGACGCGTTTTCCTAATGAAAGAAAAAACCGCGTAAACGCTCCCAGTCAAATTTACCTACCATTAGGATAGTTCTGCTTCAAAACAATCTGATCAGTATTTCCACAAGTCATTTTTATCATATTATTTCAAGCATACTAGAATGTGAACATCCTGTTCTGTTCCTGGAATCTTTACTTATTCCCCATACTTGGCAACTCAAAGCTCAGAAATACGCCATTCGTTTCTACACTAATACAGTATTGGCATAGGTGCACGTTGTTAAGATAGTCGGCCTTATATGCTCAATAGGGACATCGACGAACTGTGAAGTTCCAGATCAGACGGCACATAACTTACCTCTGGCCAGAGACTGAACTGTTTACTAAAAGGCGAGTTTATTTTCTGTGAAATTTACACTAAGCAAAACAATAAGACATTACTAAAACTGAAAAGTACTTTTTGGTTGTGTGTAAATACTTTCTTAACCCTTTTTGTACCAAATGGAATCTTCCTCCTTATATATAGCAGGAGTCCATTTCACAATTTTGGGGTGTCAGGTTGTGTTTTCTTCAAAATCTATTAGGAAAATGGTTGAACCTTTTGCAAACAGTGAAGACCCTGATCAGACGCAGCGTTCTGCGGCGTCTGATCTGGGCCTGCACTTTTTGCCAGGGTACACTTTGGGGGTTTCCGGTCTGAAATGGGTTAAGACAGACGTAATACATGTAAATATGTGATATATGACAATTTAAAATGGCTTCAGTAGGCTTCGATATATCTTGATTTATAGAATTTTCTCTAGCATTGCATCGGTCATTGAGAAGAAAATCTGTTTAGTTTCCCGACTTCAGACTCTTGTCATTACAAATTACAACAACTGCTACTCTTATTATGGAGGCGAATTCTGATACTGTAATTGAACAGAAATAGAAAAAAAAATAATCATTGGACTATCAAGCAAGCCTTTCACACATCCTAGCTAACTTATGGGCATCGTTGATGAAGTGGCGCAATGAGGTGTGTGCAGAGGGGGGACCTTTTTCTTTTCTGCTTTACTGCAAATAGTTCATCGTCGACTATTTAAAAACCCTTTATGAACTTTCCGACCTTCATTGATACAATTTATATTTCTTATGACTGTGTTAAGCACATGTTAGCAATTTAATCTTTTTTCAATTTTCAGACTTATATCATGAATCTACGGAACCCGGGAAGGGACATTTAATTTTATTTTTAATATGTTGTGCGAAGAAGATATTGAGCTGTGCGAACCAGATATTATCTTCTGCGCAAAAGATAATATGTTGTGCGCACAATATATTATCTTGCGCGGACAAAATGATTTATCTTATGCTGACCACATATATTCTTGTTCGCACAAGATATTATCTTGTGCGCACAACTTAATATCTTGTTTGCACAATATAGATCTTGAGAAGTTGAGCAGACAAGATATTATGTTGTCTGCACAAGATCTATGTTGTGAAAATAAGATAATATCTTGTGCGAACACGATAATAAGATATGCAAACAAGATAATATTTTGTGCGCACAAGCTATTATGTTGTGTGAAAAAGATAATAAGTTGTGCGCACAAGATAGTATGTTGTCCGCACAAGATCTATGTTGTGCAAACAAGATGTGTTGTGCGAACAAGATAATAACTTGTGTGCACAAGATATTATGTTGTGAGAACAAGATAATAAGTAAGTTGTGCGCATAAGATATTTTGTTGTCCGCACAAGTTCTATGTTGTACAAACAGGCAAATATCATGTGCAAACAAAATATTAAGTTGTGCAATTGTTATTGTTTGATTTGAGGTTTAACGTCCCCGTCAACACTGTAAAGGTCATTTTGGAGACGTTGCTTCCAATTTTGTGGGACTTTTACCCGACATTAAGATGAAATGACGTCTCAAGCCTTGTCGCCCAATGAAACCAATAGGGTTTATTAGCATGGACGGTCAGCCTTGCATCGCGGTTCCTGGACAGGCTTAGATCCTCAAAGCAGTTTACCAGTACTAGTGTGCGGGCCGGATTCAGCTCTGCCTGGAAGCATCATGCAGCCCATATATTTCTTCAAGCCCCTATGGGCGGGGGCTTAGTTGTGCAATTAAGATATTATAAATTACATGTCCCTTCCAGGGTTCTGTATGAATCAATCATGCATAAGTTTACATATGAAGTGTTTTAACCTTTACCCTGCTGTAGGCGACAAGCCCTATCTTTGCAAACAGTGTAGATCCAGATCAGATGGCTTCTGAAGAAGCCATCTGATCAGGATCTACACAGTTTGACATTCAGTTTATGAATATGTAGAAATAAGCTGCATCAAGTAATCTGATTGGTTCAAAGTCAGAAATGAGTGTGGCTACATTGAATATTCAGCAGGTTAAAGGTTAAGTGTGACAACTGAAGGACTTGTCCATTCGCGAACCTTTCTTGCAAATGGCCGCAAATGTATTGTGCCAGATGCGCATTTCTGCCTTTATGATTTCAACTTTTAATTTGCATCACTAGAACCAAACTGTTATACTCCTAGCACCCCTGAGTTTCTCAAGTGGACTCTTCCACATCACTTGAACAAGTCCGTGGAATGAACACCCCACTAAACCCCACTTTACATAGAGAAAACTGGTTTACGGGGGTATACATTATTTTTCTTATTTCTGCTCCAAGACATAGGTTGTGGGTACTCGTTAGAACCGCCTCAACGAGGCGGTTTTAATGAGCTCCCAAAATAGGCTGTGGGTACTCGTCGACACCCACGACCTAGGGTTGCAGTAAAAATTAAAACAAAAATAATATCACCGATTTTCATCGGAAAAGTAGCCATTTTGGAGATGTGAGTAATTGCTCTATGTCGCACGGGTGTGTTGGTGTGTTTGAACATGTCCATTAGTAGAAATTAGAGTTTAGACTATACAAAATCCATATCAAACTGGCAAACACTGTAGGTCCTGATGGGACGGCTGGTTACAAGCCGTCTAATCTGGAACTGAACTGTTTGCTTAGGGATGCGTGCCGGCCCAACACGCGAGAAATAAATTGTGAAAAGCAAAGTATAGCCACCTTCCACCAAATTCCATAAACTGGTACAATCCACGAGACATAGACGCCATAGATATCAGGCAAGAGACGTCTACTTCAGCTTGCCTTTCATAAAAGGTGTCTCCAATTAGTGGAATTCCTGAGGCAAAGTCATGATATATATATTAATCAGACTTAACAATCGGACTTAATATACGGAAACCAATTCTGCTAAGTTATGTCAAATCCCCGGCCAGTTTATAATGTTACAGTAGAAATTCGATGGCTCGAACACCGATGGCTAATTTATGATGGCTGAGTCGAACCTGTTCTTGAGTCCCTAGGGAATTTCTCTAAGTTAAGAAATAGTGATGAAATGTTTAGGATATTTTCGTCTTTTAGATTGCAAATGTATGTTGTGTGTACTCGCCTCAATGATGCGATTCTAATGAGTACACACTGCATACATTTATATAATAGAACATCGAAATGAAGTCCCAAAATTACCCCCGTTATGTCTCCTAGAAGTTGCACTCAGTGGCTCCAACTATCCCTCTCTCGAACAGGTTTTTGTGGTCCCAAAGGAGTTCGATCCATTGAAGGTCGACTGTATATAAAGAAATCAAAGTGCTGACGGCACTGGTGGGCATATTGTCTCAGAATGTAGGCTGAAACAAAATGGCCATGGTCAACGACTTTGACTGTTTCCTCTTTAAATTAATAAGACAAGGCACCAAGGAAAGGCCACAATCAAAGCACGCAGCCATCTCAAGTCACCTAAAGAAAATAAGTGACATGGAGGCACAGACAAAACAGAAGAAACATGAACCAACGGCTTAAAGCCAGTAAACGAACCCTTTAACTTTCTGTACTGTAAGCAAACAGTGTAGGCTGATCAGACTGGATTTGCCAAAGACAAGCAAATGAGTCTAGTCTAGATTCTATAGATGACCCTCTTACGCAACAATCTGGGGTCAGTTGTCTTAAGCATTGCTAGATTAACGAGCTCGTTAGTGGTCATATTGTTAACCATCATGAAAACACACCTATATAATTTTGACCCCCTCGAACCCCACTTTTATATAGTAAAACTGGAGTTTACAGGGGTAAACCTTATTTTTCTTATCCCTGCTCTAAAATATAGATTGTGGGTACTCGTTAGAACCGCATCGATGAGGCGGTTCTAACGAGTACCCACAATCTAGATTTTGAGCAGAAATAAAAACAAGAGGGCCATGATGGCCCTGGATCGCTCACCTGATCCTATTGTACAAACGGAATTGTGGGTAATATATGGTGGAGTGGAGGGTTTGAGCAATTTTGGTTGGACCCAAAGACCATTTCTGTGAAATTAATTCAAAATCAGTCTGCCTGTTTAGGAGTAGAAGTCATTTTGAGAAGTAGAAGTCATTTTTGATGAAATGACATCTCAAGCCCTGCCGCCCAATGAAACCAATGGGGTTTAAATGTATTGACGGTTCCACTTGCACCACTTTGCCTAGACAGGCTAAAACCTTCAAAGTGGTTTACCAATACTCCTGTAGAAGCACCTTGCAGCCAAGGTGGGTGGGGGCCAAAACTTTCAAAAGACATCTGTCTCTAAAAGGAAGCAATTTTATAGGAATGTTCCATGAGTGACCCTCTAACAAAATTGCTAAAAATATTTTGCTTAACTGAGCATGATGGCCACCACAGCTAAAAACCTCAAACCTCATTCCTGTCAAATAATTTCATAATCAATCCACTGGTTAAGGAGAAGAAGTTGTTTAAAGATTTTGTTCACCAGAGCAGCATAGTTTGAGCAATTTTGGTGGAGGGTCACCCAAGGAACATTCCTGTCAAGTAATTTCAAAATCCATCCACTGGTTAAGGAGAAGAAGTCGTTTAAAGGTTTTTCTATTTTTAGCTCTGGCAGCCATCTTGTTCACCAGAGCAGAATGGTTTGAGCAATTTTTGTAGAGGGTCACCCAAGGAACATTCCTGTGAAGTTATTTCAAAATCCATCCACGGGTTAAGGAGAAGAAGTCGTTTAAAGTTTTTTCTATTTTTAGCTCTGGTGGCCATTTTATTCAACCGAGAAGAACGGTTTGAGCAATTGTGGTAGAGGGTCACCGAACGAACATTCCTGTGAAATAATTTCAAAATCCATCCACTTGTTAAGGAGAAGTCATTTAAAGGTTTTTCTATTTTTAGCTCTGGTGGCCATTTTGTTGACCTGAGCGGGTGGGTTTGAGCAATTTTGGTAGAGGGTCACCCAAGGAACATTCTGGTGAAATAATTTCAAAATCCATCCACTGTTTAAGGAGAAAAGTGCGTTTAAAGGTTATTCTATTTTTAGCTCTGGCGGCCATTTTGTTAACCCGAGCTGAACAGTTTGAGCAATTTTGGTGGAGGGCCACCCAAGGAACATTCCTGTTAAGTGATTTCAAAATCCATCCGCTGGTAAAGGAGAAGAAGTTGTTTAAAGGTTTTTCTATTTTAAGCTCTGGCGGCCATTTTGTTCACCCGAGCGGAACAGTATGAGCAATTTTGGTAGAGGGTCACCAAACAAACATTCCTGTGAAATAATTTCAAAATCCATCCACTGGTTATGGAGAAGAAGTCGTTTAAAGGTTTTTCTATTTTTAGCTCTGGCGGCCATTTTGTTCACCCGAGGGGAACAGGATGAGCAATTTTTGTAGAGGTTTACCAAAAGGAACATTCCTGTGAAATAATTTCAAAATCCATCCACTGTTTAAGGAGTAGAAGATGTTTAAAGGTTTTTCTATTTTTAGCTCTGGTGGCACTTTTGTTCACCCGAGCGGAACTGTTTGAGCAATTTTGGTAGAGGATCCCCCAAGGAACATTCCAGTGAAATAATTTCAAAATCCATTCACTGGTTAAGGAGAAAAAGTCGTTTAAAGCTTTTTCTATTTTAGCTCTGGTGGCCATTTTGTTCACCCAAGCCGAACGGTTTGGGCAATTTTGGTAGAGGGTCACCGAAGGAACATTCCTGTGAAATATTTTCAAAATCCATCCACTAGTTAAGGAGAAAAAGTTGTTTAAAGCTTTTTCTATTTTTAGCTCTAGTGGCCATTTTGTTCATCCGAGCGGAACGGTTTGAGCAATTTTGGTAGAGGGTCACCCAAGGAACATTCCTGTCAAGTAATTTCGAAATCCATCCACTGGTTAAGGAGAAGAAGGCCTTTAAAGGTTTTTCTATTTTTAGCTCTGGTGGCCATTTTGTTCACCCGAGCGCAATGGTTTGAGCAATTTTAGTAGAGGGGCACCCAAGAAACCTTCCTGTGCAATAATTTCAAAATCCATCCACTGGTTAAGGAGAAGAAGTTGTTTAAAGGTTTTTCTATTTTTAGCTCTGGCGGCCATTTTGTTCACCCGAGCTGAACGGTTTGAGCAATTTTGGTAGAGGGTCATCCAAGGAACATTCCTGTGAAACAATTTCAAAATCCATCCACTGGTTAAGCAGGAGAAGTCGTTTAAAGAATTTTCTATTTTTAGCTCTGGCGGCCATCTTGTTCACCCGAGCGGAACACTTTGAGCAATTTTGGTAGAGGATCACCCAAGGAGCATTCCTGTGAAATTAGATCAAAATCTATCCAGCAGTTTTGGAGAAGAAGTTGTTTAAAGCAAAAGTTGACGACGGACGCACGCACGCACGCACGGACGACGGACGACGGACAAAGACTAGTCCCAAAAGCTCACCTTGAGCACTTCGTGCTCAGGTGAGCTAAAAAAATATTAAAATTTTTCATCTAAAAATTTTAGGTTTTTCTACGGTAAAGTGTACAATGTAGTTGTATAGGCGTGTTTTCGTAATGTGTTCTAGCAAGTCCAGTAGAACTTCGATCGCTCGAACACCGATGGCTCGTTTACCATGGCTGAGTCGAACCCTTTCTTGAGCCCCTAGGTAAATCCTCTATATAAGGAAAAGTGGGTGATAATTTAGGAGATTTTCGTCCTTTATCTTGCAAATGTATGCTGTGTGTACTCATTAGAATAGCCTCAATGAGGCGATTCTAATGAATACACACAGCATACATTTTCATTACAGAACATCGAAAAAATATCAAAAAGTATATCTTATACCTCCTGGTAGTAGGCCTCAAGGGCTCGAACTACCCCTGTCTCGAACAGATTATCAAGCTCCCAAAGGTGTTCGGGCCATTGAAGTTCGACTGTATTTGCAAAAGCTGCTCATAGTTGTTCAGTAAAAATACTCAGTAGCATATTTGCCAAATTAAATGATCAAAGTTTTAACGATACGTTAACTAACGATGTCGTTAGTTTTGAACAACTGGACCCAGGCCTCACATAAATAAGAACAGCGCGGTTATTTTCTGTAAATAACAAATAACTGGTGTACCTACAAATCAGTGGTAGTAACTTTGAACATCAGCATTGATGAGCTTCTGTGCGTAGTATATATGGTTCATTTGACAAACAATCGACCCAAATAGTTAGACAATGGATCAGTGGAAATAGAGGATCTTATACAAGTGTTCGCCTCACGTGAACAAGTCCGTGAAATGAAGACCCCCCTATACCCCACTTTATATAGAGAAAACTGGGGGTTTACGGGGGTTTACATTATTTTTCTGTGTGTATTGGCTATATTTTTTTTTTTGGTTTTGGATAGCCAAATGGTCATTTTGTGGGAAAGTGGCTGTCATGTTCAACTTGGCTTTCCGCTATTGGTGTTTCCATCAGGGTATAGTTATTTCATGTTCATGTGTCTTTCCCCTCTGGTGTCTCTGATGGGAGCTGTGGGTTAATTTATCGATTCCTGATCAGTGCCTTTACTTCTATTTTGTTTGTATGATGGTGTTGCGAATTTTATTCTGAGTAATCGAAGCATCATATAACTGACCTAGTTATGTCTGGCTACGGTCGCTGGCCATTGTATACACAATATACACAAGTGGATACGGCAAACCTCAAATAACATAGTTTGATCGAATCGGTAAGCTATAATAGAATGATATTACCATCATCTTTAAATTACAATATCATGAAAGAAAGCAGGAATTGTACCTGATGTACCTTTTCCTAAATCTTCAAAATTAATTGTTTCCGATATATGCATTAAACGTCAACAATATTGATTAATTCTAAAATGTTTCAAAACTCAAATGTGATGAGCTGACAGCAGATTCGGAGAATGGAAATTCTTAGCACATTGTACATATATCACAGGTTGCAAGAAAATAAAGGTTTCTCGTCACAGAATGTCGAGTGACGTCATTAAACGGCGGCTTTTGTGACGTCATCCCTAACGCTTTGTTGCAAATGCAATCCCGGTACAATTTCATTCATTACGAGAACACGCCTATATAATATTGACCCCTTCATACCCCCTTTTATATAGTAAAACTGGGGTTTAAGGGGGTATACATTATTTTTCTTATTTCTGCTCAAATACATAGATTGTGGGTACTCGATAGAACCGCCTCGACGAGGCGGTTGTATCGAGTCCCCGCAATCTATGTTTTGAGCAGAAATAAGAAGAATATCACGATTTTTCTTGTTAAAACTTCTAATTTTTGGCCAAAAAATTGGCAATGTATTTGTATAGGTGTGTTTTCGTAATGACCATTATAGACGCGATGTGTTAGAATTTTCTTACATGCTTTTCAATGAATGATAGAGATTTATCAGTGAAATATAAATCGATATTTTCACTCTTTCAAACAGTGAAAATACGATTTTTTATTTTTTCACTGTTTGGCACTACTTTTTTCTTCAAATCAAACTCTAATTTCAATTTTATCTTTGTCAGATAACTGAACAATACTGAAATGTGTTCAAATTGACGCATAGCCCGTTCATGTGCGACGGGGACGTTACTGACGTCATTTATGACGCTGACGTCACGTCTTTTGTCGCGCGACGTTAGACTTGCCAGCAACTTCTTTGGAAAACTACTCTCTCAATTATTTCATTAATCATTCATAATAATACCATCCCAGGCCATTTCTCAGGTGCAAACTTTGAGTTTACACCCAATAGTATACCCACTAAACACGATGGACACCACTAAATTGCCGCGAAACGAACAGGAACAAAGATAATTTTCTCCGAATGTGAGCGACACCATTAAAGACGCTAAATATTGCCTTTTGAAGCATGTAAGAAACAGAAAATTTGATTTTTTCAGTGCAAGATCAAATTTTATTTCACTCATGAACACCAAAACTGCTATTTTCACTCGTGGCTACGCCACTCGTGAAAATAACAGTTTTGGTGTTCATTCGATGAAATAAAATTCGATCTTACACTGAAAAAATCAAATATCCTCTATGTCCACCATTGGTTGTAACAGAGTTTTTCGTGACATGGCACATCTATAACCGGGAATTTACCAGCAAGATGGTATTGCCTCATTAGACATCCATGCTGAAAATAACCTAACAAAGCATGACTTCAAAAGAAGTTTTGAGGCATATAGTAAGGGACGGCATAGAGCATTTTACTCATTTATTTGACAAGTTAATCTTATCAACCGGACTTCGAAAACGAATGGTATGATTTTAGAAGAATCAAATGGAGCTTGAACACAGCATAATCTTCACCAACGTATGAGTGAGCATCCCTGTTTCATAATTTGCTTTCTCGCCTGACCTGATCAAAGGCATATGCTGGAAGGCTAATGATCACCCAGCAAATCTCCGAAAACTAATCTGAGACTTCAGGCTAGCCTAGATGTCTTATTGGTTTCGCTTTGCTCGGAATGGAATTGCTTACACGCAAAGAAATAGTCCGTCACATGCAAAGCTGTCATTTCTTATATACAAGATATGTGATCAGAGTCGGTCCCCGCCTATCGGGGTCTAAAGAAATAGATAGGCTGCATGATGCTTCCACGCAGAGTTGATTCCGACTCGTCACACGAGTACTGGTAAACCGTTTAGAGGATCTAAGCCTGCCCAGGCAAAGCAGTGCGAGTCGGACCGTCCATGCTTATAAGCCCTATCGGTTTCATTGGGCGACAGGGCTTGAGATGTCATTTCATCTCCATGTCGGGTAAAAGTCCCACAAAATGTGAAACAACGTCTCCAAAATGACATATACAGTGTTGACGGGGACGTTAAACCTTAAACCAAGCAAAAACAAAATGTGATCAGAGGTATTCCAATAATAGCCGCGTAAATATAAAACTATTCAAGTTGAAGAACTCCCTGTCTCTCTCTCTCTCTCTCTCTCTCTCTCTCTCTCTCTCTCTCTCTCTCTTACCATGTGTAAGCGTGTGCGTGGGTTCGCGTGCGTGTGTCCTTCAATTCAACACGTTTTGAATAGCGTCGTATACAGCGATTCATTCACAAATTATAATTTATAAAGCATCTATTTTTCTTCAATTGCATTTGTACTGATTGATTAATTGAGATCGGGTTTAATAACACGTCAGCCTTTGTGGGTCATTTTTGTCGACACCCAATGAAAGGGAGAAAAAAGACAGAAAAGAAAGTAGATGCGATGAAGGGAAAGGACGCAGGAGAAAGAGGAAAATTAATACGGAGTGGCTATTTGCAGTCAACTGCAAATAGCCAAAAAATGTTGAAATGGCTATTTGCAGTCAACTGCAAATAGCCAAAAAACGTTAAAATGGCTATTTGCAGTCAACTGCAAATAGCCGTCAACTGCAAATAGCCAGAAAACGTTAAAATGGCTATTTGCAGTCATTCTATTAGCGTTTGAAAGGCCACCTAGAGATGTTCAAAATATTTTAAAATGGAACGGGCCTCTGCGGCCTAGTAGTTAATTAGAGCTCTGATTCTTAATCATTAAGTCTCTCACCGTTATGGTAATGTTTGTTTGATTTGATGTTTTACGTGCTCTGCAACACTATTTAGGACATTTTAGAGACCTTGCTTCCATTTGGTCTTAGCAGGCATAGTTCTTCTAAACGTTTTACCAGTACCCATGTGCAGGCAGTTTCTGCTCTGGATGGAAGCATCATGCAGCCAATCTATTTCTCCTGCCGCGATGGCCGGGGACTAAAACTATATTTTGTGTGAATATATGGCACCTGTAGTAAGCCCCCGCCCATAGGGGCTTGAAGAAATATATGGGCTGCATGATGCTTCCACGCAGAGCTGATTCTGGCCCGCACACTAGTACTGGTAAACCGTTTAGAGGATTTAAGCCTGTCCAGGAACCGCAGTGCGAGGCGGACCGGACCGTCCATGCTAATAAACCCTATTGGTTTCATTGGGCGACAGGGCTTGAGATGTCATTTCATCTCAATGTCGGGTAAAAGTCCCACAAAATTGGAAGCAACGTCTCCAAAATGACCTTTACAGTGTTGTCGGGGACGTTAAACCTCAAATCAAACAAAAACAAACAAATGACACCTGTAGTTTTAAATCACATATTGTTTCCATTTTTGTTTCACTGTTTAGCAATGTCCTATGCTTATTTAAATGAAATATCTAATTTGTAAAGCCCATGAGAGGTTGGTGGGGAGTGGGGGCGGGGGGGTGAGGCAAAGGTGACGTGTGTCTTGCGTCACTTGGGCTTCCATCTGATATTGGCTTACAGTTGGTTAAGATAATGGTAGAGAGGGGATGCTGTTATTTCTTCTTATGATGTTATTTCTTCTGTTTCTACACTTCCATTCGTTTTCCTCTTACTCCTCCGTCTCTCATTTTCATCTCTGCTATCTCTTCTATTTCTTTCCTCCATTTCTTAGGGACAGGACACAAAATTACTCACTGAACGAGACCGTCCAATGCATATAAGCCTTTTGGTTTCATTGGTCGGCAGGACTTGAGTTGTCATTTCATCCAAATGTCGCCGGGTAAAAGTCCCACAAAGTTGGAAGCAAGGCCTCCAAAATGACCTAATTGGTGTTGACGGGGACGTTAAACCTCAATTCAAACAAACAAATGATCCGCCCCCGCCCATTGGGGCCAGGAGAAATAGAATGCGCTGCATGGTGTACACCAGCCACTCAATGTGCCGGTAACGTCCAAGGTTACGTCGTTGCTACGTAGTGGCAAACACTCATTATAAAATGAACGGGCGCGGTGTGGTATTTAACCATTATCATGCTGGACAAGTCAACTCTACGTTTGCAAACAATATATATTCAGATCAGGAAGCCATCTGATCAGGATCTACAGTGTTTGTCATGAAGAAGTGAACTGAATAAATACAGTAAATGGAGTAATGGTATTTTTTGATATTCTGCAATGGGCCTGGCTAAAATAATTGTAATTGTTGTGGTATTTAACACGTATAATGCTTTTTAAAACAAACGCTTCCTTTGCAAACAATGTCGATTCAGATCAGGAAGTCATTTGATCAGGATCTGCAGTGTTTATTATGAATTTGTGAATAGAATGCAGAAATTCATTTATTTTTTTAAATAATGTATGGGCTGCATATACTGAGTAATATCAATTTTCACGGAAAATTTAAAGCCTTTGTTTTAATTTGTAGGGGCAATATTCACTCGTTGTGTCATTATATTTTCCTCCACTATTTTAACCCCTTAAGATGCCAATCACAACAATTGTCACCTGAGTTGTTGTGTGCTGATTACATTAAAAAGTCATTGTTGAAAACAGTGTGGATCCAGATCAAACTGCTGGGAACAATCTGATAGGAGTCCACACTGTTGGCATGTATGCCTTAATATTTTTTTAGACTGCAAAAATGTGAAATAGATGAGATACGCAGACGACATTTTCAGATGAAGTTTTTCTTAGCACCCCAAGGGTTGAATTAATAAATGTCATCAATAGGATTATAATATATGTCAATATGATTACAATAGATATGCGGTCAACATTACAGCCCCCGGGGGTCTCCACACGCCTTTATACAAACACAATTGTATAATGAACCACACCATGAGAAAAACTGTCTTTGCGAAGATCTGCTCAGATGCCGTGTACTGATTATGCATAAAGAGTTCCCTATTTTCCTATGTGACCCATATTAAAGAACCACCGAAAGAATTTGAATTTTGACATGCACGTTTATATCACACATATAGTGAAACTTTTACCACCAAAAAGTGGAAGTTTTCAAATACTAAATTTTGATATCTTTCATACTCCTGCTCAAAACATAAAATTGTAGGAACTCGTTGGAACCGCCTCGGCGAGGCGGCTCTAATAAGGACCCACAATATATGTTTTGACTAGAAGTAAGAAAAATAATATATCAATACAAACTGGAAGAAAAAGAAACAAATTACACTGAAAGAAAATATATTCTGCTACTGTAGGGGCTTATACGATAACGAAATGATACAGTGTTGCCAGTGCCCCTTAGGTCAAAATTGGCTACGCCCATGGGCCTAGTAACTATCATAGACTTAAAATGGAAAAAATAAATGAAAAAAAAAATAAATAAATAAATAAAAAATCTTCTTCCCTGAAACCATAATGCCCAGAGCTTAGTTATTTAGCATGTAGAAACGTCGACTAGTCGCCTACATGAATCCTGCCAATCATGCCCCTGGGATCCAAATTGGCCAAATCCTGTGGCCCCTTAACTCCAATAAACTTAAAATGGAAAAAAGCTTAACATCTTCTCTGAAACCATGAAGTACAGACCTTAGATATTTAGTATATAGCAACATAAAATGGTCGCCTACATAAATCCTGCCAAACATGCCCTTTGGGACAAAATTGGCCACGCCCCAGGGCTCATTAACTCCTATTGACTTATACTGGAAATAAGTTCAAACATCTTCTTTGCGGAAACCTTATGGCCGAGAGCTTAGATTTTTAGCTCACCTGATCGAAGGTCATGGTGAGCTTTTGTGACTGTGAGATGTCCCGGCGTCATCCGTCGTCTGTAAACGTATAGGCCACAGGTTTAGTCCAGTCATGATCAGAATGATTATCATGACAATATCTCGGTAGGGTTTCAATATGGGTCATGTCGGGTCAAAAAGTAGGTCAAAACGTCAAATAATAGAAAAACCCTATTTACAGTCTAGAGGCCACAATTTGAGTCCAATCCTCATCAAACGTGCTCAGAATGACCATCTCGACAAAACCTACGTCAAGTTCGAAAATGGGTTATGTCAGGCCCAAAAGTAGGTTAACACTCTAGAGGCCACAATTTTGGTCCAATCATCATCAGTCTTGCTAAGAATGATCATCTTGACAATATATAGGTCAATTTCGAATATGGGTCATGTGGGGTCAAAAAGTAGGTCAGTAGGTAAAATAATTGAAAAACCTTGTTAGCACTCTAGAGGCCACAGATTTTGGTCCAATCATCATCAAACTTGCTCAGAATTGTAAAGCCTTGGTCAGGAGGGGTATTTTATGATTAGAGTGGTACCGTTTACAATGGGCCACCCCTTGTCAACATTGTTAGTTAGACGGAGTCTGTTCATCTCCGTCTGGTGCAATAGGACCTGACCCTCAATGTCCACAAGGTGCCCTGATAGTGACATACAGGCCAGCTCTTTATCGTCAAAGGGTTCCACACCCCAAACCCCACTCACCCCCCCCCCCCCCCACACACACACACACACCATGCGTCATTGTTAGTAAGACTGAGCCCGTTCATCTCTGTCTGGTGAAGTAGGACCTGACCCTCAATGTCACAAGGTGCCCAGATAGTGACATACAAGTCAGCTCTGTATTGGCAAAGGGATCGCCCCCCCCCCCCCCCGCCTACACAGACACCATGGGTCATTGTTAGTTAGACTGAGCCCGCTCATCTCCGTCTGGTGCACTAGGACCTGACCCTCAATGTCTACAAGTCAGCTCTGTACTGCCAAAATGATCCACGCCACCACTCCCACCCCCCACACACCAAGAGTAATTGTTTGTTAGACTGAGGCTGTTACTAGGACCTGACCCTCAATGTGTCCACAAGATATCCAGATAGTGACCTACAGAGTCAGCACTGTATCGTCAAAGGGATCCACCCCCAACCCCCTTTACTCTTCACCATGAGGCCTTTGTAGTTAGACTGAGCCTGTTCATCTCCGTCTGGTGCACTAGGACCTGACCTTCAATGTCCACAAGGTGCCCAGATAGTGACATACAAGTCAGCTCTGTCTTGTCAAATGGATGGATACCGCCCCCTCCCCCTTGTCACCATGAGTTATTGTTAGTTAGTTAGTTAGAATGAGCCCGTTCATTTCCGTCCGGTGCACTAGGTCCTGACAGGTGCCCAGATAGTGACATACAAGTCAGCGCTGACATCTTCCTCAAAAAAGAAAACAATTTTGAAGGAATGTTCCATGAGTGCCACTCTGACAATTTTCCAATCCAGAAAAAAAAAATATATAACCCTTAAAATGACTTAAGTTCCTAAATAGCTAGATTGATTTTGAAATAATTTCACAGAAATGTTCCTTGGGCCACTGTCAGCCAAAAGTTGTTCAAACCGTCCACTCCACCTTATATTACCTGCCATAAGGATCAGCTGAGCGATCCAGGGCCATCATGGCCTTCTTTTGTTTGTTTGATTTGAGGTTTAACGTCCCCATCAATACTGTAAAGGTCATTCTGGAGACGTTGCTTCCAATTTTGTGGGACTTTTACCCGACATTGAGATGAAATGACATCTCAAGCCCTGTCGCCCAATGAAACCAATAGGGTTTATTAGCATGGACGGTCCGCCTCGCACCGCGGTTCCTGGACAGGCTTAGATCCTCTAAGCAGTTTACCAGTACTTGTGTGCGGGCCGGATTCAGCTCTGCGTGGAAGCATCTTACAGCCCATATATTTCTTCAAGCCCCTATGGGCGGGGGCCGTCCATCATGGCCTTCTTATTTGAATGAAGATGATGTATAGTTTCCTTATTTCTAGTCTAAACATAGATTGAATGTGCTCGTTAGAACAGACTCAATGAGGCGGTTCTAACGTGTACCCACAATCTATGTGTTGGCACCAAAATAAGGAATGGTATTTTTTTTTTTTTTTTTTTTATTTGGGTTTTACGGCCCTTTCAAGATTATTTCACTCAATTCGAGCCGATCGTTAATCATAGGTGGGCGAAAACCGGAGTACCCGGAGAAAAACCACCTGACCTTCCGTTGCAGAACTTGGCGTAAGGAATGGTAATAATTACCCCTTAAACCCCGCTTTTCTCTATATAAAGTGGGGTTTAGAGGAGCCAATATTTCATGGACTTGTTAACCTGATGCGAAGAGCACACAACGAAGACTATGATTAGACAGCGCGGATGCCCAGACTGATCTGAATTTCGATGGGCGCACGTGTAAATGGCAGGAATATAAAATGACTGAAAATAGCCATTTTAACGTTTTTTGGCTATTTGCAGTTGACTGCAAATAGCCATTTTAACGTTTTTTGGCTATCTGCAGTTGGCTGCAAATAGCCATTTTAACGTTTTCTGGCTATTTGCAGTTGACTGCAAATAGCCATTTTAACGTTTTTTGGCTATTTGCAGTTGACTGCAAATAGACTCTTCCAAATTAATAAAATGAATGGAAATGTAAAAACCGCAGGATTACACACTATATTACCGTATCCGCTAGTACAACAGAAGCTCTTGTCTAACTGTACGTCAATATTAGTTGGACACGCAATTTACGTAAGATACACGACATATGAACTGAAACATCGCACTAGCCTAATTGAAAAACAAAAAAAAATAATGTATTTATTGTGGTATTATGTGTCAAGAACTATTTCTATAAGGACTGAACGTGATTGTAACCCTTAATAATAACCCTTTATTATTGATATATTGAAAATCTATTAGTTCTTCGAAACTTTCATTACGATAGTTTTAACCACTGAACTTTCTAAATTATTAACTTCCTGTCTTACTGCTATTAAAACGCATGTGATTAAATATTGTGATAAAGTCTTTGAAAGATCAGGAAGAAATCTGTTTTGGTCTATAAAAAATCGAATGAGGTTTTTAAATAAATTGAAATCCAGACGTTTTCGTGCTTCAAGTCTGTCTACTTACGATTTTTCCACTCTTTACACTACACTTCCTCATAATCTTATAAAAGAAAAGCTTAATGATTTAATGGAATAGGCTTCTCACAGAGAAGATTCTCTCTATCTTGCATGTAATGTCAGAAATGCATTTTTCACTTCTAAAGAGCATAAGAATTATACACTTTGGTCATGTCAGAAAGTGTGTGATGCCTTCACCTTTCTACTTGACAATATTTATATTAGATTCGGTACTAAGTTATTTAGACAAATTGTGGGTATTCCGATGGGTACGAATTGCGCACCTCTTGTGGCTGATCTGTTCTTGTATTGTTATGGAAGAGACTTCATGTTGTCGCTTTCCATTGATAACCAATCTGAAATTATTCAAGCCTTTTGCTCTACTTCTAGATATTTAGATGATTTATTAAACATTCACAATACTTACTTTGATGGTTTGATCAGTCAGATTTATCCCCTAGAACTTCAGTTAAACAAGGTAAATTGTGTGTGTCGCTTGTGTCTTTTTATTTTGGATGGCCATTTTGTGGGAAAGTAACTGTCCTTATGACCTTCCTTTGTTTAGGTTTCCATTATGGTCTCTCTGCCATAAAGGTATGAAATAGATTATTTGTTACTCCAACACATATTCTAAACGAACTGTTGTCTTATGATCCCTATGATAAATAAATACCTGTTAGAATTTGATCAAGAGCTACAATAAGCTTAAATTAAATATAAATTTTTAGAAAACTTCAGATTACCAAATCTTTTTAAGCACAAGTCAGGTATACACATGAACCTCTGAATAACAGGGCTTCGAATAAAGCAAGGTTAGAAAATAAAGCCATACAATTTATAAAATATATGGAACAAAAAAGAGTAATATGTTTTATATTATGTTATAATGGGCGGTATATTGACTGATGTGGGATTTGAAAGAAATAAGAACACTGTTATGTTGTTTATTTGTTTGAATGGGTTTTGCGTTCCCGTCAACACTAGTTGGGTCATTATGGAGACGTTGCTTCCAATTTTGTGGGAAGTGTATCCGCAACTGAGGTGAAATGACACATCAAGCCCTGCCACACTAACACCCCAAAAGAATTTATATGAAGGCACGGTACAACTTGCACGACTTCTACACCCTAGTGATTTGCTTTCACTGACAGTTACAACGCGTTTTTTTTTTTTGTTTTGTTTTTTTTTTTGTCGCGGTCTATTTTTGTTGTGGTTTGTCTTTCAGTGTGTGTATCACTTATATCTGTTTGTTTTAGATAGCCAATTGGTCATTATTTGGGAAAGTAACTGTCCTTTTGGCTTTCCGTTATTGATGCGTCAATAATTACGGTCTAATTATTTAATGTTTGTGTTTCTTTCCCTTCGGTGTCTCTGACTGGAAGTGTGGATTAATTGTATTGATTACTGATCATTGCCTTCACTTCTATTTTGCCTGGGCAGGCTTGGACAAGTACCCATGTGCGGTTGGTTTCAGCTCTGCATGAAAGCATCATGCAGCCAATCTATTTCTCAAAGCCCCGATGGGCGGAGTTCAGCTGACATGTTTTTAGATCTTATATCTGTCTGAATCATTCACCATTTGTATATTATTTGTTTGAGCTTAGACACATTCATTACATGTAGTAGAAATGCAGAAATGCAGAGTAAATGTCCTCACATTCATTGTGGTTTGTTTACCAGTGTTTTGCAATGATATTCGGTTCTGTCAAAAATGCAAAAAAAAAAAAAAAAAAAAAAAAAAGATTTAAAAAATTGTACAGAGACTACAACAGATGTTGGATTTTAACAGTTTTTGGTAATATATTTCAGCAGATTTCTTTACGGAATTGAATAATAGAAGTGAATGCAATGATCGGGCATCGATACAATTAACCTGTAAATGCAGTCCCTGAGGATTGGAAAATAAGAGCATTAAATGCGGGCTCAGGAAAACTGGTAAATATTGTTTAACCTACCAGTAGTTTAATATTCAGACTCATATATATGGTTGTTCAGATATCATCAATGGTTGGACCTGTTATAAGGTGTATGTATCCTCGTAGACCTATACATGCCACTTTCTCTTTTTATCTGTATGTTTTGTCTAAGTTTCTGTCGTGTGGTGATTGTTTTTCAAAACTCTAATCCTTATTCTGTATTTTGTTATTCTTTCAACTGATGCAAATCTATACTACGTTCACTAAATGACCACTTGCGAATACAATTAGCTGATAACAGATCCGCAATTACGTAACCATGATTGACAGAAAGCCAGTTTTAAGTTGGGCACATTTATAACCTATATAAGTTGTATATATTTCACAGTAAATACTATAGGTATATGTACTTGTATACATCTTTCAAAAACAACAAATGGCCCAAGAAAATTCCATTCGTTAAGAGGTTGATCGTCAAATTACATGACCGGGACTTAGTCAATGTCAATCCTGAGTGAAAATTCTCTGAGAACTTGTTCAATTTGAAAGTGTTTTTCTACAGTTGTAAAGACGTGATATTCACTTGAGCGGGAGATAGTCACAATTATCAATCCCGGGTGATATTCCTCTGAGCATAGGTTCAAACTAATTCAAAGATATGAAATGGTCGAAAATGTTTCACAACTTCTCATATATTAGGTTGGGTAATAAAAGGGAGTTGCTTTATACACTGCTACGACGTAAGTGATATTATCTGGGGCTATTTCCGATAATGTCTAGACATTTCAATCATCACGAAAACGCGCCTATATAAAACGCGCCTATATAAATATAGTAAGACAGGGGTTTGCAGGGGTATACATTATTTTTCTTATTTCTGTTTAAAAACATATATTGTGGGTACTCGTTAGAACCGCCTCATCGAGGCGGTTCTAACGAGTATCCACAATCTATGTTTTGAGCAGAAATAAGAAAAATATCGAAATTTTTCATCTGAAGTATTTCATTTTTCGGTGGTAAAATTTAAAATGTATTGGTATAGGCGTGTTTTCGTAATGAAAGGCGAAATGTATTCAGGCGTTGTAGTCACAGTTTGCTACATGGCTTGGCGAAACAAAACAAGGCTCTATGGAATTGAAAAGTGGATTCAACGGTTGCCTTTATGGACATAAATGTCTTAAAAGTTCAGCCATCATGACGAAGAAACTAGAATTCTGCTTACAAAGGAATCTGCAAACAGAAATATTAAATGCATTGCTCTTTGCATTGTCTGTGTCATTCCCTCACAGTAGGGCGGCATCTAAGGCCGTTGCTAAGATTCTATTCGCAATCTGCTTCCGCCGGTTGGGACTATATTTTGTCCAAAATAATAAGGAAGAACATCACAAGAACTTCCGGTAATTTATAGGCCATTACATTTTGTTATGAGATGTAGATTGGAGAAAAATGAAGGACAATTAATGAGAATGATCTTTTCTGAGGTCTATAGAAAAGGGTAGAGAGTGTGAAGGCTTAAACCGACTTAGCAGGCGCCACGAAACAATGGCCCCTCAATTTATTGATGTCAAAGTACTTTGATACACATGTTGGGAAAAAATGGCACAAAAAAATGCTCCCCTCCAGATTAAGATTATTTTTCGCACATTTGTCAAGGACATATCAGTCCGTCTTAAGGACTGCATGTGAGCTGTCGCGAGCGTGGTACATTAAGAAAATCCTTGTTCAACTGAGAGCAAATTCTGCTTGGAGTTACGAAGAGTACGCATGCGCGTTTCGATATCTTGTCAAGTCATTCTTTTCTCGCATGATTCAGGATTTTGGGGGCACATTATTTAATATGTTTTGCAGTGTGATTAGTTGAATTATTTTGGTAATCTAACCATACTTGGGGGAGAGAGAGAGAGAGAGAGAGAACGAGAACGAGAGAGAGAGATCCAGCCAGCAGAGCATGTCGGACCAACGTCGGGCCGACAGCGATACGACGTGTCTGTCCCGGCCCGACGTTGCCCCCCCCCCCCCTTTATGCTGGCAGGAGAGAGAGAGAGAGTCTAGGAGAGAGAGAGAGAGAGAGAGAGAGAGAGAGAGAGAGAGAGAGAGAGAGAGAGAGAGAGAGAGAGAAAATGAAAGTTTACAGATACGCGTAAGGAATGCACAACGAACCGAATGAAATGACGACGAGATAGAGAGAGGGAGAGAGATATATATAGAGAGAGAGACCAATCTGTCAGTTAAAAAAAATCAGTAGTTTGCGGACTTTGATTTAGTCGATAAGATTTACTGACGTCATTTAATATGACGTAATTTAATATGATTTCGTCACACCAAACTGTCCACACAGCTGTGTCATGCTTGTGTAAATACTGTACATTCAGTGTATTGACAAAATTATCGATGTAAATTATAAACAAACATGGTTGAAAGGTGGATTGTTCAGTGAAAAAGATGAGTATGGTACCACAAGACTTGTATTCAACTCGCTTTTCATTCGTTGTTATCAAATACAGGGGAATTATGTGAGTTTCACTTAAAACTTTTTGCCAAACCTGCCATTTTGGAAAGAAAAAATGGTTTTGTTCACACGTTTCGACCGGAAGTGGCTAGAAAAAAATGGCACAAAAAAATGCTCCCTCGCCGATTTTGGCACAAATTTCAAGGTGAACAGATTAATATATGCCGGAATTGATGATATAGGTGAGAATAATCGCGAGGAATAGTATAATAGTTTATTTTTGTTTTCCCCGATGGTACCGACATGGTTAAAAATTCGCCATTTTCAAACCCTTGATCTGCCCACACCAAAATGCTAATTAAGGTTTTAGTATTTGTATTGAATACAGCAATATTTATATATATCGCTTTTATCTTTGTCAAAGCTAAAAAATAAACGACAATCATGTAATTTGATGTGAAAATAGTAAGTCGAATGGGAGCATCAAAATCGGAAGTAGTCCCATCGAATCGACGCACGAGAATTTTGTTTTTAAATCTACCTACGCTGGCCACTCTGATGCCCTACTGTCAGTATCTATTTGTGCCATCATGGGATGAAGAGGAAGGGTTAATTTGGGTAAAATTTGTAATTTGTTATTCAAAGAGTGTTAATTATGGATATTCAAGCACAGCCCGCCTATATAGGCAATGGAAAGTGACGCCGTTTTCTCACATTAAAACGCTACAAAAGGGCTTAATCAGCACCCAATTTCGTAGAATCATTCTTCGATATAAAAAAAATTGGGTACAACATAAATGTTATACGACAGACTGCATGCATGGTAGTTAACCCAATTACGGTTGACAACTTTGGTTCCCTCTTTAACTGCACGCCGGTGGGTCAGGCCTCAGATTCTATGACGGTTCCAGCGTAAAGGCTTGTGTTGTTTGGTGGTAACTGATGCTCTGTCACTGGTTGGGCCCATCGGAGTCTAACTGTTGGTTTTCTTTTACTCCAGCTTTTCAGCGGTTTCTTGCTATCGAGTCCTCACCTCTGTGGTTGTTTGATTTTTGTGTTCACGGAGATGTTGCATTGACGAGTTAGGAGTTCTTCATGCGGACTGAACAAATTATTTATCTTAATCGCGACGGAAGTAAGGGCGAGGATTGTGTCCACGTAAAATCGATTTAAGTCCCCAGTGGAATTCGTTTTCGCTGACCGTTCCAAGGCGGTTCTTCTGTCCTGGTTTATTTTTATTATGATTTGTCTTTGGGTGTTTGTGTCGCTTATATTATTTTATTTTGGATAGCCCATTGGCCATTTTGTTGGAAAGAAACTGTCCTTTTGGCTTTCCGCTATTGATGTTTCCATTAGGGTCTGTTGTTTCATGTTTGTGTTTCTATCCCTTTGGTGTCTCTGATAGGAGCTGTGGGTTAATTGTATCGATTCCTGATCATTGCCTCCACACTATATTAAATAAATGTGTTACAGTCATCATTGATGGCGGGATTTATTCTAGCAGGGGCAAAAGGTTACCAGACTTTGAAGCAAACAACAAAATTGCTGTTAATTTTAGTGTGATAGAATCGAAATGCACTAGCTCCAGCAGTGAATTGTGGAGTAACGAATAGCTGTGAGAAGGTCTGTTGATAAAGTAGATCAAATGACATACGCGTACAAAGCATTATTTACGTCAGTTCTCGTTTAATAATATAATGTTATTAATCAAGTAATTTCGTATTGTCCCAGTTACAGGTCCGAGGTCTGCTGTATTGGCACGAGGCCGAAGGCCGAGGCCAATACAGCTGGCCGAGGACCTGTAACTGGGCCAATACGAAATTACTTGATTAATGACAATTTTATTAATTAATGCAATTAAAATAATGATTTACGATTTTTGAATATTGGTTGACCTTGTGTAATATAGGATAATCAATTAATAATTAACTGCTAAACCTCCTAACCGGAGTTTTTACGTATCATAAACTTTCGTCATAAACTTTCGTAGGCCTCTTCTAAATTATGAGCGAAGATAATGATCAGAAACCGATACAATTGCCTGACACGTCCCCTCCAAGACACCAAAGGGAAAGAAGCACCAGCACAAAACGACTTCACCAAAATGAAAACGTCACAAGCAAATATGATATGATTTATAGAATAAAGTTGATAGATATTTCGATTTAGCTTCAAAATTCAATTTCTGTCTTAAATATATCTTCTGTAACAACGCTTATAGGAACCTGAATATTATGGTGGCTTATTTTATAACCTCGGAACAATATTTTTCCAGTCATGATTTCAGTACCCAAGTTTGAATTATTCTTCGATATAAAAAAGATTGGATGTTTGGTAGTTTACACAATCACACGAAATAACTTTTCTTCCCTCTTTCATTGCACGGCGGCTTGTTGAGCCTCAGACTCTTAAACGTTATAAGTAATATCGGTTGGTGTCTGATGCCCTGTCTCTGGTTGAACCCACCGGCTCTTTTGCTCTTGCATTTCAGTTATTTAATGCAGTCGAATCTTCGCCGTTGTTTAATCTCTGTATGCGTTTGAGTTTTATGTTGTCGGGGATAACTATATTGCATTGATGATTTACAATTCCTTCTTACGGACTGAAAATACGTTTATAAGTAGTTTAGGTCGTAGTACCAAAGCGTTAATCAAAAATCATTAATCCATAGACAAATGGCAAATATCAATGTTCAGACCAACAGACATGGATTCCAGGAGAGAGTATTCAGGCGTTCGAAACCACGACAGACCCAAGGTCGAAGACTGGCCACGACATGCCAGCAACATTCTTTGATTTAGTTTCAGAGAAGATTTCACTAGACCTTTAATGTGAATCGCTACAGGCCTCCAAAAATGTCATACAATGACTTCTTTAGAAACAAGAACATAATTTTTAAATCGTCAAGTATCCTTTCAAAAGTGTATTGAGGGTGAAATTGATTCTTCAACAACCCATGACTTAAAACCTCCCGACCTCAATAATTTTTTTCTGACCCTCCAGTTTCTTGCATATCTATAACCCATGCGGTATAGCGCATTTTTTCACATCTCCAAAATGGTTAGTTTGCTGACAAAAATCCGTGATATTTTTCTTATGTATACTGCAAACATAGGTTGTGTGTGCTCGTCAGAACCGCCTCATTAAGGCGGTTCTAGTGTGTAACCACAACCTGTGGGTGCTCGGTAGGCGGTTCTAGCGAGTAACCACAACCTATGTCTATGAGTAGAAATATGAAACGTAATGTATATCCCTGTAAATCCCAGTTTTCTATATATAAAAGTGGGTTTAATTAAGTGTTCATTTCACGGGCTTGTTCACGTGATGTGTGATGGTACACGTATTGTTGTGTGTTTTGGGTTGCTACCATGTCACTACCTCTTTTTATTCTTTCGATAGCTTGCGAGATCTGCTTTCTGTTTTATTAGATTTTCGAAGGTAGCATATCCTTCTATTTTACGACAGTCTGGTCATGAAGAGACGTATGAATAGACGTAAACATAAATAAAAAAGCGTCTAAATTCTGGTGTTGTACTAAACAGAAGTGGAGGCAATGATCAGGAATCGATACAATCAACCCACAGCGCCCATCAGAGACACCAAAGGAAAGACGCACAAACATGAAACAACAGACCATAATGGAAACTACAACAGCGGAAAGCCAAAAAGACAGTAATTTTCCCGCAAAATGGCCAATAGGCTATCCAAAATAAAATAACATAAGCGAAACAAACACCCAAAGAAAAACCATAACAAAAATAAACCGCGACAGAAGAACCGCCTTGGAATGGTCAGCGGAAACGAATTCCACTGGGGGGCTTAAATCGATTTTACGTGGCCACAATCCTCGCCCTTACTTCCGTCGCGATTTAGACAAATAATTTGTTCAGTCCGCATGAAGGCCTCCGAACTTTAAAGCCAAACAACAACAAAATAAACGGCGGCAGAAGAACCGCCTTGGAACGGTCAGTGATTCAAATTCCACTGGGGGTGGGGGATTAAATCAATTTTACGTGGCCATAATCCTCGCCCTTACTTCCGTCGCGATTTAGACAAATAATTTGTTCAGTCCGCATGAAGGCCTCCTAACTCATCAGTGCAACATAACAGTGAACACAAATAATCAAACAACCACAGAGGGAGACAACCGTGAGGACTCGACAGCAAGAAACCACTGAAATGCTGGAGCAAAAGAAAAACAACAGTTAGACTTCAATGGGACCGACCACAGACAGAGCATCAGACACCAATCAACATTACCTACTTTACCTCTGTTAAAAAAGCTTATGTTTGCGTTAGAACGTTTGTCTGTACTCGTTTCAGGGCCGTTTGAACATTTATTTTCTACCTCGAAGCTTATTTGCATTACATTTGCGGGACCAGTTTTGCAAAATACTCTACACTACTGCTTGTGAAGACTCTCAATACACCCCACACTCCGTTTTCTCTGTTTTCAATCAATGCGGGCTCTTTATTTCAAAAGACAATCATTGTTAAGTAGAAGTAAAACAAGTTTGAATTCGATAGACTAAATACTAATTTTAATTCGACAAAATATAAGTGAAGGCAATGATCAGCAATCGATACAATTAACCCACAGCTCCCATCAGACACCAAAGGGAAAGGAACACAAACATGAAATAACTAGACCCTAATGAAAACACCAATAGCGGAAAGCCAAAAGGACGGTTACTTTCGAACAATGCTAGAGGTCCCGGGTTCGATCCCCGGCAGCGGCTATAAAATGTTGGTGTCCGAACAGTCACTAAGGTGTCTATTTGCAGTCAATGTGGGCTCTTTATTTCAAAAGACAATCATTGTTCAGTTTGAATTCGATAAACTAAATATTAATTTTAGAGTGTAAAATTCGACAAAATAGAAGTGAAGGCAATGATCAGGAATCGACGCAATTTACCCACAGCTCCCATCAGAGACACCAAATGGAAAGGAACACAAGCATGAAATAACTAGACCCTAATGGAAACAACAATAGCGGAAAGCTAAAAGGATAGTTACGTTCCAACAAAATGGCCAATTGGATATCCAAACAAAACATATAAGCGATACACACATTCAAAGACAACCCATAACAAAAATAACCCGCAACAGAAGAGCCGCCTTGGAACTGTCAGTGAATCGAATTCCACTGCGGGAGTGGGGGGAGGGGCTTCGAAAATGCTGAAAGTTTGAATTTTGCAAACGACCATAACTAATACTTTTGATATTGGAGTATCAGGCGTGATATCACAGGGGTTAGTGCACTTGCCTCTGATGCTAGAGGTCCCCGGTTCGATTCCCGCCAGCGGCGATTAAATTTCGGTGTCCGAACACAATCCATTGACATCATTTGCAGGGACGAATGTCATACAGTGCACCGTCCTTCGGATCGGGACGTTAACTGGTGGCCCCTGTGCCGGGAAAACCACCCCCTTTGCAGGTTAAAACATGGAGTGTATGTACTGTACACCTGCGAGTAAGGGTCATACGTGACCGATCGCAGCATCAGTAGAAAGAAAGAATGAAAGAAACATACCTAATATAAAACTGTTTATTGTTGTTGTGAAAAACTGCGTATTGTTGTTGTGACCGTATTTTTCAAGTTCGAAGTTGATGCGTTTCATTGCTTGCAAAATAGAAGTAGAAACGCTACAGTTAACTCACAGCTCCCATCCGAGACATCAAAGGGAAAGAACCACAAACATGAAATATAAATAGACCTAATTGAAACACCAATAGAGGAAAGCCAAAAGGACAGTTACTTTCCCCAAAAATTGACAATTGGCTATCACTGATTGTAAAAACAAATGTGATATATCATCTGCTTTGCCTGTTCAAAACAGCTATAATGTAAACTGTTGCTAAAGATTGTCCATTAAATGACTGTTATCTGGTTACCTTAGCAGGAATTGTCTCACAGGGACGGGATAGAGTATTAGAGGGTAAGTTCAGTTTGTTCTAGAAGAAGGAAATCCTTTTGAAGCAAGGACCAAGACAGAACTGAAAACTGTGGAGTATACAAGATAATTCTGGGTCAGACTAGCTAGTTTCGGTCATCCAGGCCGCATCAGTGACGCTTTGACATTTTCAAACTGCCGCACTGGAATCAAGTCGAGAAAGCATTACCTCCGTTGCCCGGCCGCGTGCGATTCCTGAATATATTCAACCGACTCCCACAGAATTAACGGCAAATGTCGGTCAGTCGCCATTTTTTCTGTATAATCTTCGGAATTAGTCTGATGAAACCGGTTAATTATATGAGCCCCGCCAAGCGAATTTGGGTCTTCGAGCATTCCGTCATGACAAATTTTAAATGCGCATGCCCAGCCATTCAGAAGGGCCAGGGATATGGCTTTCTGTCTGAAGGTTCCTCTTGATTCACTGCTTGTATGAGTGAGCAACGAAGGTTCTGGCGAGACTGCGCGGATGCGCAGGCTCGCCTGAACCTTCGCTGCTCGCATAGCCGATAAGTACCAAAATCGCTTGACGCGGCCCAACTAGTAGTCGAGGATAAGATCGACCAGATGTTTGCAATATATGTCTAATTCGCCGAGTACACAAGAAGATTCGATAGGGTGTCTTTCACATGCTTTTGGCAAGTGACAATATATATCATAGGTTAGTATGTGTTACAGATGAATTTAAATAATCGGTTGACTCGGTTTACTGTTTAGTTAAGAGAATATACCGCAATACTTCCGCTTTCCCAGTTTTATCTGCGACTACTATAACAGACCATTACGCTAACACACCCTTCTGAAATAGTGTATTTTTTACATCTCCAAAATGTTTTCTCTTGAATGTCGGTGATATATTTCTTACAAATACTGCAAACATAGGTTGTGGGTGCTCGTTGGAACCATTGATTCTTACGAGTGCCCACAACCTATGTCTTGGAGCAAAAATAAGGAAAATAGTGTATACCCCCTTAAACCCCAGTTTTCTCTATATAAAGTGCGGTTTAGGGGGTGTTCATTTCACGGACTTGTTCACGCGATGCAAAGGGAATATGATCTTGTTTTTCTTTAAGATCAAGGCGCATCTTATATGAAACTTTAATAATAACTCGAAACTGGATGGTTTGCTTATCATGTCTAATTCAAACTCGTTTTTAGTCCATTGAGATTGCCGGCTTCGGTAGCTCAGTCAGATGTGCGTCTGAATGGTGATCAGGCGGACGCGGGTTCGATACCTACCGGGGTCGGCAATATTCTCTCGTGGAGATCGAAAATGAAATCTTTTCTACAGTTATTTTCTCCCTTCCGCTGATTCAAGAAGGGCAGTTGTCTGTTTCTGGCGAAAGAATGTGCACTGTACTGGTTAACGGTTTAGACTCAATAAGACCGATTTTGCTAATTTCGTTTATTTGGTGTATTCTGTGCTTCCAAGGGATCTTACTTCATAACTTATTTACGTATAAACCTGCCAAGGAAAAGTATGGATAGGTAAACTGTTCGGCTCATAAATGACCAAAGTAGTGTTGACAGGGCCGTAAAACTCCAATACAAAAAAAAATCCATTGAGATTATATCCCGGGGCTCGAGATATCTATACATACAGAACAATTCAAGAAGATTTCTTGAGTAATATTGTAAAGATATGTTGTGAGTACATATTAGACATGCCTCAGTGGGAAGATTCTGATAAGTATACACAACATTTCTAAATTTTATGGAAGATCGTAAAACTATTCTGAAGTCAATATGTCATTATCACTATGTCTCATGACCTGGTCCTGTGATTAATCATCAGCAGTTTGAACAACCTCTTTCTCGAATAAATTCACAAGGTACAAAGGTTATCTTTAGTTAGTTAATGGTGTTCTGAATATATGCGATTTATTATTTCATGTATTTGTATTATTTTTGATTTGCTTCCATCTATAAAAGTGCTTTTAAGCTAAGGAATACCTAAAATCTGTAGGATGCACTTATTGCATCTAATAATTGCTTGGGTGTATCTGTATGTATGTAATTATTTAGTTTGAATGTTTGTTTGTTCGTTTAATTGCTTTATGAGAACATGCACTACAGGTAGCAACTTAAATTAATGGGTAATAGCTTCAGATATTATCTATGAAACAAAGCTGGCAAACTCAGACATATTTGTGACGCTGTTGTCTGGAATTATGTGTACAATCTTTTTCTAGCACAATTGCATTAGATGAACGCCTAATAATTTACTTTTTTAACATCGGGTTATGCTATTGAAACTTCAATTTATCACATCGGAATTCCCCTTCCATAACTTTGTATAGATTTGTTAAATCACATTTAATAAGATAACGGGCCTATGTAGCATAATTCTATCATTCATGACACTAGAAATTACATTTTTACAGGAAAATTTGTGATGACGTAAGAATAACACACCCGTTTGATGATACAGTGTATTTTCTTTCGTATCTTCGAAAGTGACTTTTATTGAAGAAACTTTGTAACACTTTTCTGATTTCTTCGAGAGACACAGTTTGTGGGCACTCATAATAACCGAGAGACGGTTCAAAATAGTACACATAATCAACCTTTTTAGCACGAAAACTGAATACAGCATATCATTTTAAAGACAACTTTTCTCCAAATAAAGTGAGGTTTATGAAGGTATGCATAACAATGACTTGATCACGTGATGATGTTTTAATTAGACTCCAAACATTATGCCGCACAGCATATCGCCATGCGTTAACTTGTAATAAGACGGGCAGAAAAATTATGAAAAACACCAAGGCGCGAAACTTTCATAGCCATTATGGGCTTATGTGATTTTTCTTGGTGCAAACATTAAACAAAGATTGTGAGTATTCGTAACAGTCACCTCGATGAACAGTTCTAACTACAGTCGAACCTGTGCTTACGGTCACCTCCGAATAACGGTCCCCTTATTACAACGGTCATTTTCAACCCCTCCCATCGAAATTCCCTAATAAATTAACTGGGAATAGCGGTCCACTGTGCACTACGGTCAACGGTCACGTTATTCAGTCCCAAACTGAGTTGCTGTCCTTGAATAACGGTCTATAATTGAATCCATCACGCTCATGATTTCAGCTTTGAGGTAATTATCTCCATTGATTGGCATATAATTGGCCTGCTTGATTGGTGTTGCAGTCCTTAATCCTGGCGATCTGGTCAAACATGTTATGGTTTGTGAGTGAGTTGAATTGAATAAATCCATTGCATTCTGTTTTACACAAGAACTGAAGATAGTTTATTAGAAAAGTGAAGAAAAATTGAGTAAACATTTTTTTTTTTAATTGGCGGACAATCCTAAAGACAGTAAAACTAGCCCAGTAAGTAAATCACAATAATTGCGGCACTGTCAATTCAGGGACAAACCATCTGTGTATTTATTACGGTTCAAGTATGACACTATTGTTAATCCCTGTCATATAATTGCCACCCTGCGGTGCGTGTCGATAAGGTGTGAAAATATGGTCAAGTCATGTCTCTTATTTGCGTTTATCCTCCAGTCATAAAATTTAATCCAAGATCAATGTGAAAATGATTTAATCCTCCTCAGACAATTAGCTACATCTAACGGTATATGTTTGCATAATAAAAACGGACTACTCTACGATCTCATGAATGGTTATGTTTTGGCGCCAAATAGCAGACGCTCGGAGTGAAAAGTCGAACGCTGTTGTTGGTTATTGACACGGAGGGATAATTCGGGAGCTATACAGCACTGTTTTCTTTCCACCTCTATTCACAACCGTTTAGCTATCGAGAAAATATTTTTTACCGGTTCCAAACATTTTTTATGAAAGATTTAAACACGTGCGGGGTTGCTGGCGTCGGATGACGCAACAAATAAACATGTAAATTAAGTGACAGCTTGCTATTTAATCAATAAATGTAAGAATTTTTGGAAACTGTCGGCCTGCTGGTAATTGTCAAACCTCCGAATAAAGGTCACCTGTGAATAACGGCCAAATTTGTCCTGCCCCATAGATGGCCTTTGTTCACAGGTTTGACTGTATATGTTTTAGCTGAATAATACAACAACAAAAAACAGTACAAATCGTGCAAACTCTAAGCAGGTTATGAGGCAAAATTCTATCGATTCCTGATCATTGCCTTCACTTCTGTTTTACGTTTCAATGTGAAGATTAATAATATAAACCTGTTCTCGACGATTTCGTGCAGAGTAACATGTATTAGTAAAGCAACCGACCTGCCCCTGGAAATTCGCTGACCGAATTAAATATTGCATAGATTTCTACAACTGTTTCATTAAGGAATCATACTAAGGAATTGGTGAACTATCATGACACACTCTCGTCTAGCTTTGTAATCCTTACTAACTAAGCGTTTGAAACATTACCTAGGCGACTTTACAAATTTTCGCAGAAATAAGAGGAAGAAGCGCCACTTGAAGTTTATTTAAACGCTCAATTAAATGTGTACGATTAAGAAATCTTAAAGACATTAGTTAATAGTTTATACTAATTTATTTTAATTTGATTGCGATGATAGCTTCAAGGTTATTTAGATCGCTCTGGAACGCTCATTCCGGATGTTATCACTCACACATTTTGATTGCAGATCACTTAGTTTGCATGCATTCCATCCTAGTATCTTACACAGAAATGCGTATAAGTCATTATAACGAAAAATAGAAGAGAAGACAGTGATCAGGAATCGATAAAACAAAAACAACACCTCCCATCAAAAACACCAAAGGGAAAGAAACACAAGGATGAAATAACTAGACCCTAACGGAAGCATCAATAGCGGAAAGCCGAAAGGACAGTTACTTTCACACAAAATGGCTGACTGGCTATCCAAAACAAAAGGATTCAAAGACGAACTATGACAAAAATAAACCGCGACATAAGAACAGCCTTGGGACGGTTAGTGACACGTATTCCACTGGGGAGGGGATGTGGGGGTTAAATCGTTTTAACGCGGTCGCAGTGACAAGTATTCCACTGGGGAGGGTTATTGGGGTTAAATCGTTTTTACGCGGCCGCAACCCTTGCCCTTGCGTCCGTCGGGATTTAGACAATTTGTTCAGTGCAACATCGCTCTGCAAATGACCGTTTGAAACTTAGCCATTTAACAGTTGTTTAAAATCAATCAATATTAAAAATGATAAAAAGTAATTAATAACCTCTCGCCGCCGCCCATCGGGGCTTGAATAAGTAGATCGGGCTGCACGATGCTTCCACGCAGAGCTTATACCGAACGCATATGAGTGCTGGTAAACCGCTTAGGGGATCAAGCATGCCCGGAAAAAGTGATGCAAAGTAGTGCGCGTCGGACCGTCCCTACATATTAACACTTTTGTTTTGTTTGGGCGGCAGGGATAGAGATCTCATTTCATGTTAACGTCGGGTGAAAGGTAAAAAAAAACGAAGCAAAATGTCTCCAAAATGACCCAACAAAAATGGAAGTAACGTCTCCAAAATGACCTAAATAGTGTTGATGGGCACGTAATACCTCAATTCAAACTAAGAAACAAATTAATAATCTCTGTTTGATTTTTGTTCCTGTTATACATAGGCTATACCTTTCCGTAACATGACCTTGCATGATAGCTGTTTATTTTACATGTTGCTAGCATTGCTATTAAGTTATTAGGCTAGTGTTCCTCCATTCGTGTCATCTGTGTTTTGTAGTTTACAGGAAACTGCATTGAAATTAGGGGTCAGTTGTTCAAAGAGGTCAAAAACTTACCTGCTCTGGCAAGTACATTATCTAACACTTCAAAACCGTGAGAAGCTGTGGCAAATTCAAAAAAAAATCTCATATTTTTTCAGCCAGAAAAAAAAATCCCTATAAAAGAACAATGTTTTAACAATTCATTAATGAACGATGTCGTTAGTTTTAAACAACTGGGTCCAGACGTGTTCTACTGACCATTTTCCATTGATGTCTTGGATGGGAGGTGCAAGGTAATTGTATCGATTCCTGATCATTGCCTTTTCGTCTGTTTTTATATGTTTAATGGATAGATAGATGCTTTGATGCAGATCTTGTTTGATGCTTTTATGAGCCTTCATGTAACAAACTGTATTATTTTGGGTTGTGTGTGTATGTGTTTTCGTAAATATATAACGAGGAGTCTGGATCTGTTTTAATTGCAAGGCATTGTGTTCAAGCCTCAGTTAAGGAAGAAACAAAATGCCACAAATGCATGAAATGCTGCCAGCTGCAAACTATTTGTCAACACCGGCACAATTTACGTATGCCATTTACGAATGTCCTGCTTTTGCATTTAACGAAGCTAGAAAATACAAGATGTAACACACGAATGTCACAGGAAAGAAAAAAAGTCAATAAAAGATACAGTGGTGGCCATGGGATCAAACAAACTGGCATTATAGTATTCTTTATACTATTTTGGTCATCTGTGAATAAAGAAGTATTTACCAAGCGCACATTGAAAGCACTTCTCAAAGAGAGGGTTCTACGTTCCCTGCATGCAATGACAAAAAAGTATACATTTCGGTCTTGTCAAAGTATGTGTGACGTTTTATCTTAGTCTTTTAGATAATATTTACATTGGATTTGGAACAAAGTAACATTGATGAATCATAGGTGTTCCAATGAGTACAAACTGTACTCCCCTTGTAGCTTATTTATTTTTTATTTGTTATGAACGAGATTTTATAATGTCACTTTCTAGTCAAATTCAAGCTGACATTAGTTAAGACTTTAACTCTAACTCAAGTATTTAGATGATCTTTTAAATATTGACAACCCTTCATTTGAAGGAATGGTTAAATCAAATTTTATCCATCTGAGCTTCAGTTAAACAAAGCCAATAATTCTGATATCGAAGCCCCGTTTTTAGACTTGCATTTTTAGATGGTGATGTTCCTCGTTTGCCATCTTACGGGGTTCTATTTTTTATATTTTGCAGCTTATTCGCTTCGCAAAAGTGGCAAGTCACTGATAATATAACCAGATTGTTTTGAGTGTGTGTGTGTGTGTGGGGGGGGGGGTGCTACTGGCATCATCTATCTCCACTAATGACTTTGCATCAGGTTGCATTACTAGCTTTACCTGGGGGACTACTTTTATATTCAATATATCTGTCAGTTCAGTTCGAAGCGACTGATCATAAAACACTTGAAGAAACTTTTGAAACTTATCATTTGATTGAAACTTATTAAAGACTTTTATTTTCAACTCGGTTTTTTACAAATTAATTGACTTTTTAAATGGGGAAATTTTAGAATAGACTTTTAATTACCTCTAATAAACTGTCTTATCAGCATTATCTAGCAAAATAGAAGTGGAGACAATGATCAGGAATCGATACAATTAATCCACAGCACCCATCAGAGACACCAAAGGGAAAGAACACAAACATGAAACAACAGACCCCAACGGAAACACCAACAGCGAAAAGCCAAAAGGACAGTTACTTTCCCACAAAAGGGCCAATAGGCTATTCAAAATAAAGTAATATAAGCGACACAACCACCCAAAGACAAATCATAACAAAAATAAACCGCGACAGAAGAACCACCTTGGAACGGTCAGCGGAAACGAATTCCACTGAGGGCTTAAATCGATTTTACGTGGTCACATCCTCGCCCTTGCTTCCGTCGCGATTAGGACAAATAATTTGTTCAGCCCGCATGAAGGCCTCCCAACTCATCAGTGAAACATCTCCGTGAACACAAATATCAAACAACCACAGAGGTGAGACATCGGTTAGGACTCGACAGCAAGAAACAACTGAAATGCTGGAGCAAAAGAAAACCAACATTTAGACTCCGATTGGACCGACCAGAGACAGAGCATCAGGTCCCAACAAACATAAGCCTTTACGCTGGAACCGTCATATAATCTAAGGCCTGTCCCACCGGCGTGCAATTAAAGAGGGAAGCAAAGTTGTCAACTGTGATTGGGTTTACTACCATACATGCAGTCTGTCGTATAACATTTATGTTGTACCCAATCTCTTTATGTCGAAGAATGGTTTTACGAAATTGGGTGCTGAAGTCATTGCGGTCATAAATTTCTCTGAATTTATATTCTAAGTCACCATAAAATTCGGGTTCCGATAGACATTGTTGCAGAAGAGAATTAAGTCCAATATTGAATTTTGAATGTCAATCCAAATGACGTCTATACAATTTTGGAAAGGCTTTGCGTAGTTTATGGCACCGATAACTCTGATTAAGAAGTTTAGGAGTTAACGTAACTTTATACCCGTTTCTGTTTTACGTCTTCTGGACACCGATGCGAATAAATTCTACGATAGTTCTCATCAGTTATATGATGCGGCTCTCTTAACTAGAGGCTATACTCAGCATACTCTCCGTCCTTACATTAATTCTGAAATTAATCATAAACGCCATTTCTTCAAAATATCCTTCATTAATAAGGGTATGGATTTTATAGATTTGCCCAGTATCTTCCGTGAGAGATCGGTGCTTTCTTCCATTCCTGCTTATTTTCAAAATACTGAAACACCTATAATTTGCTAAAAATATAACAAACCTGTTAGATCTATCATTTTTAATTTCAATAAACTTGTTTCAGATCTTGATATTGATACTAATACTCCTGATTCATGTGATTGTAAAAACTCAAAGTATTGCTATCCTGCTGCTGGTCATGTAATTACTGGCAATTTGAAAATTATTCCTGATTCTAGGATAAGGAATATAATTTCTAAAGGACCGAAATATCGGTTTCCTTCTAAAATTGATTTCAGTAAATGTAGAGATGAAATCGCTGCTTCCTTGAATGAATTCGGTAATCGATGGTGTAAGCGAGAGTATGTTGAGCATAAAGCCCTTAAGGACTGGAAACTTAGCATTTTAAAACTAGTGAATAAACGCATTTCTTTCTATTCTCAAAATACTAACTTATTACCTCCTAAGCCCAAGACGTCTTTACGTCATCTTAAACTAGGTATTCAAGATTTTCATAAGAAGTTTGTTTTGGCCCCTGCAGACAAAGCCGCTAACAACGTTGTCGTTGTATGACGGCTCCACTATGTTAACACGCTTAAGCAGGAGCTTGGTGGTACTAAGGCCTATGAACTTCAGCCTTTAGCTGAAGAGAGAGCTATAGTAGATAAACATGTTTGTCTTTCAGCCACCAAGTTTGCTGTGTGTGTAAACGAAGGCCAAGACAAGCTTCCTACGCTATACTGGTTACCAAAACTTCATAAAAAACCTTACAAAGCACGGTTTATTGCAAATTCTAGCTCTTGCACTACCACTGAACTTTCTAATTTATTAACTTCCTGTCTTACTGCTATTAAGACGCATGTAATTAAATATTGTGATAAAGTCTTTGAAAGATCAGGAAGAAATCTGTTTTGGTCAATAAAAAATTCGAATGAGGTTTTAAATAAATTGAAATCTAGACATTTTCATGCTTCTAGTCTGTCTACCTACGATTTTTCCACTCGTTACACTACACTTCCTCATAATCTTATAAAAGAAAAGCTTAATGATTTAATTGAATGGGCTTTTCACAGAGAAGATTCTCTCTATCTTGCATGTAATGTCAGAAATGCATTGTTCATTTCTAAAGAGCATAAGAATTATACACTTTGGTCATGTCAGAAAGTGTGTGATGCCCTCACCTTTCTACTTGACAATATTTATATTAGATTCGGTACTAAGTTATTTAGACAAATTGTGGGTATTCCGATGGGTACTAATTGCGCACCCGTTGTGGCTTATCTGTTCTTGTATTGTTATGAAAGAGACTTCATTGTGTCGCTTTCCATTGATAACCAATCTGAAATTATTGAAAATTTTAGCTCTACTTCTAGATATTTAGATGATTTATTAAATATTGATAATACCTATTTTGATGGTTTGATCAGTCAGATTTACCCCCTAGAACTTCAGTTAAATAAAGCAAATTCTTCTGATACCGAGGCCCCGTTTTTGGATTTACATCTATCTATTGTAGATGGATTTGTTTCGTGTAAAATTTATGATAAACGCGATGACTTTGATTTTGAGATTGTAAATTTTCCTTTTTTGGATGGTGATGTTCCTCGTGCGCCCGTGCGCCATCCTATGGCGTTTATATTTCGCAATTAATTCGATTTGCTAGAGTGTGTAGTCATGTAACTGACTTCAACACTCGTAATAAATTATTAACGGCTAAACTCCTTAATCAGGGTTATCGGTACCATAAACTACGCAAAGCCTTTTCAAAATTTTATAGACGCCATTCTGATTTAATTTCAAAATTCAATATTGGACTTAAATCTCTTCTGCAACAAGGTCTATCGGAACCCGAATTTTATGGTGACTTAGTATATAAATTCAGAAAAATATATAACCGTAATGACTTCAGCACCCAATTTCGTAAAATCATTCTGCGATATAAAATGATTGGGTACAACATAGATATTATACGACAGACTGCATGCATGGTAGTTAACCCAATCACGGTTGGCAACTTTGCTTCCCTCTTTAATTGCACGCCGGTGGGTCAGGCCTCAGATTCTATGACGGCTCCAACGTAAAGGCTTATTGAGAATTAGAGAGATAATGTCGGTTGGTGCCTGATGCTCTGTCTCTGGTCGGGCTCATCGGAGTCTAACTGTTGGTTTTCTTTTGCTCCAGCATTTCAGTGGTTTCTTGCTGTCGAGTCCTCACCGTTGTCTCACCTCTGTGGTTCTTTGATTTTTGTGTTCACGGAGATGTTGCACTGATGAGTTAGGAGGCCTTCATGCGGACTAAACAAAGTATTTGTCTAAATCGCGACGGAAGTAAGGGCGAGGATTGTGGCCGCGTAAGGTCGATTTAAGCCCCCCAGTGGAAATCTTCCACTGACCGTTCCAGGGCGGCTCTTCTGTGGCGATTTATTTATGTTGATGTTTGTTACTTGTTGTGTGTATCACTTGTGTCTTTTGGTTTTGGATGGCCATATGGCCATTTTGTTGGAAAGTAACTGTCCTTATGGCCTACCTTTGTTTAGGTTTCCATTATGGTCTGGTCGCTTAATGTTTGTATTTCTTTCCCTTTGGTGTCTTTTATGGGTGGAGTAACTTAATTGTATCAATTCCTGATCTTTGTTTTACTTCTACGTTTTATAGTATCGGTCTCCCCGCGGTATTTTATGGTCACGGTCATAGAAACAGGTGGAAATGTGATACCACGACATGTATATAGTATTAATTAGGAAGTCGTGGGCAATTTCTCTAAAAGAAAAACACGGCATGTGCTCCAGAATTTCAGTTTTTTCTTGCTGTCGATTCATCTCTGTGGTTGTTTGATTTTTGTGTTCACGGGAAGTTGCACTGATTAGTTAGGACGCCTTCACGCAGACTGAACAAATTATTTGTCTATATCGCAACGGACGTAAGGGCGAGGATTGTGGCCACGTAAAATCGATTTAAGCCCCCCCCCCCACCCCCCACCCCAGTGGAATTCGTTTAACTGACCGTTCCATGGCGGTTCTTCTGTCGCAGTTTATTTGTGTGTCTGTATCGCATAAAAAATAATAATAATTTATATTATTTTGTTTTGGATAGCCAAGTGGTCATTTTGTGGGAAACTAACCGTCCTTTTGGCTTTCCGCTATTGATGTTTTCATTAGGGTTTAGTTGTTTCATGTTTGTGTTTCTTTCCCTTTGGTGTCTCTGATTGGAGCTGTGGGTTAATTTATCGATTCCTGGTCATTGCATTCACTTCTATTTTGCGATGATTTCTATACCCGTCATCGTAAAATTATTCTTCGATATAAAAAGATTGGGTGCAATATAACATGTCATACGACAGACTGCATGCATGGTAGATACCCCAATCACGACTGATCACCGGTATGGTTCGGAATGCAACTAGAACACGAATTTGCGGTAGAGCTGTGAGGAATAGACTACAAGCTGCGCGGTTACGTGACTCGGAACCACAGACTGGCTAGACTCAATTGGGCAAGGACACATCGTCAGTGGACAAGACGGCAGTGGAACCAAATTGTGTTCACGGACGAATCTCGTTTCAATTTGAAATTTGCTGACGGAAGTGTACGTGTTTGAGGCGAGATGGAGAGAGGATGGACGCTGCTAACGTCATTCAGTATGACCGTTTAGGATGCGACAGCGTTATGGTTTGGGTTGAAATTTCGCATCGGGCTAAAAAAACTTAGTGACTGTTCAGGAAAATGTGAATGCCGTCCGATACTGTGATAAAACTGTTCGGTCTGTGTTACTGCCTTTCTTACGCCAAGGACACGCCACGATTTTTCAGCAGGATAACGCAGGCCCCGATGTTGCATGTCATAAAATGGACTTTCTGCAGGCAAATAATTTGAATGTGTTAGACCGGCCAGCAAGATCACCGGATATTTCGCCTATTGAGCACCTCTGGAACCATCTGGGAAGACGTATCAGAACAACGTAAGAGACCTTGAACGTGTTCTTCATGAGGAATGGAATCGCATACCCATGGATGTGGTTCGGAGTTTAATTCGATTTTCGAGCATGTGAAGGTGGTGTGGGGCTGTTGTGGACTCAGATGGTGGGCATACCAATTACTGATAATCGGTGTGAGTTTCTGTGTGACTCCCCGACGTTGATTGAAGCTATGAAGTGGGTGTATCTTGTGTTTTTGTTCAAATCAAATTAAAAATTGTCATAGCCAATACATTAAATATTGATGTGTTAAATATTGGTTCTATTTTGGATCCGAACAAGAGCGAAATTATCTGTAATATATATATAAAAAAACTTGCTAAACTTATTTCCCATAGTAACTTTCTCGAGAAAACGAAAGGTAGACAATGACCCTAGTAAAAATTATTCATCTGACTCCATGAAAGAGTGCTGAATTAGATACATTGGACAAATAAACGTCCATGTAAGAAGTTTCATATCACCTTAACATGCCCTCGTAAATAAAAGCGCTCTTCTCTGTAGCAAGCTCATTGGGGCCTGGAGAAACAGACTGGGCTGCATGATACTTCCACGCAGAGCTGAAACCGACCCAGGTAAATTTGTGTGAGGCCTTGCATATAAACTCTAATGGTTTGTTTGGACAGTAGGGCTTGGGATGTAATTTCATCTCAATGTCGGGTAAAAGTCCCACAGCGTTGAACGCAACCTATCCAAAAGGACCTTAATATTGTTGACTGGGACGCAAAAGAACAATTCAAACAAACCCTCCAGCAAACGTTTTGATACAATGAAAAGTGGGATTAATAAGGGTACGCGTTACTTTGCTTGTTTTGTCTCAGATGACACGGCTTTAATGAGCACCGACGATCCCATTTCGAAAACACGCCTATACAGATACATTGCAAACTTAACCTCGGAAAAAAAACGAAAATTTTCAGATGAAAGATTGTGTTTTTTTTTATTTCTGCTCAAAATATGGAGTGTGGGTACTCGTTAGAACCGCCTCATTGAGGCGGTTCTAACGAGTACCCACAATCTATATTTTAGAGCAGAAATAGGCAAATAAGGTATACACTGTAAACCCCAGTTTGACTATATAAAAGTTGGGTTCAAGGGGGTCAAAATTATATTGCCGTGTTTTTCATGATGCTTGTTTGCAGCAGAAATTAGAAACAATATCACACATATTTCAGTCTCTTTGTCGTATTCTGATATACTAAATTGACATCATGATGTATTGAGGTTTTAGCTCTCAACCTAATCTTCTTAATTGTATAATGACATTTGCATTTGCGAAACGTAGATCAGCTATTAATCTCTTTCTCCCGGGAAATCTTATTATCAATTATATGAAATGACGTAAACCTGTTTGCTTGTATACAATTAAGCGAAATTGACACAAATAAAAATGTTATGAAATAAGCATTTAGACATCCATTTGAACAAAGCGAATATTTGATCTGTTCACCAAGCAATGAGTAAATACCCCGCTCTCTGCAGGAATGTTTTTTTTTCTAAATATGGTTTTCCCTTTCAGTAACTGTCGTTTTAGCTTTCCGCCTGTGGCGTCTTCATTGCATGTCTTGGTTGGGAGGTAAGATGTCATTGTGTCGATTCCTGATCATTGCCTTCACTTCTATTCTGTAATAAGCCAGCCTGGCATTTTACTAACTATACTTGCATGCATCCATGTCACGTATATTCCTTAAGTGTGAGACGCCAAGTTCTGCAACGGAAGGTCAGGCGGTTTTTCTCCGGGTACTCCGGTTTCTGACTTTGAACCAATCGGATTGCTTCATGTGATTTATTCTTACAAATCAATAAACTTCATATCAAACAGTGTAGATCCTGATCAGATGGTAAAGCATTTCAAGCTGTACAAAACCATGTATCACATATAATAGTCGTACTAAATAAAACCTCGATTCATTTTTTTTTCTTGTGTTGAGGTTTTTACGTCCCGTTTTTACGTCCCCGTCAACACTATGTCATTTTGTAGACGTTGCTGTCGATGTTTTGGGATTTTTATTCGAGCCTGAGGTGCAATGACCGCGAAATAGAAGTGAAGGCAATGATCAGGAATCGATAAATTAACCCATACCTCCCATTAGAGACACCAAAGAGAACGAAACACAAACGTGAAATAACTAGACACTTATGGAAACATCAATAGCGGAAAACCAAAATGACAGTTACTTTCCCACAAACTGGCCAATTGGCTATTCAAAGTAAAAAGATATAAGCGATACACATATTCAGAGACGAGTTTTAATCAAAAATAAACCGCGACAGAAGGACCGCCTTGGAGCGGCCAGTGAAAAGTATTTCTCCAAGTGTGTGTGTGTGGGTGTGGGGCTTAAATCGATTGTACGTGGTCGCAATCCTCGCCCTTACTTCGTGATTTAGACCATCAATCAGTGCAACATCTCCGAGAACACAAAAATCAAACAACCACAGAGATGAAACAACGATGAGGACTCGACAGCAAGAAATAACTGAAATGCTGGAGCAAAAGAAAACCAATTGTTAGACTTCAGTCTGTATTGCCCAAATGCTATCTCGATAGCCGGAAGCACACTATAAAAACTGACAGTGGCCCCGAGTGACTTCTCGCATGTTATATCAGGAGTGCCACAGGGTTCCATTCTTGGCCCTACCCTCTATTATTTATCAATGATCTGTCTCTACATTTTGAATATTGCTTATCGGATTTTTAGGCTGATGATGCAACAGTCCATACGAATGATAAAAACATAGATACGATAGAGCATAAACTACAAACAGAACTTAGTAATGCAAACACTTGGAGCAAACAAAATATACTGCCACTAAACTACAGCAAAACTACCTGTATGATTATGGGGTCTAGACCACGTCAGAGATTGTCGCCAGCTTAACTTACACACTGATAACACTAATATTCAAAATGTCAATTCACAGAAATTACAAGGACTTTACATCGATAAACAGCTGTCATGGTCTGAACACATTGATCACTTGTGCTCAAACATTTCCTCGAACATATCACTATTAAAACCACTGTCTGAATATATTCCACTGACAGCACAAAAACGTTTTTATCAGGGGTTTATACTTCCTTTAATAGATTGTATCTATAATCTGGGGATCTACATCCACCTCGAATTTGGACAGACTTACCAAATGCAGAAACGCGCAGCTAGAATTATGCTTAAAACGGATATAAGCACGCCATTCTCTCAAATGTTCCGAGAGCTTATGTGGTCCCCAGTGAGCGAAAGAATAAAATACAATAAAGCAGTTTACACGTATAAAGCTCTGAATCACCTAACACCCGGCTATATATCCACTCTCTTGAAGCCTATGTCCGAAACTCATGCAATCCGTTAATGACATCCTTTATATACCCTTTGCACGTACTGAAATATATAAATGCTCAATTTCCTGTTCAGCCTCGAAGCTATGGAATGCTCTACCTCAAACAGTCAGAGACTCCGACTCTATTGGCACTTTTAAAAAGAAAATCAAACTTATATACTAGAATATATTTTAATGCAAGTTCCATATGAGACTCATCAGTACTCCATATGTACAATAGCCTAATGTTCTTTTTAAAGCTTTTACATTCAATATATTTTATTTTTATACGCTCGGTTTTATCCGCCTTTATTATGTCTTTTTATTCTTATTTTATTTTATTTTATTTTTTAAACATTAATTCAAATTATCAAATGCTAGTGGAGGTGCTAACATCGATCCACATCCGATTACTTGTATATATGTATATATAATGTTTGTATTATTGTTGCAGAGGTCTAATTGCGTTACCCTCTATAAATATTGTTTAAATAAATAAAAATAAAATAAATGCTAGCCCCAGCAATGTCCAGCATGATGTTCTACGACATGCTCACGGATGCTTTCCAAGATGGTGACAAGTGTATACCTATAAGGTATCGCTTTCATCACGAAAACACGCCTATATAATTTTGACCCCCTTGTGTGTGTGTGAATTCGGGTTTAACGTCGCTTTCAACAATTTTACAGTCATATCACAACGGTGTCTGGTTGCGACAGGGAGCTCAATGCTCGCGTTTATAGTGCTGCCTCACTGAAGTATCATGTCCCAGACACATTACATGATACCACACACAGTCACATTATCCTGACACTGGATCGACCAGTCCTAGCTCTACCCCGTAAATCTGAGTGCCAAACGAGGAGCAGCTAGTACCATTTTTAACGACTTTGGTATGTCGCGGCCCTTGACCCCCTTTAACCCAACTTTTAAACAGTAAAACTTGGGTTTACAGGCCATGGGGTAAGCCTTATTTTTCTTATTTCTGCTCTAAAACATAGATTGTGGGTACTCGTTAGAACCGCCTCATTCAGGCGTTCTAACGAGTAACCACAATCTATATTTTAGAGTAGAACTAAGAAAAATATCACATTTTTTTCAGGTTAAAAGTGTTTGTTTTTTCGGAAGTTGCATTTACAATGTATTTGTATAGGTGTGTTTTCGTGGTGTGATGGGAAGTTTTATAAGCCTTTTTGCCCGAAGACATTGAAAGAGTTTAACGGGCTTTTCGACTCGTACCACTTTTCCTGGGCAGGCTCGGACCTGCTAAGCGGTTTTATCAGTCCTCAGCTGTTCGGTCGGTTCCAGGTCTGTGCTCTGTGCGGAAGCACCCATTAGGGATACATGTCCGTAAGAAACAATGCATGGCTGTCAACATGGTGTCAGAAAATGATAAATATTAGGTAAAATTATAACATTTTTATTATTTCTGCTTTCAACACAGATTGTGAGTGCTGGTTAGAACCGTCTCATCGAGGCGGTTCTAACGAATATCCACAATCTTTATTTTAGAGCAGAAATAAGAAAAATAATGTTTACCCCGGTAAACCCCAGTTTTGCTATATAAAAGTGGGATTCAAGGGGGTCAAAACTATATAGTAGAAGTGGAGGCAATGATCAAGAAAATATATATGCCTGTTGTCGTGATGTCTATTTCTCCAGTTGCCATGTGTTTCAGTATTTCCAAGTATATAAAACCCTCTTGCGCATTGATTTGTTTGTTTGTTTGATTTGAGGTTTAACGTCCCCGTCAACACTATAAAGGTCATTTTGGAGACGTTGCTTCCAATTTTGTGGGGCTTTTACCCGACATTGAGATGAAATGACATCTCAAGCCCTGTCGCCCAATGAAACCAATAGGGTTTATTAGCTTGGACGGTCCACCTCGCACCGCGGTTCCTGGACAGGCTTAGATCCTCTAAGCGGTTTACCAGTACTAGTGTGCGGTCCGGATTTAGCTCTGCGTGGAAGCAGCATGCAACCCATATATTTCTTCAAGCCCCTATGGGCGGGGGACGTTTTGCGCATTGAACATTCGTATCTTACTTTTGTACACGATAACAACCGCGATTTCCGTCGTGCTGATAAAATTGATTAGTGCTGTCAAATAAACAAGCCGATATCAATCTTAATTGTATTTTTATGAAAATTCAACATAAAGATGTAAACATGTTTTCTGTTTACAGACTACAGAATTGTCAGCGCCGAGAAAATTGAAGAACATCTCTTCCCATCACACAATCACGCCTATATAATTTTGACCCCCTGTAACCCCACTTTTATATAGTGAACCTGGGGTTTACAGGGGTAAACCTTAGTTTTCTTATTTCTTCTATAAAGTAAAGATAGTGGGTACTCGTTAGAACTGCCTCAATGAGGCGGTTCTAACGTGTGCCCACACTCTATATTTTAAGCAGAACAAAGAAAATTATGACAATTTTTCATCTAATTTTTTTCATTATATGTCGGTAAAATTTGCACTGTATTTGAATAGTCGTGTTTTCGTAATGATTTTGATTAAACTATTGAGCGAGTGAACCATGATGACACTGTATCACACTTATGGTTTGCTGGTCATGATTAATCTTTCCCCGCTGAATCCGGACTTGGTCTGTCTTTGTAAACTGTGTAGATACAGTTCAGATAGATTCCAGAAGCCATCTGATCAGAATTTACACTGTTTGTCATTATATTTGCGAAATTCAATGAATACATTATATCAATTAATTTCATTGGTTGACGGTCATAAACGGGTGTGCAAAATAAATTAATCCAGCAGGACAAAGGCTAATGATGAGACACCCGAACACTGTTAATTGATGACACTGTATCACACAAACCAATTGCTGGTCATGATTAATCTTTCCTCCGCTGAATCCGGACTTGGTCTGTCTTTGTAAACTGTGTAGATACAGTTCAGATAGATTCCAGAAGCCATCTGATCAGAATTTACACTGTTTGTCATTATGTTTGCGACATTCAATGAATACATTATATCAATTAATTTCATTGGTTGACGGTCATAAACGGGTGTGCAAAATAAATTAATTCAGCAGGACAAAGGCTAATAATGAGACACCCGAAAACTTAATTGAAACTTGGCATCAGTTTCAGAGAAGGTCTTGGACGTGAGGACTTAAACGAAACAACAACAAAAACAACAACAAAACACACCCAAAAAAAGGTTACTCGTTAGAACCGCCTAAAGCACCCACAACCTTTGTATTGAGCATTTTTTTTTTAAATATTACGGATTTGCATCAGATAAGTAGCCATTTTGTAGCTATGAAAAATTCACTATGTCGCACGGGTGTATTATCGTAATGCTAATCATACTGAAATACTGCGGATAACCGCCAGCGGATCTGGCCTAAGACGGATTTGACAGCTCCGGCGTAAATACTTTTGAATAAGTCGGTTAGTGCCTTCTCTGGCCTACCAGAGTCCAACTGTTGGCATTCTCTTCATCACGTGAACAAGTCCGTGAAACGAAGACCCCCCTACACCCCACTTTATAAAGAGAAAAATGGGGTGTAGGGGGTATACATTATTTTTCTTATTTTTGCTCCAAGACATAGGTTGTGGGTACTCGTTAGAACCGCCTCAATGAGGCGGTTCTAACGAGCACCCACAACCTATGTTTGCCGTATTTATAAGAAAAATATCAAGGAATTTCATCAGAAAATGGCTATTTTGGAGATGTGAAAAAATGCACTATGTCGCACGGGTGTGTTATCGTAATGTTGCTCTAATTTGCTGTCGCGTCTTCATCAGTGTATCATGCCTGACTTTTTGACTTGTATGTTCCCGAAAAAAGATGCACTAATGAGTTTTAAGGCCTTAATGAGGAGTGAACAAATTTATTATAATATGTGCAAATCGCGGCAGAAACATGGGCGCGGGTTCTGGCCTAGTTAAACAATGAAAGCCCACTCCAAGGCTATGCCTTTGCGGTAAGGCAATTCCAAGACCGTCCCAAGGCTGTGTGTTTGTTGTAAACCATTGTGGTCATGTTTTTCTTCTATGCATTCCTGGTTATATTTTCATTTTTTTTTTTGGGGGGGGGGGGGGATTTTTGAGTCATTTTGTGGAAACAGACTGTCTATGTAATTTTGTTACCTGTAAACTCTACAGTTTTTAGACTGTTTTGTTAAAACCCTTCTTTTCAAGGATTGCCCTATTATAGAATTTACAATTATACGATGTTGCCTTCCTCCATGTGCGTCTTTAATTCCCATATGGTAAGTGTATCGATTCCTGAGTATTGTCTTCCCTTGTACCTTTCAATCATAAATGACTTTAACATTAAAGTAGGCTTATATGAGCATTGCCTTCAGTTCTATTTATTCAATACTAAACTGTTTGCTGCTGGCCCCGTGAGAGAATTATATGCTCCTGATGGACATTGAACCGGTTCTATTTCTTATGGTCAGCCGTTTCATTCGAGTGAATGTTTAACACAAAGCAGCTCTACACCCCCTCCCGATCCAACGGGGACATCAGCTGGTGATTGCAGACAGTTTGTTATAAATTATCAAACGTTGCCAGGTAAACGATATTTTTCGTCAGTGCATTTCAAACAGTGGCAATAGACATAGTCAACACATTGCAATAGACATCGCTACTATAATGGTTTTGTTTTTAAATACCAATAATATGCTTGTTATTTGATAATTTTGAGATTATTTCCAACGGCGTGAGTGATGTTATCTTGCGTAACATTACGGCGTGACTTCTGTCAGACATCGTTTTCAAAACTATGTAATATTCCACCTGACATTATATTTGTAATAGAAACAAGTTAAAACAAATTTGCGTAACTGTCCCTTTGTTAACTGGTTAGAATGTAAATGTAAAGAAATAAGGATGTTTGTTGAAATAGGAACATTCTATCGCATTTTGAAGCGATTTTAGTAAATTTACTTCGAACTGTTACATCGCATCTAACAAGAATTGATAATGTAGCCGTTCCCTAGCTTCGTCACATTTGCGGCACATTATGCCATACCACCATATTTTTTCCTGCACAAATTCTTTGGCAAATTACTTGTAATAATCTTGCCAAAGTAATTTGATTTTTAATTTTGTCTTATAACCAAGGTATTCGGAATAAAACAAAATAGATAAACAAATATCTACTGTATTTGTTTTCTGCTGCAAACCTGACATGTTGATTGGATAACCAATTTCTGCACGTTGATTGGTTAACCAATCAAAACGCTAATCAGAATTTTCCAGAGTACCAAAAAACATGGCGGATGTATGTGACAGCTGGCGAAAGGCAAATTCCCCCCCCCCTCCCAATCATTACTGCAGCATATCTACACTACATATGCAGACTTATGAAATGGCAGGGAAAATAACGTTGCTTTTAAGATCTTCAGAGCATATTTGCCTGTGTGAACAGAATTTTAAAAAAAAGAGAAAAGGACACAGAAACAATCTCATAAGACCAGCTCCTGTGACCATTGCTACCATGTACTCATGCCCGCTCCATTACTCTGACACTGTTAGAGATAATTTCATGAAACTTCATACATATGGAAAGCATCACAAAACGACGTGCGAAAGGCGTTCTAAGGCGGCTCGTCTGTCGCGGTTTATTTCTGTTATGGTTTGTCTTCGAGTATGTGTATTGCTTATATGTTTGCTTTGGATAGCTAATTGGCGATTTGGTGGGAAAGTAACTTTCTTTTGCTGTTCCATTAGGGTCTAGTTATTTCATGTTTGCGTTTCTTTCCCTTTGGGGTCTCTGATGGGATCTGTGGGTTAATTGTATCGATTCATGATCATTGTCGTCACTTCTGTTTTGCCTAATTTTCGAGTAATTGACGTTTGAACATTAAACATAGCACGTACTAATCCGCGCTGTAAGTTGAAAAGTGTAAGAGATATTTTCATGAAAATGTTACCAAATGCATAGCCTTATAAGGCGACATGCAGAACACAAGAATCGTAACTGTGGTTATTTCACTTGTTGAACATAGTGAATATTGAAAATGGCCGTTTTACTCACCTACGTACTTGTGCCCGCTCTGTAAGTTGGACTCCGTTCCATATATTTTGGTCTATATTCACACAAACGCAAAGCTTTATAAGACTAGGTGCAGAACAAAAAAAAACAAAAAAAAAAAAAAAAAACCGTAACTCTGGCTATCCTACTTCTGGGATTAATACCCTTTAAACATTGAAAGTAGTGATTTCTGAATATGTTTGTCTCTCAAGCTTGTAAACTATTTGGGATACGCTCTTGAAAATGTATGCAAATGTTTATCTCCATGATACCTGTTTTGGCGTTTACTGCCTGTTGCACATTTTAAAATATCTCTAACGCTTTTCAACTTACAGCGCGGACTTCATACACTTTTGTCCTTTCTGTAACTTGAAAACGGTTCCAGAGATTTTCTTGAAGCCTTGCTAAAATGTAAAGCAACATAAGGTGACAATTCGAACACAAGGACCATAAGTCTGGCTTTACGGATGTTTGCGTTATGGCTCTTTGAACATTGAAAATAGCGGTTTCTGCGAACAGATACTTATTTGGAGATTCACATGAATGTGAAGCACCATGAGGGGATCTGCAGAAAACGGGAACTGTTATTCTGGTTTACTTACTTTTGTCCCTTTGAACATCAAAAATAGTCATATCAGTCATTATACATATTATATTTATGTCAACTTGATTTAGAGAAAGACTAATGCACCTGATTGCGAACACACGCCTATACAAATACATTGTGAGCTTTATCGCCGAAAAAAAACGAACTTTTTTAGATAAAAACTTGTGATATTTTTCTTATTTCTGCTCAAAATATAGATTGTGGGTACTCGTTAGAACCGCCTCATCGAGGCGGTTCTAACGTGTACCCACAATCTATATTTTGGAGCAGTAATAAGAAAAATAATGTTTACCCCTGTATACCACAATTTTGCTTTATAAAAGCGGGGTTCAAGGGGGACAAAATTATATAGGCGTGTTTTCGTGATGTAACTTTGTTTTAATTTTCGACAGTGTTATGGCACTTGCTTGATGTAATTGCAGTGGCGGAGCATGATGCGGTGCTAAACGGGTAGCCTTGCCTCCCGAAGCATTAAGAATTATTTTTTGCTTCACGTGTAACAGACCACAAGTTCCATATTCCATTACGATAGCACATCCGGGCCATATAGTACATTTTTTTACATCTCTAAAATTGATACTTTACTAATAAAATGCGTTATATTTTTATCATATTTATACTGCAAACATAGGTTGCGGGTGCTCGTTAGAACCGCCGCAATAAGGCGGTTCTAACGAGTTCTCACAACTAAGTCTTTGAGCAGAAATAAGAAAAATAACGTATACTTCAATAAACCCCAGTTTTCTCTATATTAAGTGGGATTTAGGGGGTGTTCATTTCACGGACTTGTTCACGTGATGCATTCAATGTTCAATGGCTCGAAAATCCCTGAGGCCATAGAAATTGATTATAGACATGGATATCGTAATACATAATCCTAAGTATTGGGACAGAGAGGCCTAAACAAACAGTGCGGACTAAGATCAGACTCTCTTCAGGGTTTACACCGTTTGCCATTCCGTCCTACTGTTTGGATAAACTCGTGAAAATTTCTGAAAAATTAAAGTGTTCATTTTTATATGGGGGGGGGGGGGGTGCGGGGGGGGGGGTTAACGGTAGTTCGAGCCTTCCAGGGTTCAAATAGAGCCAGGTATGGCGCGTAAATTTAGATTTTCATAATTTTGGAGATATAGAAAATGCACTTTATTGCACGGGTGTGTTTTCGTAAGGTATGGCGCGTAAATTTAGATTTTCATAATTTTGGAGATATGGAAAATGCACTTTATTGCACGGGTGTGATTTCGTAATGACAAAGAAAAGATAAAACCTTTTAAGATATATTTTGAAAGAATAATTTTTCTGAAGTTTAGCTGGTCTTGATATTCAAATGTTACTGTATATCCTAAAATCCCCTATTTTTCCATACAAATCATTACGAAAACACGCCTATACAAATACATCGTAAACTTTGCCGCCAAAAAAAAAGGAAATTTTAAGATGAAAATTTGTGATATTTTCTTATTTATGCTCTAAAATATAGGTTGTGGGTACTCGTTAGACCGCCTCATCGAGGTGGTTCTAACGAGTACCCCGAATGTATATTTAAGAGCAGAAATAAGAAAAAAAAAGGTTTACCCCAGTATACCCCAGTTTTTCTAAATAAAAGTGGGGGTCAAGGGGGACAAAATATATAGGCGTGTTTTCGTGATTATAATGTTTGTGTGTATGATGGTGTCCAATGTCTAACGCACGAGACAATACGACCCATTGAAGTTCCAATAAAATCACATTTCAGATAATAATTGGTTCCGCATTGGCATTCGAACTACCTTTCTGTCCTTTCTGTTTGTAATTGAATTGATATACTGTCTCAGTTTCTTAGCTGCCTGGCATTTCTTTGTAGAGACTGAAGGCAATTTAAACGTAAAATATGCTATTTAATAAGCGATTTTCCACAACACAGGCACTTCAATAAATTCTATGTCAATTGCAGTCTCAGACTTAACGGAAAATATCTTATTGCACTCAGGAGAAAACTAAACCGGCACATTTCTTTGGAAATAGCAAAGTTCACTGAAATTCCATGGCTGCATTACGATAACACACCCGTGCGACATAGTGCATTTTTCTCATCCCCAAAATGGCTACTTTTCTGATGAAAATGCGTGATATTTTTCTTATCAATACTGCAAACATAGGTCGCGGGTGCTCATTGAGGCGGTCCTAACGAGTACCCACAACCTATGTCTTGGAGCAAAAATAAGAAAAATAATGTTTACCCCCGTAAACCCCAGTTTTCTCTAAACAAAGTGGGGTATAGGGGGTCTTCATTTCACGGACTTGTTCACGTGATGGTTAAGCTCACCTTGGCCGAAGGCTCCAAGGGAGCTTATAGTACAGTGGGTCGTTCGTTGTCCGTCCGTCGTTCGTCCGTCCACACATTTGACAAAATATATATCTGCAACCTGCAGGCTGATCACAAATATTTTTCATCTGTTGCATGCCTCTGGTGGGGCACTGATGACATAAGCTTGTTGTCGAAATCGAATGAAAACTTTGGTTGCTATGGCAAACACAAGGTCCCATAGACTTACAATGACAAAATGCTTTTAATCACCGTAGCGGTTTCAGTTTTGATCGAATCGTTCTGAAACGTATATATAAGGTGGTTGGGGATTAAAACTCGGATGAGTTCGAAAACCGGCCAAGTCGGCCCGTTTGTCATAGAGTCCCCACCCTCCCCCCCACCCACTTCCACCACTTGATTGTTGAAAATGCCTATTTTTGACATTGTCATCACCATTTCCCCTTCATTTTTTTTAGAATCTTCCTGAAACTTACATACAAGTAATTCAGGGTTAGAAGTTAACCCATATAAGCCTGGCGTCCTTTTTTTGGGGACGCTTAATATCGGCACCCACACAGACTGTCTAGTGCGCTTTTTCAGTACAAAGTTTAGTGTATGCTAGTTTGCAGTTGCATTTAGTTTATACTAATTTATTTTAGTTCGATTACGATGAAAGCTTTAAGCTTATTGAATCGCTCTCGAACACTCATTCGGGGTGTTTTCACGCGCGCGAGAGAGAGAGGCAGTGGCTTTAAGACCACTGCTACCCATTTACACCTGGGTAGAGTGGGGCAGTGTCATTACGTGTCTTGCCCAAGGACACACCTCGATACCGGTGGCGGATTCGAACGCACAACCTCTCGATTATGAGTCGAACGCGCTAACCACTGCGCTATCGAGGCTGACAGTTGCATTTATACAGTGGCGATAACGTTCGACCTACCCGTTTTTGCGTTTTGGGTCCGTTTTGAAACCGTTGCAAAACGTTTGCGTTTCGACAACGGTTCGAGCGTTTCATATCGTTTTGACCAATCTGAAGTCAAGGCGAATTGTTTCAAACAAACGGTTAATTTGCGCATGCGCTCTGAAAAGATCAAAACGCTATTGAAAACGCTTTCCCGATTTGGCCAATAGCATGACCGTTTGAAACCGTTTAATGACTGAGTCAATCAAATTTATGCATTTAGCGCGCATGTGCAATCGCTTTAGTTGACTTAAATACATGTGCATGTTTATTTACGATTATCTCATCATTCTGGGTATAGCATCCGTACTGACTGGTTATGTGTTTTCAGGCTAATAGGATCTAATCTGGATTATTCAATATTGTCTTAATAAATTCAACTTCAATTCATTTTTTGTATTATTTTCTCAAATTTTTCATTGTATGAAACATTGTCTTAATTATCATTCAAATGATTTAATGCTTTAAGTGTCTTTAATTTATTCATTAATAGGTGTTTTTGTTTTGTGTGAAAAACTTGTATGGATAATTTGCTACATCTCTATTGTCTTAATTGTGAGTGTGTTAAGTGTGGAAAAGTGTTTTAGTGTTCTCAAAGTGATTCTGAGGTTAATAAAAATAAAAAAATGAGTTCCTTTAAGAGCAATGAAAACATTCTTAAGAACGAAGTAGTTTGTGTATGTTTTGACTGTGCATGTTGGATTTAAATTTCTATTAAAGAACCAAGGTAGGAGCCAACAAATACTACTTTTCACAGTTTCTAGTTATCACTCAATTGTTTTAGGTTTATTAGTTATTTCAGTATTTGAGTACATCAAAATGACTAAGTACTGCAAAATACCATCACTCAAATGAATCCCAGGTCTTATTGAGGATGTCCGGATGTCAACAAATGTACCATTGCAGGTGCAAACAGAGAAGGAAATCAGCTATCTGCTGGGCACTCTTCCTGTTGAACTGCTGGACACTCCCGAAAAAAGATAAGGACCTGAAAACTCCTTCAACCCACAACACTCCTGAGGCAAAGAATGAATGGGCTAGTCCTCCAGGGCTTCTTCTGGCCACAGCTCTTGGTACCGAGTTGGCTTCTTCAACTGGGAACAAGCCAGATACGGCTTATGGCAGCCCTTCTGCCAACAGAGTAAAACTTGCAGCAAAACATAGTGGATCAGTTAGTCTCTCTGGTCCCATTATAATGACAACATCCAACATATTTGCACCACTCTCTGGGCTGCAGACACCTGTTGGGTCTGCGAAGAGGAAACAGACCTCCCCAGCTGACCACTTTTTCACCTCGAGTGACAATCCTGCACCAAAGAAGGCCAGACAAAGGATGACCTTTGGAGGTGACCAGGATTGCGAGGGTTCTGATATTACCCAGGGCGACAATGACAAGTTTATAGAGGTGAGTCGCAAAAAGAAGAAGCAGTCCACTGCAGCATTTGAAGAGGCAATGGACCACTCTCCCGCTCCTTCTTCACCTCTGTGTACTGGTCTAGCCACTGGGCTTGTCTTTATCACATTCGCCCTGCAGTCAAACAGAGTCATCAACAGAGATTTGGCCAATAAAATAAGCCAGGCTTTCCATAAGTACATATGGGAGATATGTAAGACCACTCTTTCAAACAGGGGGATCACGTTTGGTGTAAGACATGCCTTACAAAACAAAGCTAGGAATTTTAATTCTCAGAGCCATGGGCTTCCAACGTTAATTATCCCGTCAGACGAGGCAACAAACAAACAAACCAACAAACAAAATAAACAGCAACATAACCAAGCAAATTCACGCTCGCCAAAGACAAGCAAAGGAGTGGTCGACACAAACTTCATGGATAGGGATGACTTCTGCCTCACATATAACTTTGAGGAAAACAATATCATTGATTTCAGGCCTCTAACAAATAAGTATGGACGAAAAACAGGGTGCGCAATATTAACATTTAGCACTGTGCGTGCGCCAGTGATGCTGATTTCGTTTACACATAATACTGAAGTCCGACCCCTTCTCTATTCAATAATAAGGTGCAACGCATGCCAGCAATTTGGACATACCACAATCCGCTGCAGGAACAGTTTTACAGTGTGTATGTTTTGCAGCTATGGTCATCAGACAATGTTTTGTCCAAGCATAAACTTGCCTGGCTACCATAAGTGTGCAAACTGTAAACAAGGGCATGCTGCTAACAGCCCGACTTGCCCAGTCTTCGTCAAATATAAGGAGAAAATTAAAACACAAAACCGACAACTTCAACAGGAATGGGACGAAAGAAAACAACCAATGTCTAAGCCACTACAAAATAGAAATGGAGGCAATGATCAGGAATCGATAAAATCAACACAAGCACCTCCAGATGCACAACCGCAATGTATTGCTAGGGTTTAAACACCCGATATTATTGCTCCAACTGCTTGCACTGGGACACATGCTCCAACACTCACAGAAAACACTGGTGGAAATCACACCACTGCAATAAAAATACCAACCAGCAAGCAGGGAGGCATTAAACCATTTATGGCTACAATGGATGTTGCACGCATTTTAAAGTATCTGCTTCAACCAAACGTGCTAACCACAATGCAGGGCTTAACACAGGAAACCAGGGATAAGGCTATAGATGCACTCGTCTGTAATACAGCACAATTTTCGGAAGAAAATGATCCTAAAAATAATGACTGTATATCAATTAATGATAATGCTCCTTGTGGGACTCTTCATAAGAATACTTCTGTGTCTGAACCTGATCATACTCCTAAATTATCCCAGTCTCCAGTTCCACAGCCCCCTCAGTCGATCGTTCCAAATCAAAAAAGGAACAAGAAGCTGCCTGAACTACAACAAATGGCTGTGCAGCAATCAGAGACACCTGAGCAGTTGTATGACAGGTTAATTAAGGAAAACATAGCAAAACCAATTTCGTCCTCTCCTAAACCACGCAAAACCAAGCCAACACAGGCACGTAGATATAACGCAAACAGTAGTGGACTTAACCAGTCACGTCGAACAGGGAAAAGCCTGCTAAAGGAGCTTCTAGATCGCAGAACTCCTGATGTGGGTAAAGTCTACAGAGGTAAAATCGTTGTACCAACTAAACCAAGACTAAGTAAGAAATAGTTTTTACCTCTTAACGATTAGGTTGTGATAATGGGCTCAATAAACCACAGAACAGAATTGAAAGTAGTGCAGTGGAATGATCGCAGTCTCTGCGGACATGCCATGCAACACAAAAAAGCAGAATTCTATGACTACTTATTAACATTTAATGATATTCCAGATGTTGTCTGCATCCAGGAAACTTGGAATAACACTGAACATAATTGTCTAAAATTTATAGGGTACAAGCAACCAGTCTCCTATGTACGTACTGAGACAAAGGGTGGTGGGGTCGCTACATTTGTGAGGGAAGGGCTAGACTCAGAAGAAATTCTATATAGGCAAAAAAATCCAAATCTTGAGGTTGCCATTGTACGAATATTTGGGATTAATAAAAGTACTGACATTATTAACATATATTCAAATGGAAAAAAAAACATATATAAGTAAGGCAGATTATGATCATATTTTAACTCATGTAAGTAAAAATCATATTATTGTTGGTGACTTTAATATAAGGGACAGCCTCTGGGATAATCAATACCATGATGGTGAGGTTCCAGCAGGGCGTGAGCTCCTAAACTTTATAGAGGACCATGACCTGGTGGTGCTTAATAATGGGGAAGGAACACGTTACTCTATTGAATTGGGGCAAACAACTGCAATTGACCTCACCCTCGCCTCTCGTGATCTTTGTCGAGATTTCCAGTGGTATGTGCACCAAAACTGTCTGGGTAGTGACCATTTCCCCATTGTAACTACTTTAAATAAACAATACAAATGTATTCTACAGGATCAAATGCCACGCTGGAAATTGACTAAGTAGAAGTAAAACAAAGATCAGGAATTGATACAATTAACTTACTCCACCCATAAAAGACACCAAAGTGAAAGAAATACAAACATTAAGCGACCAGACCATAATGGAAACCTAAACAAAGGAAGGCCATAAGGACAGTTACTTTCCCACAAAATGGCCATATGGCCATCCAAAATTCAAAGACACAAGTGATACACACAGTAAGTAACAAACAACAACATAAATAAATCGCCACAGAAGAGCAGCCTTGGAACGGTCAGTGGAAGATTTCCACTGGGGGGCTTAAATCGATTTTACGTGGCCACAATCCTCGCCCTTACTTCTGCCGCGATTTAGACAAATAATCTGTTTAGTCCGCATGAAGGACTCCTAACTCATCAGTGCAACATCTCCGTGAACACAAAAATCAAAGAACCACAGAGGTGAGACAACGGTGATGACTCGATAGCAAGAAACCACTGAAATGCTGGAGCAAAAGAAAACCAACAGTTAGACTCCGATGAGCCCGACCAGAGACAGAGCATCAGGCACCAACCAACATTATATCTCTAATTCTCAATAAGCCTTTACGTTGGAGCCGTCATAGAATCTGAAGCCTGACCCACCGGCGTGCAATTAAAGAGGGAAGCAAAGTTGCCAACCGTGATTGGGTTAACTACCATGCATGCAGTCTGTCGTATAATATCCATGTTGTACCCAATCTTTTTATATCGAAGAATGATTTTACGAAATTGGGTGCTGCAGTCATTGCGGTTATATATTTTTCGGAATTTATATACTAAGTCACCATAAAATTCGGGCTCCGATAGACCTTGTTGCATAAGAGATTTAAGTCCAATATCGAATTTTGAAATTAAATCAGAATGGCGTCTATAAAATTTTGAAAAGGCTTTGCGTAGTTTATGGTACCGATAACCCTGATTAAGGAGTTTAGCCGTTAATAATTTATTACGAGAGTTGAAGTCAGTTACATGTTTACACACTCTAGCAAATCGAATTAATTGCGAAATATAAACGCCATAGGATGGCGCGCGAGGAACATCACCATCCAAAAAAGGAAATCAAAGTCATCGCGTTTATCATAAATTTTGCACGAAACAAATCCATCTACAATAGATAGATGTAAATCCAAAAACGGGGCATCGGTATCAGAAGAATTTGCTTTATTTAACTGAAGTTCTAGGGGGTAAATCTGACTGATCAAACCATCAAAATAGGTATTATCAATATTTAATAAATCATCTAAATATCTAGAAGTAGAGCTAAAAGCTTCAATAATTTAAGATTGGTTATCAATAGAAAGCGACAAAATGAAGTCTCTTTCATAACAATACAAGAACAGATCAGCCACAAGAGGTGCGCAATTAGTACCCATCGGAATACCCACAATTTGTCTAAATAACTTAGTACCGAATCTAATATAAATATTGTCAAGTAGAAAGGTGAGGGCATCACACACTTTCTGACAAGACCAAAGTGTATAATTCTTATGCTCTTTAGAAGTGAAAAATGCATTTCTGACATTACATGCAAGATAGAGAGAATCTTCTCTGTGAAAAGCCCATTCAATTAAAAAGCTTTTCTTTTATAAGATTATGAGGAAGTGTAGTGTAAAGAGTGGAAAATCGTAGGTTGACAGACTAGAAGCACGAAAATGTCTAGATTTCAATTTATTTAAAACCTCATTCGAATTTTTTATAGACCAAAACAGATTTCTTCCTGATCTTTCAAAGACTTTATCACAATATTTAATTACATGCGTTTTAATAGCACTAAGACAGGAAGTTAATAATTTAGAAAGTTCAGTGGTAGTGCAAGAGCTAGAATTTGCAATAAACCGTGCTTTGTAAGGTTTTTTATGAAGTTTTGGTAACCAGTATAGCGTAGGAAGCTTGTCTTGGCCTTCGTTAACACACACAGCAAACTTGGTGGCTGAAAGACAAACATGTTTATCTACTATAGCTCTCTCTTCAGCTAAAGACTGAAGTTCATAGGCCTTAGTACCACCAAGCTCCTGCTTAAGCGTGTTAACATAGTGGAGCCGTCACACAACGACGACGTTGTTAGCGGCCTTGTCTGCAGGGGCCAAAACAAACTTCTTATGAAATTCTTGAATACCTAGTTTAAGATGACGTAAAGACGTCTTGGCATTAGGAGGTAATAAGTTAGTACATGTATTTTGAGAATAGAAAGAAATGCGTTTATTCACTAGTTTTAAAATGCTAAGTTTCCAGTCCTTAAGGGCTTTATGCTCAACATACTCTCGCTTACACCATCGATTACCGAATTCATTCAAGGAAGCAGCGATTTCATCTCTTCATTTACTGAAATCAATTTTAGAAGGAAACCGATATTTCGGTCCTTTAGAAATTCTATTCCTTATCCTAGAATAAGGAATAATTTTCAAATTGCCAGTAATTACATGACCAGCAGCAGGATAGCAATACTTTGAGTTTTTACAATCACATGAATCAGGAGTATTAGTATCAATATCAAGATCTGAAACAAGTTTATTGAAATTAAAAATGATAGATCTAACAGGTTTGTTATATTTATAGCAAATTATAGGTGTTTCAGTATTTTGAAAATAAGCAGGAATGGAAGAAAGCACCGATCTCTCACGGAAGATACTGGGCAAATCTATAAAATCCATACCCTTATTAATGAAATCTATAAAATCCATACCCTTATTAATAAAGCTGATTGGGCCCTTTTTCGCAATTTGACAAACAACATTGATATACAGTTTGATCAACAAACAATTAATGAATCTAATGACCAATTCATAAATGAATTAATTGCCATTTGTGAGGAAACAATACCTAAAACCAAGCCAAATCCTGACAAAAAACAACGGCATCTTCCGTGGTGGAATGATGAATGTTCAACTGCAGTCCGTGAGAAACGTTAAGCATATAAGAAATGGAAAAAATACAATTCTGATCAACTTAAGGACCTGTATATAATAGCCAGAGCCAAAAGTAACGGTATCCTGGATAATGCAAAGAATTGTAAATGGCAGGAAATCGTCTCGAAGCTAAATCACAAGGCAAACAGTAAATATATCTGGAATGTAATATACAAATTCAATGGAAAACCATTTAGGCCAGTGGAAGTATTGAAACTAAATAATATTCGATATCATGAAAATGAAGATAAGGCAAATGCACTAGAAGTATTGAAACTAAATAATATTCGATACCATGAAAATGAAGATAAGGCAAATGCACCAAAAAGTTAGTGGCAATGAATTACTTGACCACAGTTTCAGACTGTGAAAACTTGAACCCGAACCTGGAATTATCTTGTCAGTGCAGGAAAACATCGCGATGGGTGAGGGTGAGGCATACAACGAGTTGTTTACCTTTAAGGAACTTTTAACCGCGCTTAATAAGAAACAGAGCACTGCCCCTGGGGCTGACACAATTCACTATGATATGTTGAAAAATGCTTCTGAAAAATGCAAATGGCAAATTTTACAATTAATTAACAAATCATGGACTGCGGGTAAACTACCAAACCAATGGAAACTGGGAACAATAGTACCACTTCTGAAACTAAATAAATCCCCTCATGAACCAGGATCTTATAGGCCAATTTCTTTAACATCAGTAACATGTAAGGTCGTGGAAACTATGATCGCAAACAGACTTACGAGTCACCTTGAAAATAACAAACTTTTGGCACCTACGCAATCTGGATTTAGAAAAAATAGGTCTACCCTGGATCAAATTATTCGATTACAGCCTGCAATACTAAAAGCTAAAATGGAGAATAGGGACCTTCTCTGTATATTCCTGGATCTAGAAAAATCTTTTGATCTTATGTGGACCAATGGAGTGCTAATGCAGTTGAACAAATTCAATATTAAAGGCAGATTACTAGATCCTTAAAGAGAGAAAAATACAGGTTAGGGTCGGGTCTAACTTGTCTGAAGTTAAGGTACTTGACAACGGTTCTCCCCAGGGCAGTGTTCTTAGTCCAATTTTATTTAACATTCTTATCAACACTCAATATGATGTGCTAAAAGATCTGTCGTGCGAGCTGTCTCAATATGCGGATGACTCGACGGTCTGGAAATCAGGGCGCAGTAAGTCCCACTTGGTGCATCTCATGCAGCAGATCTTGAATAAAATTGAGGCATGGGCAGCGTCGTTGGGTATCAAAATCTCCTCCAATAAAACCGAAGTTGTATTGTTCAATCATCCAGGAACTCCAAATGAAAATATACCTAAATTGAAAATAGGTAACAAATCACTGGAATATAAAACTGAAGCTAAATTCTTAGGAATGACATTTGATAGCCAGTTGTACTGGCAGAAACATATAACAGACTTGGTAGCAAAATGTAAAAAAGATCTAAATCTCATGAGATATCTATCAGGAACTAAATATGGGGCGGATAAGATAACGCTAATGGCTATCTACAAGACACTTATCCGGATTAAACTAGACTATGGTTGTCAAGCATATGCTTCTGCATCACCAACTCAGCTTCTTCGGATAGACAGAATTCAATCAGCTGCTCTCAGAATAATAACAGGGGCATATAAATCAACTGCAAATATTGATGTGCAAGCTGAATGTAACATTCAACCACTGGCGCTAAGGAGGGAGGAACTTATCCTGAAATACTGGGCTAGGTCCTCTGCCAATGGGAAAAATCTCCCCTTGAACAGTCTCTATGACTATGCTGTATATGAAACCTGTAGAGATCGATTAAAAGGTAAAATTCCATTTGTAATGCAAGTAAGAGATCTTCAGATGAAATATAAGCTAAGTGATATTTTGGTACAGGAACCTGTATATCAGGAAAAATTTGCCTTGCAGTCAATTACACCCATAGGGAAACCTTTAAGGAATTTGTAAACAAAAAAAAAAACAATAATAATAATAATAATAATAAATTATAGCCTTTATTTACAGAGGGTAACACATTTAGCAACAAACAGCTAATCTTCCATGAGGCCCTCTCTAGTATTTACACTTATTACAAAATGAGCATAATGAGCAAAATATATAGCAATTAATTAACAGCGAAATTACAAAGTGATCACCTTAAATCCACAACATACACACATATACACACACTCACACATATATATATACATATAGAACACAGAATAGAAGTAATGAGTGCAAGCATATTTTGCATTCAATTTATATTTTACAGAATTTATGAGTTATATGATAGGCTAGATTTCATCCATTTAATGCAGTGGTTATGAAAGGAATCCACTGTTTCTAAATCTTTTAGCTGACTGAGCAAAGTGTTCCAAATGACTGGGCCCGAATAAATTAAACTCTGCTTATAAATTTCTTTGTGTGGTTTTGGTGTTTCAAAGTCAAATGTGCTAGTTGACCTAAGAGATTGGAGAGTTTCATTCATTAGTCGAATTTTGAACATTTCATTTATATAAGAAGGTGTGAATGATTTATAAATTTTTAACATAAACTTTGCCTTCCTAAGAAATATGCGTTCATATATATTCAGTATCTTAAGATCATTCATGCTGCTGGCAATGTTTTCATATTTGTAATCTAAAATTATTTTTACAGCTCTTTTCTGCAACCTGTATAACCTGGTTAGATGGTTTTGGGACATACCTCCCCACACTGATTAGCAGTAGTCGATGTGTGGTTGAATATATGTTTTGTAAAATTGCACCCTGTGTTCAATTGTTAAATAGTATTTTATTCTTGATAACAGACAGCAAGAAGGTCATAGAGGAAAAAAACAAAACCATAGTCAATCAAAAATACCAATCATGTCTTCAAATATTTACTGATGGCAGTAAGGATGATAGAAAGAATCAAGTAGGGTCTGCATTTACCATTCCCTCGTACCATATAACTAGAAAATTTAAACTGAATGCCAGTGTTACAATTTTTACTGCAGTATTAATTGCAATAATTGAAGCCCTGAAATGGGTTGAGCAGAACAAACCAGACCAGGTAGTTATCCGCACTGATTCCTTAAGTTCAATTCAGGCAATAAAATCTGGGAACAGTCACTCAAGACCTGATCTTTTAATCCAAATCAACAATTTAGTTGACACAATTTTAAGGAGTAACACAATACTGTATATTGACTGGTGTCCATCGCATTGCAATATACAAGGTAATGACATTGCAGATGAAGCTGCAAAATTAGGATGTAACATAGGCAAAGAAATAAAGGTTAGGCTAGGTAAAACTGAAGTATATGGGCTTATAAAAAGAGAAGTTAAAACGCACTGGGCATCAACTAGGAAAAAACATGGTCATGGTTTTCGATGGGAGATCAGTAGTGTTCTCCCAACGAAACTGATACAGTATAGCGACAATAGGCAATTTGATAGGGTATACACTAGGTTAAGGTTAGGTAGGAATGGACTTAGGTTTAACAATCAGACACACAGTGGGATGGACCCTCAGTGCCCTCACTGTGAGGGAACTGAGGACACAACCCACTATCTTCTTGAATGTGAAAAACATAGACATGAGCGAGAAATCATGTTACAAACCATAAAAGATAATATATCTGATATAAATGTTATAGATCTAAAGGTACTTCTTAAACCCCAACCTGCCCATGCAACAATTATAAGGGAAGCAGTATTCGAATATGTCACCAATACAGGATACTTGTCATACATATAAGTATACTAACTAATGCATACATGTAACTAAGGATCAAGAAAATGTATATAAGCGGGAACAGTATACAGCACAGAAGAGGGCAATCATTCTGTACTGCAGGCCAATCCTTCGAGTGTTTGTGAGTGCAAGCAACAGTTTGTTAGATGGGTGAAGCTTGAATCCAGGAGCTATGGCAATCAGTCCATGAGCAATGTTATGGCAAGCTGAACCTATCAATACAGCTGTATGTTGCACTCAAAGAGAGCAAGGTACACAGTGACAGGGGTCTAACTTTTTTCTTAATTGGATACTGACTCCCCCTATTGAGCGGACTGGCCTCTCATACTTCTGCCACTGCATGATTTATGTCATTTCCTTGCCTCTCAGACAGATGTAAATATTGCACAAATGTTTCACAGAATGTGTGTGTGTGTGTGTGTGTGTGTGTGTGTGTGTGTGTGTGTGTTATTTTTTCAAAACCATCAAAAGACTTGTAAATAGTAATTTTTTTCATCTCAAATGTTGTGCAATATATTAAGGTTTTTTTTTTAACACGGCAATAAATCTTGACCCTTGACCTGCTGAATATATAAATGTGCCACACCCACCACAGATTAACAACCATCGGGTTTCTTGATGCAAATCATTGCAAGAAATTCTTAAAATGAATCACAAACAACGAGGATCCTGATCAGATGGCTTCTTATCTGGATCTGCGTTGTTTGAAAGATCAGACATATCCGGGCCCAGCAGGACAAGGGTTAAATTATGTATTATAGTTTTATGGTGAAGGAAAGTCATATAGTTACTTACATTTATGCTTATTGTTTTCATTATTATTATTATTATTATACAATTTTTTTATTTTTACTTTATTTGATTTTTTTTTTTTTGCCTCTCAAAATAATGAATAATATCTATTGATGGTAATTTTCACAACTTCTCAACAAATAAACAGTTTTTACAAGAACCAATTATCTGAATTGTTTTCAACTTTTATTATCAATTATGTCTTTGACGAGAGCTTACTAACATTGCAAAACATGTAACAATCAGATTGTGTACATGCACCTGTCTCAAATTAACATTTAACAGCTTTGAAGAATTGCTATGCAATATTGGTGTGAGTAATCAAATATATTTCAATGGTCAGTCAATATAATGCTTCTTTAGAAAGTCAGTTAGATAGTTCTTTTGTTTACCTATATGTTTGTAAAATATTCAAAAACCTTTGAAGTCTACCATTTTCTTACAATTTGATTTCTAATTGCATCTTAATTACAAAAATGCAATTTGACAACAACAATTAACATTGTAATTGAAACCATGTTTCAATGCACAAGCACCTGTTCATAAATAATACCACTTTACTTTTTCATAACTACTATCCAATTATGAGCTTGCCAATTTAATGATTAAAAAAAAACAATTAAGCACTTTTATATGATATCTTGCAAACAGCCTTCGAAGTTCTGTTATTTTATACATTTAAACTATTATTGTTTACAAAACAGACAAGAACTAAATGTTTTTATTTCCTTTTTTTTTTTTTTTTTTTTTTTTTATTGGATATATTCCATTTTTTTCTCTCTCTTCCTTTCTTACTTATTTCATATATTTATGCATACTTCTGTATTATTTATATATCTATTTTATATATATTATACTGCAAACTTAGGGCCGCACATCTGACAATCCTGTATAACTTGGGGTTTTCTTCATTTCTAACCAGCCCAAAGCCTTACACACGGCCCTAAGAGAGAGCAACATGAACTAGTATGCTCTCGGGTGAGACAGAGAAATCTCAATTCGCAGCCGAAATTGGCATTGATTCCTCTGCAGTTTTATGCCCATTTTCGATCTGGTGTTCAAAATTCAAAATTACAGTGCTTCTACTTTACTTAGGGGAAGGCACTGGCAGTTCAGCATGACTCACATTTCACTGAATCTGCCGCGTTTTGCAGCCCAGAAGCACTCAAACTTTACGTCCCGTTGTGGGGCAATGCTAACGCGCCTGACCGTAGCGGACGTAAAATGCTTAAACTTTACAATACAATACAATACAATTTACGATTATCTTCATCAGCTTAACATATATATTCACTACAATCGCGTCATTTAAAATTAAAGTTACATTTGAGAAAAAAATGAATATTCTGTAAGTACATGTAAGTGTATGCCATTGCTTAAGAAATGACATGATCATTGACTTTAAATACGGAGTACAAAGAACAATCGTAACCAAACTATACATATATAAAGAACAATCGAGAATAACATGGATAATACCTCAGCTTAATGCATGATACATTTTCAGACAATACGATCATCCTAAAAATCTTTATGGATTTTTATGCCCCCGCCATTCGAAGAATGGTGGAAAGGGCATATAGCGTTGCCCCTGTCCGTCCGTTCGTCCGTCCGTCCGTCCGTCCGTGCGTCCGTCCGTGCGTCCGAAACTTAAACGCAGTCAATAACTTCCTTATTTCTTGATTGATTTTAAAACTACTCTGCAGAAATGTTAACCATCATGAGACGATTTGTCATGTGCAAAACCCAGGTCCGTACCTCCAAGGTCAAGGTCATACTTAGAGGTCAAAGGTCAAAAACAGGGTCCGAAACTTAAACGCAGCCAATAACTTTCTTATTTCTTGATGGATTATAAAACTACTCGGCAGAAATGTTAACCATCATGAGACGATGTGTCACGTGCAAAACCTAGGTCCGTACCACCAAGGTCAAGGTCATACTTAGAGGTCAAAGGTCAAAAACAGGGTCTGAAACTTAAACGCAGCCAATAACTTTCTTATTTCTGGATGGATTTTTAAATTACTTTGTAGAAATGTTAACCATCATGAGACAATGTGTCACGCGCAAAACCCAGGTCCGTACCTCCAAGGTCAAGGTCATACTTAGAGGTCAAATGTAAAAAAAACGGGTTCGAAACTTAAACGCAGTCAATAACTTACTTATTTCTGGATGGATTTTGAAATTACTTTGAAGAAATGTTAACTATCATGAGACCATATGTCATGTGCAAACCCAGATCCGTGCCTCCAAGGTCAAGGTCATACTTAGAGGTCAAAGGTAAAAAAATGGTCCGAAACTTAAACGCAGTCAATAACTTTCTTATCTCTGGATGGATTTTGAAATTACTTGGCAGAAATGTTGACCATCATGAGGCAATCTGCCTCACACAAAATCAAGGTCCTTACCTCCAAGGTCAAGGTCATACTTAGAGGTCAAATGTGAAAAAAGGGTCCAAAACTTTCTATGGATGAATACGAACATAGACATATTTTCAGGCGGGGGCATCCGTGTCCTATGGACGCATTTCTAGTTTTCTAAAAACAAAAGAACCAACAAAAAAAGAAAGAAAGAAAGAAAGAAAAACAAACAAATAAGTGTATCGAAGATTTAACCCATATATGCCTAGCGGCCCTTTTGTGGGACATTGGCAAATAGTGCAGACCCAGATCAGACGCCACAAAACGCGACGTCTGACCTGGTTCTACACTGTTTGCTGAAAGTACAGACATTGTTTCAAAATGTGTCGCTAATAAAACTAACATGGCAGCCCAATAATTGGAAATGGACCAATCCAAACTTACTAGGTGGGAGATTCCATCTTTGTCAAATACGGGTTAAGAAAATGCATTAGCTGAGAAATGTTCTTTGTTTGTTTAAATGTTAAGGAAATATTTGTGCCACACTGAGGCCAAACTTATGAGAATCCCTGTATATTCTGGCAATTACAGATGACCGTATTTCCAAAGACATTAGGGTCATTGGAAAGGTCCCTCAGGACCTTTCCACGGTGTTTATGTGAAATTTGAAGCATTTTCGCTCCAGTGCAGACTTCTCGCTATAATTTGCTATTTGCAATCATATTCAACGTGAAGAAACAATGTGAACCAGTCAAAAATATGCAGGGATACCTCAGTTTTCTATGTAGTGTGTCTATTTGGCGAAATGACAATAAATGAAAGTTACCATTTACAAGTTTGAGGTTTCACGAAAAGCTTGCCTTACGCTAGCAAGCGGCACAACATAGCTGTAATGCAATGTATCCTTATTCAAGCTTTCGCAAATTATTGAACCGTCTGGCAATGTCCTTTTCGTATGCGTGACGCTGATTTACAATATATTTGAACTAACAAAAAGCGAAATAAATATAAAGATTAAGATAAAGGAGCTTTATTTAACGTCGCATATCCGAAACAAATAGCATACGCTTTTATTGCGAGACACAAAGTATCCTTTAACAAATACTTACCTGCCTTCATTTATCTTCCTAGGACTACCGCTGATAATGTGAGCGTCAGCCAAGGGAGCTACTAGTACTATTTTTACGCCTTCGGTATGGCGCGGCCGGGGATCGAACCCGCGACCTCCCATTCCCGAAGCAGACGCTTTACCACTGAGTTATCGGGGCCGGTATATACTAATGAAGCTGACCAGAAAAGGCAACATCACAGAAAATGGCACCAACAGGAAGGGCAAGCCAAATTTTTTGATATACAGTGAGAATGCAACGGATAGGAAAGTAATCAGCTGCCTCTTCTCCAACGAGAACAAGGTGTTTTATCAGCCTTGGGGAATCAATTGCTGAGGCTGAAAGTCACTCCAGTTTCTGTGTCAGTATAATCAGTTTTACTGGCGTGACGTTGCATTGACGTTGGTACGGTGTTGCATAGACGTCATGTGCCCGCTGGGAATAACTAATCTTTCTTATGGGTGGCACAGATCCAATATACATATATATTGTTTCTTGTTAGCGTCGTTCAAACGCGTAACACGACCTAGGTTTTATAACAAAAATAAGAAAACTAATGTAATCCATGTAATCCCAACTTCATTACAGTTACATGTAACATACTGATATCCAGTAACTGAAAACCACTACTCGAAATAATAATAACAAGAACTCTGCGCGGAAATAAATTTGATTGCTCAGGCAGACTAAAATTGTTGTTAAATGCTCGTATCTAAGTTAATGAGGGCGCCTAGGCATGGCATAGTGTGTTGCACGTACGTGTACACGTTAGGCCACCGTCACATTTAGAGAACGGCATTTTGTACGGGTCGAGGTCATCGGATGCGGGGATCGATGAGTTCGTCCCAGTTTCTGTTTTGCGACAAGTCTTCTCCATGGACCACTAGCCGCTTGTTTCTGTATGGAAACTTGCAAAGGCATGCTTCATTTGCAGCCTTAGTCCGATGGCCACAATCGCGCGGCCCCAAAAGAGAGCACCGTTGGCCTCCTTTCTGCTCTTGAGCACAGTAGAGAAATCGCGATCTGCAACCGATTTGTCACTGATTACTCTACATTTTTGTCTCAATTTAGACTGGCATTCAAAATTTCTAAAACTGGCAGTGCTTCACTTTACTCGGTAGGGCACAGACAGTCCAGCGCGATTGGACAGACTGCCGCGATTCGCAGCCCAGAAGCACATAACCGTGGAGCTATGGAGTTCTGTCCGCTCGACCCTGGCAGACGTAAAATGCCTTAGCTTGAACGAACGAACGTAGCAGTGTCATCATCATCATTATTCTCTGTTCAGCTCTTGAGCAGCTAGTCCAGATCGATATCACAACATGTCTGGATTTAAAAAAGAGTACTTCCAGAGCCACTTGTGGCTTTCTTGAAGTCATGCCGACTTCATGTGATTCTTGAGGTGACCACAGGCCTTCAGAGCCAGAGTGTCACTGTCGTTTGGCGTAAGGATCTGCGCAGTCCAGCCCCCAGTCAGAACCAAGTAGGCAGCTCCAAGACTACGTCAAGCAGCACCACCAGCAGTCTAATTCCAGATTTCTGGCCTGGCCGAGGCAACATTTTCAGGAACTGAATACAGACACATATTGACAAGACCTTACCAGTGAGATTGTCTAATGCTTGATTTCTGTATATAAATAGCCTCACCGAGGCAATTTTCCACTAACTTGCACCGCCGTATAAATTTCAAACCGTTAGAGATATTTTATACAATTTTTCGGCAAACAGATATACATTGATAAGATAAAGTCAACATTGTTGTTTAATGCCTGATTTTTTTATATAAATGGCACTGCCAAAGCAAAATATTCACAAACTGATTGCAGGTATAGTAGTCGCAGATAAGATTGACTAGGCGGAGCTATTCAGGAGTTGTCAATATATGTCAAATTCGCCGAGACCACCAGAAGATTCGGTAGAGTGCCTTTCGCACGCTTTCTACAAGCGGACGAAATGGTCATATACGGCGTGGGGATATGCGATGGCATGCCATCGACTGCGCGATTCTAGTTGTGTTAAAGTTTTGCATGCAGAGAGATTGACAAGACCAAACAAATGAGTTGGTCTAAAGGCTGATATCTGTATAATTCACCTCGCCGAGGCAAAAATTTCACTAACTGACTTAGACGTTAAAACTTTCAACCCGCAAGAAATATTTTGATAAGATTTTGCAGGTAGATATATATTGACAAGATCTAATTAATTATATTGTTTAATGCGATTTTTTTTTTATATTGATAACCTCTCCGGGGTAAAATAATAACAAACTGATTTTAGATATATTATCCGCAAGGTATATTTCAATAATTTTGGCATGAAGATGTATATTGACAAGACCTAACCAATTAGTGTAATGCAATATTTTTTATATAAATAGCCTCGACGAAGAAAATATAATTTTCAAACCGCTAAGAATATTTTGATAATTTCCCCCGGCATGAGAAGAATGTTGAGCTGTATGTAGTTTTCGTCCTGTGTCTGTGTTTCTTCCATCTGTTTATCCTTCTGTCTGTTTTTGCCAAAGAAATGATTTTTAACTGGTTTCTATAGAATTATTGCGATACAGTCACTTGCAGTTTTTTTTTCGTCATACATTCTATCAATTTAACGCTCATTTCATGAGAACAAATAGCTTTTTTAAGTGGCTGACATACAAAAAAAGTGACACATAACGATCTGTCCTGTCTACGAAAAGGCACATATTGACTGTTTGGTGACAATTCTAATATCTTGCTAATCACTTGTCTAATACATTTTATATTTGGTATATCGTGTTTCTTTGGCACTGCCTTAAACATGTGTCGGTCACACTCCTGAGTCAGGTGCCCGGGTTTGGCTAGCGCCAGTAATTAGAATATATAGCGATATTGGTAATTTCCAGATTTATTTTTTTCCTTTAACTTTAAAGTGTGAACTTATTATGCCTAACGGGTAGTACTTTTAAATAGACACGTATAGTTTATTGTTCCAGTTATGTGGCTGCTGCTGCTGCTGCTGCTGACAGAGGGTCATAGTCGCATAAATTGAATGGTCATTGTATAGTTTTGGCATTCATCGTGTTGATTGGGGTTTTGTATGATATATTATAATTAACAGCAGATAATGTATAATTACAGTCACGTGGCTGCTGCTCCAGCTGACACAGAAGGTAAAGGTAACCGTGATAGAACTTTGCGTAATATTCATGTTACTTGTTTATGTAAAACACTTGATCTCTATCTTTTATGTTATTGGAAGTTGATATGTGGTATTACTTGACAGCTGACAAAGTACAGTAGCACTGATTTGATTTCTGCTGCCAAGATAGCACACTTTGAACTTTGATTGAGATAGTCATGTTAAAGTTTTTGTATTGTTATGGTTTTCAACCTACGATTAGGGTTGATATGTAGACACTTTTATGGGTGCAGAAAAGATACTGGTGTCGGCAGATCAAGGTCAAAAACTTACTATTTAGAAATTGAGATCAAGGTCTTAAACTTAAAATTGTGCTTTGCAATACTTGGTTGCATCTGCCGATGGTATCCAAGACCCCGTGGCCACTTACTCTATTTTTTCCTTGCCTTTCGCTGGCAAGACCTACGGCAGCTATTGATGTAATTGCTTCGTTCGTTCGTTCGTTTGTTTAGGTTAAGGCTTTTTATGTCTGCCATGGTCAAGCGGACAGAACTCCATAGCTCCACAACAAGACATATGTTAAGTGCTTCTGGGCTGCAAATCGTGGCAGTTTGTCCAACAAGAGTAAATGGCGTTGAGCTGCCGGTGCCCGACCATAGAAAAATGAAGCACTGCCTGTGTTTTTGGAATTTTTTAGGCTGATCGAAAAATGAGCCGAAAATGTGTAGAAATCAGTGCCAATACGACTGCAAATCGTGATTTCTATACTTTGCTCATGAGCGATAAGTGATTCAATAGTGCTCTGTCTTTTTGCCGCTTGATATTGGCCATTTGATTACGGCTGCAAATGGAGCATGCCTATGCAGGTTTCCATGCAGGAACACACACGGCTTAAAGTTCAGAGGAAGAAGACTGGTCGCAAGTCTTGCTTTCAACACTGAGACAACATATGATATAAGATAATAATGGTTATGATAACGATAATGGTAATAGTAAAAGATGACAATCATAATAATAATGATAAAGACATACTATTTACATGCTGAAAAGGATGGTGAAGATTATACTAAGAAAAGACAGGCATAAAATATGATTATTATAATCAGAGTGAAAACCGTATGAGAATATAGTTTTTCATGGAAGTTAACAGTTTTACATGATTAAGTTGATTCTTAACATACTATTTACATGCTGAAAAGGAAGGTGAAGATTATACAAAGACAAGACAGGTTTTATGTACAGTGTCAGAGGAGAGATCTGAAGAGAAGATTATATGAAAAGGGAAAGAAGAGACCCTTAATTTGCTATCTTCTTCTTCTTCAAATCCAGCTTTGACGTGTTTTTTTCCAAGATTTTTTTTTGTGGACATTGCTGAGGATAAACATTTGTTAATACAATAGATACTTAAAAACAAAAGACCAAACATGTGGCAAAAATAGTTTGATGTAATTTTGGAACCAGGGACCAAATTCTTATCAAACAAACTAGCAAACAATATCATTACTCATGTATAAAGGTGTTGTCTTTGGGCAGCTGTAACACTTGATGTGAAAACTTTTGATCCTTTGAAGATTTTTTCTTTTGTATTCAGACGTGTGTGAAGTTAGGCTGATTATACTAATTGTTATTAATATCATCTATAGACAGATGGTTAATATGTTTGGTTGGACAAAAGATCCTAAATTGATTTGTAAACATAGCTGACAAACAAGCTGCTTATGCAAGTGGCTGATTAATAAATTTATTGAAATTTTCAAATAACAGATCTTAAAACACAACGGGATGTATAAAGTTTGGACAGGTAATTATAGAAACATGATTGATTACCTCTTGTGTGAGACAGAACTGTTAATAGCTTAATTGCTTTTGATACTCTGTTGCTAAATGGTCCCTGGTTTCCATTGATGTAATTGCAAATTCTACCACTGGTTTGTTTTGAGGTCTAAAACTAAGTTTAAAAACAGGAAATGCAAATTATACAACTTTAGAATTTCTCATCTTAGCTTTAAGTATGACTGCTATTCAAAAATAAAAGCGATTCATCAAATTAGAGTGGTATTTGATCATTCTTGATTTTTTAGGTTTTTAAGCGAATAGTTAAGGGTTGGTCATGTTTGCAAAAGACAAACATTACGTACGTTTATTATTATTATTATGTTTATTAGTATTATCATTGCTATTGTGATTATGCTCTGTTCATTCTGCTGACTAGACAGCAGCAGACCTTTCCTTTTGATTCTTTTTAAAGAAGCCAACTTGTATAATAGTATTTGCGAGATTTGTCACTGACCACACTACACTTACGTTGCCATGCAACGCCAGGTAATGTGTTTACACGCGTGTGTAATATTTGCTTTCCAGAAACTGTTATACATTAGTCGATATTTGTTATATGTTAATTCAGAATTTCTAAATTATCATCACCTCAACAAAAAGTCCGTTAAATAAACACTCCAACATGTCCAACTAGACCCCACATTATCTCAAGAGCATTGAATGTTGGTTTTTGTTTGAACCGATTTGCTGAAGCAGTTTTAACAAGCACCTACAGCTCATGCATCAAGATAACAAGTCCGTGAATAGAAGGCCCCTCTAATCCCCACAGTTTATAGAGCACATTGGGTTAACGAGGTATTCCTTTTTTCCTTAGTTTTGCTCCAAACATAGATCACGGGTACTCCTTAAAACTGTCTGGACAGGGCGGTTCTAATGAGTATTTTTTTTTTTTTTTTTTTTAGAAAATGGGATTTACGGGGAATTCATTATTTTTTTTAAATTTTTTTGTTCTGAAACATAGATTGTGGGTACTCGTTAAACCCGTATAACCAAGGTGGTTCTAATGAGCAGTCAAAAATCTATAAATATAGCAGAATTAAAAAGAAAACATTTTCATCTGAGAAACGTTAGTTTTAGAGACATTTAGCGCACGGGAGCGTTATCATAATGGTTTGATGCAGATATAAGCGCGAATGATAATTATTTTTTTATTATTTTTTATTTTTCGTCTGAATATTATGAAAGAATGCAGCTTCTCTCGTGCCTCTATTTTCCTAAAGCGAATTATGAAATAGAACGCGTTAATCAGTATTTCTTAATTAATACCCCTGCATTCCAACTTTTTTTGAAAAACAAAGTACACGGCGGTTATAACGAGCTTTGTTGAATCTATGTTCCGAGCATAAAAATGATAAGTTTTCACTCGAAACAAAGAATAACTATTTTGGAGATGTCATCGTCAACGGTATTTTACGAAAACACGCCTATTCAAATATATTGAAAGTTTTGTTACCAAAAATTGAAAAATTTTTATCCGATATTTTGCATTTTTCTGCTCTAAACATGGATTGCTGATCTACACCTAACGTGAACCTAAACATAGATTGCTGGTCCTCGTTAGAACCGCTTCGAGCAGAAATAGGAAACCGTTTTTTTTTTTTTTTTTAATTTTATTCTCGTTATCAAGTACATATATATATATATATATATATATATATATATATATATATATATATATATATATATATATATATATATATATATATATATATATATATATATATATATATACACAAAACTTTTCACAATACATTTTTATATGTATAAATTCCTTAACATGTCTGCACTTTAGCTACAAAATGAAACATTGTGAAATAGGAAACCGTTAACCCCAGTTGTACTTTATGAAAATGGGGTTCAAGGGGGTCAACATTATATATGCACTTTTCATGATGATCTTAAGAAAACAATCTGACATTGGCGATTTATCCAAATCGCGGCTGTTAACCTGTGTGCGTTTGTGTGTTCGCGCGCGCGCGCGCGCGCGCGCGCGCGCGTGCGTGCGTGTGTGTGTGTTTAAAAAATCGGTGGCGGATATTCATGACTGTAAACCCAAATTTTGCGCTTAAGGAAGGTTTACGTGAGTGTTTGTTGCATGAAGTAATATAACAGACTAAAATATCCCTTACGGTCATGCTCATGACATACATGAGAAGATAAAAAGGAAAGAAACATAACCATCAGGTTAACAAGTCCGTGAAATGAAGATCCCCACTAGACCCCACTTTATCAAGAAAAAACTGGGGTTGACGGGGGAATTCATTATTATTATTATTATTATTGTCTGCTGACATGCCGGTAGACCTTTTCCAAAACCTTAGCAACCACAGATGGCACATACCTGTATCGTAGGTGACCTAGCGTCCATACGACGTCTAGTCTAGCCCCGCCCATTGGGGCTTGAAGAAATAGATGGCTGCATGATGCTTCCACGCAGAGCTGAAACCAACCGCACGTGAGTACTAAGCGTGCCCAGGAAAAGTGGTGCGAGTTGGACCGTCCATGCATATAAACCATATTGGATTTATTAGGCGGCAGGGCTTAAAATGTCATATCTCAATGTCGGGTATAAGTCCCACAATATCGGAACAACGTCTCCAAAATGGCCTACACAGTGTTGTAGGGGACGTAAAACCCCAAATCAAACAAACAAATAAACGACGTCTAGTCGGCGTCGCATGGGCGTCGATGCAACATCTTGTTTTGACGCTCGTGCGACGTTAACTTGCCGGGATTTGGTACCTTCTAACAGGTATGTCGCCTACATGTAGCCTGAGAACTTGTATTGTGTAAGTTTTGTTTGTTTGTTTGTTTGATTTGAGGTTTAACGTCCCGTCAACACTGTAAAGGTCATTTTGGAGACGTTGCTTCCAATTTTGTGGGACTTTTACCCGACATTGAGATGAAATGACATCTCAAGCCCTGTCGCCCAATGAAACCAATAGGGTTAATCAGCATGGACGGTCCGCCTCGCACCGCGGTTCCTGGACAGGCTTAGATCCTCTAAGCGGTTTACCAGTACTAGTGTGTGGGCCGGATTCAGCTCTGCGTGGAAGCATCATGCAGCCCATATATTTCTTCAAGCCCCTATGGGCGGGGTATTGTGTAAGACAATGCCCCATCCAGTAATTCACTTTTATGCTATTCTTCACATATTTGTCTGTCTATATATGTTTCATCATGATGAGCTGCATAAGCTTAAGCGAATAAAATTTGATTGATTGATTGATTGATTGATTGATTGATTGATTATCTTTCTTATTTCTGTTCAAAGACGACGGTACGGCCCCGCCCATCGGGGCTTGAAGAAATATAAGGGCTGCATGATGCTTCCACGAGGATCTGAATCCGACCCACACACGAGTACTGGTAAACTGCTTAGAGGATTTAAGCCTGCCCAGGCAAAGCGGTGTGAGTGTCCATGCTTATAAACCCTATTGGTTTCAATGGGCTGCAGGGCTTGAGAAGTCATTTCATCTCAATGTCGGTTGAAAGTCCCACAAAATTGGAAGCAACGTCTTCAAAATGACCTATATAGTGTTGATGGGGACGTTAAACCTCAAATCAAACAAACAAATCAAAGACGTCGGTCGTGGGTGCACATTGGCACCGCCTCAATGAACCAGTTCGGACGAGCACCATCAGCATATTGTTTGAATACTGATCGATTGATTGTCTTTCTTATTTCTGTTCAAAGACATCGGTCGTGGGTACTCATTAGCACTGCCTCAATGAACCGGTTCGAACGAGCACCATCAGCCTATCTTTTTAATATGCATAAGAATAGTACCACAGTTATTCATCAGTAAACATGCTAAAAATGCCCTATGTCACACAGATGTTTGATCGTAATGAAAGATAAAGACAAATGATTTTATTTGCTTGGGGGAAAAGTAACAAGTGCGTTTTATGGAAATAACAAAACTCTTTATATATACAATTTTCTGGGTTAACAGTTATATACATTGCTCTAATATTTCTCCTCAAAGGCGTGGATTGTGGGTACTCGTTAGATCCGCCTCCATTGAATGGTTGTAACGAGCACAGACATTATATGTTTGGTCCCATTATTGTAATATTTGTGAGTATTATCGGTTTCATGCTCAGCATAGTTGAGCATGAAACCTTTTTATTACTTAGGGGCCAGATTATATGAAAGAAGCAATTTCATCCCACGAGTGTGTTTGGTAAGTGTATCCAAATTAGCAATAAATAAATTAATACCACAGAAAAAGTAAACGCTCAGTTTTTCGAAATAGAATAGAAGAATAGAATAGAATTGTTTATTTCACCAATTATGGACCCTCGCGGGTACATAAAAACTACACGCAATTGATTAGCGAAAATACGGACACACACCAAAAACAACACAAAAACATAAATATACATTAAATACACACATGAACTTGTCTAAATGATGATTATGCAGAACACCGGCGGCCTGATATAGAACCATAGAATCACCTTACATTATTATTCCTCTTTTCAAAGCAACAAGCAATATAAATCCCTAATGCTTCGAGTATATCTAAATTTTCTTGCAACAATAACCAATTAGCCTTTTTCAAAATCATCTAAGGAAACAAAATTAGTATTCTCACTAATTATCATATTGTATAAATCATCCCTTTCTCTGCTGTACAGAGGACATTTGGTTAAGAAATGAAACTCATTCTCGATAGCATTCATATTACAAAATTTACAAATCCGTTCTTCTCTTGGTAGTTTTTTTCCTTTTGAATATCTACCGGTTTCAATTAAAAGGGTGTGTGCACTAATTCGTAACTTACAAATTGCTTTCCTCAAATGAAATTTTCCTAATTCTAAATACATTTCTTTGCCAAACTCTCGCTTGACATTAAAATATGTGTCAAGCTTACCCTCCCATAATTTATTTTGTTTTTCACTTTGCCAAAAAGATCTGAAACCTTTTATTAAATTCGCTTTTATAACATTAATTAACTGAGTTTCACTAAAGTTTCTACATGAACAGATATTAAGGTTTAATGACTTCAGAATATATACTGCTGCTGAATACCACGTTTGATTACCTCTGCAATGCAACTCCTTAGCTAACATATATGCCTCTTTCAGTAAACTATCCTTGATGTTTTCTAGCCTGTACAAATATTTAACAATTGATATAATAATGGAAAAATACATGGGGTATCGGCCTGTTTCTGATAGAACAGCGAGGTTTGAAGCATGTTTGTTCACCCCTAAAATATATTTTAGGTAACGTACTTGCGATTTATCGGCTATATTATTCTTATATATCTCATCCATTAAAAATGTACATGTATTATCTTTTTTGCATACTGCAGTGTTCGTTTTAAAAACTCCCCAAATTTCAGAACCATATAGCACAATAGGTTTGATCATATGATCATATAAATGTAAACTTGTATTTACACTGGGTTCTCCTGATGTGGTCAGTTTTGTTAGTTTGAACGATGCTTTCATTGACCTATTAAAAATGTCCTCTTGACCAAAAATAAAAAATACACCCCTAAATACCGATAGTGTCTAACATTTTCAAGAGAATCATTTCCGAAACAGAAGGTATTCTGTATTAATTTCCCGGTTTTATTAAATATCAAAACTTTTGTTTTCGAAACATTGACTTCTAAACACCAGTCTTGACAAAATTCATGGAGCTTATTAAGCTTTTCTTGTAAACCAATAGCTGAAGATGATAGTAAGACAATGTCGTCTGAGTACATTAAACAATTTAACGGCGTATTATTGATAAAAACTGGGTCTGTCGTATCATTGAGACAATTTGGAACGTCATTTATGAAAATTTTAAATAAATTCGGACTGAGTACATCTCCTTGGCGAACACCAACATAAGAATGAAAGAATTCCGTGCGATATTCACCAAGACGCACACATAATTTGCTTTTGGTATAAAGATTACTTATTATATCATAGAATTTACCATTTATATTTAATTCTTTGAGTTTAACCTGTAAACCAGGATGAATAACGGAATCAAATGCTTTCTGAAAATCAACAAAACACGTATACAATTTACCCCCTTTCATGTTGATATATTTGTCAATCAAACTTTTAAGAATGAACATATGATCTGATGTTCTAGCGTTCTTAGTGAAACCAATCTGAACATTTTCAATAACTCGGTTTTCCTCCAAAAATGTGTCTAATCTATTGTTCAAAACCATATTAAAAAGCTTCCCTATGTTTGATGTTATGGTGATTCAACGAAAATTTTCCGGTTTTGAACTATCACCTGTTTTAAAAATAGGAGAAATATAACCTATGGCCCATGAACTAGGATAACAACCAGAAGAAAATATCAAGTTAAATAGTTTGTTGAGACAAGGAAGAAATGTGGCAGCACCAGATTTAATCATTTCATTCCTTATACTGTCTAGACCGGATGCTTTATTATTTTTCAGTTTACTGATACTGTTTAAGATCTCCTTGTCCTTGATAAGCGCATCAAGCAGGTTAAAAGTTCTCACATGATTTGTGTTAGACAAAACCCGGTTTAAGCTTTCTACTCTGTCATTAAACTTGGTTTTTACAGAGTTTAAGTTTTCAAAATATTTATACCATGTGTCAGAGTCAATACCTGTTTCGGGACCATTTGGATTACAAGTTTCATTTTTCAGAGAATTTACAAGATTCCAGTATGTTTTCGGGTCGTTGCTTTCAAGATCATCTAGTTTAGAAAAGAGAGCTTTCTGAAAGTTTTTCTTTTTAAATTTTAAAAGCTTCCTATACTCTCTGTAATGTTTGTAATAGCTATTCCGTAATGATGTACTGAAAGGCTGCTGAAACATATGTTTTGCTTTTGTGTTGACCACTCTTCTTTTTACATATAATTCTTCATCATACCATTTTTTACTCCTTTTATTTGGTTTACTTAAAGTTTTCTTTGTGAGGCTTTTTCTTGCAGCTTCTATTATAATGTCTTCAAATTGACTACAGGCATGAGTAATATCCGTTTCCCAAAAATTAAATTCTGTCTTCATGAAAGTGGAGATTTTATCTGAAATTTCTTTACTATGACATACATTCATAAATTTTGCAGAGGAGAACGTATTCCATTTAAATCCACCAGGCATATGCTCATTTTTATTATTCGATACCTCTTTAGTAAAAGATGCTTTAAGAGAGACAGAGATTTTACTATGGCAGTCAGAGAAAATGGGCATAAAAGGATGAACATGGAAATAAATAACATCCTTCAAAAGCTCCTCGGAAGTGATAACATACTCTACAACACTAGCACCATTAGGTGTTTGACATGTAAATTTCCCCAATATATCTCCTACACTTCTGCCATTAAGTATCCTCAATCTTGAAGAAATACATAAATCATTTAATTGCTTACCCCTGTCATCTAATTTAGTATCTTCGCTACGTCGTCTGGACACATCCGAGTCAATAATATATGACGGATCTGTAGGTATATGCTTATCACAGTCATCTTGAATAAAATCTAGACCACAACTGGTTCGGGCATTTAGATCTCCACAAATTAAAATATTCCCCTCATTCTTGAAAACATTTATATCTCTAATAATTGCCTCTAATGTATCAGAATCAGACTTATTCTGGAAGGAACATGGTGAAATATAGGAAAAACATATGTATAAATCCTTTTCAAAGTTAAAAGAATTTCTCATAAGCTTAATCCACTGGTATTCGGTGCTTGTATTTTTCATAATCTAAATACCACTGCGTATAGACTTCCGTATCAAAACTGCCAACCCACCGTAATATCTGTTATTTCCAGAGGCAGGCCTACAAATTGGGATATGTTGATAGTCATCTAATATAATGTGCGTTTCTAACCCAGTATGTGTTTCATTAAGAAAAACTATATCATAAGCCCTAAGTTGTCGAATGAAATCTGGATCACTGAGTTTATTACAAGTTGGCTTCTTTAAAAAGAATCCAAAGGAAAGGTCTGCTGCTGTCTAGTCAGCAGAATGAACAGAGCACTATCACAATAGTAATGATAATACTAATAAACATAATAAAAATAATAATAAACGTGCGTAATGTTTGTCCCTTGCAAACATGACCAAAGTAGAAGTAAAACAAAGATCAGGAATTGATACAATTAACTTACTCCATCCATAAAAGACACCAAAGGGAAAGAAATACAAACATTAAGCGACCAGACCATAATGGAAACCTAAACAAAGGAATGCCATATGGACAGTTACTTTCCCACAAAATGGCCATATGGCCATCCAAAATTAAAAGACACAAGTGATACACACAGTAAGTAACAAACAACAACATAAATAAATCGCCACAGAAGAGCCGCCTTGGAACGGTCAGTGGAAGATTTCCACTGGGGGGCTTAAATCGATTTTACGTGGCCACAATCCTCGCCCTTACTTCCGTCGCGATTTAGACAAAAAATTTGTTCAGTCCGCATGAAGGCCTCCTAACTCATCAGTGCAACATCTCCGTGAACACAGAAATTAAAGAACCACAGAGGTGAGACAACGGTGAGGACTCGACAGCAAGAAACCACTGAAATGCTGGAGCAAAAGAAAACCAACAGTTAGACTCCGATGAGCCCGACCAACCCTTAACTTTTCGCTTTAGAACCTTAAAATCAAGAATGATCAAATACCACTGTCATTTGGTGAATCGCTTTTATTTTTTAATAGCAGTCATACTTAAAACAAAGATGACAAATTCTAAAGTTGTATAATTTGCATTTCCTGTTTTTAAACTTAGTTTTAGCTGAGACCTCAAAACAAATCAGTGGTAGAATTGGCAACTACACCAATAGCTGTCATACGTCTTGCCAGCGAAAGGCAAGGAAAAAAATAGAGAAAGTGGCCACGGGGTCATGGATACCATCGGCAGATGCAACCATGTATTGCAAAGCACAATTTTTAAGTTTAAGACCTTGATCTCAATTTCTAAATAGTAAGTTTTTGACCTTGATCTGCTGACAGCAGTATCTTTTCTGTACCCATAAAAGTGTCTACATATCAACCCTAATCGTAGGTTGAAAACCACAACAATACAAAAACTTTAACATGACTATCTCAATCAAAGTTCAAAGTGTGCGATCTTGGCAGCAGAAGTCAAATCAGTGTTACTGTACTTTGTCAGCTGTCAAGTAATACCACATATCAACTTCCAATAACATAAAAGATAGCTATCAAATGTTTGACATAAACAAGTAACATGAATATTACGCAAAGTTCTGTCACTGTTACCTATACCTTCTGTGTCAGCTGGAGCAGCAGCCACGTGACTGTAACTATACATTATCTGCTGTTAACTATAATATATCATACAAAACCCCAATCAACACGATGGATGCCAAAACTATACATTGACCATTCAATTTATGCGACCATGACCTTCTGTCAGCAGCAGCAGCAGCCACATAACTGGAACAATACTCTGTACGTGTATATTTAAAAGTAATACCCGTTAAGCACTATAAGTTCACATCGCAAAGTTAAAGGAAAAAAATAAATCTGGAAATTAACAATATCGCTATATATTCTAATTACTGGCGCTAGCCAAACCCGGGCACTTGACTCAGGAGTGTGACCGACTCATGTTTAACGTAATGCCAAAGAAACACGATATACCAAATAAAAATGTATAAGACAAGTGATTAGCAAGATATTAGAATTAAAGCAAAACTTTGAAGTTAAGTGTTGACGGACGTCCACGCGTTGTCACCAAACAGTCAATATGTGACTTTTCGTAGACAGGACAGATTCGTTATGTGTCACTTTTTTGTGTGACAGCCATTTAAAAAGCTATTTGTTCTCATGAAATGAGCGTTAAATTGATAGAATGTATGACGGAAAAAACTGCAAGTGACTATATCGCATCAATTCTATAGAAACCAGTTAACAATCATTTCTTGGGCCAAGACTGACAGAAGGACAAACAGATGGAAGAAAAACAGACACAGGACGATGACTACATACAGCTCAACATTCTTCTCATGCCGGGGGAATTATCAAAATATTCCTAGCGGTTTGAAAATTATATGTCCATCATCAGCTGGTGAGACATTTGCCTCGGCGAGGCTATTTATATAAAAATATTGCATTATACAAATTGGTAAGGTGACTTTGGTCATGCCAATATACATCTTCATGCAAAATTATTGAAATATACCTTGCGGATATTATATCTAAAATCAGTTTGTTATTATTTTAACCCGGAGAGGCTATCAATATCAAAAAATTTCGTATTTAACAATATTATTAATTCGCTCTAGACTTGTCAATGTATATCTACCTGCAAAAACTTATCAAAATATTTCTTGCGGGTTGAAAGTTTTAACGTCTATGTCAGTAAGTGAAATTTTTGCCTCGGCGAGGCGAATTATAAAGATATCAGCCTTTAGACAAACTTATTTGCTTGGTCTTGTCAATCTCTCTGCATGCCAAAACTTAACAAAACTAAAATCGCGCAGTCGATGGCACGCCATCGCATATCCCCACGCCACTACATAATCTACTCATCATGCCGTTCGCTTTGATATGTTACACGACCATGTTCTGGAAATTTTGATTTTTGAACCCCGCGAGCCCAACCCCTGGGCCCACCCCTAGGGGTGTGATCGAAATTCCAAAAGTGTCATGCACTCCCCAGACCAAATATCTATCAGTTCCCAAAGTTTCAAGTTTCTATCTATAACCGTCTAGGAGGAGTTATCCGGTAAGACGGACGGACGGACAGACAGACTTACGGGCGGACGTACGTACGTACGGACGGACAGACGAACTAACGGACGACGAATAACAATAGTCCCACTTTGTCTTTGAAAAGCGTAGGGGTAGTAATCCTACTGTTGCCTTGGCCAGGCTTCTTGTGAAGAAATCAGGCATTATGATGAGGCCTAATTGGTCACTGATGCGGCCTAATTGGCCGAAACTAGCTAGTCTGGCACAGAAAACACGTACATTCAGTTTGTGGAAAATTGCCTCGGTGAGGCTATTTATAAAGAAATCAAGCATAAGACAATCTCACTGGTAAGGTCTTGTCAATCTGAATCTGCATTCAGTTTCTGAAAATGTTGCCTCGGCCAGGCCAGAAATCAGGAATTAGACTGATGGTTGTGCTGCTTGACGTAGTCTTGGAGCTGCCTTTTTGGTTCTGGCTGGGAGCTGGACTGCGCAGATCATAACTTCAAACGACAACACTCTGATGCTGAAGGCCCGTGGTCACCTCAGGAATCCAATGAAGTCGGCATGACTTCAAGAAAACCACAAGTGGCTCTGGAAGTACTCTTTTATAAATCCAGACATGTCGTGAAATCGATCTGGACTAGCTGCTCAAGAGCTGAACAGAGAATAATGATGATGATGACACTGCTACATTCGTTCGTTCAAGCTAAGGCATTTTACGTCTGCCAGGATCGAGCGGACAGAACTCCATAGCTCCACAGCGAGACGTAAGTTATGTGCTTCTGGACTGCGAATCGCGGCAGTCTGTCCAACAAGAGTTAATCGCGTTGGACTGCCTGTGCACTACCGAGTAAAGTGAAGCACTGCCAGTTTTAGAAATTTTGAATGCCAGTCTAAATTGAGACAAAAAGGTAGAGTAATCAGTGACAAATCGGTTGCAGATCGCGATTTCTCTACTGTGCTCGAGAGCAGAAAGTAGGCCAACGGTGCTCTCTTTTGGGGCCGCGCGATTTTGGCTATCGGACTTAGGCTGCAAATGAAGCATGCCCTTGCAAGTTTCCATACAGAAACATGCGACTAGTGGTCAAGGAAGAAGACTTGTCGCAAAACAGAAATGGAGGCAATGATCAGGAATCGATACAATTCACAGCTCCAAGTCCTATTCCCAACCAGCAGGCGGGATGAGTGTGCAATGATCCAGATGTTGGTACAAGCCCTCGGCATCTCATACCGGCTTGGCAATGCAGAAGTGCTGCTTGTAGAACCACCAAGTTCCTGGGACGAGCTCATCGATCCCCACATCCGATGACCTCGACCCGTACAAAATGCCGTTCTCGAAATGTGACTGTGGCCCAACGTGTACACGTACGTGCAACTCACTATACCATGCTTAGGCGCCCTCATTAACTCTTTTTTTTTTTTAATTCTGACGACACATACAGTATAAACATATGCACATGTAACATAACACATTTCAAGACGGTTACAGCTACATGTATATGAATTATTATATCTGCAGGTTTAAATAATCAAACTATAGTCTTTTAAATCTATAATACAGAACTAATCAAATGCATTGCAGATACTAATTAGCATATTCATTTTATGATATGTTGTTTAACCCCTTTTGTACCGGACACCCCAGAACGGGTACCTTGGCAAACAGTGCAGGCCCAGACCAGACGCCACACAACGTGGCGTCCAATCAGGCGCCCTCATTAACTTAGATACGAGCATTTAGCAACCACTTTAGTCTGCCTGGGCAGTCAAATTTATTTCCGCGCAGAGTACTTGTTACTATTATTTCGAGTAGTGGTTTTCAGTTATTGGATATCAGTATGTTACATGTAACTGCAATGAAGTTGGGATTACGGGGATAACATTAGTTTTCTTATTTTTTGTTATAAAACGTAGGTCGTGTTTCGCGTTTGAACGACGCTAACAAGGAACAATATATACGTATATTGGATCCGTGCCACCCATAAGAAAGATAAGTTATTCCCAGCGGGCACATGACATCTATGCAACGCCGTACTAACGTCAATGCAACGTTATGCCAGTAAAATTGATTATACTGACACAGAAACTGTAGTGACTTTCAGCCTCAGCAATTGATTCCCCAAGGCTGATAAAACACCTTTTTCTCGTTGGAGAAGAGGCAGCTGAGTACTTTCCTTTCCGTTGCATTCTCACTGTATATCAAAAATTTTGGTTTGCCCTTCCTGTTGGTGTCATTGGTATTATGTTTTCTGTGATGTCGCCTTTTCTGGCCATCTTCATTAGTATATACCGGCCCCGATAGCTCAATGGTAGAGCGTCTGCTTCGGGAATGGGAGGTCGCGGATTCGATCCCCGGCCGCGCCATACCAAAGGCGTAAAAAATAGTACTATGAGCTCCCTGGCTGACGCTCACATTATCAGGGGTTGACCTAGGAAGATAAATGAAGGCCGGTAAGTATTTGTTAAAGGATACTTTGTTTGTCGCAATAAAAGCTTATGCTATTTGTTTGGGATATGCGACGTTAAATAAAGCTCCTTTATCTTAATCTTTATACTTATTTCGCTTTTTTTCAGTTCAAATATATTGTAAATCAGCGTCACGCATACGAAAAGGACGTTGCCAGACGGTTCAACAATTTGCGGAAGCTGGAATAAGGATACATTCAATTACAGATATGTTGTGCCGCTTGCTAGCGTAAGGCAAGCTTTTTGTGAAACCTTTTACTTGTAAATGGTAACTTTCATTTATGGTCATTTCGCCAAATAGACACACTTCATAGAAAAACTGAAGTATCCCTGCATATTTTTGACTGGTTCACATTGTTTCTTCACGTTGAATATGATTGCAAATAGCAAATTATAGCGAGAAGTCTGCACTGGAGCGAAAATGCTTCAAATTTCACATAAACACTGTGGAAAGGTCCTGAGGGACCTTTCCAATAAGATTTGGATATGAGACCGCCGACATTCCATGAACAGATGGATATGAATGATGAAGGTTTAAATTCAGCCATTAACAACTCAGCAATTGAATGAAATAATTACCTTCACATTTTGGAAAAAGGAAAATATGTAAGAAGTATTATGCAACAAATTAAATTAATGAGTATATAGCTCTGATCATGTGTCATTATTTCAAAATTTCTAAAGTCTGTATTATGGAATGTTTCACTTCTTTCAGTATAGATAACCCCTATCCTGCTGCATAAATTAATTTAGACACGCCCACTTACTTGATGTAATTTATTCATTAAAATTCTCAAACTGAATGACAAACAGTGAAGAACTTTATCAGATGGCCATCCGATCTGGATCCACACTGCTCGCAACTGTAGGGGTTGTCGTGAACAGCCGGACAAGGGCTAAATGTACTAGGCACTGAACTTTTACTGAATGTTCATCAAACATCGCACAAAAATATTAATATACCATGACATTTCATTCACTTCACCTGCATTCGGATTAAATTTAAAACACACAGTAACCCCCTTTATAGCACAATAACAAAAAAAAAAAAAAAAAATGTATTCAACCCATTTAGTACCGGAAACCACAAAACGGATACCCGGGCAAACAGTGTGGGCCCAGATCAGACGCCGCAGAATGTGGCATCTGATCAGGGCCTACAACGCTTGTGAAAAGTTAAGCCATTTTCCAAATTAATTTTGAAGAAAACACAACCTGACAACCCTTAATTTTGGCATGGACTCCTGGTATATATGAGGAAGATCCCATTTGACACAAAGGGTTAAAATATGTGCATATATAGTAAAATGACATAACAATATATAAGAAAAACACCAAGAGAGAAAGAAAAAAAATGTAAAGAACATACAGAAAGATGACCATACATGGTTATCCTCTACACAGTCTTTACATTTTGATAAGTTAAACACGGTAACTACCAATTTTTTAGCCTAGATTAAGACATTTGTGCTATACATGGGTTATAGTGTGATTTATTTTTAAGTATTAGTTAATAACTTTGGTGGTAAAAACCACTCAGACGTCTCTGATAGTCATTTGTATTATACTTCCGGCCCTTGTAGTATGTTTGTGACTCTCGATAGTCCCTATGATAGTCCCTGTCGTCCATGTTTCTATTCGGTGGTCTAGTATCGGTATATCGGTGATATGCACGATTATCCCTCCTATCTTCATAACGTCTTGGATAATCGTCATCCCCCCCTGGTTTCAAAACGTCTCGTAAAATGGTCATCCCTCACTGTTTCATATCGTCCCGGATCGCTGTCATGTCTTGCTTCGTATCTTGTATTGTAACGATTGTGATATGCAGATCTGCTTCCATACGTATCCTGCTTTTCGCTCGCTTCGTCTCCTCTGTTACCATTGTAGATAAAGCCCCTTGGACTTCCACTATTGGTTTGGGAATGTGCCTGTCCTCTAGTCTTTGTTTCTAGTTTTGGTGACTTTGTCTCGTATACTACCCAAGGTATATCAAAAATATCAAATAATGTTCCCTTTAAGTTTTTCGCCAGCTTGTTTGTTCCAATCTTGGATAGGTGGATACCATCTGCATGCAATACTCCTCTTTGCGCTTCGCCTCTGTAGAACAAATTTCCATTATCGCATGTGAACACATGCTTCCGTCCCATTAATTCCTCCTTGATCAATATGTTCGTCTTCTCTGTCTTTGTATTGATGCTGGGTTCAAGTCTTGGTAAGCCCAGAGAAACAATTACTTTAGAGTCCTTGAACTTAGATGCTATTGTCTTCACAATACCGCCAATACTGGCTGCACATTCTTCCGGGGTCTTATTCTTTATATCATTACAAAGCGACTGCAGAATGAATACGTCCTGCTTCTGATTAAGCTGTAAATTACTAAAATATTCTTCTGTTTCCTGTAAAGTATATTTTGTTTCCCTTGAAACGTAAAATTCTGACCCTCCAACATATGCCGGCAATATATATTTTGTATTTGATGTGCCGACAATCTTGACTGTTTTTTTCTCTGAAGTGTTGATAACATTTTGTGCTTTCTTATCCAGATCTGTGCTGTTGTTTCTAGGGTTCCTTAGGGTTCCCTCACTCAGGTCTGATGGCACTTCCTTCTCCACTGTAGTATCCGATGCTGTTGCATTCTGTGATGGTGTCACATCAACGTCTGTCGCTTTCTTTGCTTTTGGGTCATTTTCTGTAGCTTCACCATTCTCTAGAGACTACTGAGCAGGCTGAATTATCTTCCATCCGGCTACTCATTTTCCAGGCAATCACATCATCTTGGAGCCCTTCTATTTTCTTCGCCATTGTAAAAGATTTCCCTTCTAACTCCAGAATACACTGGTTTTTCACTTCAAGCCGTTTCTCCAATGCTGCTATTTCTGCCTCTTGTATGGATAACTGCTTATTAAGTCCTTCTACTCTATGGTTTAGAAGTGTTACGTCTGACCTCATCTTTGATTCTTTTAGTTCCTTCTCAACGGTTAGGCAATGAAGATTCGATTGTGATTTTTCTTTTTCCTTGTCGATTGCTCTGTTCAGCTTTTCAATCCTTCCAGACAGGTCTTCACAATTTTGACATTTCTTATCCTTCTGTTTATCCGTATTATCTCCTCTCAATTTTTCATTCTCTTTTGTTAGGTTAATGATCCGCTGCTTTTGGTTCGTGTCCTCTATTACATCATTTCTAAGGTTCCTTACAGAGGTGAGGTGTTGATCTGTTCAAATGCATTGACAAAGGAATCTTGAAGATGACATATGGTAGATGTCTTAAATTCTTGCAGGTCTATTACTTGTAGACAGGTACTATCTGTTTGACAGGAAACTGACTGTTGTGTAATCTTTTTGTCTGGTAGAACTTCTGATTTTTCAGTACTTTTGTCTTCCTTCACCTTTGACGCAACTGCGATAACTTGCACCTTTGGAACATCAACGCGAAGTACTTGGGGTTGTTCAGGCATTACTACAGGTTTTCTATTGTAGTTTTTCATGAAGCTGTCATCAATTTCCACACAAAATTTGCAAGTGTAACGTCTTTGTGTGCTCTCATAAAGGTACAGTTGGTATTCTGGAAGGTCTGTGCACATGTAGTGATCCCAGTATTTACACCTTGGCATTGGATGGCATGGTCTTTGTCTAGGCATAGGGTTTTACAGCTTTTACATGTGTATTCTGGCTTTCCCATTGTGGACTGTTGCATCTCATCAATGTCTTTGACTTCCTTAGGAAATGTGACACATTTATTATCTTTCACATCCTTTGACACCACGGTTGACCCATCATCTTCAGATTTGTGGCATTCTTCTGTGCTGGTACCTACGTAAAAACCATACGCCATCTCCTGCCAAATTCCATTCTCGGCCAAAATCCCTTCCTTCGCTAAGTCATCCGCCTGCATATTTCCTTCAGAATCCTTGTGGCCCTCAACCCATCTCCAGTTTACTGATAGTCTTCCCTGCAAGTTATCAAGTATCAGCCACAGGTCTTTGTTCACGACATCCCCTTTCCTACTGGTTTTCCATTTATTCAACTTCCACTCCTTGATCCACTTAGTAATACCATCTCTTACATACTTACTGTCTGTGGTCACTGTAATTTCCTGGAATCTGCATTGTATTGATTGTGTTATTCCGATAATTGCTGCTGACAGTTCCGCTCTATTATTGGTCTGCTTCTCACCTCGCAACTTCTCCCAGCAATTCAAAGGGTGAAATGGACCCCAAAAAACACCACATCCGGCCTGCGGGTTGTTGTGGCCATTATTTTTGCAAGCGCCGTCCACGAACACTTCTACCCTATCCATTATTCTTATTTGCAATCGGTTGTTGTTGTTGTTATTGTTGTTACACAGTCGTCTACCGGACGAATTTCATTTACCTAGATTCTTTTAATGGCAAGCAAATGTTCGGCCAAATTTCATCTCCGGTGAATAGAAATTACAATATTTTATCGATATTACCTCTTCACAATTCATTTTTCCACTTTGTGACAAGTAATTTCGGATTTTTATCTCATTTTTCTTTCCTGATTTCCAAAAGTCGACCATCTTTGTTTACATCGTGACGTCATTCAGAATCAAAGTAACGACGTTGGTTCGTTATACTGTGACGCGGCAAAGTACGTAGTTCGACTCTTCATTCTGTGTACATGTCAATTCGCTCTATGCTTGAAGAATTATATGGGCTGCATGATGCTTCCACGCAGAGCTGAATCCAGCCCGCATACTAGTACTGGTAACCCGCTAATAAACACTATTGGTTTCATTGGGTGACAGGGTTTGAGATGTCATTTCATCTCAGTGTCGGGTAAAAGTCCCACAAAATTGGAAGCAACGTCTCCAAAATGACCTTTACAGTGTTGACGGGGACGTTAAACCTCAAATCAAACACACAGACAATGCATATCTTACGTAATCCGGTTCCAAAGACTATTCTAGTCCAAGCTGTTAAGCTATTTCCGATTTTGCCCTCAATCAACTTTTTGGAAAATATAACGCTGGACATACGCTATATAACGTATGGCATTCCCGATTTTGTTTTCTGTCGGATTCAGTAATAATAATAATAATAATAATAATAACAATAATAATAATAATAATAATAATAATAATAATGACACTCATCATCATCCAACGCTGGTGTGGATGTACATGTATATGAAAATAGTGTAGACCCTAATTGGGTGAAATAGTGACAAGTGTAGATAATAAAAAACATGTAAGGAAATAACACACACACGCGGTCGCGCACTTTATATAGTAAATTGGAATTTACAGAAATATACATTATTTTTTTTTTTTCATTTTTCTGCCCATAAACGTAGTTTGTGGCCACTCGTTAGATCTGTCTCACTTGGGCGGTTGTAACGAACGGTATCCGCACATCTTTTGAATACCGCCCCGTGTAATCCGATATCAAAGAACTGCCTTGTTCAATATACAAGTTCCCAATCAATACGTTTGTGGGAAAAATAAGCAGGAAATAACCAGCATAGTAACGTTGTTGAGTTGAATAATGTATTATAAAATCAAAATACACCATGTTTTAATAATATTTTTAAACTACACAACACCCCACGTGTGTGTGGGGTGGGGGAGGGGTGGGGAGGGTGTTAAATCATTCGCATATGCAACTCGCAGTGGTAAACATATATGACGTACGTATCATCATCATCATCATCATCATCATCATCATCATCATCATGTATGACCACCGTCATCATCATCATCATCATCATCATCATCATCATATATGACGTACGTATCATCATCATCATCATCATCATCATCATCATCATCATCATCATCATCATCATCATAATCATCATCATCATCATCATCATCATCATCATCATCATCATCATCATCATGTGTGACCAGCGAGGATAAAGCCTAAACTACGCACATATATACACATACTACTAGGGAACCATTGGTTACACATGTGGTCGGTCTCGGTGACCCGGTCTGATGATCACAGAGCAGTGGGATCTATCCCCGATTGGCCCATCGTGGTGATTGACCCTGAAATATCCCTCGCTTCCACCGATTGTAAAGGGCAAGATGCAACTTTTTGGTGACATAAAGTGTAATGTGCTGATCAAATGGTGTTGGTCCAGGAAACAATAAGTGGCTTAGAAACTGACTGGCCGGCTCGATATGATCTTAATATAGCTGACTGACCGGTAACAGCGAAACATGCGAAAGCCTAGGAATACGCAATCTGATATTAGTTTTCCCTAAAACAAACTGGAACACTTGCTTTATCCAGGCCTCGGTATAGCATAGTCTGATGCGCGTCTGACTGGTGATCAGGGGTTGCGAGTTCGGTACCTGCCGGCCGGGCAACATTAATTCGTGGGTCTGTAGCAGTCTGACGCGCGTCTGACTGGTGATCAGGGGTTGCGAGTTCGGTACCTGCCGGCCGGGCAACATTAATTCGAGGGTCTGTAGCAGTCTGATGCGCATCTGACTGGTGATCACAGGTTGCGAGTTCGGTACCTGCCGGCCGGGCAACATTAATTCGTTGGTCTGTAGCACAGTCTGATGCGCATCTGACTGGTGATCAGATGTCGAGGGTTCGGTACCCGCTGGTCGGGCAACATTAATTCATAGATCTGTCGCACAGTCTGGTGTGCGTCTTGCTGGTGATCAGGAGTCGTGGGTTGGAACCTGCCGGTCGGACAACGTTGATTCGGGGACCAGTAGTACAGTCTGATGTACGCCTGACTGTTGATCAGGTGTCGCGGGTTCGGTAGCTGCCGGTCGGACAACGTTAATTCGGGGACCTGTAGTACAGTCTCATGTACGTCTGACTGTTGATCAGGTGTCGCGGGTTCGGTAGCTGCCGGTCGGGCGACATTAATTCGAGGACCTGTAGCTCAGTCTGATGCGCGTCTAGCTGGTGATCAGGGGTCGCAAGTTCTGCCAGCCGGGCAACATTCTTACTCCTTTTCCAAAAACATAGATTGTGGGTACTCGTTAGAACCGTCTGACTGATGCAGTTTTACAAGACTGTTGATCAGGTGTCGCGGGTTCGGTAGCTACCGGTCGGGCGACATTAATTCGAGGATATGTAGCTCAGTCTGATGCGCGTCTAGCTGGTGATCAGGGGTCGCAAGTTCTGCCAGCCGGGCAACATTCTTACTCCTTTTCCAAAAACATAGATTGCGGGCACTCGTTAGAACCGTCTGACTGATGCAGTTTTTTACCAGAACCTGCAATCTCTGGAAAATGTGACAATTTTGATCCTAAAAATGTTAGTGGACATAATGGTATCAGACCGGTTGACATAGTGAATGAAAAAAAAAAAAAACGAACAGTTTTCCGACGATAAAAACAATGATATTTGTTTGACATTTTATCAAACATTGTGTTTGGTGTTCGGTAACGAGTACCCACAATCTTTGTTTTAATTTCTAAATTAGTAAAAATTAAAGAAAATATTGGTGATCCCTGTAACCCCCAACCTTTATCTAAACGATGTAGGATGCTAAGGAACACTCATAATCTGTGTTTCGAGCAAAAGCGATGGTTTTTAAGGCGATGCTTTCGACTTTTCACAATTCACGATTTCCACAAAAACAACACACAAACCGTATTGAGGCTCCACGTTAGATCCGCCTCTATGAACAGCACGAGAATTATCATATGTCATACATGGTGAAGAGAGAGAGAGAGAGTGTGTGTGTGTGTGGGGGGGGGGTTAGAGAGTAGTTGATGACAATTTAGGATTATTGTCTTCACTTCTCCGAAAAAAATGTTGTGGATATTAATAGGTTTTGCCTAACGGAGTCAATTCAAATCACTACCCCTCAATCTCACATTTAACTAGAGTTCTGCATGTCAGAATGCAATATATGTATAGAGAGGATATAAATGAGTTCTGAATAGTTGGATCCTTTGGAAGCGAGGAATACTCGAAATAAACGAAAATAGCAGACTCGGTTTTACTGAGTCTGTTCGTGACCAGCACTGATTTGTTTGTTTGATTTGAGGTTTAACGTCCCCGTCAACACTGTAAAGGTCATTTTGGAGACATTGTTTCCAATTTTGTGGGACTTTTACCCGACATTGAGATGAAATGACATCTCAAGCCCTGTCGCCCAATGAAACCAATAGGGTTTATTAGCATGGGCGGTCCGCCTCGCACCGTGGTTCCTGGGCAGGCTTAGATCCTCTAAGTGGTTTACCAGTACTAGTGTGCGGGCCGGATTCAGCTCTACGTGGAAGCATCATGCAGCCCATATATTTCTTCAATGACCAGTACTGAAATGTGAAAAACAGCTTACAAGATCTATGCCTGACCAGCCAAAGTGGTGCGAGGCTGGCCGTCCCTACATATAAACCAGTTTGTTTTTTTGGGCGACAGGGCTTGAGATGTCATTTCATCTCAATGTATGGTAAAACACACACACACACACACACACACAAAATTGGAATCAATGCCTCAAAAATAAAATAGTGTTTATGGTGGCGTAAATTCAAAATATCAGAATTTTCACGAGTGCGAAGCGTGAGTGAAAATTCTGATGTTTTAGACAAAATTTGTTTGGCATTTATGAAAAAAGAATATTGAAAAAGTAGTCCGGGCTGCCACTGTGAAGATATCGCGATCATATTTATTGTTCACAATATGAACATACCGTGTTTTCACGACACCATGAAAACAAGCCTATATTAGTTGGAGCCCTTAAACCAAACCTTTATATAATATAACTGGACTTTACATGGGTGTACATCATCGCGTGAAAAAGTCCGTGAAATGAACAAACCCTTAAACCTCACTTTATATCGAGAAAATGGGGGTGAACGGGGTATACATTATTTTTTTTCTTATTTCTGCTCCAAGACATAGGTTGTGGGTACTCGTTAGAACCTTCGCATTGAGGCGGTTCTAACGAGCACCCACAACCTTTATATGCAGCAAAAATGAAAAAATATCACGGATTTTCATTAGAAAAGTAGCCATTTTGGAGATCTGAAAAAAAATCCACTATGTCGCACGGGTGTGTTGTTGTGATATTTCTTCTTAATTCTGCTTATAACATAGATCGTGGTTACTCGTTAGAACCGCCTCACCGAGGCGACTCTAACGAGTTCTCACAATCTATGCTTTGAGCAGAAATATAAAAATATAATACTTTTCTTAGATTTTTGGTAAAATTTTCAAAATACAAAAGTGCGTGTTTTTGTAATGAGGTGAAGCTATGATTTTTATTTGTTTCAGATATAAATTGATTTCGCGGCTTAGTATATTATAAAATTATAAATGAAATATTTTCACCGCCGAAATATAAAAATGAAAAAATATTAACGTGTGCCTTATTCTGACAGTTCAAATACAATTTATTTTTGTTCCATTACGAAAACAAGCCTAATCAAATAAATTGAAAACTTCTACTCTACAACAAAATTGTAAATTTTGGGATAAAAGTTCTGATATTTTTGTCCAAATTTCTACTCAAAACATAGATTGTGGGTACTCGTTAGAACCACCTTGGCGATGCGGGTTTAACGTTTACCCACAGTCTATATTTGAGTAGAAATAATGTAAAATAATGTTGCATGTACCGGGTCGTCCACGAAGTCAAGCAACACGGTCACCCATCCAGGTACTAACCGCTATCTCCGTTGCTTAACTTCGTGAAAAAGCCAACCACTCTACCCACGTCGCTAAAAGAGCCGGCTCCTACACCAAGGCTGTAGAAGTGGTATTTATCTATAACCGTTCCATTTCTCCCCCTCATCTCTTGACTTCGTCCCTCATCTCTTGACTTCGTCTTGACTTCGTCCCGAAGTCACACATGCCACACAAGGCTAAACCCGAGGGCGGAGTCTATGTAGCAAACCAGCGGCACTGTTTCCATCCCACCGCTGCCACCAATGTAGCGTGTACCTGGTCGTCCACGAAGTCAAGCAACACGGTCACCCATCCAGGTACTAACCGCTACCTCCGTTGCTTAACTTCGTGAAAAAGCTAACCACTCTACCCGCGTGGCTAAAAGAGCCGGCTCCTACAGCAAGGCTGTAGAAGTGGTATTTATCTATAACCGTTACAATAATTAACCCTGTCAAGCCAAGTTTTTCAATACAAAAGTGGTTTTAAAGACAGATTTTTTCCTTATATAAAAGGGGTGGCCTGTCTAATGATCTCCAATAAAGATTTGCTTCGAACCATAGTGTCATTAAAGGTTTATCTTATCTAAGTGATTATGAGGTGATTATGACCAGATTTCTTGTTTAATAGGGGGCTCAATAAGGGTACTTGAGAGTCAAGCAACACGGTCACCCATCCAGGTACTAACCGCTATCTCCGTTGCTTAACTTCGTGAAAAAGCCAACCACTCTACCCACGTCGCTAAAAGAGCCGGCTCCTACACCAAGGCTGTAGAAGTGGTATTTATCTATAACCGTTACATTTCTCCCCCTCATCTCTTGACTTCGTCCCTCATCTCTTGACTTCGTCTTGACTTCGTCCCGAAGTCACACATGCCACACAAGGCTAAACCCGAGGGCGGAGTCTATGTAGCAAACCAGCGGCACTGTTTCCATCCCACCGCTGCCACCAATGTAGCGTGTACCTGGTCGTCCACGAAGTCAAGCAACACGGTCACCCATCCAGGTACTAACCGCTACCTCCGTTGCTTAACTTCGTGAAAAAGCTAACCACTCTACCCGCGTGGCTAAAAGAGCCGGCTCCTACAGCAAGGCTGTAGAAGTGGTATTTATCTATAACCGTTACAATAATTAACCCTGTCAAGCCAAGTTTTTCAATACAAAAGTGGTTTTAAAGACAGATTTTTTCCTTATATAAAAGGGGTGGCCTGTCTAATGATCTCCAATAAAGATTTGCTTCGAACCATAGTGTCATTAAAGGTTTATCTTATCTAAGTGATTATGAGGTGATTATGACCAGATTTCTTGTTTAATAGGGGGCTCAATAAGGGTACTTGAGAGATAGTATAATTTACTGAGATTGTTTCCAACAACATATTGTTTAAATAACTTCTTTTTTATTTTGAAATAAAGTAAAGAAAAACAGTGATATCCGTTGTTTCATTTACTCAAAAGTGCAAAGATGTAAACAAACAAGGTAAATGAACTGATTAACCTCAAAATTTAATCAATCAATTTAACTTTGTCTTATTTATATTTATGTATTTATTTTTTAATTTATTTATGTATTTATTTATTTTATTTTGGTTGAAAGTATATGATACACAAATCATATAATGTCTAAAACATTAGCATTTTATAGTTTCAGTCAAGATGGAACTATAAAATGTTATTTGTTTTAGACACAATCATATCAGAAAAGAGAAAAAAAAGATTTTTTTTTTAAGATTTTATTTTTCACCTTTTCAAGTTTAAAACTAAAGTAACAAACACAATTAAATTTATTTTTCTTATTTATATTGCAAACATAGGTTGTGGTTGCTCGTTAGAGCCGCCTCGTTGAGGCGGTTCAAACGAGTACCCACACTCTATGATTCAATGAGATGATTCTGACGAGCACCAGCAACCTATGACTTGGAGCAGAAGTAAGGAAAATAATGTATACCCCATTAAACCCCCATTTTCTCTATTTCTATTTGTTTGAGTTGAGGTTTAACGTCCCCGTCAACACTGTAAAGGTCATTTTGGAGACGTTGCTTCCAATTTTGTGGGACTTTTACCCAACATTGAGATGAAATGACATCTCAAGCCCTGTCGCCCATTGAAAACAATAGGTTTTATTAGCATGGACGGTCCGCCTCGCACTGCGGTTCCTGGACAAGCTTCACTGCAGCTGGTGTTGTGCCGTGTGGCGGCCGTAAAACGTCTCCCCGTACATCAACCATAGTGCAGTTTATATTTTACTTTTTGTCCTTTGAGATCAGCGTAAATATTCTGGAAAACCATATATAATTATTGGTTTAGACTCATATTCTAGACAGGTTTTTAATTATTTGGACACTATTTTGATTTATATCAGTCTTTGAATCGACTGCCTATGCGAAATTCGAAAAATTGCAGTATGTTTCCTCTGGCTTTCGTAGCCGGATCATTACAGGGTCACTGATGAGGCTTTATTAGCCGAAACTACGTAGTATGACCCATCTTCTTTCTTATGAATGTTTTCATTGCTCTTAAAGGAACTCATTGTTGATTTTTATTTGCCTTCACTGCAGCTGGTGTTGTGCCGTGTGGCGGCCGTAAAACGTCTCCCCGTACATCAACCACAGTGCAGTTTATATTTTACTTTTTGTCCTTTGAGATCAGCGTAAATATTCTGGAAAATCATATATAATTATTGGTTTAGACTCATATTCTAGACAGGTTTTTAATTATTTGGACACTATTTTGATTTATATCAGTCTTTGAATCGACTGCCTATGCGAAATTCGAAAAATTGCAGTATGTTTCCTCTGGCTTTCGTAGCCGGATCATTACAGGGTCACTGATGAGGCTTTATTAGCCGAAACTACGTAGTATGACCCATCTTCTTTCTTATGAATGTTTTCATTGCTCTTAAAGGAACTCATTGTTGATTTGTATTTGCCTTCACTGCAGCTGGTGTTGTGCCGTGTGGCGGCCGTAAAACGTCTCCCCGTACATCAACCATAGTGCAGTTTATATTTTACTTTTTGTCCTTTGAGATCAGCGTAAATATTCTGGAAAATCATATATAATTATTGGTTTAGACTCATATTCTAGACAGGTTTTTAATTATTTGGACACTATTTTGATTTATATCAGTCTTTGAATCGACTGCATATGCGAAATTCGAAAAATTGCAGTATTTTTCCTCTGGCTTTCGTAGCCGGATCATTACAGGGTCACTGATGAGGCTTTATTAGCCGAAACTACGTAGTATGACCCATCTTCTTTCTTATGAATGTTTTCATTGCTCTTAAAGGAAATCATTGTTGATTTTTATTTGCCTTCACTGCAGCTGGTGTTGTGCCGTGTGGCGGCCGTAAAACGTCCCCCCGTACATCAACCATAGTGCAGTTTATATTTTACTTTTTGTCCTTTGAGATCAGCGTAAATATTCTGGAAAATCATATATAATTATTGGTTTAGACTCATATTCTAGACAGGTTTTTTATTATTTGGACACTATTTTGATTTATATCAGTCTTTGAATCGACTGCCTATGCGAAATTCGAAAAATTGCAGTATGTTTCCTCTGGCTTTCGTAGCCGGATCATTACAGGGTCACTGATGAGGCTTTATTAGCCGAAACTACGTAGTATGACCCATCTTCTTTCTTATGAATGTTTTCATTGCTCTTAAAGGAACTCATTGTTGATTTTTATTAGATTCTATAAGCGGTTTACCAGTACTAGTGTGCGGGCCGGATTCAGCTCTGCGTGGAAGCATCATGCAGCCCATACATTTGTTCAAGCCCCTATTGGCGGGGGCCGAATTGTCTCTATAGAAAGTGGATTTAGGGGATGTTCCTTGTTCCTCAAAAATATATATTGTGAGTCCTCGTTAGAACTGCCTCATCGAAGCAGTTCTAACAAGCAGTCACACTGTAAAAACAAATTGAGGGTACTCGTCTGAACCGCTTTGCCGAGGTGGTTCTAATGAGTATCCACAATATATGTTTAGAGCAGAAATAATAAAGTTATCAGGATTTTATCTGAAAAAAATATCATTTTTGGTGGAAAAAATTTACCAATATATTTGAATTGGTATTTTCTGTAATGATTATAAATAATGGCTACTAAATATAAAATCGGAACAAAGTGCTGTTGTTTCTTCCATGTAAATCACAATAAGGACTTAGGTGCAAATGAATATATGTCATTTGTCAAAGTCATATCCCTAGGTAATATATTACCCTCTCTTGGTCCTCTACCTGTATGACAGCCTGAATACACCAAGTGTATTTTACCTCAATGCTGGATTCTTTAATAAATGGTCATTAGGATGTTATGTAATCGAAAATGTGTCTTTAAGAGAGTCAAATTTATAAAGGCGTGTTTTCGTGATGATTGAAGAAGACATCTGTCATCGAATGTTAATTTGATGACGGATAATTATTGAGATCACATATACTGAAAAATCATGTTAAATGTCAAATTCATTGTATATATTTTTTTTTTTTTTGTTTGTTTCCTAAAACATAGCGGCCGTACGTAATGGGTGAGAACAATAAATTCCCTCACAAAAAGCATTCGAAAACTAAAGAAAACAGAGTCTTCCCGGTTAATGTTTTGTCCATGTATGAAAGGTTCTTATGTATGTTGTTTTTCACCGGCAATAATTGAACCCGCGAATCTGGATCAACAGTTAAACGCGCATCCGACTGAGCTACAGAATCCGGAAACATTTTCTTTCTGTCAAACACAATTTCCTGTTTATTACAGGAGATCCTCTTCACCTTAAAATCATTTCGCTATTATTTTTATCTATTTTCTGTTTCATAATAAAAATAATCAAAATAATAATAAATAATAATAATCATTATTTTTATTTATTTTTATTTTTATTCATTATTATTAATTATCATTATTATTATTATCATTAAATGAGTGCGGGATTTTTATTGGTTAACGAAAAAAAACATATGAAACCAGAAACGGTTTCCATGACAGCGTTTTCCGAACGCTAATGAGATTGGTTGATATACGAAACGCTTGAAATGTTTCAGAAACGATGATCTGATTGGCTGAAAATGTAAACGATCGTTTAAGCGTGGTCTAAACGCTGCGTTTTCAAATCGTTGAAAAGAGTTTTGCATCCGTTTCCGTGGACAACAAAAACTCAATCGCCACTGTACATAATGGTACCCCAAGAAGAATTACCCAACAAAGTGTCCTTCCTAAAAAAACAATATCTTGGACAGGAGTGGAGTTTTTAACAAAAGAGTGCCGGGCGAGAGAAGGTAGGTCAGATAAATAATATTATTTTATCAAAGTTGTAATTTTTGGTATTATTTTTATTGAGTTCAATTGATAATTGACTAAAATAAAGTAAAATATTAGCAATTTTGCAAAAAAAACTACTGACAATTTTTTGGTACACATGCGCCCCACAAAAAGGACGCTAGGCATATATGTATGAAGTAGGGATTTCAGCATTTTTTGTTTTTCTTTGCAGGAGGTTCACAGTAAATGAGGCTATTTCTATGTTGGAAGATAACAATACATTTGACAGAGCTGATATCTTCATGGATCCTCCCTCTGAAGGTGACATTACTGATGCGGACAGTGGAGATGAGGATGAAGGGGGAAATATTACAAATCTGCCGGGCCGCCAACTGAGAGCCAGGGCTACTGTCACTGTGGTTCAGCCAGATGGACGTCAGCAAATGACAGAACAATCTGATTCTGATCAACAATCCTCTGATGAGGATGATTCTGAGGTTGGTAGTTCACAGGTGAAACTGGCAAATCACATTAGCAGAATAACCACATCTTACAAACAGCGAAGATTCAGGCGAGCTTGTCTAACCATGCACTCTCTTCAGAACCTTTGCTGTTTAATTGCTCTAGCTTCTAAACTGTATGACAAGGAGAACCTTCAGCTGAAGAATAAACAATTCTAGACCCTCTTAAGGATTGAACTTGGGCACTGACAAATTGACATTACATTGATGCGTCGACGTACATACTTATGCTGCGGTGGTGCAGGGAGTGCTTAGCTTTTCCTAATTGTAAAAAGAAACTGAGGGTAAGGCAATTACACATTGCCCTATATAACACATAAACAATAACAATTAAAACACATAATAAACTGCACAAAAACTCATTTATAGCTCAAAGTTACTGATATTATTAATTTCTGAGAACACTAATAGGTTATTTTTAATTTTACAGGAAGATGTTCCAGTCCCAAGTGCCCCGAAGCGGCGTAAAGTAGCTGTAAAGAAAAAGCAGAAGGCCACAAGAAACTGGAAGAAAACCGATATTCCAGAGATTAACAAGTTTACATGGAAAAATCAGGAAGTAGATATGACAGCCTATCCGCAGACTCCAACATCACTGTTTGAATTATTTCTTGATGATGATGTCATTGACTTGATAATTGAAAACGGTGTGAAATATGCAGGGATCCGGGGAACCACAATTTCAAGACCACAAGAGAAGAAGTTCGTGTCTTCATAGCAGTCCTCCCGATATCTGGGTATGCACGAGTACCAAGAAGACGGCTGTACTGGTCAAATGATGAGGATGTAAGAAATGAAGCTGTAATAGCTGCTATGAACCGTGATCGGTTTGACGAAATGATGAGATTCATCCATCTTGATGACAACGATCAGTTAGAGCCCAATGACAAGATGGGCAAAGTCAGGCCGTTGTTGACTCACTTAAATGAAAGGTTCCTGGTATATTTCCCCAAGGAGAAGAACTTAAGTATTGACGAGAGCATGATCCCATATTACTGCAGACATGGGGCAAAGCAATTCATTAGAGGGAAAACAATTCGATTTGGATTTAAGGTGTGGGCCCTGACAACATCCCTAGGCTGCAGTTTGAGCCGTATCAAGGGAAACGGGGAGCCCAGGCACCAGACAGGGCACAGCTCGGAATGGGTGGAGCTGTTGTCACTGATCTGCTCTCCGAGTTGCAGAAGGACAACGCTTACCATGTAACATTTGACAACCTATTTACATCATTAGCTCTTGTTGATACACTATCAAAGATGGGAATAGCCTGCACTGGCACAATCAGATCAAACCGGGTAGAAGATTGTCCACTGAAGCCTACTGCTGCTATACAAAAAGCCAAGCGAGGTTCCTATGATTATGCCTATGATGCTAACAACCACCTGATAGTGGTTAGATGGAATGACAACAACATAGTGAATGTTGTCTCTTATCAGTTTGGAGTCAAGCCCCTACAAAATGCAGGAAGATGGTCTCGCCAAGAATCTCAGAGAATTAGAATAGAGCAGCCTTTCGCCCTCAACCATTACAACCAGACCATGGGTGGTGTAGATAGGATGGACCAGAACATCGACACGTACAGGATAGCAATCAGGTCAAAGAAATGGTGGTGGGCCATCTTTGCCTACTGTATTGATACGTATGTTCAACAAGCATGGCATTTGTACAGGGCTACCCCTACAGGAAAGCAGAATCCAATGGATCTACTCGGAATCCGATGCTCTATTGTGAGCGTCTACCTGGCTAGAGGCCGACGTCAGGATACAACTGGTAGACCCCGCGGAAGACCTGCAAGTCTGGAGAAGCGTGTTCCAGATGAAGTCGCCTGGACAGAATCGACCACATGATTACCACAAAGGAAACTCAAAGGCGGTGTGCATTTTGTGGTATGAAAACCACGCGTGGATGTCTGAAATGTGCTGTCCCCATTCATGACCGTTGTTTCATGGTGTTTCATTCATAGACCTCTGACACTGCTCTGTGGTGGACTGTTTGGTTCATATTGCCCCTAAATCAGTGACTTATACCTCATTAACTTTGCCTAGTCATATGATATCTAGTCATATTTGTTTCTGTTTACAGACATATATTGACTCTAGCCTAATTCTGATGCACGGTGCCAAAAATCCAGTATTTTCGAAGCAAATGAAGTATTTTGACAATATTCTGATTATCCAATGTGATGAAATTTTCTTCTAAAATTACCTATTGAGACTATTTCTGACGAATGAATTAATAAAAGTGTCTTGCTTATGAAATGTGTGTTGAATAATATACAGATTAACATTGTTATGCATTGTGACTTACTGCAACCATTTATGCCTAGCGTACTTTTTATGGGACGTAACTTAAAACCGCAAAAAAAATGTCAAAATATGGTCTAAATGTGGGTAAAATGGCCAGAAATGTTCATTATTAGGTGAAATCTTTTCCCATCAATAAAGTTTTAATATGAAATAAAGGCACTGCCTTTTGAGCAAACGCACGAATTTACAGGGTAGCACCCCTATCTATCTTCATATACTGAGTTGGTCATATTTGGCTAAACAAAATAAAAAAAGGTGTGTGTGTGTGTGTGTGTGTGTATCCAGAGCTTCCTGACCAATAGGGGCTAACCAGACCTGATCACAGGCTTGATTACCACGATTGCTCCAGCTGTATCCGGTGTCCCTCAAGGTGTCATGCTCAGACCTTTGTTGTTCTTCCCATGCATAAATGATCTGCCACAGAAAGTTAGCCATGCATGGAGTTCAGCTCTTTGCTAATGTCAGCCTTTTATATCACAAGGTCTCAAGCATGACTGATACTAGACACTTCAGAGGGGTTTTGACAAACTACAGCAATGTCTATAATGGAATACGGACTATCAAAAGTCTTCTCATTCCAACCAAATATGCGACAGTCAGGGTCACAAATTGGAGAATATAAGTGAAGGCAATGATCAGGAAACCAGGTCGAAGATTTGGAGCAACTTACATGTTAAAGATACACAGCCATGAACTGTCAATCTTAAAGACTTTAAAGTACCTGGGCATCATTTATTTCAGAAACATGTCATGGGAATCCATTTTGAGGCAAACAACAGCCTGGCGTTTCTTTGGAAGGGAGATAACCAGCTGGTCTGAAGATGTTGAAGCATGATGGTAGAGACCATGATTAGACGTATCCTGGATTATGCCCATCAGTATGGGGCCCACATACAGTATCCAGCAGTTCGAGACGGTGCAACGGCGAGCACCTTGGTTTGTCAGAGATGACTACCACACAACCAGCATTACCTCCCAAGTGATACAGCACCTTGGCCGGCAAACTCACCAGCATTGAGGGCATGATCTACATGTATCTCTGGGCTAAGTGGACATCCATGCTTGCAGGTTCTCCGACCCAAAAGCGGCGAACAGTAGGGATACTCCCCGGAGTATATGGACCGACATCTTCTTCAACTCTCCTTTATCGGCACGGGCATCACACTTAAGGGCCAACTTTCCCAGAAAATTGCCACTTCTGGAATCCTTGACGGCTTCAAAAGGGACCTTCCCTGAACTACATAAAAACTGTTTTAAAAAGGTTTTGACATGTTCTGTTGTGAGGCAAAGGTGACGGGAGTCCAACTGATACTGACTTATAGTTGGGCAAGGCCTGCTGTCCTTGCAGCAGGTGTGGTAGAGTGGGGAGTGTTGTTACTTCTTCTGTTTGTACACTTTTATTCATTTTACCTTTTCTCAATCGCCCCCTCCCCCACACACCTATCTTCTCATCTACTACTTCTTCTATCTCTTTAGTCCCTTTTTTCTGGGAGACAACTCAAAATGACCCATCAGGGTTGACGTGTCATTAAACCAAAAACTATTGTTTGACCTTCACCGCCGATATGCACATAACCTTAGTATGATGATGCTCCAATGTTGGTCCTGTGTGCACTTCATGGGAATAAAATTAGATAGGGTGACTCAGTAAGTTTGCAGCATGGACACTAAAGTATCCTGAAGCACTAGCGTTATGCTATTGATTTGGGGCTCATCATCATTTTGTAAATCTTGAAAAGATAGAAATCCACAGGTAGCCAGATAGCTCATCGTGTCTCTTACTATTCCCTTGGCTTTATTCTACACCCCTGAGTGTTTGTGAAAAGTTTTAATTGCTAGACCCGAGAAGCGATTTCCTCCTAACCGAGAAGCTCCGGTAAATGCTCCGGTAACACGTGGGACGAATCGCGGTGCTGGATTTTACCGGCTAACCTTTTCGGCTCAGTGCGGTACGTTTCATTTCATCTAAATGCGTGACGTAGTTTCGAAACTTTCCCTCGACAAAACTTCAGCGTTTGATAAAACGGTCTACCGAAGGTAGAAATCCGCAGGTAGCCAAATATTACTATTGCCAGGGCTTTATTTTATACCCGAGTAATAATTTGTGAAAAGTTGTAATTGCTTGGCGAGACGAGAAGCGCTTTCCACTCCGGTACATACTTCGGTAAATACTCCGGTAACTCGTTGGTCCAAGCGCGGTGCTTGATTTTAACCGGCTAACATTTTCGGCTCACTGCGGTACTGTACGCGCGGTAGTTTCGAAACTTTCCCGCGATCAAACTCCAGCGTTTGATACAGAGCTTTTTAAAATTATTTCGACGCTTTTTGTGTTTCTTTTGTAATGGGACTTGACTCCTTTTGGTTTTGTGAAGCAATTTTTGGATGTGAATACAATTCTCATGAACTCTGTAAAGATGGCGGATTATCGCGAGAAATTGAACGAGATTCCAGGCGAAATTTGGGTGCCTAAGTATATTGAACCAGCCTCTCTACAGTAAAGCAAACACTTCGTGTGTTTGCTATAAAAGAAAAATTCAGGCATATATGGGTTAAAAGTTCTGACAAGTTCGAACACTGGCGATGTTGGAGTTATGTCCCCTACTTTGCTGAACATTCTTATTTTTGACCTTGTCATCACCGTAACCACTTCAGATTTGATCGGATAAAACTTTCAAACAAGTATGTCAGGGATAAAGGCTTGGATGAGTTAGAAAATTGGCGAGGCCTTCCTATCTATCATAAAGTTACGCCCCCATGCTTGCTGAAAAGGCCTATTTTTGACTTTGTCAACACTATAGCCCCTTCAGTTTTCATCAGATCTTTTTGCAACTTACACGTAAGTAAGTAAGAGATAAAACTGGTGAGGTCGGCCCATATTTCAGAGAGTTTTGCCCCTCCCCCCCCCCCCTTGATAACAGAAAATGTCTGTTTTGCTCTTGTCATCACTGTAGCCCCTTCATTTGTTACCGGATCTTCTTGAAACTTACAGGTAAGTAAGTCAGGGTTAAAAGCTAGGATGAGTTCGAAAACTGATGAAGGAAGCCTTCTTAGCTCGGATGAGTTCGAAAACTAGTGATTCCAGTCTACTAAGCACGGAGTTATGTCCCCTATTTTGCTCAAAATGCTTATTTTCGACCTGATCATCACCGCTGCCCCTTCACTTCTTATCTAATCTTCTTGAAACTTACAGACCAGTAAGTGAGGGATAATAGCTCAGTTGAGTTCGAAAACTGGTGGGGTTTGCCTATTTATCATAGAGATACACCCCCTTTTTTTTCCTATTTTTGACATTGTTATCACCGTAACCCATTCAGTTTTATCCGATCATATATGCAAGACTCGAGTGAATTCCACAACTGGTGAGGTCGTCGTATTTATCATAGAGTTTCGGCACCCTTAATTGCAGATAATTCCTTTCTGACCTTGTAGTCACCATAGCCCTTTCAGTTTTATGGAATGAACTTGAAACTTTCATGTATGTACATGTAAGTCAGGGATCATAAAAGCTTGGATGAGTTCGAAAACTAATGAGGTCAGCCTATTTATCAGACAGTTACACGCATTTGATTGCAGAAAATGCCTGTTTTCGACATTGTCATCACCGTATCCCCTTCAGTTTTGATTTGATCTTCTTGAAACTTACAAACAAAATTCAGGTATAAAAGCTCGAATTAGTTCAATCACTGGCGAGGTTGGCCTATTTATCATAGAGTTATGTCCCTTTGATTGCTGAAAATGCCCGTTTTTGACACTGCTATCATCATAAGTCCTAAGTTTTGAAGAGATCTTCGGAAACTTACATATAAGTAAGTTAGGGATAAAAGCTGGAATGAGTTTGCAAACTAACAGTGCTGGCACATTTTTCATAGAGTTAAGTCTCCTTCTTTGCAGTAAATGTCTATTTTGTACCTTTTAATCACCATAAGTCCTTTAGTTTTGATCGAATCTTACTGAAGCTAGCATATAAGTAGGTTGGGAATGAAAGTTCGGATGCGTTTGAAAACTGGTGATGTCTGTCTATCTCTCATAGAGGTACGTCCCCTTGACTGCTGAAAATGCCTGTTTTGACGTGTTAATCAGCATTAATGCTTCGTAAAGATTGGAACTTCCTGAAACTTTGTTTTAATATAGTCGAGCAAACTCCAAAGGGGCGTCCCGTGCACCTTATCGTGACAGTATTATAATGTAAGGGGATAAATGTCTTCAAAAATGCATCTCCAGTTGATGGTGCTTATCCTCACCGTTTTCACTTTGTAATAAACCACTGAGGGAGTGAGTATTTAAGTTTTGCGTCACACCAACAGCTAAGGTCATACGGAGACGGGACCTCGGTTTAACGACTCGTCCGAAAGTCTCGAGAAGCCCGGGATCGATCCTGCGATCCCTGGTTTACAAGGCGAAATAAACCATTGAAGTGTACAGGGTTTTTTATTTTTTTTTTTTTTTTTTTTTTTTGGGGGGGGGGGGGTTAAAATATATTGACGCTTGGAAACATGAAAGAATGTGTCTCCCGCCTGCGTATGTATATTTGACTATCCCTGGTTATGTACACAATACATACACCGATTATTTGTAGCAGCGCTAGTTTTCTCAATGGGATGCCAGAGCATTGTATAAAAAGTAAAATCTCGAATGCGCTTGTGTACTCTGGCAGTGGCAAAACCGATTTCACATTGCGATAATTCATCCGTGCGACATAGTGCATTTTTCACTTCTCCAAAATGGCTATTTTTCTGAAGAAAATCCTTGATATTTTTGTTACAAATGTTCAAAAAATAGGTTGAGGGTTCTTGTTAGAACCGCCTCAGTGAGGCGGTTCTAGCGAGTACCCACAACCAATGTCTTGGAGGGTTCTCGTTCGAACCGCCTCAGTGAGGCGGTTCAAGCAAGTACCCACAACCAATATCTTGGAGCAGAAATAAGAAAAAAATAATGTATACCCCCGTAAACCCCAGTTTTCTCTATATAAAGTGGGGTTTAGGGGGTCTTCATTTCACGGACTTGTTCAGGTGATGAGATTTCCCTAGAAACGCAGAAAATATAAATGGTACATGTATAAGTACGCCAAGGACAGGTTTTTTCAAATATTACAAATATTGCCTTTTCTTTTTTTTATGTCCCCGGTAGCGATAGCGGGTACATATTGTTTTTGCCCTGTCTGTTTGTGGGTTTGTTGGTTTGTTGGTTTGTACGTGGACAACTTTAACGTTGGCCATAACTTTTGAACCGTTTGAGATAGAGCTTTCATATTTGGCCTGAAGGTTCCTTGTGACAAGACCTTCACATTCATGTAAAAAAATTTGACCTGTGACCTTGACCTTGACCTTTGACCTACTTAAAAGAAAAAAATAACATTGGTCATAACTTTTGAACCACTTGAGATACAGCCTTCATATTTAGCATGTATATTCCTTGTGACAAAAGCTTTACATTCATGCAAAAAATTTTGACCTGTGACCTTGACCTTGACCTTTGACCTACTTAAAATAAAAAAATAACATTTTGGTCATAACTTTTGAACCGTTTGAGATAGAGCCTTCATATTTTGCATGTAGCTTCCTTGTGACAAGAGCTTTACATTCACACAAATTTATTTTACCTGTGACCTTGACCTTGACCTTTGACCTACATAAAAGAAAAAGTTAAAATTGGTCATTACCTTTGAACCGTTTGAGATACAGCCTTCATATTTAGCATGTATGTTCCTTGTCACAAAAGCTTTACATTCATGTCAAAAATTTTGACCTGTGACCTTGACCTTGACCTTTGACCTAATTAAAATTAAAAAATAACATTTTGGTCATAACTTTTGAATGGTTTGAGATAGAGCCTTCATATTTTGCATGTAGGTTCCTTGTGACAAGAGCTTTACATTCAGACAAAAAATTTTGACCTGTGGCCTTGACCTTCGACCTACATCAAAGAGAAATTTAACATTGGTCATAACTTTTGAACCGTTTGAGATACAGCCTTCATATTTAGCATGTAGGTTCCTTGTGACAAACGCTTTACATTCATGCAAAAATTTTGACCTTTGACCTACTTAAAAAATAAACATTTTTGGTCATAACTTTTGAACCGTTTGGGATGGAGCTTTCATATTTGGCATGTAGGTTCCCTGTGATTAGAGCTTTTCATACATTCAAAATGTTTGGACCATGACCTTGACCTTTGACCTACTTAAAAGAAAAAATAAAATTGTTCATAACTTTTGAAACGTTTAAGATAGAGCCTTAATATTTGGCATGTAGGTTCCTTGTGACAATAGCTTTACATTCATGCAATTTTTTTTTACCTGTGACCTTGACCTACTTTAAAGAAAAAATATTATTGTTCATAACTTTTGAACCGTTTGAGATAGAGCTTTCATATTTGGCATGTAAGTTTCTTGTGTCAAGGGCTTCCCACACAAACAAAAATCTTGAACTCTGAGCAACTTTGAATAAAAAATGACCATGCCCGGGGACATGTTCGTGTTTCACAAACACATCTTGTTTTGTTTGTTTTTTTTTTCGTTTTCGCAAATTTTTTGATTAATACTTTGTGTGAAGTTGCCAAGTTGTAATATATTATTTTCGATGCTTACCGTTAAACCACCGCGCTGTTTATAGCAGAGCTTACTGACCAAAAGTATATCTACAACTTCATAGCCACACTACATAAACGGGGTCAGACTTGTTTGAGCTGCTCCGCTTATTTAGGTGACCTTCAGTGCTTGCATACAAAAACCTGGAATGGTGAGAATATAATTTCCTGTCAAACGAAAACATACCTTATGGAAATAGATAGAACTTTGCGATCAGTGTCCTAACAAATTTGATGATAGAAAGTACAAATGATTGCAGCACCAAGATATTGATTCACAACCATCAAGCTAAACCTGTTCTACACTGCAGGTTTCAAGATTGCCTGCACATACTGTTTATCAGAAACGGTCCATCTTATAAAGTCAACTGTAAGAAAGCTTTTAATACACACTTACAAGATAGTTGAATTTATCATGTCAAAGAGAAATGTCAGGAGCAGAACGTGGACCTCTACATGACCTTTGTGACCTCACCAAAGCATCTGACACAATAAATCATGAGGTTCTTTGGAAAATCATGTTGCAGTTTGGCTGTCCAACCCAGTTACGAGGGTTGTCGTTAAATTAATGAGACGGTTCTAATTTTTTAATTTGCGGTTAACCGATTGTGACCAAACTTGGTACAGCAAGTGCTTAACTTCTGTTTAATTATTTAAAAGCAAAACTATGTTACGAGATGGAATAGGAAAGCTATTATGCACATCTAAATTATTTTAGTAGGTATATGGCAAGGCGGTGCGAGTGAAATATTTTTGGTGAAATACGGTAGGCAAAATGTGCTGCTCCATGCACAAGTCGTGGACATATCATACGATGTATGCATGAGTGGTTTGTGGAGATTTTTTCACCATACAGTTGGCCGCTATAAGGCTGATTTGTATAAAATTTGCCTAAAAATCGTCAACCGTCAAATTGTGCCATATATAATTTTCATTCCGGTCACGATGTTGTGTGTGTTCGTTTTGACGAGAGTTATACCATTGATTTGTAGGGACGTTTCATCATTTTTTCCCTAGGGGAAATACTATTTGAACGCAAATCCATTATCTACTCAATGTTTGCTATCTGACTATGATTGTGGACGGTATCTTCATCTTGCCACGATTTTAGCGAGCTAACACAAGTATGCATGATTTTCCGGTAGTATTCATAGGTATAAATACCCTGAAAAACGAACACTATTCAGCAGCAGGTCAAGTGCGAATAAAAGCACACAACATAGTGGCTGGACAGAGAATGAATATAGAACGGTATGTTAAATTTATGTTTATTATTATTATTTGTGTGAACATGCTTGTAGGTTTTGGAGGGGTTTATTCTAGTATACCCCAACTTTCTTAAGCCTATTCTGGATTCACTTTTGAAGCCTCTGTGGTGTAGTGATTAGGCTACTAGCTTTGTCAGCTAGAGGTCGCAGGATCGATCCCAGGCTTCTCCAGAAGTAGGAGTCTTTTAAGCGAGGTCCTGTCTCATTCTGACCCTAGATGTTGATGAGACGTAAAGTTTGGACAGCCGCTCATTCTAGATTCATTTAGGCTTTTAGACCCCTTTTGTAGAATATAATTAATAAACGCCGGGTCACTTGTTTGATCCATAACTTTTGACTAACAGTGGTTAAAAAACCGTGGTCCCGTCTCTATATGATATTAGGCGTAGAGGGGACGTAAAATTTAGATGGGTTTAACCATTTCTTCATCAGGGCAAACTCTTACAAGAGCCTGTCGGGTTATCCGTGATGATGAACCGTGATGAATTTGATTTTACAAGCATGTTCATGTTGAGTAGAAATAATTTTGTTCAAGAAGAATTACGAGTTCATTTTGTAATGATGCCGTTTTTGTTTGAGAACTCGGTTTGTACATGTATGTACATAAAAGGAATGTGATAATGATAAGTGAGAGTATTTGGTCGCCACAAGTCATAGCGGCCTGAGCGGCGTGGATGACGCCAGCTGCGTCATCAGCGTCACGAGGACGGTTGTGACGCGGTGCCTACCAAATACAGAAAGAATTTACGACAAACAGTGTTGGTCCTTATGAGACACTAACAAATGTTGTGGAGAATAGATGAAAATCATCCTGATTTTAGTTTCTAGCTGTTGTTAATGTAATGAATTTGTGAATAGCTATATTTGTGAGCCATGTCGCGGAGAAGGATATGAAATAGAGTTTGTTATGTTTCCTGTAATTGGCGGGTGACCAGGTAGCGCAAAGGCGTGTCTGTTCAATTGCCTCTTACCTGTGCTAATGTAGTGAGCACGAATTTGATGGGTATTATGCTCAGTAGTAGTGAGCCTTGATTGATTTCTGTAGTGCTCAGTAAGGAAACATACTTTGAGTATTCTTGTGTCAAGCGCTGGGTGCTGATAATTTGATGCACAGTCAAGTTGTGTTCTGCTGTGCAGTTATTTGTCGCATACACTGATCAGTCTGTGTGTCTGGTCGGCGCATGCGCAATAACGGTATATGCATGAACATATTCTTACTTCTCCGGGAGGGGGATCATGATATAGCATGTATGTTTTGTGAACTGTATCTTAGTCGAATTATCGTAATTTGCAGGCACAACAATGTGTGGTGACCTGCTGCTCCCTGCCAAATAGGAGCAGGTACTGGTACGACGCTGTCGGTTCAGTGTCCAGCCATGGTGGACACCCAATAACAGACCGTCGAGACCATAATAAACAGATCGTCAAAAACGATCTGGAATCGATTTAACAAAGAAGTTACCGGGACTTCAAGTTCGGATGGATACGAATCGATAAATAATATAAGTCAACCTGTGGTCGACAACAAGGTCGACAAACTACTTTTCAGCAGTGCGCGAGAAGTGATTCATCCTAAGTGAACGTTTAATCTGGCCAGTCGCGTTTTGTGTTTCTTTTTCTTATTTTATTGTTGTTTTTGTTATTTGCTTCTGTAGACATTCACGTCGGCCCTTTCCGAGCACAGAACATTGTTTTGCCTTCGGGGCGGACGTCGTTAGTGGGCTAAAGAAGCAAATTAAAGTGATATTTTGTGTTAGTATTGTTGTATATAGATACAAATAATTCATGTCATTTATTTGATATCTTTCTTGTGCCTTGCCCCACAGCTGCCCGTACACCTGTCAGAGATCAAGCTCGGTTGTCTTGTCAGCATGGGGGTTTGCGGGACGCCGTAAACCCACATGTAACAACTAAACCGTTGAAACTGTTAATGTGGACTCTGCAGTTGCTATAGCAACATTAGGGAGAGGGTATCGGAGCAGGTCATAAATTACCATTCTTTTGGAACATACTCTTATAAAGCGACCCATCAGATCTGAATAATTTGGCGGCGAATGGTAAAATAAATCGACGTCGAAAAAAGATGATATCGTGACGTCATCTATTTTGTGGTCGCTAGCGTCACAGACAGCTAAGAAACACGCGTTTGAACAGCGGGACTGGGATAATTTTAAGATGGCGTCTGAGATAAAAGCGGAGCAAACGAATTGCATAAATGATGTGTAGAGCTGGGGAAAACACCCATGGAGACCAAAAAGTTGCTGGAAGTGACGAAAGCTGGAAAAACGGCGTCGACAGCACTTGTTTACCACTGGCACAAACATTTTACGGATGGGATATCTTCCTGTTAAGACGAAAAGGGACGTGGTAGACGGAGCATTGCCGACCATCCGAGCGTAACGTTGAACGTTCGACGCGCGATTCTAGAGGATGGGCGCCGGACGGTGCGGGAAATAAGTGCTATTTGTGACATAGGAAAAACGACTGTGCATGAAGTTCTAACTGAACAGCTTGATATGGAACGTGTATGTGCACGCTGGGTACCGCGAGTTCTCACAGATGAAGACAGAGAGAGTGAAGCGCGTTGCTGCATCCCGAGCCTTACTGAGAAAATGAGATCCGCGGGGGAAGGTTTCCTTTATAGAGTCATCACTACGGATGATACACAGCTGTATTATTATGATTCGGAAACAAAACAACAATCTAACCAGTGGGTAACGAAAGGCCAGTGTCCACCAGAGAAAACACGAGTGTGCAAGTTATGTGTATAATGGTCATGGACAGACAGGGAATCCTACTCGCCCTCTTTGAACCGCAGTGATTGACTGTCAACGCAGATTAGTATTCAAAGGTAACAGCATTTCTTTTGATTTACAAATAAAATTATTTTATCAGATTTTTTTTTCAAAAGTTATATTTACGTGTAAATATTTCATGACCCTTTTTTTCTTTCCAGGTGGTCCGTCACAATCACGCCAACGCCATTCCGAAGAAGCGGCTGGAGAAAGCCGAACAATTGGAGAATGTGCTCTTCCACCAGGACAAAGCACCTCCACATAAGGCAGCATCAGCACAGCTGGAACTCAGCCTGCTAGGATTCGACCACATCATCCACGCCCTAGCTGTTGGTGGGACGTAAAACTAAAAATTCACTCACTCACTCATCCACACCCCATATTCTCCGGACCTTGAACCTATGGACTTGATAGCTGCTCGCCCAATGCTTGAAATCCTTTTGTCTAATTAATTCGCGGACAACCCTCGTAACAGCTATGGAGAAACAGTTCCACGATTGTACATGTATGCCTGCACGCATTACGAAAACACGCCTATATAAATACATTGCAAATTTTACCACCGAAAAACGACAATTTTCCGATGAAAAATTATAATATTTTTTCTTATTTCTGCTCAAAACATAGTTTGTGGAAACTCGTTAGAACATGTTTTTGAGCAGAAATAAGACGAATAATGTATACCCCGGCAAACCCCAGAATCAGAATCAGAATCAGAATTGTTACTGGTGACACGTCAAATGACATTCATACATCAGGACCTGTGATATGTAAAGTTAGTCCCTAGCTCTAACCAAAGAGGTAAACTTAGTTACACAGTCATCAGCACCTTCAGCTGTCGAAATAATCGAATCGGGAATGGCATTCCAATCTCTAATGGTTCGGGGGAAGAACGATTCTTTATAAATGTCAGTTCTTGCAGAAAGGGTCTGAAACGCCAATGAATGGTGATTTCTTCAGTGCCTAGCGGGGGGGACAAGGTCATCTGTTGGAATGCTAGCAGCACCCTTTAGACCTTTGTTTAAAAGGATGCGCCTACTGTCTTTCCTCATTTTCTTGAGAGACTCCCATTTTAATTTTCCAAGTATTCCAGTCATGCTCCCAGTTTCAAAGCAGAAATTGCCTGTTACAAATCTAGTAGCTCTATTTTGAACTTTTTCGATTTCTTCGTTAAGAACCACTCCACTGGGGTCCCAGATACAACTGCCATATTCCAAGATTTGGCGAACAAGACCTTTATATGCTGCCTCTTTTACATCCTGAGGGCATTGAAGATTACGCCTCAGGAAATCAAGTGTTCTATTTGCCTTAGTACACATGTTGCTAATTGTCACTCCAAGGTATTTAATGGAGTCCACATTCTCGAGGACCGTTCCCTCTAAGGTGTAAGAAGCCTCAACTTTATTAGATCTCTTCCTAGTTATCTGCATAATGTTGCATTTAACTGGCTGAAATCCCATGCCCATTTTCGGGCCCAACATCCTAATCTATCAATGTCATTCTGAAGTTTCAGTGAGTCATCTGTATCTCTAATTTCCCGGTAGCAAACACAGTCGTCTGCGAACAGTCATATTTCTGAGTCAATGTCAGTGGAAATATCATTGATGTACAGGGAGAACAACAGCGGACCAAGAACAATCCCTTGTGGGACTCCAGACAGAACTGGAGCCCACTCTGAAGATTCACCATTAACAACAACACGCTGTTTTCTGTAGGAAAGAAAGGAATCTATCCATTTGAGCGTCTTCCCCCCAATTCCGTAACCAAATAACTTAGATTTAAGAAGTTCATGAGGTGGGGTATCGAAAGCCTTCTCCAAGTCCAGAATAAATGTGTCCACCTGTCCCCCTTTTTCCAAGATTTTGCCCAGTCATTTATAACTGTGCTCAGCTGAGTTTCACAACTATGCCTTTTCCTGAATGCATGTTGTCTGTCTGACAAAAGTTTATGTTCATCCAAGTGGGCCATGATGTTCAAGAAATTTACACAGAACACAAGTCAGAGACACAGGGCGATAATTACGGGCAAGAGCCCTATCTCCTTTTTTGAAGACTGGACTAAGAGCCATTCTTTGGGGATTTCACCCGTATCAAGAGACTGTTGAAACAGGTGTGCAAAAACTGGACCTAACTCATTTGCTAGTTCCTTCAGGACTCTAGGATGCAGTTCATCAGGTCCTAAGGCTTTACTGGGATTTAAGCCTTGAAGTAACTTGATTACTCATGCAGCAAACACAACAATATTATCCATGAATGGGGCCGATCTTCCAGTCAATGGAACCTCCGTGAACTTAGTTTTATTAAACGCATCATTGAATTGACCAACAAGTTCCTCTGCCCTTTCAGAGTCTGATTCAGCAACCCCGTTTCCTCCTCTTTTAATAAGGGGCGGGATACCTTGCCTATCTTTCTTCTGGCTATTAATATACCTGTAGAAGTCTCTGGGATTCGCCTTAACATCCCCAACCAAGTTATTAACATACAAATCATGCTGATTTTGTTATATCAGTCTTGATTTCACGTCTCAGGTTTTCAATTTTTGTCCTGAGTTTACCACTTCCTGTCTTTTTTGTCTTTGCATGAATCTTATTCCTTCTGCGCTTTTTTCTTCTTATCTCTGGTGTGATCCAGGGAATCGAAGATACAGACCTACTAGTTTTTGACGGGATATGAATTTCGGCCAAAGTATGAATGAAAGAAGTTATCAAGTCAAAGTTCTCCTGGACAGACCGAGCATCTGAATGACCATTAAAGTATTTCTCCCTTGCAAATCTGAGCGCATCATTCCTCATAGTTTCATAGTCGCCTTTCTGATACGAGTACCCCTTCCTCCGAGGTTTTTTTGTTGGTGGAATGTGATTTTTAAATATCCAGAGACAATATCATGATCACTTAGTTTATCCGGAGACTGAATATCTTCAAACTGTTCTGGCAAAGTCGTAAGGATCAAATCTAATGTGTTCTTTTCACGAGTGGGGAAGTTAACAATTTGTTCTAATCCATGGTCGTTCATAATGTCTATTAATATTTGTCCTTCAGACTGACTCAGCATTGTGCCTTGTTTGCTGAGCCTGTCATGCCAAACAATGTCTCTGAAGATGAGGTCACCTAGAACATGTACAGCCGGGAGTTTTTTTACCCTTATGCTGCGACTTAATGCAATCCATCTGGTCTTTAAACAACTGGAAGTTTTCGACCGTACCATTTGGTGGTCGATACCAACTTGCTACGAAGTGAGAGGTTTTATTTGCAAAAACCTTTACCCATACCGATTCTGTGTCGTTTTCAAGTTCCATGAAAGGCATGTTAGGGATGTCTCTGTGAATGAGCAACATCACCCCACCGTCATGAGAGTTCCTGTCCTTTCTATAGACACTATACTGAGAAGTTTCAGGGAAAAGCTCAGATGTGTTAATTGACCTGTCAATCTTTGTTTCTTGAATAGCCAGGATATGCGGTTGAAACATATCGAGGAAAGCTAAAAGTTCGAGAAATTTTCTTCTTAATCCATTTAAGTTTATACTGCAAAGTTTCAAACTTTTTACAAAATTTGGCTTAGTTTTATCAGCAGTCGAAGATTTATCTTTCTTATCCTTTGACAGAGGTTCAAATCTGTTTGGCTTACTCAGTTCTATATATTCATTGGAGAAGGAGTCTGAAAAATTGCACACCTCGCATTTTGGACAAATCCATTGGCAGTTTGAGTTTACCAAAGTGCCATATTCCGCATCTGAAATGAAAGAACATTCAGTGTGTATCCACATTTCACAGTGATCACATTGAACCGCTTTGTGGCCATTAAGTACAGCACCACTGCAAAGACCACAGTAAGCTTTGCAGTCTTTGCAATACCAAGTTCCAGCTCCAGATTCAATTTCTAACAGTTGACTGTTATCCAAATCAGAACATGAGGAATGAAAACGTTTTTCACAGTCTTCACATTCTATCCATTTCTGAGAGTCTTTGCAGTAATTTTTGCACTGCCCACAGCGAAATCTTGGACCGGGGTTAGATTCAATGTCTCCGACCAAGATAAAAAGAATAGCCAAATTTGTTCCACCGGAGGACTTGAAGTTCCGTAAGCCCTCCGAACATCTTCTGTTCCCTAGCTTCCTATTTAAAGCCAAGTACTGCGAAACTCTATCGCAGTGTTTCTCATTTGCTATCCTGCACTCCTGATTTCCATCATTCGAATGTTTTCTGGTACTTAGTTTCCAAAGGGTTAACAAAAGAACCAAGGCCATGGGAAACAGGGAGACCTTCATTTTAATATACCGGGCAATTTTCTGCCAACTACAATACAGGATAAAGGGATAGATCTCATACCAATTGTGTTTCCAGCGGTCTGCCAGCTGTACGGACAGTCCACACTCGCTAATAAGCTGACAACACAAGGCAAAGTAACAATCCTGATTCCAAGTTTTTTCACAGCCAGTGCCCTGACAGCTACAAAGGACTATTCAGTACCCTGGTCAAGTTATATATAGCTCAGCACACTCAAATATCTGACAACTCACAGGCTCTTTAGAGAAATGAATGTGACAAGCCTCCAGGGATTATTTTAATTTTGCGTTTACCCCACCCACAAACGAGGTAATGGCGGGAAAGAATGTCAACAAAGTAATCAATCTACATTAGAAAAAAAATCAACAATCTACGATAACCAGCAATAATGTGTTGCTGGTTTTTCCTTGTCTGCTATAATTCAGACATTTTTCCTAAATAAAAGTGGGGTTTAAGGGGGTAAAATTAATATAGGCGTGTTTTCATGATGGGATCCAAACTGATGGTTGATTGTCTTTTCCATTTTCCTGTGATAAATGGAGTGCAATACGGCTGTGTACTAGCCCCAGGCCCCAACACTGTTCAGCATGATGTTCTCTGCCATGCTCGCAAATTCTTTCCAGGATGATGACAATGGAATACCTGTTAGGTATAGCTTTGATGGGAAGCTTTTCAATCTTAGAAGGTCGCAAGCCACATCCAAGGTGATGACAGAGGTGCCAAATGAGTTCCTCTTTGCTGATGACATGGCAAAGGGTCCAACTGAAGAGACGTTGCAAAAAGGTATAGATCAAGTATCTGACTCCTGTGACAGCTATGACCTCACAATAAACATCAAAAGACTGAGGCGGTCTATCAGTCGGCACCTGAACGAAAACTTACGCTAACTTCATGACGTCGTGATGTTACGGACAGCGTGGCGTTAGCGTCAGTTTTCGTTGTTCAGGTGCCCACCATCACATTGAAAGGTCAAAGATTGTAAGTGGTAGACAAAATGACTTACCTTGGAAGCACACTGTAAAAGGTCGTGCACATTGATGAAGCAAATGCCAGGATTGCCAAAGCTAGTCCAGCATTTGGCCGACAAAGTGGTAGTATTTCGAATCAAAGAGGAATCAGGCTTGACCCAAAGCTATAAGTCTACAGTGCTATTGTTCTGCCAACGCTATTGCATGCATGCGAAATGCGATTAGTTTACCAACGGGGCGTGAAAAGACTAATCCTGTCTCAGAGAACGTTTTAAGATTAAGTGGCAAGACAGGAGTCCTGAAAAGGGCAGAGATGCAGAGTGTAAATACTCTTCTGAAACTGGCACGGTTAGGATCGATAGGCTATATTACCAGAGTGCCTGAGGAACCTTTGCCAAAACAAATCCTCTATGGGCAAACGCTGCCATGGTGGTCAGAAGACGTGCTAAAAGGAACACCCGCAAAGCCTCCCTCAAGGACTCCAACATACCATCAGAGGCGTGGGAACAATTGCACACGTCCAAGCAAAGTGTCGAATCATCGTCAGAGTGGATGCTAGTGAATACAAGGCAAAAAGAATCAGCGAAGCCGAGCAAAAACGTGAACAGCGCAAAGCCAGAGGAGGCATCACAAACAGGGTTGTCTTCCTCTAACCTCTGTTGCTCTTTATGCAATGGGCATTTCAGAGCTAGAATTGGTCTCCTCAGCCATGACAGAACACACACATAGTATCATGTCTCGCATATGATTAAGATTTGTCATTGTTCGTTATAACATGGTGCAAAATATGAAAACACGCAAATATCTTTTTTTTATAATATCATTCGTTTAATGTTCTAAACTGGACGGACAAGAAAAATAATTTGGGATAGGGCTGAAGCCTCGATAAGGAAATTCTCAGGCTCGATTTTAGATTTCGAGACTTAATAATTTGAATTCTAACACACCGTGTCTATATAGGCAATGGATAATAACTATGTTTTATTCTACAACAAATCATGGCAAAGAAGAGCGCTGGGAGTGACGTCATTAAAATCTGTCAATTTATGACGTCACTAGTCGATTTCCTTGACGTTAGACGGTGTAACATCATATTCTCGCATCGAAAACGTTAGAAAAGGATATAAATGCATGTGTTTCAGTCGATAATTTTAGCGGGATTTCTTCTAGCAATGGCGAAAAGTTGTGAGATTTAAAAAGGAAACAACAGTATTATTGCCGTTTTCGGTGTGTTAGAATCAAATAGATCAACTCTAGCCATTTATTTATTGAATAATAAATTACAGTTTGTCGGTCAGTTGTAAGTAGCGCGCGTGATTTGTCTACTTTACAACTGACCTCCAAACTTTGATTTATTACACAACAAATCACAGTTAGAACTGATCTATTCTAAAATAGAAACACGTCTCGGTCGCAACTCCATCATAGATTGCATTAGTCCCGGATACAGAGTATCAATTTTGGTGACAATTCAATTATTGTCATAAAAGCGAAGACATATGAGCAGCGCCCGACAAAAAGTACGATATGACCACACTCAGATGAGCCTACATATCTCATTACAATAACTCACCCGTACGACATAGTGCATTTTTCACATCTCCAAAATGCCTACTTTTCTTTTGAAAATCCTTGATAATTCTCTTACAAATGCTCATAATATAGGTTGTGTGTGCTCGTTATAACCGCCTCATTGAGGCGGTTCTAACGAGTACCCACAACCTATGTCTACGAGTACCCACAACCTATGTCTTGAAGCAGAAATTAGAAAAATAATGAAATGCCTACTTTTCTTTTGTTTGTTTGTTTGATTTGAGGTTTAACGTCCCCGTCAACACTATTTAGGTCATTTTGGAGACGTTGCTTCCAATTTTGTGGGACTTTTACCCGACATTGAGAGGAAATGACATCTCAATCCCTGTCGCCCAATGAAACCAATAGGGTTTAAAAGCATGGACGGGCCGACTTGCAGCAATTTTCCTGGGCAGGCTTAGATGTTCAAAGCGGATTACCATAACTCATGTGCGGTCAGTATCAGCTCTGCGTGGAAGTATCGTGCAGCCCAATCTATTTCTCCAAGCCCCGATGGACGGGGCCGGTACTTTTCTTTTGAAAATCCTTGATATTTTTTTTTATAAATGCTCATAATCATAACATAGGTTGTGTGTGCTAGTTAGAACCGCCTCATTGAGAAATTAGAAAAATAATGAATACCCCCGTAAACCCCAGTTTTCTCTATATAAAGTGGGGTTTAGGAGTCTTCATTTCGCGGACTTGTTCACGTGATGTCATATCTTCATCACGAAAACATACCTATATAATTGTGACCCCTTTCTTACCCCACGTTTTTGCAGTAAATCTAGGGTTAACAGGGGCATGCTGTATCTTTCTTATTTCTGTTCAAAAACACTGGCTAGATTGCTGGTACACGTTGGAGCCGCCTGCGTGTACTCGTAAGAACCGCCCCGGCGAGGCGTTTTGAACAATTACCCACAATTCATGTTTATAGCAGAAGTTTGAAAAAAATATCGATTTTTTGTCGGTTTTGTTTTATATTCTGGTGGCAACATCTCAAAATATTTGAATATGTCTATTTTCGTGATGTTTTCGATAATCATTACGATAACACATCCGTGTGATATATATTGCATTTTTCAAACCTCAAAAAAAAAAAAAAAAAAAAAAAAAATCTGAAAATTTGTGTTATTTTTCTTATTTATACTCCAAACATAGGTTTTGGGTGCTCTTTAGAACCGCCTCATGGAGGCGGTTCTAACGAGTACCCACAACCTATGTCTTGGAGCAGAAATAAGGAACACAAATATTACCCCCGTAAACCCCAGTTTTTCTATATAGAGTGTGGTTTAGAGAGAGTCTTCATTTCACGGACTTGTTCACATGATGTAAAGGGGATGTAGAAGTCCATTGCGAGCATTGGATGCGCAGTCTGATCTTAGTCTTCGCTGGTTGCACAAATCTTTTTTGTAGAATTTGTTGCGCACTGGCTCATATTAGTCCATCACGTGAACAAGTCCGTGAAATGACCACCCCTCTAAACCCCACTATATAAACAGAAAACTGGGGTTTACGGGGGTGAACATTATTTTTCTTATTTCGGCTCCAAGACATAGGTTGTGGGTGCTCGTTAGAACCACCGCATTGCGGCGGTTCTAACGAGGACCCACAATCTATGTTTGCAGCATAAATAAGAAACATATTACAGATTTTCATCAGAGAAGTAGCCATTTTGGAGATGTGAAAAATGCACGATGTCGCACGGGTGTTTTATCGTAATACAGTGTCTTACGAAACTTACAATAAGACCAGCAAACACTCCGATCAGCCGGCACCCAATATGGAAAGAGCTTTCGCTTATTTCCATTGGATAGCTTGCGTGGAACTTCAGAGGCTGCTGATCTGAGTTTTGCCTGGGTTGTACCAATCTGTTGGTAGGTATTGTCGTATATTTCATTAGACATTACGATACTTTGAAGCTTTATAAGTTTTGTTATTCAATAACAGTAATGCTCTTTGAAAGCGTGAACCATAGATTACATTAGAGCAAAGAGCCTTAAAACTTCATTATTTACTTTGTCTTCGTTTTTGCAGTACGTTATAAGCGTAATTGGAACGTAATTATACGTGGAAGGTAATTACCATGTATTAACCCTTTCTGTACCAAATGGAATCTTCCTCCTTATATAAAACAGGAGTCCATTTCAAAATTTAGGGGTGTCAGGTTGTGTTTTCTTCAAAATGTTTTAGGAAATGGTTGAACTTTTTGCAAACAGTGTAGGCCCTAATCGCGTTCTGCGGCGTCTGATCTGGGCCTGCACTGTTTGCCAGTGTACCCGTTTTGGGTTTGGTTAAATGGGAGTGCAATTCGGGCATCAGCTGTATCTATACTTCATTAAGATAAGTAGAAGTAAAACAAAGATCAGGAATTGATACAATTAACTTACTCCATCCATAAAAGACGCCAAAGGGAAAGAAATACAAACATTAAGCGACCAGACCATAATGGAAACCTAAACAAAGGAAGGCCATATGGACAGTTACTTTCCCACAAAATGGCCATATGGCCATCCAAAATTAAAAGACACAAGTGATACACACAGTAAGTAACAAACAACAACATAAATAAATCGCTACAGAAGAGCCGCCTTGGAACGGTCAGTGGAAGATTTCCACTGGGGGGCTTAAATCGATTTTACGTGGCCACAATCCTCGCCCTTACTTCCGTCGCGATTTAGACAAATAATTTGTTCAGTCAAGCCTGTTTCAACTTGGAGAAATAGATTGGGCTGCATGGTGCTTCCACGCACAGCTGAAACTGACCAAACATGAGTACTTGTAAACCACTTAGATGTTCTAAGCCTGCCAAGGAAAGGTCGCGCGAGTCGCACTGTTACTTAAACCATAACAGTTTATTTGGCGGTGGGGCTTGTAATGTGATTTCATCTAAATGTCGGGTAAAAGTCCTGCAAAATCGACAGCAACGTCTCCAAAATGATCTATATAGTGCTTACGGGGATGTTAAACCTCAACAAATACCAACATTAAAAATTGTTTTATTTCTTCTTTCGTTTCGCCATGTGGCTTTATACAAGGATTTGAACATAAATGACGTTGCAGCCCGCTAACTGAAACATGGCGAAATATTGTAGAGTAAGGTACAAAAGACATGTACGAGTGCGAGTCAATAAAAACCAACCCAATTTATTTTCTGGATGAGATCGATCTCTTCTTTTTCAATGTAAATGCCCTCTAGGATGATAAACTTGGACCAACGCTGTTCCAGTGCCATCAGCACAGAACTGAAGAAGCCAGGGTCCTTATCTCTGACCCACTCCTCAAATGCCACCACTTTTTCTTTGGACCGGAAATGACGCCCACGGATATCCTTTTTCATGTTTTGGAATAGGAAATAGATGCTAGGAGCTGAGTCCGGAGAATAGGCGGGTGAAGTATTAGGTCGTACCAATTCCGCTCAACAATTGCAATTTTGCAAGTGGGGATTTTGCATTGTCCTGTTGGAGCAGAATCGCTTTATAGAGTTTACCTTGGTGTTTTTCATGTCTCGCAGTTCTCAGTTGGTCGAGAAACTTTGCATAATACGCACCTTTTATTGTACATTTCTTTGCTAGAAAGTCCAACAAAATAACGCCTTGTGGGTCCCAAAATACAGTTGTCATCACCTTGCCAGCAGAGGATTGCGTTTTGAACTTCTTTGGCCTCGGAGACCCCGGCTCTACCAACAGGCGTCTACAGTCACCAGTCGTAAAGGAAAATCACTCTCCTTTGACGTAAACCGCTTCAACAATGCTCTGGTTGCCATTTGCTCGTCCGAGCGGGCTGTTCTCTTGCGCATGCCCAAGCGATCAAGTAAAATTGTTGAAACGCTACCATGTGAAATGTGTAAGGCATTCGCTATTTCTTCCACCTTAATTCGCCTATCAGAGTACAGCAGATCTCGTAATTTGTTACACATTTCTTCATCAGTGGCATCTGATGTGCGTTATGACCTGGTTTCGTCTACTAAAGCCATTTTACCGCGTCTGAATTCCCCAAACCCAACCCAACCCAGAATTTAACTTGTGCATACGATGGTGCAGTGGTCCCATAAACATTGGTCAACTCGCAATGTATTTTCTACTTGTATTTCCTTTCAAATGCAAGTACCAAATTATACACTGTACTCAACCTTTGACGAAAAGCTTGCTTTTGCATCGCTATCCATGCTTGACGTTCAATATCGCATGAGTTAATAACAACATAAGGGTGCATTTTTGCTCTCATACCTAAAACATGTATTGAAACAAGGCATGCAAATCTTGGTTGCCTCGGCCAACTGGAAATGGGATAGGCTGGTTCCTTATTTACTTGTCATCGTACAACAATAGTGTAACAATATGACATTGCGACAACACAACCGTGTGTAATGGCGTCTTTCTTATGTATGGAACTGGCATTTTTCAGATGAAAAGTATTGGTTTTTTCTATATATTTCAAGTCCCTACAATAAGGCGGTTGTAATGATTAATAATATTAATAATAATAATAATGATAATACTATTAATAATAATAATCAACATTTTTTTTATAAAGGATAACACATTTAGTAAACTAGTACTAATCGTCCATGTGACCCTCTTTTTCCTGGGTTGAAACCACATTAGGAAAACGTATGAAATAATGGCGTCCAACATTGTGTCAGAAGTGACAAACTTTGGGTAAAAAATGATGACATCTTTCTTATTTCTGCTTTCAGCATAGATTGTGGTGCTCGTTAGAACCGCCTCAATGAGCAAAAATAAGGCAGATAATGTATACCCCCGTAAACCCCACTTTTGACTATATAATGTGGGGTTTAGAGGGGTCTTCGTTTCATGTACTTGTTATCGTGATGAGTACCAAGCAATGTGGACAAAGCCTCTTGCTCAAGCAAACAACACGTGGCGCTTGCGGAGATCAAAGCCCTACCTCTCGATCTCAAATCCGATGTATTACCAATGCACCACAGTAGCACCAATCTCAGTTCTGGTTTGTTTGATTTGGAGTTTAACGACCAAGTCAACATTATTTAGGTACTACCGAGTAGGTCAGTTTTCCTTACCTTTCTTTTCCTGAGCAGGATTATACAAAAGAGGTTACATTCTTTCGCCATTAACTGACAACTGCCTATCTTGAATCAGCGGATGAGAGATAATGAATCTCTGATTTTAAAAATATATTTAGAAATGATAAAGGTGCCTGTAAACACCAACTTTCTCTTTTTAGACTGAGGTTTACAGGGTGTATATTACATAGACTTGCTTACCTGAGCCCACTCGTTCAAATCATCACGGGCTTAGCGGGCTCGTTGGAGGTTAAATTGTTAATTATTCTAGCAAGTACTATATCTTATACTGGTATGTTTGCTAAAAAAAGTGAGTAGCTTTTGCAAATGCAAAAGCTACTCACATTTTCAGCAAAACATATTAGCATATTTGCCATATTAAATGACCCAAGTTGTATTGTGTTGTTCACTAACGACTCTTTAGGTTTGAACAGCTGGGCCCTGATGAATACGCAAACCGGAGCACAGCAAAACCTACAGTGTGCCCGCGCGATCAGCATAGATCTGGATGCGTCCGCGCACAGACACACAGTTGTGAAACCGCAGGAGTTTTATAATGGTCCGTAGATATGCATATGCTTTGGTATTCTTGACACTAATTTTGTCACTGTCGCGCCTGCTTTAAGCATGGCCCGATATAGGAGTCCAGTTTACCTTACGTTCGTCTGTTTGTCAGTTTGTCAGTCCGTCAAAGTTTGCGACAACCCTAACTTTTACTTTAATTTTCAAGTCAATTCCTGAAGAACTATAAGAGCCTTATTAATGACACTTGGTACAATTTTGCATTCAGGTATGACAACTTTAATACAAGCATCAATCCTTGACCTACATTTCATAGTTCACTGACTTTGTGTACTACTGAGACAACACTAGGCTCTAGCCTAATGTTCAAGTTGATTACTAAAGGACAGAAAGAATTTCGTTTATGATACTTGGTACAATTAAGGCGTAACTATACCAAATTTAGTGACACAGAGGCCTTTCTGATATTTAATCTTCATCAGTGTGTCTCAACAAACTAGCATCTAGAAATCGCAACAGTAAAACAAGCTTTCGTATTTGACCTTAACGCACATTTCGTGGTTCACTGACTGTGAACTATTACGACAACCCCAGCATTTACATTGTACCGTAATGTTCAAGCCCATCTCTCAAGAACTCTAAGAGCTTCATTTATGATACTTGGTATAATTGTGCATCTAGGTATGGCAACTTTAATGCAAGCATCCATATTTGATATTTGCCTGAACCTCTTTGTGCACCGACTGCGACCCCCTCCCCACCCAACCCCAACCCAGAGGCGCGACAGCCTTGTTTTAAAATTATCCATTTCCGCTTGATCTTACAAATATATATGTGTTGTTTGGTTATATGTAGTAGGTATCTTTTGTCTTACGCACTGGCTCAATTATATACGAGTTAGTTATAATTAAGTTTCAAACTTCACATGTCCGCGGAAAATAATACATGTTATCCATAAGTATTGTGCAGTATATTGATTGACAACCCACCTTTGTCACATTATGATTTTTGTGGAAATTCTATGGCTCAGACACATGTAGCTCATTTACCATGGCTGACTCGGATCGGCGCAGTCTGATCAGGGTCTACATTGTTTACAATGTCGGAAGTTTAGGGTTAAACGAAACAGTCTACAGTGATGCACCATGTTTTCAAGCCTATACTCAGGAACAATCGCCCCAACAATGCTGTCAGTGCTTTGATTATGAAAAGTTGTGAATTTTGTTCTTATTTCTACCAAAAACACCTCGGTAGCTCAGTAGGAGGTTCGTCGGCAACATTCTTTCGTGGAGATTCATAATGTTATCTTTTCTACGGTCATTCTCTCCCTTCCGCTGATTCAGGAAGGACAGTTGTCAGTTTCTGGCGAAAGAATGTGCACTGTACTGGTTAACCACTTACGTATAAGCCTGCCCAGGTAAAGTGTGGACCGGCTAAAAGATAACCTCAATAGTGTTGACTGGGCCATTAAACTTCAATGCAAACACAGACAAATACCCAAAACATAGACTGAAGGTGCTCGTTACAACCGCCTCTTGGAGGAGGTTCTTACGAGTACCCACAAGCTGTGTCCAGGTGCAGAAGACTAGAGCTGTCAGTGGTACTCACAAGGGCGCCGGCAGCGCTATTAGAGGAGTTGGATTTGTTTTCAAAGGGCCACAGCTCTGAGAGTATTGTAACTAAAGTTACGTAACTTGCCATGAAATTGTGTAATGATATTGTGACATTATATGTAAGGTTTGAAGTAGATGCGTTTGACGGTTTGTAAGTTATTAAGAAAAAGAAAAAGAAAAAATGTGGACTTTTTAAGTTGTTCAAAGGGCCTATCTCTAAGAGTATTGTAGATAGAGTTACGTAACTTGCCATGCTATTGTGTAGTGATATTGTGACCTTATATTTATATGTATTTCTATTGTAAGTGTGTCTTTATTTGCTGTGTCTATCTTCGTATCATCTGCGTAAACGTCTGTATATTTTTCATTCATAAACAATGGCATGCCATTTATAAACGTAAGAAACAACACAGGGCCGAGAATAGAACCCCTTGGTACTCTAGAATTAACTTCTTGCATTTATGATATACTTTTATTAAGAAAAATGTATTGTTATAAGCCTGTGAGATATGATTTTAACAAAGACCTAGACAGATAATCGAACTCATTTAGCAGTATATTGTGGTCGACGACATCAAAAGCTTTTCGAAGGCCGAAAACTACTGCTCCATTTTGTCCCCTTCAGCAATGCTTTTCAACCACTTATCAATCAAATTATACATGGATCATCACGAAAACACGACCATATGATTTTGACCCCCTATAACCCCACTTTTATATAGTAAAACTGGGGTTTGCAGGGGTATACATTATTTTCATTATTCCTGCTCTAATACATAGGGTGTGGGTACTCGTTAGAACCGCCTCAGCGATGCGGTTCTAACGAGTACCCACAACCTATGTTTCGAGCAGAAATAAGAAAAATATGGCAATTTTCCATCAGAAAATTTTCATTTTATTGAGGTAAAATGTTCAATATATTTAGATAGGCGTGTTTTCGTAATGGCTTTTTGATTTTTGCGGAAAATTGACTGCGATTTATGAAGAATGCTACACTTATTAATGTAAACAAATAAGTGTTTAGTAATGTGACATGTCTGACAATTGACCTACTTTCAATATTGGATTGCTTTTATCAAGTTTTAAGTTATCTTGAAAATGACCATTCTGAAGATTAAATTGATTTTTTAAGAGTGTCGGGCCAACAATTGCAGCTGAAGATTTAATATTTTTGGCTATAAGCCTTCAAGACCGGCTGCTTTTGTCACAGCTAGCGATTTAATAGTAGAAACCAACTCTGATAATTTCATTAAAATGGAATACTGGAGCTCACCTTGCTGGGTATCGTTTGATATTAAATGGCATTATTTTGAATGTGATCGGATTTAAGTTTCTCGCTTATCATTGCAAACTATTGGCTCAAGCTTTTAATGATATCAAATGTGTCGTTTGAATGAATGCCTTCTATAATAATTTCATCAGGTATTTTGTTAATCGTACTGTACTGTTCATTTATGTTTCTAACATGTTTCCATGAATAGATCACGAAAACACGCCTATATAATTCTGTCCCCCTTGAACCCCACTTTTATATAGTACTATATAGTGTATATATTCCAGTACTGGTCATGAACAGACGCAATATAACCGAGTCTCTGCTATTTTCGTTTATTTGGTGTATTCTTTGCTTCACAAGGATCAAACTTTTCAGAACTTATTTATCTTTACCGCAGCTGGTACTGTGCCTTGTTCCGATCGTAAAAAGTCTCCCCGTACATCAATCATAGTGCAGATTATATTTCTTGTCCTTTGGGATCATTGAGTTAATTTTGAATCATTTTGAAAATAGAGTTCTGCTAAAGCGGTGCTAGAGGGCGTGGCCGGTGCTGCACATTTCAGTACTGGCCATGAACAGACTCAATTAAATCGAGTCTGTTATTTTCGTTTATTGGTTTATTCTTTGCTTCCAAAGGATCTGACTATTCAGAACTTATTAATGTTTTCTCCAGCTGGTGTTGTGCCGTGTGGCGGCCGCAAAATGTCTTCCCGTACACCCATCATAGTGCAGCTTATATTTTCTTGTCCTTTGGGATCACTGATTCATTTAGAATCATTTGCCAAAGCCGGTGCTAGAGGACGTGGCCGGTGTTGCATATTTCTGTAGTGGTCATGAACAGTCTGTTTTTTTCGTTTAGTTGGTATATTCTTTGCTTCCAAAGTATCTAAAGTATAAGTGAAGGCAATGACCAGGAATCCCATCAGAAATACCAAGGGAAAGAAACACAAATATGTAACAACTAGACCCTAATGGAAACATCACTAGCGGACAGCCAAAAGGACAGTTACTTTCCCACAAAATGACCAAGTGTCTATGCAAAGCAAAATAATATAAGCGATACACACACTCAAAGACAAGCCATAACAAAAATAAACCATGAAAGAAGAACCGCCTTGGAACGGTCAGTGAAACGAATTCCGCTGGGGGGCTTAAATCGATTTTACATGGCCTTATTTTCGTCGAAATTTAGACAAATAATTTGTTCGGCCCGCATGAAGGCCTCCTTACTCATCAGTGCAACATCTCCGTGGACACAAAAATCAAACAACCACAGAGATTAAACAACCGCGAGGACTCGACAGCAAGAAACCACTGAAATGCTGGAGCAAAAGAAGACCAACAGTTAGACTCCGATGGGCCCGACTAGAGACTTTTTTCTTAGTTTCGCTCTTAAGGATAGATTGTGAGTACTCGTTGGAACCTCTATGAGGCGATTCTAATGTGTACCAACAACCTGTATTATAGGCAGAAAAAAGTAAAAATATCACAATTTTTGTCTTAACATTTTAGTTTTCTCTGCGATAAATTTTTTCAACGTATTTGCATAGGCGTGTTTTCGTAATGTAAATTATCTTATTCAATGCATTCAGCTATTGATCGGGATTGACTGTTCTAATTAAATGTGTTGTTTTATTACGCCATAATTTATACACAGTCCACTTCCATTTATGGTATGAATCGCGAAGTTTAATAGCATTTTTGTTATCATTATTTACATGTAGCCACTCAAGTTATTTTTTCTTTTATGACCCTTTTAGTTTTTAATGGAGCATGTTTATCCAAAACGCTCATATGAGTTCTTGTCCAATTATCAAAATTAAGATCCATGTCAGTTTTAGAAATACTTAAAATTAAGCAGAAAAACGATCAGGAACATATACAATCAGATCCCAAAATCTTCTCACAATACCACTAGGGAAAGAATTTGAGACATGGAGTGACGACAGTACAGGTAAACCGAGTCAGCAGTTTTCCAAACAGGTGGTGACATAGAATATTCAAACCTAACTAAAAAGGAGCAATGAACATAATGGGGGAAAATCTGAATCAATCAAAGTACTGAAAGTACTGAGGAAAGTTGATTTGTGAGGAATAATTATTATGATAACAATGTCAGTCGTAGATCAAGCAGTTATCCAGATGTTTTGTTGACAAGGTCCCAGAGGGTTAAACAAATCGACGAAGACAAAAAGATTCATCGATTGTTTTGACAGGTCAACCCTTTTGGATCATTTTTGTCTCCTCCAAGAGAAAGAGAGAAAAGAGATAGAAGAGATAGTAGAGAATATAAAAGTGAGGGACAGAGGAGAAAGAGGAAAATGAATGGAAGTGTAGAAACTGAAGAAATAACAAGAGCCCCCCCCCCCACACACACACACACATACACGCCCCCCTCTACCGTTACCTGCTGCAAGGACAGCAGGCCTTGTCCAACTGTAAGTCAATATCAGCTGGACTTCCCAGTGGCACAAGATACACATCACCTTTGCCTCGCCCAACTACCCAGACGACAAAAAGGAAGAAAGAAAGAAAGAAAGATAAACGTGTCTGCTAATTTCTTCATGGTAAAAGCCATAAAATTCTAAATTAACTCAGTACATTCTGTGGTTGTCCCGTAGAGACTAATAATCTTACTGTTTCCCTAGCGGCCACATGACGTCTAAGCAACGTCGCATCAACGTCCCGTTGATACGACGATGCACATACGTTATGCAGCCGCTTACAGCTATGTTCATTCGGGCGTCGGGACATAAAAAGGAGAATAAATTGACGAAAAAGAAAAAGATCATTTTTAAACCATTTGATTTAGACATTATAACCCTGATCAGACGCCGCGTTTAGCGAACTTCGACTACCCAAGGCGAATTAAAATACTTTTATTCCTAAAACTATTAACACAAGAATGCGAATTGTTTCAATACTGGGACATTCGGAAACAGTCAAGAGAGATTAGAGGCCACAGAATGTAGCGTCTGATCGTTGTCTTCACTATTTGCTAAAAGTACGGAACTTGATTTAAAACTCACAGCGTTCAGAACATATTTTGTAATTAGAGCTCTCAAAAGCGGGTTGAATAAATGTATTCGATGTCGGTCAGTTAAGGGTTGTTTAGCGAGCTAACCCTTTTAACCCTGTAGACCGGTGCAGACGCCGAGGTAGAAATACACTGTACACATCTGTGCAAACCTTGCAGATCCTAATAAGACGACACGTAGCTAGCACGTCTCGCCAGAATCTACATGTACACTGTTTGCCATCACGTCAGTGAACTAATCAGAAATCCCTTTCTATATGAATATATTTAAAGCGATAAGGGTCCTGTTCAGAAACTAAGGGAAGAAAGAGTAAAATCTCAATTCATTTACATAAATATGATCGGAAAGTGCGTAGGAAAATAGTCCCAGAGTATTGTTTTTTTTTTTTTTTCAGAATTCGTCTTTGTGTGCCAGTTTATTTTCAATCCGTATAAAGTCTCGTAAAATGAAATATTTCGAAAGATGTTCCATGCCTGCAAAATTAATTTTCAAGAGTTCTTTTGGACTATTTTATGCAGCGAACGAAAATCGGAAGTGGAGTGACGCGGTCCAGTACCGGAAGTAGAAATGTGTTGACACAGAAACTTGATTTTAAAAATCAAATTTCAAAAACATGACAAGCATTAAACTGGAAGGACAAATGTAACTAAAATGAACAACCAAAAAGGGGGAAGAAACAGAATCATCAACGTAACATTATATATAATTAGGGAAAGAATCAGAACCACTAACACAAAACATGAAGGAACCACAGCAATCCGTCAAACGGTTTGTTAGGTCTTTAAGGAAATTGCTTGTAGCACCTATATCATATCGCGGTATGCTTATGGCTATTTGGTCACGATTTAGATGTTGCACGCGTACGGGTAAACCAGACAGGGTAATGGTCACTTACGGATATGTTTGGGACACGTACATCCCTGACATTTGCAGAGTTTGATACGTAAATGATTTATTACTGTCTCGGAATGAACTGTTAGTCGCGTCGGTGTATTGATTTGCTGTTATGTGATTCCATTTAGTATTACATATTGAGCCATCTTTAATATCAATATTGATATCACCCATTATGTAAATTCCATTATGGGAAGTAAGGGCATTTTCTTATTGGAATAAGAAACTATCTGACCAGTCCGTCCTGGAGGAAGGTGGTCTGTATACTCTACAAATTAAGGACGATTTTCAATTCTTTACTTTGATTTCTATTCAGACTGATTAATCCACCTGGTCGCGGATATACACTAAAATTCCTATATTAAGACCGCCTTTGGGACTGTTCAAAAGTGGTCTTAAAGGTCACTTTTGAAAAGTCCAAAAGGTGGTCTCTGACCAGAGGACACGCTACGCAGAAAACACGAAGAAAAACTGAAACTTTTCAAATAAGCTTTTTAAAGCAGAATTAATCTCAATTTTTGGTGGTCTTAATAGCGGAATTTTACTGTATATAAGAAGACCACCAACACTTACTGTCGTGATGTCTTCACAGTCTGCTCTATCTTGACTTTCGTGGGTAAATCCGTCAACTTTTTAGATACTACCGTCGATAGTAGCGTTTACAAATATTTCACACATCACGAAAACACGCCTATATCATTTTAACCCCCTCGAACCCCACTTTTATATAATAAAACTGGGGTTTACAGGGGTTAACCTTATTTTTCTTATTTCTGCTCTTAAATATAGACTGTTGGTACTCGTTAGAACCGCCTCATCGAGGCGGTTCTAACGAGTACCCACAATCTATATTTTGAACAGAAATAAGAAAAATATCACATTTTTTTTTCACCTTAAAATTTTGTTGTTGTTTTTTTCGGCGATAAAGTGTATAGGCGTGTTTTCGTAATGGATACAAAAATTACCGATTTTATTGGCGTTACTATTCAAAATTATTTTCATTTCGTCTAATTTTGGTTTAAGATGTCTCTTACTAAAAATTACTAAAGGGAAACCGCTATGTTTGGAGGTAATATAAGAATGTAAATAGGTGTTCATAGGAGGTGCTATTGTATCAGAGCGATTGTTATACGCCCGTTTTGAAACAAAAAACGGTCGCATTATGTTATGGGGTCGGCGTCCGTCCGTCCGCCCGCCCGCCCGCCCGCCCGCCCGCCCGTCCGTCCGTACATAAACTTATTCGTTTCCGAATAACTGCTCCTACAGTTTCCATCCGATTAACCGGAAACTTTGTAGATAGTAAGACTATGAGGTGGACATGTGCGTAAAGTTTCAAGGTTAACCAAACACCGAATATTAATAGCGTTATGCCCCTTTGAAAATTGCGGTAAACATCGTTTCCGGATAACTCCTCCTACAGTTTCCATCCGATTAACCTGAAAATTTGTAGATAGTAAGACTATGAGGTGGTTAACCATACACCAAATATTAATAGAGCTATGCCCCTTTGAAAATTGCGGTAATCATTTTCACTTCCGGATAACTCTTCCTACAGTTTTCATCTGACCAACCTGAAACTTTGTAGATAGCAATACTATGATGTGGAGATATGCATAAAGTTTAAGATTAACCGTACACCAAATATTTATAGACTAATGCTCCTTTGAAAATTTGGGTAAACATTTTCATTTCCGTACAACTCCTCCTACAGTTTTCATCCAATTAACCTGAAACTGTGTAAATAGTAAGACTATAAGGCTGAGATATGCGTAAAGTTTCGAGGTTAATCATACACCAAATATTTATAGAGTTATGCCCTTTGAAAATTTCGGTATACATTTTCATTTCCGGATAACTACTCCTACAGTTTTCATCTGATCAACCTGAAACTTTGTAGATAGCAAGACTATGATGTGGAGGTATGCGTAAAGTTTCGAGTTTAACCGTACGCCGAATATTTATAGACTTATGCCCCTTTGAAAATTTAGTTAAACAATTAACATTTCCGTATACCTCCTCCTACAGTTTTCTTCTGATTAACCTGAAATTTTGTAAATAGTAAGACTGAGGTGGAGATGTGCTTAAAGTTTTGAGGTTAACTATACACCAACTGTTAATAAAATTATGACCCTTTGAAAATTTTGTTAAAAATTTTGTTTACGGATAACATCTGATCAACCTGAAAAATGTGCTCATTTTGATAAAAACTGTCGCATTATGTTATGGAGTTTGCGTCCGTCAGAAACGCGTCCATCCTCCTGTCCGTCCATCTGCCCATAAGCGTTTTCTTTTCGGGATAACGCCTCCTACAGTTTTCATCCGATCAAACTGAATCTTGGTAGATAGCAAGACTGTTATGTGGAGATGTGTGTAAAGTTTCGAGGTTAATTACTACTGAATTAATGTGTGGCAGATTTGGTCATGTAATCATTTTCCATTTATTAAGGCTGAAACTTGAAAAATAGTTACACCATGATGGAGCAGTGAATACTGGTTTCAGGTTTCAGTCCACCAAATATGAATTTGCCACGGGAGTATAATGCTCCGCTTGCGGAGCCCTTGTTATTCAAGTGATTGTGGTTTGAGTGAACAAATTCCGGGGTGTTAGCGTCCCTATTTTTATCTGTCCTGTATTTTGGGAGGGAATCCGAAATAGTGTTGGTTAAATATACATTGTCTGACGTCTGGGCCTCCTTTAAATATTGGATCGTATTCGTACTCGTATTTTTATGTTCAGGTGGATTTGTACATGAGAATTTATATGTACCACATTCATAATAAAGTGAAGTTTGTTCTCTGAGCTGGATTGGTCTTCTGACTTCCTAGAATCGAAGTCCTAGACGGCGAAAGGTACCCAAAAGGCGTCTCGAGACCACACCTGTTTCCAGCCAATAAATAAATAAATGAAACCTTTTGACTGTTTTATTATTATTATTATTATTATTATTATTATTATTATTATTTACTTCGGTATCTTATTTCACTAACATCTGTTTTAAAACTCTCAAACTAACATGCCGTAAACTTTTTTTTTTTTCACTGAGCAGCGTTATCACTTTATGCGTACATAATTGCGCGATTGACAACTTCACATGTAAACATGTACTATTCACGACGTCCGCTGCAAAGAATTGTTTGGAAAACAGTGCAAAAATGTACAACATGCCGTGAATACGCTTTGCGGATATTCTAAGCGCGCCTATATAGGCAATGGAAAATAACTGTGTTTTATTCTACAACAAATCACAGCTCGGAAGAGCGTGACGAATGACGTCATTACAATTCCCAATTTATGATGTCACTAGTCGATTTCCTTGACGTTAGACGGTGTAACGTCATTTTCTCGCATCGAAAACGTAAGAAAAGGATATAAATGCATGTGTTTCAGTCGATAATTTTAGCGGGATTTCTTCTAACAATGGCGAAAGGTTGTGAGAGTTTGAAGGAAACAACAACATTATTGCCGATTTTCAGCGTGTTAGAATCGAAATAGATCAGCTCTTGTCTGTGATTTGTTGAGTAATAAATCACAGTTTGTCGGTCAGTTGTAAGTAGACAAATCACGCGCGCTACGCGCTCGTGATTTGTCTACTTTACAACTGACCTCCAAACTGTGATTTATTAGTCAACAAATCACAGTTAGAGCTGATCTATTTCTTAAACAAATTCGTTATTTTGATTCTTGGCGGGAAACACGGGATCATATCCCCCGCGTGAAAACCCCTCGCCTGACTGCTCGGGCAAATGTCGCTCTCATGCGGGGAATATGATCCAATGTTCCACGTCAGGAAACAGGATGACTTATAATGTTTGGTGCAGAAATGGGGAATATTCACAAATGTTCACCTGAAAAATATATGCCCTGGACAAATGAAAGCCACCATCATAACACGATGTCATCACGTGAACAAGTCCGTGAAATGAAGACCCCCCCCTAAACCCCACTTTATATAGAGAAAACTGGGGTTTACGGGGGTATTCATTATTGTTATTATTTCTGCTCCAAGACATAGGTAGTGGGTACTCGTTAGAACCGCCTCAATGAGGCGGTTCTAACGAGCACATGAGGCGGTTCTAACGAGCACACACAACCTATGTTATGAGCATTTATAGGAAAAATATGAAGGATTTTCATCAGAAAAGTAGCCATTTTGGAGATGTGAAAAATGCACTCTGTCGTACGGGTGAGTTATCGTAATGTTATCCTAATAAGATATAATCTTACCTGTAAGTATACAAATACTTTGCACATCACAGCCCCAAGGAACCATGATTGCGTTACATCCTGTATGACGGAGGGTGGGAGACATATCAACAACACAAGAAAGTCGGCAACTGCCAGGTTGACAAGAAAATAGTTCGTCACAGTCTTGAGCTGACTACTTTTCCAGACCGAATAACACACCATCACATTTCCCGTAATACCGACGACGAAAACAATGAAAAATAGCACAATAAAAATCCAGTGATAAAATTTTGGTGATATATAATCCAGTAATAATTGTTTAAATTCCTCGTCAGAGAGCGATTCATAATAAGAGTATTCTTTTCCATTTTCTGACACATTCACAATGTATGTAGTATTCGCATTTGAATCATTCATGCAGGAGTTGTTAATTTTATTTGGTGATACTAACGTCGTGTATTCCATTATTATTAATGGTTGCATACCTATTTAAGCGTAGCATTACAAAAAACACGCCTATACAAATACATTGTAAACTTTACCGCCGAAAAAACTAAAATTTTAAGAGGAAAACATTGTGATATATTTCTTATTTCTGGTCAAAATATAGATTGTGGGTACTCGTTAGAACCGCCTCAACGAGGCGGTTCTCACGAGTACCCACAATCTATATTTTAGAGCAGAAATAAGAAAATTAGGTTTACCCCTGTAAACCCCACTTTTACTGTAAAAAAAGTGGGGTTCAAGGTGTCAAAATAATATAGACGTGTTTTTGTGACGGAAGTATGAGAATGTCAGCATTTGATAGTTTGGTCTATTCTGATGATTCGTATTTTTCCTCATATGCTACACAGTATCTGTCGGTGTTTCAAATGAAAGTCTCAGAACGGTTATTACCAGACGCCGAAATATTATTAACTATTTCTAAAATTATCTTTTTTCTCAAACAAATACAGAAGGATAATTATTACTATTAATTTCTCCTTTTCTTTAACCCTTTGTGGAGTGCACTGCGTCTGTTGAAGTCAGAAGAACTAATTAGTCCATTGTTCGTATCTATCAGATATTAACGCTGCAAAATGACACACAGAATATGGAAGAATGCTGAAGCTGATATTGTCACAATGACTTGATTCCGATAGTGACTCTTCGGTAGAATACTAGCCGCGATACCGATAAACTGTACATCATGGCATGTAAGGCAAGTTTGTTTGTTTGGTTGGTTTTAGGTTTAACGCCCCGTCAACACTTTATCTGTCATTTTGGAGACGTTGCTTCCAATTTTGTCGGAATTTTACCCGACATTAAGATGAAATGACATCCCAAGCCCTGCCGTCTAATTAAACCAATAGGGTCTATAGGCATGGACGGTCCAACCCGCATCACTCCTATAGGCATGCTTAGAACCTCTATATGGTTTACCAGTACTCATGTGCGGTTGGTTTTAGCTCTGTGTGGAAGTATCGTGCAGCCCAGTCTGTTTCTTCCAGCCCCGATGGGCGGGGGCCGGTGTAAGGCAAGTAAAGATGCAGATCCATCTGCAAATGCGTACGCATGTGCGTAATGTAAACATTTGGAGTGAAGAGAAATAAGCTAATTATAGCGTTCCATGACATATTTTAGGGGCTTCTCTTAAAGGAAAGAATTTGCTCCCCTCGGGAGTAGCCCCCATCTCGGAGAAAGTTGATTTTACATAGATTTTTCTTGTTGTGCGTTATAATACTTTTGTTCTCGCTGCGCCACTAGTCTGTGTATTTGTTTCTTTGAATTGGGGTTTTACGTCCGTGTAAACACTATTTAGGTCATTTTGAAGATGCTGCTTGCAGTTGTGTGGGACTCTTATCCGAAATTGAGATGTGACATCTCAAGTCATACCGGCCGAACAAATCAATAGGGTTTATATGCAGGAACTCGTCGTACAACTTAGCCTGGGCAGGCCCAGACCTTTCAAGCGGTTAACCAGTGAATACCCACGTGTGTTCAGTTTTAGCTCTTCGTGGAAGCACCGTGCACCCCGGTCTATGTATTCAAGCTCCTATTGGCGTGGGCACCCTGCGCATCCGTACCTTTACTCATTGAAGCATGCATACATAGCTCATGATGTTATTGTTTTGACTCATGCGATCTTTGAATCCTGACTAGACTGCGCGAGTACATAATAATTAGACGGATCTGTGCATTCGCTGGTTGCACATACCAGCTTGTCCTGTCTATTATGCTTATATCCAAATTGAGTCACTTCACTTGATTGGAGCCATGGCATGTGAAAACATGTTTTGCTTGCCGCTTCCGAACAATAAAAGGGCAACCGAAGCCCAACCAGAGCAAATTTATTTAGTACTCTTAAAGTGCATCATCGGCCTGCAAATTGCCCCGTGCCAACTCCAAGATAAACCAGACCACACAAGTATACCCAAATACACTTTAATTTCGTTTTAATATGCATTTATAATTTTGACCCCCTTGAACCCACTTTTATCTGGTAAAACTGAGGTGTACAGGGGTATACCTTACTTTTTCTTATTTTTGCTCTAAAATATAGATTGTGGAGTACTCGTTAGAACCGCCTCGTCGAGACGGTTCTAACGAGTACCCACAACCTATATTTTGGGCAGAAATAAGAAAACATTACGATAACACACCCGTGCGACATAGTGCATTTTTTCACACATCTCCAAAATGGCTACTTTTCGGATGAAAATCGATGATATTTTTCTTATTAATACTGCAAACATAGGTTGTGGGTGCTCGTTAGAACCGCCTCATTGAGGCGGTTCTAACGAGTACCCACAACCTATGTCTTGGAGTAAAAATAAGTAAAATAATGTTTACTCCCGTAAACCCCAGCTTTCTCTATACAAACTGGGGTGTAAGGGGGTATTAATTTCAAGGACTTGTTCACGTGGTGATATCACACTTTTTCAGCTTAAAAGTTTCCTTTTTTTGGCGGTAAAGTTTGCAATGTATTTGTATAGGCGTGTTTCCGTAATGTGCTCTAAATTCCCTGTGTGTAGAAATCATGGCACTGGCCGCACTGGTGGGTCCATTGTCTCTGTGTTTAAGCAAGGAAAAAGGTCCTGAGCTGAGATTTAGATTTTGGTCATTTAACCCTTGAGTTCCAGTATTTTAAGGAAACAGTATAGTCCCTTGTTCACACCGCGTTCTGTGGAGTCTGATATAGGTCCACACTGTTTCATCACGAAAACATGCCTATATAATTTTGTCCCCTTTGGACCCCACTTTTATATAGTAAAACTGAGGTATACCGTGGTAAACCTTATTTTTCTTATTTCTGCTGTAAAATATGGAGTGTGGGTACTCGTTAGAACCGCCTCGATGAGGCGGTTCTAACGAGTACCCACAATCTTTATTTTGAGCAGAAATAAGAAAAATATCACAATTTTAATCTTAAAATTTTCATTTTTTTCGGCGATAAAGTTGGCAAGTGTGTTTTCGTAATGTCTATAGATAACCCTCTTACGCAACACTCTGACCTAATAGCGACGACAGCAGGGCGACTATTTTCATATAAACAACGATTTCAAATAACTTATACATTTATGGTTCGTTGCCGTTATCCAGATTTCCTACAAACCAGTAAGAAAAGGTCAAACAAGAAATCAAAGAATGCAGCTGCCTCAAGTCACATATAGAAAGTGACAAGCAGACACAAAACAGACGAAACATGAACCAACGGCACAAAGCCAAATAACAATTAAGAAAGACACTATAAAAGAACGACCGCCTTGGGACGGTCAGTACTGAAACTACTGGGGGCTTCAACTCCGGAGTTTATGAAATTTCAACCCTCGCCCTTAGTTCCAGTACAGTATCAAACAAAATAACAATAACAAATTGATCCGCATAGAGTCTTTCTAGCTCAACAGTGAGTCATGATAAAACACATGGTAAAATGGTTATGTATATATTAATATTATCATGAATCAGGGTTGACGATTCGACAACAATCCGACGTCAGAGCAGAAGAAAACCAACAGTTAGATCACGGAGGGTCGAACCCAGGAAATATCCGGTTCCACCCCTCCCGAATTCAAAGGATTTGGGGTCGGACTGTCATCAAAGAGTCCTGAGTCAGGTCCACCGCCGTGCAACTAAAGAGCGAAGCAAAGTTGTCCACTGTAAAAGGGTCGACAACCAAACACGCGGTCTGGCGCATAACATCCATGCTATAACCAATTTTTTGTATTTAAGCAACATTTTTTACAGAACTGACCAGAACTAGCATTCTTCTGAATTTATAAACTAAACTCCCATAAAACTCAGATTCCAACAGTCCCTGTTGCAGAAGTGTCTTCAAAGAAATGCCGTATTTAGAAATAATGTCGTAATATCGATGATAATTTGCGCATTTACCGATAGCCTTGATTTAGAAGTTTAGCTGTTAAAATTCTGTTGCGCTCATTACAGGCACCAACATGACAGCAAGCTCCAGCAAAACGAATAAGCTGTGACATATAAACCCCTACAAGACATTGACATCCACGTGGACGTCAGCTGTAAAAAGCTACTGCGCTTCATCACTTCGGTCGTTTGACAAACAATCGACCCAAAACACATCATATGAGCCCCGCCAAGCGAATTTGTGTCTTCGAGCATTCCGTCATGACTTTTAACTGTGCATGCCCAGCCATCCTGAATCTTTGCTGCTCGCATAGGCGATAAGTACCAAAATCGCTTGACGGGGCCCATTTGAAAACTCCAAAATAGCAAAAAAGTGGTCTCAAAGAACATTTTTATGCGTATTTATGAAGATAAAAAGGGGTTTCAAGGAGCTTCAATAAGTTCAGATTGTTTTTCAACAGAAAGGGACATCATGACGTCTCTATCCTAACATAAGAAGAATAAATCAGCCACAAGGGGTGCGCATTTGGTAATCATCGGAATTCCCACAATTTTTCTGAATACCTGAGTACCCATTACGATAACATACCCGTAAGACATAGTGCAATTTTTCATATCTCCAAAATGGCTACTTTTCGGATGAAAATCCATGATATCTTTCTTATTTATACTGCAAACATAGGTCGTGTGTGCTCGTTAGAACCGCATCATTGAGGCGGTTCTAACGAGTACCCACAACCTATGTCTTAGAGTAAAAATAAGAAAAATAATGTTTACCCCCGTAAACCCCAGTTTTCTCTATACAAAGTGGGGTGTAAGGGGGGGGGGGGTCATTTCACGGACTTGTTCACGTGATGCAAACCTTATATAAATATTGTCTAGTTCAAAGGTGAGAGCTTTACACATTTTCTGACATGACCATAATATATAATTGATATGCTCTTCGGAATTAAAAACATAAACATAAAAAAAAAAAACATTTCTTACATTAGGAGTACATGCAAGATACTGGCGAGAGAGGAAAATTTTCTCTATGGATTGTCCAATCAATTGAATCATTAAGTTTTTATAAGATTACGAGGTAGTGTAGTGTAAAGCGTGGAAAAATCAGATCATATTTTTTTCCTGTTCATTTATAGACTTTATCGCATAGTTAATCACATGCTTTTGAATCTGTAAGACATGAAGGTAATAATTTAAAACAAAAATCAGTGGTGATATAAGTTGGCAATAACCCATGCATAGTATGGCCTTTAGTGATGTTTACGTGACAGACAGCATGGGAAGCCTATATTGGCCTTCAAATGTTATGTTAAGGTCGACAAAGGTCATATAGAAGTTCAGATTTAGAGCCTCGAATTTCTTTTGAAGCAGCCTTGCTGTTCAGATCATGTAACTTGTTTTAGTAGAAGCTCTTGACTTCTTAAGTTGTTCGTTCAATCACTTGAGTAGGAATCAAATTGACCCACAGTGTACCCTCTTTCGTTAAAGCTAACAATGGACAGATCATGGTGTGCATTTGTTCAGTCTAACCAGAGTACTTACTGTTTAGACCTTATTTTTCTTATTTCTGCTCTAGAATATAGAATGTGGGTACTCGTTAGAACCGCCTCATCCCGCCTCGATGAGGCGGTTCTAACGAGTACCCACAATCTATATTTTGAGCAGAAATAAGAAAAATATCACAATTTTCATCTTAAAATTTTCATTTTTTTCGGCGATAAAGTTAACAATGTATTTGTATTGGCGTGTTTTCGCAATGTCTATAGATAACCCTCTTACGCAACACTCTGACCTAATAGCGATGAGAGCAGGGTTGCTATTTTCATATAAACAACGATTCCAAATAACTTTTATATTTATAACTTCTTAAGGCTCTAGGCTATCCAAAGATTAATAAGCGAAGACTCTAGTCAGACTGGCTTGTTGCAAAGGCTGACCTGAGTCCGTACTTTAAACCCTATCATCTTTTATCCTCTCACTATCCCCTCTTAACTTTTGTCTATATTTTCCTTCTTATTTCAGCACGACAGCGAACACCTGCCTAGAATGCCCGCGAGGGCGTAAGGCAGTATATAGAGAAAGAAAGCGTGTTCGCTGGTCGCACAAGGGCCAGTCATTTAAAACTAAGGCATAACAGGCAACCTCGATGGCTCAGTGGTTAGTGCATTCGACTTATGATCGAGAGGTTTTTGGCTGGAATCCGGCCACCGGAGGTAGGCGTATCCTTGGACAAGACACGTAATGCCACTACCCCACTCCACCCAGGTGTAAATGGGTAGCAGTGGTGTAAAAGTCACTGCTTCCCTCCCGCTCGCGTGATAACATCCCGAGTAAGTGTTCAAGAGCGATTCAAATAAGCTTGAAGCTTTCATCGCTATCGAACTTAAATAAATTATTATAAACTAACTAACGACATTAAAATTTCGTTAACAATTTGATCACTACATATGGCAAATATACTATGATTTTTTTGGAAAAAAAAATGTGAGCAGATTTTGCAAACGCAAAAGCTGCTCACTTTTTACCAGCACAAATACCAGAGCATTAGATATTGTAATTACTAGAGCAGTTAACAATAATTTGACAACTAAGGAGCTTGTTAAGCTAATGATGCTTTAAACAACTGTATTTGTTAAAACCTAGCCCCATTCAAACATAGTCGTCTTCTCCGTTCTCTGTCGCTGAGATAGGAAACCTCGCAGATCTTAGCGGCATGCAGCTTTCGCTAAGGCTGACGAGATTAATCGTATAATCGATTAATCGATCGATTAGTTCAACAAAATGATTATCATTGCTGATTTGCTTTTAATCGATTACTTGATGGATACAATTTACTAACCAAAGTTATACCTAAAACAGCTGGATGAGTGGCAGACCCTGATGAGACGCCGCATTCTGCGGCGTCTCATCTGGGACTACACTGTTTGCTCAGGCCTGTCTGTTCAAATATACATATGATAAAGTGCAACATGCTAAGAAGCATGCTAAGAAGAAAGCAAGACAGGTAACATTATGACAAACACCTTAGCGATTACTAATCGATTATCGATCGGAATGACATGCCTGATAATCGATTATCTTTTCAGTTCCGATTAGCCAGACCCACGAAGTCAAGCAACGCGGTCACCCATGCAGGTACAATGAAACCAATAGGGTTTATTAGCATGGGCGGTCCGCTTCGCACTGCGATTCCTGGACAGGCTTAGATCCTCTAAGCGGTTACCAGTATTAGTATGCGGGCTGGATTCAGCTCTGCGTTGAAACATCATGCAGCCCATATATTTCTTCAAGCATAGAGCGAATTGACATGTACACAGAATGAAGAGTCGAACTACGTACTTTGCAGCGTTACAGTATAACGAACCAACGTCGTTACTTTGATTCTTTCTTCTATGTCGAAAAATTAAGCGTTTACTTTTTCTGTGGTATTAATTTATTTATTGCTAATTTGGATACACTTACCAAACACTCGTGGGATGAACTTGCTTCTTTCATATAATATGGCCCCTAAGTAATAAATATGTTTCATGCTCAACTATGCTGAGCATGAAATCGATAATGCTCGCAAATATTACAGTAATGGGACCAAACATATAATGTATGTGCTCGTTACACCCATTCAATGGAGGCGGATCTAACGAGTACCCACAATCCACGCTTTTGAGGAGAAATATTATAGCAATGTATATAACGGTTAACCCAGAAAATTGTATATATAAAGAGTTTTGTTATTTCCATAAAACGCACTTGTTACTTTATCACCCGGCTGTTGCATCAGAAGCAAATAAAATCATTTGTCTTCATCTTTCATTACGATCAAACGTCTGTGTGACATAGGGCATTTTTAACATGTTTACTGATGAACATCTGTGATACTATTCTTATGCATATTCAAAAGTTAGGTTGATGGTGCTCGTTCGAACCGGTTCATTGAGGCGGTGCTAATGAGTTCCCACGACCGATGTCTTTGAACAGAAATAAGAAAAACAATCAATCGATCAATATCCAAACGATATGCTGATGGTGCTCGTCCGAACTGGTTCATTGAGGCGGTGCCAATGTGCACCCACGACCGACGTCTTTGATTTGTTTGTTTGATTTGAGGTTTAACGTCCCCATCAACACTGTAAAGTTCATTTTGAAGACGTTGCTTCCAATTTTGTGGGACTTTTACCCGACATTGAGATGAAATGATATCTCAAGCCCTGCCGCCCAATGAAACCAATAGGGTTTATAAGCATGGACGGTCCGACACTCTCGCCGCTTTGCCTGGGCAGGCTTAGATCCTCTAAGCAGTTTACCAGTACTCGTGTGTGGGTCGGATTCAGCTCCTCGTGGAAGCATCATGCACCCCATATATTTCTTCAAGCCCCGCTGGGCGGGGCCGTACCGTCGTCTTTGAACAGAAATAAGAAAGATAATCAATCTATCAATCAATCAATCAATCAAATTTTATTCGCTTAAGCTTATGCAGCTCATCATGATAAAACATATATAGACAAACAAATAAGTGAAGAATAGCATAAAAGTGAATTACTGGATGGGGCATTGTCTTACACAATACAAGTTCTCAAGCTACATGTAGGCGACATACCTGTTAGAAGCTACCAAATCCCAGCAAGTTAACGTCGCACGAGCGTCAAAACAAGGTGTTGCATCGACGCCCATTCGACGCCGACTAGACGTCGTTTATTTGTTTGTTTGATTTGGGGTTTTACGTCCCCGTCAACACTGTGTTGGTCATTTTGGAGACGTTGTTCCGATATTGTGGGACTTATACCCGACATTGAGATATGACATCTCAAGCCCTGCCGCCTAATAACTCCAATATGGTTTATATGCATGGGCGGTCCAACTCGCACCACTTTTCCTGGGCACGCTTAGTACTCACGTGCGGTTGGTTTCAGCTCTGCGTGGAAGCATCATGCAGCCATCTATTTCTTCAAGCCCCAATGGGCGAGGCTGGACCAGACGTCGTATGGACGCTAGGTCACCTACGATACAGGTATGTGACTTCTGTGGTTGCTAAGATTTTGGAAAAGGTCTCCCGGCATGTCAGCAGACAATACTACTACTACTACTTATAATAATGAATTCCCCCGTCAACCCCAGTTTTTTCTTGATAAAGTGGGGTCAGGTGGGGATCTTAATTTCACGGACTTGTTAACCTGACGGTTATGTTTCTTTCCTTTTTATCTTCTCATGTATGTCATGAGCATGGCCATAAGGGATATTTTAGTCTGTTATATTACTTCATGCAACAAACACTCACGTAAACCTTCCTTAAGCGCAAAATTTGGGTTTACAGTCATGAATATCCGCCACCGTTTTTTTAAGCACACACACACACACACACACACACACACACATGCACGCGCGCGAACACACAAACGCACACAGGTTAACAGCCGCGATGTCTGATTATTATCTTAAGATCATCATGAAAAGTGCATATATTATGTTAACCCCCTTGAACCCAATTTTCATAAAGTACAACTGGGGTAAACGGTTTCCTATTCCTGCTCGAAGCGGTTCTAACGAGGACAAGCAATCTATGCTTAGGCTCTCGTTCGGTGAAGATCAGCAATCCATGTTTAGAGCAGAAAAATGCAAAATATCGGATATTTTGTCAGAAAATTTTCAATTTTTGGTGACAAAACTTTCAATATATTTGATGAAATCTCCAAAATAGTTATTTTTAGTTTCGAGTGAAAACTTATCATTTTTATGCTCGGAACATAGATTCAACAATGCTCCTTATAACCGCCGTGTACTTTGTTTTTCAAAAAAGTTGGGTTGCAGGGGTATTAATTAACAAATACTGATTAACGCGTTCTATTTCATAATTCGCTTAAGGTAAATAGAGGCACGAGACAAGCTGCATTCTTCCATAATATTCAGACGAAAAATAAAAATAATAAAAAAATAATTATCATTCGCGCTTATATCTGCATCAAACCATTATGATTACGCTCCCGTGCGCTAAATGTCTCTAAAACTAACGTTTCTCAGATGAAAATGTTTTTTTTTTTAATTCTGCCATATTTATAGATTTATGACTGCTCATTAGAACCACCTTGGTAATACAGTTTTAACGAGTATCCGCAATCTATGTTTTAGAACAAAAATATAAACAAGAGGTCCATGATGGACCTAATTCGCTCACCTGAGTCAAGTTGTATTATCTTTTGATGATGTTTTTATTTTTGTCTATGTGCTATTTGTTCAATGTAGCAGAACCATTTAAGAACTTAGTTGGAGATTTTGTAAAAAAAATTCTTAAATTCAGTCACTGTGTTCAAAGGATGTGGATTCTCGGCATCCAAAACGCCTCAAGTGTGGAGAAGCTTGGGACTGAACCCATGAAACTTGGTTTATTAGGCAAGTAGTTTAACCATTTCACCATAGAAGCTTCTAACACTAATTTTCTGATAACATGAAATTGTGTTAGTTTGCACTGGAGTTTTTGTATTTGAATATAAATGACGTTAAGTTTTGTTTTTGGAAATAATGACATTAGATTTTTGAGCATAAACACGTCAGTTTGTTTTGAGTCCTACTGATATTATGCAAGCAGTGCCAGAGCTATGTATAATAGTCTTATCTTCAACTGCCTGTTGATATTTTGACAGGTCTAAAACCTTGTTGTTTTCATATAAATGTACAATTTCAAAGAGAGATTAAGATGTTTCTGTTTAACCCTTCAGAATTATCTTCTGCTTTGTGTTGGCTGGTTACTTTAAAGTCATTATTGCAAACAGTGTGGATCCAGATCAGACTGGTCCTCTTATGCCCTTTTTGTTTAAATTGAGATTTAACGTCCCAGTCAACACTATTTAGGTAATTTTTAAGGTGTTGTATCCAATTTTGTTGGAATTTTACCCTACACTGAGAAGACATCTCAAGCCCTGCCACCAAAAGAAAGCAATATAGTTCATGTGCATAGATGATCCAAATTGCACCACCTTGCCCGGGCAGGCTAGACCTAAAATAATAATATCCAACAGCCATTGCATTCAGCAAGGGAAACCATTTTAGCAGCTTTGGTAAAAGGTCACCCAAGGAACATTTCAGTAAAATTATTTCGAAAGTTAGCCACTGGCCTAGGAAAAGCTGTCATCTAAAGGTCTTTTCTATTTTTAACTCTGGTGGCCATTTTGTTCATTGGAATAAAACCATTTTCGCAAGTTTGGATGAGGGTCACCCTAGGAACATTTCTGCAAAAGTATGGCAGCCATTTTGATCAGCAAAGCAGAACTGTTTTAGTAATTTTGGTAGAGGATCAGCCAAGGACTGCCTCTGTGAAATTATTTCGAAATCAGGACATTGGCCTAGGAGGAGATGTTGTTTATAGGTTTTCTATTTTTAGCTCTGGTGGCCATTTTGTTCAGCGGAGTAGAACCATTTTAGCAATTTTGGTAGAGGGTCACCCGAGGAACATTTCTGTAAAATGATTTTGAAATCGGGCCATTGGCTTAGGAGCAGATATCGTTTTAAGGTTCTTCTTATTTTATATCTGGTTGCCATTTTGTTCAGCAGAGCAAAAACATTTTAGCAATTTTTGGTAGAGGGTCACCCAAGGAACATTTCTGTGAAATTATTTTGAAATTAAGACATTGGCCTAGGAGGAGATGTCGTTTAAAAGTTTTTCTATTTTTAGCTCTGGTGGCCATTTTGTTCAGCCATGCAGAACCATTTTAGCAATTTTGGTAGAGGGTCACCCTAGGAACATTTCTGTGAAATGATTTTGAAATCCGGCCATTGGCTTAGGAAGAGATATCGTTTTAAGGTTTTTCTTTTTTTAGATGAGGCAGCCATTTTGTTCAGCAGAGCGGAACCATTTTAGCAACTTTGGTAGAGGGTCACCCAAGGAACATTTCTGTGAAATTATTTTGAAATCAGGACATTGGCCTAGGAGGAGATGTCGTTTAAAGGTTTTCCTATTTTTAGCTCTGGTAGCCATTTTGTTCAGCGGAGCAGAACCATTTTAGCAGTTTTGGTAGAGAGTCACCAGAGGAACATTTCTTTGAAATGATTTTTAAATCCGGCCATTTGTCTAGGAGGAGATGTCGTTTTAAGGTTTTTCTATTTTTTAGATGTGGCGGCCATTTTGTTCAGCGGAGCGGAACCATTTTAGCAATTTTGGTAGAGGGTCACCCAAGGAACATTTCTGTGAAATTATTTTGAAATCGGGACATTGGCCTAGGAGGAGATGTCGTTTAAATGTTTTTCTATTTTTAGCTCTGGCAGCCATTTTTGTTCAGCAGAGCAGAACCATTTTAGCAATTTTGGTAGAGGGTCACCAGAGAAACATTTCTGTGAAATGATTTTTAAATCCGGCCATTTGCCTGGGAGGAGATGTCGTTTTAAGGTTTTTCTATTTTTAGATGTGGAGGCCATTTTGTTCAGCAGAGCAGAACCATTTTGGTAGAGGGTCACCCAAGGAACATTTCTGTGAAATTATTTTGAAATCGGGCCATTGGCCTAGGAGGAGATGTGATTTAAAGGTTTTTCTATTTTTAGCTCTGGCGGCCATTTTGTTCAGCCATGCAGAACCATTTTAGCAATTTTGGTAGAGGGTCACCCGAGGAACATTTCTGTGAAATGATTTTGAAATCAGGCCATTGGCTTAGGAGGAGATATATTTTTAAGGTTTTTCTATCTTTAGATGTGGTGGCCATTTTATTCAGCAGAGCGGAACCATTTTAGCAATTTTTGTAGAGGGTCACCTAAGGAACATTTCTGTGAAATTATTTTGAAATCGGGACATTGGCCTAGGAGGAGATGTCGTTTAAAGGTTTTTCTATTTTTAGCTCTGGTGGCCATTTTGTTCAGCGGAGCGGAACCATTTTAGCAATTTTGGTAGAGGGTCACCAGAGGAACATTTCTGTGAAATGATTTTTAAATCCGGCCATTTGCCTAGGAGAAGATGTGGTTTTAAGGTTTTTCTATTTTTAGATGTGGCGGCCATTTTGTTCAGCAGAGCGGAACCATTTTAGCAATTTTGGTAGAGCGTCACCCAAGGAACATTTCTGTGAAATTATTTTGAAATCGGGACATTGGCCTAGGAGAGGATGTCGTTTTAAGTTTTTTCTATTTTTAGCTCTGGCAGCCATTTTGTTCAGCGGAGCGGAACCATTTTAGCAATTTTGGTAGAGGGTCACCAGAGGAACATTTCTGTGAAATGATTTTTAAATCCGGCCATTTGCCTAGGAGGAGATGTGGTTTTAAGTTTTTTTTCTATTTTTAGATGTGGCGGCCATTTTGATCAGCAGAGCGGAACCATTTTAGCAATTTTGGTAGAGCGTCACCCAAGGAACATTTCTGTGAAATTATTTTGAAATCAGGACATTGGCCAAGGAGGAGATGTCGTTTAAAGTTTTTTCTATTTTTAGCTCTGGCAGCCATTTTGTTCAGCGGAGCAGAACCATTTTAGCAATTTTGGTAGAGAGTCACCAGAGGAACATTTCTGTGAAATGATTTTGAAATCCAGCCATTTGCCTAGGAGGAGAGGTCGTTTTAAGTTTTTTTTCTATTTTTAGATGTGGCGGCCATTTTGATCAGCAGAGCGGAACCATTTTAGCAATTTTGGTAGAGGGTCACCCAAGGAACATTTCTGTGAAATTATTTTGAAATCGGGACATTGGCCTAGGAGGAGATGTCGTTTAAAGTTTTTTCTATTTTTAGCTCTGGCAGCCATTTTGTTCAGCGGAGGAGAACCATTTTAGCAATTTTGGCAGAGGGTCACCCGAGGAACATTTCTGTGAAATGATTTTGAAATCCGGCCATTTGCCTAGGAGGAGATGTCATTTAAAGAAATTGTTGACGGACAGACGGACGGACGGACGGACGGACGGACGACGGACAACGGACAAAAAGCGATCCCAATAGCTCACCTTGAGCACTTCGTGCTCAGGTGAGCTAAAAAATAATGAAATCCCCGTAAATCCCATTTTCTACAAAAAAAATGCTCATTAGAACCGCCCTGTCCAGACAGTTTTAAGGAGTACCCGTAATCTATGTTTTGGAGCAAAAATAAAGAAAAAAGGAATACCTCGTAAACCCAATGTGCTCTATATACTGTGGGGATTAGAGGGGCCTTCTATTCACAGACTTGTTATCTTGATGCATGAGCTGTAGGGTCCTTGTTAAAACCGCTTCAGCTGGTTCAAACAAAAACCCACATTCAATGCTCTTGAGATAATGTGGGATCTAGTTGGACATGTTGGAGTGTTTATTTAACGGCCTTTTTGTTGAGGTGATGATGAATAATTTAGAAATTCTGAATTAACATATAACAAATATCGACTAATGTATAACAGTTTCCGGAAAGCAAATATTACACACGCGTGTAAACAAATTACCTGGCGTTGCATGGCAACGTAAGTGAAGTGTGGTCAGTGACAAATGACCCTAATGTCTTGGGAAATACGGTCATCTGTAATTGCCAGAATATACAGGGATTCTAATGATTCTGGCCTCAGTATGGCACAAATATTTGCTTAACATTTAAAAAAAAAACAAAGATTATTTCTCAGCTAATGCATTTTCTTAACCGTATAGGAGGTTTTAGGAATTCCGTTTATGACGTCATTCTTGCGCATGCGCAAAGTACTGGCCGTCAATTGAAACGGCCATCGCTATTCAAATGCATTGGCGGAACTTAAAATGCTAACAATATTCAGACATTTTGAGAGAAAAACATACCCGTTTTCATTGTAATAATGCCTCGAGAAGGAAAGAATGATATTTCGCTTAAATTCATTTATCCTAAATCCGTTTTTGATTGACGAAAATCTTATCGTGAAGTGACCCATGTCAATGGCTTGAGATACCGTTATTCACGAAAGATTACTTATAAAATAAGTGTTTACGTAACTTTCGTTTTATTCGCCATCCAAGTCTATCTATCTATCTATCTATCTATCTATCTATCTATCTATCTATCTATCTATCTATCTATCTATCTATCTATCTATCTATCTATCTATCTATCTATCAAATCTGTCCAACGATCTGTCTACATGTGCAATTTAAATGGCCATACTGACAGTCGAAATAAACTAATGAGTGGACTGACGGAGGGGCGTTGAGTCAATGTTGGTTCGACGTCATGCCGTCGACACCCACTCCAACTCATTTCATTGTCACATGACCGTTGGCACTGATCCCTGTATTCAAGACCCTTTTTGTACCAAATGGAATCTTCCTCATTATATATAGCAGGAGTCATTTTCAAAATTTAGGGGTGTCAGGTTGTGTTTTCTCCAAAATTTATTTGGAAAATGGCCTAACTTTTTGCAAACAGTGTAGGCCCTGATCAGACGCCGGGTTCTGTGGCGTCTGAAATGGGCCTGCACTGTTTGTCACTTACTCTTTTGGGGGTTTCCGGTACCAAATGGGTTAATGTAGACCTAAGGGCTGGGCAGGTTGAACCAATCTACAAATCTACCAGATTTTACTGTAAAATCTTGCACTTGCGAAGGAGTGTTTCATTCTTATGCACTGAAAGGGTGTTCTACGTTTGTTTTGAATTTAATGTCCCAATCCCACTGAGTCTTGATGGGTCCGAGCACTGGGCAAATGACATTTTATTAAGCAAGGCCGTATTATCGCCAACCCAACGTTCTGACGTTTCACTGACGTTGCAATGTCAAATTCAATGCATCGCTTTGAAGTTGGTTTGATGTAGACACGACGTTGTTGACACGCTACATGTCGGTTGACGTGGCGTCATTTAACGACCAACTGTAATTTACCTTTGCCTGTGCTCGCTAATTGTTTGTGCGCTAAGAGAGAGAGAGAGAGAGAGAGAGAGAGAGAGAGAGAGAGAGAGAGAGAGAGAGAGAGCATGGCCAACTATATCTGACATTAGCCCGATGACTTTCAACCGTGACAGTCGCACAGAAAGTCAATATTGGGTTGTCTCCCTTTGACTGAGGCCTACGATAGATACCTATTCGTGTACCTGTCGTGTAATCAGTATTGTGTTTTAATCCGGCCGTGTGTGAAAATGACCCCGGGGGATATTGAACGATAGATACGTCTAGTTAATTTTGATCTGCGTGTTTTGGTACTTTAAGCGAGAAAAATTCCCGTTTTGTCAAACGATTAAAATTGAGCCTTTTGTACTTAAAATATTTTCGGTTCTCATAAATCCATTTTTTTTCTGGAATGTGATATTTCACATTATTTAAAAAAAAAAAAAGACATTTATATGGTTAATGGACGTCAGGTTGCATTATTTAAAATTACATTGTTTAGTAAAGCAACATGTTCATAAGTCCATGTAATAAAACCTCCTGTAAACCCCACTTTACATTACAGAAGAGAGAGGTTTAGAGGGGTTACAATGTGTATTATCCGCACCAAGACATTGTATTTTTCATCATAAAAATAATGTGCTTTTTTTTTAGATATAAATTAACATTTCGAAGATAAGAAAGAAAACATTGTCACAAGGATATGTTTTCTTAATGGGTTGACAGTTTTGTTTGATTAGAGGTTTAACGTCCCCGTCAACACTGTATAGGTCATTTTGCGGACATTTACCCGGCACGGAGATGACATCTCAAGCCCTGCCACCCAATGAAACCAGTAGGGTTTATCTGCATGGACGGTCCAACTCGCACCACTTTTCATGGGCAGGCTTAGAGCCCCCATGCAGTTTACTAGTACTCATGTGCTGTGCAGTCAGTTTCAGCTCTGCTTGGAAGCATCATGCAGCCAAATCTATTTCTTCAAGCCCCGTTGGGCGGAGGCCGTAATGGGTTGACAGCAAAGGCCATGATCTAAGCTCGACGTCTGATCTGAGCATGCACTGTTTCCAGAATAAGTGTCCATGTTTGGGCTTTCCCGTCCAAAATGTACTTAAATCTGCTTGACTATCATTATAATGTTAACAAGTCCATGTCACTGATGAACACCCCTTCTAAATCCAACTTTATATAGAGAAAACTGTGGTTTGCTGGCACATACATGTATATTTTTCTATTACTTTCGTTCCAAGCATATGTTGTGGGTATTCGTCAGAAGCGAGGCAGTTCTAACAAGATCCACAACCTATATTTAAAGAGGTAATAAACTATGACACATTTTTTTTTAATAACCGTTTTCTGCAACCTAAAGAATGCATTATTTCACATGAATGTGTTATCATAATGGTCGCAATGATTATTCAATATTGTAACATATCCATGTTAGGTAATGCTTACTTACACTGTTTGAAATTAATTGTGACTAATCAAAAATATAAAACGAAGAATTAGGTTTTAATTACTCTTTATTTACCTGTAACCATTTTAATTATCTATAATAACATACTTTTGTTTGTTTGTATTGGAGTTTAACGGCCCAGTCAACACTATTTAGGTCATTTTTGAGCCGGTCAGTTTACCTGTCAACACTTTCCTGGGCAAGCTTATACGTAAGCGGTTAACCAGTACAGTGCACATTCTTTCGCCAGAAACTGACAACTGCCCTTCTTGAATCAGCGGAAGGGAGAGAATGACCGTAGAAAAGATTTCATGATCAATCTCCACGAAATAATGTTGCCGACCCCGGATAATAACATACTGCAAATTCAAACATCAAATATTTATTCTGGAAAGAAAGGTTCAATGATTGTTAATTTGTTTGTTTGATTCGAAGTTTAACGTCCCCGTCAACACTGTATAGGTCATTTTGGAGACGTTGCTTCCCAATTCGTGTGACTTTTACCCGACATTGAGATGAACTGACATCTCAAGCCCTGCCGCCTAGTGAAACCAATAGGGTTTATAAGCATGGACGTTCCGACTCGCACCGGCTTAGATCCTCTGAGCGGTTTACCAGTACTCGTGTGCAGTCGGTTTCAGCTCTGCGTGTAATTGCAGCCCATCTATTTCTTCAAGCCCCGAAGGGCGGGGCCGTTATTGATTGTTAATGTAAAGGAATATGTTCAAAATGCCGACAATAACAAACAACAAATTGGCCGATTTATCAAAAGGGACCAATCACTTACATATCTGTTAAATACATTACGAAAACACGCCTATACAAATGCATTCAAAACGTTACCACCGAAAAAAAAAAACAAAAAAAAAATGAGATGTAAACTTGTTATATTTTTCTTATTTCTGCTCAAAAACATAGATTTTGGGCACTCGACAGAACCGCCTTGGCGAGGCGGTTCTAACGAGCACCCACAAGCTATGTTTTCAGCAGAAATATGAAAAATACCACAAGTTTTCATCTGAAAACTTTCATTGTTTGATTTTTAAATTTACAATGTATTTATATAGGCGTGTTTTCGTAATGTATCCGTTGAGACGAGAACCTTGAGTCTCAGTTGTAAGCATAGAAATGCAAAGGAGATACTCTTACTGATTTTAATGCGGATAAATCTGTCTTGACACAATAATTGCCGATTATCTATCTATCTATCTATCTATCTATCTATCTATCTATCTATCTATCTATCTATCTATCTATCTATCTATCTATCTATCTATCTATCTTTCTTTCTTTCTTTCTTTCTTTCTTTCTTTCTTTCTTTCTTCCTTCCATCCATCCATCCATCCATCCATCCATCCATCCATCCATCCATCCCCATCCATCCATCTATCTATCTATCTATCTATCTATCTATCTATCTATCTATCTATCTATCTATCTATCTATCTATCTATCTATCTATCTATCTCTCTATCTATCTATCTAGTCTCAGTTGCTTCTTAGTGACTCAGTAAGCCTTAAATAGTATAAACAAACAAAGATAAACAACTTCAAGTTTTCAGTTGTTCACAAATAATATTCATCTTCCTTTTTTTTCTTCCTTTATTTATTTATTTGAAAATACACATGAAATATTGTTATATTCTCATTTATGCTGATAGCACAGAGTTTGAGCACTCGTAAGACCGTCTCGTCGAGGCGATTCTAATGAGGTCCAACAATCTCTGTTTTAAACAAGCAATAAGAATACTATATTATTCCCTTTCCCCCCGAGAAGAAGTATTTGTGGCGGCCTGTGCCGCCAATGTCTCTTAGCTAGTTTATATGTTTCTCTTCCTTATTTTGTTCGTGCTAAACGAGTAAATCTTTCTTTCTTTTTTAAATGATGATAACTTCATCATATACGCTCTTTCTTTCTTTCTTTCTGCTCAGGTAAACGACGCACGTCAATATAATCGTTCATGATGGATTGTTAATCGATCAATACATTGAGTAAGCACACTTCCGACTACCTGTCGATAATCGAATTATCACCAAGTATTGTGACGCGCGCCGTTAATCTTTGCACCAATAGTGGTCACTAGACCAGTAAGTGGCAACTTGACCTGTAGTTGTATTTAAAAAGGAATATCATAACCTGGGGACGGTAAATAAAAATAATTCAGATAAAATGAACAATTAAGACTCCGGGTCTCATCCGAGATCACGCTTCCTGCTAAAAAGAATCACCGTTTTATCATCACGATAGCAAGTCCGTGTAATGAAAACCCTCTAACCCCAACTTTATATAGAGAAAAGTGGGTATACATTATTTTCTTTATTTCTGCACCCAGACATAGGTTGTGGGTACTAGTTAGAACCAATCGCCTCTACTGACCGTGCATTTAGATAATATATTTATTTACAATATTTTTTATTTACTTTGTTTTACGCCGCAGCCATAGATATTTTTGTCATATCGAGTTGTACGCAAAAATTACAGAATATAGACAATGCGTTTCTGAAGATTTAGAAAGTCAACGGTTTTCCTAGACATGTAACTGAGCAATGAAATGTTTCCAGCAATCATCCCAAACCTTTTCTTCTGTACAAGACATAGGTTGTGGGTACTCTATAGACCGGTTCTTGCAAATCTTGGATAATATGTATTTGTCTGTTGAAGCAATTAAAATAAATTTAAAAACAACAGTTCTAGCAATAACCCACAGCCTATAAGAAGGTACTGTGTCAAACGGATGTATTCTCGTAACTTGGACCCAGTATACATGTATAATTCACGGTCCCCGCCCATCGGGGCTTGAAGAAATAGATTGACTGCATGATGCTTCCACGCAGAGCTGAAACCGACCGCACACCAGTACTGGTAGACCGCTTAGAGGACCTAAGCCTGCCCAGGCAAAGCGGTAGGAGTCCATGCTTATAAACCCTATTGGTTTCATTGGGCGACAGGGTGTCATTGCATCTCATTGTCGGGTAAAAGTCCCACAAAATTGGAAGCAACGTCTTCAAAATGACCTTAGTCCTATACTGTGTTGACATGGACGTTAAACCTCAAATCAAACAAACAAATCAAACATGTATATTGGATCCAAAGATTCTCATAATCTAAATAATATCTATTCTGCTTAGAACTTAATGCATATGAATAAAGTTAATCTCTCCGGAAAGGAAATACAATATACCTTGCGCGCGTGTCCATTTATCTTCAGGCTTCCTGATGGTCAGTAGCCGGTACACAATACACATCACGTGTCATAAAAAGCGACTGACTGACAGATGTTTTAAGGTAACCGGGCGCCATGGGCACATAGGGGCTACCCCAATAAAAAGCGATAATTGTCGCACAGAACCGCCAAATTGATATGGTTCTTACAAGTACTTTCTACCTATATTTTGTCCCCATAGCCACTGACCTACAAGAGCTGAAGGTCAAACTCAATACAAGTGGGCACAACATAATAAAAACAAAACGTGTGCTCACAAGAAACAAAAAACCAACCAGGGTAGTGAAAGTGACCTTTCAAGAAAAGGTTGCGCCCAGCATTATTAAAACAGCTGATAGGACCTACTTAATCCAACCGTGCAGGGTACCGTACATACGGTGCAACTCCTGCCAGTCTCATGGTCATTCCGCGGGGAAGTGCCCAAACAAAATAAAAGTCTGCCCCCACTGTAGCATGTGGCACTCCCATCACCAATGCCAAGTCAACTATAGATACAGGAAATGCCCAAACTGCGGGGGGCCACACGGTGCAGCTCACCCCCAGTGCCCTACCTTCCTCACATACAAGAGGAAGGTAGATACCCTTAACAGAATAACAAGGGAGGAATGGAACATTAGGCGTATACAGGAGTCCGTCGTTCATGTTGCACACCCATTAGACGATGCCCCCACTCATAACCCCACCCAAACACCTCCCACTATAACCCAGATGCAGACACGGCCCATAGCCAGCCCATCAGTACCAAATTATCCCATACCTAACCCTAATCCTAACCCTAGCCATACACCCAGCCATAACCAAACGTATGTTACAACAGAACAACTCATCACCATCCTCCTTGAGGTGATGAAATTGGATAAATTGACCCTAGCCCCAAAAGACAAAGCGAAAGCAGTGGGAAATATCGTCAGAACCCACACCCACATAAACCCACACCTGAGTACAAACATAACAGACACCCCGGCTAGACAAAAAACGCACTGCCATACAAATGCCACCAACAGGCGTATAGCAGCACTAAGAGCAGACAACCCCACTCCCATGGATACCTCAACACCCAACCCAACAAACCCGACCCCAAGCCCATAGACATTCCGACCCCCACCCACCCGACCCTATAAGGATATATAATGGCGAACTCCACTGCAAAACCACCCCCTCCACCAGCCTCCCGACTTGACGTTCTGCAGTGGAACTCCCGTAGCGCTGTCAATTTACATCAACTCAGAGCCTTTCTAGATGAAAAAACAATATCCCCCCACGCTATATGCCTACAAGAAACCTGGTTCAAAGATAATAAAAGAACCCCTACGATACCGACATTCAAACTTGCCGCCATCTCCAACAGACAGGAAAAAGGAGGAGGTGGCGTAGCCATTTATATGAAAGATAACATCCCATTCGAAAAGCTAGACCTTAATATCAATGACCCCACTTTTGAATCGTGCGCTGTCACCATCCATCTGAAAAACTGTAAAGTAGCCTTGATAAACTGTTACGACCCGCCCAGCAATAAAAACGCAACAAAAGAACTAGATAGACTAAGAAAACTTTTCGACCATATCCCGCACCAAAGCTACATACTTGTAGGTGACTTTAACGCCCATGACACGCTATGGAGCCCAAAGCAGAACCCAAGGGGAAGGCACTATCAGAGTTATTACTTGAATACGGGGCTACCATCCTCAATGATGGGGCACCAACCATGGCAGAAACTGAATCTTCACCTGACATCACCATAGCCACCCCAAACCTCTCAGCCCGCTCAGAATGGTATACCCTTGACAATTCCTGTGGTGTTGACCATCTCCCCATTTTGTCCAAATATAATGCCAAATACAACACCACGGGAGCAGCCGTTTCCCAAAAATGGAACCTAAACAAGGCCGACTGGGATCTCTTTAAAAATCTCTGCTCACAAAAATTAGAAATTAGTGACAACCAAAACATAGACGAAATTGCCAACCAGTTTACGTCCACCCTAAAAGAGATCTGTGACAGTACAATTCCAACGACCTCAGTTAAACATAAAAAACTACTCCCACCCTGGTGGAATCAAGATTGTAGGAAAGCCATAAATCAACGCGAGCAAGCGAGGAAGAAATACTTGAAAAATAGAACTTCCGAGCTTAAGAATAACTACAATAAAACTAAGGCACACGCTAGGACCACCCTACAAATAGCACAAAAACAAGGGTGGCAAGAAATAGTCAACAAACTTAACCATAAGACCACTAGCAAGAAAATGTGGTCTACTTTTAATAAATTTAGGGGTAAACCTACTGAAAAGATAAACTGTCTCAAAATTAACGACCAGACCATAACTAATGATAGAGAGAAAGCAGACGCCCTTGCCAACCACTACCATAATATGTCGAAAACCTCCAACCAAGATCCTGCCTTCCAAACAATAAAAGAGACCGAGGAGAGAACCTTCAACCAATCTCTCCCTGACCTCTTCAACGATGACCGAAGAAGCAGTAACCTGAACTGCGACTTCACCCTATTTGAACTTAATGAGGCTCTGCAGAGTAAACGCAGCACAGCTCCAGGAGCGGACAAAATTCATTATGAAATGCTGAAACAGCTCCCACCAGATAGCAAACAAAAACTCTTAGACCTCATAAACACTTCCTGGCGTAGAGGAGAAGTCCCCACACAATGGAAACTAGCCACAACAATCCCAATAAAAAAACCACTCAAGGATAAGCTGGATCCACAATCATATCGACCCATCTCCCTCACCTCATGCACATGTAAAACTATGGAAACCATGATCGCCAAACGCCTCTCCAACTATCTAGAAGCTAATAATATCATCTCAGACAACCAATCAGGCTTCAGGCCTAACAGATCCACAACTGATCAACTTGTCCGACTGGAATCAGAAATAAACATGGCTTTCATGGAACACAAAATCCTAGTAGCGGTAGCCCTCGATCTTGAAAAGGCCTTTGACCTCATGTGGTCAACCGGCACCATAACCAAACTAAAGGAATACGGAATAAGCGGAAACATGCTAAAGTGGATCCATAGCTTTCTCAAGGATAGAAAAATTCAAACCCGAGTTGGGGACAATACCTCAGAGGAACTAATCCTGGAAAACGGCTGCCCCCAAGGCTCAGTACTAAGTCCCATACTCTTTAACGTAATTGTTAACACCCTTCACGAGGCCCTGAAACCACATAATAATATAGGCCTGTCACAGTTTGCCGATGATAGCGCGGTGTGGGGGAAACGCTCTACTCTAGAACTGGCGGTCAAAGACCTACAATCAGTTCTAAGAGAAATCGAAACCTGGGCACTAAGATGGGGATTCAAAGTATCAAACCTGAAGACTAAAGCAATCATATTCAGTAAACGACGAAATCTGAAGACCACTCAAAACAAACTATACCTCTTTGGTAGGGAAATAGAATGGGCCCAGAACATCAAATTTCTGGGCATGATCCTCGACAAACATCTGACTTGGAGAGATCACATTAAAGATCTCAAAGAAAGATGTGAAAAAGACCTGAACCTACTACGAGTAGTGTCAGGTACCACCTTTGGAGCTGATAAAAAGACACTCCTGATCCTATACAAAGCCCTTATTCTTAGTAAGCTAGACTATGGAGCCCAGGCTTACAACTCCGCATCAGAGAATATCCTTAAAACTCTGAATATCATTCAAAACCACGCCCTCAGGATAGCAACAAGAGCATACCGATCTACCCCAATCAACGCACTAGAGGTAGAATGTGGACTTAAACCACTACATCTACGAAGGGAAGAACTCATACTAAAATACTGGGCTAGATCCTCCCCACTTGGCAAATCCCTCCCAGTGAATGATCTATTAACAGATCATGGTTGCTATTCATGTAGGAGAGCAAAGAACTACAACCCATATTGTAAGAAAGTCCGTGCCCTCCTGAAAGAGCACAACATACCCGATAAGATCCAGGCACCCAAGTACAGATCCAAATGGGATCTCAAACACAACACACCCTCCTGTTACCTACATCAGGTCCTGGGGAGGAAAGAAGAAAACACAAATGAATACATGAAAAATAAAAGCCTCTCTTATGTTCGCACCAGCCATGCTGGGAAAACTCTAATCTACACAGATGGCAGTAAGGACCCCACAACAGGAAAAACCGGCGCCGCATTCGTTGTCCCAGAGAGAAATCTTCACGTACCGATTAAAACAAACCAACACCTCTCAGTATTCACAACTGAACTGATTGCCATTCACTGGGCCATCTCCTGGGCCATCACAGTTAAGACACCCAAAGCCACAGTACTCACGGACAGCCTTAGCGCTATCCAGGCCCTACAGTCAGGAAAATCCAAAACACGACCTGACCAAATTGACTCAATCCTGTCTAAACTAGATAAGGCAAACAGAGAAGGGCAAGACATTGAAATCGACTGGATCCCATCCCACGTCGGCATCCCCGGTAATGAGGCGGCCGACGAAACAGCCAGATTAGCACTAGATATAGGTATTAAAGATTATACTCTCCCTTCAAAACGGGAGATCTATACAATCATAGACACCGCCATAACGAGAAAATGGCAAGCTCTATGGGATAGAAACCCAACCAACACCGGGAGGCATTACCAACTCCTCCAGCCCACAGTAGGTAAATCTGCCCACCAATTTAGCAACAACAGAAAATTAGACGTGGTTATTTCCCGTTTGAGATTTAACCATAACGGCCTAAATGCCAACCTCACTCAACTAGGAAACACAATGGGTCTATGCAGAAAATGCGATAACTATGAACTAGAAACAACACAACACATCTTGTTTGAATGTGTAACAAACGCCCATGCACAAGAAGAGATAAAATCTGAAATGTTCAAATTAGGATATGAATCGGTACACCTACAAGATCTCCTCGCTCCCCCCGAAAAACACTGCTCGGCCATAGCCGGGGTGGTTAAGAAATTCCTTAAAGACACAAATTACTGGGAAGTAATATAAGAAAAACAGCTTTTGTTACCCACACACCGCGCTTAGGCAACCATCACCTACCGTCAATCTGCACTTGGACCTGAGACGGGGGCGTCAAAGCGAGACACTGTGGTTGCGGCTCATTTGCTTTGCACTTATGGGTGCCCCGCCGAGGCTACCCCCGTCAAAGGACAAACCAATGACCCTCCCATACCTTCAACATCATAACAGACCACGGGCAAGGGTGCATCATAAGAAAATCCCATAGCCCGAAAACTCCCACGGACATGCTTGAACCTGCGGCGACAAGCCGATTCGGGACACTGTGGTTGCGGCTCATGTGCTTTGCACTTATGAGTGTTCTGATGAGGTAACATGCCGCGGCAGGACAGGCAGCCCCCATGGGAAGGTAATTCTTCACAATAACCGCGCCACCCGTTAACTTGGTTTTGAACAAGTTACCCTAAGAGCCGGACCCTTTGTGGGGGGACCCCCCTCACAAGCCCGGCCCGCCCTGTGCACAGAATGGGAAGCCAAAATATGTGACGGATGGCGGGGTCATATTAGCACAAGCACAATATGCACTAATGACTTTTGTTTGTATTACAGGTACAGGTGGGACCCCGGGGGACAAGAAACTGGACACAACTACACTGATCCGAGCGCACACATGGGGTCCCAAAGCACTAATCCGACTTTTCTATTCCAGGAACGAGAGGAGGCTCGACGGAGCCCGTCAGGACAACATCCTGAGGGCACCTGGGAGAAAGCCCGTACTGGGCTCCCCCTAGGTACCAACAGAATGAAGTCCCCTGAAGTAGGCAAAGCGAAGGCATAGATACTGCCAGAACAGAGCATACAAACGGGGACAGGTCACACGCTAAATATCTTTATAGGCGGGGCAACGGCAATATCCACCATTTGCTAGGTATTTGGAAATAGGAAGTCCCTTAAAAATGCCTTTTGGAAGACCATTCAAAAATAAAAATTAGCGGGATTGCAAAACGGCTGATTAGCCTCATCACTGCGTTTCCCAAACAAACACATACCTCCAAACACATCACGAAGACACACCTGTCCAATTTTGAACCCCACTTGCATAGGCAGGTCTCCGTGATGAGAGCACGGGTACTAGGACTTTTTGCAATAGCCGGAATTGGCTGGTCTATTAGTCACCCATCCTGGCTCACTTTAGATGCCTGTTCAAAATTCAAAAATTTCATGCGTTATCACCCTTTAACAAGCATCGTGACCGAAGGCGTTTTCTTTGCCATGTCAGGGGTGGAGGCAGAGAATAATGGAAGCCAGAACTGATAATGTATGTTAGCTTTTTTCCTCGGCCAGACATTCGAAAACAGGGCTGTGCTCTGACACATTTGGCAGTCGAAATTGGCAACACGTCATCACATACTAGAGCCCGTCTTTGGTCTGATTCCTGCACTCAAAATTCTAAAATCGCTATAGAACTGTGTTTCTTAGGACAAACGCTGTACCTTGGGTGCGATTTGTGCCTTCCTCCGATTAAGAGTTCAGTATATTCCCATTGGTCAGCTGACACCTGTCGAATTGACAAGTGCCAGCACATTGGAGGCCCTGGGAAGAGCAGTTCATAAACTAATCCCATTTAGCGAGATGGGGGTAGCCCCTATGTGCTTTTAGCGCCCGGTTACCTTACAAAATCTATCAAGTCAAGTCAAGTCATATTTTGTGTAAAATCATACATGCATATTCTTTTTCGCAGCATCATGGAGAGAACACCAGAAAAAGGGTACACACCTCTTCTTAAATCACTTAACAGTTGAAATAAATAAATAATTAATTTAAATAAAAACAGTAAAAATTCTAATAATCATTTGATTATACCTAAATGAATAGAATAATAATAATAATAATAATAATATTAATAATAATAATAATAATAAAATATACACATAACGATAATACATCCGTGCGGCATAGTGCATTTTTGATATCTCAAAAACAGTTAATTGGTCAAAGTAAACTCATCAATACTTGAAACATAGTTATAACCGCCTCATTGAGGTGGCTCTAACGAGTACCCACAACCTATGTTTTGGAGAAGAAGTGAAAAAAAAAATGACTACCACAGTAAACCCCAGTTTTCTCTATATAAAGCAGTTTTTAATTAGGTTTTCATTACAATCAAGATGATAATAATGAATACAAAACAATTAACATAGGCATAAATGGCATCTTTACGGTTATTTTTTTTATACCAGACTGAATTCACAATAGCATTTAAATAATCAAACGCATGTTAGAAAAATAAATAAATAAATAAAAATAAAATAAACATTCCTCTGGTATTCCAACAAAACAATGTGCGAACAACGAAATGTCAGATTACCCTGTATCTGAGTAATTGGAATAAGATATATATTATAACCAAGTTATATAATTTTTTTTAGAAATTTCGTGACAAATTCACATGGGTTTCTTTCTTTCAGCTGTAATCTTACAAAACAAACAAATGTAATCATAAATCTTATTACTAGCAATGTTTATTTAACTTTGCGTAGTAAGTATAAAGAATGCGCAAAAATCTAATCAGGTCATGAAAATAAAAAAAAAATTACGTGAATAAATAAATAAATAAATAAATAAATAAGATGCAGATCAGACACCGCATTCTTAGATTAATTTACATTCCAAGGAGATGCCCAGGCGAAGTTGTGTTGATTTTACAGTCGATTGAAACTGACCCGCTATGGGATTACACGCGTGTGTAGACGATAAAGCTTTTTCTGAATAAGCACCAAATTTAATCGCAAAATGCCGTTATAAAATATTATTTTGAAATATTGTAATTGCTATCAAAATGCACAATATTGTATACACATTGCGTCTGATACGGGCGTTTTTTGCAATATTAACAGAAAGTGTAGATTTTAGCCGTTAAAGTCGGTTACTGTCGTTGTTTTTCCACAGATTTGTATGCTTCAAGTAAGGATTATAGGCTATTAATTTGAAAATAAAAATGCCGGCAGCTAATTAAATAAAAGTTCCACTTATTTGATATCGTTTTGAAGGAATTTAAACGGACAATAAAATTAAATCGGAACATCTTTATCAAATTGAAAAATAAAAAAGTTATATTTGTTTAAAAATTGTTTTCCATTAAAGCCCCTGCTATTTCCAACAAGAGATTCTGTACAGGTAAGCCGAGAAGGTCAGCGCACAGTAAAAGGCTTAATCCTTTGCGCCAAAGGCATAAATGTCAATAATAGTTGCGGATGAGAGAGAGAGAGAACCATGTTGGGTCTTATGTACAATATATCATTTCTTAATGCGAAATTTCACATCTGGCAGCATATCGGTGTTACTCCCTTTATCTTACATTAGAATTCGCCAAAAGTTTAAAAGAATTCCACTGTTTTACGCTGTAATTAACACTTTATCTGACCCACTGCCTTTGAAGCAATACGACAGATGACGACCAGGGTTTTTCCCGTTCTATTTTTAGAACCGGAAGTACGTCACGAAGAAAGCTCCTATTAGACAAAGATGGAATCTCCCACCTAGTAAGTTTGGATTGGTCCATTTCCAATTATTGGGCTGCCAGGTTTGTTTTATTAGCGACACATTTTGCAACAATGCTTGTACTTTCAGCAAACAGTGTAGAACCAGGTCAGACGTCGCGTTTTGTGGCGTCTGATCTGGGTCTGCACTATTTGCCTATGTCCCACAAAAGGGCCGCTAGGCATATATGGGTAAAATTTTCGATACACTTATTTGTTTGTTTTTCTTCCTTTCCTTTTTTGTTTATTTTGGTTCTTTTGTTTTTAAAAAAAAAATCCATAAAGGTTTTTAGGATGAACTGAAAATTTATCATGCATTAAGCTGAGGTATTATCCATGTCATTCTCGATTGTTCTTTATATATGTATAGTTTAGTTAAGATTGTTCTTTGTACTCCGTATTTAAAGTCAATGATCATGTCATTTCTTAAGCAATGGCATACATGTACTTACAGAATATTCATTTTTTTCTCAAATATAACTTTAATTTTAAATGACGCGATTGTAGTGAATATATATGTTAAGCTGTTGAAGATAATCGTAAATAAACTTGCACATGTATTTAAAACAACTAAAGCGATTGCGCATGCGCGCTAAATGCATAAATTCGATTGGCTCAGACATAAAACGGTTTCAAACGGTCATACTATTGGCCAAAACGGGAAAGCGTTTTCAATAGCGTTTTGATCTTTTCAGAGCGCATGCGCAAATTTACCGTTTGTCTGAAACGATTCGCCTTGACTTTTGATTGGTCAAAACGATATGAAACGCTCGAACCGTTGACGAAACGCAAACCTTTTGCAACGGTTTCAAAACGGACCCTAAACGCAAAAACGGGTAGGTTGAACGTTATCGCCACTGTACAAACCGCTAACTCCGTTGCTTAACTTCGTGAAAAAGCCAACCATTCTACCCACGTCGCTAAAAGAGCCGAGGTTGTAGTGTGGTCAAGGGTGCACACAATGAATTTCGACCTAGTGACCTAGTTTTTTTTTTAACTAACATGACCCATATTCGAACTTGTCCGAGACATCATCAAGTCAAACATACAGGTGAAGTTACATGAAGATGGAAGCTAAACTTTGGTCTCTGGGCTGTACACAATGCTTTTTACGAAATTTGACCTACTGACCTAGTTTTGATCCGACATGATCCATATTCATACATGAACAAGATATCATCCAGTCAAACATTCAGGTGAAGTGTGATGAAGATTAGAGCAAAATTATTTCCTCAAAAGTGCACACAAGGTGTTAACGAAATTTTACCTAGTGACCTAGTTTTTGATCCGACATTGATCCAATATTTAAACTTGACCGAGATATTGATCATCAAGTCAAATGTTGAGCTGAAGTTTCATGACGACTAAAGCAAAACTGTGTCGTACACACAAGGTTTGACCACATTCGAACTTGACTGAGATATCACCAAGTCAAACATTCAATTGAAGTTTCATGAAGATTGAAGCAAACCTGTGGTCTCTAGGGAGCCCACAAGGTTTAACGAAATCTGACCAAGTGACCCAGGTTTCGTTCCAACGTGACCCATATTCGAACTTGACCGATATATCTTGAAGACAAACATCTGGTAAAGTATCGTAAAGATTATATTAAAACTGGCTTCTAGAGGTTGAACAAAGTAAATGTTGTCGACGCACGACGTACAATGCACACCGCACGACTGACGTACGGCGGACACAAGGTGATCACAATATCTCACATTGAGCACTTCGTGCTAAAACAAGATTGCCTCAGTGTCTATGTATGCAATAGAGAGAGAGAGAGAGAGAGAGAGAGAGAGAGAGAGAGAGAGAGAGAGAGAGAGAGAGAGAGCAGACCCATCACTGTTGCAACGAGAAATTGAGTTCAAAAGTCTGCCACTTTAGCACTGTAAGAAGCTGCTTGATACAACCTTTTGTATTTGTTGCCATAGCAATACAGATCAAAGATTTGCAAAAATATGTTGTATTTGTTTTTATTTTATTGCATTAGAAATCAAATGATTTTGGATGTGAATGTACTGCTTTAGTACACTTTACAATACCATAGTCAAAACTTGAAATTCAGTAATTTTTTTTTTTGATGTTGTTGTTTTTGACCTTCATATTTTTTCGTAAACAGTGGTTTAATTTAAGTTGCCATGGAAACCAAATATGGACAGAAAATAAAGCTACTAAACATAAAACTGTAACATATGAAGGTTGTTTTATGGACTGCCATTTGAAATGCCCAATTCGTTTGTTTGTTTGTTTGTTTGTTTGTTTGTATTGGAGTTTAACGGCCCAGTCAACACTATTTAGGTCATTTTTAAGCCGGTCAGTTTACCTATCCACACTTTCCTGGGCAGGCTTATACGTAAGCGGTTAACCAGTACAGTGCACATTCTTTCGCCAGAAACTGACAAGTGCCCTTCTTGAACCAGCGGAAGGGAGAGAATGACCGTAGAAAAGATTTCATGATCAATCTCCACGAAAGAATGTTGCCGACCCCGGCGGGAGTCGAACCCGCGTCCTCCTGATCACCAGTCAGACGCGCATCCGACTGAGCCAACGAGGCCGGCAATGCCCAATTCGTTAAATGACTTATAGTGCAGATTATATTTTCTGGTCCTCTGGGATCTTGGAGTTCATTTAAAATTATTTTGAAAATAGAGTTCTGCTAAAGCCGGTGCTAGGGGGCGTGGCCGGTGTAGCAGATTTCAGTACTGGTCATGAACAGACTCAATAAAACAGAGTCTACTATTTTCGTTTATTTTGTGTATTCTTTGCTTCTAAAGGATCTAACTATTCAGAACTTATTTATATGTCATACTGGTTCTTATATTTGAGCATTTTCGTAATGTCATTGGATAATTACTGCTTTGGTCGCCATGGGAACGGGATGCCATAAATTTTCCAAACATATTACTTTTTAAAACACAAAACAATGCTTCAGTGCCTTTCTCTTTGCTGGAAACAGCTGCCCCCCACCCCCCCCCCCCATCGCTGTTGAAACAAGAAATCGATGACAAAATTATTTCATTTGTTTGCATTTTAGAAGTTGTTTGATACCACTTTTACTTGTTGCTATGCCAGCATGGTATGCAGCTGTGCAGCACATGTTGTATTTGTCTTTTCTGGATTTTAATTGCATTAGAAACCAAATGCTTTTAGAATAACTGCTATAGTTTACTTCATAATACTATAATCATGACTAGGAATTCAGTAAATGTGCTATTTTGGTAACGGTGGTTGAAATAATTAAGTTACCATGGAAACCAAATGTGGACAGAAAACCAAGCTACCAACCATAAAACTGTAAAGTACTCAAGTTAATTAATAACATATGAAATGCCTAATTTATTGAATGACTTACGTGTTATATTGGTTGGGCTTTTTCTCAAATTCTTCGGATAGTTACCTCCTTGGTTGCCATTGGAACGGCGACGTTTTAAATTTTCCAAACTTTTTATTTTTAAAAAAAAAAGATGATGCGCCAGTGGCTATGATTATGATAGTGTCAGTTGCCCACATCGCTAGTGAAAATAGAAATTTTGTACAACAATTCTGACATTTTAGGGCTTATAAAAGTCGTTTAATACCGCTTTTACTTGTTGCCATAGCAACATAGTTCCCGTGCTTATATATATTTTTTCAGTATATATGTTTAAAAAGGCGATATGCGTCTCAACTTCATCCAGAATGCTGATATTTCGCATTTTGCACGTTTTCCTATTTTTCAATAGGTGCAATTGTCGAATAATTTAAGTTTCGAAAAGAAGGAAATGTGATTATTCAGCTAAAATGTAAAATGTTTGATCTGCTGTTGCCATTGCAAAGATTCACAGAACACATTTTGGCTCTTGCTTTATACCTTGTAGCACATAAGGAATCACATGCACCCAGAAATTTTGATATTTGGAACAAGTCATAAATCACCATTTCATGTCCTGCCTGATTCTAACAAATACCGCTACTTAAATGTTGGTTAGTATCTGATGCTCTGTCTCTGGTTGGGCCCATGGGAGACTAACTGTTGGTTTTCATTTGTTCAAGCATTTCAGTGGTTTGTTGCTGTCGATTCCTCACCGTTGTTTAATCTCCGTGGTTGTTTGATTTTTTGTTATCGGAGATGTTGCTCTCATGAGTAAGGAAGCCTTCATGCGGGCTTAACAAATTGATTGTCTAAATCGCGACGGAAACAAGGGTGCATTGCGGCCGCGTAAAATTGATTTAAGGCACTTTTAAGCCTTTTTTGTTGTTGTTGTTTTTTATGATGATGATGACAATGTGTAATATTTTTCATGGTTATTTACTAAATATAGGTTGTGGATGCTCATTAGAACCTTATCACTGAGGTGGTTCTTACAAATAACCACAGCATATGTTAGGCTGTGGATGGAGGCGGTCTAAAAATACCAACAGTCTAGGTTTTGGAACAGAAGTAAGAAAATAATATGTGACCATGTAAACCTCATATTTGTCCATATAAACTCAATCATTGCACACAGCCTTGATGTTTATTCCAAAGCGCGATCGTAATCGGATTATCATTTGGGCACAGTCAAGCGATTTTGGTACTTATCGCCTATGCGAGCAGCGCAGGTTCAGGCGTGCCTGCGCATCCGCGCAGTCTCGCCAGAATTTTCGCTTCTCGCTCATACAAGCAGTGAATCAAGAAGAATCTTCAGACAGAAAGCCATATCCCTGGTCCCTTTGAATGGCTGGGCATGCGCAGTTAAAATTTGTCATGACGGAATGCTCGAAGACACAAATTCGCTTGGCGGGGCTCATTTGTACATCGCAGTACTCAGAATATAAGACTTAGTGGTACAAACTTACTTTAATTAGGAAACATCGTGACATTTCTAAATAAATCAGGATTTATGACATCAACGAAAAGCGATAATTATTATCATCTACGCTTTAACCCTGTTTTGTACTACCGTATATATGGCAGGAGTTCATTTCGAAATTTAGGAGTGTCAGGTTGTGTTTTTGTAAAATGGCTGAACGTTTTGCAAACAGTGTAGGCCCTGATCAGACGTCGCGGCGTCTGATCTGGGCCTGCACTGTTTGCCAACTACCCGCTTTTGGGTTTCCGGTACAAAATGGGTACACAATGGGTTAATAGACAAAAATAATGTCATTGTGACTTCTATACGGCAAATGTTAAAATCTTTTTGACTGCTCTGACGCCTTCAAAATGCTCTCCAAGTACAGTGCAACCTGTCTTAGTGGTCACCTCAACCAAGCAACCTGTCTTAAGCAAGCATTCAGCTGGTTCCCTAAAAATGCAAATGCATTGAATTCTACCTGTCTTAAGCAATCACCTGTCTTAAGCAAGCGTATTTTATTTATCCCTTTGGTGCTTGCTTAATACAGTTTGGATTATACTCGAATACACCTTTTAGCGGGTCAGTCAACCTTGGAGGCAGTTTTCATATTCTTCAATGGGGACATTCATCAGATATTATAATACGCAGATCCAGGTACATTTCTCGAATGGTATCTCTTCCTGAGTTTAGGAAATGGGAAAAAGTCGCAGGTGGGGAGGGAGCTGGTCTGGTGAAAATGGAGGACATCACGAAAACACGCATATATAATTTTGACCCCCTTGAACCCCACTTATATATAGTAAAATTGAGGTTTCCGGGGGTATACCTTATTTTTCTTATTTCTGCTCTAAAATATAGATTGTGGGTAATCGTTTGAACCGCCTCGGTGAGGCGGTTCTAACGAGTGCCCACAATCTATATGTTGAGCAGAAATAAGAAAAAATATTACAATTTTTCATCTTCAAATTTTCATTTTTTCGGCGAATAAGGTGGCAATGTATTTGTATAGGCGTGTTTGCGTAATGATACGGAAGGGCGTGTCCTTCTCAGACTCCAAAACCTCGGTCACAAGGTATGCCAGTATCATACAAGAGTCTGATGTGCTTGACACCTGCCCGGGTCGGCAACATTCTTTCGCGGAAATCTTTTCTACGGACATTCTCTCTCTTCTGCTGATTCAAGAAGGACAGTGGTTAGTTTCTGACGAAAGAATGTGTGCTGTACTGGTTAAGCGCTTACATATAAGCTTGCCCAGGAAAAGTGTGGATAAGTAAACACTTTTATAGAACTTGCTGTGACTGCATTTTGCTTTGGCATCAGAATTTGCCTGACTCGACCGGTGGACCATTATATATATAAAACAAAAATGATAAGCTTAGTACATTAAATGAAAAGAAACATGGCATGTCACAATCAATAAGGAGGGAATAAATAGTTTTAAACGCGTCGACACTCTGAACCAGTCGAAACAAGAAATATCTTTAAAAAAGATATGCGGCGTAGATTTAATTGGAAGGTTGTTTAGAAACCAGTGCTTCAGATGAAGTGCACGACCCGCCAGATGCTTTTAGCTTTATGAGTGTTACCTATATATGGGTATGGCGGCCATTTTGGTCATGTGACCTGGACCTCAAACGGTTCCCAAATAAATGCGCCTTATCGTAAGGAGCAAAAATATATCTAATACTTTAGTACTGTATTCTGAATCGTTTGCAGGAGAAAATGAATTCTCACTTTTCCAATACAAAAGCATATGTGTCAAAGTTTGACCTAGGCACAAAGAAGGTCGAGGTCAACCCAGGGTCACCATTTTAGCAATTTATGATGGGCCTACGTCCCAGATGCTATTTATCAAGTTTCGTGGAAATCTGCCAAGTGGTTCTGGAGAAGACTCTTTTGAAGGGTTTTTACCATATATGGCTTGGCGGCCATTTTGGTCATGTGACCTGGACCCCATGAGCAAATTTTGGTTTCCTCCATTCCATAGAGGCTCCATATGAAATTTGACCTTAATCGGCCCAACGGTTTCCGAGGAGAAGCAGTTCGAAAATTTTCACATTTTCGCCTCGGCGAGGCTATACTAAATGGAATGTAATATTTCGCAAGTTCATTGGTTAGACTTCATTGATACTATCAGTATGCCAAAAAATGTTTAAATATTCCAAGCGGTTAAGTCACTATCACCAATTTTCACAAACCGGTTACGGACGGACAGACAGACAGACCATATATGGCTTGGCGGCCATTTTGGTCATGTGACCTGGACCCCATGAGCAAATTTTGGTTTCCCCCATCCCATAGAGGCTCCATATGAAATTTGACTTCAATCGGCCCAACGGTTTCCGAGGAGAAGCAGTTCGAAAAATTTCACATTTTTCGCCTCGGCGAGGCTATACTAAATGGACTGTAATATTTCGTAAGTTCATTGGTTAGATCTCATTGATATCTATCAGTATGCTAAAAATTGTTTAAATATTCCAAGCGGTTAAGTCACTATCACCAATTTTCACAAACGGGTTACGGACGGACAGACAGACTGACAGAATGACACGATGATTTTAGGGCACTCTTAGAAAATCAACCGACTTCAGTCGGTCGCTTTTTCTGCGGGTCGTGCAATATGAGCTACAATAGTGACAGCAACAATTGTCTAGCTATGAACTGGTTTACTGTATTCAAACAATTCAGATGTCACGCGAGGAAAAATAGCTTTGCAGAGGGCGGTGTCCCGCCTGTTTGAGCTAAGGTCAATGTAAAAGGTCAAGGTTAAAAACATGACCTCATTTCAAGAGCATATGATCTCAAGTATATGCACAACAAATAAACGTTATCATTTACTGTTTTTGAACACTAATTCTAGGGTTAACATTTAGGGTTGTCGCTATGGTGAACGTAAACGCATAAGCGGACGAACAAACGGACGAGCAGACAAACGGACGGAAACTTGATCTTATGTGCACCTAATTAAAAGTCAAATTACACTTATTCCTTTTCAGAATTTATATAACATTAATGATATCGAAAATGTCCGTTTTGTGTTAAAATGGAGAACATAAAGTATGCTGAAGACAAATGATACACTGCAACTTTTATTTAGCATATATTGTAAATTAAACATCTGTCAATTTGTAATGCGATTATTACATGTTTTTGTCATGCTATATCTCTTTATTGGTTTCATTGGGCAACATGGCTTGAGGTGTCATTTCATCTCAATGTCGGGTAAAAGTCCTACAAACTTGGAAGCAACGTCTCCAAAATGACATACACAGTGTTGATGGGGACGTTAAACCTCAAATCAAACAAACAATTCCTTTCGCAGAAAATTCTTCCTTTCGCGCGAAATGGTTCCTTTCGCTATATAGACCAACCACGTGAAATTAGGTCAAAATAGCTATTCACCGCAGCAGTTACAGAATTCACTAGAAACACAATTATACATATGACGTATGGTCATCAAAGGACAAGACGGTGAGCAAGCCGAAACTGTATATATTTTTCATTCATGTCTCACATAAAAAACGAAACATTTCCTAGGTTAAAACTTCAGTAAACTGTCGTATTTTTGTGTAGATTTATTTATGCAAATCATTGACCAATGAAATGGTCATCTCCTTGGACATGTGGTTTTATTGACCAATGGAATAACGAAAAACGTAGGACAAAAGCAAAACCATAACGGCTACGCCGTAAAAAATACAAAGTTAACCAGAAGACACTTCTGCAACAGGGCTTACTAAACCGGAGTCTTATGGAGATTTGGTTTATAAATTTCGAAACTATGGTAAATAAGGTTTACCCCTGTAAACCCCAGTTTTACCATATAAAAGTGAGGTTCAATGGGGTCAAAATTATATAGGCATGTTTTCGTAATGAGTGCTTCGAACAGGTACCAAGCAGCTTTTAGAAATTGGATCCGAAGGCTACCAAATGCTCTTCGGCAGAGAGGGGTACTTTGAATGCCTGCAATTTGTTTGTATTGGAGTTTAACGGCCCAGTCAACACTATTTTAGGTATTTTTTGCGCCGGTCAGTTTACCGATCCACACATTTCCTGGGCAGGCTTATACGTAAGCGGTTAACCATTACAGTGCACATTCTTTCGCCAGAAACTGACAACTGCCCTTCTTGAATCAGCGGAAGGGAGAGAATGATCGTAGAAAAGATTTCATGATCAATCGCCTCGAAAGAATGTTGCCGACCCCGGCGGGAATCGAACCCGCGTCCTTTGAAAACCTGCAAATGGGAAAAATATTAAATGGAGCGTTTAGGAAATAAAAGCCCAGTGACAAAACTTTTGAAGGACCCTCGTAATAAACGTTTGCAAATATGATTTCTTGCTTTCACGTTACTGAAGACCAGTGTTGGTTTAGGCTCATTACTTTAATATACAACCCCTTACAATCCCCATTATATAAAGAAACTTGAGTTTGCGAGGTTAAGTTGTGTACCTTCAGTTTTGTTTGTTTGTTTGTTTTGGAGTTTAACGGCCCAGTCAACACTATTTAGGTCATTTAAGAGCCGGTCAATTTACAATCCACACTTTACCTGGGCAAGCTTATACGAAAGCGGTTAACCAGTACCGTGCACATTCTTTCGCCAGAAACTGACAACTGCCCTTCTTGAATCAGCGGAAGGCATACCTTCAGTTTAGGTTCGAGTATTATTTACCACGCACAAACTCAATCAATGGCCCATCACAGAATAACGTACACATTATTAGAACAAACTGAAACACAGATCAAATTATATAACCGTGAAACAAAGCTCTTTACGAAAACACGCCTATACTAATGCATGGTGAACTTTATCGCCGAAAAAACGAAAAATTTCAGATGAAAAATTGTGATAGTTTTCTTATTTCTGCTCAAAATATAGAATGTGGGTATTCGTTAGAACCGCCTCATTGAGGCGGTTCTAACGAGTACCCACAATCTATATTTTAATGCAGAAATAAGCAAAATAATGTTTACCCATGTAAACCCCAGTTTTACTATATAAAAGTGGGGTTCAAGGGGGGTCAAAATTATAAAGGCGTGTTTTCATGATGGATGGCTCGTAGCTTGTTCCACTCACTGAACATCACGAAAACACGCCTATATAATTTCGACCCCCTCGAACCCCACTTTTATATAGTAAAACCGGGGTTTCCGGGGGTATTCATTATTTTTCTTATTTCTGCTCTAAAGTATAGATTGTGGGTACTCGTTAGAACCGCCTCGATGAGGCGGTTCTAACGCGTGCCCACAATCTATAGTTTGAGCAGAAATAAGAAAAATATCACAATTTTCATCATAAAATTTTCATTTTTTCGGCGATAAAGGTGGCAATGTATTTGTATAGGCGTGTTTGCGTAATGAGCCGCAGCTAAAGAAAACCATCAGATAGACTGCGAAGTGTCAAGTTAAAGACAAAGCATCAGGCTCCAATCACTAAAGAAAAAAAAATGTATTTGTATAGGCGTTTGCAACATTTATTCCTTGATAGAAGATCGAAAAGATATCTATAAGTCATCACAGTTATGCCTCCTGACCATATATTATGATAAAAACCTCGAACAAAGTTTCAAGGTCCAGCAGAAATAAAATAAATTAGGCTTACCTCCGTAAACGAGAAGTAAAACAAACATCAGGAATCGATACCATTAACCTACTCCACCCATCAAAGACACCAAAGGGAAAGAAACACAAACATGAAGCGAACCTTAGTTTTACTATATAAAAGTGGGGTTCAAGGGGTCAAAATTATATAGGTATGTTTTCGTGATGGTTTGTAGTCCCATGGACTCAATATACATATTGGGGCCGGGGTAGTCCTTAGAATAGCCTCATCCCTTTTCAAGACAAAATCAGAAAAAAAGCATAACATATCCTAATTATATGGATACCTGGAGGCATTAATAATTCACTAAGGACATTATAACGAGACAGAATTAACTATGGTAATCAAACCATTCGTGTTCGAGTTACCGAAGTTTCAATAGAGAAGGCACGGACGTCTTGGGGTGGTCCGCAAAAACAGCCGCTTTGTGTGTATGGGATTGGGTTGGTATTAGCTGCGGAATACCTCGCCCTCATAATCCACGAGACGACAGTCATCACCTTAACAAGTCCATTAAATGAACGCCCCCGTATACCCCAAAGTTTTATAGAGAAAACGGATCTACAGGGTATACACTATTTTTCTTATTTCTGCTCTATGACTTTTCTTATGAAAGTTCGTGATATTTTTCTTATTCATGCACCAAACAGTTTTTGGAATCTCGTTTCTAACGAGTAGATATTTTTCTTTGCATCAATTAGAAAAATATCACGATTTTTCATAAGAAAAGTAGCCATTTTGGAGATACGAAAGAACAGAATATGCACACAGGTTTATTATCGAAAGCAAATGTAAGATTTCGACATTAACCTAATCGACCAACATTCTTCGAGTCTTGAAATACGGAGGCACTCGCTATAACGACATCAATTTCTTCAAAAGAGTCCCAATAAAACATCAGATTGAAACTGTTTGTTGAATATGTTAGCCTTATCGCGTGAGTCTGTTTTAAGAATTCATTTTCCCCTTAGCGAAGTGATCCCAAATGCGTCCCTTTTTATGGATTTTACAAATGACAGGACAATAAGCAATTCATTTCGAACATCTCGTAGATTGGTTTTCAAGGCTGTTCGACGGTCTTGTAAACAAGGCCATCTTTGGGACATAAAGGTCCCGTCTTGGCTGGAACAATAAATTAGATAAAGGACAAAACTGATGCGTGTTTTTCGTCTGATACAACATATTCAATAAATTAACGCTAATGGGTTTAAAAGCATCTTTATGTCTAGAAAACTAGACGAAAAGTGACTGCTGGAAAAATGATCCCGAAATGCATTAAGTCTATCTCGTATAACGGTACTAGTGTACTAATCCATTGTACCGGAAACCCATAAACGGGTACTTGGCAAACAGGGCAGGCCCAGATCAGACGCCGCAGGACGCGGCGTCTGATCAGGGCCTACACTATTTGCAAAATTTCAGCCACTTTCCAAATCATATAACGTTATGTACTAACCCATTTTGTATCGGAAACCCCAAAACGGGTACTTGGCAAACAGTGCCGGCCGGCGTCTGATCAGGGCCTACACTATTTGAAAAAACTTCAGCCCCTTTTAAATCAGTTTTGAAGAAAACACAGCCTAAAATCACTACATTTTGAAATGGACTGCTGCTGTATATAAGAAGGAAGATTGCATTTGGTACAAAAAGGTTAATGCATCAAGTGACCGCGTCTAGTCACAAGATGTCTTCGAGCAGTTGTACTCAGTAAATTAAATGAGTAAAATTATTCAGGAACTGAAAGAATTAGAACCCAAAACGTTTCCCAGACGTCAACGAAAAAAGATGAAACAAGAGCTCCGCAAGCGGGGCATTATACGCCCGTGGCAATTAGTACGATGGAACATATATATACTGACTGTTGTACAAGTCTGGGTTTGTGGAATGTAACCAAGGAACAATATGTGCTCCATATATTCATACCTGGCACTATTAATAACCCACTATGGCTCAAACTACCTGTCTCCAACAAAGTGTGTGTGTGGGGGGGGGGGGGTGCCCATAAGGCCCTTTTCCTGCTCTGGAACAAAAGCCTTCCTTTTCTCCTGATAAATTGCCTATAGAGTCCCATTTACTAAAATAGTATTGGTTTTGTAACGTAAGCCCTAGTTATTGAGAAACATGATAATGAAAGTGGGGTAATTCAGCATTAAGCTGAGTTATAATGTTTTACGCACTGTTTCTTTTATAAATATATATCACATCCACTCATTATTTCCTCTGTTTGTTAGACAAATGTATTAGGTAAATTCCTACTTAAATTTTCTTCCTCTAAAGTAAAATACTACATCTGCAGCAACTATTTTATGAACATCGTCAATTTTTGTTAATTTTGCATCTTCAAATTCAATAAATCCTAGCCTATCTCCGAAACAATATGGCAAATTATTTTCAAACTTACTTGAATTTTAACATTGAAAGATTACAAAATGTTGATTAGGTTTTGGTGACCTTGGCCCTATATTCAAGGTCACTTGGGCTGGTCAAATGTCAAAATTAGGGGTGACCATTTTGGCCATTTTTCTGTTTCTGAACAAAAAGCTTCAAATTCTCCTTATACATTGCCTATAGAATTCATTTTACTAAGACAGTCTAGGTTTTGTAAAGTAAGCCCTAGTTTTGGAGTTAAATGATCATGAAACTGGTTTGGGTAATTCGATATGATGCTGAGGTATTGTGTTTTATGCACCACATCTCTTTTAAATATAGCAAACGCAGTCACAACTTCCTCTGTTTGTTTGCCTTAGGTAACATCCTACCTAGTTTTATTCCTCTAAAGTAAAGTATGCCATCTGAAGCAACTCTTTTATGAAAACCTTCTACAGTGGAACTTCGATGGCTCGAACACCGATGACTCGTTTACCATGGCTGTGTCGAACACGTTCCCAAGCCCCTAGGGAAATCCTCTATATACGAAATAGGCGGGATAGTTTAGGAGATTTTCGTATTTTATATTACAAATGTATGCTGTGCGTACTCATTAGAATCGCCTCACCGAGGCGATTCTAATGAGTACTCACAGCATGCATTTTTCATTATAGAACATAGAAAAGGTGTACTCAAGTATGTCATTATGCCTCCTGGCATTAGTTCTCATTGGCTCGAACTACCCATGTCTCGAACAGATTTTCATGGTCCCAAAGGTGTTCGAGCCATTGAAGTTCGACTGTATTTATGAGACTTTTGCATCTTGGAATTCAATAAATCATATTTTTTCTTTTGAATTACACAAGGGATTCTTTTAAAATTAATCTGAATGTATTATAAGATTTTGAGAATATAAAGGGTTGACTAGGTTTTTGTGACCTTGGCCTTATCTTGAAGGTCACATGGTCTGTGAGATTTTCAAAATTGAAAATAATGTCTTTATTTGGGAATTATTAAATTCAAATCCTGTGACATTTCATCGAATTTCCCAGATATCTATATCATTGGAACTTGCCTCTGAGCTTAGATTCTGGTGACCTTGACCTCATTTTCAAAGTCAGGACAGGCTTGATATCTGCAATTACACTCATATTACTCTTAAGTCGAGCTGTCACTTAAATTATGCAGCATTACACCAGACTTGGCTGGATGTAGCATCTGGACATGTCTCTGAGTTGGTTAGATGTTTACAAGGGCCATGTTTTCAAGGTCACCACAGAACAAATTAGGTCAAAATGTTAAAGCTTCGAGTATAGTTTCCTTGGAACTTCTGGCATGATTCTTAGAAACAGGTTTATATGAATTATTGGACCATGATTTCAAGTTGGTTAACATTAACCTCATTTCAAGGTCTTCAAAAGTCAAAGTAGATTGAAGTTTAGTAAACTTAAGCCTGTTTGCACTGTTTGTTGGATCAGTTGAGTGGAATGGGTGCTAGTTTAACTGGCATAGTCACCAGGACAGAACAAGGGGCTGAATAAGTAATGATAAACAAAGAATATTAGGCTTTGATGACCTTGTTTTAAAGGTCACAGCACAATTAACATTGTTCAATTTCAGTCTGACCTTAAAATAAGGTCAAGATCACCAAAATCTAATCAACTATGTGCACTCACAATATTGTCTACATACACGTTTCAAAAGAATTCAAACACAGATATGAGAGATAAACAAAGATTCTGCAAATTCCAAGACTTAAAATAAGCTAAATGCACATTGTCATGTAATAAAGCTGCAGTCCTTATATTTTCCTCATAAGAATAAAATAATAAGACAGGACTATGCTTTTGAGTAAATGAAGATCTGTTGTGACTGGGAGAGCGGGGCGGGGACGGCGTTGGGTGGGGTCGGCAGAATATGACCATATTGGTCCTGTCTGATAATTTCAAAGACTATGTAATGATGATGATAAGGTCAAGGTCACCATAACCTAGGCAACATTTTGTTTTCTCCAAATAGCGTCTTCAGATTTATTTCAATGGAGTCTTTCATTTAATTCCAGAAAAAAAAAATGTTTTATTGAATTCCAAGATACTAAATTCTCAGAAATAGAAGGTTTTCATAAAAGAGTTGCTGCAGATGGCATACTTTACTTTAGAGGAATAAAACTAGGTAGGATGTTACCTAAGGCAAACAAACATACAGAGGAAGTTATGACTGCGTTTGCTATATTTTAAAAGAGATGTGGAGCATAAAACACAATACCTCAGCAGCGTATTAAATTACCCCCCCCAGTTTCATGATCATTTAACTCCATAACTAGGGCTTACTTTACAAAACCTAGACTGTCTTAGTAAAAAGAACTCCATAAGCAATGTATTAGGAGAATTTGAAGCTTTTTGTTCAAGAACAGAAAAATGGCCAAAATGGTCACCCCTAATTTTGACATTTGACCAGCCCAAGTGACCTTGAATATCAGGTCAAGGTCACCAAAACCTAATCAACACTTTATACTCTTCCAATGTTAAATTCAAGTAAGTTTGAAAATAATTTGCCATTTAGTTTCGGAGAAAGGCTAGGATTTATTGAATTTGAAGATGCAAAATTAACAAAAATTAACGATGTTCATAAAATAGTTGCTGCAGATGTAGTATTTTACTTTAGAGGAAGTCAATTTAAGTAGGAATTTACCCAATACATTTGTCTAACAAACAGAGGAAATAATGGGTGGGTGTGATATTTTAAAAAAGAAACAGTGCGTAAAACATGATACCTCAGATTAATGCTGAATTACCACACCCACTTTCATTATCATGTTTCTCAATAACTAGGGCTTACGTTACAAAACCAATACTATTTCAGAAAATGGGACGCTATAGGCAATATATCAGGAGAAAATAAAAACTTTTGTTCCAGGGCAGGAAAAGGGCCTTATGGGCACCCCCCCCCCCCTTTCCATGATCGGTAACATTTGGTGGACCATAACCTAAAAATAATATGGGCATAACTCTGGCAATAAGTGATGTACTGTAACCTTGAAATAATATGCGCTGCTTTACATGATAGTCTAACTATACGTAAAGTTTCAGCTTCACCAGATGTAAAAAGTGGGAGGCATAATCCGGAAACAAAATATGTTTAGAAAAATATGTGAAAGGAGAATAACTCTGGTAAAATTTCGCGGACTGTAACCTCAAAATAATATGCACATCACGGTCTTACTAAATGTAAAGTTTCAGCTTCATAAGATGTAAAATGTAGGAGGAGTTATCCGGAAACGGAATGTTTAGAAAAATCTGTGAAAGGGGTATAATTTTGGTAATATTTGGCAGACCGTAAACCTCAAATTAATATGCACTGTTCCATATCATGGTCTTATTGTATGTTAAATTTCAACATCATCGGATCTAAAATGTAGGAGCAGTTATCCGGAAACAAATTTGTTTACATAATTTTTCAAAGGGCATAACTCTTTTATTATTTGGTGGATCAAAACCTCGAAACGATATGCGCTGCCCCACATCATGGTCTAATTATATATGAAGTTTCAGCTAAATCGGATGTAAAATGCATTACGGAAACACGCCTATACAAATACATTGCCAATTTTTTGGCAAAAATTAAAGAATTTTAAGATGAAAAATGGTGATATTTTTCTTATTTCTCCTCAAAACATAGATTGGGGGGACTCGACAGAATCGCCTCAAAGAGGCGGTTCTATCGAGTACCCATAGTCTATGTTGTTGAGCAGAAATAAGAAAAATAATATATACCCCCTTGAACACCACTTTTACTATATAAAAGTGGGGTATGAGGGAGTCAAAATTATATAGGCGTGTTCTCGTGATGGTAGGAGAAGTCATCAGGAAACGAACGGTTTGCAAACTGTTACGAGCCAGGCGTAGCAGAAAGAAAAAGCAAACAAGCCTTTTGGAAAAAAAAAATAACAAAAAATTATTTACATTATGTGAATACACTGACAAAATACCAAACACTATTACAATTCATATATTAAACTCTGGCATATTTTAAGCTGTGTTTCATACCAGTGTATCAATAAATACATTTACACAACATCGTTATAAAGACTACAAATGTTTCTTTATAGTTTGACGATTATTTTGAATTCCCTTGTATACACCGGAATGGATTTTAACTTTATCTTAGTTGCTCAGTAATTGCAAAAAAAAAAAAAAAAAAAAAAAAAAGAAGAAGCATAGATCCATAATTATATTTACAGAACATCTAAAATCAAAATAGAAATAAAATAGCTTTTTATAGACTTCTTTTTAAATTCATTGCCTTTTTATATACACCTGAATTAGTTATCTTAGTAGCTCAATAATTCCAAAAAGATAATTCCATCACCATATTTACAAGAACATCAGCTCAGATGTGAAAGAAGTATTTCTTTTTATTTTGCCCTTAATAGTCATTGCCCCTTATACACGAACTCCCATTGGCATGGGAAGCAAGAGTACTTTTGGAGGAATTGCTCTTTGTGGCTCAAACGATGCAAAGCTATAAGTTTGTTGGAATACTATAGGCTATTCGTCATCTGTACAATACACAAGAATATGTTTAAGAGATACCAATAAATTTTAGATATATTCGCAATCCTGGTCCGTAAAGCATTGACTGTGAGTAAGTGAAACTAATAAATGAGTTATATGAAAAAAATGTGTTAGAACTTTATTTCGAAATAGATATTGGTTGCATCGGTATTTTAAAAGAAAGACAATCTAATCCAATATCTACCTTCTGTCGCGGTTTATTTTCATTGTGGTTTGTCTTTGGGTGTTTGTGTCGCTTGTTTTATTTTGGATAGCCTTTTGGCTATTTTGTGGGAAAATAACTGTCCTGTTGTCTTTCCGCTACTGATGTTTCCATTAGGGTCTGTTGTTTCATGTTTGTGTTTCTTTCCCTTTGGTTTCTCTGATGGGAACTGTGGGGTGATTGTGTCGATTCCTGATCATTGCCTCCACTTCTATTTAGCAACGTGGAAACCCGATCACAGAAATTTTACATAACCATAGTATTGTTTTATATGAATAGATGGAAACTAGTTACCATGAAGTTTTAATGCAAACGAATTAAGTGAGTAATAAGTAAGTTCCTTAATCTTATTTCAATAATCTAACGCAGTTTTTTATTTAGAGTGGGTTGCTTGTTTGGTTAGACCAATCTTCCACGAGACCCTCCATTAATCATACAATATCAACAACTATCAACAAACAAAATATGGTTATAAACAAACGAAACGTATGAATGAGAAAAATGACAGTAATTCATTTACAAACATAAAATAAAAAGCAATTTTGTTAAAATAGATCCCTGTGGGACTCCGCATTTTATAATACCTCTTTCTCTCGTTTTGTTGTTTACTGAGTTTACATTAAATTGGTCAGTTGGTAAAAACTTACACTGCATAAACGTTTTCTATGTCAGTTGTTCTAATACAAATCTGAGTTCGGCTCTTTTCAAGCGATTTCATTTTTTAGTCAGTCGTGTCAGATTCAATGCCGCTTAAAGTCTCCATTTTGCATGGGAATTAAAAACTTTTTTATGACGTTGACGGACAGATGTGCCACTGTATATGTACACAATTATAGGGCGGCCATTTAAAAGTTTACAGAGTTGTTCACAAAAATAGGTTAACAAGACTTATCCAAATGGCAGCCATATTGGGGAAAAAAATCTCACCGCTTTTGGCGATAATATGATCCTAGAACAGTCATCAATTGTGTGTGAGGAAATGATATTGTTTAGTCGTCTAATATGCAAATGAGACTAAAGAAAACTTTATTTTTTTCTTGTTACGTAGAGGACACAATTTTGATTGCATCAGGCGAAAACAGATGTCATCAAAATGATAAGGGAATATGATTAATCAATAGAAAGGACACATTTCAACCCCTGAACACTGTTTTTGTTTCAATATGTTAACGCGTAATTAAGATGATATCGGATTTTTGAGACTCATTCACTAATATTGGATTTACGGACTACCATACTTTATCTATGACGACGTTATGCAATCCAGAGAAGTTGTCCATACAGTGGTTTCATCTGTAGCATAGATTCAACTTCAAGGTAAATCATCAAAAACTGTCCTACTTTCCAGGTAACCATTTTCGAAAAAAATATCCTCTGGGCCCCTGCCTACGGGGGCCTTAACGCGTTTCTGCCAGTGGTGGTAAGTTCATCTAGATTAAACCTAAGAGTGCCGACAGTAGCTTGCGAGTGTCGGACAGTCTGGTCCCGTGATTATGAAATATTTTTATTTTCTCAACTCAGCATGAAAGTAATGCTCATTATTTAACTACAAACAAATCAGGCAATTTTCCTAGTCAGATAAGCACAGAATGCCATTTATCTTGCTCAAACATTTTTAAAAGCCAAGATTTTTTTGGCATTTTAAACTTTTATGAGCGGATAAATTTCCTGCTCAAGTTAATTGAGCATAACATCGGGACCTGTTACGCGGTAGGGGTTTTTCGATTTTTTTGTTGACACTGGTGTGACACTGTGCACATTTTCCTAGCCCCCATATAAAAATGTGTTCTGTTTTTCTTATTTATGCTCAGAATATAGACCGCAGGTGCTGGCCCCGCCCGTCAGGGCTTGGAGAAATAGATCAGCCTGCATGATGTGTCCCCGCAGAGTTGAAACCGACCGCACGTGAGTATAGTTAAACCGCATACTATGGCGGTACTGCCCATATAAGCCATGCGATATGGGCTTGAGATGGCATTGTATCTCATTGTCGTGTAAATATCCAACAAAGTGGACGGCAAAGTCTCCAAAATGACCTAATTAGTGTTGAGTGGTACGTAAAATCTCGATTCAAACAAAGACTGTAGGTGCTCGTTAGAACAAATTCACTTAATTTGTTCTAACGAGTACTAATAAGTTTCTGAGCAATCATAAATGCAATGAAGCCCCACTTTTCTCCATATAAAGTGTGTTTCAATAGGGTGTTCAGTACAGGGGCGTGTTAAGGTAATGTGAGGCCCTTGCATTGGCCTCTTCATGTTTGTTCCTGCCATGGAGAAAATGGCCCTGTCCAACTTCCAATATAAATTCCTTAAATGGACATGTGCAGCTACATGTACATGTAACTAATAGGGCTAGACGTTTTACTTTTGGCATGAAACAGCCTCAAGCTATTTTCTACCTACACATGTATCTGCAATGCGGGAATTTTTATGCGCTTACTCGTCTGAGCTACAGTAAAATTCCTATATTAAAACCACCTTTGGGACTGTTCAAAAGTGGTCTTTAAGACCACTTTTGAACAATCTCAAAGTGGGTCACTGACCAAAGGAGACTGCATACAGAAATCACAAAGAAAGAATGACTGAAACTTTCCAAATAAGCTTTATAAAGCAGAATTGGTCTCAATTTTTGCTGGTCTTGATAGCGGAATTTTACTGTATATGATGAGTGTCATTCTTTCAAATGCTGGCTTTTTTGTCTAACGAATGCGGCCATCTAATTAAATTTGTTTACTATGCCGACATTTAACGATCATGTTAAATTGGACGGCCCCATGGTGGTTTGAAGACAGACACGTCAAGGTCACATATTAGCAATTCGCCTGTTTATTACAAATAGCTTTTCTCTTTTCATATTTTAGTGTTAATAAAGCCTGACATTACGTAAGAAACATTTGTCTATCAGACAATTCATATAGGCCCCGTCAAGCGATTTTGGTACGTATCGCCTATGCGAGCAGCGAAGGTTCAGGCGCGCAGTCTCGTCAGAACCTTCGCTGCTCGCTCAAACAAGCAATGAATCAAGAGGAACCTTCAGACAGAAAGCCATATCCTTGGCCCCTCTGAATGACTGGGCATGCGCAGTTAAAACTTTTCATGACGGAATGCTCGAAGACACAAATTCGCTTGGCGGGGCTCATATTTTATGCCAATCCATTAGTACACTAGAACGTCGATAACTCGAACTCAAATGGGATCGTTTACCACAGCTGAGTCGAACCTATAATTGAGTCCCTAGGCAATTCCTACTGGTACGAAAGAGTTTTGTCGGTTTGTTTGTTCGTTTGTATTGGAGTTTAACGGCCCAGTCCACACTATTTTAGGTCATATTTGGGCCGGTAAGTTTACCTATCCACACTTTTCCTGGGCAGGCGTAAGCGGTTAAACAGTAGAGTGCACATTTTTTCTCCAGAAATTGACAGCTGCCCTTCTTGAATCAACGGGAGGGAAGGAAAGAAATAGTAAGGGATAATTTTGAAAGTTTTTCTTTCTTATCTTGCAAATATATGTTGTGTGTACTCATTAGACTCGCCTCGATGAGGCGATGCTAAGTGGTACACACAGCATAACAGGATACATTTATAATGTAGAACACCGAAAAGATGCCCAACAATTATCCCCATTCGCGTTATGAGTAACCCTCAGTGACCCGAACTACTCTAATTTCGAACAAATGTTCATGGTAACAAAGATACATTACGAAAACACGCCTATACAAATACATTGCCACCTTTATCGCCGAAAAAATGAAAATTTTATGATGAAAAAATGTGATATTTTTCTTATTTCTGCTCAAAATATAGATTGTGGGTACTCGTTAGAACCGCCTCATCGAGGCGGTTCTAACGGGTTCTAACGAGTACCCACAATCTATATTTTAGAGCAGAAATAAGAAAAATAAGGTATACCCCCGGAAACCCCAGTTTTTCTATATAAATGTGGGGTTCAAGGGGGTAAAAATTATATAGGCGTGTTTTTGTGATGAATTATCCACATTCGTGTTATGATTATCCCTCAGTGACCCGAAACTACTCTAATTTCGAACAAATGTTCATGGTAACAAAGATATCTGACTTATTTGAGTTTGACTTTATTGTGTATATGTCTTTAAAAGCAGATTGTTTGTTTTTGGATACAATGAAGCAGCTGAAGGGTTAGGGGAACAAAAGTGAAGGCCAAGACTATCACTTTAAGGGGAATGGGAGCACCTTCAGGGGAGGCAACTCCTGCAAAAGTATTTTTGTCTTCCATATCAATGGGGGTCAACTCTTAAAGGAAAGAATTTGCTCCAGAGGAGCAAATTCTTTCCTTTAAGAGTAGACCCCTTTTCCAGTGGGACACGGCTTATAGGAAAGCGGACAGGAAGTCCCGAAAGTTATCTCCCTTTTAAAAAATGGCGGAAAAATCTGCCAGGTGTTCCCATTCCCCTTTAATAAGTCCATGTAGGGCATACTCTAGAAATATCAAACTTATCATTACGATGAAATACCCGTTCGACAAAGTGCATTTTTCACATCTCCAAAATGGCTGCTTTTCTAAAGAAAATCCATGATATGTTTCTTATTTCTGCTCAAAGGCATAGTTTGTGGGTACTAGATAGGACCGCCTCAATGGGCAGTTCTAACGAGTACACATTGGCCCCCGCCATCGGGGCTTGAAGAAACAGATGGGCTGCATGATGCTTCCACGAAAAGCTGAAACTGACCCGCTAGCGGGTACTGGTAAACCGCTTAGAGGATCTAAGCCTGCCCAGGCAAAGCGGTGCGAGTCGGACCCGTCCATGCTTATAAACCCTATTGGTTTCATTGGGCGACAGGACTTGAGATGTCATTTCATCTCAATGTCGGGTAAAAGTGCCACAAAATAGGAAGCAAAGTGACCTTCACAGTGTTGACGGGGACGTTAAACCTCAAATCAAACAAACAAACGAGTACCCACAACCTATGTCTTTGAACAGAAATAAGAAAATAATATATACCCAACCAAATTTTCATTATACAAAGTGAAGTTTAGGGGAGTCTTCATGTCACGGACTTGTTAGCCTGATGGACATTGTACTTTTCAAACTGCGGATGCGCAGGCGTATCAGCATTTCCGTTGTTCGCAAATGGCAAAAACGGCCTACAAACCAATCGCAGTTTAGTTGCCGCTACAAACTATAACTGAGCAGATTTCATGTGTACGAGTGCTTGTTGCTTTCGTTTTCAGGTCCCGTGCGTCATCTTTAAAGTTATGATGTGCATGATAACTTAATTAAATTAGTATATTAAGTCGCCTAATTGACTGCATCTTAGACAATTTTTCAATATGACTGTTTTTGTAATGAGCTACCAATGCGTTTAATAGTTAGGCCCCGATACGCACGTTAACAAGTCCATATATTGAACGCCCCAACTAAACCCAGCATTATATTGAGAAACAAGCGGTTTTCAGGGTATATATTATTCCAAGACATTGGTTGTTGGTACTCGTTATAACGATGATGAGGTTCTAACGAGCACATACTAACATACTATAACAGAAAAGATTACATTACGATAACACACCCGTGCGACATAGTGTATTTTTCACATCTACAAAATGGCTACTTTTCTGATGAAAATCCATGTTTTTTTCTCTTTAATACTGCAAACATAGGTTGTGGGTGCTCGTTAGAACCGCCTCATTGATTAAATTCCCTTTGGTCTTTGATTTTAACACATAGTGCAATATTCTGTGATGTCATAATGGCTTTAAACTTTTTTTAAATATTTTGTAACTACCATATTTTCCGTTTTGCACTTGTCTAATGCAGTTTTCTGATGCCTTTGATATGTATATCTTGTTCATAATTTAGGACAAATAAAAATCAGAAATTTGATTTCGAAATTCAAACTTAAATTTTATATTTTAAAGTACCATTTAATTAAAACTTTCATTTAGACTAGTTAATGTTAGTGTTTTTACATGTCTTTTGAACAGATCAGTAAGTAATGTACGTTATTTCAACCACTTACAAATGCAGAAACAGGAATTTAAATTATTTCAAAAATATTTAAAGTTTGAATTTAAGGTTGGCAATTGAAAATAGGAGTAAACCGATTTAGCTCAGTTGAGATCAGTTTCAATAATTCAAATATGTGATTTTACAGTTCCTGAGGACATAAAATACAAGTTTTTTTTTTTTTTTTGATTGATTTGAGGTCAACACTGTAAAGGCATTGTGGAGACGTTGCTTCCAATTTTTGGGACTTTTACCCAACATTGAGATGAAATGACATCTCAAGCCCTGCCGCCCAATGAAACCAATAGGATTTATAAGCATGGACGGGCCGACTCGCTCCGCTTTGCCTGGGTAGGTTTAGATCCTCTAAATGTTGGTTGGTGCCTGATGCTCTGTCTCTGGTCGGGCTCATCGGAGTCTAACTGTTGGTTTTCTTTTGCTCCAGCATTTCAGTGGTTTCTTGCTGTCGAGTCCTCACCGTTGTCTCACCTCTGTGGTTCTTTTATTTTTGTGTTCACGGAGATGTTGCACTGATGAGTTAGGAGGCCTTCATGCGGACTGAACAAATTATTTGTCTAAATCGAGACGGAAGTAAGGGCGAGGATTGTGGCCACGTAAAATCGATTTAAGCCCCCCAGTGGAAATCTTCCACTGACCGTTCCGAGGTGGCTCTTCTGTGGCGATTTATTTATGTTGTTGTTTGTTACTTACTGTGTGTATCACTTGTGTCTTTTGGTTTTGGATGGCCATATGGCCATTTTGTGGGAAAGTAACTGTCCTTATGGCCTTCCTTTGTTTAGGTTTCCATTATGGTCTGGTCGCTTAATGTTTGTATTTCTTTCCCTTTGGTGTCTTTTATGGGAGGAGTAAGTTAATTGTATCAATTCCTGATCTTTGTTTTACTTCTACTTTACAAGTACTCGTGTGCGGGTCGGTTACAGCTCTGCGTGGAAGCATCATGTAGCCCATATATTTCTTCAAGCCCCAATGGGCGGGGGCCGCAAAAAAAAAAACAAAGCAAGGTAATTCATATTTAAAAGGTTTGCATCTATGGCCGCATAGAATACCTAATGAATAATAATGAGGCAGTCTGAAGTTGCTCTGTTTCCATGAAATATTTCACACATCAAATTGTAATATCTTTTAAACTTACAAAGTTAATTAGATGCGGTTTTATCCCTTCGATTTTTTGAATCAATGTCTTTTTAAATGTAATTGATTTCTGTTCCTTTGTATATGACCTTTAAGAACAAAGCTAGGAAATGATATTGTATACTCTTGCAAAGTTACACCATATAAAATTTATCTGATGATCATTTCATATGCTATTAACACACACAGATCTAAAAGAAATAGAATATTCCGGTATCAGTTTTACAAACAAAATACTTGAACAATAGGCAAGATGAAACGTTGCGTTCTGTGGCCTCTGATCTGTCTCTACACTAGTTGTCAGTATCCTACGTTGATGGAATTTGCCAAATACTCGGTATACAGAATGCCTAGCGTGTGAGATAAAGAGGAGATTTACTTTTTTTTAGAGGAATAGATCAGAATTTTACGAGTGCGAGTGAAAATTCTGATGTTGAGTCCAAGGGCCAGGATTTTGGCCACGTAAAATTGATTAAAGCGATGTTTGCAGAATAAATAAGAAAAATATCACGAATTGTTTTCAGAAAAATAATCGTTTTGGCGATATATAAAACAATGCACCATGTCATACAGATGTGTTCTTGTAATGATGAGCACACAACCAAAAAGTAACCGTCTCAAGCAACAGAAAATAAAGAATCAAAGCATTGACACATCACGAAAACACGCCTATATATTTTTGATCCCCTTGAATCCCACTTTTATATTGTAAAACTGGGGTTTACAGGGGTATACTTAATTTTTCATATCTCTGCTCTTAAATATAGATTGTGGGTACTCGTTAGAACCGCCTCGATGAGGCGGTTCTAACGAGTATCCACAATCTATATTTTGAACAGAAATAAGAGAAATATCGTATTTTTTTTTTCATTTAAGATTTTATTTTTTCGGCGATAAAATTTATAATGTATTTGTATAGGCGTGTTTTCGTAATGGTACTGGTTCTCGATTATCTCTGAGTGTGTGCTTGGAAAAATAGTCCTGAGTTTAGCACGTGAACGTTAGTATTTAAAGCGAACAGTGTAGACTAGATCAGACGCCGCCTTCTGTGGCATCTTATCTTGGTCTAAACTGTTTGCCAAAGTCCAAGAATACGAGCCCAGTCTAACTTTTACATGTAACCTTCTGCTGATTCAAAAAGGGCAGTTGTCAGTTTCTGGCGAAAGAATGTGCACTGTACTGGTTAACCGCTTACTTATAAGCTTGCGCAGGAAAAGTGTGGGTCGGTAAACTCACCTAAAATAGTGTTGACTGGGTCGTTAAACTCCAAAACAAAAAAACAATGACCGAATGACAGAATGACACGGTGATTTTAGGGCAGTCTTAGAAATCAACCGACTTAAGTCGGTTGCTTTTTCTGCGGGTCGTGCAATTTACATGTAACCAACCCTTTTTACTCAGCGTTCTGATGTCACAGGGAGAAGAACACATGTACCGCTAGTAGTACAAATCATCGCCTTTGGAGTTGACGCGATACTCAATGACTGTGTAACCCCAACTAATTTCAAACTCCAAAACATAATTCAAAGAAAAATGTATAGATTATACATATACAAAAAAGAACGTTTTAAATTTATTCTATCAGTCTTCAGGGAACAGATTGTATGACCGATGGACACAGTCTCATTTACCATTCGAGGCAGAATTTAAATCAGCAAGGGGCATTTTGTCCGAAGGGAATATTGACCATCTTATGGAAGGGATTTTGTCCATCATGTAAAAGTCACGAGGCGGATTATGTCCACCCTGTAAAAGTTTCAAAGGGGATTATGTCCACCTTGTAAACAACATGAAGGGGATTTCGTCCACCTATGCAAAAATGAGGGGATTTTGTCCGGAGGGAATATTGTCCTTTGCTGAATCTTCACTGGGCGAGAATATCCGAAGACATATTTTATACGTCGAGGTGCAGTTTGGTTTTAATTTCTTTGTACGAAACATAATGATAAATAAATTAAATAAGACAGCACACGACAAAACCTAACAAAAATGCATCTGCGACCTGCAAAGACTCATACCAGCTGGAATATCCGCGCAGTTTGATGAGTCTTCAATGGCCCAATGAGCCTTTTATACTAGGGACAAAGGGAACCCCCAAATTCAAATAGAAAGAAGCGAAAGTTCAATGTCACAGGGAAGGTTTATATGCAAAGGGGGTCGTCGTCTATGCATCACGAACATTGATGCATGCACGACATCTTCTGGACATGCTAGTGATTGTGCGATAGATTATCTCCCTTGGTATCCGTCGCCATTCTTCTTGCAATGCTCGGCCAAGCTGTTGCAGATTGTTACAACGCCGCGGTCTGTTGCGCACGCGGCGATCTAAGACATCCCAAATGTGCTCAATCGGCGACATATCAGGGGATTTGACTGGCCTCGGCATTGTCCTTACACCTTGTTGTCTCAGAAATTCGACGGCAACACGGGCTGGATGTGGGCGTGCGTTGTCGTCTTGGAACTCGAAGTTCCCACCAATGCGCCGGGCGAATGGGACAACCACAGGGCGTAAAATTTGGTCTACGTAACGCTGGCCTCATAATCATAACATTCTTTTATTCTCAGTTACATGGAAATGTACAACATGAGATGCAAAATTTAAATGCCATTGTGTTGGCGGCATCAACAGAGAGAATAATTTAACACAAAGCACGTACACACATTCACACACACATACACACGAGGTGAGGGTAACTTTCAAGCAACCTGATCTGAAAGTACAGTTCACTGGCTGGAAAGAACAGAGATGTCCCAGCCAGCAAACTGCGTCCAAACTATGCCGGACCGACTCCGAATCGACATCAACTGACGTCGATTCGTCGCATGCCCGGCGCCTTCGCGACGCCGTCTATCTGTTTCTGTCCTTTTATTCTCTTTCCACGGAAAGACAACGTCGTACCAACGTCAATGCAACGTCATGACGTAGCATTGGCGCCGATTCGACGCTGACTATGTGCCAAGCATCCGCTGGGAACATTTTATAGAAGAGAAAGAGAGAAAAATAAAAATAAAATAAAATAAAGGCTCCTCTACAGGAGCGTCAATCAGGCCTAGACGGAAATGGAAATATAGAAATAACATTGTTTTTGGTTTCAAGTATCAAGTATTACTGCTTATCTAGGTCTACCTGTTGGTCTAATTCATTCAATGTCACATGATTTTACCGCAATACAACTTGCTATGATTTGCACGGACGCCTTCATGATTTGCACGGACGCCTTCAGTCAATAGAGGTCATTTACCTCAGGGTCGTGCTTGATTCGACCTCAAGAATCTTCTGAGGTAGAGAATTTTAAATCAAGTGACGCCGAAGATTGTTCGGAATGCTCTTCCAAATCTGCTTTTAAAAAGGAGGGGGGAATGGGAGGATCACGTGATTCAATATGACGGGCATGAACAGAAGAGTCGCTAAATGCATTAAATTTTGACAATGTTGAGAACAATCTCGACACATTAAATTCAAATGCACAAAGGGAATCATCAAAAAAGATATACACCTGCAATTTTCTCGATTTTAAAATAAACCATCAGCTTTTATAATTGCGTTATTCACTATAAACTGTTTCGGCCCAAATTACTTCGCAGGCATGTTTTGCAAATGTAAGTACAATGCGTGATTATATTTAGGGTCGACTTCGATTCGAACTAAAGTAGGTACTCGGGTAGCTACCAATGACACGCGTACCAGCATTATCAGAGGAACACCTACGGTTGCTACTTTAGTAGACTGCCATGAGAGCATAACTATAAGTAGGTCATAGGACCTTCGTTTAAACAAAAGCATCATGTATTTATCAACAAAAAGCCTTTTGCAGCTTTTTGACAGTCATTTAGTTGCCATGAAAACGACATTTCCGGCTCAGAACGAGACCTGCCCTAACAAAACGAAATAGTGATTAAACCCCAGTATTTAAACCCATTCATATTTATACATTCTGTTATCATCGAAACATAAAAGGGGTAATTTTTCTCATTTCAAAACACCTTGAACGGAGACATCTGTGACTTGTACATTCGCAGGTCATGCGTTTCAGCCACGATCGCCATATTGAATTCTCTTCAGTACCATAGCAACTCAACCCCAGAATGGAAGACCGATGACGTCACTTTTGTAGCTACCGTAGGTGTTCGGCTAGAGGATCTGAGCCTGTCCAGGAACCGCGGTGCGAGGCGGACCATCCATGCATATAAACCCTATTGGTTTCATTGGACGACAGGGCTTGAGATGTCATTTCTCCTCAATGTCGGGTAAAAGTCCCACAAAATTGGAAGCAGCGTCTCCAAAATGACCTATACTGTGTTGACGGGGACGTTAAACCTCAAATCAAACAAACAAACAAACAAACATATTTTTGGTTTGTTTAATGTAGCTACCTGAGTTCCAGGCGAAGTCGCTCTATATGTCCCGCTCAAAGTCAATTGATTTATCGGGAGCCTTCCGGATATCCCGGAAGACCCAGAAGACGGCGAATCAAGTACGACCCAGGATAAGCTGACCCATGCGGTCACATGTTCATTGAAGGAATTTCATTGAACAATTGTTTTCATTCATAAAGTTTACGCGAAATAGTATTGATGGGCAGCAGTAGTGTAAACAAGGAATTTATATGGTTCTCCAGCCGGTGAGTATCTTTTGATATATGATAAGTGTTTGTGGGGTTGGGTTTTATTTTCTAACCTTTCAAGATTATTTCATTCATTTTGAGCCGAATGTTATTAAGGAGAGTCATGGCATCCCGTTCCAAGAGATGGAAAGGGGTGTTCTTTTTATAATTATTATAGGTAGACCAAGGTAAATAGTCCAACAAGCACACAGCGTCTCCTCGGTGTCAAACCGACGTGAATTAAACGTCATTTCATCGATTCAGCATCAACATGGCCTCTTTTAGACATCGTGCGCCTGCTAGATATCTATAATTAAGTTGATAAGGTGGTTCTACAGGAGAAATTGAGCACCACACACACACACACATACAGGTACTTTCAACCCCCATCCTGCTGGGTACTTTATTTTGCAACACTGTTATGGCCGCATGTGTATCAAGTAACCAAATTCTTTGATATATATAAAGTACATTTAAATTTGTAAAGCGGATCAGAAACAGAATGGCAAACAATGACGATCCCGACCATACGGCTTCTTCAGAGCCGTCTGATCTGGATCCACTCTGTTTGCAAGAGAAGGGATTGTAATAAACAGCAGAATAAGGGTAAACACTACAAATCTTATGTCTAACAGAAAAAGCGGACGTACTGAATTTTGCGCAGGCAACGCCATGTCGACGTCAATGCAACGCCATGGCACTGCATCAACGTCGGCACGACGTCGCGTAAACATCGCCCGCCCAGTGGGTGGGTCCAGTTTTCTTTCAGATGGCTGCCTCAGTGGTGTTATCCCTAACATATCATATAGCATTTATTTTTGCATGAACAGTGCAGGCCCAGATCCGACCACGCATAATGCGGCGCCCGATCCGGATCTGCAATGTTTACAGCAATTCTTACAATTAGGCGGTAGTCATCAATAGTTCATCTCAAGTGAACAGGAAGATAGAAAGATACACTATGTTGTACGTGAAAATACTGTTTACCCAACTAGGTGGGTACACCACGCATAGAACAGCGGCAGATCAACTTCTTATTGGCGCCTATCTGACGTCGTTTCAATGTCGTGCGTCACAAATACAATATAAGCTTATACAGGTTAACTTCGATGGACATTTTATTTTGTTTGAACTGATATAACGCAATTTCTACCGTGTTTCGTAAGTGTTATGTGTTTCTAACTCTCTTCGTTATTTTTTCAATGAAGTGGATTAAGTTAATAAGAACTGAAGCATTTTTGCTGTTCATGAGTTCGTTCATTTTGTAGGTGTTAGGGTTGTTTCGATAGTTCGGTTCCAAATGTATTGTGCGTTCTTCCTGAAATATTGAGCAGTTAAATAGGTAATGAAATTCATCGCCTATGTCCTTTTGGCATTCTTTCATTAATAGGTGTATTGTTCCAACGGCCTACTTCTATTGGGAGTCTGTGATTCCGAGATCGAAATGCGGTTAAAATACGGCACTGTTTGTTGTTTAGAATGTAGAAGTATTCATTTGCTTCGAAGTTGCTCTTAAATATTCTATATGCTATGCCGCTTGATGAAGAGTTTATTAGAGAGTTCCATTGTTGTAAATATTGGTCTTTTACTTTTTGTTTAAAAGATTTGCAAAACCAGAGTTTATTCATGCATGACTGGGTTAGCCAAATGTTTGCGTAGCCGTTGCTGCTAACTAAATTTTTAACATTTTCAAGCCAACTTGATTTGCATTTGCCTTGTTCATACAGAGTATGCAAAACAGTATATATCATGCTAGATAGTTTCTGACTATTGAATTCGAGTAAACTGGACCAGAATGATACAATTCTCGCTTGTGCATCAATTTTGAGAGGATAAAGCCCTGTTTCTCCGTAAACCATATATGACGGGGTAGATTTTTTTAAATGTAGTATTCGTTTTATAAATTTTAGTTGAACCCTTTCGATAATGTCTAAATTTCCAAAAGCCCAAATTTCGCATCCATATAGTAAAATTGGTTTGATTAACTTGTTGAATAAATCTATTTGCATTTCGATAGGTAGGTTTAGAACTCTTATTTTTCTTAATAGAGAGAATAAAGCATTATTCGCTTGTTCTGCGATGTGTTTTTTACAATTAAGGAAAGAGCCACTTTTGGACAGATATATTCCCAGATATTTGTATTCCTTTACTAATTCAATTTCTTCACCTTTGAAGAAAAAATGTAGGTTTGAGCATATCTTCCGGAAGTGAAAATCAGTACCTTTGTTTTGGCTAAATTAACTGTTAATTTCCAATTCTCACAGTATTTTTCAAATAAGTTCAGCATATTCTGCAAATCGTTTTTATCGTTACTAAATAACACTGTATCATCGGCGAACAGAAGGATAAGCAACTTGATGTATGATGATACATGTTCTGCGTTAGCTTCACACACTATACCATTCGCGCCTTTTGTCACGAGGTAAGTTTCTAAGTCATTCAGGTAGAGTGAAAATAAAATCGGGGATAAATTTTCCCCTTGGCGGACCCCTTTATTGCAGGGGAAAAACGCCGAATTGCCCTCTGGAGTGGTCACCCTTGATTTTATGTTGCTATACATATTTCTAATCAGGTTAAGACATTTTCCGTTAATGGCATATTTCTGTAGCTTGTACCAAAGTCCGTCCCGCCAAACATTATCGAAAGCTTGCTTAAAATCTATGAATGCACAAAAAAGTTTGTTTTTACATGATTTTGACATTTCAAATAAGCTATGAAGTACAAACAAATTATCAACCGTTGATAAACCTTTTCGGAATCCTGCTTGGTTATGACAAATTATTTCGTACTTTTCAACGTAATTATTTAATCTTTTATTTAGAATTGATGTGAACAATTTCCCTAGACAACTCAAAAGCGTAATTAGACGGTAGTTTTCGGGCAAATTAATACAGCCCTTGTTCTTGTAGATTGGCAGAATGTCACCAAGTGCCCAACTTTCTGGGACTATCCCAGTATCTAGAATCAGATTAAATAAATGGCTGTATATTGGTAAAAAATAGGTCGATTGTACCTTTCAAGTGCTCGTTCAGCACATTATCGGGCCCGGGACTTTTATTGTTTTTGAGGTTTTTGATTGCTGCTAAAATTTCGTCGTGTGAAATATGTCGGTTAATTTCTTCATTTATTTCACGTAAACTTTCTCCTTGGCTTTCAAAGGTTGATGATGTTTGATTATTTTCTTCACTATTTAAATTTTTAAAGAATTTATGCAACTCATCAAGTGGGGGCATTTGGGAAGTTCGTTTATCTACCGAGTTGATTATTCTCCAAAAATTCTTTGGGTTTGAGGTTTTCAAGTCCCTTAATTTTTTGACTCTTTGATTTTTGAAAAATTTGACACTTTTTGAAATTTTGCTTTTGTAATTTTTACTTACTTTTTTAAGTAAATTTTTATGATGTTGAGTTTTATACCTATTATATAATTTCCTAGCATGGTGGTATGCATTTCGTGCCTCACGACAATCATTATTAAACCATTTTTTACGAGTGGTTTGTTCATTCTTGTATAGCGTTTTAGTGCCAAAAGTCTGCTTTGCTGTTGAAACAAATAAGTTTCCAATCTGGTCAACGATCTGTTTTATGTGTTCTTGTGTAGCACCTTGATGTGAAATATTTTCAAGGCTATTTTTTATTTGTTGTAACTCATTTAAATTAATGTTTTCTGCAAACTGCGGACCTTTTTGTTCATCCCATAGTTTCGGTTTGCGGTCCGGGTTTTTTGAACTACAGCTTTGTTTTGTGCGACTGTCAAGAACCTTTATTGACAAGGTAACTGCAGAATGAGCGCCTGTTAAGTTACCTTGAACGATTATGGTAACTTGACTGGCCAGCGTTACGGAGACCAAATAACGTAAACGTTACGATAAAACGTCACAGGGACATAGGGCAGTCTTTCATTTCTTCATTTTTTTCCGATGAAAATGTGTATTATATGTACGATTCTTCTTATCTATTTTCCAAACAGAATTTGTGGGTCATCGTTAGAACCGCCTAATGAGGCGGTTCTAACGAGTAACCAAAACATTGCCTTGGAGCAGAAACAACAAAGATCATGTATACCGGCCCCGTAAACCCCAGTTTTTTTCTATTTGATGAGGGGTTAATTGAATTGTTCATTTCTCGGACTTGTTGACATGTCGTTTGTGATTTTTCATGTACAATCAGACAACAGGAAGGACAATGCTAGTAGAGACAATCATCGGTTTGATTTATAGATGGAAGAGAGAGTACTGATATCTCCGGGCAAGAACAATTGGAAAATTAATTGGTGGCTTTGGGCAGACACAAAGGAATATTTAGTTAATTAAACAAGCAAAACTCAGATACTGGGCGATGAGCGGGTTCGATGTAATAACCGAGGACACTAATCTGTGACTAAAGTAACATCGAACTGTATTTGGTTAGATGAAATGGCGTCAGTTTAGTTTTCACGGTTCAACCAGCGATGATAGGTTGGTTCGATACATGGATTGTCCGGTTCCCAGTTTTCCCTAAAGCGCTGCAGAAAACTAGAAGCAGTAATTTCTTTCGGAGGCATTGATTGGTTGTTATAATGACGTAGGGGAAATGTGCAATTAAAGTAACAGCAGCCAAACTAAAGTAATCTTGATCGAACTTTCTCAGTATTATAGTCCTCATTGGTATGGCTATTGTTGCAGGTTGAGTTGGAACTAACAGTTTCAATACGTAACATAAGGTTAATAATAAGTCTTTCTTTGTTTGTTTGAATTGCGGTTTTTACGTCCACTACAACACTATTTAGGTCATGTGGAGACGTTGCTTCCAACTGTGTCGGAATTTTACCCTACATTTTGAGACGAAATGACATCTTAAGTCCTGCCGCCCCACGAAACCAAAAAAGTTTATATGCACTGCATGGTCTGACTTACATCACTTTGCCGGGGCAGGCTTAGTCCCTCAAAGCGGTGCACCAGTTCTCATGTATGGTCAGTTTCAGCTCTGCATGGAAGCATCATCTATTTCTCCAAGCCCTGGTGGGCGGGGTGGGGGGGGGGTGCGAACTTTAATAATTCATTGAAATCATTAGTTTATATAGAGATTGGAGGAGTTAACAAGAAAACATGTACTCATTGAAAGCAAACAACCATTTAAATAACAACAATACGAAGTTTAAGTTAAACGTATAGACAGTAATATTAGGTATGATTTAAACAGTATTGAGACTTAACAACCTGTTCCGTCAAAGTGGTCTGAACTGGGTCTGCACTGTTTGCATTTTAGCTGTTTCGCGCCATACTTTGTAGTTGTTTTGGGCTAACATTACTGGTTCCCGTTCTATCTGACAAAAATTATTTGCATTACGCAAGCACATGGGAGGTATCCATATTCGAAGCAGGAAAGAAAAATCCAGACACTATCACCGATCGATATATCCAATGATAATCACTCAAAGGCAAACTCGTGTTGCCAAAAAAGCACTTTAATACGTTTTTAATATAGATCACGTTTCTATGTTAACGCAATACTATATCCGGTACTGGACTGCTTTTACCGTCTACGAAGACTTCTTTTTTTTTATCAAGTACGACTTTGGAGGCCGTCGGTATTCCATACTATTATTATTCCCATCGGAAATCTGTGAAATAGTTTATATTCGAATTTTATGGAATGAATTGAAATATTCACCATTTTTGCATTATTTGCTGGCTCCCAGCTTCTATATTATCAATATTGGAAAACAGGTAACCAGACCACCCCTGACCTTCAAGCCCCAGTAAACCCCCAGTTAGCCCTGTAAACCCCAGTTTTACTATATAAAAGTGGGGTTCAAGGGGGTCCAAATTATATCGGAGTGTTTTCGTGATGGAGCTAGCACTGATACTGGTCTATAAATATGCCTGACAAATCAACTTTCCTCAGTACTTTCATTACTTTGATTTATATAGTAGGCTGCGTAATTAAAATATAATGCCCTTCCTAGGAAATTAAGCTCAGCATTCAACTCTAAGTCGGTATATTTTTAGACAATCTCATCACGGACATTCGATAGCCTCTGCAGAGGAATAAGTGCTTGACATATGCTTTCAAAAAAAGCTATAGGCGTCCGTGGCCTAGTGGATTAGAGCGCTGTCTCTTAATCATTAGGTCTATCACCGCTGTATATTCGAGCCTGGCTCGGGTCACATGTGAGACGCCAAGGTCAGGTGTTTTTTTCTCCGGGTACCCCGCTTTTCACCCACCTCTGATTAATGATCAGCTCGATATGAGTGAAATACTGTTGAAAACAAAAACAAATGTAAAGCAAAACAAAACAAACAAAGAAAACAACGGCTAATACCCTTCTGTTAATTTGATAAAGGAAAACTCGTGTTGCCCAAAATTGCTCCCCATTTTTATATAGTTTCTTTGTTTGTTTGGACTGAGGTTTACGTCCCCGTCAACTCTATTTAAGTCACTTTGGAGACATTGCTACCTACCTAAATAGATTGGGTTGTCCGATGCTTCCACGCAGAGCTGAAAATAACCGCATATGAGTCCTAGTAAACCGCTTTGAAGGTCTAAGTCTAACCAGGCAAAGTGGTGCGGGTCGGACTGTCCCGGCATATAAACCCTATTGTTTTTCTACTTTGGGTGCGGGGTGAGGGGGGGGGGGGGGCTGGGGACGGTCGCACTTAGTATGTCATTTCATCTCATTGTCGGGTAAAGGTCACACACAATTAGAGGCAGCGTCTCCAAAATGATCTTAACAGTGTTGACGGGGACCTGAATCCAAACAAAAACAAACAATTGGGTTTGTATGCAGGAACGGTCCGACACGCAGCACTCTGCCTGGGTGCGCTTAGACCTTCTCAGCGGTCTACTAGTTCTCATATGCGGTCAGTTTCAGCTATGCGTTGACGCATCATGCACCCCAATATATACAGTAAGTATTAAAATATAATGCCCTTCCTTTGGATACCTCGTCAGTATTCAATTCTAAGTCCGTGAATTTTAACCCATTTAGTACCAGAAACCCCAAAACGGGTACCCTGGCAAACAGTGCAGGCCCAGTTCAGACGCCGCAGAACGCGGCGTCTGATCAGGGCCTTCACTGTTTACTAAAGGTTCAGTAATTTTCCAAATAAATTTTGATGAAAACACAACCTGACACCCCTAAATTTTGAAATGAACTCCTGCTATATATAAGGTGGAAGATTCCATTTGGTACAAAAAGGGTTAAGCGTGGTTATTAGTTACAATCGCATCACTGAAAGTACATACACTTCGCATGCAATAGCCTATACTTGACAACCAATGACTTCGAAAATGACTAATACCCGTGTGCTTATTTATTAATAGAATTTTACTTTGAATGGCGTAAAGGTGTGTTTAGACATCACGCAAACCAGATTAAGATTATAAGAATCTGAAATGGGGTTCTGTTGTAGATGAGCGTTTGCAACCCGAGGGGTGACCATGCTGAGCGGAACCGAGGCTATGCCGAGGTTCCGCTCAGCACGGTCATCCCGAGGGTTGGAAACGCCCATCTGCAACAGAACCCCATATTGGATTCTTTTTCTTGCACAACCCATCCGGTTAGTTTTGACAGCTCGCACATGTATATTGTTTAAAAAAAGTAGTGCGGAAGTAGTTCCGGCGGTTGAACAGAATTGAAGCGCATTTATGTTAGTTGCCTGGGTCGGAACATCAGGGTCAGAACATAAATTTCTATCCCAGGGTAAAATCACGGATTTCCTTGTCTGGTGTGCAAGAAAGCGAGATCCATCACACCCTTATAGTCTAACCAGAGACTTCTCTTGCTGCATGGAGGTGCAATGGGCACTTAGCTATCCTTCGAGCGCACGGCGATGACACTGATCATACTGCGCAGGCTGATCTGAGTCTTCGCCGGGTGCACATGTCTTATTGTAGGTTTTGTCGTGCGCTGGCTCATTTACAATGTTTTTATCACGGCAATTGTCAAGACACATTTTATTCTTGCCCATGACCACCGGGCTGATAGATAGATTAAATTGTAGCCATTCAACTCTTGGAATGCAAAACGAAAATGATGTCGTCCATTTAAAAATCAAAGCAGCCACAACACAGGTGGGACGATTGTCAAAGAGTATGGGCAATAGTCCTGAGAGGGGTCTTGTGCGCACCGAACAAATAATTTGTGTAAATCACCACGGAAGTAAGGGCGAAGATTGCGGCCGCGTAAAATCGATTTAAGCCAACGCCCAGTGAAATACTTTTCACTGACCCTTCCAAGGCCGTTCTTCTGTCGCGGATAATTTTTGTAACAGTTGTCTTTTAATGTCCGTATCGTTTATATATTTGTGTTTGACTAGCCAATTGGCCATTTTGTGGGAAAGTAACTGTCCTTTTGGCTTTCCGCTATTGACGTTTCCATTAGGATCTAGTTATTTCATGTTTGTGTTTCTTTCCCTTTGGTGCTTCTGATTTGAGATTTGGGTTAATTATATCGATTCCTAATCATTGCTTTCACTTCTATTTTGCACACGCCAATGCTTTCACGTCTGTGCTGCATTCACTGCTTCCAAAGGATTACTTTTTATAGAACATTAGACAGTTTAGATGAACAGTTAAATTACTGTACTTTTAGGAAACAGTGTCGACCCTGATAAGACTCGCGATCTTCACACTCTGACGTCACAGCGACAATAATAGCCCGACTTAACCCTTTCAGTACCAAATGGAATCTCCCTGCTTATATACCATGAGTCCATTTCAAAATTTAGGGGTGTCAGGTTGTGGTTTCATCAAAGTTTATTTGGAAAATGACTGAACTTTTAAGCAAACAGCGGAGGTCCTGATCAGACGCCGCGTTTTGTGGCTTCTGATCTGGACCTGCACTGTTTGCCAAGGTACCCGTTTTGGGGTTTCTGGTACTAAATGGGTTAATACATGTAACCGTTACCTGGATTTCGAACAAACGCAATGCGTGAGGATTTTAACTTTTGTAGTTTTGCAGACAATCGCAGGAAAGCTTGTATATAGAAAACCCATTGCAGGCGGGAAACCCCTAAAGGGGGACCTTGGCAAACAGTGCAGGCCCAGATCAGAGGCGTTTACTGAATTTCCTGTCAAAAATAGAATAAAAACGAAAAACATAGGCATGATACCCCTTATATGACAAATGGTTTTGTCGAAGATATAGCAAAGGGAGAATCCACTGTTATACAATGAAGCAACTTGGTAGCATTGGTTGAATTGATTAACAATCGACAAAATACCCTTTAGAGAATGGTTTTGAATTACTACAATATCAAGATTATGCAGGGTTACTGCGATGGTATAGCTATTAATTCTGAAAATAGAAGTGGACAAATGTTCATATCGGCTCCGAGTTACTTTGTGTTCGGGAAAAATGTTTCTGTATAGGTTTAATTTCGATTCCTGGTCATGTTTGCAATGACAATAGACGCAGTTTTGAAGCATGGGGGGAATAAACAAGCAAAAGCAAGGCGTAGCAACAATATAGATCTTTATCTATTTGTTTAGCTCTGTTTCTGATTCACCAGTTTGCACAGAGGGATGTGACTTGTTACAGAATAACATCTCAGTGAGGGTTTTGATAATGAACATACTGACTAACTGGTGGTTTCTTAGGTACGACATGGGAGGGGGTACCCCAAATGCCAATCGTGGCCACCAAAATGTCCAGATGTTGTGAGTCCTATGCCACCATGTTCTGTATATTTAGGTCTTTACTGAAGGCAATATAGGTCCACCGACTGCTCTTTATCCCTTTATGACGTGCAACTGATGCGCAGCAATAATAGCATCTCATCACGTGAACAAGTCCGTGAAATGAACACCCCACTAAACCTCACTTTATATAAAGAGGGGTATACATTATTTTGCTTATTTCTGCTCCAAGACATAGGCTGTGGGTACTCGTTAGAACCGCCTCCATGAGGCGGTTCTAACGAGTACCCACAACCTATGTTTGCAGTGAAAATAAGACAAATATCACGGATTTTCATCCGGAAAGAAGCTACAGTATTTTGAAGACGTTGACAAATGTTATATGTTACACGGGTGTGTTATCGTAATGTGGCGGAGACTACCACATTCATCTTCATCAGTCCTTGACATGCATTTTACAGAAGACTTATAAGTCTGAAATTGATTTCCACGGCCAAACAGATTTACTATCCGTAAACAACATAATTACCTCTTTATTTGGCCATAATACTGACAAAATGAGAAAAAAGTTGCCATGGAAATAGCTAAGCCATTTTGCACACCATCCTAGCTGGCTTTTGATTATTTCTTTTATTATATTCTCAGTTCCGAGTGTTTTTAAGATTTCTTGGTCAAGCATATATGGCGCTCCTTTTATATCGCTTTCATTGTCAATTATGGAAAATTTTCTTAAGCATAAAAGCCATCATGCACACAATGGGCCGGTATTGCAGAAACTTTTGCCATCGAGTTAACAAGTCCGTGAAATGACAACCCCTCTAAACCCAAAAATGGATTTTACGGGAGTATAAAATTAGTTTCCTTGATTGTGGTCAAAATATAGATTGTGGGCACTCGTTAGAACCGTCTCATTGAAGCGAGCGAGCACATAAAATCTATATTTGAACTTGAACTAAGAAAACATTCACTCATTTTCATCAAAAAAATGCTAGTTTCAGATATAAGAAAAAACGCCATTTTATCACACGGGTGTGTTATCGTAATGTTTCTGGAACCACTTATTTAATTCAAATTTGACCGTTTAGTTACCTTACCGTAATGTAGCCCCCGCCCATCGGGGCTTGAAGAAATAGATGGGCTGTATGACGCTTCTACGAAGAGCTGACACAGACCCGCACACGAGTACTGGTAAACCGCTTAGAGGATCTAAGCCTGCCCAGGCAATGCGGTGCGAGTCGGCCCGCCCATGCTTATAATCCCAATTGGTTTAATTGGGCGGCAGGGCTTGAGATGTCATTTCATCTCAATGTCGGGTAAAAGTCCCACAAAATTGGAAGCAACGTCTCCAAAATGACCTTTACTTTTTTGACGGAGACGTTAAACTTCAAATCAAGCAACAAATAGAGGATATTTGGTTTTTTCAGTGTAAGATCGAATTTTATTTCATCGAATGAACACCAAAACTGTTATTTTCACGAGTGGCGTAGCCACGAGTGAAAATAGCAGTTTTGGTGTTCATGAGTGAAATAAAATTTGATCTTGCACTGAAAAAATCAAATTTTCTGTTTCTTACATGCTTCAAAAGGAAATATTTAGCGTCTTTAATGGTGTCGCCCACATTCGGAGAAAATTATCTTTGTTCCTGTTCGTTTCGCGTCAATTTAGTGGTGTCCATCGTGTTTAGTGGGTATACTATTGGGTGTAAACTGAAAGTTTGCACCTGAGAAATGGCCTGGGATGGTATTATTATGAATGATTAATGAAATAATTGAGAGAGTAGTTTTCCAAAGAAGTTGCTGGCAAGTCTAACGTCGCGCGACAAAAGACGTGACGTCATCGTCATAAATGACGTCAGTAACGTCCCCGTCACACATGAACGGGCTATGCGTCAATTAGAACACATTTCAGTATTCTTCAGTTATCTGACAAAGATAAACTTGAAATTAGAGTTAGATTTGAAGAAAAAAGTAGTCCCAAACAGTGAAAAATAAAAAATCGTATTTTCACTGTTTGAAACAGTGAAAATATCGATTTATATTTCACTGATAAATCTCTATCATTCATTGAAAAGCATGTAAGAAAAACCTTACCGTAATGGTACTTTCCGACGATCACATTCATGGTATGCATATTGCAATTTAGCTTTCTTGCTAGAACTGTGTTGTGATTTTTACAGTGAACTTTATTTCGTTTCATTTGACTGTCCTCGTGTTATCAGGTGCGGGTAATGATAACAGCTCGTCTATCATTACTGACAATGACCAGTCTTAATAACATGTGAGAAACGCTACAGATTATGTGCTCAACGATGACTGATTAGAGCAATTCTAGTACTAAACTGTCAGTTCCAGATATAACAACGGGGATCAGATGATGACACCTCTGTTGATATTGCCTTAGCTCTGGTTTTGCTTTGTTTACGTTTCTGTTCATTTTTGCTGATTCTGTTTGCCTCATATTCGCTGGCATCACTCCTAATGAGGCCTGGCTACATTGCAATTTGTTGCCACGACTCCGTTGGTATGATGAAGTCCTTGAGGGAGGCTTTTAGGATGTCCTTGAATCTCTCGAGGACGTTCCCCAATTTCTAGTATTGTCCAGTTGGCATCTTTGTAGCATGACCTGTCCATCTTAGCAGTGCCATTTTCAGAGGAGTATGTAGTCTCTGCATCCATGCCCTTTAAGGACTTTTTGTGTCTGGAATCGGGTCTTGCTACATAATCTTTAAAAGCTTAAATTATGGAAGTGGTCCAAATTTTTTGACGTACAGCTGTGGATGTTGCGCATGCATATAGTAGTGCTGGTAGCCCAGCAGGTCTGCAGGCTTTCAGCTTTATTTCAATAAAAGCTAAAAGGTTGCCTTTGGAAACACAGAACACAGTAAAGAACGAAAATTGGAGTCCATTCATACACAGCAATATATAGTTTTCAGGGCTGCATACGCCTCCTAGCACCTGCTTAAGCGACATTCTAATTTCAAAGTAACCATAATGGTCTTAATGATCCCAAAGGAAACGAAGATATCATTTGCACCATGATTAACCACGAAGAGACTTTTTATGGCCGCCACACGGCACTTAAAACCAGCTGCAGTGAGGTAAAATAAAAAGCTAAAAGCTCAAGGCGTATTCTACTTTCCATCTAAAACAATACCACGTAGTCGGCCGAATACTACACCAGCTCTGGTAATCCTGACCTTAACTTCCGCATCAATGTGCACAATTATTGACATTGGCTTCTAAGGTATGTGAACTGCCACATGCAATATATGTCCTTTCACTGTAATGGTTGGCGCCTTGTTAGGTTTGCCTGGTGCCGGGTGATAAAGCATTCCGGTCATTTTGATGCTGATTGTGAAGTCATGGCTGAGTCAGCAGCCAGAACCTTGATCTGCACTTGTTTTTGCATCTTCTTCTCTGTTGGAGCATATCATGAGCAACGAAGAACGCGCCTAGCACCTGCAACTTAGTTCTGCAACTTAGATTTGGCTTGCATCCTTCTTAGGTTGAAAATTCCCATGAAAGCGATACCTAATAGGAATGCTCTTGACACCCTTCTGAAAAGCATATTTAGAAAAAAAACAAAAAAACATTGGAGTCTAGCTGTTGTTCTTCTTTTGCTCCAGCATTTCAGTGGTTTATTGCTGTCGAGTCCTCGCCGTTGTTTCATCTCTTGGGTTGTTTGATTTTCATGTTCACGGAGGTGTTGCACTGATGAGTAAGGAGGCCTTCTTGCGGACTCAACAAATTATTTGTCTAAATCGCGACGGAAGTAAGGGCGAGGATTGTGACCACGTAAAATCGATTTAAGCCCCACAGCGAAATTCGTTCCACTGACCGAACCAAGGCGGTTCTTCTGTCGTGGTTAATTTTTATTATGGTTTGTCTTTGAGTGCGTGTATCGCTTATAATGTTTTGTTTGTTTTGGATAGCAAATTGACCATTTTGTGGGAAAGTAACTGTCCACTATTGATGTTTCCATAGTGTTTGTGTTTTTTTTTTTTTTTTTTTTTTTTTGTTTTTTTCCTTTCGTGTCTCTGTTAGAGGTTATAAGTTAATTGTTTCGATTCCTGATCATTGCCTTGACTTCTGTTTTGAGCATGACATTACGCTAAAAAGGCGTTAGGGATAGTACACAGTCTTGCTTGTAGAATGGATAAGAAAAATCAACATCATTTTAAACCCGTGTACACATGCCATCGTGGAATTGCCTCACAATTGCTATGAACTTGATTGGACAGCGGGATTTCGCCACAATTTTCCAAAGACCCTCACGACTGACTTTGTCAAATGCTTTGGTGAGATCAACAAATGTCCATGTTCTATTCAAAGCTGCCTTGCTGTGAAGGTCTATAGTTCCTATCTCCTTTCTGGACTAGACCATGTCAACTGTTCCTCTCTCGTTTCTGAGTGAGCAATGAACAAGTCTGTAAACCCCGTTTTATATAGAAAAATGAAGTCGAAAGTAGCTCGCAGAACGAAAAACAAACTTAGATTGTGGCTTTTTCCGAGTGACCTTGTCTTACTAGTTTGCCCAGTCTAACTCTTAGGTTCTGTGGTGTATTCTTTGATTACAAGGATATCATATTGTAAACACTCTATAGTTTTTAAGTTCTGTGTTTTAGTCCTTGCCCTTTATAAAACATATTTACCGCGGTACAACAAACGCGACTGGGTACAACGAACGCTACTGATTTCGTATCGTCACAAGAGTATTTTCGGTAAGAAAAAGGTTTATTTTAGCCCAAATCCTAATCTTCTTCGGTGGTTGTTTTGCATAGCTAACGAATAATGGTATTACCATTTACAGTTCAGTTGCAGAGAATATTATTTATCACAAACGAAAACAGAAACATTTCTCTTTCGTCTACTGTGTTTGCACCAACCCCAGCATACTTCGGTCAATATTTTTCCTATCAACAATTTTGACAGAAGTATTTATGCAGTCTTTTATGCACATGATTTTGTGATTTATATATTTTTACGATTTCAGAGCTACACTGATGCATTTGCTTGAGCCCCAGTTTGGGTCAGTACCCACTGAATCGGAAGATAGTTCAAAGCATGATTTATTGTGCGGGGACAACTTACCACGTGTTATGATACACCATAACGCAGTTAGTCAGCACAATTTGGGTACAACACACATGTATTATTATCTTCATTAATTTAGAAATATATGTTTAATCCGCCATCGAAGTCGCGATACATGATGTTGTTTTAAATTTAAAACGATCCATTTCGCTGTTACATACTCTTTAAATGCCTTTCGGATTCTCATTATTACGATCTCTAAACTTATACATGGTTGTAAATGATTGGGTTAAAATTTTGGACAAAGGGGGGCAGGTGCACACATTTATTCTGGCTTTCGAGAAGGTTTTTACCTCCTGCCCCTACTCATGAACTACTGAAATCCAAATTATTTGGTTTCGGCATTGGTGGGGGCGGGAAAGAGACTCTCAAATGGATAGATTCCATTCTTTGCTAGACCTACAGAAGACAGCGAGTTGTTATTAATTGTGAATCTTCGGTTTCGGAGTGGGTTCCAGTTGTGTCTGGGTTCCCACAAGGGACTGTTCTTTGTCCACTGTTTTAATCCCTGTTCATTAATGATATTTCCACTGACATTTACTGAGAAATAAGACTGTTCGCAGACGCCTGGGCTTTGAAATTAGGTTTGGAAATTAGAGATACAGGGGACTAACTGAAATTCAAAACTATGTAGATAGACAAGGATGTTGGACATGAAAACGGGGCATGAAATTTCAGCCTGTTAAATGCAATATAATACTGCGGGTAACTAGGAAGAGAACCAATAAAATTGAGGCTTCTTACACCTTAGATGTGATGGTCCAAGAGAATGTTGTTTTCATTAAATATCTTGGTGTGACATTCATGATTCGAGATGATATACACACATAAGCAACATGTGTACTAAGGCAAATATAACGCTTGCAAATTGGTTTCCTGAAACAAATGTTCATCAGTGTCCCCCGGATGTGAGTGTTTGAGGTTTACGTCCCACCAACAGCTAAGGTCATACGGAGACGGGACCTCGGTTTAAAGACTCGTTCGAAAGTCTTGAGAAGCCCTGGATCGATCCTATAATCTCTGATTTACAAGGCGAGTGGCATGACCACTACACCACGGAGGCTTCTTACCCCGGATGTAAAAGAGACAGCATATAAATGACGTTTTGCCCAATTTTTTAATATGGTAGTTGTGTCTGGGACCCAAAAAGAGTGGTCCTTAATGAAAAAAATGAAAAAGTTCAGTATAAAGCTGCTAGATTTGTAACAAGCAATTACTGCTTTGAAATTTGGGAATATGACTGGAATACTAATGAAATTAAGGCGGGTGTTTCTCAAGAAAAGGAAGAGAGAAGTAGGCTCATACTTTTATACCAAAGTCTAAAGGATGTTGCTAACTTTCGAACAGATGACCTTGTTCCCCCTGCTAGGCGCTGTGGAATCACACCTCATTGGCGTTTCAGTCCCCTACTGCAAACATTGATATTTACAAATATTATTTCCCCCCACTGACCATTAGAGATTGAAATTCCCTTCCCTATTCGATCATTTCCACGGCTGAATTGCTGAGAATAATGTAGCTAAGTTAACCTCCTGGTGAGAACTAGGGACAAACTTTCCGTATCACTGAACCTGATGTATGAATGTCATTTGACGTTTCACCAGTAACAATTTTGATTCTGGTGCAGGAAATTGTTTCTGAGCAGTTTAGGTCGTAGTACCAAAGCGTTAATCCAAAATCATTAATCCATAGACAAATGGCAAATATCAATGTTCAGACCAACAGACATTGACTCCAGAAGAGTGTAATCAGGCATCCTAGGATAGTAAGCATTACTTAATTCTAAAATAATCGGGCACACCTCGAATTACAAAGTGCTAACTGGTAATCATAATCAGAATCGTTACTAGTAACACTTCAAATGACATTCATTCAAAAGGACTTGTGATGTTGGAAATTAGTCTCTGCCACTCACCAAAGGGGCTACACCTTCCTCTGCACCGTCAGTTGAGGAAGTATGGAATCGGGGAGGACATTCCATTCCTTTATGTTTCGAGGGAAGAAGCATCCTTTGCAATTGTCAGTTTCTGCTAAAGGAGACTGGAAGGTCAGTTCATTGTTTTTGCGATGCCTAATTGGGGGAGTAAGACCATTCCTTGCAATGCTAGCGGCACACTTTAGGCCTTTGTACAATAATATAAATATACCCTCTCTCCTCTTTTTCATCAGAGATTTTTTATTAATATGAGTCCACATTTTCGAGGATTATTCCACTTTAAATGTAAGAAGGCTTAGTTCCATTGGTTCTTTTCCTAGTTATCTGTAAAATACTGCACTAAAAGCAATGAAACCTGATACCACATTTTATTGCCCAACATCTTAATCTTTCTTGATCATTCCTATGTTTCATTGAGTCAACTGCATTTCTCCTTTCACGGTAGTAAACACAGTCATTTTATCCCATGCATGAGCCAATGCCAGTTAAAATGTCATTAATGTCCCCGAAGAACAAAACTGGACCAAAAACGGCACCCTGTGGGACACAAGACAAAACTGGAGCCCAATCCTAAGCTGCATTGTTAGGTTCAGCAATAGTATCCACGGTGCACGCCTACATTTCAACTGCAGCATTTTATGTCTTGCATTACTTTAATCTTAAAACGTAGATTTGTTATATGCAGTCAATTCGATTGCTAACGTCTGCAGTACTGTAATAAAATTCTTATGACGTTTAGTGACGTCATGTTACGTGCAATATCTTAACGACAACGTACATGACTTCATATGCAACAAGTGCATATCAAAACACCCCTAGAGGCAAACACATTAGAATTTTCGACTTTAATACCATCCCTTGGTAGGAAAACCTGGGTAGGATAAAAGTTTCTATCGCGGTCAGTATAAAACGTCTAGGGTTTCCTCGTCTGTTGACTAGAAAAAAAAAATAGAAAAAGGGGCTAAATAAACATTTCTTCACTATATTATAATGATTTAATGAATAAGTATTCCGTTGCTCTCAGAATTTTGATCGGTTTCATCGATCAGAAAATGTAGATGCGCAACATCTGTACTAACACATTATTTTGCAGATTCTTGTGATTGTACTGTCAGTGTTGTCTTAATTAAGTTGCAATGCTCATTATGTCTCCCCCGAAAAAATTTTTTTCGGAGAGACATATTGTTTTTCTGTCTGTCTGTCTGTCTGTCCGTCTGTCACACTTTCGTGTCCGCTCTGTAACTTGAAAACCGTTAGAGCTATCGTCACGAAACTTCGTATAAATATTAATCAGCATTAGACGACGTGCAGTGCGCAAGAACTATAACTCTCGCATTTATACTTTTTGAATTATCTCCCTTGGAAGTTTGTTGGTATGTATATATGTATGGGCAAATCGTGTCCGGTCAATAACTTTCTTATTTTTTGATGGATTTTAAAATTACTCAGCAGAAATATTAACAACCATAAGACGATGTGTGGTGCGCATGAGGCAGGTAGGTACCTCAAAGGTCAAGGTCATACTTAGAGGTCAAAGGTCAAAAGGGGCCTTTTTTCGTATTTGGCCAATAACTTTCTTATTTTGAGATGGATTTTAAAATTACTTGGCATAATTATTAACAACCATAAGACGATGTGTGGTGCGCATGAGGCAGGTCGGTTCCTCAAAGGTCAAGGTCATACTGAGAGGTCAAAGGTCAAAAAAGGGGCCTTTTTTCGTATTTGGTCAATAACTTTCTTGGCAAACATGTTAACTATCATGGGACGATGTGTTGCATGCATGATTCAGTTTGGTACCTAAAATGTCAAGGTCATACATAGAGGTCAAAGGTAAAAAAGGGGCCTTTTTTCGTGTTTGGTCAATAACTTTCTTATTTTTAGATGGATTTTGAAATTGCTAGGCAGAAATGTTAACCACCATGAGATGATGTGTTGCACGCATGACCCAGTTTAATACCTGAAAGGTCAAGGTCATACATAGAGGTTAAAGGTAAAAAAAGGGCCTTTTTTGTGTTCTGTCAATAACTTTCTTATTATGCCCCCAACTTTGAAAAAGTTTGAGGGGCATATTGGTTCTGGTTCGTTCATCCGTTCGTCCGTCCATTACGCTTTTGATGCATAGCATAACTAAAGAACCGTGTATGCTATGGTTTTGAAATTTCATATATGGATTCCTCATGGAAAATTAGCTGACGCGTATTTTTGTTCTCGGCCGGATTATGCCCCCTAAAATCTTGTCAGCAAGATATCTCAAAAACTATTGGAGCGAGAGCCTTGAAAGTTGGTGATTATATTGATGGTGATGAGTAGATGAACTGATTAACTTTCGACAAAATTCCAAAAAATACTTTGTGAGTTATGGCCCTTTGTCATTTTGGTAATTTGTGCCCATTGTAATGTATGCTAAAAGTGATGCATAGCATAACTTTAGAACCATGTATGCTAGGGTTTTGAAATTTCATATATGGATTCCTCATGGAAAATTAGCTGACGCGTATTTTTTTTCTCGTTCGGAATATGCCCCTTTCAAGAGTTATTACCCTTTGAAATTTTTTTAATAAAATCTTGTCAGCAAGATATCTCAAAAACTATTGGAGCTAGAACCTTGAAAGTTGGTGAATAGCTTGTTGGTGATGAGTAGATGAACTGATTAACTTATGACAAAATTCCAAAAAATACTTTGTGAGTTTTGGCCCTTTGTCATTTTGGTAATTTGTGCCCATTGTAATGTATGCTAAAAGTGATGCATAGCATAACTTTAGAACGGTGTATGCTATAATTTTGAAATTTCATATATGCATTGCTGATGGAAAATAAGCTGATGCGTATTTTTTTCTCGTAAGGATTATGCCCCTTTCAAGAGTTATTGCCCTTTGAATTTTTTTTTAATAAAATCTTGTCAGCAAGGTATCTCAAAAATTATTGGAGCTAGAGGCTTGAAAGTTGGTGAATATATTGGTGGTGATGAGTAGATGAACTGATTAACTTTTGACAAAATTCCAAAAAATACTTTGTGAGTTATGGCCCTTTGTCATTTTGATAATTTGTGCCCATTGTAATGTATGCTAAAAGTGATGCATAGCATAACTTTAGAACGGTGTATGCTATAATTTTGAAATTTCATATATGCATTGCTGATGGAAAATAAGCTGATGCGTATTTTTTTTCTCGTCCGGATTATGCCCCTTTCAAGAGTTATTGCCCTTTGAAATTTTTTTAATAAAATGTTGTCAGCAAAATATCTCAAACACTATTGGAGCTAGAGCCTTGAAAGTTGTTGAGTATATTGGTGGTGATGAGTATATGAACTGATTAACTTTTGACAAAATTCCGAAAAATGCGAGTTATGGCCCTTTGTCATTTTGGTAATTTGTGCCCATTGTAATGAATCCTAAAAGTGATGCATAGCATAACTTTAGAACTGTGTATGCTATGGTTTTGAAATTTCATATATGCATTCCTAATGGAAAATAACTGACACGTATTTTTTTCTCATCCGGATTATGTCCCTTTCAAGAGTTATTGCCCTTTGAATTTTTTTTAATAAAATCTTGTCAGCAAGATATCTCAAAAACTGTTGGAGCAAGAGGCTTGAAAGTTGGACCATGAGTCATGTGCAAGACCAAGGTCCATACCTCCAATGTCATGGTCATACCTAGAGGTCAAAGGTAAAAAAAAGGACAGTCAATAACTTCCTTATTCTTAGATGGATTATGAAATTACTTGGCAGAAATGTTAACCATCATGAGACGATGTGTTGTACCGCAAAGGTCAAGGTCATACTTAGAGGTCAAAGGTAAAAAAGTGCTTTTTTGTTTACGGCCAATAACTTTTTTATTTTTCTACGAACATTTTTAAAGTTACTATGAAGAAATGTTCATCTTCATTAGATGATGTGTTGCACACAAGACCCAGCTCAATACTTCCAATGTCAAGGTTATACTTAGCAGTCAAAAACGGGGGAGACATCTGTGTTTTTGTAGAAAAACAAATTCTAGTTAGAGCTCATTGTTGGGGGTAACAACATGAGCATTGGAACGATCGTGCTGTAGTTTTCTATTGTTTACATGTTTATGTACAGGTTATTCTGGGGCACCGCCCACCGCGGCTTGGGGAAATAAATGGGCTGCATGGTGCTTCCACGCAGAGCTGAAACCGACCACACAGGACGACTGGTTAACCGCTTAGAAGGTCTGCCTAAGTCTACACAGGCAAAGTGGTGCGAACTCGACCGTTCCGTCATATATATGTGAACTCTATTAGGTTTGAGATGTCATTTAATCATTTAGTCTCGCAAAATCGGAAACGATTCGAAAATGATCCCTTATTGTGTTGTCGAGGACAGTAAGCCTCAATTCAAACAAACAAACAGGTTATATTGTATGTCACGTGTAATCTGTATGTGTCAAAGCGACTTTTTATTGAGCATCTGTTGAAAATTTGTCTTCATGTCATAAACACATCTTACAACCCAAAACATTTTCTATTTTAGGAATGGCCAAGTGCATACTATACATGTTGCAATTTTTCAACTAAAAGGGCAAATATATAACGGTCCTCTTTTCTATGTCTTGAAACATCGCGCTTGTAATGGGCAAAACACCCAGATTTGGGTTTTCCACACCAGTGTTTGTTGTACCATTTTTCCGTGTTTAGTATATCCAGACATAAAAGATGATACGTGGTAAGGTGTACCCGTGTTTCAAGGTAGTGAACCAAGAAAAATCGGTACGATTCTTATTCTAAATGTTTTTGTGAATTAATAAAAATAGTATATTTACTTCGATATCTAGTGAGATGAAAAACCCTAGAATGCTCGTGCATATGTCGTTTATTTTTAATTGATAGACCCTTAAATCTTGAAGTGTTGTTTTTATACCTATTGTGGCCTAATTTGTAGCCAAACGGGACAATTGGGATCATCATGCCTCATGTCAAATCAAGGGACCTTACGTGTTATGGCAGTTTTTCCAGCTCCGAAAATCTCGAAAAAATTAAAACAACCTCAAAATGACCCAATTTAATTTTATTTGATTTTCTCAAATTTAACATGGGGAAAGAAAAATCATTTTTCTACTTTAATGTTTAGTCACATTTTTCATTACATAATGCATGTTTTAATTACTGTAGTTTAAAATCAGATACGGTCGTGTATTTTTGCTAAGTAACTATAATTGAAGTACATTAGATATAGGGTCCTATTTTTATTGTAAAATGCACCAATCTTATTTTGATGAAATATATATAAAAGTATATTCAAATTAACGACACAATATTGTTTTTTTTTATAATCTTAAACCATATTTTCGCGACCTAGCGCAGTAATGCTAAAATGTATGCCGGAGAAAAATGTTCCCTTTTAACTTCTATATTTTTGTCGCGTAACTTTAATCGGACACAGGTAATTTAGTGGATAACATGTGTTCCACATGTTGATTTCCCTTCTCTGGCTGTGTCATAACTTAAAATACGGATGAAACCACAAAAACACAATCTGTTGTCATCCTAAACCAAACAGAAAAGCGTAAAGCATTATATTTCTGACAAAATAAAGCAAACATTGTATTCACATTTTTCTCCCATCATAAATAATTCAGAAGCGTTCGTTGTACCAAGTCGCGGTACGTTGTACCGCGGTAACCGGTGTGGTACAATATTCTACTTATTTATGATCCCAAACATAGATTGTGACCGTTACCATATTAGAAGAAATACGAAACATATTTTAATTTTGCATGTTTCATGAAATATCAGGGTGGAGAACTTAATAATATAGGCTAAGTAATAATATAAGCTAAGTTGATTATTAACGGGGAACATGGGATCACATTCCGCGCCTGACATTAAACACAAACACGCCTATACAAATACATTGCCACTTTTATCGCCGTAAAAATGAAAATTTTAAGAAGAAAAATTGTGCTATTTTTCTTATTTCTGCTCAAAATATAGATTGTTGGCACTCGTTAGAACCGCCTCATCGAAACTAAAGTATACCCCACGGAAACCCCAGTTTTACTATATAAAAGTGGGGTTCAAGAGGGTCAAAGTTATATAGGCGTGTTTTCGTGACGGAGAGCGATATTTGCCCGATTTTTAGTCATGGTTGTGAGACGGTGGCTTTTTTTCTGTTTCTACTCTTCCATTCATTTTCTTCTTCTCCGCTGCCCCTCACTGTCATCTCCTCTGCTGTTTTTCCATCTCTTCTCCCGTTCTCTGGGTTACAACATAAAATGACCCACAAAGTCTTACGTGTCGTTAAACCCAAAAATCAATCTACAAATACGTCAGTCTTATCTCGTTAATAAGTTCGTAGTTTATTATTGTCACGTACGGATCGTACAAAGCGACGAAATGGTTTCTTTCTAATCTTTTCTTTCATCTCATCTACTACCTGTTCTATCTCTGTCCTTCCTTTCTCTGGGAGAGGACACAAAATAACAAACATGGGCTGATGTATCGTTAAATCTCAACACAATCAAATCCGTGCTTTTTGTACATGTTCTAGAGTGGTATTTGTCGTAGTATAAGTTCGAACAATTTAACCTGAGATTAACCTTTATGCATGGAATAAATTTGTCAATGTTATCGCCTATTACGTCGGCTTTCGTAAACTTCTCGTGAATTTTCGGCATCACGTGAATTGCGACCCATTTACCGACCTCTTTATATTGAATAACAATATCGCCATTTACAAGGTTGAGGGAAACCACAAATGGAGCTATTATAGTTTTCAATGGGCTATTATAGCCCAACAGGATATAGAAATATGCATTACTCGTCATTATTTTCACGTTAATTTTGAGTCGCATATTGTCTACGATTTCATGTACATACCGAATACCTACTCGTGAATCAGGAAAATCCGTGTTGTTACTTTCTACCAAAAAGCACCAGTAAGCTGCAGCCAAGTTCCGCTCCTTTTGATAAAGTGACAAAATGGTAAGTTTCTAACTTTGATTAAGTACTTCTATGTTTCTTTTTTTGCTTCAAAATTAGTGAAAAATGTCACTTACCACTTCCTCAAATGATTTCGTCAAAATTCGCTGGAGTAGCGCCCCTTATCAGGTCAGAAGCTGGTATCCGCATCATCTCGGTCATCATCTATGGTGGATGAAAAGTGGCATAAATACGAATTTGAACTATTCACTGATTTTTGTTAATAAAACGAGAGATAAATCCGAAGTTTATTGAAATATTAAAAAACAATATCCGTATTTATTGTGTTAAGTGCTATGTACATGATTTCAGCTTCTATTTGTTCAGTTATTTTTGTCCCGCACAGTTGGACATAGGCAGGGAGTGGGGCAAGGGGCGAGAATAATCGATTGATTGGTATGTGGAGTGTGTCGCGGCGTTGAATTTGTTATTAATATATTTTTAATTGTAGAAGCACTAAAAGAAACCTTTGGCAAATAAGCTTGAATCAGGGATATACTTTATTCGCCTCAATACTCGTTAGAATCGGCTAAATTAACAAAAAAACACACTATACGTTTTTAGCATAAATAAGCAAAATGCCAAAAATTATCATCAGGTAATTGCCATGCGGTGGGAGATAGCATTATATTTGATAGATAACAGCGCATCCGTTTAACATTGGCCCTCACTGAAATATCAACCCTGACCCCATACCAACCTCACTTCCGCCGCTTAATATTCAAACCTACATAACACTTATCAACGTACTTAAAGGAACGAGTAACACCCCGCCCCACGGGCACAGAGTCCTCATTTGACGATGATTATAGAGAGACCATAAATAATTTTAATGTTCGTAGGCCTGTTTCAAATTATGGCCCCAAACCCAAACAAACACAAAATGTGTTTTTTTTTTATATTTATAATTTTAATAAAATTATAATTATCCATGAAATGGAAGTCCCAGACATAGTGCAGATTGTATTTTATGGTCCTTTGGGATCACTGAGTTCAGTTGGTATTATTTTGAAAATAGAGTTCTGCTTAAGTTGGTGCTAGAGGGCGTGACTGGTGTTGCACATTTCAGTACTGGTCATGAACAGACTCAATAAAACCGAGTCTGCTATTTTCGTTTATTTGGTGTATTCCTTGCTTCCAAAGGATCTACCTTCAGAACATATTTGTATATATAATTCTAACCAGGAACCATCCCAGCATGTAGCAACACCATCTACGGGGCATAATCCGGGGAAAAACAAGAAGGGCCGGAACTCGAGGGCCAGGCAACACCACAAAGGGCCAGTGAAAATCTCATATATCGAAGACAGTCAAGAAAGGTCCAAAAACATTGTATAAAAAAAAGGGAATCATAATAAAAAAGGTACTGTTTATTTCTTTATTTTTTCTTTCTAAACCGTTTTATTTAAGTGTTACGTCGCACCAACAGGTTGGTCGTAAGGAGTCGGGATCTGGGTTTGAAGGCTAATCCGAAAGATCGGAGAAGCCCAGGATCTCACGACCCCTGCTTTGTAAGCTGACCTGCTTAACCACTTTTCTGTTTCTGGTTGCCGCCGTGATGAGGAGTCGATGTATTGGGTAGAGGGAAGTGTTCACTCACAAATGTCAGTGAACTGCCGTTGTTCACAAATGAATATTAACATTGCCAATATAAAGCCTTATGTAAACCTATAGACTAAGTTGTGTTGTGCATACTTCCATTAATATATTTGGTCACACGGCGTCATATGATCTCAAGTGACATAAAAAATAAACTACGGTTCTCTACAGTTTGATTGGACATTGGCGAGGCAATAACGTCATTGACGCTGTTCCGCTGTTTGTTAAAAATGCGTGTAGTTGGTTTTTAGCTTCAAATGGAGCCTCCAAAACATTTTCCCGCATTAAACAATTTCCGCAAAGTTATGATAAGTGAATAATGCCAATATAATAAATAAACATTTTTTTTTTCCTAATGTTCAGGGAAGTATGCACGACATTGGGTGACCAGTCAAGTATATATGAACCCCTTTGGTGTTCATGAACCCCTTTGGGGTTCAATAACTTGCTATGAACATAACAAAAATGAAACCTATTACTTAAAATGCAAATCATAATAATAAAATATAAAGAAGTTATTTAAAATCCGATGCACAGTGGAATAATTCCAATTTCTCTCACCAATGCCATATCTCTGAGTGGCATCCTCCAACGCAATTACAACTTCTCTATAAATTGCCAAGTACTCATCTTTCGTCCCTCTGCCGTCAATATTCCCCCAAACCGATAACAAATTCCTCGCCTCTTCATTTCGACCCATGGCGCGTATTTCTTCTATTCCCTTGCTAATGATGCCACTTATCTTTGTTTGAGTTTTTTTGTTGATGCCATGAAATGTTGATCTGAACTGCGGGGTTGTAAAAACGGGTGTTAGTTTGTATCCTTTTCCAAGCTCATGTCCAGTTCTGACATCATTGTAATATTTAAGCCGGTTTTCTTTGCACAAATTTTCAAACTTCACTAGGTCTTTGTCTAACTGTTTTCCCGATAATGATCGGCGTTCACATTCTCTTTCAGGGGCCATCAAATAAGCTTCTTTCCCCAAAAACTCTCGCCATTTTACAATTTCATAATTTAGGTTTCGTTGGTATATGGTGTTGTCTTTTTGTTCTGTCGTTAACGTAATCCGTTCCAAGTTATCACGTAATCTGAAAATTGAATTTCTCAGTATTTGCTGTGTTTTTGTTTACCTGAAATTTTAAATTGATGTTTCCTTGACATACATATATTTTCATTCAAATGTTTCGCATACCACAGTTTGAACGCAAAACAGGAACACTTTGTGTGCGTATAACGCACTGGTCTATAGAAACGCAAGGCTTCGTAAACGTCCTTGCCGTCTTGTTTCGAACGCACTGGCACCAAAAGAAAATGGTTGTATGGTTGAAAATTCTTCTATGTAGGGATCGCGACAAAAGGTGAACATACATAATATGAGCAGATAATATTTTCTAGAACTTACTGGTTAGAAATTCAGCTCAATACATGTATTTAAAAATAAGAGCCGAACTACAAAAAAACATACATGACTCAAAATTGGCTTCGGAGTCTTTATTTTCTCATGATTAATGGTTAAAATTTAATTTGAACATAGTTGAAAAAGGGTAAAATGTACATGTTCTGGTAAAGCCAAACATCGATGAGCATGAATGAAAGAACATTAAAAAAATATCCATTACGACCATTTTCCAGCAAACCTGTGCGTTTAATATAAGAAGCCACGTGATTTGGTTGCAAAGCCTGTGCATTTTATAGACGGTTGTTTTATATTGTGTAACATGGTCATATGCTGAACTTAATTTCTGATTTTAATGCAGATAAATGAATTTAGCAAGCTTACAAACACTCAATTCTACATGCAGTGGAAAGCGAAAATTGACAAATGGATGTATCATCAGACGAAAGGGTCCACACTTAAGCCAGGTATATATATGATTTTATTTGTAATCGTTCTAAACTTAAAGATGTATGGTATTATTTTAAAGCTTTTTACATGCTCCACAAGTTCTATCAAAATAGTTAAGAAAATCAAACTAGTCTGTGCATAAATTTAGAAATAATATCGGTACAAAGAACAGAAAGAAAATTAATTTAAACGGCATTATATACAATTTATACAGAGAATACGACAGACTGAAGGAAAATGATCTAAGATAAAAGGAAAAAGGATAAAAATTAAAAATTAAAAAAAATATATATATATAAATATAAATATGCAAATTAGAAATAATAAAAAATGCCTAAATGCTTTATCTATTACAGAAACATCAGTGTCGAGCACACAAACTGACATGCAGGAATTACCAAGCACTAGTGGCGCTGATAATTCTCAATCTCCTGAGTCTCCTGCCGCCCGACAACTGCCTGCGACTGACATCTCAACAAAAGAGACAAAAACAGTCCGACGCTCCAAGAGACAAGAGATTTAAAAAATGCTAAAAAAAACAAATGTGACAAATGAAGCCAAGAAATTTTTGAAGGGAAGAGGAAAAAGGTTTTATGGCTAGGATGTCAGGCACCCATGTGCAATTATTGGGTGCACTAAGTATGTGTAGGGATTGTTTTGCAATCTGTAAATGACTTGAATACAATTGATTTTTATTGTCCCACACATATTACGAGGTTCCTTTGAAATACAAATATAGAATTTGAAATATGTTTATATATATACATATGTGTATATCAACTGATAACTTATACTGCGTTTTCAGAACCTAATATTTACATTTCCAGTGTTAAGCCTTATGCAAAATTAAAAAAGTGAAATGATCAGGAACTGATATAATCAGATCCAACATTTCATGCTGCAAATACTACTATTCGGAACAATCAACGAACTACTTCTTCAATGTTAGATCTTGTGTTGCTGCCAAAACAGAACCTAATCTCGAAGGTTTCAATAAATACACGGAATCAGTGAAAAAAAAACTAACTTTAATTCCATATATAAGTCTGTAATAACTTACCACTTCGCACTGTTTGTTTTCCGTTGTGGTGAAAGAAGGAACAATCAAGATTTTATACTTGCTGGAAGGTCAGTTGTTTCCGACTTGCTTTATGGTTTTAATTGCACCATGTATCATGAGCTGGAATTAAGAGACGTGACGGCACGATCTTTAGCCCCACAGCAATTAAAAGATTTTAATATCACAAGGGAAAGGAGTTTACATATAGTCACATCAAATGACAACAATACAATGAAACCCCGAGTCAGCAGCTCTTTCCCAAACAGGTGGGGACTCAGAGACCTATAACTTAACTAAAATTAGTAGACCAGACATAATGAAGAAAATAAATAATAGTGACCAACATCACAAACACCAAACAATAAAGAAACACAGCCAAAGTACCTATAGAAAATAATGGTGGCGATACTTCCATGAATACATCGGGTCAAGCGACGTCACATGACGTAAAGTGACGTCAAAACGAAGCATGGTTCCCTACAGTTTCATTGGACGTTGGCGAGGTCATGAGGCCGTTAACGCTGTTGCGCTTTTGATAGAAAAAAAAACAGCGTGTAATTTGCTTTTCATATTCGAAAGAAGCCCCTCAAGCATCTTTTTTGCAAGATACTGAGATATAAATAAAGTAAATATAAAAAATAACTTAATTTTTCTGAAACTCAAGGAAGTATGAACGCCATTTGGTCGCTAGCAAAGTATAGATGAACATCAGAATATGAAATTCATTTCTCAAATATATACATTTGCGAAACAAACACCAAGATGAATCTTTACATTTTCGCAACCGTCCATACTTCCATGGACAATAATTGATCACGCGACGTTGTTGGTTAGCAATGTCAGATGTACTTCGGTCACTGTAACGTCTGATTGGGCCACGTTATGACAAAGGCTGTTGAATGTTACTGTCTAGCATGTCGGTTAATAATATCTGTGCGTCCAGTATTTCGCAAATCGTGTACTGAGCAATGCACATTATGCGCAGAAAAATACTTAACAGTAAATGTAGGATATTACTTTCATTTTCCTGATGTTCATGGAAGTATGAACGCAAAGCGTCCATTGCAAAGTAGAAGTAAAACAAAGATCTGGAATCGATACAATTAACTTACTCCACCCATCAAAGTAGAAGTAAAACAAAGATCAGGAATTGATACAATTAACTTACTCCACCCATAAAAGACACCAAAGGGAAAGAAATACAAACATTAAGCGACCAGACCGTAATGGAAACCTAAACAAAGGAAGGCCATAAGGACAGTTACTTTCCCATAAAATGGCCATATGGCCATCCAAAATTAAAAGACAAAAGTGATACAAGTAACAAACAACACCATAAATAAACCGCCACAGAAGAACCGCCTTGGAACGGTCAGTGGAATGATTTCCACTGGGGGGCTTAAATCGATTTTACGTGGCCACAATCCTCGCCCTTACTTCCGTCGCGATTTAGACAATAATTTGTTCAGTATGGCCTCCTAACTCATCAGTGCAACATCTCCGTGAACACAAAAATCAAAGAACCACAGAGGTGAGACAACGGTGAGGACTCGACAGCAAGAAACCACTGAAATGCTGGAGCAAAAGAAAACCAACAGTTAGACTCCAATGAGCCCGACCAGAGACAGAGCATCAGGCACCAACCAACATTATCTCTCTAATTTTCAATAAGCCTTTACGTTGGAGCCGTCATAGAATCTGAGGCCTGACCTACCGGCGTGCAATTAAAGAGGGAAGCAAAGTTGCCAACCGTGATTGGGTTAACTACCATGCATCCAGTCTGTCGTATAACATCCATGTTGTACCCAATCTTTTTATATCGAAGAATGATTTTACGAAATTGGGTGCTGAAGTCATTGCGATTATATATTTTTTCTGAATTTATATACTAAGTCACCATAAAATTCGGGTTCCGATAGACCTTGTTGCAGAAGAGATTTAAGTCCAATATTGAATTTTGAAATTAAATCAGAATGGCGTCTATAAAATTTTGAAAATGCTTTGCGTAGTTTAAGGTACCGATACCCCCGATTAAGGAGTTCAGCCGTTAATAATTTATTACGAGTGTTGAAGTCAGTTACATGACTACACACTCTAGCAAATCGAATTAATTGCGAAATATAAACGCCATAGGATGGCGCACGAGGAACATCACCATCCAAAAAAGGAAAATTTACAATCTCAAAATCAAAGTCATCGCGTTTATCATAAATTTTGCACGAAACAAACCCATTTACAATAGATAGATGTAAATCCAAAAACGGGGCCTCGGTATCAGAAGAATTTGCTTTATCTAATTGAAGTTCTGGGGGGGGGGGGGTAAATCGGACTGATCAAACCATCGAAATAGGTATTATCAATGTTTAATAAATCATCTAAGTATCTAGAAGTCGAGCAAAAAGCTTCAATAATTTCAGATTGGTTATCAATGGAAAGCGACAACATGAAAAGTAGAAGTAAAACAAAGATCAGGAATTGATACAATTAACTTACTCCACCCATAAAAGACACCAAAGGGAAAGAAACACAAACATTAAGCGACCAGACCATAATGGAAACCCAAACAAAGGAAGGCTATAAGGACAGTTACTTTCCCACAAAATGGCCATATGGCCATCCAAAACCAAAAGTCACAAGTGATACACACAGTAAGTAACAAACAACAACATAAATAAATCGCCACAGAAGAGCCGCCTTGGAACGGTCAGTGGAAGATTTCTACTGGGGGGGGGGGGGGGGGGGGGCTTAAATCGATTTTACGTGGCCACAATCCTCGCCCTTACTTCCGTCGCGATTTAGACAAATAATTTGTTCAGTCCGCATGAAGGCCTCCTAACTCATCAGCGCAACATCTCCGTAAACACAAAAATCAAAGAACCACAGAGGTGAGACAACGGTGAGGACTCGACAGCAAGAAACCACTGAAATGCTGGAGCAAAAGAAAACCAACAGTTAGACTCCAATGAGCCTGACCAGAGACAGAGCATCAGGCACCAACCAGCATTATCTCGCTAATTCTCAAAAAGCCTTAACGTTGGAGCCGTCATAGAATCTGAGGCCTGACCCACCGGCGTGCAATTAAAGAGGAAAGCAAAGTTGCAAACCGTGATTGGGTTAACTACCATGCATGCAGTCTGTCGTATAATATCCATGTTGTACCCAATCTTTTTATATCGAAGAATGATTTTACGAAATTGGGTGCTGAAGTCATTGTTAAGTCACCATAAAATTTGGGTTCCGATAGACCTTGTTGCAGAAGAGATTTAAGCCCAATATTGAATTTTGAAATTAAATCAGAATGGCGTCTATAAAATTTTGAAAAGGCTTTGCGTAGTTTATGGTACCGATAACCCAGATTTAGGAGTTTAGCCGTTAATAATTTATTACGAGTGTTGAAGTCAGTTACATGACTACACACTCTAACAAATCGAATTAATTGCGAAATATAAACGCCATAGGATGGCGCACGAGGAACATCACCATCCAAAAAAGGAAAATTTACAATCTCAAAATCAAAGTCATCGCGTTTATCATAAATTTTGCACGAAATAAATCCATCTACAATAGATAGATGTAAATCCAAAAACGGGGCCTCGGTATCAGAAGAATTTGCTTTATTTAACTGAAGTTCTAGGGGGTAAATCTGACTGATCAAACCATCAAAATAGGTATTATCAATATTGAATAAATCATCTAAATATCTAGAAGTAGAGCTAAAAGCTTCAATAATTTCAGATTGGTTATCAATGGAAAGCGACAAAATGAAGTCTCTTTCATAACAATACAAGAACAGAAGTCTCTTTCATAACAATACAAGAACAGATCAGCCACAAGAGGTGCGCAATTTGTACCCATCGGAATACCTACAATTTGTCTAAATAACTTAGTACCGAATCTAATATAAATATTGTCAAGTAGAAAGGTGAAGGCATCACACACTTTCTGACATGACCAAAGTGTATAATTCGTATGCTCTTTAGAAGTGAAAAATGCATTTCTGACATTACATGCAAGATAGAGAGAATCTTCTCTGTGAAAAGCCCATTTAATTAAATCATTAAGCTTTTCTTTTATAAGATTATGAGGAAGTGTAGTGTAAAGAGTGGAAAAATCGTAAGGAAGCACGAAAATGTCTGGATTGCAATTTATTTAAAACCTCATTCGAATTTTTTAAAGACCAAAACAGATTTCTTCCTGATCTTTCATAGACTTTATCACAATATTTAATCACATGCGTTTTAATAGCAGTAAGACAGGAAGTTAATAATTTAGAAAGTTCTGTGGTAGTGCAAGAGCTAGAATTTGCAATAAACCGTGCTTTGTAAGGTCTTTTATGAAGTTTTGGTAACCAGTATAGCGTAGGAAGCTTGTCTTGGCCTTCGGTAACACACACAGCAAACTTGGTGGCTGAATGACAAATATGTTTATCTACTATAACTCTCTCTTCAGCTAAAGGCTGAAGTTCATAGGCCTTAGTACCACCAAGCTCCTGCTTAAGCGTGTTAACATAGTGGAGCCGTCACACAACGACGACTTGTCTGCAGGGGCCAAAACAAACTTCTTATGAAATTCTTGAAAACCTAGCTTAAGATGACGTAAAGACGTCTTAGGCTTAGGAGGTAATAAGTTAGTATTTTGAGAATAGAAAGAAATGCGTTTATTCACTAGTTTTAAAATGCTTAGTTTCCAGTCCTTAAGGGCTTTATGCTCAACATACTCTCGCTTACACCATCGATTACCGAATTCATTCAAGGAAGCAGCGATTTCATCTCTACCTTTACTGAAATCAATTTTAGAAGGAAACCGATATTTCGGTCCTTTAGAAATTATATTCCTTATCCTAGAATCAGGAATAATTTTCAAATTGCCAGTAATAGACATTTTTCACGAAGACCGAATTAGGACTTCGAAGATCGAGAACGGAGTTAACACGCTGGGATGTTCTCAACAATACCTTTAAGAATAAGCTTACTGTAATAAAAGGCGTATATAGCAAAACGAATAAAGCAATGTATTTTGCCCAAACTGACAGTTTTGAATTCACATGAGACGAAGTCTCCAGATACTTGTCTAAGGCGCAGTCTCCAGAGAACTGACCAGAGGCAAAGCTTCCACTGGACTCAACTTAAGCCTCACCAACTAGTCCTGAGGTGAATATCCATACTCCTTATCGAGTAGAAGTCTCCAGGGAAGTGACAAAAAGCGGGGTCTGCAGGGAAGTATTGTGAGGCGTTGTCCGCGGGGGAACTCACCGCAGGCGAAGTCTCTAGGGAACTCCATTACGAAAACACGCCTACGACTCGTATTAAAATACACTGCAAATGTTACCAACGAAAAATGATTTTTTTTTCAGATGAAAAATTGTTTTAATTTCCTTATTTCTGCTCAAAATATAGATTGTGGGTACACGTTAGAACCGCCTCTAGGTACACGTTAGAACCGCCTCGTAGAGGCGGTTCTAACGAGCTAACGAATGCCCACAACATATATTTTAGCGCAGAAATAAGAAAATTAAAGTTTACCCCTGTAAACCCAAGCTTTACTTTATAAGAGTGGTGTTCAATGGGTTCAAATTTATACAGGAGCGTTTTCGTGTTGTCACATTGGCGAGGGCTCCATGGAACTTTTGTTTAAATTTAGATTGAATGTCCCCGTTAACACTTTTTCATTCATTTTGAGATTTATCTTCCTTTTTTTTTTTTTTTTTTTTTGGAACTTTTATCCGACATTGAGATGAAATGACATCTCAAGTCCTGTCGTAGGGCTTATATGAATTGAGCGGTCCGACTCGCACCACCTTGTCTGCAGAAGCTGTGTGCTAAGCGGTTTACCAGTATTCATGTGCCGTCAGTTTCATGTCTGCGCGGAAGCACCATGTAGCTGAATCTATTTTAGACGGGCGGGACCTATTCTCCAGGGAACTCGCATAAGGTGAAGTCTCGATGTAAGACGAATGTATCTCCGCAACACGCATAAGCAAAGGCTGAAAGCAATGCACATAAGACATTTATTTATTTATGTATCTTTTTGATTATTTTTACGTCCCTTACAAGATTATTTCACTCAGGTCGAGCCGATCGTTTAAGTTTAAAGAAAACCGAAGTACTCGGGGGGAAAACAACCTGACCTTCCGTTAGCTGCAGACATGTGACCTTAGCGAGGTTCGAATCAACAGCGGCGAGAGGCTTATCTGGGACGAAGTCTCTAGGGACCTCAGATGAGCGAGGTATGTATAGGGTACTTTTATTTTGCGAGGTCTCCTGTGAATCCAGCTGAGAAAAAGTAGCATCAGCATCGGAAGTTACGTGAAAGGAAGTTGGTTTGGAATTCACCTAAGTTTTGTTTGTTAGTTTGATTTGCGGTTTAACGTCCCCGTCAACACTGTAAAGGTCATTTTGGAGACGTTGCTTCCAATTTTGTGGGACTTTTACGAAACATTGAGATAAAGTGACATCTCAAGCCCAGCCGCCCAATGAAACGAATAGGGTTAATAAATATAGCCGGTTCCGACTTGCACCGTTTTGCCTGGACAGGCTTAGATCCTCTCAGCGGTTTACCAGTACTCGTGTGTTGGTCGGATTCAGCTCTGCGTGGAAGCAGCATGCAGCCCATCTATTTCTTCAAGCCCCAGTAGGCGGGGGTCGAATTCACCTCAGTAGAATCTCAAGGTTATGCATCTTGTTACGAGCCAGGCAGCCCCTAATTTCTGTTACGAGCTAGGTGTAGCAGAAAGATAAAGCAAACAAGCCTTTTGAAAAAAAAAATCCAGTTCTTTTTATACACTCGCAGAATTCTGTGGACGATTCCAGAGGGCTATGGAATAAGATTAGGTAATATTCTAAAAAATAATGTAAACCCGAACTTTCTGGATGATGCCATACTCTTTCCTCTTGTCAACAAGTTATTTTCCAACTGAAATTAGTCTGTGACTCATTTTTCAGATTGTTCTTTAATAAGTAGGTAATTTATCTCACTTGAATTCGCCAGGGAACTGAAATTAGGCAGAATCTGAAGAGAACTCGCCTGAACGTTTTACAATGGAACTCACCTGATTCGAAAACAAACAAAAATGAACCTGGGTCTCTTTGACCTATTGTTCGTTTGTTTCAGTTATGCTGACTCAACAATAAAACCACTCTGTGACAACAAAATCAATAAAAAAGGGGAAAAAAAAAAAAGAAAAATAGAAAGAATGGAATGGAGTTTTGTTTGTTTGTTTGTCAACACTATAAAGGTCACTTTGGAGACGTTGATTCCAATTTTGTCGGATTTGTACCCGACATTGAGAGGAAATGACATCTCAAGCCCTGCCACCAAATTGAACCAATAGGGTTATATGCATCACAGGTCCGACTCGCACCTCTTTTCCCGGGCAGGCTAAGAAACTCTTAGCAGTTTACTAGTACCCATGTGCGGTCGATTTCAGCTCTGCATGGCAGCATCATGTAGCCAAATCCATTTCTTCAAGCCCCGATGGGCGCTGGCCAAATGGAATGAAGCAGTCGAATGTATACATTACACGGCGGTGGAAAAATGCATTTTCTATCGTGCAATAAACCAGTGAAGCATGCTACAAAATACCATTATTGTTTGCTGTGTTTTACTAACATTCTTTGATCGCCGGCTGACTTTGATTCACTATGAAAAGAAGCATATTCTCTCCTTTATGATTACGATCCTAGAAAACAAACAGCAAATACAAATCACAGTAAAAGTGCTGACAGCGAAGATTCTGCACATATAATGATGATTAGTATACTGATCTTTCATCTTGTCGACCGGAGAGGTCACCATTACGAAATACATCTATGCAAATATAGCGTAAATTTTGAGTACCAAACCCGAACGTGTTCAGATGCAAAATTTCAATGCTTTCCCTATTTTGGTGCATAACACAAACTTTGCGTACTGTTTTAAACCGCCTCAATTAAGCGGTTCTCACGTGTACCTTCAGCAAAAAAAAAAAAATAAGATTTACTCCCGTAAACCCCCAGTTTATACTTTCTAGTTACCTGGGATCATTTATTGCATTGCTGAGTTTTGAACATACATGTATTTGAGGGTCACTGATGACACTTGTTTGTAGGGGTTAGGTCTAAACATTAACCCTTAAGATGCCAGTCACAACTGTCGTATGCTCTGTCGTACGTTGGTTACTTCTCAGGTTGACGATCGGCTCTTTATTAGGAAAATAATCTTGAAAGGGCCGTAGAAATAATAATAATAATAATAAAACAATTCGTCAGTGACTTTTATTCAGCTAGATACGCATTTTAGATATAGGAACATATAATGTTGAGATGATCCCAGCTGATAAAGTCCATTTCCATCTCCTACGTCCTTTCTCCGTCCAAGTGAAAAATGTCTAATTACATGACCAGCAGCAGGATAGCAATACACTGAGTTTTTACAATCACATGAATCAGGAGTATTAGTATCAATATCAAGATCTGAAACAAGTTTATTAAAATTAAAAATGATAGATCTAACAGGTTTGTTATATTTATAGCAAATTATAGGTGTTTCAGTATTTTGAAAATAAGCAGGAATGGAAGAAAGCACAGAGCTCTCACGGAAGATACTTGGCAAACCTATAAAATCCATACCCTTATTAATGAAGGATATTTTGAAGAAATGGCATTTATGATTAATTTCAGAATCAATGTAAGGTCGGAGAGTATGCTGAGTATAGCCTCTTGTTAAGAGAGCCGCATCATATAACTGATTAGAACTATCGTAGAATTTATTTGCCTCGGTGTCCAGAAGACGTAAAACAGAAACGGGTAATGAACTTAAAAATGAAAGCATAGAGTGGCGTCCATGATTTAATAATACAATAGACAGTCACTTAAGTCTAGTATTGTTTCGAAGTCGAGTTGAACCCCATTGTGGCGTCACTTAATCAGCATGTGACCCGTTGTGTTAATACTTCCATGAAAACCAGAAAAAATAAATTTATTAAGAACGTCAATCCGAGCAATGTGGATATCTGTATATGAGCTACGTCATGCATAACGATTCCTAACCGTATTTTCGTCAAGTGATCACAAATGCGCATGCTCAAAATATCACTTGGGCAAGGCATTTGATTCTTTGTCTGAAGCTTCCAAGAGGCCCATGTATTCTTCGTGCGAACAGTGAAAGCTCTGTAGAGCTAATGTTTCTATGCTTGACGCCGCTCATTTGCATTTGACTTGATCCAAAAAAGCTTACTTCGTGGTTATGGCAATCTGGTTCATGAATATAAATTTCCGTTATTGCTAGTCAGCGATTGCAGTTAACGGATTTTTTTCTAATTTAGATGTAACATCCCCCATTGAGATGCAGATTATTATGAAATAATAAAGGTCGTGTCACTTTTTGGAGTTTTTTTTTTTTTGATGTCTTGGGATGGCTGTGGTCTTTGATTGTGGCTTTTTCCTAACTAACCCTTCTTACTATTTTACTATTATTTTTCAAAAGAATTGAGAAATCAAACGCACTTTTAATTTCTGTTAAATGTGGGGATAGTCCCATTACCTTTTTATACTACCAAGCAGACACATGACATCGAGGCGAGGTCTTATCATCGTCGATCCAATGTCATGACGTTGTATATGCGATGATGCCTAAAAGTAATGTGTCCACTGGGAAAGATTTATGGGAACGTCAAAATACATTAGTTTACTTTAGAGCTCCAGTTGCATATCAATGCTCACAAGTTCAAAAGTTTTATTAATTTGTATTATAACTATGCTTACTTCTTCCAGTCTGTCAACGTTTCTGCACTCATTCAGCCAGTGATCCTCGGATGGTAACCCAGGCGGAAACCATCTCTTTGTGTGCCTGTTCATGGTTTCTAGCAGGAAGTCACCCCCTTCACCTTTGCTTGGATTACCACTGACACTAAACGATTCGTTGGCTGCCATAAAATCTTTTAATTGCTATGGGGCTAAAGATCGTGCTATCACGTCTCTTAATTCTAGCTCATGTTGGTGCAATTTAAACATAAAACATGTCGGAAAGAACTGACCTTCCAGCAAGTATAACATCTTGATTGTTCCTTCTTATACCAAAACGGAAAACAAACAGTGCGAAGAGGTAAGTTATTACAGACTTTTTATATATGAAATTAAATTTAGGGTTTTTCACTGATTCCATGTATTGATTAAAACCTTCGGGATAAGGTTCTGTTTTGGCAGCAACACAAGATCTTACATATGGAAGCAGTTGTTCGTCCATTGTGCCGAACAGTAGTATTTGCAGTAATTGCCATGACTTGTGATGATCGGCACATTTCTGACATGATGATGAGGCTTTGATACTCTTGAAACCAAGAAGTTTGGCCAGATCCTCAATCACAGCATCCCACATAAGTTTGAAAATGCATATCACCATATTTAATTCGTAGGGACCCAAACCGGGTACAAGCAGAATATTTTGTAGCTGGATATTTTTGGCTATAATTCTTGAACCTAGAACGTATGGGAGACCATCGCAACCCACTACTGTTCACTTACGACTTTTACATGTATGAGACTGTATGTGATTGAAAACCTGCTCAACAGCTTTGTATGAGCATGGATTGACAAAGTCAGGCTCAACCATCATCACTTTCGGTAACTGTGCACTGTGTTTGCGTGTAACCCATTCATATGGGTCCTGTTTACATTCAAGAAAGTTGTCATCGTCATCAGCCAAATCATCTTTCAAAGTACGTTGTTCTGAATACATCTTCAATAATTTTGATTTAATGAATTCATTTCTGATGCCATTAGATTTATCTTTAGCATTCAGTAAGAGTTCTTCAATTTTATCAACAATGACACGCGACTCATGTCCAATATATAACCAATTTAAAGGAGAGAAATCTGGTGCCAGTTGAAGCTGTGTTGGTTAACCATGGACCATATGAATGAGAGTTGTGATCCCACTGACTTTACATTTGTGGTCATAGTTAACACGCCAGTTTCTAGAAATTACTTGATTATTATCAAAACAGTCAAACTATCACAGTTTTCAGGTGATTTCAATGGCTGTTCATTTTGTTGGCCAATCCAGTTTCTGATCGTGTGGTAATTTCTTACAGGTGACGTAATGTTGTTAAGAGAGCAGATGATTTTATTTCCAGATACATAATAGCTGATCACATTTATTGAAAAAGAAAGGGGTGTGACAAGGTTCAAACATCTTGCATTATATATACTGTCTACACTGTTAGCAACACACAAAAGTTTTTTTTATTGTTTTCAGGTACGCCAGTTTCTATTCCAGAACAGTTTTCCAACGTAAAGGCTTATTGAGAATTAGAGAGATCTACTTCAAGGTAATGTTGGTTGGTGCCTGATGCTCTGTCTCTGGTTTGGCCCATCGGAGACTAACTGTTGGTTTTCTTTTGCTCTAGCATTTCAGTGTTTTTTTTTGTTTGTTTTTTTTTTTTCCTGTCGAGTCCTCACCGTTGTCTCACCTCTGTGGTTCTTTGATTATTTGTGTTCACGGAGATGTTGCACTGATGAGTAAGGAGGCCTTCATGCGGACTAAACAAAGTATTTGTCTAAATCGCGACGGAAGTAAGGGGCGAAGATTGTGGCCACGTAAAATCGATTTAAGCCCCCCAGTGGAATTCTTTCCACTGACCGTTCCAAGGCGGTTCTTCTGTGGCGTTTATTTATGCTGTTGTTTGTTACTACTCACTGTGTGTATCACTTGTGTCTTTTTATTTTGGATGGCCATTTAGCCATTTTGTGGGAAAGTAACTGTCCTTATGGCCATCTTTTGCTTAGGTTTCCATTATGGTCTGGTCGCTTCATGTTTGAGTTTCTTTCCCTTTGGTGTTTTTGATGGGTGGAGTAAGTTGATTGCATCGATTCCTGTTCTTTGCTTTACTTTTACTTTTAATAAAAGATGTAACAATTAAATTTCTTTCGGCTAGCCGTTTTTCAACACTAATTGATTTCAAAGTGGAATCTAGCTTATACGTTGTATTGATGCCAAGTACGTCTTCATATATTTTGTCTTTCTGCGATTTTCCCAATGTACTTGCTATCCTCACTAGGACATCATTATTAAGTAACCCCGTTTCAATGTAACTAACAACTTCATTTATATATCTAATGTCAACTTTTATCTTTTTGGATGTTTCTGGTTTAAGTGCTGGTGTGAAGAGATTATCCTCGCAGGAGTTTGCGCAAGCCGTACAGAGTGTAGAGGCATAAGCACTGATATAACCGAGCTCTTGTAACTTCTTTTCAACGGATGTTTTGTGTTTTTTTTACTGGTAAACGCTTTTCCCTCAGCAAACTCGCTATGTTTTGTACAAGAGCAGGATGACATTGTGGCTCTATAATATATTTACAACAAAACACACATATATATTTCCCCCCGCACTCTAACCCCAGTACCTGACCAACACATTCCTCCAAATCGGTTTCAGTCAACGATGAACATTCTTTGTATAAGGGATGTATTGATTTCAGTCGCCTCTTGAGAATTACAACAAAATGCAAACAGCGACTACCCAGATCATTTTGCGCATAAACGCAGTCCGATCATAGATTTTGGTCTTTTAGTCGAATAGGATTTTTTTTAAATGTTATGATGTTTTTAATACGAAATTTTACAAATATCAACCAACTTTTCTGGTTATCATATGATCACTTTAAATCGGATTCAACCGTTTTTCGCATTTGTCAAATGTTCCACAAAAGAATGCATTGTTGACATGGACGTCGTCATGACGTTACTTAATCCCGTTAAAGTGTTATTACACGTGTGATCACACGACTTTTATTACACGACGTTATCCACTGATTTAAGACCACTTTTGAACAGCCCCAAAGGTGGTCCCTGACCAGAGGACACTATGGCCAGAAAACGCAAAGAAATATTAATTGCATATACCTAAATATAAGCGTTAAAAAACAGAATTAGTCCGAATTTCAGTTGGTATTAATAGCGCAATTTTACTGCATATTCAAATAGAGTAATGATGCCGATTGACTTAACCCTATGCATGTAGGGTATTGTTTTTCAGCAGACGATATTTTGGTACTGACAAGTTGTTGTCTACTGACAACCTTAAGAGTGGTATTGAAAGGTCAATGCGTATTGTCTCACTTGGAGCTACCCCGGGGTCTATTTTATATATCTGCGAGTATCGGAGACTGGCTGGGCTGGGCTTATTATGCACAGGCTCGCTTGAGTGTGTACAAAGAGATCTGCTCTCTCACCAGCTGATCTCATACTTGTACATAATATTTACTCAGCAATATCTAAGTTTGCCCTGTAAGCAATTTTATCGCCCACTGATGAGGGAAAAAGAATATAAATATATATATTAAAAAAAAAAAAAATAATAATAATAATAATAATAATAATAATAATCTTAATTTTTCTGCTTTTCACGAGGGTGTGGACGACAGTGAGTCACTAGCAAAGTTTACATGAACCCCTTTTTACATGATCCCCTACGTTCATATTTTTGTGAACAGCAGAAAAATAAAATTCATTTCTTGATTAATTCGATGTGGAGACGACGTTATGAACTGTGAATTATCGGTAGGTGTATGCTGGAATATAATGAATTAATAAATGAATAAATGAATTAAATTTAGAAATACAGGATCTTACACGAGTGGTCATTTCATATGAAATTTATGAAACGAGCCTTTGGCTCGTTTCATAAGTTTCATATGAGGGGACCGCGAGTGTGAGATTCTGCTTATCATATGGTCACTTTAAATTGAATTCAGCCTATTTTACGTTTGACAAATTTTCCTCAAAAGAATGCATGGTTGACATGGACGTCGTCGTGACGTTACTTAATCCCGCTAAAGTGTTATTACACGTGTGATCACACGGCATTTATTACACGACGTTATCCACTGATTATTAACGACGTCATATGATTAAAATGTGTTACATCCGGCTACAAGAATTAGAATCGGTGGCTGTTGAACTCTTTCAGTGCTCGGTTCGTTTAAGCATGAGGTCTGCCCTGCTCATAAGTCTTAAAATTTTATGAGCGCAGCAAACGACATTCTATACTGATCTGACGCAATCTGAGCAGACAAATAGCCTAGCTGTGAGCATTCAAAGTTTCGAGCACGGCTGCGTTGGGCACTGGAGGAGTTAAGTAGCCTCGGGTTCAGAACTCTTATCACGCAATATCATGTTTACAATTTCGTTATATTTACTTGAATTAAACACTCAGCTTCATGTAAGCGTCCTTGTGTTTCTTTTTGACAAGAACGTTCTTTGGGGGGATGAGTGTTGCATATATGACGTCCCTCTTGGTAGCACCGCACGCCTTTTTTTCTAGTGATTAAAAGGTGTTTTGTGCAGGACCAGCAAGAATTAGATGAATATGCAGTCGTATTCAGCTAGTCATTTTTATCGCATAGCAAGCAATTTATATACTTGTTAACGAAGGTCTTGTCTGTTCACTTTGTTTCCACGGTATATCTTACCCTGAGTGTAATCTTAGTTAGAACGTGCGCATGTATGCATGTATGTATGTATGTATGTATGTATGTATGTATGTATGTATGTATTTGTGTGTGTATGTGTGTGTGTTTGCGTGTAGTTGCTCGCATGCCCGCTTACAAATGATATGCTCACAAAAGCTTGCCTGGGCGCATTCAAGCGGTCGTATGACCTGGGCGCATGCGAGCATGTAAACGCATATGCGTGCGTGCGTTTGTACGCATAATGTTCATGTATTTGTTTGCATAGTTGCATGTTTTTCATGTTACTTTATCAATGTATCTGTATGTTTCGAATTTTACATCTCCAATCGCATTAGTTTATTCGGTGATGATGTCTTGTTTTGAAATCATCGTACTCTTCTTCCTACTTTTATTCTTCGCTGCTCTCCTAAATTTTCTACTATCCTACCGAGAAATCTCTGACCTTTTTGTCACACTATGCTTGGAATGGAAAGATGTTTATGTCTTTCGAAACTCACAAGTCTTAAGATTGTTTCTGTACCCAAATAGGTAATGATGTAAATGCATGGCGAGTAAGTATCGGAAGTTTTTACAATAAGTTTTGTCTTCTAAGTAACAATTTGTATTCACGCTTCAATTTGGACACAGCCTCCAAATCTAACCAAAATGGCGATGCTTCAATCCGGTTTATACGTTGTTACATCAAAATGCATTTCAAGTTTTTTAAGAACCATCTTTCCCTTATAATTATTGCTTATTTATTGCTTTTACTGTTTGGAGATGTCGCAGAGAATCCTGGTCCGGTTTTAAATAATTCACAATCAAAATCTAGCTTATCAATCGTTCATCTAAATACAAGGAGCATCCGTAATAAATACGAATATATTAAGGATCATTTCCTAGATTTCGATATTTTGTGTTTTAGCGAAACACACTTAAACAATGAAATACAAGATGAATCGATCAGGCTTGAAGGTTTTAATGTTCCTTATAGAAAAGATACAACAGCCCATTTCGGAGGATTATTAGTATATGTCTCAAATAACTTAGTAAGTAGTCGACAGCCACAACTTGAAAATAATTCTATGCAGTCGATCTGGCTTGAAATAAAATTCATGGGGTGTTCTATGTTGCTATGTAACGTTTACAGACCACCAAATACCCCTGTTTTGTTTTGGAATGATTTTAACGTATCTATTGGTAACGCGTTAGATATTTCACCAAACACTGTTATTGTTGGAGACCTAAAGGAAAACTTATTGAATGCAAACAATAACCACTTAAGAAATATAATGCTATTAAACGACATGAAGAATTTAATAGACGAACCTACAAGGGTCACTGATCAAAGTGAATCTTTAATTGACCCTATACTCATTTCGAATTCTTGCAAAGAATTGCACTCTGGGGTTTACTTAGTACCTGGTCATATTAGCGACCATCGTGGCACTTTCACATATATGTTGTTTGACAATATTAATTACCCTGTTTTCAAACGTAAAGTATGGCTATACAACAAAGCAGATTTTAATAAACTTAATGAACTTATTCACGAAACGGATTGGTCTTTCATTAGGTCGAACACTTTGAACGACGCCTGTAGACTTTTTACTGAGAAATTACTAGATTTACTTCACCAATCAATTCCTCATAAACTGGTCACCATACGACCAAATGACAAGCCTTGGTATGACTCGAAAATTAGAAATACTTCTAGAAAAAGGGATCGACAATATAAAAAAGCTTTAAAAACAGGAAAACTGGAGGACTGGGGTAAATACAAGTCGCTGAGAAATAAGGTAAATAACCAAAAGAAACACACAAACGAGCAATTTTATAACAACATGGAGCAAATTATTGTAGATTCAAGTATGAACAATCCGAAATTATATTGGAAATTACTAAGACAATTTATAAAAGCAAATAAAAATGCAGAAAATATTACGCCATTAAAATTAATGAGTAATGGCTCAGATCAATACATGTTCACAGAAACAGAAAAAGCAAATTGTTTAAATGATTTTTTCGTATCAATATCCACAGTAGATGATTCTAATACTTCTTTACCAAATTTTGTTCCAAAAACTACTAATTCAATATCGAATGTACAAATTACGGAATCTGAAATTAAAGATATGATTGGAACACTCAACCCGAATAAAGCAGTAGGTGAAAATTTAATTAGTCACAAAGTTTTGCAAGCAGTTAAACATTCAATAGCTAAACCATTGGGTATCTCATTCAATAAATCTTTAGAGGAATGTGCTTTTTCAGAACCATGGAAATCATCCATTATAATGCCTCTTTTCAAAAAAGGCGAGGCATGGTCGCCTTCTAACTATAGACCTATAGCTCTGTTAAGTTGCCTTGGTAAATTAATGGAGAGAACAGTTTATAAACATATTTACAATTTTCTCTTAGAAAATAATTTAATTTATCCTAAACAGTCAGGTTTTCTCGCAGGACACTCCACTGTTTACCAACTAATTGATATGTATCACCAAATATGTCAAAGTATCGATTCTAAGCACTACACCTGTATGTTGTTTTGCGACATCTCCAAAGCATTTGACCGTGTTTGGCACAAAGGGCTATTATTTAAAACACGACAACATGGAATTTCCGGCGATCTACTGACCTGGATCAGTGATTATTTAACTCACAGAAAACAAAAAGTTTTCGTAGGTTCTTCCTTCTCAGATTGTAAAGAAACTACAGCTGATGTACCACAAGGATCGGTCCTTGGCCCACTGTTTTTTCTGATCTTCGTAAATGATATTGTTGACAATCTTCTGAGTGTCGTTCGGTTATTTGCTGATGGCACGTCTTTGGCGTTCACGGCGCGAAACTTAAACGATATAGAAGGTATATTGAAAGTAGTATCCCTTTGGGTCAAACAATGGTTAGTTAATTTTAACCCGAGCAAAACAGAAGCTATGTTGTTCACCCTGGAAACAGGTATAGAGGTCCCAAATTTAAGTTTTGATAATGTCCCAGTTCAATTTGTGACTCGCCACAGACACCTTGGTATAACCTTGTCAAGTAATGCTAAATGGCACCAACACATAGATACTATTAGTTCTTCAGCTTCTAAAATATTAGGTGTTATGAGACGATTGAAATATACGCTTAGCAGAAAAGCTTTAAATCAAGTATATATATCATTTTTAAGGCCAGTTCTTGAATATGCTTCTGTTGTATGGGATAGCTGTACCGGATATGAAAAAGACTTATTAGAAAAAATTCAGCACGAAGCTGCTCGAATTGTAACTGGCTTAACTCGTTCAATTTCAATTCACAACTTATATAAAGAAATAGGTTGGTTATCTTTAAATGACCGCTATCAGAAATATATATTAATATTGAAAGTAAAAAATAGAATAGCTCCAGATTTTTTCCTAAACTTGTTCCCTCCGATAGTTGGAACGCAAACAACATATGCTCTAAGAAATGCTCGGGATTTTCAAATTTTAAGCCAATGGACTGCAACTTTTTCTAACTCATTTGTACCACCAGCTATTTCTCTTTGGAATGCACTACCTGATAACTAATCTTATCCAATGTATTTGTTGTTAATACAGTCCCAAACCACTATATACATGGTAACAGAAGACTCTCAATAATACATGCCAGAATTAGAAACAGATGTAGTAATTTAAACTCCGATCTCTTCGCTAACCATCTCATTGAAAACGCCGCATGTATTTGTGGTTATGCGCGAGAGGACGCAGATCATTTTTTCTTTCCGTGTCCCAATTTTTCAAATGAACGTCGGACTCTTTTTGAGGCAACACGTGCATTTCATCCTCTCAGCTGCAATACTTTATTGTTTGGTAAAGATGAATTGTCTAGCGAAGAAAACCAGCATTTATTTAATTCTGTACATCTCTATATTAAGAAAACAAGTCGGTTTGATTGAAGTTGATGTAGTCCCTACACACGTAACATGGTTTTGTGATGTATTATGTTATTGTAAAATTGCAAATTGTTTGACAATTGATGAATGTGCTCGGTAGATCTCTCTCTCTCTCTCTCTCTCTCTCTCTCTCTCTCTCTCTCTCTCTCTCTCTCTCTCTCTCTCTCTCTCTCTTAAACCACTTCTATATCACTCTTCTGCTACCATAATTAATACTCTTGTTGTTTATTTGTCTTGAAGCATTATGTCATAGCCATCATCAAAATTTGTAAATGAATTGTGTATACGGGGAGGGCCGTAATTAATGTTGCTAGAACTTGTGGTCCAACCCACTTGCTTGTTTCATTGTAAATGAAAAGCATTAAATATGTTTAAACTAAACTTTCAACCAACTATCTATATAGGGACTTCGAAAGTATTGCTTAAGCTTCTTGTCTGGCCCTTTTGGCACCAATCTCGTCCTTCGTCCTAAGCTTGTATGCTTATGAGGTTTCTAAGGATTGCAGGACATTTTGTAAAACAGCGGAATTTATGAACTGACTAAGTAAATTGGTAAAATGCGAAGATTGGTAAAAGTATAGCGTTAGATAGCGTTAGTCCAAATTCCCAAGAGGTGGCTTTCCCGTTGTGGGTATTCATTGTTTGCTCTTATGTAGTCTGGGACTATTATGTATTTATTTTTTCTTTATCAAAATTTCGATTTGTACTTTTTTATAGGGTGTTAAATTTATAACTATGTTTCGGGGGTATCTGAACTTAGGCAGGTATTTTTGGGGTCAGTTATTAACTGTTATGATTGTTAGGTTGGTGGTGGGTGTGTGTGTGTGTGGGGGGGGGGGTTAAAAAGTTGTAGTTTTGAGTGGATGCTTTTCTTTATATAAACTGTGAAATTAATTAACATTATTGTATGACATTTATTTTAATCTGTGTTAATATATTGCTTTGTTATTTTCGCTAGGTCTTCGGGTGGGTGTGGTGGAATCACTGGATATATTTTGGGTGTAACGTCTATTGAGCTGTTTTATTGTGGTGGGATGGAGGTTAAGTCCGGATCCCAGCCTACATAGCAGCAAAATATTGAATTCCGCACCCCTGGGTACACTGAAATGTTTTAGATAAGGTCTGACAGAAGATAAAGGATAGCCAGTTAAATGGTCCTTTTTCATAGTATTAATTATCAAACGTCTATAATAATTAGCAAATTCTATTGGCTACCAACTAGACGTGTAGGCAACGTCGCATCAGCTTTGGGGTGACGTCATAAGTTCGCATCGAAGTTGATACGACGTTTCCTCGACGGTATGTGCAGGTAGAGCAGTTTCTTCAAACGGTCCTTAGCAAAAGTAATGACCATTCACAATCGTACCCAAAATATGTACGACTAACACAGATAACAATAGCATATAATGTAGGTTTAGATATAAGAGTACCCCAAAATCGACCACAGATTGAGTGCCTACAACGAGTACACATGCGCATCCACATCGAGAACGATTAATCAACATACCCTGAATATTATGGGCTACTGTATTTCTATACATACTGTCAAATATGTTCTATAAAAGGGTAATTCTTTGGAAGCAAGGCATACACCACAGAACAGTAAAATATGGAGTGTATATGTTTTCTCGGCCAGATTAGCTAGTTTCGGCCAATTAGGCCTCATCAGTGACCCTCAGATATTTACAAAATTCCATAATGGAATCAATGATCCCAAAGGACAAGAAAATATAATCTACACTATGATGTAGGGCAGGGAGACGTTTTACCGCCGCCACACATTCCCACACACCAGCTGTAGTGAAGTCAAATATGTTCTATAAAGGAGTTATCCTTTGGAAGCAAGGAATACACCACAGAACTGAAATATATGGAGTGTATATGTTTTCTGGGCCAGACTAGCTAGTTTCGGCCAATTAGGCCTCATCAGTGACCCTCAAATATTTTCAAAATTCCACAATGGAATCAATGATCCCAAAGGACAAGAAAATATAATATACACTATGATGTAGGACAGGGAGACGTTTTGCCGCCGCCACACATTCCCACACACTAGCTGTAGTGAAGTCAAAACCTCTTTCGATTATTACGGGCATGTGTACATTGTACTCTCCGGTTTTCCAGGATGAAATCCTACTGCGATCTGTTCATGTACAGCAGGGGTGATCTTTAGCCTGCATAGGGTGCGAGTCTCCCTGCCCAGGTTTGTGGGGGGGGGGGGTCTCCATTTAACGTCCCGATCCGAATGACGTGCACTTTTTAATGTCATTTCATTTTTTGGATATTGATCTTTAATAATAATTCGATCAATACCTAACCATTTCCAATCATTACGCAAACACGCCTATACAAAAATAGTGCCACCTTTATCGCCGAAAAAGTGAAAATTTCATGATGAAAAATTGTAATATTTGTCTTATTTCTACTCCAAATATAGATTGTGGGCACTCGTTAGAACCGCCTCATCGAGGTGGTTCTAACGAGTACCCTCAGTCTTTATTTTAGAGCAGAAATAAGAAAAATAAGGTATACCCCTGGAAATCCCAGTTTTACTATATAAAAGTGGGGTTCAAGGGGTCAGAATCATATAGGCGTGTTTGCGTGATGGGCAACACAGATTTGATATTCTCATTAATGATGCAATTACTGTTTATAGCAAATTTGAATAAAAAGCAAAAACTTGAATTATCCAAATGGTATCGAAATACCGATGGACTGACGACAATGGCAAGACTTGGTGCTTGGGTAGCAGTCGCCAAGTTATACATGTAATAACCATCTGGTCTTGAGCATGGAAAAATCGTACCTCCCCCTCCCAAGCGAAAGGGAGTAGGGTTGGGTAGCCCGCTCGCAGCAGCATTAGTTCTAGGTTTGATAAAAATGATCCTGTCATGCGAATAATGTAAATACGATGTCCATTTACTCATGACAAAATTGTACTCGAGGACCATATGTCAGACTGGCACTTGTGCCAAATGTTATCCTCTTGAAATAAAATTATTATTATTATTAGTAGTAGTAGTAGTAGTATTGAACGAACCACGGACGGATTTACCGACATCTAGCATGAAAACACAATACTCGTCACTAAGGCCCTGTTGATTGAACAAATCTCTTACCTTTATTGCTTCTTCTGTTATCTAAAAAGCCTTATTTAAATTTCGTTTATATATAGTTCGCACGAAAAAATATAGGAAAGCAAGATTTTCTGGAAATGCTTACTTTTTTCATGGATATAAAAATAATGACCAATAAAAACATGTTAAGGTATAAGTTTGAAACCCGCATGCAATACGTGACAAAAATGTATATGTTTTGATAAAATTACATTCTCAGGGGCAGATCAAGGACTTCGGAATCAAGGAGTCTAATTTAAAGCGTACGTCTGGATTCGACACGGACATTTTCTGACCTAATCTTTATTTGTAGTTTATTCCCAGTCGGCATATGACGTTGTTGCGGCGTTGCCTAAACGTCATGTGCCCGCGATGTTGCATTTAATAACAACTTATATTAGCTATGTAGAGATTATTATTGCGAATTCTCCTTTTTCTTACATAAGCCAGGGTTCCACTGATCCACCTGACCTCCCCTACCACTCTGGATCTGATTATTTTTCAACATTTTATTGTATTTTATTATTAGTTTTTATGATTGAGAACTTATACTAAGTATTATTTACAATACACAACGATGACAAGTAGGTGACACCATACATGACCCAGTTGAAACTGAAAATCGGGCTGCAGGCCGGTAACCAGGCTAAATTGTTGCATTTTGGGACTGCAGTGGTTGATATGAAAGCGGGATGCAGGAAATGCTGCAGAAAAAAAACAGGGTAAAATTCCTACATAATCCTTTTGAATGGCATGAATTTGTTTATCTACAATATAAGATTAAAAAATCGATGTTTTCCGCAAAAATACAGGAGGCCGAGACTGGAATATTTTACTCACCGGACATTTGTCATATGTTTTCGTTTACGCCCGAGAAACGTCAACATGCGACTCGAAAGTTTTCTGAGCTAAAATTGGTTCGTTGAAGTTGTGATGCATATTTCTATATCCTGTTGGGGCTATAATAGCCCGTCGAAAACTATAATAGCTCCATTTGTGGTTTCCCTCAACCTGTTTACGGGAGACGGCGAAGATAAACACATGCATTCAGTCGGGTGTGAAATTATGTTAATAGAGTTCACCAGTCTCAGGTCAAATTGTTCGAACTATACCATTTGTAAATTTCGATTACACACCTGTGTGTCACAATGGCGACATTTTGATAACACATCCGTGACAATGGCGACATTTCACTAATACCCCGGCGTGGCAAAATGGCAACTAGCAGTTTTAGATTGTTTTCCAAGTGTTCCTTGTGTTAGCTCCAAACATTGTTAGTAAGTGTTCGTTACAGTGTAGACCCCCACCCTCCCCTACCAGATGAGGTGGTTCTAACGTGTACCGATAGTCTATGTTTTAGCAAGAATATGAAAGGCTATGTATACCCATGCAAATCCACTTTCTTAGTATAACACGGGGTTTGTAGGGATGGTCATTTCACGGACCTGTTTATATAATGGGCTGTTATACCTTGCTGTTGTGTATTGTGGGGCTTTTTGTGTGTGTGTTTGTGTGTGTGTTTTGTTTGTTTTGTTTTTATTCGAGTTTTTTTTTTGTGTGTGTGTATAGTTCTTTTGCGGATAGCAAGCTCATCGCGTGATTTAATAGACATATGCCCTAGAATATATTTAAGTTCCTCTCTTTGCTGATAGAAACAGAATTAGCTGAAATCCATCGCTTAATTGTTAGGTGTCTCAGAGGATTTGCGTAGCGGAACATTTGATGGAAAGTCACAGAAAATATTCTCTAATTATCCGCAAAAGATAGCTGCCGATAAACACAACAAATAAAAACCGAAAGAATAAGGAGCACTGCGATCATTCACGCTGTTTTTTTTTTTTTTTTTTTTTTTTTTTCGTTTCAGATCTAATTCCGACAGTGAGTAGCTGCTTCCCAGCATTAAAATTTGATCTGCTATATATCTGGGTCCAAATGTTCAAGCATTGCTATTTTGATTTGTTTGGTTTGAGGTTTAACGTCCCCGTCAACACAGTATAGGTCATTTTGGAGACGTTGCTTCCAATTTTGTGGGACTTTTACCCGACGTTGAGATGAAATGACATCTCAAGCCCTGTCGCCCAATGAAACCAATAGGGTTTGTAAGCATGGGCGGACCGACTCGCACCGCTTTGCCTGTTTACGGGCTCCCGTGGCCTAGTGGACTAGAGCGCTGACTCTTAATCATTAGGTCTCTCACTGCTGCAGGTTCGAGGCTCGCTCGGGTCACATGTGAGACGCCAAGTTCTGCAACGGAAGGTCAGGTGGTTTATCTCCGGGTACTCCAAACCAACCCCCCCCCCCACCACCACCACCAAAAAAATCGCCTTGCCTGGGCAGACTTAGATCCTCTATGCAGTGTACCAGTACACGTGTGCGGTCGGTTTCAGCTATGCGTAGAAGCATCGTGCAGCCCGTCTATTTCCTCAGGCACCGAAAAAAGCGGTCAAAAAGATATCTGTACTAACAAGCACAATATCAAAAACTTCGGTATATTTGCTGAAATTGTGGGTGTATTTTATATTTGCAAAAAAAAAACAAAAAAACTAGAGCCAGTGTTTATGAAACACAATGCCCCCAACTGCTTGACCCTAACACTGCTTGTCCCTAACAGTAATTGAGATATCTTGTTTTTATGTGGCTGTAATGCTGAAATTACACAAGAAAAGCTGTAGTTAATCATCTACTCATCATCCCTGACCAGTCTGTGAAGTTTCGGGGAAAAACCTAAAATAGTTTTTTAGATATCTTGCTTACAAACTTAAAACGCGAAAAATTTCAAAGGGCCATAACTCAAGAAAAAAATTTCGGATTTTTTTCAAAAGTTAATCAGTTCATCTACTCATCATCCCCAACCAGCCTGTAAAGTTTCAGGGCAATAGCTCAAACAATTTTTGAGATATCTTGCTTACAAGCTGAAAACACGAAAAAAATCAAAGGGCCATAACTCAAGAAAAAAAAATTGGATTTTTTTCAAAAGTTAATCAGTTCATCTACTCATCATACCCAACCAGTCTGTGAAGTTTTGGGGAAAAACCTCATATAGTTTTTGAGATATCTTGCTTACAAACTTAAAACGCGAAAAATTTCAAAGGGCCATAACTCAAGAAAAAAATATAGGATTTTTTTTCAACAGTTAATCAGTTCATCTACACATCATCCCAAACCAGCTTGTAAAGTTGCAGGGCAATCGCTCAAACAATTATTGAGATATCTTGCTTACAAGCTGAAAACACGAAAAAAATCTAAGGGCCATAACTCAAGAAAAAAAATCGGATTTTTTTCAAAAGTTGATCAGTTCATCTACTCATCATCCCCGACAAGTCTGTGAAGTTTCGGGGAAAAACCTCAAATAGTTTTTTAGATATCTTGCTTACAAACTTAAAACGCGAAAAATTTCAAAGGGCCATAACGCAAGAAAAAAATTTCGGATTTTTTTCAAAAGTTAATCAGTTCATCTACTCATCATCCCCAACCAGCATGTAAAGTTTCAGGGCAATAGCTCAAACAGTTTTTGAGATATCTTGCTTACAAGATTTCATAGTATTTTTTGCAAAGGGGCATAACTCAAAAAAGGGGCATAATCCTGACGAGAAAAAAAACACGGGTCAATTATTTTTTCATGAGGAATCCATATATGAAATTTCAAAAACCTAGCACCCATGGTTCTAAAGTTATGCTATGCAGTAAAAAGTGGGACGGACGTAAGGACGGAAGGACGGAAGGACGGACGGACGAACAGGGCAAAACCAATATGCCAAAACGCGAAAAATTTCAAAGGGCCATAACTCAAGAAAAAAATTTCGGATTTTTTTCAAAAGTTAATCAGTTCATCTACTCATCATCCCCAACCAGCCTGTAAAGTTTCAGGGCAATAGCTCAAACAATTTTTGAGATATCTTGCTTACAAGCTGAAAACACGAAAAAAATCAAAGGGCCATAACTCAAGAAAAAAAAATTGGATTTTTTTCAAAAGTTAATCAGTTCATCTACTCATCATACCCAACCAGTCTGTGAAGTTTTGGGGAAAAACCTCATATAGTTTTTGAGATATCTTGCTTACAAACTTAAAACGCGAAAAATTTCAAAGGGCCATAACTCAAGAAAAAAATATAGGATTTTTTTTCAACAGTTAATCAGTTCATCTACACATCATCCCAAACCAGCTTGTAAAGTTGCAGGGCAATCGCTCAAACAATTATTGAGATATCTTGCTTACAAGCTGAAAACACGAAAAAAATCTAAGGGCCATAACTCAAGAAAAAAAAATCGGATTTTTTTCAAAAGTTGATCAGTTCATCTACTCATCATCCCCGACAAGTCTGTGAAGTTTCGGGGAAAAACCTCAAATAGTTTTTTTAGATATCTTGCTTACAAACTTAAAACGCGAAAAATTTCAAAGGGCCATAACGCAAGAAAAAAATTTCGGATTTTTTTCAAAAGTTAATCAGTTCATCTACTCATCATCCCCAACCAGCATGTAAAGTTTCAGGGCAATAGCTCAAACAGTTTTTGAGATATCTTGCTTACAAGATTTCATAGTATTTTTTGCAAAGGGGCATAACTCAAAAAAGGGGCATAATCCTGACGAGAAAAAAAACACGGGTCAATTATTTTTTCATGAGGAATCCATATATGAAATTTCAAAAACCTAGCACCCATGGTTCTAAAGTTATGCTATGCAGTAAAAAGTGGGACGGACGTAAGGACGGAAGGACGGAAGGACGCCAAAACGCGAAAAATTTCAAAGGGCCATAACTCAAGAAAAAAATTTCGGATTTTTTTCAAAAGTTAATCAGTTCATCTACTCATCATCCCCAACCAGCCTGTAAAGTTTCAGCGCAATAGCTCAAACAATTTTTGAGATATCTTGCTTACAAGCTGAAAACACGAAAAAAATCAAAGGGCCATAACTCAAGAAAAAAAAAATGGATTTTTTTCAAAAGTTAATCAGTTCATCTACTCATCATACCCAACCAGTCTGTGAAGTTTTGGGGAAAAACCTCATATAGTTTTTGAGATATCTTGCTTACAAACTTAAAACGCGAAAAATTTCAAAGGGCCATAACTCAAGAAAAAAATATAGGATTTTTTTTCAACAGTTAATCAGTTCATCTACACATCATCCCAAACCAGCTTGTAAAGTTGCAGGGCAATCGCTCAAACAATTATTGAGATATCTTGCTTACAAGCTGAAAACACGAAAAAAATCTAAGGGCCATAACTCAAGAAAAAAAAATCGGATTTTTTTCAAAAGTTGATCAGTTCATCTACTCATCATCCCCGACAAGTCTGTGAAGTTTCGGGGAAAAACCTCAAATAGTTTTTTTAGATATCTTGCTTACAAACTTAAAACGCGAAAAAATTCAAAGGGCCATAACTCAAGAAAAAAATTTCGGATTTTTTTCAAAAGTTAATCAGTTCATCTACTCATCATCCCCAACCAGCAGTAAAGTTTCAGGGCAATAGCTCAAACAGTTTTTGAGATATCTTGCTTACAAGATTTCATAGTATTTTTTGCAAAGGGGCATAACTCAAAAAAGGGGCATAATCCTGACGAGAAAAAAAACACGGGTCAATTATTTTTTCATGAGGAATCCATATATGAAATTTCAAAAACCTAGCACCCATGGTTCTAAAGTTATGCTATGCAGTAAAAAGTGGGACGGACGTAAGGACGGAAGGACGGACGGACGAACAGGGCAAAACCAATATGCCCCCACAACTTCTTCGAAGTTGGGGGCATAATAATAATAATCACATATTTTCAGCAGACATATTAGTAAGCTACTCATGATAGTAGTGTGTATGCCATACTTTACACCACGTTAACAAATCCGTGCAATGAACACCCCTCTTCACCCCACTTTATACAGAGAAAACGTGGGTTTACGGGGGTATATATTTTCTTAGTTTTGCTTCAAGACAAAGGTTGTGGGTACTCGTTAGAACCGCCTCAATGAGGCGGTTCTAACGAGCACCCACAACCTATGTTTGCAGTATAAATCCGAAAAATATAACGGGTTTTCATCAGAAAAGTAGTGAAAAATGCACTCTTTCGCACGGGTTTGTTAACGTAATGAAAATAATCAAAGTTTAAACAATACGTTAACTACCTGACACCCTTAGTTTGACATTACGAAACTTTTCCCGAGTGACACATAGATCCAAAATGGTATTTTTTTCTGATGAAAAGTTTCTTCACAGGTTTTGGAGGCTCGTTAGGGCCATGTGAATGAGGCGGTTCTAGCAAGTACCAACAACTTCTGCCTTGGAACAAACATAAGAAAATCCATAGTTTTAGCTTGGGATAGAATATAAGACTCTTATAAGGATGTGAGGGGTGGATTGAAAAATCCGCCCCAAGGGTCACTGTCCGGCATCACGAGGCTAGCCGAGTGATGCCGGACAGTGGATCCGAGGGACGGATTTTTCTATCCACCCCTCACACCCATATAGGATTCTTTTCCTTGCATACCTTCCATTGTTTTTGCGAATTTTAATGCTGCTGTCAGTTCGGTTACCGACGTCCGCCATTTTGTGATGACACGACAGGAATGTTTAGTGAAGTCACGCATGACGACGCCGCGCATGAGGTTGTAATCAACCAGTGCATTTATCAAACACGCGGGAATATTCGATTTTGGGTCGGAACATCAGGGTCAGAACATAAATTTCTATCCCATGGTAAAATTACGGATTTCCTTGTCTGGTGTCCAAGAAATTCTTTTCTAACCCTGGTGTTCTTACCCAAATCGAATATTCCCTCATGTTTGATAAATTCACTGCTTGAATACGACCTCATATGCGCTGTCGTTAAGGTTGACGTCAGAGTACGTTAAATGACGTCACTTAACATTCCTGTAGTGTCATCACAATTTGGCGGACGTCGGTAACCGAAGTGACTGCAGCATTAAAAATCCGCGCTAAGAATGTATGTTATGCAAGAGAAAGAATCCTATATCGGTGTGAGGGGTGAAAGAAAAATGCGTCCCTCCGGACCACTGTCCGGCATCACGAGGCCTCATGATGCCGCACAGTGTCCCTCGGGATGGCTTTTCCATCCAACCCATATAAGATTCTTATAGTATACCCATACCCCACTATAAACCCTAGTTTTCTCCATATAAAGTGACGTTTACAGGGGTGTTCATTACACGGACTTGTTAATATTATGATCAACTTGACCCTAGTTGTCAGCTAATTGATTGATTATTTGATAAATTGATTGATTGATTGATTGATTTGTTGATTGATTGATTGATTGGTCTAGTTGTGTTGTTTCATCGAAAAATGGAAAAAAGAAAAAGAAAAGATAGAAGAAGAAAATGAGGGATAGGGCAGAAAGTGAAAAATCAGTGGAAGTGCAGAAACTTTAGAAATAACAACACTCTCCTTCCTCCCATACCTACTGCAAAGTCTACCAGCCTTGCCAACTGTAAGCCAGTATCAGTACATCACGAAAACTTGACCCCCTTGAACCCCACTTTCATACAGTAAAACTTGATTTACAGGGGTAAACCTATTTTTACTTATTTCTTCTCTAAAATATAGATTGTAGGTACTCGTTAGAACCGCCTCATCGAGGCGGTTCTTACGAGTACCCACAATCTATATTTTGAGCAGAAAATAAGAAAAATATCACAGTTTTTCAGTTTAAAAGTGTCCTTTTTCGGCGGTACAGTTTACAATGTATTTGTATAGGCGTGTTTTCGTAATGAGGAGGCCCCAGTGATTTTAGATACACGACACCTTCGCCTCACCCAGTCATTCCTTCTGGTTCTTAAAGTGCTAGGTACCTGAGTCTCAACATACTCGAAAACCAATGGCCGATTTGATTTTTTTTCTTGAGTCCCTAAATAATTCATTTTATCATTACATTGATGCATCCGTGTGCTAAAACGATGTCTTTCATATATCTGGAACAAGCTGGATTTTTCAGTTGGAATTTTTTGGTTGTTTTCTTATTTCTAGTCCAAACATAGATTATGACGAGTCTCCGTGGTTTAGGGGATAAAAGCGCTAACTCTTCCTAATTATTAGATCTCTCACCGCTGTGGGTTCGAGCCTGGCTCGGGTCACTTGTGAGACGCCGAAATCTGCAACGGAAGGTCATGTGACTTTTCTCCGTGTGAGTACTCCGGTTCTCGCTCACCTCTCATTACGGAAACATGCTTATACAAATACATTGTAGGGTCACTGATGAGGCTTTATTAGCCGAAACTACGTAGTATGCCCCATCTTCTTTCTTATGAATGTTTTCATTGCTCTTAAAGGAACTCATTTTTGATTTTTATTTACCGCCGAAAAAACGAAAATTTTAAGGTGAAAAATTGTGTCATTTTTCTTATTTCTGCTCAAAATATAGATTTTGGGTACTCGTTAGAACCGCATTCTAACGAGTACCCACGATCTATATTTTAGAGCAGAAATGAGAAAAATAAGGTTTACTCCTGTAAACCCTAGTTTTACTATATAAAAGTGGGGTTCGAGGGGGTCAAAATTATATAGGCGTTTTTTTCGTGATGTGATTAACGATCGGCTCGATATTAGTGAAACAATCTTGAAAGGGCCGTAAAACCAAGACCAGAAAATAACACATAGATGAAGGACGAGCGCTTCAACGAGTACATGTACCAATAATCTATGTTTGAGGAGAATTCCAACACAGCGCGCCTATATAGGCAATGGAAAGGAACTGTGAATTATTATGCAACAAATCACGGGGCGGAAAAGCTTGACAAGTGACGTCATCAAAAGTTATCAATTTAAGACGTCATTTAAGAAATAATTTTTGCTGACCGTGTTTTATCGTGATTAACATATGGGGTTGGAGGTCAGATGCTTCGCGGTCGTGAAATAATTTTTCGCATCTGACCTCCAACCCCATATGTTAATCACGATAAAACACGGTCAGCAAAAATTATTTCGATTCTAACACGACTAAAACGAACGAAAATCTAGGAACTATTTCATTAATGCGTAGGCGTAGAAAAAGTGAATTGGCTGTCAACGTCACGATGACAGCTGTTGAAATTTCCTCCAAAGACAAAGAAACTAATGGAAAAAAAACAAAAACAAGTAATTTTGAGAACGACACTAGATCTATTTTAATTCAACAGGGTTTTTATATATTCTAAACAACTTTTTCGGAACTGTATTTGATAGTAAAAATACTTTTTTAACATTTTATCACAGTTCATAACCTCTCACGTGACCTCCCTATTTTTGGCACGAAGAAAGAAATCTGCGCGGACAGACGGACAAGAACTTTGAAGAAGACCACGCCTGAACGAATTCTGCTTGGATTTATTCATTGACGATGATTCTTAAGAGGACTTCTGGTAAATGTTTACATTGATAGTACTGTTGGTGATTTGTCCTGACAGAAAATTGACAGTATTATCGAGGTCCATCACGGAACCTGAGGACTTGGTGCTTGTGGGTGGGGTAATAGCAGCTGGTTCTGCAGGATCTTTTTTAGTTTCATTGTGTTCAGACAGGGCAGTGGATGATAGAATTGTGCTGATTTTGCGCTTTTCAGTATCAGTTGGTTTGACATATGATGCCAAACTCTGCACATTGCGATGGCCTGTTACTGACATGATGCCCTTACTTGATACACCAGCAGTATGGACTGTTGATGCTACTTCAGCCCTTAAGCAATGATTTGTATATCTGCAGCTCAGGTTTGCTTCAGATGAAATGCGGGCCATAAAATTGTACAAGGTATTGAGTCCAACAGATACTTTTGCGAACCAGGTTTGATCATTTTCTTGAACTTTAATCAAAGGCCTTTGAAAAAAACTTTCGCATGCGGGATTCAGTTTGGAGAGGTACTTTTCAAATGATCTGACTGGGCATTGATCATTGCTTTGTTCATACATACGGGCCTCTTTTGCTTTTTCCCCACTGTCAATACCATGGTGGGTTTTGTCGGCTTCATTATAAGCCATTTTGATATAGCTGTACCCTTCAGAGTCTACGCATTTTACAAAAGAACCCCTTTTCAGATTCCCAAGCCCTTCCCGACCTCTCCTGCCAAAATGCCTTATCACATCAAAGATAACCTTATTTTGTAGGGTTTGTGGCGTGTCCAATGAAAATAGGCCAGAGTCATAGATTTTTTGAATGTCTGTCTGTGAAACAGGTTCTTTATTCGTGTTAAAATCTTTTCCGTCACGTTTAAGCTTTTTCACCAGTCCATTTAACACATTATTTGATGTCATAAATTCACGGTCTTTCATGATTGTTATATTCCTACAGTACGGAGCTCCTGTGATGTGTCTGTTTATTCCAGCACGTAGCCCAACTAAAGATGGCTTGGAATATTCTTTGCCATCTTTTGTTTGGAGACTGGCGTAGAACTTCTGTAGCATTCCATCAATCATATGAACAGGCCAGCTTTCGAAGTTGATGTCTTCATACTTGTTTTCCAGCATCCAGGCTATAGAGAAAAAAAAAAAAGTGTCACAACTAAAATTCAAAATTAAGATGTACATGTGAATGTACCAAAAAATTTTCAGTATAGTTCGGATTTGTGTAGAAAAGATGATGAGAAAAAGATTAGCTGTTTAGTAGGATAACAAACCTAGGCAATATAATGTTCTCTTTCGTGGCTCTAGGATTTACATTTATCAGCTGATAATGTGATATTTTTCTTAACTCTGCTCAAAAACATAGATTTTGGGTAACAGTACTCACTAGAACCGCCTCATTGAGGCAGTTTTAAGGAGTACCCACAATTCATGTTTTTGAGCAGAAATATAAGAAAAATAATGGATACCCCTGCAAATGCCACTTTTCCCAATATAAAGTGGGGCTTGCCTGGGTGTCCATTGCAGGGACCTGATGCAGTGATGGACTCTTCATTGTTTGGTAGGAAGTGTGGTGGTGGTGTATGTGAGGTTGGGGTGCATACACACCATATTGTTGAAGCCAAATAAAAAAAATATGTGTTTAGGATTACCGGACCCTACCTATTTGTTTTGGTGAAACCTAGCAATTTCTTTTTGTTTTCTCAAAAACAACAAAAATTAGTTTTTTTCTGCTATAAATTTGCTATATTTGATACTTTCTATATATAAAAAAATTACCTGCCTACCCTACCTAATTTTTCCTGACATGTAATACTAAACACGCATATTTTTTTCACTTGGCCTGAGGGTAATACATGACTGCATTCTGACATGATGTCAATATTTTCCCCATAAGTACAGTTGTGAAATTTAAGAAATAATTTTTGATAACCATGTTTTATCATGATTAGCACGAGGTTGAAGGCCAGATTGTGATATATTAATTCACAACAATGATAGAAAAAGCGGCAAAATGTTAGATGTTTTAGGGTGAACTATTTTGATATATAATCACCCAGGAAAATATTGACATCATTCCTGAACATACATTATTGGACATTTTCACACACAAGAGTTTCTTCTTTGGTTAATGGGGTTAACATTAATGTTAAGGACCGTGTTTTATCATGATTATCACATGAGGTTGGAGAGTAGATTGCGAAACATTATTTCATGACAGCGAAATCAGTGACGTAATGTTTGCATCTGCCCAACAAACGAATACATCAGTGCTGGAAACGGACAGTGGCCCGCTGGCCAAATGCGCCAAAATTTTGTCCGGGGCCACCAAAAATCTGCAAAATATGACATTTAGTGGCCCAAACTTATCCTTCTGGCAGCAAGTAATGAATGGGATCGTCAGCCAGTTGCCAATTTGGGCCACTGAAAGTTTTGTCTGTTGAGCTTTTGGGCCAACATCTTATTTTGTTGAGTTTCCAGCACTGATACATTAATCTCGATAAAACACTGTCACCAAATAATTACACTCTTTACACAATACAAAAGATACAAAGAAATTTATTTGAATTATAACAATATTTTAAAGCCGATGTTTACATTTATGGAAAATTCCTAACAACGTCATGTTTGTCTTCATTACACGCGGGCATTTCATGATGTCGTTTACTGACCGTATGTTACTGGAAAGTTTCATATAAGGAGTTCCTCTTTGTTTAATGCAAAAAATATCAACAACGTGTTAACATTAGGCTAAGGAAAGAACAGAGATTTTGATGCTGAAAATGAAAAGGAAAAAAATAAGAAATGTAGATGGACTATTCCGAATTAGGCATTATAGCATTTTGGATCTTCAAATCAATAAGGCTAGCGTTAATAGATTGTTTATTGGCTTTCTGCTCGGTAATGGCTATATATTCCCGAGGTGGATTGGTCAGTGTGCAACTATTTTTTTTTTTAAATTTAGACCAACTTTAAAAATATGTGAGTGAGTGAGTGAGTTTTAGTTTTACGTCCCACCAACAGCTAAGGTCATACGGAGACGGGACCTCGGTTTAAAGACTCATCCGAAAGTCTGGAGAAGCCCGGGATCGATCCTGCGATCCCCGGTTTACAAGGCGAGAAGCGTAACCACTGCACCACTGAGGCTTCTATTAAAAATATGTTTGTTTGCTATTTTTCGACCAATAGCTTTGTCGTCGTGAATTAATTTCTCGCATTCTGCCTTCCAACCTCATGTGTTAATCACGATAAAACATGGTCAGCAAAAATTATTTCTTCACTCAATTTTTTTTTTTTTTTTGGCATGGTTGAGGCTAGATTTAAAGATATTTTTGTTTTCCCTCTCCCGACCCTGTTTGAATATTTTGGGTAGGTAGGTGATTTTTTTTTCGTATACAATTATGAGCATTTGCTCTAAGATGTACGTTGTTTCAACACATGGTGCAGCCACATAGTAACAAAATAATCAGTTAAACACCTATTTTTACTTAATATTGTATTGTTAAGTAGGAAAATAGTAACATGGACATTTTTTTTCCACGAAACAAAAATTCTAACATGACGTTAACGTTTTTCCCATTGAACCCAGTGGAAACGTCAGCGTTTGCAAATATGCGATAATTCACGTCGTCAACGTGGAGCGTGCAATTTTGGCGTCATCGTGACGTTGCATGTAAACATTTCCTTCTGTCGACATCCGCTGCAAAATAGTCCCCAAGATAACGCTTTGTTACTACTGTATTTCAGTTTAGCATCATGTTAGAATCGAAATAATTTCCACGCACCCGGTGTGTTATCGTGATTAACACACGGTGTTGTCGGGCAGATGCGAATATTAATTCACTACGGCTTCGCCGTCGTGAATTAATATTTCGCAATCTGCCCTCCAACACCGTGTGTTAATCACGATAACACACAGTACGTGGAGATTATTTCTTAAATATTGAAACTGTTCATAAAGAAAAATAATCAATCAGGCAGGAACAGCAATAATTTTTTTTACAGTAGGCACCATTTTAGTGGGTAGGTAGCCTAAGGTAAGCAGAGGGCAAACAAACACCTTTTTTGTTATGGTCTGAAACCAAAAAAATCTTTTGTTGTAAAGATAGCAGTTTTTCCAAAAGTTAGTACCATTTTCATGTTTTTTGCAACCGACCAACCTCAGAAATTTCGGGGAGGTAAACAGGAAACCAACAATCTTCAAATTTTGTCCTGAAAAGGGCAAAATATTAGGTACTTTCATACTAATAGAACTACGGTATCTTCACGCAGACATTGATGCAGGTAAAAATTACCAGCGGTGCGAAACATGGATATTGACATCAGTTGGCGACTTATTTGAAATTTTAAATTTTTCACACACTAAAGATTCTTCTTTGTTTAATGGGGGAAAACATTAACAATGTGTTAAAAACCACTTGTTTCTTCATTTCTTCAGATGTGTCAGAAGACTGGAAACCAGACATAGCAAGTTACTCTACTGCTTACAGAATTGGAATCAACTTAATTTGATGTTGTATTTCATTTTGTAATCAGAATCAGTTAACTTATCATGCAGCTACATGTGGATGACAGACCGTTTCTTTCTTCAGATGTGTTAGAAGACTGGAAACCAGACATAGCAAGTTCCTCTTCTGCTTACAGAATTGGAATCAACTGAATATGATGTTGCATTTCATTTTGTAATCAGAATCTGTTAACTGATCATGCAGCTACATCGTGGTTAACAGAATTCGGGATTTTGTAGAAAGAAGAAAAATGCTAGAAAGAAGGAAACCAGATACATAGTAGAAGTAAAACAAAGATCAGGAATTGATACAATTAACTTACTCCATCCATAAAAGACACCAAAGGGAAAGAAATACAAACATTAAGCGACCAGACCATAATGGAAACCTAAACAAAGGAAGGCCATAAGGACAGTTACTTTCCCACAAAATGGCCATATGGCCATCCAAAATTAAAAGACACAAGTGATACACACAGTAAGTAACAAACAACAACATAAATAAATCGCCACAGAAGAGCCGCCTTGGAACGGTCAGTGGAAGATTTCCACTGGGGGGCTTAAATCGATTTTACGTGGCCACAATCCTCGCCCTTACTTCCGTCGCGATTTAGACAAATAATTTGTTCAGTCCGCATGAAGGCCTCCTAACTCATCAGTGCAACATCTCCGTGAACACAGAAATCAAAGAACCACAGAGGTGAGACAACGGTGAGGACTCGACAGCAAGAAACCACTGAAATGCTGGAGCAAAAGAAAACCAACAGTTAGACTCCGATGAGCCCGACCAGAGACAGAGCATCAGGCACCAACCAACATTATCTCTTTAATTTTCAATAAGCCTTTACGTTGGAGCCGTCATAGAATCTGAGGCCTGACCCACCGGCGTGCAATTAAAGAGGGAAGCAAAGTTGCCAACCGTGATTGGGTTAACTACCATGCATGCAGTCTGTCGTATAATATCCATGTTGTACCCAATCCTTTTATATCGAAGAACGACCCTACGAAATTGGGCGCTGAAGTCATTGCGGTTATATATTTTTCTGAATTTATATACTAAGTCACCATAAAATTCGGGTTCCGACAGACCTTGCTGCAGAAGAGATTTAAGTCCAATATGCCTTTTAAGGTACCAACAGCCCACTTTGTGGACCGTTTCGTGGAGATTTCATTTGTGTGCGACAACAAGTCATCAACCGCAGTCTGAGTCGCTGGCTTGAACCTTTTTTGTGGCGGTTGTGGAGGTTCCTGTGGTACTCGTGGTTCTGTTGGTGGCAGCTTTGGCATGGTGGATTCAGGAATGGTAGATTTGGGTGTCATGGTAGATTCAGGAATGGCAGATTTAGGAACAGCATTAGAAAGTTCTTGCTTGACTTGCAGTAAGCAAGTCAACTCTGAATCAGTAGGCTGGAGTTCAAATTTCTGTTCTTCATACCAATTGTCATCTGTGAAGAGCTGCTCGAGCAAGAACTGATTGAGCTCAAGGTAAGTGCTTGTGTTCTTTTCAAAGATTTCATGGTTAAAGACACATTTAGTAGTCCCAGAGTGTTTTGATCTGATAATGTACTTCCAAACTAGGCCGTCATGCCATTTCCCTACCACCTGCCAATCTTCAGAGCTGCCTCTAAGTTCCACAATAGCCCCATCCCTTAGCTCGGCCATTTTAACAGAGCAGACGATCCGGAACCGTACTACGATATTTTACTACGAAAGGAATTTCATTGATAACAAAAATAACCGGAGGGAGGAAACCGGAATAGCCAATGTTTTTTTTTTTTTTTTTTTTTTTTTTTTTTGTTTGTTTGCTAGTATTAATGCGCGCCATGTGTTATTGGTTATTTTCACACGATCGTCTTCTCATTTGTTTCAATGGGCATAACAATAATGTCGTGTTAGAATCGTAGATCTCTTGACGTTAGACGGTGTAACGTCATATTCTCGCACCGAAAACGTTAGAAAAGGATATAAATGCATGTGTTTCAGTCGATAGTTTTTGCGGGAGTTCTTTCAATAATGGCGAAAGGTTGTGGGAATTTGAAGGAAACAGCAACATTATTGCCGGTTTTCAGCGTGTTAGAATCGAAATAAATTAGCTCTAGCATGTGATTTGTTGGGTAATAAATCACAGTTTGTCGGTCAGTTGTAAGTAGACAAATCACGTGCGCTACGCGCTCGTGATTTGTCTACTTTACAACTGACCTCCAAACTGTGATTAATTACTCAACAAATCACAGTTAGAGCTTATCTATTTCTTAAATAAGGTAAGTAATGCTTACCCATGTAGACCATACTTAGCGCTATCTAAACTGTGGTTCAGAGGGCTGTTACAAGGACTTGTTTAAATGATAAGCCCCAGATAACAAATATTTTAGGATGTTTCACAGAGTTACATTGTGATAGATAACACACCCACGTGACAGAGGACATTCTTTCTTATCTCCATACTGGTGTGGTGTGGTTGGGATGTGGTGGGGTGTCGTTTTGGCTGTGTCGTACTATTGTTGGTGAAACAGTGGATGTGTTTCCCTAATTACGAATATTAAGTTACAATAATATACTGAACGTAAACAGAAACTATTCACTTTTAAATTGTCTCGCCTGACATAGCAAGTGGCTAATTCAGCTAAAAATTACTGATTAATGATTTGACTATCTATAGACATGATTCCTGTAACCAGTTAAAGAAATTCTGGTGTTCAAAGGAAAAGTTTTTTTGGGAAAATGTAAAAACAAAAAATGCATTTTCACGGAATCTGTTTGTAATCGAATGTTGACATCAAAGTTTTTGCATAAAGGTAATAAGTCAAAAGGAAGGAAAAAAATAACATAACATCTACAAATTATCGAGAAACAAACATTTTATTGAAATCTAAAAGACTGCTTTTTCAGCGAAATTTAACAAAAAAAAAAAAAAAAAAAAAAAAAACGTTTGAAGCCAGATATTCACCCAAATGTGCCCTAAATCATTTTAGCATCTTCCGTTATGACTTAAATTTTGATTGAAACATAAACCGCAATCAGAAATGCCATGCTTTACGCTCACTTCCGGTCAATAACATTTCAATCATCATGAATATTTTCATTTTGTAAACAATATTCCCAACGTTAGATGATGAGCAAAAATGGGAATCATATTCGCGACACAAAATGTTTGTATCAATGAAAACTTGAACACCAAGATTTTGACCCTTGCCTTGAAGCTGTGGCCTTACGCGTTGAATCGGTGCTATCATTAAACATTTTATTCGATTAATCAACAGCAGATATGCCACTGATGATAATTTATATAATTAGAATTCAAATTTCATTAAATTGTTTTGCCGGTGACAATTTAAATGTGAGTGTATAGTTCTGTTTCGGGTCAGTATAGCTCATCTGTCATTTCTGACAATGACCCATCTGAATCAAATACATGAAGCGACACTGTTGGCGTGTTCAATCAATGCTATTGGCTTTTTGTGTGACTTGCATATGCGTGCTTGTTGTGATTTTGTGTTGATAATTAAGATGGCAATCGGATTAAAGTGAGCAAAAGGCTCGCAGAGTCAACCTCAATTTTTCGGAATTCATCTAACCACGTGAACTTGAAATTAAGGAAACAACAGAGACCTCAACCTCCTCCTCATACTTGGATTGTTATCTCTATATTGACAACGGGAAGCTTACTACTAGGCTGTATGATAAACGAAATGACTTCAACTTTCCCATTGTTAACTTTCCCTTCCTGAGCAGTAATATCCCGTCTGCACCAGCATATGGAGTTTACGTTTCACAGTTAATCCGTTATGCAAGAGCCTGTTCCAAGTATCAGGACTTTATGGAACGTGGGAAGGTGCTCACTACCAGGTTGTTATACCAGGGGTATCAAAAAACCAAACTGGTATCAACACTAAAGAAGTTCTATGGTAAGCACCATGATCTTGTTGATCCGTACAATGTGGCCATTTCCAGAATTATTTCTGATATGTTTGCCAATGGAAAGCCATAGGGAGACTTCCAAAATCTCCTACATACCCTTCTCGGCATTTACTCCTTTTCTACGTTTGGGTCAATGGGCATGGTGGGCGAAGCTTGCTTACCAAGCAATGCTTACTATCCGCGGACTCCTGATTACTGTTGATCTGAACATTGATATTTGCCATTTTGTCTATGGATTAATGATTTTGGATTAACGCTTTGGTAGTACGACCTAAACTACCTCTCAACTTGCTGGAAGATATTTGGATATACGCGCGATGCAATGGGTGGCCTAGAATCTGTTGCGCTTTGTAATGCTCTCCATGTTCCTCAAACACCTTTGAGACCATGAAATGTTTTCGTTCCAACCAAACTGAACTAATTTCGAAATACGCCTGTACAAATATATTGACAATGTATAATTCTATCACCGAAAAAATGATATTTTTTTTTTAAATAAAAACATTGTGATATATTTCATATTTCTGCTCAAATTGTAGATTACGAGAGCCCACAATCTATATTTTAGAGCAGTAATAAGACAAATAGCTTAATCATGAGGGTCAAGAGGAATCAGAATTATATAGGCGTAATTTCTTGATATATATCGCTAGTCCGCCTACATAATTAGGACATCATTACGATAACACACCCGTGCGACATAGTGCATATTACTCATCTCCAAAATGGCTACTTTTCTGATGAAAATCCCTGATATTTTTCTAATAAATACTGCAAACATAGGTCGTGGGTGCTCGTAAGAACCGCCTCATTGAGGCGGTTCTAACGAGTACCCACAACCTATGTCTTGGAGTAAAAATAAGAAAAATAATGTATACCCCCGTAAACCCCCGTTTTCTCTATATAAAGTGGGGTTTAGGGGGGTCTTCATTTCACGGACTAGTTCACGTGATGCAGAACTAATTGCGAAATACGCCTGTACAAATACATTGTATAATTCTATCGCCGAAAAAAATGAAAATTTTTTATATAAAAACATTGTGATATCTTTCACATTTCTGCTCAAATTGTAGATTACGAGTGCCCACAATCTATATTTTAGAGCAGAAATAAGACAAATAGCTTAACTGTGGGGTTCAAGAGGAATCAGAATTATATAGGTGTAATTTCGTGATATATATCGCTAGTCCGCCTACATAATTAGGACATCATGATAGGATGTTAAGGGTTTTTCGATGAGATAAAGAAAGGTTGTCTTACGATATGAAAGCCGTAAACAGAAAAGAAGCATAGCTGATGAAAAATCCCGCCTGTATTGAGATTCGAACCGGGGCTTCTCGGGTGAAAGTCGAATGCTCTAACATTTGAGCAAAAGTCGACTCCCTGACGCAGTTGTCAGAGAGTGGTAATAAACTGTAAAATGCTCCGCTGCTTGATGAGTTGCCAACTCTAATTGAAACAGTGAAATCAATACAACTTCTGGCATCCGGCAAGACTCCAGGATCAGATGCAATACCTAATGAGATCTACAAAGCAGGGGGTACTCCAGTTGCAAAGAAGATGACATGAGTTATTTCATATTTTGTGGAGAGAAGACGCAAACTCTCAAGAGTTTAAGGGTGCATCAATAATCCACCTATTCAAACGTAAAGGGAACCCTCAGGTCTGTGCAAATCATCGTGGCATCTCTTTACTGTCAATTGCTGGAAAGGGCCTTGCAAGAGTACTACTTAATCGACTGAAGGAACACCTTGAACAGTCAGGGTTTCTACCAGAAAGCCCTTGTGGGTTCGGAAAAGACAGAGTAGCAATTGACATGATCTTCACAACAAGGCAGTTTCAAGAGAAATGCCAGGGACAGAAGCCGTACCTATGCATGACCTTTTTGTCTACCCTACCAAAGCTTTTAATACAGTCGTGGGGTAATCATGGAGAAGTTTGGATGTCCATCCAAGTTCATAGCAACGGTGAGGCAGTTCCACGATGATATGCTTGCACGGGTCGAAAATGATAGTGAGTTTTCGGAACCATTCCCTGTGACAAACGCAGTCAAGCAAAATAGAAGTGTAGACAATGACACAGGAAGGGTGTGTGCTAGCCCCAACACTGTTCAGCATGATGTTCTCTGTCATGCTCACAGATGCATTCCTGTATGGTGACGAAAGTATACCTATTACGTATAGATTTGATGGGAAGCTTTTCAATCTCAGAAGTTTGCAAGCCAAAACCAAGGTGCGGACGGGACGCTAGATAAGTGGCATGGCAAAAGGTTCGTGAAAGGTCAAAGATTGCAAGTAGTAGACAAATTCACCTACTTTGTGAGGACACTGTCAAGAGCCGTTCACATTGATAATGAAGTCAATGCCAGGATTACCGAAGCAAGTGCAGCATTTGGCCGACTACATGGAAATGTTTGGGACCGAACTGGAATCAGGCTTTGCACAAAACTGAAAGTCTTTTATGGATGGAGTAAGTTAATAGTATCAATTCCTGATCTTTGTTTTACTTCTACTTTTCAGAGCTGTAGTGCTGCCAATAATATTTTTGCATGTGAAACCGGCATGGGCAGTTTACAAACAAAAACTCTTAAATATTTTAAAGTGGCAAGACACGATTCCAGACACGGAAGTCCCGGAAAGGACAGGGATGCAAATTGTATATATTCTTCTGAAACTAGCACAGATAAGTAACCCCGGAAGTCTGAGGAACATCTGCCAAAGAAAATTCTCTATGGAGAACTAGAAAAGGGCAAACGCTCCCATGGTGGTCAGAATAAACGCTACACGGGCACCCTTAGACTAGCTTCTAGTCGGATATCTTATTTTAAACTTATTAAGTAATATTCTTCTATATTTTTTTTACCTCTTTTTCCCTCTCTGATAGCAACTTGTTTTATCTTGGGAAGATATCTATATATATCTTGATGTCTGAGACAAGATTAAAGTCTAACAATGCTTCATATTTGATAAAAACATACAGGAAGGTTGGTCATTTGCCAATATGACATAAAGGTCTTTTGGTTTGGGTTTTACGGCCCTTTCAAGATTATTTTACTCATATCGAGCCGATCGTTAATCAGAGGTGGGCGAAAACCGGAGTACCCGGAGAAAAACCACCTGACCTTCCGTTGCAGAACTTGGCGTCTCACACGTGGCCCGAGCAGGGCTCGAACCTACGGCGGTGAGAGACCTAATGACTAAGAGTCAGCGCTCTTATCCACTAGGCCACGGAGGCCCGTGACATCAAGGTCTAGGAGCTAGACTAGGACACCCTCAATGTCTCCCTCAAGGACTTCAACATACCAACAGAGTCGTGGGAACAAATTGCAAAGGACAGAGCGAAGTGGCGAGGCCTCACCAAAAGGGGTGCGAGCAATTATGGGGCAAAACGAACCAGTGAAGCTAAGCAGAAACGGACACAGCGCAAAACCAGACCTGAGGTATCACCAACAGAGCTGTCTTTTACTAATCTCTGTTGCTCTATCTGCAACATTTCACGAAATTTAGTGTGATTAAGACTGGTCATCGTCATTAAGGACATATGAACTATTATTTTAAAACAATGGATACAAACCACCAAGGTAGATAAATGAAGGAAAGAATAGCAGTCCGTAACAAACTCCCTTTTTAAGGAAGTCATCATTTGTGATGACGATATGCCAATTTCAGCACGAAGCGAAATAAAGTCCAATCCCGGACGAGCCCTGATCTAACGCCATGAAAGCCGTAACAACGGAAAGAAGCACAGCTGAAGAAAAATCCCGTCTTCGATTGGATTCCAACCCTGGCCGCTCGGGTGAATGCCCAGTGCTCTAACCACTGAGCAAAGAGTCAACTCTCAGACGCAGTTGTCAGAGTGTGGTTATAAACCTATAAGCTATGCATATATTCTACCAAGGGAGGAATTGCGGTCCGTGACAGTTGTGTGCACTCATTAGAATTGCCTTTTAGAGAGCACACAAAACATAACAAGATTTTTGGGGGGAGGAGGGGTGGGGGGAGGTACGGCTCATTCAAGCTTATTTCGAGTCGATCGTGAATCAGAGGTGGTCGAAAACCGGAGTGCCTGTAGAAAAAAACACCTAGTCTTAAGTTGCATCTCTTGGCGTGACCCGAGCGAGGCTCGAACCACAGCGCTAAAAGACCTAATATTTAAGAGCCAGCGCGCTTACTTACTAGGCCATGGAGGTCCGTTCTCTTCAAAATTAAATAAGAAATTATCACGTAAGTCACCCAGGTGTTGGGATTGACTGATTGTTTGGGGTATAACGATACGTCAACCGTTGTGGGTCATTTTGTGCCGTCTCTCACAGAAAGTGGGAAAAGAAGGGAGAAAAGGGATAGAAGAGAAAGTAGAGGAGATGAAGTAAGGGACGGGAGAAAGAGTATATTGAATGGTAGTATAGAGACAGAAGAAGTAACACCCCTACCCGACAGTAGGCCTTTCTAACTATAATCCAATATCAGTTGGAGGCCATTGTTTTGGGACAGAAATAAGGAAGTCTACATAATTGCGCGATAAACCTCGCGTTTTCTTAGATATGTAAGAGTTTTCAAAAGTTAAGAAACCAAAGCCATTATGAAAACACGCATATTCAAATACATGTAGTGTAAATTTTACTGCGAAAAAAAAAACACGAAAATTTTTATTTGAAAAATAGCTCAAAATAAAACATAGATTGTGCGTACTCGTAACGAGTACCCACAATCTATGTTTTAAAGCAGAAAACAAAATAAGGTTTACTCCTGTAAACCCAAGTTTTACTTAATAAAAGTAGGGTTCAAGGGGTTCAAAATTATATAGGCGTGTTTTCGTGATGACTGACACTACTGGTGTGTCGACTGTCTTTGGGTGTAAGCTGAGGAAAAGGTCCTGAATAGGGTCTTAGACTATTTGAACCCCGCCAAGCGAATTTGTGTCTTCGAGCATTCCGTCATGACAAATTTTAACTGCGCATGTTTAGCCGTTCAGAGGGGCCAGGGATATGGCTTTCTGACTGAAGGTTCCTCTTGATTCACCGCTTGTATGAGCGAGCAGCGAAGGTTCTGGCGAGACTGTGCGGATGCGCAGGCTCGCCTGAACCTTCGCTGCCCGCATAGGCGATAAGTACCAAAATCGCTTGACTGGGCCCATTTAGTTTAACCTTTTTCATTCCTGTACTGTGAGGAAACACAGCGTTGACCCTAATCAGACTCCGATTTCTTGGTGAGTGTCTGACCTGATCCTACACTCTTTCAAATTCAATAGGTAACCCATTTACGCAACGCTCAGACAACGCATGGAAAATAATAGCGCGACTATTTTCTAAATAACCGATATCACAGTATGGGAGCGGAAGTGAACGGCCATTTGCGATTGAACAGCACTTGCGATTTGTACAGTGAACGATCAGTCACTTGCGGTATGATATTTTCGCCGACATGGTAAGGAATTTCGTTTTTGTTCCGCGAACATAATGCTTATGTGCAATTTATATGTCTTGATGGTAAGATGGATGTTTTTATCATATTCCAACCGCAGAAACATGCTATATTTTGGATGGCACAAGAAGAGCTAGATTGTTGATCACTTTGTTTATCGTTATGCTATAACCGGTTGACACACCTGTAAATACGCATACAACGTGTGCCAGTAAGCATTTCCTTTGTTATTTAGCATTTAAGCCTTCCAATAGTATCACTGATTGAATAGAAATCAAAGATATCGTCAAAAATGCAAATCAGATCGATGGACTGTTAAAAGTATGACACAGGAGAAAATACAAACCGTTCAGATCACTTGCTTATGTAAGTATTCGGATTGTACAGGTCAATTGCGATTAGATTGAACGGTCACTTGTTAGTAGGCTGAAGTCAATCGCTTAAGCTGCATGATGCTTCTACGCAGAGCTGAATCCGGCCCGCACACGAGTACTGGTAAACCGCTTGGAGGATCTAAGCCTGCACAGGCAATGCGGTGCGAGTCGGACCGTCTATGCTTGTAAACAATATTGGTTTTATTGGGTGACAGGGCTTGAGATGTCATTTCATCTCAGTGTCGAGTAAAAGTCCCACAAAATTGGAAGCAACGTCTCCTAATTGACCTACATAGTGTTGATGGGGACGTTAAACACAAAATCAAACAGAAACAAACATTCCCTTAATCGCACCTATATTCCCAATCTCCACGCTACTCACTCATACTGTTCTGACGTATCACAGTATCTCCTTTTTTTCTGGCAAAAAGGTAAAATACAGATGCGCGTCTGACTGGTGATCAGGAGGACGCGGGTTCGATAGCATTCTTTCGTGGAGATTGATCATGATGTCTTTACTACGGACATTATCTCCCTTCCGCTAACCCCCGCCCATAGGGGCTTGAAGAAATATATGGGTTGCATGATGCTTCGACGCAGAGCTGAATCCGGCCCGCACACTAGTACTGGTAAACCGCTTAAAGCATCTAAGCCTGTCCAGGAACCGCGGTGCGAGGCGGACCGTCCATGCTAATAAACCCTATTGGTTTCATTGGGCGACAGGGCTTGAGATGTCATTTCATATCAGTGTCGGGTAAAAGTCCCACAAAATTGGATGCAACGTCTCCAAAATGACCTTTACAGTGTTGACGGGGACGTTAAACCTAAAATCAACCAACCAATCTCCCTTCCGCTAATTCAAGAAGGGCAGTTGTCAGTTTCTGGCGAAAGAATGTGTACAATATTAGTTAACCGCTTACGTATAATATGTTCTATAAAAGGGTTATCCTTTGGAAGCAAGGAATACACCACAGAAGTGAAAAATATGGAGTGTACATGTTTTCTGGGCCAGACTAGCTAGTTTCGGCCAATTAGGCCTTGTCAGTGACCCTCAGATATTTTCAAAATTCCACAATGGAATCAATGATCCCAAAGGACAAGAAAATATAATCTACACTATGATGTAGGACAGGGAGACGTTTTACCGCCGCCACACATTCCCATACACCTGCTGAAGCCTCCCCAAGGAAAATTGTGGATAGGTAAACTGACCAGGTCAAATATGACCTGAAACAGTGTTGACGGGTCCATTAAACTCCAATATAAAGAAACAAACAAAGAGCACACACGCGCATGTGCGCACACACACACTGCTGTTTATTTTTATTTATTTATTTGTGTTGCTCTTTAACGGCCCGGACAAGAATACCAGGGTATCCGAAGAAAAGTCGCATGACCTTCCGTTGCAAAACTTGAATCTCATATATAACCCAAGCGAGCTTCGAACTATAGATTTGATAGACCTAATTATTAAGAGTAAGTGCTCTTATCCACAAGCCCGCGGAGACCAGACAGCATAGATTACTTAATTGCTGGTATACGCAAGAAAACGCCTTCTAGACGACGTTCCTGTGACTGAAGTGCTCGTCATTAGGCGCCCATGGGAGTAGACATTATAGACGTAGGGTTTAACATGGAAGTACAGTCATTAGTCACCCACGTTGACGGTGACAGGTTTTTAAGGTAACCGGGCGCTATGAGCACATAGGGGGTACCCCTAGAATATATCCAGGATTAGTTGTTCCACTTTTTAAAAGGCATTTGCACGGAGTGATACATTGGGACCAATGCACCATTCTCGTCTCAGCCACGGTGCAATAAAAGGAAAGTGGTCTGTAAGTTACAGAAATTTCGATAACCGGCAAGAAAAATAGCTAGCTGCACATCGCGTCTATAGACGGTGGTCAGTTTCGACCTGTAAACCGTGTCCCATAGCCAGTGCCAGTTAGAATATCTGACCAGGGCTTTACAAAGGCCAGAGTACCGGCAAAATGCAGGCTAACCTTGGCATCTCCGGCGGTAGCTCATCATTCTGCTTCTGGCATCACTGGTAGGCTGTTCCAATGACCAAACGGTCTTTTTTTATTATACCCAGACCAAATAGGTTCGGGGTATATAGTGATCAGCCTGGCGTCCGTTCGTCCGTCCTTCCGTAGACGAAACCTTGTGATGGCCATTCCTCCAAAACCCTTTGAAATTCACTGATTGTTCACAAGGCTGAGACGATGTACCATGCGCAAGTGTCACAACTCTATTTGCCATAGTTTTTGAGTTAGTTCCCCTTCCAATAAAATAGAATGACAACTTTGTGATGACCATAATTCCTCATTTGAGACATATTGATGGTACCTGGCACAATTGTTCACTAGGCTGAGATGGCGTGTCATGCGCAAGAACAACACCTCTGGGTACCATGGCTTTTTGACTTACCTCCCCTTCCAATACAATAGAGTCCCTACATTGTGATGGTCATAACTCCAATATCCTTTGAGATATATTGATGGTCCCTGGCACAGTTGTTCACAAGGCTGACCCGGCGTGTCATGCATAAGAACCACAATTCTGGTTGCCATGATTTTTTTTACTTATGTCCGTTTCCAATAAAGTAGAATCTCTACCTTGTGATCACCATATCTCCAATACCTAGGCGACATACTGATGCCACTTGGTTTTTGTTTGGTTGATTTGAGGTTTAATGTCCCCATCAACACTGTATACTCGTAGGTCAGGCCAAGGAATAACTTGCACACCATTTTGATTGAGAAAAAAAAATCCGAGTCCGATAACAGAATACTTGTAAGCGTTTTTTTTTCCAATTCACATAATGAATGAAGTAAATTTTAATGCTTTGTGAGTTATGTTAAAAGTAATTAAATGTTACTGAAATATGTCAAAGAAAAGATGTAATCGTGTCTTTAGCCTATGTCAATCGGAGACTGGGATGCACTGTTCTTCCAGGCAGAGCTGAAACCGATCGCACATGAGTACTGGTAAACCGCTCAGAAGGTCGCCGCCTACCCTAGCAAAGTGGTGCGTCCCTGCATATAAACCCTATTGGTTTGTTTGGGTGGTATGGGCTGAGATGCCATTTCATCTCAGTGTCGGTTAAAAGCCACAAGATTGGAAGCAACGTCTGCAAGATGACCTGAATAGTGTTGACTGGGCCGTAGCACCTCAAATCAAATAAAGCGTGTGTTATCACTTGAACATGCAGAAGTGAAAAGAGTTCAGCACCATGCTGATGAAACAGTAGCAATGTCCTGAACACTTTTCTGCAGTGGTAATAGAAGAAAGTGTTTAGGTTATTTGATGTCAGTATCTGATCAGACTTCTTAGAATGACCCTAAATCACAAAAATGTTCTTTGTGAAATCGCCATCGCAAGTGACTGTTCAATTTCAATGATCAATTTGGCAAGTGACTGTTCAACTCAAATTATTACAGATCGCAAGGGATCGTTCAATCCAATGTCAAGTGACCGTTCAGATGATCAAAAGTGATTGGAATACAAGTTAAAATTTAACTGCCGTATTTTACATCAGTGTAAACATCCTTTTTGTCAGTAGGCTTGATAGTTTATTAAAGATGTCAGAGAAACTAAAAGAAGAGGCCTCTAAATATTCATCCGTCATTTAAACCACTTTCAGTAACGTATGCCAGCAACAGAGAAACACAAGTCAACTGATCACCATCGTTGAGTCCACCGATAGGATCAATGATACCAACGAAATTATTGTCAGTAAAGTGACAAATGTATTGACAACTTACACAAATAAAAGTAATGACCAAAAACTCACGCTTATGGCTTCTGTGTTTACATATTTGAGATAGCACGTGATGATGTCATATCGCAAGTGACTGATCGTCCACTGTACAAATCACAAGTGCTGTTCAATCGCAAATGGCCGTTCACTTCCGCTCCCATACTGTGGATATATGTACCTGGATTTCCTACTATTTTCCACTTTTTGTTATATTTTAAATTTTGCAAGTCTCGCTACTTTGGACATTTCCTTCATGATGCCCGGGATTTCCGTGGAGCGTGGGCCATGTTTGCTGATGTTGGCGCGGTGGGGGGCGCCTATAAGTCCGCGGGTTGGCGTCTCTTGCCTGATGCCTCCACTTGACCTGTCTCACGAGCTACGTCGGTCGGTGTGTGCTCGGAGGGGGATGTGCTATGCTTTCCGGGTCTTGTCCATCATCCGTTTCGGTTTCAGAACTTTGGGGTTGAGACACACTGATGAAGATTAAATATCAGATAGGCCTCTGTGTCACTAAATTAGGTATAGCTAGGTATAGCCTTAACTACAAGTCAGTGATAGTCACACAAAAAATATTGCGCTTAGTAACCTTTGGTCGATCGGCATACAGTCGACCAAAAATCCCTTCTGAAGAACTGGATTAAGATTTGGAGGAATTACTCAGCTTTCATTACGAAAACACGCCTATACAAATATATTGCCACCTTTATCGCCGAAAAAAATGAAAATTTTCAGATGAAAAATTGTGATATTTTTCTTATTTCTGCTCAAAATATAGATTGTGGGCACTCGTTAGAACCGCCTCATCGAGGCGGTTCTAACGAGTACCCAGAATCTATATTTTAGAGCAGAAATAAGGTATACCCCGGAAACCCCAGTTTTACTATATAAAAATTGGGTTCAAGGGGGTCAAAAATACATGTATATAGGCGTGTTTTCGTGATGGTTTGTCGCATGGCATTTCATGGGTATTTCTCCCATCCCGAGAGCTAAGAAAAACAGTTTAAAACACGTCGTAAGGGGGGTGCATTTAATTTCACACTGTCGCCAATTTACCACACGCTAACTGCATTTGTCTCTTTTTGTTGGTTTACAGACTAGCCTAATGAGACTAGCCTAATGTCGCTTAAGCAGCCACTTTGTCACAGTTGATTGTATTTAAGACGCAACATCCTATCTGTATCCATTATTGAGAATCGGAAAATAATTTTATGCTTAAAGAATTTTCGCTCTTCAACGTCTGGTTTAGTTAAATATTTTGTAAACGATCTGAAGCCACGTCACCCAGTGAAAGCACTCATTGTATGAACTAGACAGTTTAAAACAAGATCAGGCATAAATATGGTGTCTGAAAAGCTTTTTAAGTAAGCGGATATTTTCGTTTTGAGGTTTAACGTCGCCATCAACGCTGTAATGATCATGAATGAAACGGTTAGCTTACATAATTACCCTCATAAATAATTGGTTAACCCGTACAGTGAACATTTTTCCTCCCCAAATCGACAACCTATCCCCATTTTATAAAGTAAAACTGGGGTTTCAGGAGTATACATTATTTTTCTTATATCTGCTCTAAAACATAGGTTGTGGGTACTCGTTAGAATCGCCTGTCCGAGCAGAAATATAAAAATATCAAAATTTTATATCTGAAAATTTTCATTTTTGGTTGTAACATATGCAATATATTTAAAAAGGCGCGTTTTCGTTATGAAGACGCCGGTGCCGGTAAAGAAACTTCATTACAATTAAAACACTACACCCCAAGTAGGAATCCAAACGGACAGTTTCTGTCCCAAAAATAATCAAACGGCTATCAGAAATAGAACATATAACCAAGATACCATGCAACGGCAATAGTCCATTACTGACAGTGAGCAATTTTATCACATTTCTGAAATGTTACTGTTTGTGTATTCTAAGATGGCTAATGAGACCAGTTCTATCTCTGAACTGTCTGTTGCGGATAGAGCATTAGAGATTAAAGGAAGACTGCTCTGTTGGTGATGCCTTAGCTCTGGCTTTGCGCTGTGCGCGTTTCTGCTCAGCTTCACTGATTCTTTTTGCCTCGTATTTACTAGAACCCCTTCTGATGAGGCCTCGCCACTTTGCTCTGTCATGTGCACTTTGTTCCCACGACTCTATAGGAATGTTTTGGTGTATCATTGTAGCGCTTCTTCTGACCGCCACGGGTGCGTTTGCCCATTTATAATTCTCCATAGAGAATTTTCTTTATGCAACGTTCCTCAAACATTCTGGTAACATGACCTGTCCATCTTAACTGTGCTTGTTTTAGAAGAGTATATACACTTTGCATCCCCTGCCCTTTTCAGGACTCCCGTGTTTGGAATCCTGTCCTGCCACTATATCTTTAAGAGTTTTCTAAGACAGCTTAAATGGAAGTATTTTAGTCTTTTGGCGTGCCGTTGATAAACTGTCCATGTTTAACATGCATACAATATTGTTGGCAGTACCACAGCTCTGTACTGTCTCTAGTCCTCACTGTAATCGCGACTGAAGTAAAGGCAAGGATTGTGGCCACGTAAAATCGATTTAAGCCCCCCAGTGGAATTCGTGTCCGCTGACCGTTCCAAGGCGGTTCTTCTGTCACGGTTTATTTTTGTTATGGTTTGTCTATGGGTGTGTGTGTCTCTTATATTAATTTAATTTGGATAGCCTTTTGGCCATTTCGTGGGAAAGTAACTGTCCTTTTGGCTTTCCGCTGTTGGTGTTTCCGGTGGGGTCTGTTGCTTCATGTTTGTGTTTCTTTCTCTTTGGTGTCTCTGATGGGAGCTGTGGATTAATTGTATCGATTCCTGATCATTGCCTCTATTTCTATTCTGTAGACTTTCAGTTTTGTGTAAAATAGAAGTGGAGGCAATGATCAGGAATCGATACAGTCAAGCCACAGCTCCCATCAGAGACAGCAAATGGAAAGAAACACAAACATGAAACAACAGACCGTAATAGAAACATCAATAGCGGAAAGCCAAAAGGACAGTTACTTTCCCACAAACTGACCAATAGACTATCCAAAATAAAATAATATAAGCGACACAAACACCCAAAGACAAACCATAACAAAAATAAACCGCGACAGAAGAACCGCCTTGGAACGGTCAGCGGAAATGAATTCCACTGGGGGTTTATGTGGCCACAACCCTCGCCCCTTACTTCCGTCGCGATTTAGACAAATAATTTGTTCAGTCTGCATGAAGGCCTCCTAACTCATCAGTGCAACATCTCCGTGAACGCAAATAATCAAATAACCACACAGATGAAACAACGGTGAGGACTCGACTGAAATGTTGGAGTAAAAGAAAAACAACAGTTAGACTCCGATGGGCCTCCTAACTCATCAGTGAAACATCTCCGTGAACGTAAACAATCAAACAACCACAGAGATGAAACAACGGTGAGGACTGAAATGCTGGAATTAAGGAAAACCAACAGTTAGACTCCGATGGGCCTGACCAGAGACAGAGCATCAGGCACCAACCAACATTTCCTTGCATTTGATCTCTCTAAATCTCAATAAGCCTTTAAAGCCTGATTGCACTTTGGTCCCAGACACTACCACGTAGTCGGCCAAATGCTTCACTAGCTTTCGCAAAACAGAAGTGGAGGCAATGATCAGGAATCGATACAATTAACCCACAGCTCCCATCAGAAACACCAAAGGGAAATAAACACAAACATGAAACAACATACCCTAATGGAAACGTCAATAGCGGAATGCCAAAAGGACATTTACTGTCCTACAAAATGGCCAATTGGCTATCCAAAACATAACAATACAAGCGACACAAACATCCAAAGACAAACCGTAACAAAAATAAACCGCGACAGTGGAACCGCCTTGGAACTGTCAGTGAAACGAATTCCACCGGGGGGGGGGGGGCTTAAATCGATTTAACGTGCCCTGGCCACAATCTTGCAAACCTGGCACTGACTTCATCATCCATGTGCACCCCTCTTGACAGTGTGCTCCCAAATTGAACGTGTCTACTTCTTGAAATCTTTGACCTTTCACTGTAATAATGGGCTCTTTATAAGGCTTGACAGGTGCTGGCTGATAGCCTACCTCAGTCTTTTTGATGCTGATTGTGAAGCCATAACTCTCACAGGAGTCATATTCTTGATCAAAACCTTTTCGCATCCACCCTTCTGTTGGAGCATATTTTGCAATGTCATCAACAAGGACGAATTCACCTAGCACCTCTTTTTGCACCTTGAATTTTCGCTTGAAACCTTTTTAGTTTGAAAAGCTTGCCATCAAAGCGATTACTAATAGGAACACCATTGTAAGCAACCTGGAAAGCATCTGTGAGCTTGACAGAGAACATCATGTTGAACAGTGTTGGGTCTAACACACAACCTTGCTTGACTCCGTTTGTCTCAGGAAATGGATTTAAAGCCTCACCATCATTTTTGACCCGTGCAAGCATACCACCGTGGAACTGCCTCACCATTGCTATGAACTTGGTTGGGCATCCAAATTTCACCATGATTTCCCAAAGACCCTCACGACTGACTCTGTCAAATGCTTTAGTAAGGTCGACAAAGGTCATTTGTAGTACGATGTTCTGTTCCTGGCATTTCTCTTGAAGCAGTTTTGATTCCAAGATCATGTCAATTGTTCATCTGCCTTCTACACCCACACTGTCTTTCTTGTAGAAGTCCTGACTGCTCAAGGTGTTCATTCATCCGGTTAAGTAGGAGTCTTGCAAGGAATTTCCCAGCAATTGATAATAAAGAGATACCACTATGATAAGGATTCCCTTTCTGTTTGAACAGGTGGATAATTAACGCATCCTTGAATGTTTGACGGATGGCTTTTTCTCCACATAATGTTTCAGTAACGGTTGGGAACTCGTCAAGCAGCTGATTACATTCAACCTGTGGTAGACTGTTGATAGCATCAACATTGATAGAGGATGGCCTATTAAGAAAACTATCAAAGTGCTCAGCCCATCTTTTCAAGACAGCCTCTTTTTCAGTCAGAAGACTAGTTCCATCTGCACTGAGAAGAGGGGTGGTTCCCGAGCCCTGGGGAAAATAAACAGATACAATAATAAACCACAACAAAAGCATCGCCGTAGAACCGTCAATGATAATATTACTATGGGGCTGCTTAAGCTGCAAAAGTCTGTTTTAGGTGACCACAACCCTTGCCCTTTATTTCTGCCCAGATTTACATGAATGCAATTTATTCAGCCCACATGCATGTTTCTATCTCATCAGTGCTAATGTAACGTTTCTATGAGCAAAATATTTAACCATTGGTTTTAAACCTCACGAAAACACGCCTTTATAATTTTGATCCCCTCGAACCCCACTTTTATATAGTAAAACTGGGGTTTGCAGGGGTATACATTATTTTTCTTATTGCTGCTCAAAAACATTGATTGTAGGTACTCGTTAGAACCGCCTCGACGAGGCGGTTTTAACGAGTATCTACAATCTATGTTTTGGGCAGGAATAAGAAAAATATGACAATTTTTCATCTGAAAATTTTACATTTTTCGATGGTAAAATTAGCAATGTATTTGTATAGGCGTGTTTTCATAATGAGTACAATAATACAATTTGATTCAAATAAGGGATAACTGCAGCAATGGAAGTGTATCTTGCAAACGTTTTAAGGCAATTCCGATAAATAGGATCGCTTACAGTGAACTGACTGGTCCGTGTATATTGGGTCCATGACTTTTGCAACTGGTTGAAATGTATGGAATTTGAAACATAATAAATATAATGAGTGAAAATACATGAAATTAATTCATGTTTAGAATGACAGAATTATTCATCTTTTGTATGTCTGTAAAGTGAGTGTTTACGAGTACGAGGGTTGTTTAGAAACTACATACAGTTAAGTTGCCGTTATTGGAAAGTATCCGTTAGCGAATCACTTTCAAAATGCCCATCAAAAATCTAAACACCAGAAGACTAACAATTTAACATTGATATGTAGTCATATAACTTAATCATTCGAGGATACATTGATTAAAATATTGTGTTAACATTCCGTCGGTCGGTATTCTGTTAACTCTGTCGGTCTTGGTGGATGGAATGCTTGGGGCACGCTTTAATCTGACAGTTCACGAGCCTCGTTCTGAAATCGCAGTTTACTTTGCGGGCAATTTTGATATATTTACCCCTAGCAAAATTCAGTTAAATTAGTATGAAAATGAGCATCTTTTATTCCTGAAATAGCTTGCGCTATTGCATTAGAATAATAAGACTTGAGATATACACACGAGCCTGAATCGTCTACGCAATATGAGAGTGTCAATACCGCAAAACTGACTTTTTTCCAATTACGGGGATCATCTCAAAAATAATTATTTGACGTTTCACGCCAACTATTGGGTGGTTCGCACCTGGTCGTTTATCAGAGAGTCTGAGAAGTCCCAGATATCATATGATACTTGAAATACAGTACATTTCAACAGTCATTCAGTTTATCCTCAGAACACCAAAATATACCACAAGAAACAAACAGTATAAACCGCATGACAATGCCCAGGACTACCTACCCCATACACACATTCAGTATACCGTAGAACAACTGTAATATATAAACGAGTTAAATTCGTTCATTTCCTACAAGATTCCATTCTTATTCTGTATGTTTTGAGCATACTGGAAAGATAACAATTGATGTAGGAAAGTAAGAATTCTTCATGACATCACTATAAACACGGTATTGCGATCTGTTTAATCTGGTGTTCTTCTGTCTGAAACGAATCCGTCACAGGATTCAGTATCAATCTTTATTAAGAGACACTACACCAGAGAGTGTCTCATAAAAGAAGATGAGAGAAGACTGCTCACGAAGGGCTTCCAGGGATGGTCATTCCAACTCACTGGGCATAATTTATCACATACAAGTCTTTTATTCCACCATCGATGGAAGTTTCACCAAGCCGTCCTGCGGACCTTCTCAACCTGTTGAATCTGAGTTTGACCATATGGGCCTCAGACAGGTGATGCATACACAAGTTGAGGGCGAACCAATGTTTTTTTGATTAACAACCTTTGTCAGCCAAGGAGCATAAGCCAAATTACGTCTAAAATCATAATGGCCTGGTTTCTTTGAATGTTATATCAAAAATATACTGAGCCCAATCAAGATCGTCATTGATGGTGATGCCATGATATTTATGGGATTGAACGTGTTCCAATGAGTGCTGGTGTAGAAAGCAGTCAAACGTAATCCGGAAGGTGCCGTGTCCCTCTCATTGGAAGACATTTGGCAACACTGAGCTTCATCTGCAAATCGGCTTCCCAATATGCTAGGCTATCCAGGTCATCTTGTAAATAAGTTTCTGAATGAGAATATATATTCCTATACAGAACACAATTGTCTACAAACAATCGGACAGATAATCCCATATAATCAGGAAGATCATTAATGAATACAAAAGAAAGGACCGGCCCTAGTTCCGATCCCTGTGGAACACCAGATATGACAGCGTCTCGATCAGACGCTTGGCCATCAAGTACAGCTTGTTGTGACCGCCTATTAAAATAATTGTTATACAGATTCATAAACGTGTACTATGGGAGTTCATGATGCATAGAAAACCTCGTATAGGACTTCGTCTTAGCACGGCATCACGAACATATATAGTTTGGCATGTGCGAATAGAAAAGGTATAAATCATATTTCGGGCCCATGCATATAATATTGTTAGAATCTTCAATTTTAGGTCTGTGGGTGCGCCAAAATCCAGAGACGACTCGAGTGACCATTGGAGTCTCAGATCAGACTGTATGGAACCTGAGTCTTCGTTTACCGCACATGCATCTTTGCCCATGCACATGCTCAGTTAGGTATATCCGTGAGACGTCATATGGAATTAGGCGGTGTAGAAAATATCAAACGTAAACATGCGAAAATCACTAGCAAATATCGTATATTGTCACGTTATTTAGAAATATCGTGTTTTAGAAAAAGCGTTTCCTTGAAGCTTAGAAAATCCGCTTATACTGAGCTACATATATATATTAAGCATCTATATTTAAGCCAGCTCATTCGAAAAGGACCTTTGGGTATTTTCCTTTTTATGCTCTTCAAGTTTGTGTGGGCAACCAACTAACAGGGGTTGACGAATAATTTTCTTAACCCATGTATGACAATGGAATCTCCCACCTTATAAGTTTGGAGTGGTCAGTTTCCAATTATAGAAGTGTCAGGTTTGTTTCGTTTCCGGTAAGTTTTGCAAAAAAAAAAAAAAAAAAACATGTGTGTACTTCAATTAAAGTGTGTGGACCCCGATCAGACGCCGCGTTGGATCTGCACTGATTGCCAATGCCCCTATATGGATGGATAGGCACATTAAGCTACTTTAATGTCTCCTCTATGAGCATACGAGGTGCAAACACTCTGCAAGACTACGCCCAGGTTTGCCTGTGTACAGTAAAATTCCTCTGTTAAGACCACCTTCAAGACTGTTCAAAAGTGGTCTTTAAGACCCCTTTTGAACAGTCCCAAAGTTGGTTCCTGACCATAGGACACTGGGGCCAGAAAACATAAAGAAATGTTAAGTGCACGCTTCAAAATAAGCTTTTGAATATGTTCTAGAAAGGGTTATCCTTTGGAAGCAAGGAATACACCACATAACTGGAAATTGTGGAGTGTACATGTTTTCTGGGCCAAACTAGGTAGTTTCGACCATTTAGGCCTCATCAGTTACCCTCAAATATTTTCAAAATTCCACAATGGAATCGATGATCCCAAAGGACAAAAAAAAAATAAACTACACTATGATGTAGGGCAGGGAGACTTTTAACTGCCGCCACACATTCCCAGACAACAGCTGCAGTGACGATAAATATGTTCTTTTGGAAGCAAGGAATACACCACAGAACTGCAGTTTAATAGTAGAATTAGTCCTAAATTTAAGTTGTCTCAACAGCGGAATTTCACTGTATTTACTTGTCGCCTATGCGAGAAGAACTCTTTTCTAATGAGCTGAATTATTTTAAGCTCTATTTGACTGAAGGCTATTAAATAATATCCCATTCATGCGATACAAAGAACTAATTTTACGTCATTCACTTGGATGGAAGCAAATATAAGACAGCTTCATAATCCCATTTGTACTGTTAAAGGATTACGTCCTTGTTAAGAGTGCAAACGAGAAGGTCGATGCTACCAGAAAAGCTTCTATTCAGTCTATTGCACCTTGGCAAACATATTAGCATATTCAGTTTGTTCTAAAGAGAGATGTGAGGCAAAGTATTAGTGGCCAGCATCACGTTAACAAATCCGTGAAATGAAGACCCCATAAAACCCCACTTTATATAGAATAGAAAAAACTGGGGTTTACGGGGGTTTACATTATTTTTCTTATTTCTGCTCCAAGACATAGGTTGTGGGAACTCATAAGAACCGCCTCAATGGCGCGGTTCTAACAAGCACCCACAACCTATGTTTTGAGCATTTATAAGAAAAATATCACGGATTTTCATCAAGTAGCCACTTTGGAGATGTGAAAAATTTACTACATCACACGGCTGCGTTATCGTAATGGTCTGCAAGAATAAGCAATACCCGTATGTGGCTTCGCTAGCCGCACCTCCAAATTGAACCGCGCTCGGCGAAAACTGGGCATGGTCACAAACCAAAGGCAAAGTGAAGGTACTTATCTGCTTTTAGCTTGCAGTTCCCCTACGTCAATATAGTTTTTCCTGTATACCCGAAAATGTTTGTAGACATTTAACCCTTATCTTGCTGTTCACGACAATCCCTATCTTTGGAAACAGTGTAGATCCAGATCAGATGGCTTCTGAAGAAGCCATCTGGTCTGGATCTACACTGTTTGACATTAACTTTATGAATTTATAGGAATAAATTAAATAAGGTAATTTGATTGGTTAAAAGTCAGAGATGGGTGTGGCTAAAATGAATATTCAGCAAGAGAATGGTTAATATATATATTATATGATTCCATGCGAAGAACATGATTAAAGTGCGCGGATACAATAGCAGAGCTGAGTCTTCACTTGGCGTATATATTGATCTGAAATCGTTAATACATTCCCTATTGTTACAGCTAAAGTATAGCTAAGCGATTAAATATCTAATTTGCAAGATTCTTTTATGCACCGCTAGCCACGCTCTTAAACTTGGACATTCAATGATAAGGTGCACAATGAAACGTGCATTGTATTTAATCTTTTGTACTTTACTGTGTCCATTACATTTACTGCTGATGTTAACTAAAACAACTACGTGCAGAGATTTACATAAATGTACGTGTGCAAATAATCTTCATTACAAAAACTTACAGAACCCGGGAAGGGACATGATTGTTTATTTTTATTATGTTGTGCGAACAAGATAATATCTTGAGCGGACAAGTTATTATCTTGTTCGGACAACATATTATCTTGTGCGGACAAGATTTTATCTTGTGCGGACAAGATAATATCTTGTTCGCACAAGATATTATCTTGTGCAGACAATATAATATCTTGTTCGCAAGATAATATCTTGTCCGCACAAGATAGTATCTTGTTCGCACAACTTAATATCTTGTCCGCACAAGCTAATATGTTGTGCGAACAAGATGATATCTAGTCCGCACAAGACAATATCTCGTTCGCACAACTTCCCAAGATCTATGTTGTGCAAACAAGATATTATGTTGTGCGAACAAAATAATATCTTGTCCGCACAAGATATTCAGTTGTGCAAACATGATATTATCTTGTCCGAACAAGAGAATATGTTGTCCGCACAACATAAATTATGTTGTCCGCACAAGATATTATCTTGTCCGCACAACATATTATCTTGTGCGCACCAGATAATATCTTGTTCGCACAACTTAATATCTTGTTCGCACAACATATTAAAAAAAAATCATGTCCCTTCCCAGGTTCCGTAAAAACTGGCCTATACAAAGTGCATTGTAAACTTCAGCACCGAAAAAAAAGAAAAAACAAAAAAAAAACAAAAAAAACAAAAAACATTAAGTTGAAAGTGTTATTTTTCTTATGTCTGCTAAAAAAAGAGATTGCCTCATCGGTTCTAACCGGAACCCACAATCTATATTTAAGAACAGAAATAAGAAAAATAGGGTTTATTCCCTGTAAACCTAGGGTTTACCACTGTAAACCCCAGTTTTACTATATGAAAGTGGGGTACAAGGGGGTCGAAATTATTATAGGTGTGTAAGCAGAAATTACCAACATGATATGTAAAACTTATAAAAACGAATAAACACGTGTGTGGATTTGTTTATGAGTACCTGATCAAGAACGAAATGAATTTCGCACATCAGCAGATTCACCCCGCTTGTGTTTGCCGTCATTTTAACTGAAATATTTTTTTCCATACCATTACGAAAACACGCCAATTCAAATACATTGGAAATTTTACCATCAAAAAATGAAACTTTTTCGGTAAAAATGCTGATATTTTTCTTATTTCTGCTCAAAAACATAGATTGTGGGTTTTCGTTAGAACCGCCTCGATGAGGCGGTTCTAACGAGTACCCACAATCTATGTTTTTGAGCATAAATAAGAAAAATAATGTATACCCTTTTAAACCCCATTTTTACTGTATAAAAGTGGGGTTTAAGGGGGTCAAAATTATAAAGGCGTGTTTTCGTGATGGCATTTCGTAAATGTTTCTTAGATTGCTATTCTTTACCTTTTACACCTTGATTCAAACTGCCATTAGCAGAAGACAACCCTGTTCTCTCGGACTTCGGTATTTAAATAATTTCAAATTAAAAAGGGAATTTTACAAAGCTGAATGTTGGTTTGGTAAGAAATGGTTTGGGAATTTTGTATAATTTTGGAAATGACTTTGGAAACAGAGCCTTATGTAAGCTTAAATAAATGCTGCAAGCACTGCATGATGCCCCGCCACTACAATTGCATCCAGCAAGTGCCATGTCACAGTCAAATAGGAATTCAAAGTAAGGATGCAATACTCTTTTTCTTAATAAAGTTGACAGGAATACATGACTGGGATGACTATTTTCAATGTTCAAAGAACCATGGCTCCAAAAGAAAGTAAACCAGAATTACAATTCTTATTTTCAGTTTTTGGGGGGCTTGTGCCCTTTAAAATAAAGTCAAAGTCTTCAAACTCAGTCAAATCTTCGGTCGATTGCAATGATATATTGTACCACTTAGACCACATTTCATTGATGTGTTCATGAGATAGGGTACAGACAAGCCATCTTCGGCCCGAAATTAACAGTTTTGGGGGGCTTGTACCCTTGAAAATAAGACCAAGGACATCCAAACCTAATGCCTGTTTTCTGCGATTCTTGTGATGTAACCTTGTGAGTTTGGTCAGAATCAATCATTAGGTGCAGGCGATATAGTGCTTCAAACAGACTACATGATAGAAATGCCTATGTTCAATGTTCAATGGACGATAACTCCAAAAGTAGGAAAATCAGAGTTATGGTTCTTATGTTCTGCGTGTCGTTTCAGGGTGTTCTACCTATCTAACACTCTAGTACTTTTTTTTTAAGATGATATTATCTTAAAATATGAATACACATTTTGATCATCATATGCAACTACTTTACTACATTGCGATTCAAGTTTTAATCGTCATTGTATACTTAAATTAAATACTTAAGTATGTTATGATCAATCCTAGAGCTGAATCCTAGAGCCTATCAGATACTGTGCCGAGTGACGTAATGTAATATGTCACTACATTGCAGGAGGCTCGCTATCCAGACTCTGGGCTTGCTTGCCACGGGCTACACTCACGGTGCATATAATTAAGCACATTTTTTCCCGCGGAAAAGTTTTAAGGCTCGCTGCAGCATAGGATATTTAACTTGTTTAAACGACTGATACTTAACCTTTAACCTTATGATACTCTTATGATCTTACATGACATGTGACTTGGTTATTTATATGTATTTTTACTCATATTGTTTAAACGTTTTATACGCTCGTTCTAAAGCTATTTTTCATATGATGCATTATTTTAATTTGGTAAACAATGGCTTTACAATTAAACATACGGATTTATTGCCCATTTTAAAGGATGCAAATGTGATATGTACATGATTTTAGAACTGCTTATCATCTATGCCTCACACAATGTGCCATTGTTTGTGTTCTGTATGAATTTTGTGCAGGTGTTGATATTTGTATATATGTACATGTTTTTTTTTTTTTTTTTTTTTTTTTCATAGAGGGCCGCAAGGTAGAATAGCGACTTAGCTAAGTGCGTTACCCTCTCAAAACAATGTATGAATAAATAAATGAAGTTTCGTGAAAATATCGCAAACGGTGTCATAGTTATGGAGCGGACACGAAACTGATAGCAAAAGCTATTTTCAAAGTTCAAAGGGCAATAATCCAAAAGTAGGAAAATCAGGGTACGGTCCATATGTTCTGCACATCCTCTCATGATGCTCTATATTTGTGAAGTCTTATGGAAATATTTCAAATGGTATCGAAGGTATGGAGCGGACACGAAACTATGACAGAAATGGCTATGTTCAATGTTCAATGGGCAACAACTGCAAAAGTTTGAAAATCAGAGTTGCGGTTCATGTGTTCTGCATGTCGTCTGATAGCGCTCTATACATCAGTGAAGTTTCATGAAAATAGCTCAAATGGTATCAGAGTTATGGAGCGGACACGAATCTATGAGGCGCTGACGGACGGACGAACACTCAAAACCTCGGAAGGTATAACATAATATTCCGCCATTTTTGAATGGCAGGGCATAAAAAGCCATGTAGGTATATCATTTTAAAGTATATCAACAGATGAGTATATTATTTAGTCATTTGGAGGAATAGAAATTTTTTCTAAATTTTATTTGTATGCTATATTCACGTTTATATTTCTTTGAAAACAAAACAGCTTTAAACTGACAGTTCAAACTGTCACAATTAAGCAAATTTAACGTTACGAAAACACTCCTATACAAATGAATTGTAAACCTTACCGCCGAAATATCAAAGTTTTGAGATGAAAATCGTGATATTTTTCTTATTTCTCCTCAAAATAATATATTATGGGTACTCGTTAGAATCGCCTCATCGAGGCGGTGAGTGAGTGAGTTTTAGTTTTACGTCCCACCAACAGCTAAGGTCATACGGAGACGGGACCTCGGTTTAAAGACTCATCCGAAAGTCTGGAGAAGCCCGGGATCGATCCTGCGATCCCTGGTTTACAAGGCGAGTAGCGTAACCACTGCAACACGGAGGCTTCTATCATCATCGAGGCGGTTCTAACGAGTACCCACAATCTGTATTTCTGAGCAGAAATAAGAAAAAAATAAGTTTACCCCTGTAAACCCCAGTTTTACTATATAAAAGTGGGGTTCGAAGGGGTCAAAACTATATAGGCGTGTTTTTGTGATGAACTGTAATAACTACGTGCGCACGCGCGTGTGAGTTCATAAAAGATGTTAAAAAATATTTTATACATGTAACTAGTGTTCTTGATACAGACTTGTTAATATTTGCAATAGACTTCCATTATAGCCTTTCCTGAAAGTCGGATACTCACAAATCTGGTTGACCCAAAGTTTTAATCTAGGATTATAGCTCGGACTTAGATTTATCAATCATAAGTAATGAAATATCATGTTGACCAGCATCCACATGTAGTTTCCGGGTCTGGAGTTGGTTACCCCTAATTCCGCAGAAAAAAAAAAAAAACAATGTTGTCAGAAGACAACATAGCTCGCTTTTGGGGACCTAAGTTGGATGAGGGCAAGTTTTCAAAAAATGAAATTTTCTTCTGTAAAACAACTCAACAGACTACAGCAATAACAGATAACCAGATGGTACCCCCAAGAATCACTGACGAAGAAACCTAGTTTAAAGTGTTGTTTATTAGTAGTAGTAGTAGTAGTAGTAGTATTACTATCATTTAAAACAATACAATTCCTATTTTGCAGGTGTCCCTGATGGGAGCTGTGGGTTAATTGTATCGATTCCTGATCAGTGCCCTCACTTCTATTCCGCCCGAATAAAAGTTATTTTCTTATGTAATAGATCTAAACAGACTGCAGCAAATGAAAGAGAACCAAAATGTACCTATAATAACAAATGAACAAGAAATCATCCAAAAAAAAAAAAAACATATAAAAAAAAGGAAATGGAGTTAAAAAGAGTATGCAAAACATTTTTTACCAATTGTTAATTTCATTTGAAAATAAATTTGTTAAACATCATAAATAATAGCTTGCAGATAATCTTTAACCAAATGCGCAAACCCACGCTGATGCCGACGCTGACGCGGACGACGGACGCCGGGGTTATGGCAACAGCTCCCACCCCACCTACTTTTGTAAGGCGAGCTGAAAATAATGACCTTTATTGTGTGCAACAGCTTTCAAACTAGTCCACTAGACCAGTAGATCTTTTTTGACTGGAAATTTGCAGAAAGTACCTATTTGTCAAATCGGCTTCTTTTAATTTGACCAAATCTATTATTGTCCAATCACAGGACAGTTTACTTTCAAAATATACCTCTGATTCTCCATTAACCTTTTCGACCAATAGCTGTCCTGTTTTTATTTACCAGTCTGTGACCTAAAGACAGACAAAAAATCACTGTATTTTCAGACAATAAATATATTTGATTGCGGAAATGTTGTTTGTTTCAGTTCCAATGTGTAATAAACAATGAAGTAACTCATTTCCTATGGGTACCGGAACATAAAATGTGGCAAAGAAATCTGCATATGCAATAACAGTCACTCGCCAGGGAGGAAAGAGTTATTGTTTCATATCTTGAAAAATATAAGCCAGTTTTACTTTGAATCACTATGCCCATTACGATAACACAACCATGCGACAAAGTGCATTTTTTCACATCTGCAATATGGCTACTTTTCTAATGAAAATCCTTGACATTTTTCTTATTTATATTGCAAACTTCGGTTGTGGGTGCTCGTTAGAACCGCCTCATTGAGGCGGTTCCAACGAGTACCGACAACTTATGTCTTGGAGTAGAAATAAGAAAAATAATGCATACCACCGTAAACTCCAGGTTTCTCTATAAAAAGTGGGGTTAAGGGGGTGTTCATTTCAAGGACTTGTTCACGTGATGCACTGCAAATAAAAATGACTTATCAGTATGCCTAGTTCTTTTCAACATCTTATCAGCAATACACATCACGAAAACATGCCTATATAATTTTAACCCCCTTGAACCCCACTTTTATATAGTAAAACTGGGGTTTCAGGGGGTATACCTTATTTTTCTTATTTCTGCTCTAAAATATAGATTGTGGGTACTCGTTAGAACCGCCTCGATGAGGCGGTTCTAACGAGTGCCAACAATCTATATTTGGAGCAGAAATAAGAAAAATATTACAATTTTTCAGCATAAAATTTTCATTTTTTCGGAGATAAAGGTGGCAATGTATTTGTATAGGCGTGTTTACGTAATGATGTTTAACCCACCTACCCCTACTAATAAGGCAAAGTACCATTGAATCAGTTATTAGTATTTTTCAACATCGTGTTTACTTTCAACCAAAATAAAATTATTAAGCAAGTTATGCTTTGGTTCTGAAGGCAGATAACAAGTATACCTGAAGTAGGTTTTCTTTCTTGCTATGTATTCTGTCTGTTCGGAGATATGGCAGAAGATTCCCGGCCAAAACCGGACTCTCATCACGAAAACAGGCCTATATAATATTGACCCCCTTGAACCCCACTTTTATACAGTAAAACTGGGGTTTACAGGGTATAACCTTATTTTTCTTATTTCTGCTCTTAAATATAGATTGTGTGTACCCGTTATATCGAGGCGGTTCTAACCTGTACCCACAATCTATATTTTGAGGATGGGGCGGTTCTAACGAGTGCCCATAATCAATAGTTTTAGCAGAAATAAGAAAATAATCACAATTTTTCATCTTAAAATTTTCCATTTTTCGCCGATAAAGGTTACAATGTATTTGTATAGGCGTGTTTTCGTAATGCCACTTGAGATTGAAAATGTGAATATGGGTGTTAGCGAAAGTTGTCAGGTAGGTTGTTCCATTTTACATAAATGGATACTTCGTTTGCTTTTTTTAGCCCACCGTCACGTAGTGACGAGGTGAGCTTTTGGGATCACTTTTTGTCCGTCGTCCGTGCGTCTGTGCGTAAACAATTTCTTCAAACGACATCTCCTCCTAAACCACTGATCGGATTTTGACCAAACTTCACAGGAATGATCCTTAGGTGGTCCCCTTTCAAAGTTGTTCAAATGGTTCCGGTCCGTTGCTTGTCTGGGTCACAGGAGCCAAAAATATTTTTTTTTCACCGAAAACTTAAAAAATCTTCTTCTCTGAAACCGCAAGGCCCAGGTCTTTGATATTTGGTCTGTAGCTTCATCTAGTGGACCCCTGCCAAGATTGTTCAAATTATAGTGCTGGGGCCCAAAATGCCCCAGCCCCGGGGCCCTTTGATTTTGCATGGGCTTATATAGGGAAAATCTTTAAAAATCTTCTCTGAAACCGCAAGGCTCAGGTCTTTGACATTTGGTATGAAGCTTCATCTTGTAAACCTCTACCAAGATTGTTCAAATTATAGTCCTGGGGCCAAAACTGCCCCCGCCCGGGGCCCTTTGATTTTGTTACGAGATGGAATAGGAAACCTCTCTGGTGCTTATGCACATCTAAATTATTTTAGTAGATATATGGTAGGGCGGTGCTAGTGAAACATTTTAGGTGAAATATGGTAGGCAAAATGTGCTGCTCCATGAACAAGTCATGCACATATCATACGATGTATGCATGAGTGGTTTATGGAGATCTGTTTTTACAATACAGGGGGCCGCTATAAGGCTGAGTTCTATAAAATTTGCCTAAAAATCGCCAATCGCCAAATTTTGCCATATATGATTTTCATTCCCGTCACGTGTTGTGTGGGTGTTCGTTTTGACAGGAGTCATGGCATTGATTTATAGGGTCGTTTCATCAATTTTTCCTATGGGAAATATACTATTTGAACGCAAATCCATTATCTACTCGATTTTTGCTATCTAACTTCATTTGTGGACGGTATCTCCACCTCGCCACGATCTTAGCAAGCTAATATGAGTATGCATGATTTTCCGGTAGTATTCATAGATATATAAACCCTGAGAAAAACGAACACTTTAGCAGGAGGTCAAGTTGTAACGAGTATCTACAACATTGTGTCGGGAAAAAGAAAGTATATTGAAAGGTATGTTAAATCTATGTTTAGTATTATTTTTGTATGAACATTCTTGTAGGTTTTGGAGGGGTACACTTCTAGTATACCCCAACTTTCTGAAGCCTATTCTGAATTCACTGTTGAAGCCTGTAGTGATTAGGCTACTAGCTTTGCCAGCTAGACGTCGCAGGATCGATCCCAGGCTTCTCCAGTAGTAGAATGAGTCTTTCTAAGTGAGGTCATGTCTCATTCTGACCCTAGATGTTGGTGAGACGTAAAGTTTGGACACCCGCTCATTCTAGATTCATTTAGGCTTTTAGACCCCTTTTGTAGAATGTAATTAATAAACGCCGGGTCACTTGTTTGACCCATGACTTTTGACTAGCTGTGGTTAGAAAACCGTGGTTCCGTCCCAATATGATATTAGGTGTAGAGGGGACGTAAACTTAAGACGGGTTTAACCATATCTTCATCATCAGGGCAAACTCTTACAAGAGCCTGTCGGGTTATCCGTGATGATGAACCGTAATGAATTTTATTTTACAAGCGTGTTCTCTTTGAGTAGAAATAATTTTGTTCAAGAAGAATTACGAGTTCATTTTGTAATGATGCCGTTTTTGTCAGATAACTCAGTTTGTGCATGTATGTACATATAAAGAACGTGATGATGATAAGTGGGAGTATTCGGTCGCCACACGTCATAACGGCCTGAGCGGCGGGGATGACGGCGTCGCGAGGACGGTTGTGACGGGGTGCCTACCAAATACAGAGAGAATTTACGACAAACAGTGTTGGCCCTTATGAGACACTAACAAGTGTTGTGGATTATAGATGAAAATCTTTCTGTTGTAGTTTCTATCTGTTGTTAATGTAATGAATTTGTGAATCTATATTTGTGAGCCGTGTCGCGGAGAAGGATATGATATAGAGATTGGTATGCTTTCTGTAATTGGCGGCGGACCAGGTAGCGCAAAGGCGTGGTCTGTTCAATTGCCTCTTACTTGTGATAATGTAGTGAGCACAAATTTGATGAGTATTATGCTCAGTAGTAGTGAGCATTAATTGATTTCTGTAGTGCTCAGTAAGGAAACATGAACTTTGAGTATTATTGTGTCAAGCGCTGGGTGCTGATAATTTGATGCACAGTCAAGTTGAGTTCTGCTGTACGGTTGTTTATCGCATGCACTAATCAGCCTGTGTGTCTGGTCGGCGCATGCGCAATAACGGTATATGCATGAATATATTCTTACTTCTCCGGGAGAGGGATCATGATATAGCATGTATGTTTTGTAAACCGTGTCTTAGTCCAGTTATCGTAATTTGCAGGCACAACAATGTGTGGTGACCTGCTGCTCCCTGCTTCATAGCAGCAGGTACTGGTACGACGCTCGGGGTTAGGGTCCAGCAAGGTCGGACAGACCACCGTAATCAGCGCATACCATTGTCCATTGTGAACAAATGGGAGACCATCCAAATGGAAGAGGTCAACTAAATAACCTGCAGGTGATTCGGACGAATCAGATTAGTGCGATCGCTAAACCTGTGATCGGCAACAATGTCGATAGACTAGTTTGCACTAGTTCGCGAGAGGAAGATTCACGCGAGAGGGGTTTTCACCCTAAGTTATAAACTGGCCAGTCGCGTCTTGTGTTGTTTCTTTTTATGTTTTTGTTGTTGTTTTTGTTGTTTGCTTCTGTAGGTATTCACGTCACCCGTTCCGAGCACAGAACATTGTTTTGCCTTCGGAGCGGACGTCGTGAGTTGGCTACAGAAGCAACAAATTGTGATGTTTTGTGTTAGTAAGTGTTGTATATAGATACTGTAAATAATTCATGTCATTCATCTAATATCTTTCTTGTGCCTTACCCCACAGCTGCCCGTACACCTGTCAGAGATCACGCTCGGTTGTCTTGTCAGCATGGGGGTTTGCGGGACGCCGTAAACCCACATGTAACATTTGGTGTCAGAAGTGGGATTTGATCTCTGGCTGGTGTTCCCGGCTGTGGAACAGCACATTGATACTCTGAAACATCAATTTAAAAAAAAAAAGTAATGACAGCCACATTTAGAAATTAACTTGAATCTTCCTTCCTGTGTTGATGAAGTGCGAAACCCATGTATTCAACTAAATGGATACTGACAAGTTTATAATTTCTGAGCAGGAAGGCAAGGCAAACCCCACTTTTTCATGGTAACGAAAAATTTAAGTAGACCCCACTTAATTGTATTACCCGACATTGTACTAAGTTAAACTGGAGTTACTAATTGATCTTACCCACAAATGGTTCTGACGTAGTGACGTTAACAATTTACTGACGTTGACATAACGGTAACGTTGATATTTACGCTGTGGCTTGAGGTTAGATATGACGTAATAGAAACATTAATGGTGACTTGTTATGATCGGAGTTTTGTAATGTGATGAAACTTCGGATTGTAGCATTTTACTGTAAACGTCGTCAGTTTATGACGTCATATTAGACTACCAGTACGCAACGTCATACTTTGCTGAAAGCATTTGACATTTCAAATCGCGTGTGCTTTAATAACTAACGTTTTAGTTAGATTAACGCGTATAACACATATCTTAACGTTTTAGTTAAGCCCATTCAATCATCACTGATCATAACTGATCAGTTTATAGTGGTTTGATAGTAACGTGAGATTTACGTTATCAATAATGGAGCGTTTAATGCAAATGGGAAAGGACTTAGGTTATGAGGGGAAGGAGTTACAAGGTTTTGTTAAGGAGCAGCAAGATATTGAGCGGGCAGAAAGGCAAGAGCAAAGGGATTTAGAAAGGTTAAGGTCTGAAGAAAAGGAAAAGGAAAGGGCTGAAAAAGAAAAGGAAAGGGTACATGAACTAGCTAAGTTAGAAGAAAAGGAAAAGGAAAAGGAAAGGGCACATGAACTAGCTATGTTGAATGTTAATAAGGAACTTGAAATGGCACGCATTAAGAGTGAAAGGGAGACAAAAGAGATTAGTGAGGCCCATTTAGAACAAATAAAACATGGGTTTGAGCTACAGCACCAAGAATTAAGGAATCAATTACAAATGCAGAGAACGAAGCTCGAGCAAGAATTTGAAAAGCAAAAAGCTGAGAAGGTGGCTCATGCCCGGGATCCTAAGTTACCTTATTTTGAAGAGGGTAAAGATAAAATGGATAGTTATTTATCTAGGTTTGAGAAATATGCTACGGCTAATAAATGGGATAAGAGTGTTTGGGCCGCGTATTTAAGTGCATTGCTCAAAGGGCGCGCACTTGATGTATATGACCGGTTGTCAAATGAGGATGCGGCGGATTATGATAAGTTAAAGGACGCTTTATTAAAGAATTTTGACATGACAGAGCGCGGATTTAGGAAGCAGTTTCGTTATAGTAGGCCCGAGAAATCAGAAACGTTCATACAGTTCAGTAGTAGACTGAGAAGTTACTTAGAAAAATGGCTTAATATGGCAAAGATAGAAAATCTTTTCCGGCTGTCTGTGATTTCATGGCAAGGGATCAGTTCCTGGAGTCATGTAATAGAGAACTGTATGTACATCTGAAGCCAAAACAGTTTGGTAATTTAAATGAAATGGCTAGGGAGGCAGATTTGTTTGCAGAAGCGCGCGGGGGCGTATATAGTTGCATTAATAAGGGGCAACGCGATAATAGAGGCGCAGCGCAGGGTAAACAGGACAAAGTTGACTCGAACAAACCGAGTGGTAGATCGGATATCAAGTGTAGCATATGCGGTAAGGGGCATTTAACAATTAAATGTTTTAAGAACCCCGACAGGAAACAATTGTATAGCGCAGAGGTAGGAGCAACTGGAGTTGGGGATAGCGGTGTTAAGGAAAATTTTAACACGTGCGTAGAGACTCAAGGTTCTCAGGTTAAGAATGAGAATACGCAGAATGTAGGTCGTGGTTATACACGTGGTCGTGGTAATTTAAGAGGGTCTTTTCGCGGACGCAGTAAGAATAATAGCACACCACGTGGCGCAGCACACCAAGTTAGTTTTTGTCCAACGGAAGTAACTAGGAAAGGTGATGAGATTGGAAGTATTTTTGAAAATAAGGTTGGTGATCCTTTGATTTCGGATAGGGAGGAGTGTAGTAAGGAAACTAGGGAAGGTGTCTGTTACTTCTTAAAGGCAAGGTTACCGACGGCACAAGGATTGGTTAATAATAAAAAGGTGGTTGTATTAAGAGATACTGGGTGTACAGGCTGTGTCGTTCGGAGAAGTTTGGTTTCGGATAGTCAGTTAATAGGGAAGGAATCAAATGTTACGTTGATTGATGAATCCACACAAAGGTATCCTTTTGCAATGATTGACATTGATTGTCCTTTTTTCACTGGGAAAACTGAAGCTTTGTGTATGGATGATACGTTGTACGATTTGGTTATCGATCAAAATGATGGATCAAAACTTCCTGATATGTCTCATTTCTCAGCTGCGGCTGTAACTAGGTCTCAAACTAGGCAGGATGAGAAGCCTTACAGAAAACTTAAGGTTCCCGATCAGATCATTAACGATGACAAAGAGGCTTTCAAGCAAGCTCAGGTTGATGATCCAACTTTGGAAAACATCAGGAAAAGGGTTGTATCTGGGAACAAGTCTGTGAGTCGTGGTTTAAACCGAGGTGAAACTAGGTTTATTGAGAAAAAGGGTTTGGCATATAGGGAGTTCACCAAGGGTAACAAAGTCTCTTTCCAACTTGTGGTCCCTCAAAGTTTCCGAGGAAAGGTGTTGAAACTGGCTCATGAAACGGTTATGTCTGGACATATGGGTATTAGGAAGACATTGGATAGAGTTGTAACTGAGTTTTACTGGCCCGGTATTTGCGGTGATGTCGCTAGATTTTGTAAATCTTGTGATATTTGTCAGAGAACCATTCAGAAAGGTCGGGTCACTAAAGTACCTGTAGGAAAAATGCCATTGATTGATACGCCATTTAAGAGGGTGGCAGTGGACATAGTTGGTCCAATTAAGCCTCGATCTGATAGGAAATCTCGGTATATTTTAACCATGATAGATTATGCGACAAGGTATCCAGAGGCGATAGCTTTACCGAGTATTGAGACGGAACGTGTCGCGGAAGCGCTTATTGAAATGTTTAGTAGGGTTGGTATTCCTGATGAAATGTTGACTGATTGTGGATCACAGTTTACTGCTGAGGTAATGAAAGAAGTCAGCAGACTTCTTTCTCTTCAACAGTTAACGTGTAGTCCGAGACACCCAATTTGCAACGGCTTGATTGAGCGTTTCCACGTTACGTTAAAGCAGATGTTACGTCGCATGTGTGCTGAACGTCCAAAAGATTGGGATAAATATCTTCCAGCTTTATTATTTGCGGTTAGGGAAGTCCCACAAGAGTCTTTAGGATACTCCCCTTTTGAGTTGTTATATGGACGTAACGTCAGGGGTCCAATGGCAATATTAAGAGAATTATGGGCTGAAGAGGTACGCGATGAGCAAGTTCTTTCGACGTATCAATACGTTATTGAGCTTAAGGAACGGTTAGAGCAGACATGCAAATTAGCGCGTGATAATTTAAAGATGGTTCAGATTAAGCAGAAAGCTTATTATGATAAAGGCGCGAGGTCGCGTAAATTTGACGTCGGCGATAAAGTGCTGTTGTTACTACCGACAGACAGTAATAAATTATTGCTTCAATGGAAAGGTCCTTATGAAGTGGTTGAGGTAGTAAACAGAATGGATTATAAAATTGACGTCAATGGAAATGTTAACACATATCACGCTAACATTCTAAAGCAATATGTTGAGCGTCAGACTGTGACGTCTCATTGTCTTATCTCTGAACCTATTATGTCGACAGACAGTCATGACAGAAATGACGTCGACGAGTCTTCATTTGAAGACAGCAGTTTTGAAACTGCAGAGCAACAGGAAAGTGACGGCGACGTTAGCGTCCCACACACACTAACGTCAGAGGAGAGTGAGGAGACAGAAGGGCTGAGAGAACATCGCCTTGCAGGACTGACATGTCAGACAGACCAAATAATATGTACCACATTTATGTCAGAACCTGTGAAAACAATCAAATCAGTTAAGCCAGAAAGGCCACCGCCAGTAAGATTAAAACGATATCCGTTTTCTAACAAACAACAGAGTGTCAGGGGAACAGGAAAATTCTGGGGCAAACCACCATAGCTTAATAGCAATTTTACTAGCGAAAATTTGGGGGCAGACTACCTTAGTAGGTAATTTTTCGCACGGTTGTTGTGTTAATAGCTGTCTTGTTTAGATAGGTTCATCCTATTCCATCTCTGTACACAAAGAAAAAACATTTCTGATTGTTTTTCTCCAAAAGGGGAAACCTTTGTTACGAGATGAGTAGGAAACCTCTCTGGTGCTTATGCACATCTAAATTATTTTAGTAGATATATGGTAGGGCGGTGCGAGTGAAATATTTTAGGTGAAATATGGTACGCAAACTATGCGGCTCCATGAACAAGTCATGCACATATCATACGATGTATGCATGAGTGGTTTATGGAGATCTGTTTTTACAATACAGGGGGCCGCTATAAGGCTGAGTTCTATAAAATTTGCCTAAAAATCGCCAATCGCCAAATTGTGCCATATATGATTTTCATTCCCGTCACGTGTTGTGTGGGTGTTCGTTTTGACAGGAGTCATGGCATTGATTTATAGGGTCGTTTCATCAATTTTTCCTATGGGAAATATACTATTTGAACGCAAATCCATTATCTACTCGATTTTTGCTATCTAGCTTCATTTGTGGACGGTATCTCCACCTCGCCACGATCTTAGCAAGCTAATATGAGTATGCATGATTTTCCGGAAGTATTCATAGATATATAAACCCTGAGAAAAACGAACACTTTAGCAGGAGGTCAAGTTGTAACGAGTATCTACAACATTGTGTCGGGAAAAAGAAAGTATATTGAAAGGTATGTTAAATCTATGTTTAGTATTATTTTTGTATGAACATGCTTGTAGGTTTTGGAGGGGTACACTTCTAGTATACCCCAACTTTCTGAAGCCTATTCTGAATTCACTGTTGAAGTAGAAGTAAAACAAAGATCAGGAATTGATACAATTAACTTACTCCATCCATAAAAGACACCAAAGGGAAAGAAATACAAACATTAAGCGACCAGACTATAATGGAAACCTAAACAAAGGAAGGCCATATGGACAGTTACATTAGGCTACTAGCTTTGCCAGCTAGACGTCGCAGGATCGATCCCAGGCTTCTCCAGTAGTAGAATGAGTCTTTCTAAATGAGGTCCTGTCTCATTCTGACCCTAGATGTTGGTGAGACGTAAAGTTTGGACACCCGCTCATTCTAGATTCATTTAGGCTTTTAGACCCTTTTTGTAGAATGTAATTAATAAACGCCGGGTCACTTGTTTGACCCATGACCTTTGACTAGCTGTGGTTAGAAAACCGTGGTTCCGTCCCAATATGATAATAGGTGTAGAGGGGACGAAAACTTAAGACGGGTTTAACCATATCTTCATCATCAGGGCAAACTCTTACAAGAGCCTGTCGGGTTATCCGTGATGATGAACCGTAATGAAATTTATTATAAAGCGTGTTCACTTTCAGTAGAAATAATTTTGTTCAAGAAGAATTACGAGTTCATTTTGTAATGATGCCGTTTTTGTCAGATAACTCAGTTTGTGCATGTATGTTCATATAAAGAACGTGATGATGATAAGTGGGAGTATTCGGTCGCCACACGTCATAACGGCCTGAGCGGCGGGGATGACGTCAGCTGCGTCATCGGCGTCGCGAGGACGGTTGTGACGGGGTGCCTACCAAATACAGAGAGAATTTACGGCAAACAGTGTTGGCCCTTATGAGACACTAACAAGTGTTGTGGATTATAGATGAAAATCTTTCTGTTGTAGTTTCTCTCTGTTGTTAATGTAATGAATTTGTGAATAGCTATATTTGTGAGCCGTGTCGCGGAGAAGGATATGATATAGAGATTGTTATGTTTCCTGTAATTGGCGGCTGACCAGGTAGCGCAAAGGCGTGGTCTGTTCAATTGCCTCTTACTTGTGATAATGTAGTGAGCTCAAATTTGATGAATATTATGCTCAGTAGTAGTGAGCATTAATTGATTTCTGTAGTGCTCAGTAAGGAAACATGAACTTTGAGTATTATTGTGTCAAGCGCTGGGTGCTGATAATTTGATGCACAGTCAAGTTGAATTCTGCTGTACGGTTGTTTATCGCATGCACTAATCAGCCTGTGTGTCTGGTCGGCGCATGCGCAATAACGGTATATGCATGAATATATTCTTACTTCTCCGGGAGAGGGATCATGATATAGCATGTATGTTTTGTAAACCGTGTCTGAGTCCAGTTATCGTAATTTGCAGGCACAACAATGTGTGGTGACCTGCTGCTCCCTGCTTCATAGCAGCAGGTACTGGTACGACGCTGGGGGTTAGGGCCCAGCAAGGGCTCACAGACCACCGTAATCAGCGCATACCATTGTCCATTGTGAACAAATGTGAGACCATCCAAATGGAAGAGGTCAACTAAATAACCTGCAGGTGATTCGGACGAATCAGATAAGTGCGATCGCTAAACCTGTGATCGGCAACAATGTCGATAGACTAGTTTGCACTAGTTCGCGAGAGGAAGATTCACGCGAGAGGGGGATTCACCCTAAGTTATAAACTGGCCAGTCGCGTCTTGTGTTGTTTCTTTTTTTGTTTTGTTGTTGTTTTTGTTGTTTGCTTCTGTAGGTATTCACGTCACCCGTTCCGAGCACAGAACATTGTTTTGCCTTCGGAGCGGACGTCGTGAGTTGGCTACAGAAGCAACAAATCGTGATGTTTTTAAGCCTTTTCAAAATTTTATAGACGCCATTCTGATTTAATTTCAAAATTCAATATTGGACTTAAATCTCTTCTGCAACAAGGTCTATCGGAACCCGAATTTTATGGTGACTTAGTATATAAATTCAGAAAAATATATAACCGCAATGACTTCAGCACCCAATTTCGTAAAATCATTCTTCGATATAAAAAGATTGGGTACAACATGGATATTATACGACAGACTGCATGCATGGTAGTTAACCCAATCACGGTTGGCAACTTTGCTTCCCTCTTTAATTGCACGCCGGTGGGTCAGGCCTCAGATTCTATGACGGCTCCAACGTAAAGGCTTATTGAAAATTAAAGAGATATTGTTGGTTGGTGCCTGATGCTCTGTCTCTGGTCGGGCTCATCGGAGTCTAACTGTTGGTTTTCTTTTGCTCCAGCATTTCAGTGGTTTCTTGCTGTCGAGTCCTCACCGTTGTCTCACCTCTGTGGTTCTTTGATTTCTGTGTTCACGGAGATGTTGCACTGATGAGTTAGGAGGCCTTCATGCGGACTGAACTAATTATTTGTCTAAATCGCGACGGAAGTAAGGGCGAGGATTGTGGCCACGTAAAATCGATTTAAGCCCCCCAGTGGAAATCTTCCACTGACCGTTCCAAGGCGGCTCTTCTGTGGCGATTTATTTATGTTGTTGTTTGTTACTTACTGTGTGGTTCACTTGTGTCTTTTAATTTTTGATGGCCATATGGCCATTTTGTGGGAAAGTAACTGTCCATATGGCCTTCCTTTGTTTCGGTTTCCATTATGGTCTGGTCGCTGACTGTTTGTATTTCTTTCCCTTTGGTGTCTTTTATGGATGGAGTAAGTTAATTGTATCAATTCCTGATCTTTGTTTTACTTCTACTTTGTGTTAGTAAGTGTTGTATATAGATACTGTAAATAATTCATGTCATTCATCTAATATCTTTCTTGTGCCTTACCCCACAGCTGCCCGTACACCTGTCAGAGATCACGCTCGGTTGTCTTGTCAGCATGGGGGTTTGCGGACGCCGTAAACCCACATGTAACAGATTTTACTTGGTGCTTATATAGGGAAAATCTTTAAAAATATTCTCTGATACCGCAAGGCCCAGGTCTTTGATATTTGATCTGTAGCTTCATCTAGTGGACCCCTACCACGATTGTTCAAATTATACTGCTGGGACCAAAAATGCCCCCTTCTCGGGGCCCTTTGGTTTTACATAGACTTATATAGGGAAAATTCTTAAAAATCTACTTCTGTGAAACCACAAGGCCTAGGTCTTTTATATTTGGTGTGAAATTTCATCTACTTGACCTCTATCAGGATTGTTCAAATTATAGCCCTGGGGCCAGAAATGCCCCCGCCGAGACCCTTTGGTTTTACATAGACTTATATAGGAAAATCTTTGAAAGTCTTCTCCGAAACTGCAAGGCCCATGTCTTTGATATTTGGTATGGAGCTTCATCTATTGGAGCTCTACCAAGATTGTTCACATTATAGCCTCCGGGTGGACCGTCGAAGCTAATAAACCCTATTGGTTTCATTGGGCGACAGGGCTTGAGATGTCATTTCATCTCAATGTCGGGTAAAAGTCCCACAAAATTGGAAACAACGTCTCCAAAATGACCTTTAAAGTGTTGACGGGGACGTTAAACCCCAAATCAAACATACATACATACATACATACATACATACATACATACATACATACATACATACATACATACATACATACATACATACATGTCTATTGTTGTATAAATTATGATCAGCTTTACTAAAACATGGTATGTGAAATATTATGGGGTCGGAAAGGTGAGGAGGCGCCGACCCCACAAAAAACTCAATGGAAATATATATTCAAGTACAATATGTTTAGGGAAACATTTTTGCTGAGTTCTTGTTGTACTCCCAGTTTATATTAAACCTAGAAAATGTCCCCAAAACATTGTTGGACAGTGACAGCAGCAAAATACTTGTATCTAAACATTTTGATTATTTCTGAAGCTCCAGATTATTATTTTTTTATTTTTTCATTTTTGTCTGTTTTGTTTTTACGGCCCTTTCAAGTTAATTTCACTCATATTGAGCCGATCGTTTATAAGATGTGCGTGAAAACTGAAGTGCACGGAGAAAAAACCATCTGACCTTCAGTTGCAGAACTTGGCGTCCCACTATTTTTTTTTTTTTTTTTTTTTTCAGAAAGCTTTGTTGTCTTACGGGTACGACTATCAATGCTCAGTAAACTCTTTAATAGATCCAAACATGTTAAGTTTTGAAAATAAAAATGAGGGAGACAGCGAATTCGAGGAGGATTGGCGCGCGCCAAAGATGCAAAGCCTTCCAGGATAGGCTAGGAAATGGTGCATTCTGAGAGCTTTTGGACATATTTTTGTGTATTCTTTACACTCCTGTTCATGCATACATAACTAAAAAATATTTTTATAATCATTCCCTTGGGAAGATGCCTGCAAACTAACTGCTAGCCATACCAGTGCCTCCACCCCAAACACACCCCTAGGTGTATAATGCTATAGCACAAGAGCATATTTTGTGATTTATGCCAAGATAGATAGAAAGATACACCCGGACCTTGTTACAGCACGAATTCGGATACAGCACGGTTTTGCTTTGGACCCATACTTTTCTCCATCTAACATTTATAAATATAATCCATGGTTTCTATCAAGTTTCAAGCACAACAACTTTATTCCCCTCCGACTTTTAAGTGCGGAAATACGGTAGATAATATTGTAGTTGTCACGGTCAATAACGGTACTTTTTCAAGTTAAAGTTCATTGCAGACATGTCATAACAGCTTGTCCAATTAGCAATTAAAGAAACTGATAATTATATAAATTTGACACGCATGATATAAGAGCTGCAGCCGATATACTCAAAAGATTGTCAGCTTAATGATCCAACCACAAGTTGAGGACCCCTCCATCCAAAACTTTCACATCCGCTCAACAAGCAAGTTCAAGGCGAATATCAAAGATCTCCGCCACAAAATCGCCATAAAATCCACCGTCCACAAACCGCCGCTATCGTTTTTCTGCACGTGATCATTAAATGATGCCATTCCACCCCAGCAACCCCGCATGTGTTTAATGCCATGTTTGATTTTATTGTAATGGGGCGTATTTCTTTTATAAAAGAAATGTTTGCAACAGGTAAAAAATATTTTCTCGATAACTAAACGGTTGTGGATAGAGCTGGATAGAGAACAGCCCCTTGCACAATTAACACCTCCGTGTCAATCACCAACAACAGAATAGAGATGTGTTTACAGACATTAAAGCGTCCGACCTTTACCGCCGAGCGTCGGCTATTTTTGGCACCAAAACATAACCATGCACGAGACAGTAGAATAGTCCGTTTTTATTATGCATACATCTACCGTTAGATGTAGCTAAACGTCTTAGGTGCGATTACATCATTTTCACTTTGATTGTGGATTAAATAGTACGACTGGGGGATAAATGCAAATCAGAGACATAACTTAATCTTATTTTCACACCTTGTCACGCAGAAGATTGTAGGCTTATCCAGAGCACCGGATGCTTGTGTTTACAGTGTAATAGTAGCAGAGACTGATCCGTGACAAATACGGTCGGCATAACACGATTCGGTTTACTAAGAAGGTTGAAGGAATTTACTTTTATTTTTGCAAACACTTCAAGAAACGACTGTTTTCATTTGTTAATGACCATCTGCAGGTGTGGAACCGTGTTTTAATCGCCAATAATACTGGACAGTGCATTAATTATTATCAGTTTTACTCACAGATTAACTCAGATTTTTTCGCTGGATTTCACACACGAAAATACAATCGCAGCTTTCCAAAAATTTGCCCAAAACCGGTATTTTCATTTTTCCGTGATTTTTATCCAGAATTTTCTGAAGCGTGAGAAAAGCTGTTTCGGGAGACTTAACATGTCTGATAGATCTTTCAGAGAAGGCAAGTTTGCAGAAATCTATATATAAATATTCAATTGTCATCCCTTTACCCAAAAAGGCAGATAATTCTGATCCTTCGACATTTCGACCTGTTTCTCTCTTAAGTAACGTTGGCAAACTACAAGAAAGAATATCTTTTAAACACATCTATAACTTTTTACATGAAAATGATTTACTTTACATATACCAATCTGGTTTCTTATAGACATCTATCATCACATTTGCCAAACTTTTGATAATAACCAATTTTCTTGTATGGTTTTCCTAGACGTTTCTAAAGCTTTCGACAGCCTATGACATAAGGGACTTGCGTTTAAATTAAAACAAAATGGCATAGACGGTGCATTATTGGAGTGGATTACTGAATACCTCAATGGTAGGAAGCAAAAAATCGTTATAAGAAACAGTTCTTCAACCTTAAGGAGAGTAAATGCCGGCGTTCCTCGAGGGTCTGTTCTATGCCCCCTTTTGTTTTAGTCTACATCAATGATATATCTGATTCTCTGCTTAGCCTTACTAGATTATTTGCCGACGATAGCTCTCTATTCTGCGCTGCAGCTACTCTAAATGACAATGAAGGTAGATGATCATTAACCATGATGTGCGAATGGTAATAAATTGGGCATCTCAGTGGTTGATAAAATTTAACCCATTTAAAACAGAAGCAATGATTTTCACTTTAAAACTTATTGAATCATTTCCTAATATAATATTTGATGGAACTTCCGTAAAATTAGTTACATATCATAAACATTTAGATCTCACTATTACGAAAACATGCCTATCTAAAAATATTGGGAATTTTACCACGAAAAAAAAAAAACTGAAAATTTTCTGATGAAAAATTGTAATAATTTCCTTTTTTTCTGCCCAAAATATAGATTGTGGGTACACGTAAGAACCGCCTCGGCGAAGCGGTTCAAACGAGTACACACAATCTATGTTTTTGAGCAAAATGAAAAATAATATATACCCTGTGAACCCGTTTTACTATATAAAAATGGGGTTAAAGGGGGTCAGAATGATACAGGTGTGTTTTCGTGATGCCTTCAGTAGTAACGGTAAATGGCATTCCCATATTGAGAATATTAAAAACAGTGCATCTAAAGTTATTGGCATGATGAGAAAACTTAAATATACATTTAGTCGTGTTGCATTAAACCAAAGTTACTTATCGTACTTGTTGCCTATTATCGAATATTCATGTGTTGTATGGAATGGCTGTACTGAAGAGGACATAAACTCGCCCCAAAAACTTCAGAACGAAGCTGCCCGAAGCTGCCCGCATAGTAACATGCTTAACCAGATCGGTTTCTATGGACTGGACAATCTGTACAGAGAATGCGGCTGGGTGTCACTTTTGGAACGTCGCAGACAGCTAAAACGTGTATTCATGTACAGTAGAACTTCAATGGCTCGAATACCTTTGGGACCATGAAAATATGTTCAAGACAGGGGGAGTTCGAGCCACCGAGGGCTACTGCCAGGAGGCATAACAGCCTTAATTTTGGGACATCTTTTCGGTGCTCTATAACAAAAATGTATGCTGTGTGTACTCATTAGAATCGCCTCATAGAGGCGATTCTAATGAGTACACACAGCGTACATTTACAAGAAAATAGGACAAAAATTCCTTAATTACCCTCCATTTTTCTTATGTGGAGAAATTCCCTCGGGGCTAAAGAACGGGTTCGACTCAGCCATGGTAAACGAGCCATCGGTGTTCGAGCCATCGAAGTTTTACTGTATAAATCAATAAACGGGTTCGTTCCTACATATATCTGATCTAATTCCTCCTGTAGTGGGAGAAGCAAATGCTTACACTCTCCGAAATCAAGCAGGTATTACCGTTCCATTCTGCAGGACTGAAATCTCTCGCAAAGCTTGTATTCCATCCTCAATTTTAGCATGGAACTCTCTGTACGTAGAAATAAATTAAATGATTATAGACGTGTTCATATGTATGAATCGATAGTATTCTTCATGTGAACAGTCAAAGTCCAGTTGAGACTGTGTAGACATTCTGTTTACTGTTCGCATGTTTTAATAAACCGGTCAGTATAATTTAATTTATTGTTAGTTATTGTCGGTAGTGAAAAACTTATTCCTTTACTTTAACAATCAAAGAAACCCTTTCTTTCCAAATTAAATATTTGATGTTTGAATGTGCAATGTTATTACAAATAATTAAAATGATTACAGGTAAATAAAGAGTAAATAAAACATAACGCGTTATCGGTCACAGTTAGTTTTAAACAATGAAAGTAAGCATTATCTCACATGGGTATGTTACACTTTTGAATGATCATTGTGACCATTATAATAACTCACATCCGTGTGGTTACATTCTTTCACATCCAAAAACCCGTTATTTTGCATTGACATTAGGTCATATTTTCATTTCTTCTTTACACATAGGTTGTGGGTGCTTGTTATGTTCTAACGAGTACCGCTATGAGGCGGTTCTAGCAAGTACCCACAACTGGGTACTCGCTAGAACCGCCTCATAGTGGTTCTAACGAGTACTCACAACATATGTTTGGGACAAAAGTAAAACAAATACTCTATATCCCCCAAACAGGGTTTTTTGTATGTAAAGTTGGATTGAGAGAGGTGCTCATTGCATGAACTTGTAAACATTATGATGATAGGCAAGCCGATTTAAGCGCGTTTTGGACGGGAAGGCCCAAACATGGACACTCAGGCTGGAAACTCAGATCAGACGTCAAGCTCAGATCAATGCCTTTATTGTCAACCCATTAAGATAGCATATCCGCGTGACATAGTGTGTGTGTGTTTTGTTTTGTTCACATCTCCAAAATGGCAAATCATATCTCAAAAACGGTTATCTACTTTGTCTTGGTGCAGATATTAGAAATTGTAACACCTTGTAAACCCCAGTTTTCTCAAAATAAAGTGGGGTGTTCATTACACAAACTTTTTAACACGTTGCGTTTCTATACAAATTATTGTATAACAAAATCAATGTGTGGCAATTTTCTTTTACTAATACGCGGCGTCTGATCAGGGCCTCCACTGTTTGCTTAAAGTTCAGTCATTTTCCAAATAGCCTTACATCCCTAAATTTTGAAATGAACTCCTGCTTTATATAAGGAGGAAGATTCCATGTGGTACGAAAAAAACGGTTAATATAAATAAAGGTCCGGTTTGCAATGGCATGCATTATTCTTCTTATTCATAATTGTGGATACTTGTTGGAACCGCCTGAATGGGAAAGCGTTTTTATGAACTATTCTCTCAAACAGATCATTATAGCTGTATTTTAATTAGGAAAGTCACTGGTGACATCGCATGAGAGGCTGTATAATTGATGGTCAAAATCTTACAATTTAATAAACACGTTTTATTAATCGACCAAGAGTAACACATACAAAACGTTGGAACAACTTGGGTCAGTAGAATTCATTGATAACTTGGACTCCGGTTTAATACCTCAAGACTGAAAATTTATATCCTCTAACGAAAAGCATTAAGTCCGTTGTAATGAAGCTCTGATTGGATCAGATTAAAAGTAAACCCATCGCTTTGCACATTGGTCTTGTGTGTGCCGCTTTATCATCCCGTGCAGTAAATTGATTATTAAGGTGAATATTTACATTTTCTCGAGAGGCAACTATTATTTAGTTTTCTAAAATATTTTGCCTTTCTAATCATAATGAATGGCTATTATTTGCCTAATTATTATTATTATCATTAGTTTTTTGGGGGGAGTGGGGGGGCTGGTCTTACGGCCCTTTCAAGAATATTTCACTCATATCGAGCCGATCGTTAATCAGAGGTGGGCGAAAACCGGAGTACCCGGAGAAAAAACACCTATCCTTCCGTTGCAGAAATTGGCGTCTCACATGTGACCCCCTAATTAATTTGCACGCGATTTTTTCCTGTAATGTGTGTTTGAGTGTAAGCGTGACTTTCATTTTTCTTTTTTTTTTTTCTTCAGAGGGCTAAGTTTACCAACAAAGACACATGTATATTGAATTGCATAACGAAAACGCGCCTATGCAAGTACAGTGTGAATAATACCGCCGAAAAAAAAGGAAATTTAAAGATGAAAAAGTATGATATTTTTCTTATTTCTGCTCAAATTATAGATTGTGGGTGCTCGTTAGAACCGCCTCGTCGAGGCGGTTCTAACGAGTACCCACAATATTTATTTAAGAATAATAAGGTTTGCCCCTGTATACCCCAGTTTTAATGTATAAAAGTGGGGTTCAAGGGAGTCAAAATTATACAGTCGAGTTTTCATGATGTGAAGTCATCATCTCGTCATCGTGCAGTAACTGGTTTTTCGCGTGAATATTTACTTTTTAACGAGAGGCCAGTACTCGTGTGCGCAGTCGGTTTCAGCTCTGCATGGAAGCATCGTGCAGTCCAATTTATTCCTTCAAGCCCAGATGGGCGGGGGCTCTTATAAATATGGATGGATGTTCTTTGCCTAATTAATTTGCATCCGAGGAAAAGTTATTTCCGATTGTGTGTGTGTGTGTGTGTGTGTGCGTGCGTGCGTGCATGCGTGTGCGTGCGTGTGTGCGTGCGTATGTGTGTGTTGTTTAAGAGGGCTTATTTAACACGACAACAAAGATAGTTTGAATTTGAAATCATCATGTCATCATTACCTTTGTCAGCCCATCACGAAAACACACCTATATAGTTCTGACCCCCACCCCCGACCCCACTTTAAGTAGTTTTGTTTGTTTGTTTGATTTGGGGTTTAACGTCCCCGTCAACACTGTAAAGGTCATTTTGGAGACGTTGCTTCCAGTTTTGTGTGACTTTTACCCGACAATAAGATGAAATGAGATCTAAAGCCCTGTCGCCCAATGAAACCAATAGGGTTTATTAGCATGGACGGTCCGCCTCGCACCGCGGTTCCTGGACAGGCTTAGATCCTCTAGGCTGTTTACCAGTACTAGTGTGCGGGCCGGGTTCAGCTCCGCGTGGAAGCATCATGCAGCCCATATATTTCTTCAAGCCCCTATGGGCAGGGGCCACCACTTTAAGTAGTAAAGTAGTAAAACTAGGGCTTACAAATGTAAACAGTATTTCTGGTCTTAAGTACTCGTTAGAACCGGTTAGCAAGGCGGCCCTTAAGTATATCTACCATCCAGATTTAAGCATATCTGAAATTTATCGTTTTTCGGCTGTAAAATTTAATCTTTCATCTGCGAAATGCTAAACCAAGAAGTTCAGACATGAAAGACGCCAATTGGTGTACTATCGTATTTTTTCAGACGGGAATAATTGATACAGGAACGCACAAACAGTTTTTTTTTGTTTGATTTTAGGTTCAACGTCCCCGTCAACAGTGTGTAGGCCATTTTGGAGACTTTACTTCCAATTTTGAACTTTTACCCGGCATTGAGATGAAATTACATCAAAAGCCCTGTTGCCGAATGAAACCAATAGGGTTTATAAGCATGGACGGCCCGACTTGCACTGCTTTGCATGGAAGGCTTAGACAGATTTACCCCCCCCCCCCCCCCAGCACCACCCCCACCTCCGTGTGGAAGTCGTTACACTGACTTTTCCAAGGCGATACTTCTGTCGCGGTTTATTTTTGTTATGGTTTGTCTTTCAGTGTGTGTATCGCTTTCGATTGCTGATTGGCCGTTGCGCAAACAGAAAATTCCGATTTAAATTCATTATGCAATTTCAGGTGCATCAATATCCCTTGAGATTTATGTCATGCTACACTCTCCTCATTAATAAACCATTGTCTGTGAGATATTTCTTAAGCTTTTGACAAACGCAATCGCTCAATTTAGCTGCTAATAGATAGACAATACCAGGTTCGTGTCTTTTGATATCAAGTTTATCAGGCAAGGCCTCGAGAACACTTGTAGACTCGCGAGGCTTGCGAGCGAGTCTACACGCGTTCTCGAAGTCGAGCCTGATAAACATGATATCAAACGCACGAATCTGGTAATTTATTTATCCTTTTATCCCCCGTACACTATTTAAATATACTATTTACGATCATTAATCGATTTCCTCAGTGCGACCCAACATTCCGGCGCGCAATAATCGGTCGCTGACCGTAATTTTTCCTGTGATATTTTTTCCATGCATTTTTTTTTCCATATTTCCAGTAATAATAACATTTTACCAAATTTTCTGGGATAAAAGTGCAAAGTCACGTTGATCTGATAAAGCTCACTTGACCCGAGATAGCTTAACTTTATCAGGTCAACGTGTTACAATGCAATTAATATATGGGATAATTGATAATTAACAGTAAGCCACGGATGGTTCACAATTGCACTATCCTTAGCGAGACACTGCATGTAGTAATGAGACTTTAGTCTGGTCCTTCGGGATCATTGAGTTAATTTGGTATCATTTTGAAAATAGAGTTCTGCTTAAGCCGGTGCTCGAGGGCGTAGCCGGTGTTGCACATTTAAGTACTGGTCATGAACAGACTCAATAAAACCGAGTCTGCTATTTTCGTTTATTTGGGGTATTCCTTGCTTCCAAAGGATCTAACTTCAGAACTTATTTAGACATATGCACTCAGAGATAGCATATATAATTTGTTTTGTTTGTTTGTATTGGAGTTTAACGACCAAGTCAACACTATTTCAAGTCATTTTTGAGCCGGTCAGTATACCTATCCACACTTTTCCTGGGCAGGCTTATACCTAAGCGGTTAATTAGTACAGTGCACATTCTTTCGCCAGAAACTGACAGCTGCCCTTCTTGAATCAGCGGAAGGGAGAGAATGACCGTAGAAAAGATTTTTATGATCAAACTCCACAAAAAATGTTGCCGACCACAACAGTCTCGAATCCGCGTCCTCCTGATCACCAGTAAGACGCGCATCCGGCTGAGCTATTGAGGTTGGCAAAGCATAAATAAGCATATATAAAGAAAATGAAGATAAGTTGTTTAAGAATCATTTAAGAATGGATAAAACGAGGGGAAGTCAATCAATAAGTAACCAGCCTATCCCATTTTCAATTGACCGAGACAGCCCTTTGCTTTGTTTCAATACATGTTTTAGGCAAGAGGGCAAAAATGCACCCTTATCGTGTCACTCACTCATACGAATTGATAGAGGATCTTACATGAGTGTTCATGTATTATTGAATTTATTAAACGAGTTGAGGAAAAGGGATAAAATGCGAGGCTGAGGAAAAGGGATAAAATGCGAGGCTTTGCCGAGCATTTTATCCCTTTTCCTCAACGAGTTTAATAAATTCAATAATATATGGACACGAATGCAAGATTCTATTTATCATATGACATTTAAAACGCATTTTATTGACGATTGTTTACAAAAATGTCAATATTCCGCCATTCGTAAACGCGACGTCGTTAAGGACGTCGTACATGTAACGTTATGGGACGTATCTAGCTAATTTGCATATTTAATCCACTAGTGGATTATCGAAAATATTACATGGCGTTATTACACTCTCAGACGCGACGTCATATGATAAAACGTTACTAGCGATGCAAAAGCAAGCTTTTCGCCAAGCATTTCGTACTGTGCTGTAATTCGGTTCTTGTATTTGAAAGCGAAAAGAGGTCAGAAAATGGATTGCGAGAAAACCAATGTTTATGGGTGTTGTGCACCATCGTATGCACAAGGTAAATTCTAGGTTGAAGAATTCAAACGCGGTAGGACGTCTGTCGAAGACGGCAACAGGTCTGGACGCCCATCAGACGTCATCGATGAAGAAATGTATAACAAAGTACGGTTTCCAGTGTACTCTGACAGGCGAATTAAGGTGGAAGAAATAGCGAGTGCATTAAACATTCCACATGGTAGCGTTTCAAACTTTTAATATGATCGCTTGGTTATGCGCTATCTAACAGCCCGTTGGGCCCCAAAATCCCTTAGCGACAAGCAAATGGCAATCAGAGCATCAGTATGCAGCTCATTGTTGAAGTGAATTAGGTCAAAGGAAGATGATTTTCTTTCACGCTTGGGGACTGTAGATGAAACCTTGATCCATTACTATAAGCCAGAGAATAAAACCCAAAGTCGCTAGTGGGTAGGGCCGTGGCATCCGTGGCATAAGAGTTTCAAAAACATCACGTGAACAAGTCCGTGAAATAAAGACCCCCCTAAACCCCACTTTTCATAGACAATACTGGGGTTTATGGAGTAAACATTATTTTCCTTATTTCTGCTCCTAGACAAAGGCTGTGGGTACTCGTTAGAACCGCCTCAATGAGGCGGTTCTAACGAGCACCCAAAACCTATGTTTGGAATTTAAATAAGAAAAAAAATTACAAAATTTCATCAGAAAAAATACCTTTTTTTGAGGTTTCAAAAATATACTATATCACACGGATGTGTTATCGTAATGGCTACCCTCTGCTGGCAGGGGCCCATTTTATGTTTGTATTTCTTACCTTTGATGTCTTGGATGGGAGGTGTGAGGTAATTGTATCGATTCCCCTCTCTCTCTGCGATCTCTCTTTGGCAGCTGCTTTCAAGTCAAGTTTGGTCTCCTAGGCCACGTTTTCCATCCGCCTACATGTCAAAGGCTGTCTGAACTGCACCCTTGGAGCGCTCAAAATGTCCATACCAGCGCAGCCTTTTCTCCTTCAGGGTGAGATCCAGGTCCCCAATGCCACGTCGCGCAAGTAGCTCACTAGCTTTTCTGCCTTGATATTGCATATCTGTCTAATCATTACCCTGTCATTCCGCTGCAGACGTTGGAGGTTTGAGCCAGCGCATGACAAAACCTACAATAAGACCAGCGTGACCAGCAGAGACTCAAATCAACCTGCGCACCCATCAACTATGACAAGACCTTTTGCCTATGTCTCTTTGCATAGCTATTAGCCTAAAGTAGGTACATGCGATTAGCAAAGACCCTGATCAGAATGCGCAGGCTGATCTGAGTCTTCGCTGGTCGCTCAAGCCTTCTTGTAGATTTTGTCATGTGCTGGCTCATTTGGCAACTCTTGCTGGCACGGAACATTGCACTCCACACACAAGAACTGTACACATGGCCACGTGTCTTGAACCAAGGGTGACGGGAAGACAGAACTGGTAGCATCTCCCTTGAACTTATTCCAGGCTTTTTTCACACGTGATAAGGTCGAAAGATCGCAGCCACCGGTTGCAGAGAGCATATCTCCTAGGCACCACCTCCAGAGTGTAGGTCCGACATGTACTTTACTTTGTGGTTTTCCGTCCAAGAGGCGAGCAGTTCCCTGGCACCGTACACACCTGTAATTAGGGTTCTTTTTATGCGCTTGAGCCATCACAAAAATATGTCAGCAATTATGGATTTAGTTTTAAGCAAATGAACCGTATTTCTTTGGAACAACTCACTTTACACTGTTGAACCCGATTTAACATAGAACACCAATATATATTGGAGCTGTTCCCGGGACAACACAGAAAGCAGTGTCCAGTGCTTTAAACATGCATTGTATCACTGGCGCTCACTGTTAGCCATGAACAGAGCTTAGCAATAGAAGTGGAGGCAATGCTCAGGAATCGATACTATTAACCAAATACTCCCATTAGAGAAGCAAAGGGAAAGAAACACAAACATGAAACAACTAGACCCTAATGGAAACATCACTAGTGGAAAGCCTAAAGGACAGTTACCTTCCCACAAAATGGCCAATTAGCTATCAAAAGCAAAATAATATAAGCGATACACACACTCAAACACAAGCCATAACAAAAAATCGATTTTACGTGGCCACAATCCTCGCCCTTACTTCCGCCGCTATTTAGACAAATAATTTGTTGTCGGCATAAAAGCCTCCTAACTCACAAAAATCAATCAAACACAGAGATGAAACAACGACAAGGACTCGACAGGAAGAAACCACTGAACTGCTGGAGCAAGAAAAAAAAACAAAAAAAAAACAGTTACATGTAGACTCCGATTGGCCAGACCAGAGACAGAGCATCAGGAACCAACCAACATTGCATAAAGTTAGATTCTCTCGAATTCCCAGCACTCCTTTACGCTGGAACCGTCATCGAATCTGAGGCATGACCACCGGCGTACAACTAAAGAGGGAAGCAAAGTTGTCAACCGTGATCGGGTTAACTGCCATGAATGCAGTCCGTCGTATAACATTTACATGTTGTATCCAATCTTTTTATATCGGAGAATGATTTTACGAAATTGGGCATTGCAATTATATATTTTTCTGAATTTATTTACTAATTCATCATAAAACTCGGGTTCCGATAGACCTTGCTGCAGAAGAATTTTAAGTCCAACAGTGAATTTTGAAATTAAATCGGAATAACATCTATATAATTTTGGAAAGGCTTTGCGTAGTTTAAAACCTCATTTGATTTTTATTGAAAAAAAAAGATTTTTCTTTGGTCTTTCAAAATAGAAGTGGAGGCAATGATCAGGAATCGATAAAATTAACCCACTCCCATCAGAGACACCAAAGGGAACGAAACACAAACATGAAAGAACAGACCCTAATGGAAACATCAATAGCGGAAAGCCAAAAGGACAGTGTTTTTTTTTTCTTTCCCACAGTTACTTTCCCACAAAATGGCCAGACGGCTATTCAAAATAAAATAACACAAGCGACACAAACGCCCAAAGACAAACCATGACAAAAATAAACCGCGACAGAAGAACCGTCTTGGAACGGTCAGCGGAACAGAATTCCACTGGAGGGCTTAAATCGATTTTACATGGCCTCAATCCTCGCCCTTACTTCCGTCGCGATTAGGACAAATAATTTGTTCAGTCCGCATGAAGGCCTTCTAACTCATCAGTGCAACATCTCCATGAACACAAAAATCAAACAACCACAGAGATGAAACAACGGAGTGGACTCAACAGTAAGAAACCACTTAAATGCTGATTGGAAATATAAGAGCATTAAATGCATGTACGGGGAGACCTTTTACAGCCACCACACGGCACAAACAAAACAGCTCTGATGTGCAAAATAGAAGTGGAGGCAATTATCAGGAATCGATACAATTAACCCACAAGTCCCATCAGAGACACCAAAGAATAAGAAACACAAGCATGAAACAACAGACACTAACGGAAATATCAATAGCGGAAAGCCTTTATCGCCATATTTAATCTCATGTTTTTTGATAGCAGTCAAACATTAAGTTAATACTTTAGAAAGTTCTGTGTGGTACAAGGGCTTGAATTTGCAATAATTCGTGCTTTGCACGGTCTTTAAGGAAGTTTAGGTAACCAATATAACGTAAGAAGCCTGTCCTGGCCTTCTGTGACACATACAATTAACTTGGTAGCTGAATGACAAACGTGGTCACCAACTACAGCCTTCTCTACTGCCAAAGGCTGCAGTGCATAGGCCTTAGTCCCACCAATTGCAAGCTCTTGCTGAAGGGTGTTAACATAGTGGAGCCGTCAAACAACGACGACATTGTTAGCGGTCTTATCTGCTGATGCCAAAACAAACTTCTTACGAAATTCTTGAATATCTAGTTTAAGGTGACGTAAAGACGTCTTATGTTTAGGAGGTAATAAGTTCATATTTTGAAAGTAGAAAAGATGCGTTTTTTCACTAGTTTCAAAATGCTAAGTTTCCATTCTTTAAGGGTTTAATGCTCAGGAAACTCTCGTTTAACCATCGGTTACCAAATTCATTTAAGGCTGCAGCGATTTCTTCTGTACATTTATTGAAATCAATTTTAGAAGGAAAGCGATGTTTAGGTCCTTTAGAAATTATATTTCGAATCCTAGATTCAGTAATAAGTTTTAAATTGCCAGTTATTATATGCCCAACAGCAGGATAGCAATACATAGTATTTTTACGACTCAAGTATCAGGATTGTTAATATCAATATCAGATAAGAAACAAGTTTAATGAAATAAAAAATGATAGATCTAACAGATTTATCGTATTTATAGCGAAATATACGGGTTTCGGTATTTTGAAAATAAGCTGGAATGGATGAAAACATAGAACTGTCCCGGAAGATACTAGGTAAATTTATATAATCCAAACTCTTATTAATGAAAGATATTTTGATGTAATGACGTTTGTGATTAATTACAGAATCGATGAAAGGAAAATTTAAGTGAAAGACCCAGGGAGCGCCACAATCACAACACGCAGCCCACTCTCGACACCAAGAGGAAGAGGAAGCATACACAAAACAAGAAAACTTACGAGTGTTTATGAAATGGAACAATCAGCCCTCTCTTCCCAACACGGGATGATCAGACCATTAGAAAACACTAAACAACAACTCACAACAAATTCGCAGACATACAACAAAAATAACAACAAAAGACCAACACCAAAACTACCATATGTCACTGGGGTGCTTAAAGATCTTTTCCGGCCGAATCTTCGCCCTAGATTAGGGTGTTGTTCCCAAACATAAACATTAAATTTTCGGTTTGCATAATGATTTCCTAATTCAATCAATGCGTCATCACAGAGACATAAATCAAATTCAAACAATGCGATGAAGCAAAGATGAGGGCTGCTAGCCGATTACACTGTTGGCCAGAGCTGAAGAAAAGCATCAGTTAATCGACGATGGGCCCAGCGACAGACATAGCATCAGACCTCAGCCGTCTTTTAACAAAGATTTATGCCAAAGCCGTCATTGAGTCTGAAAAGTAGAAGTAAAACAAAGATCAGGAATTGATACAATTAACTTACTCCACCCATAAAAGACACCAAAGGGAAAGAAATACAAACATTAAGCGACCAGACCATAATGGAAACCTAAACAAAGGAAGGCCATAAGGACAGTTACTTTCCCACAAAATGGCCATATGGCCATCCAAAACCAAAAGACACAAGTGATACACACAGTAAGTAACAAACAACAACATAAATAAATCGCCACAGAAGAGCCGCCTTGGAACGGTCAGTGGAAGATTTCCACTGGGGGGCTTAAATCGATTTTACGTGGCCACAATCCTCGCCCTTACTTCCGTCGCGATTTAGACAAATAATTTGTTCAGTCCGCATGAAGGTCTCCTAACTCATCAGTGCAACATCTCCGTGAACACAAAAATCAAAGAACCACAGAGGTGAGACAACGGTGAGGACTCGACAGCAAGAAACCACTGAAATGCTGGAGCAAAAGAAAACCAACAGTTAGACTCCGATGAGCCCGACCAGAAGCCTGCAACCCCCCCCCCCCCCCGCCGTGAGAACAAAGACTCCAGCATAGCTACTACCTTGATTCGATCGACGACCATACATGTACGTGTGGTCTGTCGCATGATTTCCAAACTGTACCCAACGAATTATAGTATTTTATTTTTTTAATTTTTCCGAAAAGTTAGGTTTGTCTAAAATTATCTTAAACTACAGAGCAAATCTCTATAAAATACAGGTTGTTGCAGAATTGTCTTCAAAATGACATTATATTTTCCGTCAATTCATAAAACATAAAATTTTACCACCGATATATTATCCGGGTGCAACTCCTCCTTTCTTTCTTTCTTTTTTCTTTCTTTCTTCTGATACTGTGATCGGTCACATGTTTATAAACAAAAACTTCGAAAATGCTTTGCGAAGTTTATGACACCGATTATTCAAGAACAAGTAACGATTGTTGAAATCGTTAACATTAGTAGAAGCTCTAGCGAAACGAATAAGTTGAGAAATGTACACTCCATAAGAAGGACATCTGGGAACATCACAATCTAGAAACGGGAAAATAACAATATCGAAATCCAAATCATCCCGTTTGTCATAAATTTTTGACAAAATAATTCCATTATCTATTGATAAATTCACATCAGAAACGGCGCCTCGGTATCTGAAGAATCAGCCTTGTTTTATTGAAGTTCGGCAGGATATATGTCTTTAACCATATGATCAAAATGAGGGTTATCTCTCTATCTTGCATGTAATGTCAGAAATGCATTTTTCACTTCTAAAGAGCATAAGAATTATACACTTTGGTCATGTCAGAAAGTGTGTGATGCCCTCACCTTTCTACTTGACAATATTTATATTAGATTCGGTACTAAGTTATTTGGACAAATTGTGGTTATTCCGATGGGTACTAATTGCGCACCTCTTGTGGCTGATCTGTTCTTGTATTGTTATGAAAGAGACTTCATTTTATCGCTTTCCATTGATAACCAATCTGAAATTATTGAAGCTTTTAGCTCTACTTCTACATATTTAGATGATTTATTAAATATTGATAATAAATATTTTGATGGTTTGATCAGTCAGATTTACCCCCTAGAACTTCAGTTAAATAAAGCAAATTCTTCTGATACCGAGGCCCCGTTTTTGGATTTACATCTATCTATTGTAGATGGATTTGTTTCGTGCAAAATTTATTATAAACGCGATGACTTTGATTTTGAGATTGTAAATTTTCCTTTTTTGGATGGTGATATTCCTCGCGCGCCATCCTATGGCGTCTATATTTCGCAATTAATTCGATTTGCTAGAGTGTGTAGTTTTGTAACTGACTTCAACACTCGTAATAAATTATTAACGGCTAAACTCCTTAATCAGGGTTATCGGTACCATAAACTACGCAAAGCCTTTTCAAAATTTTATAGACGCCATTCTGATTTAATTTCAAAATTCAATATTGGACTTAAATCTCTTCTGCAACAAGGTCTATCGGAACCCGAATTTTATGGTGACTTAGTATATAAATTCAGAAAAATATATAACCGCAATGACTTCAGCACCCATTTTCGTAAAATCGTTCTTCGATATAAATAGATTGGGTACAACATGGATATTATACGACAGACTGCATGCAATCACGGTTGGCAACTTTGCTTCCCTCTTTAATTGCATGCCGGTGGGTCAGGCCTCAGATTCTATGACGGCTCCAGAAGTTCATAAAAAAACTATAATTGATGGTCCTCTCAGAGACTTTGTGATGCTTTTCCTTATCTTTTGGACAATATTTTCATTAGATTTGGATCCAAAATATATAGGCAGATTGTTGGAATTCCCATGGGAACTAATTTTGCACCCCCCCCCCCCCCTCCCCCTGTTGCTGATTTGTTTTTTAATTTGTTATGAGAGAGACTTTATGATGTCTTTATCACGCGAAAATCAGGCTGACATTATTGAAGCGTTCAATTCTACATCTGGGTATCTGGACGATTTATTGAATATTGATAAAGTAGAAGTAAAACAAAGATCAGGAATTGATACAATTAACTTACTCCACCCATAAAAGACACCAAAGGGAAAGAAATACAAACATTAAGCGACCAGACCATAATGGAAACCTAAACAAAGGAAGTCCATAAGGACAGTTACTTTCCCACAAAATGGCCATATGGCCATCCAAAACCAAAAGACACAAGTGATACACACAGTAAGTAACAAACAACAACATAAATAAATCGCCACAGAAGAGCCTCCTTGGAACGGTCAGTGGAAGATATCCACTGGGGGGCTTAAATCGATTTTACGTGGCCTCAATCCTCGCCCTTACTTCCGTCGCGATTTAGACAAATAATTTGTTCAGTCTGCATGAAGGCCTCCTAACTCATCAGTGCAACATCTCCAGTTCTTGTTCCAAGGTGTTAATGTAATGAAGCCGACAAACAACAATGACATTGTTAGCAGCCTTATCTGCGGGAGCCACAACAAACTTCTCATGAAATTTTGTGAATGCCCTGCTTCAAATTTCGAAAATTAATTTAGATTTCCGTGGAAGAAGATCATGATGATTAGAGTAAAATGAAATACGTTTGTCCATAATTTTGAACATATTAATTTTCCAATCATTTAGGGCGTTGGACTTTTCAAAATATGTCTAAAGCAGCTTCAAACATCTTTCCGGCATTTTGTTAAGTCAATAATGTCAAAATCTTCAAAAATGTCAGCTCGATTATGTCAAGAAAGGTAAATCATAAAATAACGTTCATAATAAAATCAAAATAAATCAGCTAGAAGGGGAGCACAGTTTGTACCCATTAAAATATCTACGATATGTCTTTGCAACTTTGTACCAAATCTAATGCCAATATTATCGTAAAGAGACGTTAAAGCATCACGCATATAGTTTGACAACAGTTCCTGATCGTTTTCCTGCAGGATGGTTTTGTTTGTTTAATTTGAAGTTTAACGTCCCCATCAACACTGTTAATGTCATTTTGGAGGCGTTGCGTCCAATATTGTGGGCATTTTACCCGACATTGAGATGACATGACATCTCACGCCCTGCCGCCCAATGAAACCAATAGGGTTTATAAGCATATAGGTTTTATAAGCATGGACGGGCCGACTCGCACCGCATTGCCTGGACAGGCTTAGATCCTCTAAGCGGTTTACCAGTACTCGCGTGGGGGTCGGTTTCAGCTCTGCGTGGAAGCATCATGCAGCCCATCAATTTCTTCAACCCCCGATGGGCGGGGGCTATCTGCAGGAAGGTTTATTAAGGAAAATGACAACTTGCGAAAATATGCGCACAGTACCAATTAAGCCTGTCTAGGAAATTGTGATAAGGTAACATGACGGGCTCGATTTCAGTTATATTGTAGATGCATTCAAACATGTCGATGTCATATGGACAGCGTGCCGTAAGTTACCCGTTATACACGTAGTACCGAGCTAACTAATTGTTGTCGGACCAGGCAATGTTTAAAAATAAATCAAAAGTCCTATCGGCATTTTTTTCAGACATATGTAAATGTTCGGAAATAAGAATGTCTTAACCTTCTGCCTCCTATAATGTCTGTGTACGAAACCAGAATCTAAACTACAACTCATGCTGATTTCTTTGCGAGTGGCTACAATTAAATATCGCATAATTGCTTTTTGTAAAGAATTTACACATTTTCTTTTATATAATTGTTATGAAGGATGGGAATTTTGCGTAGGAATTAGTTTTGATCGCTGTTCGTACGCCAACGAGTCAATAGAACTAGTGAGTTAACATCGACAGAAATAAGTAAGTAGACAGTACGAGTCGGTAGAGTGCCTTTAGCAACTTTTTGCAAGCGGACCAAATAGCCATATACACCATAGCTTTGTTTGTGTCACGATTTGCCTTTCTGTCAATAGAATATTCAACTGACCGATGCAAACGATAGCTCTGCCTTGCCAATCTTAACTGCCACTATTATACAACTGTGTTTACATGCCTTTGCAAACTGTTCTGCTAATCATGATATCAACATTAAAACATCACAAAAACACGCTTATAATTTTGACCCCATCGATCCCCACTTTTTTATAGAAAAACTGGGGTTTACAGGGGTAAACATTAAACATATCACACTTTTTCATCTAAAAATTTAGCTTTTTTCGGCGGTAAAATTTACAATGTATTTGTATAGGCGTGGTTTCGTAATGATAAATGTTACGCTAAGCAGACATTTTTCTCATGAAATTTATTATATTTTGTCTTCTTTCTTCCTCAAAAATAGATTGTATATACTCATTAGAATACCGGCCCCGATAGCTCAGTTGGTAGAGTGTCCGCTCCGGGGAACGGGAGGTCTCGGGTTCGATCCCGGGCGCGACATACCGAAGTCGTTAAAAATGGTACTAGCTGCTCCTCGCTTGGCACTCAGATTTACGGGGTAGAGCTAGGACTGGTCGATCCAGTGTCAGGATAATATGACTGGGTGTGGTATCATGTAATGTGTCTGGGACATGATACTTCAGTGAGGCAGCACTATAAACGTGAACATTGAGCTCCCTGTCGCAACCAGACACCGTCGTGATATGACTGAAAAATTGTTGAAAGCGACGTTAAACCCGAATTCACACACACACACACACTCATTAGAAACGCCCATGTCCGAGGCTATTTCTAACGAGTACCAACAATTTGTGTTTAGAGCAAAAGCAATGAAAATTATGTATGCCTTGTCAACCTCACTTCACTCTACAAAAAGTGCTGTTTACAACTTTACGCATTACAAGCAACCAATAACAGTAATGCAACCAGACCTAGAACCTGTTTGGTTTACGATGACACTTCCGTGACGCATTCTACAATTTTTCTTATCTCAAAAAACGGACATTTTTTATGGAAATGTGTGATAGTTTTCTTATTTTTGCTTCATACATAGGTTGAGGGTGCTTATTAGAACGCCTCGTCGAGTTGGTCCTATGAGTTTTGTTTTGTTTGTTTGATTTGAGGTTTAACGTCCCCTTCAACACTGAATCTGTCATTTTGGAGACGTTGCTTCCAATTTTGTGGGACTTTTACCCGACATTGAGATGAGATGACATCGCAAACCCTGTCGCCCAATGAAACCAATAGGGTTTATAAGCATGGACGGGCCGACTCGCATCGCTTTGCTTGGGCAAGCTTAAATCCTCTAAGCGGTTTACCAGTACTCGTGTGCGGTCGGTTTCAGCTCTGTGTGGAAGCATTATGCAGCCCATCTATTTCTTCAAGCCCCGATGGGCGGGGGCCGGGTCCTATGAGTACCCACAGTCGATGCATTAGAGAGGAAATCAGCAAAATAATGTTCAACCCGGTAACCCCCAGTTTTCTCTGCAGATTCATTTCAAGGACGTTCATTTCAAGGACGTGTGAGCGTGATGTTTTGAATAAACCTCCAGGATCTTTAAAATTTTCTGTTACTGCCCCTCCCCATCGGGGCTTGGAGAAATAGATTGGGCAGCAAGCTGCTTCCACGCAGAGCTAAAACTGACCACACATGAGTACTGGCTAATCGCTTAGGTCTAAACCTACTCAGACAAAGTGTTGCGAGTCGGACTGTACATAAACCCTATTGTTTTTATACGGCGGAAAGGCTTGAGATGCCATTTCATCTAAGTGTCGAGTAAAAGTCCCACAAAATTGGATTTCTCAGGAACTCCAAAAGCTAGAGGCCTCAGACTTAGTACACAACGCAACAATGATGATCTATATGGTGTAAGAGCCAACGGACTTTCTCGGCGTATTTGTTCAATTGTTCTTTCATGCTTCTTTCTCTCCATATAGACCAATGTTAATCTTTAAGAACGATTTCTCAGGCACAACAAAAGCTAGATGCCTCGAACTTAGAATGCAGTGCACTAATGATGGTTTATATGGTATGAGAGAAAAATGGATTTCTCGGCTTATTTATTCATTTGTTCTTTCATTCTTCTTTCTCTCCACTATATGCCAATGTTAAATGTTTCGTCAAAGCCCTCTCAGGAATTACAAAAACTAGAAGCCTAAAACTTGGTGTGTGTGTGTGTGAAATCGGGTTTAACGTCGCTTTCAACAATTTTTCAGTCATATCACGACGGTGTCTGGTTGCGACAGGGAGCTCAATGCTCACTTGTTTAGTGCTGCCTCACTGAAGTATCGTGTCCCAGACACATTACATGATACCACACCCAGTCACATTATCCTGACACTGGGTCGACCAGTCCTAGCTCTACCCCGTAAATCTGAGTGCCAAGCGAGGAGCAGCTAGTACCATTTTTAACGACTTCGGTATGTCGCGGCCGCGATCGAACCCGTGACCTCCCGTTCCCCGGAGGGGACACTGTACCAACCGAGCTATCGGGGCCGGCACACTGATACCATAATGTTGATTAATGAAACTATCTAGTCTGGCCCAGAAAACATGCACACACCATATTTTTCAGTTCTGTGGTGTATTCCTTGCTTCCAAAGGATAACCCGTTTATAGAACATATATAACTTCACTACAGCTGGTGTGTGGGAATGTGTGGCGGCGGTAAAACGTCTCCCTGCCCTACATCATAGTGTAGATTATATTGTCTTGTCCTTTGGGATCATTGATTCCATTGTGGAATTTTGAAAATATCTGAGGGTCACTGATGAGGCCTAATTGGCCGAAACTAGCTAGTCTGGCCCAGAAACATGCACACTCCATATTTTTCAGTTCTTTGGTGTATTCCTTGCTTCCAAAGGATAACCCTTTTATAGAACATATTTTACTTTACTGCAGCTTGTGTGTGGGAATGCGTGGCGGCGGTAAAACGTCTCCCTGCCCTACATCATAGTGTAGATTATATTTTCCTGTCCTTTGGGATCATTGATTCCATTGTGGAATTTTGAAAATATCTGAGGGTCACTGATGAGGCCTAATTGGCCGAAACTAGCTAGTCTGGCCCAGAAAACATGCACACTCCATATTTTTCCGTTCTGTGGTGTATTCCTTGCTTCCAAAGGATAACCCTTTTATAGAACATATTATACAGTGTAAAAGACGATGTGCTTTCTCAGCTTATTTGTTCTTTCATTTTTCTTTCTCTCCATATACATGTAGGCCAAAGTTAAGTATTTCGTCAAAGATTTCAAAGAAACTACAAAAACTAGAAGGAAGAAACTTTGTATACAATGCCATTATAATAACTTATATCCTGTTTGTTTGTTTGTATTGGAGTTTAACGGCTCAGTCAGTACTATTTCAGGTCATTTTTGAGCCGATCAGTTTACCTATCCACACTTTTCCTGGAAGCGGCTAACCAGTACAGTGCACATTCTTTTGCCAGAAACTGACAACTGCCCTTCTTGAATCAGCGAAAGGGAGAGAATGGCCGAAAAGATTTCATGATCAATCTCCACGAAAGAATGTTGACGACCCCGGCAGGTATCGAACCCGCGTCCTCCTGATCACCAATCAGACGCGCAGCCAACAGAGCTACCGAGGCCGGCACTTATATCCTGTATGCGACAATGGGCTTTTTCATAATATACTCAAGCACTTTGAAAACGCAACATTATAGTTTTTAAATATTTTTGAAATGGCCCAATCCAAAATCATAGCAGATATATGCTTCCATACACCATAAATAAAATCATATGAGGTGGTCAGATCGATAAAATATCGGTCGACTACACATGATATCGTAGCACGTGCACACCGAGATATGACCTTGTTTATATGGTCAATTCCGCATGTACAACCGATATCTTTCATTCAATCTCTTCAAAAGTTGTCTTCAAATCGGTTTTTGGTTGAAATTTGGATAAATTTACAAAACTGAGCATGCCAAGGCTAAATAACGAAAATCGGAATCGGATTTTAGGCCTTTTGGACGCTGGCATTTCACAGAAGGACATTGCTCGGCGTTTTAATGTTGACAGAACCACAATATATCGTCTCGTTCAACGTGTCAGGTTAACAGGAACTGTTAATGACCGCCCCAGGCCTGGGCAAGTGCGCGTGATGTAAAGACGTCAGGATAATTACATCCGTCAACTCCACCTACGGCATCGTTTCCAGACGGCCGCGCAAACAGCTTCCGTCGTCATTGGCAACCTAGGGCGACGTATTCATCGTATGACAGTGTCCCGACGACTTAAGGAATTTGGTGTTCGTTGCCGGCGTCCGTACCACGGACCAATACTTACACGACGTCATCGTCAGCTTCGCATGAACTTTGCACTTAATCACCAGAGACGTGTCAACTGGCACGACGTCGTCTTCAGCGATGAGTCCAGGTTCAATTTGTACCAAACCGACGGGCGGGTACGCGTTTATCGACGTGACGGCGAAAGGTTTGCTGATAACTGCGTTGTTGAAAGAGACCGGTTTGGAGGCGGTGGTGTCATGGTCTGGGGCGCCATCAATTACAACTTTCGCTCGCGTTTATTGATAATTCATGGAAATCTCAACGCCAGACGTTACGTCGATGAGATTCTTCGGCCAGAGCTTGTTCCATTGTTGCGACGTCAACGTAACCCCATGTTATTTCAGCACGATAACGCCCGCCCGCACACGGCAAGGTTGACGCAGGACTTTTTACGTCAAGAAGGCATCAATGTTCTCCCTTGGCCGTCAAAATCACCCGATCTGAATTGTATCGAACACCTTTGGGACGAATTGGGACGTCGTGTACACGGACGTCAAAACGCGCCACAGACTGTGGGGCAGCTCGCGATAGCCCTTCAGCAAGAGTGGGATAACATCCCCCGACGTACTGTGTGATGTTTGTGTTGTTCAATGCGGCCCAGGTTACGTGAATGCTCTCAGCGCGCAGGTGGGCATACCCGATATTGATGTGGCTGGAGATTTGACTGACACATGGTGTGTTTGCCGCAGTGTAGACTGCTAATGTGAAGGGACAGCTCTAATGTGATTGTGGCAAACGAAAGTCATTTGATGAATATTGTTTGTGATGAAATTCGTTTTTTGAAAAAATTGGTGAGTTAAAAAATATTTACATTTTCCTTATGATGTTGCGTTTTCAAAGTGCTCGAGTATATTTGTTCTATGATTCTTCTTTCTCTCCCTGCATACCAATGTTCCTTTTTCGTCGAAGATTTCTCAGGAATGGGCTTTCTCGGTGTAGTCGTTCGTTTGAGCTTTCATTCTTCTTTCTCTCAATATAGGACGATGCTGAATGTTTCAGGAAATACAAAACCTAGAAGCCTCAATTTTGGACGGCCCCCGCCCATCGGGGCTTGAAGAAATATATGGGCTGCATGATGCTTCCGCGCAGAGCTGAATCCGACCCACACATGAGTACTGGTAAACCGCTTAGAGTATCTAAGCCTGTCAAGGTAAAGCGGTGCGCACGAGTAGGACCGTCTATGCTTATAAACACTATTGGTTTCATTTGGCGACAGGGCTTGAGATGTCATTTCATCTCAATGTCGGGTAAACGTCCCACAAAATTGGAAGCACCGTCTCCAAAATGACCTTTACAGTGTTGACGGGGACGTTAAACCTCAAATCAAACAAACAAATCAATTTTGGAATGCAATGCAATAACGATTACTTATTTCGTGTAAGAGACGATGGGTTTTCTCTTTGTTTTTGTTTATCTGTTCTTTCAAGCTTTTTACTTCCATATTGGCCAATCAACGATTTCTCAGTGAACTCCAAAATAGAAGTGAAGGCAATGATCAGGAATCGATACAATTAACCCACAGTTCCCATCAGAGACACCAAAGGGAAAGAAACACAAACATGAAACAAAAGACCCCAACGGAAACACCAACAGCGGAAAGCCAAAAGGACAGTTACTTTCCCACAAAATGGTCAAAAGGCTATCCAAACTAAAATAATATAAGCGACACAAACACCCAAAGACAAACCATAACAAAAATAAACCGCGACAGAAGAACCGCCTTGGAACGGTCAGAGGAAACGAATTCCACTGTGGGGCTTAAATCGATTTTACGTGGCCACAATCCTCGCCCTTACTTCCGTCGCGATTAAACAAATACTTTGTTCAGTCCGCATGAAGGCCTCCTAACTCATCAGTGCAACATCTCAGTGAACAAAAATATCAAACAACCACATAGATGAAACAACGGTGAGGACTCGACAGCAAGAATTCACTAAAATGCTGGAGCAAAAGAAAACCAACAGTTAGACTCCGATGGGCCCGACCAGAGACAGAGCACCAGGTACCAACCTACATAAGCCTTTACGTTGGAACCGTCATAGAATCTGAGGCCTGACCCACCGGCGTGCAATTAAAGAGAGAAGCACAGTTGTCAACCGTGATTGGGTTAACTACCATGCATGCAGTCTTTCGTATAACATTTATGTTGTACACAATCTTTTTATGTCGAAGAATTATTTTACAGAATTGTGTGCTGAAGTCATTGTGGTTATATATTTTTCTGAATGTATATACTAAGTCACCATAAAATTCGAGTTCCGATAGACCTTGTTGCAGAAGAGATTTAAGTCCAATATTGAATTTTGAAATTAAAACAGAATGGCGTCTATAAAATTTTGAAAAGGCTTTTCGTAGTTTATGGTATCGATAACCCTGATTAAGAAGTTTAGCCGTTAAGAATTTATTACGAGAGTTGAAGTCAGTTCCATGACTACACACTCTAGCAAATCGAATTAATTGCGAAATATAAACGCCATAGGATGGCGCACGAGGAACAACACCATCCAAAAAGGAACATTTACAAAGCCAAAATCAAAATCATCGCGTTACATATCATAAATTTTGCAAGAAACAAACCCATCTACAATATAAAGATGTAAATCCTAAAACGGGGGTATCAAAAGAATTTGTTTTATTCAACTGAAGTTCTGGTGGGTAAATTTGACTGATCAAACCGTCGAAATAAGTATTATCAATATTTAATGAATTATCCAAATATTTAGAAGTGGAGCTGAAAGCTTCAATGATTTCAGACTGGTTTTCAGCAGAAAGGGACATCATGAAGTCTCTCTCATAACAGAACAAAGACAGATCAGCCACAAGTGGTGCGCAATTAGTACCCATCGGAATACCAACAACTTGTCTAAATAACACTTAGTACCAAATCTCATGTAAATATTGTCAAGTAGAAAGGTGAGAGCTTCACACACTTTCTGGCATGACAATAGGGTATAATGTTTGTGCTCTTCAGAAGTGAAAAGGGCATTTCTTACATGACATGCAAGATACAGGGAGTCTTCCCTTTGAAATAAGTGTTTCTTTTATACGATTACGATGAAGTGTAGTGTAAAGGGTGGACAAATCATAAGTAGACAGACTTGAAGCACGAAAACGCCTGGATTCCAATTTATTTAAAATTTCATTAGAATTTTTTATAGACCAAAACAGATTTCTACCTGATCTTTCGAAGACTTTGTCGCAATATTTTATCAAATGTTTTTTTATGACAATAATACATGAATTTAATAATTTGGAGAGTTCAGTGTTGGTACAAGAGCTTGAATTTGCAATAAACCGTGCTTTGTATGGTCTGTTATGAAGTTTAGGTAACCAATATAACGTAGGAAGCTTGTCTTGGCCTTCTGTAACACAGGCAGCAAACTTGGTGGCCGAATGACAAATATGGTCATCAACTAAAGCCGGGAAGCCCGTTTCAGATCCTCCGTGTCTGGAATCTTGTCCTGCCACCTAAATGGAGGCGTCAGTGGAGACTGTTTAAGTGCAACTGATTACAAATTTGGCGTGTCTGCTGTAGACAGTCAAGGTTTCGCTGACGTAAAGGAGAGTGGTAAGTAAACAGACCTTCGGCTGTATTCTCTTCGCTCCTAAGGTAACATGTCCTTGGCTATTCTACTGTTGATTTTTGTCACTGTTGCCATACATGGACATTGCGGATATCTTGGCCATATGTCCCAGATCTAACAATTATACTTTTAATCCCCAACTATGTAATTTGAGATCTCGTGTAAAAAGTTGGCAATGGCAACAACGTTGACGACGCACCGACGAAAAATTGTCTATCCTTTAAGCTCCCATATGGTCTTTGGTTATGACCAGCAGAAAAAATCATTAACAACCTAAACAGAACTGCCAGAAGTGCAGACTGTAACCCAACTTAGCTTTGTTTTACATATACGCACAACCTTTTGATCACCAGTCAGAAAGCTCATTGTGTTTTGCATGATATTTGTAATCATTACTGAATTGGATGCCAAGTTCATGGCTTCGGGCTTTTAGCAGAGGCCCACTGAAAACACGCTGTGCTCAATGTTCGAACCGCCTCCACCCCCACTTCGGCACCCACCCTATTGTGCCCAGCGTGCAGACGAGCCTTCCGATCCCAGGCTGAAGTCACCAGCCATATCGGGACCCACAATCACAGATCGCAAAGTTTAACTTAATTTTAACGCCGTGGTCCTCTTCGAATACGAAGGACGCACGTGTTTATTTTTAGTAAAAGCCTTTGAAAGTCTTCTTAGAACCATAAAGCCGATGATCTTGATACTGGATATGCAGCATGGGGGACTCGAGATCTACCAAGCTTGTTTGAATGATGACCCTGGGTTGCCTAAGTGACGGAATTTGACCTTGACGCAGCACGTTCAATTTCGGTTCTGTTGGCTTTTGTACGAAGACAAAACAATGGATTTTTCTGATTGTATTGTTTCCTTCGGGATCAATTTTGTAGATACCAAAAAAAAAAAAATCGCGGATATTTAATGACCTTTATTCTGGGTTCCTCAGATTCAGATTTTTTTAATTCTTCTTCTCCGTTGGAATATCAAAACACAATTACATGTGCAGCCACCATGAGAAAGACATGTGTTTATATAATCTAGGTCGAATGACCAATGGCACACACGCCCAAATAACATAAAACCCGTTTAGTTTTTTTTTAGCCCACCAGAGCCGAAGGCTCCGGGGGAGCTTATAGGATAGGCAGTTGTCCGTCGTCGTCTGCGTCTGCGTCGTCTGCGTCTGCGTCTGCGTCAACACTTTCAAACGACATCTCCTCTGAAGCCACTGGGCCGATTGGGCCCAAGTTTTATCTGTAGCATTCTTGGGCTGGGGGATTGAAAGTTTGTGTTTTTTATGAAAATCGGCTTATTAATTTGGTTGCTATGGCAACTTAGAGTTTCCATAGACTAGCTAGTCTGGCCCAGAAAACATGTACACTCCATATATCTCAGTTCTGTGGTGTATTCCTTGATTCCAAAGGATAACCCTTTTATATAACGTATTTAGCTTCACTACAGCTGGTGTGTGGGAATGTGTGGCGGCGGTAAAACGTCTCCCTGCCCTACATCATAGTGTAGATTATATTTTCTTGTCCTTTGGGATCATTGATTCCATTTAGGAATTTTGAAAATATCCGAGGGTCACTGATGAGGCCTAATTGGCCGAAACTAGCTAGTCTGGCCCAGAAAATATGTACACTCCATATATTTCAGTTCTGTGGTGTATTCCTTGCTTCCAAAGGATAACCCTTTTATATAACGTATTATAATGGGGAAAATTGAAATATGGCATTTACTGCCAACCCTCTGCAGATATTTTGACAAAACTTTCATAGAAATGTTCCTTAGGCAATCTACTATCTGTCATATGATTTTATGCCTACTGCTCATTTTTATTGGTTGCCATGGAAACCAAAATGCAAAAAAAATGAGAAAAAAAATACTTAAAAAATCATCTCCTCAGAAACCATATGCTCTGGGAGGCAGAGACTTTATGGCTCTTAAAGGAACTCATTTTTGATTTTTATTTGCCTTCACTGCAGCTGGTGTTGTGCCGTGTGGCGGCCGTAAAACGTCTCCCCGTACATCAACCATAGTGCAGTTTATATTTTACTTTTGGTCCTTTGAGATCAGCGTGAATATTCTGAGAAATCGGAAATAAATTATTGGTTTAAACTCATATTCTAGACAGGTTTTTAATTATTTGGACCCCATTTTGATTTATATCAGTCTTTGAATTGACTGCCTATTCGAAATTCGCAAAATTGCGGTGTGTTTCCTCTGGCTTTCTTTGCCGAATCATTACAGGGTCACTGATGGGGCTTTGTTGGCCGAAACTACGTAGTATGACCCATCTTCTTTCTTATGAATATTTTCATTGCTCTTAAAGGAACTCATTTTTGCTTTTTATTTATGAAAATATTCACCATATTTGCCTTTACAGGTTTTGTGTTTTTTTATGAAATTTGCTCTTTTAGTTTTGTTGCTATGCTTAGAGTTTCCATTGACTTATAATGGGGAAAACTGAAAAATGGCATTTACTGCCAAGTCCTTGTAGATATTTTGACAAAACTTACACAGAAATGATTCTTCAGTAAACTTCTTTTAACCCTGTGATTTTTGCCAACCTGGGGGTCCCCTAGGTTGTGCCGGGGCCATGCCCCGCCCCTCCACTTCATAAAATGCCTTATATCTCAGAAACCTTACAGTTCCTCACCCCTAAACCATATATATTCTTGTTCCTTATGATAAGATGCATTAAGTGGCACCAACCTGGAGATCCCCCGGGATATGCCGGGGACATGCCCCGACCCCTCCACTTCATAAAAGGCCATTTATCTCAGAAACCATTCAGATCCCCACCCCTAAACCATATATATTCTTGTTCCTTATGATAAGACACATTACGTGACACAAACCTGTGGGTCCCCCGGGATGTGTCTGGGACATGCCCCACCCTCTCCACTTCATTAAATGCCATTTATCTCAGAAACCATTGAGATCCTCAGCCATAAACTATATATATTCTCATTCCTTATGATAAGTTGCATTCAGTGACACCAACTTGGGGGTCCCCCGGGATGTGCTGGGACCATGCCCAACTCCCTCCACTTCATAAAAGGCCAAATATTCCATAAACCTTACAGATCCCCGCCCTTAAACCATATATATTCGTGTCCCTTTATGATAAGACGGATTCAGTGACACCAACCTAGGGGTCACCTAGGGCACACCCGGGCCATGCTCCACCCCTTGACTTCACAAAATACCATATATCTGAGAAACTGTTCAGAGCCCCAACCCTAAACCATATATATTCTTGTTCCTTGTGATAAGACTCAATCAGTGACACCAGCATAGGGGTCCCCCTTGGGTGCCACGGGCCATGCCCCACCCCTTTACTTCATTAAAATCCATATATCTCAGAAACTGTTCAGATCCCCACCCCTTAACCATATATATTCTTGTTGTTTATGATAAGACTCCACTTCATAATAGGCAATATATCTCAGAAACCATGCAATTCCCCATCCTAAAATCACATATATTCTTGTTAATTGTTAATAGACACATTTAGCCATCCCCGTCTTGGGGGTGCGCAGGGGCCATTTCTCAACCTGCCACTCATAAAAGGGCCTCATATCTCAGAAACCATTCAGATCTTCACCGTTTAACCATATATACTCTTGGTCCTTATGATAAGACATACAGTGACAACAATCTTGGGCTTTTCTGTGATCTGCCATGCCCTAATCACTCCATTGCTTAAAAGGCCTTGCATCTCAGGAACCATACATATCCCCACTGCTAAACCATATATATATATATATATATATATATATATATATATATATATATATATATATATATATATATATATATATATATATATATATATATATATATATATATATATATATATATGTCTCTGTTTCTTTTGATAAGATGCATTTATTGATACCAACCAGGGCTCCATTGGGTCCATGCCCAACCCTCTTTACTTTATAAACATAACACCTAATATTTCAGATACAGTCCACATGGGTTCTCATTTGAGTATAGGGTTTGTTTCGGTGACCTTATAATTGGTATATTAAAATCATATCATGTTATAATACATGTCTGCCATTGGGCAGTGTCCACCTGAGCTCTAGTTTATGAAATTTAGCTCTTTGGTTTGTTTGCTATGCCAAGTTAAAAGTTTCCATTGACTTATAATGGGGAAAATTGAAAAATGGCATTAATGTCTTTCAAGATATTTTGCCACACTTTCATAGAAATGTTCCTTTAATAATGTTCCTTTTGGTCTATATGTTGCCACAGATGGGAAATTGTCAATTGTCATCTGTTGTCAGGCAACAACACATTCAAGCGACATCAGAATCTGAAGCCACTAGGCTGATTGGATCCAAATTTTATCTGTAGCATCCTTGGGCACAGGGCTTCCATGGTTAATTAAAATACATTGCTGCCAGTGGGCAGTGCCCCCCTGAGCTCTGGTGATCATTGCGGCCCATGGGTCTCTTGTTTTCCTTACCTGAATAGCCGATAACCTTGAAAATTTTGCCGCATTGGGGGCTCGGATTTTCCTAAGTATGTACATGTGTTCAAGTAAAAAAAAAAAGGTCAAGTTAGGTAACATTTGTTCTCGTATGGAAATTTGCAAAACGGTGTTTTTTATGATTTACTGAAGTATATTCCATTTGAGTAGATAAATAATTTTTTTATAAATACCAAAGCACAAGGTCATTTAATGATCGGTCCTCAGCCGTTGCGATGAAGTATTTTATTTCTCTAAAACCAATGTGTTGATTGAACCAAATTATATAAAGACCACCTGTAGGGTTTGCAAATCTAAGTTTGTTTGACGGGTTATGATCACTTGGCTTTACGGGTTGTGAGCACATGACAAAGATGGTTGCCATGCCCATATATGGTAAAAATGATTTTAGATTATCTCACTCAGAGACTAAACAAACGAGATATGCAGAGTGGAGGACTCTGGCCCTAACAATTTAATTTAAATATTTTCCCTTGGTTGACCTTTACCTATGCAACGGCATCTTAAACCATTGGTTGATTCAGATAACCTTGGGGTAGCTGAAAAATCATAAAATGACGAAGTCCACGAGGGGGCGGAACACTTTTCGCCCATTTGAGCTTTAGGGGGCGTAGTTGCCCAACAGCCTTATGGGTTTTATTACCGCTGTTGAAGAGTATGGTTCTTACAATGTCTGTATGGATATTTTAATCGGTAAAGTATTACGTTAATAGCTGTCTTTCACCTGGAACAGGTCTCTTCACAAGGAACTTTGGTGCCAAATACGCAGCACAGAAAGAAAAAGAACGAGATGAGAGTCATACGTAATACACAAAGACGTGGTATCATTACGAAAACACGCCTATACAAATACCTTGTAATCTTTATCGCCGAAAATACGAAAATTTTAAAATGAAAAATTGATATTTTTCTTTTTTCTGCTCAAAATATAAATAGTGGGTACATGTTAGAACAACCTCATCGAGGCGGTTCTAACGGGTACCCACAATTTATATTTAAGAGCAGAAATAAGAAAAATAAAGTTTACCTCTGTAAATCTGTTCTAGAAAGGGTTATCCTTCGGAAGCATGGAATGCACCACAGGACTGGAAAAAATGGAGTGTACATGTATTCTGTGCCCGACTAGCTTGTTTCGGCCATTTAGACATCATCAGAGACCCTCAGATATTTTCAAAATTCCACAATGGAATCAATGATAAAAAAAAAACAAGAAAATATAAACTACACTATGATGTATTATATAAACGTGGGGTTCAATGGGGTCAAAATTATATAGGCGTGATGAAATAACAGGAATAAATAAGTGGGTATTTTGTGATATTTGAAGGACATTTTTGTCAGTTCTCCATAAAAAACCTATATTGTGGGTATTTATTAAAACCACCTCAGCGAGGCGGTTTCAATGAACATCCTCAACATTGATTAATAAAATTAGAGAGAAGGCCAATTAACATTCACATATCACAAAATACCAACCTTATCTATTGCTACGTGTAATGAAAATAACCATTACAATAACACATCCGTGTGATATAGTGCATTTTTTCAAACCTCAAAAAAGGTAATTTTTCTGGTGAAAATGTGTTATATTTTTCTTATTTACACTCCAAACATAGGTTTTGGTTGCTCGTTAGAACCGCCTCGTTGAGGAGGTTCTAACGAGTATTCACAACCTATGTCTGGGAGCAGAAATAAGGAAAAAAATGTTACCCCCTAAACCCCCGTTTTCTCTATATAAAAGGGGTTTAGGCGGTCTTTATTTCACGGACTTGTTCACGTGAGGGTTGGCCATTTATCTTCGGCGTTACTCAAGGACAAAAGACCGCTGTCAGGGTTTGAAGACGTTTGGTTTGGAATGGTTCGTCTTGGACAAATCAGTGGCAAACGTGAATATATGACGTTAAATCTAGTTTAAATTATTTCTTTTACCTTCAAGTTGGCAAATGCTTGTTTTGGTCCCCATGAAATAGATAGTAGCGAGCCTCGTGATAACAGGTAAGGTATTTTGTTTGTTTGTTTCTATTGGAATTTACCGGCCCAGTCAAAACTAGTTCAGGTCATTTTTTGTCGGTCAGTTTACCGATCCACACTTTTCCTGGGCAGGCTTATACGTAAGCGCTTAACCAGTACAGTGCACATTCTTTCCCCAGAAACTGACAACTGCCCTTCTTGAATCAGTGGAAGAGAGAGAATGACTGTAGAAAAGATTTCATGATCAATCTTCACGAAAGAATGTTGCCGAGCCCGGCAGGTATCGAACACGCATCATCCTGATCACCAGTCAGAAGCGCATCCGACTGAGCTACCGAGGCCAGCACAGGTAAGGTATATCTTTGTTATCAGTTAATGACATCATCCATGCGAACAGCAACGGCCCACACAATCCTGCGCATCGGCTTTGTCTCGCCAGAGACTTTATTGTTGACAGACCGCGTCTTAAATCGTAGCAGTTTCTTTGGGTAGTACCACAATCTCTTGACTTAGTGAAAATGTTGGTTTTGCCTCATCTGAAGACAAACCCTGCAATCAGCATGATGTTCTGGTTGTTTGTAAGAAAACAAAATTCAATGAAGCCCTCGGGTTAGCAGTCACGTAGGAATCTCGCCAGAGCATCGTTTCCCACGTGACCGCTGGAACCTCAGGTTGGGATTTCTCTACACCAAATGTACAATTATGATGCATCCATGGCAGGGGAATAGATTTTCTGGTAGATTATCCCCCCATTTTTCAAAGAGCGGCAGCTTTCGGGACTTCCTGTTCGCTGTTCTATAAAACTGTCCAACAGAAAAAGGAGTATACTCTTAAAGAAAAGGATTTGCTCTTGGGGAGCAAATTATTGCATTTAAGAATTGACCCCTATTGACATGGGAGACAAACATACTTTAGCAGAAGTTGCCTGCCCTGAAAAAAGTATCCATTCATTCCCCTTATTAATGGCATTTTTTATGAAAGTTTGTATTATTTTGCAAGTTGTATACAGAGGACCATCGATATAGCGACATAATTTATTCCCCTACATTTGACCGTTAAAAGGCATTTGCTGTTAAGCAGTAGTACGAGGCCATGTTATGGAGATTTTCTAGAATGGCCGCGCTTATAACATTTTACCGTTATAAGGTATTTGCCGATATAAAGAAGCCGAACAAGTAGTAGTATAAGGGAGAATAAAGGGATTTTCCCCTTAATTACTCCAAGAAACAATTTTCTTGGAGTATTAGATGGCATCACGTGAAAAAGTCCATAAAATAAAGCCCCCCTAAACCCCACCTTATAAAGAGAAAACTGGGGTTTAAGGGGATAAATAGTATTTTCCTTATTCCTGTTCCAAGATATAGGTTGTGGGAACTCGTTAGAACAGCCTCAATGAGGCGATTCTAACGAGCACCCAAAACCTATGTTCTGAGTATAAATAAGAAAAATATCGCAAATTTTTATCTTAAAATTTTCATTTTTGGAGGTAAAATTTACAATCTATTTGTAATGGCAAGGAACTTAGAAAAATATGGATTCGATGTAGGCTTTTACTACTCGAGGGATGACTGTGCCGTTCGGCGGCGACGCTTAGGCCTTGAGCAAAAGATCCATTCCATCACGAAAACACGCCTAAAAATTTAACCCCCTGAAACCACACTATTACATGTATATAGTATTATTGGGGTATACGGGGGTGTATATTGCTTTTCTTATTTAAGCTAAAAACATAGATTGTGCTTATCTGTTAAGGCGGTTCTAACAAATAACCAAAACTATATTATAATATATCAGAATTTTAATCTAAAAATGTTCATTGTTTATGGTAGAATTGTCAATAAACAGTGAAATTCCGCTATTAAGACCACCTACATTTCAGACAAATTATGCTTTTAAGGGCATATTTAGAAGGTTTCAGTTACATGATTTTGCTTTATGTGTTCTACATCCAGTATGCTCCAGTGGGAGACCACCTTTGGGACTTTTCAAAAGTCATTACGCAAACACACCTATACAAATACATTGCAACCTTTATCGCCGAAAAAATGAACATTTTATGATGAAACATTCTGATATTTTTCTTATTTCTGCTCTATATTTCAGAGCAGAATGAGGCGGTTCTAACGAGTACCCACAATCTATATTTTAGAGCAGAAATAAGACAAATAAGGTTTACCCCCGGAAACCCCAGTTTTACAATATAAAAGTTGGGTTCAAGAAGGTCCAAATTATATAGGCGTGTTTTCATGATGTGGTCTTAAAGACATGTTTTCATAATGCTGTTGAAAAGTTTTGTCATTCTAACCCATATCGGTATAAAGCGGGTTGACTCTGTTCCAAATTAATGCTATATTGCTCGTTAGCTCAGCACATAAATTGGGCCCCCGCCCATCGGGGTTTGGAGAAATAGATTTGGCTGCATGGTGCTCCCACAAAGAGCTGAAATCGACCACACGAGTACTCTGGTAAACCGCTTAGAAAGTCTAAGCCTGCTCAGGCAAAGTGGTGCGATTCGGACCGTCCATGCAAACACGAATACGAACAATTTATTCAGCATAAAGTGCTATTGATTCCAATGAGCGCCATGGCTTAATATATCATTCATCTCAATGTCGGGTAAACGTCCCACACAATTGGAAGCCAGGTTTCCAAAATGCCATAAATAGTGTTTACGGGAACGTAAAACCTCCAATCAAAGCAATACAAAAATATCTTATAAGTACTTATTAGAACAATGGTTGAAACTAAATAGCTCCTACAATCTATATTTTGAAACCGAAGCTAGTGTGAAAAAATGTAACTCCAGTTGTTTTATAATTGAGCTTTCACTGGGGTGATGGTAACACGGAGTCGCTAAGGTGATCTATGGCTGAAGACGACCTATTCCAAAGAAATCTCCATTTGTTTATTCCACAATGGCAATAATTCACGCCATGCGTAAAATGAGCCCCGCCAAGCGAATTTATGTCTTCGAGCATTCCGTTATGACAAATTTTAACTGCGCATGCCAAGCCATTCAGAGGGCCCAGAGATATGGCTTTCTGTTTGAAGGTTCCTCTTGATTCACTGCTTGTATGAGCGAGCAGCGAAGGTTCTGGCGAGACTGCGCGGATGCGCAGGCTCGCCTGAACCTTCGCTGCTCGCATAGGCGATAAGTACCAAAATCGCTTGACTGGACCCAAAATAAAGATGCCATTCAGTCAACAGTAAACTGAGGAAAGAAATTAGTTTCTTCTAAACGGAAGAATTATTACTTAATAATATAATATTCCTTCTGCGAACTTTCGACAAGAAATTGTCCACAAAATGAAGAATGAGAGCATGGCAAAACATTATGTACCAAAAATGTATCAACGGCTGTTTATTTCAGTTTATCATATGACGTCGCGTCTGAGAGTGTAATAACGCCGTGTAATAAGTCCGATAATCCACTAATCCACTATCGGATTAAATATACACGTTAGTTAGATACGCCCCGTAACGTAACAAGTACAAGTCATTGACTACGTTGCGTTTACTAATGGCGGAATATTGACATTTTTGAACAAAAATCGTGAATAAAATTCGTTTTAAATGTCGGCCCCCGCCCATTGGGGCTTGAAGAAATATACGGGCTGCATGATGCTTCCATGCAGAGCTGAAACCGACCCGCACACGAATACTGGTAAACCGCTTAGAGGATCTAAGCCTGTCCAGGCAAAGCGGTGCGAGTCAGCCCGTCCGTGCTTATAAACACTATTGGTTACATTGGGCCACAGGGCTTGAGATGTCATTACATCTCAATATTGGGTAAAAGTCCCACAAAATGGGAAACAACGTCTCCAAAATGACCTTTACAGTGTTGACGGGGACGTTAAACCTCAAATCAAACAAACAAACAAATCAACTCGTTTAATAAATTCAATAATACATGAACACTCATGTAAGATCCTCTATGTATATCGCCTGTCCTTTTTGGAATCGTCCGTTTATCAATCGACCCGAAGTTACTACATATAACTACAGCAGTCTCTCGTCTGCTATTGTACTGGCATGTATAGAATTCCAAGTACCGGTTATTTATATCTTCGCAAGTCTTCTTCCTGTGACGTCAGAGTCCTTTGTAAAATTAAAATATGGACTGGGATTGTGTACTGGGTCACTGGCAAAGAAAGTAGATCCAGATCAGACGCCACATTATGCGGCGTCTGATCCGTGTCTATACCGTTTGTTTAAAATAATAGAATTTCAAGGTTAAAGGAAACAGTAATGTACCGAGACTACACTCAAATAGAATCGACCCACCAATGCTGTCAGTTTTTTTATTCCGTACATTGCTTGTTGTCGACAGTGTCGCACGAATCAAACAGAGTCGGCCTTAACCCTTTTTGTACCGAAAACCCCTAAACGGGTAATTTGCAAACAGTGCAGGACCATATCACACGCTGCAACACACGTCGTCTGATCAGGGCCTACACTGTTTGCAAAAGCACGATGCTTCCACGCAGAGCTGAATCTGGCCCACACACTAGTACTGGTAAACCGCTTAGCGGATCTAAGCCTGTCCTGGAACCAGAGTGCGAGGCGGACCGTCCATGCTAATAAACCCTATTGGTTTCATTGGGCGACAGGGCTTGGGATGTCATTTCATCTCAATGTCGGGTAAAAGTCCCACAAAATTGGAAGCAACGTCTCCAAAATGACCTTTACAGTGTTGACGGGGACGTTAAACCTCAAATCAAACAAACAAAACTGTTTGCAAAAGTACAGCCATTTTAGAAGCCTCCGTGCTGTAGTGGTTATGCTGCTCGCCTTGTAAACCAGGGATCGCAGGATCGATCCCCGGCTTCTCCAGACTTTCTGAGTCTTTATACCTAAGTCCCGTCTCCGTATGACCATAGCTGATGGTGAGATGTAAAAACTCAAACACCTCCTCCACAGTCATTTTCAAAATGAATTTTGAAGAAAACGCAACCTGACACCTCTAAATTTTGAAATGGACTTGCGCTTTATATAATGTGGAAGATTCCAATTGGTACAAAAATGGTTAAGTGGTCCGAACATCGATGGTTTCTTTACCATGGCTGATTTGAACTCATTGTTGGGTCCATGGGAACTTCTTTTTGTTTTGCTTCGGATAACACTAGAGATAGGATAACATTACGTAAACACGCCTATACAAACACATTGTAATTTTTACCGCTGAAAAAAACGAAATTTTAAGATGACAAAGTGTGATTTTTTTTTCTTATTTATGCTAGAAATATAGATAGAGGGTTACATGTAACAACCGCCTCAATGAGGCGGTTCTAATGAATACCCACAAGCTATAAATTGTAACAGAAATAAGACAAAATAAGGTTTACCCCTGTAAACTCCAGTACTATATAAAAGTGGGTTCAGGGGGTAAGAATTATATTGGCGTGCTTTCGTGATTTTTAGAGCTGTTTTCTATCATGAAATAACGCCTTACTGGAACGATTCTAATTATTTGTTTGAGTTCAGGTTTTACGTCCCCGTCAACACTATTAAGGTCATTTTGTAATCGTTGCTTCCGATTTTGTGGGACTTTTACCCGACATTGAGATGAAACGACTTCTCAAGCCCTACCGCCCAAAGAAACCGCTAGGGTTTAAGGAGCGGTCCGACTCGCATCACATTTGCTGGGCAGGTAATATCGATTTAAGCCCCCCCACCCCCCAGTGGAATTCGTTTCCGCTGACCGTTCCGAGGCGGTTCTACTGTCGTGGTTTAGTTTTGTAATGGTTTGTCTTTGGGTGTTTGTGTCGCTTATATTATTTTATTTTGGATAGCCTATCGGCCATTTTGTGGGAAAATGACTGTCCTTTTGGCTTCCCGCTATTGATGTTTCCATTAGGGTCTGTTGTTTCATGTTTGTGTTTCTTTCCCTTTGGTGTCTCTGATGGGAGCTGTGGGATAATTGTATCGATTCCTGATCATTGCCTCCATTTCTATTTTTTAGACATAAGTTGTTTACCAATACTCAAGTTCGGTCGGTTTCAGCTCTGCGCAGAAGCATCGTACAGCCCGGTCTATTTCTTCAGGCCCCGATGGGCGGGTGCATGCGATTCTAATTAGTACACACAACATACCATCACTATAGAAAGCCGGAAAGATATTCCTAAATATTCCCCTTTTGCCTCCTACCAAATATGAAGTGTTATAATTAAACCTTATTGGCTCAAACTTTCGCATTCTCACAACAAATTGCCATGGTCTTAAAGCTACTTAAGCCGTGGACGTGGGACTGCAGTAACTTTCTAGACTTGAAACGTTATTACCAATGGAGTTTATATTTCGCAATTAATTCGATTTGCCAGAGTGTGGAGTCATGTAACTGACTTCAACACTCGTAATAAATTGTTAACGGCTAAACTTCTTAATCAGGGTTATCGCTACCACAAACTACGCAAAGCCTTTTCAAAATTTTATAGACGTCATTCTGATTTAATTTCAAAATTCAATATTGGACTTAAATCTCTTCTGCAACAAGGTCTATCGGAACCAGCTTAGTATATAAATTCAGCAAAATGTATTACCGCAATGACTTCAGCACCCAATTTCGTACAATCATTCTGCGATATAAAAAGATAATTGCACGCCGGTGGGTCAGGCCTCAGATTCTATGACGGTTCCAGCGTAAAGGCTTATGTTGGTTGGTACCTGATGCTCTGTCTCTGGTCGGGACCATCGGAGTCTAACTGTTGGTTTTCTTTTGCTCAAGCATTTCAATGGTTTATTGCTGTCGAGTCCTCATCGTTGTTTCATCTCTGTGGTTGATTGATTTATGTGTTCACGGAGATGTTGCACTGATGAGTTAGGAGGCCTTCATGTGGACTGAACAAATTAATTGTCTTAATCGCGACGGAAGTAAGGGCGAAGATTGTTGCCACGTAAAATCGATTTAAGCCCCCAGTGGAATTCGTTTCCGCTGACCTTTCCAAGGCGGTTCTTCTGTCGCGGTTTATTTTTGTTATGGTTTGTCCTTTAGGTGTTTGTGTCGCTTAATTTGGATAGTCTTACGACATGAAAGCCGTAACAAAGGAAAGAAGCATAACCTGAAAAAATCCCCGCCTATGGTGGGATTCGAACCCGGGCCGCTCGTGTGATAGTCCAGTGTCATAACCGCTGAGTCAAGGAGTCGACTCCCTGACGCAGTTATCAGAGAGTGGTTATAAACCTAGAAACTATGCATATGATCTACCAAGGTAGATAATGGAAGGGAGGTAATGTTACACACCCCCTCTTCAAGGAAGTCATCATAAATAATGACGTGAAGCCAACTTCGGCACGAAACCATTTTCGGCATATAAAGTCCGATCCCGGACGAGCCCCCATCTTACGACATGAAAGCCGTAACAAATGAAAGAAGCACATGGTGGGATTCGAACTCGGGCTGCTCGGATTATAGTCCAGTGCCCTAACCGCTGAGCCAAAGAGTCGACTCCCTGACGTAGTTGTCAGAGAGTGGTTATAAACCTAGAAGCTATGCATATGATCTACCAAGGTAGATAATGGAAGGAAGGAAATGCTGTCCGTAACACTAGCCTATTGGCCATTTTGTGGGAAAGTAACTGTCCTTTTGGCTTTCCGCTATTGATGATTCCATTAGGGTCCCTTAATTCATGTTTGTGTTCCTTTCCTTTGGTGTATCTGATGGGAGCTGTGGGTTAATTGTATCGCTTCCTGATCATTGCCTCAACTTCTATTACGAAAACATGCCTATTCAAATACATTGCAAATTTTACCGCCGATAAAATGAAAAATTTCAGATGAAAAATTGTGATTTTTTTTTCTTATTTCTGCTCACAATATAGATTGTGAGAACTCGTTAGAACCGCCTCGTCGGACGAGGGAGTGAGTGTTTGAGTTTTACGTCCCACCAACAGCTAAGGTCATGCGGAGACGGTACCTCGGTTTAAAGACTCATCCGAAAGTCTGGAGAAGACCGGGATTGATCCTGCGACCACTGGTTTACAAGGCGAGTACCGTAACCACTACACCACGGAGGCTTCTACCGCCTCGTCGAGAGCAGAAACAAGAAAAATAAGGTTTACCTCTGTAATATAAACCCGTGTTTTACTTTATAAAATTGGGGTTCAAGGGGGTCAAAATTATATAGGCGTGTTTTCGTGATGTCATAGCTTTTATACGCTCCTTCGAACCGTTTCTAACCTAGACTTTTCTTCGTAGCTTAAATATCGACTTTAAAATCCTCATGACAGAAACCGAAATGTATTTATACTATCAAAACCATCGCAAGACTGTTAAAATACGCTACTTTTTATCAATTCTTACGGAAAAGAGGACTGATTGTTCCACTTTTGAAGCGGGTGTTGTTGCATGTGTGCTCGTCCGCTGTGATTTTGTTTTTCTCCACCCACTCCCCTCTGTTGCTAAGAGTGAATTACATTTTGTGGCTGTGGCTCTCCTTGGATTTTTCCTTTGAAATGTTTTTATGTACCGCACATAACAGGGTGTAACGATTAAAATATGCAGTTTTAGGGTGATTTGATTTGTTCTGCTGCGTTCAATATAATCAAACAAGTCATGATTTTCGGGATGCATTGAAATTAATGCCAGCTCTGCTAAGGACACTGTCGGTTATTGCTGTTTTTTTTTTTTTTTTTTTTCTAAAACAGCCTCATGGCCGATACGTATCTCTATTTGTATAACTTGTCTTACAATAGTTCAAGAAATACACCACTTAAAAAAAAGAAATTTTACAGTCCAGATCCTGAGTATTGATGTATCTTACCTGGCTGATCACAAAAGAAATCGGATTTACGAAGGGTCGTCCAATATTCAACTGGCCTTAGCCAATTACTGACCCGTGGCAAGTGCACGCTTTTCACACTAATGCCTTTTAAGGGGTTATACAAACTTTTATCGATCAGTCTAGTATTTGTAGTCCGTGGTGGGTAAAGTAACATGGAAGGGGCCAGTGTTCCCGAATTTTCTTCACAAATTAAGTACAGAGCAGTGATTTTATCAGTTACCCCCTATATATATTGCATTGCAACGCATTGACCTGATAAAGATATGCTTTCTCATGACAAGTGAGCTTTATCACGTCAACGTGACATTGCACTTTAATGAATGAACCGGGCCACTGAAAAAATGACAAAAATGTTATTGCTACTGAGAAAAATGGAAAAATGACAGGAAAAAAATTTCATAGGAAAAATATGGTCAGCTGATACTAAATATATCGATCGCCAGAATGCTGGGACGCACTGAGGACCATCAATAACTGATCGTAAATTGCTAATTTAAGAGTGTACAAGGGGATCAACTGATAAATAGAATACCAGATTGGTATCATTTGATATCAAGTTTATTAGGCTCGGCTTCGAGAAAGCATGTAGAATCGCTCGGCAAGCCTCGCGATTCTACAAGCGTTCTCGAAGCCTTGCCTGATAAACTTGATATCAAAAGACACTCACCTGGTGTTCTCTATGTATACCTGTTTTGGAAAAAGAAGACGAACCAGGACATTTATGAGGAATTGTGTGAAGTTAATGGAAATACTGTTCCTTCCTATTCAACTGTTAAAATTGGGTAGCTGATTTTACACGTGGTCTGGCTACGTTGGAATACCAGCATCGTAGTAAAAGAGTAGTGAATGCTAATGATAACGTCACTAGTGAAAATCTAAGGGACTTAGTACAGCCGGACAGGCGAATGAAAGTTTCAGAAATGGCTCGATTGGAGGTTTCTGAGGGTAGCGATTTTACCGTTTAACATGAACGGCTAATCATGAAGTTGGGTGCCAAAACGCCTTAGTAAAGAACAACGAGCAGCCCGAGTTCTTTTGGAAAATATATGATTCTGATCCGGAAGACTTTCTTGAAATAATTGTTGCCTGGGGATAAAACGTGGATCCATCATTATGATCCTGAGACTAAACAGCAAAGTACGCAGTGGACTGGTCACGAAAACCACCATGTCCAAAGAAATCCTAGGCTCAGCCTTCAGTTGGCAAGGTCATGGCAACTGTGTTTTGCGAGAGCAAGGGGGATCTGTCAGTGGACTATTTACCTCATGGTTTGACTACTAATGGATATTTTGGACTAATTACGTGCAGCTATAGTACAGAAAAGGCGTGGAAAAAGTACAAAAGGTGTGATGTTGAAGCCTCCATACTTGCAAAGTTTCTGTGGACGCAATGAAGCGGAACGGTTTCGAACCATTAACCCCCCCCCCCCCCCAAACACCCTACTCTCACGATCTGGCACACATTCATTATTTTTGTTTCCGAACTTGTAGAAAAAATTGCGTGGACGACACTTTCGGTCAGATGAAGAGCTTATGGCAGCGGTTGGAGGGTGGCTGGACTCTAAAGACCCTGAATTCTACAAAAAATGACTTTCAGCCTTGGAACGTTGATACAGGAAGTGCTTATTGCTGCGGGTTGACAATGTCGAAAAAACAAAAGTCAAGCGTGGCTCTTAGTAGATAAGGCCAAATACTTATCAAACGACACTTTGTACCATGTGGCCTCCTTTTTATAGTCCACAAAACAACGGAACAGGTTTTGTTTTCGTGCGGATACTCATGTATTCGATCAGCACAAAATCAGACGTTTTGTACTGATTTCATAACGTTTAAAGGCTTCTAAAGAAGTAAATGGTGCCTTTGCAACTCAGTGTTTACGTATCACCACGTGAATATGTCCGTGAAATAAACACCCCCTAAACCCCACTTGGTATAGAGAAAACTGGGGTTTACGGAGGTATACCTTAGTTTTCTTATTTCTGCTCCAAGACATAGGTTGTGGGTACTCGTTAGAACCGCCTCAATGAGGCGGACCTAACGAGTACCCACAACCTATGTTTGCAGTATATATAAGAAAAATATCACGGATTTTAATACGAAAAGTAGCCATTTTGGAAATGTGAAAAATGCACTGTGTCGCACGGTTGTGTTATCGTAATGTAAATTAGTTTCACACAAATACATACCAATGTCAGTTGGTCTGAAAGAAATGGTGAAAAAAAAAAACGCTAAAATAATGATATGAACGGCGTGTTAGAAATTTTAAGGCCTGGAAGACATAAAGAATTAAGATTTGAACGAATTTAAGTTACAACAGTAAAAATTGGGCTTTCAATGTTAAGTCTATTCTGCAACAACATGGTTTACAATATGTTTGGATCCGACAATCAGAAATAGACATTCCGTTTAACGTAACAAAACAAAGAATATTCGATATATATTTCCAGAAATGGTACTCAGATATTAATAATTCTAATCGCATGAAATCTTACTACATATTTAAACATGAATTAAAACCCGAGAAATATCTGAGGCTATCAGAGAAAAAAAAATATTAGGTCGCATTTGCACGTTTTAGAACATCGTCTCATGATCTTCACATTTAAACCGGGCGATATGATGGCACTCCACGAAACCAAAAACTCTGTATGCCATGTAACATGAATAGGACAGAGGACGCATTTCATTTTTTGCTTGTATGTCCTAAATATCGTGAATTGAGGGCAAAATATACTTCAAAAACTATTTTTGTCACTGGCCAACCTGGCATAAATTTGAAAAGTAGAAGTAAAACAAAGATCAGGAATTGATACAATTAACTTACTCCACCCATAAAAGACACCAAAGGGAAAGAAATACAAACACTAAACGACAAGACCATAATGGAAACCTAAACAAAGGAAGGCCATAAGGACAGTTACTTTCCCACAAAATGGCCATACGGCCATCCAAAACAAAAAGACAAAAGTGATACACACAGTAAGTAACAAACAACAACATAAATAAATCTCCACAGAAGAGCCGCCTTGGAACGGTCAGTGGACGATTTCCACTGGGGGGCTTAAATCGAGTTTACGAGGCCACAATCCTCGCCCTTACTTCCGTCGCGATTTAGACAAATAATTTGTTCAGTCCGCATGAAGGCCTCCTAACTCATCAGTGCAACATCTCCGTGAACACAAAAATCAAAGAACCACAGAGGTGAGACAACGGTGAGGACTCGACAGCAAGAAACCACTGAAATGCTGGAGCAAAAGAAAACCAACAGTTAGACTCCGATGGGCCCGCCCAGAGACAGAGCATCAGGCACCAACCAACATTACCTTGAATTAGATCTCTCTAATTCTCAATTAGCCTTTACGTTGGAGCCGTCATAGAATCTGAGGCCTGACCCACCGGCGTGCAATTAAAGAGGGAAGCAAAGTTGCCAACCAAAGTTGAAAAGTCTGATGTCCGTCACGTCACCTAAACGCATCAGACACTTAGCTAAATTTATTTATTTTGCCACAAAGTGTCGAATATCATAAAATTTCCTTTATTGATGAATCACTGAAGATCTTCTCTCATTGTGGAAAATATGTTCATAAAATGTTTAGTCCATATAAGTCAACACCAGTATAATGCTACGTATCATATACCTATGATAACTTAAATGATTAGTTCATATTATGCATTTCTTGAACTCTTCGGAAAACTTTTTCAACTGTTGTCTTCACTGTATGATAGCTTATGTTAGGCTATAAAGTTTAGGTTTTATGCTGATTAAATTGTTCGGTTTCGTATTCGTATATATATGGTTATGCTGCAAACGTGAGAGCACTCATGCATGCATCATGGTAGTACACACTGACATCATTGACCATTATGTGTCGGGCTGAGAATACGGCAGTTTGAAGATACAGTGAAGCCTGAACTAAAGTTTACACCAAGTGCACTTGAGACGTGCACGCCATGTGCACTATATGCATTAAAATAATAGTAAACTTGTGCACCTGACGTAAACACCAAGTGCACAAGGGTGTAAACTTTAGTTCTGGTTCCACTGTATGTGCAAGCATATGAGGGCAAATGTATAAATGGACAAAAGTATGCATACCGATAAAGAACAATTCAAAATTAAATAGAATACAACAATATAGCAGGGATAAAGATTTCCCAGCTGCACATTTCTCCGATCTGACCGGATCAATCTGTCTCCCCATTGGGTTTAGAGAGCACCAGGCTCGACGACACAGCTCCGGCCCTCCTCACAGTTACTTGCCAAGCTGGGCCCCTGCACTATGTTTAGAACGAGAGGTTGCAAAACTCCTCATTGACATCACGTGACCAAGTCCGTGAAATGAACACCCCCTTAAACCCCACTTTATATGGAGAAAACTGGGATTTAAGGGGTAAACATAATTTTACTTATTTCTGCTCCAAGACATAGGTTGTGTGTACTCGTTAGAACCGCCTCAGTGAGCACCATAAACCTATGTTCTGAATATAATTAAAGAAAAATATCACAAATTTTCATCAGAAAAAAGTCATTTTTGAGGTATGAAAACATGCACTATATCACACGGTTGTGTTATCGTAATGATATTTCTGGAGCCTTAGCAATAGATGCCGGTAGGTCATTCCAAAGGGGGCTTGTTCTTGGAAAGAAACTGTATTTAAAGAAATCACGAGATGTTGGGAATTGTCTCAATTTCTTGGAATGTTCATTCGTATCATGGTAGTTGAAGGAGTGACGTAAAGGTCCTTATCTACGTCTACAAGGTTATTTACTATATTGAATAGCATAGTAAGCTGCAGCTTTGTTTTCCTGGCCACGTGGGTGCATGTACATGTATACCAGGTATGTGAAAAACTTATGGCAGCAATCCAGTAATAACCGATGGAGTTTTACTAATTGTAACTATGATTTCAAGTCGTGAACTTTCCTTAAATGCTTCTGAAGCATTAGATAAGTCGTAATCAACAGAGAAATTAAGTTTAAACCAAACACAACGTACTGTTCATCTTTTATATAACATAGTCATGTTATGCACATGATATTTTGCATAGGCATGTTATCATGTGTATGACTGGAATATTGTTGAAGGTGTGTAAGAATGATGATATGACTGAACGAGTGTTGAAAAGGCAGTAAGCTTCTGTCTCAGTACTATTATGGAAATATTAAGCTTCAATTCTTATTATGAAACAGCTTCATTTTAAAAGTCTGAAACATCAATTATATAACTTTGTATAAAATGCAGAGATGCACCTGAATTACACATACATGTACCTGGCAGCCATTCAAATCATAACTTGATCATGAGCCAGCTTAATTTCGTAATATCATATGACTCTGACATTTCCTTTTAAAGGTTATTTAAGCAGGTGTTCATGTGAAGTACTTTCAAAACCTGATGAAACTGCATTTTAAAGATCATATTATTGGTGCAGTCATCAAAATCATGACAGATAGCTTATAGTTAGAAGAGATTTTGGCAAGAGTTGTGATAACAAGCATGATGCAATGAGAGAGGGATATTGCGTGAGATTCTTGTAGTGATTATTAATACTGGGGTTTTCTGACCAAGACTTCAGATGTCTACTTGATCAGCTTGCAGACCGTTAGTCTGGTTTAGGAGTTGTGCACTCGTATGGGGGCCTGCCTAATAAAGCTGCTGAAACTCTCAATATGACTTTAGTTATATTTTATAATTAAGAAACACTATACGATCACAGTCAAAGGTGTATAGCTACGCTATATATCTTGCTTTGTTGCCGTGCTGCGGATAAATTAAAAAAGGAACCTTACGACAGAGAACAGAAAAATGGACACCAAGGTAGGTGACGTTTACTTTTACTTTTTCTGGTTATGTTTGTTGTTTGTTCTGTCACCAATTATCATGCAAAATTATGGTAGAAAATTAATCTAAAACGAAAACTAAAAATGTAAGCCAAAATTAATTTTAGATTTATTAATTTATTTATTTATTTATTTATTTTATTTTATTTTCTCTTTTCAATATGGCTCAACAAGGACAAGCCCAAGCACAGGCTCAGCATCAACAAAAGCTTGATCCTGCTGCACAGGCTGCTATACTCAGCATACTCTCCGTCCTTACATTGATTCTGAAATTAATCATAAACGCCATTTCTTCAAAATATCATTCATTAATAAGGGTATGGACTTTATAGATTTGCCCAGTATCTTCCGTGAGAGATCGGTGCTTTCTTCCATTCCTGCTTATTTTGAAAATACTGAAATACCTATAATTTGCTATAAATATAACAAACCTGTTAGATCTATCATTTTTAATTTCAATAAACTTGTTTCAGATCTTGATATTGATACTAATACTCCTGATTCATGTGATTGTAAAAACTCAAAGTATTGCTATCCTGCTGCTGGTCATGTAATTACTGGCAATTTGAAAATTATTCCTGATTCTAGGATAAGGAATATAATTTCTAAAGGACCGAAATATCGGTTTCCTTCTAAAATTGATTTTAGTAAATGTAGAGATGAAATCGCTGCTTCCTTGAATGAATTCGGTAATCGATGGTGTAAGCGAGAGTATGTTGAGCATAAAGCCCTTAAGGACTGGAAACTTAGCATTTTAAAACTAGTGAATAAACGCATTTCTTTCTATTCTCAAAATACTAACTTATTACCTCCTAAGCCCAAGACGTCTTTACGTCATCTTAAACTAGGTATTCAAGAATTTCATAAGAAGTTTGTTTTGGCCCCTGCAGACAAGGCCGCTAACAACGTCGTCGTTGTGTGACGGCTCCACTATGTTAACACGCTTAAGCAGGAGCTTGGTGGTACTAAGGCCTATGAACTTCAGCCTTTAGCTGAAGAGAGAGCTATAGTAGATAAACATGTTTGTCTTTCAGCCACCAAGTTTGCTGTGTGTGTTAACGCAGGCCAAGACAAGCTTCCTACGCTATACTGGTTACCAAAACTTCATAAAAAACCTTACAAAGCACGGTTTATTGCAAATTCTAGCTCTTGCACTACCACTGAACTTTCTAAATTATTAACTTCCTGTCTTACTGCTATTAAATCGCATGTAATTAAATATTGTGATAAAGTCTTTGAAAGATCAGGAAGAAATCTGTTTTGGTCTATAAAAAATTCGAATGAGGTTTTAAATAAATTGAAATCCAGACATTTTCGTGCTTCTAGTCTGTCTACCTACGATTTTTCCACTCTTTACACTACACTTCCTCATAATCTTATAAAAGAAAAACTTAATGATTTAATTGAATGGGCTTTTCACAGAGAAGATTCTCTCTATCTTGCATGTAATGTCAGAAATGCATTTTTCACTTCTAAAGAGCATAAGAATTATACACTTTGGTCATGTCAGAAAGTGTGTGATGCCCTCACCTTTCTACTTGACAATATTTATATTAGATTCGGTACTAAGTTATTTAGACAAATTGTGGGTATTCCGATGGGTACTAATTGCGCACCTCTTGTGGCTGATCTATTCTTGTATTGTTATGAAAGAGACTTCATTTTGTCGCTTTCCATTGATAACCAATCTGAAATTATTGAAGCTTTTAGCTCAACTTCTAGATATTTAGATGATTTATTAAATATTGATAATACCTATTTTGATGGTTTGATCAGTCAGATTTACCCCCTAGAACTTCAGTTAAATAAAGCAAATTCTTCTGATACCGAGGCCCCGTTTTTGGATTTACATCTATCTATTGTAGATGGATTTGTTTCGTGCAAAATTTATGATAAACGCGATGACTTTGATTTTGAGATTGTAAATTTTCCCTTTTTGGATGGTGATGTTCCTCGTGCGCCATCCTATGGCGTTTATATTTCGCAATTAATTCGATTTGCTAGAGTGTGTAGTCATGTAACTGACTTCAACACTCGTAATAAATTATTAACGGCTAAACTCCTTAATCAGGGTTATCGGTACCATAAACTACGCAAAGCCTTTTCAAAATTTTATAGACGCCATTCTGATTTAATTTCAAAATTCAATATTGGACTTAAATCTCTTCTGCAACAAGGTCTTTCGGAACCCGAATTTTATGGTGACTTAGTATATAAATTCAGAAAAATATATAACCGCAATGACTTCAGCACCCAGTTTCGTAAAATCATTCTTCGATATAAAAAGATTGGGTACAACATGGATATTATACGACAGACTGCATGCATGGTAGTTAACCCAATCACGGTTGGCAACTTTGCTTCCCTCTTTAATTGCACGCCGGTGGGTCAGGCCTCAGATTCTATGACGGCTCCAACGTAAAGGCTTATTGAGAATTAGAGAGATCTAATTCAAGGTAATGTTGGTTGGTGCCTGATGCTCTGTCTCTGGTCGGGCTCATCGGAGTCTAACTGTTGGTTTTCTTTTGCTCCAGCATTTCAGTGGTTTCTTGCTGTCGAGTCCTCACCGTTGTCTCTTCTCTGTGGTTCTTTGATTTTTGTGTTCACGGAGATGTTGCACTGATGAGTTAGGAGGCCTTCATGCGGACTGAACAAATTATTTGTCTAAATCGCGACGGAAGTAAGGGCGAGGATTGTGGCCACGTAAAATCGATTTAAGCCCCCCAGTGGAAATCTTCCACTGACCGTTCCAAGGCGGCTCTTCTGTGGCGATTTGTTTATGTTGTTGTTTGTTACTTACTGTATGTCTCACTTGTGTCTTTTAATTTTGGATGGCCATATGGCCATTTTGTGGGAAAGTAACTGTCCTTGTGGCCTTCCATTGTTTAGGTTTCCATTATGGTCTGGTCGCTTAATGTTTGTATTTCTTTCCCTTTGGTGTCTTTTATGGGTGGAGTAAGTTAATTGTATCAATTCCTGATCTTTGTTTTACTTCTACTTTTCGTAAATATACAATTGGAACTTGCCAATGTGTCACAAGCATTAACGACACAGGGGGCCTCAACAAGCGTTATCAAATTTGATGGCAACTCCAAAAACTTTAGGGAATGGATAAAATCCATTGAAAATACTCAATTCTTGCCGATATACCTGAGGCAAGAAAGAAGTTGATTGCATATCAATCTTCTGGGGGAGCAGTTAGTGGTTTTATACAAAGGTATATGGCGGCTAACCCAGACGGTAATTGGCAACAACTTAAAGAACAATTAGCTGTCCGTTTCAGTGATGTTACGGATAGGCAAATGGCGCTGTCATTGTTACGCAGCGTAAAACAAAAAGTAGGGGAAAACATACAGCTTTTCGCTGAAAGAATTCTTTCTTTAGCGGAAGAAGCCTACCAAAACCAAGGAAGCGATGCTGTTGAACGTCAACTTATTGACATTTTTGTTGATGGGTTGACCCAAGACAATTTGAAACTAAAAATATTGAGAGATCAGCCAGATACGTTACAGGGGGCTATTGCAATCGCCACTAATGAGCAGACTCTTAGGGCTAGGGTTCAAATGTCGCATACATTTCACCCACAAAGAAAAGAAGCACCTATGGATGTTGACCATTCCAGAGGTCAACGGTTTAAATTTAGAAACTTTAATAGGGTTAATAGCACACAGCAAAATAGAAACCCTAGGGTAAAGTGCTGGAATTGTGGTCAAGAAGGTCACATTTCCAGAGATTGCAAAAACAAAGAACATCAAAGTAGACCACCTATGGGTCATGGAAGACCTAGACATCAGAATAGTGTTCAAAATGTAGTACCTGGTCAGGAAAACTGGGACACTCATTGCATACAGGGGTCGATGTAATGAGTAAAGAAAACAATAGACATTTACCTCATCAAAAGTTTAAGATCAATGTTTCAGGCAGTCCAAATTCTTGTTTAGTTAAAATAGGTAAACAAAGGTTTAGAACTCTTGTAGACACTGGAGCTGAGTGTTCATTAATGCACCGTAGAATTTATGAGCAGCTTAAGAATAAACCAAGACTCACCCAAAAGAAAGTTTGCTTACAATCTGCAAATGGGAGTGAACTTAAGTGTGACGGTTGCATTACTGTACAGTTTTGTATCGGTGGTACCGAAATGTCTCAAGACTTCTATGTGATCCGAGATTTAAATAGAAATTTGATACTTGGTTTGGACTGGCTTAAACAGAACAACGTTAGGATATATTTTGATTTGAAATGCTTAAGAATCAATGGTAAAAACTATGTTAATTTAGAGGAGGATATACATATAGCTTCAACAGTTAGGATGAAAAGAACATGTTTAATAAAACCTAATACAGCCATGATATGCTACGGAAAAGTAAGAGAAAATCCAGACTTACCAGTAGGTTCGTCATATGAGGTTTCACAAATAGATAAAGGATTTTTAACAAATCAACCAGGCTTACAAATTATCAATACTGTTTCTACATTAGCAAAAGATAGATCTTTGCCAGTTTTAATTGTTAACAACACCAACAAATATATTAAAATTTATAGACATGGTTTGTTAGCTAAAATTTCAGAGCTTCAAAATAATGTAACACATGTAGATTCAGTCATTCAAAATAACAACTGTGAAAATAAATTAGACTTAAAAGATCTTGATGTACCTGAAAAATATAGGTCAAAAATTGAAAATCTTATCTTGAGAAATAGAGACTTATTTGCAAATAAAGATTCTGAATTAGGCAAAACAGACACAGTTAAAATGCAAATTGATATAGGTAATCATGAACCAATTAAAATGAAACCTTATAGAACTCCAATTAAGAACAGGGAGGTAATTGATAAAGCAATTAACGAAATGTTAGATGCAAATGTAATTAAAAGGTCAAGATCACCTTGGTCATTTCCTGTTGTGATTGTTGACAAGAAAGATGGCAGTAAAAGGTTCTGTGTTGATTTTCGAAAATTAAATCAAATAACAAAGAAAAATTCCTTTCCTTTACCCTTAATAGATGATATCTTAGCCTTACTTGGTAGAGCCGGCCTCGGTGGCTCGGTCGGATGCGCGTCTGACTGGTGATCAGGAGGACGCGGGTTCGACTCCCGCCGGAGTCGGCAACATTCTTTCGTGGAGATTGATCATGAAATCTTTTCTACGGTCATTCTCTCTCTTCCGCTGATTCAAGAAGGGCAGTTGTCAGTTTCTGGCGAAAGAATGTGCACTGTACTGGTTAACCGCTTACGTATAAGCCTGCCCAGGAAAGTGTTGATAGGTAAACTGACCGGCTCAAAAATGACCTAAATAGTGTTGACTGGGCCGTAAAACTCCAATACAAACAAACAAACTTACTTGGTAGAGCAAAATACTTTACATCTTTGGACTTGAAAAGTGGATATTGGCAGGTTGCCATGGATGAGAAGGACAAAGAAAAGACGGCTTTTGCATGTCACAAAGGGTTATTCGAGTTTAATGTGATGCCCTTTGGCCGTTCTAATGCTCCTGCGGTATTTCAAGAACTTATGTCTGTTGTGTTGCAAGGTTGCAATGATTTTGCTACAGCATACCTTGATGATATATTGATTTTCAGCTCAACATTGGAAGAAAATTTGAGACATCTTAGTTTGATCTTTGACAAATTAAGACAGCATAATTTGAAACTTAAGCTTAAGAAATGTGGTTTTCTTAAATTAGAAACTAATTATCTTGGCTTTGTAATTAGTGAACAAGGAATCAAACCTGATGAAAAGAAGGTTGATGCAATAAGATCTTTACCTGTTCCAACTTGTGTAAAAGAAGTAAGATCATTCATTGGTATGTGTTCTTACTACAGAAGATTCATTCCAAACTTCTCTCAGATAGCTGAACCAATCATTGCTTTGACAAGAAAATATGCACATTACAAGTGGTCAGATGTACATCAAACTGCATTTGAATTCTTGAAAGAAAGCTTAACAGCTGTCCCACTTTTGGTTTATCCAGATCCAAATAAACCATATGTTCTTTATACAGATGCTAGCAACTCGTGTGTTGGTGCATGCCTTACACAAGAGTGTGAAGGTGATGAAAAACCAATTTATTATTTGTCCCACAAACTTAGTAAGTCCCAATGTAAATGGTCTGTAGTAGAAAAAGAAGCATTTGCGATACATTTTGCTCTTCAGAAGTTAGATTATTATCTGCACAATGCTCAGTTTGTCATAAGAACTGATCATAAACCTCTGAAATACTTGCTTGAATCTCCTATGCAAAATAAAAAAATTCAACTCTGGGCTTTGAGTATGTCAGGCTATAATTGTACTATAGAGTACATTGCTGGTACAACAAATACATGCGCTGACCTACTTTCTAGGCATCCAGATAATGTAAACAAAACTGAGGGAAGTACAGTTAATGAAGACGTCGAAGTAGAAAAGGCACTTGATGTCAATGACAACTTATATCAGGTGAATGTGTTAGACTAATCAGTTTGATCCAAATGCGTTTGCTGGTTGTAGTCTTCCAAATGAAGATACATTTGAAAAGTGTGACTGTTCTGATTTTACAAAAGAAGGCTTTGACATGAGCATTGAACAAACTAGGGATGGTGATATCTCAAACATTAGGTCAATGATTTTGAATGGGGAAGAGAGTAAAGATGTTCAAAAACATTATCTCTTGGTAGATGGATTGGTATACTATTTATCAAATGCCAATGACGACCCAAATTTAAGATTGTATATTCCAAAACATCTTAGATCTTTGGTTGTAACTCAGTATCATGACAGTAATGGTCATATGGGGGTACAGAAAACTTTTAATTCTATTCGTCAGAAATACTTTTGGCCAAATTTGTTCAAAGAAATTCACAAGTATGTTTCCGATTGTATGACTTGCAGAACTAGGTCAATACAGAAAACGAAACATCCATTACAAGAAACAGATATTCCACCATACCCTATGGCAAAACTTAGTCTTGATCTTTCGGGTCCTTATCCAACAACTTTGTCAGGCAATAAATATATCATTGCATTTGTTGATTGGTATAGTGGTTGGCCTGAAGCTTTTGCAGTTCCAGATAAGACTGCTGAAACAGTAGCTGAATTGATCATTGGACACATTTTCCCACGTTTTGGCTGTCCTTTACAGATCGTGACGGACAATGGAACTGAGAATGGTCAGGGAAACATTGGAAAAACTTAATGTTGACCATATTTTGACAAGCGTGTATCATCCTCAGAGCAATGCAAAAGTTGAAAGATTCCATAGAACTTTGCATGACATTTTAGCTAAAATGGTAGCTGATAATCAACAGAGCTGGGATTTGTATCTTTGTCAAAGTTTAGCAGCAATTAGATTTAACGTTAGTGAATCTTCTAAATTTTCACCTTATTATTTGCTGTACAACAGAGATGTAGTATTGCCAGTTGACAATATATTACAGCCTAGGAGAAAATATTTAGGTGAAGATTTTCACCAAGTTGCTTTACAAGAACAGCACAGAGCTTTTGTACATGTAAGAAATTACTTACAAAAAGCAAAGAAGCGCCAGGCTAAATATGCAGACAAAAATGTTAAAGAGGTAGAGTTAAAAGTAGGAGATCCAGTTTATTATCAAAATAAACAAAGAAAGGGTAAATTAGGACAGAAATGGAAACCTTATTATAGAATAATTGAGAAAACTGGACCTGTATCTTTCATAATTAAAAACCAATTAGATGGTACAACAAGTAGAGTATATGCAGGCGATTTAATGTTGGCGAATGTAGAAGATTGGCCAGTTTCCAAAAATGAAAGTAGTAGAAAACTTAGGGACGCAGCATACGTAATTCCACCTCAGGTCTCTGAGTCGGAAACAGAATCTGATTCTGATTCAGAAGAACAAATTCCCTTGGCTAAGCTAGTCAAGAAATATAGACAAGAAAGAGAAACGTCTTCTGATGAAGAAGATATACCTTTAATGGAGTTACAGAAAAGGTTAAAACACAAAGAAGCTAGGCAAAATCAAAGTGAAGAAACTGAGGTCAAGGACATGGAATGTAATGACGATTTATCCTCTGATAATTCCTGTTCTATGCCTTTGGTTGAAAACAATGATTTAGCTAGTGATATGGATGTGAATGTAGTTTATTCACAGCAGCCACTGTCTAATAGTGTAGCCAGCGAGACAGTTAGGCCATTGAAAAAGAGGCGAAGGAAGTCTCGAGATAAAGCAGAGAGTTTGAAGCAACTCTTGAGGTTAATGTCTAATATGTTATAAAATGACCTCGTAATGTTATGTCTTTAATGAGGTAAAGGCCTCATGTATGTTAATAGAGGTGAATTGTAAATAAGTACCTCGTTTAACAGTGTAGTAATGCCCATTTTTATTTAATTTCAGATTAACAATATGATGATCACATTAGTCTTGGGATCATTGTTTGTTAGCCAGGCATTCGGACTCTTTACATCCGAAAATGTTGTGTTTCAAAAGACTAATGAAGTCTTTATTAACGATGCACACTGGTCTGTAACATTTATTCATGATTTAAGACCGTTTGAAAATTTGATTTTAAATATTCAAAACGATCTTGTTCGCACTGATGAAATTGTGAAATACATGACAAACTTTTATCGGAAGTCAAATTTAACGGGATATGTAGAAACATTCCAAAGTTTACATGTTGAAGTTAACCTTATAACAGATACATACAAAGTAGAAGTAAAACAAAGATCAGGAACTGATACAATTAACTTACACCATCCATAAAAGACACCAAAGGGAAAGAAATACAAACATTAAGCGACCAGACCATAATGGAAACCTAAACAAAGGAAGGCCACATGGACAGTTACTTTCCCACAAAATGGCCATATGGCCATCCAAAACCAAAAGACACAAGTGATACACACAGTAAGCAACAAACAACAACATAAATAAATCGCCACAGAAGAGCCGCCTTGGAACGGTCAGTGGAAGATTTCCACTGGGGGGCTTAAATCGATTTTACGTGGCCACAATCCTCGCCCTTACTTCCGTCGCGATTTAGACAAATAATTTGTTCAGTCCGCATGATAGCCTCCTTACTCATCAGTGCAACATCTCCGTGAACACAAAAAATCAAAGAACCACAGAGGTGAGACAACGGTGAGGACTCGACAGCAAGAAACCACTGAAATGCTGGAGCAAAAGAAAACCAACAGTTAGACTCCGATGGGCCCGACCAGAGACAGAGCATCAGGCACCAACCAACATTACCTTGAATTAGATCTCTCTAATTCTCAATAAGCCTTTACGTTGGAGCCGTCGTAGAATCTGAGGCCTGACCCTACGGCGTGCAATTAAAGAGGGAAGCAAAGTTGCCAACCGTGATTGGGTTAACTACCATGCATGCAGTCTGTCGTATAACATCCATGTTGTACCCAATCAAGTCTGTTTATGAAAACTTTGATGAGTACCAGACACTTTCAGTAAACAGTCATGAACATAAAAGGTCATTAATTCCTATAATAGGACAATTAATGAACACTCTTTTTGGCACTGTATCAGAAAGTGACCTTGAGAACATAGATAGAAATATTAAAACCTTGGCACTTAACCAAGATCAGATAATACATGATCTTGATGTAAGTTTATCTGTACTTAACTTAACAAGAATGCAAGTAGCAGAAAATAGGAGATCAATTATGGATCTCGTCATCGTTATTCAGAAGCTTGACCATAAAATAAGATTGCTTGAAAGAACAATCGAACGACAGTTTGTTAGACTTGAACAATTTATTCATACATACTTACAATTCAAAATGATACTTGATGAAATTAGGCTTACCACACAAGATGCTATATTTTATCTTGAGAGCTTAAAATCTGAACTAAACATGTTGTCAATGCATCATTTTTCAATTAATACAATCTCACCTAAAGATCTGAAGCAATTATTAATTGAAGTAGAAACAAAACTTCCTAATAACTTTGAGCTTCCTAAAAATCCTCGTAAGGATATTTGGTATTTTTATAAGACATTGACATGTATAACATACCTTGAAAATAATGAAATTAGAATTATCCTTAAGATTCCACTAATTAACACCAAAGAAGAATATGAAGTGTATAAAATACATAACTTACCACTACCGCTACTCTCAAATAATCAGACAGATGTATTATTAAAATACAGTTTAGAAAACGAAATGTTACTGGTCTCAAAGGATAAAACAAAGTTTTCCCTTCTATCTGAAAGTACATTTCAGATGTGTAATAACCATCATTTTCAGTTCTGCAATCCTGAGACAGCATTTTATCAGACCAACGTAAATAAGTTTTGCGTTGTTGCTCTCTTCATGCAAAACCTGCATGACATTAAAAAGTATTGTAAACAAGTAGTTGTGTTGGATGAAAGGTTGCCAACTACGAAGTACTTGTCATTTGGTATTTGGATTGTTGTTACAAATAGACCTCTGACATTTACATTAAATTGTCAGTCATATGAACCGAAGAATGCTGACATTAAAATCACACCACCACTTGGCATTATCCGGTTAAATAACACATGTAAAGCCTCAAACAAATATTTACAGTTACCTGAATATTTTGGCAGACATAGTAACTTTGAAAGGTCAGATCCTTTCCAAGCACTTTTGAAATTACATAATGTTTCAACCTTTTACTTTTGGCCTGATGTCAAAACTAAACTAGGATCTAAACCAGTTAAGTTGCCACCACATTTGTCAGGTTTGAAAGAGATTCCTTTACAAAATCTACTCCATGAAACAAGAAACTATAAACCTGTAATATTAGATGAGAATAAATCCAGTACTAGTTGGATACATGTTATGCTAATCAGTATTGCATCGACGGTTTTATTAATAGCAATTATCTTAATAATCTTACGTAGAAGAAACTTTGTCTATAAGATAATTGGTGTAAGACAGGCTAACACACATGATCTTGAGAAGGTGAATGTGAAACGGTCACCGATCAAAGGTGATGTTATCGAGATGTCCACTCTGATCGAAGAACAAAACGTCGATAACGTTGAGGAAGGACAAAAGCCCTTCAAGTGGACTGATGCAACGGCGGCATGGGCGAAGAAATAAGGAAAATCTGTGCACAGTGTTTAAAGCAGATTTATTTATGAATACTAGTTATATAAACAGTGATTGTTAACAGGGCTAAGTTAACAGTATTTAGCTATTCAACAGTATATAGCTATTGTTACATGTTATGAACTATTTGCATAACAGATGAACTTTATTTATCGTACGATGTGTTTTCATTATGTATATAGTCGTAATAGTACTAATGGTTACAGTACAGTGACATTTCAGTGACGTTTATTTGTGCCTTGTATAGTCCTAAAGACTATGCATGGACGAAGATTTAGTGATCAGAACTTTAGTGACTTTTAAATAATAAAGTCCTGAGTATGCCCCTAAAGGTCATGCTTAGGTGAAGATATACATGTGACATTGAACTTTATTTTATTACAGCCAGACGACATTAGTGTTGTACAGGAACACTATGGATATTGTAAAGAAGATCCACCACATCCAACTTACCTTATTACTAACCTACACCACCAGCAAAAACACAGCTCAGATAGCAACGTTGGGATACTAACAACGAATAAGATTTACAGAGTTCCAGTTATACCTATTCCACAACCTCCGACAGTTATAAACTTGAGGGAAGAACAATGTGACTGTGTGAATTCATCATCCAAAAAGGAATAAAAACTTAATCTAAAAACAGTGTGTTTAATGAGCCCTTTGTTGGTCTTATAGTTTGTAGAAATCCTGATTACAAGCATATTGCTTATCCTGGTAATTAGGAAGTCTACTAGATTAGAAGGGTTGATTAAAAGAAACAATTAAGAAAACATCTTAGACATTTAATTAACAATTAAACTTTGAAACTTCGTTTTAATCCTGGTCTTAATCCTGGTCAAATCCTAGTTAAATGTTTTATTGGATTCTTGTCACATATTAGATTAATTACAATCCTAGTCACGTGAAACATACATGACATTAATTAATTAACTAATCTTGATTGATGATATGTTATTCATCCTGGTTTTCATCCTGATGAGTAATATATGTATCGTATAATCCTGGTCACTTATATATGTGAATGGATCCTTACCACTGACATGTGTTTATGATGTCTTATTTATGCATGATCCTGGTCACTGACATGTGTTTATGATATATGTTGATAATATCATGTTACTATTTAGATATCATCCTGCTCACTGATATATATTGATGATCATCCTGGTCACTGATATATGTTGATGATGTCTTGTTTTATTGCATACATCCTGGTCAATGATGTATGTTGATGATATCTTGTTTTATTATATATGAATTGTGTATACAGTATATGTACAAGAGGTTTTGGTCAGAATTAGTAGATAAATTAATTAAGGGGTTAATTAATTTACTCAACAATGGGAGGTATATAACATAGTCATGTTATGCACATGATATTTTGCATAGGCATGTTATCATGTGTATGACTGGAATATTGTTGAAGGTGTGTAAGAATGATGATATGACTGAACGAGTGTTGAAAAGGCAGTAAGCTTCTGTCTCAGTACTATTATGGAAATATTATGCTTCAATTCTTATTATGAAACAGCTTCATTTTAAAAGTCTGAAACATCAATTATATAACTTTGTATAAAATGCAGAGATGCACCTGAATTACACATACATGTACCTGGCAGCCATTCAAATCATAACTTGATCATGAGCCAGCTTAATTTCGTAATATCATATGACTCTGACATTTCCTTTTAAAGGTTATTTAAGCAGGTGTTCATGTGAAGTACTTTCAAAACCTGATGAAACTGCATTTTAAAGATCATATTATTGGTGCAGTCATCAAAATCATGACAGATAGCTTATAGTTAGAAGAGATTTTGGCAAGAGTTGTGATAACAAGCATGATGCAATGAGAGAGGGATATTGCGTGAGATTTTTGTAGTGATTATAAATACTGGGGTTTTCTGACCAAGACTTCAGATGTCTACTTGATCAGCTTGCAGACCGTTAGTCTGGTTTAGGAGTTGTGCACTCGTATGAGGTGCCTGCCTAATAAAGCTGCTGAAACTCTCAATATGACTTTAGTTATATTTTATAATTAAGAAACACTATACGATCACAGTCAAAGGTGTATAGCTACGCTATATTTATCTCTCACGACACGCGACGTTTTGCAAAGATATTAAATCCAAGTGAAGGCAATGATCAGGAATCGATACAATTAACCCACAGCTCCCATCAGAAACACCAAAGGGAAAGGAACGAAAAAAGGGCAACTAGATCTTAATGGAAGCATCAATAGCGGAAAGCCAAAAGGACAGTTACTTGCCCACAAAATGACCAATTGGCTACCCCCCCCCCCACACACACACACACACACCCACACCCACCAAAAAATACAGTAATATAGCGACACACACACTCATAGACAAACCATAATGAAAACAAACCGCGACAGAAGAACCGCCTTGAAACGGTCAGTGAAATGAATTCCACTGGTGTGTGTGGTGGTGGTGGTGTGGGGGTGTGGGGGGGGCTTAAATCTATTTTACGTGGACACTTTAATCGATTTTACGTGGCCACAATCCTCGCCCTTACCTATGTCCCGATTTAAACAAATAATGTGTTCAGTCCGAATAAAGACCTCCTAACTCATCAGTCCAACAGCATCTCCGTGAAATAAAAAATCAAACAACTAAAGAGATGAAACAACGGTGAGAACCCGACAGCAAGAAAACACTAAAATGCTGGCGCAAAGGAAAACCAACAGTTAAACTCCAATGGGCCCAACCAGCAACAGAGCATCAGGCACCAACCAACATTACATAAAATTAGATTCTCTCTAATTCACAGTAAGCCTTTACGCTGGAACCGTCATAGAATCTGAGACCTGACCCACCGGCGTGCAATTAAAGAGGGAAGCAAAGTTGTCAACCGTGATTGGGTTAACTACCATGCATACAGTCTGTCGTATAACCTTTATGTTGTATCCAATCTTTTTGTATCGAAGAATGATTTTACGCAGTTGGGTGCTGAAGTCATTGCAATTATATATTTTTCTGAATTTATATACTAAGCCACTATAAAATTCGGGTTCCGATCGACCTTGTTGCAGAAGAGATTTAGGTCCAACATGTGATCTGCATATTGGAGGATGCGAAATTTGTCGGACACACTGTAATATTTTTCAACATAATCCCCTTGAGTATCTACACACTTTTGTCAGTGGTGTTTAAGGGCCTCAGTGTCACTTTTTCTTGGCTGTTCAGATCCCTGCATATATGACGTCATCATCGGACTGAAAGTGGGTGCCTGAAATAGCCGTTTTCAGTTTTGTTAATGGATGAAAGTCTGATTCAGCAAGATGGGGTGAATAAGGCAGATGTTCAATTCATTTAAAGCCACACTCGTGTATGGCAGCCATAGCAATGCCAGACTTGTGAACAGAAGCATTGTCCTAATGGAACAGTACACCTTTAGTGAGCTTTCCACGGCACTTAAGTTTAATATTTTACCGTAACTGCGTCAGAAGTGAAGCATAGTACGACATGTGCCATTGATTATTTGTCCCTTTTGGGGATAATCTATCAGCAGAATACCATCTTCATTCCAGAAAACCGAAGCCATAACCTTCCAAGCTGATGTAACAGTCTTTGCCGAATTTGGCGGGGGTGACCCAGGGTGCTTCCATTGTTTCGATTGTTTTTTGGCCTCTGGGTTATAATGATGGACCCAAGTTTCATCCATAGTGACAAATCTCTGAAGAAAGTTGGCAGGATCTTCCTAAAATATTTTCGATTAGCACGTGATAATGTGCGCCTGGTGTGCTTCTGATCAACTGTCAGAAGTCTTGGTACCCATGGGGCCAAAAGCTTTCCTCTGTCAGAACGGTTCGTACTCTTTCCTGTGAAATGCCAACTGACTATATATCTTTCTGTGACTCGTTTGTCAGTCATCACAATATCATGGACTTTAACGACCATTTCTGGGTTTGCAACATTGACAGGCCTTCCAGGACGGTGGTCGTCCCCAAGGCTCTGTCTGTCGCGCTTAAATTCCGCCAACCACCTTTTTACTGTAGCATATGATGGGGCATCTGTCCTTAGTTTTGCTGCCGTATCATTATGAATATCCTTTGGTGATAAACCTTTTTAATACAAATATTGGATGACTGCCCTTTCACCGATTTTGTCCATTTTGCAAAAGCTGCTTGTCTTGTTTAGTTTAGAGTGCTACCTCGTCGATATATACTGACCAAATGAGACTAGTCCTTGGGTACACGGTCTTACATAGTCAGAGAATAGTCGGACTTAAACAGAACATCCTTGTGTTACCCTTCAAAACGTGGCTCACAACATATCAATCATCCGACGAGAACATTTTAAAAAGGATAAATACAGATGGTGTTAAATACGACATTGAAACAGACAGAATTGTTATTTTATTCAAACTACTTGTACCGCTGCATCGTCCAATGAAACCAATAAGGCTTATAAGCATGGACGGTCTGACTTGCACTACTTTGTCTGGGCCGGCTTAGATTCTCTAAGCGGTTTACCAGTACTCATGTGCGGTTGGTTTCTGCTCTTCCGTGGAAGCATCATGCAGCCCAATCTATTTCTGCAAGTCCCGGTGGGCGGGGGCGGATTTGTTCGTGCCGTGTAATCACTGTACGAAAGGTACAACGACGGGATTTTTTCTGCTTTATATACTTTATGTATTCTAATACTCGTGGCCATAGTGGCATGAAACATATAAAATAACTAATGATCGGTTTTAATGGTGTCCTTCTCCCAAAAATATTGCTCTGAAGTTATAACCTTTATATGCCTCTGTTTCACACTACTGTAAAAGCTGCAGATGTTTAGTGTGTACTCTATTATTCCCTTGTTTACAAATATTGTAAACCCGAGACTTATTGAAAAATTTAAAGCTATTTCCCTGCACATACTTCTCGCAAGGGGGTGTTGAGTTGGGGTGTCCTGGGGGTAAACAGAGACGGACAGTCTGAAACAAACCAGTCGTAACGTTATGGCTGACTTCACCTTGAGCCATTGGCTACATATGGCTACACTTTGGTTGGTGTTCCATTTTTCTATATCATGCATACGGCAAGGTCAAAGTTAGGCAAATTGTGACGTAAGTCACGCCATAAAGTTGGGTTTAACCATGATCGTATAGTTTTACATTACGAAAGTTAGTACTTCGCAAATAATAAAAGTCAAAAACTCTTCAGCTTTTCGTTTTATTTACTGACCAAGTTAAACTAGTCTATTAATTATAAGTTTCAGTGTTACATATTTTACACATCGAAAATCGAAAGCTTTGAGACAGGTAGTGTTCAGGACTAGATCTAGCCCGATATGCACGCTGAACACGACTGCTACATAACTAAAAACCTGACTGACTTGACATGGTCAAACTGGATGTTTTATACATTTTAGAACATTCCACAGGCTTTTGTTCTCACGTTAACACGGTTTCTGTTTATACCAACTGTCTATCATTTACTAAAATGTCAAAAGTATCTCAACATCTGGTGACCACCTGAACCCCATCTGCAGGGTACTATGCACTTAAACAATGGCTAATATTTCCCATATGATTGGCATAAACGGAAACATGCACCCTTATGATTGACGTTTAGTAGATACATTTCAGGTTTTATGTAAACTGTACTTGTTTTTTCTCCGGCCAAAGTATTTGAATAACAGCATATGTTTCTACGAAATGCATAACTAAGGGGACACGGATTTCAATATGCTCCAAGTAAACAATATGTATGTACATCTTTGGCTTCTAGTACAAGCTACAATTTTATAGAAAAATGGATTAAAATATGTGAAAGGTAAAAACGTTTCAATTTCCTAACTGTAAAAGCTTATAATGTTTCATAACCCAATCAACCTAATCCCAGATACATTTTTTACCCATTCAACAGCGTATTGGTCGTATGAAGTTCTTACTACTCATCAACGTTGTTTCAACTATTCATGTAACATGTCTGTGTAACAAAAAGTGCATATTTTACAATTCATCAACAGTATTTGGATCATTAAGATCACACGGCAATGGTAATTATGTTACAAAATTCAACCTTCATTTTAAAGTACTGATGAATGCGCATGCGGGGAAAATCGGGCTAACCATTCCTCAATGCACGGTACATATATATAGTCAAACCTGTCATAATGGTCACCACCATTAAGCAAGCAACCCGTTTTGAGCAAACATGGATTTGGTTCCCCAAAAGGCAAACGCATTAAAATCTGCCTGTATTAAGCAATCACCTGTGTTAAGCAAGCACATTTTGGTTATCCCATAGGCGCTTGCTTAATACAGGTTGGGGTGTATTTACACACGCAGATACTAATCACATGAGCTGCCAATAATACTAGCCGTCCATGTTCAACTGAAACCGTTGTTGCTATTTGGCATACTGTGGTTCGAGGTGAAGAAGGCATTTTTTTATTAAATGCTTCCGTAGCAGATAGTCTACCGTGGTCGTAGAATATTTGGCTTCCAATTTCGATTGGAAGCCAATTTCGATTGGAAGCCATTTAGATTGGATTGGTGATACCCCAGTTTATTTCTGAACGTCTTATGACGTAACTGGGGAAGGCCTACAGATAAGACTACTCTCCACATATTAAAGCAGTGAAAACGCGCACAGAATGCAGCGCCCGCCGATGTCTATTCATAAACTGATATCTATTTATAGAGCGTTTCCAAGATTATTTCCAACAAGTCAAGCAAAAGAAAACAAAATACATTAGAAACAGATACTACTCTCACGTTCATCCTTTGACTATGCTGGTGTGTGTCACCCCTCATTTACCAAGGGGGATAATTAACCCATAGATGTCAATAAGATATCCCCCCTTTATAAGGCTGGAGTGGTCTATTTCTAAGCATAGGGAAATCAGTATTTTTTTTGAGGTAAGTTTTACAAAAATGCATTTACGTGGAGCAAACAGTTTAGGTCTTGATCAGATGCGGTGTCTCATCTGGGTCTGCACTATTTGTCAATGTCTCAAAAAGGGCCGCTAGGCATATATTGGTTAATTACAATTAATAGTGAAGGTCAATGTTAAAAAGCAAGAATACTTGCTTCCAGTCATCTCAAATTCTTTCCCATTCCCCGTGCATGGTGAAATTATCCCTATAGTCTTAACTGCCGTATTCGACGTAATAAGCGTACTTGTTGTGGCTTGAAACTAACCCTATTTTCGGTAGAACTTGTCTCCTGCATTGGGCCCTAATGTGCTAAAATTATGGCTTTTATATCTCTTGAACTAGCATTTTCAGTTCATTACGAAAACACGCCTATTCATATATATGGAGAATTTTGCCAACCAAAATGAAATTTTCCGATAAAAAAAAATATCAGATTTTTTTTCATATTTCTCCTCTAAACATAAATTGTTGGTACTCATTAGAACCGCCTCGATGACGCGGGTCTAACAAGTACCCACTGTCTATGTTTGAGCAGATATAAGAAAAATAATGTAAATCACTGTAACCCCCAGTTTTAATATATGAAAGTGGGATTTGTGGGGGACAAAATTAGGCAGGCGTGTTTTCGTGATGTGAAAAATATTATTTTTTTCTAGTCCAAATATCGATTGTAGGAAAACAATGTGTATCCCAGTACACCCATTTTTCTCTATATAAAGTTGGGTTTAGAGAGTTGTTCTGTACACGGACTTGTTGGCGTAATGCTTTTCTTTTCCTAAGGATTTGTAAAAAAATAATATATGCCTATAGCATGCAAATGTTAATTATGTCACACTTCTCTCGGAGTCGTCACTCACATTACGATAACACACCCGTGCGATATAGTGCATTTTTCACACCTCCAAGATTGACTACTTTTCTGATGAAAATCCTATTATTTTTCTTATTTATGCAACAAACATGGGTTGTGGGTTCTCGTAAGAACCGCCTCATTGAGGCGGTTCTAACGAGTACCCACAACCTATGTCTTAGAGCAGAAATAAGAACAATAGTGTATACCCCCTTAAACCCCAGTTTTCTCTATATAAAGTGGGGTTTAGGGGGTCTTCATCTCACGGACTTGTTCACGTGATGAGAATTTCCAGGACGAGTTTGACAGCTGAAATCAGTAAAAATAGTTTTGCAGAATCCAGTCACAAGCGCACCGACGTTGCGGTTTCGCTCCTCGCCGGATCCGCGAATATAAATTATAAAATAGTTTCTACGTGCAATGTCCTCAGAAGGACTGCAAACACTGAAACAGTTTCCGTAAAAGCCTTGTCAGGAAAACCGTGCTTATTTAGAGCGACAACGTCGATGCAACGTTATGATATTGCATCGGCTCATGGGCATGTCAAAGGTCCTTTTTCTTAAAGGCGACCAGCACTGACTCAGGCGAGCCTGCGCGGATGCGCAGTCTTGACAGAGCCTTTGCTGCTCTCGGATATGTAGAAGAGAAGATGCGTTTTAGTTGGCTGCGCACATGCATTTGACAAAATGTATGTAAATTTGATAATGCTAACAAGGGAGGTAACACAGGGGAGATGATTAACTTCTCAAAAAGACAAATTTAAGCACAAAACCTGGGAAATCGAGTGAAAAAGAATATGTAAAATATTGTTTTTTTTTACCAATTGATAACTTTACATGAAAATAAATTTGTAAAACAGCACAAATGATTGCTTGCCAAATGCGGACGCCGACGCTTTCGCCGAAGACGAACGCCGGGGGTATGCCAATAGCTCCTCCCCCCCCCCACCCCACCCCTACTTTCGAAATGCGAGCAAAAACGGTTGATTTTCAATTTTACAAACTGGGGAAGCCTTCCTTTTAAAAGGAAACTTTATTCAAACTGATACGGCACTGTCCATGCGGCAAGTGAAATCGTCCGATAAATATCTGGCAGATGTTCAATTTGAATGAAACTAAGAAGACCTTTATCATTGTAACACGCAATGAGGCAAATATTGCGCATATTTATAGGCCTGCTACACGTTGTCTAGACATCAATAACAGGATTTATGGCATCAGAAGAAAATTCTGCAGTCGCTTGACGGCATTAAGTTCTTTTAGAATTTCTAATTTCCTTCATGCGTATTATGTGACGGATCTGTCTCAATTGGGCCCCGTCAAGCGATTTTGGTACTTATCGCCTATGCGAGCAGTGAATCAAGAGCAACCTTCAGACAGAAAGCCATATCCCTGGTCCCTCTGAATTGCTGGGCATGCGCAGTTAAAATTTGTCATGACGGAATGCTCGAAGACCCAAATTCGCTTGGCGGGGCTCAATTTATAATAAAGGCACTGACAGAACTGACGGGTCGATTGTCTTCAACAAACACTTAGACTGTTTAGTTTAACTCTTAAATTCCTATACAGTCAGAAAACAGTTTTACATCCTGATCAGACGCCGCAGAACGCGGCGTCTGATCTGGATATAAACTGTTTGCCAAACCTAACACATGATTCCAGTCCAGATACTATACTGATATGGTAGGAATCACAGATGGCTCAAGCGACGTTTTACTCCCAATGTATTCCAGGATTCAAAGAAGACTTAAGCGAAACTACATTCTCCAGATGTGCCAGGATCTACAGACGACTAAAGCGACGTTTTACTCTCCAGAGTGTCGGGATTCAAAGAAGATTCGAGCCACGGTTTACTCTCAACAGATGATTCAAACGGCGTTTGACTCTAGTTATTGATACTCCAGGATGTTCAGTTGGCCCAATTGACGTTTCTCTCTATAGATGCGTCAGGATATGTTTATGGGAGTTGTGATAGATAGATGACTCAAGCGACGTTTTACTCTCTAGATTTGTCGTGGTCCACAGATGATTCAAGAGACCTTTTACTTTCTAGATTTGCCAGGATTCACAGACATCACGTGAACAAGTCCGTGAAATAAACACCCTCTTACACCCCACTTTATATAGAGAAAACTGGGGTTTACGGGGGTATACATTATTTTCCTCATTTCTGCTCCTAGACATAGGTTGTGGGTACTCGTTAGAACCGCCTCAATGAGGCGGTTCTAACGAGTACCCATAACCTATGTTATGAGTATAAATAAGAAAAATATCACAAATTTTCTTCAGAAAATTGACCGTTTTTGGGGATGTAAAAAATCCACTATGACGCACGGGTGTGTTATGTGACTCAAACTATGCGTTACCCTCTAGATGTGCCATGATCCACAGACAGCTCAACAAGCTATGTTCAACTCTCTAGCTATTTGTAGATTCCAAGCAATTTTGGGGCAATAGCCCCAGAGTATTAGAGAGTGATTTTGGCACTACCTTTTGCATTAATGCATACGACCTAATCACCACCAAGAGACACCTTGAGAAAACATAGCGCAATATTCGAAACGGTTTCAAAAGTTCCTCATTAAATTAAACAGCCGACGGAAATAAATCTTAACTTGAATGTTTTATAAATTTATCCATAAAGTTTTCCGTGATATGGATTCACTGAGGGATTGTCCGTGTTAAAAAACGCGAATGAAAACAACGTAAACTAATACGCCATTCAGCGTCTTTTTATAGATCAGTACAATTAGCCCATTTTACAGCTCATTTTACACCGGAAATCCCAAAACTGGCAAACAGCGAAGGTCCAGATCAGATACCACAGAACGTGGAGTCTCATTAGGGCATACACTGTATGTTTGCGAAAGGTTCAGCATTTTCCAGATAAATTTTAAAGAAGCCACAACCAGATATCCCTAAATTTTGAAATGGACTCGTTTCATACTGATATAAGGTTGATGATTCCATTCAGTATAAAATGGGTTATAAGTACCCAGTGCAGATCGATTATGTAATTCTTTGTGTCATTAACCCAGATAAGACAATTGATATCTCCCAGTTAAGAAGTTTGGAGTGGTCCATGTCCAATTGTAGGGCAGTCAAGTTTGTATTGTTAGCAAACAAATTTGCAAAGATTGTATGTACTTTCAGCAAACAGTTTAGACACAGATGAGACGCCATGTGTTGCGGCGTCTGATCTTGGTCTGCAATGTTTGCAAACGTCCCCAAAAAGGCTGCTAGGCATACATGGGTTTATGGGGTCTTTATATCAATAAAGAGTTCAGAGACCTATTGGTTAAGTGTTAGGCCCCTAGGCATGTGAACGGCCTCGGTAGCTCAGTCGGATGCGTGACTGACTTATGATCAGGAGGACGCGGGTTCGATACCAGCCGGGGTCAGCAACATGTTTCTTGGAGATTGGTCATGAAATCTTTTCCACGGTGATTATCTCCCTTTTGCTGATTCACGAGTTTCTTGTTTGGTTGTTTGTATTGGAGTTGAAGGCCCAGTCAACACTATTTATGTCATTTTGAGCCGCTCAGTTTACCTATCAACACTTTTCCTGGACAGCTTTATACGAAAGCGGTTTACCAGTACAGTGCACATTCTTTCGCCAGAGACTGACAACTGCCCTTCTTGAATCAGCGGAAGGGAAAGAATGACCGTCGAAAATACTTCATGATCAATCTCCACTAAAGAATGTTGCCGATCCCGGCAGGTGTCTAACCAACGTTTTCCTGATCACCAGTCAGACGCGCATCCGAATGACCCACCGAGGCCGGCTGGAAGTATATGGTGAAAGAATGTGCACTGCACTGGTTTACCGTTTACGTACATGTAGGAGAAGAATGGCTAGGTACACTGGCCAGCTCAAAAAGGCCCAAAAAAGTGTTGACTTGATCGTTACACACCAATATAAAATTCAACTTATAGCATCAAACCGCTATGTTCATTGGATTTTATTCAAAAATATATTCTTAACGAGTCTGATTTAAAATACCAACCAGACGCTAAAATTGCCTAACACTATCCATTGATCACAAGCAGTTGCCCGTGCTTTGATAATATAGAGAACGGACAACAAAGATTTGATTTGTTTGTTTGTTTGAATTGAGGTTTAACGTCCCCGTCAACACTGTATAAGTCATTTTGGAGACGTTGCTTCCACTTTTGTGGGACTTTTACCCGACATTGAGATGAAATGACATCTCAAGCTCTGTCGCCCAACGAAACCAATAGGATTTATTAGCATGGACGGTCCGCCTCGCACCGCGGTTCCTGGACAGGCTTAGATCCTCTAAGCTGTTTACCAGTACAAGTGTGTGGGCCGGATTCAGTTCTGCGTAGAAGCATCATGCAGCTCATATATTTCTTCAAGCCCCTATGGGCGGGGGCCCTACAGAGATTTATCAGAGGATAGATAGATAGATAGATAGATAGATAGATAGATAGATAGATAGATATAGATAGATAGATAGATAGATAGATAGATAGATAGATAGATAGATAGATAGATAGATAGATAGATAGATAGATAGATAGATGAAAATCCGTGATATTTGTCTTTTTTTTTACTCCAAACATAGGTTGTGCGTGCTCGTTAGAACCGCCTCATTGAGGTGGTTCTAACGAGTACCCACAACCAGAAATAAGAAAAAAAAATGTATACCCCCGTATACCCTAGTTTTCTCTATATAAAATGGGGTTTAGGGGGAATCTTCATTTCACGGGTTTGTTCACATGATGTTACTGAACCACCTCAGGCGATTCCGACTTCTGTCCACATCACTGGTTTCTTTGAGAAAAGAAGGACAGAAAAGGCCACTGTACCTGTTACGTAATAACCGGGGACCAGTGTGCATTATGTTAATAAGTATGTGTAATGAACACCCCTCTAAACCCCGCTTTTTAAAGAGTAAACTGAGGTTTATGGCAAACATTATTTTTCCTATTTCTGCTTCAAGACATATGTTGTGTGTGTGTGTGGGGGGGGGGGGGGGTGTGGAGGGGGGAGGACTCGTAAGAACCGTCTATATGAGCCGGTTCTAACGAGCCCCAACAACCTAAGTAAAGTTTCGTAGATGTTCCAGATCACCAAATCAGACGTATCTGTTAAACAGTAAGATCCGCCTCAACATTTCTGGTTAGAAGTACTTTATTGATGCCTTGTAGATGCCTTACTAAGTAGCAGATCCCCGCCCATAGGGGTTGCATGATGCTTCCACGCAGAGCTGAATCCGGCCCGCACAATAGTACTGGTAAACCGCTTAGAGGATCTAAGCCTGTCCAGGAACCGCGGTGCGAGGCGGACCGTCCATGTTAATAAACCCTATTGGTTTCATTGGGCGACAGGGCTTGAGATGTCATTTCATCTCAATGTCGGGCAAAAGTCCCACAAAAATGGAAGCAACGTCTCCAAAATGACCTTTACAGTGTTGACGGGGACGTTAAACCTCAAATCAAACAAACAAACAAAAACAAGTATCAACTGTCTATGTCTTTGAGCGAAAGTAAAAATTCTGCTCACCGTCGTACACAATATATATCAAATCACTCATTTCGAAAACTCGCCATTATATAATTTTAACCCCTCTAAGCCCCATTTTTATAACAAGTATTATAGAAAAAAATGGGGTTTACAGGGGTATACATTAGATTTCCAGACACTTCGGCCCCACTACCATCTCGGCCCCTAGACAGGTCGGCCCAAAACCAAGTCGGCCCTAGACACCTCGGCCCTAGTCACCTCGGCCCAAGACACCTCGGCCCCACTGTCACCTCGGCCCCTAGACATCTCTGCCCCAAAGACACCTCGGCCCCACTTTTGATATCTGTTAGGGTATGGGCATTTATATCATGTTAAAATCGGCCCCACCCATCGGGACTTCAAGAAACCGACAGTCTGTGATATGAGTACTGATAAACCGCTTAGAGGATCTAAGCCTGTCCAGGAACCGCGGTGCGAGGCGGACCGTCCATGCTAATAAACCCTATTGGTTTCATTGGGCGACAGGGCTTGAGATGTCATTTCATCTCAATGTCGGGTAAAAGTCCCACAAAATTGGAAGCAACGTCTCCAAAATGACCTTTACAATGTTGACGGGGACGTTAAACCTCAAATCAAACAAACAAAAACCGCTTAGAGGTTTTAAGCCTGGCCTGGAAAAGCGGTGCGAGTCGGACCATTCATACTTATAAACCCTATTGGTTCCATCGGGCTGCAGGGCTTGAGAAGTCATTTCATCTCAATGTCGGGTAAAATTCCCACAAAATTGGAGGCAACGTCTCCAAAATGACCGAGGTAGTGTTGATTGGGGCGTTAAACGTCAAATCTAACAACAAAAACATCATGTTAATAATCCCGTGCAATGAAGACCCCGCTCAACCCCAGTTTATATGGGGAAAACTGAGGCTCATAGGGGCATACATTTCTTACATCACGAAGACACGCCTTCATCACGAAAACACGCCTATATAATTTTGACCCCCTTGAACCCCACTTTTATATAGTAAAACTGGGGTATACAGGGGTAAACCTTATTTTTCGTATTTCTGTTCTAAAATATAGATTGTGGGTACTTATTAGAACCGCCTCGATGGGGCGGTTCTAACGAGTACCCACAATCTATATTTTGAGCAGAAACAAGAAAAGTATCACAAGTTTTTATCTTAAAAGTTTTGTTTATCGGCGGTAAAGTGTGTGTGTGAATTCGGGTTTAACGTCGCTTTCAACAATTTTTCAGTCATATCACGACGGTGTCTGGTTGTGACAGGGAGCTCAATGCTCACTTTTATAGTGCTGCCTCACTGAAGTATCATGTCCCAGACACATTACATGATACCACACCCAGTCACATTATCCTGACACTGGGTCGACCAGTCCTAGCTCTATCCCGTAAATCTGAGTGCTAAGCGAGGAGCAGCTAGTACCATTTTAACGACTTTGGTATGTCGCGGCCCGGGATCGAACCCGTGACCTCCCGTTCCCCGGAGCGGACACTCTACCAACTGAGCTATCGGGGCCGGTAAGTTTTCAATGTATTTGTTTAGGCGTGTTTTCGTAATGTGTAATTTTGACCCCCTTGAACACCACTTTTATATAGTAAAATTGGGGGTTACAGGGTTAAATCTTATTTTCTTATTTGAGCAGAAATAATCAAATATCACAATTTTTCCTCTTAAAATGTTCGTTTTGCGGCGGTAAAGTTTACAATGCATTTGTATAGGCATGCTTTCGTAATTCTTATTTCTGCTCCAAGACACAGGTTGTGTGTACTGGTTAGAACCGTCTCAATGTGCAGGACTGATCAGAATGCGTCTGTGACAACCTTTAATCACAACAAGTTTGATATTAATCTGTGTTTATGCAAACTAGTCATTTCTTAGATCCCTTTCATATAAGTTAACAGGTATGTGCGATAAACCACCTCCTTGAGAATTATTGAACCAGTATCAAAGATCTATGTTTTCGAGCAGAAGTAAGAAATATAATTTTTATCAACCTTATATAATTTTGGTTTTACGGAATCTTCTATTATGTTGTTAGGAAATAAGATCAAATTATTTTATTGCTATTTTTATTTCAAATAATAACAAATAACCAATGAGACTTTTATAATAAATACGCATACACGACTTTTTCAGGTTTACTTGGACTACACTCTTGAGCACAGCTAATGCCCCGCCGCCTTCAACCGTGACGTTGACTTTGAGTCAGCGAATTAGCGGGTTGTTCTTATTGTGAATATTTGATATTGATAGTTAATGAGCCTTTTCTACAAATTATATAGGGCCATGAAGACTTTGCACTCAGTGTACATCCAGACCCATCTGATCTGGATCTACACTGTCATTCAGTTTGCGAATTTTAAATGAATACAGTATACATGCATCAAGTAATTTGAGGGTCTGATAGTCAGAAATAAATAAATAAATAAATAAATAAATAAATAAATTATACAGTATACTTGTTTCTGTCCTTTAAATATCAGCTGAAATAACAATCAAATAGGATTTCTAAATGTGTGAAAATTGATAACAATGGAAACATACTGAGCAATTTCTACAAGAATACGAGCAGTCAAGACTTTGCACACAGTGCACATCCAGATCTACACTGTTTGCCACTAATATATACATATAGTATATATGTATCAAGTAACGTGAGTGGCTGATAATCAGAAATGTGACTAATAAATAAATAAAGTATACAATATACTCGTTACTGTCCGCCTTTAATATGAGCTACAATAACAATTAAATGTGTGAAAATTGATAACAATGATCTGTTTATCATCAAGGATCTCTTTACTGGGGGAAAAGGGTTGGTAACGCCTGGTTGTTTATTGAGCGTCACACTTTACTAATATAAGTCAATAATTAATTATTCTTGTAAAACTTTTTGCTAAATAGTGTACTAACCTGAATTTCATTAATCCTTACCCCGCTGAACACGATAATCCTTAACTTTGCAAACAGTGTAGATCCTGATCAGATTGCTTCTGCCCTCTGAACCGGATCTGCACCGTTTTTCATGCAGTTTTTGAATTGCATGCTTACATTATATTAATTGGTTTACTTACGAGGATAGTTCTAGTTCAGCGAACCTGAACACTTAATTACCTGATGAATGAATAAATAAATAAATAAATAAATAAATAAATAAATAAATAAATAAATAAATAAATAAATAAATAAAAATAAATTGTTTGTTTGTATTGGAGTTTAACGACCCCGTCAACACTATTTTAGTTCATTTTCGAACCGGTCAGTTTACCTATCCACACTTATCCTGGGCAGGCTTATACGTAAGCGGTTAACCAATACAGTGCACATTTCTTTCGCCAGAAAATGACAACTGCCCTTCTTGAATCAGCAGAAGGGAGAGAATGAGCGTAGAAAAGATTTCATAATCAATCTCCACGAAATAAAGTTGCCAACCCCGGTAGGTATCGAACCCGCATCCTCCTGATCACCAGTCAGACGCGCATCCGACTTAGCTACCGAGGCCAATAAATAAATAAATTAATAAATAAATATATAAATGTGTTAACAAATATAAGATTATCCCCCATCATCACCATAATTGACGAAACAGAGAAATGATTTTTTTTTTTTTTTTTTTTTGGATTTACGGCCTCATCCACCGATCCATCCAGATTTCCATCAAATAAGTAAGGATAATTAGGTATCATGTTCTTATTGAAATTAATTTAAAAAGTATTTTAACTGTGTGGAATTATTTCGGATGATAAAAAAGCCTATAGATGATCAAGAGCAGAAATGTAGAAAAAAGAGCCTGTCCTAAAGCATGCCGCAATGCAATTAGAATTATACATTGAAATAAAAGAGGGGAATTTAAAAATGTGTCTTCCATTCTTCTTAAACACTGTGAATGAACATATAGATTTTCTATTTGGTAACGTTATAATATATAATATATACATATAGGTTCAAATATTCGTGGCTCCCTATCAAAATAATCAAATCAGCAAATAAAAATAATAATAAAAAAAACCTCATCGGGCATCCAACCCGATCTCCTATTTAAGTGTAAGCCCCGTGAAAAGCAAAGTGGGGCCGAAGTGTCTAGGTATATGGGGCCGATGTGTCTAGGGGCCGAGGTGTCTAGGGGCCGAAGTGTCTAGGGGCCGAGGTGGTTTTGGGGCCGAAGTGTCCTGTTACCATACATTATCTTTCATACTTCTGCTCAAATCATATTGTGGCTATATACTCGTTAGAACCACCTCACCGAAGCGGTTCTAAAGAGTACCCACAGTGTGTTTTGAGCAGAAAAATAAGTCTTTTTTCATCTGAAACTTTTCATGTTTGGTGGTAAAATTGTCAATATATTGAATAGGCGCGTTTTCGTAATCTGACTACTGTCTTAGTGTAAGCTAAAAATGATTAAATTCCTTAATTTTAAGCAAACGGTGCGGACCCTGATTAGAGGTCACCCGTGAGGCCCATCGGCATGTACTCTTTTTAGTACATGTAATTACGATAACATACCCGTGCGAGATGGTGCATTGTCAGTTGAAGTCAGTTTATAGATGCAGAAACAATCAACACAAAACTTGGTGTCGCAGGTTGTTCGATACTTGAAGTACATGTACTCGTATGGGGCAGTGAGTGTTCGATTTTTTCGTCCCACCAACAGCTAAGGTCATACGGAGACGGGACCCTGGTTTAAAGACTCATCCGAATGTCTGGAGAAGCTCGGGATCGATCCTGCGATCCCTGGTTTACAAGGCGAGTAGCGTAACCACTACATCACGGAAATTTCTACATACTCGTATGACATATTAGAAACTGTTTGTTTGATTTGAGGGTTAATGTCCCCGTCAACACTATATAGGTCATTTTGGAGACGTTTGTTACAACGCATAATGTAGTAATGTAGTAATTTCTTCATTTTGAAATTTTTACTACATTATGCGTTGGCATAGTCGACGCGAAATGAAATAAAATGTCGTTTTTACTTCATTATGCGTCGATACTAAGAGGTTTGAGCAAAATGAAAGAATTATTTCATTTTGCGGCGATGGGTGGCATACTTAATTTTACTTCATTATGCGTCAACAGTTTGTTTGTTTGATTTGAGGTTTAACGTTCCCGTCAAGACTATTTAGGTCATTTTGGAGACATTGCTTCAAATTTTATGGGACTTTTACCCGATATTGAGATGAAATGACATCTCAATCGCTGCCGTCCAATTAAAAGCAATAGGGTTTATATGCATGGATTGGCCGACTCGCAGCAGTTTTCCTGGACAGGCTTAGAAGCCTCTGTGGTGTAGTAGTTATGCTATAGCTACTAGCCTGACAAACCGGGGTAGCTGGATCGATCCCCGGCTTTTTCCAGCCTTTCGGATTCAACCGAGATCCCGTCTCCGTATGAATGAGTCTTGAAACCAAGTTCGCTACTTCGTATGACCTAAGCTGTTGGTGGGACGGTAACTGAAACACACTCGCGCTCCTTTTAACATGCAAAGATGGACAAACAACTGGGCTATGGACAGGTACAAGCCGATAGGATCCCCCGTCCCAACTTTTGTGTGCACTACACGATCATGTGTTGAGCCTTAAAACACAAATGAGGGAAAGACATCAGGCATGAGACCAAAATAGCGCAAGGCGTACGATTTTAATTCTACTGGCTTAATCAAATACAATGAAATTCCACTATTAAGACCACCTAAAATTAATACAAATTTTGTTTTTAAAGCATATTTGGAAGGTTAAAGCTACATTTTCTTTGTGATTTTGACCTTCAGTGTGCTTTTGTGGAAGACCGTCTTTTGGACTGTTCAACTGTGGTCTTAAAGACCACTTTTGAACCGTCTCAAATGTGGTCTAAATTGTAGGAATTTAACTGTATTGCTTCCTAAGTCTTTTCGAAGACAGCTATGTTCTACCATCATTACTTCATTATGCGTCGATATGGTGCATATCAACGCGAAATGAAATAATTTTTTTACTTCATTTCGCGTCGACTATGCCAACGCATAATGTAGTAAAAAAAATCAAAATGAAGAAATTACTACATTACTACATTATGCGTTGTAACAGACGTTGCTTCCAATTTTATGGGACGTTTACCCGACATTGAGATAAAATGACATCTCAAGCCCTGTATCTCAATGAAACCAATAGGGTTAATAAGCATGGATGGTCCGACTCGCACCGCTTTGCCCAGGCCAAATCATTACCTTCTATTTAGATCCTCTAAGCGGTTTACCAGAACTCGTGTGCGGTCGGTTTCAGCTCTGCATGGAAGCATCATGTAGCCCATCTATTTCTTCAAGCCCCGATGGCATATTAGAACCAATCTGTTTACATGTAAGAGATTCTAACGAGCACCTATATTAGCCTATGTTTCATCAAGACCCATGTAAACCATGTTTATCTCCACATAAAATGGAGTTTACAAGCATATTCGTCGCAAAGAAATGTTGCCGTGTTTATGTTTGTCACCATCAGGTAAACAAGTTCACACCATGCTAACAAGTCCGTCCATGTAATGAACACCCTCTAAACCCCACTTTATATTATATGGAGAAAACTTGGGTTTACGGGGGTCTACATTATTTTTCATTTTTCTGATCCAAGACATAGGTTGTGGGTACTCGTTAGAACCGTCTCAATGAGGCGGTTCTAACGAGAACCCACAACCTATGTTCGGAGTACAAATAAGAAATATATCCCGATTTTTCATCGGAAAAGTAGCCATTTTTGGGGATATGGAAGAATGCACTTTATCACACGGGTATGTTATCGTAATGCTTTACAGAACATCCCGAAAGAAAAAACATAGATTGTGGGTATATACTCGTTAGAACCGCCTCAACGGAAGGTTCGAGTTAATGAGGGTAAATGATAGCGGCTGGTCAGGAGGCATAACAGGCATTTATTTTGATTAAGAAATAGATCAGCTCTAGCTGTGATTTGTTGAGTAATAAATCACAGTTTGGAGGTCAGTTGTAAAGTAGACAAATCACGAGCGCATAGCGCGCGTGATTTGTCTACTTACAACTGACCGACAAACCGTGATTTATTACCTAACAAATCACTAGCTAGAGCTGATCTATTTCGATTCTAACACGCTGAAACTCGGCAATAATGCTGTTGTTTCCTCCAAATTCTCACAACTTTCCGCCATTGTTAGAAGAAATCCCGCTAAAATTATCGACTGAAACACATGCATTTACATCCTTTTCTAACGTTGTCGATGTGAGAAAATGACGCTACACCGTCCAACGTCAAGGAAATCGACTAGTGACGTCATAACTTTGCAGTTTTTAATGACGTCACACGTCACGCTCTTCCTTGTCGTAATTTGTTGCAGAATAAAACACAGTTGTTTTCCATTGCCTATATAGGCGCGCTGTGTTAGAATAATTATTTCGAATATGAGCCGAGCACAGCATTTCCTACAACTTACATGTGCGCCCAGCGAAGAATAAGGTCAACCTGCGCATCCATATAGTCTAACCAGAGACTTATTTTGCTGCATGAAGGAACACTGGGCCCTTGGCTATCTTTGGAGCACATAGCGAAAACTATGATCAGACTGTGCGAAAGCGCAGGCTGATCTGCGTCTTCGTTGGGCGCACATTTCTTATTGTAGGTTTTGTCGTGCGCTGGCTCATATTGGTATTCCGTGTGCACTCATAAGAATCGCCTCATAGAGGCATTCGTTTAAGAACACACAACATTTTCAAGATTCTCACCAATTGATTCTAAATATATATAATCCGCAGTCACGCTAATCGGTCTAGGAGAAATAGTTTGGGCTGGATGGTGCTTCCGCGCAGAGCTGAAACCGACCGAACTTGAGTACTGGTAAACAGCGTAAGTCGGTCTTTGCCTGCTTAGGGAATTGATGCGAGTCGGAGCGCCCTTAAACCCTAGTGGTTTCTAATTACGGTAGGGCTTGAGATGTCAGTTAATCTCAGTGTCGGGTAAAAGTCCCACAACATCTGAAGCAACGTTTCCAAAATGACCTAAATAGTGTTGACGGGGGCGTACAACATCAACTCAAACGCTAACACGTCCGTGTGATATAGCGCATTTTTTTAAACCTGTAAAACGGTCATTTTCCTGATAAAATGTGGTATTTGTCTTATGTATGCTCAAAATTTAGGTTTGGGTGATTGTTAGAACCGCCTTATTAAGTCGGTTCTAGCGAGTACCCACAACCTATTTCTTGGAGCAGAGAAACAAAACATAATTTTTACCTCTGTAAAGCCCAGTTTTCTGTATATAAAGTGGGGTTTAGAGTTATGCTCAAAACAGGATCTTGTTAACATGATGTTTTTCCTAGACTCTCATTAACGAGTTCGAAACAGCCGTGGTAAATGAGTAATCTCGTTACGAAAATGCGCCTATTCAAATATATGGAGAATTTTGCCACCAAAACATAAAAAAAGGAAATTTTTTCGATAAAAAAAAAAACAATATTTTTTCATATTTCTGTTCTAAACATAGATTGTGGGTACTCGTTAGAACCGCCTCGGCGAGGCGGTTCTAACGAGTACCCACAATCTATGTTTTTGAGCAGAAATAAGAAAAATGATATATATACCTGTAAACCCCAGTTTTACTGTATAAAAGTATAGCCCCCGCCCATAGGGGCTTGAAGAAATATATGGGCTGCATGATGCTTCCACGCAGAGCTGAATCCGGCCCGCACACTAGTACTGGTAAACCGCTTAGAGGATCTAAGCCTGTCCAGGAACCGCGGTGCGAGACGGACCGTCCATGCTAATAAACCCTATTGGTTTCATTGGGCGACAGGGCTTGAGAGGTCATTTCATCTCAATGTCGGGTAAAAGTCCCACAAAATTGGAAGCAACGTCTCCAAAATGACCTTTACAGTGTTGACGGGGACGTTAAACTTCAAATCAAACAAAAACAAAACTGTATAAAAGTGGGGTTTAAGTTGGTTACTATTATAGGCGTGTTTTCGTGATGTTGTTCGAGACCGAAGTTTCATTATAAATGTATGCCAGATGTCTTGTTTTTTTTTTCTTTCGGCGTGGCACCTGTAATAAATACATTGTAAACTCCACCTTTCCCCTAAAAACTGCATGGGGTTTTATAACGAAGACACGTCCGTATGATATAGTGCATCTCCTTTAGACATAGAAATGTTATTTATGTTATATATGTCGAATATTGTCACCAAAGCAACATAAGCCCTATTTACTTCGACTATAGTTTGAAGACTTGTGGTATTTTTTATTTCTGCTCCAAACATAGGTTGTAAATGTTCGTTTGTTTGATTTGATGTTTAACGTCCCCGTCAACACTATGTAGGTCATTTTGGATACGTTGCTTCCAATTTTGGGGGACTTTTATGTAAATGTTCGTCATTAGAGTACCGAATCCCTATGTCTCCACACAAAGGTCGTGTGTGCTAGTTCGAACCGCCGTTCTAACGAGTACCAACAACCCGTATTAGAAAAAAACAATATATACGCCTGTAAACCCCAGTTATTTTTGTAAGAAATAGGCTTTACATGCGGACTTGTTACGTAATGACAGGGCTGTTCATATAAGATTATTAGATTGTTTACATCGGCCCCGCCCATGGGGTTTGAAGAAATATATGGGTTGCATGGTGCTTCCACGCAGAGCTGAAACCGACCCGCACACGAGTACCGTTGGTAAACAGCTTAGAGGATCTAAGCCTGTCCAGGCAAAGTGGTGCGAGTCGGCCCGTCCATGCTTATAAACCCTATTGGTTTCATTGGGCGGCAGGGCTTGAGATGTCATTTCATCTCAATGTCGGGTAAAAGTCCCACAGAATTGGAAGCAACGTCTCCAAAATGACCTTTGCAGTGTTGACGGGGACGTTAAACCTCATATCAAACAAACAAACACACAAACAAAGATTTCTACATGCAAAGGATTGAGTGCCGTGTAATCTACCCGGAAACAGATTTAGGTGATGATTGTCTATGTGTACATGTTCGATATGCTTGCTTATTCAGTCATACAGTCTTGCAACCTGACTCGCAATAAATAATAGTCAAATAAAACGTGTTTAGTACCTTAATGCTTAACCCATTTAGTACCAGAACACCAAAACGGGTAGCCTGGCAAACTGTGCAGGCCCAGATCAGTCGCCGCAGAACGCGGCGTCTGATCAGGGCCTCCACTGTTTGCTTAAAGTTCAGTCATTTTCCAAAGACACAACCTGACACCCCTAACTTTTGAAATGAATTCCTACTATATATATAAGGAGGAAGATTCCATTTGGTACTAAAAGGGTTAAAATTTATGGAAGTTCAATTACCTGTTGTCACCCCTCCAATGTGGACTCGTCCAGCAAATAGAAAATACTGATAAAACACTATAGCTTTCTTTAGGAAGTTTTATAATATGAAACATGGCTGCACAGCTGAGTAAGGATATACCCGACATTGAGGTAAGCTTTGTATATTCTTTATCATGCTTTAATATTTTTATTCATGACTATTGTACCTGTAATTTATTATTTTCGATTTCTTTTTCAATTATGTGTACATTCTATGTCATTGTTTCAAGTTGAGAAGGGCCGGTACAAAACTATTATCATTAAAGGAATCATGGAGCTTTATTTAACGTCACATATCCGAAACAAATAACAAAAGCTCTGTAAGTTCTTGATTGCGACAAACAAAGTATCCATTAACAAATACTTACCTGTCTTCATTACCTTCCTAGGACTACCCCTGATAATGCGAGCGTCAGCCAACGGAGCGCATAGTCCCTTCTTTTTCACGCATTTATTTTTTTTTCTCCTATTCTTGCTACTCGCTCACATCTGAGCATTACGAGCAGGATTTCCTGGTTGGTAACCAGTACTTTTTTTTATTTTTTTTTATCTTTTTAAGCAATGTGGATGAAGTGCCTTGCTCAAGGACACAACACTTTGGTCAGCGTGAGGCTCGAACCCGGAACCTCTCGATCACAAATCCGATACGCTACCACTGCACCAAAGCGCTCCACTGGTACGACCGGGGACAGAACCCGCGACCTCCCATTCCCGAAGTGGATGCTCTACCACTGAGCTATCGGGGCTGTTTAGCTGTGTTAAAATTACTAAATATGCTTAAGTTATATTGCAATTAGTCCCATATTACCGCATGGTTGCTATTTTGTAATCGCACAAAAATCTAAATTGAAATAAAATATGCTCAATAGACTATGCATTCTGTCATGTAAAATACGTTGTCATACGTATAAAGTTGGTAAACCCGTTTTGAGAAGTTTTCATTAAAAAACAAATCCCAACATTTTCATTCAATAGGATAGACTATGCATTATGTCATGTAAAATACGTTTGATTGTCTATATAGTAGACTATGTTTTTTTTTGTCTGTTTGTTTGATATGAGGTTACAGTGCCCGTCAACACTGTATATGTCATTTCTGAGACGTTGCTGCCAGTTTTGTGGGACTTTTACCCGACATTGAAATGAAATGACATCTCAAGCCCTGTCGCCCAATGAAACTAATAGTGTTTGTAAGCATGGACTCGCACCGCTTTGCCTTGGCAGGCTTAGATCCTCTAAGCAGTTTACCAGTATTTGTGTGCGGGTCAGTTTCAGCTCTGCGTGGAAGCATCATGCAGCCCATCTATTTCTTCAAGCCCCGATGGGCGGGGGCGGTAGCAGACTATGCATTCTGTCATGGTAAATGGGGTAGTTTGGAGAGGCAAAGATGACTTGTTGGCTTACAGTTGGACAAGGTCTGATAACGGTCCTTGCGACTGGTAAGGGTAGAGGGGAGTTTTTGTTTTTTATTCTGTTTCGACACTACCATTCATTTTGTAGAAGCCTCCGTGGTGTAGTGGTTATGCTACTCGCATTATTAACCAGGGGTCGCATGATCGATCCCGGGCTTCTCCAGACTTTCGGATGAGTCTTTAAACCGAGGTCCTGTCTCCGTATGACCGTAGCTGTTGGTGAGACGTAAAACTCAAACACTCTTTCTTTCTCTCTCTCTCTCTCTCTCTCTCTCTCTCTCTCTCTCTCTCTCTCTCTCTCTCTCTCTCTCTTCTCTCTCTCTCTCTCTCTCTCTCTCTCTCTCTCTCTCTCTCTCTCCATTCATTTTGTCCATCTCCTCTACTCTCATTGCTATCGCTTTTTTCAAGACAACACAAAATGACCCACAACGGTTAACGTGTCGTAAAACCCCAATACAATCACTCAATCAACGGTATAAAGCTGGTAAAATTGTTTACATTTCGAGAAGGTTTCAGCACAAAAGTGATTTGCTCTACATTTTCAGCCATTAAGATAACGCTCCCATCACAAAATCACGCCCATACAATTCTGACCCCCTTCAAGTGAATCCCACTTTTATATATTAAAACTGGTTTACAGGGGTAATCCTTATTATCCCCCGAGTGAATAGGTTCGGGGGATATAGCGATCAGCCTGGCTTCCGTACGTCCGTCCGTCCGTCCGTCCGTCCGTAGACGCAACCTTGTGATGGCCATAACTCCAATACCCTTTAAGATTCATTGATGGTTCTTGGCACAATTGTTCACAAGGCTTGTCATGCGCAAGGACTAGAACTCTGGCTGCCATAGTTTTTTTTTTTTTTTGTATCTCCCCTTTTAATAAAATAGAATGGCTACCTTGTGATGGCCGTAACTCCAAAACCATTTGAGATGTATTGATGGTACCTGAAACAATCATTCACAAGGCTGAGACGGCGTGTTGTGCACAAGAACCACAACTCTGACTACCATGGTTTTTGGGTTATCTTCTCTTCCAATAAAATAGAGTGACTATCTTGCGATGGCCATAACTCCAATAACCTTTGAGATATATTGATGGTACCTGGCGCAGTTGTTCACAAGGCTGAGACGGCGTGTCATGTGCAAGAACCACAACTCTGGGTGACATGTTTTAGTTATCTCCCCGTCCAATAAAATAGAATCACAACCTTGTGATCTCGCCCCCGCCCATAGGGGCTTCAAGAAATATATGGGCTGCATGATGCTTCCACGCAGAGCTGAATCCGGCCCGCACACTAGTACTGGTAAACCGCTTAGAGGATCTAAGCCTGTCCAGGAACCGCGGTGCGAGGCGGACCATCCATGCTAATAAACCTATTGGTTTCATTGGGCGACAGGGCTTGAGATGTCATTTCATCTCAATGTCGGGTAAAAGTCCCACAAAATTGGAAGCAACGTCTCCAAAATGACCTTTACAGTGTTGACGGGGACGTTAAACCTCAAATCAATCAATCAATCAATCAATCAATCAATCAATCAATCAATCAACCTTGTGATTGCGATATAACCAATACTCTTTGAGATGTATTGATGGTACAGGTGTACATGACGTTCAGCAGGCGTGTCGTGTGCAAGAACCAAGAATCTGGGTGCCCTGGTTTTTTTATTGTTATATTAAAATCCGTCAATGAATGTAGGCAGTAGAGCGATGATAAAGTTTTTCTAAAAAAAGCCACAGTACCCAGAGGCCATGACCTTGAAAGTCGAACTCGCTCGAGATATTATAATAAACAATATTCGTGTGAAGTTATATTAAAATCTGTCAATAAATATAGGCGCTAGTGCGATCAAAGTTTTTCTAAAAATAGTCACTGTGACCTTGACCTTGAGGCCATGACCTTGAAAGCCAAAGCAACTCGAGATATTACCATAAGAAACATTTGTTTTAAGTTCTATCAAAATCCATCTATAAATGTAGGCGCTAGAGCGATAAAAGTGTTTTTCTAAAAAATTGCCACAGTGACCTTGACCTTGACGCCATGACCTTAAAAGCGAACTTGCTTGAGAAATTATCATAAGTAACATTAGTGTGAAGTTATATTAAAATCCGCCAATAAGTGTAGGCGCTAGAGCGATGACAAAGTTTGTCTAAAATAGCCACAGTGACCTAGACCCAATGAGCTTGAAAGTCTAACTCTCTTGAAATATTATCATAAGCAACACATGTGAAGTTATATTAAAATCGGTCAATAAATGTAGGCGCTAGAGCGATGGAATGTTTTTTCTAAAAATAGCCATATAGACCTTGACTTTAAGGCCATGACTTGAATGTCGAACTCTCTCGAGATATAGTCAGAAGGGACATTTGTATGAAGTCATAATGAAATCGGTCAATAAATCGAGGGCTTGTAGCAAAAAGGTGCTATCTGCATATTTCAAAGTTTTGAGAAAATAGCATTTAAAGTTTGCAATGGCCCTTAAAAATCAGAATGTAAAGATTTCTTGGATTTGTTTTTTAGCAAAGTATGTAAATTATATGATCTTTTTTGTGAGGAAACGTTTTATCTGAAATCCTGTTGTATGATTCCCAAATAAGGAAATAAAAGCATAGCACCTTTTTGCTTATATGCATTTGTGGATAAACAAGTATAGAAAAAGGTGCTATGTGTCATACAGCACGTTTTTGCTCTTAAAACCCTAGGAGAAACATAATGAAAATCTGATAGCTAAAAGGTGCCACATGTTGTTTTATTGATATTTTGTGCTAAAAATCTGAGACTACAGTGATTACTATTTTGCAGAAGAATAAATGTACAGCTTAAATGTGTCTTGCAAACGCTAAAGTCATGTCTCCTAAAGTGCATATACAGCATTACTTCCTGCCTCCTAAAATGCAAACAGTGTATACTGACATCATCCGCACATTGTATTACACTTTCATGTCTATTTGAAATTTACCAATAAGAGGTTATATGGAAAGCATATATATGTTTGATATAAACGTCCATGAAATCACATTGGTCATTTCTAGAGCAAACACCAAGCAAGCAAATAAAAATAGTTATATTAAAGCTGCGCTATATGGTTCAGAAACACAATAGCGCGCTATATAGTTCAGAAACACAATAGCAAACTATAAGTGCTATTAGCTTGTAATTTGCAGCATGACAGATTAATCATCATCTACATCAGTGCTTAATAGTAGGTAGTTCCAAATAAGGCGTGTGATACTTCTCAGGGATAATGATAGAGTTACACAGCGATAGCCTGTGAACTTGGTAGTTTTTTGTTTTTTTTGGTATACAGGTTCTTAAGTTGCAAAGTCTTGCCTGGTCTTCCTCGTGTTGATGTTTTTCTGATTATCATTGAAGCTTTTAGCTCCACTTCTAGATATTTGGATGATTTATTAAATATTGATAATACCTATTTCGATGGTTTAATCAGTCAAATTTACCTCCTACCCAGAATTAAATTAAATAAAGCAACTTCTTCCGATACCGAGGCCCCGTTTTTGGAGTTACATCTATCTATTGTAGATGGGTTTGTTTCTTGAACAACTGATAAATGCGATGATTTTGAGATTGTAAATTTTCCTTTTTTTTGATGGTGATGTTCCACGTGCGCCATCCTATGGCATTTATATTTCGCAATTAATTTGATTTGCCAGTGTGCGAAGTCATGTAACTGACTTCAACACTCGTAATAAATTGTTAACGGCTAAACTTCTTAATCAGGGTTATCGGTACCATAAACTACGCAAAGCCTTTTCAAAATTTTATAGACGTCATTCTGATTTAATTTCAAAATCCAATATTGGACTTAAATATTTTCTGCAACAAGGTCTATCGGAACCCGAATTTTATGGTGACTTAGTTTATAAATTCAGAAAAATATATAACCGCAATGACTTCAGCACCCAATTTCATAAAATCATTCTTCAATATAAAAAGATTGGGTACAACATAAATATTATGCGACTGCATGCATGGTTGTTTACCCAATCACGGATGACAAATTTGCTTCCCTCTTTAATTGCACTCCGGCCTCAAATTCTATGACGGTTCCAACGTAAAGGCTTATGTTGGTTGGTACATGATGCCCTGTCTCTGGTTGTGCCCATCGGAGTCTAACTGTTGGTTTTCTTTTGCTCCAGCATTTCAGTGGTTTCTTGCTGTCGAGTCCTCACCGTTGTTTCATCTCTGTGGTTGTTTGATTTTTGTGTTCACGGAGATGTTGCACTGATTAGTTATGAGGCCTTCATGCGGACTGAACAATTATTTAATCGTGACGGAATTAAGGGCGAGCATTGTGGCCTCTTAAAATCGATTTAAGCCCCCAGTGGAACTCGTTTCCGTTAATCGTTCCAAGGCGGTTCTTCAATCGCGGTTTATTTTTGTTATGGGTTGTCTTTGGGTGCTTGTGTCGCTTGTTTTGTTTTGTTTTGGATAGCCTATTGGCCATTTTGTGGGAAAAGTAACTGTCCTTTTGGCTTTCCGCTATTGATGTTTCCATTAGGGTATGTTGTTTCATGTTTTTGTTTCTTTCCCTTTGGTGTCTCTAATGGGAGCTGTGGGTTGATTGTATCGAGTGTGTGTGAATTCGGGTTTAACGTAGCTTTCAACAATTTTTCAGTCATATCACGACGGTGTCTGGTTGCGACAGGGAGCTCAATGCTAACTTATATAGTGCTGCCTCACTGAAGTATCATGTCCCAGACACATTACATGATACCACATCCAGTCACATTATCCTGACACTGGGTCGAACAGTCCAAGCTGTACCCCATAAATCTGAGTGCCAAGCGAGGAGCAGCTAGTACCATTTTTAACGACTTTGGTATGTCGCGGCCCAGGATCGAACCCGTGATCTCCCGTTCCCCGGAGTGGACACTCTACCAACTAAGCTATCGGGACCGGTTTGATTGTATCGATTCCTGATCATTGTTTCCATCCATTTCAAAATGCAGAGTTGATAAAAATGTGTAGTTGTTTTGTTTTCTAGCTCTAAATTTCACAGCAGCTAACAAGATTCTTAGTTTACCAGATACATTATGTAGTGCTCTCGCGTTAAATTACATCTAGCAGCCTCAAATACCTGTTTTAGAGCTTTTTTCAGTGGGAAATAACAATGTTAAAAGGGGCTATGGGCCACATAGCCTCTTTTAACATTGATATTATACTTTTTCATGGTCTTCTATGTTAAAAGTAAAATGGAGCTATCTGGCAAATAGAACCTTTTTGCTTTCCAACACTTACAGATAGAACCTTTTTGCACCCTAATTTATAGCCCTAAACAGGTAGCCCCTTTGTGTTCTGGTAAGATTTTCTATGTTTACACTGGAATCAAAGGATAATAATCATACAGCTGATAGATCTTAAGGAGCCGTGTCCAAAAATGTAATAAAAGTTAAATATGCCAAAATTGCACATAGCACCTTTTTGCTGCAAACCCTCGAAATGTATGTTGCTAGAGCAATGGCAATTTTTTCTTCTAAAAATAACCACAGTGACCTTGACATTGAGGCCACAACCTTGAAAGTCGAACTTGCTTGAGTTATTGTCATAAGGAACATTTGTGTGAAATTATATTGAAATCGGTGGAGAAATGTAGGCGCTATAGCAATGACAAATTTTTTTTTTTAAAAAATAGCCACAACGACACTGACCTTGAGGCCATGACCTTGAAAGTCAAAATCGCTCGAGATATTATCATAAGAAGCATTTGTGTGAAGTTATATTGAAATCGGTGAAGAAATGTAGGCGCTAGATCGATGACAATGTTGTTTTTTTTTTTTTTCTAAAAATAGCGACAGTGACCTTGAGGCCAAGGCCTTTAAAGTCTAACTCGCTCGAGATATTGTCATAAGGAACATTTGTGCGCCGTTATATTAAAATCGGTGGAGAAATGTAGGCGCTAGAGTGATGACATTTTTTTTTCTAAAAATTACCACAGTGACCTTAACCTTGAGGCAATGACCTTGAAAGTCGAACTAGCTCGAGATATTGTCATAAGGAACAAATATGTGAAGTTATATTGCAATCGGTAGATAAATGTAAGCGATAGAGCGATGACAAATTTGTTCTAAAAATAGCCACAGTGATCCTGACCTTGAGGACATGACTGTGAAAGTAGTACTCACTTGAGATATTGTCATAAGGAACATTTGTGTGAAGTTATATTGAAATCGGTGGAGACATGTAAGCGATAGAGCGATAACATTTTTTTTTTCTAAAAATAGCCACAGTGATCTTGACCTTGCGGCCAAGACCTTGAAAATATATTGGCATAAGGAACACGTGTGTGAAGTTATTAAAATCGGTCAAGAAATGCAGGCGCTAGAGCGATGACAACAGTACGTACGTACGTTCGGGACAAACGCTATATCCCCTATCCGAGGGGATAATACAAACCCCAGTTTAACTTAATAAACGTGTGGTTCAATTGGATGAAAATTATAAAGGCGTGTTTTTGTGATGTTGAAGTGTCTGAGGTTTGCCGAGTGAGATTTATGCCCCCGGAATCTAGGATTCGAGGGTGTGTGTGTGTGGGGGGGGGGGGGGGCATATAGTTTTTGGTCTGTCTGTCTGTCCGTCTGTTTCTCTGTTTGTCTGTTAGTCTGATTGTCTGTCCGCAAAAACCTTAACATTGGGCATAACTTTTGAATGGTAACTGATAGGGCTTCCATATCTCACCTGTGCATTCCTTGTCACAAAACCTTTCCTGTGGTACCATAACGTTTTACCTTGTGTCTTTGACCTTGACGTTTGCCTTACTTTTAAAAAAAAAACTTTAACATTGGCCATAACTTTCGATTGGTAAGTGATATGGCTTTTATATTTCACATGTTCTTTCTATGTCACAAGACATTTCCAACGGTATCATGTTTGACCTTGTTACCTTAACCTTGACGTTTTACCTTCTTTTAAAAAACTTGAACACTGGCCATAACTTTCGATCGGTAAGTGATAGAGCTTTTATATTTCACATGTGTATTCTATGTCACAATACCGTTCCAACGATCACATAATATTTTACATTGACCTTGACATTTGACCTACTTTTTAAAAACCCTTAACATTGGCCATAACTTTTGATTGGTTAACGATAGTGCGTTCATATTTCACTTATGCATTCGATGTCACAAAACCTCTCAGGGGTACCGTAATTTTTTACCTTATGACCGTGAACTTGATGTTTGACCGACATTTCAAAAACTTCACTATTGGCCGTAACTTTCGGCTAGGAAATGATAGGGCTTTCATATTTCACATGTGCATTCCTTGTCACTTTTCCAGTGATACCATACGTTTTGACCTTGTGACATTGACATTTGACCTACTTTTTAAAAATTTAACATTGGCCATAACTTTCGATTAGTAAGTGATAAAGCTTTTATATTTCACATGTGCTTTCTATGTCACAATACCTTTCCAGTGGTACGAGAATGTTTGTGACCTTGACATCGGCGTTTGACCTACTTTTTAAAGACTTTAACATCGGCCATAACTTTCGATTGCTTAGTGATAGGGCTTTCATATTTCGCGTGCGCATGCCTTGTCACAAGACCTTTGCAGTGGTACCATAATGTTTGACCTTGTGATCTTGACCTTCACGTTTGCTACTTTTTAAAAACTTTAATATTGGCCAAAACTTTCGATTGGTAAGTGATTGGGCTTTTATATTTCACATGAGCGTTCCTTGCCACAGACCTTTCAGTGGAACCATACGTTTTGACCTTGTGACCTTGGTCTACTTTTTTAAGGCTTGAACATTGACCATACCTTTTGATTGGTTAGTTATAGGGCTTTCATATTTCACATGCGCTGTCCGGGGGCGTCAGTGTTTCACAAACACATCTTGTTCTTTCATAGTATGGTTCACATGTGTCTTCGTATCAGAATTTACATTTTTGTAAGCTATTTTCCTCATGAACCAGGATTAGTGGGTTCGATTTCGGACTTCTCCGCGTTTTCAGATGAGTCTTTTAATTGACGTTGAATGATGACGAGTCCACCTGTGGGTGCATTCTGCACAATATATAGTGTAGATGGTGGGCTTAAGAAACGCGATTCTAATGAACACTGACAGTCTGTGTTTTAAGGGGAATGGGAACACCTGGCAGATTTTTCGCCATTTTTCAAAGGGAGACAACTTTAGGGACTTCCTGTTCGCTTTTCTATAAACTCTGCTACACGAAAAAGGGACCAACTCTTAAAGGAAATAGTTTGCTCCTCAGGAGCAAATTCTTTTAGGGATCAACTCTTAAAGGAAATAATTTGCTTCTCAGGAGCAAATTCTTTTCTTTAAGAGTTGACTCTATTGACATAGGAGACAAAAATACTTTTCATTACGATAACACATCCGTGTGATATCGTGCATTTTTTTTCATTCCTCAAACAAGGTCATTTTTCTGATGAACATTTGTGATATTTTTTCTTATTTTTACTCAAAACATAGGTCGTGGGTGCTCGTTAGAACCGCCTCAGTGAGGCGGTTCTTTCGAGAACCCACAACCAATGTCTTGGAGCAGAAATAAGAGAAATGGTGTATACCCTCGTAAACCCCAGTTTTCTCTATAGAAAGAAGGGTTTAAGGGGGTTTTCATTTCACGGACTTGTTCACATGATTTGAAGGAGTTTCTCCCCTGAAGACATTCCCATTCCCCTTAAGTATCAAAGATATTAACAAACCTGTGGGAATTTATCAAATTCTTTCCTGGTTCCAAACAGTTACATTGTTTATAAAGGAAAAGTGTGTTATATTCTGATTACAGTTGCAAACTTAGATTGTGAGTGCTCGTTAGAACTACAATAATAATAATAATAATAATAATAATAATAATAATAATAATAATATAATGTAATGTATACCCATGTAAACGCCAAGTTTTTGTGAATAAATATGTTCTACCTCGTAGAAAGGGTTATCATTTGGAAGCAAGGAATACACTACAGAATTGGAAAATATGGAGTCAGACTAGCTGGTTTCGGCCATTTAGGCCTCATCAGTGACCCTCAAATATTTTCAAAATTCCACAATGGAATCAATGTTCCCAAAGGACAAGAAAATATAAACTACACTATGATGTAGGGCAGGGGGACTTTTTACGGCCGCCACACATTCCCAGACATCAGCTGTAGTGACGTTAAATATGCTCTAGAAAGGGTTATCTTTTGGAAGCAAGGAATACACTACATAACTGGAAAATATGGAGTGTACATTATTTCTGGACCAGACTAGCTAGTTTTTGGCCATTTCGGCCTCATCAATGACCCTCAGATATTTTCAAAATTCCACAATGGAATCAATGATCCCAAAGGACAGGAAAATATAAACTACACTATGATGTAGGGCCGGGATGTCTAAGATGTGTGTTACGAACGTAATGGATGTAACAATTCCTTCATAGAACCTTGGTAAATTGCCGTATCCCTTTAGCTAATTTTTTCAGCGATAATGTGCCTAGGCATAATGACTATGTTTTGTTTGATTTCAGAATATCTTAGCACTCAACCCAAGAGTTACAAAACATGCAAGTCTCGTGAGCAGCTCGAAGACCCAGCAGAACAAAAAGCACTGGAAACGAAACAGTACTAAAGGATGTTCGGTGAGTATAAATATAGCCGCGCAAAGAAAAAAGAGACTTCGAACATCTGCGCCAAGCGAAGACACACATCAGGCAAACACGCCTATATAGTTTTGAGCCCCTTGAATACCACTTTTATACAGTAAAACTGGGGTTTACAAGGGTAACCCTTATTTTTCATATTTCTGCTCTATAAAATCGATTGTGGGTACTCGTTAGGCGAGTTCTAACGAGTACCCACAATCCATATTTTGAGCCGAAATAAGAAAAATATCATCTCATTGAGGCGGTTCTAACGAGTACCCACAATCAATATTATAGAGCAAAAATAAGAAAAATATCACAATTTTTCATCTTATTTTTTTCTTTTTTATGGCGATAAAATTTACATTGTATTTGCATAGGCGTGTTTTTAAAGGCTAATCCGTGTCTTCGGTGCGCGCTTTGTATGGATATATTTCTTCACACAGACTATTGGGTGGAAACGATATCGCCTGCTTGAGCTCTGGTGAGCGTAGATGTCTATGGACGTCATGCTTCTGCACTAGAATTTGAGTTTCCTTTTTGAGTTTTGGTTTTACGGCCCTTTCAAGATTGTTTCACTTACATCGAGCCGACCGTTTATCAGAGGTGGGCGAAAAGCGGAGTACCCGGAGAAAAACCACCTGACTTTCCGTTGTTACAGAACTTGGCGTCTTACGTGTGACCCGAGACTGGTTCGAACCACAACGGTGAGAGACCTATTAAGAGTCAGCGCTCTTATACACTACGTCGCGGAGGTCCATTTGCGGTTCCTGATACATGTGCATGTAGTAATAGTAACTGCCAGTGAAAAGACTGGTTAACTTGAAGTGGGCTGATTTGAATTTTCGCTTCAAGAGCACATGCTCGAAGTCCCCTTTTCGCTTGGTGCGGCCAATATTACTGATTGCAGATCTTTCTGAAGTGGTAAGTGTTGCACTCTGACCACGCATATTTAATGAAGGAAGTCAATATGATTACGAGAATGTACCTTATGGCTGATTTGTTTGAATATGGGTTTGACGTCCCCGTCTACACTATTAAAGTCATTTTGGAGACGTTGCTTCCAATTTATGGAACTTTTACCCGACATTGAGATGAAATGGCTTCTCTAGCCCTGCCGCCCAAAAAAAAACAAAAGGCTTGCATGCATTTGACGGTCTGACTCATACTTTGCCTGGGCAGGCTTAGTCCTAAGCGGTTTACCAGTACTCATGTGTGGTCAGTTTCAACTCTGCGTGGAAGCACCATGCAGCCCAATCTATTTCTCCAAGCCCCGGTGGGCGCGGGCGGAAAATGCATCGCAGGCATGCATCCTATATTAAGGCCATCTTTCGGAATGTTCAAAAGTAGTCTTTAAGACCACTTTTGAACTGTCCCAAAGATGGTCTGCCACTAGTGAAAACAAAGAAAATGTACCTGATATCTTCTAAATATGCTTTAATAAGTATAATTTGTCTTCAATTTATGTGATCTTAAAAGCGGAATTCCACTGTTTACTGGCAACTACATTTTGGACATCGCTTCATGCTGAAAGCAAGGGACATATGTGTACCCTGCGCTACCCAAGCCCAAAAAAATTATACGGGCGATATTTTCACACTGCAAAGGATGCCGGACCAGTGTCGGGCGTCATCGATACAACGTGGTACATGTACCATCGTATCGATGTCGGCCGACGCTGCCCTTCTGTTTGATTTTGACCGGGCTGTTGGACGGTCATGTCAACGTTATGGATTATTACGTGAATATGTCACTTTTGAAACATTAGCCCACTTATTCCTGACGTCCCAAAAATGGGACATTAGAGAGCGGACCTATGTCAGACGCCGCAGCATTGTTCGTATAATGTATATGAAATCTTACAATAAACCAGACACCAATATTTTAAATCATCTACGACAATTCGAAAACAGTGTCTGTTCGTCAGCATAAGCATGTGCCTTTGCATAATATTATATGCACGTTTATACAACTTATACAGGTTTTTATCATATTGTATTTAGGGTAATAATGTTTTATCGGATGCCTTATCTTGTTTGTAAAATAGGCTGATCGAGTCAGGGTATTTGTCGAAAGGAGATAAGATTCAAGAGTTTGCCCGACCTTATACATAAGCGTTGTTGTCAGGACCTATAGATAAGGAGGGCATTTACAACTCCAAATTACTGATAAGCCCTTTCATACCTAGTTTGCCCCAAAAGGTACTGTACACGGATAGACAGATTATACCCTGATCAGATAGATAAAAAGGATCTGTATAGCTCCTAAGTGCATACCTAGTGTCCCCAAAAGGGGATCATACAGTGTCTTCCCAGATCAGATGCCCATACAACAGGTAGATAAAAAGAATATTTACCCATGCCAAGTGTGGAGTACCCTTGTGTATCAGGTGTCTCAAATTAATGACACACAGTGTATACCAAGTTCAGGCGCCGCAGCTTGAGTGCGGCGTCTGATCAGGGTTTACTCTATTTCCTTGAAGTAAATCTCCAAGATATTGTAAAACTTACACACTATGCTGTCCTTAAACTGATTGACTACTACGGGGAACCCTAAACGGGTCGCAGGCAAACAGCGAAGGCCCATGTCGGACGCCGTTGGACGCGGCGTTTGATCAGGTCCTATACTAACCTCAAATCAAACATACAAAAGTTGCGTTTTTTTAACGAAGTGGCTATTGACAGTTAACAGGCAATAGCGGTTTTTCGTTAAAATTGCTATAGCGGTTTTACGTAAAAGCTGCTATTGCCAGAAAATTGCTGGCAATAGCCCTTTTTGACGTAAAACCGCTATTACCAGTTAAATGGTTATGCAAAAACAAGTGACATATACCCAGTCTAATATAATAAGCTATATGCTACAAAAATGCAACTTGCAGTTGTAGTTCTGCATGTATGCGAATGGGTTAAAGACTCTCTATAGTTTTCTATTATTTTCTACTCGCTAAAAACATAACATTATTAAAACACATCTATTCACTGCACTGAATGAAATATTCATTACCAAAAGACGTCTATTCAAATATAGTGGAAAATTTTATTACATAAAAATGAAAATTTCGATAGTTTTCATATTTCTGCTCCACATAGATTCTAGGAACTAACGAGTACCCATAATCTATGTTTTTGTGCAGAATTATGGAAAATAATGTATACCCAGTAAACCCCAGTTCTACTATGTATTACACCAAACCATGCATAGGTGCCTTCGTTAATTTAGATATTTAACAACAACTTTAGTCTGCCTGAGCAATCAAATTTATTTCCATTCAAAATAGTTGTTACTAGTGAGTTCAAGAAGTGGTTTTCAGTATGTTGCCTGTCTCTGTAATGAAGTTGGGATTAAGTTGGGATTACAGAGATTACATTATTTCTTCTTATTTCAACGTAGGTCGTGAAGACTCGTATGAAAGCCACCAACATATATAACTGGTTCATGCTACCAACAAGGCAGATCAGTTTATTCCCAGCGGGCACATGACGTGTAGGTAAAGTCGCACAAACGCCGATGCAACGCCATATATGAAGATGCCTTTTTATAACGCCATAAAAAGGCATTCCAGGCTAAATAGTATCCACGATCTATGTTTGGAACAACAATAAGAAAAATAGAAATAGAAAAATGATGCTGTCCATAGCAGAAATAATCAGAAAAATTATCCTTATTTTCCCAAAACGACGTGATTAAAATTCTAAATTAAGTCATAATGCATAACATATTGCAAAATATGGAAATGCTTGGTCATCCAGCAACGATTCGTATCTTAGTCGAGTTATACAAGACCAACCACTCTAGAACAAGCATAGGCATGTAAGCTTTTTCAGTCATAACAGTAGTTACTGAAAATGAAATAATTATGCAAGCCAACTGGCATTAGCGGTTTTACGTTAAAAATGCTATTGCCAGTTAACTGGCAATAGCCATTTATACGTAAAACCGCTATCCTTTCTTTTGTTTAATTAAACCCACGTGACAATAGACTCTCCTGCCTCAAAGTTAGGACGAGTCCATTTTCAACTGTGCATGAAAGGATATCTGGTCTGTTTCGTTCGAGATACGTTTTACGAAAACTTATGTGCTTTAAGCAAACATTGAAGACCCAGATCTGATGGCGCGGACTCGGCATCTGATCTGGGTCTGTACCTTTAGCCAGTATCTCGGAAATGGGGCGCTAGCTTCAGGTGTGAGTGTTACAATGTAAACTCGTAGATTGGATAAAAGGCTGCGCTATGAAAATAAAGGAGCTGCAAGTACCAGGATGTGTGTTAATTAGGAGAAAGACCAAGCTTGTGGCTATTTTAGCGCATATGCTAGTTGAGGCTTCATGTAGTCGTCTGGACTAAGCAATGGTATGCTGTTGACATACCGCGGCCGTCCGTGGTTGGCTTCGACATTTGGTTAAATGTTGGCTTTCAAGCTCTGTAGAGATTCATCATGAAATATTTTCAGCAGCCATTCTCTCTTTTTGGATCAAAACATGCGTGGAAGCAAGCGTGAGAGTTGTTTGCATGCCTGTTAGAACGAGTCGTCCAATTGTATAGCTCCCGGCCAGACAGGGTAAGGTGGGGATAATTGAAGGACATGTTTTTTTTTTTTTTTATTTTGTCATAAAATTCCTTGTTGAAGGTACTTGTTAGAATTGCCTCAGCGAGGCGATTCTAACAAGTACCCACAACACAGGTTTCTGAAGAGAAATACGATTAATTATCCTTTATTTACTCCCCTCTTATCTCGATGTGATCATGTTTTACAGTGCAAACATGTGGATATCTCGGATATAAAAATTGTAGTAGTAACAACACTGGTACTTGAGTGATTTTAAGTATGTTTGTACTAAAAGTTTAGGGAAATGACCAAGCATATCAATGAAGGCATAACCTTGGTTTTAGTCATCCAAGTGCTGTATGTATTCGATAGTCACACCGAAAGAATAAATTATATAACCATATGGCGTTGCGTCTGAGAGTGTATTAACGCAATGTAATATTTTCGATAATCCACTAGTGGATTAAATATGCAAATTAGCTAGATACGTCTCGTTACGTTACATGTACGACGTACTTAACAACGTCGCGTTTACTAATGGCGGAATATTGACATTTTTGTAATCAATCGTGAATAAAATGCGTTTTAATTGTCATATGATAAATAGAATCTTGCATTCGTGCTCGTGTATTATTGAATTTATTAAATTCGTTGAGGAAAGGGGATAAAATGCTCGGCAAAGCCTCGCATTTTATCCCTTTTCCTCAGCTCGTTTAATACATTCAATAATACATGAGCACTCATGTAAGATCCTCTTTTTAAAATAAATGATGCAAACTTTCGAGTAAATTTGTGAGTTTATTGGTAAGTAAACTGTATTTGCTAAAAAAAAACAAAAAACGGTGAGCGTTGACACACTGAACAGACGTTCAGATACAGAGCACAAAACAGATGTGTGTGCATTTTTTAATGAACAATATCATGCAGACAGCTGAAAACTGTAGCCTTGAGCCTAAAAAAAAAAGGACTTTACTTCTTAAATACTTTACACCCATGCTTAATGATAGGGATTTAAATTTGTAAAATCATCCGATTATCTCCCTTTGAATAAGAAACAATACATATATGTATATTTTTTTTGGAGAACGTCTTAAAAATAGATTTGTTACCAAATAGTCGTTTCACGTTTTGTTCAATACCGACGAAACTGCATGCCACAAATTTCCTGACTATTTCAATTTTCATTGAAGTTACAGTTGACAGTGGTGTTCAAACCATCACGTGAACAAGTCCTTGAAATAAAGACCCCCTAAACCCCACTTTATATAGTGAAACCTAGGGTTTACGAGAGTACACATTATTTTCCTTATTTCTACTCGAAGACATAGGTTGTTGGTACTCGTGAGAACTGCCTCAATGAGGCGGTTCTAACGAGCACCCAAAAACAATGTTTGGAGTAGAAATAAGAAAAATATCAGAAATTTTCATCAGGAAAATTGCCATTTTTGAGGTTTGAAAAATGTACTATATCACACGGATGTGTTATCGTAATGACATTTTCCAGAATAAGAGGGCTTGTCACTTCCTTCTCCTTATTTTTGAGGGGAATGCAGTTGAAGAGCCTCATTAAAGGACTGCATCATCATGATAACACACCCATGCGACATAGTGCATTTTTTACATCTTCAAAATGGCTCCTTTTTCTGGTGTAAATCCGTGATGTTATTCTTATTTATACAGCAAACATGGGTTCTGGGTACATGTATTCGTTAGAACCGCCTCATTGAGACGGTTCTAACGAGTACCCACAACCTATGTATTGGAGCAGAAATAAGAAAAATAGTGTATACTCCCGTAAAGCCCAGTTTTCTCTATATAAAGTGGGATTTAGGGGCGTGTTCGTATCATGGACTTGTTCCTGTGATGTAAATATTTTGAAAAAGGTTTTTTTGTATACATTCGGTTGTAGAGTTTTAAGTCTATGTCTATGTGAAAATGACAACATAACCCCTTGGCTGTTTAAAGCCACCCGGAACCATGATAATGCCCAGGGGCCAGTCGTTCAAAACTTACGACGTGGTTAGTTGACAAATCGTTAAAACGTTGATCATTTAATATGGCGAATATACTACCATTTTTGCTGAAAAAATGTGAGTAGCTACTCACATTTTTCAGCAAAAATACCAAAATATTAGATATTGTACTTGCTAGAACAGCTAACAATATGATCACTATCAAGCTTTTTAAACTAACGAGGCTTTGAACAACTGGACACAGAAAATTAGAACAGTTGATGATAACCAAAATACAAACGGCTATTCTTTCCCAAAGAGAAGAAAATTTGAGTGCGTTACGTCTGAGATTTCAGCAGTATGCATCGGAACTTTTGTGAGAACGTATATATATTTACTAAAAGTCCAGTCCGTAATATGATTTATTGTGTTGGGGTTAAACGAAATGTCAACACTTGTGGGTGATTTTATGTCGTGTCCCAGTGAAAAGTGAAGAGGTAGCAGAGATTGTAGAAAAGATGAAAGTGAGCGACAGGCGAAAAAATCAATGGAAGTGTTGAGACGGAAGAAATAACATTCCCCATATATCCGTAATTACTAAAAGCTAATATCAGTTTGACAGATACATACACACTACACCTTCGCCTCGCCAAACCACCCTTAGCGCCCCCGCCCATCCGGAAATAGATTGGACTGCATGGTGCTTCCGCGCAGAACTGAAACCGACCGAACTTGAGTACTGGTAAACAGCTTAGGTCTATGTCTGCCCTGGAAAAGTGATGCGAGTCGGACCGTTCCTTAAACCCTAGCGGTTTTTATGGGCGGTAGGGCATGAGAAGTCATTTCATCTCAATGTCGGATAAACTCCCACAAAATCGGAAGCAACGTCTCCAAAATAACCTTAATAGTGTTAACGGGGACATAAACCCTCAACTCAAACAAACAAAAACCAAACGAGCCTCTAGGAGGGCTATTTTGTTTTGAAACTGTGCTAGACTAAAATGTGCGATACAAAAGTTTTCATTGTTTTCTTATTCTGCTCAAAAATATTTAGACTGCAATACCTTCGAAACGAAAGCAAAGGGATGAGTAGTAACTAAAAATGTCCGCATCCAGCAGGTTTACGAAAACGAGCCTATACAAATACATTGTAAATTTTATCGCCGAAAAAAAAAACACGAAATTTTTTAGATGGAATTTTGAAATATTTTTCTTATTTCTGCTCATAATATAGATTAATGGTACTCGTTAGAACCGCCTCACTGAGGCGTTTCTTACGCGTACAAACTTTTTATTTTAGAGCAGAAATATGAAAAATAAGGTTTACCCTTCTGTACTCCTGTTTTACTATATAAAGGTGGGGTTCAAGGGAGTCAAATTATATTGGCGTGTTTTCGTGATGTTTTCCCGAACGCTTGGTTGAAAATCAGTGCTCTAACCACTGAGCCAAAGAGTCGACTCACCGATGCACTTGTCAGCAACTGGTTATGTTTGTTTGTTTGTTTATTTGTTTTGTTTGATTTGAGGTTTAACGTCCCCGCCAACACTGTGAAAGTCATTTTGGAGACGTTGCTTCCAATTTTGTGGGACTTATACCTGACATTGAGATGAAATGAAATCTCAAACCCTGCCGCCCATTGAAACCAATAGGACAGTCCGACTCGCACAACTTTACCTGGGTAAGCTTAGACAATCTAAGTGGTGACGCGAAGCCATTTCCAGAGAAGTAAAACCCATCGGATGACATGAGAGTCGTAATATATTGTATGAAAACATCCCCACTTCTGATATGATTCGAGCTGAAAATGCAATGCTTTAATCTCTAAACCAAAGAGTCGACTTGCTGACGCTGACCTGTGTAAACCAACACGATATGCATAACCTACAAAGGTAGATAACACATGACTGTAACTCTGTTCCAACAGGCACCAGCGCTGGCTCAACATTGAATCAACATTGAGGTATATATGATGATATTGGTATTGTGTGCATTGATACGGGAAGAAACAGTTATCGCGTTGTGTTATTAAACTGTGTTTAGTGTAAACAACCCCAAACCCAACTTTGAGATGAACTATGACCGATCATTTTGACAAGGCAGTAACAACAAGCTTCTCCTCAGTTAAAGAATTTGTGTTCGCGGTTATTTTATAATTTTGATTTTCTTTCGATTCTATTTCTTATTCGGAATCTTCAAAAACACGAATTTGCATCTGAAAATGTCACTTCTAAAACAATTTATTCCAGCACTTACGCCGTAAGCGGTGTGACGCCATGCATAATAAGAATTTTTGTCCTTTTTCTATGGGAAGGATTTTAAGCTCACCTGAACACGAAGAGCTCATGGCACCTGAACACGAAATGCTCACGGTGAGCTATTGTGATAGGTCAATGTCCGTCGTCCATCGTGCGTCGTCCGTCGTGCATTGTGTGTTGTTTATCTCCAATAACCAAGATGGCCTCCAGAGCTAAAAATATAAAAATCTTAAAACGACAACTCCACCTATACCTTTTGGGCCAATTTCATTTAACCTTCACAGGAATGTTGCTTAGATGATCCTCTACCAGAATAGCTGAACCGGTTTCGCTCGAATAAATCAAATGGCCACCAGAGCTAAAAATAGATAAACGTCAACAATCTGCTTTAAATGCAAACTCCTCCTAAATCCTTAGGTCAGTTTCAATCAATCTTCATAAAATTGTTGCTCAGTTACCACACATTACGAAAACATGCCTATACAAATACATTGTCAATTTTATCAGTGAAAATACGAGCATTTTAAGATGAAAAATTGTGATATTTTTCTTATTTCTGCTCAAAATATAGATTTTAGGTACTCGTTAGAACCGCCTCGATGATGCGGTTCTAACGAGTACCCACAATCTATACTTTTGAACAGAAATAAGAAAAATAAGGTTTACCCCTGCAAACCCCAGTTTTACTCTATAAAAGTGGGGTTCAAGGGGGTCAAAATTATATAGGCATGTTTTCGTGATGAGAAGCTTAAATCGTTCCGCTCTGATGAACAATATGGCAAACAGAGCTAAAAGTAGAACAATCTTTAAACAACAACACCTCCTTTACCCTTGGGCCAATTTCAAACAAACTTCATAGGTATCTAACTTTGGTAACCCTCTGCCAAAGTGGTTAAAACGGTTCCGCTCCGATGAAAAAAGTGGCTGCCAGAGCTAAACATAGAAACAAATCTTTAAACGACAACGCCTCCTAAACCCTTTGGCCAATTTCATTCAAACTTCATAGGAATGTTACGACCCTCTACCAAAACAGCTAAAACGATTCCGCTCAGATTAGCAAAATGACTTCAATAGCTAAAAAAAAAGAAAACAACAACACTTTGCTTTAACAAAATAGCTAAACTAAGTGTGCTCTGATAAACAAGATGGCCACCAGAGCTAGAAATTGAGAAATCATTAAACAGCAGCCCCTCCTGTACCCTTGGGCCAATTTCATTCAATCTTCATAGGAATTGTGCTTAGGTGGCCATCGACCAAAAAAAACCCGGACCGCACACGAGTACTGGTAAACCGCTTAGAGGCTCTAAGCCTGCCCAGGCATAAACCCTGTTGGTTTCATTTGGGTGACAGGGCTTGAGATGTTATTTCATCTCAATGTCGGGTAATAGTCCCATAAAAATGGAAGCAACGTCTCAAAAATGACCTATACTGTGTTGACGGGCACGTTTAACAAACAAACAAACAAGCTCTAATGAACAAGCTGGCGTTCAAAAGCTATGTGACATCTTGACATTAGGTGATAGATTCAGGGCCATCTTCGCCCTCTTGTTATTATGTTAGCGTTTAACAACACGCCATCCTGTATCGTCTCCCAGAGAAAGGGAGAAAATTGATTGAAGACAATGGGAAGGAGCTGAAAATGAGCAACAGAGGTGAATGTTGAAATTGAATGGAAGCGTAAGAGCATAAGAAACAACATTCCAGCTTCCAGGGAAGCATGCCAAGCTATAAGCCTGTAACGTCAGATACCAGTAACGTAGGATAGGCGACATATTTGCCCCCCACCTCACCTCTCAATGAGGCGGTTCTAACGTGTACCCACATTCTATATTTTGAGCAGAAATAAGAAAAAATATCACATTTTTTTTTTTTGTCTAAAACTTTCGTTATTTTAGGTGGTAAAATTTACAATGTATTGGTATAGGCGTGTTTTCGTAATGTGTATACAAACTACCTGTAGACTGCATGAAGTTTATACATTTTACCGATATAGGCGTCACGTTTCCCGTTCGTTCGTCCGTTCGCCCGTTCGTCCGTCCGTCCCGACTAGCGACCACCCTAGCGTTCACCCTAATGGTCAAGTTTATTTCGCAAGAACTATAAGAGCTTCATTAATGATACTTAGTACAAACTTGTATCTGGGGATGGTACCGCTGTTACAACGCATAATGTAGTAATGTAGTAATTTCTTCATTTTGATTTTTTTTACTACATTATGCGTTGGCATAGTCGACGCGAAATGAAGTAAAAAAATTATTTCATTTCGCGTTGATATGCACCATATCGACGCATAATGAAGTAATGATGGTAGAACATAGCTGTCTTCGAAAAGACTTAGGAAGCAATACAGTTAAATTCCTACAATTTAGACCACATTTGAGACGGTTCAAAAGTGGTCTTTAAGACCACAGTTGAACAGTCCAAAAGACGGTCTTCCACAAAAGCACACTGAAGGTCAAAATCACAAAGAAAATGTAGCTTTAACCTTCCAAATATGCTTTAAAAACAAAATTTGTATTAATTTTAGGTGGTCTTGATAGTGGAATTTCATTGTATTTGATTAAGCCAGTAGAATTAAAATCGTACGCCTTGCGCTATTTTGGTCTCATGCCTGATGTCTTTCCCTCATTTGTGTTTTAAATTGGAAGCAACGTCTCCAAATTTACCTAAATAGTGTTGACGGGGACGTTAAACCTCAAATCAAACAAATCAAACAAAAGACAGACAGGCAGACAGACAGACAGACAGAATGGACAAAAACTATATACCCCCTTGCATACTTCGTATGCCGGGGGTATAAATAGATGGGCTGCACGATGCTTCCACGCAGAGCTGATACCGCCCGTACATGAGTCCTCGTAATCTGCTTAGAAGGTCTAAGCCTGTCCAGGAAAACTGCTGCGAGTCGGCCCATCCATGCATATAAACCCTATTGCTTTTAATTGGACGGCAGCGATTGAGATTTCATTTCATCTCAATATCGGGTAAAAGTCCCATAAAATTTGAAGCAATGTCTCCAAAATGACCTAAATAGTCTTGACGGGAACGTTAAACCTTAAATCAAACAAACAAACTGTTGACGCATAATGAAGTAAAATTAAGTATGCCACCCATCGCCGCAAAATGAAATAATTCTTTCATTTTGCTCAAACCTCTTAGTATCGACGCATAATGAAGTAAAAACGACATTTTATTTCATTTCGCGTCGACTATGCCAACGCATAATGTAGTAAAAATTTCAAAATGAAGAAATTACTACATTACTACATTATGCGTTGTAACATACCGCCCCCGCCCATCGGGGCTTGAAGAAATGTATGGGCTGCATGATGCTTCCACGCAGAGCTGAAACCGACCCGCACACGAGTATACTGGTAAACCGCTAAGAGGATCTAAGCCTGCCCAGACAAAGAGGTGCGAGTCGGCCCGTCCATGCTTATAAATCCTATTGGTTTCATTTGGCGGCAGGGCTTGAGATGTCATTTCATCTCAATGTCGGGTAAAAGTCCCACAAAATTGGAAGCAACGTCTTCAAAATGACCTTTACAGTATTGACGGGGATGCTAAACCTCAAATCAAACAAACAAAATCTGGGGATGGTAACTTAAATGCAAGCATTTATATTTGACCTTGACCTATATTTCATGGTTCACTGATTTTGTAAAATATTACGACTACTCTAGCGTTCACCCTAATGGTCAAGTTTATTTCTCAAGAACTATAAGAGCTTCATTAATGACATTTGATACAAACTTGTATCTCTGGATGGCAACTCAAATGCAAGCTTCCATATTTGACCTTGACCTACATTTCATGCTTCACTGACTTTGTAAAATATTGCGACCACCCTAGCGTTCACCCTAATGGTCAAGTTTATTTCTCATGAACGATAAGAGCTTCATTAATGACATTTGGTACAAACTTGTGCCTGTGGATGGCAACTTAAATGCAAGCATCCATATTTGACCTTGACCTACATTTCGATCGTTCAACGCAACACTGGGCTAACTTCATTTTTTTTAAAAAATGACTTTTTTATGCAGTTTGGTCCATTCTATGCTGATACACATTCACATGAAATATTTTAGCCATTCTCATAAAAATAAACCTAAAAAAAGACATTTGACATTTTGATCTATCTCATTCTTGGTATTTTGTTTAACGCAACACTGATCTAACTTGAGTTAGACCAGTGTTGCTTTAAACAGTTGAAGAAAGCTAATCAATATTTTCTGGTGATATCATGATGAGATCATAGGCATAGTAGATAGAACAACTAATAATCGTAACAATTGATGCATCTCTTGGCAAAGTTTTATTATGGGACCCCTTTACAGAGGGTCAGGGGATGGGACAGGGTTCTTACTATACCGTAAACCAAATACATGTGTATATAGATCTGCAAGTCATTTGTTCTTTTTTCTGTATGCAGTAACCATGCAATATTTATTTATTTATTCAGAAATTTTTGTCATCAAACACTTAGTTACACAGTATAGCTAAGTATTCAAAAACATAAAACAGTTTATATAATGAGTGAGACAAGGATTGAGCGTAGGCTAGGCCTATTATTGCTCTCTCCTGAGTCCATGCAATATAACCTATAATATATCATTGTTTCCCCACTGAGGTTGGGTGGTGGGCATACTCTAGGGATTAGACAGCCAAAAGATCATGACTCTAAGGAATTTGACAAAACCTAGAGTCCAGGACGGGGTCTTAAATGCAGAACAAAAATATATACATTATACATTGAAGGCCAAGATCAGACACCACATTCTGTGAGATCTGTTCAGGGTCTGCACTTTGTGCTAAAAAAAAACAAAAAAAACAGTTATATTTGTTTTGGTCTGACATATACTGACAGCCCTTTATTTCGAATGGATTCCTGTTATATACATGGCTGACGATTTTATTCAGGACAAAATAAGCGCCCCACCAATCTGGGCTTGGTGAATAAATTGGCCTAAATGGTGCTCACATATGTGAAATTAAACCCAAATGGCAAATGATTAAAAAATAAATATTAGTTATAAAAACTAAGCCTATATCATATTAAAGCTCAGACTGTGCTACTATTCAGTCTGAAAGTCTGAACAAACCACCCATTGAAGAAAGCTAGTAGACCAACAAACACTGTAGACCCTGATCAACCTCTGCCAGGATGTTTATTTTGACTAAATGACCTTTATAGGGGCAGAATAAGGCTATTTTTAAGGGACATATTTGCTCCTTTTTGATAAAACTTTTGTTGTGTGTACTTGTTAGAATTACCTTGATGAGATTAATCTATTTAGTACCCACAACATGACCGATGTTACTGAAAAATAAGAAAAAAACTAGAAATGCGTCCACAGGACATGGATGCCCCCGCCTGAAAATATGTCTGTTCATATTAATCCATAGACAGTTATTGACGGTGTGTTACAACGCATAATGTAGTAATGTAGTAATTACTACATTTTGATTTTTTTTACTACATTATGCGTCGGCATAGTCGACGCGAAATGTAGTAAAAAAATTATTTCATTTCGCGTTGATATGCACCATATCGACGCATAATGAAGTAATGATGGTAGAACATAGCTGTCTTCGAAAAGACTTAGGAAGCAATACAGTTAAATTCCTACAATTTAGACCACATTTGAGACGGTTCAAAAGTGGTCTTTAAGACCACAGTTGAACAGTCCAAAAGACGGTCTTCCACAAAAGCACACTGAAGGTCAAAATCACAAAGAAAATGTAGCTTTAACCTTCCAAATATGCTTTAAAAACAAAATTTGTATTAATTTTAGGTGGTCTTGATAGTGGAATTTCATTGTATTTGATTAAGCCAGTAGAATTAAAATCGTACGCCTTGCGCTATTTTGGTCTCATGCCTGATGTCTTTCCCTCATTTGTGTTTTAAATTGGAAGCAACGTCTCCAAATTTACCTAAATAGTGTTGACGGGGACGTTAAATCTCAAATCAAACAAATCAAACAAAAGACAGACAGGCAGACAGACAGACAGACAGAATGGACAAAAACTATATACCCCCTTGCATACTTCGTATGCCGGGGGTATAAATAGATGGGCTGCACGATGCTTCCACGCAGAGCTGATACCGCCCGTACATGAGTCCTCGTAATCTGCTTAGAAGGTCTAAGCCTGTCCAGGAAAACTGCTGCGAGTCGGCCCATCCATGCATATAAACCCTATTGCTTTTAATTGGACGGCAGCGATTGAGATTTCATTTCATCTCAATATCGGGTAAAAGTCCCATAAAATTTGAAGCAATGTCTCCAAAATGACCTAAATAGTCTTGACGGGAATGTTAAACCTTAAATCAAACAAACAAACTGTTGACGCATAATGAAGTAAAATTAAGTATGCCACCCATCGCCGCAAAATGAAATAATTCTTTCATTTTGCTCAAACCTCTTAGTATCGACGCATAATGAAGTAAAAACGACATTTTATTTCATTTCGCGTCGACTATGCCAACGCATAATGTAGTAAAAATTTCAAAATGAAGAAATTACTACATTACTACATTATGCGTTGTAACATACCGCCCCCGCCCATCGGGGCTTGAAGAAATGTATGGGCTGCATGATGCTTCCACGCAGAGCTGAAACCGACCCGCACACGAGTATACTGGTAAACCGCTAAGAGGATCTAAGCCTGCCCAGACAAAGAGGTGCGAGTCGGCCCGTCCATGCTTATAAATCCTATTGGTTTCATTTGGCGGCAGGGCTTGAGATGTCATTTCATCTCAATGTCGGGTAAAAGTCCCACAAAATTGGAAGCAACGTCTTCAAAATGACCTTTACAGTATTGACGGGGATGCTAAACCTCAAATCAAACAAACAAAATCTGGGGATGGTAACTTAAATGCAAGCATTTATATTTGACCTTGACCTATATTTCATGGTTCACTGATTTTGTAAAATATTACGACTACTCTAGCGTTCACCCTAATGGTCAAGTTTATTTCTCAAGAACTATAAGAGCTTCATTAATGACATTTGATACAAACTTGTATCTCTGGATGGCAACTCAAATGCAAGCTTCCATATTTGACCTTGACCTACATTTCATGCTTCACTGACTTTGTAAAATATTGCGACCACCCTAGCGTTCACCCTAATGGTCAAGTTTATTTCTCATGAACGATAAGAGCTTCATTAATGACATTTGGTACAAACTTGTGCCTGTGGATGGCAACTTAAATGCAAGCATCCATATTTGACCTTGACCTACATTTCGATCGTTCAACGCAACACTGGGCTAACTTCATTTTTTTTAAAAAATGACTTTTTTATGCAGTTTGGTCAATTCTATGCTGATACACATTCACATGAAATATTTTAGCCATTCTCATAAAAATAAACCTAAAAAAAGACATTTGACATTTTGATCTATCTCATTCTTGGTATTTTGTTTAACGCAACACTGATCTAACTTGAGTTAGACCAGTGTTGCTTTAAACAGTTGAAGAAAGCTAATCAATATTTTCTGGTGATATCATGATGAGATCATAGGCATAGTAGATAGAACAACTAATAATCGTAACAATTGATGCATCTCTTGGCAAAGTTTTATTATGGGACCCCTTTACAGAGGGTCAGGGGATGGGACAGGGTTCTTACTATACCGTAAACCAAATACATGTGTATATAGATCTGCAAGTCATTTGTTCTTTTTTCTGTATGCAGTAACCATGCAATATTTATTTATTTATTCAGAAATTTTTGTCATCAAACACTTAGTTACACAGTATAGCTAAGTATTCAAAAACATAAAACAGTTTATATAATGAGTGAGACAAGGATTGAGCGTAGGCTAGGCCTATTATTGCTCTCTCCTGAGTCCATGCAATATAACCTATAATATATCATTGTTTCCCCACTGAGGTTGGGTGGTGGGCATACTCTAGGGATTAGACAGCCAAAAGATCATGACTCTAAGGAATTTGACAAAACCTAGAGTCCAGGACGGGGTCTTAAATGCAGAACAAAAATATATACATTATACATTGAAGGCCAAGATCAGACACCACATTCTGTGAGATCTGTTCAGGGTCTGCACTTTGTGCTAAAAAAAAAACAAAAAAACAGTTATATTTGTTTTGGTCTGACATATACTGACAGCCCTTTATTTCGAATGGATTCCTGTTATATACATGGCTGACGATTTTATTCAGGACAAAATAAGCGCCCCACCAATCTGGGCTTGGTGAATAAATTGGCCTAAATGGTGCTCACATATGTGAAATTAAACCCAAATGGCAAATGATTAAAAAATAAATATTAGTTATAAAAACTAAGCCTATATCATATTAAAGCTCAGACTGTGCTACTATTCAGTCTGAAAGTCTGAACAAACCACCCATTGAAGAAAGCTAGTAGACCAACAAACACTGTAGACCCTGATCAACCTCTGCCAGGATGTTTATTTTGACTAAATGACCTTTATAGGGGCAGAATAAGGCTATTTTTAAGGGACATATTTGCTCCTTTTTGATAAAACTTTTGTTGTGTGTACTTGTTAGAATTACCTTGATGAGATTAATCTATTTAGTACCCACAACATGACCGATGTTACTGAAAAATAAGAAAAAAACTAGAAATGCGTCCACAGGACATGGATGCCCCCGCCTGAAAATATGTCTGTTCATATTAATCCATAGACAGTTATTGACGGTGTGTTACAACGCATAATGTAGTAATGTAGTAATTACTACATTTTGATTTTTTTTACTACATTATGCGTCGGCATAGTCGACGCGAAATGTAGTAAAAAAATTATTTCATTTCGCGTTGATATGCACCATATCGACGCATAATGAAGTAATGATGGTAGAACATAGCTGTCTTCGAAAAGACTTAGGAAGCAATACAGTTAAATTCCTACAATTTAGACCACATTTGAGACGGTTCAAAAGTGGTCTTTAAGACCACAGTTGAACAGTCCAAAAGACGGTCTTCCACAAAAGCACACTGAAGGTCAAAATCACAAAGAAAATGTAGCTTTAACCTTCCAAATATGCTTTAAAAACAAAATTTGTATTAATTTTAGGTGGTCTTGATAGTGGAATTTCATTGTATTTGATTAAGCCAGTAGAATTAAAATCGTACGCCTTGCGCTATTTTGGTCTCATGCCTGATGTCTTTCCCTCATTTGTGTTTTAAATTGGAAGCAACGTCTCCAAATTTACCTAAATAGTGTTGACGGGGACGTTAAACCTCAAATCAAACAAATCAAACAAAAGACAGACAGGCAGACAGACAGACAGACAGAATGGACAAAAACTATATACCCCCTTGCATACTTCGTATGCCGGGGGTATAAATAGATGGGCTGCACGATGCTTCCACGCAGAGCTGATACCGCCCGTACATGAGTCCTCGTAATCTGCTTAGAAGGTCTAAGCCTGTCCAGGAAAACTGCTGCGAGTCGGCCCATCCATGCATATAAACCCTATTGCTTTTAATTGGACGGCAGCGATTGAGATTTCATTTCATCTCAATATCGGGTAAAAGTCCCATAAAATTTGAAGCAATGTCTCCAAAATGACCTAAATAGTCTTGACGGGAATGTTAAACCTTAAATCAAACAAACAAACTGTTGACGCATAATGAAGTAAAATTAAGTATGCCACCCATCGCCGCAAAATGAAATAATTCTTTCATTTTGCTCAAACCTCTTAGTATCGACGCATAATGAAGTAAAAACGACATTTTATTTCATTTCGCGTCGACTATGCCAACGCATAATGTAGTAAAAATTTCAAAATGAAGAAATTACTACATTACTACATTATGCGTTGTAACATACCGCCCCCGCCCATCGGGGCTTGAAGAAATGTATGGGCTGCATGATGCTTCCACGCAGAGCTGAAACCGACCCGCACACGAGTATACTGGTAAACCGCTAAGAGGATCTAAGCCTGCCCAGACAAAGAGGTGCGAGTCGGCCCGTCCATGCTTATAAATCCTATTGGTTTCATTTGGCGGCAGGGCTTGAGATGTCATTTCATCTCAATGTCGGGTAAAAGTCCCACAAAATTGGAAGCAACGTCTTCAAAATGACCTTTACAGTATTGACGGGGATGCTAAACCTCAAATCAAACAAACAAAATCTGGGGATGGTAACTTAAATGCAAGCATTTATATTTGACCTTGACCTATATTTCATGGTTCACTGATTTTGTAAAATATTACGACTACTCTAGCGTTCACCCTAATGGTCAAGTTTATTTCTCAAGAACTATAAGAGCTTCATTAATGACATTTGATACAAACTTGTATCTCTGGATGGCAACTCAAATGCAAGCTTCCATATTTGACCTTGACCTACATTTCATGCTTCACTGACTTTGTAAAATATTGCGACCACCCTAGCGTTCACCCTAATGGTCAAGTTTATTTCTCATGAACGATAAGAGCTTCATTAATGACATTTGGTACAAACTTGTGCCTGTGGATGGCAACTTAAATGCAAGCATCCATATTTGACCTTGACCTACATTTCGATCGTTCAACGCAACACTGGGCTAACTTCATTTTTTTTAAAAAATGACTTTTTTATGCAGTTTGGTCCATTCTATGCTGATACACATTCACATGAAATATTTTAGCCATTCTCATAAAAATAAACCTAAAAAAAGACATTTGACATTTTGATCTATCTCATTCTTGGTATTTTGTTTAACGCAACACTGATCTAACTTGAGTTAGACCAGTGTTGCTTTAAACAGTTGAAGAAAGCTAATCAATATTTTCTGGTGATATCATGATGAGATCATAGGCATAGTAGATAGAACAACTAATAATCGTAACAATTGATGCATCTCTTGGCAAAGTTTTATTATGGGACCCCTTTACAGAGGGTCAGGGGATGGGACAGGGTTCTTACTATACCGTAAACCAAATACATGTGTATATAGATCTGCAAGTCATTTGTTCTTTTTTCTGTATGCAGTAACCATGCAATATTTATTTATTTATTCAGAAATTTTTGTCATCAAACACTTAGTTACACAGTATAGCTAAGTATTCAAAAACATAAAACAGTTTATATAATGAGTGAGACAAGGATTGAGCGTAGGCTAGGCCTATTATTGCTCTCTCCTGAGTCCATGCAATATAACCTATAATATATCATTGTTTCCCCACTGAGGTTGGGTGGTGGGCATACTCTAGGGATTAGACAGCCAAAAGATCATGACTCTAAGGAATTTGACAAAACCTAGAGTCCAGGACGGGGTCTTAAATGCAGAACAAAAATATATACATTATACATTGAAGGCCAAGATCAGACACCACATTCTGTGAGATCTGTTCAGGGTCTGCACTTTGTGCTAAAAAAAAACAAAAAAACAGTTATATTTGTTTTGGTCTGACATATACTGACAGCCCTTTATTTCGAATGGATTCCTGTTATATACATGGCTGACGATTTTATTCAGGACAAAATAAGCGCCCCACCAATCTGGGCTTGGTGAATAAATTGGCCTAAATGGTGCTCACATATGTGAAATTAAACCCAAATGGCAAATGATTAAAAAATAAATATTAGTTATAAAAACTAAGCCTATATCATATTAAAGCTCAGACTGTGCTACTATTCAGTCTGAAAGTCTGAACAAACCACCCATTGAAGAAAGCTAGTAGACCAACAAACACTGTAGACCCTGATCAACCTCTGCCAGGATGTTTATTTTGACTAAATGACCTTTATAGGGGCAGAATAAGGCTATTTTTAAGGGACATATTTGCTCCTTTTTGATAAAACTTTTGTTGTGTGTACTTGTTAGAATTACCTTGATGAGATTAATCTATTTAGTACCCACAACATGACCGATGTTACTGAAAAATAAGAAAAAAACTAGAAATGCGTCCACAGGACATGGATGCCCCCGCCTGAAAATATGTCTGTTCATATTAATCCATAGACAGTTATTGACGGTGTGTTACAACGCATAATGTAGTAATGTAGTAATTACTACATTTTGATTTTTTTTACTACATTATGCGTTGGCATAGTCGACGCGAAATGTAGTAAAAAAATTATTTCATTTCGCGTTGATATGCACCATATCGACGCATAATGAAGTAATGATGGTAGAACATAGCTGTCTTCGAAAAGACTTAGGAAGCAATACAGTTAAATTCCTACAATTTAGACCACATTTGAGACGGTTCAAAAGTGGTCTTTAAGACCACAGTTGAACAGTCCAAAAGACGGTCTTCCACAAAAGCACACTGAAGGTCAAAATCACAAAGAAAATGTAGCTTTAACCTTCCAAATATGCTTTAAAAACAAAATTTGTATTAATTGGGCGGCATCTCAATGTCGGGTAAAAGTCCCATGAAATTGGAAGCAACGTCTCCAAAATGACCTAAATAGTGTTGATGGGGACGTTAAACCTCAAATCAAACAAATCAAACAAAAGACAGACAGGCAGACAGACAGACAGACAGACAGACAGACAGACAGAATGGACAAAAACTATATACCCCCTTGCATACTTCGTATGCCGGGGGTATAAATAGATGGGCTGCACGATGCTTCCACGCAGAGCTGATACCGCCCGTACATGAGTCCTCGTAATCTGCTTAGAAGGTCTAAGCCTGTCCAGGAAAACTGCTGCGAGTCGGCCCATCCATGCATATAAACCCTATTGCTTTTAATTGGACGGCAGCGATTGAGATTTCATTTCATCTCAATATCGGGTAAAAGTCCCATAAAATTTGAAGCAATGTCTCCAAAATGACCTAAATAGTCTTGACGGGAACGTTAAACCTCAAATCAAACAAACAAACTGTTGACGCATAATGAAGTAAAATTAAGTATGCCACCCATCGCCGCAAAATGTAATAATTCTTTCATTTTGCTCAAACCTCTTAGTATCGACGCATAATGTAGTAAAAACGACGTTTTATTTCATTTCGCGTCGACTATGCCAACGCATAATGTAGTAAAAATTTCATAATGTAGTAATTATTACATTACTACATTATGCGTTGTAACAACGGTGTTTAAGTTTTGGACCCTTTTTTTCACATTTGACCTCTAAGTATGACCTTGACCCTTGGTTTTGTGTGAGGCAGATTGTCTCATGATGGCCAACATTTCTGCCAAGTACATGTAATTTCAAAATCCATCCAGAAATAAGAAAGTTATTGACTGTGTTTCGGAACCTTTTTTTTTACCTTTGACCTCTAAGTGTGACCTTGACCTTAGAGGTACGGACCTGGGTTTGGCACGTGACACATTGTCTCATAATGGTTAACATTTCTACAAAGTTATTTCAAAATCCATCCAGAAATAAGAAAGTTATTGACTGTGTTTAAGTTTCGGACCCTTTTTTGACCTTTGACCTCTAAGTATGACCTTGACCTTGGAGGTACGGACCTGGGTTTTGCATGTGACACATCGTCTCATAATTGATTAACATTTCTACAAAGTAAATGCAAAATCCATCAAGAAATAAGAAAGTTATTGACTGTGTTTAAGTTTCGGACCCTTTTTGTGACCTTTGACCTTGACCTTGGAGGTACCGACCTGGGTTTTGCACGTGACACATTGTCTCATGACGTTGAACATTTCTACAAAGTAATTTCCAAATCCATCCAGAAATAAGAAAGTTATTGACTGCATTTAAGTTTCGGACGGACGGACGAACGGACGGATGAACGAACTATCTCCTTCAACCATTCTTCGAATGGCGGGGGCATAAAAAATCCCTTAATATGTTCATTACTCCACTTTATCTGGTGATACCTGTATGTAAACTCCACCTTATCTGGAGACACCTGTATGTAAAGTGGCCCCCGCCCATCGGGGCTTGAAGAAATATATGGACTGCATGATGCTTCCACGCAGAGCTGAAACCGACCTGCACACGATTACTGGTAAACCGCTTAGTGGATCTAAGCCTGCCCAGAGAAAGCGGTGCGAGTTGGCCTGTCCATGCTTACAAACCCTATTGGTTTCATTGGGTGGCAGGGCTTGAGATGTCATATCATCTCAATGTCGGGTAAAAGTCCCACAAAATTGGAAGCAACGTCTCCAAAATGACCTTTATAGTGTTGATGGGGACATTAAACCTCAAATCAAACAAACAAAAACCTGTATGTAAAGTTAGTTGACAACAAGTGGGCAATGATGACCAGTCTCTTTCATGATATATATATTTTTTTATTTTTACACTGACTCTAGTATCTGGGGCTCAAGCCAGCCTTGGTAGCTCAGTCGGATGCACGTCTGACTGGTGATCAGGAGGATGCGGGTTCGATATCTGCCGGAGTTGGTAACATTCTTTTGTGGAGATTGATCATGAAATCCTTTCTACGATCATTCTCTCCCTTCCACTGATTCAAGAACGGCAGTCGTCGGTTTTTGTGATAAAAGCTTTACATTCATGCAATGTTTTTGACAATGACCTTGACCTACTTAAAAGAACAAATAAAATTGATCATAACTTTTGAATCGTTTAAGATAGAGCCTTCATATTTGGCATGTAGGTTCCTTGTGGCAAACGCTTAACATTCATGCAAAATTTTTTTACCTGTGACCTTCACCTACTTTAAAGAAAAAAAATATTATTGTTCATAACTTTTGAACCGTTTAAGATAGAGCCTTCATATTTGGCATGTAAGTTCCTTGTGCCAAGGGCTTCCCACTCAAACCAAAAATCTTGACCTGACTTTGAACTGTGACCAACTTTGAAAAAAAATGACCATGCCCAGGGACATGTTCGTGTTTCACAAACACACAAACACATCTTGTTTATTATTATTTTTACAAATTTTCAGGAAAAAAAAATCAAAAACTTTGACATCAATAAAGAGAAAGAAAAGGTCTATTATTGTAAAATATGGTCTTTATATTTGTTCTCAGAGCTAAAAAAAAAAAAAAGTCCTCAGAGCATGGAAATCACTTTCAGTAACTGATTTTAATGGACTAGCACTCAAAGTTGACCTTTTTGCATGTTTGCATTCCAAGTAGGCTCCTAAAGCCCCGCCCATCGGGGCTTGAAGAAATACATGGGCTGCATAATGCTTCCACGCAGAGCTGAAACTGACACGCACACGAGTACTGGTAAACCACTTAGAGGATCTAAGCCTGCCCAGGCAAAGCGGTGCGAGAGTCAGACCGTCCATGCTTAAAAACCCTATTGGTTTCTTTGGGCAGCAGGGCTTGAGATGTCACTTCATCTCAAGGTCGGGTAAAAGTCCCACAAAATTGAAAGCAACATCTCCAAAATGACCTTTACTGTGTTGACGGGGATGTTAAACCTCAAATCAAACAAAACCTAGAAAATAGAATTGAGTAAAAGAGAGTGGGTACCTTGTCCAAAAAATATTTTGACTTTACATATATATGGCTGTGTCATGAAAATGTGACTTCAAAAGTACACAAGTCATTTTACCTATTACTACACTATGAATAAAAATACTTGTTGCTATCCTTTAACATCATGGTCTACTTTGGTTTCATTTAGAGTCTAGAGGCCCAGTAATCACTATTTATGTCACATAGAGCCAGGCATAATGCTTCCAGACAGCTGAAACTGACCGCACTTAAGTACTGGTAAACCCCTTACAGGTTCCAAACCTGCCCAGGAAAAGTGGCGCAAATTGGACCGTCCATGCATATAAACCGTATTGGTTTCATTGGGTGGCAGGGCTTGAGATTTCATTTCACCTCAATGTCCTGTAGGGCTGGAGATGTCATTTCATCTCAGTGTTGGGTAAGAGTCCCACAGAATTGAAGCAATGTCTCCAAAATGACCGATACAGTGTGTTGACGGGGATGTTAAAACTCAAATCAAACAAATTTAAGTGCACTGAGTTCTAATTATGGCAAATATGGTAATGTTTTATTCTGAAAATGTGTTCATCTGTATTATATATCTCTGTATAATGTGTCTTAATAACATGGGAAGCCAAATAGTTGACAATTGAAATTTGTAGATTAAGTTAGGTTTTTTGAGTATTTTGCTCGTGAAGGCTCGAAAAAAATGTAAATTCTCCAACTTGTTTCATGAATTAAATATATAATCATGAATTAAATGTATAAGCGCTACTGCTGTAAGATACAGTTTATAACAAGGAGTTAAATGCAAAAGTATTTTTAAATTGCATGTCTTACATTATGTATCTATATGACATAGTGTTAGATTACAAGAAAAAGAATGGGAAAAAAGTTATTTTACCGCTTTGCAGCAATAAATATTCTTCAAATACATGAAGGTTTAGTTTTCTTTTTGTACTTTAGATATTGCTTCTACTGATTATGAATAATTTTGTTTTTGAAAATAGAAAGTGACAAGAAACACTTATTTAATTCCAGTTAGACCAGTGTTGCATTGAATTTAATTGTGAAAATCTGATATTTTTAATGGGAAAACAGATCTAACTCAAACTTTGTTTAATATCTCTTTTTCTGTCACATGCCATGAATTACAACATACTTCACTTCAAACTCCTTATTTTACCTTGTAGATCAGCTTTCATTAATACCCTGATGAGCTATTTATGAATTTAATAAACAGAAAAAACTGTCTCCTGTAAAATTTAAAAAAAACTGAGTTAGCCCAGTGTTGCGTTGAACGATCGATTTCATGGTTCACTGACTTTGTAAAATATTACGACCACCCTATCGTTCACCCTAATGGACAAGTTTATTTCTCAAGAACTATAAGAGCTTGATTAATGATACTTGGTACAAACTTGTATTTGGGGATGGTCACTTAAATGCAAGCATCTATGTTTACCTTGACCTATATTTCATGGTTCACTGACTTTGTAAAATATTGCGACCACCCTAGCGTTCACCCTAATGGTTAAGTGCATTTCTCAAGTATTATTACAGCTTCATTAATGATACTTAGTACAATTTTGCATTTCAGAATGGAAACTTTTTTATGCAAGCATCTGTGTTTGACCTTGACATACATGTCATGATTAGGTGATTTTGCGCCCCTACCCCCCCCCCCCTCCCCCACCAAGGCGCGACATAGCCATCGGCGGAATTCTTGTTTAGTTTTACTCATAACATATGTGTTTGTTAGCAATTTATATATCTTAAAGTTTGTAAATGGGGTCAACAGATCGAGGTTTCGCACCCGCACTTCGGGGCTTGGATAATGGATTGGGCTGCACGATGCTTCTTCACAAAGGTAAAGCCGACCCTGCACATGATTACTGGTAAGCCGGTTAGAATGTCTAAAGACTGCCCAGCAAAATGATCGGACTGCCCATGCAATGTATATAAACCCTACTTATTCATTGGGCGGTAGGGCTTGAGAAGTCATTTCTTCTCAGTGTCGTGTAAAAGCCCCACAAATTGGGGAGCAACGTCTCCAAAATGACTTAAATAGTTTGACGAGGACGTTAAAGCTCAAATCAAACAAACAAATCTGAGTACATGTAAGCTAAATGTGCAACCCTTTATAGCTCACCGGAACTTTTGTTCCGTTAAGCTATTCTACTACTCACGGCATCGGCATCGGCGTCGGCGCCGGCGTCCACAAATGTTTATGTTTTGCGTTATGATAGTGACTGCGTTCAAGTTTTATCTTCAGTATCTACACCCATGACCGTGACCTTAGGGTCAAGAATTTTGTTGTTATATAGTAGCTTTGTAGCAGCGGCATGATTTATCATGACCATATCTTTGGGGTCAAGGTTGCAGATCTTGAATTCTTAAGTTAAAGTGTTTGTGTTAAAGATTTTAGGAGCTCATTACTTCTTTACTTTTTTGATAGATTTAGTTCATACTTGGTATAGTGATAGATAATAGTCACCCGTTTTTATCAGCAGCATCATAATATATGACCATGACTTTGGGGTCAAGGTCACAAACTAAGAACATTTATGTTTTTGCACTGAAGATTGTAGATCATTCTTGATGCCTTCAGATAAATATACTTGAGACTTGGTATGGTGATAGATATTGTTTTAAAGTTTTCATCAGCAAGATCAGCACCTATAACCTTGACCTTGGAGTCAAGGTCACAGACTTAGAATTTTGATGTTGAAGATTCGGTGTAAAAGGTTTCATTAGCTCATTACTTCTTTATCTTTGGATGGATTTAGATTATACTTGGTAGGGTAATAGTTACAGGTCTCAAGATTTTAGGAGCAGCATCAGCTCTCACGACCATAACATTATAGTCAAGGTCACATACTTTAAATTCTTATGTTAACATTTTTGTTTCTTGTTGTTGTTTTTTTCAGCTCATTGCTTCTTTACCTTTGAATGCATTTAGTTTATGCTTGGTATGGTAATAGATACTGGTCTCAAAATTTTAGCAGCATTAGCTCTCATGGCCATAACCTAGAGGTCAAGGTCACAGACTTTGAATTCTTATGTTAACGTTTTTGTTCTTAAACTTAGAGCTCATGACTTCTTTAGGATGGATTTAGTTTATGTTTGTTACGGCAATAGATACTGGTCTCAAAGTTTTACATTACGCAAACACGCCTATAAAAATACATTGCCACCTTTATCGCCGAAAAAATGAAAATTGTATGATGAAAAATTGTGATATGTTTCTTATTTCTGCTCAAAATATAGATTGTGGGCACTCGTTAGAACCGCCTCATCGAGGCGGTTCTAACGTGTACCCACAACCTATATTTTAGAGCAGAAATAAGAAAAATAAGGTATACCCCCGGAAACCCCAGTTTTACTATATAAAAGTGGGGTTCAAGGGGGTCAAAATTATATAGGCGTGTTTTCGTGATGACAACAGCATCAGCTCTCATGATCATATCCTTGGGGTCAAGGTCACAGACTTGGAACTTTCGTTTTATTTTGCATTAAAGATTTTAGATAATTACTTGGTTGCATTTAGATGAATTTGGTATGGTGATTGATATTGCTTTAAGTTTAATGTAATTGAAAATAAAAGCAGATTAAAATGGTTTCAATATTGCCAGGAAAATCTGCGTGGGTTAAATGGAATAAAAAGGGATACTAATGTAACAGAATTGAATCATACATGATCCCCGGTAATTTCTTTCTTTGTGACTTTGTTTCTGTTATGGGTCTGAAAATTTGCTTTTGCGCAACTAAGTTAAAGCGCGATTCCCGATGTGTTATCCTATCAGGCGACAGGACTTATTAAAACAAATACTACTTACTTAACCCTTCTCTTGCTGAATTTTCATTTTAGCCACACCCATCTCTGACTTTGAACTAATCAGATTGCTTGATGTAATTTATTCCTACAAATTCAAACACTGAATGTCAAAAAGTGTAGATCCTGATTAGATGGCTTCTTCAGAAGCCATCTGATCTGGACCTACACTGTTTTCAAAGATAGGGGTTGTCTTGAACAGCAAGATAAGGGTTAATTTAGAGGCATCGAAGCTACTCGTCTCCCCGATGTCGTGGGTGCAATGTCGAGCATATCCAGACTTTCTACCGATGCCCCATCTCAAAAGACATTAGTTGTTTTCTTATAATAACATGTTATTACTTTACTGTACTGTACTCACTTTGTACTTTACTTTACAGCTATGGCATAGTCTAGTAAATGATCATTTTATGAAACACGCCTATAAAATACATTGTAAATTTTACCGCCGAAAATCCGAAATGTTTAGATGAAAATTTGTGATATTTTTTTCTTATTTCAGCTCAAAAAATATAAATTGTGTGTACCCGTTGGAACCGCCTCGACTGCTCAACATATAGATTGTCGAGGCAGTTCTAACGGGTACCCACAATCTATATTTTTGATAAATTGTGGGTACCCGTTAAAACCGCCTCGACTGCTCAAAATATAGATTGTTGGTACACCTTAAAACCGTCTCTATATTTTTGAGCAGAAATAAGAAAAAAAATAATGTATATCTCTGTAAATCGAAGTTTTACTATTATAAAAGCGTGGTTCAAGGGGGTCAGAATGATGGGCGGGCTTTCGTGATGGTACAAATTACAAATGGAATCATATGAGCAGTACAGAGTGAAGATGGTCTTCGTGTATCCATGCAGTATGATCCGAATCTTCGCTGTGCCCTAAATAGTTGCTTGGCAACCCAGAGATACTTTACGCGGGCCGGAAAGGCTACATTCTAACTTGAATGATACTTTGACATAGCCACAGATATGAGGGGTATTAACATTTTATTTGTTTCTGGATGTAAACATATTGTGGGTTTCATTAGAAGCGCCCGCCCTTTTTTCTTATTTCTGCATGAAACCATATGGTGTGGTACTCATTAAAAGCGCTCATTACGAAAACACGCCTTTACAAATACATTGTAACCTTTATCGCCAAACATTACGCAAACACGCCTATACAAATACATTGCCATCTTTATCGCCGAAAAAATGAAAATTTTAAGATGAAAAATTGTGATATTTTTCTTATTTCTTCTCACAATATAGATTGTGGGCACTCGTTAGAACCGCCTCATCGAGGCGGTTCTAACGAGTACCCACAATCTATATTTTAGAGCAGAAATAAGAAAAATATAATTTATACCCCCCGGAAACCCCAGTTTTACTATATAAAAGTGGGGTTCAAGGAGGTCAAAATTATATAGGCGTGTTTTCGTGATGTAATGATTATCCATAACAGAAATAAGAAAAATTCGGTTGAAAAAAAAATTCGTTATCTATTGTTATGATATGTGTTTTAATTGAGCCGACATACAGAAAGGCCTCATTTCGTTTAGTGCGGCCCAATTGTATTGTAAAGAACATCCAAGCTCATCAATGATGCCCTTTTCCGGTTAATAACTGTCTACTTGAACAATTATGCGGTACTTAAAGAATCGATTTGTTTTCTGAATAAAAGTTTCCTGTTCATTGTAAATCATTGGCAGTGGAAATTAACCAGCCGGAATGTTATTATTTTGTCCTCATTACGAAAACACGCCTATTCAAAAACATTGGAAAAATTTACAACCAAAAATTGAAAAAATCCGATGAATTATTCTAATAGTTTTCATTTTTCTGCTCAAAACATGGATTGTAGGTACTCGTTAGAACCGCCTCGCCGAGGCGGTTCTAACGAGTACGCATAATCTATGATTTTGAGTAAGAATAAGAAAAGGAATATATACCCCTGTAAACCCCAGTTTTACTCTATAAAAGTGGGGTTGAAGGGGGTCAAAATTATACAGGCGTGTTCACGTGATGTTCTTTTTATGTCCCCGGTAGCGATAGGGGGGACATATTGTTTTTGCCCTGTCTGTTTGTTTGTTTGTTGGTTGGTTTGATGGTTTGTTGGTTTGTACGTGGACAACTTTATCGTTGGCCATTACTTTTGAACCGTTTGAGATTGAGCTTTCATATTTGGCCTGAAAGTTTCTTGTGACAAGACCTTCACATTCATGCAAAATTTTTTTATCTGTGACCTTGACCATTGACCTACTTAAAAGAAAAAAAATAACAATGGTCATAACTTTTGAACCACTTGAGATACAGCCTTCATATTCAGCATGTATGTTCCTTGTGACATAAGCTTTACATTCCTGCAAAAAATTTTGACCTTTGACCTTGACCTTGACCTTGAACTTTGACCTACTTAAAATAAAAAAATCACATTTTGGTCATAACTTTTGAACGGTTTGAGATAGAGCCTTCATATTGTGAATGTAGGTTCCTTGTGACAAGAGCTTTACATTCACACAAAAAATTTTGACCTGTGACCTTGACCTTGACCTTTGACCTACATAAAAGAAAAAGTTAACATTGGTCATAACTTTTGAACCGTTTGAGATACAGCCTTCATATTTAGCATGTATGTTCCTTGTGACAAAAGATTTACATCCATGCAAAAAATTTGACCTGTGACCTTGACCTTGACCTTTGACTTACTTAAAATATAAAAATGACATTTTGGTCATAACTTTTGAACGGTTTGAGACAGAGCCTTCATATTTTGCACGTAGGTTCCTCTTGACAAGAGCTTTACAGTCACACAAAAAATTTTGACCTACATAAAAGAAAAATTTAACATTGGTCATAACTTTTGAACCATTTGAGATACAGCCTTCATATTTACGCTTTACATTCATGCAAAAATTTTGACCTGTGACCTTGACCTTTTACCTACTTAAAAAAAATAAAATAAACATTTTTGGTCATAACTTTCGAACCGTTTGGGATAGAGTTTTCATATTTGGCATGTAGGTTCTCTGTGATTAAGGTTTTTCATTTATGCAAAATGTTATGACTATGACCTTGACATTTGACCAACTTAAAAGAAAAAATAAAATTGTTCATAACTTTTAAGATAGAGCCTTAATATTTGGCATGTAGGTTCCTTGTGACAAGAGCTTTACATTCATGCAATTTTTTTTTACCTGTGACCTTGACCTACTTTTAAGAAAAAATATTATTGTTCATAGCTTTTGAACCGTTTAAGATAGAGCTTTCATATTTGGCATGTGAGTTTCTTGTGTCAGGGACTTCCCACACAAACAAAAATCTTGAACTCTGAGCAACTCTGGATAAAAAATGACCATGCCCGGGGACATGTTCGTGTTTCACAAACACATCTTGTTATATTGACGTTTGGGTTTAACGGCATATCAACCCTTGGTTCTTATAAAGAGATAGAACAGTTAGTAGAGCAGATGATAGAGAGAGAAGGGGAAGAAAGTGAAAAAAGAATGGAAGTAAAAAATAGAAGAAATAACAACATCCCCCCCCCTATCCTTGCCAGCTGCAAGCATCACGAAAACACGCCTGTATAATTTTGACCCCCTTGAACACCACTTTTACATAGTAAAATTGGGGTTTCCGGAGGTATACCTTATTTTTCTTATTTCTGCTCTAAAATAAAGATTGTGGGTACTCGTTAGAACGAGTACCTACAATCTATATTTTGAGCAGAAATAAGAAAAATATCCAGTGTGTGTTTTTCATCTTAAATTTTCATTTTTCGGCGAGTTGGACGCCTCGGTGACATAAGATGCATTGGCCCCCGCCCATCGGGGCTTGAAGAATTATATGGGCTGCATGATGCTTCCACGCAAACTGACCCGCACACGAGTACTTTTAAACCGATTAGAGGATCTAAGCCTGCCCAGGCAAAGGGGTGCGAGTCGGCCCGTCCATGCTTTTAAAACCTATTGGTTTCATTGGGCGACAGGGCTTGAGATGTCATTTCATCTCAATGTTGGAAGCAACGTCTCCAAAAAGACATTTACAGTTTTGACGGGGACCTCAAATCAAACAAAAAACAAACAAAACAAAAGAGATGCGATGCATGATATCTTAGCCTCCATTACGAAAACACGCCTATACAAATACATTGTGATCTTTATCGCCGCAAAATGTAAATTTTAAGATAAAAAATTGAGATATCTTTCTTATTTCTGCTCCAAATATAGATTGTTGGTACTCGTTAGCACCGCCTCACCGCCAACGAATACGCACAATCTATATTTTATAGCAGAAATAAGAAAATAAGGTATACCCCCATAAACCCCAGTTTTACTATATAAAAGTGGGGTTCAAGGGGGTCAAAATTATATAGGCGGGTGTTCGTGATGTCATCTAACCACCTTTAGATCCAGCCGGAGTAGCTTGTCACTATGTTATTGTCACAGCTTGAAATTGCCTCCCTTTTCCTATGCTAATCAATTTCAGGACCAATGAATTTTCCCGAATTGTCACATCCGTATACGTGTAATTTGCTGCGTATCACGATGATTTTTAATTTTCTTCCTGTCATGGAACTTGGTGTTAAAAGCTTTCTATTACGTTTTTACGGAATGTCAACATTACAAAAACACACGTATACAAATACATTGACTATTTAACCGCCGAAAAATCGAAAATTTTATGATGAAAAATTGTGATATTTTTCTTATTTCATCTCAAACTATAGATTGTGGATACTCGTTAGAACCGCCTCGAGGAGGCGGTTCTAACGAGTACCCACAATCTATAGTTTAGAGCAGAAATAAGAAAAATAAGGTTTACCCCTATAAATCCCAGTTTTACTATATAAAAGTTGGGTTCAAGGGGTCAAAATTATATAGGCGTGTTTTCGTGATGATGTATAACATAAACAGAAATACCATCACGAAAACACTCCTATATAACTTTGAACCCCTTTCATATGATTAAACTGGGGTTGGCAGGGGTATACATTATTTTCCTTATTCCTGCTCTGAGACATTGGTTGTGGGTACTCGTTAGAACCGCCTCGGTGAGGCGGTTCTAACGAGTGCCCACAGTCTATGTTTGGAGCAGAAATAAGAAAAAATCGCAATCATATGGGACAATTGATATCCACTAAATTACCTGTGTCCGATTAAAGTTACACGACAAAATATAAGAAGTTAAAAGGGAACATTTTTTTACTGACATAAATTTTAGCATTACTACGCTAGATAGCGAAAATGTTGTTTAAGATTATAAAAATTCAATATCTTACCGTTAATTTGAAAATAATTTAATATATATTGCTCAAATTAAGATTGGTCAATTTTAGAATTAAAATAGGACCCTTTGTCTAATGTACTTCAATAGTAAATTAGCAATCATACGCGACAGTATCTGATTTTAAACTACAGTAATTAAAACATTCATTATGCAATGAAAAATGTGGCTGAAAATTTAAGTAGAAAAATGATTTTTCTTTCCTCCAATGTTAACTTTGAGAAAATCAAATGAAAACAAATTGGGTCATTTTGAGGTTGTTTTAATTTTTTTCGGGATTTTCTGAGCTGGAAAAACTGCCAGTACTGGTAAGGTCCCTTGATTTGACATGAGGCCTGATGATCCCAATTGTCCCGTATATTTTCATCAGAAAATTCTCATTTTGAAGGTAAAATTTTTAATATGTTTAGATAGGCGTGTTTTAGTAATGCGAACCACGATAAATGCCACTCCTTATTCAGCGAAATGTCGCTTGTGTATTAGACTAAGGAGTTAATGTATCTAAGGTATTAGGGGACAGTTTCGCATTTGAGGGTTGACCTTTTTTGCTCACCTGAGCCGAAGGCTCCGGGGGAGCTATTGTGATCGGTCACTGTCCGTCGTCGTCGTTGTCCGTCCGTATGTCCGTCCGTTCACAATTTCTTTAAACGACATCTCCTCCTAAGACACTGAACAGATTCTGACAAAAATTGGTACAAATGATCTTTAGGTGGTGTTGTCCTCTTTCACAATTGTTCAGAGAATTCCGTTCTATGCAGAACTCTGGTTGTCATGGCAACAAAAGGGGGAAATCAGAAGAAAAAAAATCTTTCATACTCTTCTTGTCAGAAACTTTGAGCGTCTTTAAATAAAACATCCATCCATCTTGTCTGTAACCAGAGAACCCAGGTTTTTGATATTTGGTATGAAATTTCTTCTAGTGGACCTCTACCAAAATTGTTCAAATTATAGACCTGGGGTCAAAATGGACCCGAGGCGGGGCCCACTGGCTTTGCATAGACATACACAGGAAAACCCTTTCAAAATCTTTTTACTGAAACCAGAAGGTCCAGGCCTTCTATATTCGGTATGGAGCCTCATCTAGTAGACCTCTACCAAGAGTGTTCAAATTAGAGCCCTTGGGCCAAACATGGACGCGGCCTCCGCCCATCGGGGCTTGAAGAAATAGATTGGCTGCATGATGCTTCCACGCAGAGCTGAAACCGACACGTACACGAGTACTGGTAAACTGCTTAGAGGATCTTAGCCTGCCCAGGCAAAGCGGTCGGAGTGTCGGACCGTCCATGCTTATAAACCCTATTGGTTTCATTGGGCGGCAGGGCTTGAGATGTCATATCATCTCAATGTCGGGTAGAAGTCCCATAGAATTGGAAGCAGCGTCTCTAAAATGACCTTTACAGTGTTAACGGGGAATTAAACCTCAAATCAAACAAGCAAAACAAACCAAACATGGACCCGCCCCATAAATAGACTTCTAAAGGATAAAACATTTAAAAAACCAGTGCTTCAGCTGAAGTGCACGACCCGCCGGATGCTTTTAGCTTTATGAGTGTTACCATATATGGGTATGGTGGCCATTTTGGTCATGTGACCTGGACCTAAAACGGCCCCCCCCCCCAATAAATGCGCCTTATCGTAAGGAGCAAAAATATAGCTTATACTTTAGTACTGTATTCTGAATCGTTTGCAGGATAAAATGCAGTCTTACTTTTCCAATACAAAAGCATATGTGTCAAAGTTTGACCTAGGCACAAAGAATGTCAAGGTCAACCCAGGGTCATCATTTTAGCACTTTATGATGGGCCTACGTCCCAGATGCTATTTATTAAGTTTCGTGGAAATCTGCCCAGTGGTTCTGGAGAAGACTATTTTTGAAGGGTTTTTACCATATATGGCTTGGCGGCCATTTTGGTCATGTGACCTGGACCCCATGAGCAAATTTTGGTTTTACCCATCCCATAGAGGCTCCATATGAAATTTGACTTCAACCGGCCCAACGGTTTCCGAGGAGAAGCAGTTCGAAAATTTTCACATTTTTCGCCTCGGCCAGGCTATACTAAATGGAATGTAATATTTGGCAAGTTCATTGGTTAGATCTCATTGATATCTATCAGTATGCCAAAAATTATTTAAATATTCCAATCGGTTAAGTCTTTATCGCCAATTTTCACAAACGGGTTACGGACGGACAGACAGACTGACAGAATGACACGGTGATTTTAGGGCACTCTTAGAAAATCAACCGACTTCAGTCGGTCGCTTTTTCTGCGGGTCGTGCAAGTTCTTGTTTGAAACCAGAAGGCCCAGGACCCGAGTGTACGAAACGCTATTAAAATTAATTTCAAATTAACCGCTAGAGGCCCAGGTCTTTGATATTTGGTATGTAGCTTCATCTAGTCAACTTCTACCAAGTTTGTTCAAATTATAGCCCTGGGACAAAAATTGCCTCGCCCCGGGGCCCACTTGTTTTGCATAGACTTTAAAGGGAAAACCCTATAAGATCTTGTTTTGTTGTACATAGACTTTTTAGGACAAAACATTTCAATTTTTTTTTCTGAAACCTGAGTCTTTGATATTTGGAATGTAGCTTCATCTTGTGGACCTCAACCAAGACGGTTCAAATTATACATTGTAGCCATGGTGCCAAAAATGGCCCCGTCCCGGGGCCCACTTGTTTAACAAAGACTTATATGAAAAAAATAAACCTTTAAAAATCTTCTTGTCTGGAACCTGAAAGCACAGGTCTTTGATATTTGGTATGTAGCTTCATCTAGTGGTACTTTATCCCGTTTGTTCAAATATAGCCGTTGGGTCAAAATGGCCGCGCCCAGGGCCCACACTTGCTTTACATAGACTTAAAAATGAAAACACTTTAAAATCTTTTTGTCTGAAATCAGAAGGCCTAGGTCTTTGATACTTGGTACATGTTTGTAGCTTCATCTAATGGACCTCTGTCAAGATTATTCAGATTATAGCCCTGGGGCCAAATATGGCCCCGCCCAGGGCCCACTGGTTTTACATAGACTTATATAGGGGAAACTTTTAAAAATCTTCTTGTCTGAAATCAGAATGAGTGAGTGTATTTGAGGTTTACGTCCCATCAAAGCTAAGGTCATACGGAGAGGCGACCTCGGTATAAAGACCCATCCGAACGTCTGGAGAAGCCCGGGATCGAACTGTCTCAGGCGTTTGATATTTGGTATTAAGCTTCATTTAGTGAACCTGTACCAAGATTATTCAGATAAAAGACCTGGGGCCTAAAATTGTCACGTCCCGGAACACTCATTTAAGTCTGTTAGCTCGGGTGAGCGATATAGGACCATCATGGTCCTCTTGTTAGAAATATTATAGCGGTAGAGTTAACAATGGCTTGGTTGCTTATAGAAAAAAATGGTTGCTTTTTTTTTTTTTTTTTTCAAAGAGAATCCCCGGTTGTGGTCTGCGTTTCAGCTCACCTGCCTTTTAGTGTCAAGGCGAGCTTTTGTGATCATTTTTATCCGTCGTGCGTCCGTGCGTGCGTTGGTAAACAATTTCTCCAAACGACATCTCCTAAACCATTGATTGGATGTTGACCAAACTTCACAGATATCGGCCCATTCGTCTTTGATATTTGGTTTGAAGCTTCATCTAGTGAACCTCTTTCAAGATTGTTCAAATTATAACATTTGGGGCAAACATTTCCCGACCCCGGGACCCGCATGTTTTACATAGACTTACAAAGGGAAAACCATTAAGAATCTTCTATCTGAAACCAGAAAGCCCAGGTCTTTGATATTTGGTATGAAGCTTCATCCAAGATTGTTCAGATTATAGGCTTGTGGCCAAAATAGGCCCTGATCCGGGGCAAACATATTTTACGCAGCCTTATATAGGTCTTTAATGTTTGGCATGCAGCTTAATCTAGTGAACCTCTACCAAGGTTGTTCAAATTATAGCCTTGGGGCAGAAAATGGCCCCGCCCCAGTTCTCGTACGTTTTATATATACAGTCGAACTTCAATGGCTCGAACACCTTTGGGACCTCGAAAATCTATTCGAGACAGGGGTAGTTCGAACCACTGAGGTTACTGTCTGAAGGCATACCGAGATACTTTTAGACATCTTTTCGGTGTTCTATAATGAAAATGTATTCCGTGTGTACTCATTAGAATCGCCTCGATGAGGCGATTTTAATGAGTACACACAGCATACATTTGCAAGATAAAATCTCCTTAATTATGCCCCACTATTTCTTATGTAGAGGATTTCGCTAGGGGCTCAAGAATGGGTTCGACACATCCATGGTAAACGAACCATCGGTGTTCGAGCCATCGAAGTTCTACTGTACTTATATAGGGAAAACCTTGAAAAACCTTCTTGTCGGAAACCAGAAGGCCCAGGTCTTTGATATTTGGTCACGATGGATCTTCATCTAGTGGACGTCTGCCAAGATTGTATAAATTATAGCCTTGGCACCAAACATGGCCCCGCCTGGGGACCAACATTTTTCACATAGCTTTATATGAGGAAACCCTTTAAAATCCATTAAAATCCTTTTGTCTGAAACAAAAAAGGCCCACGTCTTTGATATTTGATATGAATCTTTATCTAGTGTACCTCTACCAAGGTTATTCAAATTATAGCATTGAGGTCCAAAATTGGCCATGCCCAGGGGCCCCCATGTTTTATGTAGACATACATGAGGAAAATATTTTAAGATCTTCTTATCTGAAATAAGAGGATCCAGAGCATTGTTATTTGGTATAAAGCTTAATCTAGTGGATCTCTACCAAGAATGTTCAAATTATTGTCATGGGACCATACATTGCCCTGCCCAGGGACCCACATGTATTCATTAGACTTATATAGGAACAACCTTTTAAAATCTTCTAGTCTGAAACAAGAAGGTCGATGTCTTTGATATTTGGTATGATGCTTCATCTAATGGGCCTTCCAAGATGGTTCAAATTATCGTCTTGGCGCCAAAAATCGCCCGCCGCTAGGCCAACACGTTTTGCATAGACCTATTTAGAGAAAAATCTTCATGTCTGAAACCAGAAAGCCCAGGCTTTCGATATTTGGTACGAAGCTTCATATAGTAGACCCCTACCAAGGTTTTTTCAAATTATAGGCTCGGGGCCAAACACTGTCCCGCACCAGGGCCCGCATGTTATACATAGATATGTATTGAGAAAACCTTTAAATAGCTGCTTGTCTGAAACCAGAAGGCCCAGGTCTTGTATATATAGTATGAAGCTTCGTCTATACATAGTTTCAAGCTTCGTCTAGTTGACTTCTACCAGGATTGTTCAAATTATAGCCGTGGGGCCAAAAATGGCCCAACCTCGGGGTCCACGTTTTACATAGACTTATATAGGGAAAATCTTTGCAAATCGTCTTGTCTGAAATAAGAAGGCCCAGGTTTTTGATGTTTGGTCAGAATCTTCAGCAAGTGGACCTCTATTATAGCCTTGGGGCCAAAAGGGGTTTAACTGGTTTAACTGATGTACAACTATATACATTACGCAAACACGCCTATACAAATACATTGCCACCTTTATCGCCGAAAAAATGAAAATTTTATGATGAAAAATTGTGATATTTTTCTTATTGCTGCTCCAAATATAGATTTTGGGCACTCGTTAGAACCGCCTCATCGAGGCGGTTCTAACGAGTACCCACAATCTATATTTTAGAGCAGAAATAAGAAAAAATAAGGTTTACCGCCGGAAACCCCAGTTTTACTATACAAAAGTGGGGTTCAAGGGGGTCAAAATTATATAGGCGTGTTTTCGTGATGTGACAACACTTAATCTATTAAGGTATTAATATCAATCAGGATAACAAACATGCCATGCGTTCCTTCAGTTTCTTTTTGTATTAAACATCGCTAATGATTTTCTGGTCCACTGGTTAGCGACATAGGGCCATCTAGGCCCTTTTTTCATGTGTCTGAGTGTAAAAGACATTTCAACAGGTGCTAAGTACTGGTGTTTTGGAAGTAAATTTACAGGATATACTCAAACTGAGGTGGAGTCATGTTTTTTTTTTTTTTGTGTGTGTGTGTAAACCTAAAGGGTGGGGTAAGTGGGGGTGGTGATGTTCTCACTTTGTGCAAAAAGGGAAGTGTTTCATTGGTATTCTGTTTTGATTTTGTGCATGTGTGCAGCACTTTCAACCCAACACCGAAGACATCGCTTTCTCCAGGAGTTGTTGAATCAAAAACTTAGTGCGGCACGGAAGAGAACAATTTGCTGCCAGCAGCAATCAATAAAGCACGAGTATATAATTTTGAGCCCCTTAACCACCCCCCCCCCCCCCTTTTATATTGTAAAATTGGGGTTTCAGGGGTAAGCGTTATTTTTCTATAAAATTATGGGTACTCGTTAGGACCGCTGTATTTTGTGTATTTTGAGCAGAATTTTTTGTTTGTTTTGTTTTTTGTTTGTATTGGAGTTTAACGACCCAGTCAACACTATTTAGCTCATCACGAAAATACGCCTATATAATTTTGACCCCCTCGAACCCCACTTTTATACAGTAAAATTGGGGTTTACAGGGGTAAACCTTATTTTTCTTATTTCTGCTCTAAAATATAGATTGTGGGTACTCGTTAGAACCGCCTCGATGAGGCGGTTCTAACGAGTACCTAAAATCTATATTTTCTCGATGAGGCGGTTCTAACGAGTACCTGCAATCTATATTTTGAACAGAAAAAAGAAAATATCACAATTTTCATCCTAAAAATTTAGTTTTTTTCGGCGAAAAAATTTAGCTTGTATTAGTATAGACGTGTTTTCGTAATGTCATTTTTGAGCCGGTCAGTCTACCTATCCACACTTTTCCTGGGCAGGCTTATACGTATTATGCGGTTAACCAGTACAGTGCACATTCGTTCGCCAGAAACTGACAACTGTCCTTCATGAATCAGCGGAAGGGAGAGAATGACCGTAGAAAAGATTTTATGATCAATCTCCCCGAAAGAATGTTGCCGACGCCGGCAGGTATCGAACCCGCGTCCTCCTGATCACCAGTCAGATGCGCATCCGACTAAGCTACCGAGGTCGGCTTTGGGGCAGATCACAATTTTTCATCTTTTTTGGTTATAAACGTTACAATGTATTTGTACAGGCGTGTTTTCGTAATGAAATTCTTCTCTTTGAGAGTAGATCCCTTTTGAGCAGAAAGACAATAAATAAATAAATAAGGTGTAAATGGGTAGCAGTGGTGTAAAAGCCACTGCCTCTCTCTCTCGCGCGCGTGAAAACACCCGGAATGAGTGTTCGAGAGCGATTCAATAAGCTTACAGCTTTCATCGCAATCGAACTAAAATAAATTAGTATAAACTGAATAAATAAATAAATACAATCGAACTTCAATGGCTCGAACACCTTTGGGACCTCGAAAATCTGTTCGAGACAGGGGTAGTTCGAGCAACTGAGGTTACTGTCAGGAAGCATAACGAGATGCTTTTAGACATCTTTTCGGTGTTCTATAATGAAAATGTATGCTGTGTGTACTCATTAGAATCGCCTCATCGAGGCGATTCTAATGAGTACATACAGCATACATTTACAAGATAAAAGACTAAAATCGCCTTAATTATCCCCTACCATTTCTTGTGTAGAGGATTTCGCAAGGGACTCAAGAATGGGTTCGATGCATCCATGGTAAACGAGCCATCGGTGTTCGAGCCAACGAAGTTCTACTGTACTTTCTTTTTCCTTATGGTGTACAAGTTTCCCTCAACAAAACCATTTTCATACAATGTTAATTTAATTTTTCAGAGTTGTCCGCCGTTGCAGAATAATTTCGACGACATCAAACATACGACTCTTAGTGAAAGAGGTGCACTTAGAGAGGCAGCAAGGCAAGTCTGTTAGTTGTTACAATTATGATAAAACACCCATGTCAGATATTGTTTTCTTACATGCCTGGTGATTACTGTCATCACTGTCATTTTTGATTGATTGATCGATTGTTTGTCAGATGACGAAATGTTACTAAACGCAGTAGCTTTTCGTTGTTGGTGTCCACCTGACTTTCACTCCCGGTAACTGTCATTCTAGCGACGCTATTCATGACATTGTGTCAAAAAATTACTTTTTAAAGAAAGCTTGCTGTAAAATAATAATTCAGCAGCTGTGCTGGGACATAGGCAATCTGTGCTGACACTGATCAGACGTCGCTTTCGCGGCGTCAGATCAGTATCAACACTATTTGGTACGCCCCCGCCTATCGGGGCTTGAAGAAATAGATTGTCTGCATGATGCTTCCACGCAGAGCTGAAGTCGACCGCACACGAGTACTGGTAAACCGCTTAGAGGATCTACACCTGCCCAGGCAAAGCTGTGCGAGTCGGACCGTCCATGCTTATAAGCCCTATTGGTTTTAGTGGGTGACAGGGCTTGAGAAGTCATTTCATCTCAATGTCGGGTAAAAGTCCCACAAAATTGGAGCAACGTCTCTAAAATGACCTATACAGTGTTGACGGGGACCTTATACTCCAATCAGACAAACAAAACACTATTTGGTAAAATACAGGATTTTGGGGGTTAAATGTGACAGCTGTAAAACATTTGCTCAGCTTATGTGCTGGGACATAGCCAAATAGTGGCGTCTGATCATGGTCAACAACTATTTGGTAAAATAAAGGAATTTTGGGGTCAAATGAAACAGTCTAAGTCCCCGTTAAAGACTATTTCCCAAAGTTTATACTTACAATTGACTCAACATGTTTCAGGCACCGAAAGATTGTGACCTCCAACTTGAGACGGTTCTGTCGCGCAATTTAGCGCAAAAGTAATATCTATACCCTATACTGGCTACAGTCGTTTTTGTTTTTTGTCCATCTCTCTCATTCTTTACATTATTTTATCCTGATCCTCTTTAATCCAATGTCAAGTTAGCTCTCACCGGCCCCGATAGCTCAGTTGGTAGAGTGTCCGCTCCGGGGAACGGGAGGTCACGGGTTCGATCCCGGGCCGCGACATACCAAAGTCGTTAAAAATGGTACTAGCTGCTCCTCGCTTGGCACTCAGATTTATGGGGTAGAGCTAGGACTGGTCGACCCAGTGTCAGGAAATTGTGACTGGGTGTGGTATCATGTAATGTGTCTGGGACATGATACTTCAGTGAGGCAGCACTATAAAAGTGTGCATTGAGCTCCCTGTCGCAACCAGACACCGTCGTGATATGACTGAAACATTGTTGAAAGCGACGTTAAACCCGAATTCACACACACACACACACACATGTCAAGTTAGCTCTGGCCATCACGAAAACACGCCTATATAATATTGACCCCCTTGAACCCCATATTTTTTTAGTAAAACTGGGGTTTACAGGGGTAAACCTTATTTTTCTTATTTCTGCTCTAAAATATAGATTGTGGGTACTGGTTAGAACCGCCTTAATGAGGCGGTTCTCACGAGTCCCCACAATCTATATTTTGAGCAGATATAAGAAAAATCACAAATTTCATCTTAAAAGTTTCGATTTTTCTGTAGTAGAGTTTACAAAGCATTTATATAGGTGTGTTTTCATAATCTGAACAAAAACCTTTCTTTCTAGCCAAAGGACTGAATAGCCCCGCCTATCGGGGCTTGAAGAAATGGATGGGCTGCATGTTGCTTCCACGCAGAGCTGAAATATGCCGCACACTAGTACTGGTAAACCGCTTAGAGGATCTAAGCCTGTCCAGGAAACGCGGTGCGAGTCGGACCGTCCATGCTTATAAAACCTATCGGTTTCATTGGGCGACAGGGCTTGAGATGTCATTTCATCTCAAGGTCGGGTAAAAGTCCCACAAAATTAGAAGCAACGTCTCCAGAATGACCTATATTGTGTTGACGGTGACGTTAAACCTAAAAAAAACGAACAAGGGACTGAAGTAAAACAAAATTCTATAAGCTATACAAGCTTTATGTCCCTTCCAGAAAAAGAAAAAGAAAGAGAGACGAAGTAGAGAAAGGGTCTGGAGCCAGACTATCTATACCCCTGCAAACCATATTTTGTCTGTACATAAAGCGGGCTTAGAAATGTATTATACATGCATGGCACGGGACTGCTGACGTGATGTCCTTATGACCAGACTATCCCTTTATGTCACCTAATGATGTTTATCTTGCTCATGCAGTCTCCGTCGTCCATTATTTGCTTACAACAGATTAGCTCCTGTTACACAATGAAGCATAATTTTGTAGCTGCACACGTCATTGGCAGCACAAATATTACAAATAGCCACCTATTATTATTATTATTATTATTATTAAATATCTAGCTTCCGAAATACATGCATTCGCTTGGTTTCTGTTATGACTTGGTAGAGGATTAGTTGTATAATACAGTAAAATTCCAATATTAAGACCATCTTTGGGACTATTCAAAAGTGGTCTGAAGACCACTTTTGAACAGTCCCAAAAGTGGCCTCTTGTTAGGAGGCACTGGGTGTAGAAAACAAAAAGGAAAAATAACTGAAACCTTCTCAATAAGCTTTTAAAAGCAGAAATATTCTTAAGAGAGAATGGAGAGAATGTAATTTGGGATAATTGGCAGCAGCTGCTGTGTGGGAACGTTTGCTGTACCGACATGTGTATCAGAGTCACTTTAGCATGTACTCTTATAAACGCATGTCAGATCCAGAAAAGCAGGCAGCTCTAAGCAAGTGTACAAAGATAATTTACCGGCCCCGATAGCTCAGTTGGTAGAGTGTCCGCTCCGGGGAACGGGAGGTCTCGGGTTCGATCCCGGGCCGCGACATACCAAAGTCGTTAAAAATGGTACTAGCTGCTCCTCGTTTGGCACTCAGATTTACGGGGTAGAGCTAGGACTGGTCGATCCAGTGTCAGGATAATGTGACTGGGTGTGGTTTCATGTAATGTGTCTGGGACATGATACTTCAGTGAGGCAGCACTATAAACGTGAGCATTGAGCTCCCTGTCGCAATCAGACACCGTCGTGATATGACTGAAAAATTGTTGAAAGCGACGTTAAACCCGAATTCACACACACACACACACAGAGATAATTTGGGCCCCGCGAATCGGGGCTTTGAGAAATACATTGGGCTACATGGTGCTTCCAAGCAGAGCTGAAACCGACCGCACATGAGTACTGGTAAACCGCTAAAAAGGCCTAAAGTAGTGTGAGTCGGACCGTCCAATGCATATAAGCGGTACCTGCCCATCGGGGCTTGAAGAAATTGTTGGGCTACATGATGCTTCCACGCAGAGCTGCAACCGACCGTACACGATTAACCGCTTAGAGGATCTAAGCATGCCCAAGCAAAGCTGTGCAAGTCAGACCGCCCATGCTTATAAACCCGTTGGTTTCATAGGGAGACGGGGCTTGATTTTTGATTTTTATTTGAGATGTCATTTTATCGCAACGTCGGGTAAAAGTCCCACAAAATTGGAAGCAACGTCTCCAAAATGACCTATACAGTGTTGACGGGGACGTTAAACCTCAAATCAAACAAACAAATGCATATAAGCCTTGGGCGACAGGGCTTGAGACGTCATTTCATCTCAATGTCAGGTAAAAGTCCCACAAAATTGGTACCATTTTCTCAAAAATGGCCTAAATAGTTTTGACGGGGTCGTAAAACTTCAGTTCAGACAATCGAAACAAGTATAATTGTAGGATCCTTTAATAAACACATGCTGTATTCTAGCAAGTACCTGCACATATTAATTGACAAATTAAAACATACCCGCTATATCTGGTCCTGGGTAGTTCACGGTCAGTCAGCTAATCATGATTACCTGTTACTCTCAAGAATTTGAATCAAAACTTTATAATGCCAATTCTCAATCTTTATATATGTCGTAGTCCAAATAGGAATTTAGCCAGATCCGGAATCTGGCTAGGCCAAATAGGAATTCTTATTTGGCCTAGGCAGATTCCGGATCTGGCTAAAATATGATTTAGTTTAGCCAGATTCCGGATCTGGCTAAACTCTGTTTAGTCCAAATAAGAATTCCTATTTGGCTAGGCAGATTCCGGATCTGGCTAAGCTGGTCAGACCAAATAGGAATCTTGGTTTAATGGTAACAGACCTTCATTAAATATTTATTCATTGGCTTCAGTAACAGTTTTATAGAACATATTTAATGCTCAAAGTATTTATGACATTCATTTTTGTCTTCAATAGTGTGTTGTTTAGACCATCCTGGTTAATTACAAAACTTTTCATCTTCTGAATGTTTTTTGTCTCACATGCTTCAATGATAATATGACTGTTTCAAATATGTGTGAAAAGCAATCAACTAACAAAAGATGGAAGAAAATCTCTTCTTTGTTTGTGTCCTAAAGTTTAATCACTACAAAAGTTTAAAAAAAAAAAAAACTCGCAAATGACAGATCCATTATTATGTATCTAAGAGTTCAGTTAAGAACTGTACATGAGAGTGTCATGGTTTATGAAGCTGAGAAGCAAGATTTCAGTAACTTGATTACTGTTAATACTGTACATATCAATGGAAAGGTAATGTTTTCAGTTTTCTTATTTCTGCTGTAAAATTTGGATAATCTAATGCTAAAAATCTGTGTTTTGGAGTAGATATAAGAAAAAACAGAAATATCAATATTCCATGTCTTAAATTAGCAGATAATCACTTAGCATGAAGTCCGTCGGGCTTCATGCAGTCTGTGAGTGATTCGCCGGAGTTTACACATCGATTAAATCCACAAAAAGGAAATTCATTCCTATCATGCATCATGCGACTTAAATATAAGCGAATTCATAATTTGAGAGGATATGTGAACCAGGAAACGAACCTTCTGTTTCCGAAATGTCACATCCGAGAGACAAAAGAGTCACGGAAATTAATATAAGCCTCATCACGAGGAAACCTGCCTCCAGAATTTACTACACGTTCAGACACAGGCCAGCCTGCTCATCTGCACGGACCAGCAAGAGTGTCGAAACTAGACAGCGAGCACTAAGATGCTGATGAGACTGCGCACGCGCAGTCAGATCTGCATCTTTGTTGTTCGTAAATGCCATAAAAGTTGTTTTTATCTTTCTCTCTAACGTCGAGACTAATATTGTGTGCAGTTAATATGCGCCAGTATGACGCTCGCAACATCGAATAATTTAACTTCCATTTGAATACGATGGCTCCATGGAATTCGGAATGAGAAAAGAAAACATGCCTTTTGAAGATAAATGCACGTCTCGTATTACTATTCGCTCGCAGTACACATTGAAATTCCTATATCAAGACCACCTTTGGGACAGTTTTAAAAGTGATCTTGAAGACCACTTTTGAACAGTTGACCTGTGATCTCTTACAAGAGAACAATGGCATGAGTTTTAAAACAGAAAGAACGAATACCTGAAGCTCTTAATATTTTTGAGAAAACATTACGAAAACACGCCTATACAAATACATTGTAAACTTTACCGCCGAAAAAAAACACTAAAATTTTAAGATAAAAAATTGTGATATTTTTCTTATTTCTGCTCTAAAATTTAGATTGTGGGTACTCGTTAGAACCGCCTCATCGAGGTTTCAGCTCTATATAAAAGTGGGGTTCAAGAGTGTCAAATTATATAGGCATGTTTTTGTGATGGCTATTAGTCTTGAGTTCAGCTGGTTATACACATGTATACTATCTCAATACTGAACCCGGATGTATACCAATATGTGAATAGGTCCTTAAAATGAATACCCCCTAAACGCCCCTTTGTATAGAGAAATCATGGGTTTAAGGGTGTATACATTACTTTCGTGTTTCTCCTTCAAGACAGGTTGTTTGTACTCGTAAGTTGTTGGTACTCGTTAGAACCGCCTCAGTGAGGCGGTTCTAACAAGCACCCACAACCAATATTTGCAATGTAAATAAGAAAAATATCACAGAAAAGCAGCAATTTTGGAGATCTGGAAATGCACTAGGTCGCACGGGTGTGTTATCATATTGCTCCTTTGAAAACAGTATAGATCCGTAGTCTATAACTGTTTCCTGTATTCCTGAACCCCTGCTACTCAAATGATTGAAAATCGGGGCGGAGTGTCGCATATTAAAATATTCAGCTTTTAAGGGTTAATAGAGGAAATTGCACTTACGGTCATTAACTAAATAGGCCGCAACAAACAAAAGGCCGACATTACGCCGACACATCCGTGTGACATAGAACACTCTTTCATTAGTCCTAAGCGGTAGTACTTCTGATCAAATTTTGTGATATTTTTCTTATTTTAACACCAAATATAGGTTATGGGTGCTCGTTAGAACCGCCTCATTGAGGCGGTAGCCTATGTCTTCGAACAGAAATAAGAACATTAATGTATGCAACTGTAAACCCGGTTTTCTCCACATGAATTGGGGTTAAGAGGGATGTTCATTACACGGAATTGTTTACATGAAGGTACCCAATTAGTTTGAACCATGATGTTAACAAGCCCGTGTAATGAACGACCCTCTAAATCCCATTTTTCATAGAGAAATGTTGGCTTTTCAGGATTATACATTAGTTCCTTTTTTTTCTTTTTGGCTCTAAATCATTCATCGTGGGTATTCGTCAGAACCGCTACAACTCACAATTTATATTTGGAGCAGATTTAAGGAAATTATTAAAAATTTCATCTGGAAAATATTTATTCTGGAGATATGAAAAACATCATTTTGGAACACGGGTATAATATGAGCCAACGCACGACAAAACCTACAATAAGACATGTGCGCTCAGCGAAGACTCAGATCAGCCTGCGCATCCGCGCAGTCTGATCAGAGTCTTCGTTGTGCGCTCTTAGGATAGCTAAGGGCCCGATGCGCCTTCATGCAGCAAGAGAAGTCTCTGCCGGGTCAGGCAACATAGATGCCCAGGCTGATCTGAATATTCGCTGGGCGCACATGTAAGTTATAGGAAATGCTGTGCCTCGGCTCATATTATAACGCCTGCTTTAAGAAGATTTAGATCACCGGGCATCCATTTAGCCCAAATTGAAGACACTTATTAGTTCGTGGGGATGCGCAGCTTTATCTGAGTCATTGCTAGAAAGACAACGTTTCCTTGTCGATGCCCAATTCTAACGAAGCACGCCAAAATAACTGCGTTTTATTCTACAACAAATCACGGCAAGGAAGAGCGTGACGAGTGACGTCATTAAAAACTGCCAATTTATGACATCACTAGTCGATTTCCTTGACGTTAGACGGTGTAACGTCATTTTCTCGCCTCGAAAACGTTAGAATATGATATAAATGCATGTGTTTCAGTCGATAATTTTAGCTGGATTTCTTGTAACAAAGGCGAAAAGTTGTGAGATTTTGAAGAAAACAACAGCATTATTGCCGATTTTCAGCCTGTTAGAATCGAAATATATCAGCTGTAGTTTGTGATTTGTTGAGTGATAAATCACAGTTTGTCGGTCAGTTGTAAGTAGACAAATCACGCGCGATATGCGCTCGTGATTTGTCTACTTAACAACTGACCTCCAAACTGTGATTTATTACTCAACAAATCCCAGTTAGAGCTGATCTATTTCTTAATTAATGCCTAGCGTCCCATCAGCAAATAGTGTAGAACCAGAAAGTATGCCACCAAACGCTGCAAATTTTATTGACACAGTCGAAGCACTGAGAGTGTCTGTGGATCATTGTCTTTGAGTGTAGGCAGGGAAAATAATCTTGAATTGAGACTTAAAAACAGTTTCGTTTAACCCTTTAATTACAATCTTTTTAGCAAACAGTGAAGACCCTGATCAGACGTCGCGTTATGATCTAGGTCTGGACTGTTTGCTAATGACCAAGTACACGAGCCAAATCCATATTTTATTTTTTTTCATAGCGATCTTGCGTCACAAGACTAGCGCTACTATAAATAGGCGGTACCTGGATTTTATATAGCGAACGTCACGTGGATAATAGCAGGCGGGACGCTTTCGTAGTTAGTAACGTCGAGTCGATCCAAGAGGAATGAAACCCTTTACTGCTGTCATTCGCGTCTCGCTCGAGGCCCAGTTCTGCGACGGAAGGTCAGTTGTTTTTCCCGGGTACTCCGGTTTTCGCTAAGTTGTGACTAACGATCGGCTCGAAATGAGTGAAATAATCTTAAAAGGGCCGTAAATCTTAAACAATTCGTACTAAATGGTTTAATTTCTTTGCAGATGCTTAAAATGTGCCGATGCCCCTTGCCAGAAAAGTTGTCCTACTCAACTGGACATAAAGTCATTTATCAGCAATATAGCTAACAAGGTAGGTAATTTTTATCTATTGTTAGCTCAGCTGAGCCGATAGGGGAGCTATTGCGATCGGTCACCGTCCGTCGTAGTCATCCGTCCATCTGTCTGTCAATCCGTTCCACTTGCATATGGTCAGGAGTGCTTAGAGCTAGACTCATGAAATTGTATATATAGCACCTGCTTGAAAAATAAGCATAGCCGTATTTTACGTTTATTCCGTCGGGGTTCTCCTTGCGGTATCACTTCTATTTTACGCATTTTTCGACATGGGCATTTGACAACTGACTGTTCGTTTTGTTGTTTGAGCAATTTCTTTTACAATTCCATACTGATCGATTCTTTGCCACTTCTGGGGTCACGTTAACAAGTCCGTGAAATAACACCCATCTAAGCCCCACTTTATACAGAGAAAACTTGGGTTTATGGGTGTACAGATTATTATGCTTATTTCTGCTTCAAGACATTGAGGCGGTTCTAACGAGCACCAAAGTCTATGTTTGGTATATAAATACGGAGTGGCTATTTGCAGTCAACTGCAAATAGCCAAAAAACGTTGAAATGGCTATTTGCAGTCAACTGCAAATAGCCAAAAAACGTTAAAATGGCTATTTGCAGTCAACTGCAAATAGCCAGAAAACGTTAAAATGGCTATTTGCAGTCAACTGCAGATAGCCAAAAAACGTTAAAATGGCTATTTGCAGTCATTCTATTAGCGTTAGAAAGGCCACCTGGAGATGTTCAAAATATTTTTAAATGGAATGGGCCTCTGTGGCCTTGTAGTTAATTAGAGCTCTGACTTTTAATCATTAAGACTCTCACCGTTATGGCTATGTTTGTTTGATTTGATGTTTTACGTGCTCTGCAATACTGTTTAGGACATTTTAGAGACGTTACTTCCATTTTTGTTCGACTTTTTCCACAGATTGAGACGTAAAGACATCTCAAGCCTATGACACCTATAGGGCCTAGGACGCACCGACTCGCACCACTTGGCCTTAGCAGGCTTAGTTCTTCTAAACGGTTTACCAGTATTCATGTGCAGGCTCTGCTCTGGATGGGACATCATGCGGCCAATCTATTTCTCCAAGCCGCGATGGCCGGGGACTATAAAATGGCTATACAGAGTCTATATTTTGTGTAAACATATGACACCTATAGTTTTAAATCACATATTGTTTCCATTTTTATTTCACTGTTTAGCAATTTACTCTGCTTATTTAAATAAAATATCTAATTTGTATAGCCCATGAGAGGTTGGTGGGGAGTGGGGGGCGTGGGGGGGGGGGAGGGGCAAAGGTGACGTGTGTCTTGCGTCACTTGGGCGTCCATCTGATATTGGCTTACAGTTGGTTAAGATAATGGTAGAGTGGGGATGATGTTATTTCTTCGGATGATGTTATTTCTTCTGTTTCTACACTTCCATTCGTTTGCCTCTTACTCCTCCGTCTCTCATTATCATCTCTGCTATCTCTTCTATCTCTTTCCCCCTTTCTTAGGGACAGGACACAAAATTACTCACTGAATGAGACCGTTCAATGCATATAAGCCTTTTGGTTTCATTGGTCGGCAGGACTTGAGTTGTCATTTCATCACAATGTCGCCAAGTAAAAGTCCACAAAATTGGAAGCAACGCCTCCAAAATGCACTAAATGGTGTTGACGGGGACGTTAAACCTCAATTCAAACAAACAAATGATCCGCCCCCGCCCATCGGGGCTTGGAGAAATAGAATGCGCTGCATGGTGTACACCAGGCACTCAATGTGCTGGTAACGTCTAAGTAACGTCGATGCAACGTTGTGGCAAACACTCGCTATAAAACGAACGGGCGTGGTGTGGTATTTAACCATTATCATGCTGGACAAGTCAACCCTACCTTTGCAAACAACAATCAGATCAGGAAGCCATCTGATCAGGATCTACAGTGTTTGTCATGAAGAAGTGAACTGAATAAATACAGTAAATGGAGTAATGTCATTATTTGATATTCTGCAATGAGCTTGGCTAAAATAATTGTAATTGTTGTGGTATTTAACACTTATAATGCTTTTTAAGACAACATTTTCAGATGCAGTTTTTCTTAGCACCTCAAGGGTTGAATTAATAAATGTCATCAATAGGATTATAATATCTTTCAATAGGATTACAATAGATATGCGGTCAACATTACAGCCCCCGGAGGTCTCCACACGCCTTTATACAAACACAATTGTATAATGAACCACACCATGAGAAAAACTGTCTTTGCGAAAACCTGGTCAAATACCATATACTGATTATGCATAAAGAGTTTCCCATTTTGCTATTTGACCCATATTAAAGAAAGGTTTATCATTACAACATGGACAGGCTCATATTTACAGAATTTGAATTTTGACATGCACGTTTATATCACACATATAGTGAAACTTTTACCACCAAAAAGTGGAAGTTTTCAGATAATAAATTTTGATATCTTTCATACTCAGGCTCAAAACATAAAATTGTAGGAACTCGTTAGAACCGCCTCGGCGAGGCGGCTCTAATAAGGACCCACGATATATGTTTTGACTAGAAGTAAGAAAAATATTGTATCAATACAAACTGGAAGAAAAAGAAACAAATTACACTGAAAGAAAATAATTCTGCTACTGTAGGGGCGTGTACGATAGCGAAATGATACAATGTTGCCAGTGCCCCTTTGGACAAAATTGGCTTCGCCCATGGGCCTAATAGCTCCCATAGACTTAAAATGGAAAACAAAAACTTAAAATTTAAAAAAAAAAGGAAAAAAATCAAAAATCTTCTTCCCTGAAACCATAAGGCCCAGAGCTTGGGTATTTAGCATGTAGCAACGTCGACTAGTCGCCTACATGAATCCCGCCAATCATGCCCCTAGGATTCAAATTGGCCAAATCCTGTGACCCCTTAACGCCAATAAACTTATAATGGAAAACAGCTTCAAAATCTTCTTCTCTGAAACCATGAAGTACAGACCTTAGATATTTAGTATATAGCAACATAAAATGGCCGCCTACAAAAATCCTGCCAAACACGCCCTTTGGGACAAAATTGGCCACGCCCCAATGCTCATTAGCTCCTATTGACTTATACTGGAAAAAAGTTAAAAGACCTTCTTCTCGGAAACCATAAGGCCGAGATCTTAGATTTTTAGCTCACCTGACCGAAGGTCATGGTGTGCTTTTGTGACTGTGAGATGTCCCGGCGTCGTCGTGCGTCGTCCGTCGTCCGTAAACTTTTCTTGTTAACACTCTAGAGACCACAGGTTTAGTTCCAATCACGATCAGAATGATTATCATGACAATATCTCGGTAGGGTTTGAATATGAGTCATGTCGGGTCAAAAAGTAGGTCAAAACGTTAAATAATTGAAAAACCCTGTTAACACTCTAGAGGCCACAATTTGAGTCCAATCCTCATCAAACGTGCTCAGAATGACCATCTCGACAAAACCTACGTCAAGTTCGAAAATGGGTTATGTCAGGCTGAAAAGTAGGTTAGTAGGTCAAATCATAGAAAAACATTTTAACACTCTAGAGGCCACCATTTTGGTCAAATCATCATCAGTCTTGCTCAGAATGATCATCATAACAATATCTAGGTTAGGTTCGAATATGGGTCCTGTTGGGTCAAAAAGTAGGTCAGTAGATCAAATCATAGAAAACCTTGTTAACAATCTAGAGGCCACAGTTTTGGTCCAAATATCATTCGACTTGCCCAGAATGATCATCATAATAATATCTAGGTCAAGTTCGAATATGGGTCATGTGGGGTCAGAAGGTATGTCAGTAGGTAATATCGTAGAAAAAATCTTGTTAACACTCTAGAGGCCACATTTTTGGTCCAATCATCATCAACTTGCTCAGAATGATCATCAAATCAATATCTAGGTTAGGTTCGAATATGGGCCCTGTTGGGTCAAAAAGTAGGTCAGTAGATCAAATCATAGAAAAACCTTGTTAATACTCCAGAGGCCACAGTTTTGGTCCAATTATCATTCGACTTGCCCAGAATGATCATCATAATAATATCTAGGTAAAGTTCGAATATGGGTTATGTCGGGTCAAAAAGTAGGTCAAATCATAGAAAAACCTTGTTAACACTCTAGAGGCCACACTTTTGGTCCACTCATCATCAACCTTTCTCAGAATGATCGTCTCGACAATATCTAGGTTATGTTCGAATATGGGTCATGTGGGTCAAAAGTAGGTCAGTAGGTCAACTCATAGAAAAACTTTGTTAACACTCTAGAGGCCGCAATTTTATTCTAATCATCATCAACCTTGCCCAGAATGATCATCTTGACAATATCTAGGTCATTTTCGAATATGGTCATGTGGGGTCAAAAAGTAGGTCAGTAGGTAAAATCACAGAAAAACCTTGTTAGCTCTCTAGAGGCGACAGTTTTTGGCCCAATCATCATCAAACTTGCTCAGAATTGTAATACCTTGGTCAGGAGAGGTATTTTATGAATGGAGTGGTACCTTTTACAAAGGGCCACCCCTTGTCAGCATTGTGAGTTAGACTGAGTCTGTTCATCTCCGTCTGGTGCACTAGGACCTGACCCTCAATGTCCACAAGGTGTCCAGATAGTGACATACAGACCAGCTCTTCATCGTCAAAGGGTTCCACACCCCCCCCCCACACACACACACACACACCATGTGTCATTGTAAGTAAGATTGAGCCCGTTCATCTCTGTCTGGTGCAGTATGACCTGACCCTCAAAGTCACAAGGTGCCCAGATAGACAAGTCAGCTCTGTATTGTCAAAGGGATCGCCCCCCCCCCTCAACCCCCGCCTACACAGACACCATGGGACATTGTTAGTTAGACTGAGCCCGTTCATCTCCGTCTGGTGCAGTAGGACCTGACCCTTAATGTCTACAAGGTGCCCCGATAGTGACATACAAGTCAGCTCTGTATTGTCAAAGTGATCCCCCCCCCGGCCCCTACCCCCCCCCCCCCCCACCCACCCACACACACACCAAGAGTCATTGTTTGTTAGACTGAGCCTGTTACTAGGACCTGACCCTCAATGTGTCCACAAGATACCCAGATAGTGATATACAAAGTTAGCTCTGTATCGTCAAAGGGATCCACCCATAGCCCCTTTCACCTTCACCATGAGGCATTGTTAGTTAGACTGAGCCTGTTCATCTCCGTCTGGTGCACTAGGACCTGACCCTCAATGTCCACAAGGTGCCCAGATAGTGACATACAAGTCAGCTCTGTCTTGTCAAATGGATGGATACCGCCCCCCCAACCCCTTGTCACCATGAGTTATTGTTAGTTTGTTAGAATGAGCCCGTTCATTTCCGTCTGGTGCACTAGGTCCTGACAGGCATCCAGACAGTGACACACAAGTCAGCGCTAACTTCTTCCTCAAAAAAGAAAACACTTTTGAAGGAATGATCCATGAGTGCCACTCTGACAATTTTCCAATCCAGAAAAAAAATATATAACCCTTAAAATGACTTACGTTCCTAAATAGCTAGATTGATTTTGAAATAAGTTCACAGAAATGTTCCTTGGGCCACTGTCAGCCAAACATTGTTCAAACCGTCCACTCCACCTTATATTACCTGCCATAAGGATCAGCTGAGTGATCCAGGGCCATCATGGCCCTCTTATTTTAATGAAGATGATGTATATTTTCCTTATTTCTAGTCTAAACATAGATTGAATGTGCTCGTTAGAACCGACTCAATGAGGCGGTTCTAACGTGTACGCAGAATCTATGTGTTTGCACCATAAGGAATGGTAATAATTACCCCTTAAACCCCGCGTTTCTCTATACAAAGTGGGGTTTAGAGGAGCCATAATTTCATGGACTTGTTAACATTTTCGTGTGACATCATGTTAAAACGTTCGTGCAATGAATACCCCTGTACACCCCACTTTATAGAGAGAAAAGTGGGGTTTATAGGGGTATATAATATTTTCCTTATTTTTGCTGAAAAACATAGATTGTTGATACTCGTTAGAACCGCCTCAATGAGGCGGTTCTAAAGAGCACCTACAATCAACTTTTGAATAGAAATAAGAAAATACACAAAATTTTCAAGGGGTAAATGCCAGTTCTAAATATATAAAAGATGCAATTTTATGGCACCAATGTGTTATCATCACGCAAACACGTCTATATAATTTTGACCCCCTCGAGCCCCATTTTTAAATAGCAAAATTGGGGGTTTCAGGGGTAAACCTTATTTTTCAATGAGGCGGTTCTAACGAGTACCCACAATCTATACTTTGAGCAGAAATAAGAAAAATATCAAACTTATTCATCTTAAATGTTTGGGCGATAAAGGTGGCAATGTATTTATATAGGCGTGTTTGCGTAATGGCAGCTAAATTAACGTTTGATTTAAGCTTTGGAATATGAATCCTATACATGCAATGTATTTACAGCGTCTTCAGAAATATATGTGATTTTAATGCAGATTTGGCGTGATAATTTTAAAGGCGATTTGAGAAATGAAGAGATAGAAGATCAGGAAAACGTTAACATTACGAAAACACGCCTATACAAATACATTGTAAACTTTACTGCCGAAAAAAAAACGAAAAATTTCAGATGAAAATTGTTATATTTTTCTTATTTCAGCTCAAAATATAGAGTGTGGGTACTCGTTAGAACCGCCTCATCGAGGCATTTCTAACGAATACCCACAATCTATATTTTGGAGCAGAAATAAGAAAAATAAGGTTTACCCCTGTAAACCCCAGTTTTACTATATAAAAGTGAGGTTCAAGTGGGGTCAAAATTATATAGGCGTGTTTTTGTGATGAAACGTTTGTGCTACGAACACTCTATATATATACAGGATAGGGAGATTTATAATACACTGCTCAAACCAATTAAAGGAGCAAACACATATTTTCTGTTGGATAATGATGCTGATGATGAAACAACGATTTAGAAAGATGAAACATATTAATGGCAAACATTGGCAATCAGTTCACAAATCACGGCCTGTAACCTGTTAAGGAAGAATTTGCATAAATGTTTGAGAAATTGCCATCTTTACGTCAGATTATTTCAAATGTCATAGACACGCGCAAATCAGTTACTTTTTCCTGTCAGTAATGGGTATGACCACTCGAGCAGCACAACACTCCTGGCATCGCCGAGGCATGCGAAGAACCAAATTTTGAACAGTTTGTAAAGCTAGTGTGTCCCACTCATGTCTGAGGACGTTTTTGAGTTCTTGAGTAGTCATAGGTGGATGATCGCCCTGTGAGATTGTATTGGGTTTAAGGCAGGAGAACGTGCCGGCGAGTCCATCATTTCAATAGTCTCACGATTAAGGTATTCCATGCACACTCTAGCAGTATGGGGGTGCGCATTATCCTGCATCAGAATGAAATTGTCACCGATTGCCCCAGCGAAAGGCCTCACAATAGGATCTAGAATTTCAGCTCGATACCGTAATGCAGTCAATGTATCTCCTTTTATTATGTACAAGTCCATTCGGCCTTTATATGAATTTCCATCCCATACCATTACTGACCTCTCTCAATATCTGCCTGTTTCCACAATAAAGCAGCCCGCGTATCGTTCTCCGGGTCGTCTCCAGACTCGAACACCTCAGGTGAAATCTGCATCCATCCTTGAATAGAACTGTACGCCAGTCTTGCAATCGCCAGTTCTGATGTTCTTGGGCAAACTCATATCGCCGTGCACGATGTTGCCTCATGAGAATAGGCCCTCTTCCCGGTCGTCTGGCCCTAAGATCACCTTCATGTAACCTGTTACTTATTGTTTGATCGAATATGCTTTGACCTATTGCATGCTGGAAATCGATTTGTAGCCTTCTGGCCGTGTACTGCCGATTTCGCAGTGCTAGATTTCGAAGATATTGATCTTTCCTTTGTGACGTCATGCGGTGTCGCCTTGCCCTTCTCGTCTAGTAAACTCGCTCATCTCCTGGTAGCGTCTCCATAGCCTGGCAACAACACTTCTCGATACATCAAAGCGTTCAGCAACGATCCCTTTCAAGCAAAGCGACAGCTTGAGCGACCTCAACTTCTTCCAAGAACCGCCTAATACCATGTGATATCACTATGAAGCCCAACATAACGGATAACCGAATGATTGACATGTTTCTGATCCAAACTCGAATTTTGAACAGATCGCCCCATACCGAATTTCAGCCTTTTTATATGGGTATCCATGCTGTAGCTCACATTCTTGCTTTGTACGTGAACCTTGCTTTTTCACATTTGTATGAACATTGTTAAGTTAAAATTGCCAAGCGGTGATGTTATACAAGCTTAAAAGGTCCTTTAATTGTTTTGAGCAGTGTAGTTTACATTTTTATGTATAAAAAAATATACTTATCTCTTCATGTATATGAAGAATTTGTCTGAGACTGCCTCCTGTGTTTGCGATGCCATCACGAAAACACGCCTATATGATTTTGACCCCCTCGAACCCCACTTTTATATAGTAAAACTGGGGTTTGTAGGGGTATACATTATTTTTCTTATTTCTGCTCAAAAACATAGATTGTGGGTACTCGTTAGAACCGCCTCGTCGAGTATCCACAATCTATGTTTTTGAGCAAAAATAAGGAAAAATATCGAAATTTTTCATCTGAAAATACTCATTTTTTGGTGGTAAAAATTACAATGTATTTTTATAGGCGTGTTTTCGTAATGAATTGAAAAAAATGCGTATTATATTTTGATATTTCGATGTGGACGATACACATACTAACACAATGACTTGGGAGCAACGTCTCCGAAATGACATACAGAGTGTTTACAGGGACATTCAACCTCAAATAATAATAATAATAATAATAATAATAATAATAATAATAATATTTCTACCAATCTGACATATCCTTATTTATTTGAATATCAGTGGTATGAAAATAAATCAAATAAGTTTAAGTCCAAACTGTCATTGCAAAAGTAGATATTCTTGACGCATACGGCATGAGTGTGTCTTCTCAGTGAAATGCTGAGGCGGTTCTATTGAATACCCACAACAAAGTTTTTATGGAGAATTGACAAAAACTATCCTTCAATTATCGCAAAATGTGATCCTTACCTAAGACATATGTTCTCGTGACAGAGCTCGTATTTCTTTCAGAATTACTATGGTGCTGCTAAAGCGATTTTCTCTGACAATCCCCTAGGGTTAACCTGCGGGATGGTGTGCCCAACAAGTGACCTCTGTGTCGGAGGCTGTAACCTCTATGCTTCAGAAGAAGGACCGATTAATATAGGAGGGCTGCAACAGTTTGCCACAGAGGTAGGTTTATGTTTTTTTTTTTTTTTTTTTTGTTGTTGTTTTATTTGATTTGATTTGAGGTTTAACGTCCTCGTCAACACTGTATATGTCATTTTGGAGACGTTGCTTCCATTTTTGTGGGACTTTTACTCGACATTGAGATGAAATGACTTCTCCAGCCCTGTCGCCCAATGAAACCAAGAGGGTTTATAAGCATGGACGGTCCTACTCAAGCCGCTTTGCCTCGGCAGGCTTAGATTCTCTAAGTAGTTTACCGGTACTCGTGTGCGGTCGGTTTCAGCTCTGTGTGGAAGCATCATGCAGCCCATCTGTTTCTTCAAGCCCCGATGCAGCCCCCGCCCATCGGGGTCGACAGGAATCCATGTACGGCCAAAATAAAGGGCTATACTACATTGAGTTAACATGCCCTTGCGACAAAGGCGACTATAAACGCCTTTTGATATAGAGAAGTGGGCTTTGCAATGAACTTAGTTCTAAGCCGAATTTAGAAAAACAATATCACATCGGATATGTATCCTAAATAATCGAACTCAAAAAGTTCTTTTATAAGTCTGAACAAACAGTGTAGACTCAGACCGGAGTGCTACTTGAAGCGCGTCCGATAACATCACGTGAACAAGTCCGTGAAATGAAGACCCCCCTAAACCCCACTTTTTAAAGAGAAAACTTGGGTTTACGGGGGTAAACATTATTTTTCTTATTTTTGTTCCAAGACATAGGTTGTAGGTACTCGTTAGAACCGCCTCATTGAGGCGGTTCTAACGAGCACCCACAACCTATATTTTGAGCATTTATAAAAAAATATCACGAATTTTCATCAGATAAGTAGCCATTTTGGAGATGTGAAAATTGCACTATGAGTTATCGTAATGAAGGATCAACACAGCTTGTCAGCGAGAATGAGCCATAATATACATGTATATTGAATAATTATATTAAAAGGCTCATTAAAAATTTCTGAATTGTATGTCTAGAGCAATGAATAGCACCAATTTATCACTCGGATACCGTACATATAGTCTTACTAACCTGTGCCCTTAGCCAAAGAACATCACGAAAACACGCCTACATAAAGTTGACCCCTTGAACCCCACTTTTATATAGTAAAACTGGGGTTTCCGGGGGTATACCTTATTTTTCTTATTTCTGCTCTAAAATATAGATTGTGAGTACTCGTTAGACTAACGAGTGCCCACAATCTATATTATGAGCAGAAATAAGAAAAATATCACAATTTTTCATCTTAAAATTTTCATTTTTACGGCGATAAAGGTGGCAATGTATTTGTATAGGCGTGTTTGCGTAATGATGAGAACTCTTTTGCCCCTGAGTTTCTAAAGTTGAATTCAGCCGCATTCTGTCCTATTAAATTTGGATTTGTAATCAAAATCATTCTCAGGCAGGCAAATAGTGTAGACCCTGATGAGACTCATCAGGGTCTCCACTCTATAGCATACCAGCCTTCAGGGTTTAAAGGATTGGAAAGATAGTAATCCTTGCAACCATCGGCCATCAGTATATCACACCTTTTTGTGAGTGAGTGTTTAAGTTTTACGTCCCACCAACAACTAAGGTCATACGGAAACGGGACCTCGATTTAAAGACTCATCCGAAAGTCTAGAGAAGCCCGGGATCGTACCTGCGATCCCAGGTTTACAAGGCGAGGCTCCTACCCCTTTCTGTACCAGATGGAATCTTCAACCTTATATATAGCAGGAGTCCATTTCAAAGTTTAGGGGTGTCGGATTGTTTTTCTTCAAACACTATTTGGAGATTGGCAGAAAATTTTGCAACAGTGTAAGCACTGATCAAACGCCGCGTTCTGATCTGGACTGCACTGTTTGCCAAGGTATCCATTTAGGGGCTTCCCGCATGCAATGGGTTAACAGACATATCCAGGCAGAAATCAAATGAGCCCCGCCAAGCGAATTTGTGTCTTCGAGCATTCCGTCATGACCAATTTTAACTGCGCATGCCCAGCCATTCAGAGGGGCCAGGGATATGGCTTTCTGTCTGAAGATTCCTCTTGATTCACTGCTTGTATGAGCGAGCAGCGAAGGTTCTGGCGAGACTGCGCGGATGCGCAGGCTCGCCTGAACCTTCGCTGCTCGCATAGGCAATAAGTACCAAAATCGCTTGACGGGGCCCAAATTATATTTTATTTGTGACATGTCTTTGATGAGACATAGATGATATTTGATTTTTGATGCAAATTACTTGTGGAATTTGGCTTCTGATGCATCTGAAAATTCTCATGGGTTTATAAAGGAAGCATGATTGACGCAAGCATATCTATTTCAACTATTTCGGATTTTGATAAATCTTGATGGCTATTCGGAGCCATAAATACGGGATAAGTTCAAAAACTCATAAACCGTCCGTCCGCATCCATTAACTAACATTATTGCCACCTTCTTTTGAATTTAAATAAAAGCATTGATAGCTGTTGCTTCGAAAGTCTACGAGTGTGGGCTGGACAATTGTCAAGAACAGGGACTTTATTCCGTTTAGCGCTTTAATCTCTGTACTTTAAGCAAACAGTACCGACCCTAATCAGATGCGGCGTTCTGGGTCTACATTGTTTGCCAATATCACTTTTTTGCATCACGTTTACCAGTCCGTGTAATGACTTCCCCTCTTAATCCCACTTTATATGGGGTCTACGGGGGTATACATTATGTTCTTTATTTCTGCTAACGAGCACCCTCAACATATTTTTAGAGTAAAAATTAGAAGAAAAAAAAATATCACACATTCATCACGAAAACACGCCTATATAATTTTGACCCCCTTGAACCCCACTTTTATATAGTAAAACAGGGGTTTATAGGGGTTAGTTCTGCTCTAAAATATAGATTTTGGGTACTCGTTAGAACCGCCTCGATGAGCGAGGCGGTCCTAACGAGGTTCCATAATCTATATTTTGAGCAGAAATTAGAAAAATATTACAATTTTTCATCTTAAAATTTTAGTTTTTTCGGTGGTATAGTTTATAATGTATTTGTATAGGCGTGTTTTCGTAATGCATTTTGACATATGAAACAATGCACAATGTCGCACGGATGTATTATCGTAATGGAACAAGGATAATTATGGTTTACAGGTGGGGATCTGAAAGGTTTCTGAGATATTAAGCATATAATGAAGTGGAGGGAGTAGGGCATGGTCCCGGCGCACCCCGGAGGAATGTTTGTACCCTCTTTGTGCAGCACTACTTCATCGTAGCAGCTCTGCATACGCTATTTGTGCAGTTTAGCTTTATTGGCCAGTGATTTGTTGTGGACTTTTTCGGCCCGGTTAACAAGATCTAGGTCATATTGAGCTGGTCAGTTGACCTAACCGCAGTTCCTGACAAAGCTTATACTAAAGCGGTTAGCCAGGACAGTGCACATGCTTTTTCCAGAATCTGACAACTGCCCTTCTTGAATCATAGAAGGGAGAGAATGACCGTAGAAATGATTTCGCGATCAATCTCAAATGAATGTTGCCGACCCTGGCAGGTACATGTATCGAACCATTGACTTCCTAATCATTAGTCAGACGCGCATTCGGCAGGTAAGTCACTCACATTTCTGGTTATCAACCAGTCGAATTACTTGATATAATATATTTGTTCAATTCACAAATTGTATTACAAACAGGTTAGACCAGCAGTCATCTGGGCTGGATCTACACTGTTTGCAAATGTAGTAGTTGTTGTGCATCACAAAAACACGCCTATATAATTCTGACCCCTTCAAACCCCACTTGTATATAGTAAAACTGATGTTTACAGGGGTGTACATTATATTTGCTTATTTCTGCTCAGAAACTTAGATTGTGGGTACTCGTTAGAACCCCTCGTCGAGGCGGTTCTAACAGTACCTACAATTCGTGTTTTGAGCAGAAATAAGAAAAATATCAGATTTTTTTTTATCTGCAAACTTTCATTTTTTTTTTTTTTTTTTTTTTTTTGAGGGGTGGGGGATGGGGTGGGTATATTTTCTTTATATTTGAATAGGTGTGTTTTCGTAATGGAACAACAGGATAAGAGCCAAAGATGACTGAATCTACTCTACTTAAACAGTGGAGCAGACGACATCGTATTTTTTTGGATATCTTCTTCTTCCTTTTTTCTTTTTCTTCTTCTTCTTCTCTCGAGAAGCCTCCGTGGTGCAGTGGTTACGCTACTCGCCTTGTAAACCAGGGGTCGCAGGATCGATCCCGGGCTTCTCCAGATTTTCGGATGAGTCTTTAAACCGAGGTCCCGTCTCCGTATGACCTTAGCTGTTGGTGGGACTTAAAACTAAAACTCACTCACTCTTCTTCTTCTCTTCTTCTTCTTAAAGATAAGCTTAACATAGCTTGTAAATCAATCTCTGAAAATATTTTCTCTTAACCCATTTAGTACCGGAAACCCTCAAACGGGTAGTTGGCAAACAGTGCAGGCCAAGATCAGACGCCGCAGAACGCGGCGTCTGATCAGGGCCTCCACTGTTTGCTGAAAGTTCAGCCATTTTCCAAATAAAATGTGAAGAAAACACAACCTGACACCCCTAAATTTTGCAATGGGCTCCTGCTATATATAAGGAGGAAGATTCCATCTGGTACAAAAAGGGTTAATAAATTTGAAAATGTGATTTACTTTTGCTGTTTCATGGTTTATTACAAAGAAAACATATGCGTGGCAATGGCCGCGAGTAAATTGTTATTTACATCTATATTTGAGCCCCGCCAAGCGAATTTGTGTCTTCGAACATTCCGTCATGACAAATTTTAACTGCGCATGCCCAGCCATTCAGAGTGGCCAGGGGTGTGGCTTTCTGTCTGAAGGTTCCTCTTGATTCATTGCTTGTATGAGCGAGCAGCGAAGGTTCTGGCGAGACTGCGCGGATGCGCAGGCTCGCCTGAACCTTCGCTGCTCGCATAGGCGATAAGTACCAAAATCACTTGACGGGGCCCATTAAGTCTAGGCTGGCAATATTGTATTGCGTAATAAGACTGTCCTTTCGAGACAGATAAGACTGTCTTTCTAGACAGATAATTGCCGGAGCGCCTCTGGAATGAACATTAATAGAGCAGTTTTCAGTCCTCTGAGCACAGAGATTTATTTGGACGTGAATGATGTTTGGCATTTTTCTGCAATTATTTATCATCTTTTCTACCAGACGACAAAAATATATCATCAGTTGTTTAAACTGACACAACACCATGCCGCTGCAAGAGTTATTATTTCGGATTAATTTTTAAGGACATCTGACAGTTTTATGTGTGCTGAGAGACGGCAGTCGACCTTCTAGCACGTAAACAGGCCTATATATTTTTGGACCCCCTTAAACCACTGTTTTATGTAATAAAACTGGGGTTTACAGGGGTTCACATTATTTTAGCTCACCTGTCACGCAGTGACAAGGTGAGCTTTTGTGATCACTTTTTGTCCGTCGTCCGTGCGTCCATGCGTGAGATCATAAAAAATTTCTTTAAACGACATCTCCTCCTATTTTGACCACACTTTACAGGAATGATCCTTAGGTGGGGTTCCCTTGGAAGTTGTTCAAATGGTTCCGATCCGTTGCACTTCAAGGTCACAGGAGCCAAAAATATTTTTTTCATTGAAAACTTAAATAATCTTCTCCTCTGAAACTGCAAGGTCCAGGTCTTCGATATTTGGTTTGTAGCTTCATCTGGTGGACCTCTACCAAGATTGTTTAAAGAATAGCCCTGAGGTAAAAAAAAATGCCCCCGCCCCGGAGCCTTTTGGTTTTACATAGACATTTATAGGGAAAACGTTTAAAATTTTTCTTGTCTGAAACCAGATGACTCAGGTGTTTGATATTTGATATGATGCTTCGTCTTGTGGACTGCTATCAATATTGTTCAGCTTATAGCCCTGGAACCAAAAATGCCCCCCCCCCCCCGCCCCGGGGCTTTTGGTTTTACATTGACTTATATAGGAAAAATCTTAATAATCTTCTACTCTGAAAGTGCAAGGCCAAGGTCTTTGATATTTAGCGAGTAGTTTCATCAAGTGGACCACTACCAAGATTGTCAATATTATAGCCCTTGCGCGAAAAAAAATGCCCCAGCGCCGGGGCCCTTTGCTTTTTCACTGACTTATATAGGAAACATCTTTAAAAAATCTTCTTTTCTGAAACGGCGAGGCCCAGGTCTTTGATATTTGTTGTGAAGCTTCATCGAATGGACCTCAACCAAGATTGTTCAAATTATAGCCCTGTGGCAAAAGATGCCCCCGCCCAGGGGGCCTTTGGCTTTACATAGGCTTATATAGGGAAAACCTTTAAAAATCTTGTTGTCTGAAACCAGAAGACTCAGGTGTTTGATATTGGATACGAAGCTTGGTCTTGTGGACCTTTATTAAGATTGTTCAAATTATATCCCTGGGGCCAAAAATGCCCCCGCCTTCGTGCGCTTTGGTTTAACAATGACTTCTATAGGGAAAACCTTTGAAAATCTTCTTGTCTGAAACCAGAAGGCTCAGGTGTTTGATATTTGGTACGAAACTGCGTCTCTATCAAGATTGTTCAAATTATAGCCATGGGACAAAACTGCCCTGCCCCGCGACCCACTGGTTTTAAATAGACTTATTTAAAGCCGTAAAACGTCTCCCCGTACATCAACCATAGTGTAGTTTATATTTTACTTTTGGTCCTTTGAGATCAGCGTGAATATTCTGAGAAATCAGAAATAAATTATTGGTTTAGACTCATATTCTAGACAGGTTTTTAATTTTTTGGACCCCAGTTTGATTTATATCAGTCTTTGTATCGACTGCCTATTCGAAATTTGCAAAATTGCAGTATGTTTCCTCTGGCTTTCTTTGCCGGATCATTACAGGGTCACTGATGAGGCTTTATTAGCCGAAACTACGTAGTATGGCCCATCTGCTTTCTTATGAATGTTTTCATTGCTCTTAAAGGAACTCATTTTTGATTTTTATTATATAGGGAAAAATCTTCAAACATCTTCTTATCTGAAACCAGAAGGCTCAGATGTTTGATATTTGGTACGAAGCTTCGTCTTGTGGACCTTTATCAAGATTGTTCAAATTATAGGCTTCTGCCCCGTGGCCCCTTTGGGTTTTCATTGACTTATACAGGAAAGATCTTCAAAAATCTGCTAGTCTGAAACCAGAAGGCTCAGATCTTTGATATTTGGTGTGAAGATTCATCTAGCAGACCTCTACCAATAATGTTCAAATTCTAGCCCTTGGGTCAAAAAAGGCCCCGCTTCGTTGCCCACTGGTTTTATAAACAAGCATCTTGTCTGAAACCAGAAGGCCCAGGTCTTTGATGTTTGGAATGATAGTTCATCTCGCGGACCCTCAATATCCAGAAGGTGCCCAAATAGTACCATACAAGTCAGCTCTGTAGAATGGAACTTTTGAAAGACTCCATCCTCAGAAAAAAAAAACAATTTGGAAGGAATGTTCCATTGGTGACGCTCTGACAAAATTGCTCATAATAGTTTCGCCCAACTGAACATAATTGCCACCAAAACTAAACAAAACACAAACTTTAAAATGACTTCTTCTGCTAAATAGGTAGACTGATTTTCAAATAATTTCCCCGAAGTGTTCCTTGGGAAACTCTCAACCAAAATGGCTCAATCCATCCACTCCACCTTATATTACCTACCACTTGAGCGATACAGGGCCATTATGGCCCTCTTGTGCTTATTTCTGCTCTAACAAATAGATTGTTGGAACACTGCTGTGGTTCTAACGAGTTCTATTTTCTGAAAATTTTCATTTTTTGGTGGTAAAATGTTCAATATACAGTTGAAATTCGATGGCTCGAACATCGATGGCTCGTTTACCATGGATGAGTCGAACCCATTCTTGAGCCCCTATAGCGAAATCCTCTACATAAGAAATAGTGGGGGATAATTAAGGAGATTTTAGTCTTTTATCTTGCAAATGTATGCTGTGTGTACTCATTAGAATCGCCTCGATGAGGCGATTCTAATGAGAACACACAGCATACATATTCATTATAGAACACCGAAAAGATGTCTTAAAGTATCTCGTTATGCCTCCTGACAGTAACCCTCAGTGGCTCGAACTACCCCTTTCTCGAACATATTTTCGAGGTCCCAAAGTTGTTCGAGCCATTGAAGTTCGACTATATATTTTCGTAATGAATGCCTCGAACACCATGAAGAACATGAAAATATGCTCGAGACACAGAGGGATTAAGTACAGCGTTAGAATTATTAATCCCTGCCGCGAAGCGGAGCGGGGATTATAGGAATGGCCTTCGTCTGTCCGTCCGTCCGTTCGTCCGTCCATCTGTCCGCACTAACAAATGTATAGTTAGGTGGCTATGTCCGCACTAACAAATGTATAGTTAGGTGGCTATGTAAATGGACCGAATCAATGTTAGTCAATGGGATTTATTCCGTTAGACACCGAAAATACTTCTTTTCTGTGGCTAAAAGTAGCCACTTAAGTATCAATCTTGCCAAAAATAGCCACATAAGTACACATCCGTGAGAACATACGTCTCTCTGTCCATAACACTTTCTTGTCCGCATCATATCTCCTGAACCCTTCGACAGATTTTCATTAAACTTTAGTAAATTATTCGTCTCAGTGAGCTGATGTGCAAAACCCATAAATGAACCATGCCGACTCAAGGGTAAGGTTACAGTTGAAGGTCACGAGTTTGAAACTTGGAATTTTTTGTCCGTTACATATCTAGTTTACCCTTGGAAGGATTTTCATTAAACTTTGGTCAAATAGACTTTTCAGTGAGCTGATGTGCAGAACCCATAAATGAACTATGCCGACTCAAGGTCAAGGTCACATCTTAAAGTCAAGAGTTTGAAACTTTGAATTTTGTGTCCGTTCCATATCTCCTTCATCCCTGCAAGGATTCTCATTAAACTTTGGTCAATTATCCCCCTCAGTGAGCTGATGTGCAGAACCCATAAATAAACTATGCCGACTCAAGGTCAAGGTCACATTTGAAGGTCACGAGTTTGAAACTTTGAATTTTGTGTCCGTTCCATATCTCCTTTACCCCTCAAAGGATTTTCATTAAACTTTGGTCAGTTACCCCCCCCCCCCCCCTCAGTGAGGTCCCGTGCAGGGTTTATAAATGAATCATGCCGACGCCCGGTCAAGGTCACATTGAAAGGTCCTGTCCCCTTCAAAGGATTTTCATTAAACATTGGTCGAATTCCCCCCTTAGTGAATAAATAAAACACCCAATTTTGCACTGACGTCAGTTGCCATGGCTGAATGTAAACCAGCTCCACCGAAGAATCATCAGCCGAATGGTATCTCGTTGCCGCCAGACAAACAGCATTAATGACCGCCCATGAACCGGCAGGCCGAGGATGATGACCGTCAACCAAGATAGGCATCCGAGGTCAATATGGGCACATCAGACTGGCACATCTTCGCCAACGATCACAATATAGGATCAATACGTTTATCAGATCCATGCAAAGGCGCTGTGTCGCAGCTAAGGGATGCCATATACTCGTACTGAGTATATCCAGTGTGTATCTGTGAACTTTAGTTTTGATAGTTGTGTCACATGGGAGAACATTACGGAATAACAGCAGTGAATAAACTCATTGTTCACTGATAGATGTGAAATTAAGAAATTTTCTACCAAAGCAATGGTGAAATTTTAATTTTTCTGTTTGAGAATAAATTTACTGTGATTAATTTGTTGTGTGCATGTCTTTTGGTCTTCAGTGTGTTATAGAACAGAGAACATAATGATCAGGTTTAACTTCATTTTAAAGGTCACAGGCTCCAATACACTACAACATTTGGGTAAAAAAGTAGATTGGCTGAAGCAGTCGTTACTCATATTTTGGCGTCCAGTTCATGATATTAGTTAACTTCCAATTGGGCAAGGCTTGTTGCCCTTGCAGCAGGTTGGGGTAGAGGAATATGTTTGTTACTTTTTCTGTTTCTGCAATCTCATTCATATTTCTCTATCTCCCTTGTCACTCTTTACGAAAACATGCCTATACAAATACATTATCAATTTTTTAGCCAAAAAATGGAATTTTTTAGATGAAAAATAGTGATATATTTCTTATTACTACTCAAAATATAGCATGTGGGTACTCGTTAGAACCGAGTTTGTGGGTACTAGTTAGAACCACCTCATCGAGGCGGTTCTAACGAATACCAACAATCTATATTTTAGAGCAGAAATAAGAAAAATAAGGATTACCCCCGCAAACCCCAGTTTTACTATATAAAAGTGGGGTTCAAGGGGGTTGAAAATATAAAGGCGTGTTTTCGTGATGTTTTGTTTCATCTCATCTTCTATCTCTTCTATATCTTTTCTCCCTTTTCTATGGGAGATGACACAGTATGACCACCAAGGAAGAATGTGTCGTTAAATCCCGACACAATCAATAAATCCACCCATAATTTATCACCGTCTATCATCGACACCGGAAATAGAATCCCGGTGAATCGAAAGTAATAGCTGCAGGTGAAGGAGTGCCTCTTGAAAATGGATTATTTAACTGCTTGTAAGCTTTAGGTTAAGATTACTGTTATCAAATATCAGTACTGGACATAATTTGCTGCTGTCATGAGAAGTGCTTTCTTATAAAATGCACAATTGTGCAATTACAGGCCGAATAATCGACAGCTGGTACCGTAAACAAAATGGATTTGGCAAGTTCGTTGTTGTTTTGATTAATGCTTATGCCTTTCTACTGAAGTTATTTTACTTATCAGAAAGAACAATGATGGAAAAATAATTTGCTAAAGAAACTCGCCTCAAATTGTACTTTCAACACAAATGTTTGCCTAAACGTAAAATACCTGTTGTACGGCGAATAGTAGTGTGCTGTACGGCTTGTTGCAAATTAGTGTAAACGAATGTGTACGGCGAATAGTTCCATGTTTATAGCTGATAACATTTTAAAAGTATACCGACTGGCCTTCCGATGCTTCTCTCACATCCAGGAGGACTGTACTGCTCTGCATGTATGTCCTGTCAAAGTCGGGTGTTATATTTTGTCGAACATGCTGCTTCGAAATGTAAACAATGCCAAGCACTGGGGCTACATTAATAGATTCACCTGCCTGTCACAACATCTTTACCCAGTGTCATCAGAATTTTATAAACACACTTCAACAATTTTCACCCATTCTCTCGTCATAGCAAGAACCCATCACAATATAGTAATGTTAGTTAGGAGCTAAAGCCTATGTATAGTTTTAAGACCATATTTTGCCACATAGGCGTTATTGTGGGTTAAAAAGAAGTGCGCATTATGCAATCACGCCTGTTCAAATATACACGCGTGGAAGATTCGTTAGGGATAGATGGCGGTTATGCACTTAAAATCCTTACGGGAAATTTCGGCCATGACTTACGAGTGATTATACTACATTACGAGACTTAAAATGTCAACATTTTGAGATAAAATGACATCCAAAAACGTTTCGCCCTATGAATACAACAGAATAAAGATGCATAGCCAGTCCCACCCGCACTACTTTCTCTAGGTTCTGTGGTTTGATTAGTTGCAGCGGTAATAAATTTACGGTGTCCAAACATGCTACACTGTATCATTTGCCGGGATAAATGCCCCAAAATGCACCGTCTATAAGATCGACACGTTAACTGGATCCCTCTACCCCGTGCAGGGAGAATCCTCCCCTATGCAAGTTAGAGATCTTTGCGTAATTACAAGATGAGTTTAAATAATAGTTTATTAGTTAACTATATACGATCACTAATAAACCATTGTTTAAACTAATCATGTAATGTAATCACTCAGATCCAATTCCTGTGACAAATGGAGTCCAGCAAGGCTGTGTGGTAGCCCCAACACTGTTCAGTATGATGTTCGCTTCCATGCACAAAGGTGTTTTCCAGGAGGGTGACAATGGTATACCGATTAGGTATCGTTTTGGTGGGAAGCTTTTCAATCTCGGAAGGTTGCAAGCCAAATCAAAGGTGCAAACAGAGGTGCCAGATGAGTTCCTCATTGGGTATGACATGGCAAAGGTGCATAATTACTGTGTAGGCTTTCATCCTGCAACTCTGGAATATGCGTAATGTACACCTGAGAGTAATGGTCAAATGTGTCCGATCGCAGTAGTTGTTTTTAGGGTAGTTCAACGACCCAGTCAACACTATTTAGGTCATTTTTCCGAACAGTTTACCTATCCAAACTTTTACTGTGAAGGCTTATATGTAAGCGGTTACTCTTCTTGAATCAGCCGAAGGGTGACAATGAGAGAGAGAATGACCGTAGAAAGATTTCAGGATCAATCTCCACGACAGAGAGTTGCCGACCCCGGCATGTATCGAATCCACGTCCTCCTGATCACCAGTCAGACGCACATCCGACTGGGCTCCCGAGACCGGCCAATCGCAGATAGATATATAGATAGATAGATAGATAGATAGATAGATAGATAGATAGATAGATAGATAGATAGATAGATAGATAGATTTCTCCATGATCCGTTGGTCGGGGAAAGCATATATACCCTTAAAAGTGGGGGAAAATGAAGTTGTCCGTAGCATCAAAGAATAAAATAAATGCTCTTCCTCTTTCTCAGAAAGTATAAGATTCATGCACAGGCAAAAAAGACGGGAAGTGGTAAACTCCGGACAAAATATGAAAACTTGAGACGTGAGATCAAGACTGATATATGTATAAAAAATCAGCATGATTTGTTTGTGAATAACTCAGTAGGTGATATAAAGGCAAGGGCAGGGGAACTAGTTGGTCAATTCAATGATGCGTTTAATAAAACTGAGTTCACGGAGGTTCCATTGACAAGAAGATCGGCCCCATTTATGGATACTATTGTTGTGTCATCGGCAGGAGTGATCAAGTTACTTAGAGGCTTAAACCCCACTAAAGCTTTAGGACCTGATGAGCTACATCCTAGATTCCTGAAGGAGCTAGCAAAAGAGTTAGATCCAGTTTTTGTCCACCTGTTTTAACAGTCTCTTTATACAGGTGAAATCCCCAAAGAATGGCACTAAGCGAACATTTGCCCACTCTTCAAAAAAGGAGATAGGGCTCTTAATCATAATTATCACCCTATGTCTCTGACTTGTGTTCTGTGTGTAAATTGCTTGAACATATAGACTGCTCAAACATCATGGCCCACTTGGATGAACATAAACTTTTGTCAGAAAGATAGCATGCATTAAGGAAAAGGCATAGTTGTGAAACTCAGTTGAGAACAACCATTAATGATTGGGCAAAATCTTGGAAAAAGGGGGACAGGTAGACACATTTATTCCGGACTTCGAGAAAGCTTTTGACACCACACCACATGATCTACTTAAATCTAAGTTAATTGGTTATCGCACTGGGGGAACTACTCTCATATGGATAGATTCCTTTCTCTGCTACAGAAAACCGCGTTGTTGTTAATGGTGAATCTTCAGAGTGGGCACCAGTTTTGTCTGGAGTCCCAAAGGGACTGTTCTTGGTCCACTGTTATTCTCCCTGTACATCAGTGATGTTTCCACTGACACTGATTTAGCAGTAAGACTGTTCGCAGACGAGTGTGTTTGCTACCAGGAAATTAGAGATCCAGATGATTCACTGAAACTTCAGAATGATATATATAGATCAGGCCCGAAATTGGTTCATGAGATTTCAGCCGGAGGAAGAGAATAAATAAAATTGAGGCTTCTTACACCGCAAAGGAAACAGTCCTCGAAAACGTGGATTCCATTAAATACCTTGGTGTGACACTCACACACAATTTGAGATTGAATACACATATTAGCAACATGTGTACTAAGGCAAATAGAACGCTTGGTTTCCTGAGGCGAAATCTTCATCAGTGTCCTCATGATGTAAAAGAGGTAGCTTATAAAGTTCTTGTTCGCCCAATCTTGGAATATAGTAGTTGTATCTGGGACCCCAGCGGAGTGGTCCTTAATGAAGCAATTGAAAAAGTTCAGAATAGAGCTGCTAAATTTGTAACAAGCAATTACTGCTTTGAAACTGGGACTGGACTACTAGGAAAGTTAAGATGGGAGGTTCTCAAGAAATGTGTGTGTGTGAATTCGGGTTTAACGTCGCTTTCAACAATTTTTCAGTCATATCACGACGGTGTCTGGTTGCGACAGGGAGCTCAATGCTCACGTTTATAGTGCTGCCTCACTGAAGTATCATGTCCCAGACACATTACATGATACCACGCCCAGTCACATTATCCTGACACTGGATCGACCAGTCCTAGCTCTTCCCCGTAAACCTGAGTGCCAAGCGAGGCGCAGCTAGTACCATTTTTAACGACTTTGGTATGTCGCGGCCCGGGATCGAACCCCAGACCTCCCGTTCCCCGGAGCGGACACTCTACCAACTGAGCTATCGAATATTGAAGGCTGTATCAAACGAGATCTCAGTTCCACTGGAAATACTGTTTAATAGGTCGTTTAGGGAGGGGGTGTTTGGAGATATATGGAAGGGTTCTCACGTTTTGCCTTTACCTAAAAAGGGGGACTTAACTAAGGTTACAAACTTCAGACCGGTATCACTACTTAGCGGAATAGGTAAATTACAAGAACGAATAGTTCATAAAAACATATACAACTTTTTACACGCCAACAATCTTTTATATAAATACCAATCTGGTTTTCTTCCCAATCATTCTACTACTTACCAACTTGTTGACATTTATCAACATATCTGTCAAACGTTTGATAATAATCAATATTCATGCATGATATTCTGTGATGTCTCTAAGGCATTTGATAGGGTTTGGCATGAAGGCCTAATTTTCAAAATGAAACAGCACGGCATAAATGGACATTTACTTAACTGGATTAGAGATTACCTTTCGGACAGATCTCAGAAAGTAATAATTAAATCTTCTACTTCCACTGCTAGGAATACTAATGCCGGGGTACCCCAGGGTTCTGTTCTGGGACCCCTATTGTTCCTAGTTTATGTAAACGATATTGCAGATTCTTTATTAAGCTTAACCAGACTTTTTGCCGATGATAGTTCATTATTTTATTCAGCTTCATCACTGAACGACATTCAGGGAATAATAAATCACGATCTTTGTGTTTTATCGGCATGGGCGAAACAATGGCTGGTTACTTTTAATTCACTGAAGACAGAAGCAGTTCTTTTTACATTAAAACCTTTCGAGCAGTTTCCGGATATAATTTTCGACGGAACCCCAATAAAATTTGTCCCGGAGCACAAACATTTAGGTCTAACATTAAGCTGTAATGGTCAATGGAAAACTCATATTGAAAACATTATCTCAAGCGCAGCAAAAGTAGTTGGTATAATGCGTAAACTTAAATATACATTTCACAGGGTTGCCTTGAACCAAATTTATTTATCATATGTACTGCCCATCCTTGAATATTCTTGCATTGTTTGGGATGGTTGTACAGCCCAAGACTGCCAGTCTCTTGAAAAATTACAACATGAAGCAGCTCGTATTGTTACGGGTCTTACTAGGTCTGTGTCCCTAGATAAGCTTTATAAAGAATGTGGCTGGATTCCTCTTAAGCAAAGGAGGCACAAACATAAGCTATCATTTATGTATAACGTCGTACATGAAAACGTACCATCATATATATTAGACATAATTCCTCCTCTGGTAAGAGACGCAACCCCGTATCCTTTAAGAAATAATAATAACATAACGGTTCCCCACACTCGAACTGAAATTTCTCGGCGATCGTGCATTCCATCTTCTATTTCGATTTGGAACTCCCTTGACATTAACCTTCGAGGAGCACCTAGTCTTAATTCTTTTAAATACCAAGTTAAGAATTTTTACTTTTCTAATACTTACGTTCCTACCTATTACATGGAAGGTGATAGGTACAATTCAGTATTACATGCCAGAATAAGAAATAACTGTAGTAACCTAAAAAAAGATCTGTATATAAATCACCTGGCTCTAAGTCCGAACTGCAATTGCTCGGAAGTAAACGAGGATGCTGAGCATTTCTTCTTTGCTTGTTCCAACTTTACAAGAGAAAGAATTATATTCTTTCAATCGACACGGACATTTCATCCTCTCAATTTAAAAAAGGTTCTTTTTGGGGATGATGCATTATCACCTCAAGAAAATGGAATACTATTTCAAGCAGTGCAGACGTATATCAAAAGCACTGATAGATTTAACCAAAATGCTTAATTTAATTGAATTTATATTGAAACACTATTATATGCCTCAACGGCTGGGTTTCTTGACGACGAATAATTAGTGACTTATTCATTTATTTTAGTTGCTGATTTATTTATCTGATATATATATGTATGTGTATGTGTGTATGTGTATATATATGTGTATATGTGTGTATGTGTGTGTATATATATGTATACATATATATATATATATGTATATATGTATATATATATATATATATATATATATATATATATATATATATATATATATATATATATATATATATATATATATATATATTATGATTTAAGCAGTAAGCCTGTATGTGCCTTTTTGTTATAAAATAGCCATGTTCATATGTTGTAAATGTATTAGTGTCAACCATATACGGGGAGGGTCGTAACTAATGTTGTGAGAACTTGTGACCCGACCCATTTGTTTATTTGCAATAAAAAATACGATTAAACTAACTGAGCTATCGGGGCCGGTGGGTTCTCAAGAAAACAGTAGGCTCATACTTCTATACAAAAGTCTAAGAGGTGCTGCCAGCATTCCAATAGATGACTTTGTTCCCGAAGCTAGGCACTGTAGAAATCACCATTCATTTGAGTTTCAGACCCTTACTGCAAAAACTGACATTTATAAAGAATCATACTTCCCCGAACTATTAGAGATTGGAATGCCCTTCCCAATTCGATTATTTCAGCAGCTTAAGATGCTGAGGATTGTGTATCTAAGTTAACCCCTTTAATGAGAGCTAGGGACTAACTTCCCATCACAGGTCCTGGAGTATGAATGTCATTTGACGTGTCACCAGTAACATTTCTGATTCTGAATAAAGGAGTAGCCATTCCTATTCGCCGTACACTTTTTGACTATATTCCGTACATATATCTGTTGTAAACAACTAAACGCCGTACACATGGATTTTTAGTTTTTAATAAATACGCTTAGTGCATGATAAAACCATGGCCAGAGAAAGTTTTCATTTACTACCCATTATTGACGGAAACAGGTAAAAGAAAGTTTAAGCGGAAATAAATCAAGAAATTATAAAATCTGAAACCGATTTTCGAAAATGCTGGTCTTCACTCAGTACCAAGCATCGATAAACTTGTGCTCGTGACTTTAAATCGAAACATACAGCTTCGAAAAACTCATAAAATGTTGCAGAAATCCCTCTGTTATTTCAAGGAAATCAATTTACCCTGCACTTGCAGAAAATAGATCAGGAATAAAGGCTACACTCACCGTGCTCCATGCCTACTTTCGCTTTGTATCGATTCACCGGGATTCTATTTCCGCTGTCGATGATAGACGGTGTTTATGGTCAGACTTGAAATTTTATATCATTTCAACCTACATGTACATGTTATTCATAAATTTCATTGACCTTCAGACTTCTCTTCTTCAATTCTTTCTAATGTCCCCTCTCTCGGTAGCTGGCTGTGGGGCGGCATAGATGGACGGATGTTTACAGACTCGCCTGTTCGACTCACCGGCTGTTGTAAATTACTGCCAAGGCGGCGTCAGAAAGCACTGGTAAACCTCTTTCTGTGAAGAACCATTGAATGTATGAAGGTGACTGACCGGATCGGCATGACATTATTTGTTAATTGAGCCGTAAAACCGCAAGACAATAACAACCTTCACTTATCCCATTTGACAGAGAATTCAGTGACAGAGAAACATGCCGTAACCCATCACGAAAACACGCCAAAATAATTTTGACCCCCCCTCGAATCCCACTTTTATATAGTTAAACTGGGGTTTAGAGCGGTAAACCTTATTTTTCTTATTTCGACGAGGCGGTTCTAACGAATACTATAGTTTGAGCAGAAATAAGAAAAAATATACAATTTTTCAAAAAGAAAATTTCGATTTTTCGTAGTTTAAGTTTACAGTGTATTTGTATAGGCGTGTTTTCGTTATGGCAAAGAACATACACGTATGAGTACAAATATTGCACTGTTTGCCCGGTATTCTGGTTGGAATCGGAGAAATGCATCGGCTGGACGTTTAAATATGGTGATCGTTGTTTTGCGTGTCAGTACCATATCTCATGAACTGATTACAGACTTCTGGCCAAAGGTGGCACAGTATTTCGTGACAAAACAACAGTTAGCTAATTCTATTTATTTGTATTTGGTGACCTTTAACGCGTACTTTTTCAGTGTCAAATAAATGTTGATAACAAATAAATTCAAAATGGTGGAAAGAAGACATTGAAGAATATGTAGTAGTTGAAAGAACAATTCCTTGATAAATATGTTCAATAAAGGCTGTCACATCACGAAAACACGCCTATATAATTTTGACCCCCTTGAACCCCACTTTTATTTAGTAAAACTGGGGTTTTCAGGGTATACCTTATTTTTCTTGTTTCTGCTCTAAAATATAGATTATGGGTACTCGTTAGAACCGCCTCGATGAGGCGGTTCTAACGAGTGCCCACAATCTATATTTGGAGCAGAAATTAGAAAAAACATCACAATTTTTCATCATAAAATTTTCAATTTTTAGGCGATAAAAGATGCAATGTATTTGTGTAGGCGTGTTTGCGTAATGTATGCAGTAGTTGAAAGAACAATTCCTGGATAAAGGCTGTCAAAAGCGGAAAACGTCGGAGATGGTGGATTTTTTTGTTTGATTTGAGGTTTAACGTCCCCGTCAACACGGTAAAGGTCATTTTGGAGACGTTGCTTCCAATTTTGTGGGACTTTTACCCGACATTGAGATGAAATGACATCTCAAGCCCTGTCACCCAATAAAACCATAGGGTTTATTAGCATGGACGGTCCGCCTCGCACCGCGGTTCCTGGACAGGCTTAGATCCTCTAAGCGGTTTACCAGTAATAGTGTGCGGGCCAGATTCAGCTCTGCGTGGAAGCATCATGCAGCCCATATATTTCTTCAAGCCCCTATGGACGGGGGCGGAGATGGTGGAGAAGTAATGCGAAAAATAAATGTGCAAAATCTTATAGGCATGTTTTCGTGATATTAACCCCAGCGTTCATCAATATTTCGACTTAAGGTTATTTACAGCCGTCTTGGCAATGAATGAATGAAAGTTTATTCAAATAGTACAGGCCATATGACCAAAATGGCTGCCATGGCCATATATCAAAATTTTAAAAAAATCTTCTTGAAACTTAATGTGCCGCTGCAGGTGACTGATTGCTACAATATTTTATAAATGATGACCCAAGGTTGTCCTTGACCTATTTTTATCTGTACTTAGTCTCACAGATGAGGAAAAAGGACCAAATAATACTCAGGACTATGGGAAGCACTCAGGACTCGGGGAAGCGATCAAGACCTCATGGTCCTCTTATTTATTTGTTTTGATTATTATTATTATTTTAGTTTTGTTTTGTTTTTATTCATTTTTTTTTTTTCATTTCATATGTAGGAAATAAACATAGAAATGTCATTTGAAGCACATGCGCATATTGTCATTTATTTTTTTTAATTCATTTTTTTTATTTATTTATTGTTTTTACGGCCCTTTCTTTATTGAGCCGAAGTGCGCCGAGAAATTCACTCGGCCATGCGTGGTTTTTAATTTACGATTTCTTTCATTTCGCTTCATACGTGCATCTGTCTTACTTAAGCTAACAGTACGACATAAAATTGTGCCGATTATTACTTGATATATCAGAAAAGGCAGAAAAATGTGTCTGATTTTGCAAAAATTCCAGGCTAGACATAATATTATTTGGGCCCCGTCAAGCGATTTTGGTACTTATCGCCTATGCGAGCAGCGAATGTTCAGGCGAGCCTGCGCATCCGCGCAGTCTCGCCAGAACCTTCGCTACTCGCTCATACAAGCAGTGAATCAAGAGGAACCTTCAGACAGAAAGCCATATCCCTGGCCCCTCTGAATGGCTGGGCATGCGCAGTTAAAATTTGTCATGACGGAATGCTCGAAGACACAAAGTCGCTTGGCGGGGCTCATTTAATGGCTACACCTACTTTAAGCCGTTGTTTGTTTGAATGAGGTTATACGTCTCCGTCAACACGATGTGGGTCATTTTGGAGACGTTGCTTGCAATTTTGTGGGGTATTAACCCGACAGTGAGATAAAATGACATCTCAAGCCCTGCCGCCTAAACAAACCAAAAGGATTAATATGCAGGGACAGTCCGCCTCGCATCACTTTGCCTGGGCAGGCTTAGACCCTTAAGCGGACGGGCCTCCGTGGCCTAGTGATTAAGAGCGCTGACTCTTAATTATTAGGGCTCTAATCGCTGTGGTTCGAGCCTCGCTCGGGTCACATGTGAGACGCCAAGTTCTGCAACGGAAGGCCAGGTGTTTTTTCTCCGGGTACTCCGGTTTTCGCCCACCTCTCATTAACGATCGGCTCGATATGAGTGAAATAATCTTGAAAGTGCCGTTAAACCCAAACAAAAAAAACCCTTAAGCGGTTTACAAGTACATGCAACTCTGCGTAGAAGCACCATGTAGCCCAATCTGTTTCTCCAAGTCCCGATGGGAGGTGGCGATAGTTAATATTTCAGATGAAATATACAGTTTTTTGAGATAAAATATTTTGTCTGTAATAAGGAAGCAAACGGCTTACTGTTCGTGATTTATAGTGGGAGGCTGGGGAGTGACTTCCTAAAAGGTCACAGCTAGCGTAAATATATCTTTGGGCATGTTCGCACATACAAATTCAGACCTATCCAACACAAAAACACGCCTATATAATTTTAACCCCCTTGAACCCCACTTTTATATAGTGAAACTGGGGTTTACAGTGGTACAAATTATTTTTCTTATTTCTGCTCTATAATATAGATCGTGGGTACTCGTTAGAACCGCCTCGATGAGGCGGTTCTAACGAGTACCCACAATCTATGTTTTGAGCAGAAATAAGAAAAATATCACAATTTTTCGTCTAAAACTTTCATTTTTTCTTCGATAACGGTTACAATTTATTTGTATTGGTATGTTTTCCTAATGCTGCGGGCATGCGCAGTGTGATCTGACTCTTCGCTGTGCCACATATGCAAAGTCCACTTTTATAGAGAATACCGGGGTTTACAGGGGTATATATTGTTTGTCTTATTTCTGCTCCAAGACATATGTTATTGGTACTTGTTAGCACCGCCTTATTGAGAACAGCCTCAATAAGACAATTTTAACGAGCACCCACAACCTATGTTTGGAGTATAAATAAGGACAAAATCACAAATTGTTGTTCATTACAAAAACATGTCTGTTTGAGGATACGCGGGATGCGCTGTAACACGGCCATGTTGTCGCAATGAAATATATTTTTCTTTTGTCGCGGCTAAAATAATATACACATTGCGTACCTTCCTTAACTGCATTTCGGTAACACATCTTTGCGGCGAATTATGAATACTTTCAAACCTCCAAAACAATTAATTTTCTGATGAAACTTTGCGAATTTTTCCTTATACTCAAAACAAAGGTTGTGACTCCTCGTTAGAACCGCCTCATTGAGCATATAGGTTGTAGGTGCTGGTTAGAACCGCCTCAAAGTACTCACAACCCATCTTTTGAGGCAAAAAAAAAAATAATGTTTACGTGTACCCCTTATGAACCAAGTTTCCTCTTTATGGGGTTTTATTTCGCGGAAACAGAAAGCGTTGCGCCCAAATCCCATAGTTGTCCTCCCTGAACGTGTGTTGTTTCCCATTTTACTAATCCAGCTATTAGTTTCTTTTCTTGCGCACTATGCATCACGAAAACACGCCTATATAATTTTGACACCCTCGAACCCCACTTTTATATAGTAAAACTGGGGTTTGCAGGGGTAAACCTTATTTTTATTATTTCTACTCTAAAATATAGATCGTGGGTACTCGTTAGAACCGCCTCATCGAGGCGGTTCTAACGAGTTCCCACGATCTAACGAGTATCCGCAATCTATGTTTTGAGCAGAAATAAGAAAAATATCACAATTTTTCTTCTTAAAATTGTCGTTTTTCCGGCCTTAAAGATGGCAATGTATTGGTATAGGCGTGTTTTCGTAATGTAAGACAAATTAAAAGGACGAACACGAATGTGCCGAGGCAAGAGAAACTGTATCTTCTATCACGTGTGCTCAACAAAGACAAAAGAACCAGCTCATCCTTGCAGCCTGGTGAAACATTACGAAAACATGCATATTCAAATAATATATTAAAAATCTAACCACCTAAAAAGAAAATTTTCATATAAAATTCTTATATTTGTTTTTCTTCTGCACAAAACAGATTGTGAGTACTCGTTAGAACCGCCTATCGAGTATCCCCAATTTGTTTTGAGAAGGAATAAGAAAAAAATGTATACCACTGTAAACCCCAGTTTTGCCATATAAAAGTGGTGATTGTATAGATGTATTTTCGTGATGTTTGACGCTGTTTTCTATGGATACCCGTTTTGTGCGGCTTATGCGGCCAGGTAAGGCCGAATCGGGGCTGGCAGGGTATTCGGATTGATTTGAATCTTCACAGAATTTAGGTAGACGGATCTCAGATTGTGGATAACCACCTTGACATTTGGGCGATTCTTTGTCAACGAACATCGACATTTTGTCTTAGATTGGTGAACTGGAATTTATATAAATCAGCCTGAGTCTACATTGTACAGCCATTCTAGTAGTTCATAATGTAGCCCATGTATACCGAGTGCCACATTTTGAGACATTTGAAAAAGTGTAAACCCAGATCAGGATGCGGCGTCTGATCTGGGTCTGCACTTTTTCCTTCTTATCTACCTTACCACAGTCATACATGGAGTATACCTGATACCCCTGTTTTTGGAAATTGACAAGTCTCGGACTATCAGGCGGAGGATTCTGTGTCGTATATGGGTTGAATGACAGTTTTTGTTTGTTTGTTTGATTTGAGGTTTTACGTCCCCGTCAACACTGTAAAGGTCATTTGAATGACAGTTACACAGGTTGTTATTAGTTTTACATTAGTGTTAAAGTCAAAGGCCTTTCAGGATATTTTTCTCGTCTGTGCTTTTGCCAATTTTAGAGATTTGCTGTACAATACGTTATCTGGAGGCGGATATTTTGCAGAAAGGTAATTCAGTCAACACTAAACTGGTGGTCACAATGAAGAAAAAGCTACAATCCTCAAACTTGGAAGAGTATACAACCATAATGGCTTGTATAATTTTTTTTATTTTTTTTTTGGTTTGGGTTTTACGGCCCTTTCAAGATTATTTCACTCATATCGAGCCGATCGTTAATCATAGGTGGGCGAAAACCGGAGTACCGGAGAAAAACCACCTGACCTTCCGTTGCAGAACTTGGCGTGTGTTTTCGTGATGCTGTCAACGCTTTTCCAAGAACTTTGAATTCAAGAAGCCTCAAATTTGGTTTAAGAAACACTGACGACGAGTTGTTTCGTGTATAAGACAGTGTGATTCTCATGCATATTCATTCGTCCACATTTCCTTTCTTCTTTCTCTCCATAAAGGCCTATGTTGACCGTTTCTTCATAGGTGGCAGAGTATACACTCGTTCTACATTGTGAATGACTTTATAGGTCCAGTCAAGTGTACTAGTTGAAACTGACTCTGTGCATTCATTTTTGATCATTTGCATCAATTTTTATGTCTATCCTGGGGCGACTGTCACAGGGGATAAATTGCACCAAATCACTGATCATTGGATTTTTGTTACCCGAGCCTCTTACCCGCACCAAAATATAAACTTTTTTTGGTTGGGTGTGCCTGTTGCCTCAGGATATCTGCTGTAAGCATATTATCTCAAAATTAATAAACGATTCGAGCAAATTCAAGCAGCTATTGTCGTTGGCCTGTTCCTGTGAAATAGATAGGACAAAGTCCATTCCGTAGAGACACGCCTATTGGCCTAGCCATCTCAGAACAGTGGGTTCAAGTCTGAAAAACATTGCATGTAGACCTACAGGAAACTGCCTGTGTGTTACGTTTGTGTCACGTATCATTGTTGTTTGCATGTATTGTTTTTTCTCGTGTTTCTGAGATCGTATCAATAATAAAGTTACATCGACGGAACCCGGGAAGGAACATGCAATTTTATTTTTAATATGTTGTGCAAACAAGATATTAAGTTTTGCGAAAAAGATATTAAGTTATCCGAACAAGATAATATCTTGTGCGCACAAGATATTATGTTGTCTGCACAGCATCTTTGTTGTGCAGACATGATATGTTGTGCGAAAAAAATTCCTGTGCGCACAAGATATTATGTTGTACATCGACGAAACCCGGGAAGGGACATGCAATTTTATTTTTAATATGTTGCGCAAACAAGATATTAAGTTATGCAAACAAGATATTAAGTTGTCTGAACAAGATAATCTTGTGCGCACAAGATATTATGTTGTCTGCACAACATCTATGTTGTGCAGACAAGATAATATGTTGTGCGAACAAGATAATAACTTGTGCGCACAAGATAATATCCTTTGCACACAACATATTATGTTGTGCGAACAAGATAATATATTGTGCGCACAAGATAGTATGTTGTGCGCGCAAGATATTATGTTGTTCGCACAAGAAATATGTTGTGCAAACACTATAATATGTTGTGCGAACAAGATATTTTGTTGTGCGAACAAGATAATAAGTTGTGCGCAGAAGATATTATGGTGTCCGCACAAGATATATGTTGTGCAAACAAGATGATATCTTGTTCGCACAAGATATTAAGTTGTGCGAACAAGATATTATCTTGTGCGAACAAGATATTATCTTGTGCGAACAAGATATTATCTTGTGCGAACAAGATAATAACTTGTGCCAACAAGATATTATCATGTTCGCACAACATGTTAAAAAAAAATTCATGCCCCTGTTCGGGTTCCGTATATATCTCCATACATTCCCATAACCCATTAATTTCGTCAAGTATTACAACCAGGATTCTGACATTCCATACACAGATTGCAGCGTGTAAGAGAAAACTTTGATTTTTTTCTTTCTTTTTGTCATGCCGTCATCCTAACTTCCATAATTTACATAGGTTCTTATCATACACGAGTGATCATTTCATATGACGTTTGACCGGCCCCGATAGCTCAGTGGGTAGAGTTTCCGCTCCGGGGAACGGGAGGTCACGGTTTCGATCCCGGGCCGCGACATACCAAAGTCGTTAAAATGGTACTAGCTGCTCCTTGCTTGGCACTCAGATTTACGGGGTAGAGCTAGGACTTGTCGACCCAGTGTCAGGATAATATGACTGGGTGTGGTATCATGTAATGTGTCTGGGACATGATACTTCAGTGAGGCAACACTATAAAAGTGAGCACTGAGCTCCCTGTCGCAACCAGACACCGTCGTGATATGACTGAAAAAGTGTTGAAAGCGACGTTAAACCCGAATTCACACACACACACACACACACACACACACACACACACACACACACACACACACACACACACACACACACACACACACACACTCTGGGATTTGCCTTTGCATCACCTACATAGTTAGTCTGCGACAAAGGTTACAATGTATTTGTAAAGGCGTGTTTTAAACATTAGATTATCATACATTTTCACCATTTCTAAAACTTCATTCCCTCTACTTTGAGAAAATATTTTTTGTAAGATTCTGTTGAAAAAAAGGTTCGGTCATTTCTAAGACAAACTACCTACCCCTCTTTCAATTAGAGTTAGGTCATTTTTTCCCTGAATCACCATGCTTAACTAATGATGGAATTAACATTTCTCTGGCCTGTTAGGAGAGATAGAGGAAGCTAAAATGATAAAACTTGTCATATAACTTCGCCTTTCCTAAGTGGATAACACGTCACAGGAATGATGCGACCATAAGAGTATTAATAAGTTGGTAGTACTGGCGCTGGTGCAATGCTGTATTTGCTGAACTTCTTTGCCAATAAAATTCATTTTAACCCATTGTATACTGGTGGACTCTTCCATTGCTATAAATTGGACAAGTCCCTTTATCATATAAGGGGTGATAGGCCTATTTGTTTTCATTTTTATTTCACTTTTGACGGATAAGTCTTTTAGCAAATAGTGCAGGCCCTGATCAGACGCCGCGTTCTGTGGCGTCTGATCTGGGCCTGAACTGTTTGCCAAGGTACTTCTTTAAGGGTTTCACGCATACAATGGGATTTAAACCTTTATATGATAAAAACATGCCGTAATTTCACTAGACATTTAGAAGCCTCCGTGGTGCAGTGGTTACGCTACTCGCCTTGTAAACCAGGGGTCGCAAGATCGATACCGGTCTTCTCCAGACTTTCGGATGAGTCTTTAAACCGAGGTCCCGTCTCCATATGACCTTAGCTGTTGGTGGGACGTAAAATTCAAACACTCACCTCACTAGAAATTTATACAATAGGGCCATATTGGCCCTTTATTAATAGACTATCCTGTATTGTTCGGATGTCACCCGTATTAACATTGTGGTAAAAAATCAAAATCATTAATGGTGTCAGTTAATAAAATTGTCATTAATCTAGTTATTTCGTATTGTCCCAGTTACAGCTCCTCGGTCTGCTGTATTGGCCTCGGCCTTCGGCCTCGGGCCAATACAGTAGACCTCGGACCTGTAACTGGGTCAATACGAAATTACTTGATTAATAACATTATAGTATTGCTCCCCTGATCCTTATTGTAGAAATAAAATAGTAGGTATTATAAGGTGGAGTTGATGGCTAGAGGAATTTTGGTTGCTTGTGGCTATAGAAACATTTCTGGGAAATCAGTTCAACTAGAAGTCATGTTAAGGACTAGAGACCGACCAAAATCGCTATTTTCCGCTCGCGGGTGCTTCTTATCGGATTGATTAAAATCGATTTTAACCCCCCCCCACCCCCCCCCCGGTTTAAATAGCTATTGAAGAATTAACTGATTTAAATAATAAAAATAATAATAATGCAAACAGTCTATATCCAAATGAGAAACACTGAGTTAAGAATGAGCAATTTCATCTGGACCTACACTGTTTACCATCCTGTATATACTTTTGAATAAACCATCACGTAAACACGCCTATATTATTTTGACCCCCTTGAACCCCACCTTTATATGGTACATGTAAAACTGGGATTTGCTTTTCTTATTTCTGCTCTAACATATAGATTGTGGCTACTCGTCAGAACCGCCTAAACGGTGCAGTACTAAGGTGTACCTACAATCTATATTTTGAACAGAAAGTAGAAAAATATCAGAATTTTTCATCTTAAAATTATCATTTTTTTTCGGCGATAAAGGTTACAGTGTATTTGTATAGGCGTGTTTTCGTATTGCACCCTATTAGCAGAAATAGAAGTGTCAAATTCAAAGAGTTTACTGTACAAACGTAGCGTGTTTACTGTCTCTGTTGGAAGTTAGGCAAGCGGTATACCATATCTACACAACCCTCAGCACCTTCAACTGTCGAAGTAATAGAATCAGGAAGGCCATTCCAATCTCTAATGGTTCGGGGGAAGAACAATTCTTTATAAATGTGAGTTCTTGCAGTTAGGGTCTGAAACGCCAATGAATGGTGATTTCTACAGTGACTAGCTGGGGGAACAAGATCATCTGTTGGAATGCTGGCAGCACCCTTTAGAACTTTTGTATAAAAGTATGAGCCTATTGTCTTTTCTCCTTTTCTTCAAAGACTCCCAATTTTCCTTGTCCCAGTTTCAAAGGTTTAATCGCTTGTTACAAATATAGCAGCTTTATTCTGAACTTTTTTTTTCAATTTCTTCATTAAGGACCACACCACTAGGGTCCCAGATACACCTACCGTATTCCAAGATCGGGCGAACAAGTCCTTTATATGCTGCCTCTTTTACATCCCGGGGACACTGTTGAAGATTTCGCCTCAGGAAAATAAGCGCTCTATTTGCCTTAGTACACATGTTGCTAATATGTGCATTCCATCTCAAATTGTGTGTGATAGTCACACCAAGGTATTTAATTGAATCCACATTCTCGAGAACCGTTCCTTCTTTGGTAAAAGATGTCTCAATTTTATTAGTTCTCGTCTTAGTTATCTGCATAATATTGCATTTAACGGGCTGAAATATCATGCCTCATTATCACGCCCAACATCCTAATTTATCTATATCATTCTGAAGTTTCATTGAGTCATCTGTATCTCTAAACACAGTCTCGTGCGAACAGTCTTATTTCTGAGTCAATGTCAGTGGAAAAATATTCACCATTAACAATAACCTCTGTTCTCTGTAGCAAAGAAAGGAATCTATCCATTTGAGAGTTCTCCCCTAAATTCCATAACCAAATAACTTATATTTAAGTAGTTCATGTGATGGGGTGTCAATAATCTTCTCGAAGTCCAGAATAATTATGTTCACCTGTTCCCCATTGTCCAAGATTTTTACCCAGTCATTAATTACTTTGCTCAACTGAGTTTCACAACTATGTTGTCTGTCTGACAAAAGTTTATGTTCATCGAAGTGGGCCATGATGTTTGAGCAGACTATATGTTCAAACAATTTACACATAACACAAGGCAGAAACGCAGGCTGATAATTACGGACAAGAGCCAGATCTCCGTTTTTGAAGAGTGGACAAATGTTCGCTAGGAGCCATTCTTTGGTGATTTCACCCGTATCTAGAGACTGTTGAAACAGGTGTGCAAAAACTGGACCTAACTCGTTTGCTAGTTCCCTCAGGACTCGGAGGAAGCACATCAGGTCCAAAAGCTTTAGTGGGGTTTAAGCCTTGAAGTAACTTCATCACTCCTGCAGCTGACACAACGATATTGTCCATGAATGGGGCCGATCTTCGAGTCAATGGAACCTCAATAAACTCAGTTTTATTAAACGCATCATTGAATTGTCCAACTAGTTCCCCTGCCATTTCAGAGTCTGATTCAGCAACCCCGTTCCCTCCTCTTTTATTAAGGGGCGGGATACCTTTCCTGTCTTTTGTCTTGCTATTGATGTATCTGTAGAAATCTCTGGGATTTGCCTTTACATCACCTACCTAGTTATTCACATGCAAATCATGCCGATTTCACATCTCAAGTTTTCATATTTTGTCCGGAGTTTACCACTTCCCGTCCGTTTTGACTTTGCGTGAATCTTATGTCTTCTGCGAATTTTTCTTCTTATCGCTGGTGTAATCCAGGGAATGGAAGATAAAGACCTACTAGTTTTCGAGGGGATATATACTGAATCAAAAAAGTAACTATACCAACTTCCGGGTGAAACTTACAAACTATCAGATAGCTTATGCGTTAAATATGGCTGTAGGCATGTGAATCGGACGTTTAGCTAGAGAATGCTCAAACTTGTATTTGCCCAGACCTTTCTACCCAAGAGTTGTCTTACAAGATATGCATAGAACGATTTTGGAAGAAATGGGCATTGCGCATGCGCAGATAATCTCTTTTGTGTCTATGAGGGAAGACGTTATCCTCTGAACATCGAATAACACTTTAATTTTACAATATTTCGTGATCTAGCATTATAAGCAAGGTTTTAATTTGTGAAATTATCAGATTATCTCCCTTGCAATTAAAAATATTGCAATTTTCGAACAGTTGTTATTCTTATACCTGTCAATCATTTTTTGCCATTTTTAAATAAAACGCCTTGTTTCCACAATCGCTGTTCATCGAGATGGTAAATAATGCAGAAAATTCATGTAGCATGTAGCACTACCGATTGCGATTTTCTATGGAGTTTCCAATGAAAGCAGCATTTGACACAACTTCTAATAATCGGAGGTCAACACGTGATCGCCTGTTTCTCGTAGCCGATGCAACTAAAGTTCCTAATCTTTTGTGAATCGACGCAAGGGGTACCTGATGAAATGTAACATGTATCAAATTTTAGAAATCTGGGGTAATGTGAATTTTTTATGAAGTTAAGTCATAGCACTTTTCATGATTTTCTCTGCGAAAATGACATAGTGATCCCTTGAGTGTTTAGAGCAATATTTTACGATAATGGGGTTAAGTAAACAAAAACAAATGGAGCTTTTGCACAGAAAAATGTGTCCTATTACCAAACCATAACAAATTCTGTGTTGTTTTCATCTGTAGTAACTATGGCAACAGAAGCAATTTTAGGTATAGGAACTTTTTTGACTGAGTATATTTTCGACCGAAGTATGATGAAAGAAGTAATCAAATCGAATTTCCCCTGGACAGACCGAGCATCTGAATGACCATTGTGTCTTTTAATTTTGGATGGCCATATGGCCATTTTGTGGGAAAGTAACTGTCCTTATGGCCTTCCTTTTTTTAGGTTCCCATTATGGTCTGGTCGCTTAATGTTTGTATTTCTTTCCCTTTGGTGTCTTTTATGGGTGGAGTAAGTTAATTGTATCAATTCCTGATCTTTGGTTTACTTCTACTTATTATACGTAAGCGGTTAACCAGTGCAGTGCACATTCTTTCTCCAGAAACTGCCCATTTTGAATCAGCGGAAGGGAGAGAATGACTGTAGAAAATATTTCATGATCAATCACCACGAAAAAAATGTTGCGGACCCCGGCAGATATCGAACCCGCGTCCTCCTGATCACCAGTCAGAGCCGCACCCGACTGAACTACCGAGGCCAGCTAGCAATGTCGTAAGAATCAGATCCAATGTGTTCTTATCACGAGTGGGGAACTTAACAATTTGTTCTAAGCCATGATCGCGAATAATGTCCTTCGGACTGACTCGGTATTGTGCCTTGTTTGCTGAGCCTGTCGGGCCAAACAATGTCTCTAAAGTTTAGGTCACCTAGAAGATATAGAGCCGGGAGTTTGTTTTACCTTTGTGCTGCGACTTTATGCAACCAAGCTGATCTTGAAACAACCGTACCATTTGGTGATCAATACCATCTTGCTACGAAGTGAGAAATTTTATTTGCAAAAACCTTAATCCAGACCGATTCGGTGTCATTTTCCAGTTCCATGAAAGGCATGTGATGGATGTCTCTATGAATCCCACCATTATGAGAGTTCCTATCTTTTCTATAGACACTGTACTGACAAGTTTCAGGGAAAAGCTCAAATGTGGTAATTGAACTGTCAATCTTTGATTTGCTGAATATATAGCCACAGTATGTAGTTGAAACGTATCTAGAAAAGCTAAAAGTTCAAGAATTTTCCTCTTATTCCATTGATATTTATACTGTAAAGTTTCAAACCTTTTGACAAAACTTGGCTTATTTTCGTCGGGACTCTTATCTCTCTTATCCCTTGGCAGGGGTTCAAATCTGTTTGTCTTACTCAGTGCTAGGGCCTATATACTAGTTGAAGAAGGAGACATGCCTATACAAATACATTGCAACCTTTATCGCCGATAAAATGAAAATGTTATGATGAAAAATTGTGATATTTTTCTTCTTTCTGCTCCAAAAATAGATTGTGGGCACTCGTTAGAACTGCCTCGTCGAGGCGGTTCTTACGAGTACCCACAATCTATACTTAAGAGCAAAAATAAGAAAAATAAGTTATACACCCGGAAACCCGAGTTTTACTATATAAAAGTGGGGTTCAAGGGGGTCAAAATTATATAGGCGAGTTTTTGTGATGGAAAAGTTGCACATTTCACATTTTGGACAAATCCAGTGGCAGTTTGAGTTTACCAAAGTGCCATACTCCGCATCAGAAATGAAAGAACATTCAGTGTGTTTCCACGTTTTACACTGATCACATTGAACTGCTTTATGGCCATTAAGGACAGCACCACTGCTAAAGACTACAGTCAGCTTTGCAGTCTTTGCAATACCAAGTTCCATGCAGTTCCAGATTCAATATCTAACAATTGACTGTTATCCAAATCAGATCATGAGGAGTGAAAACGTTTGTTACAGTCCTCACATTCTATCCATTTCTCGGAACCTTTGCAATATTTTCGCATGGTCCGCGGCGAAACCTTAGTAGAAGCTCCCGTGTGACGAAAGCTCACAAAAATGCATTTTGAGTGGCCACCATGGTACCAAAATTCTCTTTAGTATATTATTTTAGTACTATATCTGGGCAGTATGAAACACAATATTTCCCATTTTTTAAGTCTTGCAAAACATGTTTTATATCATGCCAACATGCGGTACGCAAGTTCACGAATGTGCCAGTTATGTAATAAGACTAACATTAGGACAATGTTGAAATATTAAGGTCTTTTCAGATGTAGTCATTAACAGTGGTGCAATTTACATTTGTTTAACTTGTTTCATGCAGGAAACTCATTAATGAAGTATAAATATGATACACACCATGATTTTAACCAGTAAAATGGTCCAAAATGGGACTATGGTAAGCATATTTGGGGCAAGCTTTTCACGAAAAACTTGTTTTAAGTTAACATAGGCAACTTGTATATTGCTAAATAGTAAATACATTATGATGTGTTTTTGTAACCAGCATATGCCATGCACACACCCCTTTCTGGATTTTTTAGGAATAAAATAATAGATTGTTTGAGAATTGAGAATACTATTCCCTATTTGGCATAGAATGTGTAAGTGTAGCCGCTCCAAAAGTGGTACAATAGTGATGGCTGCTTCATAGAAATATTTTCACACAGGGTTAGATCAAACTGTGTAGTTTAGCTGCTTAACATTTGCACCAATCTATTCATACACTTTTATCATTTAATATATTATAGACCATAATTATAGACCATAATGAATGAGCCTCATCATGAGAAAACCTGAAAATTTCATGTATGAACGATAAATATGCAGATAAGCCTGTGTGTACACACAGTGTAATCAGCATCTTTGGCATTAGCACAGTCTTGTCTGGTCCTTCCCTGTTGAATCTCATGGGATGGAAACCCTCTATGAAATTTCCAAACAAAGGATCAGACCTTTGACCCAGGTGTGCAATTAGTGTCCCAAAACTAAATAATCCAAATCGTTGTTTTTGCTAAATTATATTGCTCATATTGGTGCTATATATGGTCATGTTATTAATATTGTTATTGATGCCCTGGATAGAAACTGATTGTTTAAACATATGGTGTTTATATACTTAATGCTCTTATTTTAAATATTTGGATTATGGCACCGACAATAAATACTGTAAATGATGATATTACCATTGATGACAATGACGATGATGATGATGATGATTTCATCAAAAAGTTTAGCTCCATATACACCAGTGAGGCCTTTTCATTTGAATGTGAATTGTATGTTAAACAGTGAACATTTTTAGTTCACCAGAGCCGAAGGCTCCGGGGGATCTTAGGATAGGCAGTTGTCCGTCGTCGTCCGTCGTATGACATATGTCGTCGGCGTCAACACTTTCAAACGACATCTCTGAAGCCACTGGGCCGATTGGGCCAAATTTTATCTGTATTATCCTTGGGCTGGGGGGATTGAAAGTTTGTGTTTTTTATCAAAATCGGCTCATTAGTTTGGTTGCTATGGCAACTTGTAGTTTCCATAGACTTCTAATGGGGAAAATTGAAAAATGGCATTTACTGCCAAGCCTCTGCAGATATTTTGACAAAACTTTCATAGAAATGTTCCATAGGCAATCTACTATCTGCCGTATGATTTTAGGCATTCTGCCCATTCTTATTGGTTGCCATGGAAACCAAAATGTAAAACAATAGACAAAAAATACTTAAAAAATCATCTCCTCAGAAACCATATTCTCTAGGAGGCTGAGACTTTATGAAAATATTCACCATATTTGCCTTTACAGGTTTTGTGTTTTTTTTTATGAAATTTGGCCTTTCAGTTTTGTTGCGATGGCAACTTAGAGTTTCCATTGACTTATAATGGGGCGAAACTGAAAAATGGCATTTACTGCCAAGTCATTGCAGATATTTTGACAAAACTTACATAAACATGTTCCTTGAGTAAACTTCTCTCAGCCATATGCTTTTATGTCAACCTGGGGAGCCCCTAGGTTGTGCCGGGGCCATGCCCCAACCCCTGCATAAAATGCCTTATATCTCAGAAACCTTACAGATCCCAACCACAATACCATATATATTCTAGTTCCTTATAATAAGATGCATTAAGTGACATCAACCTGGGGGTCCCCCGGGATGTGCCGGGGACATGCCCTGCCCCCTCTATTTCATAAAATGCCATTTATCTCAGAAACCATTCAGATCCCAACCCATAAACTATATATATTCTTGTTCCTTATGCTAAGATGTATTAAGTGATACCAACCTGGGGGTCCCCCGGGATGTGCCGGGGATATGCCCCACACCCTCCACTTCATAAAATGCCGTTTATCTCAGAAACCATTGACATCCCCACCCCTAAACCATATATATTCTTGTTCCTTATGATAAGATGGACTCAGTGACACCAACCTGGGGGTCCCCTGGGATGTGCCGGGGCCATGCCCCACCCCCTCCACTTCATAAAAGGCCCAATATCACATTATTTATTCTCGTTCATTATAATAATACGCATTCAGTGACACCAACCTGGGGGTCCCCAGGGATGTTCTGGGGCCATGCCCCACCCCCCACCATTTCATAATATCACAATATCTTGGAAACCTTACAGATCCCCACCCCTAAACCATATATATTCTTGTTCCTTATGATAAGACACATTCATTGACACCAACCTGGGGGTCTCCCAGGGTCTTGCCCCACCCCTGCACTAGTAGTAGTAGTAGTAATGTTCTGGTGTTTTACGTCTCCATGGTCCCACGGACTTGCTCCATAGTGGCACAGCAAGACGAAGTGAAATAGCGCTCATGGGGCTTTAATACGGCTAAGTTCAGCTATGTGCGAATCGTGCTGAACCGCCTCGCCCGTGTATTTTGTTTAAGGTTTTGTTTTTGGTCTGCTTACAAAAGGGGAGCGCTAGCGAGATTTAGAAATTTTGAAAGCCCTGGTCTAAAGTGGGCATAGGGTGTTAACAGAGATCGGTGCCAATTCGGCTGCTGAGCGTGATTTCTGTTTTTTTTTTTGCCCCCACCCCTGCACTTCAGAAAAGGCCTTATATCTCAGAAACTGGTCCAAGCCCCACCACTAAACCATATATATTCATCTTCCTTATGATAAGATGCATTCAGTGACACCAGCTTGTGAGTCCCAGGGGCATGCCCGGGCCATGCCCCACCGCTTGACTTCATTAAAAGCCATATATCTCAGAAATCGTTCAGCTCCCCACCCTAAACCATGTATATTCTTGTTCCTTATGATAAGACTCGTTCAGTCACACCAATTTGGGGGTCTCTTTGTGCTGAGGCAATGTGCCCCGACCTTCCACTTCATAAAAGGCCATATATTTCAGAAACCATTCAAATCCCCACCCCATAATCATATATTTTCTTGTTCCTTATTATTAGCACACCTACTGTAGGGGTGTCCGCAGGGGCCTTTCCACTACATAAAAGGGCCTCATATCTCGGAAACTGTTCAGATTCCCACCCCTAAACCATATATATACTTGGTCCTTATGATAAGACACATTTAGGGACAACAATCTTGGGCTTTCATGGGATCGACAGGGCATGCTCCAACCCCTCCACTGTTTAAGAGGCCTTATATCTTCAGCCATACAGATCCCACTGCTAAACCATCCTAGTGTGATAAGACACATTTAGTGATAACAACCAGGGCTCCATTGGGTCCATGCCCAACCCCTCTATTTCATAAAAGGCCTAATGTTTCATATACTGAATCCACATGGGTGCTCATTTGGATATTTGGGTTCTCTTGGCAGATTAAAATGATACCATGCTAAAATACATGGCTGCAATTGGGCAGTGCCCACCTGAGCTCTGGTGAGCATAGTGGCCCATGGGCCTCTTGTTGATATTCTGGCAGCAATTCGGGAATTTGTGTATTTTATTCATCAAAGTGTTCTTCAGCACATCAGAAATGGCCAAAATTGTTTTTGACTTTGCAAATACTTTGTTTGTAGTGCATATATCATAAATCATAAAATATAAAGACATTTTGCACTGGAGAAAAAGCATAGCTTTCCACAGCATTCTGTCACACAGTGATATACAATAAATTAAGGTACTTCTTACAATGTCTCGACTCAGAAAATGCCAGTAGATATTGAAAGCATGGTAAATTTTCCATAACCTTATATTGTGGTGTCAGTTATGGTTAATAAATGCTTTTTTGAGTTGTCAGTGTATCTTAAATTTCGAATCCTGTCATTTAACATGGCCATTCAGCAAATTTCGAATAAGCGCAACAGTACTAAATGTATCCCAAAATTTCAAAGCTTTTGCAAGACGTAAAAGTTGGGAAACATCTGTTTTCTACCTTCCAATATGTTGATCTTAAAAGGGATATGGCTTAAATTTTTGGTACTTTCAGACCTCCTATTGCTCAATCTCAATAGCTTGGAGCTCTTACTACCTTGGGCCGGGGTTAGTTTCAGTTCTCCGGCCAAGCTTATGAGTATAGCCAAATTTGTACTGCCTGAGGACTTGTTGTATATTTTTATTTAAAAAAAAGACGTCGTGAATCGCACCCCGGTCTCCCACATGACAAGCGGGGATACTTACCACTATGATAATTTTAGGTTTCGAAAAATAGAGAGCTTTCGGATTCCGACTTTTGTTTGAGTAGTATACACGGAATATTCATTTGTTCTTTTCGGGTAACGTTATATTTTACCCAATACGAAACCAATTGAAGCCCCCGCATCCGGTATTATATTATATATACATTGTATCAGTTTTAGGACACAAATCCCAAGTCGTCTAGTGGTTAGGATTCCGCGCTCTCACTGCGGCGGCCGGGGTTCGATTCCCCGCTTGGGAAGATTTTTTGTCGTTTATTTCTAATAAGCTCAAGTTGTTCTTTACTTACGTTTTATTTGTTGTTTTATTTGTGGTTTAAAGTCCCCATCAACACTGTATAGGTCATTTTGGACACGGGATTTTTATCCGACATTGAGATGGAATGACATCTCAAGCCCTGTCGCACAATGAAAAAAATAGGGTTTATAAGCATGGACGGTCCGACTCGCACCGCTTTGCCTTGGCAGGGTTAGATCCTATAAGCGGTTTACCAGTACACTCTGTCCCACTGAAAAAGGGGTCTACTCATCAAGGAAGCAAATTCTTTCCTTTAAGGCATCACGAAAACACGCCTATATAATTCTAACCCCCTTAAGCCCCACTTTTATATAGTAAAACTAGGGTTTGCAGGGGTAAACCTTATTTTTCTTATTTCTGCCCTAATATATAGAGTGTGGGTACTCGTTAAAACTGCCTCGATGAGGCGGTTCTAACGAGTACCCACATTCTATATTTTGAGCAGAAATAAGAAAAATATCACAATTTTTCATCATAATTTTTCATTTTAATGGCGGTAAAATGTACAGGCTATTTGTATAGGCGTGCTTTCGTAAAGGATTGACCGCTATTAACATGGGAGACAAAAATACTTTTGCAGGAATTGCGTCCCCTGAAGGTGGTCCCATTCCCCTTAAGCTAGAAGATGTCCATGTGGATCATTGTAATTGTGCATGAATGGGCACTGGTACCGAGAAAGAGCATTCCGAAAACACGCCCATACAAATGCATTGTTTTATTTCTACCAACAAAAACCCGAAAATTATCAGATTAAAAAGTGTGATTTTTTTTTTCTTATTTCTGCTCAAAATATAAATTGTGGGTACCCGTTAGAACCGTTCTAACGAGTACCCACAATCTATATTTTAGAGCCGAAATAAGAAAAATAAGGTCCACAGTCTTACTACAGTAGAACTTCGATGGCTCGAACACCGATGGCTCGTTTACCATTGATGTGTCGAACCCATTCTTGAGCCCCTTGCGAAATCCTCTACATAAGAAATAGTGGGGGATAATTAAGAAGATTTTAGTATTTTATCTTCCAAATGTATGTTGTATGTACTCATAAGAATCGCCTCGATGAGGCGATTCTAATGAGTACACATAGCATACATTTTCTTTATAGAACACCGAAAAGATGTCTAAAAGTATCTCGTTATGCCTCCTGACAGTAACCTCAGTGGCTCGAACTACCCCTGTCTCGAACAGATTTTCGAGGCCCAAAGGTGTTCGAGCCATTGAAGTTTGACTGTTTGATATAACAGTGGGGTTCTAGGGGGTCAAAATTATATAGGCATGTTTTCGTGATTGGATCGAATTTTCCGAAGTCGAAGCTACACTCAAAGCAGTGCTTCTGATGGCTGTACAAAGCTGATCGGTCTTCGCAGTTTCTCTATACCATATTTATGTATTTGTGTCTAAAAGATGACTCCGATGGACACCAACGGATGCGATCAGTTTGCGTGGCTGAGAACGCTTACCTGAGTTGTCGCCAGTTTGCTTATTGGGTGATTAATCTCCTTTACATGCGGTGTTGACGTCAGTACTCAAGTGCTGATTTAAATAACTATATTATATCTTTAATTTTTTGCAGTATAAATTTCTAATTTTTCTAAAACTAAGACTGACTTGTCAGGTGGGACATGTATCTTAGCGGATTTGGTTGCCACTTTTTATAGCCCCGCTTTGAAAAAGTGGGGCTATATTGGATTTGCCATGTCCTTCTGTCATTCCGTAATTCCGTGATTCCGTTAATTTGTGTTGGCTCCATAACTTTGTATCTGCTTAACATATTTTCATGAAACTTCACACAAATGTTAAACACCATAAGACAATGTGCAGAGCGAAGGAATTATAACTGTGGATTGCCTACTTTTGGAGTTATTGCCCTTTGAACATTTTCCGTAATTCCGTAATTCCGTAATTCCGTGGTTCCGTTAATTTGTGTTGGCTCCATAACTTTGTATCTGCTTAACATATTTTCATGAAACTTCACACAAATGTTAAACACCATAAGACAAAGTGCAGAGCGAAGGAATTATAACTATGGATTGCCTACTTTTGGAGTTATTGCCCTTTGAACATTGAAAAATGGCAATTTTAATTGTGTCCGCTTCATAACTCGAAAACCGTTTGAGATATTTTTAGGAAACTTCACACAAATGTTAAGCACTATGAGACGATGTGCAGAGCGCAGGAACCATAACTCTGCATTGCTTATTTTTGGAGTTATTGCCCTTTGAACATTGAAAAATGGCAATTTTAACAGTGTCCGCTTCATAACTCGAAGACCGTTTGAGATAATTTCATGAAACTTCACACAAATGTTAAGCACTATGAGACAATGTGCAGAGCGCAAGAACCATAACTCTGGTTTTCGTATTTTCTTAGTGTCTGTCTGTGTGTCTGTCTGTGTCTGTTAACAATTTTCGTGTCCGCTCCATAACTTTAAAACCCATTCACATATTTTCATGAAACTTCACACAAACATTAAACACCATGAGATGGTGTGCAGAGTGCAGGAACCATAACTCTGGGTTGCCTAATTTTTGAGTTATTTCCCTTTGAATATTGAAAAATATCAATTTTAGCCGTCTTTGCTCGATAACTCAAAAACCGTTTGAGATAATTTTATGAAACTTCACACAAATGTAAAGCACCATATTACGTGTGCAGAGCGCAGGAACCCAAACTCTGGATTGTCTACTTTTTCAGTTATAGGCTTTTGAATATTAAAAAATGGCAATTTTAACTATGTCCGCTCCATAACCGTTTCTGATATTTTCATGAAACTTCAAATAAATGAAAAGCACCTTGAGATGATGTGCAGAGTGCAGGAACCATAACTCTGGTTTGCCTACTTTAGGAGTTATTGCCCTTTGAACATTTAAAAAGGCAATTTTGACTGTGTCGGCTCCATAACTCACAAACCATTTGAGATATTTTCATGACACTTCACACAAGTGTAAAGCACCATGAGACAATGTGCAGAGCGCAGGAACCCTGACTCTGATTTGCCTACTTTAGGAGTTATTACCCTTTGAACATTGAAAAATGGAAGATGAAATTTAGTATAAACATGGACATTCTGGTAATGCATCATGCTCATTGAAATGAGGGACAAGGGCTCACAACTCTTAGAGTTTTTCCAGATAATGTAAAATTTTCAACAGTTATTTCTTGTTCATAACTGTTTTCTCTGCAGCTTAAATAACTTTCTTCTCTGACAGCGCTGAAGCGGGGCTATAGTCAGATCCTCTGACAGCTCTAGTTGTAATATTATAAATTTTGCAAGTCGCGCTACTTCCTGATGCCCGGGACTTCCGTGGAGTGTGGGCCATGTTTGCTGATGTTGGCTCGGTGGTGGACGCCTATAAGTTCCCTGGTGGGCGTCTCTTGCCTGATGCCTCCAGTTGGCCTGTCTCATGAGCTACGTCGGTCGGTGTGTGCTCGGAGGGGGATGTGCTGTGTTTGCCGGGTCTTGTCCATCATCCGTTTCGGTTTCAAAACTTTGGGGTTTAGACACACTGATGAAGATTAAATATCAGAAAGGCCTCTGTGTCACTAAATTTGGTATACTTACGCATTAATTACATGTTACATAACGGTGCCATGAATTAATTTTCAGGTTTTCAAGTCAATGAAGATTCCGCAGATCCGGGACCCAAGCTTGCCCCGACATGAAGATCTACCAGACAGCTATAGGGCCAAGGTGGCGTTGTTAGGTTGCGGTCCTGCCAGTATCAGCTGCGCCACATTTCTTGCCAGGCTCGGATACTCAGATCTTACAATATTCGAGAAAGAAACGTTTATCGGTGGCTTAAGGTAATATCTGCGTAAAAGTTCTTATACACTTTAACCCATTCAGTACCAGAAACCCCAAAACGTGTACCCTGGCAAACAGTGTAGGCCCAGATCAGATGCCGCAGAACGCGGCGTATGATCAGGGCCTACACTGTTTGCAAAACAAAAAGTTAAGCCATTATCCAAACACATTTTGAAGAAAACACAACCTGACACCCCTAAATTTTGAAATGGTCTCCTAGTATATATAAAGAGGAAGATAGCATTTGGTACAAAGGGTTAAAGATCAATGAAAACAACACAAAAATGATATGAAAACAAGTACCTTTACAATTTCTATCAAATCTATCAAAACATGAGGTTAAACACACAATCGTCAACGACATTGCATTTTGGGCAAGATTTCTATACGTCTGTTTTGTAAAAACGGTCGTATTATGGTATGGGGTCTGTGTCTATCCGTCCGTCCGTCTGTGAAAGTTTCGTTTCCAGATAAGTCCTCCTACAGTTTGCATCCGATTAACCTGAAACCTGGTAGATAATAAGACTATGAGGTGGTGTAGTGCATTTTATTTCGATGTTACAGTCTGATAAATATTTAGAGAGCTAGACCCCTTTAATATGTGAGAACTATTTCGTTTCCGGATAACTTCTCCTACAGTTTTCACCAGATGAAGCTGAAACTTGGCAGGTAGTTAGACTATGAAGTGATGTAGTGCATATTATTTGGAGGTTACATCACACTGAATATTTATAGAGTTATGCCCCTTTGAAATGTTTTGAACTATTTCGTTTCCGGTTAACTCCTACAGATTTCACCGGATGAAGCTAAAACTTGGCAGATAGACTATGACGTGCTGTAGCGCATATTGTTTGGAGGTTACGGCCCACTAAATATTTACAGAGTCATGCCCCTTTGAATATTTCTGTAAAAAATTCATTCCGGCTAACTTGTCCAACAATATTAACATTCGATCAAGCTGAAACTTGATACATAGTTAGACCATGATGTGGAGCAGCGCATCTTGTTAGGGCCCAATACCGGCCATAACAATATTGCTTTTTCCGTGTGTTTGTCGCGCCTTAACCATAAAACTTAACCTTCAGAAGTATTTGCCCTACGCTAATGAAACGTTACATACATACTAACCATTACAAGACGTGCATTCTGATAAGGACCATAGCTGTATTGCTTTTGTTCATGTGTTTGCCACGCCAAGTTAACAAAAAGCTTAACCTTAGTCATAACTTACAAAGTATTTGCCCTACACTCATGAAACTTTACACACATACTTACCATCACATGACCTACATTTTAGTTTAACCTCTGTCATAACTTCAAAAGTATTTGTCTTTCTCTCTCGAAATGTCACACTGGCGCATATATATACTTACCAACACAAGATCTACGTTCTGACAAACTCTTGTACCCTACCTCTTTGACAGCCTTATGTGGGGCCCTTTCTGACCTGGTCAGTTATCTAGCTTTGAGGTTTTGGTCCACCAAATGAAAACAGTTATGCCCCTTTGAAAATTTCTGGAAACATTTTGTTTCGGCTAACTAGATCCTGTCCAGCTGCAACTTGTTGTATAGTTAGAGCATGGTGAGGAGCAGCGCATATTTTTTCTAGGTTTTTAGTCCACCAAATATTCACAGAGTTATCCACTTTGAAAATTTTGTGAACATTTTGTCTCTGGCTAACAACCTACAGTAAACATTTGATCAAGCTGAAACTTGACATATAGTTTGACCACAATGTGGAGCAAGCAGCACATATTGTTTCGAGGGTACTGTGATCCAGAAATCAATTTAGGTATGCCCTATGAACATTTCTGAATACATTCTGTTTGTGGCTATTTTCTCCTACAGGTAACATTCGATCTTGCATAAACTTGATATTTAGTTGGCTATGATGTGGAACAGCGTATGCTGTTTAGAGCAGTTCACATTGTTTCAAGGTTGCATTCCAACAAACATAAACTTGCCACGAACGTACAATGCCCCGCTTGTGTATTTATTTATTTTTTATTTATTGGTCTATGTATTTTTACTTTGAAAAAAGAATATTTTGATTGCGCGCAAAGCTACTAATCCAACTTATTGAATCGTCGTTTTTGACCGGATGGATTTAAACATAAGTAACCCCAAATTGTTGTTGCAGTTATAAACAAATAGCATCAGCACATTCGGCATAAACCAAGCAAATTTACTCTAGATTAAGCACCCAAACCCCACCAAGCCCATCGTGGCTTAGAGAAATAGATTGGGCTGCATGATGCTTCCATGCAGCAGAGATTAAACCGACCGCACATGAGTACTGCAGCTTAGAGGGTCTCAGCTGGCCCAGGCAGAGTTCTACGATTTCGACGGTGCCTATTCAGTTTCAATCCCTTCATATAAACCTTGTTCCTTTAGTTGGGCGACAGGGCCTGGGTTGTCATTTAATTTTATTATCGGATAAAAGTCTCACAAAATTGGAAGCAACGCCCCCAAAATGAACACAATAGTGCTGACGGGATCGTAAAACATCAATTCAAACAAACAAACAAACTCTCGATAAAGTGATTAACGACAGTGCTTATGATGACAATACAAATAAGGATATTACTATCTACGTCTTGATATTTATAAAGGGTAGCGGGGGATTTGCGTAGGATTCTGGGTACAGACACGAAAAGTTATGGTATTAGGTATATTGCTATTTGCTGTTCGATGCAGATTTCTCAAGAACTATGAAAGCTGACCGTTCGTATTCTGGATGTATCGTGTATACCGGAATAGGGTTCAGTGGTCCATAATTCGAGTTATGTCACTTGATAGGTTTGCAGATAGTGGAATAACCTTTATGTTTGTGGTCCTACCTCGATGAAACTTGTACAATATTTGATCTCTAAAGCAATGGAGGTGTAATGGCAGAACACTGACTTACGTCCCAATTCATGTAAGTTTTCAAATTTTGTAGTTCTTGAAAATTTTCGAAACAAATGTTTCAGGGACTATAAAAGCAGGATTTTTCCAGCTGTAAGTTTGTATAAACATGGACAATGACCGGATGTATCGTGTATACCAGGATAGATAGCCTCGATAGCGCAGTGGTTAATGCGTTCGACTCTTGATCGAGAGGTTGTGCGTTCGAATCCGGCACCCGGTATCGAGGTGTGTCCTTGGGCAAGACACGTAATGACACTGCCTCACTCCACCAAGGTGTAAATGGGTAGCAGTGGTGTAATAGTCACTGCCTCTCTCTCGCGCGCGTAAAAACATCCGGAATGAGTGTTCGAGGGTGATCAAATAATCTTGTAGCTTCCATCACAGTCGAACTAAAATAAATTAGAATAAACTATACCAGAATAAGAGTCCGTGATCCACGACCCTTTGAGTTATGCCGTTCTTGAAATGACTTTAATGAGGTCCGGTAACAGTTTATAGTGGGTAGTTTTATTTTTTACCCGTTGTGAATTTAGAATCAAGTACCGCTTTTATGCAAGCAGTGAAGACCCTAATGAGATGCCCCAGAAATGTTTGCCAATGTCCCATGTACGAGACGCTAGGCATATATGCTTACGTAACCTGCGAAGGACCCGAAAATGTGTTGGACCTTTTTAGACGAAATAGTCAAAGTCCAAGTTCAGGCCTTGAGGTTATAAAACTTTTTTTCATGCTCACCTCACTTGAGGATGCAATGTGTCCTGCTCATAAATTTTAAAATGCCAACAACTGTTGGCATTTTAAAATTTATGAGCAGGACACATTGCATCCTCAAGTGAGGTGAGCATGAAAAAAGTTAAAATTCATGAGCAGGATAAAAGAACATTATTTGATGAGCTCAGCAGGAAAATGCTTGATATGTAAGTATTTCAACAATTATGATAAGTACAAAGTTCTTGCTCACTTGAGTTAAGCATGAACTATGTTCTATGTTCTTGGGACCTGGACAATTTTTTCAGCCTACGCGGAGACACAATTATCGGCCCGGCCTATCGGGGCTTGAACCGACCCACACACGAGTCCTGGTAAACCGCTTAGCAAATCGGTGCGAGTCGGACCGTCCATGCTTATAAACTTTATTGGTTTCATTGTGCGAAAGGGCTTTAGATGTCATTTCATCTCAATGTCGGGTAAAAGTCCCACAAAATTGGAAGCAACGTCTCCAAAATGACCTTTACAGTGTTGACGCGGACGTTAAACCTCAAATCAAACAAACCAGACACAATCGGCCAACCAGTGCTTTCAGTGTTTTTTATTCTCGCTATTTATTCTTTACTCATCTAACGCGACAAGGGAAAACAAGAAACAGCCTTTCAGTAATGGGTTTCTTCCGTTGTCAGTATTGCTCTTTCCATTAGGAGACCACACTTGTGTGACATAGTATTTCATATCATCTAGACTGACATTTAAGGGGAATGGGAATACCTGGCCATTCTTCAAAGGGAGACAACTTTTGGGACTTCCTATTCGCTTTTCTATAAGCTCTGTCCCGCACAAAAATGGGTGTACTCTTAAAGGAAAGAATTTGCTCGTGAGGAGCAAATTCTTTCCTTTAAGAGTTGACCCCTATTGACATAGGCGACAAAAATATTTTTGCAGGAGTTGCCTCCCCTGAAGTTGTTCCCATTCACCTTAAGTATGACAATTTGTGATTATTTCTTCTTATTTCTGCTGTAATCATAGATTATGGGCGCTCAGGAGGCGGTTCTAATGAGTTCACACAATCAATGATTTCTAGCAAGAAGGAGGGAAATAAAGTAAGCACCTAAGGGATAATCAAAATACACTTGCCTCAGACAAGTGCTTGTTTAATGCAGATGGATTGTAATGAGTTTGCCATTTTCGGGACTTAATGCACGCTTGCTTAAGGCAAATTTGTCACCTTATTGAGACCTTTTATAGGGTTAAAGTATATCATTGTAACCCACATTAGTCTAAATAAAGTGGGGTTTTCTTGATTTGGTATTCATTACACGAACCCGTTTAGGTTATGTCTGTTAAGTGTATTTTAGTTTATTTCTTGGTTGCTTGTGAATGGTTTCACGCGTGCTGTCATTTAACAAGTCCGTGTAATGACACCATGTTATGTAAAGAAAAGTGAGTTCAAAGGGGTATACATTATTTTCCTTATTTTTGTTCATAACATAGATTGTGGGTACTCGTTAGAACCGCCTCGTCGAGGCGGTTCTAACGAGCACCCACAATCCTTGTTGCTATTAGAAATAAGACAAATTTATATATATTAAAAATCATTTGAAGAACAATGCTTGTTCTTGTGATACAAATGACGCGATTTTAGAACATATTTGTGTTATCATAATGCTTATACGGAATACACATGACTTTTGATTTATTTATGTCAACAGAAAAAGTACATTCTCAACGCCAATATGAGGCATGGACTTTTCCACTTAATAAGTTTGGACTTGTCCATTCTAAGAGTTCCACAAAGGAAAACAGCCATATTACTATGTAAACAGGGACGCCATCTTCTGGGTCTACGCCGTTTGCATATGTCCCCGTTTTCAGACGCTAGGCTTACACAAATGTCTACAATATTAACCATGTCAGGAAAGTACAGAAAGAGAAAACATTTTTCTTAATTAAACAGTGTAAGGTAATGACATCGTCCGTGATACACTGATAGATAATTATTAGCATCATCAAACGTAATTTTACTGATACCATGGCATAATTGAAGTCTTATAATTGTGGCGACCTAGTCTGGAGTTTCTAAAAGTTTGGGTGTCGGTTCTTATGCACCGAATACATGGTCCCTTGAAGGCAATGATCAGGATTGGACAAAATAGAAACATCAAATGCATGTACGGGGAGACCCTCATATTATACGAAGAAAGTAGCATATTCAAGGGCATGGGTTTATTTCCTTTCTTTCGCACAAAGACATATATTGTTGGGATTTGTTTTAGACTTCTCATTTATGAAGCAAATATAAGATAACCAGCACATATTTCATTGAAAATACAATTCTAGAAATGATTATCATTTTTCTTGCATTAAATTACAGATAGCAATGCTCTTAGTCCAACCTTGATGACTTACTCTTGATACGTATGTTGGTAAACAGGTAACGCCGTTGCCGATGAAATGGCAGTTAAAAATTCGCACGTATTCATCTAACCATTAAAGACACAACGCAATCTGCATTCTTTTTGTCGCACCTGCTTGTAGCAGGGTGCGACATAGGCGTCCGATTTTCCGTCCGTTCGTCCGTCCGTCTGTTAACATTTACGTCAAAGTTTTTAGTTTACAAACCTCAGCTACAATCAAACCTTACATGAAACATCTCATAGACCTTCTCACTTTGTAAGCACCTTGACCTGGTGACTTTGACCTATATTTTGCGCTCCGGTGAATTTGACCATTTCGTCGAAGTTCGACATTTACGTCAAAGTTTTTGTTTAAGTCAACTACAAACCTCAGCTACCATCAAGCCTTACAGGAAACATCTCATTGACCTTCTCACTTTGTAAGCACCTTGACCTGGTGACTTTGACCTATATTTTGCGCTCCAGTGACTTTGACCATTACGTCGAAGTTCGACATTTACGTCAAAGTTTTGTTTAAGTCAACTACAAACCTCAGCTACCATCAAACCTTACAGGAAACATCACCCTGACCTTCTCACTTTGTAAGCAACTTGACCTGGTGATTTTGACCTATATTTTGCGTCCGTTTGTCCGTCCGTCCGTCTGTTAACATTTACGTCGAAGGTCGACATTTACGTCAAAGTTTTTATTTGAGTCAACTACAAGCTTCAGCTACCATCAAACCTTACATGAAGCATCGCCCTGACCTTCTGACTTTGCAGGCACCTTGACCTTGTGACTTTGAACTATATTTTGCGCTCCAGTGACTTTGACCATTACATCGAAGTTCGACATTACGTCGAAGTTTGCATTGTAATCAACTATATGACTAAACAACCATCAAACCTTTCATGAAACTTCTTCCTAAGCTCCTGACTAGGCAAGCACCTTGACCCAGTGGCCTTGACCTATATTTTATGCTCCAGTGACTTTGACACAAATTAAGTTGATGATCCAGATCTTGTCAAATAAAAGGCCTTCAACCATAAAACCTTGCATAGTGCTTCTCCTAGGTGTACTGACTCTGCAGGTACCTTGACATGGTGACCTTGACCTATATTTTACTCTCCACAGACTTTGACACATTTTACGTCGAAGTTCCAGATTTCCTCAAATAAAAGGCTCACAACCATCATATCTTGCATAATGCTTCTCCTAGATGTACTGACTCTGCAGGTACCTTGACCTGGTGACCATGACCAATATTTTACGCTCCAGCGACTTTGACACATTTTACGTCGAAGTTCCAGATCTCTGCAAATAATAGGCCTACAACAATCAAATCTTGCATAATGCTGCTTCTAGATGTACTGACTGTGCAGGTACCGTGACTTGGTGACCTTGACCTATTTATCGTACTCCATTGACTTTTACACATTTTAGGTTGACATGCCATATCTTCTTAACTATAAGGCCTACAATCGCCAAACCTTGCATGGTGCTTCTCTTACATTTATTGACTCTGCGAGTACTTTGACCTGGTGAACTTGACCTGTATTATGCATTCTAGTGACTTTAACACATTTTACCACAATGTTCTATATGTCCTAAAATAAATGGCCTACAGCCACCAAGCCTTGCATAGTGCTTCTCCTCGATGTACTGATTTGGCACATACCTTGACCTGGTGACCATGGCCTATATATTTGGTCCAGTGACTTTGACACATTTTACATCAACTACCAACTGCTAAGAATGAAATTTACTTATCTAATAACAACGTTCTGATTGTGGCTCCTGTGACTTTTGCGCCTAGCAGGTGCGACGCTGCTTTCTGCGGAATTCTTGTCTTACCTTACACTTTTTTATGCAGCGTAGTACTACTGCTTCGTTACTTGTCCTTTGCAACTCAGAAGCAACCTAACGCACATTGACCAGTTTGACCACAAAGTGTAAATGCACCAAAATTGAAGAAAAAAAAAACGCAAATAAAACTTTGCTTAGCAAGTAAAGGAAACTTTTTTTTTTTATTTATATGGACTCGATACAGAACTTTGAAACCATTGGGATTCCCTGGTCGCCGGTTCAGAAAACAACCATATTGAACACATTTCTCGTCTCGTAGGTAATTCTTATAATCACAAGGTATTATCAAAAGGGTAAATAACATAATTACAACTGGGATGCCTGTGAGGTGGCACTACAGTAAAAACAATCCCCTTACTCACAATGTAAATCGGGGCATATTCCATGTTCTACCACATTTCAGCAAGTCTTATGCTTCCATTATGAGGGATATAATTTGACAGGAAGACCATTTACCTTCCAGAAACGCTAAAAAATTGGGTGTTGTGCGGCAAATTTTGGCCTTATCGGCAGTCAGTGTCAACAAACCCATACCGCAGCGAATAAATCCAGGCATTTCCAGTGGCCAGTCAGCACAATTTTCTGGTTCAATTTAAATCAGCTGCTTTTTACAATAGCAAATACCTACTAATATTTCTTCTAATAAACAATAATACTTCTCAGAAAAATAATGGCTTAGCACCAAATCCAATCAGAAGCAGCAGATTATTCAATTCTGTACTGAAAGCTCTCCCCAAGCAAGTACAGCTTTCATAAAGACCAATTATTTACTGTAGTGCATCCTATACCAAACCCTAATTTCTTTATGATCCATCAAAAGAATTGCCAAACTGAAGTTTAGACCATATCTAATAATATAGTCATGCATAATTAAGATTCAGTGACAAAGACTCTTTTAACTTTGCGAAAAAGTTATCACTTCAAGATTCTACGATGACAGCCGAACAAACCATGTTTTGTGAAAAAGCGCAAAGTTTACCTCTTCCCAGAATGGAACCCAGAAACCAGCTTGCATCAATGCTTCTTCTCAGATGTCTTTGGAATACTTTAATCCTAAAATGCACTAAATCATGCCTTATTACCACCCATGCTAGAAATGTTGGCTGTTCTCATACATATATCCCCTAATTTCAGTAAAAATGGCATTTTGAGGATATTTTGGAGACAAAACTTTGATGAAAATGATTAAAAATGCCTTAATGCCATGAGAAATTGCCGAATATATCTGTTCAAATCCTGTAACATGAACCCAACTAATAAGAACTTACAATGGCTGAGAAATCTTATTGCGATATTGCAGCGGGCTGTTTCAGAGAGACAATTTTGAAATTTTGCATTGGCTTGAGAGCCTTGCCTAATGCAAAGTAACCTCTGTGTTATATTCAATATGAAAGATATTCTTTTTATTGTGTTCCTGTTTATACACTTACTGCAAATCTGCTTTCCAAACAGACCAATGACAACTGATTTACATGGCTTTGAAATACCCTCCCCCCACTCCATTACATGGAACAGAAGCATAAACGGATCAAATACAACCAGTTAGTCCTAAATTACCACTAAACTTACAATTTGTACAGTTTCTGTGACAAAATACATGCCAGGAAGATCCATTTTAAGATACAGAATTGGAGGGAAATGTGTGAAACTATTATATAATAAATAAAAAGAGGACAGTGGAGCTGATTTTTCTACTTTCGGTTTAGGTGGCACCACAGTAAAAAAATCCCCTTACTCACAATGTAAATTGGGGCATATTCCATGTTCTACCAAATTTCAGCAAGTCTAATGCTTCCACTATGAGGCGTATAATTTGACAGGAAGACCATTTACCTTCCAGAAGCAGCTAAAACATTTGGGTGTTGTGCGGCAAATTTTGGTCTTTTCGGCAGTCAACAAACCCATACCACAGCGAATAAATCCAGGCATTTCCAGTGGCCAGTCAACACAATTTTCTGGTTCAATTTAAATCAGCTGCTTTTTACGATAGCAAATACCTACTAATGTTTCTTTTAATAAACAATAATGCTTCTCAGAAAAATATTGGTTTAGCACCATATCCAATCAGAAGCAGCAGATTCCGCCCTAAAGACTCTCTTTAACATTTATAAGTTATGTCGATTGGGTTGCCTTATGCTCTGCCTCTGCTCTGGCCATTGGATATTCAAGCTCCTGGGTCAAGCCCCTGGGTGGGTTGTCCGTCCGTTCGTCACCTTTTACGTCAACGTCTTTGCGTTAAACGTTTTTGGTTGCTCATTGCCCTTTAACCAAATTTTAGATTGCACGACCCGCAGAAAAAGCGATCGACTGAAGTCGGTTGATTTTCTAAGAGTGCCCTAAAATCACCATGTCATTCTGTCATTCGGTCAATTGGTCATTCTGTCAGTCTGTCAGTCTGTCTGTCCGTCCGTAACCCGTTTGTGAAAATTGGTGATAGTGACTTAACCGCTTGGAATATTTAAACAATTTTTGGCATACTGATAGATATCAATGAGATCTAACCAATGAACTTACGAAATATTACATTCCATTGAGTATAGCCTCGGCGAGGCGAAAAATGTGAAAATTTTCGAACTGCTTCTCCTCGGAAACCGTTGGGCCGATTGAAGTCAAATTTCATATGGAGCCTCTATGGGATGGGGGAAACCAAAATTTGCTCATGGGGTCCAGGTCACATGACCAAAATGGACGCCAAGCCATATATGGTCTGTCTGTCTGTCCGTCCATAACCCGTTTGTGAAAATTGGTGATAGTGACTTAACCGCTTGGAATATTTAAACAATTTTTGGCATACTGATAGATATCAATGAGATCTAACCAATGAACTTGCGAAATATTACATTCCATTTAGTATAGCCTCGCCGAGGCGAAAAATCCGTAACCCGTTGGTGAAAATTGGTGATAGTGACTTAACCTCTTGGAATATTTAAACAATTTTTGGCATACTGATAGATATCAATGAGATCTAACCAATGAACTTGCGAAATATTACATTCCATTTAATATAGCCTCGCCGAGGCTAAAAATGTGAAAATTTTCGAACTGCTTCTCCTCGGAAACCGTTGGGCCGATTGAAGTCAAATTTCATATGGAGCCTTTATGGGATAGGGCTAACCAAAATTTGCTCATGGGGTCCAGCTCACATGACCAAAATGGCCGCCAAGCCATATATGGTCTGTCTGTCTGTCTGTCCGTCCGTAACCCGTTTGTGAAAATTGGTGATAGTGACTTAACCGCTTGGAATATTTAAACAATTTTTGGCATACTGATAGATATCAATGAGATCTAACCAATGAATTTGCGAAATATTACATTCCATTTAGTATAGCCTCGCAGAGGCGAAAAATGTGAAAATTTTCGAACTGCTTCTCCTCGGAAACCGTTGGGCCGATTGAAGTCAAATTTCATATGGATCTTCTGTGGGATGGGGGAAACCATAATTTGCTCATGGGGTCCATGTCACATGACCAAAATGGCCGCCAAGCCATGGTTAAAAACCCTTCAAAAATAGTCTTCTCCAGAACCACTGGGCAGATTCCCACGAAACTTGATAAATGACATCTGGGACGTAGGCCCATCATAAATTGCTAAAATGGTGACCCTGGGTTGACCTTGACCTTCTTTGTGCCGAGGTCAAACTTTGACACATACGCTTTTGTATTGGAAAATGTGAGAATGTATTTTATCCTGCAAACGATTCAGAATACAGTACTAAAGTATAAGATATATTTTTGCTCCTTACGATTAGGCGCATTTATTGGGGGAACCGTTTTAGGTCCAGGTCACATGACCAAAATGGCCGCCATACCCATATATGGTAACACTCATAAAGCTAAAAGCATCCGGCGGGTCGTGCACTTCAGCTGAAGCACTGGTTCTCTTCATATTTTGTACAGGATATCTATATAGCATTACCTTTCATATGAATTACGAGGGCGAGTCAATAAAAAACAGCCTAATTTATTTCTGGGTGAGATCGATCTCTTCTTTTTCGATGTAATTGTCATCTAAAATGATACACTTTGACCAACGCTGTTCCAGTGCTATCAGCCCAGAACTGAGGAAGCCAGGGTCCTTGTCTCCGACCCACTCCTCAACTGCCGCCACGACTTCTTCATTCGACCAGAAATGACGTCCGTGGATATCCTTTATCGAGTTTGGGAATAGGAATTAGTCACTAGGAGCTAAGTCCGGAAAATAGGCGGGGTGCGGTATTAGCTCGTACTCATCACGCTCAACAACATCCATTGCAATTTTGCAAGTGTTGACTTGCATTGTCCAGTTTGAGCAGAATCCCTCTGCAGAGTTTACCTCGGAGTTTTTCACTGATCGCAGTTCTCAGTTGGTCGAACAAATTTGCATAATACGTTCCTGTTATTATACATTACTTTTCTAGAAAGTCCCACATTATGACGCCTTGTGCGTCCCAAAATACAGTTGCCATCAACTTTCCAGCTGCATGTTGCGTTTTGAACTTCTTTGGCCTCGGAGAAATCGATCCTACCTAATTGCAACTTTGAGTTTTATTCTTTAGCTCACAATAATGGACCAGGTCTCATCTAAATCCACCAGAGGTGAAAGAAAATCATCTGCCTTTTGCTTAAACCTCTTCAACAATTTGCTGCATACTGATGCTCTGGTTGCCATTTGCTCGTCGCTAAGGGATTTTGGGACCTGTTAGCTTGCGCATACTCAACCAACCATATAAAATTGTTGAAACGCTACCATGTGAAATGTGTAATGCATTCGCTATTTCTTCCTACTCAATTTGCCTATCAGAGTACACAAGATCCCGTACTTCGTTACACATTTCTTCATCGGTGGCATCTGGTGGGCGTCCAGACCTGATTTCGTCTTCTAAAGACGTTCTACCGCGTTTGAATTCCCCAAGACAGAATTTAACTTCTGCATACGATGGTACAGAAGACCCATAAACATTGGTCAACTCCCAATGTATTTCCCGACATGTGTTCCCTTTCAAATACAAGTACTGAATTACAGAACGGCACTCAATTTTGACGAAAAGCTTGCACTTGCATCGCTAGCCATGTTTGATGTTCAAAATCGTATGAGTGAAGGTTGTTATTCTGCCGTCATGCCTAAAACAAGGCTTTTTTCTTTGGTTGTCTCGATCAGTTGGAAATGGGACAGGCTGGTTACTCATTGACTTGCCCTCGTATCTATGCTCCTGAGTCAAGGCCCTGGGTGGGTTGTCCCTCCGTTCGTCAACTTTTACGTTAAAGTTTTGCGTTTAATCTTTTTGGTTGCTCATATCTTTGTAAGCAGATGTGAAATTCTCTAGATATTTGGTGCAGAATATCTTAATAATAGCATTGCCTTTTATATGGAATATCAAAGCACCTGAGCTAAGCCCCTGGGTTGGGCTAGGTCAAGTTCACAGACATAGAAAAATTGTCGCAGGTCAAACTTTTTGCGTTAAAGTTTAAAAGACTTTGTAATTTAAAGACGAGTTGATGGATTTCTTTTTTTATTTTGCATGGTGGTAGATAAAGGTTACCGCAACACATGTCTGTGGCAAGACCTTAAGGCCAAGGTCACAGACAGAATTTTTAAGATACCTTGAGGTTTATTAATCTACTTTTGTGATCTCAGCCACTACGTTTGCTAGAACCTTTATACATGTTCTTTACTAAATGTTTCTTCTTGACATGCCGCATCAGCATACACTTTGACATAGTGACTTATTGTTCACGCTTCATTGACTTTGTCAGATAATACAGATAATACCAATAGTTTCACGCTTCATTGACTTTGTCAGATTATACCAGAACCTTTGGGATCTCAGCAACTATAGTTGCTAGTATCTTCAATTTTCACAAAATGTTTCTCTTTGACATGCAGTCTCAGCATACCGCTTGAGCCCGTCACCTTGACCTATATTTCATGCTCCGTTGATTTTGTCTGATTATACTATAGCCCTTTGGGAATTCAGCAACTATAGTTACTAGTACCCTCATACATTACTTAATGTTTCACCATGATTTGCTGCATCAGCAGACACTTTGACCCAATGACCTTGACCTGTGTTTTACGCTTCATTGACTTTGTCAGATTATACTATAACCCTTAGGATCTTTTCTATGTCTGTGAACTTAGACTCTGTGACATTGACCTATATTTCATGCTCCATTGACTACTGAACCCTTGGGAATTCAACAACTATAGTTGCTTGAATCTTAAACTTTCACATTTCTTTGTGACATGCTGACTCAGCAAACCTTTTTACCCCTGACCTTGACCTTTATGTGATGCTCTTTTTACATTATCATATCATTACAGCCCTTAGGATCTCAGCAACTATAGTTGATAGGACCTTCAGACTTTAAATAATGTTTCTTCTTTACATACAGACTCAGTATATTTCTTGGCCTATATTTCACACTCCATTGAGTGGTTATCGGCAAATATATTTGCTAGAATCTACAAATTTCGCACATATACTGTTTCTTCTTAATATGTTGACTCAGCGGAAACCTTTACTCAGTGACCTTTACCTAGGTTGATTGCTTCACTGACATTGTCAGATTACCACATAACACTTGCGACTTCAGCATCTGTAGTTGGCAGAATCTTCAAACTTAACATAATTCTTCTTCCTTCATGCTGACTTGCATTCAACTTGATCCTGTGACTTCGAACTATAGTTTACTCTCCATTGACTCTGTCAGATTATACTTCAACCCTTGGGATGTCAGAACTTTCTAACAATTTACGAGGTTTCTTCTTGAACTGCTGACTCAGTATACACCTTGACCCAGCTGACCTATTTTTCAAGCCCCATTGTTTTTATCAGATTATACAATGGCCATTTTGATCTTACTAACTATAGTCACTAGAACTGTTAAATTTTACATAATTATGCCCCCCCCCCCCCCCGAATTTGTTTTTCGGGGAGACATATTGTTTTTCCCCCGTGGGTCTGTCTGTCCGTCGGTTCGTCTATAACAAAATCGTGTCCGCTCTATAACTTGAAAACCGTTCAAGCTATCTTCACGAAACTTCATATAAATATTAATCAATATTAGACGACGTGCAGAGCGCAAGAACTATAACTCACGCATTTATACTTTTTAAGATATCTTCTTTGGAAGTGTGTCAGTATGTTTATATGTATGTATGTATGTATGTATGTATGTATGTATGTATGTATGTATGTATGTATGTATGTATGTATGTATGTATGTATGTATGTATGTATGTATGTATGTATGTACGTGTATGTTTGTATGGACAAATCGTGTCCGGTCAATAACTTCCTTATTTTTGATGGATTTTGAAATTACTTGGCAGAAAAAGTAACCAACATGAGACGATGTGTGGAGCGCATGTCGCAGGTCGGTACCTCAAAGGTCATGGTCATACTTAGAGGTCAAATATCACGAAAGGGGCCTTTTTCGTGTTTGGTCAATAACTTTCTTATTTTAAGATAAATTTTGAAATTACTTGGCAAAAATGTTAACCTCCATGAGACGATGTGTTGCGTGCATGACCCAGGTTGGTACCTCAAAGGTCAAGGTCATACTTAGAGGTCAAATGTCAAAGAAGTGCCCTTTTTCGTGTTTTGTCAATAACTTTCTTATTTTTAGATAGAACTTGAACTTTCTTTGCAGAAGTGTTAAATACCCCGAGGCGATGTGTCGCACGCATGATTCAGGTTGGTACCTCAACGGTCAAGGTCATACATAGAGGTCAGAGGTCAGAAAAGGGGCCTTTTTCGTGTTTGGTCAATAACTTTCTTAATTTTTGATGGATTTTGAAATTGTTTGGCAGAGGTGTTAACCACTATGAGACGATGTGTTGCGCGCATGACTCAGTTTGGTACCTCTAAGGTCAAGGTCAAACATGGAGGTCAAAGGTTAAAAAGTGCCTTTTTTAGTGTTCGGTCAATAACTTTCTTATTTTTAGATGGATTTTGAAATTGTTTGGCAGAAATGTTAACCACCATGAGTCGACGTGTTGCATGCATGACCCATAATGATACCTAAAAAGTCAAGTTCATACTTAAGAGGTCAAAAATGTGCCTTTTTTCGTGTTTGGTCAATAACTTTCTTATTTGTAGATGGATTTTGAAATTACTTGGCAGAAATGTTAACCACAATGAGACGATATGTTGCATGGCCCATATTGGTACCTCAAAGGTCAATGTCATACATAGAGGTCAAAGGTAAAAAGGGGCCTTTTTACAATGTTCAGTCAATAACTTTCTTATTCCTGGATGGCTTGTGAAATTACTGGACAGAAATGTTAACTATCACGAGACGATATTTTTGCGGGCTAGACCCAGGTCGGTACCTCCAAGGTCAAGGTCATACTAAGAGGTCAAAGGTCAAAGAAAAGTCTTTTTTGTGTCCAGTCAGTAACTTTTTTTTATTTCTGGATGGACTTTTTTAAAGTAACATTTCAGACGATGAGTCGTGTGCAAGACCAAGGTCCATACCTCCAATGTCAAGGTCATACATAGAGGTCAATGGTAAAAAGGGGCCTTTTTGTGCACAGTCAATAACTTTCTTATTCGTTGATGGATTATGAAATTACTTGGCGGAAACGTTAACCATCATGAGTCATGTGTTGTACCTCAAAGGCCAGGGCCATACTTAGAGGTCAAAGATAAAAATGGGTATTTTTGTGTACGGTCAATAACTTTCTTATTTCTCTATGCACTTTTTAAAGTAACCTTGCAGAAGTGTTCATCTTCATTAGATGATGTGTTGCACACAAGACACAGGTTAATACCTCCAATGTCAAGGTCATACTTAGAGATCAAAAAGGGGGGAGACATCTGTGTTTTTGTAGAAAAACAAATTCTAGTATTTCCTCTTGAAATGCAAACAATAATAAATACAAGTATTATGAAGAATATGTTTTGGTTTGCATGTCATTCTACAGCTACTTCAATTTAGCGGTGCTGTTTTATGGCAGCCTAGTTCCAGGCAAAATTGTGCCGAACTGACACAAACTTTGATTTTCATTATTAAGCAAAGACAAGCAGTATTATCTTTGAATTTGAAATGAATTATACTATGTTTGTTAAAATTCAGTAGTTGTTCTCAGTGGACTGTAACACTGCATACAATGTAGTTTCCAATAAAAAGCAATGACAATGGCCGGGGGTATAAGTGCCCCACTGGGCAGTTTGTGTATTTTTTTTTTATTATTTTTATTATTATTATATTTTTGGTGGGGGTCGGGGGATTGAATATCTGTGCATTCGATAAATAAGGCAGTTAAATATCTGTTCTGGTTTGATTTGATGTAAGTCCAGAGTTTCTTTCACTGCGCCTTCGTATCTATCGATGTATAAAGTATGCCTTGTTCTTCGGTGAGGCATTTAGCTTTTTAGGTGGTTGATCAATCGACCAAAAGTCACCACCGAGCACAATGAGCTTTTCAGTGCTGATATCCACGTGACAATCGCTGATTTATATGAAATCTAGGTAACAGTTCTTTTTAGAAAATAGCTGCGTATTTTTATCGCTGTGAGGTCAGAGTGTTGTATAATTGGGTTGTCAATAATATCGGGACTGGAAATGTGCGTTGGGTTTGGCAAACAGTGTGACCCGGACCATACGCCACAGAATGCGGTCGCTGATCAAGGTCTACACGGTTTGCTTACAACACAGCAATTTAAGGGTTGAACGAAACAGTCTAAGTACCCGTTCATAACCATTTTTCAAGTCTATACTCAATTACAATCGATCCAGCAGTGTTGTCAGTGCTTTTATCTTCATTTGTGGCCGAATTACTACACCTGTTTTGTTGTTGTTGTTGTTGTTGTTGTTGTTTTCGTGCGTGTTTGTGTTTTCCACATTTAACATTATGATAGCACACGTGCGACATAGTGCAGTTTTCACATCTCCTAAATGTCTACTTTTTATCATGGAAATCCGTGATTCTTTTCTCATTTATACATATACTGCAAACATAGGTTGTGGGTGCTCGTTGAGGTAGTTCTAACGAATTACCACAACCTATGTCTTGGCGCAGAAAACAGAAAAATAATGTATACTCCCGTAAACCCAGGTTCCTCTTAACAGTAGGATTTGTTCACATGATATAAAGCAACCTTCATTAATTGTACTTTTTCAGCTCTTCTGAAATCCCACAATACCGTCTGCCGTATAGTGCTGTAGACTTTGAAATAGAACAAATGAAAGATCTTGGAGTGAAGATAGAAACTGGTCGATCTCTGAGCACATCTGATATAACGCTTGCTAAGCTCAAAGACGATGGGTACAAGGCTGTTTTTGTTGGAATAGGTATTGTTGAAATGACTGATTTTGTTTATTTTTATTATATTTTAATCATTACCATATAGAATATTTTAACATGGTTCAGTCCACGCAAATGTTCGGCGATTTATTTTGTATGTCTTCAATTTGTATCAAGGATTTAGAAGAAAACGGAAAACAGTATAGATCCTGATTAGCTGGCTTCGAGCTGATCTGGATCTACCCTTTGTTCAAAATAGGATATACCCGCGTTCAGCACGGTGAGGGTTTATTTTCTCTGAGTTACGAGTAAAGCAATTCAATTCCATTAAAAATTCTGTTGATTTTCTTAGTAACACTGTAAGCCATCTTTGGACAGTATGGTGTTGTTGTTACATATGTGAACCCTCTTCATACCGACATTCGATATATCAACACAACTCATTTTAACGACACCTTAGCCATCATAATAATATGTCCGTGAAATAAACACCCCTCAAAACCTCAATTCGTGTACAGAAAATTGTGGTTTACAGTGGTAAATTTCGTTTTGCTTATTTCTGCTCCTAGACATAGGTTGTGAGTACTCGTTAGAACCGCCTCGATGAGGCGGTTCTAACGAGCACCAACAATCTATGTTTACTATATAAATAAGAAATATATCGAAGACTTTCATCGAAAAAGTAGCAATTTTGGAGCTATGGCTATGAAAGAACACACTGTCAAACTCGTATGTTATCATAATGGGAAGATGAAAATGATTATTGTTGGTATTCAAGAATATAGTATAGAATACATAAAGGGGCACATTGGCATAGTGTTGATAATGAGTGTCACAGGGTTTCTACTGCCTTGCGATACAACTTGACTTTTATACCTACAGGTACGTAATAGAGGGATTGCTTATCACTCCGGTGACCCCGGTTCGATTCCGACCAGAGTCGTCTAAATATTTTCTGCTTTGGTTATATTTGGTGTCCGGCGTAAATACTGCGTGTGTTCATTTGTTGAACCCATTTCACATGATTCACGGACTCTCTGACACTTGAGGATGAGTGTCAGAGTAGACCGACGTTCACAGGGTATAGGTAAAAACCAGCTTTAATAGCGACGTATTAGACTATGGTTCGAGCGAGTCTGTCCAGAGTCGTCTAAACTGAAATATTTGCACCCGTCACGTGCGGAGTTCTTTAAAACATACTTATACGACGTGGTCTTTAAGAAAGATTTAGTCACCAAAAATCTACATGTCAAATACATAAATATATGAGCAATCAGTTGCACTGACAAAGCATAAACGAGGTCAGGCAATACCTGACACATACGAGATATCGTTTAAACTTTGATCTTTTAGTATGGCTTCTAAGTAGCTTTTTGCTATTTCATATTTTTCAACCAAATAGCATTGCATTAGATATTGTACCATTGCACTTATCACGAAAACACGCCTATATAATTCTGACCCTCTTGAATCCCACTTTTATATTGTAAAACTGGGGTTTACAGGGGAACACCTTATTTTTCTTATTTCTGCTCTAACATATAGATTGTGGATACGCGTTAGAACCGCCTCGATGAGACGGTTCTAACGAGTACCCATCATCTATATTTTGAGCAGAACAAAGAAAATATCACAATTTTTCATTTTAAAAGGTTCTTTTCAAGGCTTCGGCGTATAAGTTTAAAATGTATTTGTATAGGCGTGTTTTAGTAATGACAGCTTTATTATAAACCATATATGCCTAGCGTCCCATTTTCGGGACATTGGCAAACAGAACGCGGCGTCTGATCTGGGTCTACACGCTTTGCTTAAGGTAAAACTAGTCATAAACAAAACAAACCCTTAAAATTGGAAATGGGCCACTCCTAATTTATTAGATGGGAGATTGCATTATCATATCTGGGTTATACTAATGCTAATGCGGCTGTTATCAGCTGGGCCCGGGTGTGGAAACATATTGCTTGATTATTTTCAGGACTGCCAAATCCACAGAAGATTCCTATCTTTGAAAGTTTAACAGAAGAGATGGGATTTTACACATCAAAAGATTTTCTTCCAAAGGTTGCCAAAGCCAGTAAAGCAGGAATGTGCGCATGCAAATCTCAACTCCCGGATGTTACTGGTAAGATTTAGTTCATTTACCGATGAGCATGGCCGATACACGTATAATATAATGGTCGTTCGAATGCATTACGAAAACACCCCTATACAAATACACTGTAAATTTTACCGCTATAAAAATGAAAAATTTAAGAAAAAATATTGTGATATTTTTCTTATTTCTGCTCAAAATATAGATCGTGGGTACTCGTTACAACCGCCTCATCAAGGCGGCTCTAACGAGTACCCACAATCTTTACTTGAGAACAGAGATAAGAAAAATAAGGCTTACCCATGTAAACCCCAGTTTTACTATATAAAAGTGGTTTCAACGGGTCAGAATTATATAGGCGTGTTTTCGTGATGCATCTTTAAAAGACTTTTCTCTTATTAGACAAAGTGGATTATTTTTGTCTCGCCTGCTTTAATGAGCCCGGTGTTACGTCGATTCTTCCGTTCGTTTGTCTGTCCGTTTTTCACTTCGTCTGTCAGTCCAAGCGTCAACCCAAATGGTCAAGTCCATACATGCCTACAAAACCGTCGGTGGAATTCTTGTTCTCATCACGTAACACGCATGTTTACTTTTGACCCACCCCCAACCCCTCCTCAAACCCCATTTTATATGGTAAACTAACTGGGGTTAACTGGTGTATACTTAATTGTTTTTGCATAGATTCTGGGTACTCGTTAGAACCGCCCCGCCGAGGCAGTTCTGACGAGTACCCACAACCTATGTTTCGAGCATAAATATGAAAAATATTGGATTTATTTATTGGAAGATTTTCTTTTTTGGTTGCAAAATTCTAAATATGTCTAATATAGGCGTGTTCCATAATGTAATCAATTCCCAAAACATAGATTGCTAGTTTGGGCTGCATGATGCTTCCTCGCAGAGCTGAAATCAACCGAACATGAATACTGCTAAACCTCTTAGAAGGCCTGCCAGGCAAAGTGATGCGAGTCGGACCGTCCATGCATATAAACTATATTGGTTAAATTGGACAGCAGTGCTTGAGAAGTAATTTTATTTCAATATCGGATACAAAAAAAACCACAAAAGGGAAGTGACGTCTCAAGAATTACCAAATAATGTGGACAGGGTCGTCAAACCTCATTTCTAACAGAAAAAAAACTTGCACATTGCACGGGTGTGTTCATTTCGCGGACTTGTAAACATGGTGGAGTGATACAGCTGGTTCTGATTATCCTGCCTCGGCAGCTCAGTCGATTGCGGGTCTGACTGGTAATCAGGAGGTGCATGTACATGTAGCGGGTTCGATTCGTGCTGGGATCAGCAACATTGTTTCGTGAAGATTGGTCATGAAATATTTTCTACCGTCATTCCCTCCCTTCAGCCAATTCAAGAAGGGAGGGGCAGTTGTCAGTGTCTGTCGAAATAATGTACATGTATACTGTATTGGTTAACCACTTATATGTATGTATAAGCCTGCCCAGGAAGTTTGGTTAGATAAAATTACCTGCTCGATATGACCTTAGTTCTATAGATATGAGCGCCCCGCCCATTGGGGTCTGGAGAATTAGATTGGGCTGCGTGCTTCTGCCGTGCAGAACTAGAACCGACTGAAGTTTTGAGAAGTCTAGCTGTCCGGGAAAAGTGAGCTTTAAAGTGTATTAAATACATTTAAGAAATGGAATTTATTTTTCTGCAGTTCATGTAAGTATGAACGCAGTGGGTCGCGTGCAAAGTAAATGAACCCCATGTAAACTTTGCTAGCGACCCACTGTCGTTCATACTTTCATGAAAAGCAGAAAAATTAAGTTTATTTTTTATATTTACATTATTTGCCCCTCATCACTGGGCGAAAAAATGCTTGAAGGGCAAACTTTTAAAGCTGAAAACATTTACACACTGTTTTTCTAGAAAGAGCGGAGCAGCGTTGACGTCATCAACGCCCGTAGAGAACAATGGTTTAGAATGACGTCATTTAACGTCACTGAAAATCATGTGATTGACGTATGAACGCAATTGTTTTCTATAGGTTTACACAAGACTTTACACTGGAAATGTAAATATTTATCATATGACGTCGTTGATAAGCAGTGGATAACGTCGTTTAATAAAAATCGTATGATCACACGTGTAACAACACTTTGGCGGGATTAAGTAACGACGTTCATGTCAACAATGCATTTTTCGCAGAAAAAAATTGTCAAATAAAAGGCGATAAAATTCAATTTAAATTAGTCATATGATAAAGAGAATCTTACACTCGTGGTCATTTCATATGAAATTTATGAAAGTCGCCGAAGGCTCGTTTCATAAATTTCATATGAAATGACCACTCGTGTAAGATCCTCTATGTACAGTAAAATTCCACTATTAAGACCACCTTAAATTTTGACTAATTCTGCTTTCAAAAGATTAATTAACAGGTTGTTGCCATTCTCTCTTTGTATTTTCTGCAATCAGCGTCCTGTGGTCAGAGGCCACCTTTGGGACTTTTGAACAGTCTCAAAGGTGTCTTAATATAGGAATTTTACTGGACTTGTTTACGTGAAGTCATATAGGAAACTATCATATCAAATTTTTCATCTATCGATCTTGACAAAAAAGGCCTAGATAGATCAGTCTTTTGGAATCAATTTCAGAATGTTTAATCATCCTGACTAGGCCTACTTTGCATCACGTGAACAAGTCCGTGAAATGAACACCCCCTTACACCCAACTTTGTATAGAGAAAACTGGGGTTTACGGGGGTATACATCATTTTTATGCCCCCGCCATTCGAAGAATGGTGGAAAGGGCATATAGCGTTGCCCCTGTCCGTCCGTCCGTTCGTCCGTCCGTTCGTCCATCCGTGCGTCCATCCGTGCGTCCGTCCGTGCGTCCAAAACTTAAACGCAGTCAATAACTTCCTTATTTCTTGATGGATTTTAAAATTAACCGGCAGAAATGTTAACCATCATGAGTCGACGTGTCACGCGCAAAACCCAGATCCGTACCACCAAGGTCAAGGTCATACTTAGAGGTCAAAGGTCAAAAAAAGGGTCCGAAACTTAAACGCAGTCAATAACTTTCTTATTTCTGGATGGATTTTGAAATTATTTTGGAGAAATGTTAACCATCATGGGTCGATGTGTCACCTGCAAAACCCAGGTCCGTACCTCCAAGGTCAAGGTCATACTTGGAGGTCAAAGGTCCAAAAAAGGGTCCGAAACTTAAACGCAGTCAATAACTTTCTTATTTCTGGATGGATTTTGAAATTATTTTAGAGAAATGTTAACCATCATGAGTCGATGTGTCACCTGCAAAACCCAGGTCCGTACCTCCAAGGTCAAGGTCATACTTGGAGGTCAAAGGTCAAAAAAAGGGTCCGAAACTGCAGTCAATAACTTTCTTATTTCTGGATGGATTTTGAAATTACTTTGTAGAAATGTTAACCATCATCAGTCGATGTGTCACATGCAAAATGCAGGTCCTTACCTCCAAGGTCAAGGTCATACTTGGAGGTCAAAGGTCAAAAAAAGGGTCCGAAACTTAAACGCAGCCAATAACTTACTTATTTTTGGATGGATTTTGAAATAATTTTGAAGAAATGTTAACCATCATGAGACAATGTGTCACGTGCAAACCCAGATCCGTACCTCCAAGGTCATACTTGGAGGTCAAATGGCATAAAAAGGGTCCAAAACTTAAACACTGTCAATAACTTTCTATGGATGAATACGAACATAGACATATTTTCGGGCGGGGGCATCCGTGTCCTATGGACGCATTTCTAGTTCTTATTTCTGCTCCAAGACATAGGTTGTGGGGACTCGTTAGAACCGCCTCATTGAGTCCCCACAACCTATTTTTGCAGCATAAATAAGAAAAATGTCATGGATTTTCATCCGAAAAGTAGCCATTTTGGAGATGTGAAAAATGAACTATTGTCGCACGGGTGTGTTAGCGTAATAGAAACGTTCTTGTCACATCAAATGTTAAAGCACTGACAGCACTGGTGGGTTTGTTTGTTTATTTTGTAGTTTAACGGTCCAGTCAACACTTTTTAGATCATTTTTGAGCCGGTCAGTTTACCTATCCACACTTTTCTGAGCAGGCTTAGACGTAAACCGTTAACCAGTGCATATTCTTTCTCCAGAAAATGACAACTGCCTTCTTGAATTAGCGGATGGGAGAGAATGACCGTATAAAAGATTTAATGATCAATCTCCACGAAAGAATGCTGCCGGTCCGGTCAGTATTGAACCCCTGTCCTCCTGATCACCAGTCAGACGCGCATCCTACTGAGCTACCGAGGCCGGCACACTGGTGGGTCGATTGTCTCTGAGTGTAGGCTGTACTGATTCCAAAGGTCAAGGTCATTACTGATCTTTGTCTTGGATGGCTGAGATTCAGTATTTTTGTCTTCTTCTCCACTAAAACTGCTGCGCTGATTGAAACCAAATTACATGAAAAGCCTCTATGGGATGAGGCAATGAAAACATTATTTGTGCGATGTGCCACATGACCAAGATGCCTGCATATGATAAAAACCACAACACCCCTGGTGAGCGTAGTGGGCCATGGACCTCTTATTGGTCTAGCTAACTGTTACTTGAACTTCAGAATAGAAAACCTACTGCGCTTTAAAAATCGACCCCCTCCCCCACCCCCAACATCCCCCCCCCCACACACACACAAAAGGTTCCTTCTGTTCATTGTTCAAGTTGATATACATACTGTAATTAACTTTCTGAACTTAAACTAATTGGTTTACATCTCATGAATAAGCAGACGTAAATTCCAGATTCTAATACAGTTGTTTGTTCCCTATGGGAAATTATGTTGTTGGACATTTCAATGTCGTTTCCAGACTTTTTGTGAAAATGAATAAACATATATTGAAACTAAATCAGGTTGTCTGCTGATTGTGGCTCAAACTGTATATTTAACCTTATCCCGCTGCTTAAATTAAGTTAGAAACACCAGCCTGCCTAGGCAGAGCGATGCAAGTCGGATCGTCCATGTTTATAAACCCTATTGGTTTTATTGGGCGACAGGACTTGAGATGTCATTTTGTCTCAATGTCGGGTAACAGTCCCACAAAATTGGAAATTACCTACACTGTGTTGACGGGGACGTTAAACCTGAAATCAAGCAAACAAACAAATTTAGAAACACCCATTTACATTTCAACCAATCAAATTACTTGATGTGACTTATTTATTCAAATCCGCAAACTGAATAACAGGGTAGATCCTGATCAGATGTCTTTTTAAGAAGACAGCTGGTCTGGATCAACACTGTTGCCAAAGGTAGGAGTTATCGTGAGCAGCGGGATATGGGTTAGAGTGCAAAGCCTAACTTCGTTACAGAACTTATTTTAGCAGATGGTACTAAGAGAAATTTATATTTTGTTGAATAAAAGTATTTGGCATAAGAAATATCAAGCAGAAGAATTAACAGGGGCGAGGATTGTGGCCACGTAAAATCGATTTAAGCCCCCCAGTGAAAATCTTTCCACTGACCGTTCCAAGGCGGTTCTTCTGTGGCGATTTGTTTATGTTGTTGTTTGTTACTTACTGTGTGTATCGCCGGCCTCAGTGGCTCAGTCGGATGCGCGTCTGACTTGTGATCAGGAGGACGCGGGTTCGACTTTCGCCGGGGTCGGCAACATTCTTTCGTGGAGATTGATCATGAAATCTTTTCTACGGTCATTCTCTCCCTTCCGCTGATTCAAGAAGGGCAGTTGTCAGTTTCTGGCGAAAGAATGTGCACTGTACTGGTTAACCGCTTACGTATAAGCCTGCCCAGGAAAGTGTTGATAGGTAAACTGACCGGCTCAAAAATGACCTAAATAGTGTTGACTGGGCCGTAAAACTCCAAAACAAACAAACAAAACTGTGTGTATCGCTTGTGTCTTTTTATTTTGGATGGCCATATGTCCATTTTGTGGGAAAGTAACTGTCCTTATGGCCTTCCTTTGTTTAGGTTTCCATTATGGTCTGGTCGCTTGATGTTTGTGTTTCTTTCCCTTTGGGGTCTTTGGTGGGTGGAGTAAGTTAATTGTATCGATTCCTGATCTTTGTTTTACTTCTACTTTGAAATATTTTAAGCTATACCGAATGTTATGCTACATTGGATTGGATAAATTCAGGCCTTAAAATATCCAATCCAAAAGGCATAATAATTAGTCTTTTGTTAACAGTGAGCTTTATGATCACTTTTTGTCCATCGTCCGTCGTGCGTGCTTCCGTGCATCCGTTTATCCATCAGTCTGCTCGTAAACAATTTCTTCAAACGACATCTCATGCTAAACCACTTAACAGGTTCTGACCAAACTTGGCAGAAATGATCTTTAGGTTGTCTCCTTCAAAGTTGTTAAATGCCCCCCCCCCCACTGGGGCCCATATGTTTTACATTGACTTATAGAAGGCAAACCTTTGAAAATCTTTTTGTCTGAAACCAGTAGGCCAAAGTCGGTGATATTTGGTATTAAGCTTCAATTAAAGGACCTCTACCCTGTTTGTTTGAATTGTAGCCTGGGGGCCAAACATGCCCCCGTGCCCAGGCCAACATGTTTTACGCAGAGCTATATAGGGAAAACCTTTAAAAATCTTCTGGTCTGAAACTTGAAGGCCGGGTCTTTGATATTTGGTATGAAGCTTTATCCAATCCACTTCTACCAAGTTTGTTCAAATTATATCAATTGGACCAAAATAACCCAGTCTTGGGGCCCATAGATTTTATATAGACTTATATAGGGAAAACCATTAAAATCATTTTGGCTAAAACCATAAGATTCAGGTCTTTGTTATTTTGTATGAAGCTTCATCGAGTGGACCTATACAAATATTGTTCGTATCATAGCCTAGGGGCCAAACATGTCCCCACACCAGGGCCAACAACTTTTACATAGACTTGCAATAGGGAATCACATTTAAACAGCTTCTTATCTGAAACTTGAAGGTCCATGTCTTCGGTATGAAACTTTATCTGACGAACCTCTACTAGGATTGTTCAAATTATAGTCTTCGGGCCAAAAATAGCCTCGCCCGGGCCCACATGGTTTATGTATATAGGGAAACCTTCCAATATCTACTTGTCTGAAGCCAGAAGGCCCAGTTCATTGATATTTGGTATGAAGCTTCATTGGACCTTTACCAAGATTGTTTAAATTTTAGCCTTGGGGCCAAAAATGGCATGTATTACATAGACTTACTTCAGGGAAACCTTTAAAAATCTTCTTGTCTAGAATCGGAAAGCCCCGGTCTTTTATATTCGGTATGAAGCTTCATCTAGGGTACCTCTCCCAAGATTTTCAAATTATAGCTTTGAGGCCAAGAATTACCCCATCAAGGGCTTTGACTGGTTCCACTGATGTACATATATGTTGATAACCTTGGATCTATGAAGATATTTATATCAATCAGGTTAACAAACGTGTCTAGCATTTCTTCACATATTTTTTCTAAACATCGCTGATGATTTTTTAGTCCATATGTGAGCTATACAGGCCAATCTAAGTCCTCTTGTATATGTAAATGTGTCATGTTTTGATTGGTTTGAGGTTGAAAGTTCCCCAAAACACTATATAGGTCATTTTGAAGACGCTGCTTCCATTTTTTTGGAGGGGAGGGGGCGGTGAGGCGATACGGTGGGTCTTTACCCGACAATGAGATGACATTACCTCAAGCCTTGATGCCCATTGTAACTAAAATGATTGATTTACATGGAAGTACCCACTCGCATTACTTTGTCTGGGCAGGCTTAGACCTTCAAAGCGGTTTACCAATACCCATGTGCGGTCGGTTTCAGCTCTGCTTGGAAGCTCCATGCAGCCCAATCTAAGCCCTGATGCATGGGCCCCACCAACCACTAAAAGCAATATTTGAGGGGCTTAATGTACTTGTAAAAAAATAAAAAACTATAAGTTAGACAAAAGGTTGTAGATAAAAAGCTGTCTTTCTTTAGTGAAAATGGAGCAATTATGCCAAGTGTAATAGTTCGTACCTGCGCATCTGAATAATTACTTATGTCACAGGTGTAAAGTTCTTTCTCCGATTGACGGTTTCAGCTAAGATAAATTGACGCATTTGTCATATTTCCTGCCATTTTCTACAATGACGGCAACTATCCACGAGTCCATGTTAACTGTACTGTAAACCAAGCCCCTCAAAAAGTGGTGTTAAGAATTTGCTCCTGAGAAGCGAATTCTTTTCTATAAGAATAAAACATAGGTGGAGGCAATGATCATGAATCGATACAATCAACCCACAGCTCCCATCAGAGACACCAAAGGGAAAGAAACACAAACATGAAACAACAGACCCTAATGGAAACATCAAAAGCGGAAAGCCAAAGGGACAGTTACTTTCCCACAAAATGGCCAATAGGCTATCCAAAATAAAATAGTATAAACGACACAAACACCCAAAGACAAATAATAACAAAAATAAACCGCGACAGAAGAACCGCTTTGGAACGGTCAGCGGAAACGAATTCCACTGGGGGGTGGGGGGGGTGGGGGGGCTTAAATCTATTTATCTATCTTACGTGGCCACAATCCTCACCCTTACTTCTGTCGCGATTTAGACAAATAATTTGTTCAGTCCGCATGGAGGCCTCCAAACTCATCAGTGCAACATCTCCGTGAATACAAATAATCAAACAACCACAGAGATGAAACAACGGTGAGGACTCGACCGCAAGAACCACTGAAATGCTGGAGCAAAAGAAAACCAACAGTTAGACTCCGATAGGCCCGACCAGAGATAGAGCATCAGGCACCAACTAACATTACCTTGAATAAGATCTGTCTAATTCTCAATAACCCTTTACGCTGGAACCGTCATAGAATCTGAGGCCTGACCCACTGGCGTGCAATTAAAGAGGGAAGCAAAGTTGTCAACAGCGATTGGGTTAACTACCATGCATGCAGTCTGTCATATAACATTTATGTTGTACCCAATCTTTTTATATCGAAGAATGATTCTACGAAACTGGGTGCTGAGGTCATTGCGGTTATATATTTCGAATCGAATTAATTACGAAATATAAACGCCATAGGATGGCGCACGAGGAACATCACCATCCAAAAAAGGAAAATTTACAATCTCGAAATCAAAATCGTCGCGTTTATCATAAAGTTTGCACGAAACAAACCCATATACAATAGATAGATGTAAATCCCAAAATGGGGCCTCGGTATCAGAAGAATTTGCTTTCTTTAACTGAAGTTCTTGGTGGGGGGTTAATTTGACTGATCAGACCTCGAAATAGGCATTATCAATATTTAATAAATCATCGAAATGTCTAGAAATGGAGCTAAAAGCTTCAATGATTTCAGACTGGTGTTCAGCAGAAAGGGACATCATGAAGTCTCGCTCATTACAAAACAAAAACAAATCAGCCATAATTGGTGCGCAATTAGTACCCATCGGAATACCCAAAACTTGTCTAAATAACTTAGTGCCAAATCTTATGTAAATAGTGTCAAGTATAAAGGTGAGAGCTTCACACACTTTCTGACATGCTCTTCAGAAGTGAAAAAAAGCATTTCTTACATTAAATGCAAAAGAGGGAGTCTTCCGTATGAAATATCCATTCAATTAAATCATTAAGTTTTTTTCTTTTATAGGATTATGAGGAAGTGTAGTGTAGAGGCTGGAAAAAAATCATAAGTAGACGGAATTGAAGCACGAAAATGCCTGGATTTCATTTATTTAAAACTTAATTAGATGTTTTATAGACCAAAACAGATTTCTACCTGATCTTTCGAAGACTTTTATCGCAATATTTTATTACATGTTTTTTTATATCAGTCAAACATGAAGTTAATAATTTGGAGAGTTCAATGGTGGTATAAGAGCTTGAATTCGCAATAATCCGTGCTTTGTATGGTCTTTAATGAAGATCAGGTAACCTATATAAAGTAGGAAGCTTGTCTTGGCCTTCTGTAACACAGACATGGGTAAAGACCGTTTACGAGAATATAATAAGTTTCTCGCGTTATCTCCCCAGAAGAATTATCCATTACCCTAAATATCTGTATTTCTTTCAACATGTATGGTAATAGTACTAAAGGCAGGTGACCAAGAGAGTGTATGTTTTAATTAGAATAGGGATTCACTAACATCAAGGCTGTTCCGTATACATGGAAGGTCCGACTCGCATTACTGTGCCTTGGCAGATTTAGACCTCTAAGCGGCTTACAACTATTCATGTGCGATCGGTTTCAGCTCTGCTTTGAAGCAACATGCAGCCCAATCTAAGTCCCAATTGGCGGGGTCATTTTGTCAGTAGATATCTACTACTCAAGTAAAGCGTAACTATACCAAATTAAGTGACACAGAGGCCTTCCTGATATTTAATCTTCATCGGTGTGTCTAAACCCAAAAGTTTTGAAACCGAAACGGATGAATGACAAGACCCAGCAAACACAGCACACCCCCCTCCGAGCACACACCGACCGACGTACCTCATGGGACAGGTCAACTGGAGGCATTAGGCAAGAGACGCCTACCAGGGAACTTATAGGGGTCCCCCACCGAGCCAACATCAGCAAACATGGCCCACACTCCACGGAAGTCCCGGGAATCAGAGAGGAGATGCCCAAAGTAACGAGACTTGCAAAATATATAAAATTACAAAAAGTTGCAACCAAATCCGCTAAGATACATGTCCCACCTGACAAGTCCGTCTTAGGTTTAGAAAGAAATAAAAATTTATACTGCAAAAATTAAAGATATAATATAGTTATTCAAATCAGTACTTGAGTACTTACGTCAACACCGCAGTATCAACCTCAGCACTAAGGAACTGATACTGAGCTGATGATACCCTCGGGGACGAACGAATCATCCATCAGCAGAGATACCGACCCAGTGGTTGCAATTAATGCAAAACTATACCAAATTTAGTGACACAGAGGCCTTTCTGATATTTAATCTTCATGAGTGTGTCTAAACCCCAAAGTTTTGAAACCGAAACGGATGATGGACAAGACACGGCAAACACAGCACATCCCCCTCCGAGCACACACCGACCGACTCATGAGACAAGTCAACCGGAGGCATCAGGCAAGAGACGCCTAAAGATAAAGATAAAAAAGCTTTATTTAACGTCGCATATCCGAAACAAATAACATAAGCTCTGTAGAGCTTTTATTGCGACAAACAAAGTATCCATTAACAAATACTTACCTGCCTTCATTTATCTTCCTAGGACTACCCCTGATAATGCGAGCGTCAGCCAAGGGAGCTCCTAGTACCATGTTTCACGCCTTTGGAATGGCGCGGCCTGGGATCGAACCCGCGACCTCCCATTCCCGAAGCGGACGCTCTACCACTGAGCTATCGGGGCCGGTAAATCAGTACTTGAGTACTGACGTCAACACCGCCTCTCAGAGAACTTATAGGCGTCCCCCACAGACCCAACATCAGCAAACATGGCCCACACTCCACGGAAGTCCCGGGCATCAGGCGATTTTTGAGGGGCTTAATGTACATGCACAGAAATAAAAACTATAGGTTAGACGAAAAGTTGTAGATAAAAAGCTGCTTCCCTTTGGAAAAAAAGAAACAATAATGGCAAGTGTAAAAGCTCGTGGTTGCGAATTTAAATAATTACTTTTGACATAGGTGTCAAGTTCTGTCACCGATTGGCGGGTTCAGCTAAGTTGTCATTTTTCCCGCCATTTTTCTTCAACTAGGACAACTATCCATCAGTCCACCATTACGTTTTTGTACACCCAGCCTCTAAAATGCGGTGTTTGTTCTTGCAGGAAAGAAACTGCTCCCGACGAGCGAATTCTTTCCTATAAGAACAGGCACCGTTTTCTGAGAACATAATAAGTGTTCCGAGTTACCTCCCCAGATAATAATCCATTACCCTACATAACGAAAACACACCTATATAATTCTGACCCCCATGAACCCCACTTTTACATGATAAAACTTGGGTTTACAGGGGTATACATTTTTTTTTCTTATTTGTGCTCAAAAACACAGATTGTAGGTACTCGTCGCGGCGGTTCTAACGAGTATCCACAAACTATGTTTTGAGCAGAACTAAGAAAAATATCGAATTATTTCATCTGACAATTTTCATTTTTCGGTGGTAAAATTTATAATGTATTTGTATAGGCATGTTTTTGTAATGCATGTATGTATTTCTTTGAACAGGTAAGGTGATAGTTCTCGGGGCGGGTGACACAGCATTCGACTGTGCCACCTCAGCATTGAGATGTGGAGCCAAGAGAGTATATGTTGTATTCAGGAAGGGATTCACTAACATCAGGGCTGTTCCTGAAGAAGTAAGAATCGCGTGTAAAGATCATCTTTTTAACCCAACCTTAATGATGAAAATGGGGCTTACAAAAAATGAACGCTATTTTTAGCTCACCTGAGCACAAAGTGCTTATGGTGAGCTATTGTGATCAGTCAACGTCCGTCGTCCGTCGTTCGTGGTCCGTCGTCAAAAATTGCTTTTAAAGACTACCCCTCCTAAACCCTTGGGTCAATTTCATTTATGCGTCTAGGTGGCTGTCTTCCAAAATAGCTGAAATCGTTTCGCTCCGATGAAAAAGATGGCTGCCAGTGCTTAAAATGGAAAAATCTTTAAACGGCTACTCCTCCAATACTCCTTGACCAATTTCATTTTTACTTCATAGGAATGTTGCTTAGGTTACCCTCTACGAAAATAGTTTAACTCGTTTTGCTCCGAATAACAACATGGCCACCAGAGCTAAAAATAGAAAAAAAAAAACATTTTAAACGACTATGTCTCCCAAATCCCTGGGCCAATTTCATTCAAACTTCATAGGAATGTTGCGCAGGTGATTCTACCGAAAAAGCTTAAATCGTTCTGCTTCGATGAACAATATGACCGCTTGAGCTAAAAATTGAAAACAAACATCAAGAATTTGCTTAAAATGCTCACCCCTCCGAAACTCTTAGGCAAAATTCAGTTAAATTTCATAGGAATGTTGCCTAGGTGGTTTTCTAACAAAATAGCTAAACTCTATTCGCTCTGATGAACAAGATGGCCGCCGGAGCTATAAATGGAAAAAAAATAAATGACTACTCTTCTCAGACCTATGGGACAATTTTATTCAAACTTCATAGTAATGTTGCCGACGTGACCCTCTACCAAACTAGCTAAATTCGTTCTGCTCCGATGAACAAGATGGTCACCAGCGCTAAAATTAGAAACAAAAAACTTCAACAATTTGCTTAAAATACTTACTCCTACTAAACCTGTGTGCCAATTGCAGGTAAACTTCACAGGAATGTTTGTTACGAGATGGAATAGGAAACCTATCTGGTGTTTATGCACATCTAAATTATTTTAGTAGGTATATGGCAAGGCGGTGCGAGTGAAATATTTTAGGTGACATACGGTAGGCAAAATATGCTGCTCCATGCACAAGTCATGCACATATCATACGATGTAGGCATACGTGGTTGGTGGAGATTTTTTTTACCATACAGTTGGCCGCTATAAGGCTGATTTCTATAAAATTTGCCTAAAAATCGCCAACTGCCAAATTGTGCCATATATAATTTTCCTGCCAGTCACGATGTTGTGGGTGTTCGTTCTGACGGGAGTTATACCATTGATTTATAGAGAAGTTTATCATTTTTTTTTCTAGGGGAAATACTATTTTAACGCAAATCAATTATCTACTCGATTTTTGCCATATGGCTATGATTGTGGACGATCCTGCGACCTGTAGCTGGAAAAGCTAGTAGCCTAATCACTACACCACAGAGGCTTTAAAAGTGAAACGTGTAATAACATTTTGGCGGGATTAAGTAACGTCATGACGACGCCCATGTCAACAATGCATTTTTCGTAGAAAGCTTCAGAAAGTTGGGGTATACTAGAAGTAAACCCCTCCAAAACCTTCAAGTATGTCCATGCTTTTGACACCAACCTGATTTTTAAGGTCGCATTTTTTTAGCTTTCTTTTCGTCTTGTATTCAGCGGGGTAATGCCGGACTAAGTAGCTCAATCGGATTCGCGTCTGACTTGTGATCAGAAGGACGCGGGTTCGATACCTGCCCGGGTCAGCAACATTCTTTCGTGGATATTTATCATGAAATATTTTATACGGTCATTCTCTCCCTTCCGCCGTTTCAAGAAGGGCAGTTGTCAGATTTTAGCGAAAGAAGTGCACTGTACTGGTTAACCGTTCATGTATACGCCTGTCCAGGAATTGTGTTGATCAGTATGTTGACCGCCTAAAAAAGACCTAAATAGTGTTGTCTGGGCCGTTAAACTCCAATACAAACAAACAAACAGTGGGGTGACATAGATTTCTTCGGAAAATATTTCTTACTTATGACTCTTTATCATTTCTGTTACAAACACGGATTATTAGCACATATGACAACCGCAATGTCTCGCTCACCTGGGGCGAGGGCTCCTTGGGACTTCATAGTATAGTGGATCCGTCAGCACATTTGACCAGTTATATCTCTACTGCATGCAGCATGATCTCAGTCATGTCTCATCTTTACCATGCCTCTGCTGGGGCATTGATGGCGTAAGGTTTGTATACGCCCGGCATACGAAGTATGCTATGGGGGTTTATAGTTTTCGTCATGACGTTCGTCCGTTCGTCCGTCCGTCTGTCCGTCCGTGCGGCCGTCCTTCCGTCTGTTTGCCCGCACGAAACGACATTTAGGGGGCAAAAAATTTGGACAGTTTGACACTTAAGTATATAATCGTGAGTCCAAATGGGATTTATTCCGTTATTTGGGTACTTAAATGGCAAAAATTCGCTCTTAGGTGGCTTGCCGCTTAAGAGAATTTGCCGCTTAAGTAGTCAATATGCCGACGCCTAGCCACTTAAGTATCCGTTCGTGAGAACGTCCGTTCATCCGTCCGTTAACACTTTGGTTATAGTTTTGCGTTTAAGTTTCTAAGAGATTGTATCTTCTGAATCCTTTGATAGATTCTGTTGATACTTACACTGAAGTTACATACTGGTCTAACGATTTCATTTATGCATGTCCCAGTCTACACAGTGACCTTGAGGTCAAGGTCACAGACTTAGAAATTTTACGTTTGGTTAAAGTTTTATGACAAAGTTTATAGATGCCTGTTTGTTCTAAACTCTAAGACAAATTCAGTTGATACCTGCATCAATGTTGCATAGTGATGCATGTCCCTCCTCCCACCCATGGTGACCTTGACCTCAAGGTCACGGTCTTGGAAATTTTACATTTGGTTAAAGTTTTATGACAAAGTTTATAGCTGCCTGTATGTTCTAAACTCTAAGAGAATTCAATTGATACTTGCATCAATGTTGCATACCAGTCCAAAATTTCATTTATGCATACCCACCCTGCTGCTTTAGTAACATTGATGGTCCCACCCCTTCAGTAACCTTGATGCCCTCACTCACTTGGTCCATTTAGAAATTTTATGTTTGGTTTAGCTTTTACAAGCACATTTATAGATTCTTATAACTCCTTCACTCATTTTACATACAAGCTCGAAAGATATATCAGAGGATGGCGCTGGCCAGGGCTATACGTAGCCCACTGGTCGCTTTGTCTAGTTTTAATCGAAAATGAATAAAAATTTTGGTTGCTATTGCAACCACAAGATACCATGGCCTTACAATGGGAAAATGCTTGTCATCACCGTAGCGCCTTTAGTTTTGATTTGATCTTTCTGAAACTTACATATGAGTTGACTGGGGATAAAAGCTCGGATGAGTTCGAAAACTGGCAAGGTAGGCATATCTGTCATATAGTTAGGTCCACTTGATTTCTGAAAATGCCTATTTTTGACCTTTCTTATCTGAAAGAGATTTGGCTGCTTCCATGCAAAGCTCAAACTGACCATACTTGAGTAATGGTAATCCGCTTGGACTAGGATTGTCCAGGCAAAGTGATGTTGGTCAGACCGTCCAATGCATATAATCCATTCGGTTTCATTTGAGCAGCAGGGCTTGAGATGTCATTTCATCTCAGTGTCTGGAAAAAGTCCCACAAAACTGAGAGCAACGTCTCCAAAATGACCGAAATAGTGTTTACGAGGACGTTAAACCTCACTTCAAAAAAAATTATCCGATCATCGTGAAATTTACATGTAAGTAAGACAGGGAGAAAAGCTCGAATGAGTTCCAAAGCTTGCGGTCGGCATATCTATCATAGAGTTACGTCCTCGTGATTGCTGACAATGCCTATTTTTAGCTCACCTGAGCCGAAGGCTCATGTGAGGTATTAGTATACCACGAGCCGGCGTCCGTCGTCCGTCGTCCGTCGTCGTCCGTCGTCCACACTTTCAAAGAAGTATATCTCCGGAACCAGTGGGCCAATCTTGATCCAATTTCATGTGAAGCATTATCAGGTAGGGGGAAAGGCTGCATACTGTTTTCGGGCAGATCGGATTGGAACTCTGGTTGCCATGGCAACAAATAGCTCCCATAGACTTAACATAGGAAAAAGTTTGTCATCACTCTAGCTCCGTCAATTTTTTTCTGATCGTCTTCATTCTTGCAGATAACGAGGACAGGCATGAAATCTCGATCAAGTTCGATTTTGGGCTGAATCGGATTATTCACTCAGGAGTTACGTGCCCTTGAGCGTTAGGAAAAAGCTTGTCATCACTCTAGCACCGTCAATTTTTTTCTGATCGACTTCATTCTTGCAGATAACAAGGACAGGCATGAAATCTCGATCAAGTTCGATTTTGGGCTGAATCGGATTATTCACTCAGGAGTTACGTGCCCTTGAGCGTTGAAAAAATTGCCTATTGACTTAACATGGGAAGAATGTTGTCATCACCGTAGCTGCTTCAATTATTTTCGGATTGGCTTTATTCTTGCAGATAACCAGCACAGCCATGAAATCTCGGTCAAGTTCGATACCTGGCAGAATCGGATCATTCACTTAGGAGTTACCTGCCCTTGTGTGTTTTTGCATTAGGGTTAATGGGAATTTCAAAAATGTATATCTTAAAGACTACTTGGCCAACTTTGATCAAATTTCATGTGTCACATTATTGGGCAAGTGGAAAGGCTTCATTAGGTTTTCAGGCAGATCTGAGTGGAACTCTGGTTGCCATGGCAACATCTAGCTCCCATAGACTTCACATAGGAAAAAGCTTGTCATCACTCTAGCTCCGTCAATTTTTTTCTGATCGACTTCATTCTTGCAGATAACCAGTACAGGCATAAAATCTCGGTCAAGTTCGATTTTGGGCCGAATCAGATAATTCACTCAAGAGTTACGTCCCCTTGAGCACCCGAAAAATTGCCTATCGACTTAAAATGGGGAAAATGTTGTCATCACTGTAGCTGCTTCAATTTTGTTCGGATTGGCTTCATTCTTACAGATAACCAACACAGCCATGAAATCTCGGTCAAGTTCGATAATTGGCAGAATCGGATCATACACTTAGGAGTTACCTGCCCTTGTGCATTTTTGCATAAGGGTTAATGTGAATTTCAAAAATGTATATCTTGAAGACTACTTGGCCGACTTTGATCAAATTTCATGTATAACATTTTTGGGCAAGTGGAAAGACTGCATAAGGTTTTCATGCAGATCTGAGTGGAACTCTTGTTACCATGGCAACATATAGCTCCCATAGACTTAACATAGGAAAAAGCTTGTCATCACTCTAGCTCTGTCAATTTTTTTTCTGATCGACTTCATTCTTGCAGGTAATAAGGACGGGCATAAAATCTCGGTTAAGTTCGATTTTGGGCAGAATCGGAATATTGACCTCGGAGTTACGTGACCTTGAGCGACAAAAATTTTGCCCATAGACTTAACATAGGGAAAATGTTGTGACTACGATAGCGACTTGAATTTTTTTCAGATCAGCTTCAAACTTGCAGGTAACGAGGACAGACATAAAATCACGGTTAAGTTCGATTTTGGGCCGAATCGGATTATTTGCCTTGGAGTTACCTGCCCTTGAGCATGAAAAAATATGTTGTGACCACGATAGCAACTTTATTTTTATTCAGATCAGCTTCAAACTTGCAGGTAACGAGGACAGGCATAAAATCACGGTTAAGTTCGATTTTGGGCCGAATCGGATTATTTGCCTTGGAGTTACCTGCCCTTGAGCATGCAAAAATATGTTGTGACCACGATAGCAACTTTATTTTTATTCAGATCAGCTTCAAACTTGCAGGTAACGAGGACAGGCATAAAATCCCGGTTAAGTTCGATTTTGGGCCGAATCGGAATATTGACATCGGAGTTACGTGACCTTGAGCGACAAAAGATTTGCCCATAGACTTAACATAGGGAAAATGTTGTGACTACGATAGCGACTTGAATTTTTTACAGATCAGCTTCAAACTTGCAGGTAACGAGGACAGACATAAAATCTCGGTTAAGTTAGATTTTGGGCCGAATCGGATTATTTGCCTTGGAGTTACCTGCCCTTGAGCATAAAAAAATATGTTGTGACCACGATAGCAACTTTAGTTTTATTCCGATCAGCTTCAAACTTGCAGGTAACGTGGACAGGCATAAAATCTCAGTTAAGTTCGAATCGGAATATTGACCTCGGAGTTACATGACCTTGAGCGAATAAAAATTTGCCCATAGACTTTACATAGGGAAAATGTTGTGACTACGATAGCGACTTAGATTTGTTTTAGATCAGCGTAAAACTTGCAGGTAACGAGGACAGACATAAAATCTCGGTTAAGTTCGATTTTGGGCCGAATCGGATTATTTGCCTTGGAGTAACCTGCCCTTGAGCATAAAAAAATACGTTGTGACCACGATAGCAACTTTATTTTTATTCATATCAGCTTCAAACTTGCAGGTAACGAGGACAGGCATAAAATCTCGGTTAAGTTCAATTATGGGCCGAATCGGAATATTGACCTCGAAGTTACGTGACCTTGAGCGACAAAAAATTTGCCCATAGACTTAATTAGGGAAAATGTTGCGACTACGATAGCGACTTGAATTTTTTTCAGATCAGCTTCAAACTTGCAGGTAACGAGGACTGACATAAAATCTCGGTTAAGTTGGATTTTGGGCCGAATCGGAATATTTGCCTTGGAGTTACCTGCCCTTGAGCATAAAAAAATACAGTGTGACCACGATAGCAACTTTATTTTTATTCATATCAGCTTCAAACTTGCAGGTAACGAGGATAGGCATAAAATCTCGGTTAAGTTCGATTTTGGGCCGAATCGGAATATTGACCTCGGAGTTACATGACCTTGAGAGACAAAAAAATTTGCCCATAGACTTAACGTAGGGAAAATGTTGTGACAGAAATAGCGACTTGAATTTTTAGCTCACCTGAGCCAAAGGCTCCAGTGTGCTGATAGTATACCAAGGCTCCGGAGTCCGTCATCTGTCGTCCGTCCATCCGTCGTCCACACTTTCAATGAAGCATATCTGAGAAGGCAGTCGACCAATCTTGTTTAAATTTCATGTGTAGCACCATTGGGCAAGGGGAAAGGCTGCATTAGGTTTTGGAGCTAGTCTGGTTCATTTGTTCCTTCATTCTTCTTTCTCTCCATATAGAGATAATAGGCCAATGTTAAATTTTTTATCAAAGATTTCTCAGGAACTATAAAAGCTAGAAGCATCAAATTTGGTATTCAATAGAATAATGATGACTTATTTTGTGTAAGAGACATTGGGCTTTCTCAGCTTATTTGTTCATCTGTTCTTTCATTCTTCTTTCTCTCCATTTTGACCAATGTTAAATTTTCGTCAAAGATTTCTCAGGAACTATAGAAGCTAGAAGTCTCAAACTTGGAATGCAATGCAATAATGATGACTGTAAGGGTCAATGGGCTGGATTCTATTAGCAGATTTAGTAGTCAAGTCTGTGAATTGTTAAAACTTAAGTTCCTCAGGTGAGCGGTTTAGGCTCATTGAGCCTCTTGTTGACAATGTCATTACCTCTTCAGTTTGTATTGCACCTTCCTGCATTTAAATGTTCAGGGATAAAAGCTCGTATTTGTTCGAAAACTGGCAAGATCGGCCTACCAATTATAGAGTTACGTCCCTTTGATTGCATAAAATGCATATTGTTGACCTTGTCATCACCGTTGTCCTTTTTGGAATCGATACAATTAACCCACAGCTCCCATCTGAGGCACCAAAGAGAAAGAAACACAAATATGAAATAACTAGACCCTTAATAGCGGAAAGCGAAAAGGATAGTTACTTTCCCACAAAATGGCCAATTGGCTATCCAAAACCAAAATATATAAGCGCTACACACACTCGACAAACCATAACAAAAATAAAGCGCAACAACAGAACCTTGGAACGGTCAGTGAAAAGAATTTCACGTGGTTGGGGAGGGAGGGGGGTGGGGGGCGTAAATCGATTTTACTCGGCCGCAATCTTCGCCCTTACTTCAGTCATAAGTCGCTAAGATTTGTACGGATCAACTGATACTTACAACTAAGTAAGTTTTGGATAAAAGAGAGAATGAGGTTATAAAACAACAATGTTGGCATATTACTCATAGAGTTATGTCCCTTACTTTGCTAAAAATGCCTATTTTGGAACTTGTTATGATAATAAGTCCTTTAGTTTTGATTGGAGCTTCCTAAAACTAATAAGTAGGAAAGCTCGGATAAGTTCGAAAACTTTTGATGTCGGCCTATATCTCACAGAGTTAAGTCTCCATGATTGCTGAAAATGCCTGTTTTCGACCTTGCCACCAACATAAGTCCTTCTTTAACGATACTTTGCATTTGTTAGCTCAGTTGAGCAATATAGGGCCATCATGATCCTCTTGTTAATCGGTTCTAAATTGTACCCATAATCTTTATCTTTGAACAGAACTAAGGAATGTAATTTATACCCATGCAAAGATTTTATTTCTATCAGAAGTGTTTAACGTGTTCATTAGAAGAAGAAACTTATGTGAAATGTGAGAAGTGAATCTTTTCTTGTCTGCACATGCACGCAAGTTCGTGAATAAAATTTAACCAAATTTATCTCTTTCAGATGGAATTAGCCAAAGAAGAAAAGTGCGAATTTCTACCATTCTTGTCTCCAAGAAAAGTAATGTCCAAAAATGGCCATATATCGGGTATGGAGTTTGTCCGTACAGAACAGGATGAACAGGGAACCTGGGTTGAGGATGAGGAAGAGATAATCAGAATAAAGGCTGATTACATCATCTCGGCATTTGGCTCTGGGCTTTCAGATAATGACTGTAAGTCATGTGATGGCCGGCTAGTATGGCGAAGATCGGTATTATCAATGTTCACAGTTTAAAATTATTTAAATTTTAATTTATAGGAAAGGCGGTTTAGATTTGGCCATTTTGTGGGAAAGTCCTTTCCTATTGGCTTTCCGCTATTGATGTTTCCATTAGGGTCTTGTTATTTAATGTATTGGTCAGACCTATAAATTTGTTTTCTGTCACTTCCATTTATTTTAGTGTAGCAGGCAAAACTTATTTGTTTAAGAAATAATCTTAAGATAGACTTTCTCTTATCAAATCACCCATCCTTCGAAAATATACCAATCCGTTCAAAGGAAGTGGAATGTATCCTTGTATTTCTAAGTACAATGCCAAGAGGTGTAGATTCTTTTTGCATTTATTGCGTTTACCTTTTTTTCGTCTGTAAACCGTAGACGCTTTTCTGCAGTTAACATGTCCGATTTGACGTGTAAGTCGTCAGATTTGATATACATGTATGTGGTAATCTGGCGTGCTGCAAATTGAAACATGTCGCATGTTAAAACAAGATTCTAAAAAATATCGTAGAATGAGTGAGCATAAAAAACTGAGCATATCCTGAACCGTTATTTTAAACGCGCATGTCATTTTGTAAATGATCTTTCTATACAACTAGTGTAAAAAATACTATGATATAAATTCTACAGCTAGGTTTAAAATTATTGAATGACACGAAACTGACTTTAAATGGATAAAATTCTTACAGACACCTTTTCCATTTGGCTTTAATGTTAAGTTTTATGATGAGGGTAATATGTCTTAAAATACCAAATTTTGATAATTTCTCGCTTCTGGACTGCCGTAAACGAGATCGCACGGCACAAGAAAAAATGGAATCTATAAACGTAAATTACGCACTTTTAAAAGAAACAATACCAAGCTGGAGTGACTGTCCAAAGTATTATTGAATCATAGACGCCACTCAATGCTTGCATTTTAAAGTTCATTACCCATTTCTGTATTCTGGCAACCGAGGCGAATAAATTCTACGATAGATCTAATCAGTCATATGATGCTTCTCTTTTAACAATAGGTTATACTCAGCATGCTTTTCGTCCTTTCATCGATTCTGAAATTAATACAAAAACGTCGTTACATCAAAATATCTTTCATTAATAAGGGTTTTGATTTTATAGATTGACCTTGTATCTCCCGGGACAGTTCGGTGATTACATCCATTCCTGCTTATTTTCTGGCCCCGCTCATAGGGGCTTCAAGAAATATATGGGCTGCATGATGCTTCCACGCAGAGCTGAATCCGGCCCGCACACTAGTACTGGTAAACCGTTTAGAGGATCTAAGCCTGTCCAGGAACCGCGGTGCGAGGCGATCCGTCCATACTAATAAACCCTATTAGTTTCATTGGGTGACAGGGCTTGAGAAGTCATTTCATCTCAATGTCGGGTAAAAGTCCCACAAAATTGGAAGCAACGTCTCCAAAATGACCTTTACAGTGTTGACGGGGACGTTAAACCTCAATTCAAACAAACAAACAAAACCTGCTTATTTTCAAAGTATTGATTTGCTATATATACATAAAACCTGTTAGATCTATCATTTTTAGCTCACCTGTCACGTAGTGACGAGGTGAGCTTTTGGGATCACTTTTTGTCCGTCGTCCGTCGTGCGTGCGTCCGTCCGTCCGTGCGTGCGTGCGTGCGTGCGTGCGTCCGTAAACAATTTCAAATAAGTATATCTCTAATACCCCATGGCCAATCTTGATCAAATTTCATGTGAAGCATCATCAGGTAGGGGGAAAGGCTGCGTCAGGTTTTTGGGCTGATCAGATTGGAATTCTGGTTGCCATGGCAACATATAACTCCCATAGACTTATAAAGGGAAAATTTTTAAAAATCTTCTTCTCTGAAACCACAGGGCCCAGATCTTAGATATTTAGCATGTAGCAAGGGCAAGTGGTCAACTACATAATTCCTGCGAATCATGCCCCTGGGTGCCAAATGGGCCACGCCCCGGGGCCCCTTCGCTCCCATAGTTTCATAATGGAAAAAAGCTTCAAAAATCTTCTTCTCTGAAACCACAGGGCCCAGAGCTTAGATATTTAGCATGTAGCAATGGCAAGTGGGCACCTACATAATTCCTGCCATTCATGCCCCTGGGTTCAAAATGGGCCACGCCCCGGGGCCCCTTCGCTCCCATAGACTCATAATGGAAAAAAGCTTCAAAAATCTTCTTCTCTGAAACCACAGGGCCCAGAGCTTATATATTTAGCATGTAGCAATGGCAAGTGGTCACCTACATAATTCCTGCCAATCATGCCCCTGGGTTCAAAATGGGCCACGCCCCGGGGCCCCTTAGCTCCCATAGACTCATAATGGAAAAAAAGCTTCAAAAATCTTCTTCTCTGAAACCACAGGGCCCAGAGCTTATATATTTAGCATGTAGGCACGGCAAGTGGTCACCTACATAATTCCTGCCAATCATGCCCCTGGGGTCCAAACGGACCATGCCCCGGGGCCCCTTAGCTCCTATAGACTTATAATGGAAAAAAGCTTCAAAAATCTTCCTTTCTGAAACCACAGGGCCCAGAGCTTAGATATTTAGCATGTAGCAATGGCAAGTGGTCACCTACATAATTCCTGCCAATCATGCCCCTAGGGGTCCAAACGGACCTAGCCCCGGGGCCCCTTAGCTCCTATAGACACATAATGGAAAAAAGCTTCAAAAATCTTCTTCTGTGAAACCACAGGGCCCAGAGCTTAGATATTTAGCATGTATCAATGGCAAGTGGTCACCTACATAATTCCTGCCAATCATGCCCCTGGGTTCCAAATGGGCCACGCCCCGGAGCCCCTTCGCTCCTATAGACTCATAATGGAAAAAAAGTTTCAAAAATCTTCTTCTCTGAAACCACAGGGCCCAGAGCTTATATATTTAGCCTGTAGTAACGGCAAGTGGTCACCTACATAATTCCTGCCAATCATGCTTTGGGGTCCAAACAGACCACGCCTTGGGGCCCCTTAGCTCCTATAGACTTATAATGGGAAAAATTAAAAAAATCTTCTTCTCTGAAACCACAGGGCCCAGAGCTTAGATATTTAGCATGTAGCAACGGTAAGTGGTCACCTACATAATTCCTGCCAATCATGCCCCTGGGTTCCAAATGGGCCACGCCCCGGGGCCCTTTTTCTCCCATAGACACATAATGGAAAAAAGCTTCAAAAATCTTCTTCTCTGAAAGCACAGGGCCCAGAGTTAAAATATTTAGCATGTAGCAACGGCAAGTGGTCACCTACATAAATCCTGCCAATCATGCCCTTGCGGTCCAAATGGGCCACGCCTTGCGGCCCCTTAGCTCCCATAGACTCATAAGGGAAAAAAGCTTAAAAAATCTTCTTCTCTGAAACCACAGGACCCAGAGCTTAGATATTTACCATGTAGCAACGGCAAGTGGTCACCTACATAATTCCTGCCAATCATGCCCCTGGGGTCCAAACGGACCATGCCCCGGGGCCCCTTAGCTCCTATAGACTTATAATGGAAAAAAGCTTCAAAAATCTTCCTTTCTGAAACCACAGGGCCCAGAGCTTAGATATTTAGCATGTAGCAATGGCAAGTGGTCACCTACATAATTCCTGCCAATCATGCCCCTAGGGGTCCAAACGGACCTAGCCCCGGGGCCCCTTAGCTCCTATAGACACATAATGGAAAAAAGCTTCAAAAATCTTCTTCTGTGAAACCACAGGGCCCAGAGCTTAGATATTTAGCATGTATCAATGGCAAGTGGTCACCTACATAATTCCTGCCAATCATGCCCCTGGGTTCCAAATGGGCCACGCCCCGGAGCCCCTTCGCTCCTATAGACTCATAATGGAAAAAAGTTTCAAAAATCTTCTTCTCTGAAACCACAGGGCCCAGAGCTTATATATTTAGCCTGTAGTAACGGCAAGTGGTCACCTACATAATTCCTGCCAATCATGCTTTGGGGTCCAAACAGACCACGCCTTGGGGCCCCTTAGCTCCTATAGACTTATAATGGGAAAAATTAAAAAAATCTTCTTCTCTGAAACCACAGGGCCCAGAGCTTAGATATTTAGCATGTAGCAACGGTAAGTGGTCACCTACATAATTCCTGCCAATCATGCCCCTGGGTTCCAAATGGGCCACGCCCCGGGGCCCTTTTTCTCCCATAGACACATAATGGAAAAAAGCTTCAAAAATCTTCTTCTCTGAAAGCACAGGGCCCAGAGTTAAAATATTTAGCATGTAGCAACGGCAAGTGGTCACCTACATAAATCCTGCCAATCATGCCCTTGCGGTCCAAATGGGCCACGCCTTGCGGCCCCTTAGCTCCCATAGACTCATAAGGGAAAAAAGCTTAAAAAATCTTCTTCTCTGAAACCACAGGACCCAGAGCTTAGATATTTACCATGTAGCAACGGCAAGTGGTCACCTACATAAATCCTGCCAATCATGCCCTTGGGGTCCAAATGGGCCACACCCTGCGGCCCCATAGCTCCCTTAGAATCACAATGGAAAAAAGCTTCAAAATCTTCTTCTCTGAAACCACAGGGCCAAGAGCTAAGATATTTAGCATGTAGCAACGGCAAGTGGTCACCTACATAATTCCTGCCAACCATGCCCTTGGGTTCCAAATGGGCCACACCCCAGGGCCCCTTGGCTCCGATAGACTCATAATTGAAAAAAGCTTCAAAAATCTTCTTCTCTGAAACCATAGGGCCCAGAGCTTACATATTTAGCATGTAGCAACGGCAAGTGGTCACCTACATAATTTCTGCCAATCATGCCCCCGGGGTCCAAACAGGCCACGCCCCGGGGCCCCTTAGCTCCTATAGACTCATAATGGAAAAAAAGATTCTTCTCTGAAACCACAGAGCTCAGATATTTAGCATGTAACAACGGCAAGTGGTAACCTACATAAATCCTGCCAATCATGCCCCTGGGGTCCAAATGGGCCACGCCCCAGGGCCCCTTAGTTCCCATAGACTCATAATGGAAAAAAAGCATCAAAAATCTTCTTCCCTGTAACCACAGGGCCCAGAGCTTAGTTATATAGCATGTAGCAACGGCAAGTGGTCACCTACATAATTCCTGCCAATCATGCCCCTGGGTTCCAAATGGGCTACACCCTGGGCCCCTTTGCTCCCATAGACTCATAATGGAAAAAAAAGCTTCAAAAATCTTCTACCCTGAAAGCACAGGGCCCAGAGCTTAGATATTTAGCAGGTAGCAACGGCAAGTGGTCAATCATGTCCCTGGGGTCCAAACGGGCCACGCCCCGGGGCCCCTTAGCTCCTATAGACTCATAATGGAAAAAAGCTTAAAAATTCTTCTTCTCTGAAACCACAGGGCCCAGAGCTTAGATATTTAGCATGTAGCAATGGCAAGTGGTCACCTACATAAATCCTGCTAATCATGCCCTTGGTGTCCAAATGGGCCACGCCCCGGGGCCCCTAAGCTCCCATAGACTCATTATGGAAAAAAAGCTTCAAAAATCTTCTTCTCTGAAACCACAGGGCCACGAGCTTAGATATTAAGCATGTGGCAATGACAACTGTTCACCTACATAAATCCTGCCAATCATGCCCCTGGGATCCAAATGGGCCAAACCCTGGGACCCTCTTAGCTCCCATAGACTCATAATGGAAAAAAAGCTTCAAAAACCTTCTTCTCTGAAGCAACAGGGCCCAGAGCTTAGATATTTAGCTTGTAACAATGGCAAGTGGTCACCTACATAATTCCTGCCAATCATGCCCCTGGGGTCCAAACGGACCGTGCCCTGGGGCCCCTTAGCTCCTATAGACTCATAATGGAAAAAAGCTTCAAAAATCTTCCTTTCTGAAACCACAGGGCCCAGAGCTTAGATATTTAGCATGTAGCAACGGCAAATGGTCACCTACATCAATCCTGCCAATCATGCCTCTGGGGTCTAAATGGTCTATGCCCTGGGGCCCCTTAGCTCCCATAGACTCCTAATAGAAAAAAGCTTCAAAAATCTTCTTCTCTGAAACCACAGGGCCCATAGCTTAGTATTTAGCATATAGCAACGGCAAGTGGTCACCTACATAAATCCTGCCAATCATGCCCTTGGGGTCCAAATGGTCTGGGCCCTGGGGCCCCTTAGCTCCCATAGACTCCTAATGGAAAAAAAGCTTAAAAAATCTTCTTCTCTGAAACCACAGGACCCAGAGCTTAGATATTTACCATGTAGCAACGGCAAGTGGTCACCTACATAAATCCTGCCAATCATGAGCCTTGGGCCGGAATTGGCCACGCCCATGGCCCATTAGCTACCATGGATGGACTGAAAATGGAAAAAAAGCTTAAAATGGAAAAAAAACTTCAAAAATATTCTTCTCTGAAACCATAAGGTTCAGAGCTTTGGTATTTAGCATGTAGCAATGTGGAGTGGTTGCCTACATGAATCCTGCCTGAGTCTTGCCCCTGGGGTTCAAATTGGCCAAATCCTGTGGCTTCTTAACTCCAATAAAATTATACTGGAAAAAAAAGCTTCAAAAATATTCTTCTCTGAAACCATGAAGTACGGACCTTAGATATTTAGTATATAGCAACATAAAATGGTCGCCTACATAAATCCTGTCAGCCATGCCTTTTGGGTCAAAATTTACCTATGGACTTATACTGGAAAAAAAATCAAAAATCTTCTTCTCCAAAGCCATAAGGTCCAGAGTTCAGATATTTAGTATGTAGCAATGTCAAGTGGCCTCCTACACTTTTTTTCTGGTACACAGGTGAGCGATATAGGGCCATTGGGCCCTCTTGTTATTTAAATAAACTTGTTTCCTGTCTTGATATTGTTTCTAACACTCCTGACACCTGAGATTGCAAACACTCAGTGTATTGCTATTCTGCTGCTGGTCATATAATTACTGGCAATTTAAATATTATTCCTGCTTCTAGGATACGAAATATAATTTCTAAATGAACGAAATATCTATGTCCTTCTAAAATTGATTTCAATAAGTGTACAGAAGAAATCCCTGCTGCATTAAACCAGTTTGGTAATCGATGGTGTAATCGAGAGTATGTTGAGCATAAAGCCCTTAAAGACGGGAAACTTAGCATTCTGAACCTAGTGAACAAACACATTTCTTTCTACTCTCAAAATACGAACGTATTACCTACTAAACCTACGACGTCTTTACGTCACCTTAAACTAGGTACTCACGAATTTCATAAAAATCGAAGAAAGATGTTACGAAATAATGTGCTGAAGTCCATCACGAACACATGCCTATTTGACTTTGACCCCCTTTGACCCTACTTTTATATAGTAAAACTGGGGTTTTCAGGGGTAAACATTATTTTTCTTATTTCTGCGCAAAAACATAGATTGTGGGTACTCGATAGAACCGCCTCATCGAGGCGGTTCTATCGAGTCCATGCAATCTATGTTTTGAGCAGAAATAAGAAAAAAAATAAGAATTTTTATCGGAAATGTTCATTGTTTTTGTGTTAAAATTTCCAATATATTTGTATAGGCGTGTTTTCGTAATGTCATTGCACGAATATAGTCACAATAAAAATCGGGTTCCGATAGACTTTGTTGCTGAAACGATGTAAGCTCAATATTGAATTTTGACTGGCTATGGAGGTATATGGTCGATTTCTTATATTTTTATATTTTCTAAGACAATGGTATCTATTAAACCACCAGGCATTGTTTTGATTGAATTGAGGTTTACCGTCCCCGTCAAAGTATAGGTCATTTTGGAGACGTTGCTTCCAGTTTTGTGGGACTTTTATCCGACATTGAGATGCTCTGCTGCCTAATGAAACCCTAAGTGATTATATGCATGGGCGGTCCAACTCGCACAATTTTTCCTGGGCAGGCTTAGAACCTACAAGCGATTTACCAGCACTCACGTGCGGTCGACTTCAGCTCTGCATGGAAGCATCATGCAGCCGAATCTATTTCTTCATGCTCCGATGGGCGGAAGCCACAAACCCCTGGGTATATTTAAAAAAGAGACCATATGTTATTAACAGAGTTATGACTGCTTTAGTACCTGTACTATTGGAGCTAGATTAGTCATTAGATACACAATGACGTCAATTAAATTCCAGTGAATGTCACTAAAAATATTCACAAATAATCTTCTGTTTCTATAGAAATACTAAAACCAGTAGACGTATACAGAGTGTACTAGCTAAATGCTCGCAACAGTCGTTTGTTTCTTGGTTGCAATCGGCCCAATTATTTTACTTTGCCATATCAGTTGATGACGTCCTATTAAGTCACGGTCCCTGCTGATGACGTTCTACGTACACAAGCCAATAGTTCTGATAATTTTCTGTAGATATTATTATATGAAAGAAAAGTTGGATTTGAAAGATTATCTTATGCAAGGGTGGATAATTATACTTTCCTTTCGAAAATAGTCCGAGGCTGAGATGAAAATCACATCTAGGTATTGTCTTTGAGGTTAAAAAAACTGTCCTACTGTGTTTTATTTACACACCCCGTATGAATTGTCATTTTCCTTCAGTGTTGAAAGCAATGGAGCCCATTAAGTTCAATAGATGGAGCTTACCTGAGGTGAATGAAGACACTATGCAGACAAGTGAGCCCTGGGTATTCTGTGGCGGTGACCTGGCTGGGGTGGCCCACACCACTGTGGAATCGGTGAATGATGGCAAACAAGCATCCTGGCACCTACATAAATATTTACAGGTAACTGAGCCTACTTGGATAAATGGCAAACATGTAGTTTTGATCGACAAGTATCAGTTATTTGTACTTACATCTGAGCCACATCATGCGAAACGTTTGTTTTGTATTTGAGGACAACAAAGGTGCAAATCAGTCTGCCCATCGGCGCTGTAGTCTTATCAGTACCTTACTATTCGCTGTTTGGATATTGCTTAACCTGTATTCTCCATCAAGAAAACACGCCTATATGATTTTTACACCCTGAAACCCCACTTTTATATAGTAAAACTGGGGTATACAGGGGTAAACCTTATTGTTCTTATTTCTGCTCTAAAGTATAGATTGTGGGTACTCGTTAGAACCGTTCTAACGAGTACACACAATCTATATTTTGAGAAGAAATAAGAAAAATATCACAATTTTTCATCTAAAATTTTCATTTTTTCGGCGATAATGGTTACAATGTATTTGGATAGGCGTGTTTTCGTAATGCTTTGCTAGTCTGTGCAGCTGAGTAGGCATCTTTGAATCTCACTTGTGCAATGTTTTTATGACAAGGCTCAGTGTGTAAATAATGCGCGTGTAATGATTAATTAGTACGCGGAGTTTATAAAGGTTACTCGGGAAAATCCATGATCAAATAAGACATGACCAGCAAAGGCATGACTTCTGGCATGTGTGTTCAGCAAAAACGCATATCATGCTGCTTACACACTTACGTGAAATACAGTATTTATGTTTGAAATGAAGGATGAAGGGGCATTCATCATCACCTTAATAAGACCATGTAATGCACACTCCTGTGACCCTACTTTGTATTGAGAAAAGTGGGGTTTACAGGGGCATACATTATTCCCCAACGTCAACGAAGTTTTTGTTTGTTTAGTTTGTAGTGTAACGGCCCAGTCAACACAATTTACATCATTTCTTAGCCGGACAGTTTACCGATCCACACTTTTCCTCTTGATCACCAGTCAGACGCGCATCCAACTGAGCTACCGAGGCAGGCTTCAACGAATTTGGAGGGACATATTTCTTCTGGTTTGTTCATCCATTTGTCACGCTATTTGGTGCATAGCATTACTTTGGAATCATGCATGCTTTGGTTTTGAAATTTCATGTATGGATTCCTGGATTCCTCATGAGATGGTGAAAGAGCATCACAAAACACGCCTTTATAATTCTGACCCCTTTGAATCCCACTTTTATACGATGACTGTTCAAATATGAATGCAACTAAGCACATAAAAATGATTCCATGATAGATTTCGATGAAAATTTTATTTTGTCCCCTCAAAGTATTCCCGTTTAACAGATATACAAACGTTCAGTCTTCTGATCCAATTATTGAATGCATTTTGGTAGTCTTTTCGAGGTATACTATGAAGGCACTGGAATATTGCAGAACCGAGGTGTTTGCGCTGTACAAATTTTCGACCAGAAAGGTATTTTTTCAGCCGCGGGAACAAAAAAAAGTAACACGGGGCAAGGTCAGGGGAATACGGGGGGTGAGGGAGTTCAACAACCTTTTTTCTGCTTCAGATAGTCTTGCACAATGAACGCCTTGTGCGATGACGCATTGTCATGTTGCAATCTGACATTGGCCAAACCAGTTGCGTGTCTTCGTTCTTTGAAATATTTGTTCAATTTTCGAAGAACTTTATTCTTGTAAAACTTCGCATTTACAGATTTGCCTTTAGGCACAGCAACCTGAATAGCAGGGCCCTGATTTGAAAAGAATATGGCATACATTACCTTCTTGACGCTCATGGTCCGCTTTGCAATGCATGGTCTTTTGCAATACTTTGTTGCCCATATTTTGTTCTGAATCTTTCGTTTTGGCTCAAAAAAGTGAACCCATGTCTCGTCACCTGTGACGACATTAGCGAAAGACCGTGCATTGTAATTTGGAAACTTTTTAAGCAACTTCTTTGCGCACTGAACGCGTGTCTTTTTCTGCTCATCTGTCAACAGATGGGGAATCCATGTAGCACAGATCTTTCTCATTTTCCAATCCCGTTTCAGAATTGTATGAGCTGCTCCTAATGAGATGCCAACCATACTAGCTATTTGCCTAGTGGTGTATCGTGCATCGGTAGCAACTATTTCTTTCACTCTAGCAACCATCTTGGCAGATGTTGCTCTTTTCGGCCGACGATCATGTGGTGCATCTTCTGTTGAGCCTAGCCCACAGCTGAATTTCTTACACCAACGAAAAACTGTCGGAAAAGACATTTCATTATGCCCATAAACCGAACATATTTCATCAAAAATGTCTTTGAACCATATACCAAGAAAACAACGATTCTTAATATAGGACCGTATTTCAACGGCGTACTCTGACCTTCTTCCAACCATGTTTTGTATTAGTATACAAGAGTAGACAGTGTTTATCGAACGATATACATGGCTAAAGTGTACGGATTTTAACAGGTTTGGTATCAATCTATAGGTAAAATGTTTTTCTACGCTGTGATATTTATTTCCAGGTTATTTTCGCATTAGTGCATGAGAAAAGTTCTACTTGCATTCATATTTGAACAGTCCTCGTATAGTAAAACTGGGGTTTACAGGGGTAAACCTTATTTTTCTTATTTCTGCTCTAAAATATAGAATGTGGGTACTCGATAGAACCGCCTGGATAGGGCGGTTCTAACAAGTACCCACAAAATATAGACTGTGGGTACTCGTTAGAACCGCCTTGATGAGGCGGTTCTAAAGAGTACCCACAATCTTTATTTCGAGCAGAAAAAGAAAAATATCCCAATCTTAATTTTGTTCGGCAATAAACTTTACAATATGTTTGTATAAGCTTGTTTTCATAATGGAAGGTGACATATATCTATTTCTCATCATCGTGCCCCTGCCTGATGTATATTATACGACAGACTGCATGCATGGTAGTTAACCCAATCCCGGTTGACAACTTTGCTTCCCTCTTTAATTGCACGCCGGTGGGTCAGACCTCAAATTCTATGACAGTTCCAATGTAAAGGCTTAAGTTTTTTGGTACTGATTTTCTGTCTCTGGTCCGGCCTATCGGAGTCTAACTGTTGTTTTCTTTTTCTCCAGCATTTCAGTTGTTTCTTGCTGTCGAGTCCTCACCATTGTTTCTTCTCTGTGGTTGTTTGATTTTGGTGTTCACAGAGATGTTGCACTGATGCGTTAGAAGGCCTTCATGCGGACTGAACATATTGTCTTAATCGCAACGGAAGTAAGGGCGAGGATTGTGACCTCCTCAAATCGATTTACACCCCCCCCCCCCCCCAAGTGGATTTCATTTCCGCTGACCGTTCCAAGGCGGTTCTTCTGTCGTGGTTTATTTTTGTTAGTTTTGTCATTAGGTGTTTGTGTCGCATATATTATTTTATTTTTGATAACCTATTGGCCATTTAGGGGGAAATCACAGCCCATTTGGCTTTCCGCTATTGATGTTACCATTGGGGTCCGTTGTTTCGTGTTTGTGTTTCTTTCCCTTTGGTGTCTCTGATGGGAACTGTTGGATAATTGTATAGATTCATGATCATTGCCTCCACTTCTATATTGAAACTCGGCGACTATAATGGTAGTTAGGCGTAGATGAACTGATAAGCGTTTACCGGCCCCGATAGCTCAGTTGGTAGAGTGTCCGCTCCGGGGAACGGGAGGTCTGGGGTTCGACCCCGGGCCGCGACATACCAAAGTCGTTAAAAATGGTACTAGCTGCTCCTCGTTTGGCACTCAGATTTACGGGGTAGAGCTAGGACTGGTCGATCCAGTGTCAGGATAATGTGACCGGGTGTGGTATCATGTAATGTGTCTGGGACATGATACTTCAGTGAGGCAGCACTATAAACGTGAGCATTGAGCTCCCTGTCGCAACCAGACACCGTCGTGATATGACTGAAAAATTCTTGAAAGCGACGTTAAACCCGAATTCACACACACACACACTGATAAGCGTTTGATTAAATTCTGAAAAATACTTCATGAATTATGGCCCTTTGCAATTTCAGGCATTTTTACCTTGTAAGCAAAGTATCTCAAACACCGTTGGAGCTAGGGCATTGATATTTAGTGACTGAATTGATATTGAGACAGTTTTGCCTTTAGAATAAATTCTGGAAAACTACTTCATCTCAAAACAAAATTAGAGATAGAGCCTTTGTATGTAGTGATTAAATGGTATGTGATGAGAACATAACCTGATTAACTTTTGCATAAATTTTGGAAAAAAAAATAGTTCATAATAATCGTCCTTCGTAATTTTAGACAATTTTACTTTGTCAGCAAAATATCTCAAAAGTTTGCAGTAAACTATGTGAAAGACCATCAGAGCTAGAGCCTTTGTATGTATTTATTAAATTGCTAGTGATAAGTAGATGACACGATCAACTTTTGTATAAATTTTGAAATATAGTTCAGGAGTTATGGCCCTTTGTAAGTTTCTGCAGTTTTACATTGTCAGTAAATTATCTACCCATTAAAACTTGAGCCTTGAGATGTGGTCATTAGATTGATAGTGGTGAGTAGATATCCTGATTAACTTTTGAATAAATTAAAACAAAATACTTCATGAGTTATTGCCCATAGCAAATTTGGGCATTTTACCTTGTCAGCAAAATATTAAATAAACATTGGATCTAAAGTTTTGAAACTTGGTGAATAAATTGCTGGTGCTGAGTAGATGACCCGAGTAACTTTTAAATAAATTTTGAAACGCTACTTTATGAGTAACGGCCCTTTATAAATTTGGGCATTTCTAGCTTGTCAGCAAAAGTATATAAAACTGTTACTGGCTAGAGCCTTGCTGTTTAGTGATTAGAATGTTGGTGACAGTCTTACCATAGAATTATATGCTAGTGATGAGTAGATGACCTGATTAACTTTAGAATAAATTCAGAAAAATGCTTAATGGGTTCTCGGAGATGTTACACTGATGAGTTAGGAAGCCTTCATGCAGACTGAACAAAATTAGTGTATACCGCGACAGAGGTAAGGGCGAGGATTATGGCCATGTAAAATCGATTTAAGCCCCCCAGTGGAACTCTTTCCTCTGACCGTTCCAAGGCGGTTCTTCTGTGGCGGTTTATTTTTAATGTTGTTTGTTACTTTTTGTGTGTATCACTTGTGTCTTTCTATTTTGGATGGCCATTTGGCCATTTTGTGGGAAAGTAACTGTCCTTATGGCCTTCCTTTGTTTAGGTTTCCATTATGGTCTGGTCGCTTCATGTTTGTGTTTCTTTCCCTTTGGTGTCTTTGATGGGTGGAGTAAGTTAATTGTATCGATTCCTGATCTTTGTTTTACTTCTACTTTTTATAACAATTTGTAAATTTGGGCAGTTTACCTTGTCGAGAAAACATCCCAAAATGTATTAAAGTCTTGATGGATAGATTGGTGTTTATGAGAAGATGACTTGATTAACTTCTGAACGAATCTGAAAAATATTTTTAAGATATAGCACTTTGAAAATTTGGACAACTTAACCGCGTGTGCAAGATAACACAACGCTGATGCCTTGGAACGTGATAGTTTGATACTGGGGGCTAAGTACATGACCTGATAAACTTTATCTTTTTCAGTTATAGCTCTTTGAAATTTTTAGCTTTTCAAACGTGTAATCAAGATATCTAAAAAAGTATTAGGGGCAATCAGTGTTAGGGTCAAGATGTTGGGGGCATAGTGTTTCAAAAACACCGGGTTCAGTTATGCCCCAATTTTCGAAGACGTTGGAGGGGCATATTGATTCCGGGGCATTTGTGCTTTCGTCCGTTTGTCCATTGGTCCGTCTGTTACGATTTTTGACGCATAACATAACTTTAGAACTCTATATGCAAGGGTTTTGAAATCTCATATATAGAGTCCACATGAAAAAAAATCTGAGGCATATTTGTTTCCTGGAGGGGATTCTGCCCTTTTTAAGAGTTATGGCGCTTTGAATTTTTTGCCCTAACTGGTGCGGTTCTTACGAGCACCCACAACTTATGTTTGCAGTATAAATAAGAAAAGATGTCACAAATTTTCATCAGAAAAAAGAACAGTTTTGAGAAATGAAAGAATGCATTTTCTTGCAAACCAGACAAGGAAATCCGTGATTTTACCATGGGATAGAAATTTATGTTCAGACCCTGTTGTTCCGACCCAAAATCGAGTATAATCGCGTGTTTGATAAATGCATTGGTTGATTACGACCTCGTATGCGCCGTCATTATAGTTGACGTCACACCAAGTTACGTGACGTCACTAAACATCTTGCAATGTCAACACAATATGGCGGACGTGGGTAACCGAAGTGACTGCAGCATTAAAAATCTGCTCTAAGAAATTGAAGGCATGCAAAAAAAAAGAATCCTATATGGGTGTGAGGGGTGGATAGAAAAATCCATCCCTCGGGATCACTGTGGGGCATCACTCGGCAAGCCTCGTGATGCCGGACACAGACCCTCGGGACGTATTTTTCAATCCACCCCTCACACCCATAAAAGATTCTTATAATGCCCCACCAATGTGTTACGGTAACGTCCTGTAATGCACAGCAAAGACCCATAACAGTCTACATGAATACACATGCCGCTAATCCGAGACGCGTCCGAGAGCTCAGTTTATTTGTCATGTTAACCCTTTTCTTACTTATTATGTATAATTGTGTCTGGCTTTTGGAATTATGTCTTTAACTAAAACAGATCTCTTCACTGAAATGGAAACACGCAGCTTTTGATGCAATTTTCGATACTTTATTACCTAAACATCAACTGTTGTCTGAGTAATCTTGTGGCACTGCGGTGAAAATGTCTGAAATTCTTTTTCTCTGAAAGACCATAAAGTACAATTTATCACATCAATCGCGGACTAATTAGTCATTACACGAGCATATAATTGTCTAGGATTTCTAGAGGACAGTACATCAGTATTATGAGCGGTTTAATGACACGATTCTAGATTTGAACTATGTACTTCTTTTATCACCTTCAAACCTGTAGTCTCGTACAGATATCTATGCAAGATTACAATAATTGTGATTCTGTTTATGCTTTTTACTAATTTTGAATTTTACAAATTGTGATTTTACTACTTGATTTATTTTTGAAGTACTTTAATTCAAAGACGGAAAAAATTTCAGGGAGAACTCGATTATGGTTATTGAGTACCCGCAACAAGTAGGGGGTAGCTTTAGAACAGATTTTCTTTCATATAAAGATAATGGGTTACATTCATCTTGCTTCTTACCCTCCCTATACAATATTCTGCTATTTAAGAGGATCAAAACAGTTTGGGTGGCCTTCCTTGAGTGTGTATCAATTCCCCTTAAGAGCAGATATATATATTTCGAAATAGATAAGGGAAAACCCTTTCCTTCACTCTTAGTCGCCTTAACAGTTACATCAAAAACAAAAAAATAATCTTACTTTCTGTCAGTAGATTAAAAATTTTTACAAGCGATGTTCGGTTTTACATGTATGTTCAGTTCGATTGGACTGTAACGTATTGTAACGTTTTCCTGTCAACTCGTAGGTTTCAAATCATATACTCTAAGAGAGGTAGCATAGAGGTATGACATAGTTTTAAAGATGTGAATATAAATTTCTTTACTTAAGAAAATACATGAAATGGTAGTCAATGTCAAACTCTGACGCAGCATTTGTTTAAATGGCTAATTAACGACACCTTCAGCAGTTTCAAGAAAAACGACAAGTTGTTCTTCCGTCTACACCATCATCTCAGGTTTTCATAATATTTTTTAACAATCCCAAGAGAGCGCCAGTTTATGCAAACACCACGAAGTGTTTGGGTAGGGACTTATACATGTAGTCGCATATACGTCTGGTCCTACATGTAGCCGCATATACATCTTGTCTTATGTCTGTCAGTCACATTGGTACTGGTCGTATTCGCACAACTCATCCTTATTTTAAAATTGTTGGTTTGAACCACTTGCATGATAACTAACTGGCATATCGTTATTTCTTGTGAATAAATGACAGATCACTCCTATGGGACCTATTTTAGAAGAGTTAAATGCCTAAAACTAACTTAGAAGTTTTGTCTGACACCCATGTCTTTATACAGGTCATGTCTCTGCAACTTTTCTTACAGTTTTCAAGGCCGTGGTTTGAAACTCGCATAGGCTAGACATGTATATTGAAGTCAGAAAACTCTTATATAAAATTTTGACTATTCTGAAACTTGCATGATAAAAGCACGAAAACACGCCTATATAAATTTGAACCCTTAAACCATACCTTTAAAGTGTATGTATGGAGTTTACAGGGGTCATTTATCATTTTCGTAATTCTACTCAATTACATTGATTTTGGCTACTGGTTTAAACCACCTCGCCGTGGGTTTTCTAAAGATTGCCCGCAAGCTATGTTTTGAGCAGAATTATATAAAAAATATCAGAAAGTTCTATCTGAAAATTGAAATTTTTGGTGAGAAAGTTTTCAATATATTTCTTCAGGCGAGTTTTCGTAATGGCTCGTTTATAGATTTCAAATCAAACGACCTCAGAGATTAAAAGACAGGGTGAGGACTCGACGGCAAAAATAACTGAAATGCTGTAGCAAAAGAAAAAACAGTTATACTCCGATGGGCCCAAGAATTTAATCACTGAGGATTTGAAAAAAAGAGCATTAAATATATATATATTATCAGTATTTTGTCACCATATGCTCACGACTTCACTATCTGTCGATCATTAGATTACCGATTACACTCGATTGCCTTACTTAATGAAAGTTGGGTAACAAAGGGACAGTAACATTGATCTTAAACAAGTCGCATGAGCATAACCTAGTTGAGCATAGTTTAATTGTTTAATTAGTCACCCCACAACAAAACATTATCACATCCAAGCAGCAATTCGAACGAATCTTTCATTTATAGATATTACGCTGGTCTCTTAAGCGAACTTCGGGCTCATACTGGTAATCTTTGTGTTGAAATCCGATTTCCATTACCTGCCGATGACTGCTTGATATTTGTTTCTTTCTGTGTTTGTTTGAGTTGAGGTTTAACGTCGCCATCATTTAGGTCATTTTGGAGACGTTGCTCCAAATTTTGTCGGGCTTTTACCCGAAATTGAAATGAAATTACATCTCAAGCCCTGTCGCTCATTGAAACCAATAGGGTTTGCCTGGGCAGGCTTTGATCCTCTAAGCGGTTTGCTGTCGAGACCTCACCGTTGTTTCATCTCTGTGGTTGTTTGATTATTCGTTTTTACGGAGATGTTGCACTGATGAGTAAGGAGGCCTTCATGCGGACAGAACAAATTATTTGTCTAAATCGCGACGGAAGTTAGGGCGAAGACCATTCCAAGGCGGTTCTTCTGTCGCGGTTTACACTTGTTATGGTTTGTCTTCTGTTGTTTGTTTCACTTATATTGTTTTATTTTGGATAGCCTGTTGGTCATTTTGTGGGAAAGTAACTATCCTTTTGGCTTTCGGCTATTGATGTTTCCAATGGGGTCTGTTGTTTCATGTTTGTGTTTCTATCCCTATGATGTCTCTGGTGGGAGCTGTGGGATAATTGTATCGATTCCTGATCATTGCGTCCACTTCTATTTTACCAGTACTCGTGTGCGTTCGCTTTCAGCTCTGCATGGAAGCATCATGCTGCCCATCTATTTCTTTAAGCCCTGATGGACGGGGGCCGGATGACTGCTTGATTCACGAAGCGATGGCTCTATTAAGTGTCGTTTGCCTGTAAATTCTTAAATCTGTACGAAAGACCAATGGTACATTATTTTATTATCAACTTTTATCATTGCATTTTTGGGACATCTTTTATGTTTAATCACACACACTTTTCAGAATATTTCCACGAAGATAATTCATAGGAGACAAATATGCACTTCACACATCCGCATCGGTTTTACAAGTGCGACAACTTTCATGGTCTTCATTTTGCTTTCGCATACACCTGTGGTCACAAATCCGTTCAAAGCTTGGTGGGCTTCATTTCATTTTGATTTGAAACATTATTATCTCGCCTGACCATTGGTCATGGTGAGCTTTTGTGACCGTGAGATGTCCGTGTTGTCGTGCGTCGTCCATCATCAGTCGTCCGTCGTGCGACGACCGTGCGTAAACTTTTCTTGTGAACACTCTAGAGGCCATAGTTTTGGGCCAATCATCATTAATCTTGGTCAGAATGATCGTTATGACAGTATCTCGGTAAAGAATGATCTTTATGACTATCTCGGTAAAATTCGAATATTGGTCATGTCTGGTCAGAAAGTAGGTCAGTAGATCAAATCATAGAAAAAACCTTGTGAACACACAAGAGGCCATAGTTTTGGTCCGATCATCATCAAACTTGCTCAGAATGATCAGCTTGACAATACCCCTGTCAGTTTTGAATATCGGTCATGTCAGGTGAAAAAGTTGGTAAGAAGGTCAAAACTTGTAAACACTCTAGAGACAACAGTTTTGGTCCAGTCTTCTTCAGTCTTGCTCCCCCGCCCCGCGGGGCCAAAGGAAGTAAATTTGGCTGCACGGTGCTTCCGCGCAGAGCTGAATCCGACCGATCTTGAGTGCTGGTAAACAGCTTTGGTCTTTGCCTGCCCAGGAAAAGTGATGCGGGTAGGACTGTTCCATAACCCCCAGCGGTTTCTGTGGGCGGTAGGGCTTGAGATGTCATTTCAACTCAATGTCGGGTAAAAGTCCAACAAAATCGGAAGCAACATCTCCAAAACGACCTTAATAGTGTTGACGGGGACGTAAAACCTTAAATCAAACAAGCAAACGAATCAGTCTGGCTCAGGATGATCATCTTGACAATATCTCGGTTAACTTCGAATATGAGTCATATCGGGTCAAAAAGTAGGTGAGTATAAAAACCTTGTTAACACTCTAGGGTCCACTCTTTATTACCTCACAAACGTCATTACATCAAAATATCCTTCACTAATAAGGATTATTTCATCCATTCCTGCTTATTTTCAAAATACTGAAACACCCATAGTTTGCTATAACAATAATAAACCTGTTAGATCTATCATTTTTTAATTTCATTATACTTGTTTCTGATCTTGATATTGACACTAACACTCCTGATAAATGTAATTGTATCAATGTGCTTTCCTGCTGCTGGTCATATTATTACTGGCAACTTAAAAATTATTTCTGATTCTAGGATACGTAATATAATATCTTAATGACCGAAATATCGATTTCCTTCTAAAATGGATTTCAATAAATGTAGAGATGAAATCGCTGCTGCCTTGAATGAATTTGGTAATCGATGATGTAAACGAGAGTATGTTGAGCATATAGCTTTTAAGGAATGGAAGCATAGCATTCTGAAATAAGTAAACAAACGCATTTCTTTTTATTCTCAAAATACGAACTTATTACCCCCTAAACCTAATCCTCGATTCCTGATCATTGCCTCCACTTCTTTTTACGTCACCTTAAACAAGGTATTCGAGAATTTCATGGGAAGTTTGTTTTGGCTCCAGCTGATAAGGCCGCTAACAATGTGGTCGTTGTTTGACGACTTCACTATGTTAACACTCTTCAGCAAGAACTTGGTGGTACTAAGGCCTATGAACTTCAGCCTTTAGCTGTAGAGAGGGCTTTAGTTGATGACCACATTTGTCATTCAGCCACCAAGTTTGCTGTTTGTGTTACAGAAGGCCAATACAAGCTTCCTACGTTATACTGGTTACCTAAACTTCATAAAAGACCATACAAAAACAGTTTATTGCAAATTCAAGCTCTTTTACCACCACTGAACTCTCCAAATTATTTACGTCATGTTTTACTGCCATCAAAAACATGTGATAAAATATTGGGACAAAGTCTTCAAAAGATCAGGTAGAAATCTGTTTTGGTCTGTAAAAATTGAAATGAAGTTTTAAATAAATTGAAATCCAGGCATTTCCGTGCTTCAAGTCTGTCTACTTATGATTTTCCACCCTTTACACTACACTTCCTCATAATCTTATAAAAGAAAAACTTAATGGTTTAATTGAATGGGCATTTCATAGTGAAGACTCCCTCTATCTTGCACGAAATGTAAGAAATGCTTTTTTCACTTCTGAAGAGCATAAAAGTTAAACTTTATGGTCATGTCAGAAAGTGTGTGACAAGTTGTGGGTATTCCAATGGGTACTAATTGCGCACCACTTGTGGCTAATCTGTTTTTGTTTTGTTATTAGAGAGACTTCATGATATCCCTTTCTGCTTAAAACCAGTCTGAAATCATTGAAGCTTTTATCTCTGATTCTAGATATTTGGATGATTTATTAACTATTGATAATACTATTTCGATGGTTTGATCAGTCAAATTTACCCCCCAGAACTTCAGTTAAATAAAGCAAATTCTTCTGATACCGAAGCCCGTTTTTGGATTTACATCTATCTATTGTAGATGGGTTTGTTTCGTGCAACATTTATGATAAACGTGATGAATTTGATTTTTTGATATTGTAAATTTTCCTTTTTTGGATGGTGATGTTCCTCGTGCGCCATCCTATGTCGTTTATATTTCGCAATTAATTCGATTTGCCAGAGTGTGTTGTTATGTAACTGACTTCAACACACGTAATAAATTGTTAACGGATAAACTTCTTAATCAGGGTAATCGGTACCATAAACTACGCAAAGCCTTTTTAAAATTTTATAGACGTCTTTCTGATTTAATTTCAAAATTCAGTATTGGACTTAAATCTCTTCTGCAACAAGGTCTATCGGAATTCGAATTTTATGGTGACTCAGAAAAATATAAAACCGCAATGACTTCAGCACCCAATTTCGTAAAATTATTCTTCGATATAAATCGATTGGGTACAACATAAATGTTATACGAAAGACTACATGCATGGTTGTTCACACAGTCACGGTTGACAACTTTGCTTCCCTCTTTAATTGCACGCCGGTGGGTCAGGCCTCAGATTCTATCACGGTTCCAGCGTAAAGGCTTATTGAGAATTAGAGATATCTAATTCAAGGTAATGTTGGTTGGTGCCTGATGCTCTGTCTCTGGTTAGGCCCATCGGAGTCTATCTGTTGGTTTTCTTTTGCTCCAGCATTTCAGTGGTTTTTTGCTGTCGAGTCCTCACCGATGTTTCATCTCTGTGGTTGTTTGATTATTTGTGTTCACGAAGTTATTGCACTGATGAGTTAGGGGGGCTTCATGCGGACTGAACAAATTATTTGTCTAAATCGCGACGGAAGTAAGGGCGAGGATTGTGACCATGTAAAATCGATTTAAGCCACCCAGTGGAATGCGTTTCGGCTGACCGTTCTTCTTAATCAGGGTTATCGGTACCATATACTACACAAAGCCTTTTCAAAAGTTTATGGACGTCATTCTGATTTAATTTCAAAATTCAATATTGGACTTAAATCTCTTCTGCCACGAGGTCTATCGGAACCCGAATTTTATTGTGACAGTATATAAATTCAGAAAAATATATAACCACAATGACTTCAGCACCCAATTTCGTAAACTCATTCTTCGATTTAAAAAGATTGGGTACAATATAAATGTTATACGACAGACTGCATGCATGGTAGTTAACCCAATCGCGGGTGACAACTTTGCTTCCCTCTTTAATTGCACGCCGGTGGGTCAGGCCTCAGATTCTATGACGGTTCCAGCGTAAAGGCTTATTGAGAATTAGAGAGATCTAATTCAAGGTAATGTTGGTTGGTGCCTGATGCTCTATCTCGGGTCCGGCCAATCGGAGTCTAACTGTTGGTTTTCTTTTGCTCTAGCAATTCAGTGGTTTCTTGCTGTCGAGTCATCACCGTTGTTTCATCTCATTGGTTGTTTGATAATTTGTGTTCACGGAGATGTTGCACTGATGAGTTAGGAGGCCTTCATGCGAACTGAACAAATTACAGTCGTCTTTCAATGGCTCGAACACCTTTGGGACCTCGAAAATCTGTTCGAGCCAGGGGTAGTTCGAGCCACTGAGGGTAACTGTCACGAGGCATAACGAGATACGTTTAGACATCTTTTCGGTTTCTATAATGAAAACGTATGCTGTGTGTACTCATTAGAATCGCCTCATCGAGGCGATTCTAATGAGTACACACAGCATACATTTGCAAGATAAAAGACTAAAGTCTCCTTAATTATCCCCCTATTTTTCTTATGTAGAGGATTTCGCAAGGGGCTCAAGAATGGGTTCGACACGTCCATGGTAAACGAGCCATCGGTGTTCGAGCCATCGAAGTTCTTCTGCATTTGTCTAAATCGCGACGGAAGTAAGGGCGAAGATTGTGGCCACGTAAAATCGATTTAAGCCCCCTAGTTGAATTCGTTTCCGCTGACCGTTCCAAGGCGGTTCTTCTGTCGCGGTTTATTTTTGTTATGGTTTGTCTTTGTGTGTTTGTGTCGCTTATATTATTTTATTTTGGATAGCGTATTTGCCATTTTGTAGGTTTGGCTTTACGCTATTGATGTTTCCATTAGGGTATGTTGTTTCATGTTTGTGTTTCTTTCCCTTTGGTGTCTCTAATGGGAGCTGTGGGTTGATTGTATCGATTCCTGATCATTGCCTCCACTTCTATTGTGAGTTCAAATCCCAGTCGAGGATTTTTTTTTTCTTACTAATTTTTGTAAGCTAACCTGACCAAAGGTCGTGGTGAGTGTCGTGGATTTCCCACGATAAATGTTATTAATTGATCTCAACAACTATGTTCTGTAAGTTTTATATTGGGCGAGATCTTTTCTCGGTTGGTTGCTACTTATAGAATTATTGAGTGTCCAATTATTTGACGCTGACGTCGTTTGGCGTCATTGTTAAGATCAGATAACGTTAGCAACAGGAACTAGTTAACAGCCAACTGACAGTGGGAAAAAAGGGGCAAAACATTGACAGTAAACATATGGAACACAAATAATTCAGAGAAACAGCTGGAAACAGTGCATAACAAAGGGAAAATGGCATAGGTGAACAGAGGATTTACACATATGGGCAGATACTACAGACTATCGCAGATAACAGAAGAATGACAATTATGGACAACTGGTGAACTTGGAGTATCAGCTAAACTTATACAATATAACGTGACAGGTTGAATCATCAGAAAGGACAGATACGTTAAACAGTGTTTAGAAATGTTATAAACAATTATTGTTCATTGTTATATCTACGCGTCACCCATTTTATTGTGGGGAAGAATTGAGATTAAATTGTACTTTCAAAATAACTGCTCGCAACATAAATTTGCTACAAATGGTGCCGGAACCCGGAAACTGGAAGGGGCCAAGAAGCATTTAAAATTTGATACAGTGACTGGTATAAACATGGTGTCAGAAATAAGATACCGCAAAAGTGCATGTTGGTTCTGTACTGGTGACTACTGGAATGACTGTTGTGAAACGTATAAGACATCAGAAGACAGAAAAAATACTTAAAGGAAAATGATATCTCTGCCTCATGAGACGGCACATTGCCTCTGAATGCGGAGGCAAGAAGGCTTGTTATTTCTGTAGAAGGCAAAATCACATCACAGAAGTCTGTGTCCACATAAGTTTGGAGCCAATCAACAAAATAATGTTCATGGTAATGTGAAGGAAGAAAGCAGTACAGACAAAGTAGAAGTAAAACAAAGATCAGGAATCGATACAATTAACTTACTCCACCCATCAAAGACACCAAAGGGAAAGAAACACAAACATTTAGCGACCAGACCGTATTGGAAACCTAAACAAAGGAAAGCCATAAGGACAGTTACTTTCCCACAAAATGGCCATATGGCCATCCAAAATAAAAAGACACCAGTGATACATACAGTAAGTAACAAACAACACCATAATTAAACCGCCACAGAAGAACCGCCTTGGAACGGTCAGTGGAATGATTTCCACTGGGGGGCTTAAATCGATTTTACGTGGCCACAATCCTCGTCCTTACTTCCGTCGGGATTGAGACAAATACTTTGTTCAGTCCGCATGAAGGCTCCTAAAAGCCTTGGAAGTGTTGTCGAGATATGAATGGCATAACAGTTGATTCATATAATAGAGCATCTACCGTAAACCATCCAAACCTACAAGTTACTGATTCAGAAGAATTTTACAGACCACAAACAAATATGAAAGTAGAGTACACTTTAACTATTCAACAAACTCAGACAGAACTGGAAAAATATACAAAAGAAAAAGAATTACTGAAGCAGAATATGTCAATTCTAGAAGCAGAGAAAGAAACTGTTAATGTAACAATCATGGAATATGCTGGAAAGACGAAACAGCAAGCAACGGAATCAATACAATTAAAGTTAAGACTTGAAAAGTTAGAAAACAAGACTTCTGACACTACAACGCAACACAAAACTAACGACAGCTTTACATCAGTTAATTTGCACATAAAAGATGCATTAGAAACCGTCAGAGTACTTAAACAAAATGAAACACAGTTACGAAACACTCAGCCTATTAACAAAAATAGAATTATTACCAACTTGGCGATACCTTACTTTTATTTGTAATTTGCCAGTTTTCAAAAGGACACAATCTTTAATTCAAGTGAAGATGTCGTAAAATCTGGCTTACGCCATTAAGCAGAATGAAACTCATTGCGTCGAGAATGTCGTGGATTTCCCACGATAAATGTTATTAATTGATCTCAACAACTATGTTCTACAAATTTTATATTGGACGAGATCTTTTCTTGGTGGGTTGCCAATTATAGAATTATTGATGTCTAGTTATTTGACGCTGACGTCATTTGATGTCGTTGTTAAGATCAGATAACGTTAGCAACAGTAACTAGTTAACAGCCACAAATAATTCAGAGAAACAGCTGGAAACAGTGCATAACAAATGGAAAATGGCATAGGTGAATAGTTGATTTACACATATGGGCAGATACTAAGACAACCCAATATAACAGAAGAATGACAATTGTGGACAACTGGGTAACTTGGTAAACTTATACAATTTAACGTGGCAGGTTGAATCATCAGAAAGGACAGATAAGTTAAGCAGTGTTTAGAAATGTTATAACAATAATTATTATTGTTCATTGTTATATCCACGCGTCACCCATTTTACTGTGGGGAAGAATTGAGATTAAATTGTGCTTTAAAAATAACTGCTCTCCACATATCTTTGCGACAGTGAGCTTTTGTGGCCGTGAGATTTCCCGCGTCGTCGTTCGTCGTGCGTCGTCCGTAAACTTTTCTTATTAACACTCTAGAGGCCACAGTTTTGGTCCAATCACCACCAAAATTGATCAGAATGATCATCTTGACAATTCTCGGCAATGTTGAATATGGGTCATGTTGGGTCAAACCGTAGGTCAGTAGGTCAAATATAAAAACCTTGTTAACACTCTTGAGGTCACTGTTACTTATTTCCTCCCTTATTTTCCCTATTTTAATAAAATTGAAATAAAACCAATATTAAAATAATGATCAGTTTACTTGTTACCTCTGTAGTTTAATGGATAGAGCTTAGGACTCCTATTCACAGGTTGGTGAGTTCCAATCCCAATCAATCCAAACGTAGGTCAAAAGGTCAAATTATAGAAAAACCTTGTAAACACAAGAGGCCACAGCTCTGGTCCAATCATCATCAAACTTGCTCAGAATGATCATTATGACAATATCTAGGTCAGATGTTTGCATGCACACATTCAGACATACATGGAGACACACACACATGCATACATGCACAGATGCACTCATGCATTCACAAATAACTTGTTCAACCTAGGCTGCCTTCTGGTAGCTCTTGATGAAGAATTTCACTCTACTTACCCTACCCTACCAATAAGCATGGTTAAAGAAGCCTCCGTGGCCTAATGGTTAAGAGCGCTGACTCTTGGTCATTAGGTCTCTCACCTCTCACCGCTGTGGTTCGAGCCTCGCTCGGGTCACATGTGAGACGCCAAGTTCTGCAACGGAAGGTCAGGTGGTTTTTCTCCGGGTACACCGGTTTTCGCCCACCTCTGATTAACGATCGGCTCGATATGTGTGAAATAATCTTGAAAGGGCCGTAAAACCAAAACCAAAAAAAAACAAAAAAAAAACAGTTAACTGGTTCCCAACTCAGTGTTGTGTTGCAATAAGAATATCGCACAAGTACATACTGCTATTCTAATGCCCCCCCCCCCCCACCTTGCACAACCCCTTGTCATGACTAATTGATAGACTGAAAATGTTCATACACAACCTGTCCTGCTCTCCCCCCAACTTCTTGTCACCATATGTCATTGGTCGATACTTAGACTCATCCTGTTCATTCACACACAACCTCTTGTCACCCCCTCAACCCCCATCCACCCACCACACATACAACTCCTTGTCTTCATGAGTTACTGATAGTTAAACTGAGCCTGTTCATCTTCTGGTGCGCTAGGACCTGACCAATGATGCCAAAGGGATCAAACCCTCCCTACCATTTCAGATGTACAGTAAGGATCAGGTGGGAGATCCAGGATCACCAGGACCCTCTTTATTTATTTTTCAAATGAACATATATACATACATACATACATACATAAATACATACATACATACATACATACATACATACTCATTCGTGCATGCACACACACATCCATGCATGCACACACTCAGGCATGCATGCGCACATACATGCATTCACACACACTCATGCATGCATGCATAAAAGCATACACTCAAGGATGCATGTATGTGCGCATACATGCATTCACTGATGCACACACGCACACACACACAAGCATGCATGCAAGCACATACACATGCATGGACACACACAAACATGCACACATGCAATCACACATACATGCATGCAACCAGACATGTACACACGCATGCATGCATGCTTGAATGCACATGCATGCTTACACATACATACATGCATACATGTTAATATGCATGCGTGCTCACACATGCATGCGTGTACACACACACTATTTCACACAGGCATGCATGCAAATAACAATGCATATATGCATACATACATACAAACATACATACATACATACATACATACATACATACATACATACATACATACATACATACATACATACATACATGCATGCACACACCTGTACTCACACATACATGCATGCACACACACATGAATGCATGAATGCATGCACACACTCACACATACATGATAGCCCCGCCAATCGGGGCTTGAAGAAATAAATGGGCTGCATACGAGTACTGATAAACCGGTTAGAGGATCTAAGCCTGCCCAGAGTTGAATCGTCCTTGCTTATAAAAACATGGGTTTCATTGGGTGACAGGGCTGGAGATGTCATTTCATCTCAATGTCGGGTAAAAAACCCAAAACAATTGGCAGCAACGTCTCTAAAATGACCTATATTGTGTTGACGGGGACGTTAAACATCAAATAAAACAAACATACGTACATACATGCATGCATACATATATGTAGACATGCTTGTACACATGCATGAGGCACATGTGTATCACTTATTCATGCTTGCAAGCACACACACATGCATGCACACATGCATACTTCCATGCACAGACTCATGCATGCACATGTTCATCACATTTTCATGCATGCAAGCACACACATGCATAAACACACATGCATGCACGCATGCAATCATACATACATGCATGTACCCAAACATGCACACACGCATGTATGCATGCTTGAATGCACACACATGCATTGCATGCATACATGCATCTTTGCAAACATACATGCATGTACGCATGCATTGATGCATGCAAACACACACAATTCCTCAAAGGCATGCATGCACATACCCATGCATGCATGTACATGCATGCACACAATCATGCATGCATGCACTCACACATCCATACATGCACACACTCAGACATTCATGCTTAGATACATGCATTCCCACCTTCATGCATGCATGCACACGCACATGCTGCATGCTTTCATGCACATACATATATGCATGGACAACATCATGCATGCATGCACACAAACACCTATACGTACACATACTCAGGCATTCTTGCGCATATACCTGCATTCACACACCAATGCATGCATGCACACAAACATGCTGCATTCATTCATGCACTCACTCAAGCATGCATGCATTTGCACATACATGCAGTCACACACTCATGCATGCATGCATATAAAATGTAAACAATCTGCAGGCATGAACACTCTCATGCAGTCATGCATACACATATGCATGTATGCATGTATCCACTCAGGTTTTCATGCACACACATATACATACATGCAAACACTCATGCATGCCTGTCCACACACACTCGCATGCACATATACTCATCTACATGCATGCACACACAAATACACTCGTGCATGCATGACGATAATGCATGCATGCGAAGGATGCACATGTGCATACATGCACATGCTAATGCTCATGCAAGCACGCTTGTATGAACACACATCCATGTACGCATGCATGCACAAATGCATGCACACACGCAAGCATGTGTACACGCACACGCTCAGGGAAGCATGTATGCACATAAACATGCATTCAAGCACACATGCACTCATGAATGCATGCACTCACACATAACTTTTTAGACCCCTATTGACGCATGCCCCCGCCCATCGAGGCTTGAAGAAATAGATAGGCTGCATGATGCTTCCACGCAGAGCTGAAACCGACTCACACAGGAGTACTGATAAACCGCTTAGGGGATCTAAGCCTGCCCAGGCAATGCAGTTCGACTCGGCCCGTCCATGCTTATAAACCCTATTGGTTTCATTGGGCACATACCCATCGGGCTTGAGATGTCATTTCATCTCAATGTCGGGTAAAAGTCTAACAAAAATGGAAGCAACGTCTCCAAAATGACCTTTACATTGTTGACGGGGACGTTAAACCTAAAATAAAACCATAAACCATATAGACGAGCATCTGGCAACACTTGATGAAGAGTTTCACTCTACTTACCCTAACAATAAGCAGGGTTAAAGAACACATAACGGGATGCCAGCTCATTGTTATGTTGCAATAAAAATATGACACTAGTACATATTGCTATTTTAGCTATTATCCCTCCCCCCCCACCACACACACACAGCGAAACCCCTTGTCACAGCCTCACCCACACACAACCCCTTGTAACCATGATTCATTGATAATTGTCTGAGCCTGTTCACACACAAACTCTCGGGGCTTGAAGAAATATATGGACTGTAGATGCTTCCACGCAGATCTGAAACTGCCCCGTACTGGTAAACCGCTTAGAGGATCTAAATACGTTCTATAAAAGGGTTATCCTTTGGAAGCAAGGAATACACCACAGAACTGACATATATGGAGTGTACATGTTTCCTGGGCCAGACTAGCTAGTTTCGGCCAATTAGGCCTCATCAGTGACCCTCAGATAGTTTCAAAATTCCACAATGGAATCAATGATCCCAAAGGACAAGAAAATATAATCCACACAATGATGTAGGGCAGGGAGACGTTTTACCGCCGCCACACATTCCCACACACCAGCTGTAGTGAAGCTAAATACATTCTATAAAAGGGTTATCCTTTGGAAGCAAGGAATACACCACAGAACTGACATATATGGAGTGTAAATGTTTCCTGGGCCAGACTAGCTAGTTTCGGCCAATTAGGCCTCATCAGTGACCCTCAGATATTTTCAAAATTCCACAATGGAATCAATGATCCCAAAGGACAAGAAAATATAATCTAAACTATGATGTAAGCCTGCCTAGGCAAAGCGGTGCGAGTCGGCCCGTACATGCTTATAAACCCTGTTGGTTTGATTGGGCGACAGGGCTTGAGATGTCATTTCATCTCCATGTCGGGTAAAAGTCCAACAAAATTGGAAGCAATGTCACGAAAATGAACTTTACAGTGTTGAAGGGGACATTAAACCTCAAATCAAACAAACAAAACACACAACCTCTTGTTACCCTCCCCACACAACCTCTTGTCACCACGAGTCATTGATAGTTGGACTCATCCTGTTAACGCATTCACACACAACTTCATGTCATCCCCTTAACCCGCCCTCCCCCCTTCCCCCCCATACAAACAACTCCTTGCTTCCATGAGTCAGTGATAGTCATACTGAGCCTGTGTATCTTCTTGTGCACTAGGACCTGACCCACAGTGTCAACAGGGTCAACCCCTCGCTTACCATTTCAGTTGTGCAATAAGGATCAGGTGAGCAACCCGGGGTCACCATGACCCTCTTGACAAATATATCCTAACATCCTGTCAATCAACTGCCAGACAAATAAATTCAAAAGACAACGCGGTGTACATTTCGTTGAAGACTCCGTCACTGTCCAATCAAAATCTCAACTGCCAATCAGAAAATATTTGCTAAAATGAGACCAACTGCTTGGTCTAGTGTCAGAATTCATTGAAAAATGACATGCTTGTCAAACTAACCGGATGTAAAAAAATATTCAGTGAAAGGTACTTCATAGGAGTTTGAACAGTTTTGTATCAACAGCTGTAAACCTAATCTTCTAGAACGGTTGCATTTATTTTATTCTTGTGTTTGTTTGAATTCAGGTTCAACGTCCCCGTCAACACTATTTAGGTCATTTTGGAGACGCTGCTTCCAATTTTGTGGGACTTTTACCCGATACTGGGGTGAGATGACATCTCAATCCATGCCGCCGTATGAAACCAGAAGGCTTAAATGCATTGGACGATCTTACTCACACCACTTTGCCTGAGCAGGCTTAGTCCTTCTAAGCGGTTTACCAGTAATCGTGTGTGGTCAGATTCAGCTCTGCGTGGAAGCACCCTGCAGCCCAATCTATTTCTCCAAACCCCGACGTTATTTTATTGTAAATCCGTACTGATGAAGTGGGAAATGAACAAAGGAATAACTTCATAGGTAGGTGTATTTATTCTACTTAAAGGTTGAAATGTTTTTATTTACAGTCATTGCACAACATAGAGGTCCCACAGCAACCATGTCTTCCAAAGTTCTACACTCCAGTAGATCAAGTGGACGTCAGTGTTGAGTTTTGTGGGTTAAAGTTCCCTAACCCCTTCGGACTTGCCAGTGCACCGCCGACAACAAGCAGTGCTATGATTAGGAGAGGTTTCGAAACTGGATGGGGCTTTGCTTTAACAAAGACTTTCTCCCTGGATAAGGTTTGTCTGTTTTTTATGTTGCTGTTGTTTGTTGTTGTTTTTTTTTTCGTTAGGAATGCACGCCTGTATGAGATACGACTCTCTTCCGATGCTCTGAAAGGGTTTTGCATAGCAACAGTGTGGTATATTTCAATTTCTCAACGAAACGGCGATTACGGCTGCTCGGTAGAACCGCCTCAAGTAGGTTCTAATGCGAGCCCACGATCTATGTTTCAAGTAAAATAAAGGAAATCACGTATGTATTTTTTAAATCCGCTTTTCTCTTCATAAGATGGAGTTTAAAATGATGCTCATTCTACAGCGTTGGTTAATATAAAGGTGCAGCGGGGAGAATATAACTCTATTTTACGCTTTCTGTATATCATAACTGAATCAGACATAGTTAATCTAGTTTTCTGAATTTATTTGAAAGTATTCGTTCCTGTCTTTAAATTAAATTTAGTTTTCATTTTACTCTTAAAATGTGTGTGTGTTTTTATTTGTCGTCTGTTTTTTTTTTTGTTTTTTTTTTTTGTTTTTTTGGCTTTCATGTAAAAATTTGTGTCTGAGGGTGTTTGGTATAGTTGCATTTTGGCACAATAGTGTAGATCTATTCTATTTATTATTTTTATAACGGATTGTTGATTTTAACCTGGCTGTTATATTTGCTGTTTAAAATCCATAGGTCGCGAACAAAAAGTTTACAGAAGTATTCTTCGTATTTTCAAGTTGTACATTTTTGGCTTCATAAACTCACATTGTTTGAAACCTATGTATACTTTGGTGATCAAAGACACAGGCTCGTCGTTTTATCTAAGAAATATCTTTTTTCATACCGTGCTTTATCGCAAATAACGTTTGATATATCAGAGGTCGGAGTCATCAAACTATACTTTATACTAGTAACGTGCGTTGCTTGAAATTTTATATGGTGCGGTTTCCATTGTTTCTGTTGGGAGAAAAGGTAACGTCATGGCAGGATTTGCAATCAACTCGATTGGCATCGAGAATATTAACGCGGTAGTGAAGTACTGCGAACAAATTAGCCACTCGATAGAATACTTGATAAATTAAGTGTTTATTTCTTACATTTCTCATTGACAGGATCTTGTAACCAACGTTTCACCACGAATAGTCCGTGGTACGACATCTGGCCATATGTATGGTCCTGGCCTGGGATCATTCCTAAACATAGAGTTGATCAGTGAGAAAACAGCCGAGTACTGGTGTAAAAGTATCACCGAGTTAAAGAAAGACTTTCCGGAAAAGGTAAAGCTACAATTCATACTCAAGACAAATGAAATGTACAAACTATACAAGTATGGTACAGTTGAGGAGCAAAATGTCTTGTGTTTTATTTATTTATGACGGGCGTCCCATTTTTGAAACATTAACAAGCAGCAAAGACACTAAATTAAACAATAGATTGCAGCGTCTCATTCAGGTTTATTTTTTTCTTTCACACTTAATGCATTTAACTTCGCATCCATATATTTGCAATAGACCTGTCCAATGTTATCCATAGGAATGTCTACTGTTTAAACAACACAATCTTCACAACCCCAAGCATAAATAACCTAACACTCATTTCTGATACTTTGACGCTATTTTCTGGCATAAGTAGCCGTGGTGATGTAGATAAGCTACTCGCCTCGCAAAATAGGAGCCGTGGGAACGATTCCGGGCTTCTGATTGATGTTTCCATTAGGCTGTAGTTGCTTCATGTTTATGTTTCTGTCCTTTTGGTGTCTCTGATGGAGCTTTGAATTAATTGTATCGATTCCTGGTCATTGCCTTCACTTCTATTCTGCAGACTTTTGGATGAGTCTATAAACACAGACCCCATCTCCTTATGACGTTATATGTTAGTGGGACGTAAAACTCAAAGACATGCACACAAGTAGTTTAACTTAAATCGTATTATTCTCAGTTGTTCAGGAGACCACTCAGTCATTGCATTTAGATTAATAATAACCTCAAATAGAATTGCCCGAAGCTCTGTTTGTATGACGGACATTCGGGGTTTGCAATGCAGCTGTATGTCGCTTGCTGCGCCTTAGCCCATAGGCATAAACTGTTAACAAAAACTCTTTGCATAGGAGAACTAAAGTAATGTAGAGGGTAAATGTCTTTTCGGGGCCAAACTAGCTAGTTTGGGAGGAAACGGCCTGGTCATTCACCCCCAAATATTCGAAATGTTCACAATGGAATCAACGACCTCACAGAACATGAAAATATACTAAGCACCATGATGAAGGGCAATCGTTTTCATCTTGTGTGAGCTTATCATTTGTGATGCTAGTAAGTGTTGGCAATTTGGACCAGATTTATTTATTGCCATTTTTATTCTTATGAGTAAAAAGTTTACAGCATGGAGGCTTTAAAATCGATTAAAATTTAAAATCGTAAAATCAATTTTAGCCCCCCTCCCCCCCCCCACCCACCCCCACAGTGGAATTCGTTTCAATGTCCATTCTTAGGCTGTTCTTCTATCGCGGTTTATTTTTGTTATGTTTTGTCTTTGAGTATGTGTATCACTTGTTTTTTTTTTTCTTTTGGATAGCCCATTGGCCATTTTGTGGGAACATAACTGTCCCTTTGGCATTCCGCTATTGATGTTTCCACTAGGGCCTAGTTGTTTCATGTTTATAGTTATTTCCCTTTGTTGTCTCTGATGGGAGCTATGGGTTAATTGTATCGATTCCTGATTATTGCCTTCATTTCTAGTTTTCCAATTAGAACATGTTGGCTTTGTAAAGCTATATGCCCATGGTAAATATGAGTTCATTGCGCCATAGAATGACAAAATCTACAATATGTCATATGCAAGATCAGCGTGCGTGTCCGTGCAGTCTGGTCTGACACTTCGCTGCTTGTACGAGCCTCCTGTAGCCTCTTGTCAACCGAAGGGGCTGTAAGAGAATACTCTTGCCACGTTGACCTGATCTGAGTCTTCACTGGTCGAACCGGTCTTTTTGTAGTGGCTTATGTGTATTGTTCTGCCGGAGTAGGCCACATTCTAACATTGAACTTGATGATGGAATCTTTTCTATGGGAATTTTCTTTCTTCCGCTGATTATCGAAGGGTAGTTGTCAGTGTTTATGCGAACGAATGTGCACTTCGTATGCGTAAATTAACCCATATATGCCTAGTGGCCCTTTTTTGGGACGTTGGCAAACAGTGTAGACCCAGATCAGACGCCGCATAACGCGGCGTCTGATCTAGGTCTACACTGTTTGCTCAAAGAACATACATTTTTGTACAACTTACATTAAACAAAACAAATCTGACACCCCTATAATTGAAAATGGACAACTCCAAATTTATAAGATGGAAGATTCCATTGTCATATATGGGTTAAATCAGTAAAGAAACTTCAGGAGCTGATTGAATTAGAACCCTTAGGCATAGCTCAAACACAAAGGAAAAGACAAGCAAATACATCATAACAAACAACAAAATCACTGGTGACAAGCCGATTTGGTCGCTTTTTCCAAAACAGACAGAATCATTTACCTATACTGAGTATGAATTGTTTAGACAAACATAAGTGTTGAAATGAAATGCTTAAAATGTTATATTTGAACAAGGCCGAACATAAAACAAATGATACAGCCTTGGGCGGTCTATTTAACTTCAGTTAAATAAAGCAAATTCTTCTGATACCGAGGCCCCGTTTTTGGATTTACATCTATCTATTGTAGATGGATTTGTTTCGTGCAAAATTTATGATAAACGCGATGACTTTGATTTTGAGATTGTAAATTTTCCTTTTTTGGATGGTGATGTTCCTCGTGCGCCATCCTATGGCGTTTATATTTCGCAATTAATTCGATTTGCTAGAGTGTGTAGTCATGTAACTGACTTCAACACTCGTAATAAATTATTAACGGCTAAACTTCTTAATCAGGGTTATCGGTACCATAAACTACGCAAAGCCTTTTCAAAATTTTATAGACGCCATTCTGATTTAATTTCAAAATTCAATATTGGACTTAAATCTCTTCTGCAACAAGGTCTATCGGAACCCGAATTTTATGGTGACTTAGTATATAAATTCAGAAAAATATATAACCGCAATGACTTCAGCACCCAATTTCGTTAAATCATTCTTCGATATAAAAAGATTGGGTACAACATGGATATTATACGACAGACTGCATGCATGGTAGTTAACCCAATCACGGTTGGCAACTTTGCTTCCCTCTTTAATTGCACGCCGGTGGGTCAGGCCTCAGATTCTATGACGGCTCCAACGTAAAGGCTCATTGAAAATTAAAGAGATAATGTTGGTTGGTGCCTGATGTTCTGTCTCTGGTCGGGCTCATCGGAGTCTAACTGTTGGTTTTCTTTTGCTCCAGCATTTCAGTGGTTTCTTGCTGTCGAGTCCTCACCGTTGTCTCACCTCTGTGGTTCTTTGATTTCTGTGTTCACGGAGATGTTGCACTGATGAGTTAGGAGGCATTCATGCGGACTGAACAAATTATTTGTCTAAATGGCGACGGAAGTAAGGGCGAGGATTGTGGCCACGTAAAATCGATTTAAGCCCCCCAGTGGAAATCTTCCACTAACCGTTCCAATGCGGCTCTTCTGTGGCGATTTATTTATGTTGTTGTTTGTTACTTACTGTGTGTATCACTTGTGTCTTTTAATTTTGGATGGCCATATGGCCATTTTGTGGGAAAGTAACTGTCCATATGGCCTTCCTTTGTTTAGGTTTCCATTATGGTCTGGTCGCTTAATGTTTGTATTTCTTTCCCTTTGGTGTCTTTTATGGATGGAGTAAGTTAATTGTATCAATTCCTGATCTTTGTTTTACTTCTACTCTGTAATAAATACCGGAGGTTTAAATGTTGCATGTGGCCCCAGCATATTCCATGCGCTGAAATGTTGTATCCCATATCTTCAGAACTCGCATTTTAGATAAAAATATGTAATACTTTCCTTATTTCTAGCCAAGCCATAGGCTGTAGGTGCTCGTTAGAATCGCCTTAATCAAGAGGTCCTAATGAGCACCCACAGTCTGTGGTTTAGAGCAAGAAACTTAGGTAAAAACGCACACCCCGGCAAACCAAATGTTTCTCTATATAACTTGGGGTTCATCTAAGGAGGTTGTTAACTTGACTGTGACCTGGAAATGTTATTAGGTAAACTTACATCTCGATATGACTGGGTCATTAAACTACAAAAACACATTTTGTATTGTTTCTGTAGTGTATCAATACGGGTAACAAGATCCACCATTACGAAATCATGCCTTTACAAATACATTGTAAACTTTACCAGCAAGAAAACGAACATTCTAAGAGGAAAAATTGTGATAAGAAAAATAAGGTTTACCTCTGTAAAGTAGAAGTAAAACAAAGATCAGGAATTGATACAATTAACTTACTCCATCCATAAAAGACACCAAAGGGAAAGAAATACAAACATTAAGCGCCCAGACAATAATGGAAACCTAAACAAAGGAAGGCCATATGGACAGTTACTTTCTCACAAAATGGCCACATGGCCATCCAAAATTAAAAGACACAAGTGATACACACAGTAAGTAACAAACAACAACATAAATAAATCGCCACAGAAGAGCCGCCTTGGAACGGTCAGTGGAAGATTTCCAATGGGGGGCTTAAATCGATTTTACGTGGCCACAATCCTCGCCCTTACTTCCGTCGCCATTTAGACAAATAATTAGTTCAGTCCGCATGAAGGCCTCCTAACTCATCAGTGCAACATCTCCGTGAACACAGAAATCAAAGAACCACAGAGGTGAGACAACGGTGAGGACTCGACAGCAAGAAACCACTGAAATGCTGGAGCAAAAGAAAACCAACAGTTAGACTCCGATGAGCCCGACCAGAGACAGAGCATCAGGCACCAACCAACATTATCTCTTTAATTTTCAATGAGCCTTTACGTTGGAGCCGTCATAGAATCTGAGGCCTGACCCACCGGCGTGCAATTAAAGAGGGAAGCAAAGTTGCCAACCGTGATTGGGTTAACTACCATGCATGCAGTCTGTCGTATAATATCCATGTTGTACCCAATCTAAAACCCAGTTGTACCGTGTAAATCTGGGGTTCAAGGGGGTAAAATAATATAGGCGTGCTTTCACGGTGGACAATTGCCTGAGGACAAAATCGAGCGTGTGTGCTGAGCGAAGACTCGAACGAACCCGTACTCAAACTTAGCTAGAATGCGAGTAGTCTTTAATGTGTGTGTAAGTGTCCACAGACACATGTAACGATATACTTCGGAAACCCTTCGTCATCATGTTAAGGCGGTTTTCATTTAGTAGCGTTTGGTTTTATGCAGCTCACAGCCTTGCCACTTTGAGATTTATAGTACAGTTTTTAACAAAATAACTGAATCCGTGCATTAGAATGGGGATAACTGTATTGAACATTGTCATTTTGGAGTTACATCGTCGGCTTTACGATCGTAAATTCAGTTATGCGGCCCATATTTACCGTAAAACCGCTGGTTAACCTCCCCAAAGGACAATTTTGAAAACTGCTATCCTCTAATTTTATTGTTTGAAAATAGTTAAACTTCCCATTTCTTTGTAAATTTCAGATTCTCATTGCCAGTATCATGTGCAGTTTCAGTAAAGATGATTGGACAGAGCTAGCTACAATGGCAGAGGTAATGCTTTAAGCTGTTGTTGATTATTTACGGACAGACTTATACTCCCGAATTATTTGTGAAGATGCTCTATGCGATTACGTGTCTAAACCTGACAGAATCTGACAACAAACTGGAAATGAGACTTCCGTTTGGCCATTTTGTGGGAAAGTAACTGTCCTTTTGGCGTTCGGCTTGTGATGGTTTAATTAGGGTTAAGTTATTTCATGTTCAAGTTTCATTTCCTTTGGTTTCTCTAAAGGGAGGCGTGTGGTAATTGTTGCGATTTATGATCGTTGGTGTCACTTCTATCTTAAACTGGTCTTTACAAAAATGAAATAGACTTAAATGTTTAGATATGACGTTACATGGCTGTTGTCATGGCACATAGAGTTGATAAAAATCAAAAATGAGTTCCTTTAAGAGCAATGAAAACATTCATAAGAAGGAAGATGGGTCATACTACGTAGTCACGGCTAATAAAGCCTCATCAGTGACCCTGTAATGATCCGGCAAAGAAAGCCAGAGTAAACATACTGCAATTTTGCGAATTTTGAATAGGCAGTCGACTCAAACACTGATATAAATCAAAATGGGGTCCAAATAATTAAAAACATGTCTAGAATATGAGTCTAAACCAATAGTTTATTTCTAATTTCTCAGAATATTCACGCTGATCTCAAAGGACCAAAAGTAAAATATAAACTGCACTATGGTTGATGTACGGGGAGACGTTTTACGGCCGCCACACGGCACAACACCAGCTGCAGTGAAGGCAAATAAAAATCAAAAATGAGTTCCTTTAAGAGCAATGAAAACATTCATAAGAAGGAAGATGGGTCATACTACGTAGTTTCGGCTAATAAAGCCTCATCAGTGACCCTGTAATGATCCGGCAAAGAAAGCCAGAGTAAACATACTGCAATTTTGCGAATTTTGAATAGGCAGTCGACTCAAAGACTGATATAAATCAAAATGGGGTCCAAATAATTAAAAACATGTCTAGAATATGAGTCTAAACCAATAGTTTATTTCTGATTTCTCAGAATATTCACGCTGATCTCAAAGGACCAAAAGTAAAATATAAACTGCACTATGGTTGATGTACGGGGAGACGTTTTACGGCCGCCACACGGCACAACACCAGCTGCAGTGAAGGCAAATAAAAATCAAAAATGAGTTCCTTTAAGAGCAATGAAAACATTCATAAGAAGGAAGATGGGTCATACTACGCAGTCGATGTTTTTCGTCGTTTTATTAGTTGTTTCAACATCCATTTAACGTTGTTTCCACGTTCATTGAACGGCTTGGGTCGCCAAGGCATGAGACCATTTGGAAACTATGTTAGCCTCTTAAGCTTTTCATTATTCATGACATGGCTACATTGTCACACGGTGATTATCTGCATTTATCGTTGAAAAATGATATTTTGTCTAATGAATGTAAACAACAAGTATAAAACTACCAAGGTAAAATTGTAGGTGTGCAGATACCGTAACCATTCAAATTGCAGGATTAAATCAAATGAACCCCATCGCCAGGAAACCTGTCTTCAAGTCTTTTGACCAGGTAAGGCACAAACCGGCTGATGGGTACAAATTGCGCACCCCTTGCGGCTGATTTGTACGTGCTTTGTTATATAAAAGACTTCATGATGTCACCAATCTGAAATCATTGAAGCCTTTAGCGCGACTTCTAGATATTTGGATGATAAATTAGATATTGACAATACCTATTTCGATGGTTTGATCAATCAAATTTACCCCCCAGAACATCAGTTAAACAAAGCTAATTCTTCTGATACCGAGGTCCCGTTTTGGTTTTACACCTATCTATTGTAGATGGATTTGTTTCTTGGATGGTGAATTGATGATAAACGCGATGATTTTGATTTTGAGATTGTAAATGTTCCTTTCTTGGATGGTGATGTTCCTCGTTCGGCATCCTACGGCGTTTATATTTCGCAATTTATTCGATTTGCTAGAGTGTCTAGTCATGTAACTGAATTCAACACTCGTAATAAATTGTTAATTGCTAAACTGCTTAATCAGGTTATCGGTATCATAAACTACGCAAAATAGAAGTTCAGGCAATGATTAGGAATCAATACAATTAACCTAAAGCTCCCATCAGAGACACCAAAAGGAAACAAACACAATCATGAAACAACAGACCCTAATGGAAACATCAATAGCAGAAAGCCAAAGGACAGTTAATTTCCCACAAAATGGCCAATTGGCTATCCAAACAAAATAAAATCAGTGACACATACACCCAAAGACAAACCATAACAAAAATAAGCCGCATACAGAAGAACCGCCTTGGAACGGTCAGTGAAACGAATTCCACTCGTTGGGGTGGGGGGGGGGGGGGCTTTAATCGATTTTACGTGGCTACAATCCTCGTCCTGACCTCCTTTGGCTTGTCTTTGAGTGTGTGTATGGCTTATATTATTTTGCTTTGGATAACCAATTGGCCTTTTTGTGGGAAAGTAATTCCTTTTGGCTTTCCACAACTGATGCTTCCATTATGGTCTAATTGTTTCTTGTTTGTGTTTCTTTTCATTGGTGTCTCTGATGAAAGCTGTCGGTTAATTGTATCGATTCCTGATCATTGCCTTCACTTCTATTTTGCAGAGCTACACAAGCAAGCAAGGATCAGAAAATTTTAGTTAACCCTTATCCAGCTGAATAATTAAGCAAGCTACACTTATTTTTGACTTTAAACCAAGCAGATTACTTGGTGGTATTTATTCATACAAATTCAAAAACTGGCATGTCACACAGTGTAGATCCTGATCAGATGGCCTCTTCAGAAGCCGCCTGATCAGGCTCTACACTGTTCGCAAAGGTAGGTGTTGTCGTGAACAGCAGGATAAGGATTAAATAAAGTAATCGTAAAGCACTATTTAAGGGGAATGGATACACCTTCATGGGATGCAACTCATGCAAAAGTATCTTTATCTCGGTAGGGGTCAACACTTAAAGGAAAGAATTTGCTTCTGAGACGAAAATTCTTTCCTTTATGAGTAGACCCCTTTTATCTGTGGGACAGCCCACTAGGCACATGACGTAATGATGACGTAACATCAAAGTCGGTACAACATCATGACGTTTATGCAACGTTGATTTGACTTTGCCGTAGCGACTTGTGCCTGCTGGGGGCAGGGGCTTATAGAACAGAAAAACAAGAAGTCCTTGAAAGTTGTCTTCCTTTGAAAAATGTTCGAAAATCTGCCAGGTGTTCCCATTCCCTCAACCAGCTGATGAACAGACTGTGTTAATACGCGACTTGATCTGCACCGTTGTGGTTTGCAAATAGCAAAAAAAATCATGTTCTTGCACACCAGATAAGGAAATCCATAGTTTTGGTTTGGGATAGAAATTCTGTTCTAACCCTGGTGTTCCTCCCCAGGAACAGTGTAAAAATCGAATATTCTCGCGTGTTCGATAAATGCACTGGTTGAATGCGACCTTATATGGGGGTTGTTAAAGTTGACGTCACAGCACGATACGTGACGTCACTAACCATCACTGTAGTCTCATCACAATATGGCGGACGTCGATTACAGAAGAAACTGAAGTATTAAAAACCCATGCTCAGAAATGGAAGGTATACAAGAAAAAGAATCCTACATGGATGTGCGGGGGGATAGAAAGATCGTCCCTCGGGATCACTGTCTGGCATCACCCATGTACCCTCGGAACAGATTTTTCTATCCACCCCTCACACCATGTAAGGTTCTCATGATCGGACTCGTTTATCCAACACACACTCGTACTGCATACCAACAATGATCAGTATTCGATACAGTTATCTCACACATCCCATCCAAGACACTAAAGGGAAAGAAACACGAACATGAAATAACGAACACGTCACAAGCGGAAAGCCGAAGGGACAGTTACTTTCCCACAAAATGGCCAAACGGCTATCAAAAAACGATATTAGCAGTAAATACATGCAAAAACGAACTATAACATTGATAATGAACCGCAACAGACGAGCCGCCTTGGAACGGTCACTTAAACGTTTTTACTGTTTGTGTGTAGTGTGTGTGTGGGGTGGGTCTTAAATCGATTTTAAGTGGCCACAATCTTCACCCTTGGTTCTGTTGAGGTTTGGACAAATAGTTTGTTCAGTCCACACGAGGGATTGCAACATCTTCGAGAACATAAAATCAAAGGAATACAGAGAGGAAACAACAATGATGTCTCGACAGCATGAATAACTGAAATGCTGGAGCAAAATAATACCAATATTTGAACACCCTTGGGTCAGACCAGAGAGAGCATCTAGCACCAATCGACATAACTGAAAAGCTTTTAAGTCATTCGTTAGACTAGAGCCGTCATAAAGTCTAAGGCCCTACCCGCCGTCGAGCAATTAAAGCGGGAAGCAACGTTATCAACCGTGATTGAGTTAACTCTGCATGCTGACTGTCGTATAACATTTATGTTGTATTAAATCGTTTAACGATGGATAATTATTTTACGAAACTGTATGCTGAAATCATTACATGCATATATTTTCTGAGTTTTTATACTTAGTCACCATAAAATTCAGATTCCCATAGAGAGATTTGAGTCCAGAATTGGATTTTGAAATTAAATCCAAATGACGTCTGTAAAACTTAGAAAAGGCTGTGCGAAGTTTATGAATCGAATAACCCTGTTTAAGAAATTTACCAGTAAATATTTACCACATTTAAAAATTTAAGTAATTCAAACCTATATTTAACCCTCATCCTGCTGTACACAAAAGACCCTACCTTGTCAAACAGTCTAGATCCAGATCATATGGCTTCTGAATAAGCCATCTGATCAAGGTCTGCACTGTTTGGCATGCAGTTTGAGAACTTTACTAATACATTGCATCAAGTAGTTTAATTTGTCTGTCGTAAAAAGTGTATGTGGCAAAAATAATTTTTATCAGCAGGAAAAGGGTTAACTCTTGTTTGTTCTTTTGTCCATCCAGAATGCTGGCGCTGATGCATTAGAATTAAATTTATCCTGTCCGCATGGTATGGGGGAGCGTGGTATGGGCCTGGCTTGTGGACAAGATTCAGAACTGGTTCGCAACATCTGCCTATGGGTCCGAGATGCAGTCAAAATACCATTCTTTGCCAAGCTTACCCCAAATGTTACTAGTATTGTGCATATTGCAAAAGCTGCTTATGAAGGTATGAATCCCTGTATTAGTTATGTTGAGAAAATCTAGCCTTGAATAATCTTTTCAGAGAAAGCAGTAGGCGATATTCCCAAAGTAAATTTGAATTTCTTTTACACAATCTTAATCATTTAAAACAGATTTTATTAGTTGAATATCCTGTATTGATCGGATGTCATCCGCAATAACACTAGGTCAAAATCAATAATCATGTTTTAATTGTGTCAATTAATAAAATTGTCGTTAATCAAGAACTTTCCTATTGTCACAGTTACAGGTCCCCGGTCAGCTTTATTGGCTTCGGCCTTCGGCCTCGGGCCAATACATCGGACCTACCTAACAACTATGTTTGTAATAGAAATAATAAAAAATCTCGTAAATGTTGGTCAAAAAATAATGTTTTTGAAAGAATGCACTACACCACCACCATCGTGATGATACTAGCTGTGTAATTTTTATGCTCATGAAATATGTAAGGTGTCGCTGTGAAAGTCGTGCAGCATTTATACCCACCTAATAATTGTAGTAGGCATATGGTTATACACTCTGGTGTCTGTCCATATGTAGGTCTATATGTCCATCCAGTTCGTTCACGATTCATATCCTGAGTATTCTACCATGGATTATCTTCAAATTTTGCATATGCGTTTGAATCGGAAATTGGTAAAGTTTGGGATTGTCAATAGGCAAATTCTGCCCACTTTGGATATTGACATGCCCCTTGATAGTGTCCAATAAATTGTTTTTCGTATTTTCGTATGTTATTTTTTACTACACGGAACATGAGCTAGGATAACCAATACACGTGGAATACTATGGCCAAGAAACATTATTTTGGCGCTCAAAGTGTACCCTTGATATATGTAAAATGTTTTTATACTTTATGCAATACCTTGTTAAAGTTTGCACGCCGGTGGGTCAGACCTCAGATTCTATGACGGTTCCAGCGTAGAGGCTTATTGAGAATTAGAGAGATATAATTCAAGGTAATGGTGGTTGGTGCCTGATGCCCTATCTCTGGTCGGGCCCATCGGCGTCTAACTGTTGGTTTTCTTTTGCTCCAGCATTTCAGTGGTTACTTGCTGTCGAGTCCTCACCGTTGTTTCATCTCTGTGGTTGTTTGATTATTTGTGTTCACTGAGATGTTGCACTGATGAGTTAGAAGGCCTTCATGCGGGCTGAACAAATTATTTGTCTAAATCGCGACGGAAGTAAGGGCGAGGATTGTGGCCACGTAAGATCGATTTAAGCCCCCCAGTGGAATTCGTTTCTGTTGACCGTTCCAGGACGGTTCTTCTGTCGCGGTTTATTTTTGTTATTGTTTGTCTTTGGGTGTTTGTGTCGCTTATATTATTTTATTTTGGATAGCCGGTTGGTCATTTTGTGTGAAAGTAACTGTCCTTTTGGCTTTCTGCTATTGATGTTTCCATTAGGTCTGTTGTTTCATGTTTGTGTTTCTTTCCCTTTGGTGTCGCTGATGGGAGCTGTGGGTTGATTGTATCGATTCCTGATCATTGCCTCCACTTCTATTTTACAAACATATAGAATAGTAAAGGAGGCATGTATGACCAAAGATCTTCACATGACCATTCTAGTTCTGCAGTTTTCTGCCGAAGATGTATTTGAAAAAAGGATTTTTTCCCTTAGCTTGTTTTAAATGTTGGATAGTTGGACAGAATTCACAGATATATTGACTGCTAAAGGTAATACGTTATGGCACATCCACTGGACTTATCTGCCCTGATGAGTCTGAAAATGTTGTTTTAGATTTACACTGTATTTCACCACTGTATGAAAATTTACTGATATATAGTATAATGTAGGACCACCACGCTGGCCGTGAACGTTTGTGAATTATCTACCCTTGTTGTATCTAAAATATAGGTTTATACCAAATGTTTATGTACTAATTGGAATAATCTATTCCGATACCAGGGCATACAAAACATTGTTTGTCACGTATTGCTTCACTGTGTCACCCACTTTTAAATTGATTTAAACCCAAAAGAAAAAAGGCAGTTCATGGTTCATCATTGTTTTGTGTCTTTTAATGCATATCTTGGCGATTTGTTTATTTTGGATAGTCGTTTGCTTTTGTGGGAATGCGGTGCTGGCAAAACTGTTCTTTTGGCTTTCTTTATTGACGTAATCGCTTCTGTGTTTTGCTCAAAGTAGGAAGCAGTACAATTCCGGAATTGTCCTGCGAAAAGGAGGAATTCTCACTTCGTTGTACAAAGTAAGAATTCCTACCTTGTGCAAGACAATTCCGGAAGTGTCTCTGCGCAAAGTGAGAATCGGGACAAAGTAGGAGTAATTAAATTATTCTGTATTTAATTTAGGACTTAATCCTTTTATGAATCCTTTTATCAAACTATAGATAATAAATTCTTGAGAAATGTATTAAATATTGAAATAATTTGAAAACAGATTAAAACATGCATTTGAGATCAAATTTGGTGTAAAGATATCTTGAAGTTACTGCACTTCCTAAAGTAGAATGATATATATGTCAACATGTAAACTCTATTGTATGTATTGAAGACGGACGCAATCATTAGAAATAATAATAATAATAGCAATAATAATAATGATAATTAAACGTTTAATGCAAAGTTTTGCCCAGAAGAAAGTACAAACAAAAGAACGGATCCAAATCAATGTGTGTGCGTCGTTGTGCGAGCGCGACCTCAGCGCGGCATTTCTTGCGGACATCCATGGCCCCGTAGGAGACGTTTTACAAAACATATCAGAACAGAACTAGACTTTATTCGTCATAAAAACCACAACTATTATTCTGTAAATGGTCATTTTAAAGCCAAGAAAGTCTTGCAGGAAGAGAATTTAGCCACGAAAGACACTTATAAAAATTTGGCATTAACTTGGGTGGGTGGGTGGGTGTTAGAAAACTGATTTGAGAGAGAGAGAGAGAGAGAGAGAGAGAGAGAGAGAGAGAGAGAGATAGATAGATGGATAGATAGATAGATAGATAGAGAGAGAGAGAGAGAGAGAGGGGGAGAGTGAGAGAGAGAGAGAGAGAGAGAGAGAGAGAGAGAGAGAGAGAGAGAGAGAGAGAGAGAGAGAGAGAGAGATGATCAGTCAGTACGGTCCGATCGGTGTGAGCCCCTTTTGCCCGATAGAATATTTAATAATCATGTTGCATGTCCGTTTTTCAAGTACAGAGTTGTTAGCTCCACCTCGTATGGAGTGGGGTATAAAGTGTATGTATATTCTCAAAGTTGATGTGTACCAATACCTCATAGCGGCATTTCAAAATTAGAGACATGAAGGACAGCTTTAAAATGGATGTTTTATTTAACACATTCTGAATAAAAAGTGTTAAAAATAAAGACAAGACCTCCTTAAACCAAAAAACTCTATTTGATTTGATTCTTACTTTGTTCAAATAATTCCTACTTTACGCAGAGACATTTTCCATTGACAAATAATCGGTAAGTTAACACCCAATCTAGAATTGTACTGGTACAATTCCGGAATTGTTGCGCAAAGTGAGTGAGTGAGTGTTTGAGTTTTACGTCCCACCAACAGATAAGGTCATACGGAGACGGGACCTCGGTTTAAAGACTCGTCCGAAAGTCTTGTTGCGCAAAGTGAGAATTCCTACTTTGCGCAGGACAATTCCGGAATTGTACTGATTCCCACTTTGCGCACAACATATCGATTGCTGATCATTGACTTCCCTTCTTCGAACACTGACTGTCTCTTGATAGAGGTTATCTGTTGTAGAAATATCTGAAAATTCAGCCTGCAAAGACGGATCGCCCGATGCTTTCCTTTCTTTCTTTATGGTAACATGTGTACATTTTGCGTGAACAAATCTAATTACACAATGTTGACACGTGGTTCAAGTGACCCTGCGATAAGATCAAAGATGCCGATGTGGACTAATCCAATTCACCTATTTACATAATCAACTGATCTGACAACTCGTACTCAAGGTGTTCCACACTACAGGTGGTCACTTTCTGACACGGGTAATAAACACATTCAGCTGGATTATTATTACTGGATTATCAAGTGGTGTTTTTGTATAATCATCTTGTTTCCTTTATCGATGGATATTTAATACTTCGATCCTGGAGACGGATTCAGAAATGTTCGGTAAAAAACAGGGCGAAGTCAACTTCTCTTTTCTAGTCTGTTATGGCGAAGTTCTTGAACTTCGGGCGAAGAAGTCGCCCGAATCGCCCCCTCGGCTGATCCCTGTCGGGTATCTGTGGATTTCATGTGTACCAAAAGGTTTGGGCACCACATTTAAACGAGGAATTAAAGTGTGTATTAGAGCTGTCGAATGAGTTTGACAGAAATGCAGTTGCTTTGTCTTCACTGTTAAGTTTTTATAGATTTCCTGTGAAAGCTTCAATGGGATGTTACTGTAAATTGTGCGCTTATGCATTTTTTTTTCAAAAATAGCTTCGGTGTGCGCTTACAGGAGCATGTGCGGTAATTAGGGCGGATATGGTACCAACTTTAGCTCTAATTTTGCAGTTTTGGCTTTCTATACCACAATACACTGCCCGTTTTAAATTACTAAACCAGTAATAAACGAGGCATGAATACAACTTGGGCCATTTGTTCAAAACTAACGACGTCATTAGTAACGTATTGTTAACACTTTGATCATTTCATAGAGCAAATATGTTAAAAGTGAGAAAAATTGTGAGCAGCTTCTGCTCTCTAATGCCTTCAGCAAAAGTAACATTATATTAGATATTGTACTTGCTAGAACACTTAACACTTTAACCACTAATGAGTTCATTAAGCTAGCGATGTTTTGAACAACTGGGTCCTGGTATATTTTTGAAAGGAAATAACCGTATTAGGGGTCATTTGTTCCAAAATAAAGATGTCCTTAGTTAGTATATCTCGAAACTTGATAATTTTATAAGGCAAATATACCAATACGTTTTCCAGGAAAAATTGTTAGTAGTTTTCGGAACTAAGTTATTTAGACAAATTGTGGGTATTCCGATGGGTACGAATTTCTATATATAGTTTAAGCAAGCATCTATCTGCCGAATGATTTTAGGTCAACTGGTCACTTATATTAATTGCCATGAAAACCAAAATGCGCCCAAAATAGAATAAAAAACACACACACTTAAAATAAGTCTTCACAAAAACCATATGCTCTTTGAGGCTGAGACTATATGGAAATATTCAGCATATTGGCCTGAACAGGTTTTTTTTTATTTTTATTTGTGATTTTTTTATGAAATTCGGCTCTTTAGTTTGGTTGATTAGGCATCTTAGAGTTTCTATAGATTTGTAAGGGGGAAAATTGAAAATTCGCATTTACTGCCAAGCCTTATTAGATATCTTGGCAAAACATTCATAGATATATTGTTTAAGCAATCTTATTTCTGCCATATGATTAAGGCCAACTGCTCATTTTATTGGTTGCCATTGGAAACCAAAATTGAAAACAATAGAACGAAAAAAAAAAAGAAACATATTTTAAACAATAATCTCTTCATAAACCATATGCTCTATGAGGCTGAGACTTTCTGGAAATATGCACCATAATTGCCTTTACAGGTTTTGTGTGTTTTAAATGAAATTTGGCTCTTTAGTTTGGTTGCTATGTGAAGCTAAGAGTTTCCTGAGACTTATAATGAGGGAAATTAAAAAATGGCCTTTACACCTTTCAAGATATTTTTAAAAACATTTATAGAAATGTTTCTTAAGCAATGGTCTATCTACCGTATGACTTTAAGGCTAATTGGTTGCCACAGATGGTTGTCAATTGTCGTTTGTTGTCTTGGAACAACACATTCAAGAGACATCAGACCTCTGAAGCCACCACACTGATTTGGTCCAAATTTTATATGTGGCGTCTTTTGGCTTAGGGCTTCCATAGTTAATTAAAATACATGATTGCCAGTGGGAAGTGCTCCCTGAGCTCTGCTGAGCAAAGTGGCCCATGGGCCTCTTGTTTGATAGCAGAAAATGCCAAAGGCAGAAGCAAACCATAGCTCTGGCCTGCTAAACTATACACATCTACTCTGCATCAACATCATCTTTTCCTGAATACTAAATCACACTAAGCTGCTCAGAAACTTAATCAGAGGCATCAAAATAACATGCAGATTCGGTATTGGTAAAAGCAACGTGATCTGATAGACAAAATGGCCAACAAGGCAAAATGTAATATATGATCAGCCTTATCCAGGTGGGCGATTCTGGCCCACTTAGGCCTCTAGGCCCATATTACTGAGTGATTTTGTTCTCGAAATCTTGTTTCCCCTGACGTTGTTTTTATTCACACTAGTATGCACTTAGTCGTTGTTGAACCGAAAATTTATATTCACTGTTCTAGCTTTGTTTTAGGTTTAAGGGGAATGGGAACACCTCCAGGGGAGAAAACTCCTGCAAAAGTATTTTGTCTTTTATGTCAATAGGGGTCAACTCTTAAAGGGAAGAATTTGCTCCTCAGGAGCAAATTCTTTCCTTTAAGAGTAGACCCATTTTTCAGTGGGACAGGGCTTAGAGAAAAGCGAACAGGAAGTCCCGAAAGTTGTCTCCCTTTGAGAAATGGTGGAAAATTTTGCCAGGTGTTCCCATTCCCCTGAAATGTAAGTCGGCTTATTCTATGTCCATGTTTCTCTAAGATGGAAGGTTTGAGGCAGTTGTATCGATTTCTGATCATTGCCTTCAACAAAAGCATATCTCAACCATAAAAGTAGTGCAAAAGTAGCAGATAAGAATTGCAAATCATACGGTTAGACCTTTGTGACCAGAGACGGTGTGGTCAGCTTGTGTATCAAGCAATTTTGGCTACAGTCTTCGTCTTTGTCTCAATCGCGACGGATGTAAGGGCGAGGATTGTGGCCACGTAAGATCGATTTAAGCCCCCCCCCCAAGTGGAATTCGTTTCCACTGCCCGTTCCAAGGCGGCTATTCTGTCGCGGTTTAATTTTGTTATGGTTTGTCTTCAGGTGTTCGTGATATTTATATTAATTTATTTTGGATAGCCTACTGGCCATTTTGTGGGAAAGTACCTGTCCTTTTGGCTTTCCGCTATTAATGTTTCCATTAGGTCTGTTGTTTCATGTTTGTGCTTCTTTTCCTTTGGTGTCTCTGATGGGAGCTGTGGGTTGATTGTATCGATTCCTGAGCATTGCTTTCACTTCTATTTTGCTTGTAGAAAGCCTGTTGGACCATACTGCGTCTTCTTTGACCGCACAAGTTTTAAACTAAGGCGTAACTATTACCAAATTTAGTGACACAGAGGCCTTTCTGATATTTAATCTTCATCAGTATGCCTCAACCCCAAAGTTCTGAAACCGAAACGGATGATCGACAAGACCCGGCAAACACAGCACATCCCCCTCAGAGCACACACCGACCAACATAGCTCATGAGACAGGTCAGCTGGAGGCATCAGGCAAGAAACGCCTCCCTAGGACTTATAGGCGTCCCCTACCTAACCAACATCAGCAGACATGGCCCACACTCCACGGAAGTCCCGGGCCTCAGGAAGGAGATGTCGAAAGTAGCGAGACTTGCAAAATTTAAAATATAACAAGAGGTAGCTACAAAATCCGCTAAGATACATGGCTCACCTGACAAGTCAGTCTTAGTTTTAGAAAAATTTGAATTTTATACTGCAAAATTTAAAGATATAACATAGTTATTTAAATCAGTCCTTGAGTACTGACGTCAACGCCGCAGTATCAACCTCAGCATTAAGGAACTGATACTGAGCTGATGATACCCTCGGAAAGTTTTCATAGAACATATTTGTTGTGTGGTGGTTTGTTAAATTTTCTTTTTGTTCTCAGGTAAAGCTGACGGAGTAACGGCCACAAATACAGTATCGGGTCTAATGGGACTGAAAGGTCAAGGTCAAGCTTGGCCTAATGTCGGAAAAGAAAGGCGAACCACATATGGGGGTGTGTCAGGTAATGCGATTCGACCAGTAGCGCTGCGGGCAGTATCCGCAATTGCAAATGCCATCCCTGGTTTCCCAATCCTCGCAACAGGTGGTATAGACTCAGCAGAAGTCGGGCTACAATTTCTACATGCAGGCGCCTCAGTTTTGCAGGTATGTGAAAGCTAACATCACGAAAACACGCCTATATAATGTTGACCCCCTTGAACCCCATTTTTTATATTAAAACTGGGGTTTACAGGGGGTAAACCTTATTTTTCTTATTTCTGCTCTAAAGTATAGATTGTGGGTACTCGTTTGAACCGCCTCGATGAGGCGGTTCTAAGGAGTACCCACAATCTATATTTTGAGAAATAATAAGGAAAATATCACAATTTGTCATCTTAAAATTTTAGTTATTTTGGCGGAAAAGTTTACAATGGGTTTGTATAGGCATGTTTTCGTATTGAAAACGAAACTGTGACCTACAGAATCAAACCAGTAAGGGAATTGGATATACTTAACACAATTTCCGCCATTTTTTTTCAAGGGAGATGACTTTTCGGACTTCCTGTTTGTTTAATTTTACAAACTGAATACCGCTTGAAAAGTGTCTTCTCTTAAAGGAAATAATTAAGTGCTTAAAACATAAGAAACTGCAAAAAGAGAGACTGCTTTTGGATGGCGAGCAATAAGTTTACTGTTGCGCTTCAACTTCGCTGTTGAGGAAATCCCGTTCCTCTTCTTCCATTCCGATGTAATACGAGTACAACAAAATGATAGGATGGACATGCAGGAATGCTAGTTCATAAGTGAGTAAAACACTTATATGTAATCTAAGAGTATAACAACAATGTTTGGAACTGAAACTAGCTGACAGAAGAAATAAGAGACGCGTTTCAAACGTCAACATCACGAAAACACGCCTTAATAAGTTTTACCCCCTTGAACCCCACTTTTATGTAGTAAAACTGGGGTTTGCAGGGGTAAACATTATTTTTCTTATTTTTGCTCTAAAATATAGATTGTGGGTACTCGTTAGAACCGCCTCGATGAGGCGGTTCTAACGAGTGCCCACACTCTATATTTTGAGCAGAAATAAGAAAAAACTCATATTTTTTCATCTTACAATTTTCATTTTTGGCGATAAAGTGGCATTTGTATAGGCGTGTTTGCCTAATGAGGTGATTCAAACCTGGCTAAAATGCCGAAAAACTTATAAGCTTATCTAATACAACAAAGCCAATGAGATGCAGTGCCCTGCTTCCTTAATCAACTTCTGTATTCTGAAACATTGCTGTGAGGTTTCAGCAACAGCCTGAAAATATTTTCAGATGAATGAATTAAACATTGTACTAAAATACATAAGGCAGCAATTTATCGGGTACATTTTTACTTCGCCACACGCTGTTGGGATATTATTATGTTATACCCTCTGATGTCCGTCCGTCCAACCGTTCATCCGTCAGACTATGTCCATACGCACCTCACATCCAGTTGATCACTTGAGTTTCGCTTAAATATTTATCATATTTTTTGATGAAGTAATGAAATACACAAATGAAAGCAATTATCAAGAATCGATACAATAACCCGACATCTCCAGTGTGCGACACCATAGGGAAAGACGCACGAACACAATGACACGGGAAGAAAATAACCCTTTTTGTACCAAATGGAATCTTCCTCCTTATATGTAACAGAAGTCCTTATCAAAATTTAGGGGTGTCAGGTTGTGTTTTCTCAAAATTTGATCGGAAAATGGCTAAACTTTTTGCAAATAGTGTAGGCCCTGATCAGACGCCGCATCTGGGCCTGCACTGTTTGCCAGGGTTACCCGATTTGGGGTTTCCGGTACTAAATGGGTTAAGGTGGTGGTAAACACATGAGAGACATGATGTTGATTGACTTATCCACTATAACTTGAGGGGGTTAGTGGTTCAGAATATGACAACTATTAACCCTTTTTATGTAGGACGGCATATAGTTTTTGCACTGTCCGTTTGTTTGTGCGTTTGTGGGTTTGTAAGTCCGCACTTCTTTGTGATGCGAACTTCTTCCACGTCTCTTCAACGATTGAGCTGAAACTTTGCACATGCATTCCTTGTGAGGTCAAGGGATGCCTAACACAATATTCACGTTGGTCCTATCATTTTCGAAGGAGTTAGGCCCTTTAATTTCTAAAAAATGTGTTAAAAACCTTGTGATGCGAACTACTTCAACATTTCTTCATTGATTCAGCTGAAACTTTGCACATGCATTCCTTGTAAGGTGAAGGGGTGCCTAACACAATTTTCACGTTGATCCTATCATCTGTGACGGAGTTACGGCCCTTGATTTTCTGAAAAACGCGTTCGAAAACCTTGTGGCGCGAACTACTTCCACATTTCTCCGCCGTTTGAGCTGAAACTTTGCACATGCATTCATTGTGAGGTAAAGAGGTGCCTAACACAATTTTCACGTTGATCCTATCATCTGTGGCGGAGTTACGGCCCTTGATTTTCTGAAAAACGCGTTCGAAAACCTTGTGACGAGAACTACTTACAGATTTCTCCACTGTATGAGCTAAAACTTTGCACATGTATTCCTTGTGAGGTAAAGTGGTGCCTAACACATTTTTCACGCTGATCCTATCATCTGCGAAGGAGTTACGGTCCTTTATTTTCTGAAAAACGCGTTATTAAACCTCGTGACGCGAACTACTTCCACATTTCTTCGACAATTTTGTTAAAGTTTTGCATATGTATTTGCAATGATATGTAGATGTGCCTAACACAAAATTCATTCTGCTCGGATGAAGCGTTTTGGAGTTATGGCCCTTGATTTTCTCAAAAATGAGCTAAAATATCTTGTGACGCAAACTACCTCCACATTTCTTCACCGATTGAGCTGAAACTTTGCACGTGCCTTCCTTGCGAGGCGAAGGGGTCACTAACACAATTTTCAAGTTGATCCTATCACCTGCGACGATGTTACGGCCCTTGATCTTCTGAACCGCGTTCGAAAACCTTGTGATGCGAACTACTTCCACATTTCTTCACCATTTGAGCTGAAACTTTACACAGGCACTACTTGTGAGGTAAAGGGGTGCCTAACACAATTTTCACGTCGATCCTATCATCTGCGAAGGAGTTACGGCCCTTTATTTTCTGAAAAAAAAAACGCGTTCTTAAACCTTGTGACGCGAACTAATTGTACATTTCTTCAATAATTTTGTTAATTTTTTATGCCCCCGTAGGAGGGCAGATTTCCAGACACTTCGGCCCCACTACCACCTCGGCCCCTAGACAGGTCGGCCCAAAACCAAGTCGGCCCTAGACACCTCGGCCCTAGTCACCTCGGCCCTAGACACCTCGGCCCCACTGTCACCTCGGCCCCTAGACATCTCGGCCCCAAAGACACCTCGGCCCCACTTTTGATATCTGTTAGGGTATGGGCAGTTATATCATGTTAAAATCGGCCCCGCCCATCGGGACTTCAAGAAACCGATAGCCTGTGGCATGAGTACGGGTAAACCGCTTAAAGGTTCTAAGCCTGGCCAGGAAAAGCGGTGCGAGTCGGACCGTTCATACTTATAAACCCTATTGGTTTCATTGGTCTGCAGGGCTTGAGATGTCATTTCATCTCAATGCCGGGTAAAATTCCCACAAAATTGAAGGCAACGTCTCATAAATGACCGATACAGTGTTGATTGGAGCGTTAAACGTCAAATCTAACAAACAAAACATCATGTTAACAAGCCCGTGTAATGAAGACCCCGCCAAACCCCGGTTTATATGGGGAAACTTGGGGCTCATAGGGACATACATTATTAACATCACGAAGACACGCCTTTATAATTTTGACCCCCCCCCCCCTTGAACCCAACTTTTATATAGTAAAATTGGGGTTTACAGGGGTAAACCTTATTCCTATTTCAGCAGAAATAATAAAAATATCACAATTTTTTCCTCTTATAATGTTCGTTTTTTCGGCGGTAAAGTTTACAATGCATTTGTATAGGCATGTTTTCGTAATTCTTATTTCTGCTCCAAGATACAGGTTGTGTGTACTGGTTAGAACCGTCCCAATGTGCAGGCCTGATCAGAATGCGTCTGTGACAACCTTTAATCACAACTAGTTTAATATTAATCTGTGTTATGCAAACTAGTCATTTCTTAGATCCCTTTCATATAAGTTAACATACTTAGTAAACAGCCATCTCCTTGAGAACGATTGAACCAGTATCAAAGGTCTATGTTTTCGAGCAGAAGTAAGAAATATAATTTTATCAACTTTTCGTTATATAATTTTGGTTTTACGGAATCTTCTATTAAGTTGTTAGGAAATAAGATTAAATTATTTTATTGCTATTTATATTTCGTATAAAAATAACAAATAACCAATGAGACGTTTATAATAAATATAACAACGCATACACGACATTTTCAGGTTAACTTGGACTACACTCTTAAGGACAGCTAATCCCCCGCCGCCTTCATTCGTGAAGTTGACCTTGAGTCAGCATCACGAAAAGTGGGGTTTAGCGGGTTGTTCTAATTGTAAATATTTGATACTGATAGTCAAGGAGTTTTTCTACAAGAATATATAGGGCCATGAAGACTTTGCACTCAGTGCACATCCAGATCCATCTGATCTGGATCTACACTGTCATTCAGTTTTCGATTTTAAAATGAATACAATTTTAGGGTCTGATAGTCAGAAATGTGACTAATAAATAAATTAAATAAATAAAATATACAGTATACGTGTTACTGTCCGTCTTTAAATATGAGCTGAAATGACAATCAAATAGGAATTTCTAAATGTATGAAACTTGATAACAATGGAAATATACTGATCAATTCCTACAAAAATACGAGCAGTGAAGACTTTGCATACAGTGCACATCCAGATCTACACTGTTTGCCACTAATATATACATATAGTACACATGTACTTGGGTAACTGATAGTCAGAAATGTGACAAATAAATAAATATATTTATTAATTAATTAATAGAGTATACAACATTCTCGTTACTGTCCGTCTTTAATATGAACTAGAATGACAATCAAATGTGTGAAAATTGATAACAATGATCTGTTTATCATCAAGGATCTCTTTATTGGGGTAAAGGGATTAGTAACACCTGGTTGTTTATTGAGCTTCACACTTTACTAATTTAAGTCAATAATTAATTGTTCTTGTAAAACTTTTTGCTAAATAGTGTACTCACCTGAAATTCATTAATCCTTACCCCGCTGAACACGATAATCCTTATCTTTGCAAACAGTGTAGATCCTGATCAGATTGCTTCTGCCCTCTTAACCGGATCTGCACCGTTTTTCATGCCGTTTTTGAATTGCATGCATACATACAATTAATTGGTTTAATTACGAGGATAGTTGAAGTTCAGCGAACCGGAACACTGATAATTACCAAATAAATACATAAATAAATAAATAAATAAATTGTTTGTTTGTATTGGAGTTTAACGGCCAAGTCAACACTATTTTAGTTCATTTTCGAGCCGGTCAGTTTACCTATCCACACTTAACCTGGGCAGGCTTATACGTAAGCAGTTAACCAATACAGTGCACAGTCTATTCGCCAGAAAGTGACAACTGCCCTTCTTGAATCAGCAGAAGGGAGAGAATGACCGAAGAAAAGATTTCATAACCACGAAAGAAAGTTGCCGACCCCGGTAGGTATAGAACCCGCGTCCTCCTGATCACAAGTCATACGCGCATCAGACTTAGCTACCGAGGCCGGATAAATAAATAAATAAATAAATAAATAAATAAATAAATATCCCCCATCATCACCATGATTGACGAAACCGAGGATTTTTTTTTTTTTTTTTTTTTTTTTTGGTTTTACGGCCCCATCCACCGATCCATCCAGATTTCCATCCAATTAGTAACTTTAAAGGATAACTTATTGAAATTAATTTAAAAAGTCTTTTAACGGTGTGGAATTGTTTCGGATAATAAAAAAGCCTAAACATAAAGATGATCAAAAGAGCAGAAAAGTAGAAAAAAGTGCCTGCTCTAAAGCATGCAGCAATGCAATTAGAATTATACATTGAAATAAAAGAGGGGAATTTTCAAATGTATCTTCCATTCTTCTTAAATGGACATATAGATTTCCCGTTTAGTAACGTTACAATTGTAACAAATATATATGTTATAGGTTCAAATATTCGTGGCTCCCTATCAAAATAATCAAATCAGCAAATAAAAATGATTAAAAAAAAAAAAAAAGAACAAACTCATCGGGCATCCAACCCAATCTCCTATTTAAATGGAAGCCCCGTGAAAAGCAAAGTGGGGCCGAAGTGTCTAGGTATATGGGGCCGACGTGTCTAGGGGCCGAGGTGTCCAGGGGCCGACCCGTCTAGGGTTTCAATTTTATGTGGGGCCGAGGTGGTTTTGGGGCCGAGGTGTCTAGGGGCCGAAGTGTCTAGGGGCCGAGGTGGTTTTAGGGCCGAAGTGTCCTGTTACCGGAGGGCATATAGTTTTTGCACTGTCTATTTGTTTGTGGGTTTGTGGGTTAGTCCACACTTTTTTTCCTCAAATTGGCTCCTACGTGGGCATTGCTCATTTATAGTGACAGCTCTTATTCTACCGAATGGAATCTTCCTCCTTATATGTAGCAGGAGTTCATTTCTAAATTTAGGGGTGTCAGGTTGTGTTTTCATCAAACCATATTTGGAAAATGACTGAATGTTTAGCAAACAGTGGAGGCCCTGATCAGACGCGGCGTCTGATCTGGGCCTGCACTGTTTGCCAGGATACCCGTTTTGGTACGAAATGGGTTAAAGATGTTTTCATGCTTTTGCAGCGTTAAAGGACCGTCCCTCTCGATCTCGTTCATCTGATGAATAAATAAGTAAATATCCATAATAATTGGGAAGAATGTAATCAAATCTGTCGATGAGGTAGACGCGAGTCCAACCCTGCAAGGTATTCTTGAAATAATAACAGTTATGGTACAGATGATAATGTAAGAAAGCAAACGCACACCTGAATAAATAATTATATAAATATACAAAGTAATAAGGAAGAATATATCAGTTGACGCGAGTCCGTTCCCTGCCAGGAACAAATAAAGGTTGCGAAGGCGCGAAAGTAAGTGTACGCGCGCTTACATTGTTAATCGATGAGTTGTAAAGTGCGCTTAACTTACAAATGACGCAACGGAAACAGGTATGTATTGCTAAATGAGCAAATGCCACGGGCGGAAAACCAACCCCACAACCACCCCCAAAACACACACATACACACACACTCACTCACCATCACACACACACATACACACAAAAACACGCCCAAACGGTTATCCAAAATACCCTTTAGCTCCCGTTCTTGGTCTTTTATTTCGCAACTTAAATGTGACTAACCAAGTAATTTCATATTTGCATAATTGAAGGTTTGTGTCGAGGACATGAAAGAGGGCAAATATAAAAGTTCTTAGCTGATGGTAATTTTATTTACTCACTTAAACAGAAAATGGAGTTTTACTGATTTTATGATGGCAACTGCACCTTAATGTGTTTTTTTAGGTGACGGACGAAATTCCTATCAAAATAATATTCCAGTTAGCGGAATACTAAACGTTGCATATTGTAGTCAATCATGGCTTCTCTGATCTTTTTCGTTTATGAGTTATCTGCCCTAGGTGTATCCGAAAAAATAAATAGTATAAGACTGCCTCTTGATTTGAGGTGTCTGATCTGGAACTACACTTTGCTGATGTCCCAGTCAACAGGACCAATCAAGATTTTACGAATAATAAGGGAAAAATAGTGCTGCTATAAATAACCGATAAATAGGTTTCATACAAATGTTATTCGCAATTTTAGTAATGGGCATGTGGACATTAGCAACAGTGATCAGGTTCATATTGCAACATTGGGTGGATTGAAAAACCAGCTCTTATTGTCTTTCTGTAATATGTTCTTGTTTTCAAGGGCAGCGCTTGAAGATTTATTTTACAAATAAATGTGTTGAAAACAGTATTATTATGTTAAAAATCTCAGGTTGGCAGTGCCATACAGAACCAGGACTTTACTCTGATTGATGACTATGTGACAGGATTAAAGACTTTACTTTACCTACAAAGCTTAGATGAGTTGCACGACTGGGATGGTCAGAGTCCTCCGACTATGAAACACCAACTTGGAAAGCCGGTAGCAAAACTTCCGTCAGCAATTGGAAAGGTACAGAAAATAATATATTTTCTATTACAGTAAAACTTGCGAAATTCTATTTTCTATTACAGTAAAACTTGCGAAATTCTAAATCACAATAATGGATAAATTTTCAACCACAACCAGACACTAGAGACAATGGATAACTTCTCATCCACAACAAGTCACCAGAAAAATTGGACAAATCCTCAATCACAATAAGTCACTAGAAACAATGGATAAATCCTCGACCACAATAAGTCACTAGAAACAATGTATAAATCCTCAATCACAGTAAGTCACTAGAAACAATGGATAAATCCTCAATCACAATAAGTCACAAGAAACAATGGATAACTTCTCAACCACAACAAGTCGCCAGAAACAATGGACAAATCCTCAATCACAATAAGTCACCAGAAACAATGGATAATTTCTCAACCACAATAAGTCACCAGAAACAATGGATCTATAATGTTATTGTGGATAATATCTACAGGGGTTCTTTGGGTGCATAACGGGTGGCATTTTGTGAAGTTTGAGTAGAAGAAAAAATCTTTTTCCGTTGTTTGTTGCTTTTTTCGTGAACCTTTCTTGGCTATTTATTGACTTTGTAAATAGCTGTTAACGAACAAATAACTAAACCACGCTTTTTCCTGACATACTTAGACAGTCTAAGAAGTGTAAAACAATCAATTCGACACTGTTATGGTTATGTCACGCTGGTCAGTTTCCTGGGCAGTTTCCTTCATATGGAGTTTATTTTTTTTAACTTATTCGTTTCAATAGAGTTTCATTTTAGCCTCGCCAAGCGAATTTTTGTTTTCGAGCATTCCGACATGACAAATATTAACTGCGCATGCCCAGCCATTCAGAGGGGCCAGGAATATGGCTTTCTGTCTGAAGGTTCCTCTTGATTCACTGCTTGTATGAACGAGCAGCGAAGGTTCTGGCGAGACTGCGCGGATGCGCCTGAACCTTCGCTGCTCGCATAGGCGATAAGTACCAAACTCGCTTGACGGGGCCCATATGGAGTTTATTTTTCTCAACTTATTCGTTTCGCTAGAGTTTCATTTCATTTTGACGATTTTAATAATCGGAATGACCCTCTTACTGCTAAGCTTCTTAAACAGCGCAATCGGTATCATTAACTTCGGAAATCATTTTCTAAATTTTATCATGAACTAGTCGAGAAATACAAAGTTAAATTAAAGACAATTCTGCAACAGGGCATATCAAAACCAAAGGTTAATGGAGATTTGGTTTATAAATTTCGAAAAATTATGAAGAAATTTAATTTCCCGAATCAATTCAAAAAGATGATTAAACGTCATAAAAGGTTAATATTAACGTAATGTAGCAGACAGGATGTCTAGGTTATAACCCAGTTATGGTTTGTGACTATGCTTCTCTCTATCATTACACGACAGGGATCATACCTCTGACTCGTTGACGGCCCATACTTAAAAGTTTAAGCGTTTTCATTTTATTTTGGGGTTGTGCCTGATGTTTTGCCATTGGCTTGACAGTTCGTGGTCTATCCGGCGATTTTCTTTAGCTCCGGCTTATAGAGTGTAGAACAAGCTACGAGCCAGTTTATCATCACTTGAACAAGTCCGTGAAATGAACACCCCCTTACACCACACTATATATAGAGAAAGCTGGGGTTTACGGGTTAAAACAATATTTTTCTTATTTCTGCTCCAAGACATAGGTTGTGGGTAGTCGTTAGAACCGCCTCAATGAGGCGGTTCTAACGAGTACCAACAACCTATGTTTTGCGGTATAAATAAGAATAATTTCACAGATTTTCGGCAGAAAAGTAGCCATTTTTGGAGATGTAAAAATTGCACTATATTGCACGGGTGTGTTATCGTAATGGTTTCCATCGGGTGTCATGTACTCAGTACCTGACTCCATGATGGCCCAACTTAAAAGTTTAAGATGTTTTATTTCATTGGCGGTTAGTGTCAGATGTTAAGGGAATGTTTGGCGGTGGTAAAAAGTCTCCCTGTCCTTCATCATAGTGTACTCTATATTTTTATATTTCCTTGTCCTTTGGGGTCATTGATTCTATTGTGGAATCCCGAATATATTTGAAGGTCACTGATGAGGCCTAATTGGCCGAAACTAGCTAGCCTGACCCAGAAACCTTGAACACTCCATACTTTTCAGTTCTGTGGTGTATTCCTTGCTTCCAAAAGACAACCCTTTTCTATAACATATTTAACGTCACTACAGCTGATGTTCAGGGAACGTGCTGCGGACGTAAAAAGGCTCATTGTCCTTCGCCATAGTATAGTTTATATGCACCTTTCCTTTGGGATCATCGATTCCATTACGGAATTTTGAAAATATTTGAAGGTTAGTGATGAGGCCTAATTGACTAAAACTAGCTAGTCTGGCCCAGAAAACATGTACACTCAATACGTTTCAGTTCTTGGGTGACTTCCTTGCTTCCAAAGGATAACCCTTTTGCTAGAAAATATTAGTATTTGCCTTGAATGTTCATGGTCTACCTGGTGAATTAAAAATGAGGACAAGTAGCTTGTTCCACATGATGTAACCTGGAGCTAAGAAAATTACCAGGTAGACCATAAAGAGTCAATCTAAACACAAATCATCAGGCACCAACCACTAATGCATAAAATACTTAAATTTTTAAGTCGGTGCCTTCATCAAGCCAGAGAGATGACCCCCGTCGTCCATTAAAAGAAGGAAACATAGCCATCAACCATGACCATTATGGAAACACACCTATACAAATACATTGTAAATTTTACTGCCAAAAAAAAAAGAAAATTTAAGTTAAAAATTGTGATAATTTTATTATTTCTGCTCAAAATATGGATTGTGGGTACATGTTAGAACCGCCTCAAAAGGCGGTTCTAACAAGTACCCACAATTTATATTTTAGAGTAGAAATAACAAAAATAAGGTTTACCCCTGTAAACCCCTGTTTTACTATATAAAAGTTGGGTTCGAGGGGGTCAGAATTGTATAGGCGTGTTTTCGTGATGACCGGGTTAAAAACTGTGCATGCTGTCTGTCGCATAAAATTTTATATTCTGCCCCATTCTTTTATGGCGTTTTAATATTTTTTGAACGGATTCCGAAAATAGATTCCTTCACAATTTTTCAAAAGTTATAAACCAAACCTCCATAAATAAAAATCAAAAATGAGTTCCTTTAAGAGCAATGAAAACATTTATAAGAAAGAAGATGGGTCATACTACGTAGTTTCGGCTAATAAAGCCTCATCAGTGACCCTGTAATGATCCGGCAAAGAAAGCCAGAGGAAACATACTGCAATTTTTCGAATTTCGAATAGGCAGTCGATTCAAAGACTGATATAAATCAAAATGGGGTCCACATAATTAAAAACCTGTCTAGAATATGAGTCTAAACCAATAATTTATTTCTGATTTCTCAGAATATTCACGCTGATCTCAAAGGACCAAAAGTAAAATATAAACTGCACTATGGTTGATGTATGGGGAGACGTTTTACGGCCGCCACACGGCACAACACCAGCTGCAGTGAAGGCAAATAAAAATCAAAAATGAGTTCCTTTAAGAGCAATGAAAACATTTATAAGAAAGAAGATGGGTCATACTACGTAGTTTCGGCTAATAAAGCCTCATCAGTGACCCTGTAATGATCCGGCAAAGAAAGCCAGAGGAAACATACTGCAATTTTTCGAATTTCGAATAGGCAGTCGATTCAAAGACTGATATAAATCAAAATGGGGTCCACATAATTAAAAACCTGTCTAGAATATGAGTCTAAACCAATAATTTATTTCTGATTTCTCAGAATATTCACGCTGATCTCAAAGGACCAAAAGTAAAATATAAACTGCACTATGGTTGATGTACGGGGAGACGTTTTACGGCCGCCACACGGCACAACACCAGCTGCAGTGAAGGCAAATAAAAATCAAAAATGAGTTCCTTTAAGAGCAATGAAAACATTTATAAGAAAGAAGATGGGTCATACTACGTAGTTTCGGCTAATAAAGCCTCATCAGTGACCCTGTAATGATCCGGCAAAGAAAGCCAGAGGAAACATACTGCAATTTTTCGAATTTCGAATAGGCAGTCGATTCAAAGACTGATATAAATCAAAATGGGGTCCACATAATTAAAAACCTGTCTAGAATATGAGTCTAAACCAATAATTTATTTCTGATTTCTAAGAATATTCACGCTGATCTCAAAGGACCAAAAGTAAAATATAAACTGCACTATGGTTGATGTACGGGGAGACGTTTTACGGCCGCCACACGGCACAACACCAGCTGCAGTGAAGGCAAATAAAAATAAAAAATGAGTTCCTTTAAGAGCAATGAAAACATTTATAAGAAAGAAGATGGGTCATACTACGTAGTTTCGGCTAATAAAGCCTCATCAGTGACCCTGTAATGATCCGGCAAAGAAAGCCAGAGGAAACATACTGCAATTTTTTGAATTTCTAATAGGCAGTCGATTCAAAGACTGATATAAATCAAAATGGGGTCCACATAATTAAAAACCTGTCTAGAATATGAGTCTAAACCAATAATTCATTTCTGATTTCTCAGAATATTCACACTGATCTCAAAGGACCAAAAGTAAAATATAAACTGCACTATGGTTGATGTACGGAGAGACGTTTTACGGCCGCCACACGGCACAACACCAGCTGCAGTGAAGGCAAATAAAAATAAAACTCTGGTTCTGATATGTCCTAAGCCGGTCTCGGTAGCTCAGTTGGATGCGCGTCTGACTGGTGATCAGGAGGACGCAGGTTCGATTCCTGCCGGCGTCGGCAACATTCTTTCGTGGAGATTGATCATGAAATCTTTTTCTACGGTTATTCTCTCCCTTCCGCTGATTCATGAAGGCTTGTTGTCAGTTTCTGGCGAACGAATGTACTGGTTAACCGCTTACGTATAAGCCTGTCTAGGAAAAGTGTGGATAGGTATACAGACCGGCTCAAAAATGACCTAAAATAGTGTTGACTGATCGTTAAGCTCAAATACAAAAAAAACAAACTGAAATGCCCTGTAGTATAAGTGTTTCTAAATTAACTTTGGATTTTTAACTAGTTCAGCGCGCTGCCATTAAGGTTTAAAATATGCTTTCCTAAGTTTATGATACCGATAGCCCCGTTTAAAATGCTCAGCTGTAAGAAGTTTACGCCTATACAAAAATGTAAACCTTATCGCCGAAAAAACGAAATTTTTAGTTGAAAATTGTGATAGTTTTCTTATTTCAAAATACAGATTTTAGGGCAAAAATAAGAAAACTAATGTTTACACCTGTAAACCCCAGTTTTTTATGTAAAAGTGGGGTTCGCGGGGGTCAAATCATATAGACGTATTTTCGTGATGATTAAAATCGTCAACATGAGATGACCCTGGTTATGAAGTAAATCTACGAGAGATGTTCGGGAACGTTTGCAAATGACACGTTTTTTTCGGTATAATATTAAACGTTGGTTTTATGTCTAGTTTTCATCGAAATATTCCCGTTTAGTCAGACATATATATCATCATGAAAAGACACCCTTGAACCCCATTTTTATATAGTAAAACTGGGGTCTACAGGGCCAGACATTATTTTTTTTTTCTGCTCTATAATATAGATTTTGGGTACTCGTTAGAACAGCCTCATAGTTAGAACCGCCTCAATGAGGCGGCACTTACGTGTACCCACAGTCTATATTTTGAGCAGATATTAGAAAAATATCACACTTTTTCATATTAAAATTTTCGTTTTCTGGCCGTTGACTTACAATGTATTTGTATATATGTGTGTTCGTAATGTTATCGTTTATTCTTGTGACCACCCAGCCCAATACCCAGGTTTTGCAATTGTTATGATGGTCACTGTTGAGGCCTCCTTGTCCGTAAACATCTAGTCTGGCACAGAAAATATTGTTTTGAATTTCCATTCTTGTGTGAATAGTCTTTGTTTCCTACGGCAGGCTTATGGTTTGACCGCATATCATCATCGTTATAAACAATACATTATTTTATCACAGAATCTCCCTAACTTTGGTCCATACAAGGAGAAGAAGGTTGAGTTGATAAATGAAGCTTACAAGTCAACAGATCTGCTAGACGAGACACGAAAACCGGAACCAGTCAGACCAGCACTACAGCCTAAGAAGCCTATACCTAATGTCAAGGTACAGTTATATGAGCCGGGGCACAGCATTTATTAAAATTTACATGTTTGCCCAGCGAAGAATCAGATCGGCCTGTGCATCCATTTAGTCTGCCCAGAGACTTCTCATGCTGCAGAAAGTACCATTGAGTCCTTATCTATCCTTAAAGCGCACAGAGAAGACTCTGCGGATGCGCAGGCTGATCTGAGTCTTCGCTAGGTGCACATGAAAGTTGTATGAAATTCTTTTCCCCGGCTCTTTGTTTGCCGCATCATTTCCTCATTTTGGTGGAAAGACATGAAGTGGTTAAGTATTCAAGTATGACCTCTTAATATATTCTCGGATAGCCGGTTTGCAATTTTTGGATACGAAACTGCCCGTGTGGCTTGCTGTGTCTCTGGTCGAGCCCATTAGAGTCTAACTATTGGTCTTCTTTTGCTCCAGCATTTCAGTGGTTTCTTGCTGTCGAGTCCTCACCTTTGTTTCATCTCTGAGGTGCTGCATTGATTTAGGATGCCTTCATGCGGACTGAACAAATTATTTTGTCTAAATCGCGACGGAAGTAAGGGCGAGGATTGTGACATAAACACCAAAAGACAAACCATAACAAAAATAACCCGCGACAGAAGAACCGCCTTGGAACGGTCAGTGGAAACGACTTCCACTGGGGGGCTTAAATCGATTTTATGTGGCCACAATCTTCGCCCTTACTTCCTTCGTTATTTAGACAAATAATTTGTTAAGTTTGCATGAAGGCCACCTAACTCATCAGTGCAACATCTCCGTGAACACAAATGATCAAATAACCAATGAGATGTAACAACGGTGAGGACACGACAGCAAGAAACCACTGAAATGCTGGGGCAAAAAAAGCAATACACGCCTGTGTATTGCATATCCCATTGAACCCCAACTCACACAGAGAAAAGTGGGGTTTACGGGGACGTAACTTGTAGTACTTATTTCGGCTCTAGGATTGGTAGCTCAGAGCGTCGACTCCCAACTATTAGGACTCCCACCAATGTCGTTCGGGGCGTATGGAGATCATATGGGAGACAACAATCTCTGTAACGTAAGGCAGGCTAACGGAAATTTGGTACTACTAGATAACGACTCTTGGATACGGGCTGGGGCTAGATTAACACTGGCCCTTCCGCGGATGACCCTGAGAATACCCGAACCTAGGCTCGAACCCCAGATTTTGTTTAACAAGCATATATTTATTATTATTATTATTATTATTATTATTATTATTACTATTATTATTATAATTATCATTATTTGTACTAACTACTGCCCCGATTGACCCCCACCAATAAACACCATATCTTTCCTTTTGGATCAGACGCTTGTCAAAGACAATAAGCAAATGTCGGATCCGAAAGAAAAGAAACTACAAATTCAGAATGTCAAATATTTAACACGATATATCACTAAAAATTGTTGATCACTATGCTTTATTTTATATGTTGAACATGCTGTTGTCCATATGTCAGTGTATGACCTGGATTGACAATAAAGGAATTGATCTGATCTGATCTGATCTATTGAATTGAGAAAACCAACAGTTAGACTCCGATGGGCCGGACCAAAGATAGAGCATCAGGCACCAACCAACATTACCTTGAATTAGATCCCTCTAATTCTCAATAAGCCTTTACGCTGGAACCGTCATAGAATCAGAGGCCTGACCCACCGGCGTGCAATTAAAGAGGAAAGCAAAGTTGTCAACCGTGATTGGGTTTACTACCATGCATGCAGTCTGTCGTATAACATTTATGTTGTACTCAATCTTTTTATATTGAATAATGATTTTAAGAAATTGGGTGCTGAAGTCATTTCGGTTATATATTTTTAGCTCGCCTTACGAAAGTAAGGGGGAGCTATTGCCATACCCCCGGGCGTCCGTCGTCAGCGTCGGCGTCAGCGTCGGCGTCAGCGTCGGCGTCGGCGTCCGCATTTGGTTAAAGTTTACCTGCAAGCTATTATATGTGATGTTTAACAAGTTTATTTTGAATATATAATTAACAATTGGTAAAAAAAAAATTTAACATTATCATTGTACTTCAATTTTCAGGTTTTTTGGCTTAAATTGGACTTTTTGAGAAGTTAATATTTTCCTCTGTATTACCTCCCTTGAAATCCTGTGTTAAAGTTTACCTGCAAGCTGCGTGAGTTCAAATCCCGGGATTGGCATGTGTTTTTTTTTTTTTTTTTTTTCTTTTTCTATTTTTTATTTTATTTTTTTAAAATATAGCGGGTCTGGGGCTCAAGGTCAAGGTCACTGTGGCTATTTTTAGAAAAACATTGTCATCGCTCTAGCGCCTTCATTTATTGATGGATTTTAATATAACTTGGGTATAATGATATCTCGAGTGACTTTGACTTTCAGGGACCGGGGCTTAAGGTCAAGGTCACTACTTTCAGGGTCACGGGGTCAAGGTCACTGTGGCTATTTTTAGAAAAACATTGTCATCGCTCTTGCACCTTAATTTATTGATGGATTTTAATATCACTTCACACAAATGTTGGGTATGATGATTTCTCTAGCAAGTTCGACTTTCAGGGTCTGGGGCTGAAGGTCAAGGTCATTGTGGCTATTTTTCAAAAAAACTTTGTGATCGCTCTAGTGCCTACATTTATGGATGGATTTTAATATAACTTCACACGAATGTTGGGTATGATGATATCTCGAGCGGATACGACTTTCAGGGTCTGGGGCTAAAGGTCAAGGTCACTGTGGCTATTTTTAGAAAATCTTTTTCATCGCTCTTGCGCCTTTATTTATGGATGGATTTTAATATAACTTCACACAAATATTGGGTATGATGATATCTCGATTGACTTTGACTTTCAGGTTCCGGGGCTGAAGGTCAAGGTCACTATGGCTATTTTTAGAAAAACACTTTGTGATCACTCTAGTGCCTACATTTATGGATGGATTTTAATACAACTTTACACAAATGTTGGGTACGATGGTATCTCGAGGGAGTTCGACTTTCAGGGTCAGGGGCTGAAGGTCAAGGTCACTATTTTTTAAAAAACTTTGTGATCGCTCAAGTGCCTACATTTATGGATGGATTTTAATATTACTTTACACAAATGTTTGGTATGATGATATCTCGAGTGAGATCGACTTTCAGGGTCTGGGGCTGAAGGTCAAGGTCACTGTGGCTATTTTTAGAAAAACTTTGTCATCGCTCTTGCACCTTCATTTATTGATGGATTTTAATATAACTTGACACAAATGTTTGGTATGATGAAATCTTGAGTGACTTTGAGTTTCTGGGTCAGGGGCTGAAGGTCAAGGTCACTGTGGCTGTTTTTTAGAAACTTGCCCTCATCCATCATAGGCCCCCAAAGGCGAGCTATGTTGTCTTCTGACAACTCTTGTTTCTGAATTAATATACTAAGTCACCATAAAATTCTGGTTCCGATAGACCTTATGGCAGAAGAGATTTAAGTCCAATATTAAATTTTGAAATTAAATCAGAATGACGTCTATAAACTTTTGAAAGGCTTTGCGTAGTTTATGGTACCGATAACCCTGATTAAGAAGTTTAGCCGTTAACAATTTATTACGAGCGTTGAAGTCAGTTACATGACTACACACTCTGGCAAATGAAAATAATTACGAAATATAAACGCCATAGGAGGGCGCACGAGGAACATCAACATCCAAAAAAGGAAAATTTACAATCTCAAAATCAAAATCATCGCGTTTATCATAAATTTTGCACGAAACAAACCCATCTACAATAGGCAGGTGTAAATCTCAAAACGTGGCCCAAGTATCAGAAGAACTTGCTTTATTTAACTGAAGTTTCGGGGGCTAAACTTGACTGATCAAACCATCGAAATAGGTATTATCAATATTTAATAAATCATCCAAATATCTAGAAGTGGAGCTAAAAGCGTCAATGATTTCAGACTGGTTTTCAGCAGAAAGGGACATCATGAAATCTCTCTCTTTACAAAACAAAAACAAATCAGCCACAAGTGGTGCGCAATTAGTACCCATGGGAATACCCGAAACATGTCTAAATAACTTCGTACCAAAACTTATGTAAATATTTTCAAGTAGAATTGTGAGGGCTTCACACACTTTCTGACATGACCATAAAGTATAATTTTTATGCTCTTCAGAAGTGAAAAAAGCATTTCTTACATTTCATGCAAGATAGAGGGAGTCTTACCCATGAAATGTCCATTCAATTTAATCATTAAGTTTTTTCTTTTATAAGATTATGAGGAAGTGTAGTGTAAAGGGTGGAAAAACCATAAGTAGGCAGACTTGAAGCACGAAAACGCCTGGATTTCAATTTATTTAAGTCTGCAATAATTACAATTATGATCTGACTTTCTAATACAACATACTTCTTTACAGAATTTACTTCACAGTATACTGGTATAAATGTTGTGTCGTGATCAGTAATGTTCCTGCGAACGTCGGTATTTGCCAAAACGCTTTACATTTGATCATGTACAAGGATATTGGCCATATTTCCCAGATTCGTACATATATTAGATGCGACAATGAGCTGAAATGACGATTTGCCTTGTAAGTCATGTTTTCTACCTTCTGCCATCTTCTGCAACAGCAATTTACTTTCTCCTGTTTGTGATACAGAAGTGTCATAAAATAATCTAAATGTCTGTTCTCTTCGCAGGACGTAATTGGAAAAGCTTTAGACATGATCGGCTCATATGGTGATCTTAATAATAAGGAACAGGTTGTGGCGCTCATTGATGAGGTACGCAAAAATATAATCGTGCATGTAGCTTCAGATAGACAGGAGAACTGATTATTATTTCGATGTGCTTTATTCCCTTTTTGCCCCCAATTGCGTGATCCTAACAAACAAGAATGCAACATTTTGCTTAATCCTTGTAACACCCCCTTAACTGGATAATGGATGGATCGTGCCTTTGCCAAAACTGCATTGTAACATTAAATGTTAACTGTTTGACCGACAAGTTTATGCCTAGCAACCAAAAGTCTCCAAAATCGACAGTGACTTGATCAAGTAACTCAGTCTGATCGGGAGTAACATTAATATTAGTTGTTTAGTATGTATCTCTCTCTCTCTCTCTCCCTCTCTCTCTCTCTCTCTCTCTCTCTCTCTCTCTCTCTCTCTCTCTCTCTCTCTCAATCAGCACAATAAACCGTGCCTTCAACAACAATAGGGTCACCGTATTTAACACAGGTTACCAGTAAGTAGGTTTTATTATATGCTCAACTATCACTTTATTGAAAGACTCAGATCACAAGTCTGACATATACAAAGTAGAAGTAAAACAAAGATCAGGAATTGATACAATAAACTTACTCCACCCACAAAAGACACCAAAGGGAATATGACATATGGCGAATGCGGTCGTGTCTGCATTTTTTCTCTTTCTAACTTTGTGCGAAGCAATAAATTTTATAATCCAACACTCGGCCATTGTGTTGTTTGGGGAAAGCATGAATTTAACATTGTTCTGTAAGAGAGGACAGAATATGATCGGTAGTATATGGTATATTATCTAGAGTGAAGCATTACTTCAACGATTACAAGATACAGTAGAACTTCGATGGCTCGAACACCGATCGCTCGTTTACCATGGCTGAGTCGAACACGTTCTTCAGCCGCTATGGAAATCCTCTACATAGGAAATAATGGGAGATAATTAAGGAGATTTTAGTCTTTAATCTTGCAAATGTATGATGTGTGTACTCATTAGAATCGCCTCGATGAGGCGATTCTAATGGGTACACACAGCATACATTTCATTATAGAACATCGAAAAGATGTTCAAAGCTATTTCGTAATGCCTCTTGGCAATTACCCTCAGTGGCTCGAACTACCGCAGTCTCGAATAAATGTTCATGGTCCCAAATGGGTTCGAGCCATCAAAGTTCGACTGTACATTAAAAATATACTTTTTATTGAAGCTAATATAAATGTTACCGTTATATCAAACGACGTTATTAGGTTACACAGAAATTTCGAAAACTCTGAATACACTTTTTGAAGGTGCAAGAGCTGGCATAGTGTGATGGATACCGAATGTCCGACGAAAACCATCAAATGCTGACGGGCTACCCCTGCTCACCACGTGCTCACGCCGGGAATCGAATATTTGGCAACAAAAATGGATACCCATGTCTCGGGTTTATCAAACTGCCATAAGAAGAACCGTCCCGGAAGGTAATCAACGTTGTACCAACGTTGAATCATCTTTAAAAACACTAGTGGAACGTTGATTCAACACTGTGTGCATGTGGGGTGCTTCTAAATTTACTTACGCTTCCTACTGTGAGCATAAACACTTTGCATTAACTGCACAGTCTCTTTCCGTTTGATGCTGTCGAGACACTTGAATCATTTTAAGGTATTAGAATATTCTAAGGGCTTGTATTGCCTTAACACTTTGTCATAGTACTCATAACTTGGTACAATACCAAAGCGTAATGCACTCAATATTTACAGGATATGTGTATCAACTGCGGCAAATGCTATATGACATGTAACGACTCCGGATATCAGGCAATCATTTTTGACCCGGAGACACATCTTCCCAAAGTTAACGATGACTGCACAGGTACGTAACAGGATTTAATTAGTAGATTTTATTGGAGTTTATCGGCCTAGTCAACACAGTTTTATGTCAGTTTTGAGCCGGTCATTTTACCTATCCACATTTTTCCTGGACAGGCTTATACGTAAGCGGTAACCAGTACAGTGCACATTCTTTTGCCAGAAACTGACAACTGTCCAATTGAATCAGCGGAAGAGAGAGAATGACTGGATAAAAGATTTAATGATCAATCTCTACGAAAGAATGTTGCCGACTCCGACAGGTATCGTACCCGCGTCCTGCAGATCATAACTCAGACGTGCATCCGACTGCGCTACCGAGGCCGGAAATTGTTACACGAATGTAATACGTATAGTACAACCCGATGCAGACAGTATTAAACCCTTTTTGTACCAAATGGAATCTTCCTCCGTATATAGAGTAGTAGTCCATTTCAAAATTTAGGGGTCTCAGGTTGTTTTTTCTTCGAAATTTATTTGGAAAATGGCTGAATTTTTGCAAACAGTGTAAGCCCTGATCAGACGCTGCGTACTGCGGCGTCTGATAAGGGCCTGCACTGTTTGCCAGGGAACTCGTTTTGGGGTTTCTGGTAGTAAATGGGTTAATATAACAGATTTACCCATTCACATTGCTACAGTAGCGTCTTGCATTTCCGAAATCCTTATAAGATAAATTAAGTGAATTTCCCTCAAACTGCTCGACAGATCTTTGACTAAAAGGGCTTCGTGTGGCATCCTATGGCGTTTATATTTCGCAATTAATTCCATTTGCTAGAGTGACTTCAACACTCGTAATAAATTCTGCCAAAAGGGCTATAGTCGGGGATTTGAAATTCGTAGCACCCGTATTTAAGGAGTTTTATGCACCTTATTTTCTCACACTTAACTATGATATTAATTTATTGAGAGGTCTCTCAGCATCTTCAAAATGGAGTTAGAAAATCAAAAAAGTGGGGAAAAAGACATAAATAGGGGAGATAAATGTACCTACCCTCTTTTCTCATTTGAACATCCAAACAATTCAAAACGACATTTCCTCTGAAACTACAAGACCAATTGGAACCAAATTACATGTGAAGCCGCCATGGGATGGAAGAACAAACATATATTCTGAATGTCTGTGTCACATGACCAAAATGTCCACCATGCCCATATATGGTAAAAACCTTAAAAATCGCCCGTTCTCAGGAACCAATAGACCGATGGCCTTGAAACTTGATATACAATATTGGGGACCCGGTCCCTTTCACATTTATTAAAATGATGACATTTGGTTGACCTTGGCCTTTCTTACGTCAAGGTCACATACGGTCACTTAGGGTTTTGAATGGCAAAGACAGGATAATCTGGTTCTGTTGCAGCTTATGACATCAGAGTTGATATTTGCAACCAGCTAAACGATCCTGGGGCCATAAGATTACATATTTCTATTGTTTCCAAAACTACTGTGCTAACTGATACCAAATTACATACATGTACACTGCAGCAGTGTGGTCGAGAAATCAAAGTTTGTTTGAGGGATATGTGTGATTGTCACACCAATATAAGGCCAAACGTGATTTTGAATTCTGCATCTCAGGAAATACAAGACCTTGGTATGCAACATTTTGGACTTCAGATCTGCTGAGATTGTTCAAAGCGGACCATAATGTATGCGACGGCAACAAAAAACAATGGTTGATTTAAAAATAATTTGGCAGCAATTGTCATGCGATTGGCTTTTACTAAACCATTATGGTCGATTAAAATAAATGGCCACCAAGGGTGGGTTAATTTATGCCCACTTGAGCTCTGGTGAGCGTAGTTGCCCATGGAATATTATTTATAACTTTGAGTTCAGGCTAGTTGTTAAAAGTCGCGTAAGCTTGATGGCAAGCGTAACCATATATTCAATTGGCGTTGTCATGATACAGCAGCCACAGTTTTCTGCTTTACTGATTACGCTTGTTTGGTTATCTTTAATTGCCTAGCTGCATTTTCCAGCCTTCAAAAATCATTTATTCGATAACCAGTGGTAGTTTGGTATGGAGTCACCATGACAGCAATACCGCTGAAAGACAACAATGTTCAGTGAATTTAACAACGCGACCCTATTTCAGTCAGAATTTCGTCCAGCATTTCATTATTGAAGGAAAGACGTATTTTAATCACTTTACGCCTCTGAACAAAGTAGAAGTAAAACAAAGACCAGGAATTGATACAATTAACTAACTCCATCCATAAAAGACACCAAAGGGAAAGAAATACAAACATTAAGCGACCAGACCATAATGGAAACCTAAACAAAGGAAGGCCATATGGACAGTTACTTTCCCACAAAATGGCCATATGGCCATCCAAAATTAAAAGACACAAGTGATACACACAGTAAGTAACAAACAACAACATAAATAAATCGCCACGGAAGAGCCGCCTTGGAACGGTCAGTGGAAGATTTCCACTGGGGGGCTTAAATCGATTTTACATGGCCACAATCCTCGCCCTTACTTCCGTCGCAAGTTAGAAAAATAATTTGTTCAGTTCGCATGAAGGCCTCCCAACTCACCAGCGCAACATCTCCGTGAACACAAATAATCAAAGAACCACAGAGGCGAGACAACGGCGAGAACCCGACAGCAAGAAACCACCCAAATGCTGGAGCAAAAGAAAACCAACAGCCAGACCCCGATGGGCCCGACCAGAGACAGAGCATCAGGCCCCAACCAACATTACCTTGAATGAGATCTCTCTGATTCTTAATAAGCCTTTACGTTGGAACCGTCATAGAATCTGAGTAGAAGCAAACCAAAGATCAGGAATTGACACAACCAACCCACCCCACCCACAAAAGACACCAAAGGGAAAGAAATACAAACACCAAGCGACCAGACCACAACGGAAACCCAAACAAAGGAAGACCACAAGGACAGCCACTTTCCCACAAAATGGCCATATGGCCATCCAAAACCAAAAGACACAAATGATACACACAGTAAGTAACAAACAACAACACAAACAAATCGCCACAGAAGAGCCGCCTTGGAACGGTCAGTGGAAGATTTCCACTGGGGGGCTTAAATCGATTTTACGTGGCCACAAACCTGCTTCCTTTTGACTGAAGGTCTGCGAAATTTGTCTGCAAAAAAAAGAAACATTATATAATATTTGCAAGGATAGAACGACGATTTTACATAAATGTTTTATAGGTTTGTTTTGGCTTTTACCATTAATTTCCTACAGAAAAAGATACTCTACTAAATTTAAATATCAGCATCTAATTCTCCAACTGCGGATTTGATATACTGCAGTTCATCTGCTGATTGAATGACTCTGGTTTTGGTTGAACTTTTGGCAAATATGGGCAAATTGTGGTGACCAAGTTACATGAAGATGCAGAAAAGGTTAGTCGAGTCTGTGTTTAACCCGATGTTCCCCCCTTCTTGACAAAAGTGTAGAAGAAGAAGCTTGATTTACATAGGAATCGTTACATTTATTATGCCAAACATCGTCCCTGTTCAAAATATCTGACCTATAAGGTGTCAACCTCAAGTAAGTTAACCTTTCATTCAATGCATTTCCACCAGAACGCCTGTAGGTAGGTGCCTGATGCTCTTGTCTCTGTTAGGGCTAACCAGAGCCTAACAATGGGTTTCCTTTGCCGAAGCATTCTAGCTATTCCATGCTGTTGAGTCCTCGTCCTTGTCTCATCTCATTCGTTTGATTTTATGTTCGCGGAGATGTTGCATTGATGAGCTAGAAATCCATTATGCAGACTGAACAACTTATGGGTTTTAACCAAGACAACCAATGATGAGGATTGAGGCCACCTTAAATCAATTAAAGTGTTCACCCCAAACCCCAGCATCCGTTTAACTTCTTACTGACCCCATTCTAAGGTGTTTTGAAGGGGAGGTGCGAGGTATTTTGTATAGGTTCCTAATCATTGCCTCCACTCTGTTTGTCAAATCATGATAACTCTTGATGGCTTGACATAGAAAGCCCTTTTGGCAAATCTGTATTGGACAATTGGGGTGGTTGGGCGAGGCAAAGGTGGCGTTTACCCTGCGTCAATAGGGCGCCCAACTGATATTGGCTTACAGCTGGACAAGACCTGCTGTTCTTGGAACAGGTAATGGTAGAGGGGGAATACTGTTATTTCTTCTCTTTCTGCACTTATATTTATGCTCCTCTTTCTCTTCTGTCCCTCACTTTCATCTGCTCTACTATCTCTTCTATCGCTTTTCTCTGGGAAAGTACACAGAATGACCAACAAGGGTGGACGTGCCTTTAAACCCAAAACAATCGGTATATAATGGGACAAATATCAGTAAAAGGAAGTAGTGAAAAAGTAGATGAAGAACAGGTTAATCAGTACATCATGTGAACAAGTCCGTGAAATGAAGACCCCTAAACCAAACTTTATATAGAGAAAACTGGGGTTTACGGGGTAAACATTATTTTTCTTTTTTCTGTTCCTGATGCGGTAATAACGAGCACCCTCAACCTATGTTTTGAACATTTATAACAACCATATCAATAATTTTCATCAGAAAAGTAGCCATTTTGGAGATGTGAAAAATGCACTATGTCGCACGGGTGAGTTATCGAAATGTGTGACAAGAGACACTGGATAATAAAGAGCTAGCGGCGAATAGAGGGACAAGGTTATCGAAGGCAGGTTGTTCAATGAAAAGGTAGAATGTAAGTGGAGGTGACATCTTAAGATGCACGTTTACAGGTTATACCACTACTCTGGGAAAATGGAAGAAAGAAGAATGTTTTAGGGGTGGCTTTACATTACATTAAATTTCGGTTACTATTTATTTTTAATCGTGCGACTTACCAGAAAATAAGGCACCCAGTAAGATTTCAATAGAGATCTTGTAGTGGCCAGTAACATTTACGTGTTTAAAATATGATACTGTCGATGTTAGTTTGGGAGCCTTCAGCAGAAACTGGAAACTTTGGATAATGAATATTGAAATATACAATGTATTTATTAAATGTTGATAGATTCAAGTCACCAGTTTAGAGAATCACTTGATAGTTCATCGCTGACAATTATGCTTGGTGATGTATATTCGCCTCACTAAATAAAAACCAGAAGGAAATGGTCACCAGTAATTTTTCAAAAATATATCTGTTGGCCCCTGTTATGATACATCTGTGACCAGCCAGTAAAATAATTTATTTTATGTATGTTTTAATATGGATTTTTATCACGATCTGTGACACAGCAGGAAAAAAAACAGCAAAAGGGTCCATAGGTATCCGAGTCCCTTGTTCATACCCAGATTGACACAGAGTCATCAAGTTTCACATGCATGTGCAAAAATAACGGCCCTGCATACTGACGAAAAAGAAATTGTTTAAAATAATACTAAAAATCCTTTAGAGCAAAAATAGTGTAAAATTTACCAAATTTCTGGGGGTAAAATTTCAATGGTCAAAATTTATGGTAACACCGGATGTAGTTACGTCATATCATGAATTTTGGTATCTTCGATTATTGACAAATATTTTTGTTGATGCAATAAATCAACATTCAGTTATAAGCGCAAGCTACACATAACTAAACTTAATCCAACTTTTCCATTCGCATGGGGTTGGGTGTGAACTCATAGAATTTTCAACCCCTTTTCCCCACCAGATTTGCTAAATATTCACATGTCACATAGGTTAGGCTTCTATCTCAATGAAACAGCACAAACAAAGCGTGAGACTTTTGGGTGCATTAAATCTTTCGAAATCTGGTCTCAAATCCCGGACTATATCAGAATCCGCATTTTATTGTAACACTGCATATAAATTCAGAAAAAAAATATATTTTTGCGACGACTTCAGCACCCAGTTTCGTAAAATCATTCTTCGATATAAAAAGATTGGGTAAAACATAAATGTCATACGGTAGACTGCATGCATGGTATTTAACCAAATCACGGTTGACAACTTTGCTTCGCTCTTTAGCTGCACGCCGGTGGGTCAGGCCTCAGATTCTATGACGGTTCCAGCGTAAAGGATTACTGAGAATTAGAATTTAATTTTATGTTATATTGGTTGGTGCCTGATGCTCTGTCTCTGGTCGGCCCATCGGAGTCTAACTGTTGGTTTTCTTTTGCTCCAGCATTTCAGTGTTTTTTTCTGCTTCGAGGCTTCTATGTTGTTTCATCTCCTTGGATGTTTGATTTTTGTGTTCTCGGAGATGTTGTACTGATGAGTGAGGAACTCTTCATGTGGACTGAACAAATTATTTGTCAGAATCGCGACGGAAGTAAAGGCGAGGATTGCGGCCGCGTAAAATCGATTTAAGCCTAGAGTCCCATCCCCACCCAAGTGAAATTCTTTTCGCTGTCCGTTCCAAGGCGGTTCTTCTGTCTCTCGTGGTTAATTTTTGTTATGGTTTGTCCTTGAGTGTGGGTGTTGCGCTTACATTTTTGTTCTGGGTAGCCAATTGGCCATTTTGTGGGAAAGTAACTGTCCTTTCGCTTTCCTATATTGATGTTTCCATTATGGTCCAGTTATTTCATGTTTGTGTTTCATTCCCTTTGTTGTCACTGATGGGAGCTTTTTTGTTAATTGTATCGATTCCTGATCATTGCTTTCACTTGTATTCTTAATTTTAACAATATGAAATGCAAACATCTGTGTGTGATGATAGTTAGTTTCAAAACACTTTATAGTTTTTTCACCGAGAAGTATTATACTCTTGAATCATTTATTGTTTTAGAATTCAAAATCTAAGAGCAACATATACTTCTAGCTTCTTTGTCATCTTAACCCTTTTAGTACCATATGACTGATAGAGTGATATGACTGAATGGATGTTGAAGGGTTGTAGGCTTCTGTATCAGTAACTGGTAGTATTGTAGAGGTATTAACCCTTTTTGTACCAAACGGAATCTTCCTCCTTATAAATAGCACGAGTCCATTTCGAAATTTAGGGGTGACAGGTTGTGTTTTCTTCAAAATTTATTCAGAAAATGGCTGAACGTTTTGCAAACAGTGTAGGCCCTGATCAGACGCCGCGTTCTGCCTGCACTGTTTGCCAACTACCCGTTTTGGGGTTTCTGGTACCAAGTGAGATTTATCTGCACCAACGATGGTTTGACTATAATAATTCCTGTACCTTCTTTTCAGGTTGCACACTATGCCTCTCCGTCTGTCCAATAATTGACTGCATCAAGATGGTTACCAAAGCAACGCCTTATATACCAAAAAGAGGAATCCCATTACGAAAGCCTTCTGAATCACTCGTCATATTGACAACCAATTAGACAAACAGACACTTATAACGATAAGGGGCGAGATGCTCAGAGCATTTGTAGCTTAACAAGTTTGCTTCAGTGTTCTAGCAAGTAATACTTTCGGATCTTTGTTGGACAAATGTGACGGGCTACTCGAAAATTTTTCAGCAAAAGGTTTAGTGTACATATCATATCATATTATCATATTATGAGCCAGCCCACGACAAAACCTACAAGACATGTGCGCCCAGCGAAGACTCTGATCAGCCTGCGCATCCGCGCAGTCTGATCAGAGTCTTCATTGTGCGCTTTAAGGATAGCTAAGGGCCCAATGCCCCTACATACAGCAAGAGAAATCTCTGGTTAGACCATATTGATGTGCAGGCTGATCTGATTCTTATCTGGGCGTACATGTAAATTGTAGGAAATGCTGTGCTCCGGCTCATTTAATATTCAAAGGTTTATTGATAAGTTTACTTACGATGAAAGAAAGGACCCTAGCCAGTCTGGACAGGTACACCCCCTTAAACCCCTGTTTTAGAGTATAAAATGTGGGTTTCAAGGGGTCAAAACCATATAGGCGTGTTTTCGTGATGCCGCCTCTCAGTTGGCTGTGTTCTTTTTTTTCCTGATTTTCCTGGCTGTCTTAAAGTACCTAGTGTATTGACATTGTAAAAATGTTTGAGCTATGGTTATGAATACATATTTGCATTGTTCATATAACAGATTACGAGTAGTATCAAAATATTAAATACTAGTTTGTAGTGGGGCTTGTCCTGCAGGATGAAAAGGACCCGGAAGACTATTGGAAACAATTTGCATTCTGATACGAGCAGCGTTGAATAGATTAAAATTTTTCTGACTATTTTGTATTAGGTATTTAAGCTTATCACGATGCCGTTCAGTTACACGTTATAGAGCTAGTTGATTTGTTTTTGTTGGAGTTTAACGGCCCAGTCAACGCTATTTTAGGTCATTTTTTAGCCGGTCAGTTGACCTATCCACACTTTTCCTGGACCGGCTTATACGTAAGCGTTTAACCAGTACAGTGCATATTCTTTCGCCAGAAACTGACAACTGCCCTTTTTTGAATCAGGGGAAGAGAGAAAATGACCGTAGAAATTATTTCATGATCAATCTCCACGAAAGAATGTTGCCGTTGCCAACGTGTTTCTCCTAGATGTATTGACTGCAGGTACCTTGACATGGTGACCTTGACCTATATTTTACGTTCCACTGACTTTGACACATTTTACGTCGAAGTTCCAGATCTCCTGAAATAAAAGGCCCACAACCATCTAATCTTGCATACTGCTTCTCCAAGATGTACTGACTCTGCAGGTACCTTGACCCGGTGACCTTGACCAATATTATACGCTCCAGCGACTTTGACAATTTTTTATGTCGAAGTTCAAGATCTCTGCAAATAAAAGGCCTACAACCATCAAAGCTTGCATAATGCTACTCCTGGATATACTGATTCTTCAGGTACCTTGACCTGGTGACCTTGACCTATATTTTACGCTCCATTGACTTTGACACAATTTGCGTCAATGTTCCAGATCTTCTCAAATAAAAGACCTGTAACCACCAAATCTTGCATAGTGGTTCTCCTAGATGTACTAGGCAGGTACCTTGACTTGGTGACCTTGACCTATTTTTTGCACCCCATTGACTTTAACACATTTTAGGTCGACATTTCATATCTTCTTAACTATAAGGCCTACAGCCACCAAACCTTGCATAGTGCTTCTCCTACATTAACTTACTCTGTGGGTATCTTGACCTGGTGAACTTAACCTATATTATGCACTCCAGCGACTTTTACGTCAGTGTGCAATATGTCCTAAAATAAATGGCCTACAGCCATCAAACTTTGCATAGTACTTCTCCTCATTGTACTGATTTGGCACGTACATTGACCTGGTGACCATGGCCTATATTTTTTGGTCCAGTGACTTTGACACATTTTACATCAACTATCAACTGCTATGAAATTTAATAGAAGCCTGCGTGGTGCAGTGGTTACGCTACTCGCCTTGTAAACCAGGGATCGCAGGATCGACCCCGGGCTTCTCCAGACTTTCGGATGAGTCTTTAAACCGAGGTCCCGTCTCCGTATGACCTTAGCTGTTGGTGGGACGTAAAACCAAAACTCACTCACTTACTATGAAATTTAATAACAGCATTCTGATTGTGGTTTCTATGGCTTTTGCCCCCAGCAGGTGCGACGCTGCCTTCTGCGGAATTCTTGTTATTTTATACGTTTTTGTACACATAATGTATAGGTATTGCCATCGTATGTCTTTAGCGTTCATGATTAAATATTTATAACAAATTGTGTGTTAATTTCATACCCTGTCTTGTATTTTCCTCCCTTTGTAAAAGTATAATTGTGGCTAGTTTAAGGCGCTGAGGCTGCACTTACTTTGGTGGCATATGCTATACAGTTGAATTTTATTGTGACATGCGGTCATGTCGATTATTTCGTGAAAAGAAGAACCCTTTAAACCCCACTCTGTATGGAGAAAATGGGGTTTAAGGGGTATACAGTATTTCTTTTTACTACTTAAAGACATAGGCTGCGGGTACTCGTTGGAACCAACTCAGTTTGGCGGTTTAAACGAGCACCCACAACCTATGTTTGCAGTATAAATAAGACAAATATCACTGATTTTCATCAGCAAAGTCGCCTTTTAGAGGATGTGAAAAAATACATTATGTCGCACGGGTGTATCTTTAACCAAATCAACTCAGTAAAATACAAATGAAGAGGTCATTGAAGTGCCACAATCAGAGACCACAGGCTGCCAATGGAATCAAGTTAACCCTTGACCTGCTAAATATTTAAATATGCCACACCCACTACTGATTATCAACTAATCAGAGTTCTTGGTGCAAATCATTGCAACAAATTCATCAACTAAACGGCCATATGATCTGGATCTGCATTGTTTGAAAGATCAGACATATCCGGGCTCAGCAGGACAAGAGTTAAAACACCAACAAAGCATTACATATGAATTATGCATAATGGAAAGAAATTTAACAGCCGTGTCTTTTCCGACCATGTAGTTACAGTGCTACAAAGGACGTAAACATTTCGGCACCCCGCCCATCGGGATTTGGAGAAATAGATTTGGATGCACAATGCTTCCTTGCGGAGCTAAAACCGACGGAATATGAGTACTGGTAAACGGCTTAGAAGATTTAAAATTAAATGCAATGATCAGGAATCAATACACTCAAACCTCCCATCTGAGACACCAAACAAAAACATAAAATAAATGCCAATCGATACAATTACCCCACGCCTTCAATCAGAGACAGCAAAGGTAATAAAACGAGAAAATGATTTATTAACAAACTATAATGAAAATACCACTAGCAGAAAGCCAAAAGGACAGCCACTTGGCCACAAAATGGCGCAATGGCTATCCATATTAAAATTATATATATAAATATACAAAAAAATACACACATGCAAAGACGAACTTTAACAAAAAACAAAACGCAACAGAGGAACCGCCTTGGAGCTGTCAGAAAAACGAATTTAAATGGAGGTCTAAAACAAGAATCGATACAATAAACCAACACCTGTCATCAGAGATATCAAAGGGAAAGAAACCCAAACCTGAAAGAACTAGACCACAATAGACAAAAAGGACTGTTTTTTCCTACAAAATTGACCAATTGGCTATCCAAAACAAAAAGACATAAGTGATAGACACATTCAAAGACGAACTATCAGAAAAAAAACGAACCGCGACAGAAGAACCTCCTTTGAACGGTCAGTGTATTTTCTGGTCCTTTGGGACCATTAATTGAGTTCATTTTGGGATCATTGATTGAGTCCATTTTGAATCATTTTGAAAATAGAGTTCTGCTAAAGCCGGTACTAGAGGGCGTGGACAGTGTTGCACATTTCAGTACTGGTCATAAACAGACTAAATAAAAGCGGGTCTGCTATTTTCGTTTATTCGTTTTTTTTTTTTTTTTTTTTTTTTTTTTTTAGCTCACCTGTCACGTAGTGACGAGTTGAGCTTTTGGGATCACTTTTTGTCCGTCGTCCGTCGTCCGTGCGTGCGTCCGTGCGTGCGTGCGTGCGTCCGTTAACAATTTCAAATAAGTATATCCACTAAAACATCAATGAGTAATACATGGTGTCCAAGAGCACATATACAGTGGAACTCCAATGGCTCGAACACGAATATCTGCTTACCACGGATAATCCGAATTCGCTCTGCTGCAATGCCTAAATAAATTTTCGAACAGCTGCCAATGTCCATATATTTCAGGACCCTGTTGACCTTTTTCTGCTTTTATCTCGTAAAGGTATGCAGAGTGCAGTCATTAGAATCGCCTCAGTGAGGCGATTGTAAGGAGTGCACAAAACACCCGCTAATTCTGGAGAGCGAAAGGTATACTAATTATGTACGCTTAATGGTTTGGCACTGTGGTCTACACTTCGAGGCTCGGGCTACTTCTGTATCGGAAAAACATAAGGCTTCAAAAGTATTCGAGTTATTGAGGTTCGCTGTGTGTATTTGCTTACATAAGAACACATCCGTATCAATTAAGATAAAATAATTTAATACTATATAACGTTGTAATCTGCTCCCCTGGTACTCAGAGATCGTTCAAATCTGCGTACCAGTCAAGCTAATTCAATACATGTTCATCTGCTTTCTCTGTCTGTCTCTCTCTCTCTTTACTCTATGCCGAGTAAATACAGTGTTACGTAATCTTTGTTACTTGTAGCATCTTAGTTGCCGTCTGTTTTTGTTATAAAATGCATGTATACCTCATATATCATGTACAATGATCTGAGAGAATAAAGTATATGTTCTGTTCTGTTCTGTTCTAATACCCCATGGCCAATCTTGATCAAATTTCATGTGAAGCATCATCAGGTAGGGGGATAGGCTGCATAAGGTTTTTGGGCTGATCAGATTGGAATTCTGGTTGCCATGGCAACATATAGCTCCCATACACTTATAATGGGAAAAATTAACTAAATCTTCTTCTCTGAAACCACAGGGCCCAGAGCTAAGATAATAAGCTTGTAACAATGTCAAGTGGTCACCTACATAATTCCTGCCAATCATGCACCTGGGGTCCAAATTGGCCACACCCCGGGGCCCCTTAGCTCCCATAGACTCATAATGGAAAAAAACCTTTCAAAAATCTTCTTCTCTGAAACCATAGGGCCCAGAGCTTAGATATTTAGCAACGGCAAGTGGTCACCTACATAATTCCTGCCAATCATGCCCCTGGGGTCCAAACGGGCCACTCCCCGGGGCCCTTTAGCTCCTATAGACTCATAATAGAAAAAAGCTTCAAAAATCTTCATCTCTGAAACCAACCAAACGCCCAGAGCTGAAATATTTAGCATGTAGCAACGGCAAGTGGTCACCTACATAATTCCTGCCAATCATGCCCCTGGGGTCCAAATTGGCCACACCCCGGGGCCCCTTAGCTCCCATAGACTCATAATGGAAAAAAGCTTCAAAAATCTTCTTCTCTGAAACCACAGGGCATAGAGCTTAGATATTTAGCATGTAGCAACGGCAAGTGGTCACCTACATAATTCCTGCCAATCATGCCCCTAGGGTTCAAATTGGCCACGCCCCGGGGCCCCTTAGCTCCCATAGACTCATAATGGGAAAAAAAAGCTTAAAAAATCTTCTTCTCTGAAACCACAGCACCCAGAGCTTAGATATTTAGCACGTAGCAACGGCAAGTGGGACTCTTACATAATTCCTGCCAATGGTGCTCCTAGGGTCCAAATAGGCCACCCCCGGGGCCCCTTTGCTCCCATAGACATATAATGGAAAAAAAGCTTCAAAAATCTTCTTCTCTGAAACCACAGCTCCCAGAGCTTAGATATTTAGCACGTAGCAACGGCAAGTGGTCACCTACATAATTCCTGCCAATGGTGCCCCTGGGGTCCAAATGGGCCACACCCCAGGGCCCCTAAGCTCCCATAGACTGGTAATGGAAAAAAAAACTTCAAAAATCTCCTTCTCTTAAACCATAGGGCCCAGACCTTAGATATTTAGCATGTAGCAATGGCAAGTGGTCACCTACATAATTCCTGCCAATCCTGCCCCTGGGGTCCAAATGGGCTACGCCCCGGGGCCCCTTAGCTCCCAAAGACTCATATTGGAAAAAAAGCTTCAAAAATCTTCTTCTCTGAAACCAAAGGGCCCAGAGCTTAGATATTTAGCATTAGCAACGGCAAGTGGTCACCTACATAAATCCTGCCAATCATGCCCCTAGGGTCCAAATGGGCCACGCCCCGGGGCCCCTTAGCTCACATAGACTCATAATGGAAAAAAAGCTTCAAAAATCTTCTTCTCTGAAACCACAGGGCCCAGAGTTTAGATATGTAGCATGTAGCAACGGCAAGTGGTCACCTACATAAATCTAGCCAATCATGGCCCTGGGGTCCAAACGGGCCACGCACTGTGACCCCCTGAGCTCCCATTGACTCATAATCGAGAATAGCTTCAAAAATCTTCCTCTCTGAAACAGTATCTAGCAACATAACATAGTCACCTACATAAATCCTGCTAACCCTGCCCCTGGGATTCAAATGGGCCACACCCCGGGGCCCCTCAGCTCCTTTAGACTTATAATTGAAAAAAGCTGCAAAAATCTTCTTTTCCAAAGCCATAAGGCCCAGAGCTTAGATATTTAGTGTAGCAATGCCAAGTGGTCTCCTACACTAATGATTTTCTGGTACACAGGTGAGCGATATAGGGCCATTGGGCCCTCTTGTTTTTAATATTTTTTGCTTCCAAAGGATCTATCTATTCAGAACTTTTTTTTTTGCTTCCAAAGGATCTATCTATTCAGAACTTATTAAATCTATTTTACGCGACCGCAATCCACGCCATTAATTTCTGTCGCGATTAAGACAAATAATTTGCATAAATGCTTCCTAACTCATCAGTGCAATATTTCCCAGAAAACAAAATTCAAACAACCAGAGATTAAACAACGGTGAAGACTCGACAGCAAGAAATATAAATGAAATGTTGGAACAAAAGAAAAGCAACAGTAAAAACCCGATAATCCCGACGACAGACAGAGCATCATGTACCAACCAATATAACATAAATACGCAGGAACCTTCATAGAATATGAGGCCTGACCCACAGGCGAGCAATTAAAGAGGGAAGCAAAGTTATCAATCGTGATTTGGTTAACTCCCTTGCATGCAGTCTGTCATTAACATTCATGTTGTATCCAATCTTTTCATTTGGAAGAACAATTTTACGAAACTGGGTCCTGAAGTCATTGCTAGTTTATATTTTTCCTGATTTATATACTAAGTCAACATAATCCCTTCCGCTGATTCAAGAACGGTAGTTGTCAGTTTTTGGCGAAAGAATGTGCACTCTTACATATAAGCCTGCCCAGGAATAGTTTGTATAGGTAACATTGCCGGCTCAAAAATGACCTAAATAGTGTTGACTGGGCCGTTACACTTACGTACAAACAAACAAAAGTCACCATAAAATTCGGGTGCCGATAGACCTTGTTGCAGAAGGGATTTAAGTCAAACATTGAATTTTGAAAGTTAATATGTTCTATAAAAGGGTTATCCTTTGGAAGCAAGGAATACACCACAGAAATCAGAATAACGTCTATAAAACATAAAAAGGCTTTGCGTAGTTTATGATACCGGAAGTTCAGCAGTTTACAATTTATTACGAGCGTGGAAGTCAAATACATGACTGGACCCTCTGGCAAATCGAATTAATTGCGAAATATAATCACCATAGCATGCCGCACGAGGAACATCACCATCCAAGAAAGGACAGTATACAATCATAAAATCAAAGTCATCTCGTTTATCATAAAGTTTGCAGGAAATAAACCCATCTACAATAGCTAGACGAAAAATCTCGTTATCGGAAGAATTTGCTTTATTTAACTGAAGTTTTGATTTTTTTTTATTGTTTTTTTTTTTTTTTTTTTTTTGTTTTTTGTTTTTTTTTGCGGGGCAGGGGGGGGGGGGGGGTGCGTGAATTTAGCCTGCCAAGACAAAGTGGTGGGCGTCGAATGGCCCCTGTGTATAAACCCTATGGTTTGATTGGGTGATAGGGCTTGTGATGTCATTTCATCTCAATGCCCAGTAAAACTACCACACAATTGGAAGCAACGTCTCCAAAACGGCCTGAACAGTGGTGACGGGGACATGAAACCTCAACACAAACAAACGTAAGAAATATCGAGAATGCGTCATACAGGATTTAATATGTGGACGTCCGTGTAAGAACAGATCACATACTTACCTGAAGAACACAAGAACCATCGCCTTAGATTTGTGTTTCTGTGTTACGGCCATTTCAAGATTTTTATGCTTGTATCATACCGCGCAATGGTTCGAGATGGGCAGACCACTGGCTTAGAACAGTCAGAAGCGATAACGACTGGAGCTATTAAAACGAATTTACAGGAGTCAAAGTTTCGCACATGGTTCAAACAGTATTCAATATTCAGCCCCTGCAGCATTCACCTATCTATCTATGGGGGGTGCATAGAAACTACCAGAGTCATCCAAGCTTAGTAATAGGGAAATAAGGTACAAACCTGTGCTTCGACAAAATTTGTGAAATTACATATTTAGATCTCCTTAGACTATATACAGTAAAATTCCGCTATTAAGACAACCTAAAATTATGACTAAATCTGCTTTTAAAAGCTTATTTTGAATGTTTCAGTTATTCTTTCTTTGTTTTCTACACCTAGTTTATCCATGTTTAGAGACCAACTGTGGGACAGTTCCAAAGTGGTCTTAAAGACCACTTTTGAACAGTCCCAAAGGTGGTCTTAATATAGTGATTTTACTGTATATTATGTTTTCGTTTTCTTCTGCTTCTTCTTCTTCTTCTTACTATTCCGTTTACCCCCCAGACACCTCGAAGGGCTATAAAACTAAGGAAACCCCTTTAGTCTACCATGAACTCTCGGCGACTGAAAAAGGCGTGGTTAAAATTCGATAAATAGCTGACGTGCCTGCTAGCCATTGGTTGAAAATAGCATTCTAAGTCCAGCAACGGCAGCATGCACCAGAAGATAATTGGAAGACCAGGAAAACGGGCCATCTAGTCCAGCACAAACGAGCCGGGTACCTCCAAATCCATCCCAAATCCAAAACCCATCAATACTTTCGACAAATATCTAGTGTGCCTGCTTAGGCGAGGTACTTTAATTTTTATGGTCAAACTAATTCCTTGAGAAATTCTTTTGACACCAAAACACAGGGTTATGTTATATTAATTACCCCCAAAAAAGTCCTCAAAAAATATCCGTGCCAGTTCTGAGAAAATTAGGATCTAATCCGCAGAAAAAGCATTAAATAAGTAATGGCCAGATAACAGCACCATACACTGTTTTACCGGCTGTAAGGCTCCTCACGCGCAAACAAATGACGTCATCAAAAACAAAATTACGTCAGAAATTGATAAAGTGCAGTCTTTCTACATTCTATTCTTTTTAATACATGCCATTTATATTTTCCTTGTATGCTATTGATAAACAAGAGCTATGTTAAAGTTGTAAAAATAAACATTTTTTTGGTCGGAAAATACATTTGTCAATGTCTCATGACAAAATTTTAATGTATGGAAGCACATTTGTGCCATCAGAATCAAATGAATTAATATCGTAAATATGTGCATACGGTGAATTCCGATAACATGGCACACGTAAGATTTTGATAGCTATGTGTGACTTTGTGGATGCAACCACTCAAAAATCACAATCACAACAATTGCAACACTATCCTATCTACTTACTGCAATAGAAATTGGCCGCTAACTTTTTAACAGGCAGGAAAAATAATAGGGGTGTACCCCCTTGAAATTGATTTACAAATTTTGTCTCCCAACATTGCGCACAATAACTGTTTTGAGCTGACTGAACACAAAGGTTAACTCAAACAACCTTAAAAGGGGCAAAATCCAGATGAGAAAAATCTTTCAGCTAATTGCCATGAGCAATCCATATATGAAATTTCAAAACCCTGGCATACAAGGTTCTAAAGTTTTGCTATGCATCACAAAGCATAGGCCTACAATGTACCCAAAGTGACAAAGGGCCATTAGCCACAAAGTGTTTTTCGGAATTTAGACAAAAGTTTATCAGGACATCTACTCGTCACCAACTTACAAGGCTCTAGCTCCAATAGATTTTGAGATATTTTGCTGACAAGATTTTATAAAAAAATTTAAAGGGCAATAACTTTTGAAAGGGGCATAATCCGGATAAAAAAAAATATGCGTTAGCTAATTTTCCATGAAGAATCGATATATGAAATTTCAAAACCCTAGCATGCACGTTTCTTGCGTTATGCTATGCATCAAAGGCGTAAAGGAAAGTTGAATGGACGAACCAGAAGCAATATGCCCCTCCAACTTTTTTAAAGTTGGGGTCATAAAATACATAACGAAAACACGCATATTCAAATCTATTGGAAGATTTGATCACCCCCAAAAAATCCAGAGAAAAATTCTGAGTTTTTTCTTATTCATCACGAAAACGAGACGTTGCTTCCAAGTTTGTGTAACTTTTACCTGACACTGAGATGAAATGACATCCCAATCCCTGCCGCCCAATGAATCCAAAAGGGTTTACATGCATGGACAGGCTGACTCGCAGCAACTTTTCTGGATATTCTTAGGGCTTTAGCAGTACTCATTTGCGGTCGGTATCAGTTCTGTGCGGAAGCATTATAGCAGCCCAATCTACTTCTCCAAGTCCAGCTGGGTGGGGTAAAAAAACATGCCTATATAATTTTGACCCCTCGAACCCCACTTTTATATAGTACAGGGATAAATATTAAATTTCTTACATCAGCTCAAAAACATAGATTGTAGGTACTCGGTAGAACCGCCAAGTTCAGGCGGATCTGTCGAGCTCCGAAATCTATGTTTTGAGCAGAAATAAGAAAAACATCATTTTTTTATCTTAAAATTCCATTTTTGGGCTGAACAATTGACAATGTTTTTGTTTAGGCGTGTTTCGTAATGTCTGCTCAAAAGCATAGATTGTGGATACTCGATAGAAACCGCCTCCTACTGGAGTTTTAGTTTATACTAATTTATTTTAGTTTGATTGCGATGAAAGCCTGAAGCTTAATTAATCGCTCTCGAACACTCATTCCGGATGTTTTCACGCGCACGAGGGAGAGGCAGTTGACTTATACACCACTGCTACCCATTTACACCTGGGTGGTTTGGGCAGTGGGGAGTTTTAGGGCGTGTACATGTACATTATTTTTCTTATTTCTGCTAAAAGAAGCCGCCATGGTGTAGTGGATAAGCTACTAGCCCCATAAACCAGGAGTTGTGGGTTCGATCCAAGGGCTTTGCCAGACTCTCAGATGAGTCTTTAAACCAAGGTCCGGTCACCGTATGCAGGGATTTCATCAACAGACGGGTAGTGGGGATTTTCCACGTTTACGACATTTTTCCCCTGCTACGCTTGATAAATTTGTAAGGGCTTTATTCAGATAACATTGAAAATCACACTCCTATCTTTCCCTGAAATCTAGATGCCGAAATGTTTTTGAAACCACTACATATGACATTTGCTGTTGACGGGATGTAATCAGAAGCTATGTTTTTGAGCAGAAAAAAATAAAAATAACCCCTAAACCCTAAGTTTTTCAAGTATATAGATAAAAGTGGGTTAGTGGGGGTTAAATTATATAGGCATATTTTCATGATGTGTTTGCTTTTGATTTTCCTCCCCCCCCCCTCCACCCACCCACCCACACACACACAAAAACATATCTTTTGGTGTACCAATAGCTTATCATTTATTTTGGCGCACAGAAACTATCATTTTTTTAATGATTTCATGAAGTTAAGTACCGATATGGATTTACTTTTAAGATATATGTCAGTGATATTAGTTTTTTCTTGTTTTAAGCGACTTTCCTTTATTGTCTACGCCCACGGGTGTAGACAATCTTAATGATAGCTTTTTGCTCCAGAAGCATTTAATGTAAGGTCATGACTGGTATTTTGTTGACTGGTTCTACTTTTCATTTTCCATCTGCATGGTTACCCCCAGGACATCCCAACTCTGGTCATACTGGAACGCCCACTTGCATATTGAAACCCAGCAATTACCTGAAAGCTGCCTAAAGTTTATCACATGGATATGCACGATTTCTCTCACACTTGCAAAATTAACATATATTTGCCCTTATCTAGTTCTTCCCACATCCAATTCTTAATGTTTTCATTTCTAGATGGTAATCTTGGCAGATTGTTTTTTCATGACGTTAATCTAGAATGTAAAATGAAAGTTTAAACCAGAATGCGAAATGAAGAAACCCTAAATGTAGGCATGTTGTACAATTAGTTGTAATTGATAGTGAAAAAAAAATCGGAAATTTTGTTTTATGTGACATTGGTGATAAGATTTGGAAATCCTCATTTGATATCTGTGACTTTCTTTACACTTTGTGGTAACTGGCACATTTTAGTTCTACACAAATTAATGTGTGCTTAGCATAGACTCAAGCCTTTTATAAAAGCTAATACTTGTTTTTCGAAATTTCACACCAAAAAATATACAAAAAAAATATTAAAAGAAATCTTTTATCTTCAGAATTTTTAGTATTTTCCCCCAGATAGAAATATTCATTTTGGATGATTTAATGAAGTCAAGTATTAGTTATTTAACATACGACTGGTTTTTGTGATTTTTCTTCATTTTTCGTATTTTTTTTTCACCCCACAAAAATACCCTTTCCCCTAAGATTTTTTTGAGGACTTTTTTTCTATAAATCAGGACACCTTCCTGATACTAAAACTGCGAATAACATTTCTCAAGGAATTAGTTGTGGGTCAAAGGTCATTTCCGGCTAAATGTACTGGCCTAGCTAGACATTGGCTGAAAATAGTGATCGAAATGTATGTTATTATCGGCTCAAACAGATGATTCCTAAATCCTTCAGTGACACTAAATAAAACGTATCTACTGAGATTGGAAGAACTTGCTATATGTACTATATTTTGGAACTCATGTTATCTCAAACTACTTTTGTTATCTAATAAACATTACTGGTCTCTTATGGTTTGATTTAATGACAGTCAAATTTGGTTCATGTCCCTTAAAGATCATGACTGTCTTGTTTTCTCTTTGAAGTGGTGCTGCAAATACTTTTGATACAGGGAAAACAAACACTGGGCATTAGAAGATTAGAAGCGACTGTAATTTCAAAAGCCAAACATCGTACAATAAGTTCCTCATTCCCAGCTATTGCACTCCTTTCAAACGGAAATGAGAATGTGTAAAACATTAGTTCACTTGTACTATTAGTAAAACAATGTTAGCATTAACACAAAGTGTTTTACACGGACAACCCCTTGCACCATTTCGCGTGTACGCACAGACCTAACGATTTTCACTATGATATTCTCCACCGTTTCTAATTTCTTGTTGTTTGCTGTTGTTGTTTTGTGTGTGCATGTGCGTGTGCGTGCGCGCGCGCGTGTGTGTGTGTGTGTGTGTGTGTGTGTGTGTGTGTGTGTGTGTGTTTGTGTGTGTTTCGTTTTGCATTTGAGTCTATCAATGTTTGTGACGTTCTGCTGTTCCTGCATGCAACAAGCCATCCCTAAAAGTGGATCTTTCTTTAAAAACAGAGTCTGTGTATGTTTGATTTCAGGTTTAACGTCCCCGTCAACACTGTAAAGGTTATTTTGGAGACGTGTTTCCAATTTTGTGGGACTTTTACCCGACATTGAGATGAAATGACATCTCAAGTCCTGCCGCCCAATGAAACCAATAGGGTTTATAAGCATGGACGGTCCGACTCGCACCGCTTTGCCTGGGAAAGCTTAGATCCTCCAAGCGGTTTTCCCGTACTCATGTGCGGGTCAGTTTCAGCTCTGCGTGGAAGCATCATGCAGCCCACCTATTTCTTCAAGCCCCGGTGGGCGGGGCCGAACAGGAAGAGAAGAATTGCTTTTGAGTAACATTTTTGCTATGAGGGTTATCTGCTCTCTTTTTCTAAAACATGCTTCTTTTTTGAGAGAGCTGAAACGTATTATTGAGATGTAATACTATGTTTGAAAGGGCCGTGTTCGCTGAAGGCGTAGCCATTTCTCGTATAGAAACGTCGAAAACAAAAGTAAATAAATAAATTCATTCCTTGGAAATAGCTTTAAATGGAAAGAAAACAGGTTGACTGAATGAATTATGTTTTATTACAAAACTTTTAAATAAGTAAATACACGTTTAAATAAGAAAATAAATGAAAACCAAATGGATACAGTGAGTAGTTTAAATTGAAAAAAAAACACGTTGTATGAATTGATTAGGTTTTATTAGAAACTGTTTCAATAGATAGATAAATAATTCTATAAATAATTATCATTATATCCATACACTTTTCAGACTCCTGATACGATTTTTTGCACCAGCACCGAGTAATTAATTCATCCGTTCAACAAACTAGAGCACTTGACGTCCCTGAACAACCCATTTTTTCCCGGAAAATATGTGTGTGTGTTATGGTGAGTGTCCTCAATCTACACTTAGGATAAAAAAATATTCTATGACGGTTGCTTTTAGTCACAGACAGAAAATGAGTAGGGTTTTATTAACAGAGTGCAAAATTTTGAAAGACAGCTTGTGGCATATAACTTGTACATTTACAGTGCTCCGTTTCAAAATACTAAAATAGGGACAATGCTTCGAAGAACTACAATATGATAATATTTATATTAGATTTAGTGTCTCTGAACGGAGCTGTGGGATAATATGTTATTTAGACACATTGGGGAAATTCTGATGGGTATGAATTGGGTACATTATGGCTGCTTTTTTCTTGTTCTGTCGAGAAAGACACTTCTTTTGGCTTTCCGCTATTGATGTTTCTATGAGGGTCTCTTTATCTCATGTTTGTGTTTCTTTCCCTTTGGTGTCTCTGATGGGAGCTGTGGATTAATTGTATCGATTCCTGATCATTGTCTTCACTTCTATTTTTCATAACATCGTTTTCTTAAGTAAAAAACAGTTTTATGTTATTTAAGTTTTCAGCACGACGTCTAGATATTTGGACGTTAAGTTACACATTCATAATACCCTCTTCGATGGTTTGATCAGTCATATTTATCATGTAGATTGTAAATATATTCGAAAAAAAAATATAATAATAAACCATAGCATGCAATGATTTCATAACTCAATTTCGAAAAATCATTTTTGATATAAACATTTGTTACAACAGAAATGTTGTCTTCCGCCCATCGGGGCTTGAAGAAATAGATTGGGCTGCATGGTGCTTCCGCGAAGAGCTGACACCGACCGTACGTGAGTACTGGTAAATCGCTTTGAGGTTCTAGCCTGCCCAGGAAATGTGGTGCGAGTCGGACCATGCGTATAAAGCCTATTGGTTTCATTGGGTGGCAAGACTTGAGATGTCATTTCATCTCAGTTTCAGGTCAAAAGTCCCATAAAAATGGAAACAACGTCTTCAAAATGTCCTAAACAGTGTTGACGGCGATGTTAAACCTCGAATCAAACAAACAAACAAACAAAAAGAACAGAAATGTAGTTCGACCGACTGCATGCATGGTAGGCAATCGAAATTCGACTGGATGGTGCCTGATGCTCTGTCTCTGGTCGGGCCCATCGGAGTCTAACTGTTGGTTTTCTTTTGCACCAGCATTTTAGTGGTTTCTTGCTGTCGAGTCCTCACCGTTGTTTCATCTCTGTGGTTGTTTGTTTTTTGTGTTAACGCAGCTGTTGCATTGATGAGTTAGGAGGCATTCATGCGGACTGAACAAATATTTGTGTAAATCGCGACGGAAGTAAGGGCGAGGATTATGGCCAGGTAAAATAGATTTAAGCCCCTCAGTGCAATTCGTTTCGCTGACCGTTCCAAGGTGGTTCTTCTGTCGCAGTTAATTTTTGTTATGGCTTGTCTTTGGGTGTTTGCGTATTATTTTATTTTGGACAGCCACTTGGTCATTTTGTGGGAAAGTAAATGTCCTTTTGGCTTTCCACTGTTGATGTTTCCATTAGGGTCTAATGTTTCATGTTTGTGTTTCTTTCCCTTTGGTGTCTCTGATGGGAGCTGTGGATTAATTGTATCGATTCCTGATCATTGTCTCTACTTCTATTGTTTTAAACTTTTTTCCCTCTTTGATTGCGTTTTGGCTGGTCGGGGCTCAGACCCTCTGGCCTAAAGACGTTTTAGTTAGTCGGTTGGTGCCTGGTGTTCTATCTCTGGTCAGGACCTCAGAGTGCAACTGATGATAACTTTACTTCCCTCTTTAATTGCACTCTGGTTGGCCAGGCCTCAGACCCTCTGGCCTAAAGACTTTTAAGTGAGTCTTTTGGTACCTGATGCTCTAGCACTGTCCTGGACGACTAGAGTCCAACAGTTGCTTTTCGTTTACATTAGCATTTCAATTAATTCATGCTGTCGAGTCCTTATCGTTGTTTCATCTCTGAATTTGTTTGATTTTAATGTTCTCAGAGTTGTTAAACTGATGAGTAAGATAGAACTGCAGGCAATGATTAGGAATCGATAGAATTACCTCACCTCCAATTTAAGACACCAAAGGGGGAGAAACACAAACGTTAACCCTTATCTTGCTGTTCACGACAACCCCTATCTTTGAAAACAGTGTAGATCCAGATCTGACCAGGATCTACTCTGTTTGGTATTCAGTTTATGAATTTGTATCACTAAATTACATCAAGTAATGTGATTGGTTGATAGACAGAAACGGGTGTGGCTTGAATGAATATTCAGCAAGACTAGGGTTAAACAACTTCTCCATAAATAAAACGTCACAAGCGGAAAGCCAAAAGATCAGCATATTCTTTTTCAGAAAATGGACAAACGGCTGTCCAAATATATATAAAAAGTATGTATATAATAGCTGTACATACACGCAAATACAAACAATATCAATGTTAAACAACGACAGAAGCACGGCTTTGGAACGGCCAGCATTACGCAAACATGGCCATAATCCTCGCCATTTTGCGCCTACCTCTGATTAACGATTGGCTCGAAATAAGTGAAATAATCTTGAAGGGCTGTAAAATGTATAAATAGCTGGAGTAATGTGTTGCATACTTTAACATAGTGATAAGTGAACAAACGCATTTCTTTATACACTCAAAATATTTAAGCTAAAGACGCCAAGCCAGCAGCCAAGACCGCTAACAATGTCGTTGTTTGACGACTTCACTAAGTTAACATTCACCATCAAGAGCTTGGTGGTACTAATACAACCTTCGGCTTTAGAGAGGGCTGTTGTTGATGATCAAATTTTTCATTCAGCCACCAAGTTTGCTGTATGTGTTACAGAAGGCCAAGACAAGCTTCCCACGTTATGTTGGTTACCTAAACTTCATAAAACTATACAAAGCACGGTTTATTGCAAATTCAAGTTGTTGTACCACCACTGAACTTTCCAAGTTATCAATTTCATGTCTTAATGCCATTAACACATACGATTAAATATTGCGATGATGTCTTTAGAAGATCGATGAGAAATCTGTTTAGGTCTATTCTAATGAGGTCGTGGTTTCCTTTTGCTCCAGCATTTCAGTGGTTTCTCGCTGTCGAGTCCTCGCCGTTGTTTCACCTCTGTGGTTGTTGATTTTCGAGTTCTCGAAGATGTTGCATTGATGAGTTAGGAGGCCTTCATGCAGACTAAACAAATGATTTGTCTAAATCGCGACGGAATTAAGGGCGAGGATTGCGGACGCGTAAAGTCGATTTAAGCACCCCCCCCCCCCCCCCCACCCAAGTGGAATTCGTTTGACTGATCGTTCGAAGGAGGTTCTTCTGATGCGGTTTATTTTTGTTATGGTTTGTATTTGAGTGTGTGTATCACTTATACTTTTTTGTTTAGGATAGCGAATTTGCCCTTTTGTGGGAAAGTAACTTTCCTTTTGGCTTTCCGCTATTGATGTTTCCATTAGGGTCTTGTTATTTCATGTTTGTGTTTCTTTCCCTTTGATGTCTGTGATGGGAGCTGTGGGTTAATCGTATCGATTCCTGATCATTGCCTTCACTTCTATTTTAATCAGTTGAAGTCGAGACGTTTTCGTGCTTCAATCAAATCTGTCTACTTATGATTTGTCCACGCTTAGACTACACCTCCTCATAATTTTATAAAAGAAAACTTAATGATTTTATTGAACGGACATTTCATAGAAAAGATTCCCTCTGTCTTGCCAGTAATCTTCGATTTTATTTTATTCTGAATGACATAAAAATATACATTATGGTCATGTCAGAAAGTGTGTGAAGCTCTCACTTTTCTAGTTGACAAAATTCACAAAAGATTTGGTACTTAGCTATTAAGAAAAAATGTGGATATTCCGACGGTTACGAATTGCGCACTCCTTGTGGTTGATCTGTTCAAGATTTGTTATGAAAGAGACTTCATGATATGCCTTTCCAGGGAAATCTGAACTGAAATTCTCGAAGCCTTTAGCTCGACTTCTTGATATTTGGATGATTTAGCCCCATCCCCCTCACCTCAAGAACTTCAGTTTAAAAAAAAAGCAAATTCTTCTGATACCGAGGCTCCATTTTGGATTAACATCCATTTATTATAGATGGTTTTGTTTCCTGTAACATTTGAGATAAACGCAATGATTTTTATTTAGAGATTGTAAATTTTCCTTTCTTAGATGGTGATGTTCCTCGTGCGGCATCCTACGGCGTTTATATTTCGCAATTTATTCGATTTGCCAGAGTTCCTAGTCATGTAACTGACTTCAACTCTCATAATAAATTGTTAACTGCTAAACTTCTTTATTAGGGTTATCGGTTTCATAAACCACGCAAAGCTTTTTCTAAGTTTTATAGACGTATTTCCGATTTAGTTTCAATCTTCAAATTTAGACTTAAATCTATTCTGCAACAGGGTCTATCGGAACCCGAATTGTATGGTGACTTTGTATATAAAAAGTAGAAGTGGAGGCAATGATCAGACAAAATTCAGACAAAATATATACTTGAAATCGCTTCGGTATCCAATTTCGTAAAACCAATCTTCGATATGAAAAGATTGGTTATAACATAAATCTTATACGACAGACTGCATGCAAGGTAGTTAACCAATCAAGGTTGATAACTTTGCTTCACTCTTTAATTGCACGCCGGTTGGTCAGGCCTCACAGTCTATGTCGCTTCCAGCGTAAAGGCTTACTAAGAATTAAAATATAATTTTATGTAATGTCGGTTGGTACCTGATGCTCGGTCTATGGTCTGGTCCATCGGAGTCTAACTGTTGGATTTCTTTTGCTCCAGCATTTAACTTATTTCTTTCTGTCAAGTCCTCACGGTTGTTTCATCTCGGTTGTTGCATTTGTATGTTCTCGGAGATGTTCCGCTGATCAATGAGATAGGAAGCTTTATGCGGACTGACCAAATTACTAAATCTCGACGGAAGTAAGGGCGAGGATTGCAGCCGCTTACAATCGATTTAGGCACCCCCGCCCCCCCCCCCCCACCCCACCCCCACCCCTCCACCTCCACTTTTTCACAGACCGTTCCAATGCGGTTCTTCTGTAGCGGTGTATTTGTTAATTTGTTATAGTTGGTCTTTAATGTGTGTGTCAGGGGGTATATAGTTTTCGTCTTTCCGTCCGTTTGTCTGTTTGTTGGATGGTTAGTTCGTTCGTTCGATCACCAACTTTTACGTCAAAGGTTTACGTTAAACCTTTTTGATTGCTCATATTTCTTATCTCATATCCCTATAACCAAATGTATTTGGTACGAGATATCTCTAGCTTTACCTCTCAAATGGAATATCTAAGCTCCTGGGACAAGCCCCAGGGTGGGGTGTCCGTTCATTAACCTTTACGTCAAAATTCTGTGTTAAACCTTTTTGATGGCTCACATCTCTGTAACCACATGGAAGATTCCCTTCATCTTTTGTACAGGATATCTCTATAGCAATACCTTTCATATGGAATATCTAAGTTCCTGGTAGGGCTGTCCGTCCCTTCGTCAACTTTTACGTCAAAGCGTTGCATTGAACCTTTTTGATTGCTCAAATCTCTGTAACCCCATGTTAGATTCTCTTCATATTTGGTACAGGATATCTCTAAAGCGTTACCTTGCACTCATATTTAGAACTTGGGTGCCTGGGAGGGAATGACTTGTTGCCTCAGCATACACCTCACCTTGACCCAGTGAGTTTTACCTATATTTCACGCTTTCACTGAATGTTCCGGGGCGGTTCTTCTGTCGCGGTTTATTTTTGTTATGGTTTGTCTTTGAGTATGTGCGTCGCTTGTGTTGTTTTGTTTTGGATAACCAAATGGCCTCTTTGTGGTAAAGCAACTGTCCTTTTGGCTTTCCGCTGTTGGTGTTTCCGTTGGGGCCTGGTTGTTTCACGTTTGTGCTTCTTTCCCTTTGGTGTCTCTGATGGGACCTGTCGGTTAATTGTATCGATTCCTGATAATTGCCTTCACTTCCAAGGCGGTTCTTCTGTCGCGATTTATTTTTGTTATGCTGTGTCTTTGAGTATGTGCGTCGCTTATATTATTTTGTTTTGGATAGCCAATTGGCAATTTTGTGGGAAAGTAACCGTCCTTTTGGCTTTCCGCTGTTGATGTTTCCATTAGGGTCTAGTTGTTTTACGTTTGTGCTGCATTCCCTTTGGTGTCTCTAATGGGAGCTGTAGGTTAATTTTATCGATTCCTGATCATTGCCTTCATTTCTATTTTTATTGACTTGCCAGATTTGGCAGATTATACAATCGCCCTTGTGGATACAGAATTTCCTCTTGAAATGCAGACAACGGTGGGAGCCTATTTTTGCTTGTTGTTTCCGGGTAAAATTGGTAAAGTTTTGCCAAATTTTTACAAACTTTGATTTTCATTATTCAGCAAAGACAAGCAGATCCCTCTTTGGATGTGATATAAATTATACTATATTTTTGGAAATTCAGTAGTTATCTCAATGGATTATGTATGGAAAGAGTCAACGCTACAGACATTGTCATTTCGAATTTCAAAGGCGATAGACCTGGTCGGGGATATATGTGTCCCACTGGGCATTTTGTCCAGTATATGTTTGCTTTGGATAGCTAATTAGCCATTCGTAGGAAAGTAATTGTCCTTTTAGCTTTCCGCTATTGAAGTTTCCATTAGGGTCTAGTTATTTCATGTTTGTGTTTCTTCTGAAGGGAGGTGTGGGTTATTTGTATCGATTCGTGATCATGCCTTCACTTCTATTTTTTATTTAATTGTTAATTCATATCGACTCACCGGCGCAATTCAATTACAGCAAAGTGTTGTATACTTAAACACGAATATCATGTTTTGTCTCTTTCCAGACGCTAGAGCATTGGGCATCTCATTTGACTGTTGTGCTTCTTGACCACACGGGGTTTATCCATATATAGATATTGTTGCAATTACGCTTGCCAATTTATGATGTCACTGACAGACTCGCTCTTTAGTGAAAGCATAAAAGCAGTGAACAATCCAACCCATTAGTGCAAAAAATATTAAAGCTTGAAGGCTGGATTCCTTTCTGAAACGTTTGCGGATCTTCCTCCTACTGCTTCCTTATTGGACATGTTAAAAAATTGAACGCTGAAAAATATGAAGAAAAAAATCAATCCAATGTAACTCACAAAACTCTAGCAAAACGAATAAGATGTGATAATATAGGGCTATTGTACTGATACTGGTGCCGGGATACTAAGGGTATCTTTCGATGTCCAATTTAGGGACAATATTCTCCTATATTGATGCAGTTGCCACTTTATTAAACAGCTATTATATAGCTATAAATATTTTACGTCATTATGACCCCTTCTACCACCAAGGGGAGGGGGACAACGGCGTTGGTGTTGGCTATTTGAGGCACTATATCTCCTGAACCATTTAAAGAACTCTTACTTAACTTCCATGGATACATTGCTAGGGTAGGCGTAAACAGTCATTAGGTTCCCCAGTGGAATTCGTTTCACCGACCGTTTCAAGGCGGTTCTTCTGTCGCGTTTTATTTTTGTTGTTGTTTGTCTTTGAGTGTGTGCATCGCTTATATAATTGTTTTTTTGTAATTTTGGATAGCCAAATGGCCATTTTCCGGGAAAGTAACTGTTCTTTTGGCTTTTCGCTATTGCTGTTTATATTAGGGTCTATGTATTTCATGTTTGTGTTTCTTTCTCGATTACAAAAACAAGCCTATACAGAGGCTTTTATACGGCTTTACCGCGGAAAAAGCGAAAAATTTTGGATGAAAAATTGTGATATTTTTAGCTCACCAGAGCCGAAGGCTCCGGGGGAGCTTATAGGATAGGCAGTTGTCCGTCGTCTGCGTCGTCTGCGTCTGCGACTGCGTCTGGTGACGTCAACACTTTTAAACGACATCTCCTCCGAAGCCGCTAGGCCGATTGGGCTCAACTTTCATCTGTAGCATCCTTGGGTTGGGGGATTGAGAGTTTGTGTTTTTTTAAGGAATTTCGGCTCATTAGTTTGGTTGCTATGGCAACTTAGAGTTTCCATAGACTTATAATGGGGAAAATTGAAAAATGGCATTTACTGCCAAGCCGCTGCAGATATTTTGACAAAACTTTCATACAAATATTCCTTAGGCAATCTACTATCTGCCATATGATTTTAGGCCTACTGCTCATTTGTATTGGTTGCCATGGAAACCAAATTGAAAAAAAAATAGAAAAAAAAAAAACTTAAAAAATCATCTCCTCAGAAACCGTATGCTCTATGAGGCTGAGAGTTTATGAAAATATTCACCATATTTGCCTTTACAGGTTTTGTGTTTTTTTATGAAATTCGGCTCTTTAGTTTGGTTGCTATGGCAACTTAGAGTTTCCATAGACTTATAATGGGGAAAATTGAAAAATGGCATTTACTGCCAAGCCGCTGCAGATATTTTGACAAAACTTTCATAGAAATATTCCTTAGACAATCTTCTATCTGCCATATGATTTTAGGCCTACTGCTCATTTGTATTGGTTGCCATGGAAACCAAATTGAAAAAAAAAAATAGAAAAAAAAAAATGCTTAAAAAATCATCTCCTCAGAAACCGTATGCTCTATGAGGCTGAGAGTTTCTGAAAATATTCACCATATTTGCCTTTACAGGTTTTGTGTTTTTTATGAAATTCGGCTCTTTAGTTTGGTTGCTATGGCAACTTAGAGTTTCCATAGACTTATAATGGGGAAAATTGAAAAATGGCATTTGCTGCCAAGCCTTTGCAGATATTTTGACAAAACTTTCATAGAAATATTCCTTAGGCGATCTACTTCCTGCCATATGATTTTAGGCCTACTGCTCATTTGTATTGGTTGCCATGGAAACCAAATTGAAAAAAATAGAAAACAAAATACTTAAAAAAATCATCTCCTCAGAAACCGTATGCTCTATGATGCTGAGAGTTTATGAAAATATTCACCATATTTGCCTTTACAGGTTTTGTGTTTTTTATGAAATTCAGCTCTTTAGTTTGGTTGCTATGGCAACTTAGATTTTCCATAGACTCATAATGGGGAAAATTGAAAAATGGCATTAACTACAAAGTAGAAGTAAAACAAAGATCACGAATTGATACAATTAACTTACTCCATCCATAAAAGACACCAAAGGGAAAGAAATACAAACATTAAGCGACCAGACCATAATGGAAACCTAAACAAAGGAAGGCCATATGGACAGTTACTTTCCCACAAAATGGCCACACGGCCATCCAAAATCAAAAGACACAAGCGATACACACAGTAAGCAACAAACAACAACATAAATAAATCGCCACAGAAGAGCCGCCTTGGAACGGTCAGTGGAAGATTTCCACTGGGGGGGGCTTAAATCGATTTTACGTGGCCACAATCCTCGCCCTTACTTCCGTCGCGATTTAGACAAATAATTTGTTCAGTCCGCATGAAGGCCTCCTAACTCATCAGTGCAACATCTCCGTGAACACAGAAATCAAAGAACCACAGAGGTGAGACAACGGTGAGGACTCGACAGCAAGAAACCACTGAAATGCTGGAGCAAAAGAAAACCAACAGTTAGACTCCGATAAGCCCGACCAGAGACAGAGCATCAGGCACCAACCAACATTATCTCTTTAATTTTCAATAAGCCTTTACGTTGGAGCCGTCATAGAATCTGAGGCCTGACCCACCGGCGTGCAATTAAAGAGGGAAGCAAAGTTGCCAACCGTGATTGGGTTAACTACCATGCATGCAGTCTGTCGTATAATATCCATGTTGTACCCAATCTTTTTATATCGAAGAATGATTTTACGAAATTGGGTGCTGAAGTCATTGTGGTTATATATTTTTCTGAATTTATATACTAAATCACCATAAAATTCGGGTTCCGATAGACCTTGTTGCAGAAGAGATTTAAGTCCAATATTGAATTTTGAAATTAAATCAGAATGGCGTCTATAAAATTTTGAAAAGGCTTTGCGTAGTTTATGGTACCGATAACCCTGATTAAGAAGTTTAGCCGTTAATAATTTATTACGAGTGTTGAAGTCAGTTACATGACTACACACTCTAGCAAATCGAATTAATTGCGAAATATAAACGCCATAGGATGGCGCACGAGGAACATCACCATCAAAAAAAGGAAAATTTACAATCTCAAAATCAAAGTCATCGCGTTTATCATAAATTTTGCACGAAACAAATCCATCTACAATAGATAGATGTAAATCCAAAAACGGGGCCTCGGTATCAGAAGAATTTGCTTTATTTAACTGAAGTTCTAGGGGGTAAATCTGACTGATCAAACCATCAAAATAGGTATTATCAATATTTAATAAATCATCTAAATATCTAGAAGTAGAGCTAAAAGCTTCAATAATTTCAGATTGGTTATCAATGGAAAGCGACAAAATGAAGTCTCTTTCATAACAATACAAGAACAGATCAGCCACAAGAGGTGCGCAATTAGTACCCATCGGAATACCCACAATTTGTCTAAATAACTTAGTACCGAATCTAATATAAATATTGTCAAGTAGAAAGGTGAGGGCAACACACACTTTCTGACATGACCAAAGTGTATAATTCTTATGCTCTTTAGAAGTGAAAAATGCATTTCTGACATTACATGCAAGATAGAGAGAATCTTCTCTGTGAAAAGCCCATTCAATTAAATCATTAAGCTTTTCTTTTATAAGATTATGAGGAAGTGTAGTGTAAAGAGTGGAAAAATCGTAGGTAGACAGACTAGAAGCACGAAACTGTCTAGATTTCAATTTATTTAAAACCTCATTCGAATTTTTCATAGACCAAAACAGATTTCTTCCTGATCTTTCAAAGACTTTATCACAATATTTAATTACATGCGTTTTAATAGCAGTAAGACAGGAAGTTAATAATTTAGAAAGTTCAGTGGTAGTGCAAGAACTAGAATTTGCAATAAACCGTGCTTTGTAAGGTTTTTTATGAAGTTTTGGTAACCAGTATAGCGTAGGAAGCTTGTCTTGGCCTTCGTTAACACACGCAGCAAACTTGGTGGCTGAAAGACAAACATGTTTATCTACCATAGCTCTCTCTTCAGCCAAAGGCTGAAGTTCATAGGCCTTAGTACCACCAAGCTCCTGCTTAAGCGTGTTAACATAGTGGAGCCGTCACACAACGACGACGTTGTTAGCGGCCTTGTCTGCAGGGGCCAAAACAAACTTCTTATGAAATTCTTGAATACCTAGTTTAAGATGACGTTAAGACGTCTTGGGCTTAGGAGGTAATAAGTTAGTATTTTGAGAATAGAAAGAAATGCGTTTATTCACTAGTCTTAAAATGCTAAGTTTCCAGTCCTTTAGGGCTTTATACTCAACATACTCTCGCTTACACCATCGATTACCGAATTCATTCAAGGAAGCAGCGATTTCATCTCTACATTTACTGAAATCAATTTTAGAAGGAAACCGATATTTCGGTCCTTTAGAAATTATATTCCTTATCCTAGAATCAGGAATAATTTTCAAATTGCCAGTAATTACATGACCAGCAGCAGGATAGCAATACTTTGAGTTTTTACAATCACATGAATCAGGAGTATTAGTATCAATATCAAGATCTGAAACAAGTTTGTTGAAATTAAAAATGATAGATCTAACAGGTTTGTTATATTTGTAGCAAATTATAGGTGTTTCAGTATTTTGAAAATAAGCAGGAATGGAAGAAAGCACCGATCTCTCACGGAAGATACTGGGCAAATCTATAAAATCCATACCCTTATTAATGAAGGATATTTTGAAGAAATGACGTTTATGATTAATTTCAGAATCAATGTAAGGACGGAGAGTATGCTGAGTATAGCCTCTAGTTAAGAGAGCCGCATCATATAACTGATGAGAACTATCGTAGAATTTATTCGCCTCGGTGTCCAGAAGACGTAAAAAAGAAACGGGTAATGAACTTAAAAATGAAAGCATAGAGTGGCGTCCATGATTTAATAATATAATTGACAGTCACTTCAGTCTAGTATTGTTTCGTTTAAACGCACGTGATTTACGTTTGAAGTTACCATTTTTCCTGGTGCCGTGAGATCTAGTTCTGCGTTTTCGACATTCCAGGAGTGAGAAAATATCAAAGTCCGGCATTCTGGAAATATTACCCTCATGATAAATGTTGTCATTAAATCCCAGTGGAAAAGGGGTCTGTAAAAATTTAATCCATTTCAGTTCAGCTTCATGTCTTTTGATTATTTTGAATCTAGATGTAGAATTTGCATCGTAATAAAGTTTTTCCACTGGTTGTATAATAATGTTATTTACAGAATGACCTGTACGTCGAAAGTGACGGTACAAGAAAGTGTCAGTTTTCTTAGGCTTACTCATTCTACGATAATGCTCGTTCAATCTAGTTTTAAGCATGCGGTTAGTTTGACCGACGTACTGCATATTACAGTTTGCAGCACGTCAAGTAATTAGATAAATTAAATCTGTAGACTGTCATGTCAAATCAGACATGTTAACTACAGAGAAGCGTCTACCGTTTACAGATGAAGTAACGGTAGACGCAGTGCTTAAATGCGAACAACATCTGCACCTCTTGGCATTGCACTTAGAAATACTAGGATACATTCTTCTTCTTTTCCACGGATTAGTATATTTTCGAAGGATGGGTGATTTGAGAGGAGATAGTCTTATACGAAGACTACTCCCAAAAACATTGGTATTGCCTGCTCCTTTGAGATTAACTGAAGTTACAGAAGACAAATTTAAGGGTCTAACCAATACCGAAGGCAACATAGTATTAAAGTTCTTAATAGAATGGGGAATCCGTACAGAAGAAGCAGAGTGTAACCTAAGGGGTGATATTGATATTTTAAATGTATTTGTAATACTCATTTTGGATAATAAGGTTGTGATACCGTCAAAACTAAAGCGATGTTCATACCGGTTATTAAATAAATAAAATTACTGAAGAAGATTCCTTCGAATAGAAGGAAGGTACAACAAAAGCCCACAAAACATCCTAGTCTCCTTAAAGTACAGGGATGTCAAACAAGCAGTTGTTATACAACGAGGAACGAACATCGGTTTAATAATGACCTTCAACAGGTATCTAAAGGATGTCAATTGATGGAACAGTGAAAAGCAATTGCATAAGCAATCCCTGAGGATTGGAAAAATAAGAGCATTAAATGCATGTACGGGGAGACCTTTTACAGCCGCCACACGGCACAAACAAAACAGCCCTGATATGCAAAGTAGAAGTAAAACAAAGATCAGGAATTGATACAATTAACTTAATCCATCCATAAAAGACACCATAGGGAAAGAAATACAAACATTAAGCAACCAGACCATAATGGAAACCTAAACAAAGGAAGGCCATATGGACAGTTACTTTCCCACAAAATGGCCACACGGCCATCCAAAATCAAAAGACACAAGCGATACACACATTAAGCAACAAACAACAACATAAATAAATCGCCACAGAAGAGCCGCCTTGGAACGGTCAGTGAAAGATTTCCACTGGGGGGCTTAAATCGATTTTACGTGGCCACAATCCTCGCCCTTACTTCCGTCGCGATTTAGACAAATAATTTGTTCAGTCCGCATGAAGGCCTCGTAACTCATCAGTGCAACATCTCCGTGAACACAGAAATCAAAGAACCACAGAGGTAAGACAACGGTGAGGACTCGACAGCAAGAAACCACTGAAATGCTGGAGCAAAAGAAAACCAACAGTTAGACTCCGATAAGCCCGACCAGAGACAGAGCATCAGGCACCAACCAACATTATCTCTTTAATTTTCAATAAGCCTTTACGTTGGAGCCGTCATAGAATCTGAGGCCTGACCCACCGGCGTGCAATTAAAGAGGGAAGCAAAGTTGCCAACCGTGATTGGGTTAACTACCATGCATGCAGTCTGTCGTATAATATCCATGTTGTACCCAATCTTTTTATATCGAAGAATGATTTTACGAAATTGGGTGCTGAAGTCATTGCGGTTATATATTTTTCTGAATTTATATACTAAATCACCATAAAATTCGGGTTCCCATAGACCTTGTTGCAGAAGAGATTTAAGTCCAATATTGAATTTTGAAATTAAATCAGAATGGCGTCTATAAAATTTTGAAAAGGCTTTGCGTAGTTTATGGTACCGATAACCCTGATTAAGAAGTTTAGCCGTTAATAATTTATTACGAGTGTTGAAGTCAGTTACATGACTACACACTCTAGCAAATCGAATTAATTGCGAAATATAAACGCCATAGGATGGCGCACGAGGAACATCACCATCCAAAAAAGGAAAATTTACAATCTCAAAATCAAAGTCATCGCGTTTAACATAAATTTTGCACGAAACAAATCCATCTACAATAGATAGATGTAAATCCAAAAACGGGGCCTCGGTATCAGAAGAATTTGCTTTATTTAACTGAAGTTCTAGGGGGTAAATCTGACTGATCAAACCATCAAAATAGGTATTATCAATATTTAATAAATCATCTAAATATCTAGAAGTAGAGCTAAAAGCTTCAATAATTTCAGATTGGTTATCAATGGAAAGCGACAAAATGAAGTCTCTTTCATAACAATACAAGAACAGATCAGCCACAAGAGGTGCGCAATTAGTACCCATCGGAATACCCACAATTTGTCTAAATAACTTAGAACCGAATCTAATATAAATATTGTCAAGTAGAAAGGTGAGGGCAACACACACTTTCTGACATGACCAAAGTGTATAATTCTTATGCTCTTTAGAAGTGAAAAATGCATTTCTGACATTACATGCAAGATAGAGAGAATCTTCTCTGTGAAAAGCCCATTCAATTAAATCATTAAGCTTTTCTTTTATAAGATTATGAGGATGTGTAGTGTAAAGAGTGGAAAAATCGTAGGTAGACAGACTAGAAGCACGAAACTGTCTAGATTTCAATTTATTTAAAACCTCATTCGAATTTTTTATAGACCAAAACAGATTTCTTCCTGATCTTTCAAAGACTTTATCACAATATTTAATTACATGCGTTTTAATAGCAGTAAGACAGGAAGTTAATAATTTAGAAAGTTCAGTGGTAGTGCAAGAACTAGAATTTGCAATAAACCGTGCTTTGTAAGGTTTTTTATGAAGTTTTGGTAACCAGTATAGCGTAGGAAGCTTGTCTTGGCCTTCGTTAACACACGCAGCAAACTTGGTGGCTGAAAGACAAACATGTTTATCTACTAAAGCTCTCTCTTCAGCCAAAGGCTGAAGTTCATAGGCCTTAGTACCACCAAACTCCTGCTTAAGCGTGTTAACATAGTGGAGCCGTCACACAACGACGACGTTGTTAGCGGCCTTGTCTGCAGGGGCCAAAACAAACTTCTTATGAAATTCTTGAATACCTAGTTTAAGATGACGTAAAGACGTCTTGGGCTTAGGAGGTAATAAGTTAGTATTTTGAGAATAGAAAGAAATGCGTTTATTCACTAGTCTTAAAATGCTAAGTTTCCAGTCCTTTAGGGCTTTATACTCAACATACTCTCGCTTACACTATCGATTACCGAATTCATTCAAGGAAGCAGCGATTTCATCTCTACATTTACTGAAATCAATTTTAGAAGGAAACCGATATTTCGGTCCTTTAGAAATTATATTCCTTATCCTAGAATCAGGAATAATTTTCAAATTGCCAGTAATTACATGACCAGCAGCAGGATAGCAATACTTTGAGTTTTTACAATCACATGAATCAGGAGTATTAGTATCAATATCAAGATCTGAAACAAGTTTATTGAAATTAAAAATGATAGATCTAACAGGTTTGTTATATTTATAGCAAATTATAGGTGTTTCAGTATTTTGAAAATAAGCAGGAATGGAAGAAAGCACCGATCTCTCACGGAAGATACTGGGCAAATCTATAAAATCCATACCCTTATTAATGAAGGATATTTTGAAGAAATGACGTTTATGATTAATTTCAGAATCAATGTAAGGACGGAGAGTATGCTGAGTATAGCCTCTAGTTAAGAGAGCCGCATCATATAACTGATGAGAACTATCGTAGAATTTATTCGCCTCGGTGTCCAGAAGACGTAAAACAGAAACGGGTAATGAACTTAAAAATGAAAGCATAGAGTGGCGTCCATGATTTAATAATATAATTGACAGTCACTTTAGTCTAGTATTGTTTCGTTTAAACGCACGTGATTTACGTTTAAAGTTACCATTTTTCCTGGTGCCGTGAGATCTAGTTCTGTGTTTTCGACATTCCAGGAGTGAGAAAATATCAAAGTCCGGCATTCTGGAAATATTACCCTCATGATAAATGTTGTCATTAAATCCCAGTGGAAAAGGGGTCTGTAAAAATTTAATCCATTTCAGTGCAGCTTCATGTCTTTTGATTATTTTGAATCTAGATGTAGAATTTGCATCGTAATAAAGTTTTTCCACTGGTTGTATAATAATGTTATTTACAGAATGACCTGTACGTCGAAAGTGACGGTACAAGAAAGTGTCAGTTTTCTTAGGCTTACTCATTCTACGATAATGCTCGTTCAATCTAGTTTTAAGCATGCGGTTAGTTTGACCGACGTACTGCATATTACAGTTTGCAGCACGTCAAGTAATTAGATAAATTAAATCTGTATACTGTCATGTCAAATCAGACATGTTAACTACAGAGAAGCGTCTACCGTTTACAGATGAAGTAACGGTAGACGCAGTGCTTAAATGCGAACAACATCTGCACCTCTTGGCATTGCACTTAGAAATACTAGGATACATTCCACTTCTTTTCCACGGATTAGTATATTTTCGAAGGATGGGTGATTTGAGAGGAGATAGTCTTATACGAAGACTACTCCCAAAAACATTGGTATTGCCTGCTCCTTTGAGATTAACTGAAGTTACAGAAGACAAATTTAAGGGTCTAACCAATACCGAAGGCAACATAGTATTAAAGTTCTTAATAGAATGGGGAATCCGTACAGAAGAAGCAGAGTGTAACCTAAGGGGTGATATTGATATTTTAAATGTATTTGTAATACTTATTTTGGATAATAAGGTTGTGATACCGTCAAAACTAAAGCGATGTTCATACCGGTTATTAAATAAATAAAATTACTGAAGAAGATTCCTTCGAATAGAAGGAAGGTACAACAAAAGCCCACAAAACATCCTAGTCTCCTTAAAGTACAGGGATGTCAAACAAGCAGTTGTTATACAACGAGGAACGAGCATCGGTTTAATAATGACCTTCAACAGGTATCTAAAGGATGTCAATTGATGGAACAGTGAAAAGCAATTGCATAAGCAATCCCTGAGGATTGGAAAAATAAGAGCATTAAATGCATGTACGGATATTTGCAGATATTTTGACAAAACTTTCATAGAAATGTTCCTTTAGTAAACTTCTCACAGCAATATGCTTTTATGTCAACCTGGGGGTCCTGTAGGTTGTGCCGGGGCCATTCCCCGCCCCAGTACTTCATAAAATTCCTTATATCTCAGAAACCTTACTGATCCCCACCCCAAAACCATATATATTCTTGTTTCTTATGATAAGATGCATTAAGTGACACCAACCTGGGGATCCCCCCGGATGTGCCGGGGACATGACCCACCCCCTCCACTTCATAAAATGCCATTTATCTCAGAAACCATTCAGATCCCCACCCGTAAAGCGTATATATTCTTGTCTCTTATGATCAGATGCACTCAGTGACACCAACCTGGGGGTCCCCCAGGATGTGCCTGGGCCATGCCCCACCCCTCCATTTCACAACAGGCCCAATATTCCAGAACTTAACAGATCCAAACCCCTAAATGAAATATATTTGTGTTCTTTATGATAAGTTGCATTCAGTGACACCAACCTGGGGGACACCCGGGATGTGCCGGGGACATTCCCAACCCCCTCCACTTCATAAAAGGTTGGCCCCGGCCCATAGGGGCTTGAAGAAATATATGGGCCCCGTAAACCACACTAGTACTGGTAAACCGCTTAGAGGATCTAAGCCTGTCCAGGAACCGCGGTGGGAGGCGGACCGTCCATGCTAATAAACCCTATTGTTTTCATGAGATATCATTTCATCTCAATGTCGGGTAAAAGTCCCACAAAATTGGAAGCAACATCCCCGAAATGACCTTTACAGTGTTGACAGGGACGTTGAACCTCAAATCAAACAAACAAACAAAACTTCATAAAAGGCCAAATATTCCAAAACCTTACAAATCCCCACCCCTCAACCATATATATTCTTGTTCCTTATGATAAGTAGCATTAAGTGACACCAACCTGGGGGTCCCCCAAGATGTGCCGGGGACATGCCCCACCCCCTCCACTTCATAAAATGCCATTTATCTCAGAAACCATTCAGATCTCCACCCCTAAACCATATATATTCTTTTTCCTTATGATAAGACGCACTCAGCGACATTAAGTTGAGGGTCCCCTGGGATGTGCCGGGGTCATGCCCCACACCCTCCACTTCATAAAAGGCCAAACATTTCAGAAACCTTACCGATCCCCGCCCCTGAACCATATTTATTCTTGTTCCTTGTGTTATGACACATTCAGTGACACCAACATAGAGTTCCGCCAGGGCTCGCCCGGGCCATGCTCAATTCTTCAACTTCACAAAAGACCATATATCTGAGAAACTGTTCAGAGCCCTACCCCTAAGCCATATATATTCTTGTTCCTTATGATAAGATGCAATCAGTGACACCAGCATGGGCCCCCCTCCCCCTTCATTAAAAGCCATATATCTCAGAAACCGGTCAGATCCCCACCCCTTAGCCATATATATTCTTGTTCCTTATGATAAGACCCCACTTCATAATAGGCCATATATCTCAGAAACTATTCAAATCCCCAACACATAATCACATATATTCTTGTTCATTGTTATTAGACACATTCAGTCAACCCATCTTGTGGGGTCTGCAGGGGCCATTTCTCTCCCATCCACTTCATAAAAGGGCCTCATATCTCAGAAACTGTTCAGCATTAGGTTGCATCAATCTTGGGCTTTTCTGACATCCACCATGCCCGAATGCCTCCACTGCTATAAAGGCCTTACATCTCAGGAGCCATACATATCCCACCGCTAAACCATATATGTCTCTGTTCTTTTTTATAAGACACATTTAGTGGCACCAACCAGGGTTCCATTGGGTTCATGCCCCACCCTCTCTACTATATAAAACACCTAATATTTCAGATACAGTCCACATGAGTGCTCATTTGGGAATTGGGAGACTTTATAATTGGTAGATTAAAATCATACCATGTTAAAATACATAATTATCTGCCTTTGGGCAATGCCCATCTGAGCTCCGGTTTAGAAATTTGGCTCTTTGGTTTGTTTGCCATGGCAAGTTAAGAGTTTCCATTGACTTATAATGGGGAAAATTGAAAAATGACATTTATGCCTTTCAAGATATTTTGTCAAACTTACATAAAAATGTTCCTTTAATAATGTTCTTTTAGGCTTATTGGTTGCCACAGATGGGAAATTGTCAGTTGTCATCTGTTGTCCAGCAACAACACATTCAAGCCACATCAGACCTCTGAAGCCACTAGGCTGATTGGGTCCAAATTTTATCTGTAGCATCCTTGGGCGCAGGGCTTCCATGGTTAATTAAAATACTTTGCTGCCAGTCGGCAGTGCCCCCTGAGCTCTGGTGAGCATAGTGGCCCATGGGCCTCTTGTTCTTATTTCCGCTCATAGTATAGATTGTAGTTACACGTTAGAACCGCCTCATCGAGGCGATTCGAACGAGTACCCACATTCTATATAGATTATGCGTACACATTAGAACCTCCTCATCGAGGAGGTTCTAACGAGTACTCACATTTTATATTTTACAGCAGAAGTAAGACAAATAAGGTTTGCTTGACCATATTTTTAAAGCCATAGGTTTCCTAAAAGCGGTCAATTTTAGCCAAAAATGGCTCCTGCATTTTATTTCCAAACTGAACCCATGGACTATGTTCAGATGTGAGCTGCAATAAGTATGCTTTTCAACCTTTCAAAGATTTGAATTGGACCTCGTTTAAGTTATATTCAAGGTGGGGAACACAGTTTTTCATATAAACATTTCTTGTCTTCAGTGTGTGTTCGTTTTTTTTTTTTTTTTTTGTGTGTGTGTGTGTGTGTGTTTTTATGAGAATCTGCACGACTTTGTAACATATTTTCGTGTGCGGTCATGAAATACAACGTCGCTTATCGGTTAAATTCGAACGCATTCAAGAAAGCTTGCGATATTTAGCTAGCGTGCTGACGTCGAATGTTATCTGCACGATATTGTTTCTAATATTTATTTGTTCATGTCTGCTCATTCAAAGCTTAATATCACATAATAATTGTAAATAAACATTACCAGAGAGATCATTGTGCTCACTTTCTAGAAATGGGGAAATCAATACATGTACTTATAAAGAATATAAATATTAAAAAAAAATCAAAATAATATTCTTCAACCATTTGTCCATGAGAAAGGCTGTGCATGTTAAGATTGGGGTGTGGACAGAAATGGAGACAGAATGAAGATGATGTTAGATAAATACAAAATGAATTTGCAACAAGAGGAAAGTAGTTATTTCTTATAGGAATGTCCGCAAAATTTTCTTTAAAGACTTTATGAAAATGCTTGCAGCTACAACAAAAAGCGAAAGACAGCATGGTTGGTTTTTCAAACTTTTTTATGCCCGACAAGTTCGCTTTGTTCTTTTCCACCGGGCTGACTTGGACACGCTGTAAGGGTCAAATCCTAAATCTTTTATATGGTATTTGGAGACCGATGATCAGTGTCCTGAGTTCTAACTGAATAGTTTTTCTTCTCTAATGTCAGATTGATGTTAAGTCCACACTATACAAATTGTTTGTTTGATTTGAGGTTTAACGTCCCCGTCAACACTGTAAAGGTCATTTTGGAGACGTTGCTTCCAATTTTGTGGGACTTTTACCCGACATTGAGATGAAATGACATCTCAAGCCCTGTTGCCCGATGAAACCAATAGGGTTTATTAGCATGGACGGTCCGCCTCGCACCGCGGTTCCTGGACAGGCTTAGATCCTCTAAGTGGTTTACCAGTACTAGTGTGCGGGACACTATACAAAGGAAGATGTTCAGGGGGAAGGCATTAATCACCAGGGTTACAATAGAAATCATTAGGAAAACATGTCCATGTGAAATAATGGCGTCCAACATGGTGTCAGAAATGCAAATTTAAGGTAAAAATGAAAACATCTTTCTTATTTCTTCTTTCAACATAGATTGTGGGTGTTCGTTAGAACCGCCTCAGTGAGGCGGTTCTAACGCGTACCCACAATCTATGCTTTTGAGCAAACATAAGACAGATATTGTATACCCCCGTAAACCACACTTTTCTCTATAAAAAGAGGGTTTAGAGGGGTCTTCGTTTCACGGACTTCTTATCGTGATTGAAGGCAATGATCAGGAATCGATACAACTACCCGACACCTCTCATCAGAGAGGCCAAAGGGAAAGAAATACGAACATGAAACAACTAAACATCACAAGCGGACATCCAAAAAGACAGTTACTACAAACCGGCCAACACTGGGGCTTGAAGAAATAGATTAGGCTGCATGATGCTTCCACGCAGAGCTGCAATCAACCGCACATGAGCACTGGCAAACCGCTTAGAGGTTCTAAGCCTAAGTGGTGCGAGTCGGACTGACCACGCATATAAACCACATTGGTTTCATTGGCGGCAGGGCTTGAGATGACATTTCATCTCAATGTCGGGTAAAAGTCCCAAAAAATTGAACGCAACGTCCCCAAAACAAACAAACCGGCCAAACGGATATCCAACCCTGAATTATGATTGTCTTAACCAGTTTTGTACCGGATACCCCAAAACGGGTACCCTAGCAAACAGTGCAGGCCCAGATCGGACGCCGCAGAACGCGGCGTCAGATCAGGGCCTTCACTGTTTGCAAAAGGTTCAGCTATTTTCCGAATAGTAAAGGGTTAATGAATAAATTGCTGTTTAGTTTGTATGCTGCTTTCATGAGTCACTGATTGCGCTGCGTACCAACGCAGCGCTATTTGTTATGAGTTTGAGACACGGACTATGTAATCATGAAACTTGACTTTTCAATGATGTAAGCGAATTGTCAGTTACAGGAGTTCGCGTTATTGATAAAATTAAAACACTTTTTTAACAATTTTAATTTGCTACTACATTCAATTATACATTTGAAATCTGAATTTTTGCCATTCGAATTCTATTTTTGATACATTCTGGATTTTTAATAACGAACTATGTTTTTTTTTGTTTTAATCATCGAAAGGGTATTCGGTTTCAATTATTATTTTATTTTCAGTCAGTACAGTCCTGAATATACTCCTGATATTTCATTGTTGAATTATCCCAAAATTAAAATACATTGTTTGAAATGGATGACAGAAGTCTATGTGTGTTTAAAATAGATGACAGTGCTTCTGCACAGAATGGTACAATCTACGGTTTAAACGTATCCCTTTCGATTCCAATGATTGTTTACAGCGCAATATTTAAGACTGTTACTACAGCAAAGGTTAATCCTTTCAACCCTGAAGCCCGGCATAGATACTTATGCAAACATGTAGATACTGATGAGATGGCGCATAATGAGCCACCTTATAGAGATATATAACTTATCCTGATGACTCTTTTAAGCTAGATACTATATAAAGAAGAATGGACGTGCCCAAAGTCAGTGATGGTAGAGCCCACGCCGATAACTCAGGGGTGGAAGGGTTGAAGAGGGTAAATAAATCAAAGCACTGACAGCACTGATAGGCCGAGTATCTCTTAGTGTAGATTGAAAAAATGGCCCTGGAGGGGAACTTGAACTGTTTCGTTTAACCTTTACCCTAAGCAAACAGTGTAGACCCTGAACAGACACCGCGTTCTGATATGGGTATACACTGTTTGCAAAACCCAACACATGATTGCAGTCCAGATTCTACAGATAATTCTCTAAGATGTAATTCTCTTGATTTTTTTTTTTTTTTTTTTTTTTGGATTTTTTTTTATTTGAGGTTTAACGTCCCCGTCAACACTGTAAAGGTCATTTTGGAGACGTTGCTTCCAATTTTGTGGGATTTGTTACCGACACTGAGATGAAATAACATCTCAAGCCATGTCGACCAATGAAACCAATAGGGTTTATAAGCATGGACTGTCCGACTTGCACTGCTTTACATGGGCAGGCTTAGTTCCTGTAAGCGGTTTACCACTGAGTCCTCGTGTGGGGTCGGATTTCAGCTCTGCGTGATAGCATCATGCAGCCTATCTATTTATTCAAGCCCCGATGGACGGGGGCCGCCCGACATTGAGATGAAAAGACAACGCAAGCCCTGTCGCCCAATGAAACCAATAGGGTTTATAAGTATGGACGGGCCGACTCGCACCGCCTTGCCTGGGCAGGCTTATATCCTCTAAGCGGTTTACCAGTACTCGTGTGCGGGTCGGTTTCAGCTCTGCGTGGAAGCATCATGCCGCCCATCTATTTGTTCAAGCGCCGATGGGCGGGGGCGTTTTTTGTTGTTTTTTTTTTTTTTTTGTAAATGATCCTTACCTTGATTTCCTAAAATGCACGCCTATATAATTTTGACCCCCTTAAACCACACTTTTATATAGTGAAACTGGAGTTAACGGTGATACCCATTATTTTTTCTTATTTCTTATTAAAAATAGCTTGTAGATGCCCATTAGAACCGCCGGGCCGAGGCGGTTCTAACGCGTAATCACAATCTATATTTTGAACAGAAATATGATAAATATCAGATTTTCTTCTATCTGAAAGTTTTTATGACGGTAAAATTTTCAATGTATTTGAATAGGTGTTCTTTGGTAAAGAGTGATAGTCACGTGAGCGCAACGTTGAAAGTTGTGTGCTTAGTAACTTTGGTCGATTGGCAAACAATCGACCCAAAAGTGTTTTTGTGTGGGTCTGGGAGGGGTGGAATAAACAGTGATTTCCGACATTGTTGGTTACTTCCCATCAGGCACATGACGTAATTTTAACGTCACATCAACGTCGGTGCAACGTCATGACTAATACAACGTCACATCTACGTCGGTGCAACGTCGTGACATTGCACCGACGTTGAGTTGACGTTGCCCTTGCGACGTGTGCCTGCTGGGTTATTGATATTCTCATACTGATTTTAAACTACAGTATTTAAAACATTCATTATGCAATGAAAAATGGGACTGAAAATTTAAGTAGAACAATTATTTTTCTTTCATCCAATGTTAAATTTGAGAAAATTAAATAAAAACAAATTGGGTCATTTTGAGGTTGTTTTAATTTTTTCGGGATTTTCGGAGCTGGAAAAATGCCAGTACAGGTAAAGTCCCTTGATTTGACATGAGGCATGATGATCTCAATTGTCCCGTATGTACAAAGAATCTTTCTTCCGTCGGACCATTAGAGAGTGGAATGCTCTTTCCGATTCGATCATTTCCACAGTTGAAGGTGAGGATAATACTGAAGCTAATTTTGCCTCTTCGTGAGAGCCAGGGATAACTTCACAGGTCCTGATCTTTGAATGGCACTTGACGTATTCTCAGTAATAATTCCGAATGCTGATTCTGGTATGTGACTCTACCGATGGAGAAGAACCAGCATTTCCTAGGGTCATCCCAGAAGGCAAATATAGAGTCACTCATCTCAGAGTGCATAGGACACTTCAGTGTTTTTCACACGGTGCATCGTGACATTTGACCCTTGACCTCGAAAATCTATAGTGTTCATCATCGCTCTACGGGAAACATTTGTGGAATGTTTGATACTTCAATGATGATAGATTTGCCTTTTATCCTGTTCACAATGTTTTCAATGTCAAGTCCATTGTTAACTTGGCATTTGACCTTTGACCTTAAAAATCAATCGGATTTATTCTCACTCCATGGGGAACATTTATAGAAGGTATGATGCTTCTCCGATGATGGCATTGTCTTTAATCCTGTTCACACGTTTCCGGACACACGGACACCCACATAAACACCCACACACGGACGTATGGTATCGATCAGGGGATAATAACGAACAATCATGTAATGTGTCATTGACTGGTGACAGATAGATCTCAAAGCTATAATTCTGAAGTCATTCAAAATTCCTAAAGTATTCTGTTGCTTATTTGCGGCGAAATGCTCTTTATGACCTGCTCGCGATGTTTCATACTCTTTTTCCACCTTCCCTGTTTATGATTTGTACTGCCCGCAATTGGGAATGGCCTTAGAAAACCTTTCCTATAATGAATAGGTAAGAAAAGGCTCATTCTCATGTATTAGGTCCAACCCTTTAAAGACATGCACAATTATGAAATCTTTTAATGAAATTAAAGGTAAACTAAATCGCGCAGTCGATGGTATACCATCGCAAATATCCGCTTTTTCTATGAATAACACTAATGACTATGTATTAGCTCGCCAAAACTACATATAAGTTAAAAAAAAAGTTGCAAAGAACATTCTAACTGATAAGCAAAGTTTCAGGAGTGTAACTCTTATAGTTTAGAAGATATGGCAAAGTCATACTTTTTTATCTTTGACCTTGGGATCATGTTGAGGTCCACCAAAATTATCCCAATTTATCCTATATTCCAACGGCCATCCAATATCCAAGTTTCAGAAGTGTAACTCCAATAGTTTAGAAGATATGACAAAGTCATACTTTTTAACTTTTGACCTTGGGGTCATGTTGAGGTCGAGGTCACATCAAAAGTATCCCAATTGCACGACCCGCAGAAAAAGAGTGCCCTAAAATCACCGTGTCATTCTGTCATTCTGTCAGTGTGTCCGTCCGTCCGTAACCCGTATGTGAAAATTGGCGATAGTGACTTAACCGCTTGGAATATTTAAACATTTTTTGGCATACTGATAGATATCAATGAGATCTAACCAATGAGCTTGCGAAATATTACATTCCATTTAGTATAGCCTCGCCGAGGCAAAAAATGTGAATTTTTTTAACTGCTTCTCCTCGGAAACCGTTGGGCCGATTGAAGTCAAATTTCATATGGAGCCTCTATGGGATGGGGGAAACCAAAATTTGCTCATGGGGTCCAGGTTACATGACCAAAATGGCCACCAAGCCATATATGGTCTGTCTGTCTGTCCGTCCGTAACCCGTTTGTGAAAATTGGTGATAGTGACTTAACCGCTTGGAATATTTAAACAATTTTTGGCATACTGATAGATATCAATGAGATCTAACCAATGAGCTTGCGAAATATAACATTCCGTTTAGTATAGCCTCGCCGAGGCAAAAAATGTGAAAATTTTTGAACTGCTTCTCCTCAGAAACCATTGGGCCGATTTAAGTCAAATTTCATATGGAGCCTCTATGGGATAGGGAAACCAAAATTTGCTCATGGGGTCCAGGTCACATGACCAAAATGGCCGCCAAGCCATATATGGTAAAAACCCTTCATAAATAGTCTTCTCCAGAACCACTGGGCAGATTTCCACGAAACTTGATAAATAGGACGTAGGCCCATCATAAATTGCTAAAATGGTGATCCTGGGTTGACCTTGACCTTCTTTGGGTCCGTCCGTAACCCGTTTGTGAAAATTGGTGATAGTGACTTAACCGCTTGGAATATTTAAATAAATTTTGGCATACTGATAGATATCACTGAGATCTAACGAATGAACTTGCGAAATATTACATTCCATTTAGTATAGCCTCGCCGAGGCGAAAAATGTGAAAACTTTCGAACTGCTTCTCCTTGGAAACCATTGGGCCAATTGAAATCAAATTTCATATGAAGCCTCTATGGGACGGGGGAAACCAAAATTTGCTCATGGGGTCCAGGCCACATGACCAAAATGGCCGCCAAGCCATATATGGTCTGTCTGTCTGTCCGTCCGTAACCCTGTTGTGAAAATTGGTGATAGTGACTTAACCGCTTGGAATATTTGAACAATTTTTTGGCATACTGATAGATATCAATGAGATCTTACCAATGAACTTGCGAAATATTACATTCTATTTAGTATAGCTTCGCCGAGGCAAAAATGTGAAAATTTTTGAACGGCTTCTCCTCGGAAACCGTTGGGCCGATTGATGTCAAATTTCATATGGAGCCTCTATGGGATAGGGGAAACCATTACCTTGCTCTTGGGGTCCAGGTCACATGACCAAAATGGCCGCCAAGCCATATATGGTCTGTCTGTCTGTCCGTCCATAACCTGTTTGTGAAAATGGGTGATAGTGACTTAACCGCTTGGAATATTTAAACAATTTTTGGCATACTGATAGATATCAATTAGATCTAACCAATGAGCTTGCGAAATATTACATTCCATTAAGTATAGCCTCGCCGAGGCAAAAAATGTGAAAATATTTTAACTGCTTCTCCTCGGAAACCGTTGGGCCGATTTAAGTCAAATTTCATATGGAGCCTCTATGGGATAGGGAAACCAAAATTTGCTCATGGGGTCCAGGTCACATGACCAAAATGGCCGCCAAGCCATATATGGTAAAAACCCTTCATAAATAGTCTTCTCCAGAACCACTGGGCCGATTTCCACGAAACTTGATAAATAGCATCTGGGACGTAGGCCCATCATAAATTGCTAAAATGGTGACCCTGGGTTGACCTTGACCTTCTTTTGGTCCGTCCATAACCCGTTTGTGAAAATTGGTGATAGTGACATAACCGCTTGGAATATTTAAACAATTTTTGGCATACTGATAGATATCACTGAGATCTAACCAATGAACTTGCGAAATATTACATTCCATTTAGTATAGCCTCGCCGAGGCGAAAACTTTGAAAATTTTCGAACTGTTTCTCCTCGGAAACCGTTGGACCGATTGAAATCAAATTTCATATGAAGCCTCTATAGGACGGGGGAAACCAAAATTTGCTCATGGGGTCCAGGTCACATGACCAAAACGGCCGCCAAGCCATATATGGTTTGTCTGTCTGTCCGTCCGTAACCCGTTTGTGAAAATTGGTGATAGAGACTTAACCGCTTGGAATATTTAAACAATTTTTGGCATACTGATAGATATCAATGAGATCTTACAAATGAACTTGCGAAATATTACATTCCATTTAGTGTAGCCTCGCCGAGACGAAAATGTGAAAATTTTCGAACCGCTTCTCCTCGGAAACCGTTGGGCCGTTTGAAATCAAATTTAATATTGAGCCTCTATGGGATAGGGAAACCAAAATTTGCTCATGGGGTCCAGGTCACATGATCAAAATGGCCGCCAAGCCATATATGGTAAAAACCCTTCAAAAATAGTCTTCTCCAGAACCACCCGGGCAGATTTCCACGAAACTTGATAAATAGCATCTAAGACGTAGGCCCATCATAAATTGCTAAAATGGTGACCCTGGGTTGACCTTGGCCTTCTTTGTGTCTAGGTCAAACTTTGACACATATGCTTTTGTACTGGAAAAGTGAGAATGCATTTTATCCTGCAAACGATTCAGAATACAGTACTAAAGTATAAGATATATTTTTGTTCCTTACGCGCATTTATTGGGGGAACGGTTTTAGGTCCAGGTCACATGACCAAAATGGCCGCCATACCCATATATGGTAACACTCATAAAGCTAAAAGCATCTGGTTTATTCTATATTCAAAGGACCATTCAATAACCAAAGTTTCAGATGTGTAACTCCAATAGTTTAGAAGATATGGCAAAATCATACTTTTTTACCTTTGACCTTGGGGTCATGTTGAGAACGAGGTCACACCAAAAGTAGCCCAATATATTCTATATTCCAAGGGCCCTCCAATAACCAAAGTTTCAGAACTGTAACTCCGATAGTTTAGTAGATATGACAAAGTCATACTTTTTTACCTTTGACCTTGGGGTCATGTAGAGGTCAAGGTCACACCAAAAAGGAGCCCAATGTATTCTATATTCCAAGGGTCATCCAATAACCAAAGTTCCAGAAGTGTAACTCCAATAGTTTAGAAGATATGGCAAAATAATACTTTTTGACCTTTGACCTTGGGGCCATGTTGAGGTCAAGGTCACGCCAAAAGTAGCCCAGTGCCATCTACATTCCATTTATTATCCACAGGCAAAGTTTGAAAAATGTATCTTAACCGGTTTCAGAGGAGATCCATTCCATAGAAACTCGACGGACGTATGTACACACACACACACACATACTTACATACAAACACCCCTGGACTGATAGACACTCGACTCTGACACGAAAACAATATACCCGATTTTTCTTCGAAAAAGCGGGTATAAAAAAAATTGCTTTCCGCAGCGCTTCCTCCTTTGCTCCAACATGGAGCAATTTTTTACTTGTATTTTCTATGTATCCACCTTGGAATTGAGATCAAATTAAAAGTCGGAGCTAAGGTTGTCCTTGAAAATCTCGGGATATTACGCCTATAGCGGCGCATAACACATCCTTGTGCTAAAATGGCGTCTTTTTATCTCTAGAACTAACATTTTTCAGATGAAACTGTTCGATATATTTGTTTATATTAGTCCAAATTTAGTTTGTAGGTGCTCGTTAGAACCGCCCAATTAGGCGATTCTAACGAGTGTTTTAGCAAAAATAAGGAAAATAATGTATAACCTGCTAACCGCGTTTTATTCTATATAAAGTGGGGTTTACGTGGCTGGTCATTTCACGGACTTGTTTTCGTGATGCATCTTTTCTAATGAAAAGAATGAACTATTTATTTATTTAATTATTTTTATCTCGGCTGCAATCCGATATTGTAGGTGCTCAATTAGGTGGTTCTTAAAAGTGCCTATAATTTATGTGTTAGGCAAAAAATACGAAAAATAACATGAAAAACAGAAATGAAGGCAATGATGGGGAATCGATACAGCCTATCAGAGACATCAAAGGGAAAGAAGCACAAACATGAAACAACTAGACTCCAGCGGAAATATCAATAGCGGAAAACCAAAAGGACAGTTACTGTCCAACACAATGGCCAATTGGCTATCCCCCAAAAAAAAATTGTATGTGACACACACACTCGAAGACAAGCCATAACAAAAATAAACCGCGACAGCAGAAACGCCTTGGAACCGTATGCTGTTGGTACTCATTAGAGTCGCCTCGAGTAAGTGATTTAAATGAAGCCTTGTAAAAAAGAAGTGAAGGCAATGATCTGGAATCGAGCCAATAAACCCACACCTCCCATCAGAGACACCAGTAGTATAGGGTACTCTTGGCCTAAAATGACGTCACAAGATGGTCGACAAAATGTCTGCCATATAATAAAGTCGGTTGACCCTCGATGACCTCGCGGGGGTCGCCGGTTGACCCTCAATGGGATTTGAGACCAAGATGGCCGTCATTTCTGACCCTCGAACACCTCGCGCGGGGTCGCCAGATGACCTTTGTGGAGTGGGGGTGACGCGTTTAGTAGAAACGCCCTAGACCACGGGAAGGTAGCGTAACGTCCTTTGGCACGTGGGTCTTCTATATACAGGTTTATCTACGGGGTGGAGGGGTGACCCCTTTTTACGGATTATCGAATATACACCGATCGGGACTGACCAATCCGTATAATTTCTGAAGGAAGTCGGATGACCTTGCGGGTGTCGCCTTTGTAGGCCAAGATGGCCGCCGGGTGATAGTTTAGACAGAGACACCATATCCATCAGATCCGTATCCCACATGCTGTCCAGCCCTTCGACAATCATTCTAGATCTCCGGAATCTCCTTCTGGCCCCCTCTCGTAAGCGAGTAGGCTTCCTGTTTTGAAGCCATTTTACTTCGATCCGAGCCATATGGAACCGGATAGGAGCGGTGAAGCTCGAGCCCTTCTTCTTTTGATTAAATAAAATGCCAAAATATTTAGCAGACGACAATAAAATATACGTATTTAGTAAATAACTCGCATTATTTTGCCTACTCTCTTTGCTGCCTCGTCACTAAATGATTGAAAAATGGCTAAACTCTTCGTTTAATATGTCGGCTGACCTTAGATGACCTTTCAGACCGATCTAGGTCTTCACCACTAACTATCGGAAAATGGAACACTCCCTACTTATTAGGCGGAAGATTCCATTATCGTATATGGGTTATAATGAGAAAAACATTCGCATTAAATTCGACACCATTTCAAGCCTAAATGGCATATAGATAAATACCCTGTTTTTTTTTCTAACTTCGACTAGTTTACTTTATATATATCGCCATTGTCTAAATACTCTCTCTGTCGTAGATGAAAATTAATGAGAAAAACATTCGCCCCATTTCGCCCTTTGAATTGTCTTCACTCGTCTAAGACCGACCGAACTCATTCGACTACACATTCGACTTAAATGGGTTTATGTCAGTTTTATCGCGTTACGGGTCGTTAAAATTAGATCGCATTAATTGTTTTTCAACACTTACCCAGGTATTAACTTTTATGAATTCCGATGGTCACCGTCATTTCTATTTTTAAACTTCAACCGCCCGAGCTCATCGCGGCTTGAAGAAATAGATGAGACTGCGCATACCTGAAACTACCGCATACTGGTAAGGTTCTAAGGCTGCCAAGGCAAAGCGGTGCGAGGAGGCCCCTATAAACCCTATCGGTTTCATCGGACGACAGGGCTTGAGATGTCATTTCGTCTTCGTATCTTTTTCTTTCTTATACTGCGATCGGTCATATTTAACCATTACTCGCAGGTGTACATTACATACACTCCAGGTTGCAGGGTTGACAGCCTACACTGTAATCGTGTATTTACTGTAGGGGGTCTTCTTGAGGCCTAAATGGCCGAAACTAGCTAGTCTGGCCCAGAAAATATGTACACTCCATATTGTTCCCATTCTGTGGGGTATTCCATGCTTCCAAATGATAACCTTTTCTAGAACATATTTGACGTCACTACAGCTGTTGTCTGGGAATGTGTGGCGGCCGTAAAACGTCTCCATGCCCTACATCATAGTGTAGTTTATATTTTCTTGTCCTTTGGGATCATTGATTCCATTGTGGAATTTTGAAAATATTTGAGGGTCACTGATTAGGCCTAAATGGCCGAAATTAGCTAGTCTGCCCCCAGAAAACATGTTCACTCCATATTTTCCAGTTCTGTGGTACTTCCAAAGGATAACCCTTTCTAGAACATATTTAACCTGCACAGGAGATGACTCTCCCTGCATAGGGGGGCTCCAGTTAACGCCCCGAACAGAGGGACGGTACACCTTTTGGCTTTCACCCCCAGCAAATGATGCCAATGGGGCGTGTTAGGACACCGACCGAATTGTCTGCACTCGTCTAAGATAATAATTCATTCGGCTTAAATGGGGTTAGGTCAGTTCCTTCAAGCGCCGTTTGATGACCTTTATGTATTATAACAAATATTTTCTTAATTACAATACGCGTTTTCCGCATATGCCTACAGTGCGGGCCCAGATCATACGCGGTGTTCGATGAAGGTCTTGACCTCATTAATCTCGCAAAGCTTATCGCTAACTTAACACCGCTTGTATTGGAAAATTGAACACTCCATAATTTTCGCCAATGTGGGTTAGACCATGAGAAAAACATTCGTCCAGCGCACTGAGACCCATTTCAAGCATAAATGGCATGTAGATTTATACACTGTTTTTTTTTTGTTTTTTTTTTCACATTGTTCTCTAACTTTATAACGGTAGGGGTATTTAAACTGCACAGGAGATGACTCTACCTGCACAGGGGGACCTCCAGTTAACGCCCCGATCCGAAGGACGGTGCACTTTTTTGGCGTTCACCCCCCGCAAATGATGCGAATGGAGCGTGTTCGGACATGGAAATAATCACCGCCTCAGACATACATACATACAACAGAACCATCTCGTTAAAGATACGTTGTGGATGCGCGTTGATGCGGATCATTAATTACGGGTTTCGGAATTCCGCCTCCGTGAGGCGGTGCATACCGCCTAAGTTCTGGGCGTTTGTCCCTCGAGGACATGTTAGAAATCAAAGAAGTAACAGTACCGAATATCTACGTTACCGTGTATAAGGCTTGCTACGATTACGAAAGGGGACCAGAAGGAGATTCCGGAGATCTAGAGTGATTGTCGAAGGGCTGGACAGCATGTGGGATACGGATCTGATGGATATGGTGTCTCTGTCTAAACAGTCACCCGGCGGCCATCTTGGCCTACAAAGGCGACCCCCACAAGGTCATCCGACTTCTTTCAGAAATTATACGGATTGATCAGTCCCGATCGGTGTATGTTCGATAATCCGTATAAAGGGGTCACCCCTCCACCCTGTAGATAAGCCTGTATATAGAAGACTCAAGTGCCTACCACACTGTTTGCTATCCTTTTTTCTTTTTTTATTTTGGCTTAAATTTGCTAAATTATTGCAAAACCCTTGATTGTTTAGAATTGCGCTATAAACTAAATACATTATAGTGTCTTTAGTAACAAAATATAATCGGTTCGCCGCGACAATTTTATAGGGGTTCGCTGAAGCTCGCCCCTATAAAATTGTCCAAGGCTCACCGATTATATTTTATTATTAAAGCCACTAATCATGTATTTGCTATATCACATTTTAAAATATCGATGAACTAACCTTTGTACATAGTAAATATACAAACTATGAAGATAAGAAAAAGAAACAATATTTTGGCAAGAGATGGGATTAAAACGGGTGATAAATATTTGAACATAGCCATGTCGTGTACCACTGCAGTAAGCGATACAGGTCTGTTACATAAAACAGTAATCTTTTGGTGGTGTTTGAATATTTGCCAGAATGTATTTTAAAGCGAGTGTTCCTTTGAATACTTAAACGACAAAGGTACGGTTATCACCATACTTTAGTTCGACACTACCAATTACATTATGTTCGATGCCCATTTATTCGAAAGGCAACATTTTTATAGGGGTGGGGAGGGTGGGGATGCAAGATGACTATAGCGACCTAATTTCTTCTGAAGAGACATGATATAGGACATTTTATTATGATATGGTATGCTGTTGGTACTCATTAGAGTCGTCTCGATTAAGTAATTCTAATAAGTACAGACAACAGACAACATACAGTATAATTATGTTTATGTTCTAATTCGCCTTCGTCTCAAACGAACATACATCATTTATATTCTATTGTAATGAAATATCAGCCCACTCTCCCTACGCCTCGGCAAACCCTTTTGCACTGGCGTTACACGCTTAAACCATTGTGTACCATTTATACAGAACATGAAAGATAACACATTTTATAGGTGATGCCAGCGGTTTAATGACCAATGCGTACAGAAAAATATGCACATAGAAACGTTTCTGTTCGCAGAACGCCATAGACTGGACATCTCGTAAGTCGTCATAGAACGTCAGAACGTCCACTCTACACACCATAGTCACAGAACCATTCTTGTGAAGACATTCCATGCAAGAGCGAATGACCTTTAACAAATCTGAAAAGAACTGAAACTTTCAGAAAAAGTGCCTTTTCACTTCCAACATTGTTTGCAATGCTGCTTAAACATACTGCCATGCGCGCGTCTGCGTTCTTCCAATATGCTTTTTACAAAGCAGAAGTCTGTATTTCTCTGGTAATAAACAGATTATTATTACTATTATAACTTTTCAACTTAACAAATACATGTAACAAGAAAAGAATAACATCTTTTCTAACATGTTCTAATGGGTGGTATCTTGAATGATGTCGGATTTAAAAGAAATATGAACACACTGTAAAGTCGTACTTATTGAATGCACTGATGTATATGTTTTGTAACACATGCAGTTTGAAGTACATTCTGTAAGCAAACAGTATAGACCCTCATCAGACGCCGCATTCTAAGGCGTCTGATCTGGACCTACACTGTTTGCCAAGCAATGCATAATTCAAGCCCATATTCTACAGCTTGCAGTATTACGCAACACACTGACCGAACTTCCAAACCAACAAATCAGTGATAGCCATTTGGACTTGATCGCTGAAAAAGATTATGTGCTTTGTAACATTGCCGTCTGCCCTCGCCCATGGCGAAGAAATAGAATGGGCTGCATGATGTTTCCACGCAGAACTAAAATCGACTGCACACTAGTACTGGAAAACTGCATAGAGGATGTCAGCCTGCCCAGAAAAGTTGGTGCGAGTCGGACCGACTATGCATGTAAACCCTATTGGTTTCACTGGGTGGCAGGGCTTGAGATGTCATTTCATCTTAATGTCGGGTAAAAGTCTCAAAATAATGGAAACAACGTATCCAAAATGACATATACAGCGATGATGGGGATGTTAAGCCTAAAATCAAACAAAAAATTGAGTTGACATCGACCTAAAAATTATCGACAAAAAATTGAATGAAAGCTTTACTAAAGCTTTTACTTGTTAATTATTAACACTCATACTGCAACATAATTATTGGCTTGATAGCCAATTATCAGATTGCTGTTAAATAATTTATACAGTAACATTAATTAAATACAAATGCAGTTGAACTATTATTAGCACGATTAAGTTTAAATCCAACATTAACTTATAAAACTACTAGAAAAATATGCTTACTAATTTTAATGCATTCCACGCCACTGAATGGCCATCTTCCAATAATTTACGGATCCACTATGGAAATACGTCACAAACGGACGGACGGGATGATCTCCCTATTCACCAGCAACAGGGAATAGGGGTACCACCGAACGGCTACGGTGTAGTGCCAACATGGATTCGTTCTTTGGGACCCCACCAGCTGACGACCCGCGACACGGGGAAACTGGAAAACAACAACGGACTACGTCACAATGATTGACAGAAAACTAGTTTCAATTGGGCTCTTTAGAATATATCTAGGAGGTACATATTTCATAGTAAATACTGTTAGTATAAATTTACTTGTATACATCTTCGAATTAAATCGCCCAAGAAAATGACATTCTGTCAAGCAGCACATTATGCTATGTTTTGGGTCGGTGGGTGGGTGGGATGTCATAGCATCCATACGCGTCGTAAACCCTGACTCGAATGACAGTACATTTATTTCAATCAGCTTATAACATATATTTTCACATGAACCTCATTACTTACGTGCGTTTGTAAATCTTTACATGCTGTTACGCGTAATAAAACATTACAAACGAATATAAATTCAATTAAGACCACCTAAAATTGAGACCAATTCTGGTTTAAAAAAAATACTTACTTAGAAGCGTGCAGTTATTCTTTCTTTGTGTATTCTGAAAACAGTATCCTCTGACCAGGGACCACCTCTAGCAGTTCAAAAGTGGTCTTGAACACCACTTTTGAACAGTCCCAAAGGTAATCTTACTGTACTTTAATATTTACAGAAGCATGATGCCTCCATACATGGCGATATGAATAACCCAAAATTCCATGGCCTCAAAGGTGCTCGAGCCATTGAATTTCATTGTAATTATATTTCCTTTAGAAATATTGAGATTATTTTTGTAACGTAGACAACATGTGCATCGAAAGGGTTGCGGGCAGCCTTGGAGTTAAAGCTGCAACCCATCCCAGTTGTTGTTGTTTTTCTGCTGATCGTTCCCTTGACTTCGTGCCTTTGTAGTTTCTTGTTCTTTGATTGACTTTGTTTTGTTAGTGCTCCGTTTCTTTTAACCCTTTTAGTTCCAAATGGAATCTTCCACCTTATATATGGCAGGAGTCCATTTCGAAATTTAGGGGTGTCAGGTTGTGTTTTCTTCAAAATTTATTCGGGAAAAGGCTTAGCTTTTTGCAAACAGTGTAGGCCTTGATCAGACGCCGCGTTCTGCGGCGTCTGATCTGGGCCTGCACTGTTTGCCAAGGTACCCCTATAGGGGTTTCTGATACTGAATGGGTTAAGCTTTTCTTATGGATTCACATCATGTAAACAAGTCCGTGAAATGAACACCTCTCTAAACCCCACTTCTTATAGAGAAAATGGGGATAGCAAGCGTAAACATTAGTTTGCCTATTTCTGCTCCAAGATATAGGTTGTGGGTACTCGTTAGAACCGCCTCAATGAGGTGGTTAAACTATACTTGGAGTAGAAATAAGATAAAATATTACAACTTTTCATTTGGAAAGTAACCAATTTGGAGAAATGACTGAATGATCTATGTCACACGGGTATGTTGGGCCCCGTCCAGCGATTTTGGTACTTATCGCCTATGCGAGCAGCGAAGATTCAGGCGAGCCTGCGTATCCGCGCAGTCTCGCCAGAACCTTCGCTGCTCGCTCATACAAGCAGTGAATCAAGAGGAACCTTCAGACAGAAAGCCATATCCCTGGCTCCTCTGAATGGCTGGGAATGCGCAGTTAAAATTTGTCATGACGGAATGCTCGAAGACACAAATTCGCTTGGCGGGGCTCTTATAGTGATGTGATGATGTCACCAAGTATTTCGTTACTTTGGCTTGTCTTACATTGCTGTGTTTTCTTCATTGATTTGTTTTTCTTTTTCCAACAGTGAAACTTCGATGCCTCGGAAACCTTTAGGCAATGAGAACTTATTCGAGACAGGGTAGTTCGAATCACCGAGGTTCTTTTCACAGAGCCATATGAGGAGGCATTCCGCCTATACAAAATGATGTTATGTTGTATGTACTCAGTAAAATCGCCTAATCTAGGCGATTTTAATGAGTATACACAACATACCTTTTCATCATAAAACGTCTTCCTTTTTCTTTCTTTTTTTCTACTGATACTGCGATCGGTCACATTTGACCATTACTCGCAGTTTTACATTACATACACTCAGGTTTGCAGGATGGATCATGTAACGGTTCTCTCTGCACAGGTATGTTGGGGGGGTGGGTGGGGGGGGGGGGGGCTCCGGTTCACGTCCCGATCCCAAGGACGGTGCACCTTGTGGCATTCATCCCTGCAAATGATGCCAGTGGAGCAGGTTCGGCCACCGCAATATTATTACCGCTGCTGGAAATCGAACCAGGAGCCTCTAGCATCATCGGCAATACACTCACCTCTGAGCTACGTACCACTAGGTTATCAGGACCTCCGGAAAACATTTGCTAGGTTCGAATCAGCGATGGTAAACGAACCATTGGTGTTCGAGCTATTCATTACGAAAACACGCCTATCATATACAGTGTAAACTTTACCACCGAAAAAAAATAAATGAAAAATTGTGATATTTTCTAATTTCTGCTCAAAATATAGACTGTGGGTACTCGTTAGAACTGATCTAAGCCTGCCCAGGTAAAGCGGTATGAGTGTCGGACCGTCCATGCTTATAAACCCTATTGGTTTCATTGGGCGACAGGGCTTGAGATGTCATTTCATCTCAATGTCGGGTAAAAGTCCCACAAAATTGGAAGCAATGTCTCCAACATGACCTTTACAGTGTTGACGGGGACGTTAAACCTCAAATCAAACAAACAAAACTCGTGAGAATTGCCTCAATCTATATTTTAGAGCAGAAATAAAAAAAAGGTTTACCTCTGTAAACCCCAGTTTTACTATATAAAAGTGGGGTTTAATGGGGTCAAAATTATATACATCGTAGATTTGTTTTCGTGATGTAAGTTTCATTGGCCGAGTATTTTGTAAACTAAACTATTTAAACAGAATGACAATAAATCATAAAACTACGCTTCCTGTAACATGTTCTTAATTGTTTTGCTTTATTAATATTAATAAAGGAGTATTTAATGCAGGGAATGAAAAATAAATAATATATAACTGATCATCATATAGCCGGTAAAATAACTAACTTTTTCATCCTCACCGCCGGCCGTTAATTTCATACTGCATCCAGCAAGTGTATTACGAAATGAACGATCCTTTGTTTTGTACAGATGAAGGTGCGTCTCCAGGTATTGCCTCATAGTGTAGTGAGTCCCCCTCCCATCGGGGCTTGGATTGGGCTGCATGATCTTCGACGCCGAGCTGAAACTGACGGCACATGAGGAATGGTAAACCGCCTAGAAGGACTAAGCTGGTGTGAGGCGGACCATCCGTGCAAACAAACCCTTTTGATTTCTATGGTATGTCATTTCATCTTAGTGTCGGGTAAAAGACCCACAAAAATGGGAGCAACGTCTCCAAAATGACCTAAATAATGTTGAAGGAGACGTTAAACGTCGATTTAACAAATCATAGTGCAGTTTATAGCCGTATTTCCTCTGGCATCACTGAGTGTCTTTGAAAAAGGCATACTGCTTAGGTACACACTGTGGGCGTAAGTCGTACTGCAAACTGCAGTATTTACAGTTAAGTACAAAGAATCTCCGTGAAACTCAGACTCTCATTTTCTATCTGTAATACGTTCTTTATTTCCAAACGGCAGTCATATCGGGACTTGGAGAACTAGATTCGGCTGCATGGTGCTGTAGCAACCGAACTTGAGTACTGGTAAACCACTTACAGGGTCTAAGTCTCCCGAGGAAAAATAGTGCGAGTCGGAGCGCTCATTAAAAACCACAACGGTTTCTTTGGATGGTGGGTTTGAGATATCATTTCATCATTGCGCAAACACGTGTATGCAAATATATTGTAACCTTTATCGCCGAAAAAAATGAAAATTTTCAGATGAGAAATTTTGACATTTTTCTTATTTCTTCTCAAAACATAAATTGTGGCTACTCGTTAGAACCGCCTCGACGAGGCGGTTCTAACGAGTACCCACAATCTATGTTTATGAGCAGTAATAAGACTACTACTACTACTACTATCAACTTTATTTCTTTCAACTCAGGTCAATACATGACATAGAGTTAATATACAATAGAAATATATAAATGAGCATGTGCACGTATACTGACAAGGGGTAACAAAGAGTTTTAAGAAATTGGGCGCTTTGGTACCTGGGGAGTGGGGATAGGTGGGTAGGGGGAAAAAGGTTTCACAGAGAGAGGGAGAGAGAGAAAATCGTGTACAGAGAACAAATGGAGAGAACGAAAGGGAAAAGACATACATTACAATACATATGGTTCAACGGGACAACGGATGGGCCGCATGACGCTTCCACGCAGGGTCGAAACCGTCCACACACGAGCGCTGACAAACAGCCCAGAGGATCCAAGCCCACCCAGGCATTTCATCCCAATGTCGAACAAAAGTCCCACAAGATTGGTAGCAAGGTCCCCCAAATTACCTAAATAGTGTTGACATGGAAGTAAAACCTCAACACATCACGAAAATACGCCTATATAATTTTGACCCCCTTAAACCCCACTGCTTTATAGGAAAACTGGGGTTTACATGGGCATACCTTATTTTACTTATTTCTGCTCTAAAATATAGCAAGACAAAAAATCTTCGTTTTTAGGCGATAAAAGTCAAAATTTATTTTCATAATGTTTTCAACATAAAATCAGAATAAAACTTCACATATTTTTGTTTAAATTATGGATATCTAGAGCTTGAAAACTCAAGGGACTCAAGAATTAGCCATGATAAACGAACTATCGGTGTTTGAATTACCCTGGTTTCCATAAATTGCATTCACTTCTATTTTTCTATATTCCATAAAGCAACTCGAAGGCTACCTATAAAGTCGCAAATACATTTTAAGTACAAGCATCTTTTGGCACTTACAAACAATAAACTCATCCAGCTCATGAATAAATGGTGCTTGTCGAATTGAGGACCAGAAAAAAGCTCAGGCAACCCTGCGCATGCGCACAGTCTCTCTAGAGCCGTTCATGCTTGCATTCCTGCAAGGAGTCATGTATGTAGCCCTAATTGGAGAAGGGTCCTATTCCACATGTTTGCCCACATTACAAAAAAGAGCAACTAAACAAATCTTCACCCACCAAAACACATCACGAAAATATGCGTATACAACTTTGACCCCCTTGAACTCCACGTTTATATAGTAAAACTAGGGTTTGCACAGATGAACCTTATTTCTACTCTAAAATATAGATTGTGGGTACTCGTTAGAACCGCCTCGATGAGGCGGTTCTAACTAGTACCCAAAATCTATATTTTAGAACAGAAATAAGAACAATATCACAAATTTTACCTTAAATTGTACGTTTTATCGGCGGAACAGTTTACAATGTATTTGTATAGGCGTGTTTTCGTAATGACCACAATGACCAGTGGATAAAGTATGGTCGAAGGACCGATGAAATAACTTTAAAAACAACGTAAGCATCAGCATAAAAACCTACAGCAAAAACATAAAAAAAAAAAAACGCAAAGTCTGGAACAAAATAAATAATGCCGGCTATTTGTGCTGTTGAATCATATTTCCTAAATTCATACTTAATTAATTTGTTTAGTATGTTTCTGTAATGACTCATTGTTGAGCTAGGATTCCTTCATGAGTCTGACATAGAATTATGTTGTAAATCGGTGTTTTCAACCCGAGGGCGGGACGCAGGCTACGCCGAGGTGCCGTCCAGTATGGTCATTCCGAGGGCTGAAAACGCCCATCTACAACAGAACAGCATTGGACAACACCAATAAAAAAATTCATTTTACTTTATTTAAAGTTCTATTTTTTCACGGAGTATACTTACGTAGTTTGCCTGGGTAAGAACGAGGTAAGAAAAGAATTTCAAAACCCACGGATTTTTCGTGTCAAGTGTATTAAATGATATAGACTAAAAAGTCACATGCGGATTGTGTTCACCATTAAAAAGTAGTAAATACATTAAGAAGCCCTTAGCGAAATCTAAATTTCTTTGAACCGATATTATGAAATGACAAATACGCATTGCTGACATAGTGTTTACATGTTGACAGGTCGACAGGGTTGACAGGTCGACATGGTCGACAGGGTTGACAGGTCGACAGGGTTAGGGTTAAGGGTTAGGGTTAGGGGTTGTGGTTAGGGTTGTGTTAAGGGTTACGGTTAGGGTTAGCGTTAGACAACCAGGTCTACCTGTCAACCTTGTCGACCCTGTCTGCCTGCCGACCTGTCCAGCGTGTCGACCTGTCAACCTGTAAACCTGTCAACCATATAAATAGTCTTTACCTAGATTTATTAACCCTCACCTGGATTTTATAACAGATCAGTAAAAGTAACATGGACATCATCACTGAAAAGCGCCTGTGCTTAGTAAATTTTGGTCGAATTACAAGAATGGTCAACATGGTTGACAATGTTTTACAGGTCGACAAGGTTGACAGGTCGACAGGGTTAGGGTTACTGTTAGGGTTAGGGATAAGGTTAGGGTTAGCGTTAGCGTTACAGTTAGACAACCATGTCAACCTTGATGGCCCTGTCTGCCTGTCGACCTGTAAACCATGTCGAACTATCAACCTTGTTGATCTGTCAACACTGTCAACCCTGTCGACCTGTCATCCGTTTGTGCAATAAAACATTATTTCGCGTATGAATACAAAATTATCAACATACTTCTGCGTATTGATACACATCTGGATACGGACTTCTTATACTACACTTGAGCTGCTTTTTCTGAAAAGTTGTTCTTGTTCTTTGTAATATTCTGCCTTGGACTGAGAGCGAGAGTTAATTGAACTCCGACAAGCCTCGAGATGCCGAACAGTGATCCCGAGGGGCGGATTTTTCTATCCACCCCGCACACCCATGTAGGATTCTTTTTCCTGCATACCTTCCATTTCTGAGCGTGGAATTTTTAATACTGCAGTCACTTCGGTTGCTTGTGATGTTATCACAGTGATGTTTAGTGACGTCAAGTAACGTGCTGTGACGTCAACCTTAACGGCGGCGCATATGAGGTCGTATTCAACCAGTGCATATCAAACACGTGAGAATATTCGACTTTAACCCTGTCCCTCGGTAAGAACCCCAGGGTAAGAACAGAATTTCTATCCAAAGCTAAAACTATGTATTTCCTTATCTGGTGTGCAAGATAAATGTTTTGCGAAAAGTATAATAGGAGGGTTAAACTTGAAAAAAAATAAAGCAGTTAGTCGCAACTTTCCTGTTAAAAGCGGATCAGCGTCATTGACGTCATAACATCACGATCATGCTGGAGAGAACTATGGGTAATTTTGACGTCACTTTATAACCATGTGACGTCACGTGAGTCAATGCATTCATTTAAGTATGAACAACATTGCTTCAAAATAGCTAACTAGATGGCCGGTTTCCTTTGAATGCAATAAGAATATACATTACGAAAACACGCCTATTCAAATATATTGTTAAAATTTTACCATCAAAATTATTTTTTTTTTTCTGATAAAAAAAAAATGAAATTTTTTTCATATTTCTGCTCAAAGCATAGATAGAACCGCCTCGACGAGGCGGTTCTAACGAGTAGGCGGTTCTAACGAGTACCTACAATCTATGTTTTTGAGCAGAAATAAGAAAAATAATGTAAATCCCTGCAAACCCGAGTCTTACTAAATAAAAGTGGGATTTTAGGGGGTCCAATTTATATAGGCGTGTTTTCGTGATATAGATAATATAGTCCGAATTCAGTTCAAACTGTTTTCAGATAATTACCTTTAAAATACGCCGTAAAATGTTGACATTGATTGAACTACACACACTTACAGATGTATAACAGGATAATTGTCGCAAAAATGTCAAACAAACAATCGAGGTTTTGTAGAACAAACTGCTTTGAAGGACAAAATTTACACATCATGTATCGATCCAGTATTGTATTTATGACTGAAATCTTTGGACCAATTTTCAAATTAATGACAATTTTCAATATATTCTAACAATTATAAATAATATACGATTATCATCTCGGCAGGATTTTGATATCAAATATACTATCTGTGAGATAAGACAAAAGATGGAAAATTGATATAGGCAAAATTCTGACATTAAATTAATAGATGTATTGTTTGTAACTGCCCGACGGTGAGACACGAGATCATGTGGAATACTCGAATGTACCGTTATCCTGTAGAGGATGTATATAGGTTCCATTTTAAGCAACCACGTGACGCATCACCCAGGAGAGAAGAGGTGCCACTACCAAAACCGACATATTATTCTTATAGAAAGGATAGACCTTATAAGACATTTCCAAACAAGGCAGTACAGAACAAGGTATGTGGTTCTATTTATTTGTTCCTTCGGACACAGCCTTTGAAATTGCTAAAGCAGTCGCGGGTTATTTTTTTATCGTACACTGTAAAATGCGCTAAAATAACCGTTTGCGTTATACCTGTGCATTGACAGTTACTTTAACGGACACCTGTAGAATTGTTTTCAAGGAATAATCCCGAATTACTCAATCTTTCCTCTGTCCTTACCTACCTGCAAAACTCTACGGATGCCCGTAGTAATTTGCAGTAAACGTTGCCAATTAGTTTACCAAAAACAAAGCTTTAACACATAAAAATAAATTACGCTTATATACCTCACGATGACCTCAAAGTCGTAGAGCTGCGGGAATCAGCATTATAGAGTGGCAATGCGAGAGAACAATTATAAATATACACGGCGCTTCTCATTGGAACGCTATCCCAGCTGAAGGTTCTGCGAATGCTAGATTCAGCATCACTGGACAGATGGATTGATGCTGCCAATTACTATTCATTGATCGTGAAAAATGAAGTTCAGAATCAGAATTGTTACTGGGGACACGTCAAATGACATTCATACACCAGGACTTGTGATATGTATGAGAAATCAGTCCCTAGCTCTAACCACAGGGACCAGTTTCAAGCTTTTAAGAGGAGAGGTATACTATCCTATATGATAATATAGACAATGGCACCATCGGGAAAATATAGTTGTATATCTCTGGCAGGTTGTAACACACAAGTCAAAACTCTTTTCCGACATGTAGATAGCACATTTATGAATACAATAGTACCTGCTATCTCTTCAAGGTATGAAGCAACGCCACACAGAATGTCCAGAATTGATACAAAAAATGATCTTGTGTAGCTAGGCCTGTTCGCTCGCTTCCCAAGAGATTCCAAAGTATTCTAGAGCACAACACAAAGAAAATTTGTATCCATGTCCAGTATGTTTACCAATACCAATCACCTGTGTCCATAATTTCAATAAAAACTTGTAAATACTACTGCAAAACTTGAACACAATCTCAATTTTGACAGCTGCATGCTCTGGGAATATGTTCTATGAAAGGGTTATCCTTTGGAAGCAAGGAATACACTACAGAAGTGAAAAATATGGGGTGTACATGTTTTCTGGGCCAGACAAGCTAGTTTCGGCCAATTAGGCCTCATTAGTGACCCGCAGATATTTTCAAAATTCTACGATGGAATCAATGATCCCAAAGGACAAGAAAATATAATCTACACTATGATAAGTCATATTTATATTTACGTAATCGAGTAAATAAATCATGACGCATTAGGCATATGTTATTTTTTCATTGGCCGATTCGAATTGTTGAGATTTATAACCAATGAAATCGCTCCTTTCTAATGGCTCCAAAATCATGGCTTCCCAAAGCAAGCAACTGTCAAAATTGTTATTGCTTTCTCCCCTCGTAAGTCACCCAAAAAAAAAACGGTTTTATTGGTTTGTGGTATACATTGTACGCATATAAAGTCTAAAGAGGTCAAGGGTATCTTCTATTCGGTATAAGACTATATTTCAGCGGTGTTTCTTTTACAGATAGCCTACATAAAAAGCTCTGCTGTTACATTACTCTTTATACGTTTCTTTCATGAGAATTTGAAGGCGACCATTTCATTTTGTACATTCTAGTCTTGAAAAAGCCAGTTTAACACGATAACAAACGGTGTGGATTCTGGTGAGATTGTTCATTATGAGACACCCCACTGGTAATGAAATTGCTCATTATGGGACATCTCATCTGATGCAAGACAGGGTACTGGTTTATAGAAAACAGCTAAGCGAATATTGTGGCCGCCCATCGGGGCTTGAAGAAATACATGGGCAGCATGATGCTTCCACGCAGAGGTGAAACCGACCGCGCACGAGTACTTGTAAACCGCTTAGAGGATCTAAGCCTGTCCAGGCAAAACGATGCGAGCCGGACCGCCCATGCTTATTAACCCTACTGGTTTCATTTGGGTGACAGGGCTTGAGATGTCATTTCATCTCAATGTCGTGGGGGTGCAGACAACGTTGATACTGGTGAGACGTCGCATTCTGTTGCTTTTTTGTTTCTGTATTCAAGCTTACAAATGACTCTAGACACGTGATCGCATGAACACGGTCATGGCGTCTGACTATTTTAATGTGCCTGCATTTGCACATGTATATAGTTTGCTTACAATATGAGACCTTTAAATAAAATTAAAACGAATGAACAACATCCTTAAAACTGGAAATGGACCCTGTCCCATAATATTCTGTTACGTCGAAAATTCTATTTTCGTATTTAAGGGGAATGGGTACACCTTCAGGGGAGGCAACTCCTGCAAAAGTATGTTTGTGTCCCATGTCAATAGGGGTCAATCTTAAAGGAAAGAATTTGCTCCTGAAGAGCAAATTCTTTCCTTTAAAAGTAGACCCGTTTTTCGGTGGGACTGAGCCTATAGAAAAGCGAACAGGAAGCCCCGAAAGTTGTTTCCCTTTGAAAATGGCGGAATAATCATTCATTTTAAGTGCTAAGTGTTCCCATTCCCCTAAAGACGGATATGTGTATTTGAGCAAACCTAAGTGCTTCGGCTACCTTTATGCTAAATCAGCATACGACAATTTGATGATATTTTTCTTTGCATTACGATAATACACCCCTGCGACATAGTCATTACGCAAACACGCCAATACAAATACATTGTCACCTTTATCGCCGAAAAAATGAAAGTTTCATGATGAAAATTTGTGATATTTTTCTTATTGCTGCTCAAAATATAGGTTTTGGGCACTCGGTTCTCAAAATATAGATTTTGGGCACTCGTTAGAACCGCCTCATCGAGGCGGTTCTAACGAGTACCCACAATCTATATTTTAGAGCGGAAATAAGAAAAATAAGGTATACCCCCAGAAACCCCAGTTTTACTATATAAAAGTGGGCTTCAAGGGGGTCAAAATTATAAAGGCGTGTTTTCGTGATGGTATTTTTTCACATCTCCAAAATGGGTACCTTTCTGATGAAATCCGTGATATTTTTCTTATTTACACGACAAACATAGGTTCTGGGTGCTCGTTACCGCCTAAATGGCGGTTCTAACGAGTACCCACAACATATGTCTCCGCCTCATTAAGGCGGTTCCAACGAGTACCCACAACCTATGTCTTGGAGCAGAAACAAGAAAAAAAAGTATTCCCTCGTAAACCCCAGTTTTCTCTATATAAAGTAGGGTTTAGGGGGTGTTCATTTCACGGACTTGGTCACGTGATGCAAATTCGATTTTACATCTATTGCAAATTGCATGCCATATTAAAATCTGTTGTCTAGAAAAAATGTCGAAATGTCGTATGCTGAATATTACCCAGAGTGCTAAGCGTTATGGGAGATGGATACATCTTTCCCCCCACTTTGCAAAAGACCATCACATCAATAAGTCCGTTTACTTTTGGTCAACACATTCGTGGCATTTAGTGAAATCTTTCCTATCCCCAATACGTTTTGTGTGTGTGTGTGTGTGTGTGTGTGTGTGTGTGTGTGTGTGTGTGTGTGTGTGTGTGTGTGTGTGTGTGTGTGTGTGTGTGTGTGTGTGTGTGTGTGTGTGTTTTAAGAAAGTGTGTGCGTATATTTTTCTCACTCGTTAGAGGCGGTTCGAACGAGTACCCACAACCTATATCTTGCAGCAGAAACACGAAAAATTAATACTCGTATACCACCGTAACCGCAAGTTTTCTCATTGTTGGGGTATTAGCAGGGCTGCTCATTACCCGAAACTGTTAGCAGGATGTATCCCTTAATTCATACAGAGAAAACTGGAGTTAACAGTTCCTCATTTCCATTACGAAAACACATTGTAATATTTACCGCCGAAAAAAAAACGAAAATTTTAAGATGAAAACTTATGATATTTTTTCTTATTTCTTTTAGAGCAGAATCAGGAAAAATAAGGTTTACCCCTGTAAACCACAGTTTTCCTATTTAAAAGTGGGATTCAATGGGGTCAGAATACCGTGATGCGATCAAAACAGATTGTTGATACTCCTTAAAACGAGCCTCTACCGAGCCCCAGCAGTCTATGTTTGTAGTGAAAATAAAGAAAATATAGCAAATTTTAACCCTTATCCTTTGAACGAATGCAATTTTATAATGTAATCTGATTGGCTGATATGTATAAATAGGTATGGGGTTAATGGGAAACCTGCCATTTCATCACAAAAACAGGCCTATATAATTTTCACCCCCTTGAACCCCACTTTTATATAGTGAAACTGAGGTTTCACTTTTTTTAACCTTATTTTTCCTCTAAAATATAGATGCTGGGTACACGTTAGAACCGCCTCGATGAGGCGGTTCTAACGAGTACCCACAATCTATATTTTGAGCAGAAATAAGAAAAATACCACACTTTTTCATCTTAAAATTTTCGTGTTTTAGTTTATACTAATTTATTTTAGTTCGATCACGCTTATTTAATCGCTCTCGAACACTCATTCCGGATGTTTTCATGCGCGTCGAACGCACACCCTCTCGATCATGAGTCGAACGCGTTAACCACTGCGCTATCGAGGCTGACAAAAATGTTTGTGTTTTCGGTGGTCAAGTTTAAAATGCAGTTGTATAGGCGTGTTTTCGTAATGTCTAGGTAATAAGGTCAGTATTATGTCACATACCGATGCTAATAAGACCGAGGCTTCCCTGTGTCTGCTCGATAGTGTCGAACTCTGTCTCACGGAACATATTACACGCAACGTACATGACGTCATGACGTTCCAAATAAACGTCGCCTTTCTACATTAGCGACGGCCCTCGCCCATAGGGGCTTGAAGAAATATATGGGCTGCATGATGCTTCCACGCAGAGCTGAATCCGGCCCGCACACTAGTACTGGTAAACCGCTTAGTGTATCTAAGCCTGTCCAGGAACCGCGGTGCGAGGTGGACCGTCCATGCTTATAAACCCTATTGGTTTCATTGGGCGACAGGCCTTGAGATGTCATTTCATCTCAATGTCGGGTAAAAGTCCCACAAAATAGGAAGCAACGTCTCAAAAATGACCTTTACAGTGTTGACGGGGACGTTAAACCCCAAATCAATCAATCAATCTACATTAGCGACGTTTGCTTGTGAATCAGAACGTCTATAACCTTGGATATCTGAATGGAAACCTCAAGTGTGCGTTTTGATTATATGTAAATCAAAAGGACCGTTTTGGTAGCACAATTCTTGACTTTGTCAAACTTTTTGGAATTTTCCTCTTTTTCTCCAGCTTCCTGTGAACAGCTGCAATCAGATTGTTATATTCAGGGTGAATTGTTTGTTTGTTTGAATTGAGGTTTAACGTCCACATCAACACTATTTAGGTCATTTTGGAGACGCTTCCAATTATGTGGGACTTTTATCCGACATTGAGATGAAATGAACCGGCCCCGATAGCTCAGTTGGTAGCGTGTCCGCCTTGGGAAACGGGAGGTCACGGGTTCGATCTCGGGCCGCGACATATCAGAGTCGTTAAGTATGGTACTAGCTGCTCCTCGCTTGGCACTCATATTTACGGGGTAGAGCTAGGACTGGTCGACCCAGTGTCAGGATAATGTGACTGGGTGTGGTATTATGTAATGTGTCTGGGATATAATACTTCAGTGAGGCAGTACTATAAAAGTGAGCATTGAGCTCCTGTCGCAACCAGACACCGTCGTGATAAGACTGACAAATTGTTGAAAGCGACGTTAAACCCGAATTCACACACACACACATTGAGATGAAATGACATCTCAAGATCTGCCGCCCAATGAAACCAAAGTACGTATATGCTTTGGGCGGTCTGACTCACACCACTTTACCTGGACAGGCTTAGTTCTTCTAAGCAGTTTACCAGTACTCGTGTGCGGGTCGGTTTCAGCTCTGCGTGGAAGTATCATGCAGCCCATCTATTTCTTCAAGCCCCGATGGGCGGGGGCCGCATGATGAATCTATCATTGATGTTAATTTGGTAATGAGATCCTTAAACATGCCTATATAATCATGAAACCCATGAACCCCACTTTTATATAGCAAAACTGGGGTTTACAGGGATAAAACTTGGTTTTCTTATTTCTGCTTTAAATATAGAATGTGGGTACTCGTTAGAACCGCCTCAATGAGGCGGTTCTAACGAGTGCCCACATTCTACATTTTGAGCAGAAATTAGAAAAATATTACAATTTTCATCTAAAATATTTCGATTTTTCGGATGTAAAGTTTACAATGTATTTGTATAGGCGTGTTTTCGTAATGGGTTAGAGATTTCTCTGACCCCAACTATATTGATTGACAAGGTTTTGTTATCATGGTTCTTCCTTGCTTTCTCCTTCCGGAAAACAAGTCTGCTCGTCAAGATCTGTTTCATTCTGCCCATTAGGAGCATATTCTTTCCTTTTTATACCGCAATCAGGCATTCTAGTAACCTAATAAAGGGGTCGAATAACTGCACGCTATAATCGGTAGTGACCTATAATACCTTCTACTGACCTATAATATGTCTAGTGACCGTTTATAGACCGGACCTACTTTTCAGGTCCCTATTTTACAAGTATAAACAATAACATGTAACCTTTCATACGTGGGAAAACAACGAAACTGCAAGTTGAAATCTTTGCAATTTATTAAAACAGATTGTCAGAAATTTCAGCTAAAATCTTATCTTCTCGGTTTTTCCTGGTAATGGCCCGTTGGAATAACTGCGCAATGCTACTGCAGTTGCGTCTCAACCTCGAAAATATTTTTAAAAGCTAAAATAAACTATTTATTTGCAGATTTTCATACAGAAAGTAAAGCGCTGAGAAACTTTTATTCGAGCGCCCGTGTTTGTGGTGCGATGACGTCACGTTATTCTACGTGTGCGCGCCATGACACTGAATGTTGTTTAACATGCCGCACTATCCGCTTTTTTTGCTTTAATTGCTAAATTATTGAAAAATCCCTTGATTGTGTTGAATTGCGGTATAAACTAAATACTTGATTAGTGTCTTTAATAATAAAATATAATCGGTTCGCCCCGACAATTTTATAGGGCTATAAAATTGTCTAAGGCTCACCGTTTAGCTGGTATTATACTTTAGCCAGTATAAAATGTTTTAATGGGCTTTCCGCTCCTATAGGTAGCAACAGTTATTTGTGTTGCGGTTAACACTATTACGGTCATTTTGGAGACGTTGCTACCGGGAGCTTTCTACTAAATGTTCTCCATAGGCGACAATAGTAATCTTTTACCCACAAAACTACACATACAAAACTGTTCAAACCTTACTTGTTTATAGAGCCATCCCAGCCCAACAAGTTAATGGGAAAAAAATCCACATGTTGATCTGCTGCTTTCAAGTTACAGTCAACCATGTTTGTTTACATACTAGAACGGAGTAAATACAAACCAACATTTTTAAAGAAGGGGTGACCATATAAAATCAGCAAAAATGTCTTTGAGCTTGCAGATATATTTATAAAACATGCATCATTTTAGTCCCTTATACCTATCATTTTCTCACATTGAAATAAAACATGGGATATATATCCAATGGAAGCAAAGTAGAAGTAAAACAAAGATCAGGAATTGATACAATTAACTTACTCCATCCATAAAAGACACCAAAGGGAAAGAAATACAAACATTAAGCGACCAGACCATAATGGAAGTCTGGTATTTAGAACGCAACTAAAAGCTCCGTCCAAAAGTGATAAAAACCCGGTACCTCCCAGTATTTAGTGCAACGCTACCTATACCAAACCCTTATTTTCTTTATGATGCACCAAAAGAATTGCCAAAATGAAATTTAGGTCATATCAAATAATTTAGTTATGCATGATAAAAGTTCAGTCACAAAGAATCTTTCAAGTTTGCGAAAACATTATCGCTTTCCGATTCAACACTGAAAGCCGAACAAACCATAGTTTTTGAAAAGCGCAAAGTTTATCTCTTTCTGGAATGGAACCCAGACACCGGCTGGTATCAGTGGTTCAATACTAAATGTACAGAATTATGCCTAAACAGCACAAATACTCATTTTATGGCTATTTTCACACCTACACCCTCTATTTAAAGTCAAAAATGGCATTTTGAGGATATTTTGAGGACAAAGGTGCAAAGAAAATGCCAATGTCTTTGGAAAAATTCAATACTAAAATGTACAAAATTACCACCAATACTCATTCTTTGTCTATTTTCACACCTACGCCCCCTATTTAGAGTACAAAATGGCATTTTGAGGATATTTTGAGGACAAAAATGCAAAGAAAATGTTTATAAATGCCTTAATGCCATGAGGAATAGCTGAATATATCTGTTCACACCCTTTTACATGAATACAATAAAATAGAAAGTATAGCGGATGAGAAAACTTATTCGGATATTGCAGCTGGCTGTTTCGAAGAGACAATTTTGAAGTTTTGCTTTGGTCTGAGACATAGTCCTAGTGCCATGAAATCTTACTCTTATATTCCAGATGGAGTAGATTCTTTCTTGTGTTTGTACAAACACAATTACTGCAAGTCTCCTTTCCAAACATCAATAAAAACTGATTACATTTCAAATCAGGGCCCTGCTATTCAGGTTACTGTGCCTAAAGGCAAATCTGTAAATGCGAAGTTTTACAAGAATAAAGTTCTTCGAAAATTGAAGAAATATTTCAAAGAACGAAAACCCGCAACTGGTTTGGCCAATGTAGATTGCTACAAGACAATGCGTCATCGCACAAGGCGTTCGTTGTGCAAGACTATCTGAAGCAGGAAAAGGTTGTTGAACTCCCTCACCCCACCCCCTCCCCGTATTCCCCTGATCTCGCCCCGTGTGACTTGTTTTGTTCCCGCGGCTGAAAAAATACCTTTCTGGTCGAAAATTTGTACAGCGCAAACACCTCGGTTCTGCAATATTCCAGTGCCTTCATAGTATACCTCGAAAAGACTATCAAAATGCATTCAATGATTGGATCAGAAGACTGAAAGTTTGTATATCTGTTAAATGGGAATACTTTGAGGGGACAAAATAAATTTTTCATCGAAATCTATCACGGAATCATTTTTATGTGCTTAGTTGCATTCATATTTGAACAGTCCTCGTACAAACCAATATTTTTTAAGGAGGGGTGACCATATTAAATCAGCAAAAATTTCTTTGAGCTTGCAGACATATTTATAAAACATGCATCATTTTAGTCCCTTATACCTATCATTTTCTCACATTGAAGTAAAACATGGGATATATATCCAATGGAAGCAAGGCTAGTATTTTGAACGCAACTAAAAGCTCGGTCCAAAAGTGATAAAACCCGGTACCTCCCAGTATTTAGTGCAATGCTACCTACCGATGTTGTGGGACTTTTACCAGACATTGAGATGAATGGCATATAGGAACCCATAGAAACTGCTGGGGTTTCAGGATCAGTCCGTCGCACACCTTTGTTTTGCTGGACATGTTTTGACCTTTGACCCATGGTTTGTGTTTTGGGCGGGGGATAGGAGGAATATCACATTTTTTCATTTTATAATTTTCTTCTTTTTGTGTGTGTGTGTTTGTGTTTTTTTGTTGTTGTTTTTTGTTTGTTTTTTTTTTATAAAATTTACTGTGTATTTGATAAGGCGAGTTTTTGTGATGAAGGTCTACACTTTTTTCCCCTACAGTCTTAAACACGTCTTTACATAAACTTCCAGGGTAGCTGTATAAGGTCTCCCCGTGCATGCATTCGATGCTCTTATTTTTCCAGGGATTGCTTTTACAATTACCTTTCATCGTTCCTTAACCCTTTACCACTCAGGGATTTTATGAATTTCCCTGATTTTCACAGTGTTTCACCTGACAGCAACTTCAACTAGCCATTGTTTCATAATGGATGGTCTGTTTTACACCAAACTCGGTATGAATGTTCATTGGGCAGTAGCCTTTCAAATGCAACCTTTCATGACTTGATCATTGTTGTCATGGTAAAGAGGGGGCATCTCAAAGTTGGCAAAAAGTGTGTTTTCACATGAATTTTTGACCACATTTTAATCTTCACATAGCTGTCAAGACAACAATTAAGGTGTTTGGTACTGGCTATTTTCACTGTTTGCAGCATGTTTGATCAGCATCAATTTTCAGGCACTTTTGACCCCAGACACCCTCAGATATAAATTTTAGCGGCCGGTTGGGCCATACACCCCAACATTTTTCGGGATGTGAGGGGGGCGTTGCCCCCCTTCAATCCCCCCCTAGAATATTTCTAGTGGGGAGGCGCGCAAAAAAACAAGTCATTTTTTTGCCCGACAAATCCTAAAGCAAACATAACTATCCAGGGGTAGAAATATAGATTTTTAGGTGCTTCTGGGGCTTAAAATGGGGGGGGGGGGTGCAGACACGTAAAAACACGTATCTGAGTGGGAAAGGGTTAATTTGACATCCTTTAGTTACCTGTTGAAGTTCCATTAGGGTCTAGTTGTTTCACGTTCGTGTTTCTTTCCCTTTGGTGTCTCTGATGGGAGCTGTTGGTTCATTGTATCGATTCCTGATCATTGCCTTCACTTCTATTTTCATTACCATGTCCATGCATTTTTGTCTATTTTTTGCTTTCACTGTATTTATCGTTATCATCACGAAAACACGCCTATATAATTTTGACCCCCTCATACCCCACTTTTATATAGTAAAACTGGGGTTTAAAGGGGTATACATTATTTTTCTTATTTCTGCCAAAAAACATAGATTGTGGGTACTCGATAGAACCGCAATCTATGTTTTGCTCAAAAACATAGATTGTGGGTACTCGATAGAACCGCCTCGTCGAGGCGGTTCTATCGAGTCCCTGCAATCTATGTTTTGAGCAGAAATAAGAATAATATCACAATTTTTTCATCTTAAAATTTCTATTTTTTTTTTTTTTTTTTTGGCAAAAAAAAAAAAAAAAAAAAAAAAAGCAATGTATTTGATAGGCGTGTTTTCGTAATGATTATTTATTACGTGTCATGTCATGCTGGCTATCTAAAAGATTCTGTGGTGAGATGGACAGCGGAGAACCTACATATGAGAACATTAATTGATCTGTACAGAGCTATGGGTATTTCACTCGATCAGTGGAGGCTCTCTGTCGGTCTGTTTCACCACAGCGTCTTTGGGAGCAAGGGAATGTTAAGGATTGGCCTAAATATGCATTCGGTGTTAACATTTATAATGTTTATTTTTAAACGGTTTTCGTGCATTTGCCATAAATTAAATTCCCTGCTTGTAGTAAATTTCTATAATTACCAAAGCGTCTGTGCAATGCTTCTTCTGTTGCTTCAGGCTGGTGACATTGAATTAAACCAAGGTCCGGATAATTTAGACGGACTTTTCCATATTATACCTGAACGTTAGCAGTAGTAGGAGAATGAGTGAGTGAGTGAGTGTTTTACGTCCCACCAACAGCTAAGGTCATACGGAGACGAGACCTCGGTTTAAAGACTCATCCGAAAGTCTGGTGAAGACCGGGATCGATCCTGCGATCCCTGGTTTACAAGGCGAGTAGCTTAACTACTACACCACGGAGGCTTCCAGCAGAATTAGGAACAAAATCGATTATATAAAGGCTAACTTTTTTTAGATTTTAATACACTATGTTTTACGGTTACAAGTTTTAAATATCATCTGAAAACCCAACAAAATAATTCTAAAATACCAATATACTACAACTCAGGCAATAGATATCTCTCAGTATTACATGCAAGGATTAGAAACAATTGTAGCAATTTGCTTTCAGATTTATATCGTAATCATTTAGCACCTAATCCTATGTACAGTTGCTCAGAGGACACTGACTTACTTTCTCGTTTGTCATTAGCTCTCATAGTTTCAAAACTATGATTGTAAAAAAATGTCTAAGCTGTAACACCAATTGCTCAGCCATTGTCCCTCTGAACATGACAGCCCCTACCTCTACTAACAGTAAAGATTAGGGGAGGGCCGTAACTAATGTTGGCAGAACTTGTGGTCCGACCATATTGCTTGTTTAGAGGATGCAATAAAATATGTTTAAACGGACAGTAAAACTGACAGTAAAGATCTAGATCGGATGAGCTCTGAATAGACCATGTGATCGGGACATTCTCGGTTAGTCACACTGTTAATATACTCAGTCAAAAAAGTAACAATACCAACTTCCGGGTGAAACTCACAAAATATCAGATAGCTATAAAGTTAAATATGGCTGTAGATATGTGAATCGGACGTTTAGCTAGAGAGTGCTCAAACTTGTACTTTCCCAGACCTTTCTACTCCACAGTTGTGTTGCAATATGTGCCCACAACGATTTTGCAAGAAAAAGGACATTGCGCACGCAGCATTTGACATAACTTCTAAGAATGGGAGGTCGATACGTGATCGCCTGTTTCTCGTAGCCGATGCAACTAAAGTTCCTAATCTTTTGTGAATAGACGCAAAGGGTATCTAATAAAATGTAACATGTATCAAATTTTAGAAATCTTGGGTAAAATTATTTTTTTAGGATGTTAAATCATAGCATTTTTCATGATATTTTCTGCGAAAATCACACAGTGACCCCTTGTGTGTTTAGAGCATGCTCTACGATAATGGGTTCATGTAAACAAAAACGAATGGAGCTTTTGTACAAATAATGAGTCTTATTACCAAAACATAAGAAATTTCCTGTAGTTTTTGTCTGTAGTAACTATGGCAACAGAAGCAATTTTAGGTATATGAACTTTTTTGACCAAGTATATAATAAAACAAGAGCTGTCGCCAGACAGCATATCTCGCCTGTTTCGCGACTTCAAGATATAAGGAAAAGTTTATGAACCATGAAATATAGGTCACACTCACCTTGATATATTTGAGATCAATAATCAGGTCACATGGAACATATATTTCAGATATTACATTTCAGGATCAAATTGTGTCTGAATTATAAGGCAAAATCATTGAACCATGAAAATAGGTCACAAGGACCTAGATATATTTCCATGTCAATCATCGGGTCACATGGAACTAATTATCCAGGTGAGACATTTCTCCATCAAATAGTATTCAAGATAATAGGAAAAATCACTGAACCATGAAATATAGGACACACTGACCTAGATATAATTCAAGCTCAATCATGGGGTCACATGGAATAAATAATCCAGGTATGACATTTCTCCATCAAATAGTGTTCAAGATAATAGGCAAAATCACTGAACCATGAAATATAGGTCACACTGACCTGGATATATTTTGCGGTCAATTATAGAGTCACATGGAACTAATAATCCAGGTATGACGTTTCTCTATCAAATAGTATTCAAGATAATAGGCAAAATCACTGAACCATGAAATATAGGTCATACTGACCTAGATATATTTTGAGGTCAATAATGGGGTCACATGCAACTTTTAACCCGGGTATAACATTTCTCCATCAAATAGTATTCAAGATAATAGACAAAATCACTGGACCGTGATTGTAGGTCACCATGACCTAGATATATTTTGAGGTCAATAATTGGGTCACATGCATTTAATAACCCAGGTATAACATTTCTCCATCAAATAGTATTCAAGATAATAGACAAAATCACTGGACCGTGAAATGTAGGTCACCATGACCTAGATATATTTTGCGGTCAATTACTTGGTCATATGGAACTAATAATCCAGGTATGACATTTCTCCATCAAATAGTATTCGAGATAATAGGCAAAATCGCTGAACCATGAAATATAGGTCACAGTGACCTAGATATATTTTGAGGTCAATCGTGGGGTCATATGGAACTAATATCCCAGGTATGACATTTCTCCAACAAATAGACTTCAAGATATAAGGCAAAATCACTGGACCGTGAAATGTAGGTCACCATGACCTTCACCCTTTTACACTTGAACCAATGTCACTTGATTGGCTGATGTATAACCAATTGTGTCTATAACTCGTTAGTATAATGTAAAGTATACAACAAATTACAAAGATGTCCTAGATTTTGACCCCCAGCCCCACCCCATCCCCAATCCCAGGCATGAACCCAGGGGTGTGTTGTCTTGGAATCTCAGAAGACACTCCCAGGTATCCAAGTTGTAAATATGAATGCTTTGTGATGAGTGACTGTTGAGATATAAGCATTTCAAAAACTTTAACACAGAATTACAACAAAGGTGTTCTAGATTTTGACCCCTAGCCCCGTCCCGGGGCATGAACCCAGGGGTCTGTTCTCTTTGAACATCAGAGGACCCTCCCAGGTACTTAAGTTCCAAATATGAGTGGTCAGTGATGAGTGACTGTTGAGATATAAGCATTTGAAAAACTTTAACGCAGTGTGACGGGAACGCAAACGCAAACGCAAACGCAAACGCACACGCGCACGCCATCCGAGGTGACAACAATAGCTCTCCTTGTACTTCGTACAGGCGAGCTAATGAATATACCATTTCAAGAGGTCTGTTTGAATGTATGGATCTAGCATTATGATTTATTCAACAGGACAGCGGTTGGGTATCTGCCATTTTCATCTGAGCCAGCGCAGCATAAAACCTACAATAAGACATGTGCGCCCATCGAAGACGCAGATCAGCCTGCGCATCCATATAGTCTAACCAGAGACTTTTCTTGCTGCATGAAGTAGCATTGGGCCCTAAGCTATCTTAGAGTGCACAGCGGAGATTCTCATCAGACTGCGCGGATGCGCAGGCTGATCTGAGTCTTCGTTGGACGCACATGTCTTATTGTAGGTTTTGTCATGCGCTGGCTCATGTATCATAACATGCTGTAAATTTATACAGGGGAAGGGCCAAAACTAATGGTGGTAGAACTTGTTGCCCAACCCCATTGCTCTAGTTAGTGATGTAATAAAATATGTTTATACTTATACCTTCTGGACTCAGCTCTACGCGGAAGCACGATGCAGCCCAGTTTGACCAAGTCCGTGAAATATTCAGAAAACTGGGGTTTAGGGGGTTTACATTATTTTTCTAATTTCTGATCCAAAACATAGGTTGTGTGTACTCGTTAGAACCGCATCAATGAGGCGGTTCTAACGAGCACCACAACCTATGTTTGCAGTGGATATAAGAAAAATATCACGGATTTTCATCAGAAAAGTAGCCATTTTGGAGATGTGAAAAACTGCGCCATTTCGTACGGTGTGTTATTGTAATGCTCTAATGGCGCAAGTAGCATCAATGCTGTCAGATGAATGTCTTATGCAACAGCGTTAATGTCAAGAGTTAAGATTATTAGTTATTTTTAGATTTGACGAGGAACACGGGATAGGTTCGGGCAAATATTGCTCTCAGGCGGGGAGTGTGATCCCGATTTCGTACATTTTTGCCAAAAAAATCTTTTCTAGCTGACGTCGTGACAAGTACATGTTTACTTTTATTTTATACTCTACAGTGAAATCAATGCATATCAGAAACAAATAAAAATGCTATTTTCACACTGTGGTCACTCTGTGAAAAATAAAATGCCCTTGTTATTTTAACAGTAGCAGCCCGGACTACTTTTTCTCGCCAAAATTCGTGTTATCGATAAAATAATTCTGTAAAATACCTTGAAATGCACTCTTTGAACTGTAAAAATGCTGTATTCAAAATGGTGATCTGTTTATGTTTGGAAGCTGATATTTGTGACGTCATAGCCAGGTCAAAATTGTGACATAGATACGATTGATCAATTACCGTAAATTTGCATATTTTTCAACACATTCAATGCTTCGCACTCGTGAAAATTTGGATTTTTTCAACACACTCGATGAAATATTTTTGGCATCCACCTCCAAAAAGTAAATATCTTCTATTTATTTCTCAACAACTGAACAGTAAACTCAAGATGGCGGACGTTGCAATTCAGCGAAGGCGAGCACGAGAGGGTAATATTTTTGCTCACGAGTAACATAAAACATAATTGCCCTTGCAGTCTCCAATCAAAAGCCTGCCAACTTCTTTGCAGTTGGACGAAAATGTTTTATAATATTTAAATACAGACACCGTTACCCCATCGGGGCTTGAAGAAATAGATGAGCTGCATGATGCTTCCGCGCAGAGCTGAAACCCACCGCGCATGAGTGCTGGTAAACCGCTTAAGGATTTAAGCCTGCCGAGGCAAAGTGGTGCAAGTCGGACCGTCCATGCTTATAGACCCTCTCGGTTTCATTTGGAGACAGGGCTTGAGATGTCATTTCGTCTCAGTGTTGGGTAACAGTCCTGCAAAATTGGAAACAATGTCTCCAAAATGACCTAGACAGTGTTGACGGGGACTTTAAACCTCAAATCAAATAAACAAACTGCAATGTGTAATCTACTTTATCTTGATCAGCAGCCAGACTGAGCGCTTTCTGCAACGTCAGCTATTATACTTCAGTTCTAGGTCATTGTTTAAACTCCTTTGACCTGTCAACGGAAAACGTAACCAGCTTGTCTCAAATGAATTGGAGACGTTTCTCCCAATTTCGTTTGGCTTTTACCTGACACTGAGATGAACTTTTGCCCAATGGACGGTCCATCTTGCACATGCCAGTCCTTCAAAACGGTTAACTAGCTCTCGTGTGCGGCCAGTTTCAGCTCGGCATGAAAGCACCATGCAGCCCAATATATTTTTCCAAGGCCCGATGGGCGGGTCCCCTATTTAAATGTGATATCTGGGTGAGTCTCAAGTGTCGTGTACCTTGCGTGTCTAACTGATATTGGTTTATAGTTGGGCAAGGCCTGCTGTCATTGCAGCATGTAAGGTAAGAGGGGGTGTCATTCCTTCCGTTTTTACACTTCCGTTCATTTTCCTCTTTTCTCCAGTGTCCTTCCGTTTCGTCTCATCTGTTGCCTCATCTATTTCCTTTCTCCTTTTCTCTACAAGACGACACAAAATGACCCACAATGACCCACAACGGCGCATTCCGATACCACATCCATGTGCTACAATGACAACTTTCATATCTGCAGATCAAGCATTTTCCAGATGTTTTCTGTTCCAAACATAGATCGTGGGTACTCGTGAGAACCGCCTCATCGAGGCGGTTCTCATGAGTACCCACGACCTATGTCTTGGAGCAAAATTAAGAAAAAATTTAACCTTTACCACTGTACACCTCTCTATGTATAAACTGGGGTTAATGGGGTGTTCTTTACATGGACTTGTTTACCTGATGAGTCACAAGACAACCAACAAAGCTTAAACAGTTTCTGATCTATGAATGCATTTCTTGCCCATGTATCATTTGCGCCACAATCCTTGGACAAGATGAGTCCGTGCGTTTGCGTATTATGGTCCGAGTCTTCGCCTTATACTTTATGAATGCTCGTCGATCCCAAATAGGTACATCGACTGATTTTTGGAAGGTTGGGTCGATGCGGAGGTGTCGTGTAGCTTTCGGTGCCGATGCGTTCTACTACTTTGGCTTCAATAGGGCATGCGCAAGGACATGTGGTACTTGAATCAGATACGGGATTGGGGACATTTTTAGTTTTCAGATTTTTCTTCTACTCTAACCTGTCTTTACTTTTTCTAATCCGCCATCTCTTGGGAGTCGGCTTGAGATGGACGGTTGATTGAGGACTTATCGGCTGTTGTCAGTTGAGGTTGAGGACGTACTCGCTACTAAGCACTGGAAAACCGCTTAGAGAGTCTAAGCCTTTTCAGGAACAGTGAAGACACATGTACATGTAGCTGTTCGGCCCAACCAGACTTTAGATGTGGACTGGGTCTTAAAACCACAACATAACACACAACACGCAGCATGGCTTTAGCGTTCGCTCATTGCATATCAGATTCAGAATGTACCAGTGACACACACACTAAAACATAATGAAACCTTTCATAGCACCAGAACGGTCATTTTTTCTGATAAAATTTGTAATAATCTTATTTAAATTCCGAACACAGGTTGTTTGTCACGCCTACGGAACGATAGAATGCGTAACCATTGGTTAAGAACGTGAAGCAATTAGAGCGACATCCGGTTAGGAATTAGATCGCTAAAAAAGGTAAAGAAACTGTGCAGTTTCTGTGTTTCATAAGTTATATAATTTTTACGAGGAAGTTATTTAAAAAACTGGGAATTACATTCAGGAGCCCATTGATATCGGCATCTTTGGAGTAAATACCAAATCCCGTACTTCACACATTTTGGCTAAATTTAGTTTCTCCTGCTGAAGGTGAACTCAAGCCTTAGAAAACGAGTGGTTTTTCGAGGTGTTTGTTGCCTTTTATTTATTACTGCGCTTTGCTACAAGTTCAGCGTATTAACATGCACACACAATAAACATATATGGTTATATGTGTTGTGGATATTTTGCTTGTCAATGCAGCACTAGCGAGAAATCACCACGGAAAAGGTCAAAAATGGTTGGTTACGCATTAGATCTATAGAAATGAAAACAAAACTTTCATCTATAAAGCGGATCTGTTTTCATCTCCACGGCCCCAGAATCACCCGCACCTTGTTCTACGGAACCATTTTTAGCCAACCTGATAAGCAGTGCGCTATTGATTCGATAATGACATAGTATTTTATGGAAACATTTTCAGTCTCCAGAATCATAGTACCGAATGATTTTCATGGACTTTTACGCTGTGTTTGTTTTATCAATGGTCCGGTAATTGCCTGAAATGAAATTAAACAGGTTTTGGAGTTTTAATTTCTGCGAAGAACTCCTCATCTGCCAAAATTTGCTGGTTAAGCATTAGATCGTCTGATTAAGCATTCGATAGCCAGAGAGGAGAAAATCTCACCAGTTGCTGCCTAAGTAAATGCCAGCAGTTTACTACAATAAAAGGGGGTCTACATATGATTTCTGAATTATGTTAAAATCACCAGAGAAAGAAAGCCGTGATGAAAAATACTTTTCTGGACAAGACCATTAAATGTCTGGGTATCATGCTTATCTGACCGAATGACGCACATATTCATAAATAAGAGGTCATTACTTGCTTTTGTAGAAAACAAAATGGCCAGCTTACGCTTTTTAATGGCGATTAAATCTATATCGTGTTTCTATGGTCAAGCATTGGAGAGCCAGGTTGAGCATAAGACACCCATGATTATAAACTTGGTGCTTATAAAAAATAGAAGTAAAGCAATGATCAGGAATCAATACCAGCTGTCTATCCAAAATTCGATACATACAATCAGTGACAAACAATAACATAAATAAACCGCCAAAGAAGAACCGCCTTGTAACAGTCAGTGAAAAGAATTCCACTGGGAATTGTTTGTCAATCGACCCAAAGGTGCTCAGAAGAAAAGCTGTTCTATGCTTAAGTGCACGTGAATATCTGTGACTTGTCGGGAAAACTATTAGAATGAAAATAGTCGCAGTGAGGTCAGACTGTTGTGAAAAACTAAAGATGGTTATCTTGAAAACATAGGATGGGCTTGGCAAAGAGTGTAGACCCTGATCAGACGCTGCAGAATCCGGCGTCTGGTGAAGATGTACACTATTTGATTGGACACTGGAATTTAAGAGATTAATGAAACAGTTTAAGACTATTTCTCCTACCTACACTCGGAGGCAATAGACCCACCAGTCCTTTGTTGTTGTTTTTTTTAAATCACATTATATTTTGTGCAGAAATGAGACAAATATCACAATTTTTCATCTTAAAATTTTCGATTTTTTGGCGATAAAGGTTACATTGTATTTGTATAGGCGTGTTTTCGTAATGATAATTCAAAGAAACAAAATGATGTGGAGAAAACAAATGTCTACAACCTTTTTAGTTCTAAATACAATATTATCAATGGTCGGTCGATAGTGAACAAAAAACTGGACTTTTGGCTTAATGTAAACTGCCTAATCACTGCCTAGATACATCCGTGAGAAAATATTGCTCCATATTCAAAACAGTTTCAAAAGTTCCTCATATCTAAACATGATACTGCAGATGGAAGAAAATATTATAACTTGTATGTTCTATCAATTTATTATATCTATATTTTTTCCTCATATCTAAAAATGACACTGCTGATGAAACAAAATGTTATAGCGTGTATGTTTTATTAAGAAGGAAGATTAGATCATGGAAGATTAGCTGAGGGCCTCGTGGAAGATAAGCTATTACATGTATTTTTGTATGTGCTAAATGTTGCTACCCTCACTAAATAAAGTCCTTACTTACTTACTGACTGACTGACTCACTTACTTACTTACTTCTCTCAAATTATTTAATGAACGCACCTGTCCTCCTGTTTACTCAAAATTTATAAATTTTACAAATGGATTCTAGTTCGTCTTGATTAACATGATTAAGAATACATGGTGTGTCATTCTTGTGCTGTTTGTATTAATAAGAAGTTGGTTTTAGACAATATCTTTATCTTATCGTTTTGACAGTTAGCATAGAACTCACGGGATCTCCGATCTGGGTTATCGATCATGATACAGACATATATTTTGGGGGCATGCGCAGTCCCAGGAGTAGGATATTCCGGCTACCTATTTGCTTTGCAGAGGCGAGCTAAAACAAATACGCCTTTCTTTTGCGTTACTATGCCTTTTTTCGCATTACTACGCCTTTTGATTCGCGTAAAAACGCCTTTGATTCGCATCACTGCGCCTTTCTTTTGCGTTACTACGTCTTTCTTTTGCATTAGTATGCACTTTTTCGCGTCACTACGCCTTGTTTTTGCGTTACTGCGTCTTTTGTTTTGCGTTTCTACGCCTTTGTTGCGTTATTACGTCTTTTGTGTCGCGTTACTACGCCTTTACGGTATTTTATTTTCTCCTACATAAGCCAAATAGGCTTTCGTATCTGCAGTGTTAACGATCTTACCCTTAGCCTTTCACGCCTGAGTTTCTTAGACGGGTTCTCTCCATTTTTTTTATTTTGGGCAATTCTTGTTAATAGGGGATTTAGTCAAATTCATTTACAGGATGGCGAACAGCTTTGATTCTCGGATGAGACGGTTCATTAATGGCCGTCCCATCCGGATATAGATTTAATCGCCATTACAAAGCGTAAGCTGGCCATTTTGTTTTCTACAAAAGCAAGTAATGACCTCTTATTTATGAATCGGCGCGTCATTCGGTCAGATAAGCATGATACCCAGACATTTAATGGTCTTGCTCAGAAAAATATTTTTCATCACAGCTTTCTTTCTCTGGTGATTTTAACACAATTCAGAAATCATATGTAGACCACCTTTTATTGTAGTAAGCTGCTGGCATTTACTTAGGCAGCAACTGGTTTGATTTTCTCCTCTGGTTATCGAATGCTCAACCAGACGATCTAATGCTTAACCAGCAAATTTTGGCAGATGAGGATTTCTTCGCAGAAATTAAAACTCCAAAACCTGTTTTATTTCATTTCAGTCAATTACCGGACCATTGATAAAACAAACACAGCGTAAAAGTCCATGAAAATCATTCGGTACTATGATTCTGGAGACTGAAAATGTTTCCATAAAATACTATGCCATTATCGAATCAATAGCGCACTGCTTCTCAGGTTGGCTAAAAATGGTTCCGTAGAACAAGGTGCGGGTGATTCTGGGGCCGTGGAGAAGAAAACAGATCCGCTTTATAGTTGCAAGTTCTGTTATCATTTCTATAGATCTAATGCGTAACCAACCATTTTCGACCTTTTCCGTGGTGATTTCTCGCTAGTGCTGCATTGCCAAGCAAAATAACCACAACACATTTAACCAGATATGTTTATTGTGTGTGCATGTTAATACGCTGAACTTGTAGCAAAGCGCAGTAATAAATAAAAGGCAACAAACACCTCGAAAAACCACTCGTTTTCTAAGGCTTGAGTTCACCTTCAGCAGGAGAAACTAAATTTAGCCAAACTGTGTGAAGTACGGGATTTGGTATTTACTCCAAAGATGCCGATATCAACTTATGAAACACAGAAACTGCACAGTTTCTTTACCTTTTTTAGCGATCTAATTCCTAACCGGATGTCGCTCTAATTGCTTCACGTTCTTAACCAATGGTTACGCATTCTATCGTTCCGTAGGCGTGTTTGTGCTCGTTAGAAACGCCTCATTGAGGCGGATTTAACCAGTACCTACAGGGCTGCATGGTGCTTCCACGCAGAGCTGAAACCGACCGCACATGAGTACTGGTAAACCGCTTAGAGGATCTAAGCCTGCCCAGGCAAAGCGGTGCGAGTGTCGGACCGTTCATGCTTATAAACCCTACTGGTTTCATTGGGCGACAGGGCTTGAGATGTCATTTCATCTTGATGTCGGGTAAAAGTCCCACAAAATTGGAAGCAACGTCTCCAAAATGACCTATATAGTGTTGACGGAGACATTAAACCTCAAATCAAACAACATTTGGGACATAAATAAGAAAAATAATGTATAATAAATATCCCTGTAAATCCATTAAAGTGGGGTTTAAGTGGGGGGGGGGGTCTTCATTTCACGGACTTGTTCACATGATGACATGTGACCTTGACTGTCATCAGAAAGGTTCACTCTGCTACCCTCAACGCAGGAAATGCTCGAATCTGGGTGAGCATTCCAATTTCAACGATCTAAGGTAAAAGAACCTTAAAATGCCATCACTTTTATTTTGCCGTTACTTAAGCTTTGTAAAGGGTAGGATGCCCAAACAAGTTGTTGTGTCTAAAACAAATCGATGGTAGCCATGCTTCCCACCTCTAACAATATCTGATTTCTAGTATCATTCCGCTGTGCAAACATTAGACATGATTGTTATGCCATCAATACGTTACGTGTGGTCAATAGTACAGATTGATGTCCCTTGGAGCGGCTGCATTGACTTTCCTGCAAACAAAGCGGCTCTCTTACCCCATATATAACAATAGAATCTCCCACCAAATAAGTTTGGAGCGGTCCGTTTCAATTATAGAGGTGCTAGGTTTACTTGTAAGCGGTAAAATATGATAACTCACCCGTGCGGCATACGAGTAGTGCATTTTTTCATATCTCCAAAATGGCTACTTTTCTGATGAAAATCGGTGATACTTTTCTTATTTTTACTGCAAACATAGGTTGTGGGTGCTCGTTAGGTTTTATTCAATGAGGCGGTTCTAACGAGTACCCACAACCTATGTCTTGGAGCAGAAATAAGAAAAATAATGTCTACCCCCGTAAACCCCAGTTTTCTCTATATAAATTGGGGTATGGGGGGTCTTCATTTCACGGACTTGTTATCGTGATGTATGTACATTCAGCAAACAATGTAGACCCAGATCAGACGCCGCCTTCTGCATTGTCTGATCTGTGCCTGCATTGTTTGCCAATGTCTAAATGGGGGCCGTTAGGCATATATGGGTTAAAGAGCACAGAGAAGCACATTCTTTCCAACTGTTGACATGTCAGCCAAATATTTTGACAAAGTTGCCTCCCCAAAAACTGTGTAGATTCCCTTTAAATGTTAACATTGTAAGCTGGTGACATGCTGGCAAAACTCAACATGCAGTTTATTTGCCTTTAAGAAACAATGGACTACTTCTTTTATAGATCAAGAAATCTATAAACTCTTTCAAAACTACACGAAATCGCGACAGAGTAGTTTACCTTAGCTTGCTTACCATATGTGAATCCAGCTTGTGGAAAAAGAAAAGAAAAAACGTTTCATAATGTTAACTAATCTGTGAAACGAACACCCCTCCAAACCTCACTTTATGTGGTGGAAATTGGGTTTTATTGGGGTATACATTATTTTCTTATTTAAAGTATAAATGAGCCAGCGCGCGACAAAACCTACAATAAGACGTGCGCCCAACGAAGACTCAGATCAGCCTGCGCATCCGCGCAGTCTGATCAGAGTCTCGTTGTGCGCTCTAAGGATAGCTAAGGGCCCAATGCTACTTCACGCAGCAAGAGAATTCTTTGGTTGGACTATAAGGATGCGTAGGCTGATCCGAATCTTCGTCGGACGCACATTTCTTAATGTAGGTTTTGTCATGCGCTTGCTCATAATAAGAAAAAATGTCACAAATATTCATCAGACAAGTAATCATTTTTGAGATATGAAAGAATGCATTATGTCAAACGGGTGTGTTATCCTAATGGTTGTTGTTTGCGGTTTTTGTTTTATATGTTTAGCTTTTACGTCCATTTCAGCACTATTTAAGTCATTTTTGAGGCGTTGCTTTAGATTTTGAGGGTCTTTTACCCGACATTGAGATGAAATGACACTGACAGTCTCAAGCCCTACAGCTCAAACAAACCGTTAAGGTTTAAAGAACGGTCAGACCCGCACTGGTTGAGATCTAATCGATTTAGCATTACTCAATTTCGATCGGTGTCTGCTCTGCGCGGAGGCCTTATGCAGCCCAATCTCCATCTCCGAGCGATGGGCGGGAGCGTTTTTGTGTGCGGTAGTGTGAATTGTATTCTTTCATTGATTTATATCGAACCAGTCTTAAAACAGAGATGGTCAAAAACTCGTGTACCCGGAGAATAAATAGCTAATCTTCAGTTGCAGAAGTTGACGTCTCACATGTAACCCAGGCGCGGCTCCAACAATTGTGGTATGAGACCACATGTTTAACACTTATCATGCTCAATAAATTAATTATAATCAAACATATTTCTGACTATCCACCACTTCACATATGTATTCTTTCAGTTCAATAAATGCTTGACAAACAGTGTAGATTCTGATCAGACGCAGAAGCCATCTGATCTTGACCTACGCTGTTTGCAAGGCTTGGGTTGTCTTATTCAGCAGGGTACGAGTTTAGCGTTAGCGCTCTTTACCACTAGTCTAGGTATCTCCCCGTCCATTGGGGCTTGAAGAAATAGATAGCCTGCATGTGCTTCCAACGCAGAGCTGAATCCGACCGCACACGAGTACTGGTAAACCGCTTAGACGATCTAAGCCTGCCCAGGCAAAGCGGTGCGTGTCGGAGCGTCCATGCTTATTGGTTTAATTGGGCGACAGGGCTTGAGGTGTCAATTGATCTCAATGTCTTGTAAAAGTCCCACAAAATTGGAAGCAACGTCTCCAAAATGACCAATATAGTGTTGACGGGGACGTTTAACACCAAATCAAACAAAACAAATCAGTTCACTTGATATGCATTTGTACATTTCCATAACTGTTTGATAAGCAGTGTAGATACTGTTCAAATGCAGAAGTCATCTGATCTTGACCTACACTGTTTGCAAAGGTAGGGGTTGTCATTATGCTCAACTCACTTGACCATGTAATTTATCCTGCTCTCAAAATTGGAAGCAACGTCTCCAAAATGACCTTTACAGTGTTGACGGGGACGTTAAACCTCAAATCAAACAAACAATCATAAATTTTACAATGCCAACAAATGTTGGTATTTTAAAATTTATGAGCAGGATAAATGCATTCTGTGTTGAGCTGAGCAGGACAATTGCCTATCAAGTTTGTATTTTCATAGTTATGAGCATTACAAATTTCATGCTAAGCTTAGTTGAGCATGAAAAATTGTTTTATAACCTCGGGGCTCGTATGTGACACGTTATATCACTCATTTGACCATTACGCATCTGAGTAGGAAAGAAACATTTTCCAAAACAGATGTTTTATTTATAAATAAAACGTAGTGGTGTAAAATACAGAAGGGATACATGTGAGCGCAGGGGTGTCTCTTAACTTGTCTATGCTGATTTCAGAGTCCAATGGGGTTTCCTCCACCATGTAACGTTACTATACAGAAATATCTGCGCCTTCGAGCAAATTTAAATAAGATCGCTTGAGCTTTTTTAGTCTTATTATTAGTTTAACGGCCAAGACAACACTATCTAGGTCATATCGGGTCAGTCAGTTTACCTATCCACACTTTTCCTGGACATGCTTAAACGTAAGCGGTTTACCAGTACAGTTCACATTCTTTCGTCAGAAACTAACAACGGCCCTTCTTGAATCAGCGGAAGGGAGAGAATGATTTCATGATCAACTTCTGAGAAAGAATTTTGCTGACACCGTCAAGTGTCGAACCTCCGACCTCCTGGTAATCAGTCAGACGCGCATCCGACTGAGCTTCCGAGGCCGTCAAAAGCTTTCGATGTAATTGAAAACAAAAATAAATAAAATACAGCCATGTCAAGCCGCCGAAAGAATAGAAAGGCTGGGAATTGAGTCACAAACATGTACATGAAACTGAGAAACAAAAACTCATGTACCTGCAACACAAAGCAAATTAGCCCTTATCGTGCTGTACACGACAATCCCTACCTTTGCAAATAGTGTAGATCCTGATCAGATGGCTTCTTCAGAAGCCATCTGATCAGGATCTACAATGTTAGTCATTCAGCTTTTTAATTTGAAAGAACATATTGTATCATGCAAACTGATTGGCTGATAGTCAGAAATGGGTCTGGCTGATTAAAATATGCCGCGGGATATGGGTAAATAATCAAAACACTAGTGGGTCATAAATTTATCTCTGAGCGAGTGTATCCTGAACGGCGACTTAGGCTGTTTGACTCTTTAAAGCAAATAATGTAGATCCAGATCAGACGCCAGCTTTTGCGGTGTCAGATCTTTGTCTGTATTGTTTGCCTTTGTCTGTAACCTTATCTGCTGCAAGGACAGCATGCAGGCATTGTCCATCGGTAAGCCAATATCATTTGGACGCCCCAGTGATGCAAGATACATGACAACGGCTTAGTACTTCCCCATTGGAAGACTTCTAATGTTCCTCTTCAAGTAGCACATTGATAAGCTCTTGGCATTGGCATCCTCGGATTAATGCTCTTCAAATGCGTCTTCAGCAATGTCAGCGCATGTCACAATTTCTTCGAAGTATGACGTATCACTGTCCTGTACAAGATAGATATTAATACGCGATTCGTAAAAAGTGACAAGCTGGCAACGCATGTAATTTTATCCAATTTGTAAGAAAACAAAATCGTTTTGTGTCTGAAATTTTACCAGCAATGTGCGTCTAACAATATTAACCCTTATCTTGCTGTTCACGACAAACCCTATCTTTGCAAACAGTGTAGATCCTGATCAGATGGCTTCTGGAGAAGCCATCTGATCAGGATCTACACTGTTTGGCATTTAGTTTATGAATTTGTAGCAATAAATTACATCAAGTAATTTTATTAGTTGATAGACAGAAATGGGTGTGGCTTAAATGAATATTCAGCAAGATAAGGGTTGGACCGAAAAAATGTCATGATTTGCCTTGATTTATCACATGCTCATACATATTTCCTTAATATAGGAAACTGGAATTTCCCCTCGAAACACATCAAATAGTAGATACCCAGAATCCCTGTATGAACATCCGAAAGCTTTACAATATGTGTAGCTTGTGTGAGCCAATATGAGCAGGTTGATCACGATCTGTCTGTTTCAGCCATTTATCGGATTTTTGTTTACACCATAAAGCCAACCTACTTGTCTCGAAGTCTAGATACCACTTAGAGAAGATTTTTACTCTATTCAAGAAAATAGCTTCATCCTTTAATGCATAAAAAGGGGAACGAACTATCTATTCAGGTTCTCAATATAGCTGAAAAGAGTTATCAATCTTTATGGGGCGCTTTTTTTACTATGTATACCCTATTAATAGATACCCATAATTATTCATGGATATCAATAATTATAAATGGATATCCATAATTCGAATTATGGATATCCATAAATCGATATGAATTATTGATATCCATAAATCGATTTATGGATATCCATTATTCGATTTATGGATATCTATAATTCGAATGGTGGGTATCCATGAATCAGTCGAATAATGAATATTTACAATTCGATTTATGGCTATCCATAAATCGAATAATAGATATCCATAATTCGATTTATGGATATCCATAATTCAGATAGATTTATTAATATCCATAATTCTGGAATTATGGATATTAATAATTCAGTCCATTAATGGATATCCATAATTCGATTTATGGATATCCATAATTCGTCTTGACAAATAAATAAGATAAATAATGACTGAAACCAAAGGCTTTTGCGGTGAATCATGGATATCCATAATTCGAAATATGGATATCCATGATTCAACCCGATTTATCGATATCCATTATTCGATTTATGGATATTATGGATGTTCATAAATCAGCGGAATAATGGATATCCATATTTTGATTTATTGATATCCATAATTGGAAAATTTGATATCCATAATTCGAATTATGGCTATCGATAAATCGCTCTGATTTAATGATATTCATAAATCGATTATGGATATCCATAATTCGATTTATGGATATCTATAATTCGAATTATGGATATCCATTATTCGGCTGATTTATAGATATCCCTAATTCGAAATATGAATATCTATAGATATGGATTAAATAGTAAAACGGCACCCTATAAATCTTAAGATTAAAATAGCGTCAAACTTGGACTACCTTGCGTGATGCTAATAACTTCTATTGCTTTTTCTTCAGTTTTAACCCTTTTTGTACCAAATGGAATCTTCCTCCTTATATATAGCATGAGTCCATTTCAAAATTTAGGGGTGTTCGGTTGTGTTTTCTTCAAAATTTAGTAGGAAAATGGCTGATGTTTTTGCAAACAGTTTAGGCCCTGATCAGACGCCGCGTTCTGCGGCGTCTGATCTTGGTCTGCACTGTTTGCCATGCAGGGTACCCGTTTAGGGTTTCGGGTACTAAATGGGTTAATACTCATTATAGTACCTGAACATAATGACTAAAGCAATCATCCGCAATAAATACATTAATTTAATTTAAACCTATAGAAGTTTCGATCTATCAAATAATTTTCAAAATTACAACTCCATTTTTTTTTCTCGGGAACCTTATATTTTGCTTTGCGGCAATAGTTACCTTAGGAACTTATTTACAAAGTATGCCTTTAGTCACTGTGGCCAATTTCAATTGTTCCAAGCGCAATACTACTATTTAAACCTGGATTGCAGATCAAAAGGTTTGTTTATTGACTGCCACATAGACAAAAACGGCCTTACTCATATCAAGCGTATCTTAGTTGGCAAATACTAATTTATTTCGGTGTAGTCGTTTAACCTTTTAGAAATGAATGCGAATCGATTTGACTTGGTAATATTGAAAGTACGAATCCGCGGTTATCTACTTTCTAACGGACCAGCAGAGTAAACAGTAACGGAATAAAAGCCTATATGGCAGCGGCTTTCAAATTTAAATTAGATCCATTGTGAGTTATTGTTGAAAGCAATATCAGCGTATCCGGCTGATAGTGGGTTGGCAACCCGCTCTCAGAACAAAATACTTTCCTATAAGGATTTGAATTATAAGCGGGATTTGCTTACTACTATTTTGTTAATAATAACTTCTCAAATATATGAGAAATATGTTTTCTTGATAAAAACTGGATTAATAGATAACGGAAATATAGCATAATGCCGAAGTTGGGGAGGAGGGTGAGTAGTTTCAACTATTTATTTCTCTTTTACTAGATTCATATGCATTTAAAAAAAAATCAAATATGATTGTGCCATATATCTATAAAGGAACCAATGATCTGTTACTTGACTGCAATAGCCTCTTGGTTTAACACCTATTCATTCAACAATAATTGAACGCAAGGCTAATCGTATTTAGTTAGTTAATACGATTATAGCATGAAGCTAAATGTATATTAGGTCCTTTTGTTATATATTCAATATTTATTTTTTGGCATGACCTTATCCTTGCAGATATACATTTGTAAGAAGATACGTTAATGTATGTTGTATACATTCTCATGAATTTCTCAAATAGGTCTTTAGAGTACTGTAAACAAAATTATCTGATTCCTGACACATCAATACTAAATCATGCAAGCCGGCTCACGATAAAACCTACCATAAGATGTGCGACCAGTAAAGACATAGATAAGCCAGATCATAGGAACAGATATGGTGGGTAATTTGTAAAAGCTGAGGGGAAGTTTTTGGCAATTCTCCGTAACCATCTGGAACAATCTTCGTCAGATAAGTATGGGAGACAAATTTGCATTAAGCCGCAATAAGCCCCTGGCAAAAAAACGAAGTTACTTCCCTTAGAGGCACTTTCGCAGTTATCGGATTCTCTCTATCTCCTACTTGTCCAGCGTAGGATATAATCCTGTAATCACAAACTGATTATTGGTTCGTTAATGTTCCGGGGTGCCTTGCTTTAAATCGGTTTAATTTAGTGACAAAATTCATATCAGGGCGAAAAATACATGCATTTACTCAAATCGTGGGTCGTGATATTGAAACATATTTTTGCATTACTCAACTGGGCATGTAATTTATCCCGCTACTAAATGTTAAGATACCAACAATTTCAACATTTCAACATTTATTTAGCATTACGAAAACACCCCTTTGTAATTTTGACCCCATTAAACCCCACTTTTAGATAGTAAAACTTGGGTTTACAGGAGTATATATTATTTTTCTTATTCTGCGCACCCCCCCCCCCCCGCCACACACACCCACACAAAAGATTACGGGTATAGTACTCATTGGAACTGCCTCAATGAAGCAGTTCTATATTTTAAGTAGATGTGTGAAAAATATCAGAATCTTTTATCAGAAACGTTGAAAAATATCAATAATATATGAATAGGGGTGTTTTCGTAATGGGAGGATAGACAACTTCAGCCCATACAAAACTATTCGCATTTATAAACACTATTAATTTCATGCTCAGATGAGTCGAACATGAAAAAGTGTCATAAGCGCAGATCAGAAGTTAAGAAGAGCAATTATTGATTATTATTTTGTTTGTTTTTTGTTTGATTTGAGGTTTAACGTCCCCGTCAACACTGTAAAGGTCATTTTGGAGACGTTGCTTCCAATTTTGTGGGACTTTTACCCGACAATGAGATGTAATGACATCTCAAGCCCTGTCGCCCAATGAAACCAATAGAGTTTATTAGCATGGACGGTCCGCCTCGCACCGCGGTTCCTGGACAGGCTTAGATCCTCTAAGCTGTTTACCAGTACTAGTGTGCGGGCCGGATTCAGCTCTGCGTGGAAGCATCATGCAGCCAATATATTTCTTCAAACCCCTATGGGCGGGGGTATATGATAATTATTATTATCTCACTATTCAAACAATCATCAACGGCCGATTCAACCACCTGGTATTTTCATCATTCGTGTAGACTTTGATCAGACTGCTATATTGTCTAGTCTGTGTCTGCACGTATTCCTTTATCATTTTAGAGAAGAATCACAGCACAATTCGGCCCCGCCCATCAGGACTTGAAGAAATAGATGGGCTGCATGAGTCTTCCATGCAGAGCTGAAACCAACCGCACACGAGTACCGGTAAACCGCTTAGAGGGTCTAAGCCTGTCATGCAGACAGAGCGTGCTTGCAGAGCTAAAACCGATCGAATATGTGTACTAGTAAACAGTGTAGATCCTGATCAGATTAATCGGGATATACACTGTTTGTAAATGTTGGGGCTGTCGTGTTCTGCAAGATCAGGGTTAAAATGGGCACACATCACGCAATCATGCCTATATAATTTTGACCCCAATAAACCCCAATTTTATATGGTAAATTTTGTTTGTTTGATTTGAGGTTTAACGTCCCCGTCAACACTGTAAAGGTCATTTTGGAGACGTTGCTTCCAATTTTGTGGGACTTTTACCCGACATTGAGATGAAATGACAACTCAAGCCCTGTCGCCCAATGAAACCAATAGGGTTTATTAGCATGGACGGTCCGCCTCGCACCGCGGTTCCTGGACAGGCATAGATCCTCTAAGCGGTTTACCAGTACTAGTGTGCGGGCCGGATTCAGCTCTGCGTGGAAGCATCATGCAGCCCATATATTTCTTCAAGCCCCTATGGGCGGGGGCTTTATATGGTAAAACTGGGGTTTACAGGGTATACATTATTTTTCTTATTTCTACTTCAAAACAGATTGTGGGTACTCGTTAGAACTGCCTTGCCGAGGCAGTTCTAACGCTTACCCACAATGTATATTTTGATCACAAATATGAAAAATATCACGATTTTTATCTGAAAAAAAAAATCGTTTTTGTGGATTACGAGTGCCCACAATATACTTTTTGAAAAGAATTAGGAAAATGTCCCAAATTACCATCAGGCAAATCCTGAAAAATGGTCTACAATCTAACATAGGTATGTTATCCCTATTAGTGATATTTTATGACTGAGTCGTCTACTGTCTTATTTGCTGTAAGATATTTAACTAACAAGTTTTTGACCCATTTATGCCAAGCGTCCATTTTGGGAGGCATTCGCAAGCAGTGTAAACCATATAATGCACCACAGAAATTGGTGTCTGATCAAGGTCTACACTGATTGCTTATTCTACATATGTTTGTGAAACTTTTGACAAAGAAAAGAAATCGGTTTAACACTCCAAACATTTGAAATGGGCCACTGTAAATTTATACCTGGATGGATTCCTTTGCCATTGATGGGTTAAGATATTCGGTCGCCTGACCATAAACTGTGTTTATTGCGACCACTTTTATATACCCGAATTATTGGTTCTGTTTCAAGGTGTCCTTAATCAGTGAAATCTATTTGTCGCGTATTCTTAATTTTGTTACAATCCCAAGAGTCTTATTTTTTTTTCTTTTAATTCTGAAATTGTCATATCCTTAGTTTCTCATTTTCTTTGAGTAATTACGAATATTTTTGGTGTGCAGTATTTATTTCATATGTTATTCTGCTTTTTTTTCAGTTTTGATTTTCAGCCTTTTTTCAGTTTTGACTTTCAGCCTTTTCTTTTCTCTCAAAATTCTGAAATTTCTTTTGCAGATTACCCCGCAAAAAAAAAAAAAAAAAAAAAAAAACACGAAAAGTTTAGGATGATAAATTTGGTTATTTTCTTATTTCTGCTCAAAATATAGACTGTGTGTGCTCGTTAGGACTGGTTGTAACGAGTACCCACAATCTGCTCTAGTTTAGAGAAGAAATGAGAAAAAAATAAGTTTTACCACTTTTTAGTAAAACTAGGGTTTATAGGGGTAACCTTATTTTTCTTAATTCTGCTCTAAAATGTAGATTGTGGGTACTCATGTACGCACAATTTATATTTTGAAAATTAGAAAAATATCACAATTTTTCATCTTAAATTTTTCCTTTTTCGGCGGTAAATTTTCAATGTATTTGTATAGGTGTGTTTTCATTATGTTAAAGTTTTTGAATTTGCAACTTTGGGTCAACAAATTGTTAATGAGCCACTATGTCAATTAATGATGTTCTTCATGTGATAAGTCCGCCCGCCGGCAAAGCGGCACACAAAGTTCGGCTCTGCGAAGGCCTACTACTAAAAATGATTGCAATAAAACTGTCTTTCTTTCTTTTTTCTTTCTGTCTACCAAAACTGCGATCGGTCACATTTGACCATCACTCGCATATGTACATTACATACACACCAGGTTTGCAGGATTGAAAACCTACACAGTAATCACGTAATTATGGTAGGGGTCGTTAACCCCTTTTGTACCAAATGGAATCTTCCACCTTATATATGGCAGGAGTCCATTTCGAAATTTAGGGGTGTCAGGTTGTGTTTTCTTCAAAATTGATTCTGGAAATGGCTAAACTTTTTGCAAACAGTGTAGGCTCTGATCAGACGCCGCATTCTGTGGCGTCTGATCTGGGCCTGCACTGTTTGCTAAGGTACCCGTTTGGGGGTTTCTGGTTCTGAATGGGTGAACCTGCACAAGAGATGGCACAGGGGGCCTCCAGTTAACGTCCCGATCCGAAGGACGGCGCACTTTTTGGCATTCATCCCGGCAAATGATGCCAATAGAGCGTGTTCGGACACCGAAATAACCCACGCTTCCGGGGATCGAACCGGGGGCCTCTAGCATCAGAGGCAAGAGCACTAACATGCACTGAGCTATCACGCCCCTAATTATCACGCCAAACATCTAATTATGATTTTTTCTCAATGCCTTTTAATTTAAATTCTACATAATGGTAGCCAATTGTAGTTTTTCTATGTATTATATTCAGCCTTTATATATAAATAACTTAGAGTCTTCTTTCATCCGTCCTTTCTTCTTTCCGTTCGTCTGTGCGCCTGTCTGTCTCACAGTCAGTCATTCGATCTTATTTTATATTTTAGACATGATACCATGCATTACCAAGAATTAAGGAAAATCACGCATTCATTCATTCATTCATTCATTCATTCATTCATTCATTCATTCATTCATTTCTTTCTTTCCTAAGTTTTACAGCTTTTCGTCACATATTATCATGCAGATCCCGAGTTCTTTCTACAGATGGAATAAATTAATTAATTGATAAATCTATAAATAAATAAATAAATAAACAAATAAATAAATAAATAAATAAATAAACATTATGAGACTGTGCTGAAGTAAATTTTTACCCATGACTATCTTGTCCTGCATGCGCTCATGGACTTAGCCATTTTCACGCGAGAAAATGCAGGTGCCAAAAAGCTGACTTCCTTATTTTCAAATCAAAATGGAAGAACTATGTTTTCAATTGAGTATAAAATTGTTTATATCATTGCAAACTTTGAGAAATTTTCTTTCTAGTCATGACTTATAAAAAAATCAATGAGAAAGTAATAAGTTTTAAATTAGCACTGGAATGTAGGTTCAGGAGCATTTTGCCAATACAATACAATTGTATATATATAAGATGAATAGGAATACGACTTCCACTCTTCAAAGTAAAATGGGAGAACTAAGTCGCTAATTTATTTTTACAAATTTTATATCTAATTCGTTGTAAATAAAAGAACTTTTTGAAAATAACTTATAATTTTTTGTCACATTCTTCTAAAATTGTAATTTAATCAATTTAATACGGCTTTCCTATTAATTTCTATATAATTTTGGTGATGATGTTTACAGGTAAGTCTGCGGCGACTGTCGCAAATCGATATCGGATATTTTTGTGAAACTACGAGGATTGTTCCCTATGAACCTATGTGTGGGTATTCAATAGAACCGCCTCAGCGAGGTGGTTCTATTGAATGCCCACAACATAGGTTTATTTGGTAAAATTAGGAAAAACTATCTTTTGACTAGCATCAAATACCCACCGTATCTTTTGCTATGGACATGATCATCCATCTACTACATGTATGACTAGTCTTTAATCTGATTTGCCATCAACGACGACTCTGATCTGACTGTGCAGGTGCACAAGTTTTACTGCAGGTTTTTCGTCGTGCAAATGATTGTATAGATATATTTCTTTTTTATCACTCCCTGTGGCCCAGGTTCGGTTGTGGAAGGCAACTGGTCTATAATGGGTGGATTTCAAATTGTCGCCTTGCTTTCTTCCACATTTAAATTCCACAATACACCCCAGCATATCATGTTTCATAGGTAACATATGTCATATCCATGTATCTTCATATACTGAGTCGGCCATGCTTGGCCATTACCTCAGTTAGTTATAATTTAGCAAAATAAAATCACTGGACGAGTTCTTAAAACTATGTACAATCTGCTTACAGAGGTATACTAAAACGCATACCTCTGAGTCCCAATCTATACCATGCGGGCTTTGAATTCCTCTACAGTTTTGGCATTTACCACAGAGGAGATAGACAATTCCACTGAGGAATAGTTACAGGCAAAAATGAATTCCTCAGGGCATCACTATAGGCCTGGTACCTGCGATATTGACTGTTGTTTAATTTTGATGCCCTTATTTGAGTTGAACAAGTCACAGGGATCAAGTATTTAACTTTATTGACAGACACTTATCAGAGGGTATCTTATAAAAGAAGGTTAAAGAGGACTGCTCACGATGGACCTCCAACGATGGCCATTCCAACTCATCAAGCATATCGCCAACACTACATTTGATTTCCGCTATCGCCTCAGGTCCATCGGGCAGCTGTCCTCTGAACCGTCCCAACCTGCTGAAACTGAGTTTTAACATAGTGATGCCAAACAGGTGATGCATACTCGAGTTGAGGTCGAACCAATGTTTTGTATGCAACATCCTTTGTCTGCCTGTGAGCAAAAGCCAAATTGTCTAAGAAAGCCTAATGTCATAAAAATGATAGGACCAAGTGTGTATTCGTTACGAAAACACGCCTATACAAATACATTGTCAATTTTACCGCTGAAAATACGAACATTTTAAGATGAAAAATTGTGATTTTTTTTCTTATTTCTGCTCAAAATATAGAGTGTTGGTACGAGTACCCAAATTAATTAGGCATACCCCTGTAAACCCCAGTTTTACTTTATAAAAGTGGGGTTAGAGGGGGTCAACATTATATATGCGTGTTTTCGTGATGTATCCCGTTTTGACAACCCTATGTTTCTTACTTCTTCGGCAATGTTATCCGAGTTAAAATCGTTATTTGATAATTTTAACCTACAGTCGTTTTCATTTCATATTAAATGTATGAAACTCTTCGGGGCTCGTTTAAAAAGTTATACGAAATGGCCATCTATGTGTTTTTGTGGAAGAAGGTTCTGTTTTATCGATGTAAATGAACCCATATATGCCTAGCGCCCCATTTTCTGGAAATTGGCAAACAGTGTAGAAACCATATCAGAAGCTGCAGGATGCATATATAATATAAGACTCAAAGAAACTTAGTCAGTGAACATATGATTCAAGTTACATCAAATATGTCAATCTTCAACACATATATATAACATACAGTGACTTTTCGATAGCTCGAACACGGACAGCTCGTTTACCACATTGCAAAAACAAGTTTCAAATATATTGAAAATTTTACCAACCAAAATTGAACATTTTCAGATAAAAACAAATTCAATTTCCACATTACTGCTTAAAACATAGATTTTCGGTACTCGTTAGAACCGCCTCGGCGAGACGGTTCTAACGAGTACACACAATCTATGTTTTCGGCAGAAATAAGGAAAATAATGTATACCTATGTAAACTGCAGTTTTACAATAAAAAGGTGGGGTTTTAGGGGGTCAAAATTATAAAGGCATGTTTTCGTTATGCGTGCGCATGCGGTTAATTTGAACCCGCTCTGCAGTCTCTGGAGAGTGATCGATCGTATTTAAGATCGATTTTTAAGTAGTATATTGTGTGTTCTAATTAGAAGTGCCCCAGTGAGGCGATTCTAATGAGTACACATAACATTTCCTTATTTTAAGAAGATCGAAAAGACATCCTTAAACCATTCCACTTGGCGCTGTGGCTGCCTCTCAGTACTTCGAACTACCCGCATCTCGGACAAATTTCATTGTCATAGAGGTATTCGAGTAATCTAAGTTCGACTGTATAAAGCTTTGATCAGACCCATTTTCAATTCCAAGGGTGTTAGACTAGTTCATTACGCAAACACGCCGATACAAACACATTGCCACCTTTATCGCCGAAAAAAATGAAAATTTTATGATGAAAAATTGTCACGGTAATATTTTACTTATTTCTACTCAAAATATAGATTGTGGGCACTCGTTAGAACCGCATCATCGAGGCGGTTCTAGCGAGTACCCATAATCTATATTTTAGAGCAGAAATAAGAAAAATAAGGAAACTCCCGGAAACCCCAGTTTCACTATATAAAAGTGGGGTTCCAGGGGGTCAAAATTATATATGCGTGTTTTCGTGGTCTTTACTGCAAGATTTAAATCAAACAAGATAACCCATGCTCTGTAAGAAATTAAAACTGTATCACTGATCATAACGTGGCGTCTAATCTGGGTATGTACTGTTTGCTAAAGCCCTTAGTTCGGACAGCAGGCATATATTGGTTCAGGTGACAATATCGCCAAGCAACGAATAAGCAGCTGAAAATAGTGAAGTACTGCGAAATATGACAATCATTAATTATTGAATTCTTCTAGTAATCTGAAATCATCGTTTGCTGAACACTTGATCAAAGATTATTACAAGTATAGATCTATGGCACATATTGTAAGAATCCTGTACAAGTCTGAGGTACGATAACACCCGTGTGACAAAATGACATTTTACTGATAACAATTGTGATTCGTTTCTTAGATTGCCTGTAAACCTAGATAGTGGGTTTGCCTGAAAACACACACGACAAGTTTTCGATCAAAACTTCTAAATCGATCAAAACTTCTAAAACTAATCTGTAACCCCGACCTTTTTCTATATAATTTTGGGTTTTCTCTATATAAATTTAACCCAATCACGGTTAACAACTTTGCTTCCCTCTTTAATTGCACGCCGGTGGGTCAGGCCATAGATTCTATGACGGTTCCAGAGTTAAGGCTTACTGAGAATGATTGGTTGGTGCCTGATGCTATGACGCTGATCGGGCCCATCAGAGTCTAGCTGTTGATTTTCCTATGCTCCAGCGTTTCAGTGGTTTCTTGTTGTCGAGTCCTCACCTTTGTTTTATCTCTGTGTGTTGTGTTCTCGGAGATGTTGCACTGACGAGTTAGGAGGCCTTCATGCGGACTGAACAAAGTATTTGTCTAATAAGGGCGAGGATTGCGGCCGCGTAAAATCGATTTTAGCCCGCGGTGGAATTCGTTTTACTGTCCGTCCCAAGGCGGTTCTTCTGTCGCGATTTATTTTTGTTATGATTTGTCTTTGAGGGTGTGTATCGCTTATACTTTTTTTTTTTTTTTTGGTTTTAGATAGCCAATTGGCCATTTTGTGGGAAAGTATCTGTCCTTTTGATGTTTCCTTTAGGGTCTAGTTATTTCATGTTTGTGTTTCTTTTCCTTTGGTGTCTCTGATGAGAACTTTGGGTTAATTGTATCGATTCCTGATTGTTGCTTTCACTTCTATTTTGAATGGTGTTCATTAACTGTCAACGTGACTTGGTCAATAGAAGGATGGTTAGTTATCTGAGAGACTGGCTTTTCATTCTGCGCCTTCTGCCCGAGGTACGCTGTTCTTATGAATACCGGCAATGTGAACAAAACTATGTGCAGTAGTGTATACCCCTGTTAACCTTATTTTCTGGTTTCCTTTTTGGGTGCGATTGTTATCAACAGTCGTCCCATAGTGAACAGTAGAGCGATATCTGTCTTACTGCAGGCTGCCCAATTACTGCAAAGAGCCATCTATGAAAAACTATTGCTCCATATTCAAAACGGTCTCGAAATTTTCACATATCTAAAAATGAAACTGCCGCTGAAACTAAATATTATGTTTTATCAATTTATTTCATGAGCTCTTGATTAGTTTTAAATAATCATAAATCTGCACAGGAATTATCCGTGTACAAGATTTGTAAATGAAAATCAAAACATCGACGACGTTGGGGATGAATACAAGCCACACCGAGGGTACAACCCGTGACTGCCGCGGTAAGGAGGCGTTTCTAAAAAACCGGAACGGTTCGCCACAGGATGTTTCATCCCGGAATTAGTCTATGTATGTGATCTAAGTGGGGATAGGTAACGGAGAATCAAGTGACAATCGTTTTGGATACATTGTTTAGATGGTGGTAAAAGATGCCACGTTGATACATATGTAATACAGACACTTGATATAGAACCTGTAAATTACCACATATTTGTAAATAAAATAATGTCAGTGCATTTTCTTCCCTTTCCAAATGGATAAAAATGGACAAAAGGGGAACTGTGCATTTGGTAGAGGAGATTTGAGCCTGACCAGGCTCGGACTAAGTGATCTAGCTGCCATTATATAAGTCGAATACGGTTTATACGGATATAAAATTTATCAGAGTTCCTCTTACAATATACCCTGCAGTTACGCGATCTATTTACAAGCCTCTGTGGTGTAGTGGTTATGCTACTCGTCTTACAAACCAGGGTTCGTGGGTTCGATCTCGGGTTTCTCCAGACTTGCGGATGAGCCTTAAAACCGAGGTCCCGCCTCCGTATGCTTCCGTATGACCTTGGCTGCTGGTGAGACGTAAAACACACACACACACACACACACACACACACACACACACACACGACTGATCTTTTATAATTGCAGTACAAAATGTTTATCAATACACCAAAACAGCTGAAAACCGTCGGGTATACAAGTTTTCTGGGCCAGAATAGATACTTTCGACCAAATTAATACCTCTGATATAATTGACCCTCAAATATTTTCAAATTTCCACAATGGATCAACTATCCCAAAGGAATTGGAAATTGAATCTTCACTATGATGAATGACAGGGATATTTTTTACGGTGACCAAACAGTCACTTTACGCCAGCCGTATGCATTCCATAAAAATTTAGCTTTTTGAAAAAAGGAACGCATCAAAGAACTGAAAACGGTCGAGTGTTAAAATTTTCTGTGCAAGACCAGCAAGTCTCGGCCAATTAGACCTCATCAGCGGCCCTCCAACATATTCAAGCCCAATTTAAACTAATATATTTTTTATTGATTTAAACAGTCAACCTGATGCAAAATTTGCCATTCACAAATAATCAACCCATTAGCACATCATATGAACAACTCCTCCTTAACCCCATTTTATGTGGAGAAAACTGGGGTTTACGGGTGTATACATTATTTTACTTATTTCTTCTCCGGGTACTCATTAGATCCGCCTCAACGAGCACCTACAACCTATGTCTGGAGTATAAATAAGAAAAATACCACGGATTTTCATCAGAAAAGAAGCCATTTTGGAGATGTGAACAAATGCATGACGCCGGTATGTTATCGAGTCAATGCCTTGATTTCACAAGTGTTTGTTCACTGTGACATACGCTCAACAGCAACTGCTAAGATTATCCGATAAACAAACCACACAAGATCGCAAAATACTTAATTCTTCACTGTTTTCGTGACTTTTACCTCTTCTGCGGTTTAATTACACTTCTAACAACGTTTAATTTCAATTTACATTAAATTGCCTGATACAAACAGATAACAGCACTTCATTTTACAAATCGGTGCATAAAATACATAATAGGGGCAGTCTTTGTCAACTTTTGTTTGAAAATATATTTTATAGAAACGGCACAGTGAACTTTTCATCTTTGCCTTTATTATCAATGCGTTTTGCCTTTCTACAAAAGGAAATATTAAAAAGGCAGATATAAATCTGACATATCGCATACCCAGTATTGATCATTTACGACCAGTGTTTAATGGAATGTTATATGATAATTGTCATTACAATTATTTACACGTATATACATGCTTAACCTATTGACAATTGCTTTACGGCTAATTTTGCCGATGTATAATGATTTTCAGACAACTATTGATTTCTATCAAGGAAGTTGGGGATAACGGTCATTCATTGTCATTTTGGATGGTAAATAAAGGATAGGGTCGCAAATTTCGCGTAATGGATGCCACCCACAGGGGCCAGTTTCAAGCTTTCTGAGAGGAAAGATATACTATCCTATAATAATATAGACAAGGGCACCTTCGGGAAAATATGACCAGTCGTGAATGAAGTTGTGTAGCTCTTGCAGTTTGTAACACACAATTCAAAATTCTTGTCACACATGTAGATAACACATTTATGTATACAATAGTACCTGCTATGTCTAATCTGGTCTTCATGGTATGGAGCAACGCCACACATAATCTCCAGAATTGCTCAAAAATGACAGCGTGTAGCTAGCTAAGCCTGTCTGCTCTCTTCCCAAGGGATTCCAAAGTTTTCCAGGGCACAACACAAAGGAAATTTATATCCATGTCCAGAATTTTCAACAATACCAATCACCTGTGTCCATAATTTCAATAAAAACTTGTAAATACTACTCCAAATAATAATAATAATAATAATAATAATAATAATATAGAGGGTAACACATTTAGTACTAGTACTAATCTTCCATGTGGCCCTCTTTTCCTGGATAGGAACCAGTATTAAGCAATGTGGATAAAGTTTCTTGCTCCAGGAAACAACACGTGGCGCTTGCGAGGATCGAACAGGCTACCTCTTGATCTCAAATCCGATGCTTTACCATTGCACCGCAGCGCTCCACAATAACAATTTTGACATCTCCTGGCTCTGGCAGCCATTTATTTTGGAGCCAGTACAAAGGAGCGATTTCATTGGTTAAAAATCTCAACAATTCAAACTGGCCAATGAAAAAATAACCTGATGCTATGGCATCATGATTAATTTACTCCTGTTATGTAAATAAAAAAATGGCTGCCAGAGCCAGAAGATGTCATAATTGTTATTGTTTTCAAGTTTTTGATTAGTATTTACAAGTTTTTATTGAAATTATGGACACAGGTGATTGGTATTGGTGAAAATACTGGACATGGATATAAATGTTCTTTGTGTTGTGCCCTGGAAAACTTTGGAATCCCTTGGGAAGAGAGCAGACAGGCTTAGCTACACGATATCATTTTTGAGCAATTCTGGAAACTGGACCCTGTGATGCCGCCAAAGGAAATTTGCGACCGTAAACCAACAATTAACCTCACCAAAATATTAACTTTACATACAGTAAAATTCCAGTCTAGTGTACTTACTTTCTTGTTTAAGATCTCTGCATTCGCTTAAATAAAGTGTTATGGTATAGTTTTGACTATTGGCTAGTTGGCCGGTCGGTATGCGCAAGTCAAAAACAAGGGCGACGAGTGCATCTTGTGTAGGGTTTCTTCGATGAACGACTGATTCGGTAATAAAACAGTTATTTCATGACAGCTGGGAGCACAGTCAAAACTATTCAGAAGAAGGCAAACGTTGTCAGCTGCATAAATCCAAATGCCAGCCAATGAAAAGTGACGATTCATGATTTCGTTATCCAATAGGATTTCGTGATACATTCACAAGTGCATTCATTATGAAAACACGCCTATTCAAGCAATGTGGATAAAGTTTCTTGCTCAAGGAAACAACACGTGGCGCTTGCGAGGATAGAACCGGCTACCTTTTGATCTCAAATCCGATGCTTTACCACTGCACCACAGGGCTCCACAATAACAATTTTGACATCTCCTGGCTCTGGCATCCATTTGTTTTTGGAGCCAGTAGAAAGGAGCGATTTCATTGGTTAAAAATCTCAACAATTCAAATTGGCCAATGAAAAAATAACCTAATGCTATGACGTCATGATTAATTTACTCCTCTTCTGTAAATAAAAATGGCTGTCAGAGCAAGGAGATGTCATAATTGTTATTGTTTTGGAGTTTTGGATTAGTATTTACAAGTTTTTATTAAAATTATGGACACAGGTGATTGGTATTGGTGAAAATACTGGACATGGATATAAATGTTCTTTGTGTTGTGCCCTGGAAAACTTTGGCATCCCTTGGGAAGAGAGCAGACAGGCTTAGCTACACGCTATCATTTTTGAGCAATTCTGGAAACTGGCCCCTGTGATGACGCCAAAGGAAATTCGCGACCGAAAACCATCAATTAACCTCACCAAAATAATAACTTTACATACAGTAATATTCCAGTATAGGGTACTTTTTTTCTTGTTTAAGATCTCTGCATTTGCTTAAATAAAGTGTTATGGTATATTTTTGACTATTGGCTAGTTGGCCGGTCGGTAAGCTCAAGTCAAAAACAAGGGCGACGAGTGCATCTTGTGTAGGGTTTCTTCGATGAACGACTGATTCTGAAATAAACAGTTATTTCATGACAGCTGGGAGCACAGTCAAAACTATTAAGAAGATAGCAAACGTTGTCAGCTGCATAAATCCAAATGCCAGCCAATGAAAAGTGGCGATACATGATTTCGTTATCCAATAGCACACCGGTTACCGCAGTACAACGAACGCGACAGAGTACAACGAACGCTACAGAAATCATGACGTCACAGCAGTATTTTCGGTAAGAAAAAGGTTTATTTTAGCCCAGATCCTAATCTTTTTAGGTGGTTATTTTGCATAACTGCAGAGTAATGGTATTACCATTTACTGATACAGTTGCAGAGAATTCTGTTCATTATAAACGAAAACACAAACATTTTTCTTTCGTCTAGTGTGTTTTCACCAACCCAAGCATACTTCGGTAAATGTTTTTTGACATTAACACATCCTTTGTGCACATGACTTTTTGATCTATATGTTATTGCGATTTCAGAGCATCCATTGATGCATTTGCTTGAGCCCCAGTTCATGTCAATACCCACTGAATCCGTGGATGGTTCAAGGGTTGATTTTTTGTTAGGGTACACCTTACCACGGGTTATGATACACCATAACGCGGTTAGTCAGCACAATTTGGGTACAACAAACACGGATTATATTCTACATTAATTGAAATATTTGTTTGAATTGGGATTTCACGTCCCGTAAACACTATTTTAGGTCATTTTGGAGACGTTGCTTACAATTCTTTGGGTCTTTTAACCGACATTGAGATGAAATGACATCTCAAGCCCTGCCGCGCAGTGAAACCAGAAGGCTTATATGCATTGGACGATCTGGCTCACACCGCTTTGCCTGGGCAGGCTTAGTCCTTCTAAGCGGTTTACAAGTACTCGTTTGTGGTCAGATTCAGCTCTGCGTGCAAGCACCATGCAGCCCAATTTATTTCTCAAGCCCCGATGGGCGGGGACGAAATAAATTGAAATAAAACTCTTTAATCCGCCAGCGAAGGCATGATACATGATGCTGTTTTTAATTCAAAACGATCCATTTTGCTGTTACATACTCTTTAATGCCTGTTTGATTCTCATTATGATCTCTGAACTTATGCACGTGCGAATTTAAAGGGTTGGGTAAAAATCTTGGACAAAGGGGGCGGGTGAACACATTTATTCTGGCTTTCCAGCACGTTTTTACCACATCCCCAACTAATGAACAACTGAAATCCAACTTATTTAGTTTCGGCCATGTTGGGGAGGGGAGCCTCTTGAATTTATAGATTCCTTTCTTTGCTACTGAAAATAGTAAGTTTTAATGCCATCCCTCACCCCGAGAATCTTTGATTCGGGGGGGGGGGGTTGGGGGGGGGCATATAGTATTTGCCCATTGTGACCAAGGGTCATAACGCTGTTTCATTTTTGGCTGAATTGTCTCCCCTTGAAATTTTGCAAAAACTCGGAAATTGGCTCCCACGGGGTCATTGGTCACCTATAGTTTCAGCTCTTGTTGTAAATGATATGGACCCAATATGAGTTAATGGTGAGTATATGGAGTGTGTTCCAGTTTTGTCTGGGTCCCGAATGGGACTGTTCTTAGTCCTCTGTTACACTCCCTGTATATTAATCATATTTCCACCGACATTGACTCAGAAATAAGGCTGTTGGCAGACGACTGGGTATACTGCCGGGAAATTAGAGTTACAGAGGACTAACGTAAACTTCGGAACCAAATGGATAGACTAGGATGTTGGGCATGAAAATGTGGCATGACATCATGCGAACAAGTCCGTGAAATGAACACCCCTTACTTTATATAGAGAAAACTGTGATTTAAGGGGATATACATACTTTTTTTTACTATATCTGCTATAAGACATAGGTTGTGGGTACACGTTAGAACTGCCTCCTTGAGACGATTCTAACGAGCACCCACAACCTATGTTTGCAGTATAAATAAGAAACATATCACGGATTTTCATCAGAGAAGTAGCCATTTAGGAGATGTGATAAAATACACTATATCGCACGGGTGTGTTGCCGGAGTGAGTTTTCAGGCCGTTTAATGCAATATATTAAGCAGACAACTAGGCAGAGAACCAATGAAATTGAGGGTTCGTGCATTAGAACTCCTTGAGTATCATGATTCTCGGACTCCCAGAAATTCGAGGACGAATTTCAATGTGGAGGGGGAGAATGTCATAGCGTATAGGTATATAGCACACTTGTACTGCCTTTCGGTACAAGCCGGCTTTTACAGCAACGTGGTAGATTTGCTTATCAATCCGGCGGCCCGGTTTCGAACCCCGGCCGGGCCAAAGGTGTGTAGCATTTTTGTCACCTGTTGCACAATGTCAGTAAAAATGTCATTAATGTCCATGAAGAACAAAACCGGACCGAAAACTGCACCTTGCGAGACACCAGACAAAACTTGAGCCCAATCCTAAGTTTCACTGTTAGGTTCGGCAATAGTATACATGGTGTTGGGGTCATCTGGATGACCAGCATCGCTAAACTTAAACTCAGCCATAATAAAGAATATAAGACTTACTTGAGTATTCTTTCGACATGAATGTCGTAACAATGGAGAGAAGCATAGTTGTAAAAATGGGAAAAATCGCTTATGCTGAGATTTGAACCTGGGACAATCGGGTAAAATCAACTGCTCTAAGCACTAAGCCAAAGAGTCAACTGTCTTCCTCAGTCGTCTTCCGCATAATCAACCAAGGCAGGTATAATGTGGGTTAGGTGCTGCGGGCCGTAACACCTCACCCCTTTTCGTCAAGTCCGTATGTTGACGCGAGGTCATTTTTGCGAAGGAAGTCAAATCCCAGGCGAGCCACCATCTTCCGACATGACAGCCATAATGAAGGAATGGAGCATAGCTGAAAAAAATCGACTCTGTGCGAAAGAGTCGTATCCATGACGCAGTTGTCATTGGTTATAAACCTGTAGGCCAATGAAGATAATTCAGGATTAGAAGTTGTGGGTCGTAACAGTATCAGGGGCGTACCTGGAAGAAAATCATTTGTACGCAAACCAAAGAAAATACTAAAAATAATAACTCCGTTTACCAAATGGGGACCACTCTTACAGGAAAGAATTTGCTCCCATCAGGGAGCAAATTTTTTCCTGTAAGTGCGATCCCCGTGGCAGAGGAGGAAACTATGCTAGCTAATATTTTTTTATTATTTTTTTTTTTTGGTTTTACGGCCCTTTCAAGAATATTTCACTCATATCGAGCCGATCGTTAACCAGAGGTGGGAGAAAACCGGAACACCAGGTGAAAAACCAACTGACCTTTCGTTGCAGAACTTGGCGTCTCACATATGACCCGAGCGAGGCTCGAACCACAGTGGTGAGAGACCTAATGATCAAGAGTCAGCGCTCTTAACCACTAGGCCACGGAGGCCCGTCCCCAGCTAGCTAATAAATAGTGTTGCGTATATCCTAGACAAATACATTTTTTCTTCTTCTTCTTCTCGTTCTTCTTCTTCTTCTCCTTCTTCTTCTTCATCAACTTCTTTCCTTCTTCTTCTCTCTGCTTCTTTTTTTTTCTTCCTCTTCTTCTTTTTTCTACTTTTTCTTCTTCTTTTTCATCTTCTTCTCCTTTTTCTTCTTCTTTTTTCTTTTTCTTCTTATTTCTCTTCTTCTTCTCCTTCCTCTTGTTTTTCTTCTTCTTTTTCTTCTACGTCTATTTTTTACGTTTGTAATGTGTACGCAAGTGCGTATCTGCGTACAGGTAGCTACACCCCTGAGTATCATTGACAAACTTTCCTATCTATCCCTCACACTGATTTCTTTGGCTGGCTTGTTTCTTCGTTTGGTTGGGAGTTTAACAGCCCAGCAAACACTATTTAGGTCACATCGAGCCAATTAGTTTACCTTGAAGGCTTATAAAACCAGCATTTCATGGCAGACCCATTTCAGATTCTTTTTCTTGCATTACTTAAATCCTAAAATATAGATTTTGAATATGCGGTCACTTCGACTGCTAAAGTCCATTGTGACGTTTAGTGACGTCGCATTACGGGCAGCGTACACGACTTTCTATACAGATAGCGCACATCAGACACCCTTTGAGTTAAACACCTCAGAATTCTCGACTTCAAGGCCAGCCCTTCGTAGAAAACCCGGGTAGAATAAAAGTTTCTATCCCAGGGTAAAATCTAGGATTTCCTCGTCTGGTGTGCAAGAACTTGTAAAACGGGGCTAGTATTTCGTTGCTCGCAGAATTTGATCGCTTTCAGCGATCAGACTATGTGCATGCGCAACTTCTGTACTAACAAATTATTTTGCAGATTCTTGTGGTTGCACTGTAAGTGTTGTCTCATTAAAGTTGGTTTTGTCAGTATAGCTCACTGTTGGCTATTTGAACGGTCCCTCTGTAGTTTTATATTGTTTACATGTTTATGTACAAGTTAATCTTGGGCCCCATCCACCGCTGCTTGTGGAAATCAATGGGCTGCCTGATACTTCCACACAGAGCTGAAACCCGTCGCACAGGACTACTGGTTAACCACTTAGAAGGTCTTAGTCTTCCCAGGCAAAGTGGTGCGAGTCCGACCGTTCCTGCATATACATGTGAAGCCTATTAGTCTCCTTGGGCGGTAGATTTGAGATGTCGTTAAATCTCAATGACGGATAAAAAGACTTGCAAAATTGGAAACAATTCCAAAATGACCTTAATAGTGTTGGTGATGGATTATAGCGACTGTTTATTGTGAATCTGTTGTAAAAAGTTGTCTCTATGTCATAAACACACCTTACAACCCAGAACACTTTTTTGTTTTAGGAATGGCAAAGCGCATACCGTACATATTGTAATTTTTCAACTAAAGCGCAAATATGTATCGTTCCTCTTGGCTGTTTCTTGAAAAATGGCGCTTATAATGGGTAAAAACGTCCAGATTCGGTTTTTCATATCCGTGTTTGTTGTTCCATTTGTTCCGTGTTTAGTGTACTCAGACTCAACACATGATCCGTGGTAAGGTGTACCCGTGTTTCAAGGTAGTGTGCCAAGAAAAATCGGTACGATTCTTATTCTAAATGTTTTTATGAATTATTAAAAATAGTATACTTACTTCGATGCCTAGAGGCATGAAAAACCCAAGAATGCTCGTGTATATGTCATTTATTTCTGATTGATAGACCCTTAAAACTTGAAGTTTTGTTTTTCTATCTATTTTGGCCTAATTTATGGCTTTGATTTCCCTTTTATGACCGTGTCATATTTTAAAATTTGGACAAAACAACAAAAACACAATCTGTTGTCATCGGAAAACCAACAGAAAAACGTAAATCGTGATATGTTCCATCAAATAAAGGAAACATTGAACTCACACTTCTCCTGTCAAAAAAAAAAGACGGTAGCGTTTGTTGTACTCAGTCGCGTCACGTTGTACCGCGGTAACCGGTGTGAATAGGATTTCGTGATACATTCACAACTGCATTCATTATGAAAACACGCCTATTCAAACATATTGAATATTTAACCACCAAAAATGAAAATTGTCAGATAAAAAAAAATCTTATAGTTTTCATATTTATGCTCAAAACATACATAGTGGAAACGCGTAAGAGGCGTTAGAGGCCTCATCGAGGCGGTTTTAACGAGTACCCACAATTTATATTTTAGAGCAGAAATAAGAAAAATAAGCATACCTCTTTAAACCCCAGTTTTACTGTATAAAAGTGGGTTCAACGGGGTCAAAATTATATAGGCGTGTTTTAGTAATGATTTTTAACGTTGGATCGACAGACAAACAGTCGACTCCACAAATGGGATACGACCAGTCATATTATGCTGCGGTTGGTGGCTCATTACGAAAACACGCCTATACCGATGTATTGGAAGATTTTACCACCCAAAAAGGAAAATTTCAAGATAAAAAATCTGATAGTTTTCTTTTTTTTGCCCAAAACATAGATTGCGGGGACTCGAAAGAACCGCCTCGATGAGGCGGTTCTATCGAGTACCCACAATCTATGTTTTGGAGCAGAAGTAAAAAAAATAATGTTTACCCCTGAAAACCCCAGTTTTACTATATAAAAGTGGGGTTAAAGGGGGTCAATATTATATAGGTTGTTTTCGTGATGTGTTGGCACTGCATAATTCTGACTTCTTACTTAGCAGTACATGTAAGTATATGTTTCAGAAAGCTGTAAGGACATACAATGATATTTTTACCGCATAACAGTATTATTGATACATGTAGCCTTTTTAACCACAATTTATATGAAGATAAGTGGGGTATGCATTATTTTATCTGCTCAGGGATATACATTGTTGGTACTTGTTACAGGCTCTAATAAGTACCCACTGCCTATCTTTGGGATAAAAGATGTTTCTAAGTGAAAGGACGAAAATACTCAGTCTACTAGTTGATTCTTGGGGACTTAAAAAAGAAAGAATTACATGTGTTTCACTAATGGCAACAATGCTTACGCCATATCGTTCCGTCATCTATGATTCTATCAATTCTCTCTCTCTCTCTCTCTCTCTTTCTCTCTCTCTCTCTCTCTCTCTCTCTCTCTCTCTCTCTCTCTCTCTCTCTCTCTCGTAAAATGTGATTATTTTCTCTTTATTGATTAATATACGTATATAACTATGCATCTTCTTTCTTTCTTTTTTGGTGCGCAGCGCCATATAAGGGGCACATTTTCATTCGAAAATACACTGCTCAAAACAATTAAAGAGGCAAATTTTTAAGCATGTATAACATCAACGCTTGGCAATTTTCAAACTCCAGGGCAGGCACTACTTTAAAGTGACATCTCTTAACAATGTTCGTGCAAACGCCAGAAAGCAAGGTTCACGTGCAAAGCAAGAATGTGAGCTACAGCATGGATACCCCTATAAAACGGCTGAAATTCGGTATGTGGCGATCTGTTCAAAATTTGAGTTTGGGTCAGAAACATGTCAATCCTTCGGTTATGCGATATTTTGGGCTTCCTAGTGACTGCATATGGTGTTAGACGTTTCTTGGAAGAAGTTGAGGTCGCTCAAGCTGTCGCTTTGCTTGAAAGTGGGTACACCCAAAGGATCGTTGCTGAACGCTTTGATTTATCGAGAAGTGATGTTGCCAGGCTATGGAGACGCTACCAGGAGACGAGTGAGTTTACTTGACGAGAAGTACAAGACCGACACCTCATGACGTCACAAAGGGAAGATCAGTATATTCGAAATCTAGCGCTACGAAATCGACAGTCCACGGCCAGAAGGCTACAAATCGTTTTCCAGCATGCAAATGGTCAATGGATATCCGATCAAACAATACGTAACAGGTTACATGAAGGTGACCTGAGCGCCAGACGTCCGACAAGAGGGCCTACTCTCACCAGGCAACATCGTGCGCGGCGATATGAGTTTGCACAAGAACATCAGAACTGGCGATTGCAAGACTGGCGTACCGTTCTGTTCACGGATGAAAGCAGATTTCACCTGAGTGCACGTGATCGACGTGTTCGAATCTGGAGACGACCCGGAGAACGATACGAGGACTGCAACAGTGTGGAAACAGACAGGTATGGAGGGGGATCAGTGATGGCTGAACAGACTTGTACGTGATAAACGGAGGTACTTTGATTGCATTACTATGTCGAGATGAAATTCTAGATCCTATTGTGAGGCCTTTCGCTGGGGCAATCGGTGACAAATTTTCATTATGATGCAGCATAATGCGCGACCCCATACTGCTAGAGTGTACATGGATTACCTTAATCATGAGACTATTGAAGTGACGGACAGGCTGACTTAAACCCAATAGAACACGTGTGGGACATTCTTTACAGACGTATCTCACAGGCGACCATTCACCAATGACTATTCAAGAACTTACAAACATCCTTAGACACGAGTGGGAAACACTAGCTTTACAAACTGTTCAAAATTTTGGTTCGTAGCATGCCTCGGCAATGCCAGGAGTGTTGTGCTGCTCGAGGTGGTCATACACATTACTAACAGGAAATGTGACTGAATTGCGCATGTCCATGACATTTGAAATAATCTGAGGTAAAGATGGCGATTTCTCAAACAAGTATGAAAATTCTTCCTTAACAGGTTACAGGTCGTGATTTGTGAACTAGTTACCAATGTTTGCCATTAACATGTTGCAGATAAAGTTATTAATCTTTTGTATCGTTGTTTCATCATCATTATCCAACATCTTTATACTATGAGGGAATATGTGTTTGCTCCTTTAATTGTTTTGAGCAGTGTATATGTACTGATATGTTTCTTACTTTTGCGTGAGTCCCCACAAACTATGTTTTTTTTTTGTGCAGAAATGTGGCCCTCTTACTTGGGGCTATGTGGTGAATGAATTTCATTTGACGTGTCACCGGTAAAAAGTCTTATTCTTTCTTGCTTACTTTCTTTTTAGCTCACCTGAGCCAAAGGCTCAAGGTGAGCTATTGTGATCGGTCACCGTCCGTCGTCGTCGTCCGTCCGTCCGTCCACAATTGCTTTAAACAACATCTCCTCCTAAACAACTGAACAGATTTGAACAAAACTTGGCAGAAATAATCCTTAAGTGGTCCTCTCTCAAAATTGTTCAAAGAATTCAATTCCATGCAGAACTCTGGTTGCCATGGCAACAAAAATGGAAAAATAGGAGAAAACCTTTAAAAATCTTCTTGTATGAAACCAGAAGGCCCAGGCCATTGATATTCGGTATTTAGCTTCTTCTAGTGTACCTCTAACAAGGTTGTTCAAATTATAACCCTGGGGCCAAAAATGGCCCCGGAACGGGGCCCACTGGTTTTACACAGGGTTATATAGGGAAAACCTTTTAAAATCTTCTAGGCCCAGGCATATAAGAGAACCTTTGAAAATCTTCTTTTCTGAAACCAGAAGGCCCAGGTCTTTGATATCTGTTATGAAGCTTCATCCAGTAGACCTCTACCAAGATTTATCAAATTATAGCCCTGGAGTCAAACATAGCCCCACACGGGGGCCACTGGTTTTACATATGCTTATTGAGGGAAAACCTTTAAAAATCTTCTTGTTTGAAACCCAATGGCCCAGGTCTTTGATATTTGGTATGAACCTTCATCTAGTGGACATCTACCAAGATTGTTCAAATTATAGCCCTAGATACAAAACTGACCCAGAGGCGGGGTCCACTTTGTTAACATTGAGGTATACAGGAAAAAGCTTTGAAAATCTTCTTTTCTGAAACCAGAAGGCCCAGGTCTGAAGCTTCATCTAGTGGATATCTACCAAGATTGTTCAAATTATAGCCCTAGAGCAAAAATTGGCCCAGGGGTGGGGCCCACTGGGTTAACATAAAGGTATATAGGGAAAACCTTTGAAAATCTTCTTATCTGAAACCAGAAGGCCTAGGTCTTTGATATTTGGTATGAAGCTTCATCTAGTGGACCTCTACCATGATTATTCAAATTATAGACCGGGGGCCAAAAAGCACCCCGCCCCGGGGCCCACTGATTTTTCATTGACTTATATAGGGAAAATGTTTATAAATCTTCTTGTCTGAAACCAGAAAGCCCAGGCCTTTGATATTTGATATTAAGCTTCGTTTAGTAGACCTCTACCAAGATTGTTCAAATCATAGACCTGGGACCCACATATAAATCTCTTAGCTCAGGTGAGCACATAGGTCCATCATGGTCCTCTTGTTTGTAATGTGTTTCTCTTTTCTTTAAAACTGATAGCATTAGTTAAGATAATTCAGGTATCATTCCATTACTTCCCTAAAGTATTTCTGTCTGATTGTAAGACGTATTAACAGATTTCAATGACAGATTTGCCTGATGACCTTAAAGTAACAGGAATTTATGTCCTTAAATAGATTCTAATAGGCATTCATTAATAAATCTCTTTGAATGGACCCCTTATGTAATTGTCAATTGTGCACTACTGAAAAAGTCATTTATAATGAACGTTTTGCATTTGGTTTCTTTATTCAATTAAACATTGTACTCTTAAGGTTGTACTTTTAACTCAATTTTGGGTCAAAATACAGTAATATATACAACAGCGCTGCTGATGCCCATGTGCCTAGCAGTGACCAATAAAGTTCATCTGCATGCAAATTAAGAAAAGGCGGTCTGGCAACTCTTGGAAACCGTTTTCACTATTAAATTTGTAAATCCATATAATTTGTCTATAGTCCTTAATGGGAGATTGACAACAGTTTACGCCTCAGAACGGGGCGCCTGATCAGGGTCTACACTACATGTATTTGCTTAACGGATAAGAATTCAAGTGTATAATTTAAAGGAATCCTGCAGCACGAAGCGTTTTGGGTCAGCACATAGATCTAGACGATGTATTAACAAGCTACGTACCATGAAACATTATTTTGGATAAAAAAATCAATCTTGTTCATTCATCACGAAAACAGGGTATACATTATTTTTCTTATTTCTGCTCAAAACATAGATTGTGTGTCAAAGGGTACAGGAATATAGCACGTACTGCTTTGCTGTATACAAGCCGGCTTTTATAGCGACGTGATAGAGTGTTTGCATATCAATCCGGCGGCCCGGGTTCCGGCCGGGCATTTTTTTTTTCACCTGTTACAAGTGGCTAGCTATGTTAAGAGGAGAAATATGAAAAAATATCGGATTTGAAGTGAAAGATGCGATCTTGTCCAAATTCGAACTCATCCAAGATTTTATGGACTTGCCGATGACGACGGGATAAAAAATAAACAAGTAATTGAGCGGAAACCATAATTTATATGTTCAAGGGCAAGTAACTCTTAAGTGAAACATCCCATCTGGCCCAAATTATAACTCATCCAAGATTTTAAAGGAAGTGATGATTATGATTTCTAAGTTTGTACAGACTGGATAAAAAACAAACAAGTTATTGAGCAGAAACCATATTTTTTGCGTTCAAGGGCAAATAACTCTGAAATGAAAAGTTTGATCTGGCCAAAATTCTAACTCATCCGATATTTTGTGTTTTGTGCTGATAATCTGTAAGTTTGATGAAGACTGGATAAAAAATAAACAAGATTTTGGGCAGAAAACACTATTTTTTGTGTTCAAGGGCAAGTAACTCTGAAGTGAAACATCGGATCTGGCCCAAATTCGAACTCATAAAAGATTTAATGGATGTGCCGATTATCTGTAAATTTGATGAAGACTGGATCGAAAATAAAAAAGTTTATTGAGAGGAAACCATCATTTATTGTGTTCAAGGGCAAGTAATTCTGAAGTGAAAAGATCAATATGGCCAAAGTTCGAACTCCTCCGAGATTTAATGGATGTGCTGATTATCTGTAAGTATGATGAAAACTGGATCAAACATAAACAAGTTATTGAGCTGAAACCATCATTTTTGTGTTCAAGGGCAAGTAACTCTGAAGTGAAACATCCGATCTGCCCAAATACGAACTCATTTTATGGATGTGCTGATTATCTGTAAGTTTGATGAAGATTGAATGAACAATAAAAAAGTTAGTGAGCGGAAACCATATTTTTTTTGCGTTCAAGGGCAAGTAAGCCTGAATCAAAAGATCAGATCTGGCCCAAATTCGAAATCATCTGAGATTTTATGGATATGGTGATTACCCGCAAGTTTCATGAAGATCCAATCAAAACTAAACAAGTTATTGAGCGGATGCAATTTTCAGCATTATAATTCAATGGAAGCTAACTGTTTGAAAGTGTGGACGACGACGGATAACGAAATCGACGACGGAGCCTTGCTATACCTTGTGAGTCTTCAGCTCAGGTGAGCTAACAAGTTATTGAGCCAAAAATCATATTTTTATGTTCAAGGGCAACTAACACTGAAGTGCGGAAGTCGATCTTGCCAAAATTCGAACTCATCTGAGATTTTATGTATGTGCTGATCATCTGTAAGTTTGATGAAGAATGAATAAAAAATAAACTAGTTATTTGACGGAAAATGTTTTTTTTTCTGTGTGTGTTCAAGGGCAGGTAACTCTGAAGTGAAAAATATGATCTGGCCTGAATTCAAACTCATCCAAGATTTAATGGTTGTGCTGATTATCTGCAAGTTTGATGAAGACTGGTTCAAAACTAAACAAGTTATTGATCGGAAACCATATTTTATTTGCATTCAAGGGAGAATTACTCTGAAGTGAAAATTCCGATTTGGCCAAAATTCGAACTCATCTGAGATTTTATGGATATGCTGATTACCTACAAGTTTCATGAAGATCCAATAAAAAAATAAGCAAGTTATTGAGCGAAAACAATCATTTTTAAGTTCAAGGGCAAGTAACTCTGAAGTGAAAAATCCGATCTGACCCAAATTCATACTCATCCGAGATTTAATAGATATGCTGATTATCTGTGAGTTTGATGAAGACTGGATCAAAACTAAACAATTTTTGGGCGGAAACCATATTTTTTTGCGCTCAAGGGCAAGTAACTCTGACCCTACCCAAAAATGGTGCACATGACATTTGATCAAGATTGACCCACTGGTCTTAGATATATTCCTGTTTGAAAGTGTGGACGACGACGGACGACGGAGCCTTACTATACTATAGACGGATCCAATGTTTTGACACGTGACCGTGTTTACATGTCACTGCGCATGCGCAAAACTACTTTTCCTTTTGATAACGATCTTTCGTGGTTGGCAAAAAGCCGTTGGTTCCATATAAACACATAGTAAATAGGTTTAATATTACGGGCATATTTTAGTTGACTGTTTCAGAAATCGATCGAATTACACTTTAAATCGGTAGATAAATATATTCTAAACTTCATTTCTGCATCTTCCGCAGTTTTAGTCATTCATTTTGCGCATTTTATTACAAATAATTAAGACCATCCCGCTTCGTTACCTGCCTAAGTTTAACAGGTACTTTTTTTTTCATCTTTCCATATTATTTCAATTTTGTTTACATACATACATACCATACAAAGTATATTACATAGATGTTTAACAGGTACTTATCATCAAAACATCCTCAAATATACTAGAAACCAATAATTACTAGCTAAGACATGTCTATTTAAAAAGTTTAAAAGTCAATTTTGTCGTTTCGATTCCAAACAAAATACATGTTTAAAGAAAATAACATCGCATTTACAATGGCGGCAAACGGCCAAAGACGTTTTTTGCCCACCACCGGTAAGTCCCGGTAAAATTGCAAGCAACGTCTCCAAAAAGACCTAAATAGTGTTGATGGGGACGTTAACACAGCGCATGACACAGTACATTATTTTACATTGCCAAAATGTTTAATTTTCTGATGAAATTTTTATGATATATTTCTTATTTATTCTCCAAACATAGGTTATGGGTGCTCGTTAGAACCGCCTCATTGCGGTGGTTCTACTGAGTACCCACAACCTATGTCTTGGGTATGAAAATAATAAAAAAATATAAACTCCTGTAAACCCGTTTTCTTTACATTTGTTTGTTTGTTTGTATTTGATTTTAATTGCCCAGTCAACACAATTTAGGTCATTTTTGAGCCGGTCAGTTTACCTATCCACACTTTTCGTGGACAGGCCTATACTTAAGTGGTTAACCAGTACAGTGCGCATTCTTTCGCCAGATGACAACAGCTCTTCTTGAATCACGGGGAGAGAATGACTGAAGTCAAGATTTCATTATCAATCTCTACGATAGCATGTTGTCTACTCTGCAGGTATCGAACCCGCGTCCTCCTGATCATCAGTCAGACGCGCTTCCGACTGAGCTACCTAGGCCGGCCGTTATCTTTATATAAAGTCGAATTCGGAGGGGTGGTCATCACACGGACTTGAAGAAATAGATGGGCTGTATGATGCTTCCATGCAGAGCTGAAACCGATCGCACACGAGTTATGGTAAATTTAGAGGGTCTAAATCTGCCCAGGCGAAGTGATGTGAGTCGGGCGGTCAATACTTATAAACCCTATTGGTTTCATTAGGCGACAGGGCTTGAGATGTCATCTCATCTCAATGTCGGGTAAAAGTCCCACTAAATTGGAAGCAACGTCTCCAAAATGACATACACTGTTGACTGGGACGTTAAGCCTCAAATCAAACAAGCAAACAATCCAGGCAACAACGGCGCCTCGTGAGAGCCATCGTTATACTATTCCATGATAGTTAACCTTTTTGTACCAAATGGAATCTTCCTCCTTATAAATAGCAGTAGTTCATTTCAAAATTTAGGGGTGTCAGGTTGTGTTTTCATGAAAATATATTTGAAAAATGACTGAACTTTTAGCAAACAGTGGAGGCCCTGATCAGACGCCGCGTTCTGCGGCGACTGATCTGGGCCTGCACTGTTTGCCAGGGTAGCCGTTTTGGGGTTTCTGGTACTATAGGGGTTAAAACACGTTTCTTAAATGGCGGTTACATGTGCGATTAAAACAGTTTGTTTCTTATCGCACTACCACCCGTTTAGTATTAATCTAAAGCTAATAGAATTAAAGCCCTCTTATCTCTTATGTGATTTGATATGACAGATGGCTTGGTCGCTTGGTTGATTCCTGAGAGACACAAACTTTTGATGTCCATGATGTACATGCAGCCCCCCCCCCCACCCCCCCCCCCCCACCCCCAGTGGAAATCTTTCCACTGACCGTTCCAAGGCGGTTCTTCTGTGGCGGTTTATTTATGTTGTTGTTTGTTACTTACTGTGTGTATCACTTGTGTCTTTTTATTTTGGATTGCCATATGGCCATTCTGTGGGAAAGTAACTGTCCTTATGGCCTTCCTTTGTTTAGGTTTCCATTATGGTCTGGTCGCTTAATGTTTGTGCTTCTTTCCCTTTGGTGTCTTTGATGGGTGGAGTAAGTTAATTGTATCGATTCCTGATCTTTGTTTTACTTCTACTTTGACCCTGTGAGTGGGTGCGTACATGCGCGCATATGTTTGTGAGTTAACAAAATAGTAATACAGTTTTATGTTATCTACGTTACCTACAATGCATCACTGTCATATGGGCTCCATCACGGGAAACTGTTTTTGGAGTTTACGGCCAGTAAACCGGTCTGCTTAGCTGCAACGACGAATAGCAGTCTTGAAATTGGAGATATGCGGGCTTGAGGCTTCACCATGTGAACAAGTCCGAGAGATGAACACTCCACTAAACACCGCTTTATTTAGAGAAAACTGGGGTTTGTGGGGTATATATTATTTTGTTATTTCTGCTCCAATACATATATAGGTTGTAGGTACTCGTTAGAACCGCCTCAATGAGGCGGTTCTAACGAGCACCCACAACCCATGTTTACAGTACAAATAAGAAAACAATTACGGATTTTCATCAGAAATATAGTCATAACATGCATTATGTCGCAGGGTGTGTTATCGAAATGTTTGCCATCAAAATAGTGACCTCTGAGATGCTGATCAGACTGTGTGTATGTACCTTTGTCGTTCGCTTATGACAAAATAGGATTTTGATGCTTTGTAAATGTACTTGTTTCAAGGACTACAAAATGCCCCGAGGTTGAAGTATTCTCTGTCTTCAAATGGCAACTCTTTACAAACGGCAATTTTATATTCACCGAATGCAGCTTGTATAAGGCCGTGTGCCGTGTGTAGAACGTCTCCCCTTACTTCATCACGTCGCAGTTTATATTTTACTCCGTTTGAGGTCATCATTGAAAGTTGATAAGAGGGTCACGGATAAGCCCTACACCACGAAAACACGTCTATATAATTCTGAACCCCTTGACTCCCATTATTTATACAGTAAAGCTGAGGTTTACAGGGATAAACCTTCTTTTCCTTATTCCTGCTCTGAAGTGTAGATTGTGGGTACTCGTTAGAACCACCTCGAGGCGGTTCTAACGAGTACCCACAATCTATATTTTGAGCAGAAATAAGAATATCACAATTTTTCAATTTTTTTTAAATCGCTTTTTCGGCGGTAAAATGCACAGTGTATATGTATAGGCGTGTTTTTAAATGTAATTGGTTGACACTGACTAGTATGGTTAAGAAAGCTTGGCTTTTCATTCTGTCCTTTAATGCCAAGGTAATTTTTTAAATAAAATTTCAATTCTTCATCTTTTTTTAAAATTTGAGCAGTTCTTCAAGATGAATGCAACAAGGACACGCCTCCCTTGGCAGAGTTGATAAAAATTCGGTCCCATCAAAATGATGCTTATTTTCGCGTAATAACCGTTAGTTTTGTCCACTTTTTTGTCAATCTGCAAGAAATCCATCGCCAAATACTCAATTATATATCATTTACTGTGTCAAGTTCAGGAATACAAAGTGAATACAAAGTGAAGTCAACGCTCTGACATTATTTAACGTACCAAGCCGGACGATATGTTTTTTTTAATCATACAGGGATATTCAATTGGCGTAAACCCTGATCTGACACCCTGTTCTGTGGTATCCAATCTGGGCATGCACTGTTTTCTCATTGACATTGATTTTAAAACGCACTTTTTTATTAAAACCTTCTGTGTCCGATCAAGTCACAGTTCGCCTTTTATCTTTTTAAAAAAAGTTATCTGGATGGATGTTAAAAAGGTTGTTTACTGTAAAGTTCTCTTTTATCTCACTTATAATGACAAAATTGATTCTTTTTATCCACCCACCACAAAGACCATTGAATATCTGTATAAGATAGTCAGAATTTTCATAAAGCTCGATATCCTTCAAATGCTGTTGCTCATTTTCAATGGCTGGCCAGTTGTCAGACCATAACACTTTCGTGCGACAAAGTACATCATTAATGAGCCCCGCCAAGCGAATTTGGGTCTTCGAGCATTCCGTCATGACAAATTTTAACTGCGCATGCCCAGCCATTCATAGGGGGGCAGGGATATGGCTTTCTGTCTGAAGGTTCCTCTTGGTCCACTGCTTGAATGAGCGAGCAGCGAAGGTTCTGGCGAGACTGCGCGGATGTGCAGGCTCGCCTGAACCTTCGCTGCTCGCATAGGCGATAAGTACCAAAATCGCTTGACGGGGACCAATTCGTTTTTCCAAAATGGTGTCTTTTCTGATGAAAGTTTGTGATATTTTCCTCATTTGTACTCTAAACAAAGGTTGTGGGAACGGGTTAGAACCACCTCATTGAGGCGGTTCAAATTAGTATCCACAACTTATGTCTTAGAGCAGAAATGAGAAAAATAATGAATAGCCCTGTAAACCCCAGTTTTCTCTGTATTCAGTGGCGTACATAGGGGTGTTCATTTCACGGACTGGTTAACATGTGAGGCAGGAGTGGTAACCAGACCCAGAGGTTATAAACAGTGTTGTTCAATGATGTCAAGTTGTTCAAAACTATCGATATCGTTAGTTAGCGTATTGTTTTAACTTTGATTATGTAACATTACGCAAACACGCCTATACAAATACATTGCCACCATTATCGCCGAAAAAAATGAACATTTTATGCTGAAAACTGTGATATTTTTCTTATTTCTGCTCAAAATATTGATTATAGGTACTCGTTAGAACCGCCTCATAGAGGCGGTTCTAACGAGTACCCACAATCTATATTTAAGAGCAGAAATAATAAAAAATAAGGTATACTCCCGGAAACCCCAGTTTTACTATAAAAGTGGGGTTCAAGGGGGTCAAAATTATAAAGACGTGTTTTCGTGATGATATGGCAAATGTACTAATATGTTTCTACTCATGTATATTAGATATTGTACTTGCCAGAACAGTTAACAATTCGATCACTAACTGGCCCTAGATCAGAATCAGCGTATGTGCAGGCTGATCAGAGCTGTAGCTGGTCACGACGTTTTTGTTTTTTTTATTGTGTCTGTTGTACCGAAACTCTTAGCGTACTTCAGCAAAAATGTATCTTAACCCATATATGCATAGCGGCCCTTTTCTGGGACATTGGCAATCAGTGCAGGCCCAGATCAGACGCCGCATAACGCTGCGTCTGATCTGGATCTGCACTGTTTGCTTAAAGAACATTCATTATTGAACAGTTGGCTACAAAATAAAATCACAAACCCTATACTTTAAAATGGAAGATTCCATTGTCATATATGGATTAAGTACTTTTTTTTTTCAAAAGATTTGTCCAAATTCAGTGGTTTGTCGAAATTTACATGGACCATGTAAATTGGTCAGATCTGCCATGGTATATGAATCATCCATGTTAGAGTTATTGAAGTTTCCTTGTTGAGAACAAAAATGCTGCATGGCAGAATGTCAAATAGGGAAATTAATCAGTTAAATCTATTCACCTAAATACTTCTTGAGATCGACTTACCCGAGCTTTCTACAATTAAATTTGTAAATACGATGACTGATTTGATCCGATTTTAATTAGGTGTCTGCGATAATCTGATAGTATTCAATAGTCCTTAACGACGTCACGTTTACTATTGATATTTTTGCATAAAAAATGCGAATAAAGTGCATTTTATATGTCATAAGATAAATAGAATCTTGCATTCGTGATCATGTATTGTTGGGTTTGTTAGGCTCGTTGAGAGAATAACTAGTAAGGCTACTAAGACACTCGGTTTCCTTCGTAGAAATTTGGCCTTCGCACCGAGGGAAACCAAGGATGCTGCATACAAAACCTTAGTCCGCCCCAAGCTTGAATATGCAGCTCCAGTTTGGATGCCCTATCATCAAAAGGAGACTGATAGAATAGAAAAAGTTCAGAGGACTGCTGCTCGCTGGACCTGCAGACGTTGGCGCAACCAAAGTCACGTTGGAGAGATGCTTGAAGAACTCCAGTGGCCGACTCTGCAGGAAAGGCGAGAGCAGGCTTCGCTGACTCTGTTCTATAAAATCCACAATAATTTAGCCATTATAGATAAGAGTAGGTACCTATCTGAAGCTGGTGGAGGATGTAGGAGAACCAGGTCCCATCCCTTTCAGTATCACCGTCCTAATGCTTATACGGATGGTTTTAAGAGTTCTTTTTTCCCCAGGACAATTGCAACTTGGAATGGCCTTAGAATCGAAGCTGTCTCTTCTGAGACAGTTGATGGGTTTAAGGCCAAAATATAATATCCTAGGGTTGGGCAGGGGATAGGCATGGATTCCTTCCCCTGATGGCTTCTTGTAAATAGTTTTAATCTGCTGGTGGCTGTGTCACAAAGCTCTTTTTGGGGGTGGGGATTGAAAACATTTGTGCCACACCCCAAACCTGTTATCATGGTCAGAATTGACCGAAAACAGTATCGGGAGAGAGAGAGAGAGAGAAAGGCATGGGGTGCTCGGCAGAGCCTCGCACTTTATCCCTTTCCCTCAGCTCGTTTGATAGATTCAGTAATGCATGGGCACTCATGTAAGATCCTCTATGTAATAAATTCCGTAATCCACTAGTGGATTAAATATGCAAATTAGATAGAAACGCCCCGTAACGTTACATGTACAACATCCTTAACGACGTCGCGTTTACTTATGACTGAATATTGACTATTTTGTATACAATTTTTAATAAAATGCGTTTTATGTCATATGATAAATAGAATCTTGCATTCGTGGTCATGTATTGTTGAATTGAACTCGTTGCGGAAAAGGCGTAGAATGCTCGGCAAAGCCTCGCACTTTATCACTTTTCCTCAACTCGTTTAATAAATTCAATAATGCATGGCCACTCATGTAAGATCCTCTATTTAATTTAATTTACTAAATTCGATAATCCATTATATAAAATACTTAGATGCGACCCAAGAGGTATACGCATGACGTCCGCAATAGAAACGGTGGAATATTTGCAATTTTGAAAAAAAAAAAAATAAATAAATAAAATAAAAAAGAATGTCGAGAATAAATCGTATTTAGATGTCATATGATGGATAGAATTCTGTTATAGTGCTATTGTAGTGTTGTTGAGGGAAAGGTGCAAAATGCATTTTGTCCCTCCTATTTAATTCGTATGGTGAATAATGCATGCATACTCGTGTAAGACTCTACATATAGAGAAAACCAATATTGATTGGATACACGTGACGGAGCAAAGCATTATTATATGACAATTAACAAAATGCAGTTTGGACTGACAATATGAACCAGTACACGTATTAAATGTACGAATCAAAATGCGGCCAGTGGAGGCTCGGGCAAGCAGGAGTATCAGCCCAGTCTAGCACGGGCGTCCACTGTTCGGTACTAGCGCAATAATGTCACAAACGGCAGAAATCAGACTCACAATGATAAATATAAAACCATTTTGGGGCTGGTAATTATGCTAACTCTGAACCAATAGGTCCATCATTGCCTGAGATGTCTAATTCTGCAACGAAAAGCCAGGTTTTTTCATCTCCGCATACTCTGGTTTTCGCGCATCTGATATATGATCGGTTCAATATGAGCGTAATAATTTTGAAAGGGTCGTAAAACCAAAACAAAACAAAATTAAACTATATTTCGTCAGATCACATGTCATATCTCCGCCGTCGCTCCCTTGAGGCGGGGAGCGCCGACGTGGGTGTGACATTGTCCGAAAGATGAAAACCATTGATACTGACCTTTGGAAACCAGGGAGACGCAAATATCTGCAGCATATTTGCAATCTTGAAATATGTTGGTACTTGTAATAGAGCCAAAATAAGAGACATAATCTTGAAAAGGACGTAAAACCGCAGAAAATTTGTCTCTTCCGCCCATACACATTACGTCGATGAAATTGGCAAAACTGTCGGAGGGGCCTTGAATCGCAGCACGCCTATTGAAATGTATACGGAATTTTGATAGCAAAATATTCCCCCAAAAAATCCGATATTCAACATATACGCCCCAACCACACACCGTGGATACTCGTTAGAACTACCTTTGCGAGGCGGCTCTAACGAGTACCCACAATCGAGCAATGTCCCCGAGCAGAATCCCAGTTTTATTATATGAAGACGGGTTTCGGGGTCTAAAATTAGAAAATTATACTTCTATAGGCGTGTTTCTGTTATTGACAATACATCAGCGTAGAACTGCTCACTTGATGTCGATTCGAAGTTGCTTTGACAGTGTTTGCCAACTTAGAATGTTACAGTAATCTTTTATAACTTTTCATATGTTTTGGGCTATAACTGAGTGCATATTTCTATAGTTTAAGGTGGACGTACCTTCTTATAAAGAAATTTAAAACCCATTCTCCACACTTAAATGTATCACTAAACTTTGTGTATTGTTTGAACTAGATATAAATACCACGTGCAACCCGTGCACTACTGTGTTCAGACATAATGACGTCGACCGGTGAACTTTTATGAATGGATTGAAAGGCTGTTGCATTACACTCCCTGGTATCATCAAAGTACTAAAGAAGTTGAAACTGCCCGACGTTGTTTCAACGGTATAACGTATATCTATCAAGACCGATGGGCGCACAATTAAAACTAACACCTGTGTGCTTCCATGCCACTACATTTCATGTTTAGGAGACCTAGCTACCAAAGGAAACTGTATTTGTTATAAGCTGTCATGTATCTGTTAGTATTGCATGTTGATATATTTCTCATGTTGTTTGCTAAATTGTAAACCTGAGATTGAAATAAAGTTGAAAGTTGAATAGTAAACTATAATGACTTGCAAGAAATGTTATCTAAGCTCTATGCAATTTATTGTGTCGAGTAATCTATCTGCGAGAAGATCTGTGAACCTGCGAAGTCTCAGAACAGCCTGATCTGCGATCCGCGTAGTCTGGTCATAGTTTTCTCTGTTCAATTTTATGGGCAATGTTTTATTTTTGTTTTAGTTTTACGGCTCTTACAAGATTATTTCTTATTTTGAGCCGATCTTTAATCAGAGGTGGACGAGAAGAAAATAACAACCAGACCTTCCATTGCAGAACTTGGCGCATCACGTGTGACCCAAAGACATAACGTTCTGTATTAGAGTCTTCGTCAAACACAACGTATGGAGAGCACCCCGTTTACTGCACTTGTACTTGTTCCATTATACAGCTGTTCGATCGCATGGTTCCTGTAACTTACATATGGTTCAGGAAATTCTTGCCCAGATGTATTAACCCATTGTATACTCTTCCATTGTTATACATGTATGTTGGACAAGTCCATTTGTCATATAATTGGCGTCAGGCCTATTTTTCGTTTTATTCTATTTTTGACGGAAAATTCTGTAAGCAAATAGTGCAGGCCCTGACCAGTCGTCTGATATGTGTCTGCACTGTTTGTCAAGGTACCTCTTTAGGGGTTTACCGCACGCAGTGGGTTAATCTGTCCAGTATTTCTTCTTCATGTGGACACCCGTATGTCTTTCGGCAATTCAGGCTTGACTGTGCCGAGTGTTAACTTTGAACATTGCGTTCAAGACTGATGGTTCCTTCCATTGTAGCGGAAAACCTGATACTTTATTATCAGTCACTGTTCACTGAGTCCATGGGAAATAAGGTTTGTCCATTTTTTCCCCAATCTTGTTGCAGCTTGTTGTCATGGCGACAATTGTGGTACATCTCACCCACCTTGAATTCGCGCTGCTGGTATGTTACCAGCCTTAACTGATTGCTTCAACTCCGTCATGAAGTCTTCATCTGAATTTTTTCAATATGATAACACATACGTTTGCTAAAATGGCGCCATTTCTTATTTCTCGGAGTAGCATTTTTCTGATGAAAATGTTTCATGATTTGTTTTTTCTAGTCAAAATATAAATCGGGTGTGATCGTTAGAACAGCATCAAGAAGGCGGTTCTGAGGTGGTTCTAACGGGAACCCCAATTTATGTACAGTAGAACTTCGATTGCTTGTTCGCCAAGACTGAGTCGAACACGTGCTTGAGTTCCTTGGGAATTACTCAAGATAAGATATAGTGAGGGATAATCAATGGCTATCTTCTCCTTTTATCTTGGAAATATATGTTATGTGTACTCATTAGAATCGCCTCGATGAGGCGATTCAAATGAGTACACACAACATACATTTATATTACAGAACACTGAAAATAAACACCAAAATGACCTCCATCATGCCACCTCGAATGGCATTAATAGTAACCCTCAATGGCTCGAACAACCGTTGTCTCGAACACATTTTATGGTCCCAAAGGGGTTCGAGCCATCGAAGTTCGACTGTATTTGAGCAAAATAAGGAAAATAATGAATGCCCCCGTTAACCCAGTTTTCTCTATAAAACGAGGGGTGTTCATTTCAATAACTTGTTAACAGTAAATTGCCCCTGCCTCTCTTCGTCAGGACTTATACCAGTTGATAGACTCCTGCTTTAGCATAACCCCCTGTTTGGCATTGCCCCAACTTTCCTTGCCGTCCTCATTACGAAAACACGCCTATACAAATACATTGCAAATTTTACCACCAAAAATATGAACATTTTCAGATGAAAAATTGTGATATTTTTCTTATTTCTGCTCAAAATATATATTGTGGGTATACGTTAGAACCGCCTCATCGAGGCGGCTCTAACGAGTACCCACAATCTATATTTTAGAGCAGAAATAAGAAAATAAGGTTTACCCCTGCAAACCCCTGTTTTTCTATATAAAAGTGGGGTTCAAGGTTTTGAAAACCATATAGGCGTGTTTTCCTGATGTTCTGTTCACCACTTTACATTTTCCAGTCCTTTCTTCATCCTTTTGTCTGTTTCGAGAGCTCGAGTCTAGTTGGGTATGTTTATATCGGATTTACGGCCCTTTATACACTATTTCATTTTTATCGAGTCAATCGTTAATCAGTGGTGGACGAAAACCGCAATGCCCGGAGAATAACTACCTGACCTTCCGTTGCAAAATTGAGCTTCTTACATGCAATCCGAGTGAGGCTTGAGAGACCTAATGTTAAGGGCACTAGGCCACGCGGGCTTGTACTCTGAAATCGTTGCTCGAAAGTGTGACGTTACCTTAAAATCGGCTTGATCTCATAATCCGATAGTCTCTACTACAATGCAATACAAGAGCATGTCCCTGAACAATAGTTGATCGTAATGCTTACTGACAATGATATAAGAAAGAGTGGGTTTATAAGTACAAGGTTAGACAAGGCACGAATAGGTGCACATAAGCAAGAGCTGGTGAGTTACATTTCCTTATTTGTCTTCGGGTGCTATAGTCAGAACTAACCAGAACCACAGCCGTGTTTGGGTAAACGTATTTAAAATATGTGTATCGCTATAAACCCCACTGTCATATATAAAATAGGATGTAACAAAGGTTAATATAACACGGCCCTCATTGCATCTCCGCCCTCACGACTCCTCCATCTTTACAAAATGCATATTGGTCTGTGCTCGAGTCGTTGAAAATAAACACAGAACATGATCGACTCTTTCATTGAACAAAGACGAGGCTCCATGTAAAACTTGAAAGCAAATGCTGATTCGAATTTTCGATTCAAACAGCAAAATGTTTTGTTCCAAACATTTCAATACAAAAAAGATTGAACGCTTTATTAATGCATTAGAGCAACGGGCTTGATAAGAGCGCTGATTCTTAATCATTAGGTCTCTCATCGCTGTGGTTCGTGCCTCGCTCGGGCCACATGAGAGACACTTAGTTCAGCAACGGAAGGTCTTATGTTGTTTTTCTCCTGGTACTCCGATTTTCCCCCACCTCCGATTAACGATCGACTCGTAGTGCAAAATAACCTTGAAAGGGCCGTAAGACGACCCCCCCCCCCTCACACATACACACAAAAGAAAAATGCGTTAGAGCATGACTAAACCAATTAGACGACCTTTGAAGACTCAGCTTTTGCATCAAGGTAGTCTGGTCACAGTTGTCACTTATTGGATAACCTACAAACTAAAGAAGGCTCATACAAACAGCGAAGGGCTGATGGGATATGCAAGCTAATCATATTCAGTTTATAAAATGAGCCTGGGTATGATAAAAACCCACAATAAGACATGTGCGACCAGCGACTGCGCGTCCGCGCCGTCTGAAATGCGTATTCGCTGATCGCATGAGCATCCTATAGGTTCTGGACTATCCAAAGATCGACAAGCAAAGAACGTGTCGTGTGTGTTTGTGCTTTACTTTCCATCAACAGCTATGGTCATACGGATATGGAACCTTGGTTTTAAGACTCATCCGAAAGTCAGGAGAACCCCAGGATCGAAACCACGATCCCTGGTTTATGAGGCGAGTAACTTAACCACTACACCACGGAGGCTTCTTAGGTGGCCGTACTGGGTGGATAACCATACTGAGCTCAGCGTTTAGCGGTCGTGTAGGTCTTCATGTAGAATTATCACTGCTGTAATAAGTTTCCATATAGTTCGGTCTGTTTGACAAATAAAATTTGTCCACTAAACAGCTTTGGCAGAAGCCTTCATGCTTCTCGCCTCACAATCCAGGGTTCGCTTAATAAACCAATCTTCTCTATATTTTGGATGAATCTTTAAACCCGTGTACGTATGACCCGAGCTGTTGGTTGGACTAAAACACACACACACACACACACAGAGAGAGAGAGAGAGAGAGAGAGAGAGAGAGAGAGAGAGACAGAGAGACAGAGAGAGAGAGAGAGAAACGTGGGCTAGATCAATTTTCAAACCAAAGTGGTGTCAATGATGTTTTTTTTTGTTGTAAGATTTATGAAAAAAAAAACAAAATCCACATTATGATAAACACACCCGTGTGCTATTATTGTGTCTTTCATATCTGTAGAACTATCGTTTTTCCTATGAATTGTATATGTCCTTTATTTCTGCTCCAAACATAGATTATGGGTACTCGTTAGAACCGCCTCAATGACCATAGATTGTGGATGCTTGTTAGAACCGAACTGAGGCGGTTCTTACGAGCACCCACGAGCTTTGTTTTTAAGCAAAATAAAGAAAATAATGTATACCCCCTGTGAACCCCACTTTTCTGTATATAATGTTTGGTTTCCAGTGTAGTTTGCACGAACTTGTGAATGAAGCGTCAGGCCAAGAATGTAGACCCTGCTGTGCGGCGTCTAATCTGGGTCTAAACTGTTTGCCCGTGTGCTATTTTAGGACGCTAGGTAAAGTGTATACTTTGGTAGGGGAATCGTTTTATTCATCTGTAAATATTCATTTTATCAATCCACTATGTCATCTTAAGTATACATGTTTATAATTAAGAATGCTAACTTGAAACCTCATTCAGAAGGTTAGAAATCTTAATCGATACCCTATTTATGTCACTTAACAATGTATGAAGTATGTTAAGCTGAGTGGCTCAAAGTGGCATTTAAATTATTTTCAGCGGACGCCACATTCACTTTTCAGGTGTAAATATATCGGAATAGTAATAACTTATGAACCATTCAAAAACACTTTTACTCTGTGATTTGAATTTAAATTCAAAACGAAAAGTATTTTAAACGGTATTTAAGGCAACTTTCAAAGTCATCGATCGTTTTCCATCGCACTGAGCTGATCAGTATTAAGAAAGAAATATGAATTGTGTACAAATGGTTTTCACAAATTTTGAAATTGGAGAATAAATATACCATTAATAAATATCGAACTATTATAAAATGCCCCCAATTAATATTGAGACCAGCATACCGAAAATTGACAACCCTTCCTAGAGAATATTGTCTTTCGGCCATGTTTCCGCCAAGTCCATGGAAATGTTGAAACTGTTTACAATTGCTCTGCTCTAATAAGTCTCTTCCAGATCTGTCCAAAAATGAGAACACACTTGGATGTCTCAAAGGGAATAGGAACACCTTCAGGAGAGGCAACTCCTGCAAAAAGATTTTTGTCTCCCATGTAAATAGGGGTCAACTCTCAAAGGAAAGAATTTGCTCCTAAGGAGCAAATTCTTTCCTTTAAGAGTAGACCCTTTTTCAGTGGGACAGGCTGAAAGAAAAGCGACCAGGAAGTCCCGGAAGTTGTCTCCCTATGAAAAATGGCCGAAATCTGTCTGGTGTTCCCATTCCCCTTAAATTATTGATCTATCATGATAATTCAGGCTATTGTTTTACGGTCGATTGTTTGTCAGTCGTTTCGTTGTTGATGCCCACGTGACTATCACTGATTTGTAGGAAATCCAGGTAGAGGTTATTTATAGAAAATAGCGGTCAGAGTATTGCATAAGAGGGTTATCTATAGAATATGAACATGTGTTGAGTTTGACAAACAGTGTAGACCCAGATCAGACGCTACAGAATGTGTTGTCTTATCAGGATCTACACTGGTTGCTTACAGTTCATGAATTTAAGATCTAATTCACCGTTCAGAACCATTTTCTAGCTTACACTCAGAGACAATCGACCCACCAGTACTGCCAGACAATGTTTTGACCACACTACCGCGTGCTATAATTGAAACAATGCTTATAGACTGTTGCACTGCCAGCCAACATTCACCTATTTACTAGCAGTATAACCGTTGCAATGCTCAATATGATCTTGTCCGAACTCGTTTATGAGTCCCTATGAATTCTTCCCGTACCCCCAGGTAACAAATATAAAAAATCCTGTATTAAGACCACCTTTAGGTCTGTTCAAAAGTGGTCTTTAGACCACTTTTGAACAGTGCCAAAGGTGGTCGCATAATTGAGGACTTTGGGTGTAGAAAACACAAAGAAAGTTTAAATATACTTTTAAAAGCGGAATTTATCTTAATTTTAGCTGGTCTTAATAGCGGAACTGTACTGTAATTAAAGATAATTTAGTGAGATTTTTGTCATTTTACATTGAATTTACATGTATATGTTGTACCTACCTATCAGAATCGTCAAATAAAGGCAATTCCAATCACTAACACTTTTTAGCTCACCTGGGCCGAAGGCTTCAGGGTAGCTTTTAGTATGGTAGGTTGTTCGTCGCCCGTCCGTCGTCTGTCATATCTCTGCAGTCTGCAGACTGATCTCAATCATTTCCCATGCCCAGCATGCCTTTGGTGGATCATTGGTGACATGAGCTTTTTGTCGAAATTGAATGCAAACTTTTGTTGCTATGGCAACCACAAGGTCCCATAGACTTACAATGGGAAAATGCTTGTCATCACTGTACCGCCTTCAGTTTTGATCGGATCTTTCTTAAACTTATATGTTAGGTGGCTGGGGATAAAAACTCGGATAAGTTCGAAAACCGGCCAAGTCTTTCCATTAATCATAGAGTTACGGCCCCTTGATTGCTGAGAATGACTATTTTTACCTTGTCATCACCAAATCCCCTTCCGTTTTGATCGGGTCTTCCTGAAACTTACATACAAGTAAGTCGGAGTTAAAAGCTCGGATGACTTCGAATAGTAGCAATATTGGTTGATTACTCATTGTATAATGTCCCCTACTTGGCTGAAAATGCTTTTTTTTTTTTACTTTGTCATCATCGTGTCCCTTCAGTTTTAATCAGGTCTTCTTGAAACTTACAGACAGGTACGTCAGGAATAAATGTTTGGATGAGTTCGAAAGCTAATGGGGTCGACCTATTTACCATTGAGTTACGTCCCTTTGCAGAAAATGTCTTTTTTCGACATTGTCATCACCGTAGCCCCTTCAATTTTGATCAGATCTTCTTAAAAATTACATTTAAGTCAGGGATAAAAACTAGTGTCGTCAGCCTATCTATCATAGTCACATCCTTTTGATTTAAGAAAATGCTTATTTTTGATTCTGTCATCACTGTAACACCTTCAGTTTTATCGGATCTTCTTGAAACTTACCTATAATTAAGTCAGGGATAAAAGCTCCGATGAGTTCGAAAACTGTCGATTTTAGCCAATTAGTCGAAGAGTTATGCCCCATTCTTTGCTGAAAATGCCCATTTTGGACCCTGTCATCCCCATAAGTCCTTCAGCTTTAATCGGATCTTCCTGAAACCAAGACATAAGTAGGTTGGGGATAACAGCTTGAATTAGTTCGAAAATTTGCGAGGTGGGTGGCCAGTCTATCATAGAGTTATGTCCCTTTGATTGCCGAAAATTCCCATTTTGACATTGTCATCACCATAAGAATCGGAACTTCCTGAAACATTGAATTTGTTAACTCAGGTGAACGATATAGGACCATCAAGGTCCTCTTGTTTTGATTTAGTTTATAAAAGATAAACAAAATATTTTTTTCTAAATTATTCCTATTGTGCCTTCTATTCTATTCTGACAGGGTGCTTTGATACACACTGTGGGTCAAACTTCGCCCGTTCACAAGAATTTTTCTATAATCCCAAATATATTGGAACCTACTAAAGTGTCTTGTATCTCGTCCAAGTACTGATATTTGCTTCTTCCTCTACTTTGTAATGTGTACGCAATTGTGATTTTGCGTAAAGGGTGGAAATGATTATCAGGTTTTGCTACAGACAAGTGGAAGAAACCTTTTCCAGTAAGTGCTCAACGTTGAATCAATGCTGAGACAACGTTTAAACGTTATTTCAATGTTGATTTAACCATGAGTCCACGTTATGAGACTTCGTGGTCTTGCTTCGTCGTCATATAGGGGGGAAGAAATATGTTCCTGACTTCCCTGGAATTCTCGGCGTAAAATGGCACCAGCCCAATCAGTGTGATCTTTGTGCATCTTCACTGAATTTATTTGGAAATAAGTGGAAGTGACACAGTTTCGGTACATAAAAGCGAACATTCACATCAAATTGGTTAGTGGCTTAGACATTCTGCAAGCTAATACAGTACGACGTTACTAATTTGTGCCCACTGTGGGTTAACGCTGCTAAAGACCTAATGTATTTCATGCTGGCCTGCCAGAAATTGTATGACAGCAATAACTCTTCATCAAGCGGTTACAAGCGGTACTGACAGAACACTGTGGGAAATACTAGACTATGTCGACCTCCATAGCTCAGTGGTTAGCCGATTTATGATCGAGAGGTTGTGGGTTCGAATCCGGCCACCGGAGACGAGGGTGTCCTTGGGCAAGACACGTAATGCCACTGCATCACTCCATCAAGGTGTAACTGGGTAGCAGTGGTGTTAAAGTCATTGCCTCTCTCTCGCGCGCGTGATAACATCCGGAATGAGTGTTCGAGAGCGATTCAAATTTTTAAGCTTGAACTTTCATCGAAATCGAACTAAAATAAATTAGTATCAACTAAGAAATAGATTCGGCTGCATGATGCTTCCACGCAAGGCTGAAACCGACCGCACATGAGTAATGGGTTCTAAGCCTGCCCAGGGAAAGTGGTGCGAATCGAACCGTCCATATTGGTTTTATTGAGCGGCAGGGCTTGAAATGTCTTTTCATCTCAATGTCGCATAAAAGTCCCACGAAATTGGAAGCGACGTCTCCAAAGTGACCTATACAGCTTTGAAGGGGCGTTAAACCTCAAACAAACAAACAATTCAACTAGACTACACTGACAGAGATACTAGTAGTAAATCATATGGGGCATTTCTCGTACTGCATTCTAGAAGGATATCGTTATTAGACATGTGCTCGATATGACATTTTATATAAATTGCCCTGGCAACGTATTATATACGTTTTGTTTTCTAAATCGCATTGCGTCTTACTTGGTATACGCTGGTATACATAGCATTTTATAACACACACAGGGAATTCTAGTTTTTAAAAACACAAACACGATTTCAATCAGGCCATGCTCCAGGAATTGTAGGAGTTTCCTTACAACCAGTGAACCAGATGCTATTAGTAAGATCGTCAAGCCCAGATGAAACTAACGCTGTCGTCAGTTACTATCTCATTAAAACTATGATTATTGAATACAAACGCAATAGCAAACATACGTTCTTTTTTTATTAAAAAAATGTGAGTATAGCTTTAGCAAACTATATCAGATACGCCAGGTGGTCGGTAGAGGCGATGGTACCTTCGGCTTACGTCACTGGGGCGTCCAACTTATATTGTATTAATCATAAAGCCTCTCACTGCCGTGTCTCGAGCCTCAAATTCTACAAGGGAAAGTCCGGCTCTTCGGAAACTAATACTGGCCTTCAGCAGGTAAGGGTAGAGGGGTGTTTTTATTTCTTCTGTTCTCCCCTTTCATTCATATGCCCCCTTTTTCCCCTGCCCCTCTCTTTCATCTCACCCACTTTCTCTTCTTTCTCTTTTGTCCCTTTCTCTGAGAGACCATCACGTGAATACGCCTACATAATTTTGACCCCCTTAAACCCCAGTTTTATATAGTAAAACTGGGGTTTGCAGAGGTAAACCTTATATTTCTTATTTCTGCTCCAAAATATAAATTGTGGGTACTCGTTAGAACCGCCTCGATGAGGCGGTTCTAACGAGTACCCACAATCTATATTTTGAGCAGAAGTAAGAAAAATATCACAATTTTTCACCTCAAAATTTTCATTTTTTCGGCGATAAAGGTTACACTGTATTTGTATAGGCGAGTTTTCGTAATGACAGATAATGAGCAACAAGGCTTGACGCGCCGTTAAACCCAAACGCAATCAATCAGTGCATCATGTATCGTTCTAACGAAACCATTATTGCGCTCATCAAGCTAACGATTCGTTTAAAAAATGTGTCCACATTTATCAACACTACAAGGATATCGCGGACATGTATAAATTACACTTTCTACTTAATGTCGCCGTCTTGTATAATTTAGGGCGGAGGACATGAAAAGACACGTTTACGTTGTCCTCCATTAGATAGCATTTATTCTTAATACCCTGAAAAACAACTGTCTTTTACTGGTGAAATAGCGCATTTTGTACGGGTTTAGTCTGCTAGTAAAAGTATGGTTAGGTTAAGTGATCGGTTTGACGTGACCTTAATGGATTTGTTCAATAGTCTAGACAACGGTATTAGTAGCCTCTGGCTTGCGGACAATAAATCCACTCTTCCTTGCTGTTTAACATTAATTCCTTTCTCACAATAGTACTTCGCATAAACTTTCAAAGACTTTTGTTTTCATATGGTTCAATAGTAAAACAGACTTACAAGAGTGTTTGTTTTGGAATTCAATGAAATAGAAAATGTTGGAAAGAAAAGAAATGCCTTGTATTACATTTGTAAGAAATACCGTGAAATTCCGCTATTAAGACCACCTAAATTTAAGACTAAATCCGCTTTTAAAAGCTTATTGAGAAGGTTTCAGTCATTCTTTGTTTATGTTTTCTATGCCTAGTGTCTCTTATTATTGGACCACATTTGGGACTGTTCAAAAGTGGTCTTCAAGACCACTTTTGAACAGTTCCAAATGTGGTCTTCATATAGGAATTTTACTGTTCTACGCTCGTATAAACCTTGACAAAACCAACAAGAAGCCTGCATTTCCATCACACGTGAGCCGTGACAAGCGAAAGTAAACCTTCGAATATGTGCGACCATTGAATACAAAGAACAATCAGAGTTTTGTTTATTTGAGTGAGTGTTTGAGTTTTACGTCCCACCAACAGCTAAGGTCATATGGAGACGGGACCTCGGTTTAAAGACTCATCCGAAAGTCTGGAGAAGCCCGAGACCGATCCTGTGACCCCTGGTTTACAAGGCGAGTAGCGTAACCACTGCACCACGGGGGCTTCTAAGTTTTGTTTTGAGGTTTAACGTCCCCGCCAACACAGTATAGGTCATTTTGGAGACGTTGCTTCCAATTTCGTGGGACTTTTTTATCCGACATTGAGATGAAATGACATCTCAAGTCCTGCCGCCCAATGAAACCAATAGGGTTTATATGCATGGACGGTCCGACTCGCAGTGCTTTACCTGGGCAGGCTTAGATTATATTTTCTTGTCCTTTGGGATCATTGATTCCATTGTGGAATTTCGAAAATATCTGAGGGTCACTGATGAGGCCTAATTGGCCGTAACTGGCTAGTCTGGCCTAGAAAACATGTGCACTCCATATTTTTCGGTTCTGTGGTGTGTTACTTGCCTCCAAAGGATAACCCTTTTATATAACATATTAGATCCTCTAAGCGGTTTACCAGTACTCGTGTGCGGTCGGTTTTAGCATCATGCAGCTCATTCTATTACTCCAAGCCCCGACGGGCGGGGTCGTAAAAATCTGAGAACTATTTCATTCAAAGTGTAACTTTTCCTAAATACATGAAGAAACTGCATTACGTTAACAAATCCGTGAAATGAACACCACATAAACCCCACTTTATATAGAGAAAACTGGGTTTTACATTATTTTTCTTATTTCTTCTGCTCCAAGACATCGGTTGTGGGTACTCATTAGAACCCCCTCGATGTGGCGGTTCTAACGAGTACCCACCACCTATGTTTTAAGTAGAAATAAGAAAATTATTACAAATTGTCATCTGTAAAAAAAAAGCGTTTTTGAGTTCTGAAAGAATACGCTATGTCACAAGGATTGGGTAAAAGTCCCACAAAATTGGAAGCAACATCTCCAACATGACCTTTACAGTGTTGACGGGGACGTTAAACCTCAAATCAAACAAACAAACAATTTGTCACACGGATGCGGATGTGTCACTCGGATTGTTACCGTAATGGTCATCAGGTATCCAGCTAGCACCCAGAGAAGACTCAGATCAGCCTGCGCACGTGCACAGGCTGGTCTGAGTCTTCACTGGGCGCACATGTCTGCAAACACGTTTTTGTGTGTGGTGGCTCAAATGAACGGAGTGAATGTTTGCCTTTAGTCATCAGGTTTAGGTCAAGATGTATCTTGAGTGTTCAAGGGCTTATAAAATCAGATAAAACACTTCATCAGTTTTCTTCCTGAAACAACCCCCTTCAATAATGTTTCCTTCTAAGATATCAAATTAATTTTCTATTCTTTTGAAATGAATGCCTTCCGAAATTTCATTGCTTGCGGTTGAACACCCCCGTCAACACTATTTTGGTAATTTTGGATACGTTGCTGCCAATTTTGTGGAACTTTTACCCGACATTGAGATAAAATGACATCTCAGTCCCTGCCGCCCGTCCGCTCTTACCAGAGGTACATAGTGGGATGGTCGGTAGAGAATATGGTACCTTGCATTGGGGGCTGCACCTCATAATGAATACGTTTTTTTTTTTCAGTGCAAATCAGCTAAATGGACTAGCTTCCAAATTTGAAGGGTGCAGCCCAGACTGTATACAGACACATTGTCCATTGTTGGACCGTATTCAGCCGAAAGTTTTATGGGGCGAGCCCCAGAATGATGACCCTTCTTTGAAAGGAAAATATAAATCATGCATGTTTAACTCACTTTAAAGGTACCCCAACAAGCTTACTTCCACACACCTAAATAGTTACTATATACAGGGGTAAACGTCTTAAACAAATAGACACTACCTAAAATATTATGGGATGCAGACGTTGTGGGCTGCAAAGTACACTGTGGTATGCAAAATGCAACCCACAGTTGCCACTGTGGGGTGCATCCCATAATGTACCTCTGGTAGGTACGTAACCAATAGGATTTATATGCATGGAAGGTCCGATTCGCACCCTTTGCTTGGGCAGGCTCAGATCTTCAAAGCGGTTTACCAGTACTCGTGTGCAGTCGGTTTCAGCTCTGCGTGGAAGCATCATTATCTTTTTCAGCCTTATCTTTTTCTCCAAGCCCGATGGGCGGGGAGCAACCTGGTATCCCTTACATGCACCTTTTCATTAATAACACATTGTGTGACAATATAAATCTGAAATAGAAAACTATAGATGTCGATGACATGGTGAGCATATTGGTCCTCGAATGTTTGCCATTTTTTTTTTTTTTTTTTTTTTTTTTTTTTTTTGGTTTTACGGCCCTTTCAAGATTATTTCACTCATATCGAGCCGATCGTTAATCAGAGGTGGGCGAAAACCGGAGTACCCGGAGAAAAACCACCTGACCTTCCGTTGCAGAACTTGGCGTCTCATATGTGACCCGAGCGAGGCTCGAACCACAGCGGTGAGAGACCTAATGATCAAGAGTCAGCGCTCTTAACCACTAGACCACGGAGGCCCGTTCGAATGTTTGCCATTCCGTTACTGCTTTGAAGAGTCTCTGAAAAGCCGAGATTCTTATTTTCGGAGCTTTTATGTCTTTCGTTGTTTTTGAGTTTTGCCGTTTTTCACTTCACTTATGCTTGTGTTAAGTGTCGTGTGTTGGCGACAAACTGTCTCCCCCTACTTCACTATAGTGCAGTTCATATTGTTCCTTCCTTTGGGGTCATTGAGCAAATTTTTGAATCTTTCAAAATGGAACGCATGTGTGTGCTAGCGGGAATAAGCAGTTTTGCTAACTGCAGTTCTGTTTCTGAGGAATCCAAATAAAAACGAGATTCCCATTTCTCTGTCTAAAACATGTTCTTTTTTTTCAAGCATGTTAATGAGAAAGCTAAACGCATTAAAAACAACTGTACCAAGCAAGCGCCTGCTTTGATTAAGACTGCACTCAATTCATTAAGGACATCTTTACCATTTTAGGCGGACCTGCATTTAGCCCATTTTGTATTGAATGGAATCTTCCACCTTTTACATAGCACAATTTCGTTTCACAATTTAGAGGTTCCAGGTTATGGTTTCTTCAATTTCATTTGGAAAATGGCTGAACTTTTTGTAAAAATCAGACTGCGGCGTCTTGCATATGCCTGTTTATCAGTTACCCGTTTGGGGTACATTTTATGACTTGCTTTATACAGGCTGGCATAAGAAGACATTATTGGTGGTGTATGATAAGTACGAGGGCAAGTCAATAAAATATAAAAAAACAGCCTTACTTATTTCTGGATGAGATCGATCTCTTCTTTGTCATTGTAATTGGCCTCCAGACTGATAAACTTAGACGAACGCTGTTCCAGTGCCATCAGCCTTGAACTGAAGAAGACAGGATCCTTGTCGCCGGCCAACTCCTCAACTGCCGCCACAACTTCTTCGTTGGACAGCAAATGACGTCTACGGATATCCTTTTTTAAGTTTGGGAATAGGAAATAGTCACTAGGAGCTAAGTCCGGATAATATGCGGGGTGTGGTACATGTATTAGCTCGTACCCATTCCGCTCAACAGAATCCATTGCAATTTTGCAAGTGTGGAGTCTTGCATTGTCATGTTGAAGCAGAATCCTTTTGGAGAGTTTACCTCGGCGTTTTTCACGGATCGCAGTTCTCGGTTGGTCGAGCAAATTTGCATAAAACGCACCTATTATTGTACTTTTCTTTTGCTAGAGAGGCCAACATAATAACGTCTCGTGCGTCCCAAAGTACAATAGTTCGAACTGCCCCTATCTCGACCATATGTCATGGTCCCAAAAGTATTCGAGTTATGGAAGTGTGACTGTTTCGTTTAATGTGAGGTTTAACGCCCCACCCCGAAAACTAAATTTGTCATTTTGGGGAAGTTGCTACCAATTTGTGAGTCTTTACCCGACATTGAGATGAAATGACATCTCAAGCCCTGCCGCCTAATGAAATCAATAGGGTTTATATGGGCGATCCGACTCGCACCACTTTACCAGGGCAGGGTTGGATCCACTAAGCGGTTTAACAGTAATCATGTGCTGTAGGTTCTAGCTCTGTGTGGAAGCATCATGCAGCCCAATCTATTTCTCCAAGCCCCGATATGCCCCCGCCAATGCTTATAAACCCTATTAGTTTCATTGGGCGACAGGGCTTGATATGTCTTTTTATCTCAATTTCTCAAAGTCCCGATATAGCCCCCGTCCATGTTTATAAACCCTATTGGTTTCATTGGGCGACATGGATTGAGATGTCATTTCATCTCAATGTCGGGTAAAAGTCCCACACAATTGGTAGCAACGTCTCCAAAATGACCTATACAGTGTTGACGGGGACGTTCAACCTCAAACCAAACAAACAAAACAAGACCCGATGGTCGGGGGCCCGAAAATTGACTGTGTATATACAGCAAAATTCCGCTATTAAGACCACTTAAAATTAAGACTAATTCTGCTTTAAAAAGCTTATTTAGAAGGATGCAGTTATTCTTTCTTCGAATTTCCTGTACACAATGTCCTCTGGTCAGGGACCACCTTTGGAACGGTTCAAAAGTGGTCTGAAATACCACTTTTGAACAGTCCCAAAAGTGGTCTTAATATAGGAATTTTACTGTTATATTGGCTTATTGAATACTTCCGTACAGGACAACTTACGGCCGAACAATGACAACTTTTTCCTTATGTTGACCGTATCTATGAATATCTAATACTAAAGCAAACACTCGATTTTCTACTAAAACCTCTATAACTCACGCTTAACGGACCTTGTTCAAATAGGGTTCACTGTGGGCAAATATGATATTTTGAAAGATTACCTTATACTATCAGGAGTTTTGCTGTACAATTTCATAGTTCTGGAACTTGTTCTGTCAGGTTAGTGAACCTTTTCGACTTTGTCGTTAGATGGTAGTTTTACTTTTGCACTTCTTTTGCAAGCTCTCTCTATTCAAACCATTCTATGGAGATAATTGCTAAATATGTTATGGAATATACAGCGGGTATCAATCTTAGACACATATCCTTTGGAGTACTATCTTAGCCGAATATGTTATGGAGTATATGTCTTAGCTATATTATAGGGTATGGAGCTGTGTATCTCTTGACAATATATGTTATGGGGTATGTATATCATAGAGTCGTCCCCGTCAACACTATTTATGGACACACAGCGTTCAGTGTTTTGGGACTTTTACCCGATATTAAGATGAAATGACATCTCTAGCCTAACCACCCAAAGAAACCGCTAGGATTTATGGGACGGTCCAAATCGCACCACTTTTCCTAGGCAGGCTTATACCTTCTAAGCTCAAAAATTTGTTCGGCTTCAGATCTGCACGGAAGCACCATGCAGCCCAATCTATTTCTGAAGGCCCGATGGGCGGGGGCATACATTTTTATGGTGTTGTGTATCTTTTCTAAACATGTTATAGCATTGTGGAACTAAATATGCTCTGATAAGTTCACTTTGTCTTGTTCAGATTTATTCTCTTATTTCATTAAACAGCTTCATACCTGATTAAATCATGACTGGTTTTTGCCCACCTGTCAGAAGCGTGGAACAACGCTCTAAACGCTCTATCGAATGCAATGTATTCGGTTTGTGTTTTCAATGACATTGTTTTATTTGTGTTCTTCATCCTTTAATCCTTTCTTTAATCCATGCATCTTTCCACTTACGTCAATTCAGATAAGGCAAAATAATATGTTTTCCTCCTCGACGCCGTCGCTCAAGCGAATGCACTTAATGACTTGAACACCATTGGCTTTCGCCTCTCTATAATCCTGTGCTATTCACATATTGTTAGCATTCTAAATTTAACGGCCAAGTCAGTACTATTATATTTTGGTCATATCGAACTGATCAGCTGCAGAGCGTTATGTTTCTCACCTGTTGGATATGCGCGCCAGTCCATCGGAGCTTGGAGAAATAGATTGGGCTGCATGACGCTTCCGCGCAGAGCTGAAGCCGACCGAACTTGAGTACTAAGCCTGCCGAGGAAAAGTGGTGCGAGCGTACCACTACTAAAACCCTAACGGTTTTCTTTGGGCGGTATATAGGCCTTGAGATGTCATTACCCTCAAAACCGGAAACTACGTCTCCAGAATGACCTAAATACAGTAAATAAAACACAAGGAAATAATAACTGAAACTTCCTAAATAAGCTTTTTGAAGCAGACCTAGTCTCGATTTTTGGTTAAGACCACTTTTGAATAGTCCCAAAGGTGGTCTCGGAGCAGATGACGCTGTATACAGAAAACACAAAGAAATGATAAATAAGCCTTTTCAAGCAGAATAAGTCTCGATTTTGTTGCAATTGGTCTTAATAGAGGAATTTTACTGTAGTTTTGACGAAGACGTTAACCCTTATCTTGCTGTATATTCATTTAAGCCACACCCATTTCTGTCTGTCAACCAATCAAATTACTTGATGTAATTTATTGCTACAAATTCATAAACTGAATGCCAAACAGTGTAGATCCTGATCAGGTGGCTTCTGAAGAAGCCACCTGATCTGGATCTACACTGTTTGCAAATATAGGGGTTGTCGTGAACAGCAAGATAAGGGTTAAACCTCATCCGAGCAAAATCCTGTGGGAAAGTATATGAGCCAGGTCACGAGAGATCTTGTCTTCGGGATTGACGACACGGTAAGACACAAACTGTCCTGCTCGGCTACATACTAGCTGCAACAGTCTCGTCATTTTAAAACAGCGAACACCAAGGTGCTGATTAGATGCGCCAATACACATGCTGATCTGAACCTTTGCTGTTTGCTAATGACAAAGGCAAGTTTAATCATGATATGGCTTAAATTTTGGTCGTTTTTGATTGGTTATGCGTTTGGGTGTCGTGTTCAGCTTTTGAAGTTTTGAAGCAGAGGTTAAACCCCGATAAACTAAGGGATTTTATAAGATCGTCTGGATCAATCCGTCGCTAAGCTGTATGTTGCGAACTGCAAATTTCCCACCCTTAACTTATTGTATGTACACGTCAAAGCCACCACCTGTCAGACGCGCAATCAATACGCGTATACCACAGTTCTGACATTTGCGGTCTGATCAGCACACTGTTTGTTTTCGCTAATAACTCTAGTTTCCATATCTAAAATTTCAAAACTCAGGCTAGTCCGTATCGCTGAGCAGGATGATTCGTATCTTACCTGATTGGAAACCAGAACACCGATTTTCTTAAAAATAATAGAAAAAGCACAACATTTCTACGGTGGTAAAGATTTTGATGGTTTTTAGGCTTAACAACAGAGAAAAAATAGATAGGCGAGGTAGTGGAGGAGATGAAAAAGGATATACAAGAAAATGAATGGAACAGTAGAAACAGAAGAAATAACATTTTCCCCTCTACCCTAACCTTCAAAGAATAGCAGGCCTTGCTTAATGAAGTATTTATGGAAATGAATTGCTTCTCAGGAACAAATTCGATTCTCTAACAGAATACCCCTATTCATATGTGAGATAAAAAGTATTTATGAAAGAATTGACTCCCATTGACGCATCCAGATTTCGAAGGCAATAAATGTACTTCCCTTCATGTTTGCAATCATATAGTACGGAATCATCTTTTAAATAAATAATGGAATTTATCTTAGGGCCAGGCTTCGTTCCTTTGAAAGTTTATCACTATAAAGGGAGAAAAAAATATTTTTATATAGTTGTTTTCCCTTAAGGTGAAGAAGGGATCAGGCATTCAGATAATCGTCTTAACTAGACCGTGTAATGAACACCTTTGTAAATACCACTTTAGACATATTTATACATATACATAATACGTATAGCGTTTACAAAAAGCTAGGTCTACGCACAGCACATATAAACTGTGAATGTCTAGAATTTTATCCCAGAAATATGTTTAGTTCGGCAAAATTCTAATTATAGCGATACTACTAGACCGTGTGCATTTCCATCCTTGCCTGGTAGTTGTGGACCTAATCAAACCAGTGCGACATGTTGAATTTGCGACCAGTTGATTGACTAATGGTTCGCCGTGGTCGAGGGCTTGTAGATGTATACTTTGTATTAGCCTGTATAATTATGGCAGCAAGGCAGCAAATATGGGTTTGTACAAATGTGACAGCAATTCTGTCCCAGAGCTCTGCCCATGGGCCTCTTATTGTGCAAAAGCTTATACTTGTTACAGGCCGTTTTGAATTGTACAAATGTGACAGCACTTCTGTGTCAGAGCTCTGCACTTGGGTCTCTTGTTTTTTTTTTTTTTTTTTTTTTTGTTTTGTTTTGTTTTTTTTTTTCGTGAACGGTTATACTTGTTATAGACCTCTTTTTTGTGAATGCTTATACTAGTTCTTGCATTATATAGAGGTCAACCTTTTTTGTGGCAAACTAATGGATGTACTTCCGCGTTAAACCCTACGTCTGTAGTGTCTGCACCCATGGGCGTAGAGAATAAACTATGGTTTACACAAAGTAATACATTATTATGTCCCCGGTAGCAATAGCGGGGACATATTTTTGCCCTGTTTGTTGGTTGGTTGGTTGGTTGGTTGGTTAGTTTGTTGGTTTAACATTGGTCATAACTTTTGAACTAGTTGAGATAGAGCCTTCATAATTGGCATGTAGGTTCTTTGTGGCAAGGGTTTTCCACGCATACAAAAACCTTTAACCTGTAACCTTGATCGTGACCTGTGACCTTTTTTAAAGAAAAAATATAACATTGGTCATGACTATGGGCGACGTTGACCTGTGACCTTGAACTGTGACCTAATTTATCATAACTTTATTAACCATCTGAGATAGAGCCTTCATATTTTGCATGTAGGTTCCTTGTGACAAGGGCTTCCCAGGCATATAAAACATTTTGACCTGTGACCTACTTTACCATAGGTTTTGAACCGTTTGACTTTGACCTGTGACCTTGACCTTGAACTGTGACCTAATTTATCATAACTTTTTTTAACCATTTGAGATAGAGTCTTCATATTTGGCATGCAGGTTCCTTGTGACAAGGGCTTCCCAGGCATACAAAACATTTAGACCTTGACATTTTACCTACTTTAAAGATAAAATTAACATTGGTCATAACCTGTGAACCGTTTGAGATAGAGCCTCCATATCCTTGTGACAAGGGCTTCCCACTCAAACAAATCATTTTGACCTGTAACCTTGACTTGTGACCTACTTTAAAGAAAAAACTGACCTCGTCCCGGGGACATGTTCGTGTTCCACAAACACATCTTGCTTTCCGTATTAAAATATTCTGCTCCATAACGTAGACAGTGGGTCATCGTTAGAATTGCAACAGTGAACCAGTTTTATCCTATGACGTCGCGTCTGAGAGTGAAATAACGTCATGTAATATTTTCAATAATCCACTAGTGGATTAAATATGCAAATTAGCTAGATACGTCCCGTAACGTTACATGTACGACGTCCTGAACGACGTCGCGTTTACTAACGGCGAAAAATTGACATTTTTGTAATCAATCGTGAATAAAATGCGTTTTAAATGTCATATGATAAATATAATCTTGCATTCGTGCTCTTGTATTATTGAATTTATTAAACTCGTTGAGGAAAAGGGATAAGATGCTTGGCAAAACCTCGCATTTTATCCCTTTAAGATCCTCTATATATCACCAACAAGCTATGTGTGGTGCATAGAACTGTAGGTCACAAAAAAAAACGTCGGGCCTTATCTGGAAAGATAATATAGCCATTGCACGTCTGGACATCGGTTGACGGTTCATAATTTTTATTTGTTTAGCCCTAATTTTCCCAATTTAGCTCTTATTTTTTTGCAAAAGGTAGCCCTAATTGTTTGCAAAAACGGCCCTACTTTTAGCCCTATTTTTTGCCAAATAGTGCTGGAAAGCCTGAGATAACCTCTTGATTTTTTTCAGCTTGGTGTCCCCTACTATAAGTACAATATTACACATCAGAAAAAAAATACCGAACCGAAAGAATGCATTTTGTCGTTGCTGTTGTTGTTGTTGTTGTTGAAACCAAAATATAAAAAAATACAAACTGTCCGAAATGTTTATTCACGTTTAGCAACAAATATGATCGACGAGTCACGCTGTTTTGTTACGGGTCATTAACTGACAGTTTAAAAAGTTTTGAATTAAACCTCCAATGTAGATCATGATTTTGTCAATATGTTGAGTTACACCTATACATTTATTTTTTAAAACATTTTACTTCTGTGATCAATAAATGTTGTCTGTTTTATGGTGTTCAAATATTCAAATGATTTACAACTTGAGTTTATGAACTTTCTACGAGTAGTTTTATTGGGACGTTTAGATATGTTCACTTCATTACGAAAACACACCTATACAAATACATTGTAACCTTTATCGCCGAAAAATTGAAACTTTCGGAGGAAAAATTGTGATATTTTTCTTATTTCTGCTCAAAATATAGATTGTGGGTACTCGTTAGAACCGCCTCATCAAGGCGGTTCTAACGAGTACCCACAATCTATATTTTAGAGCAGAAATAAGAAAAATAAGGTTTACCCCTGGAAACCCCAGTGTTACTATTTAAAAGTGGGGTTCAAGGGGGTCAAAATTATATAGGTGTGATTTCGTGATGTTTTTCACATTCCACTATAGCAACCGCTATGTAATTGAACAAGGCCAATAGAGTGATTTCATTTTTGGGTCCATCACGCAAACATGTCGATATAGTTTTGCCCCCGCCCCCGCCCCCACCCCCACTCCCCCACCCCTTGGACCCCACTTTTATATAGTAAAACTGGAGTTAACAGGGGTTAACCTTATTTTTCTTATGTTTTGAGCAGAAATAAGAAAAATATCACAATTTTTCATCATTTTTTTTTTTTTCATTTTACGGCGGTAAAATGTACAGTGTACTTGTATAGGCTTGTTTTCGTAATGGTTTATCAATCAATCCAAGGTTAAAATATCAAATTTCATACTGTTGATGGCCACGTTACTACTGTTACCTGCTCCCCTCTCTAAGCGAATTCAACAGGCGAAAATTGTTGGTAGTTTTCTTATTTTTTTCCTGAAAACAGGATTTGACATCTCTTGCAAATTGTCTCCACAAGAGACAATTTGCATAAGATGTCTAGTCCTTTTTTCTGAAAAAAAAAAAAAAAAAAAATCAAAATGTCGTCTGCTGACATATAACCAGCATGCCGAGCGTTAAACACTCACGTTTTTGCGTACTGTCTGTGTACTGTTTAATCATTTAATGTTCTCCCACCCGAAAAGGTTAGGAGAGATCCAGCTACATCACATATGGTATCGCTTTTATTCAGGCGGTTCTGGAAAGTAACCAATATTTATGTTTTAAGCCAAAGAAAAATGAAAACACGAAAATAATGTATACCCTTGTTAACCCCATTTTATCCACATAATGAGGGTTTTTAGAGGTGTTCATTTTTACTGATAAACAAATTTGATATTTTTTTCTTCCGTGGCAAACATATATAGATTGTGGATGCTCTCAAGAACCGCCTCTTTATGAATACCAACAAATTATAAGGGAACCTGTATACTCATGTTAACACCAACTTTCTCATTGTTAAATGGGGGTTTCAAAGGTATTCATTAGACGGACTTTTTAACATTTTAACTCGAGATATTTTCTAGACAATGTTCATTACAATATTGAACTGTTTATAATGAGTATCAACAATAAATGCTTTTGAGGAGAATTTTTTGTTTGATTTGAGATTTAACGCCCCCGTCAACACTGTATAAATCATTTTGAACGCGTTGTTTCCAATTCTGTGGGACTTTTATCCGACATTGAGATGAAATGACATCTCCAGCCCTGTCGCCCAATGAAACCAATAGGGTTTATAAGCATGAACGGTCCGACTCGCACCGCTTTGCCTGGGCAAGTTTAGATCTTCCAAGCGCCAGTACTGGTGTGTGGTCGATTTCAGCATCATGCAGTCCATCTATTTGAACAAGCCCCGATGGGCGGGGGAGTCTTTTGAGAAGAATAAAAATAAGATTTATACCTATCTAATGTTCTATTGTTAACATCGTAAATTGCTCAGAATCTATTAGGAGTATGAGGTTAAGAATTTGGCACAAGTCTGTACAAACAAGAGGACCATGGAGTCCTGGCCTCGAGGTTACAAAAATTCTTTCATGCTCAACTCAGCTGAGCATGGAATTTATAATGCTCACTAATATTACAATTCAAATGAAAGAGGCAATTTTCGTTGCTCAGATTAGCACAGAATCAAGTGAGTTGAGCATAAAAAAAGTTTTATAACCTCGGGATCTAGTCCTAAAATGCAAAGTATCATAAAATTCTTCAGAATGTATATGATATATGATGTATATGAGTTTGCATTAATGTTCTTTGTAAAGGTCTCTACAAAACAAAAGTGAGGACAATTCAGTCTGCGGCATGCACGTTTTTTCTTTATGGTGTCTATTTCATTTTAGGCTATTTCAATGTGCATTGCTTTACTGCTGAATAAATTTGTTTGTTTGTTTGTTTGTTTGTTTGTTTTAGCTGACATGGAACAAAGTCCCGGTCAGCTTATGTCGTGGCCTGTTGTCCGCCATACTCCGTCTGTCGTCTGTTCGTCGGTCCGCCCGTCTATCCGTCCGTCGTTTACTTTCTACGTTTTCGATATCTCCATATCTCATTTAGAGTCGTAAGCTGTACTGAGCTGTTACTTGGTGTGGGGCATTTGGGGCAACATGAAGATCCAGAATTGCTTAGATCGTTGCATTCCGATGTCCATGACGGTCATCTTGAAATTCTTTAAACGACATCTCCCGGACCGAAAGTTGGATTGAGTAGAAATTTAATGTGACATGAAAATTCAGAGTTGCTAAATTAGTTCCGTTTTGATATCCAAGATGGCTGCTTGGCAGTGGGGCGACATGTAGATTCAGGATTGCTAAACTCGTAGCGCTCTTCTTGAAAATCTTCAAACCACATCTGCATGCTGCTCCAGTATGGTTAGTCGCATTGTACCGAAACATTTATATTACGACTTGTTAAATTGGAATTGGAACAGTACGCAAAGTAGAAATTCTCACTTTGTTGCGCAAAGTGAGAATTCCTACCTTGCGCAAGACAATTCGATTCATGATCAGCCTCGTTCAGGTGGGCGATTTTGTGCCCTCTGTATGTGTGTTAATGTTCTTTTATAAGTCTCTGTGCAAACACAAAGAATCAGATCCTGGCGATAAAGTACAGTGTTACAGCATGGATGCTGCACATGATTGATTTTGCATAGCAAGCCCAAAAGCCATAGGGCCGTAGGTTCCTTAGAAAAAGAATTTCTATAGAGGTGTGCCAGCCACCTTAAACTTATGATCCGCAATATGGGAAAGAGTTTCTTTTGTGCCGATACAAATTTCACATCTGCTTATAATTAGTGCTTTTGAGCAAACCAAGTTTTAAAATACTGCTTTCGCATTGATGAAACAGTCGAAGTCTAAGTTCGGGGGCCAGCTTTTTTTTTCAAAACTAATGCCGTCATTTGTTAACATATCGTTACATCTTTGAACATTTAATTTGACAAGCATGCTAATATTTTTGCTGAAAAATGCTGCTCTCAATTTTTCATCAAAAATAACATTATATTAGATATTGTACACTGTAAAAATAGCGTATAGAAATTAAACGTGTTTTATACATTTTTAGATCTAAACATGATTAGAAAAGTGTGTTGTTTCTAAACATGTAATTTGTTTTGCCGTATTTGTGAGTATAAACACGTCAAATGTCTAAACACGTCTCGGCTGAAAACGATACGATCTTTTTCCCGCGTAGACGAACGCTGAACGGACGCTGAAAGTTGCAGAGCTGCAAAGACATAAAATAGAGGTAAAATCATCATTATTCATGTTGTGTTTGTCTATAACGTTTTGTTTCTTTGATACTGGAATAGTAGAAGAGATGGTACGTCCTTCAAGCATATTTTTCGTTCAATGATGAGTGGAATATTGGTGTTTAGTTCTTATTGTCAATAGTTTTCGCGACTCATATTTTCTTTCTAGATCCAAGTTGTGTTCAGCAGACTTACTAATGTCATTTGATAGAAGATTCTGATGGGTAAATGAAACCTGCATATATTCTTTCTTGAATATATTTATGTAAACTGCCTAAAACTGCAAAAAGGTGAGGAATTGTTTGGGAAAATGCCACAACATGGTCTCAACACGTTTAGCGTAAACATGTTCAAAACCTAAACATGTATTTAAATATGCTTTAGTTAAAATACTGGTGGGTTTAAGTATACTTTACGGGATCCCAACCCCCACCATCACTTTCACTGCTTTTATTATAGAGTTTGTGGGGACGGGGGTCGAAGTTATAAAGGCGGCGTTATCTTCACGCAGAGGCTCCCCTTCATTATGCGAAACTAGAGTACAATCATACAGTGTGCACTATCTGTGAGTTCATGTTGGAGGTTAAGATGTCTTTGGTAGAAAAGAAGAACACTACACCTTAAAGCATAATTAAATTTTACATGTTTAGGCTTTGACCATGTTTACGCTAAACGTGTTTAGACCATGTTGTGGCATTTTCCCCAACAATTCCTCACCTTTTTTGCAGTTTTAGGCAGTTTATATAAATATATTCAAGAAAGAATATATGCAGGCTCATTTACCAATCACAATCTTCTATCAAATGGCTTTAGTAAATCTGCTGAACACAACTTGGATCTAGAAAGAAAATATGAGTCGCGAAAACTAATGACAATAAGAACTAAACACCAATATTCCACTCATCCTTGAACGAAAAATATGTTTGAAGGACGTACCGTATCTTCTACTATTCCAGGATCAAAGAAACAAAACGTTATAGACAAATACAACATGAATAATGATGATTTTACCTCTTGACATGTTTAGATTTTCAACATGTTTCTGAGCTAAACGTGTGCAGGTATTAAACATGTCACTGTCTTATACATGTTTAATATCTAAACACCTTCCAAGACGTGTTTAGAAACGAGACATGTCAAAGCGTTAAACGCATAAAAAAACGGGACAAGAAATGCGTCTCAGAAAGTGTTTAATCTGTAAACACTATTTTTACAGTGTACTTGCTAGAACTGTTATTAATTTGATCACTAGGGATCTCTTTAAGGTAACGATGCTTTGAACAACTGGCCCCTGATCTACTTTCCCGCATACACAGACACAATCGACCCGCCAGTGCCGCCAGGCTTTTATTTATACACTCATGTAATTTCGTCTCTTTTTCAGTCGGAGCGGACGGAGTTTGAATATCTCCAGTCGAAAGGGATCACTACTAAGGACGCCCCATTTGGTACCTTAGACACACCCAATATTACTGTGAAACTCATAGGCAGCGAGTACAAACCAGTCATAGAAGATCAACGTCCGAAATAGTAAGTATTGTGTTGAGACTCTGGTTGTCTTGAATACGCCACGGGGTGCATGTACTGTGTTAAACTTTCCAGTGCACGTCTGTAAGTACGTCCGGTCGGCCGTACGCAATTCGTTTCCGATCAATAACTCGAGTATATATTCAAGGGTTTTCTTTAAATTCTGCTTACATATCTGTATTACGACTGATTGGTTAGGCTGGCACGATTAATCGGATAATCGATTAATTAATCGATCGATAAATTCAACAAAAATGATTATCATTTCTGATTTGCTTGTAATCGTTTATTTAATTGGTACAATTTACTACCCGAAGTCGTGCCTAAAATAGCTGGATGACTGGCAAACAGAGCAGACCCTGATGAGACGCCGCGTTCTGTGGTGTCTCATCTGGGTCTACACTGTTTGCTCATGCCCGTCTGTTCAAATACATATTGTAAATTACAAAATGGTAGGTGTCATGCTCAGACAGAAAGCCAGACATACAAAACTATGACCAAACATTCAGTGATTATTAATCAATTATCGGTCACAGTGGCAGGACTGATAATCGATTATCTTTTCAGCTCCGATTAGCCAGCTCTACAGTGACTTGATCGGGCTGTTAGTGGGCAAACACCACCGTTTTGACAGAATACATGCATTTTTAGTGTCTGCATGATGGTTTGAGGCCCGTGATTCCCCATTTGCAATACACTACATGGAATATATGGATAAAATGAATACTAAAAGTTACTTGTTGTGACCAAGCGAAAAGAGTTCTTTGACACAGAAAATAACTAAGTATCTGCCGTTGACATTTATTAGAAAATATGGCTTGTTATGGCTTACACTATTTCTATGAAACAAAAAACATTAATATGAAATGACCATCACTTTTTAATATTCTGAAATTAGCTTACAGTCAGTCCTTGCAGGTATAGGTAGAGGGGGAATGTTGTTATTTCTTTTGGTCTTCAGGTCTATTTATTTTCCTCTTTCTCCCCTGTCTCTTACTTTCATCTTATCTCATTACTCACTTTCTCTGGGAGATGACACTAAATGACACACAAGAGTTGACCTGTCGTTAATCCCCAAATCACTCAATCTACATGAGCCGACCTATGGGAAAAGCCGGCTCGATCGCTTAGTCTGACTGGTGATCAGGAGGTCGCAAGTTCGACATCGATATCGGCAACATTCTTTTTGTGGAAATTGGTCGTTTTTTTTTTGGGTGGGGGGGGGGGGGGGGTTGTGTGTGTGTTTTTGTTTTTGTCATTCTCACACTGTCGCTAATTAAAAGTTTCTGACGAAAGAATGTGCACTTTGCTTGTAAATCGTAAATATAAAACACTGCACACGAAAAGCGTGGGTAGGTAACTGACCGGCTCAATATATTGACTGGGTCGTTAAAAAAAAAACAGTGAAAAAGGTCCCATTAGAACTATCCAATTGTGTTCTTGAAATGTGCGCACGCAGCCAAGTTTTGTTTGTTTTCTTGAATTGAGGTTCAACGTCCCCGTCAATACTATTTAGGTCATTTTGGAGACGTTACTTCCAGCTTTTTGTGACTTCTACCCGACATTGAGATGAAATGACATCTCAAGCCCTGCCGCCCAATGAAACAAAAAAGCTTATATGCATTGGACGGTCTGACTCACAACACTTTGCCCGGGCAGACTTAGATCTTCTAATCTGTTTATTAGTACTGACCTGTGGTCGGTTTTAGCTCCGCATGGAAGCACCATGCAGCCAAATTTGTATTTCCACGCTCAGATGGGCGGGGTCCAATACGTAACCATGTAACGCGGCTAGGCCTATTGTTTCTATAATACGGTATCCTCTTAACGTTAGCGAGAAGCAAAGGCCCAGGCGAGCCTGTGCATGCACAGTTTCGCCTGAGCCTTTGCTGATAGCGTACGTAAAAAGTCCTCTTTTCTCACGCCCTGACGCATTTGTTTATTACAGCAACGAAGACTATCTAGGCCCCAGAGTTCAACCTCTTGACCAAATACCCAATCCGCCACAAAGGTCCGACCCAAGGGAATTTGACGACATGCCGGGTGGTGTGTACAGTAACGCAAAGGTGAGGCACAAAGCACAGCCAACTAATGCCGAGTCCTTGCAATCAAGCATAACGAACTCGGCACTTGGTTAATTGAATTCGACACGATTATTCGTGTGGCTAGGGTTATTCAACAAATATTTTAAAAAGAAAAGGTTAATTTGACAACGTGATACGTATTGATACCAAAATTGAATTCAATAGTTTTTAATTCAAGAGTTGAATTCGACCGCAAATTGCCGTGTCGACACATTCGGACCTGTCAAATTCGACATTGTCCAGTTCAATCAACTTGATCGTGTTGATAAGTTATTTTGTATTTGCTTTTACCGTAGTTGACCAAAAATTGTATTCGATCGTTTGTGTTCTACACGAGACGATATGGTCTGCCGTACTGAATTAAGCACAAAACATTATCAGTAGACACGATTTTAAAGTACCTGATTCGGGTTGTTCATCTTTCGTGAAACGTATGAGGATTTGAACTGAAATATCCGAGAGCCCAGGGTTGCCACATAAGTCTTCGTTGGGCAATCCGGAAAAGAAAAGTAATGGTTCGGCAATACTCTTATCCCCTTCATTCCTAAGTTTTTATTTAATGGATTCTCCTTTCTTTTAATTTGGGTTTGTCCATTCTATAAAAAGAGGATTTAGTCAAATACATTAACAGAACGGCGAACAGTGCAGATCCTGATGAGACGGCTCATCTTGATCTACACTGTTGCACCGATCTATTGGGCTGAAACGGTTAAACAAAATTGTTCCATTTGATTATTGCCTTTCATTGATAAGTTGTGTCACAGCTGTATTATGTCTAAATATGCCTTGTCATTAAAATGAACTGATATGCAATTTATCGTTCAGATTTATTTTCACAACATAATGTGTTTTTTTTTTAAATCCCATATAGTAAGCTGAGGCAAAGCACGCATAAATGCCTTAGTCATATAATCACGCGAAAAGCAAATGCTCAAAGAAAATGTACAAATGCTAAAAGAAAATGTACAAAGGCTCACAACGAAAATGCAAATGCTCACAGCGAATGTACAAATGTTCTCAGCAAATGTGCAAAGGCTGATAGCGAATGGGTAAAGGCTCAAAGCCAAGATGCAAGTGCTCACAGCGAATGTGCAAAGGAAATGCGAATATGCAAAGACTGAAATGGAACTGCGAATGCTCAAATAGTTACAACGATGTGCAAAGGTTCACTACGGAAATGCTCATAGAAATGTGCAAATAGTTACAGCAAATGTGCAAATAGTTACAACGAATGTTCAAATGCTCACAGGGAATAGGCCCCCGCCCATCGGGGCTTGAAGAAATATATGGGCTGCATGATGCTTCCGCGCAGAGCTGAAAACGACCCGCACATGAGTACTGGTAAACCGCTTAGAGGATCTAAGCCTGGCCAGGCAAAGTGGTGCGAGTTGGCCCGTCCATGCTTATAAACCCTATTGGTTTCATTGGGCGGCAGGGCTTGAGATGTCATTTAATCTCAATGTCGGTTAAAAGTCCCACAAAATTGGAAGCAACGTCTTCAAAATGACCTTTACAGTGTTGACGGGGACGTTAAACCTCAAATCAAATCAAACAATCAAAGCTCACAGGGAATATGCTAGTGGTTACAGCGAATGTGCAAACGCATTCAGCTAATGCAACGCATGTGCAATTGCTCAAAACGAATAGGTAAATAGTTACAACTAATGTTTAAAGGCTAACAGCGAATGAGCAAATGCTCACATCGCAAAAGACTCAAAGCGGATCTGAAAATGCTCATGGCAAATGTACAAAGTCTCAAAGTAAAGCTACTTGAATGTGTATGCATGGATGCTAAATTCTTCGCTGGTCGGCGCTAAGATGCACCCAGTGAGAAACTACATATGCGCATTCGTATGTGAACTTTTTTTTTAAAATTGGACACATGAACCTTTCTCAATATGGTACAACTCGTTAAAAAGATTTTAAAAGAATACATCTGTTTTTAAAGGACGAGTTCGACGACTTTGACTATTCTGAATTGTCAGAACCGCCACAATCAGCGGTAAGATATATCGCACGAAATGACTGCCGCAATAGTTCGGTCAACATGCCAACTGCAACCATACAAAAATTTGCTGTTACTTGCACAAGTCACACTGGGCACATAACGTTCCATCAACATCGTATCAACGTCGATGATCGACGTTGATACGACGTTGCTGAAACGCTGTGTGTCCGCTGGGGTAGTATTAAAATTGCTGCAGACCCTGATCCTGTTTCTCAAGGAACAATCAGATGTGGGTGTACATTGGATGCTCATTTTGTCCGAATAATTTCTTATGTTTTTCTGTCCGAATACTTTCGGTAATTTGTTGCTGTTTATTCAATCGGTGGCGCTGCACTACTTTCGGCCTGGGTTTAAAGCTTCTGCACTGGTTTGCACATTTTACACTTGTAGCAATAGATCAAGGTAAAATAGTAACGAACATAAGCGATGCTCAAATAGTTTCGGATTAATATGCATCCTATGCACGAATACATATAATCTTACTTTTTGAATATTTTTTTTTTAAAACATTTTACGCAAACATGTTTGAAGCAGTTGTATTGAAGTTTTGCAGTGTGCATAAAATAGTTATAAGAGTGACAAACTGGTTTTAGGTATATATATTTTAATTTATTTTGAAACAAATCTAAAGTTATTTTTGATAAACTGTTTCTCTCTGTTTCATTGGAAATACTCAGAGAAAGTATATAACTGTATAGCAAAAAGGAAAGACGCCTCATTAGTGTTAAGGATTATAGCAGCGAGCAAGTTTGCATCATGTGTTCTGTTTTTGTTTTTATTTTTCCGAAGAAATAAGGCATGGTATTTTACATTACACTAACACACCCGTGCGACATAGTGCATTTTCTAACATCTTCAAAATGGTTACTTTTCTTATGAAAATCAGTGATATTTTTCTTATCTATACTTAAAACATAGGTTGTGGGTGCTCATTAGAACCGCCTAATTGAGTCGGTCCTAACGAGTACCCACAACATATGTATTGGAGCAGAAATAGGAACAATAATGTATACCCCGTAAACCCCAGTTTTCTCTATATAAAGTGGGGTTTGGGGGTGTTCATTTCACGGACATGATCACTTGATGTATGAATCGTTTACCATGTGAAATGCCAAATCTTATTCTCTTCGAGAAATAATAATAGTAATATTAAACTATGTGACGATTTCTGCTCCACTTGTGCTGGGCTCTAAAAGGGTCAAAGTAAGCCATATTTGAAGTGGTAACTAAGGTAAGGTTGACAACCATTGGCATTTTATCTATTAACTCAACTGATCATGAAATATTTCAGCACTGCAAAAGGTGGTCAAAAATTTTAAAAAATGAAACACCTGTGGGATAATGAAGATTTATTCGAAAAGTTGGACGTTCGAACTACTGGGGGTTTAATCAGAGCGCCAAGCTGTGAGGCTTAAATGGGCTCACTTAAGGGGAATGGGATCACCTGCCAGATTTTTTTCCGTCACTTTCAAAGGGAGACAACTTTCGGGGCTTCCCTAATGCTTTTCTATAAGCCCTGTCCCACGGAAAAAGGAGTCTACTCTTCAAGAAAAGAATTTGCTCCTCAGGAGCAAATTCTTTCCTTTAAGAGTTGACCCCTGTTGACATGGGAGACAAAAATACTTTGGCAGGAGCTGCCTCCTCTGAAGGTGTACCCATACTCATAAAGAATATGTTTACAATCTTCTGTAAGATAAAGGTATGTCAAGTGTATTCATTAGAATCGCCTCACTGAGGCGATTCTAATGCGTACACAATATATACTTTTCAATATAAAATTGGGTAAACCTTTCTATACAATGTAATATCCATGGTTATCTGAGCTATTGGAAGAATTTGCCAGGCATTACGAAAGCACGCCTATACAAATACATTGCCAATATTTTGGCCAAAAATTAGAAATTTTAAGATGAAATATTGTGATATTTTTCTTATTTCTGCTCAAAACATAGACTGTGGATACTCGATAGAACCGCCTCAACGAGGCGATTCTATCGAGTTACCACAATCTATGTTTTGGAGCAGAAATAAGAAAAATAATGTATACCCCTTAAACCCCAGTTTTACTATATAAAAATGGGGAATGAGGGGGTCAAAATTATATAGGCGTATTCTCGTAATGAAATCAATAAACAGTTCGAATTTTCAAAGGTAAACGAGCTATCCGTGTTCCATGTATTGAAGTTTGATTGCATACACCTGTGTTATGTCTTGGACAAAAGATCATCTATAAACAGTTAGTAAATGTCACCAAAAGTTGATGAATGAAGATTTTTTTTTTTTTTTTTGTCATTTTGAAGCTGAAAGAAATTTTGAATCCACCCAGACAGAGGTCACCTGTCAATCTTGACTGGTACTATGAAAATATTAATACACTGGTAAATAAGAAGAGAAGAGTTGAAAACCAGACTAAACTCCGTTCAGAAAATCTGAATCATCGATTTTTTCGTTTCTCGCTTTTAATACTCATTTAAGCCCATACATCACTATGGGAAAGTTTTAGACCTCACCCTCCGCCGATTTCTCCAGCAAGTCGTATGCCTCTGCGACAGCTAGGAAAGGCTGTGATTATTTGGAGAAAATTGCAAAATCTATATTTTCTTTCACAGACTAAGACATTCTGACAGGTTCGACACACCCTTTTAAACCATATATAGAAGTGGTCACTGCTCTTGTATATTACAAGGGCGTCTATGTTTAATTTGCACGATAACTCCATGGAAAATCATTAGCTGTGACACCACATCTGATATCGGTATAATTCTTTTTGACGGCTGTTGACAGCACATCGCGCTAGTGACCTCCGTTTTAGTGAGCCTGTATCTAGCCATTCGAATATACGGTGTGTCGCAATTGCATATCTATTTATAAAGTGCGTCACATGGATTTGAATATTTATTATTTTACCTGACAATCTTCGTCAAATGGACTTAGCCTGTGCTCTCATTTCTTTGTTTTTCAATTTTCTCCAAATAATCACAGCCTTTCCTGACTGTCGCAGAGGCATACGACTTGCTGGAGAAATCGGCGGAGGGTGAGGTCTAAAACTTTCCCATAGTGATGTATGGGCTAAAATGAGTATTAAAAGGAAGAAACGAAAAAATCGATGATTCAGATTTTCTGAATGGAGTTTAGGGACGTTGCAAAGATGAACATTACGAAAAGACGCCTATACAAATACATTCAATTTGTCAATTTTTGGGCCAAAAATTTGAAATTTTACGATGAAAAATTGTGATGTTTTTCTTATTTCTGCTCAAAACATAGATTGCGGGCACTCGATAGAACCGCCTCGATGAGGCGGTTCTATCGAGTACCCACAATCTATGTTTTTGAGCAGAAATAAGAAAAATAAGGTATACCTCCTTAAACCCCAGTTTTACTGTATAAACGCGTGGTATGAGAGGGTCAAAGTTATGTAGGCGTGTTTTCGTAATGAATGCAAAAAAAAATGTGAAAAGAAGGGACAATAATCGCAAACATAAAAACATACTCTCTTTTGGTTATTGGAAATAATGCAATTTTACGAACGATTACAGGTACATACATGTAAACTATAGTACTTATTATAACACGCCCGTATGACTAACTGCATTCTTTCAAATCTTCAAAACGGATATTTTTCTGATTAAGATTTGCAATATGTTTGTTATTTCTGTACCAAACATAGATTATGTGTGCTCGTTAGAACCGCCTGGGTTAGGCGGTTCTAACGAGTAACAACAATCTATGCATGTACGCAGAAATAATAAGAATAATATATACACATGTAAACCCCAGTTTTCTCTGTATAAAGTGGGGTTAACGGGTTGTTCTTTTCACGGGCTTGTCAACATGGTGTTTAACCCATTTTCTACCAGAAACTCCAAAACGGGTACCCTTGCAAACAGTGCAGGATCAGATCAGACGCCGCAGAAAGCGTCGTCTTATCAGGGCCTACACTGTTTGCAAAACGTTCAACCAGAAAACACAATCTGTCACCCCTAAATTTTGAAATGGACTCCTGCTATATATAAGGAGGAAGATTCCATTTGGTACAAAAAGGGTTAATACTCAGTTTTGCTATTCGGAAGTGGTATTTTTATGTACTTAACACATCGTTGCAGACACATGATGAAATTTACGGCTGCCAACGTAGGCTTTTTCAGTTCTGTCGTGTATTCCTTGCTTCCAAAGGATAACCCTTTCTAGAACATATTTACGATAAAAACTAAATGTTTCGAATCTAAAATGTCATAGACGATCATAAAATACCTAATTTTAAAATCCCATACCTGCTAAATATGATTTATACTGAACTACTTCCGAAAACGTCTGAGAAAACTGCCAGGAGATGACTAGGAAAGGCCACAATTACAGAACTCAGGCTACCAGTGGCATCAAGTCTGAGTCTTTGGAGAGAAAAAATGAGAAAGCAACGTCCCTTACTTGGTTATATATGTACCAACATGCAATGTTTCTATTAAAACGGTGACGGTGATGTGTGCAATGGTTTTGTTTGGTGTCAGTGTTTTAATGTAATTGTTTGGAAAACATGTTAAACTACTTGTATTTGCTCGCCCCCGCCCATAGGGGCTTGAAGATATATATGGGCTGCATGATGCTTCCACGCAGAATCCGGCCCGCACACTAGTACTGGTAAACCGCTTAGAGGATCTAAGCCTGTCCAAGAACCGCGGTGCGAGGCGGACCGTCCATGCTAATAAACCCTATTGGTTTCATTAGGCGACAGGGCTTGAGATGTCATTTCATCTCAATGTCGGGTAAAGTCCCACAAAATTGGAAGCAACGTCTCTAAAATGACCTTTAAAGTGTTGTCGGGGACGTTAAACCTCAAACCAAACAAACAAAAAACTTATCGATAGTATGTCCATATGAGATATTTCTGTCTTTCACGCCACTCAATGAGGCGGTTCTAACGAGCATAAGCAATCAGTAAGCTTTAAAACAATAAAGGGAATAGTGCGTTTCCTTGTCCCACTTTTCCCTACATTAAGAGGGGTCTAGAAAGCTATGTATTGTAAGAAGTGTTTAACGTGATATAAAATTTACCAGCTGAAAATGTGCTACATTAATTTGTCTTGTTTTTGTTCTTATTATAGATTGCGGTGCAAATTAGAACAACGTCATTGACACGCTTCATTCGGAGTGTTTGGGTTTAAATAAGAAGTGTGTGAATTCGGGTTTAACGTCGCTTTCAACAATTTTTCAGTCATATCACGACGGTGTCTGGTTGCGACAGGGAGCTCAATGCTCACTTTTATAATGCTGCCTCACTGAAGTATCATGCTCCAGACACATTACATGATACCACACCCAGTCACATTATCCTGACACTGGATCGACCAGTCCAAGCTCTACCCCGCAAATCTGAGTGCCAAGCGAGTGTAGCAAGTACCATTCTTAACTACTTTGGTATGTGGCGGCCCGGGATCAGTTTAATCGTATTTTATTGCAAATAAACAAATGGGTCGGGCCACAAGTTCTCACAACATTAGTTACGACCCTCCCCGTATATGGTTGACACTAATACATTTACAACATATGAACATGGCTATTTTATAACAAAAAGGCACATACAGGCTTACTGCTTGAATCATAATATATATATATATATACACATATATATACACATACACACATACACATATATATATCAGATAAATAAATCAGCAACTAAAATAAATGAATAAGTCACTAATTGTTCGTCGTCAAGAAACCCAGCCGTTGAGGCATATAATAGTGTTTCAATATAAATTCAATTAAATTAAGCATTTTGGTTAAATCTATCAGTGCTTTTGATATACGTCTGCACTGCTTGAAATAGTATTCCATTTTCTTGAGGTGATAATGCATCATCCCCAAAAAGAACCTTTTTTAAATTGAGAGGATGAAATGTCCGTGTCGATTGAAAGAATATAATTCTTTCTCTTGTAAAGTTGGAACAAGCAAAGAAGAAATGCTCAGCATCCTCGTTTACTTCCGAGCAATTGCAGTTCGGACTTAGAGCCAGGTGATTTATACACAGATCTTTTTTTAGGTTACTACAGTTATTTCTTATTCTGGCATGTAATACTGAATTGTACCTATCACCTTCCATGTAATAGGTAGGAACGTAAGTATTAGAAAAGTAAAAATTCTTAACTTGGTATTTAAAAGAATTAAGACTAGGTGCTCCTCGAAGGTTAATGTCAAGGGAGTTCCAAATCGAAATAGAAGATGGAATGCACGATCGCCGAGAAATTTCAGTTCGAGTGTGGGGAACCGTTATGTTATTATTATTTCTTAAAGGATACGGGGTTGCGTCTCTTACCAGAGGAGGAATTATGTCTAATATATATGATGGTACGTTTTCATGTACGACGTTATACATAAATGATAGCTTATGTTTGTGCCTCCTTTGCTTAAGAGGAATCCAGCCACATTCTTTATAAAGCTTATCTAGGGACACAGACCTAGTAAGACCCGTAACAATACGAGCTGCTTCATGTTGTAATTTTTCAAGAGACTGGCAGTCTTGGGCTGTACAACCATCCCAAACAATGCAAGAATATTCAAGGATGGGCAGTACATATGATAAATAAATTTGGTTCAAGGCAACCCTGTGAAATGTATATTTAAGTTTACGCATTATACCAACTACTTTTGCTGCGCTTGAGATAATGTTTTCAATATGAGTTTTCCATTGACCATTACAGCTTAATGTTAGACCTAAATGTTTGTGCTCCGGGACAAATTTTATTGGGGTTCCGTCGAAAATTATATCCGGAAACTGCTCGAAAGGTTTTAATGTAAAAAGAACTGCTTCTGTCTTCAGTGAATTAAAAGTAACCAGCCATTGTTTCGCCCATGCCGATAAAACACAAAGATCGTGATTTATTATTCCCTGAATGTCGTTCAGTGATGAAGCTGAATAAAATAATGAACTATCATCGGCAAAAAGTCTGGTTAGGCTTAATAAAGAATCTGCAATATCGTTTACATAAACTAAGAACAATAGGGGTCCCAGAACAGAACCCTGGGGTACCCCGGCATTAGTATTCCTAGCAGTGGAAGTAGAAGATTTAATTATTACTTTCTGAGATCTGTTAGAAAGGTAATCTCTAATCCAGTTAAGTAAAAGTCCGTTTATGCCGTGCTGTTTCAATTTGAAAATTAGGCCTTCATGCCAAACCCTATCAAATGCCTTAGAGACATCACAGAATATCATGCATGAATATTGATTATTATCAAACGTTTGACAGATATGTTGATAAATGTCAACAAGTTGGTAAGTAGTAGAATGATTGGGAAGAAAACCAGATTGGTATTTATATAAAAGATTGTTGGCGTGTAAAAAGTTGTATATGTTTTTATGAACTATTCGTTCTTGTAATTTACCTATTCCGCTAAGTAGTGATACCGGTCTGAAGTTTGTAACCTTAGTTAAGTCCCCCTTTTTAGGTAAAGGCAAAACGTGAGAACCCTTCCATATATCTCCAAACACCCCCTCCCTAAACGACCTATTAAACAGTATTTCCAGTGGAACTGAGATCTCGTTTGATACAGCCTTCAACATTCTATTACTAATTAGATCCGGGCCAGTCGCTTTATTTTGATTTAGTAAATCGATTAAAGTTGAAATTTCTAGAGCTGAACATGTAATATCACTTAACGAATTTCTAGTTTTAGATTCAAAATTAGGCAACTGAACTTCATTATCATTTATTGTTGAAATTGACGAAAAATAGTCGTTCAAACATTCCGCTTTTTCTTCGTCTGTATAACAATATGATTTTTGACCGTTTTCTTTTTCTATAACAAGTGGGGGAATATTGTTTGAGGTTTTATTATTTTTAACAAAATGGCGAATAACTTGCCAAAATTTCCTTTTGTCATTGTTATGAAAATCACAGATGGAAACTTCCAAGGAATTATAAAAATTTTCTTTGGCATGCTTTACTAGATTATTAACTTTATTTCTAATACGTTTATACTTATTCCAGTCGATGCTATTACCGGTCTGGATGGACTTTTTCTTTAGCCTGTCTCTAATTCGCATATTACGACGAATAATGGAGTCAAACCATGGTTTGTCTCCAGGCCTTATTGTAACGGTTTTGGAAGGTATACATATTTTAGCAAAATTTAAAAAAATATTGGTAAACTTTGCACATGCGTCGTTAAAAGATCCTTCCAAGAGAATACTCCAATCATAGTTACTTATAAGCTCTTTAAGCTTGGTATAATCTGCCCTTTTATACAGCCAAATTAATCGATTGAATGGTGTGTTACACTGATAATAAAATGGTAATCTTATATAAGTTGCTTTATGGTCGCTTATAGCTGCAGGAGTATCTATCGTGCCTGAATCTAAAAACTGTAAGTCATCTGAAATAATTATAGGATCTAAAAGCGCAAGTTGTCTCGTTGCATTTGAAACTGTATTTTGAAGCGAATTAAGTATAATCAAATCTTTTAAATTCCGGTAGTTATCATTAAATAGGTCCTCGTTTAAGTCGCCTAAGATAATTAGATTTTTAGTGAAATCATATGCTTTTTCAATATTCAAATTTAAGTTTTCAAAGAATGTTGCATCGGCTGTTCTAGGACTGTAAAACAAGCCCAGGAGATAGTTAACGTTATTCGTTTTAATTTCCACCCATATAGATTCTGGGCAATAAATTTCTAAGTCTGTTCGCCTCGTGTGAATAAGTTCTGAATTAATGTAAATAAGGAGCCCTCCTCCATGGTTGGTTCTGTCTTTTCTATAGGGTGTATCGTACATATCCGATAGAACTAGTGTTTCGTTTAAAATTTGTTGATCCAGGTGAGACTCTGTAAAACATAAAATATCAAAGTCCAAGAAATGATCCTTGATGTACTCAATCTTATTCCTTATGCTACGTATGTTAATATGTAATATAGATAGGTCTGCCTGACTAGGGTTTGGAGTGGCTGGTCCTGGGTTTTCTTCAATGTCCAGAGCTTGTAAAATTAACATTAAAATAATAAAGCAAAAGTGGTTATTACTTGTTGATTCATTAAGAGATCTCGTAATGGACAAGAGCAATGAAAGCATAGAGAGACATAACCATTTAACTTTTTGGTAGAAAAAACTTAATTTTATCTTTATGTAAAATTCACTACGAATGCCTCGTATAATGAGACCACCGAACAGACCTATGGCGGCTCTCCATTGGACAACACTTATACCCATACTTCATATTATAAAGAAACAAAAGATTGACAGCCACCGCAGGTCTGGAAGGTAGCCCCTGTCAGCTGGATATATTGACGGCTGCAATAGGTACAGGATATAAAAGATATACAATAAAAGAAAACAATACAATAATTGTAAACAAATATGCAGTTCAACTGCATGTCCATAAGTTCTTGGAAAACGAGTGCTGCAGAATACTCAGAAAAAAAAAATAATAATAAACCTGGTAACAGTTCGCATATGCACACGCGTACGTACGTACCTACGCACGCACATATGTACGAACGTACGCGCACGCATGCGCACAATTTAGTCAACTCTAGGATACAAAGCGTATCTGTGAAAGAGAATAATAGTAAGTCTAAACAGCGAAGACATCATCAACTACAAAAATGAGCATGAGTCTCATGATGGAGCAGTTCACATGTAAACTTCAATGCAATATCTTGAGGTTTCTGTATGGCTACGGTATCCAGTATATGTATGTGATAAAATACTACTATCGAGAAAAAAAAATCGTTTAACATTCAATAGCAATGTAACAATATGCTTTACGTAAATGTGATGTCATATAAACGTCACTTCAACGTCACGACGTTCATGCAACGTCAGATCAACGTCGGTGCAATGCACCGACGTTGACCTGGCATTGCCCTAGCGACGTGTGCCCGCTGGGAGCTTTAATATTAGGCAGTGTCAGCTCCACCGCAAAAAAAAATAAGAGCGTGTGGAGCGGCACATCTAAGAAAGCTGAACATGAACAATCGCAAAGAATGAAAGGTTTCAAAAAGAGAACAGTGTGGTCGTTGATTGATAATGCATCAGCGTAATTACTAATAATAAGTAGTTTTACTTTTTGACCACTGGAGAATGGTTTAAACCCAGCAGGCACATGACGTAATTGTGACGTCATATAAACGTCATTTCCACGTTATGACGTTTATGCAACGTCAGCTCAACGTCGGTGCAACGTCAGGACGTTGTACCGACGTTGACCCGACGCTGCCCTAGCGACGTGTGCCTGCTGGGAAAGGCTGGTTATTGAGCTACCGGGTCTCAAATTTTATTTTCTGGTTTTTATCTATATGTATTATGTATTTTTTTACCCATAGTTCAATAACCCACCTTTAAATATAGGAAATAATTGCATCCAGAGTTCGGTAACGCAAACTCCTGCAGGCCTATTCGAGTTTGAGCAATCAATGTATAGCTGTATTATATATATATTAATCAACATAACATTCAATCAAGATAACCAACACGTGGCACTGACAAACAGTGAATATCCTGATCAGATGTCGTTTATCGTGGCACCTGGCCATGGCCTTCACTGCCAGCCTTATGACCTTCTAGTACTCGATAATTTCAAAGGACAACACATGTCTTCCCGACATTTGCCGGCTCTCTGTATTTATTTAACGCGTACTTATTTAACGCGGCACAGATTCAAAATGAGCTATATGACTTCTAAATTTAGCACAAGGTAATGTCAATATCGATTCATTGGTTACCGGTCGCAAGATTTATATCACATTAATTCTGCGTGAATAGAAGAACCAGGCAAGTTAAAAAACCAGGTAAGTTAGTTTGTAAACAAAACAACGTGGCCAGCTGTCAAACCGTCACACAGTTGCTCTACCAGGTAAGTTAAGGTTGTTCAATACCTCGTTAGCTTAGCAAACCCGCCAGTGGCTGACTTGCCAACGACTCCAGCGAGGAAACTATTTACAATTGTGGTATTTTTGCTGACAAAATGTGAGCAGCTAGCTCTCATTTTTTCAGCCAAAATATTAGAAGTTTTGACGTACCAAGGGGACAAACTGGCCCCCAGGTAAGTATTATACATGTGTCTTAGTTTTGTAAGCACTGTCAGACCTCCCAATATATATACAAGACCATTTGATTGGCATCACACCTTTCACACCGTGAAAGCAATTTTCAAATATACTGGACTTTATTACCAACAAAAAAGAAGATTTTTGTCCAGATACAAGACATGTCCTATACATTTATTAGATCCGCCACAAAAAGCAACAGTAAAGAACAAAACGAATCCCGGGTAACCGTTAAACCCGCCCCATCTAGGTAGCTCCAACGGGTACCCACAATTCAAGCCTTAAAGCATAAAAGGAAAGCATTAACCCCGTGGCCCCAGCTTTATCTCATAAAAAAAACTGGTCTTCAGAAGGGTCAAAATTATGGAGGATTATGTTCATTATCAAAACTAAGCACAGTGCACTCGTAAATAATATGCATGTATGAAAATGTTGTTTGTTCTGGTGATTAAACTCCGTAAACAGGCACTGTCTACGGTTACACTGAATTATAATTTTAATTAGACTTTGGCAGCGCGTGCAGCGTAACTTCCAGACTGATCAGTTTTGTTACAGAGCTGAGCCAGAGTAAGTTCAATGTTGCCTTTAGGCGAAACACGTTTGGGTTCCGAGTCCTTGTCCACCTTGACGATTACTTTGCCATCCCTCGTCCAGAAACTGTCTATTGCGCCGTCACGTTTTAACGGAATAATGGATTTAATTATAGAGTAATTTGAACTAGTAAGGTCTTCAGTAATAAATGTTTTATCAGGGTTATTCTTAAGATTCTTCTTTTGAGAGAAAACACGCCATTTGTCGTGATAGTGGCAAAATTTCACAATGATTTGACGTTGAGTTTTAGAATTAGACCTTCCAATATAATGACACCGGTCAATGTCCCGTTCCGTCAGCTTACTCTCACCCTTCAATACACGCGTATTGAGAAAGTCGACGACAGCTGTTGTCAAGCCATGTTCATCAAGAGGCGGTCCAGCCTGCCCACCAAGTTTAAGGTTATTAATTCTGATGGAGGTCCGACGGCCATATTGCTCCAGGTCGTTGATACTCAATCGAAGATCGTCGATCTCATCTGCTAAGAAAGTAACCTGGCACTGAAGGTCGTCTATTTGATCGTTTTTCGCCCGGGATCGAACCCGTGACCTCCCGTTCTTCGGAGCGGACATTCTACCAACTGAGCTATCGGGGCCGGTGATATAAATAAGAAAGAACCTGTATAATGATGTAAACCTTACATTTCCTGAACAAAGTGGGGTTTACAATGGTCGTGTAAACTGGATGAGAACTTGGAATAGCAGTTGATAAATGTTACTATCTATTTTGGAATATTCTGGACTTAAACCAAATAAAAAGGTTAACCCATTACGGCAAGTCCCTGGCAAACAGGGCAGGCCCAGATCAGACGCCACCCGCGTTTGTAAAAAGTAAAATAGTTTTCTATTTTTTTTATATTTCTTTTTTTTTATTATTATTATTATTTTTTTTTTTTTTTGCAAAACACCTGGAATTGACACCCCTACATTTTGCACTGGACTGTGCTATATGAAAAGGGGAAGATTCCAGTCAGTAATAAATAGGCTCAGGGCATTTTCCAGACTGATTTTGAATAACTGCAAACGTATGCCTGGATTGCATGTTTACGTTTCTGATAATTTTCAAATTATCTAGCTTATTTCAAGAACAAATCATGCATGGTTATATGAAGCACATCTTTTTATCCCCGCGCTTTTCGAAGAAAAATTGGGGGATCATGTTATATAGCCTCTCCGTCGTCTGTCCGTCCGTCTGAAATGTCACACACTTGCTCCTAGACCATTTAAGCTAGAACATCTAAACTTTGATAGGCAATAGCCCTATGGCTGAGGACTGCGGGAACAAATTTCAGAATTTTGGTGTGACTCCCCAGGCAGGGGTTGGAGTCCAACACTGCCTGAGGGGTCTATATTCTTTTGTTCAAACATAGACATAGAAGTGTAGAACACAGTTTTGCAAACATTTTGGCCCGGGTGCATGTCTGGGGAGGTCACCAGCGGTCCAAAATAGGATGGTGGGTTTTTTCCTTCGATTGTCATACAACTCCTCCTCAGAAGATGATTCAAGAAAGCATGAATGCTTGTTTTCAAATCCTGTATGCATGTACTATTGTATTCCGTCTATGTATGAACTTGTAAATGTTTGACAAATCAAAATAAATAATGTTTAACCCATTGAGTACCAGAAACTCCTAAAGGGGTACCTTGGCAAACAGTGCAGGTCCAGATCAGACGCCGCAGAACGCGGCGTCTGATCATGGCCTGCACTGTTTGCTAAAAGCTCAACCATTTTCCTAATTAATTTTGAAGAAAACACAGCCTGACACCCCTAAATTTTGAAATGGACTCAAGCTATATATAAGGAGGAAGATTCCATTTGGTACAAAAAGGGTTAAAAGCCATATAGAGAAAACAACAAACTCACAATGACAATAGACAAAAAGCCATTCGGCATTGTTAACATTATTGCATTTTCTGCAGTAGACACCAATAAGGGCGCGGATGACCCGTAGCATTGTTGACATACAATGGTCTTTGAATCTTTTCTTGTCTATGTTATTATACAATGACAGATGATCTTGGCAATGGCAAAACTACAAAGTACCACGTGCGAACAGTCGTTTTCCTAATGTTCGGCTTTGCATTTTGCTTTTATTAAAATTTAATTAACCCTGTAACAGGATAGTTCGACTGAATACACAAAAATGACCTTATGTAGGACAGGCAATCAAATGTCATATATCAAACTGGCATTTGTGCCTTGAAATAAAATTACTCGTATATTTTTATTATTATTATTATTATTATTATCACTAATATCATTATTATTTTTATTATTATTATTATCAAACTCAACGCCACCTCCCATAGGGGCTTGAAGAAATATATGGGCTGCATGATGCTTCCACGCAGAGCTGAATCCGGCCCGCACACTAGTACTGGTAAACCGCTTAGAGGATCTAAGCCTGTCCAGGAACCGCGGTGCGAGGCGGACCGTCCATGCTAATAAACCCTATTGGTTTCATTGGCTTGAGATGTCATTTCATCTCAATGTCGGGTAATAGTCCCACAAAATTGGAAGCAACGTCTCCAAAATGACCTTTACAGTGTTGACGGGGACGTTAGACCTCAAATCAACCAACCAACCAACATATAAACATTGCAAATAAATGGAATAGCCTTAGCATCTCTGAAATGCACCACGTTAACACAGTACACAACTGGGCGGCCCATTTGTTCAAAGCGTCAGTGGCATAACGAGCACGTTAGTGATCAAAATAATAGTAGCTGTTCTTGCAGGTAGGTATCTAATATAGCCACCGCTGGCACTCGATGTTGAATCAACATTTATGCTGCGTTGAAAATGTCGTTTCAACGTTGAAAGCGTCGTTTCAACGTTGCTTCAACATTGAGTAATTGTTATGTGCCTACTGGGGTGGTAGTTTTGTCTATGTGTGAAAGTTTTCCATTTGCAAACGCTACTAGAAAAATGCAAATTTGTTTGTCATATAAAATGGTCAAAGTTTTGACAATATGTTAACTAAACGAATCTGTTAGGCTTTTGTCAGAGGCTCGAGAGTTCGTTATTTATTCGCCAGATTTTCGGGTGACTAGACTTCGTCTTTTCAGTTGTATTTTTGTTAAGGTTAATACATACGTATTCCTCAGAGGAAGGCACAAGTATTGTTGCCGTACATCACGTTAGCAAGTTTGTGAAATTAGCATCCCTCTAAACCCCACTTTATATTGAGAAAGGTGTAGTTTACGGGATTAGTCATTATCGTGCTTATGTCTGTTCCAAGATATAGGTTGTGGATACTCGTTTACACCGCCTCAATGAGGCGATTCTGACGAGCACCCACAGCCTATGTTTGGAGTATATATAAGAAAAATATCACAAATTAACCATTTTTGAGATAAGAAAGAATGCATTAAGTCGCACGGATGTTTTGTCGCAATGCTTTATGATAGGTGTCAACTGTAAAACAAAATAATTTGTCCCTTCAGATCCCATTTTGAGAAGGAAAGCGTACAAGTAGTGACAAAAGTTATCACCCTTGCGAAAATGGCCGGTAGTCATTCTCCTTAAGTCTAATTGTATTTCAACGGAAAAACAAAGAGTGAGAAAACACAATATTTCAACATTGAACATGAGCCAAAATAAATTATTCTAGAAGAATACATTAGAAATAACTCCATTTTGCTTGAGCTGTACATTCATGCATTTTGTCTTATCATCAGCTCTGATAAGCATTTTCATGCTTTTAGTGTCATTTTTATTTGCAATATTAAAAGGAGATACATTTACTAACCCCACGATTATCTGATATAGAACGGGTAAGTTTTGTTATGTAAAAAAAGAGGTGTATTGAATAAAGACATTCATTTAATCCATTTAGTATCAGAAACCACAAAGCGGGTAGTTGGCAAAGAGTGCAGGCCCAGATCAGACGCCGCAGAACGCGGCGTCTGATCAGGGCCTACACTGTTTGCGAAAAGTTCAGTCATTTCCCAAATAACTTTTGAAGAAAACACAATCTGACACCCCTAAATTTTGAAATGGACTCCTGCTATATATAAGAAGGAAGATTCCATTTGGTACAAAAAGGGGTAAACAACAAAAATGTTGTGGTTTTGTATATAATGCCGAGGACATGCCTGTTTGCGCTTTTATCAACAAATCCCAAAAGATGAAGGCTGGATTTAGCTGTTTAAATCATATTATTTTTAATGACTGAGATAAATCTAATAAAGTGATTTGATCATTCGTTGAATACATTGGCTGCATGATCATAAAGACTGTCTGTTTTGCAACATTTGTGTATATCCCCATTAAACTTCCTTTTCATCTCATGGGGTGGGGGTTATACGACATTATACACTAGAAACGACATGTTGACATGACAAGCCACGGGGACCTACAATGCATCAATGTTTTGGGTAGAAAAGAGAAAGTATTGAATTCACCTGCAAAATCTACTGTAAAAGTAGCCTGTGAGAAAATGTTCGATAGCTCCAGATAAGGGGAAGTACCGGATACGTTGTTCTTATGTCCTAATACTCCATCACGTAAACAAGTCCGTGAAATGAAGACCCCCCTAAACCCCACTTTATAAAGAGAAAACTGGGGTATTTCTGCTCCAAGACATAGGTTGTGGGTACTCGTTAGAACCGCCTCAATGAGGCGGTTCTAACGAGCACCCATAACCTATGTTTTGAGCATTTATAAGAAAAATATCACGGATCAGAAAAGTAGCCAATTTGGAGATGTGAAAAATGCACTAAGTCGCACGGGCGAGTTATCGTAAAGACAGTGTCAATACCTGTGTTGTGGGTACTTGTTGGAATCGCCTATCTGGAGCTAGATACTCTAAGGACGGTGTGTGTTTGCAGCATATGAAAAGAAAACAAACTTTTTTTTTGGTCGATTGTTTGTCAGTCCCCCCAAAGTGACTAAACACAGTAGCTTTTCATTGTTGATGTCCTCGTGACTATCACTAATTGTTAGGGTTATTTATAGAAAATGTTCGCGCTGTAATTATGACTGCGGGATCAGAATATTGCGTAAGTGGGTTATCTATAGAATCTGAACTGGAATCATATGTTGAGTTTTGAAAACTGTGTAGACCTAGAACAGACGCCACAGATCTGGGTCTACACTGTTTACATACTAAACAGGAATTTCTGCGTTCAACAAAGCAGTCTAAGTCCTTGGTCAGAACTTTTTCCAGCCTTCACTCAGAGATAATCGACCCACCAGTGCCGTCAGTGCTTTGATTTCTGCCGTCCATATTTAAATTTTGGCATATTTCGAAAATAAGGGTTTAAGTATAGCATTAACAAATTACGAAAACACGCCTATACAAATACATTGCCACCTTTATCGCCGAAAAAATGAAGATTTTAAGATGAAAAATTACGATATTTTTCTTATTTCTGCTCAAAATATAGACTGTGGGTACTCGTTAGAACCGCCTCATTGAGGCGGTTCTAACTGGTACCCACAACCTATGCCATGGAACTGAATAAAGAAACTATTGTATCCCGTCACCCGTATACCCCCACTTTTCTCAATATATATTGGGGTTTAGAGTGTGTTCATTACACGGACTTGTTAACGTGATGTGTATATGTAGCGATCTACAAGGTTTAAAGGGCTTCAATGATATTCTTTTGTTTCTTTATAGCCAACAGCCTTAATCAGCAGGCGCCCTGACTCCAAAGACTTAGCCCGCTCACAATTTAAAGTACTGCCAAAGGTTCAGGCGCTTCGCAAGCGCATGGACGAATCAACAGTGTTCGAACGCGAAGCTTGGGCAGGTACAGAAAACCCACCTTTAGCAAGAGACACGGAGTATAAACACAACTACCACCCCGAATTCGACCACGGCGACATGGAATACCCAGATCCCCGCCAAGCGAAAAAACTATATGTCTCAGACTCAGAAAAACACGGCTTAATGATGTTAGTGCCTAGAAATGTGCTGTTACCCTCAGAACCTTTAACTCTGCCAAAAGATAAAGAAAAAGTTCTGTGTAAATTAATATGTTTGGATTTAGAAGGATTCAATGAGGCGAAATTAAAGGATATTTACATGGATGCAAGTCGTCGTGACCACCCGGATTATTTAGGTTATTGTGATATTCAGTTCCTGGACAGTGTGTTAAGAGACCATGCGGTGAGTACTTAACTCCTTTTATTTTATACTTAGCAGTGAAATTAATGCATATCTGAAACAAATAAAAATGATATCAACCACAAGTGAAATGATATCGTATCATTTCACATGTGACTGATACCATTTATATCATTTCACTGTAGCGTGCCGGAACTACTTTTTTGTTTACGTTATGGTCGAAAAAAGGGTTAATTTTCCTTTTATTTACTAAGAATAATAATTCCTAATGTCGTTAGAATATATTTTGACGTTTGAAGACAGAAGAGTGACATTAAAACTGAATGAACAGGCGCCATATTTGACAACAGCAGCGCTGTGATTTTTGCCGACACACATCTAGGTCACAATTTAAATGCTCTCTCTAAGATTTATGCTTAGCTGTCTTGTTACAAATGGTCTACAAGGTGTACCAGTTCACTGAAAGTCTCAGTAAGAGTTTGTGCGAGGAAATATGGACTCAAATCAGCGTGTTTTGGTTTTTTTTTTTTTTCCAACGTGAAAAACCGCCCGCGACCGACTGCTACACATGGAATCGATTATACAGTGGCTGGGTGCATGCCACGTAGAGCCGTCAATAATAAAATGAACTTCAAATAAGCACAACGCATCCAGTAACATACCTTGAAAAGCATTCTTTGAACTAGAAATGCTGAATCCAAAATGGCGATTTGTTTATGCTTTGAAAGTGACAGTTGTGACGTCATGTAGCCGGGTCAAAATCGTGACGTCACCGCTTTGGGTCGATCAATATTTACCGTAAGTGTCCCAATAAATCATAAAATAAAAAGAACGTTAACTTTTTTTCGACGGATACCAAAAATATTTCATCTCGTGTGTTGAAAACATCCGAATTTTCACTCGTGCTTCGCACTCGTGAAAATTATGATGTTTTCAACAAACTCGATGAAATATTTTTGGTATCAACCTCAAAAAAGTAAATATCCTCTATTTATCATATGACGTCGTTGATAAGCAGTGGATAACGTCGTGTAATAAAAATCGTATGACCACACATGTAATAACACTTTGGCGGGATTAAGTAACGTCATGAGGACGTCCATGTCAACACTGCACTTTTCGTAGAAAACTTGTCAAATTAAAAGGCGATAAAATCCAATTTAAAGTAGTCATGTGATAAAGAGAATCTTACACTCGTGGTCATTTAATATGAAATTTATGAAACTCGCCGAAGGCTCGTTTCATAAATTTCATATGAAATGACCACTCGTGTAAGATCCTCTATATATGACAATGGAATCTTCCAACTTGTAAGTTTGGAGTGGTCCATTTCCAATTATAGGGTGACAGGTTTGTTTTTGTTTGTGGCAAATTTTACGAATATAAATGTTCTTTAAGCAAATAGTGTAGACCCAGATCAGACGCCGCGTTCTGTGGTGTCTGATCTGGGTCTTCACTGTTTGCCAATGTCCCAGAAAAGGGCCGCTAGATATTTATGGTTTAAACCCTTTAAACGCACCGTCATCACTAGACAGCGGCATTTTCAAATTACTTTTCAGCCCACATCCAAGCTAAATTTTAAGGGTGTTAAAAACTGCACGCTGCAATGGATAATGATCTTTGTTGACCAATCATTCGTCTAGTGACCGTTGATCGACCGGAGCCGGTTTAGGTGACAGTGGTGACACGAAATATTTGCAGGCATCATGGTCAACCACTCGATATACTCTGCTGGTTTTAATTGAGCATACTAAAGTCACCCAGTTGTGTTTCTCTTTTTAATTCAAACCTACTAATGAAGAGTGCCATCATTGTTGGATTATAATCAAGAGAACAAATATATGCTTGACCTTTAGGCCACAGAACTAAAATTTCATTCTTTAAGCACTGAATCCTATACATCTTTTTTTATTATTATTTGTCATTTGATATACCGTCAGTGCCATAGAAAAAACAGACATGACTTCAGATAAAACAAAACATTCTGTTGTCTTCAATATTTTTTTCTTATTTGAAGCATATAGTATACGCAGTCGTCAAATTACTTTGACAGTGCCATTCTAGCATTATATCATGTAATAGGTATAGTTATAAATGTTGTTTGTATATTAACCTAATTTATTTTCTTTGAAGTCACCCAGTGGTTATTTTCAATTATTTGGTATTTCAAGCCAGCTGTAGTAGGCGGGGCTTATTTTTCCCATTGGCATTGTATGGCAAATTTGAAGGTCTGGATTCAATCATTGCTTATCAATGATATACCACCCAGCAGGCACACGTCCCTATGGCAACGACAAATCAACGTCGGTACAACGTTAATTTGACGTTGCATAAACGCCATGGCGTTATACCGACGTTGGTGTGACGTCACAATTACGTCATGTGCATGCTAGGCATAGTCCACGAATGGTGCTATGACACGTATAGTCATATAATTTTATGTCACTAAATAACAGCGACGATTTATGATAACCTCATTATCATTCATAAGCAATAATAGCATCTGGTTGGTGGACAGCTTGCCACGCGCAGGGCAATGAATTATCATATTCCCCTGCAATATTCCCCTCTGTCTTCACTGTTTAAAAGTACAAGTGCACTATTGGATTATTCAAGTTTTATGTTTGTGTTAAATAACTTACTTTATCATATGACGTCGCGTCTGAGAGTGTAATAACGCCATGTAATATTTTTGATAATCCACTAATGGATTAAATATGCAAATTAGTTAGATACGTTCCGTAACGTTACATGTACGACGTCCTTAACGACGTCGCGGTTACTAATGGTGAAATATTGACGATTTGTAAACAATCGTGAATAAAATGCGTTTTAAATGTCATATGATAAATAGAATCTTGCATTCGTGCTCATGTATTATTGAATTTATTAAACTCGTTGAGGAAAAGGGATAAAATGCTCGGCAAAGCCTCGCATTTTATCCCTTTTCCTCAACTCGTTTAATACATTCAATAATACATGAACACTTATGTAAGATCCTCTATTTTTCAATATTTTGAAGCACACACTGAAGTGAGAATTCGGTTGCCCTTGTGAGAGAGGAATTCGCCCTCAGGCAATATTAGCTGCTCGGGTGAACCCCTCATACAAGGACAATAAATGAATAATATTACGTAGATACATGTGAAAATCTGTTGAATATTTGTTGTAGGCGTATCTCTCAAGTGACACGTTGCGAGTTCTGGCAGCTCAGTTCGTGAGCACACATCCAGGGAAGTTAAACAAGGTCAACTACGAGAAAATCCTGTCTTTCATCGGGTCAGCCTTAGACTTAAATAGGAGAGGACTGCTGTAAGTGTCTGTTTTCCTCTATCCATATCTATGGTGACAGGTATTCAAACCACCTATGGGACTATTCAAAAGTGATCTTAAACCACCTTTGATACTGTGATCTCTTTTAAACGGTCACAAAGATGGGCTGAATAGTCTAGAACGTAAATAATACAGTACAAATCTTTTAGATTATTCTGGCCACGTTTTGAACAGTGTAAAACGTGGTGACTCATTTGAGGACACTGTGCATAGAGAAAAAAAAATACGTTGTATCTTGAGACACATTGTATCTTGATACCTACCATTGGGAAACATGTCCATTTGAGATAATGGAGCGCAACATGGTGTCAGAAACGACAAATATTTCGAACAAATTGTAACATTTTTCTTATTTCTGCTTTCAACATGGATTGTCGGTGCTCGTTAGAACCGCCACAATGAGGCGGTTCTAACGAGTACCCACAATCTATGTTTTGAGCAAAAATAAGACAGATAATGTATACCCCGAAAAGGCATTTTTCTCCATATAAAATGGGGTTTAGATGGGTCTTCCTTTCACGGACTTGTTGACGTGATACATCCATCATACAACAAAACTTGCAACATGACATTCCGACCAGGCATAAGTGGAGAATAAGCATCACCCAATCTGAATGAGTTTTTGCTTATTGCTCTTCAACAAAACACAACAGAACCGACTGAAGGTTCATATGGACAAATGAGACTCTTATCAGACTGCGAGGATGGATGTACAGACAGACCTGGGTCGCAAAGGTCTTCTTGTATGTTTTGTCATGTCTTGTACAATTATATTGGCGTCAGTTTGACGCTATCTAACATCAATGCTAAGATAATGTTATTTCAATTCCTTTATATACTGTCCTCATCCTTGTGTCAACTCGGCTTTAATTGTGATTCTTTTATTTATCGAGTTGATTCACTGATGAGTACACGGACCAAACAAATACTTGGTTGAACCACAGTGAAAGTGAGGGTGAGATATGGTATCCCGTATTTTTAGTTAACTTAAACCCACCAGTATTTTTTACTGACCGTTCCAAGTCGGTGTTTTTGCTGTGGTTCCTTCATGTTTTGTGTTGGTGGTTCTGATTCTTTCCCTAATCATATATGTTGTTACGTTAATGATTCTGATTCTTCCTCCTTTTTGGGTGTTCATTTTACTTACGTTTGCCCTTTCAGTTTAATGCTTGTCATGTTGGTGATTCTGGTCCGTTCCCCCATTTTGTATATTGCTCCTTTTTAATTAGGTTTAGATATTTTGAGTCACCACCTGTTTTGGAAAGAGCTGTTGACTCGGTTTGTCAATTGTCCATTTTGTTTTCTGTCGTTACTCCATGTTTCGACTTCTTTCCCTAGTGATATCGTGGGAAGAATTTGGGATCTGATTGTATCAGTTCCTGATCGTTTCTCTTTTTAATGTTTTAACCACCTATGGCACTGTGATCTCTTTTGAACAGTCACAAGGGTTGCCTGAAAAGTCAGGCATGTAAATGATACAGTAATTTTTTTCTAGACTATTACGACCACGTTTTGGACAGTCCAAAACGTGGTGTCTCATTTGAGGACACTGTGCGTAGAGAAAAAAACTAAATTGTATCTCGAGACATTGATATCTACCATTAGTAACACTTGTCCATGTGAGATCATGGAGTCCAACATGGTGTCAAAAATGGCAAATATTACGAAAACATTGTAACATCTTTCTTATTTTTGTTTTCAATATAGATTGTCGGTGCTCGTAAACCCACGTAAACCCAATTTCTCTCTATATAAATTGGGGTTTAGAGGGGTTTTCGTTTCACGGACTTGTTATCGTGATGCAACCATCATACAACAAAACTTGCAAAATGACCTTCCAACCCGGCATAAGTGAAGATCAGAATGAGCACCCCAGCCAATCTGACAAGAGCCTTCGCTTATTGCTCTTCATCAACAACAAAAAGAAAATCAGAATCTGCTAAGGTTAATGTGGACAAAGGAGACTCTGGTCCGACTGCGCGAATGCACAGGCAGACCTGGGTCTTCCCTGGTCTCAAAGGTATCCGTGTGTATTTTGTCACGCCCCGGCTCAGTAATACTGCCGTCAGTTTGCCGCCATCTAAAGTCAATGCTGAGACAATGTCTTCAGCTTGCACTATTTGGCCAGAGTTTCTTGGTGCAGGCTTACACAAACACTCGTACATAATTCCCCCCCTTAAAACCCCGCTTTTATAGTTAATAAAACCAGGGTTATTATCTAAAAAATTTGATAGTTCGGTGGCAAAATTTTGAATATACGTGTATTTCAAAAAGGCTTTTGTTCGTACTTCTTACTCCGTGGATGCGCAGGCTGATTTGTTTCCGTACTTAGTGCGCATGTCCGAACGAACTTTTTCGCTTGTTATTGCTTAGGATTACGCCACGTGATGTCGCACTGCAGAACTAAAGATATCGTCAGTTAACTTTGATCACTTGAGCCCCGCCAAGCGAATTTGTGTCTTCGAGCATTCTGTCATGACAAATTTTAACTGCGCCTGCCCAGCCATTCAGAGGGGCCAGGGATATGGCTTTCTGTCTGAAGGTTCCTCTTGATTCACTGCTTGTATGAGCGAGCAGCGAAGGTTCTGGCTAGACTGTGCGGATGCGCAGGCTCGCCTGAACCTTCGCTGCTCGCATAGGCGATAAGTACCAAAATTGCTTGACGGGGCCCAATTAGTGTGGCAAATATTCTACTACTTTTGCTGAAAAAATGTGAGTAGCTTTTTTTTCAAAAGCATTCACGTGTTTTGGCAAATACCAGAATATTAGGTAGTGGGTACATTAGAACAAGTAGCACTTTGACCACTAACGAGTCCGTTAAGCTAACGATGCTTTTAACCTCAGGGCTGAGATACTTAATCGTAAAAATTGGAAGCGGCGTCTCCAAAACGACCAATACTGTGTTGACGGGGACGCTAAACCTAAAATCAAACAAACAAACAAACTTAATCGTAAAGCAATCATATATTTGCCATCATGCCTGCAGTAGAATCATATAAACTACCCTTAATTCATTTCTGTTTATTTTACAATACAGTTTGTTTCAGTTACTACATACATACATTCATTTATTAAAGGTTATCCTTTAACAGAGTTAATACTTGCCAGGGCATGTCACAAAGTTTCTAGCCTGGGCTATTTCTTTTCCCAGGGCATTAAACGGGGTGGTATATTTTAGGCACTATCTTAACCGATAGCTTATACAATCTCATTGAAGATTACAAACATAATTGTTAATACAGGTAGTTGTTTATGGGTGAAGGGCTATAGCGGTGACAAAATACTCGTGTTTGTATATGAAAAGCATGTCACCCAAGGAAATTTGAGAAGTTTTGACGATGTAATATTGAAAATAGGACAGCGGGGTTCAAGCGAGGGAGAATTTTATGCTACTCACCTTGAAACCAGGTGTCGCAGGATCGATCCCGGGCTTCTCCAGACTTTCGGATGAGTATTTTAACCGACCTCCCGTCTCCGTATGACTTTAGCTGTTAGTGAGACGTAAAACACAATACTCACTAAGGTGGCCCTAAAATGCGACTGGTGGTCCACAAGTTGATGCTACATGTATAGCATGGAAATGCATGATAGAACAGTCACAATTCAGCAAACCGGTAATATGGAAGGGTTAAAATTTGGTCCGTCCAATCCATTTTCTCCAGTGTCCCTCATCGACAAGATAGATTCCCAGAATATTGATACCAGACCAAGAATACTCTTCAAGGCCGCTTTTGGACGTTTCTGTTGTGACCAAAAACTGGACAGTACTATCGGAATCCATTAAGGACCCGCAAAAAAATAAGTAAAAATGGAGGGGAAGGCTCATAGCCGATATCCTTTTGTTCCAGAAAAATGCACCTATCCACACCTCACAAGTTGTTACTCGAGCTGCCGAGTGTTGTTGTCAGTGAAATCCTGTCTCATCTCCAGACCCCGTTGTCCGCGCTGATTTCACCTATTTCCAAAAACTTAAATCAGTACTTCGATTACGTCAATGGTCAATGGGGCTATTATTACAGATTTAGGGTCGTCAAGATAACCAGTTTGTCCTCGATGGCATAATTAAATTGGAATGTCGCTGGAACAGTGCATCGAACAGAAGGGTTATTATGTTTAAAACATAAGATATAAGATAAGGTATTTTCATTTCACATCCGGTTTTTGTTTATATATAATGTCTGTCCACAAACTAATTAAGTTTTATGCCGACTGTAGTGACCAACCCCGAAGGTTAGGCTCATGTATATTTTAGAACATCATACAGCAGTTTTATTCATCGTATTTGCAGGCCTGGCCAAGCTTCAAATGATCAGCTACAAACTGAATCAGAACAGAGGTAGTTCGACCTTGCTGTTAATCATGTATCTATGTTGTTTTTGTTGGTGTTGTCCTGCAGCATTTGATAACAATTTTTTATTTAAATTTTAATGTTGCTTTACTTTATTCTTTCTATTACACGATAACCAGACCACTGCCAGAGAAATGCATTGCAGCATTGGAGAGCTTGAAAGAGACCAGTTAATATACAAATGTTACAATACTGAAAAATATGAGTATCAACCGAGGCTACATTTTTCAAAAATCTCCTCTCAGAGATGTAATATATATTTTATTATTCCGAACAACACTACGGTTGTCCTTTTACTGATGTCAGTTAAATAATGGGCTTTTAGACTTTTTTTTTACACAAAACATGTTTACAAAAATGAATGCATAGGTATAGATAAACGTCGGTATCAGGTAAATATTTTTTTTAATTTGTCAATAAACAAATATTGCGGGTACTCATTAGAAGCGCCTCCTTTATAGATAAAAAACATCTCAGCACTTTTATACTAAAGAAGGCACCTTATCTGGCAAAGCCTGTTTCACAAATACAAAAGCCTATTACACTGTAAAAATAGCGTAAAGAAATTAAACGTGTTTATACATGTTTAGATCTAAACATGATTAGACAAGTGTGTTGTTTCTAAACATGTAATTTGTTTTGCCGTATTTGTGAGTATAAACACGTCAAAAGTCTAAACACGTCTCGGCTGAAATCAATACGATCTTTTTCTCGCGTAGACGAACGCTGAACGGACGCTGAAAGTTGCAGAGCGGCAAAGACATAAAATAGAGGTAAAATCATCATTATTCATGTTGTATTTGTCTATAACGTTTTGTTTCTTTGATCCTGGAATAGTAGAAGATATGGTACGTCCTTCAAACATATTTTTCTTTCAAGGATGAGTGGAATGTTGGTGTTTAGTTCTTAATGTAATTAATTTTCGCGACTCATATTTTCTTTCTAGACCCAAGTCTTTTTCAGCAGACTTACTAATGCCATTTGATAGAAGATTATGATTGGTAAATGAAATCTGCATATATTCTTTCTTGAATATATTTATATAAACTGCATAAAACTGCAAAAAAGGTGAGGAATTGTTGGGGAAAAGCCACAACATGGTCCAAACACGTTTAGCGTAAACATGTTCAAAACCTAAACATGTAAAATTTAATTATGCTTTTAGATATAGTGTTCTTCTTTTCTACCAAAGACATCTTAACCTCCAACTTGAACTCACAAATAGTGTACACTGTCTGATTGTACTCTAGTTTCGTACAATCATACAGTGTGCACTATCTGGGAGTTCATGTTGGAGGTTAAGATGTCTTTGGTAGAAAAGAAGAACACTACACCTTAAAGCATAATTAAATTTTACATGTTTAGGTTTTGAACATGTTTACGCTAAACGTGTTTAGACCATGTTGTGGCATTTTCACCAACAATTCCTCACCTTTTTTGCAGTTTTAGGCAGTTTATATAAATATATTCAAGAAAGAATATATGCAGGTTTCATTTACCAGTCACAATGTTCTATCAAATGGTATTAGTAAGTCTGCTGAACACAACTTGGATCTAGAAAGAAGATATGAGTCGTGAAAACTAATTACATTAAGAACTAACACCAATATTCCACTCATCCTTGAAAGACAAATATGTTTGAAGGACGTACCATGTCTTCTACTATTCCAGGATCAAAGAAACAAAACGTTATAGACAAATACGGCATGAATAATGATGATTTTACCTCTAGACATGTTTAGATTTTCAACATGTTTCTGAGCTAAACATGTGCAGGTATTAAACATGTCACTGTCCTATACATGTTTAATATAGACGTGTTTAGAAACGAGACATGTCAAAGCGTTAAACGCATAAAAAAAAATGGGACAAGAAATGCGTCTCAGAAAGTGTTTAATCTGTAAACACTATTTTTACAGTGTAGGTTGAGACATCAGTTGCTCAATCGGTCCCACACGGGCATCCATACAGGACAGCTCACACGTTCCAAATTATCGCATAACGTCGGTTTCCTAAATTAGCGACGTTAGCTAAACAGCAGTTCAGAAGTTCAAGCATCTATACTTTCATGATTATTTCTGAATAACATTTTGATTTGAACCGGAGTCCCGTTGAAAAAATGACGTGCTTTCAAATAGACCTTTACATAGAGCTGGTGAAAAATGACGTGGTTTCAAATGTGAAAAAACGTGGGCAGCTGAATTTGACTAAGGAAGAGAATGATGCATTTCAAGAGCTACTGCACAACAATGTCATCATCATACGCCCGGCTGACAAGGGTCTGGTATAGTAGTGATGGATACCGAGAGGAAAAAGGAATCATTGCGGGAGGAAGTGGAAAGGAGCGATTCATTCCAGAAAACTGATGCTGACCTTAGCAAAGCAAGTATCAAAAATGTAAAGAAGGTAGTAAACCGGATCTATCGTCAGGGACTTATATCAAAAGAGATGCAGCATTACCTGGTACCAAGATACTCGGGGCCAGGCAAATTGAAGGGAAACCCAAAATTGCATAAAGAACGAGCACCACTGCGGACAATTATAAGTGGACTCAATAGAGCCACGGAGAAAATTGCAGAGCTAGCAGAGGTTGAGCTAAATGAGTTTGTTGAGGCGTCGCCGAGTTTTCTCAGAGACACGATCGACTTCATCCAGAAACTAACTGAAATACCAGAACCTCTTCCAAACAACACCATTTTATTTTGTTTTGATGTCCAGAAGCTGTATCCATCTATTCCAAAGAAAGAAGGACTTGACGCATGTATAGAAGCATTGGGCGGTAGGGCGAGAGCCCTTGTCAGTTCCACGGACGAGATGATTGATGTCATCACAACTGTACTGGAGAACAATAATTTCAGACTAGGTGACAACCACTATATACAAACAGACGGCGTGGCAATAGGATCTCGGCTTGGAAAAAACTTTGCATGCAGCTACATGCGGAAATGGGATGAGGAGATAATGGCAGCAGACAAAACGCCAGTATTCTACAAGAGGTTCATCGACGACGGCTTCGGAGTCTGGGTCGGGGGTGTAGAGGAGCTTCAAGCTTTTGCGCGGCATGCAAACTCAATCCAGCCAAGCATCAAGGTAGACCTTCGATTAAACAAACACACAAAGTATTGAGTTTCTTGATACGCTGGTAAAGTTAGAGAACGGGCATGTATATACCGACTTGTACGTGAAGCCTACCGACAAGAGCTGTATTTGCGCAAGAATTCATGCTATCCGCCAAATACAAAGAAATCACTTGCCTACGGTCTTGGTCTACGTATTCGGCGAATCACCGTACGTGCCTGAAATCTCAGCTCAGGAAACGAGGTTACAGTGGTGCATTTATCGAGAACCAGCTTCAAAAAGTCGACAGGCTTGATAGAACGGAACTATTAATACAATCCAGAGATAGGGAGAGAAAGGCTGACGACAGGGTACCTCTGGTTTTGACGTATCCCAATCTGCTATCTAATGTACAAGACATTGTTTTCAAGCACATGCATGTATTGTACCGGTCTACAAGGACCAACCCTCCGCTAGTCGCATATAGAAGAGACAAGAACCTTTCTGATATGCTGGTTCATGGAAAACGAACAAGATCGTGAACCAGCACTCTGACACTTCTGACGACTGATGTATGTACTGTGTCATACTTATGAAAAAATACTCTTGGGCAGACAACATATAAAGCAGAAGCCAAAGTAAACTTTCGCATCCAGAACGTCGTATATGCTAAACGGTGCAGTAGGTGTGATGTTGCAGTCTATGTCGGCGAAAAAGAGAGACAATTACAAGACAGAATAAAGGAACATTTGTGGGATGTAAGACTGCAGAGGGACAAACCTATAATGAGACATTTTCGGGATACACACAGTGATGGCGACCTGAGGTTTAGCGTACTAGCTAAGCTCTACAACGGAAATCACACAGAACGGGTGCTTAGAGAGACTGTCTGGATCAAATGATTGAGAACTCAGAGACAGCATAGCTGTAACGTCAAAGGCGTTAATTGGTCGTTGCAATAACGGCGCTAGTGACGTTAAGAACGTTTGGCGGTTTACGCCGTGTACAACATTGACTTGCTTTATTTACTTCCGGAAAATTGTAATAGCGGCTTAAAAATGTAGTTTCTAGTGAATTCGTACTACTGATGAAGGCCTAGTGCCGAAATATTTAAAGAAGAGTGAAATTTATTAAAATGTCTATCTTTCTTCCCTCTGGAGGACCAACAAAATATTACATTCATTTCGTAGTTAAACGTCAACTAAAATGTTGTCAAAATTGACACCCGGCAGATAATGGCTCTGAAGTAGTGATTGCACACGCAGCAGTTCGAAATTGCTTCTGGTCTTATTTCTGGACATTCTCTATACCTTTAACGGACCAAACATCCAGCTCCTGTTATTTTGCATAGTTTCCAATGGCAATTATTGTTTGTAAGTAGCATAAATTGTACATTTTACTTCCGAAGAAAAGAAAATCTACTGAAGTGTCCTAATACAGGATGGATAGTATAGCCATTTTTCAAGCGCAGCCCAGATGAGCATGCCATTTTGTCTTGTTAAAAAATATTGAAATATTAAAATGAAGAACTCTAGGCTGTTTAACCCATTTCAAACTGGAAACCCCAAAACGGGTACCCTGGCAAACAGTGCAGGCCCATATCAGACGCCGCAGAATGCGGCGTCTGATCAGGGCCAACACTGTTTGCGAAAAGTTAAGCCATTTTCCAAATATATTTTGAAGAAAACACAACCTGACATCCCTAAATTTTGAAATGGACTCCTGCAATATATAAGGAGGAAGATTCCATTAGGTACAAAAAGGGTGAATATATATGAGTTGAACAAAAATCCTTCTGTACATATCGGAGAATAAAACAGCATTACATATTAGTTTTTAATAATTATGAAAAGTAAAATGGCTTGAGCTGAAAAACTTTCACAAGTTCGGGACAATATCTCGCCTTTGACCGCCTTACACATGGTGAAACCTTAACTCTTATCATGCTGTTCACGACAACACCTATCTTTGGAAACAGTGTAGATCCAGAGCAGATCCGATCAGGATCTACACTGTTTGACATGAAGTTTACGGATTTGTAAGAATAAATTACATGAATTAATCTGATTGGTTCAAAGTCAGAAATGGGCGTGGTTAAACTGAATATTTAGCATGATAAGGGTTAAATCGCTTTGGTGCTGATGCACATTTTGCGTGTTCACCGGTAGTTTACATTTATCACTGCTCTTCGTTTTCGACAGTTTATTGTAAACCATATGATTCGTGTCGCTTGCTTATCACCTGAGTAGGCTCACAGTACATCTTGAAAATTTCATGTTCGAACAGAATTATGGATCAGCCTGTGTGCATCCTCACAGTCTGTCTTGTCAATATATTTGTTAAACGCATGGATATTCTCTGTATTGTAGCCTAGCTGTAGATAGAACACTGAAATTAGCGGAAGTGAAGGCCGGCCCGATTGATTTCTACTCGAAGTATTCATTTTGTATGTTTAGATGTGTACGGCTTCTTTGTCTTCTGGTTAGTAACATTTAAGCACAGAAAACTCTACTTAAAATGCACTTTGATTACAAGATGTCTGAATTATTTATTTTTCAGAAATAATACCTGCTTTTATTACAGATTTACTTACTAGCACTAATCACAGTTCGAATACCACTGTTTAGACCACCCAAAACTAATGTAACCCCCTGTCGCCATTCCCAAATGATTTGACGCTGTTGTGTATTCAATATTAAGACCACCCAAACCCCATCTCAACCCCATCCTCTGTAGGTGCTCTTAATAACGAAAAATAATTATATGAATCATTGCTCTGGTTTAGTTTCACAGCCCTGTCAAGAATATTCAGTAGCGTTTGCCGGGTTTTCCACGAAGCTAAGCAACCTCGTCACCCATCCATCTCAGTGGCTTAACTTCGTAACATAGCCAAACGTCACTATACAGCAAGGATGTATTAGTAGTGTATTGTCTACGCCCACTATATAAGGTTTACTTTTGCTCCGGAAGCATGTAAGAAAATGTAATTCATGACTGGTTGAATGTTTTTTTTATTAACACGTCACCAGTGTTATTATTCATTATAGCCATGTTCGACTGGAAAGATTCGTAAAATTTCCGTGAAATTCCATGTAGGTGTGTGGTACCTTCTTGTGATAACCGGTCACATGGTCCAATCAAATCTTTTATTTGTTTCAAGCTCTTAAGCGATCAGGAGGTTCTGCGTTTGCATCGAAGAGAATCGTGCTTGTTATGGTTTGTCTTTGAGTGATTGTACCGCTTATATTATTTTGTTTTAGATACCCAATTGGCCATTTTTTGGGAAAGTAACTGTCCTTTTGGCTTTCCGCTATTGATGTTTCCATTAGGGTCTTTTGTTTCATGTTTGTGTTTCTTTCCCTTTGGTGTCTCTGATGAGAGTTGTGGTTTAATTGTATCGGTTCTTGATCATTGCCTTCACTGCTTATGAACTTGAAAAATAACTCATATTTGATTGGACCATATGACGGGCTGTTTCAAGATGATAACTCATACACGAAATTTCACTGCTTTTCACGAATGTTGCTAATGATTAAACCCCGGGATTGACTGGAACGCTTACTTGAGTGTATCAGACGCTCTCATGCTTACAAAATAAACGTATATTCTGAGTTAACACGTCGTCCGTCGTCCGCATTTTTGAACTTAAATATCTCAGTAACTAGCTGGCCAATCTTGATCAAATTTTATGTGCCGCATTACTGAGTTGGGGGATTGATTGTATAAGGTTTTGGACCAGTTTTGATCAGAACTGTGGTTGCCATAGAAATAAATATGCTCGATAGACTTATAATGGGAAAAAGGACGTCTACACTTTTTCTCCGCCATTTCTGATCTGATCTTTATCAAAATTGCAGATAACCAGGCGGGACATACAGTCTTGGTTGAGTTCGAATTTGGGCCTCACAGGACCAACGGCTTATAGTTACATGCCACTGAGCGTATATGTAATCGAAAAATGGTGTCTCCACTTTTTCTGAACTTTTTCCGATCTGATCTTTTTGAAACTTTTAGTATACAAGGACAAGCACAATATATCAGACGAGTTCGAATTTGACTTAAATCCGACAACCTGTTACGGTGTTGCGTCCCCTTGAGCGTGAAATATGGAAAAACCTTTTTCTCCAACTTTTCTCAGCCGTTTCTGATCTGATCCAAATCAGTCTTGCAGAAAACCAGGAGAGGCATAAAATATATGTGGAGTTCGAATTTGGGCCCACAGGACCAATGACTTTGGAGTTGCCTGCCCTCGAGCGTAAATATAAGCCAAAAAAAATGGTGTTTCCACTTTTTCTCAGCTGTTTTTTGATATGATCTTTTTTAAACTTTAAGTAAATAAGGACAAACATAATATCTCAGACGAGATCAAATTTGGCTCGAATCTGACAACCGGTTTCGCATTTACTTCCCTTGAGCGTGAAAAATGTTACCATAGGCTTACAATGGAAAAACGTCTCCAACTTTACTCAGCCATTTCTGATCTGATATTTATCAAACTTGCAGATAACCAGAATGGGCATACAGTCTACGTCGAGTTTGAATTTGGGCAATGCAGGACCAACTGCTTTGGTGTTACCTGCCCTTGAGTATAAATATGAGTGAAAAATGGTGTCTTTACTTTTTCTCAGCTGTTTTTGATCTGATCTTTTTTAAACTTGAAGTAAAGAAGGACAAGTATAATATTTCAGATGAGTTTGGCAATCGGTTTCGCAGTTACCTTCCCCTGAGCATGAAAAATTTAACCATAGGCTTTCAATAGAAAAGCGACGTCCCCAACTTAACTCGGCCATATCTGATCTGACCTTTCTCAAACTTGCAGATAACAAGGAGAGGCATACAGTCGACGTCGAGTTCGAATTCGGGCCTCGCAAGACCAAGGGCTTCGGACTTACCTGCCCTTGAGCATACGAATAAGCAAAAAGGTGTCTCCACTTTTTATGCTCCCCGAAGGGGGGGGGGGGCATATAGTCGCCGCTTTGTCCGTCCGTCCGACCGTCTGTCTTTCCGTCCGTCCGTCCGTCCGTCACACTATATATCTCTAAAAATATTAAAGGTATATAAGTGAAACTTGATATACTGATAGAGGGCGATGACGGGAATCGTAAAATACAAGAACCATAACCCTGTCACCAGTATTTATGGAATTACCTTCCTTCTTAACTATTTCAATGAAAAGATTGTCCGGAGCATATCTCTGAAAGTATAGAAGGGATTTAAGTGAACTTAATACATTGATAGATGGCCATCAGAGGAAGTGCAGAGTGCAAGATCTGTAACTCTATCACAAGTAATTACAGAGTTATTTCCCTTTTTAGTTTTTGATATATTAAGCTTGTCCGGAGCATATCTCTATAACTTTTAAAGGTAATTTAGTGAAATTTGATACACTGATAGGGAGCTATGAGAGAAATCGCAGAATGCAAAAAAGCATAACCCTGCCAACTGTATTTATGGAGTTTCTTCCCTTCTTAATTAGGGCCCACACAGTATTTTGGGTGCCCTATAGTAATCTCCTTGTCAGTCAGTTTCAAATCTAAACCAAAACATTTAACCGGTTATAACTTCAAAAGTATTATCCCTACTCCCATGAAACTTCACACTCATACTAACAATCACAAGACCTACATTCTGACAAACCATATTGCTTTTGTTCATGTGTTTGTCACGCCTTAACCAAAAAACTTAACCCCGTCATAACTTCAAAAGTATTTGCCCTACTCTCATGAAACTGCACACACTTACTTACTATCACAAGACCTACATTCTGACAAAGGGCCATAATTATGTTGCTTATTTTCACTGAATTACCTCCCCTTTTTTCAAAAAAAATATCTCCTGTTGTTTCATATCCATGGGTAATAGGGCTTTCATATTTCACATATGTATTCCTTGTGACATTCTTCAATGAAAATCACTAGGGAACACAAAACTGAGTTTCTTTGTCTTATGGTTTAAGATTTACATGCCCTTGCACGGAAGGGGCCTTACATTTCTCCTTATTTTTGCAGTCTTTGTTGAAAATCACTAACTAGGGAATTCTAGACTTTTGGTTACCCCATTTGGTACCGGAAACCCCAAAAGGGGTAAGTGCAGGCCCAGATCAGACGCCAAAAGACTTAACCTTGGTCATAACTTCAAAAGAATTGGCCCTACTCTTATGAAACTTCACACACATATTTACCATCACAAGACCTACATTCTGACAAAGGAGAATATCTCGTGTGTTTGTCACACCTAAACCAAAAACCTTAACCTCGGTGATAACTTGAAGAGTATTTTGTCTACTCTCATGAAACATCACAACCATAATTACCATCACAAGACCTACATCCTGACAAATTGCTTTTGGGTGTGTGTTTGTCAGGCCATACCCAGGTCAAATTTTAAAAGTATTTGTCATATTCTCATGAAACTTCACACACATACTTACATCACAAAAACCTACATTCTGACAAAGGGCCATAACTATATTGCTTATTTTCACTAATAATCTCCTTTTTTTTAAACAAAAATTCTCCTGTTATTTCATAACCATGCGTAATAGGGCTTTCATGTTTCACATGTGTATTCCTTGTGACATGTTCCATTTAAAATCACTTACTAGGGAACACAAAACTGAGTTTCTTAGCCTTACGGTTTAAGATTTACAGGTCCTTGCAGGGAAGGGGCCTTACATTTCTCCTTTTTTTTGCATTTTTTGTTGAAAATCACTACCTAATTTCTTTATTTGTACTCCAAACTTCAGCTGAGGGTACCCATTAGAACCTCCTTATTCAGACGGTTCTAACGAGTACCCATAACCTTTGTCTTCAAACAAATCTTATCAAACTTCAAAGTGTATAGGATCATTTCACTTAAATAACCCTCCTATTACTGCGCATCTTCGGGGAGCATCCCTCGGTTTCACCGATGCTCTTGTCTTAGCTGTTTACGATCGGATCTTTTTGAAACTTTTAGAAAACAAGGACAGCCATAATATCACAGACGTGTTTGAATTTGGCTTGAATCTGACAACCGGTTTCGCATTTACATTCCCTTGAGTGTGAAAACTTTTACCATGGGCTTACAATGGAAAAAAACAGCGTTTGTCAGCCATTTCAGATCTGATCTTTATCAATCTTGCAGATAACCAGGAGAGGCATATAATCTACGTCGAGTTTGAATTTGGGCCTCGCAGGACCAACAGCTTTGGAGTTCCCTGCCCTTGAGTATAAATATGAGCGAGAAATGGCTTCTACTTTTTCTCAGCTGTTTTCTATCGGATCCTTTCGAAATTTTTAGTAAACAAAGACAAACATAATATCTAAGATGACTTCGAATTTGCCTTAAATCTGACAACCTGTGCTATATCTCAGGTGAGCGATCGTTGCCCGCTGGGCGACTTGTTTAATGTTAGATGGCTATTGGAAGGCGATTTTTATAAGATAAACCTACAATGCGAGATAAAAGAAAACTAAGTAGATGTATCTGGTTTTCGTATTTACAAGTCATTGTCATAGTGAAAGATTGGTAGTTCTGTTTAAATATTAAACAGAATATTATCAACTTAATATATTCAACTTACGACATGAAAGCCGTAACAAAGGAAAGAAGCATAGCCTGAAAAAATCCCCGCCTATGGTGGGATTCGTACTCGGGCCGCTCGGGTGACAGTCCAGTGCTCTAACCGCTGAGCTAAAGAGTCGACTCTCTGACGCAGGTGTCAGAGAGTGGTTATAAACCTAGAAGCTATGCATATGATCTACCTAGGTAGATAATGGGAGGGAGGTAACACACCCCCTCTTCAAGGAAGTCATCATTTATGATGACGTGAAGGATGCCAACTTCGTCACGAAGCCAATTCTGGCATGTAAAGTCCGATCCCGGACGAGCCCCCATCTAAGGACATGAAAGTCGTAACAAAGGAAAGAAGCATAGCCTGAAACAATCCCCGCCTATGGTATGATTCGAACCCGGGTCGCTCGGGTGATAACCGCTGAGCCAAAGAGTCGACTCCCTGACGCAGTTGTCAGAGAAGCTATGCATATGATCTACCTAGGTCGATAATGGAAGGGAGGTAAGACACCCCTTCTTCAAGGAAGTCATCATTTATGATGACGTGAAGGATGCCAACTTCGGCACGAAGCCAATTCTGACATGGAAAGTCCGATCTCAGACGAGCCCCCATCTTACGACATGGAAATCGTAACAAAGGAAAGAAGCATAGCCTGAAAAAATGCCCGCCTATGGTGGGGTTCGAACCCGGGCCGCTCGAGTAATAGTCCACTGCTCTTACCGCTGAGCCAAAGAGTCGACTCTCAGACGCAATTATCAGAGAGTGGTTACAAACCTAGAAGCTATGCATATGATCTACCAAGGTAGATAATGAAAGGGAGGTAACACTACGAATGTTTGGCTGTTACACACTTCCGTGTTTTCTGGCACACTAAATTAACATACATGCACAAGAACAACTTTGTCATTTTACTTTTCCTGTGACTACACAAATTAATGCGTGCTAATCGAAAATTCAATAGTTTTGTAAAAGTCAATTCTTGTTTAGATAACCGTTAAGGCATAAAAAGGCAATGACGAAAGAAGGTAGGGTTCAATAGGTCGCAAAAACATTTTTTGGTGAAAAAAAAGTAAAAATCTTTAAAAGGGCTGTTACCAAGGAAGCAAAAGAACAGGAGTTTCAGTATTAGCTTGGCTATTTTAACATTTTGTTTTATCAAAACTGATATTTTAATTAAATATATTAAGGTCGGTAGTTAGAAAATCTTTTAAATTTTTCTGGATGGCCATAAAAATTGCAGAGTCGGCGCAAATAAAAAAAATCAGGTTCGTTCGGGTTAGCGTCTTTCTAGGTATTATACAGAGTCCATTTTAACAGCACGAAAACACGCCTATATAATTCTGACCCCCTTGGACATCATTTTAATATAGTAAAACTGTGGTTTACAGGGGTAATCCATATTTTTCTTATTTCTGCTCAAATATATAGATTGTGGGTACTCGATGAGGCGGTTCTAACGAGTACCCACAATTTATATTTTAGAGCAGAAATACGAAAAATATCACAATTTTTCATCTTTAAATTTTCGTGTATTTTTTTTTTTTTTTTTTTTTTGCGGTAAAATTTACAATGTATTTGTATAGGCGTGTTTTCGTAATGATCAGATATGGACAACAACCTGAATAATCAGATAGAAAATCAATTTGACTTACTATAACAGACAAACCACAATGGCTCCTATCGGGCTCTACAGCTTTCTCTGCGGTATCACTGGGCGGATATTTGCTCATGGTTTGTTTGTTTCTCTACAGTGAGCCTTTATTTTCAGATCGGATCCTCCTCCCAAAGTTTCAACCAATCAGTCTGAGGCTGAACCCAAACAAAGGTGGTTTACCTAGTTGTCGGGCTTGTTGTTTGTCATAGTGGATTACGAAAACACGCATATACAGATACATTGTAAACTTTACCTCAAAAATGGAAAATTTTTAGCTGAAAAATTGTGATATTTTTCTTTTTTCTGATAAAAATATAGATACGGGATACTCGTTAGAACTGCCTCATCGAGGCGGTTCTAACGAGTACCCACAATCTATATTTAAGAGCAGAAATGAGCAAAATAAGCTTTACCCCTGCAAACCTCAGTTCTGTTATAAAATGGGGTTCAAGAGGGCCAGAATTCAATAGGCATGTTTTCGTCTGCAGTTTTGCTTTGTCTTACATGTCATTTCATCCCGGTGTCGGGTAAAAGTCCAACAAATTCGAAGCAACGTTTCCAAAGTGACCTTTACAATTTTGACGGGGACGTTGAATCCTCAAATCGATCAATCAGTCATTGAATGTACACTCCTTAATGGGAGGCAACTCTTTCAAACATGCTGCCTAGTCTGTGGTTCATTATAATTACATTCCCGTGAGGCAAAGTGCACATCTTCATATCTACAAAATGGTTACTTTTCCAATGAAAATGTGTGATATTTGTCTTATTTATTCTCCAAACAGAGGTTGTGGATGCTCGTTCGAACCCCCTCAATTAGGCGGTTCTAACGAGTACCTACAGCCTATATTTAGGAGCAAAAATATAAAGAAATAAATATATTGTTTATCCCTGTAAAACCCGTGTTTTCTGTATATAAAGTGGGGTTTAGAGGGGTGTTCATTACACGAACTTGTTAACATGATGTAAAATAAAGAAGGTGCCTCAGAAAGGAATCTTCTATTCCAAAGACAACATACCTTGTCCTCAGAGTAGGGTGCGGGCAATTTACAGTGAAGCTTCGCAACAAAGTGAGCGCTCGGCGAACGCCCGCGTTGAACGCACCACCTCGGATTGAACAGACGGTTCGGCTGCTCTGAGTGTTTGCTAGTCGAACAGGTCATGTCAAAGGTTTACCATGCGCTGGCTCATAAAGGGATAGGGAAGGGATATGTCGCGTATTTACTCCCAATTTAGCAAGGGAACAAGTATTTTTTTTACTTTCTGTTTGCTTTCTTATACACCAAGTCCCTCGGTAAGAGGGGTCTACATTTAAAGGAAAGAATTTGCTTTTAACAGAATAAACAATAGTTTATAAGAGTTGCCTCCCTTGAGTCGTGTCCATTCCTTTTAACTGCTCTAGCCTTAGCTTTCGGTTTTTGTTTTTGTTCATTATATATGTACTTACATATATTATCAAAAATCATGTTTTTGTCCGTAGATCATTCATGCAGATTGAGACAGAAAAGAATAGATGTACATAACAAATAGGTTAACTTATGCACTTTACCAAACCTTAATCAGTAACAAAACTGTTTAATTCCTTACACTTTGATGACGGCTAGTTTTTGTTGTTGTTTCTGCTGCTGCTACTGTTGTTATTGTTCACTTTTATTTTAGTTATTTTTAATCAAACGCCTAAGAAAACAATGAAATAAGATGTAAATATCAAATTATTCTCCCTGAAGCTTCTGTTATAACTTCCAGATAGAATTTGGATAAAAAAATTGCGATAATTTGAAGGACTAGCATTATTCAAAAGGTATTTTTATATATTTTATTAAGGGTATTTTTATATATTTTATTTATTTGTTTATCTTATAACGATAACTCATCCGTGTCCTAAAATGGCGTCTTTATAGAACATATTTATATCTTCGGGTCCTCCAACAGATATAGTTGGGTAGTGGCTGTTTCAGCAAACTCATACAAGGATTAAAAGATGATTATAAATAACAACTCTAACATATATTTGTATATAACTTAGACTAACTACTAGTCTCATAATAAAAGTCTGATCATTTTTTTTATATTTTTTATTGATTTAAAAATTTATCACCTTCTTAGTAATGGCAAGTCTATTTGGTAGAGTCTCAAATCTTAGGGTTAAAATTGAGCCAGAGAGACTAGACTAGCTAAACTTTTATACACTTTTCATTTTAGTGCAAAAGATGATTTTAATTCCATATTATTCATTTTAACGCCTAGTGGCTAGGCTATATATAACTATAATTGTGCACATGTATCATTAGGATACATACTTGTAGCATTGACATTTATTTTTATTTTGTTAGATTATTTATTTTACAAAACTTGATTATTTCGATATGATGCTTACATAATGAAAATATATTATTTCAATGTACATTTAAACCATTAAGTCACAAACAACAATAAAACATGGTTTGCGTATGTATCAAGTATGCGCAGTTAAAATAGCCAACTTGAAAAACAAAAACAAAAAAAAAACAGTGCGGTATCTTTTCGGTCTTCTAAAAAATGAAGGATCATTACAGGGTCACTGATGAGGCTTTATTAGCCGAAACTACGTAGTATGACCCATCTTCTTTCTTATGAATGTTTTCATTGCTCTTAAAGGAACTAATCTTTGATTTTTATTCTAAAAAATGAAGGTACATAGAATCCCGTCATTGTGGCGATTCTAACTAGTACACTCAACAAACGTTTCAAAGTAAGATCAGAAAATCTTTCTAAAGCATTCTTAATATACCTGGATTCCATAGGCAGTCCACAGGGGCACACGAACGGGTTCGACGATGAAGTTTCAAATTTGTTCTTGTCAGTTGGTTGTTGTTATGTTGTGTTCAGAGTCGGCCGCCTTTATGTATAATTTTAAATGTTCTGAGTTATAACAATTTTGTTGGACATATTTAACGTGTTATTTTAGGCCTGGCAAATGTTGGATGTGAACGTCCTTTTGTTAATATCTTATGTTTGATAACACGGCCATTCCATTTTCAATTGTGTTGATAATACTTTGGTTATGGTAATCATTTCTGTAGAGATAGTAGGAACTGGTTTTACCTTGTACATGTATTTCGAAAATGTTGCAGAAATAAATGAAACGTGTTTTATATTAAAATAGATGTTTTTGTGACACTCATATTTTACAACTTGTACATTATTATTGCAACCATTTAAGTTAATAATATATACATGACAATAGATTTCTACCCTCTATAGCTATCCATGTTTGAAGGTGTCTGGCATGTTTAGTTTGTCGTAAATTTTAACTTTCCTATAATTTCATCAAACATTATATACTCTGATCAGACGTCGCGTTCTAGGCCGTCTGATTCTGGGCCACACCGACTGTCGCTGTCCCTTTTATTGGACGCTTGGCATATATGGGTTATCGCTATGCCTGCAGGGTAAACCAGCAGACGACATTTTAAAATAGGTATCTTATTTTTCCCAGAAAACAGGATTTGGCATCTCATACAAATTGTCTACCGACCAGGAATCTCGTGCAATTTGCATGAGATGTCAAATCCTGGTTTCTGGGGAAAAAACAGGATTTGGCATCTCATACAAATTAATATTGTGCAATGGAGACAATTTGCATGAGATGTCAAATCCTGATTTCTGGAAAAAATAAGACAAATGCAAACACTTTGTCGTTTGCTGAATTAGCCCAGTATAGTAAATGTTATTTAAATAGTGGGTATTTACTCTTTCTATGAAAGGTATTCTTGATTCGTTAATTATATTTCGGCAGGTTTCTGAAACTTTGCTTATTTTCCGTCTCGTTCCTCCTACATGCAGCCCTTATGTAACGTAATTTTTACATCATTTATTTACAATTCCAACGGACGCATAAGTATATATAGACCCTTTAACAAACATTCATTAAACTGCAACGAAACTAAATTGATACATTGTTTATATTTTCAGAGCAAACGACGGAAAAAGAAAATTTTACCAGGATGTGACAGAGCTGTAAGTAACCTGGCATGTCCATAAAAGCTGATTATTTTCGCATAGAGATTGTCCCACGGTAACAAGTCCGTGTAATGAAAACATCTCTAAACCCCACTTTATACGGAGAAAAATGAGGTTTACTGGCGTGAACATTATTTTTCTTATTCTTGCTCCAAGACATGGGTTGTGAGTACCCGTTAGAACCGCCTCAACCTATGTTTGGAGTACAAATAGGAGAAAAACACAATTTTTCGTCAGAAAAATTTCCGTATTCGGAAATATGAAACGATGCACTATGTCACACGGTTGTGTTATTGTAAAGGTATCGTAAAGAAAATGTCGTCACTAAAATACAGGCAGTAATGATCGTGTGAATATCCAATGCACAAACGTCAATCATATCCTGAAAATTCGAATATGTACGTTTTTATCTAGTGCCAATTCCAAATCATCATTAATCTTGCGCGAGAGTTCGTCCGCCGCAGTGCTACAAACACCAGCCACATGACTGACACTCAAATGTATGCATTTCCCAATGCACTAGTTCCAAATGTACACCGATAAAACATTCAGGCAACTCCTTTTTCCCCCATAATTTTAAGTTACGCACAACTTGTGGTATTGTTCAAGAATAAAAGTATGTGCATATTCGTATGATGTAAATCTCTCCTTTTCAACTGTGTATCTTGAAGAACGGGCCCTTGCTTTAAAAATTCATGTTAACTTTTGCCAAACCGATCCAAAACACTAGGAGCCGCCATATTGGAGCTGAAAATTTCCGGTATTGCTGTTCCGGTGTTCTTCGACGCACTCGGTCTATTTTTGGCGGCGGCTGTTCTTTCTTCCTCCGCGTCTTTATTGGACGGGGTTTCCGGTCAGAAATCAGTTCTCTGGTCGGCGCTTTCTCACGCTTGTCACTCTTATTATTCAGGCTGTTCATACTGGTGCGTTAATTCAAAATTATACGCAGAATAGTCCAGATGAAACCTGTTAAGGGTGACGGACCATGCCCTATCACTAACAAAATTGCAGCAACTAAGGCTCTGGACGTCAGAAACCAAATCGATCGATCAACGGTTAGATCGGTTATCAAAGACCTGTCCAACAGGTAGTGATAGCCTTTTGTGGCATCCAGCCAAAAGGCCCTCAAAAACTATCCACTCTGAACTAGTTTTAGCATTGTTTTAAAAGTTAACGTTTAGGATGATGCTTCCAGGCATAAATAAATTGAGGTCTAGACATTTTCTCTAGACATTTTCGTGCTTCTGGTCTGTCTGCCTGCGGTTTTTTCCGCTCTTTGCACTATACTTCCTCATAATCTTATAAAAGAAAAGCTTAATGATTTAATTGAATGGGCTTTTCACAGAGGAGATTCTCTCTTTCTTGCATGTAATGTCAGAAATGCATTTTTCACTTCTAAAGAGCATAAGAATTATACACTTTGGTCATGTCAGAAAGTGTGTGATGCCCTCACCTTTCTACTTGACAATATTTATATTAGATTCGGTACTAAGTTATTTAGACAAATTGTGGGTATTCCGATGGGTACTAATTGCGCACCTCTTGTGGCTGATCTGTTCTTGTATTGTTATGAAAGAGACTTCATTTTGTCGCTTTCCATTGATATCCAATCTGAAATTATTGAAGCTTTTAGCTCTACTTCTAGATATTTAGATGATTTATTAAATATTGATAATACCTATTTTGATGGTTTGATCAGTCAGATTTACCCCCTAGAAGTTCAGTTAAATAAAGCAAATTCTTCTGATACCGAGGCCCCGTTTTTGGATTTACATCTATCTATTGTAGATGGATTTGTTTTGTGCAAAATTTATGATAAACGCGATGACTTTGATTTTGAGATTGTAAATTTTCCTTTTTTGGATGGTGATGTTCCTCGTGCGCCATCCTATGGCGTTTATATTTCGCAATTAATTCGATTTGCTAGAGTGTGTAGTCATGTAACTGACGTCAACACTCGTAATAAATTATTAACGGCTAAACTCCTTAATCAGGGTTATCGGTACCATAAACTACGCAAAGCCTTTTCAAAATTTTATAGACGCCATTCTGATTTAATTTCAAAATTCAATATTGGACTTAAATCTCTTCTGCAACAAGGTCTATCGGAACCCGAATTTTATGGTGACTTAGTATATAAATTCAGAAAAATATATAACCGCAATGACTTCAGCACCCAATTTCGTAAAATCATTCTTCGATATAAAAAGATTGGGTACAACATGGATATTATACGACAGACTCCATGCATGGTAGTTAACCCAATCACGGTTGGCAACTTTGCTTCCCTCTTTAATTGCACGCCGGTGGGTCAGGCCTCAGATTCTATGACGGCTCCAACGTAAAGGCTTATTGAAAATTAGAGAGATAATGTTGGTTGGTGCCTGATGCTCTGTCTCTGGTCGGGCTCATCGGAGTCTAACTGTTGGTTTTCTTTTGCTCCAGCATTTCAGTGGTTTCTTGCTGTCGAGTCCTCACCGTTGTCTCACCTCTGTGGTTCTTTGATTTTTGTGTTCACGGAGATGTTGCACTGACGAGTTAGGAGGCCTTCATGCGGACTGAACAAATTATTTGTCTAAATCGCGACGGAAGAAAGGGCGAGGATTGTGGCCACGTAAAATCGATTTAAGCCCCCCAGTGGAAATCTTCCACTGACCGTTCCAAGGCGGCTCTTCTGTGGCGATTTATTTATGTTGTTGTTTGTTACTTGCTGTGTGTATCACTTGTGTCTTTTGTTTTGGATGGCCATATGGCCATTTTGTGGGAAAGTAACTGTCCTTATGGCCTTCCTTTGTTTAGGTTTCCATTATGGTCTGGTCGCTTAATGTTTGTATTTCTTTCCCTTTGGTGTCTTTTATGGGTGGAGTAAGTTAATTGTATCAATTCCTTATCTTTGTTTTACTTCTACTTTCCATGCGAACCTCCTTTTGAACATTCAGTGGTCATGTGACTCGTACTCTATGGGGACCCATAAGGATATTTATTGGGGATGAAAACGAGATTGAAATAGCAAGTCAAAATCTTATTCTGATAAAGATTACGTGAATCCAGTTTTTCACTATATAAAGTGAGATTTGCTGAAATATACATTGTATAAACGTAAACGTAAGGGTATGTAAGATGTCTCATTCATCTCAATCTGAGATCATAACCATACCGAAGCAAACTTTTATTGTGAGTAAGGTGAGTAAGAATATAGACGAGAATAGACTGAGTTACTGCAACAATTTAGACCGTGTCTGGTCAGCCTTTATTTTCATTGCATCGAAGCAAACTTTCATCAATCCGTGTATATTTGATGGTTTCTATTGCGTCAATACTTAAAGAAAGAAATCTATAATGATTAGAAACACAAGACTTTTTTTGGTTTTCAGAAAACAGATGTGCCCCGCCACCAGTATACCCCTTTCAAAACAAGCTTAAATTAATAACACCGATGCGACCTTGAAAATAAGGTCAAGGTCACGAAAGCCTAATCATTAAAATTCACCCTGTAGTTCATGAGATACACTGCACACAACCTAAATTTGGCTTAAATTTGACATATTTAGCACGGCTGTGATATTGAGAATGAGGTCAAGGTCGCCGAAACCAAATCAGTTCTTCATCCTGACCCAATGTTATTCCCATGTAAATTTGATTAAAATCTACCCAGCAGTTCATGAGATTTATTATATACCCAGAAAATGTCCCGTTTACTTTGTAAAGAAGTTACCGGTCAATAGTTTTCATATTGCCCGTAGTCAAGTTCATATTGCCCAAAGATAAGCAGTCACTTTAAAATAGAACTACTTTCAAATTTGTCCACTTCGATACTAAAAATCGGCAGCCATGTTGTCGTGCGTATCGACTGAAATAACCTAAAACAAAATGAATATAGGCTGTGACAGTGTGCATAAAGCGCATTTTATGCTAGCAAATATGACCTACCTGCAATCTGTTCAGATATTAAATAATTTCTTTTAGGAAATCAAGAGTATTATTGAAAGAAACAAAACTGACACTTCGGTAAACATGGCGTCCTGCGTTGGGAAACATTAATGTTTTTAATGACGTCACGTCAACCGACGTTAACGTCGTCTTCACTTTGGCGCCATTGGGCGTGGGTTTTCATAGTGTAGGAAGACACTTAACAATGTGCATTATTTTCCATTTCAAAGCACTTAAAGATGTCTAACCTTATTTTACGTTAAATTTCCATGCCAGGCAATCCTGAATTCTGGCACAGAGTCCAAGTTTGGGTATATAATAAAAAGGTTATTGACTTTATATTGTGAAATATTCGGCACTCGTACATATGGCGAAGACGCACTCGCTAGCTCGTGCGTCCTTCGCCATATGAACTCGTGCCGAATATTTCACAATATAAAGTCATTGCGAGTGCGTCTTCGCCATATGAACGAGTGCCGAATATTTCACAATATAAAGTCAATAACCTATAAATCTCGCACAGAAATAGGGTCACGCCGACGCAAACGCCTACGCATACGCCGACTCCGTCGGGATCGGGATCCGCACCGGAAACAATATGTCCCATTCCCCTTCAGTTGGGGGTTGGGGCGTAATGAAACTCAAATCCCCTGGGCTCAGTTGTTCAAAGCATCTTTAGGTGAACGAGCTAGTCAGTGATCGAAATGTTGACTTTCTAACAAGTACGATATCTATATTTTTCGGCAAAATATTAGTATTTATAGGTTATTGACTTTATATTGTGAAATATTGGGCACGAGTTCATATGGCGAAGGACGCACGAGCTTGCGAGTATGAACGAGTGTCGAATATTGTACAATATAAAGTCAATAACCTTTTTATTATATACCCAAAACTGGAACTGTCTTTTAGAATTCAGGACTGCCTAGCATAGAACTGTGAGTGTAAAATCAATTTATATGTCTTTAGGTGATTTAAAATTGAAAATAATGCCGCTCGCTTAGTGTCTTCCTACACATTGTAAAACCAAGCCAAATGGCGCCAATGTGAAGATTACGTTAACGTTGGTGGATGTGACGTCATTAAAAACATTGACGTTTCCCAACGCAGGACGCCATTTTTTCCGAAGTGTCCGTTTTATTTCTTTCAAAGGTATCCTGATTTTGTGAGATAATTTTTTAAAGTCTTTACAGATTACAGGTAGGTCATATTTGCTAGCATAAAATGCACTTCATGTTGTTTGTCACAGCCGATATTTCTTTTCTTTTAGGTTCTGTCAATCGATTCGCACGACAAGATGGCTGTCGATCTTTAACCCTATAGGTGCCACAGGGCCAATTTTGGGCCACAGGTGTAACTACGTTGAGTGCCAGCGGGCCAATTTTGGGCCAATACTTTGAATAAAGTTAGAAAGATATCTGCGGGACAAAATTCTCATTTCTTTTCTGTTTTGATCTAAAAAATCCTTTGAAAACATTCTCCAAGCAACAAATCTTGGCTATGTATGCTTGAATTTGCGTGATAAGATCAAACAGGCGCATACCCTCAGTGCAATTTTTATGGATGACTGTGTTGTTTGTTCCAGCGTACGTAATATTACGTCATTAGCAGTGCTGGACGTTACGTCAGTCGACCGCAACGTCGCGCGTAACGTCGCGCGTAACTTCGCGCGCCGTTAATTTGAGCAAGGTAGTATAATTTTCTTAGTGTTTTCTTTGTAGGGGATTTTGTAGCGTTTTTCGCGGTGTTTCGAGTTCATATATGCGCATTTTCTGTTGTATATACAGTTTGGCACCACATTAAAAAGTACGGGCTATTCAAGAAGCACATTTGTTTTTTTACACTTTACTGGCATAATCTACTGACTCTAGTTTTACAATATTTTTTTGTAAAATGAAATCAATTTCACAAGACCTACAACATCGTATCAGATGCCTCCTACCATATCCAACGATACAACTCCTGCTTATTTTTACGGACACCCGTACAAGTGACTTAATTGTCTGCACACACACACACACACACACACACACACACACAGCACGCACGCACGCACGCACGCACGCACGCACACACACACACACACGCACCCACGCAAGCACGCACGCACAGTTGAAATGATTTTTTTCAATAACGTTACCTATGAGCTTGCACATGACAAAACCTATGTTAAGGCTTGTGCGGCCAGCCATTACGAAAACACGCCTATAAATTTTGACCCCATTGAACCCTACTTTTATATCGTAAAACTTGGGTTTCCGGGGGTATACCTTTTTCTTATTTCTGGTCTAAAATATAGATGGTGGGTACCTGTTAGAACCGCCTCGATGAGGCGGTCCTAACGAGTGCCCACAATCTATATTTTGAGCAGAAATAAGAAAAATATCACAATTTTTCTTTATAAAATTTTCATATTTTCGGCGATAAAGGTGGCAATGTATAGGTGCGTTTGCGTAATGAAAGGCTCAGATCAGCCGGCGAATTCGCGCAGTCTCATCAGACCATTCGATGATCAAATAAACCTTCTATAGCCTGTGGGCTATTAAAAGAGAGATACAAGGCATCTCTTGTCTTAGTGAGTATAAAATAGCAGACTGATCCAGTATTTCAATGTCGCACGACCTTATGAAGGTTTTCTCGTGTGCTGGCTACTATGTTTGTTAGATAAGGAATGTAATTTACTTATCAATACTTGGAAAATGAAAGAGAAAATATCAGAAAAAAATGTAGGAATCAGGGAAATATGAGAGAGAGAGAGAGAGAGAGAGAGAGAGAGAGAGAGAGAGAGAGAGAGAGAGAGAGAGAGAGAGAGAGAGAGAGATGTTTAGACCTGGTATTTTATTTTCGAGTTTTCAAAGGAGATAAATTGTAAGTTTATGTCAAGGTCTGTTATATTTGAAAACTTTCTTCACGACTTTGTTTACAGCTGAATTTGACATTGCTAGTTATTTCGGAAGGTATTTTTAGTTTTATGGCCCTGTCAAGATTACTTCACTTATATCGAGTCGATTGTTAATCAGAGGTTGGCGAAAACCGGAGTACCCGGATAAAAACAAACCTTGCCTTCCGTGGCATTTCATGACTTGGCGTCTCACACGAGCCTGTGATACGGGCCTGGCTCGAACCATTATTGATTAAAAGTCAGTGCTCAGAAGGATCAGCCAAACTATTCATTAGGATATTAAGGCATTTTTTTTTTCTTTTCATATTATATTTTGTGATATTTCCTTATTCTGTTTAAAACATAGTTTTTGGGGTGCTCGTTATTACCGCCTAAATAAGAACCCATAATTTATATTTTGGACCAGAAAAATATATATATATATAAGTACCCATATGATCTATATTTTGGACCGGATATCCAGGTAAACCCACTTTCTTCTATATAAAGTGGCGTTTACAAGGTATACATCGCACGAGCTTGTTAACGTGATGAGGAAAATAAGATCAACGTTTGGAATATTGAGAAATATTGTTCAGAAAAGCCACAAAGAACACAAACACCCCATAAGATGAGACGACAGTATACACACAATCGAAGTTGCGATTGTACCTACCAAACCGACAAACGTACGAGAAGCTGCAAAAGAACAGACGCCTTGGAACGGTCCATTGGGTTAACATGCCCGAACAATATAAGACACATTTGCTGGCGGGTTTCCGATGAAGTGATACCCGTTTGTTATTTATGTTCTAAACACAAATTGTGTGTGCCCGTAAGAGCCGTATCAATGAGGCGGTTGTAACATGTACCAACAATCTATGTTCTGAAACAGGTAAAAACTAGATAATCTCTAACCTTGTACACCCTACTTTCCACTAAATAAAGTGGGATGTGCAATGGTGTTTTGGTTGATTTGTTAAGGTGACTACCTGGTCCCGAGGTTAAAAAAACTTTTTTCATGCTCAACTCAGCTGAGCATGAAACGTGTGGTGCTCATAGAAAATAAAATACTAATAAGTTGAGAGATTTTTCTTTCTCAGATAGCCGAGAATGTTATTTTAAAATGCCAACAAATGTTGGCATTTTAAAAAATATGTGAGCAGGACAAATTCCATGATCAAGTGAGTTGAGCATGAAAAAAAGTTTTATAACCTCGGGACCAGGCTTCACATTACAACGGGAGTGCTAAACGATAGCCAACTTTTAGGAAGCTAATAAGGGGAAAAATTGTACGCCGGTGTGACCTTTCCACAAAATCTAACAGTCCGCGGAACATATCAACCTTTTGCCACTCGTCAAGTGGTATCAACCTTGTTTGTTAGGAAATGGAAATTTCCACTAGATACCTCTTTCATGCTTTTTTTTTCTCTGCTATACTGACGAGTGCATAAAAATGCCAAAAAACTTCTGCGAAAACAGATTGAAAAATAAAATAATATGTTTATTGCTTTTATTAGACGGGTTTTCAAGGAGAAATTCTGTCCTTTAGAATAGCGGTGTCCGTGCGGGCGTGCGGCGGGGCGTCCGCGTCCCGGTTTACCTTTTGGTTAACCCTGAAGAACCCGTCCAAAGTGCCATTTGGCGTTCTTCTTGTTATAATTATTCTAATTATTGTTTTATCTTTATAACTATTATAAAAAAATATCACGAGTATATTTCATCTAAAACAAAAGTCAGAAATTACCATGTACTACAAAATCAATAATAAATAAATAAAATAAATAAAAACTGCAATTTATATGGACCTACTGTCAAAGGTGTTTGTTACAAAGCCGATTTTTACCGTAAAGTTGAACAGATTTAGCACATGTGTGCAGCGAACCACCATTGAAAGTGTATTTTAGGTCTGTTTGAAAGTTACACTGGTTAATAGAAAGCTACACTGACTGTCAAAGAAACACTGACATGTTACCTGTATGCAAACGCATTTTCAGTCTTTTTGTGTTATCGCTTGTGCATATCGCTCTCAAAAGTGGTGAAATTACGGATGAAATTCGGCGCGTAATGTTTAGTGACGTTAACGTCTCAACAGACATACGTCAAAGTTAGAAGTTGTTTATCCCAGTTGTTTATCGAAGACGTCGACGTCGTGCACATTTGGCAATTCCTATAGGAATTAGCTTGGCAGCGAAAGGGTTAAGATTCAAAACTGAGAAATTTGAAAGTAGTCCTGTTATGCACGAGGCTGCTTATCTCCGGGCAATATGAACTTGACTACGGCCAATATGGAAAAATATTGACCGGTAACTTCTGTACAAAGTAAACGGGACATTTTCTGGGTATATAATAAATTTGCATATTAAATGTTCAAAGTTTTAACGATTCGTTAACTAAGGTTAACTAACGAAGTCAATAGTTTTGAACAACTGTCCCCAGAACTCAGTTGGTCAAAGCATCCATTACGAGAACATACCTATATAATTTTGACCCCCTTGAACCCCCCACTTTTATATAGTAAATATGGGGTTAACAGGGGTGAACCTTATTTTCTTATTTCTGCTCCAAAATATAGATTGTGGGTACTCGTTAGAACGGCCTCTTTGAGGCGGATCGCGGTTCTAACGTGTACCCACAATCTATATTTTGAGCAGAAATAAGAAAATTATAACAATTTTTCAGCTTAAAATTTTCACGGTTGTGCGGTAAAATTTACAATGTATTAGTATATGCATGTTTTCGTAATGTTTAGCTTAACGAGCTCGTTATTGACAACATGTTGACTGTTCTAGCAAATAAAATATCTAATAGATCTACTCCTTTTTTATGCGAGAAAATTTTGACTTGCAAATGCCAAGCTACTCACACTTTTTCAGCAAAAATATAACATCTTTGTCGAATTATATGATCGAAGTTTACCAAATTGAATATGCTTACTAACGACGAAGCTGTTTTCGAACATTTGTTGCAAAATTCAACCTATGTATCTCTTAAGTAAATTAAATAATTAATGGTCCTGTCTTTTCCAACAGTTCCAAAACGGGTTCCTTGTATAGAGATCGCGATGTGGCTAAGCTATTACAATTGGTTGACCAGGAATTGTCCAAAAGTACATATGAAATGGACTGGACCAAATGGTATGATGCCTTCAACGCAAAGGACAGAGAGCATAGGGAGACACTTTCGGGTGATCAGGTGAGGCAATGATTAATACAAAAGCTAATGTAACATTAATGTGTCTATGTAGAGCAGAACATTTCAGCCATAGTCATGCTAACATTTTGAAAAAAAAACCGCCAACGTTAACGGCCAACGTTTAAGCACAGGACATTGACGTTTCACCATTAACACTAAAACAAGCCTAAATCCACATATTCTCTTATTAAGCACCGCTTGCTTATAGGGGTATAAGTGGATTTAGGCCACTGTGAGGGCTCTTTTAAGTTTTCTGATGAAACGTCAATGTCCTGTGGTTTAAGCCTGCCCAGGGAAAGTGTGGATAGGTAAACTGACCGGCTCAGAAACGATCTAAATAGTGTTGACTGGGCCAATGGATTCCAGTGCAGGCGGACAGACAAAACGTCAATAATGATCTCATCTACTTTTCTAATTATTTTTCTCGGAGGTATAGGTAGGTATTATAATAACTAAGAGGGGTATCTTGGTAGAATATTTTCTGAATATCATGTTTTATCGAGTTACTCCCCTTGAATTTGGTTCTCTATAAATCACTTGCTTCGGTTATACTTGTAGTGACCGCCCCCGCCCATAGGGGCTTGAAGAAATATATGGGCTGCATGATGCTTCCACGCAGAGCTGAATCCGGCCCGCACACTAGTACTGGTAAACCGCTTAGAGGATCTAAGCCTGTCCAGGAACCGTGGTGCGAGGCAGGACCGTCCATGCTAATAAACCCTATTGGTTTCATTGGGCGACAGGGCTTGAGATGTCATTTCATCTCAGTGTCGGGTAAAAGTCCCACAAAATTGGAAGCAACGTCTCCAAAATGACCTTTACAGTGTTGACGGGGACGTTAAACCTCAAATCAAACAAACAAATATACTTGTAGTGAATAATACTTTGTAAATATGGCGGTAAAATTATGAAGAGCTACATTATAATAATATTGTGAAATGTCTGAATACATCTATGTTGATATGTGGCTGTGGAATAAAAGAAATAAAAAAAAATATATAAAAAACATTCAGACAAAAATCAGATGGTGCTATTAGTCAACATTCTGCATTTTAATATTCGGTAGACTTTAACGGCAATTTCTAACTAGCACCCACAACCTATGTTTGCAGTATAAATAAGAAAAAATTGAGCAAGCGCACGACAAAACCTACAATAAGATATGTGCACCAATCGAAGAATCAGATCAGCCTGTGCATCAATATAGTTTAACCAGAGAGTTCTCTTGCTGCATGAAGGAAAATTGGGTCCTTAGCTATCCTTAGAGCGCACAACGAAGACTCTGATCAGACTGCGCGGATGCGCAGGCTGATCTGAGTTTTATTTGGGCGCACATGTCCTATTGTAGGTTTTGTCATGCGCTGGCTCATTAGTATCACGGATTGTGAATGAAAAACATCATCAAAACACGCCTATATAATTTTGACTCCCTTGAACCCCACTTTTATATAGTATAACTGGGGTTTACAGGGGTAAACTTATTTTTTTATTTCTGCTCTAAAATATAGATTGTGGGTACTCGTTAGAACCGCCTCGATGAGGCGGTTCTAACGAGTACCCTCAATCCATATTTTGCAGAGAAATAAGAAAAATATCATTATTTGTCATCTTAAAATTTTCGTTTTTTCCGGCGGTAAAGTTTACAATGCATTTGTATAGGCGTGTTTTCGTAATGAAGTTGTGAAAACATGCACTATATATATATATATATATATATATATATGTCGCACGGGTGTTTTATCAAAATGAGTTGAAAATTTATATTGTGTGGACATGTGGACATAGCTCTAGATATGAAACCAGCCGTCGACCAATAAACAAACAGATTTTCTAAAGATCATAAAATTTACCAATAACGAGCTGTTTCTTCAAAATCGGACTAACCAAAATTGATCCTATCGCCCAACATTTTCCTGGCTGTCCAATAATTCAGGGAAAATTTTCTTATTTTAGTTTGAAAAGTTAGACTGTGGTTACCCATTAGAATCGCCTCGGTGAGGCTATTCTCGTGAGTACAGGCAATATGCCTATACTTTTGGAAGATCGAATGTATTAACCATGATTTGTTCGAATTTCCCAGCCAGCAAAAGTCAGCCAGCGGGCCAACGCCGGGCCGATTGCGTGGCAACGTCGTATCGCTATCGGCCCGGCGTTGGACCGCTGTTTTGTGCTTACTTGGATATATACCCCCGCCTGTAATAGACTTTCATGATCCTAGTCATAGACATTTCGATGTATATTATCCATTATGAAAATTCAGTAGCAACATTTTAAGGACATGTGGAATACCTGGCAGGTTTTGTACTGCCATTTTTCAAAGGGAGACAACATTCGGGACTTGCCTTTCGCTTTTCTATAGGCTGTCCCACTGTAAAAGGGGTCTACTCTTAAAGGAAAGAATTTGCTCCTCAGGAGCAAAGGGTCTACTCTTAAAGGAAAGAATATGCTCCATATTCATTCATTTAAGAGTTGACCCCTATTGACATGAGAGACAAAAAATATTTTTTGCAGGAGTTACCTCCCCTTAAGGTGTTCCCATTCCCCTTAATGACAGAATGCTATAAACTTGTGCCATAGGAAAATTTCTGTACTAAAAACATCACCACAAACATGATTTGACACAGTTTATGGATATATCGTACTCTCAGACAGGTATGATGGCCCCCGCCCTTGAAGAAATAGATTGGCTGCATGATGCTTCCACGCAGAGCTTATTCCGACCGCACACGAGTACTGGTAAACCGCTTAAAGGATCTAAGTCTGCCCAGGCAAAGCGGTGCGAGTCGGACCGTCCATGCTAATAAACCCTATTGGTTTCATTGGACGACAGGGCTTGAGATGTCATTTCATCTCAGTGTCGGGTAAAAGTCCCACAAAATTGGAAGCAACGTCTCCAAAATGACCTATAAAGTTTTGATGGGGACGATAAACCTCAAATCAAACAAAATCAGACAGGTATGCTAAATATTCAAAATCAGTAGGTATTGTCCAGGTTCTTTCCCTGAAAGGTTATCCCGCCCACAGTCAGGACACTTTTTCTGTAGGTCTTTGCGGTGAGTAACTGACATCTTTGGCAGTCAAACCTTCCCATATAGCTGTTGAAAATTTCCGAAATGCTTGCTTCGTTCTGACAAACGTCTTGATACGGATGTAATGTAGTCGAACACATAATGACAGGCATTGTTTGTTTGTGATTAGATTTCACGTACCCGTCACCTATTTAGGTCATTTAGGAGACGCTGCTTCTGATTTTGTGGGACTTTTTACCCGAAATTGAGATGAAATGTCACCTCAAGCCCCACCACCCAAAGAAACCGCTAGTGTTTAAGGAGCGGACCGACTCTCCCAAGTTTTCCTAAGCAATTTACCAGTACTTAAGTTCGGTCAGTTTAATCTTTGCGCGGAAGCACCATGCAGCCCAATCTATTTCTCAAAAGTCCCGATGGGCGGGGGCGCGCAGGCACTTTTTGATTGGGTCTAAAAGAAACACACAATGCTTCACAATCGATATCAACCTAAAGTCAAATGAATCGCATAAAATAGAGTTGCGGAATAGAATAAAAAGGTTACTCAACAAAACTAAGCAACAGTGCAGACCCCAGTCAGACTCTGATCAGAGTCTCTAAGCAATTCGAGCACACACAGGTCAGACTGAAGGAGCAGTCTGATCAGGGTCTACATTGTTTGCTAAAAGAAAATTGTCACAATTTTAAGAGAATTACGGCATTTCAAGCCACCGAAAAAGGAAGATTTTGTGACATAACAACTGAAATAAAAACAAAACAGATTGTAGATAAACACATGAGTCTAAGAAAATATAAGGCACAGCAAAGAAACGCCACCAACACAAATGCAAAGGTGGGAGGCTATCCAGGGATTTTGGCAAAAAAAGAGCATGTGCCTTATTGGCAAAACATTTAAGGAATCAAGGAACAAAACTAGCATTGCACAGGAGCACGGAAATGTTGAAACTGGCTTTTCAGGAACAAGGAAACATGGTTGATTATTTTAGGGAACAAATTAACAGGGATCAGCTTGCACGGAGCTTAAGGGGAATGGATACACCTTCAGGGGAGGCAACTCCTGCAACAATATTTTTGTCTCCGTATATGTCAATGGGGGTCAACTCTTAAAGGAAAGAATTTTCTCCTGAGAAGAAAATTCTTTCCATTAAGAGTAGTCCCCTTTTTCAGCGGGCCAGAGCTGACAGAAAAGCAAACAGGAAGTCCCAAAGGTTGTCTCCCTTTGAAAAATGGCGGAAAAATCTGACACGCGGTCCCTTTCTGCTTAGTAAATGTATGAGAAGCTGCAAAGGAACGAACACCTCCAAAATAGAAGTGAATGCAATGATCGGGAATCAAGGCTACTCGTTATCCATAGTCTAAGAAAAACCAGAGGACCAATGGTCCTGAGCCGCTCACCTGAGTGCTGAAAGTTCATCACGTGAACAAGTCCGTGAAATAAAGACCCCCCTAAACCCCACTTTATATAGAGAAAACTGGGTTTTGCGGGGGTAAACATTATTTTCCTTATTTCTGCTCCAAGACATAGGTTGTGGGTACTCGTTAGAACCGCCTCAATGAGGCGGTTCTAACGAGCACCCAAAACCTATCTTTGGAGCAGAAATAAGGAAAATATCACAATTTTTCATCAGAAAAAAAACAACATTTTTTTAGGTTTGAAAAATGCACTATATCACACGGATGTGTTATCGTGATGTTATGGAGCCATTAATTTTCTGAGAAGAAGACTTTTAAAGGGTTTTACCATGGTAGTCATCTTGGGCATGTGACCTGATAATGGGCATATTGGTTCCGGTAAAGAAGATTTCAGAAGGGTTTTTTACTCTTTTATGGGCATGGTGGCCATAGTGGTCATGCGACCAAACTCATATTAATAAAGGGGGAGTTCCAAATCTGCCCACGCACAGATTTTCTTGAAACTTCAGTTGTTGTTTACTTGAGGTCTATCAACTATATATATAACTTTTTGTCATTTGATAAATTACTAAAGGTCTCAGGAGAGGTCCCTGAGGTAATCCCCTGTAGAGGTCATACACACCTGTGAACTTTTCAGTCTTAAATCAATACGTATGATTATTTTCAAATTTTGTTGCTTTGATTGGCAACAGAACTCCATAAGGATTAATCTAATACAAAAAATGTAAATGTGTCTATGTCTTTTAATCTTCCTGATAAATTTATTAACAACATTTCTTCTATTTTTCATGGAAATTTGCAAAGATTAAAATGTTCATCATAAGTATTAGATGTGTTACTGATCTTGTCACCCCAAGATATTGCATATAAAATAGGCCACATATGTGCTCTATATAGCAACCAAATTTCAATAAAATCAGAAACCGGTAACAATGTTTTTGAAAGCTAGATATGGGTTCAGGTCAATTTTTGTGCCAAAATCAGTTTCAGTACCAGGGGACAAGATTTCCTTAAAGTGTATTTTTATTGTGTTTTATGTCCTTTTAGGGCCACCTTATCATACAAAGCTTACCATAGGCATTTATATAATAAAAACTCGCCCCCCCCCCAAAAAAAAAAAAATAAAAATAAAAAATAAAATAAAATAAATAAATAATATGTGCATGAAAATATGCATTATCAACGTATACAAGTCAAGTTTTATCCAAAAATTTTAAAGAGAAAAATAAAATGCATTCATGCACTGTCCATGATGAATGTTAGTGTTGACAATATTTCTGAAAAAAATACATTATGACACAATAGGAATAAGACATGGTGGATCTTTTTACCCTATTTTATTTGGCCTTCGTGTACATTTTAAACCCTGCAATACAAAGCCACTTGATGTCAGTAATACTCAATGACGTTATGGATTGCTTGATTAAATACTTTCATAATCCTATTTTTTCCTTAATTATTTTTGTTGTTGTCATTTTCTTCTTTAAAATAAAACAGCAGTCAATAATTTGCAAACTTGAAGGGACAGACTGATTTTCTGATTTGTTCTTATGATTGATTGGTCCTTGTATTGTTGATGTTTTCTTACAACACTTGGTCAAAGAGACTCACACTCCGCTCCCCCACCAAAAGTTTTGTGAGATCATGTAAAGAATTTTCTTCATTTTTTTCTAGGTTCATTATAACATCTGCAAAAGTGTAAGGTACAATGTTTTAGTCTTCAAAATAATTGCAGAGCTAGTCACACTGGAACTAGTTGTAGAATTTTCATTTGGCATACACTTCCCTAAATGAAATAGGTGGAAGGCAAGTTGCTGTGACAAATTTATTTTACGAGCTATATATAGCTGATATTATATTTAGATGTTGTTATACCATTCGCATATTTAGTCATATGTATGCAGTACCTGCCATCAATGTTAAGCTTTCTAGCTCTGTATTCATCAGTTTTACAAATGGCGTGAATTAGCTGTTAGCTGCACTACTAGCATATTTGCGGAGCCAAACTCTGCAGTTGGCTTCATATTTTTCTATAGCACTGATCGCAAATATACCGATGGCTCTTTTCTTCCTCTGAAATCGTTTGAAAGTATGAATAGTCTTCTCTATTATATTAAATCATGTTACTAAAAAATAACTGGTTGTTTTCCAGATCATATTTAAGAATATAACTTTCTTACACGGATTTGCACAGCAGGCGACATTTGTTACGTTTTAAGTAGACTGTAGCTTAGTTCAGATTTTGAGGGGACATTGTCAGAGTGGCAAAAGAGCCAAAACAACAGTGTTTCCATTTTGTCTACGGTAATCTGTGTATACAGTGGGCCAAAAGTCTGTGGTATTATGAACTACCTGGCACACCATAATAAAAACATCATAAATCTTGGCTATTCAAGCAATCTGTGCCATTCCGGTATGACAGACTTTTCAAACATTTTAAGGTGACTGCATCATACTTATAATACTGCATAATACATACTTATTACAGAATCAAGAAAATTGTCTGGGTTACAGAACCATCCATTTTACTTGCCAATTCAACAGTCTTTGTCATGATAAGCGTCAACAAGCTTTAAGATTACATTAAATACAAAAACTCTTGTTATATAATGAAATATATTGTTATTGAATTGTTAATGAACCCTCAAAATAAATTGTGTTATTGGTGTCCCCCAGGGTACCATAACTGATACAGCTGCTGATTATATGAGCTCATACTATACACATCATGGTTTTAACATACATATATTCATGTTTATATATATATTATTTGCGAGCAATTTCTCAATTGAAAATGTTATACCATATCTACAAATGGTTTGAAAAAATTAAAAATCTGACCACGACTATTCAATGTTCAAATGCAGTATGTTACCGGTCTCAGATTTTCAAGAAAATTTGACAAAATGTTCTACACATATACGGGCAATTTTCATATTAAAATGATGAGGTGACAAGAACTGCAACAGTATGAAACCAAAAGTCAAACATACTTCAAAAGATTTTATGGTTGTGAAGTCTAGGGTCTCCTCCATATGAAATTGAGCATGGTCTATCGAACTTTACCTGAACAATAGTAAATGTGATACAAAAATAATCTCAAATGACTACAGTGATGCCTGAGAACAAAATAACTCCAAAACATAAGAAGCTGTTGTGTATATGTATGCTTGTTTGGGGGTACCCCTATTTTCAGATGCAGAAATAAACAAAACAATGTAGATTTAAAATGAACACAGATATGAGAGTGAAATAGCTAAATAATGAACAGTCATTTACCAGGTTTTAATTATGCACAATATCATGGACATCTTTGCGTGGGCAGAACCCTATGGAAATTTACTATAGGCTGGAACTCCCCCTTTGCATGTGTTTGTTCCTAAAAGCTTTCATGTGACATTTGGTAGCAAACGGAGCATTGCTTTCTATGAAAAAAAAATAAGTTTTAATTTTCATACCTGAAAATGACCTTGGCCTTAAATGCTCGAATAGTTTCATCCACTCGACTATCTAAATGCATCTACAAATCTTCAGATCACAGCAATAGTTTCCGAAAAATACACGGTTTTTACTTTTTTCCTTTTAAAAAATCTATGCGACCAAATTTGACCTTGGCATAAAATAGGTTATGGCCATCCAGGGGTCATAATTTATAAAAACTATAATGAACCCAAGTCCCAAATGCTACATACCAAACTTCATGAAAATCGGCCCGTTGGTTCTGCAGAAGATTTCTGAAGTGCTTCTTATCTTATATGGCCACGGTGGCCTTATTGGTCATTTGACCAAAATATTAGCCCCCGTCCATTGGGTCTTGAAGAAATAGATGGTCTGCGCATGATGCTTCCACGCAGAGCTGAAACCGACCCACACACGAGTACTGGTAAACCGCTTAGAGGATCTAAACCTGCCCAGGCAAAGCGGTGCGAGTGTCGGGCCGTCCATGCTTAAAAACCCTATTGGTTTTATTGGGCGACAGGGCTTGAGATGTCATTTCATCTCAATGTCGGGTAAAAGTCCCACAAAATTGGAAGCAACGTCTCCAAAATGACCTTTAAAGTGTTGACGGGGACGTTAAACATCAAATCAAACAAATCAAACAATTGACCAAAATACAAGTGATGGCAGTGATCAGGAATCGTTACAATTAACCCACATCTCCCATCAGAGACACCAAACGGAAAGAAACACAAACATGAAATAACTAGAGCCTAATGGAAACAAAACAAAACAAGAGGCCCATGGCCCACTATGCTCACCAGAGCTCAGGGAGCACTGCCCACTGGCAGCCATGTATTTTAATTAACCATGGGAGACCTGCGCCCTAAGACGCTACAGATCAACCACTCACACAGCTAACTGCATCTACCAGTTTTCAGATCTGAGACTGCAACAGTTTCTGAAAAATACCTAGTTTTGACTTTTTCCCATTCAAAAGTCTATTTGACCAGATTTGACCTTGACGTAAAATAGGTCAAGGTCATCCGAGGTCATCATTTGAATAAACTATAATGGGCCCGAGTCCCCCCTGCTACATACCAAGTTTAATGACAATTGGCCCCTTGGCTTTGAAGAAGATTTTTGAAAGGTTTTTAACTTATATGTGCATGGCGGCCATCTTGGTCATGTGACCGAACTGAAATTAATCAGTTTTTATTTCCGTGTTCCTAAAGGTATTTATATAAAATTTTGCTACAAATAGCTTATTGGTTTCTGAGGAAAATAAGTTCTAACTTTCATATATGACCTTGACCCTAAATCTCATGTAGTTTAATCCACTCATATTGCTAACTTCATCTACCAATTTTCATATCACAGGCTGCAATAGTTTTCAAAAAATACACAATTTTGACTTTTGTCCATACAAAAGTCTCTGTGACCAAATTTGACCTTGGCGTAAAATAGGTCAAGATCATCCGATGGTCACCATTTGAACAAATTATGATTGGCCCTTGCCCCAAATTCTACATACCAAGTTCCATGGCAATCGAGTCATTGGTTCCGGAGGAGAAGATTTTAAGGGTATTTAACATATATGGGCATGGCGGCTATCTCGGTCATGTGACCTGGACCCCGTGAACAAACTTACGTTCCCACATCCCATGGATGTTCCATATGAAATCTAACTTCAATCGGCACTGTGGTTTCAGAGGAGGAGATGTTTGAAAATGTTGACATACAACGGAGCCTAGCTCAAGCACGAGCCTTCGGCTTAGGTGCGCTTAAAAACCGGTGTATGTACTACAAGGACTTTCTAACGTGATGGATTGTATTTATTTATTTATTTTTCAGATCAAAGATATATGTTTCGATTTAAAGCTGCCATTATCAAAGTCTGTTTTAGACCAGATATTATTGCATTGTGACCACAGCCATGGACAACAGTATTTGTGAGTACATTCTACAGTCCATCGCGAAAACATGCCTATATATTTCTGACCACCTTAAGCTCCACTTTTATACAGTGAACTTGGTATTTCGAGGGGTAAACCATCAGCCGTGGTTTTTCATACATTAAAATTTGCCGTGTCCCAAAGAAGATGTTTGAAAATGAGGCCGCTTTGCCGATTGTTCAAATATCTCCCGAGGGATCCGGCAAATGGTATTGCGGTGAAATAACCATGGATGGACATTGTTCTTGCATAACTATCGATACCGACAGCAAATTTTGACGAACACTCTCAAAGGCCCCATATAAACTCCATTTGTACCGCAATCAGGAATTCTAGTATCCTAATAAAGGGGATCGAATAACTGCACGCTATAATCGGTAGTGACCTATAATACCTTCTACTGACCTATAATACGTCTAGTGATCGTTTTTAGACCGGACTTACTTTTCAGGACCCTAATTTACAAGTTTAAACAATGACATGCAACCTTTTATACATGGGAAAACAACGAAACTACAAGTTAAAATCGTTGCAATATTTAATTAAACAGAGTTTCAGAAATTTCAGCTAAATTCGTACCTTCTCGGCCTTCCCTGGTTTGAATGGCCCGTTGGAATAACTACGCACTGCTACTGCAGTTGCGTCTCAACCTCGAAAATATTTTTACAGCTAAAATAAACTATTTCTTTACATGTTTTCATACAGAATCTAAAGCGCTGAGAAACTTTTATTCGAGCGTCAATGTTGTTTCCTACGTCTTTGTGACGCGATGACGTCAGAAACTTTGCACTCGTTGACATCACGTTATACTACGTGTGCGCGCCATGGCACTGAATGTCGTTTAACATGCCACATCGTCTGCTGTCATTTTTGCTTAAATTTGCTAAATTATTGCAAAATCACTTGATTGTTTTGAATTGCGATATAAACTAAATACACGGTTAGTGTCTTTAATAATAAAATATAATCGGTTCGCCGCGACAATTTTATAGGGGCTCGCTGAAGCTCGCCCCTATAAAATTGTCTCAAGCTCATCGATTATATTTTATTATTAAAGACACTAACCATGTATTTACTATATTTGAACATGGGTTTTGTTGTTTGAGCACGCCATTCCGTCTATTTGACAATTCAAACAGCAATGCGCATATATAGGTATTTATGCATTAACACAGAGTATGGGTACTCGTTAGAACCACTCCGGCGGTTCTAACGTGTACCCTCAATTTATATTTTGAGGAGAAATAAGAAAAATATCACGATTTTTCACTGAAACTGTCTTTTTTTTCTGGCAGTAAAATTTACATTGTATTCGAATAGGCGTGAAATAAGCATAATATCATATTTGTATCATTAGAAAATTACTTATTTTGAGGTTTAAAGGTAAAGTCGACCTTCAATGTCTCAAACTCCTTTGGGACCTCGAAAATCTGTTCGAGACAGGGGTAGTTCGAGTCACTCAGGGTTACTGCCAGGAGGCATAAGGAGATCCTTTTTGACATCTTTTCGGTGTTCTATAAAGAAATGTGTGCTGTGTGTACTCATTAGAATCGCCTCATCGAGGCGATTCTAATGAGTACACACAGCATACATTTGCAAGTACAAAAGGGGATAATCTCTTAAATTATCCCTACTATTTCTTATGTACGGGATTTCTCTAGGGACTCAATAATGAGTTCGACTCAGCCATGGTAAACGAGCCATCGGTGTCCGAGCCATCGAGGTTCTAATGTATGTACTATGCCTGACGGATGTGTTACCGTAATTACAAGGGAACTTCGAGCCACTAAGTCTTAGTCAGGAGGCATAGATAGTTAAGAAATATATTTTGGATCTTCTAAAATAGATATGTTATGTGACGGGAGATTATACATGAGCCACGTCATAACAAAAGCCTGATTTTGTCATTTGTGAGCACCATGGGTGCAACTCAGCCTGTGCATCCGCGCAGTCTGGGTCTACTTGTTTAAAGCCTTGTTAGCTTAACGAGCTCATAATTGGTTAAATTGTTAACCACTCTAGCAAGTACAATATCTAAAATTTTGTTATTTTCGCTGAAAAAAATGTGAGCATCTACATTTTCTTAACAAAATTATTATTTTCACCACATTGAATGATCAAAACTTAAACGATACGTTAGCTAACGGCGCCGTACGTTTTGAACAACTGGCCACTGATCGGCGCATTAATCTTCGCTGCTAATATAGAAAACAATGGCCCTAGTTTCGTAACTATCTAAAATTTAAAGATTCTAACTAGTCTGTGTATATGTGTATTTGAGCAGGACGGTTTGTGTCTGACCTAGTCGCAAATACAGAAGACATGTTTACAAAGATTCCAACTATTCAGAACTTATTTATCTTCACTGCAGCTGGTGTTTGCTGTGTGGCGGCTGTAAAATGTCTCCCCGTACATCATCATAGTGCAGATTATATTTTCTTGTCCTTTGGGATCATCGAATTCATTTACAATCAAAACCGGTGCTAGAGGGCGTGGCAGGTGTTGCACATTTCAGTACTGGTCATGAACAGACTCAATAAAACCCAGTCTGCTATTTTCGTTTATTGGGTGTATTCTTTGCTTCCAAAGGATCTAACTGTTCAGAACTTATTTGCCGTGATATAGAGATTTATACAGTAATTCTTTGCTTTTCAGCTGGCAATCTTTCTTGGGATTTTTGAGTAGAGTTCGGCCTTCCAACACGGGTCTACCGATCCCCGTAAGTAAGCGCCCACTAGAGTACGCCAAACACTATCCCGCTCCTGTACCCAACTGGCCACACGCAGAAGGAGATTTTAATGAGGTCCGTAAATCACTGTTTGAGTGTAGCTGGCTTTCTCTTCCCTAATACATTCTACAATTTCACATCACGTTTGTCATCTTCTACCCAGCTGTTCAAGCCTAGCATTATGAAAACACGCCAATTCAAATACATGTATATTGAAACTTTTACCACCAGTAAAGGAAAATGGTCAGATACAAAGTTCTGAAATATTAATATATTTCTGCAAAAAACATAGATTGTGGCTACTCGTTAGAACTGCCTCGTTGAGGCGGTGCTAAGGAGTATACACAATCTGTTTTTTGAGCTGAAATTATAGGAAAAATAATGAATATCCGGCAAATGCATCCCAGCAGGCACTCAACGCTGGATGAACGTTAAAACAACACCGAAAACGTTGTTTTGAATCAACGTTTGTATGTCCGCAGGATTGTCAACGTTGTGTGTCCGCAGGGTATACAAAACTTCAACCATTCGGCATAAAAAGATTTTTCGAGATTAATATGCGAGTACTTGTTTCAGCAAATGTATAAGATATGGTACTTGCTATATCTTTGACCTCTAAAGAATTCATTCAGGCTTTGAACAACTGGACCCTGGTGATGGAGGTTGCAGTGTATTATTTTAACACCAATTAGCAGAGGAAGTCCGTATTGCCTAAAAGAAATTCCGGCTATCTTGATCGATATCACAGTTTTCCGTCGCATATTGAAATTTACTTCTCTTGGACTTCTTGTCTGGTTTGAAGTGGCTCCTTTTACCCGAGGAGACGGTAAATCAGTAGACTGCATTTTTCATTTTGAGGTATTAAGATAAAACTTTGAAATGCATTCACTTCAGGTTTAAGAAGTTTAGAAATCATAGTAACTATGGGGCGCCGTTTTACTATTTAATCCGTATTTATAGATATCCATAAATCGAATTATGAATATCCAAAATTCGATTTATGGATATCCATAAATCAGCCGAATAATGGATATCCATAATTCGAATTAATTAATTAATTCAGATCGATTTATGGATATCCATAATTCGATTTATGGATATCCATTATTCGATTTATGGATATCCATAATTCGAATTATGGATATCCATTATTCGATTTATGGATATCCTTAATTCAGATCGATTTATGGATATCCATAATTCGAATTATGGATATCCATAAATCACCACCAAAGCTTTTGGTTTAATGATTTCTCCCTAAGACACGTGATTGTTTATTGTAAAATTCTTCAAAATCTTAAAGGTCTTCATCATCGCTGGAAGATGATGGCCAGTCAAAGGGACCTCTCTGCCATGCAGGCTTTTCAGCCCGTAAGGCTTCCAAAGCAACGGACGCCATACGCTGAACGCCCGCCATGTGTGCAGTTAAATATCGGAACCAGCCGTAAGATTGGAAATTCCGGCCAACGCATCCGGTCCCTCTGGAATCACCTCTATGAGGACTGCGCACCTAAGGACACTGAAAGTCGGACGTAAGCTTATATTGATCCAAACAGGAAATCCGTGCATGCTTTCTGGAGAAGATTTTCTTAAAGCACATTTTATCCATAGGTTAACTGCCTGTCTTAACCCTTATCTTGCTGTTCACGACAACCCCTATCTTTGGAAACAGTGTAGATCCAGATCAGATGGCTTCTGATCAGGATCTACACTGTTTGGCATTCAGTTTATGAATTTGTTGCAATAAATTACATAAAGTAATTTGATTGGTTGATAGACAGAAATGGGTGTGGCTTAAATGAAAATTCAGCAAGAGAAGGGTTAAACTAGTCTCGTATATAAAACTTAACAATGACAAACTTACGTTGAAGCAATACACTTGCGGTCAGTTGTTGTTTTCTGAATTCAAACAGAACATTCACGGTCATGTTTGATTTTGTGTTTGCTGTACATTTCTATTTTTTGGCAGTTAACATGGTGAAGGTAGCTTGATTCTCACTGGTTATCTATTTTGGTTTTCTTAATTAATGCAACTTTGCCTAGCCGTCAAGGATGATAGGTCATTAAGCCAAAATAGAATGTGCATTTGGGTAACTGCGGTTATTAGAAAGCGTGTTTTCACTTATGCATACATGCCATCTGAACCTAGAAATATTTGTAAACCACTGAAGGGTGCACAGTAAAGATCCAATATAAAGACCACTTTGGCACTGTTCAAAATGGTCTTTAAGACCATATTTGAACAGTCCCAAAAGTGGTTTTCTACTAGATGACACTAATGTAGATAAAAAAGAAAAAAAAGAAGAATAATTGAAACCTTATGAATATTATTTGTAAAGAAGAAAAAGTGTTAATTTTAGCTGGTATTTATAGTGGAATTTCACCGTACTTAACATTAAGCAACTAGATTTTGGGGGGATTTTGGATTTACGGCCCTTTCAAAAAATTATCATCGAGCCCATCGTTAATCAGAGGTGGACAAAACCCGGAGTACTCAGAGAAAAACCAACTGACTTTCCGTTGCAGAACTTGGCGTCTCACATGTGAGCCGAGCTAGGCTAGATTATACTAATTTATTTTAGTTCGATTGCGATGAAAGCTTCAAGCTTATTGAATCGCTCTCGAACACTCATTCCGAATGTTAATACGCGTGCGCGCGCGCGCGCGCGAGAGAGAGAGAGAGAGAGAGAGAGAGGCAGTGGCTTTTATATGTGCTACCCATTAACAATGGGTGGAGTGGGGTAGTGTCATTACGCGTCTTGTCCAAGGACACACCTCGATACTGGTGGCCGGATTCGAACGCACAACCTCTCGATCATAAGTCGAACGCGTTAACCACTGCGCTATCGAGCCAGACGCGATCCTTAACTAACTAGATGTGTTTCGTGTTCGACAATTGGTATTATCAAAGTTGAACGAATAGGTAACTCAGGGAAAATCTTCAATTACAGTAAACAGCCATGTCAAACCGTTTCAAGAAGTGAAAGTGTGATTGACAGGGAAATACTGACAAACACAAACAAGACAAGCAAATACAGTGAAACTAGAAGCTGTTAAGATACTCGCATCATGTACCAGGGGTCGCGGGTTCCATTCCGGCTTTACCAGGCTTTCGTATGAGATTTTAAAATCGAAGTGAAGGCAATGATCTGGCAACGATACAATTAACCCACACCTCCCATAAGAGACACCAAAGGGAAAGAAACACAAGCATGAAATAACTAGATCCAAATGGAAACGTCAATATTTTAGTTCCCACTAAATGGCCAATTGGTTATCCAAAACTAAAAGACATAAGCGATAAACACACTCAAAGGCAAACCGTAACAAAAATAAACCGCGACAAAAGAACCGCCTTGGAACGGTCAATGAAAAGAATTTGACTGTGTGGGTGGGGGGGATGGTGGCGGGGGGGGCTTTAATCGATTTAATGTGCCACAATCCTCGCCCTTAAGCCGATTTATCGTCTCCATCACCGTACACAGTGAAACTTCGAAAACTCAAACATGCATAGGAAACTGCGAATGAAATGGCCACCTTTGGACGTTAGTCGAAAAGCTACCATGGGGCGGGGACGATAACTCCACATTTGAGGTATATTCAGCCATTGCCCTAATAGACCGCATTGAGAAGGCCACATGTGAAACGCCATGTTCTGCAACGGAAGGTCAGCCTTTTTTTTTTTTTGGCGGGGATTCGGGTACTTCGTTTTTCGCTCACCTGACGCGATATAAGTGAAAGGTGCGTGATAGCTCAGTGGTTAGTACACTTGCCTCTGATGCTAGAGGTCCCGGGTTCGATCCCCGGCAGCAGCGATTAAATTTCGGTGTCCGAACACGATCCATTGGCATCATTTGCAGGGATGAATGTCATAAAGTGCACCGTCCTTCGGATCGGGACGTTAACTGGAGGCCCCCTGTGCAGGGAGAACCATCCCCTGTGCAGGTTAAAGAACCCTACCACTGTGTAGGCTTTCATCCTGCAAAACTGGAGTGTATGTAATATACACCTGCCTCGAATGCCCGCGAGGGCGTATGGCAGTATATAGAGAAAGAAAGAAAAAGAAAGAAAGAAAGAAAAATAATCTTGAAAGAGCCGTAAAACCGAAACAAAAAAATCCCGCATAGAGAATTCCTAGTTCAACAGTGGGTGTTATGCAGCAACCTACAGATTACATTTTACATTTCTGAAATCTAAGTGCGTCAACGGAAGACAGGCATTATCCAATGAAAACATTCGCTACGCGGCGCAGCGGTTTGTGATGATAGAAAAACACCATTAACGCGAGAATACCTGTACCACGAGAATACATTAAGCCAGTAATGGAGTTATGATTTTGTGAAAAGGACACTTCTGACACAGGTTACCACCAATGACTCAGGCGAGCCTGTGCATAAATGAAGTCTCTCCAGGCTTATACTGCTCACACACATATAAAGGAGACCTTGAGGTTGTTCCATGTAAGTTGGCATGCACCACGCATGTGCTTGTACACTTGAAGAACATAAATATGAGAATATGAAGAATGCTAAGCGTCCTTTTCACAAGAGCCTACTCATATGTACTTTAACATTTATCCCGCTGCATAAATTAATCAAGCCACTGCCATTGCTGATTATCCATTAGTCAATTTACTTGATATTTATATTTATTCAGTTCACAAGCTGCATTTCAAACAGTGTAGATCCTGACCAGATGGCTTATCCATCTGATCTGGATCAACACTGTTTGCAAAGTTAGGGGTTGTCATTGACAGTGGGATAAGGGTTAAAGCTACAGCTCATGATATTTCGCTGCCATTGTAGCCACGCGGATCTCCGAGAAAAGACCAATCAAGACAAGATTACTATGAACGTACGGGTCCCGCTCCAGGACAAGAAACTTCACCGCGAAAACCTCAGGATGACAGGTGAGTTCAACAGCTAGTTAGTATTACTTGAAAGAAGGGGCCACTCTTCAGGATTAAGAAAAAAATAATACAATAAAATTCCACTATTAAGACCACCTTTTGGACTGTTCAAAAGTGGTTTTAAAGACCAATTTTGAACAGCCCAAAGGTGGTCCCTGACCAGAGGACACTGCGGGTAGAAAACACAAAGAACAATTAAATGCAGCCATCAAAGTAAGCTTTTTAGAGCAGAATTAGTCTTAAGTTTAGGTGGTTTTAATGGCGGAATTTCACTGTATAAGCCAAGTCTCAAGACACCGTTATTTTGCCATATGCGAATAACAAATGTGCAGCCTCCGAGGTCAGTCTGATCAGCACCTTTGTTATAGCTACTTGAATGGTCTAGTGCCACCAGTTACCATGTCTACCGTTTTCAAGAATCATGCTAGTTTGCATAGCTTTGCAGGTCAGTTTGTGCCTAACCTGGTCGCCAATCCCGAAGACGAAGGACCCCAGTTTATAAAACTTTTTATATGCTCAACTCCATTAAAACAGATAAAATAGGTAATTTGTATGCTTAGATCGATAGAAGCTAGTATTTATCCTGCTCATAAATATTAGAATGACAACAATTTTTGGCATTTAAATATTTATAAGCAGCACAAATTTTATGCTCAGTTCAGTTGAGCATGTTTTTTTAATCTCGGGGCGTGGTTTTCGCGTGCTGGAGCTCTATAGTGAGACGTTTTGAAAACCAAACAAGGCGGCTCCTTGGAAAACGTGGCATTATCCATTTGCCTTAAAGCACAGGAGTTATTACGAGACATAGTGCACCTTTTAGCCCATTTTCAGATGAAAATTTGTGATCTGTTTTTTTTTTTTTTATTATTATTTTTTTATTCATGCTTCAAACATAGGCGAGTCTAACGAGTACGAACAACTTATGTCTTGAACAATAATGTACACCCCTTCAGTTTTCTTAATATGAAGTGGGGTTTATAGGGAAGTCCATCCCATGGACCTGTTAGCTTGATTATTAACCTTAAACTTGTGAGAGTGGGTGGTTGTGCACCTTTGAAAAGATCAGTTTTAATTTTATTTTACAAAAATGTTACTTTGAATGTTCTTACGGTTGAATGTTTGATTTTTTTTATTTTTATTGATTTTTTTCTTTAGTTTGAGTGTTTTGAATTTTACGTCCCACCAACAGCTAAGGTCATACGGAGACGGGACCTCGGTTTAAAGACTCATCCGAAAGTCTGGAGAAGCCCGGGATCGATCTTTTTCTTTAGTACCGAATCCAAAATACGAACAGATAGACTCGTTGTTTCTTAAAGTGGTCAGTCTGTTTGCAAAGAATCAAAAATAGATACTGACAGACAAAATCTTGCAAAGAATCCAAAATACTTATGTAGATTGGCGTCTTGTTTCTTAATGTGGTCATTTATTGAATACTCTCAGATTAACGACTCATCTCTTAAAGCCGACAGTCCTTGCAAAGAAAATTCTGTTTCCGAGAAGCCTTCAATCGTTTCTCTATTTGGATCGATTCAGCCACCATCTATGTGCTGAAATGTCCGTTTCCAAATTAGGTGTCTCTGAAGTTTTATTATTGGTTTGAGGTTGTTCTTTTAGCAAATAGTGTAGAGTCAGTCGCCACGTTCTGTTGTAGCTGACCTGCGACTGCACTGTTTGTAATTACCTTGTTTAAAAGTCGGCTATGCTTATATGGATTATAACGATTGTGTCACAGATAGTATAATGTGAAACTTCAATATTTCAAACACAGATGTGTCAATTACCTTGACAAATGCGAACTGATCCTCGAGTCCCTGAACAAGTCTTTCAAATGCTGCAGATATCCATATATTTAGATATTTTTGGGATGTTCATATAAAAGTATGTTGTGTGTACTCATTAAAATTAGAATCGCCGATTCTAATGAGTGAACACAACATATCATATCTTTATTTTATAGAACATCTTAAAGTTTTCCTAAAGTAATCCCCATTATGCCTCACGACTTGGCGCTATGATTAACCCCCAGTAGTTCGAACTACCCATAGATCTCGAACATATTTTCATGGTTCCAGAGGTATTAAAGTTCGCCTGTACACTCAAACGACAATGCCTCTAACACATTAGGGGCCTATACAAATTTGTTAGAGAGAGGTATAGTTGATTAAGGCTGATAATAATTCCAGGTCAGGAGGGGTACTAGGGATATCTTTTCGGGCTTTAGAATAAATGTATGTTGTGAGAACTCATTAGTATCGCCTCATCGAGACGATTTTAATGAGTACACAAGACATTTATTTTCAAGACAAAATAAGAACACTCTTCCTAAATTTTCCATGGCAACAGATAAGGCTGTTAGTTTTGAAAGTTTTTGTCAATTATCCATAAAACCCTATGTTGTGGGTATTCATCAGAACCGCCTCGACGAGGCGGTTCGGATGAATACCCACAGCATAGGTTTATATGGAGAAATTAGGTAAACTATCCTTCAGTTATCACAAAATACGCACCTTAGCTGTTGCTATGATTCATTCCATATTAATATCTTAATCCGGGGACTCAAGAGCGAATTCGAAACAGCGGTTGTAAATGAGCTGTCGGTGTTCAAGCTATCGAAATTTAACTAATAATCGTTATGTTGTGACATCTGTACGCATGGATACATACCTTGTTCTGGTACGCTCATTGAACGTTTGTTTAAATATTAAGATTATTTCAAAGCAACGCATAATTCCAAAAACGAATGACACGTTAACGGCAGATATTTATTTAATGGAATCATGTGAGCCCCAGCCCATCGGGGCTTGAAGAAATAGATGGGTTGCATGATGCTTTCACGCAGAGCTGAAACCGGCCGCACATGTGTACTGGTAAACCGCTTAGAGGATCTAAGCCTGTCCAGGCAAAGCTGTACTTATAAACCCTATTGGTTTTATTGGGCGACCGAGCTTGAGATGTCATCTCATCTCAATGTCGGGTAAAAGTCGCGCAAAATTGGAAGAAACGTCTCCAAAATTACCTATACAGTGTTCGGCCCCCGCCCATCGGGGCTTGAAGAAATAGATGGGCTGCATGATGCTTCAACGCAGAGCTGAAACCGACCGCTCACGACTACTGGTAAACCGCTTAGAGGATCTAAGCCTGCAAAGCGGTGCGAGTCGGACCGTCCATGCTTATAAACCCTATTGGTTTCATTGTGCGACAGGGCTTGAGATATCATTTGATCTCAATGTCGGGTAAAAGTCCCACAAAATTGGAAGCGACGCCTCCAAAATGACGTATAAAGTGTTGACGGGGACGTTAAACCTCAAAACAAACAAATAAAACCTAACAGTGTTGACGGAGACGTTAAACCTCAAATCAATCAAAATCAAGCAAATGGAATTATGCGTTTTTTGACTCTGTTTCAGTGTAGAATATTAGGCACGTCTTTTTTTTTTTTTTTTTTTTTTTTCATTTATACTTTACTAATGGAAATCGTATCTTTTAATTTATTGTCTGACTGAACTCTGCTTTTCTCTGATCTGCAGTTAAAATATTTATAGCATATAAGAAACACCGAAAGATAATTATGGCAGTAACCGTGCTTATTTTGTACCAGCAAACACTTCCATAGAAACTGGTCATCATTTGAAGCAGAGCTTCGTTTTACTACTGTTTGTCAGGCTAACATGTTTGAATTTATTGCCTCACTACAGAGATTATCAGCCTGTTTCTTGTCCAGGAAAAGAGCGTCAGCATAAAATTGACGATTCACAGAGACAGTTTGAAGACCGATATAAGTATCACATGTATGTTTTAAACTAACTGCGGGAGCTTTCTGAACACTATTAAATTTTTTGAGCCAAAGCTTGACAAATCCTACAATAATACACATGTGACCGACGAAGGCTCAGTGTCACGACAACAAGCCAATATAATTTTGACCCCCCTTCCCCGCCTACTTTATAAAGTAAATTTGGGATTTACAGGGGAATGCCTTATTTTCCTTGTCTTTGCTCAAAAACATAGATTGTGGGTACTCATTAGAACCGCCTTTTCGGGGCGGCGCTTTTAAAGAGTACTCAGTCTGTGGACCGGCCCCGATAGCTCAGTTGGTAGAGTGTCCGCTCCGGGGAACGGGAGGTCACGGGTTCGATACCGGGCCGCAACATACCAAAGTCGTTAAGAATGGTACTAGCTGCTCCTCGCTTGGCACTCAGATTTACGGGGTAGAGCTAGGACTGGTCGACCCATGGTCAGGATAATGTGACTGAGTGTGGTATCATTTAAAAGGTCTGGGACATGATACTTAAGTGAGGCAGCACTATAAAAGTGAGCATTGGACCCCTGTCGCAACCAGACACCGTCGTGATATGACTGAAAAATTGTTGAAAGCGACGTTAATCCCGAATTCACACACACACACACACACACACACACACACACACACACAATCTGTGGACGAGGCGGTTCTCAAGATTGCCCATAACCCATATTTTGAGCAGAAATATAAAAACTCAAATTTTTATATCTGAAAATGTTCAACCTTTGGTGATATTTTTTCTAAGTTTCGATATATTTGACTAGGCGTGTTTTCGTAATGGATAAGCCATGCATCAAGCCAGCGTGGCCATGGACTTCACTTGTTGCTCTTTAGATAATCCTATTCGAACAGAAAAGACTCTGATAATATTTGCGGATGCGCAAAGTGTTTCGCATAGTTCTTATTGTAGGCGTTTGGAGTACTGACTCATTTTAACATTATGAAAACGCCTACACAAATATATTGTAAATTTTATCGCCGAAAAAATGAAAATTTTAAGATGAAAAATTGTGATATTTTTTGTTATTTCTGCTCAAAACTTAGATTGTAAATACTCGTTAGGACCGCCTTTTCTTATTTCTGCTCAAAACATAGATTGTGGATACTCGTTAGAACCACCTCGGAGAGGCGGTTCTAACGAGTACCAACGATCTATGTTTTGTGCAGAAATTAGAAAAGTAATGTATACCCCTAAAATATATATTATATAGATCAAGGGGGTCAAAACTATATTGGCGGGTTTTCGTGATGATCAGTCTGATAAATTGACTTATAATTGTTTGATTATACGCTCTCTTGCATGATTTGACGAGGTGATTATTTCAAGTCAAGAACATACTGTTAATTTTTAATGTGTGCTACAACTGCATTTGCATTTGACAGATATACCAACAAATGAGAACAAAAGTTGGTATTTTGCCTGACTTAGGACTATATTTTATATAAAATGTGGTTTACAGAGAAAATGTTTCCTTTTCCATAGTGTCAGGTTTTACAATTCGATAAAGGCTGAGGAACCCCATATGCTGTTCCTAAAAGTTATTCACCCGTAAGGCCCTGATCTTATTACTGTCATTTAATATATCATATGAGCCCCGCCAAGCGAATTTGTGTCTTCGAGCATTCCGTCATGACAAAATTTTAACTGCGCATGCCCAGCCATTCAGAGGGGCCAGGGATATGGCTTTCTGTCTGAAGGTTCCTCTTGATTCACTGCTCGCATAGGCGATGAGTACCAAAATCACTTGACGTGGTCCATATATGGTTAGGTTAAAACTAGTAACTTTTATTTTTAGGCATTTGCGCAAGCTTATCTGTTTGATGGCTTTCGTATTTGGTTTGTTTTGGTCACTATTATTTCCCCAGTTGGATTGGAGGAGAATACGTTTGCTGTAGTTTATCCCAATGATGCTTTAGTTTTTTGCATTTTTATCTACATACATTATTATAGTAGTCGCAGATAAGATTGACTGGGCGGAGCTATCGTTTGTACCTGCCTAAGGAATATCCCATTAACAAAATGGTAAACCAAGTCACCCGATTGTGTGAATTCAGCTATAACACAAGCATAGCCGTGGCGTATATGACTATTTGGCCCTCTTGTAGAAAGCGTGGGAAAGGCACTCTACCGAATCTTCTGGTGGACTCAGCGAATTTGACATATATTGACAACACCTGAATAACTCCGCCTAATCAATCTTATCTGCGACTACTATGATCAAATGTTAAAAGTATTCATTCCCGTGACTTAAGGCTTGCCAGCAGCTCAGCGTTTGTGTTGTAATATTTGGCAAGGAACACTTAGACATTAACGCTGCTTAAATTAAAGGCAGTGAATATTGTTTATGTACATAGTTCGTTCAGAGCGGCAAAATCTCTTTCAAAGCCATCCAGAGTATTCGGATCTGGCAGTGGACAGTAGGAAATTATTTTAATAAATCATGGATAATTGGTACCAGTTATATTGTGGTGATGTGAACATTCATCTGAATGTGAATGTATTTATGTTAGGGCTTCAATTCATCTGGTATTTTTAAGTTGTAACAATTTGATAACAAACTAATTTTAAACACTTGGCAATTCTAGGGAAAAATTTGCAGCAGATAGAAAAGTTCGACTTGAACAGCAGCCAATATTCAGGGAAAAAAGTCCACCGGTGCAACACGAGCTTATGAATGATAGCCCTGAAATAGATTTACAGCCTGAGTTCGATAGACATGCCAAACGTGAAGGCAGAAGCTCTAGGTTCTTAGATGAAAAACCTAGGTAGGCCTTGTCGTCACGCTTAAATGTTTACCTTTATGTTAAACGCTTAATACACTGAACCGCAAATTACTGCTTAGTTACCATTTAGCTATATAATAATCAGAGCTTCTGTATGTCGAAATACATTTATATATATGTATCCTTACATGTGTATCGTTTCATTTGTTTCATATGTGTTTGCTGTATAAGCTCTATATCTGCAGCGAATGCCATCACTTTGTATATTCCATTTGCAAACTGTTATTCATATTATTTTATACTTCATTAAGGAGAGATCTGAATAGGTTTGACAGTATAGCATATTATTTGGTTCCATTAGTTAAACATGGTTGATCGTTATTGTCAAACATTTCAGACAATTTGCAACATGTGTAATCTTTTGGATTTTAAGGGGAATGGATACACCTCCAGGGGAGGCAACTCCTGCAAAAATATTTTGCCTCCGACGTCAATGGGGGTCAACACTTAAAGGAAAGAATTTGCTCCTGAGTAGCAAACTCTTTCCTTTAAGCGTTGACCCCTTTTCAGTGGGTCAGGGCTTATAGAACAGTGAACAGGAAGTCCCGAAAGTTGTCTCCGTTTGAAAAATGGCGGAAACATCTGCCAGGTGTTCCTATTTCCCTTAACTCATTTGAGTCTTTATTGCCCTTCGCCAGCATTTGGTGTGATATTTTGTGATCACCGTTAGACATAATGTTAAGATGCTTGTTTCCAATCTGAAAGAGTTTAACAAGCCTTCGAGAGAAAGTCGGGCAGATTATCAGACAGCAAAGATGGTAGATTATAGCATGCCAGTCTTGGTGTCACCCACTGTCTGTGATTTGTTTCTGTTTTATTTTCCTTTATATTGTCTTTTGTTTTTTGTTTCTTTTTTTTTTTTTTTTTTTTTTTTAATTTTCACATAGGCCAAGTTAAAAGAACCCACGACCCATGTTTGCAGTATAAATACAAAACAAAAATATACTGCAGATTTTCATCAGAAAAGGAGCCATTCTGGGATGTGAAAAAATGCAGTATTCCAGTCTTGGTGTCATCCGTTGTCTGTGATTTTTTTTCTGTTTCATTTTCCTCTATTTTGTCTTTATTGTTGTTTGTTTCGTTTTTTGTTTTGTTTTTAATTTTCGCATAGGCCAAGTTAAAAGAGTTAATTTGAATGATTTCCCTGTAGGTACAAAAAGTGGACTCAACGTTGAACTAAGTTCAACGTTAAGTGCCTGCTGGGTTACCATTTCAATACTAAAGCTTCTTTTCATCATCACGTTAACAAGACTGTGAAATGAACTCAACATATATAGAAAAGTGGGATTTTCAGGGATATTCACCTTATTTGCATTATTTGCTGGTTCCTAGTCTGAAGATTATCAGTATTGGGGAAAACAGGTAACCAGACCCCCTGACCTTTCAAGTCAAGGGGGTCTGGTTACCAGTTTTTCCAGTTTTGATAATGTGTAAGCTAGGAGCCAGCAAATAATGCAAAAATGGTGAATACATTGTTTTCCTTATTCTTGCAGAAAAACTTTTCATGTGTACTCGTATAGCCACTGGGCCCGGGGTGCACACATTCTCCTGGGCGTGATAAAACATTAAAAGTCTGGTATAGAACCTAACTTGTAGTTCTTAGGGTTTCTTTGAGGTCATTAGACAGATCATCCTGACATTTCTAGGGGAATCCTTGCAAGTGACAGAAAGGCTCCACAAGAACATCAGCCAATATTCAGAGAAAAAAGTCCACCAGTGAAACATGAAATCATGAACGGTAGTCCTGAAATGGATTTACAGCCAGAGTTTGAAAGACATGCCAAACGTGAAGGCAGAAGCTCTAGGTTCTTTGATGAAAAACCTAGGTAGGATGCAATAATTTCGTGCGCTTCCTACAGCTACACCATAACCTAGTGTAGTTATTAATGTCACAATTAGACATAGACAATGTACATTAGTTACACAGTTATATGATAACCAGGCCCCGAGGTATAAAACTTTCTTCATGCTCAACGCATTCGAGCATGGAATATAAAATGCCAAATGATGGTGGCATTTTACAATTTATGCGCATAATAGATAACAAATAACATTCTCAGCTGATCCATGTTGAGACATTGTCTGATTTGTTTGCATTTTGATATCTATGGGTGTTGCCACTGACTCGCGTACGACATCTAGTGAATAAGTCAGTGAAATGAACACCCCCGCTAAACCCCACTTTATGTAGAAAAACTGGGGTTTACGGGAGTATCACTATTTTTTCTTATTTCTGCTCGAAGGCATAGGTTGTGGGTACTCGTTAGAACCGCCCCGTTGAGGCGGTTCTAACGAGCATCCACAACCTATAAAAAATTTACTGCAGATTTTTCATCAGAAAAGTAGCTATTGTGGGATGTGAAAAACTGCACTATGCCGCACGGGTGTATTATCGTAATAGAAACGTTTTATAACCTCGGCTCATGAGTTTCATTGTACTCGGAATATGCAGATAACCAGAGCTGAATTGTACCTTAATTTTTGTGGTGGTGATATACTGTACGTCGAGGAATAGTTGACAGTGACGTCACTTGTTTTTGTTCTGAACAATGCATAGTTTATGGGGCTAACGGTAAAATAGCTCAAATAGTCAGCTACGTCACTGCCAGCTATTTGTTGGCGAACTATACATGTGTTTTAATTGTGTTTATGCCAGTGATAGTGTGTTCCATGCAGATTAATATTTTGTAATTCGGGTATTTGTGCTTGTGTATTGCGTATTCTGCTTATAGCAAAGGTTCAGCCTGTTAATTCATTCCATGAAAATTCTTGATAGTTTCAGCGACCTAAAAATATTCATATTCGTCTCATATGAAAAATAGAAAGAAAATATTACTCAAAAGATACAAATAGCCATCTCAAACCACAGGACTAAACGAAACGCAAACAGCCACATGAAGACAATCAAAATACAGTCGAACATCAATATCTCGAACACCTTCGGGACCATGAACATTTTGCACGATATTGCGGTATTTCGAACTAATGATATTTACTAATAGCGTCAAGTCATTAAGTATAATAGAGAACTCTAAATGATATCTTTACTCTCGGTGTAGTGTGTGTACGAGGGTCGTTCAATAAGTATCTGGCCTTATCTACTTAGAGTCACGATTTACTTCTTCTTTTTCCACATAGTCACTCCGCAGCAATAAACACCTTCCGTCGATGTTCCAAGGCTGAAAGTCCATTTTTTAGAATTCAGGGTCTTTAGAGTCATTCCATCTTCCAACCGCTGCCTTAAGCTCTTCATCTGATCGGATGTGACGTCCAGACAATTCTTTCTTCAAGTTCGGAAACAAAAAAAAAAAAAAAAAAGTAATCACTGGGTGCCAGATCAGGAGAATAGGGTGAATGGGAAGGGTTTGAAACTGGGTCAGGCCAGTAAAATATTACTTGAGGCGATTCTAATAAGTACACACGACATACCTTTTAAAATACTGATCGCATGTACCTAGTATAGGCTAATATCTATGCAAAGGGACCAAGCAAAAGGACTTGTCATAGTGGGAGGGTGCGCAGGTTGATTTGAGTCTCTGCTGGTCGGACTGGTCTTATTGTAGGTTTTATCACGCACTGGCTCAAATATCAAAAAATATGGCCACCTGGAGCTATTGGAAGAACTCTCCAGAGACTCGAGAGTGAGTTTGTATTGGTCGAGCTCATTACAAAAACATGCCTATTCAAATACATTGCATCACGAAAACATGTCTATTCAAATACATTGCATCACCAAAACATGCCTATTCAAATACATTGCCTTTTTTCACGGAAGGAACGAATATTTTCAGATGAAAAATAGAGATATTTTTTCTTATTTCTGCACAAACATAGCTTGTGGGTACCCGTAAGAGTACCCACAATCTATGTTTTAGAACAGAAATAAAAAAATAAGCTTTACTCCCGTAAACCCCAGTTTTACTGTATAAACATGTAGACATGTTTTAATTATTTGGACCCCATTTTGATTTATATCAGTCTTTGAATCGACTGCCTATTCGAAATTCGCAAAATTGCAGTAGGTTTCCTCTGGCTTTCTTTGCCGGATCATTACAGGGTCACTGATGAGGCTTTATTAGCCGAAACTACGTAGTATGACCATCTTCTTTCTTATGAAGGTTTCCATTGCTCTTAAAGGAACTCATTTTTGATTTTTATTTGCCTTCACTGCAGCTGGTGTTGTGCCGTGTGGCGGCCGTAAAACGTCTCCCCGTACATCAACCATAGTGCAGTTTATATTTTACTTTTGGTCCTTTGAGATCAGCGTGAATATTCTGAGAAATCGGAAATAATTATTGGTTTGGACTCATATTCTAGACATGTTTTAATTATTTGGACCCCATTTTGATTAATATCAGTCTTTGAATCGACTGCCTATTCGAAATTCGCAAAATTGCAGTAGGTTTCCTCTGGCTTTCTTTGCCGGATCATTACAGGGTCACTGATGAGGCTTTATTAGCCGAAACTACGTAGTTTGACCCATCTTCTTTCTTATGAAGGTTTCCATTGCTCTTAAAGGAACTTATTTTTGATTTTTATTTGCCTTCACTGCAGCTGGTGTTGTGCCGTGTGGCGGCCGTAAAACGTCTCCCCGTACATCAACCATAGTGCAGTTTATATTTTACTTTTGGTCCTTTGAGATCAGCGTGAATATTCTGAGAAATCGGAAATAATTATTGGTTTGGACTCATATTCTAGACATGTTTTAATTATTTGGACCCCATTTTGATTAATATCAGTCTTTGAATCGACTGCCTATTCGAAATTCGCAAAATTGCAGTAGGTTTCCTCTGGCTTTCTTTGCCGGATCATTACAGGGTCACTGATGAGGCTTTATTAGCCGAAACTACGTAGTATGACCCATCTTCTTTCTTATGAATGTTTCCATTGCTCTTAAAGGAACTCATTTTTGATTTTTATTCGTTGGGAGGGGAGGTGGGGGTCAGAATTATATGGACGTGTTTTTATCACGAAAACACACCTATATAATTTTGACCCCCTCGAACCCCACTTTTATATAGTAAACCAGGGGGTTGCAGGGGTAAACCTTATTTTTCTTATTTTTGCTCTAAGATAAAGAGTGTGTGTACTCGTTAGAACCGCCTCAATGAGGCGGTTCTAACGAGTACCCATAATCTATATTTTCAGCAGAAATAAGAAAAATATCACAATATTTCATCAGAAAATTTTCATTTTTTCGCCGATAAATGTGTCAATGTATTTGTATGGGCGTGTCGTAATGTCGTGATGTAAATTAGACATCTGTGTTCGAGTTATTGAAACTTCACTGTACATACAAAACGTGAATGTAAAATACATACAAAGACAAATGCATAATAACGACACCTTTGGGCAGTAGAAAAATAAAAACGCTGGTGCTTCTTTAGTCACAATAGTATCATGTAAAACAATTTCAAATAAACGATAGTGTATAAATTGTTTTCCGATTTATTGGCATAGCGAAAATCTTCATTTCGTTGCCTATATAATACGCATTTGTAATATTTTGACAACTAATTTGCATAGCTCTTTGTCGTATGTTTGTTTTCGTCAAAACTACTTATGAACCCGTTGTTTTTCTTGTGACACTCTTGGTGATATATATAAGTTAAGTTAATGGTAGTGACGCCACTCTTAATTAGCTTAGAAGCCTCCGTGGTGCAGTGGTTAAGCTACTCGCCTTGTAAACCAGGGATCGCAGGTTCGATCCCGGGCTTCTCCAGACTTTCGGATGAGTCTTTAAACCGAGGTCCCGTCTCCGTATGACCTTAGCTGTTGGTGGGACGTAAAACTAAAACTCACTCACTCTTAATTTGCTTATTAAAGAATTTACATGAGTTTTATTTAATTTACCTTGCATTCATTTGTTGGCCGATGAAACAAGTAAAATCAAAAAGGCATTCCATTTTGTACTGTTGCTTAGTTTATGATAAACGAATATATAGCAAGAGAAAGATGCTGTTTGCCCGTATGATGAAAGTGTTTTGTCTTTGTTTTAAACCTGATCTAGTTTTCATAGATATTCTGTGTTCAACAGTTTTACAATTATGGGGTTTCTTTCTTTTTAATCACTTAATCACATTATGAACGTTTGGTTTCTCCTGAAATATAGTTAATTTTAGGCGAATGGGAACACCTTCTGGGGAGGCAACTCCTGCAAAAGTATTTTTGTCTCCCATGTCAATAGGGGTCAACTCTGAAAGGAAAGAATTTGCACCTGAGGAGTAAATTCTTTCCTTTAAGCGTTGATCCCTTTTTATAGTGGGACAGGGCATATAGAGAAGCGAACAGGAAGTCCCGAAAATTGTCTCATTTTGAAAAATGGCGGAAAAATCTGCAGGTGTTCCCATTCCCATAAATGTCTGTCTACTTTCAAATGTGACAATAATAACTGAAGTATATAATGACGTAATCTCTCAATTGTGTAGTCGTTATTTTAATTAAGGTGTAACAAATGTTATTTTAAACTAGTTTACAAAATGACGTAATGAAAGGCAGATCAAAACGATTTATTAAACTTAATTTCAATCTCTATATTGGTTTTAGTGGTTACATGCCGAGCTGGCAGGAGCGACAATCGAGAATAGATAATATACCTCAGAAAGAAATGGATCCTAGGTTTAGAGATCATAATTATAGGTACATTATGCATACTCTCTTGATTCGCCACAATCACTTGTTTAACCTATGCTTTAAGTATCACCGCTGTATATTCCTATGTATTCACCTGTATTTCAGTCTTTACCATAGTTGTAGCTACACACTTCACAAAAGTTACGGTGTAGTTAATTAAGATGGGATATGCAGGAAGATAAGTAACTTAAGCCTAAGATGGCATTTCTGTTAATTCTGTCCGCGAATTACTAACCTCTTATATGTCAGTCTAGGCACTCCGTATACCCCATAACTTTAACATACCAGAGCAGGTTACAAACGCCCGACATGCATGGACCGTCCCAACTCGCATGGCTTTACCGGCGTAAACATTTTTGCAGACTTCATTACTGACTATGAAACGCCCCAGTAAAGCCGAGACCAATTTTCTATCCACAATGTGTTCTTTGTTTCCACAGATAACCTTTATGGATCATTTTGAACTATAGCACGGATGGTTACGAGTCTCATTAAAAACATTGAATAGATGCCAAGGAAAAGCCGCATTCAAATGGGTCCCGTCAAGCGATTTTGGTGCTTATCGCCTAAGCGAGCAGCGAAGGTTCAGGCGAGCCTGCGCATCCGCGCAGTCTCGCCAGAACCTTCGCTGCTCGAACATACAAGCAGTGAATCAAGAGGAACCTTCAGACAGAAAGCCATATCCCTGGCCCCTCTAAATTGGCTAGGCATGCGCAATTAAAATTTGTCATGACGGAATGCTCGAAGACACAAATTCGCTTGGCGGGGCTCAAATAACAATGAAGGAAACAAAACAGGAAATGAATGTACCAGAAACATCAGAGCAACCAGCTCCCGCTTCCCTACAAGAGGTGATTACTAGGGCTGACTAATCGGAGCTGAAATGATTATCGATTATCGCGCGTGTCATTGTGATCGATGATCGATTAGTAATCGACGAAGATTTTATCATAATTTTACCTTTCTGGCTTTGATTCTTACCATATGTTATACAATATCATATGTATTTCTACAGACCGGCCTCAGCAAACAATGCAGACCCAGATGAGACGCCGCAAAATGCGGCGTCTCATCAGGGACTGCACTGTTTGCCACTCATCCAGCTATTTTAGACACGACTTTGGGTAGAAAATTATTCTTATCAAATAATCGATTATTAGCATAACAGTAACAATAATCATTTTAGAATAATTTATCGATTGATTAATCGATTAACTGATTAATCGTACCAGCCTCAGTGATTACGGTGCATCAGGCACAATAGAAATGAAGGCAATGATCAGGAATCGATACAATTAATCCACAGCTCCCATCAGAGACACCAAAGGGAAAGAAACACAAACATGAAACAACTGACCCAAATGGAAACATCAATAGCGGAAATCCAACAGGACAGTTACTTTCCAACAAAATGGCCAATTGGCTATCCAAAACAAAATAATATAAGCGATACAAACACTCAAAGACAAACCAAAACAAAATAAACCGCGACAGAAGAACCGCCTTGGAACGGTCAGTGAAACGAATTCCACTTAGGGGCTTAAATCGATTTTACGTGGCCACAATCCTCGCCCTTACTTCCGTCGCGATTTAGACAAATAATTTGTTCAGTCCACAAGATGGCCTCCTAACTCACCAGTGCAACATCTCCGTGAACACCAAAAAATCATATAACCACAGAGATGAAACAACGGTGAGGACTCGACGGCAAAAAACGCTGAAATGCTGGAGCAAAAGAAAACCAACATTTAGTCTCCGATGGGCCCGACCAGAGACAGAGCATCAGGCACCAACCAACATTACATAGAATTAGATCTCTCTAATTCTCAGTAAGCCTTTACGCTGGAACCGTCATAGAATCCGAGGCCTGGCCCACCGGTGTGCAATTAAAGAGGGAAGCAAACCCGAAAATCCCATTTTCTATCTGAAATTTGTTTTTGCAACTTAATGCAATCTTTTAAGCTTCATTTCACGCTGATACTCAGATGTACCCATTCACTGTCATTACGAAACACGCCTATTCATATGTATTGAAATTTTGCCACCAAAAATGAAACTTTTCAAATAATACAAAAACTAATATTTTTCACCTTTCTGCTCAAAACATTAATTATGGACACTCGTTAGAACCACTTCGGCAGTTCTCACAATGTATGTTTTTGAGATAAATGTGTATCTCTGTAAACCCCAGTTATACTATATAAAAGTGGGGTTTAAGGGGGTCAAAGTTATACAGGCGTGTTTTCGTGATGTTGACTAAAATGATATTAGATTTAATGACATAAAATAAAAATTAGGCACACCTTTTCTTTCATTCAGATAGCTTTACCTTCATACACTATCTTTAGTTTATACTACTGAACGAAACTCTGGTCGAATTATGTATTAAATGCTGGATATGGACTTCCTTTCTTACTCACTGATACTCTGACGTATAATTTCTAACCTATCACCTAATGGTTCAACATACCCGCCATTTTAGTAAATCAAAAATGAAAAATGTAAGACAGAGTACTTGCAGAAAAGGCGAATAATAATAATAAGTTCAAACCAGCTTCAAATGATAAGTTCATGAGGAATGATAAAATTATTTGTCTTAATCGCGACGGAAGTAAGGGCGAGGATTATGGTCACGAAAAATCGATTTAAATCCCCCAGTGTAATTCGTTTCCGCTGACCGTTCCAAGGCGGTTCTTCTGTCGCGATTTATTTATGTTATGGTTTATCTTTGGGTGTTCGTGTCGCTTATATTATTTTATTTTGGATAGCCTATTGGCCATTTTGTGGGAAATCAACTGTCCTTTTGGCTTTCCGCTATTGATGTTTCCATTAGGGTATGTTGAGTCCTCGCCGTTGTTTCATCTCCATTGGCCATTTTGTGGGAAAATAACTGTCATTTTGGCTTTCTTCTGTTGATGTTTCCATTGGGGTCTGTTTTTTCATGTTTGTGTTTCTTTCCCTTTGGTGTCTCTGATGGGAGTTGTGGGTTAATTGTATGGATTTCTGATCATTGCCTCCACTTCTATTTGGACAATTTGCACCATCCTAACGAAGCCTAAGTTAATCCTTAAATGACTTACATATAAAATAGTAGCTTATCAACGACGAATCAGCTACTTATATTCCATCAAGGTCCCATACTTTTGAAAAATTTACCTGGTCCCGAATTCATAAAACATGTTTGTACCTACTCCATCAAACAAGAGTTGTCATTGTCTTAAAACTTCCAGCAATTGTTTGCATGCAGGGTATATAAAAAGGATCTTATCAACGACGAATCAGCTACTTATATTCCATCAAGGTCCCATACTTTTGAAAAATTTACCTGGTCCCGAATTCATAAAACATGTTTGTACCTACTCCATCAAACAAGAGTTGTCATTGTCTTAAAACTTCCAGCAATTGTTTGCATGCAGGGTATATAAAAAGGATCTTATCAACGACGAATCAGCTACTTATATTCCATCAAGGTCCCATACTTTTGAAAAATTTACCTGGTCCCGAATTCATAAAACATTTTTTGTACCTACTCCATCAAACATGAGTTGTCATTGTCTTAAAACTTCCAGCAATTGTTTGCATCCAGGGCATATATTAGACTATGCTGAGAAGCCTCTGTGGTGTAATGGTTATGCTAATCGCCTCATAAACCATGGATCATTGGTTCGATCCCGGGCTTCTCCAGACTTCGAATGACTCTTTAAACCGAGGTCCCGTCTCCATATGACTTTAGCTGTTGGTGGGACGTAACACATACTATACTGATTTGATGTATTTGCACTTTGACATAAATGAGAGTTACAACACAGAAAGCTCTCACCCATCGGGGCTTGGAGAAATAGATTTGGCTGAATAGTGCTTCCGGGCAGAGCAGAATCCGACCGAACTTGAGTACTGACCAGTGGCTTAGGTCAGAGCCTGCCCAGGAACAGTGATGCGAGTCGGACCGCTCCTTAAACCCTAGCGATTTGTTTAGGTGGCAGGCTCTCATTGTCGGGTAAAGTCCCGCCAGAATGCAAGCAACGTCTCCAAAATGACCTAAATAGTGTTGACGGGGACGTAAAACCTCAATTCAAACAAACAAACAAAATCATCGAAATCCGGGTAAAGGTTATTTATCGAAAACAACCGCGTTGGTCTTATCGCTGAGAGTTATCTATAGAATCTGAACCGTAATCATGTGTTAGGTTGAGAAAATGGTGAAGACCTAGATAAGAGCACAGGAACTATACCTCAGAATCTACTTTGTTTGCTTACAGTAAAGGAATGTAAGGGTTAAACGCAATGTTAACAGTTTATGTCACCGATCAGGATCCCAACCTACACTCAAACACAATCGACCCGCCAGTGCTGTCAGTGCTTTGATTTCACCTCGATCCCTGGTTAGTTGCGTTCTTGTTGACTGTGAATGTAAATCCTGTATAAGAAACTATATACATATAGTTACAGAAACACTAAATTTCTCTTAAAGAACTGCTTGCCAGTCACTTTTGCGTTATCACGTTCCTTCGACCAAATTGAGTTTATGAAGATACACTGCGGCTAAAAACATGAGAATGAAAAGCGTTTTATGATTTCGTGATCATGTGTTATTTTTAAAAGCAGCGAAATTTAACATAAGCTCATATATAAGCTGCATTCAATAGCTTTATGAGACAGAACGAGCAGAAGAAAAAATAATGCTAAACGGATTGCTTGCTATGTTTTCTTCACACATTTCATTATTTGTTTGTAGAATATGATTTCTCTTTTTTAAATGTATAAACATATACTCGAATGTAAGATAATCTGACCAATTATTCATAGATGTATTCAGACTTGAGTGTTCTGTTGCATGCCATTCAAATTCCATATATTTAAGCAAACGTGAAGTTGTAGACGAAAAAAGAAATCTTAGATAAATTCCTGAAATATTTCTGTTTTCTCCTGATATATATTTTGGACTTGTTACTGAGTATTGAAGTGACACGGGTATTTTTGCATGATTGAATGTACAATTTATGTTACACAACTTGCTTAAATTACTTCGTGAATCTCTATATTTCGAAAACCCATTTTCAAAGCTTTATATCTGAACTGATCAGGTTGGATTTTTTGTCATTTTTTCATAAAAATAGATGTATGAAATGTTGAAATGATTCTGTTAACTACTTTAAGGACATATCCTCCACGGGGTGAGAGACCTAGATCATATGCAGAGCCTCGAAGGTATGAGTCAACAGCAGTTTTGATGTACTAATTCCATTTTTCATAAAGCAATATAACTTCAACGTTATAGCACCAAACTAAATATTTTGTCTGCATAGATCGTAGATTGTCATTATATAAGCTATGAATTTCCGTTTACTTTCTTAAAACTAAGACTAGAACAGCCATGCATTAACATTCATAGAATGTCTTCTGTTACGATATTTAATCTACAACCATTCAACGAATCAAATAAAAATCAAAAATGAGTTCCTTTAAGAGCAATGAAAACATTCATAAGAAAGAAGATGGGTCATACTACGTAGTTTCGGCTAATAAAGCCTCATCAGTGACCCTGTAATGATCCGGCAAAGAAAGCCAGAGGAAACATACTGCAATTTTGCGAATTTCGAATAGGCAGTCGATTCAAAGACTGATATAAATCAAAATGGGGTCCAAATTATTAAAAACCTGTCTAGAATATGAATCTAAACCAATAATTCATTTCTGATTTCTCAGAATATTCACGCTGATCTCAAAGGACCAAAAGTAAAATATAAACTGCACTATGGTTGATGTACGGGGAGACGTTTTACGGCCGCCACACGGCACAACACCAGCTTCAGTGAAGGCAAATAAAAATCAAAAATGAGTTTTTATTTTTGGTCCTTTGAGATCAGCGTGAATATCCTGAGAAATCAGAAATAAATTATTGGTTTAGACTTATATTCTAGACAGGTTTTTATTTATTTGGACCCCATTTTGATTTATATCAGTCTTTGTATCGACTGCCTATTCGAAATTCGCAAAATTGCAGTATGTTTCCTCTGACTTTCTTTGCCGGATCATTACAGGGTCACTGATGAGGCTTTATTAGCCGAAACTACGTAGTATGACCCATCTTCTTTCTTATGAATGTTTTCATTGCTCTTAAAGGAACTCATTTTTGATTTTTATTTGCCTTCACTGCAGCTGGTGTTGTGCCGTGTGGCGGCCGTAAAACGTCTCCCGGTACATCAACCATAGTGCAGTTTATATTTTATTTTTGGTCCTTTGAGATCAGCGTGAATATCCTGAGAAATCAGAAGTAAATTATTGGTTTAGACTTATATTCTAGACAGGTTTTTATTTATTTGGACCCCATTTTGATTTATATCAGTCTTTGTATCGACTGCCTATTCGAAATTCGCAAAATTGCAGTATGTTTCCTCTGGCTTTCTTTGCCGGATCATTACAGGGTCACTGATGAGGCTTTATTAGCCGAATCTACGTAGTATGACCCATCTTCTTTCTTATGAATGTTTTCATTGCTCTTAAAGGAACTCATTTTTGATTTTTATTTTCCTTTAACAGCAATGAAAACATTCATAAGAAAGAAGATGGGTCAAATCCGTTTTGCACTGTGTTTCTTTCAGTAAACTTTGACTTTAAATCGCAGCAAAAAAGTCTGCGTTTTTTTTTCAAACATCTGTATGTAAATAGATGTTAATAAAGCATATCAATATTTGTTGTAAGTGTTGTTTTTGTCTAAATCCAAACAGGCCTGAAGACCCTAGACCATATTATGACGAACCTCACTATCGAAATCGGAGTACATCTCCGATACGGTATCAGTCACCACCTAGATATCAATCTCCGCCTCCTCCGGTCAGATACCCTTCACCTAGCAAACGTCGTCAGTATACTTATAGGTATACATAAAGATATTACTTTGCAAAAGTCTAAGCTCTAGCTGAATATATACATGTATAACGCTTTATTGTATGCTTGTTACTTTTTGAGAGAATATTTAGCCTCTTGATGACTTTATCTGTTTTATTCTGTCGGTTTGAATAACCCGCTTTTTTGGGTGAGCTGTTGTGACCGCTCAATGTTCGTCGTCCGTCCGTCAACAATTTACTTAAAAGGCATCTCCCCTTAACCGTTGAACTGATTTTGGAACAATTTTACAGAAATGGGCCTTGGGGTACCCTCTACCAAAATTGCCAAAATGGTTCCGCTCCACATAACGAAATTGCCACCGGAGCTAAAAATAGAAAACCCCTTAAACGACTACTCCTCCTTAACCAAAGGACGGGATTTTAAAACAATTTCACATGAATGTTCCTTGGGAGACCATCTACCAAAATTTATTAAACCCTTCTGCTTGGATGAACAAGCTTGCCACCAGATCTAAACATAGAAAACCTGAAAGTCTTCTCGTCTGCCAATAATTTACTTCAAAAGATATCTCCTGAACCGACGAACGAATTTTGTAAAATGTTATAAAACTTTTAACTGTAATGTTCCTTGGGGGACCCTCTACCAAAATGCCTAAATGGTTCCGCTTGAGTGATCATCTTCCACAATTGCTCAAACTGTTCCAATTGGGTGAACAAAATGGCAACTAGAGCTATGTGAGTGTGTGTTTCGCTTATATCATTTTGTTTCGGATAGCCAGTTGGCCATTTTTGGGGAAAGTAACTGTCCTTTTAGCTTTTCGCTAATGATGTTTCCATTAGGGCTATTAATTTCATGTTTCTGGCGAAAGAATGTACACTGTACTGGTTAGCCGCTTACGTATAAATATGTTCTATAAAAGGGTTATCCTTTGATAGCATGGAATACACCGCAGAACTGAAAAATATGAAGTGTGCATGTTTACTGGGCCAGACTATGTCTGCCCAGGAAGTGTTGATAGGTAAACTGACCGGCTCAAACTGACCAAAAAGTGTTGACTGGGCCGTTAAACTCCAGTACAAACAAAATTTATTTCTTGGTTGTGTTTCTTTCCCTTTGGTGTCACTGATGGGCGCTGTGGATTAACTGTCTCGATTACTGATCATTGCTTTCACTTCTTTTCTAAAAATAAAAAAAAAACTTTAAACGACTTCTGCTCCTTAATCAGTGTTTTTTTTTAAATAACACCATAGGAATGTTTCTTGGGTGACCCTTTACCAAACTTGCTCAAACTGTTTACCTCCGATGAATAAGATAGCAGCCAGAGCTAAAAATAGAAAAAAACCTTTATAAACGACTTTTTTTCCTTAACCAGTGGATGGATTTTGAAATAATTTCACAGGAATGTTTCTTGAATGACTCTTTACCAAAATTGCCCAAAAATGATGAAAAAGATGGCCACCAGAGCTAAACATAGAAAAACCTTTAAATGACTTCTCCTAAGCTTGTGGATGGATTTGAAATAATTTCACAGGAATGTTTCTTGAATGACTCTTTACCAAAATTGCTAAAAAAATGATGAAAAAGATGGGCACCAGAGCTAAACTTAGAAAAACCTTTAAATGACCTCTCCTAAACCTGTGGATGGATTTGAAATAGTTTCACAGGAATGTTTCTTGGCTGATCCTTTACCACAGTTGCTCAAACAGTTCTGGTCCGATTAAAAAAATGACCACCATGCTGAAAATTGAAAAAAAGTTGAAATGATGACCTCTGCTTCTAAACTAGTGGATGGGTGTTGAAATAATTTCAAAGGAATGTTTCTTGGATGACTCATTACTGAAATTGGTCAAACTGTTCTGCTCCAATGAACAAGATGGTCATCGGAGATAAAAATAAAAAAAAAACACTTAAACGACTCCTTTCCTAACCCTGCGGATGGATATTGATATTTTTTCACAGGTCTGTTCCTTGGGTGGTAATCTAACAAGTAAACACCGATGAACAAGAAGGCCACCGGAGCTAAAAGAAGAAAAATGTTTAACCAACTTCTAGCTCTTGTGACTTCTCCTCTTAAAGTGAAGGGTGGATTTCCACAGGTATCTTACTTTGGCAACTCTCTTCAAATATTACCCATATTTTTTCCCCATGCTAAGCAAGGAGCTACCAGTGCTTAAAAATAGAAAAAAAAGACTTTAAATGACTTCTCCTTAGCCAGTGGATTTTTATAATCGATTTCACAGGAATGTCTTTTGTGTAAACATCTGTCAAAATTACTTAAATTGTTCCACTCTGTTCAACAAGATGGTCGAAAGAAGTTAAAATAGAAGCACTTTTAGAAAAGCTTAATGATTTAATTGAATGGGCTTTTCACAGAGAAGATTCTCTCTATCTTGCATGTAATGTCAGAAATGCATTTTCGCTTCTAAAGAGCATAAGAATTATACACTTTGGTCATGTCAGAAAGTGTGTTATGCCCTCACCTTTCTACTTGACAATATTTATATTAGATTCGGTACTAAGTTATTTAGACAAATTGCGGGTATTCCGATGGGTACTAATTGCGCACCTCTTGTGGCTGATCTGTTCTTGTATTGTTATGAAAGAGGCTTCATTTTGTCGCTTTCCATTGATAACCAATCTGAAATTAATGAAGCTTTTAGCTCTACTTCTAGATATTTAGATGATTTATTAAATATTGATAATACCTATTTTGATGGTTTGATCAGTCAGATTTACCCCCCCCCGCCCCCACCCCCCAGAACTTCAGTTAAGTAAAGCAAATTCTTCTGATACCGAGACCCCGTTTTGGGATTTACATCTGTCTATTGTAGAAAGGTTTGTTTCATGCAAAATTTATGATAAACGCGATGACTTTGATTTTGAGATTGTAAATTTTCCTTTTTTGGATGGTGATGTTCCTCGTGCGCCATCCTATGGCGTTTATATTTCGCAATTAATTCGATTTGCTAGAGTGTGTAGTCATGTAACTGACTTCAACACTCGTAATAAATTATTAACGGCTAAACTCCTTAATCAGGGTTATCAGTACAATAAACTACGCAAAGCCTTTTCAAAATTTTATAGACGCCATTCTGATTTAATTTCAAAATTCAATATTGGACTTAAATCTCTTCTGCAACAAGGTCTATCGGAACCCGAATTTTATGGTGACTTAGTATATAAATTCAGAAAAATATATAACCGCAATGACTTCAGCACCCAATTTCGTAAAATCATTCTTCGATATAAAAATATTGGGTACAACATGGATATTATACGACAGACTGCATGCATGGTAGTTAACCCAATCACGGTTGGCAACTTTGCTTCCCTCTTTAATTGCACGCCGGTGGGTCAGGCCTCAGATTCTATGACGGCTCCAACGTAAAGGCTTATTGAGAATTAGAGAGATAATGTTGGTTGGTGCCTGATGCTCTGTCTCTGGTCGGGCTCATCGGAGTCTAACTGTTGGTTTTCTTTTGCTCCAGCATTTCAGTGGTTTCTTGCTGTCGAGTCCTCACCGTTGTCTCACCTCTGTGGTTCTTTGATTTTTGTGTTCACGGAGATGTTGCACTGATGAGTTAGGAGGCCTTCATGCGGACTGAACAAATTATTTGTCTAAATCGCGACGGAAGTAAGGGCGAGGATTGTGGCCACGTAAAATCGATTTAAGCCCCCAAGTGGAAATCTTCCACTGACCGTTCCAAGGCGGCTCTTCTGTGGCGATTTATTTATGTTGTTGTTTGTTACTTACTGTGTGTATCACTTGTGTCTTTTAATTTTGGATGGCCATATGGCCATTTTGTGGGAAAGTTACTGTCCTTATGGCCTTCCTTTGTTAAGGTTTCCATTATGGTCTGGTCGCTTAATGTTTGTATTTCTTTCCCTTTGGTGTCTTTTATGGGTGAAGTAGGTTAATTGTATCAATTCCTAATCTTTGTTTTACTTCTACTTTAAAAGAATTCTTTCTCTAAAAGGAAACATTTCATAGTATTGTTCCATGGGTGACCCTCTAAAACAATTGCTCAAAATACTTTTGCTCCACTGGACATATAGCATCCGGAGCTAAAAATGTAAAAAAACAACCCTTAAAATGACCTCTTCTTCTAAACAGCTGGGCTGATTTTGAAACAATTTCACAGAAATAATCCTTGGCTCACAATCATTCGAAATTGCTAATATGCTCCACTCCACCTCATATTTCCTAACATTTCATTTGTACAATATGGATCAGGTGAGCGATTCAGGGACATCATGCCCTCTGGTTCTGAAGTTATCAACGCTATCGGTGTCTGTAGTCATGACGTTCCTTGAAGTCACATAACTTCGACTCAAACGATGCTACAACGTTGAGTTAACATTGAGTGCCTTGTGATGTCCTTTTGTCGGCCCATATAGTCTCATGTCAAAATGCAACATTTTACCACAAAATGATCTAAAGTGCCTAGTGGAACGACTTAATTTTTATATAGTGATATATTGATAGTGAGACTTATTTTCCTGTTTGTATTTTCTAACATATGCATTCTGACGATGCTAGCAATTTGTCCTGCTTTTTAACACTTCCCTTTGCTTTCAGTGTGTTATATTTACAGTTTGTCAGCAGCTTTTGAAGAAATCTGTTTATGTTTTGAGTAAACATTATATACTTAGTCAAAAAGTAACTACACCAACTTCCGGTTGAAACCCACTAGATATCTGGTAGCTATTGAGCTAAATTTGGTTGTATACATGTAAATCGGACGTTTAGCTAGAGAATGCTCAAACTTGCAATTACCCACACCTTTTTACTCCAGAGTTGTCTTGCAATATGTGCCTAGAAATATTTTGGTAGAAAATGGACATTGTCCATGCGCAGAAATTCTCATTTTGTCTAAGATGGAAGACAATATCCCTGCACATCAGAAAACTCTTTACTTTTACAATATCTCATGAGCTCGCATTTTAAGCGAGGTTTTAATTTGTGAAATTCTCAAATTATCTCCCTTGCAATAAAAAATATAGCAATTTTCGAACTGCTGTAATTTTTATTCCTGCCAATCAATTTTTGCTATTTTTCAAAAGACGCTTTGTTTCCACCATTGCTGTTCATCATGATGCTAAAAATACAGAAAATTCATGTAACATGTAGCACTGGCGGTTGCGCATTTCTATGGAGTTCCCATTGAAAGCAATATTTGCAGACAACTTCTAAGTATTGGAGGTCAATATGTGATAGCCTGTTACTCGTAGCTGATGCAACTTAAGTTCCAAATCCTTTGTGAATAGACGCAAATGGTATCTAAAGAAATGTAACATGTATTAAATTTTAGAAATTGTTGGTTCAGGGAAAATTTGTGATGTTAAATCATAGCATGTTTTTATGATTTTCTCTGTGAAAACGACACAGTGACCCCTTGGATAATTAAGCAATAGTCTACGATGATGTGTTTTTGAAAACAAAAACGAATGGGGCTTTTGAATGGAAAAATGAGTCTTCTCACCAAAACATAAAAAACTTTGTGTAGTTTTTTATCTGTAGTAGCTATATATATATGAAAAATATATAACCACAATGACTTCAGCACCCAATTTCGTAAAATCATTCTTCGATATAAAAAGATTGGGTACAATATGGATGTTATACGACAGACTGCATGCATGGTAGTTAACCCAATCACGGTTGGCAACTTTGCTTCCCTCTTTAATTGCACGCCGGTGGGTCAGGCCTCAGATTCTATGACGGCTCCAACGTAAAGGCTTATTGAGAATTAGAGAGATCTAATTCTTGGTAATGTTGGTTGGTGCCTGATGCTCTGTCTCTGGTCGGGCCCATCGGAGTCTAACTTTGCTCCAGCATTTCAGTGGTTTCTTGCTGTCGAGTCCTCACCGTTGTCTCACCTCTGTGGTTCTTTGATTTTTTGTGTTCACTGAGATGTTGCACTGATGAGTTAGGAGGCCTTCATGCGGACTGAACAAATTATTTGTCTAAATCGCGACGGAAGTAAGGGCGAGGATTGTGGCCACGTAAAATCGATTTAAGCCCCCCAGTGGAAATCTTTCCACTGACCGTTCCAAGGCGGTTCTTCTGTGGCGATTTATTTATGTTGTTGTTTGTTACTTACTCTGTGTATCACTTGTGTCTTTTAATTTTGGATCGCCATATGGCCATTTTGTGGGAAAGTAACTGTCCTTATGGCCGTCCTTTGTTTAGGTTTCCATTATGGTCTGGTCGCTTAATGTTTGTATTTCTTTCCCTTTGGTGTCTTTGGTGGGTGGAGTAAGTTAATTGTATCGATTCCTGATCTTTGTTTTACTTCTACATAGTAACAGAAGTAATTTTACGTATAGGAACTTTATGTCTGAGTATATGATGATTTGCTGTATATAGGAACTAACAAAAATATAAACCGATACTTGTGGTGGTATGTCAGAGCCATATCACATGGCCACACGTTGCATATTCATATCATGTAGTTATTTCGTGAATCTACATCACTTTGTTTGTGACAAGTAATGCTTTTTGAAGGTATTGTTTAATTGCGGAAACGATTATACAAACGTGATCATGTAATGAACAGAATCTCACATTCATGGCCATCTCATGTTAAATTGTGAACATCGCCACAGGTTCGTTTCATAAATTTCAAAACATCACGAAAACACGCCTATATAATTTTGACCACCTTGAACCCCACTTTTATATAGTAAAACTGGGGTTTCCGGGGTATACCTCATTTTCTTATTTCTGCTCTAAAATATAGATTGTGGGTACTCGTTAGAACCGCCTCGGTTCTAAAGAGTGCCCACAATCTATATTTTGAGCAGAAATAAGAAAAATATCACAATTTTTCATCATAAAATTTCCATTTTTACGGCGATAAAGGTGGCAATGTATTTGTATAGGCGTGTTTGCGTAATGTTTTTTAAGGTTCATATTCAATACGAAATGGTCAGACTAGACAGATCCTGTATATGTTATTAGTATTGTCAAGTACAAAGAGGAAATTTTCTTTTTTCGATAAATACCAAACATATTTCACCTCGTGTGTGCGAAAACATCAGAATTTTCCTAAATGCGAAGATGCACAAGAGAAAGTTCCGATGTTTTGAACCCACGAGATGAAATATTTTTGGTGTTTATCGAAAAAAAATGTAAATTTTCCTTTTATTTGTGTGTGTGTGTGAATTCGGGTTTAACGTCGCTTTCAACAATTTTCCAGTCATATAACGACGGTGTCTGGTTGCGACAGGGAGCTCAATGCTCACTTTTATAGTGTTGCCTCACTGAAGTATCATGTCCCAGACACATTACATGATACCACACCCAGTCACATTATCCTGACACTAGGTCGACCAGTCCTAGCTCTACCCCGTAAATCTGAGTGCCAAGCGAGGAGCAGCTAGTACCATTTTTAACGACTTTGGTATGTCGCGGCCGGGGATCGAACCTGCGACCTCCCGTTCCCCGGAGCGGACACTCTACCAACTGAGCTATCGGGGCCGGTTTCCTTTTCTTTAATACATGATTTTGGCGATTGAAAGTAGTCTGGGCTGCTATTTAGAAATTAACATGGTCATGCTATTTTTTACAGTGTGAAATATAAAAATGTTCACAGGTTGAAAATATCATACTTATTTGTTTCAGATATGCATTGATTTTACTGCTATGTATAAAATTATTTAATTAGTATTCTTATCATATGTGTTCGACTAAATTGCAGTGAAGATCTGTTACCTTACATGATTAGTCTCATTTATTAAATGTATTCACTTATAGACTAAATCTAATGGATAAGCACAGAATTGCTACATACATAACCTTAGTAATGATGCATGTTGTCTTTCACAAACCAGTTACATTTTATTCATTTTAGATAATATTGTCATGTGCCTAATTGTTCAAAGCAGCTTTAGCTTAATGAGCATGTTTGTGGTTAAGGGTTATTTTTTTCTAGCAAATATAATATCTAATAATATGGCCGTTTTTGTTCGTTTGTTTTGAACTACTGGACCCACGAATTTAATAATTATTGTTTGTCTTAGTAAAATCGTGTTCGTACATACAAAGTAAAACAGTTGAAATATTTATAAAGAAAATATATCATTTTCTTTTAGGTATGATGCCAGAGGACGTGACTATGGTGATAGAACACGCGATCGGCCACCGGGACCACCTGGATACGGACGGGATGAGGGACCATCTACTTATAGACCAAACAGGGAAGAACAGATTAAAGATTTGTCAGAGCAACTCAAATCTCTGGAAACCAAATATAAGGTAACCAATGCAACAGCGATCTCAGATGCATTTATTTAAACAGGGTATCGCCATATAATACCGTAGTCGGATACTCCAGAGACTACGAGTGCCCCAGCCCGCAAACGAAATTTGGTGGAGGTATACTGTATTCACGTTGTCCGTCCATGGACACCGTGAACATTCTCATGGACGGACATTTAGGTGGCTAGGCGTTGGAATAATGACTACTTAAGTGGCAAATTCTCTGAAGCGGCAAGCAACGTAAGAGCAAATTTTGCCACATCAATGTCAAATCTACGGCATAAAGTCCATAAGGATTTATAAATGACTACATAGGTGGCTAACTGTTCAAACCTTTTGCCCCCTAAATGTTGGTTCGTGAGTGCGTCCGTCAGTTTGTCCGATACACTTTGTTTATTCTGCACATCATGATTAATAATATAAGGAATCTTATCATATTTTGCATAAATGTTGATATTCATGAGCTGTTGCTGCCACAGAAAAATACGGGCAGGGGGTCGATGCTATTATAGTTATTTCCCTTGGTAAGTCTTTAAAAGTTGTGCGGTACACTTTTGGTTTTCTAGCATAGCTTAGTTAAAGACACATTTTTCCTTATATAAAAGGGGTGGCCTGTCTAATGATCTCCAATAAACATATCCTTCGGACCATAGAGCACATCAAAGGCCTATCTTATCTAAGTGACTATGAGGTGATTACGAGCAGATTGATATGCTTATTAGGGGGCTTAATAAGGGTACTTGAGTGATAGTATAATTTACTGAGATTGTTTCCAACAAAATATTGATTTAAATAACTTCTTTTTTATTTCAAAATAAAGTAAAGAAAAACACTGATAGCCATTGTTTCCTTTACTCAAAAGTTCGAAGAAGTAAACAAACAATGTAAGTGAATTGATTAACCTCAAAATTTAATCACCCAATTAACCTTTATTTATTTCTATTTTTTATTTGGTTGAAAGTATGTGACACACAAATCGTATAAAGTCTAAAACATCAGGGTTTAGAGGGGTATACATTATTTTTCTTATTTCTGCTCAAAAACATATATTGGAGGCAGTTCTAATGAGCAGTCACACTGTAAAAACAAATTGTGGGTACTCGTCAGAACCGCTTCGCCGAGGTGGTTCTAATGAGTACCCACAATAAATGTTTTGAGCAGAAATAATAAAGATATCAGAATTTTATCTAAAAAACATTTTTGGTGGAAAAGATTTACCAATATATTTGAATTGGCATTTTCTGTAATGATTATAAATAATGTCTACTAAATATAAAATCGGAAACAGTGCTGTTGGTTCTTCCATGCAAATCAAAATAAGGACTTAGGTGTAAATGAATAGATGTCATTTGTCAAAGCCATATCCCTAGGTAATTTATTACCCTCTCTTGGTCCCCTACCTCTATGACAGCCAGAATACCCCAAGTGTATTTTATCTCAACACTGGATGCTTTAATAAACGGTCATTAGGGTGTTATGTAATCGGAAAATGTGTCATTAATAATATCAGGAATCTTACCATATTTTGCAAACATGTTGATATTCTTAAGGTGTTGCTACCACAGAAAAATACGGAATCAACACTGTTATAGTTATTTCCCTTTGTTGTTCTTTAAAAATTGTCCGTTACACTTTTGTCTGTAAAACTTTTGTTTTCCAGCATATCTTGGTTAATACTATCTGGAATCTAACCATATTTTACATACGTGTTGATGTTCATGGGTGTTGCTGCTACAGAAAAATAAGGGGCCAGGGATAAATACTGTTATAGTCATTCTCCCGCTTGTTATTCCTGAAAAAAAAAAACAATGTTTGGTGTCTGTTACACTAGTTTTTCCTGTCTATCCTGTTTAATAATTTTGGAATACTATCATATTTTAAAAAGATATTAATGTTAATTAGTTGCTGTTGCTAGAGAAAAGTCAGGGTCCAGAGATTAATACATATAGTATAGTAACATAGTTATTCCCCTTTGTAGGTCTTGAAAACTGATTTTTCCTGCATGAATCTTGATTTAATAATTATGACACGAATCTTACGATATTTTGCATAAATGTTGATTTGTATTCATGAGATGTTGCTGCACCAGTAAAATAAGAGTCCAGGCTCCAATACACTTACTGTTATTTCCCTTTGTTATTCTGAAAAAAAAAATGGTTGGTGTATATAATATTTGGGTTTTTTTATTTGGTCTATCTTGTTTACTTATTTTAGGAATCTTATCATGTCGTCTGCTTGGTGCACTAATGGTGTAACTGACATAATGTCAGTTACACCGTTATTGCACCAAACAGACGGTATTCTGCATTGATATTGGTGGCAATTTTGATGTTGATAAGATGTGCTGCTGTGGGGAAAGCGGGATCCAGGGATCAATGCTTACCTATTTATTCCCCTTTGTAGTTCTTTGAAAACTGGGTTTTCCTGCACACCTTGATTAATTATGTTAGAAATCTTATTATATTTTGCATAAATGTTGAAATCCGAGAGATGTTGCTGCTACAGAAAAATAAGGGTCCATGGCTCAATATTGTTATAGTTATTCCCCTTTGTTATTCTTGAAAACTATGTTTGGTATCTGTAACACTTGTTTTTCCTATTTGTCTTGTTTGATAGATTGAGGAATTTTATGATACTTTTCGTAAAATTTAATATTGATAAGATTTTGTTGCTAAGGAAGACACAGGGTTTATGCTTCAATACTTACATAGTTATTTCCCTTTGCAGTTCTTGAAAACGTTTTTTCATGCATAACTTGATTAACAAGAGGGCCCAATGGCCCTATATCGCTCACCTGTGTACCAGAAAATCATTAGTGTAGGAGACCACTTGACATTGCTACATACTAAATATCTAAGCTCAGGCAAAGCGGTGCCCATGCTTATAAATCCTATTGGTTTCATTGGGCGACAGGGCTTGAGATGTAATTTCATCTCAATGTCTGGTAAAAGTCCCACAAAATTGGAAGAGACATCTCCAAAATGACCTATACAGTGTTGTTGGGGATGTAAAACCTCAAATCAAACAAAATCTGTGCCTTATGGTTTTGGAGAAAAAGATTTTTTTAATTTTTTTCCAGTATAAGTCTATAGAAGCTAATGAGCCCTGGAGCTTGGCCAATTTTGACCCAAAGGGCACGGTTGGCAGGATTTATGTAGGCGACCATTTTGTGTTGCTATATACTAAATATCTAAGGTCTGTACTTCATGGTTTCAAAGAAGATGTTTGAAGCTTTTTTTCATTATAAGGTTGTTGGAGTTAAGGGGCCACAGGATTTGGACCCCATGGGCATGATGGCAGGATTCATGTAGGCGACCACTCGACATTGCTACATGCTAAATACCTAAGCTCTGGGACTTATGGTTTCAGAGAAGAAGATTTTTGAAGATTTTTTCCCCATTTTAAGTTTTTTTTTATTATTATTATTATAAAGGCCCTGTGGTTTCAGAGAAGGATTTTTGAAGTTTCTCCAATTGTAAGTCTATGGAAGCTAAAGAACCCTGGGGTGGGGCCAATTTGGATCAAAGGGGCATAACTGGCAGGATTTATGTAGATAGCCACTTGACGTTGCTACATACTTAAAATCTAAGCTCTGGGCCTTATGGTTTCATAAAAGAAGATTTTTTAAGTTTTTTTTCCATTATAAGTCTATTGGAGGTGATGAGCTCGGGCGTGGGTCTATTATGAGTCTATAGGAGCTAAGGGGCCCAGGGCGTGGCCCATTTGAACCCTAGGGGCATGATTGGCAGGAATTATGTAGGTGACCACTTGCCGTTGCTAAGTGCTTAATATCTAAGCTCTGGGCGCTGTGGTTTCAGAGAAGAAGATTTTTTTAAGCTTTTTTCCATTATGAGTCTATGGGAGCAAAGGGGCCCCGGCGCGTGGCCAATTAGGAACCCAGGGGCATGATTGGCAGGAATTATGTAGATGACCAATTGCCGTTGCTAGATGCTAAATATCTAAACTCTGGGCCCTGTGGTTTCAGAGAAGAAGATTTTTGAAGCTTTTTTTCCATTATGAGTCTATGGGAGCTAAGGGGCCCCGGGGCGTGGCCCATTTGGACCCTAGGGGCATGATTGGCAGGATTTATGTAGGTGACCACTTGCCGTTGCTACATGCCAAATACCTCAGTTCTGGGCCCTGTGGTTTCAGAGGAGAAGATTTTTGAAGCTTTTTTCCATTATGAGTCTATAGGAGCTAAAGGGCCCCGGGGCGTGGCCCGTTTGGACCCCAGGGGCATGATTGGCAGGAATTATGTAGGTGACCACTTGCCGTTGCTACATGCTAAATATCTAAGCTCTGGGCCCTGTGGTTTCAGAGAAGAAGATTTTTGAAGCTTTTTGTTCCATTATGAGTCTATGGGAGCGAAGGGGCCCTGGGGAGTCGCCAATTTGGAACCCAGGGGCATGATTGGCAGGAATTATGTAGGTGACCACTGGCCGTTGCTACATGCTAAATATCTAAGCTCTGGGCCCTGTGGTTTCAGAGAAGAAGATTTTTTAAGCTTTTTTTCCATTATGAGTCTATGGGAGCTAAGGGGCCCCGGGTGTGGCCAATTTGGACCCGAGGGGCATGATTGGCAGGAATTATGTAGGTGACCACTTGCCGTTGCTACATGCCAAATATCTCAGCTCTTGACCCTTTGGTTTCAGAGAAGAAGATTTTTGGAGCTTTGTTTCATTATGAGTCTATGGGAGCTTAAGGGCCCCGGGCCTGGCCCGTTTGGACACCAGGGGCATGATTGGCAGGAATTATATAGATGACCACTGGCCGTTAGTACATGCTAAATATCTAAGCTCTTGGCCCTGTGGTTTCAGAGAAGAAGATATTTTAATTTTTTCCCATTGTAAGTCTATGGGAGCTATATGTTGCCATGGCAACCAGAATTCCAATCTGATCAGCCCAAAAACCCTATGCAGCCTTTCCCCCTACCTGATGATGCTTCTCATGAAGTTTGATCAAGATTGACCATGGGGTATTAGAGATATACTTATTTGAAATTGTTTACGGACGCACGCACGCACGCTCGGACGCACGCACGCACGACGGACAAAAAGTGATCACAAAAGCTCACCTTGTCACTACGTGACAGGTGAGCTAATAAAAAAGAATCTTATCATATTTTGCATAAATGTTGAAATTCATGATATTGCTGCTACAGAAAAAGAAGGGTAAATGTGTCAAAACTATTTTAGTTATACCCCTTTATACTTCTTAAGTGTCCTTTACACTCCTGTTTCTCCAGACTGTTTTGCTTAATGATCGTAGGAACCTTATCAAATGCATAACCTTTTTAATTTTGTTACAGATAACAAAAGATGCCATAAGCACCAGCCAAAAGCCATGGCTTGATCGTTATCTGAAGATGGCAAATGCTTTATATAGCAGCGATATTTCAAACAGAGGTAAGCAACTAGATATTTAGAACATTGATAGCGCCATAATAAGAGAGAGAACGGATAATTTTGCTTATTTCTTCCTTAAAATATGTGTTGCACTTACTCCACAGAACTACCTTGAAAACGCAATGCTGACAAGTACCTACATTTTCATTCATAAGTTTTCCTCAAAAACATAAATTTTGGGATTCTTAAGAGCCACGTCACTGAGGTAGTTCTAACAAGCATCCAAAATCTTTGGTTGGAAAAGCAATAATGGAAATATAACAAGAAAGCAGTCTGAAGGACAGCCAAATCCCCTGCCGCACTTTGTATCAAGGCTCAACCTTGTGACCTTCACCTGTGTACTTGACCTTCAGTTGGCATGGTTTATTTATGGTTCTGCACATCACCTCACTGTGGGGTATATTTCACAAAAGTTTAATGAAAATCCTTCTAGGGGTAAAGGTGATACGGAACCGACAAAAATTCAAAGTTTTAAACTCGTGACCTTCAAATTTGACCTTGACTTTGAGTCGGCATGGTTCATTTATGGGTTCTGCACATCAGCTCACTGAGAAGAATATTTGATCAAAGTTTAATGAAAATCCTTCCAAGGGTAAAGGAGATATGGAAAGGACACAAAATTCCAAGTTTCAAACTCGTGACCCCTAACCGTGACCTTGACCTTGTCTCGGCATGGTTTCTGCACACCAGTTCAATGAGACGAATAATTGACCCAAGTTTAATGAACATTTATCAAAGGGTTCAGGAAATATGGAGCAGACAAGAAAGTGTTACGAACAGACGACGGACGGACAGAAGGATGGACGGACATTATTCATTTATGGGCTCTGCACATGAGTTCACTGAGGGGAATAATTGACTAAAGTTTAATGAAACTCCTTTGAGAGGTAAAGGAGATACCAAACGGACAAAAATTCAAAGTTTTAAATTCGTGACCTTCAAATATGACCTTGACCTTGAGTCGGCTGGTTCATTTATGGGTTCTGCACATCAGCTCACTGAGAACAATATTTGACCAAAGTTTAATGAAAATCCTTCCAAGGGTAAAGGAGATATGGAACGGACAAAAAATTCCAAGTTTTAAACTCGTGACCTTCAACCGTGACCTTGACCTTGAGTCGACATGGTTCATTAATGGGTTCTGTACACCAGCTCACTGAGACGAATAATTGACCAAAGTTTAATGAAAATCTATCAAAGGGTTCAGGAGATATGGAGTGGACAAGAAAGTGTTATGGACAGGCAGACGGACGGATGGACGGACGGACGGACAGACGAAGGCCATTCCTATAATCCCCTCTCCGCTTCGCAGCGGGGGATTAAAAACAATTCCCTCTCCCTAACAACTGCCAGTTCTACAGATAAAAAAGACGCAAGATTTTGTTTTTATCATATGACCTGAATACATAGTTTTATATGCGTTCAATTGTTAATCACACATTCAGCGTGTTGTTCAGGAATGTCATGCCATTTGGGTCTCAACCGATTGTTATACCCGCTTTTTCGAAGAAAAATCGGGTATATTGTTTTCGTACCACAGTTCACTCCGGCGTCAGTCCGTCTGTCCGTCCGTCACGTTTCTTGTGATTGGATCTCCTCTGCAACCACTGAAGTTACACTTTTGAAACTTTGCATGTGGATAGTACATGGAATGTAGATGGCAGTGGGCAACTTCTTTGTGACCTTGACCTCAACATGACCCCAAGGTCAAAGGTAAAAAATTATGATTTGCCATATCTCCTAAACTATTGGAGTTACACTTTTGAAACTTTGCTTATTGGATGGTCCTTGGAATATAGAATATGTCAGGTTACTTTTGGTGTGACCTTGAGGTCAAAAAGTATGATTTTGCCATATCTTCTAAACTATTGGAGTTACACTTCTGAAACTTTGGTTATTGGATGGCCCTTGGAATATAGAATAAATTTTGATACTTTTGGTGTGACCTTGACCTCAACATGACCCCAAGGTCAAAGGTCAAAAATTATGATTTGCCATATCTACTAAACTATTGGAGTTACACTTCTGAAACTTTGCTTATTGGATGGCCCTTGGAATATAGAATATATTGGGCTACTTTTGGTGTGACCTCGACCCCAAGGTCAAAGGTCAAAAAGTATGACTTTGCCATATCTTCTAAACTATTGGAGATACACTTCTGAAACTTGTTTATTGGATGGCTGTTGGAATATAGAATAAATTGGAAAACTTTAGGTGGACCTCAACATAACCCCAAGATCAAAGGTCAAAAAGTATGACTTTGCCATATCTTCTAAACTATAAGAGTTACACTTCTGAAACTTTGCTTATCAGTTAGATTGTTCTTTGGAACTTTTTTTAACTTACATGTAGTTTTGGCTAGCTAATACATAGTCATTAGTGTTATTAATAGAAAAAGCAGGTACATGTATTTGCGATGGTATACCATCGACTGCAGATCTAGTTCATTATGCCCCCAACTTCGAAGAAATTGTGGGGGCATACTGCTTTTGCCATGTTCGCCATCCATCCTTCCCTCCGTCTGTCGCGCTTTTTATTGCATAGCTAAACATTTGAACCCTGCATGCTAGGTTATTGAAATTTCATATATGGATTCCTTATGAAAAAATAATTGACCCGTGTTTTTTTTTTTTTTTTTTTTTTTTTCATCACGATTATGCCCCTTTTTGGAGTTATGACCCTTTGCAAAAATGCTATGAAATCTTGTAAGCAAGACATCTCAAAAACAATAGAAGCTATTGTGCTTAAACTTTATGTACTGATTAGGGATGATGAGATGATTAACTTTTGAAAAATATCTGATTTTTTAATGGAGTTATGGCCCTTTGAAACTTTGGGCGTTTTAAGCTTGTAAGCAGGATATCTCAAAAATTGTTTGAGCTACTGCATTGAAACTTTACATGCTGATTCGGGATGTAAGTAGATGAACTGATTAACTTTTGGAAAAATATCCGAAATTTTTTTCTCGAGTTATGGCCCTTTGCAATTTTTGGAGTTTTAAGCTTGCAAGCAAGATATCTCAGAAACCATTACAGTTATTGCCCTGAAACTTTACAGACTGATTGAGGACGATGAGAAGATGAACTGATCAATTTTTGAAACAAATCTGAATTTTTTACTTGAGTTATGGTCCTTTGAAACTTTGGGCATTTTAAGCTTGTAAGCAAGCTATCTAATCTTGTAAGCAAGATATCTCAGAAACCATTACAGCTATAACCCTGAAACTTTACTGTCTGATAGGGATGATGAGAAAATGAACTGATCAACTTTTAAAAAAACGCTGATTTTTTTTGTTTTATTAACAATTCACTAAATTATGCCCCTTTCTAGGCCCATGCATTTTGGCAAAGGAAAAGCTTGTAAGCAAAATATCTCAAGCGCCACTTGAGCTAGTCTCTTGAAATTTTGCATTTTGTTTGGAACTAATCTGAAGATGATGTGATTAAATTTTGGTATAATTTTATTAAAAATCGACCAGATTATGCCCCTTTAGGGACATAAGCATTTTGGCCCTTTGAAAATTTGGGCATTCAAAATATCTCTAAAACTGTGTGAGCTATTGCCCTCTAACTTCAAACGCTGATATGGGATGATAAGTAGATGACCTGATTATCTTTTGTTTTTCTTGTGTCATGGTTCTTTGAAAATTTCAGCATTGCAACCAAGTAAAAACAAGATATCTCAATTACTGTTAGGGGCAAGCAGTGTTAGGATCAAGAAGTTAGGGGCATAGTATTTCATAAACACTGGCTCTATTTCTATTTGAAATTGGTGAAACATGGCTTCGGTGAGCTTCTTAATTACTTTAGAAATAACAATGAGTATGAGAATTTTTTTATTGTTTTGTCGTGAGCTAAGATTTCAGGGTCCAATTGTTTAAACTAAGGAGGACAAATATGCCAAAACTTTTGCTGAACAAATGTGAGTATCAAAAGCAAAAGCTGTTCACATATTTCCAGCAAAATACCAGACAATTAGACATGCTACTTGTTTGAACAGTTACCATAATGACCACTAAGGGGCTAGTACTTTGATACTGGGCTATGAAGTATACACATGAAAACGGGCATTACAGGAGTCCTCGGCCATTTGGTGGGAAAGTAACTGTCCTTTTGGCTTTCTGCTTGTGATATTTTCATTATAGTGAAGTTGGTGAAGTTGTTTTATGTTTGTGTTTCTTTCCCTTTGTTATCTTGGAAGGGAGGTGTGAGGTAATTCTATCAATTCCTGATCATTGCCTTCACCTATGTTTTTCATAAATAATATCATAATGGCCTAGTGGTTAAGATCCCTGACTTAATTTACTCATTAGGTCTCTCACCGCTCACAACACAAGTAACACGCCATTTTTTTGCAACAGGTGGTTTTTCTCCAGGTGCCCAGGTTTTCGCCCACCTTTGATTGACCATTGGTTTGAAACAAGTGAAATAATCTATAATCTAGAAAGGGCTGCATCCCTCCCCCCTTCCCCACCCCCCCCCCCCCCCCCCACACACACACACAAATATATCGTAATAATCTATGTAAGTATATGTTTCAGGATGCCTTCCAAAGCGAGATGTGTTGGACATAGTCAGACAGTACAATGGTGCCTTTAACCTGAATCTAGATGAGTACCGTGTGAATGAACTTCTTACAGACCCTAGTAATCTTGACCGATCGGGGAAGAATGTGATCTTGCAACCATTCCTTTCAAAGCTGTCAGCATAACTTTTATAAGGTTTCTATGCAAAGTGCTAATTATGATACTTTTGTGATCACACCACAACCTATTTATAGAATCATTTCCTAGGATCTGAGGCCAAATGACTTAGTTTAAAACAAAGCGATGAATTGTGATGCGAGTTGACTATAACTTTTCAAGATCATTGCACTTACATCCAGTTGTTGGGCGCAGAACTTGGTGTAAGACCCAATGTTACAGGGATATATCTCTCTTAACCAAAAGACCATGAAGGTTGATAAAAACATGAATGGAGAGAAACAATGGCACGACATGAAATAGAAATGCTACTAAAACTGGCGGAAAAATCTGCCAGGTGTTCCCATTCCTCTATAGGTCTAAATCATTAAATCTAAAAAATGCCTTCCTTTTAAAATGGCAAAAACATGCAAAGTATATCCATTTAGCCTACAGTAAAATTTCCAGCAAACCTCAGTTTTGACTGTGATATTCATTTCTGTCCTACATACATATTATCTGTTGTCATTCACAATTTCTAGATATAAAAGAAACTTATTTTTGTATACATGTTGTGATAGTCTGTAACCCATAAATGTACATGTTATTTATCCAGAATGAAAGTGAAAATGTTTAACCTTTTACAGTGAACTTCAATGGCTCAAACAACTTTGGGACTATGTTAGAGTTGAGGTTATACATCCCCGTCAACACTATTAAGGTCATTTTGGGATGTTGCTTCAAATTTTGTGGGTTTTTTAACTGACATTAAGATGAAATGACACCGCAAGCCTACCACCCAAATAAATGGCTAGGGCTGAAGCTGTTCATTTTTGGTCAGTTTCATCTCTGCATGGTAGTGCCATGCAGCCCAATTATCGATTTCTCCAGCAACCTTTGTGACTATGTTCATTTGTTCAAGACAGGTTAGTTTGGATAGTGCCAGGACAGGAAACAGAATGGAGAAATCTAAAAAGATCTTCCCTAAAATAAAGGCATGTTTGTGTTTACTTATTAGAATCGCCTCATTAACTCTTCTCTTGCTGAATATTCTGTTTAGCCACACCCATTTCTGACTTTGAACCAATCAGATCACTTGATGAAATTTATTCCTACAAATTCATAAACTGAATGTGAAACAGTGTACATCCTGATCAGATGGCTTATTCAGAAGCCATCTGATCTGAATCTACACTGTTTACAAAGAAAAGGGTTGTCGCGAACAACAGGATAGGAGTTAAGGCGGTTATAATGAGTACATACAACATAGTTGGAGCTATGGAAAAATGTCTTGGGACTCAGGAATGAGTTTGCGTAAACTGTGGTAAATGAGTCATCCATGTTTTGGTCATTGAAGTTTCACTTAAGGGAAATAATGGGAACATGCAATTTTTCCAAGGGAGACAACTTTTGGGACTTCCTGTTTACTTTTCCATAAGTTACGCCCACTGAAAAAGGGGTCAATCTTTAAAGGAAAGAATTTACTCCTCAGGAGCAAATTGTTTCCTTTAAGAGTTGACCCCTATCGACATGGGAGACAAAAAACTTTTGCAGGAGTTGCCTCCCCTGAAGGTGTACCCATTTCCCTTTAGTTCATCACATATTTAAGAAATGAAGATATTGTGATTGAAAGATGCATGTTCTATGAATGAGGCGATTTTCATGGTTTAGGGGTGTGACTTTAACCTTTAACCCTTGTTCTGCTGAATATTCATATATGCCACACCCACTACCGATTATCAACCAATCAGATTACTTGATGCAAATTATTGCAACAAATTCACAATCTGAATGGCAAACAATGTAGATCCTGATCAGATGGCTTCGTTAGAAGCCATCGGATCTGGATCTTCATTGTTTGGAAAATAAGGCATATCCGGGCTCAGCAGGACAAGGGTTAAAGAGCATGTATGAGACACTTAATGAGAAAACCTGGCCCAAAGGCTATAAAACATTTTTTCATGCTCAACTCAGCTGAGCATGAAATTTATTACGCTCAAAACTAATAAAATAAAACAAATCAGGCAATTTTCTTGCTCAGATAAGCACAGAATACAATTTATTCTGCTCCAGTGAGTTGAGCATGAAAATGTTTTATAAGCTCAGGGCCCGTCTTTGCAATTTGGGAACAATAAAAGCGCAGATGTGCCCGTCCGATAAACACCTTATGGGTCACTGCTTGGACAGAGAATACCTTGAGTTATTGCCGCTGAACTTTTAAGATTCTTGTTTGTCTTTGTAGCAGAGTAAGTCAGTTTGTGTCTGAATCTGGTTGCAAACCTCTAATACAGGTATTCTCATGACAGGGCTTGACGACTAAGGCAGACAGATACATCTTCAGGGAAGGAAACTCCTTTAACCTTTACCCTGCTGTAGGCGACAAGCCCTATCTTTGAAAAAACAGTGTAGATCCAGATCAGATGGCTTCTGAAGAAGCCATCTGATCAGGATCTACACTGTTTGGCATTCAGTTTACGAATTTGTAGCAATAAATTACATCAAGTAATTTGATTGGTTGATATAACGAAATGGGTGTGGCCTAGATGAATATTCAGCAGGTTAAAGGTTAAAAAAGATTTGTCTCACTTATCACACAGCAACAGATATGGTGGGTATTTGTGATAACTGAAGGATAGTTTTACTTATTTCTCCACATAAACCAATGTTGTGGGTATTCATTAGAACTGCCTTGCCAAGGCAGTTCTAATGAATACCCACAACATAGGTTTTTATGGAGACTCCACAAAAACTATCCTTTCAATTAACACAAAATATAATCATATCTATTGCTTCGTTATCAATAGGAATCAATTGTTTCCTTTACAAGCAGGCCCCTTTCAACGATGGGGGTATGGAACAGCTTGCTCTCACCATGCTGAATGTGGATATATCCGTAATGAAAACATGCCTATACAAATTCATTGTAAATTTTACCGCCGAAAAAACGATAATTTTAAGATGAAAATTGTGATATTTTTTCTTATTTCTGCTCAAAATAAAGATTGTAGGTACTCGTTAGAACTGGATCTTCAATCTAAATTTTTGGGAAAACCTGGCAGATTTTTCTGACATTTTTCTAAGGGAGACAACTTTTGGGACTTCCTGTTCACTTTTCTATAAACTCTGTCTCAAAGAAAAAGGGGTCTACTCTTAAAGGAAAGAATTTTCTCCTCAGGATCAAATTTTTTCCTTTAAAAAGTTGGCCCCTATTGACATGGAAGACAAAAATAGTTTTGCAGGAGTTGCCTCTCCTGAAGGTGTTCCCATTCCCCTAAATCATTACATTCAGCAGTTTTGCTATTAACCCATTGTATGCTAGTGGACTCCCATTGCTATATGTTGGACAAGTCCATTTGTCATAAAAGAAATGGTAGGCTTATTTTTTCATTTTTATTCTGTTTTTGATGGAAAATACTGTTAGCAAATAGTGCAGTCCCTGATCAGATGCCACACATCTGCTCTGGGCCTGCACTGTTTGCCAAGGTACCCCTTTAGGGGTTTCCCTCCTGCAATGGGTTAGTCAACCACATATATTACCAAGAATCTGTGATATTTTACTACTGTGACCCTAGTTTACATGGCAAGATGTTTATTTTATCCTATGTTTATTGTATTAAATCTGTGTAAGCTATCTGTTTTGCTTGTCTTCATAGTTCCAACATATAGACAAAATACCTTGTGTATCTGAACATTTCAAAAGGAGACCTTTTCAGGAAACCGGAAGTATCTTTGTATTCACCATATTTGCATTATTTGCTGGCTCCCAGCTTGCACATTGTCAATATTGGAAAAACAGATAACCAGACCCCCCTGACCTTTCAAGGTCAGGGGGGTCTGGTTACCTGTTTTTCCAACTCTGATAACCTTCAGACTAGGAACCAGCAGATAATGCAAATAAGGTGAATAGTGTCAGAATCCTGAGATGATGACTATAATCCTATAGGAAAAATTCTTTAGGAGGACATTACAATAGCACATCTGTGCGCTAAAATGGCATCTTTTTATCTCAAAAATTAGTATTTTTCAGATGAAAAGGTTCAATGTTTTTCTTATTTCTAGTCCAAATATAGATTGTTTGTTTGTTTGTTTGATTTGAGGTTTAATGTCCCTGTCAACACAGTAAAGGACTTTTGGAGACGTTGCTTCCAATTTTGTGGGACTTATACCCGACATTGAGATTAAACGACATCTCAAGCCCTGTAACCCAATGAAACAAATATGGTTTAGAAGCATGGACGGTCCGACTCGCACCACTTTGCCTGGGCAGGCTTAGCTGCTCTAAGCAGTTCACCAGTACTCATGTGCGGCCGGTTTCAGCTCTGCGGGGAAGCATCATGCAGCCCATCTGTTTCTTCAAGCCCCGATGGGTGGGGGCCAAAATATAGATTGTTGGTCCTCTTTAGAACTGCCTCAATGAGGCAGATCTAACAAGTACCGCCAATCTATGGTTTTATGTGAAAATAAGGAAAATAATGTATACCCCATAAACCCCACTTTTCTCTATTTAAACTGGGGTTTAGAGGGGTGTTAAATGCACAGACTTGTTAATCTGATGAGCCCCAGTCATCATTTATTGTCATAAATGCTAAAATCGCTACCTTTGATTCAAGTGTTATGGCCATACCACTGACATGGAGCTTGAACACTAATCCAGAGGTGGGCAAAAATGGGAATGCCCAGAAAAATACCGACCTTCCATTGCAGAACTTGACATTGTGGCCATATCACTGACATGGAGCTTGAACATTAATCAGAGGTGGGCAAAAACGGGAGTGCCCAGAAAAATACTGACCTTCCATTGCAGAACTTGACATTAGCAGTGCTCTAACTCACAGTGGTTAGACTTATTTTTCAGTCAGGGATCTTAGCCAATAGGCCACGGAGGTCTGTTAGGTTTTCCACTAGATCTGAATACCTTTGAAAATAAAGACTAATCCCACAGAAACAAATTCTTTAGACTCTATGTAGTCTCATATCCATTCATTTACCCATAAAACGCTAATCATGACCATTGTCATTTGTTTAGTTTTCTGCTGGTTGCTTTAAAAGTCATTGTTGCAAACGGTGTGGACCCAGATCTGGGTCCACACTGTTTGCCTGTATGCAAAAATATTTTTAAAAAGATTGCCAGAATACTCAGCAGAAGACAGACGACATTTTCAATGTAGTGTTTCTAGGCATCTCAATGAGTTGGGGCAGTTGTTAGGAAGCATCGGGGATGCTGACAAATACATGTAGATTATAAACGTCCTTCTTTGATGCAGAGAATTTCAATCCCAAGGGCAATGGATAGTTTCTGACTTTATCCTTAGAGCCTATGGCCGTGGCCCCCGCCCATCGGGGCTTGAAGAATAAGATGGTCTGCATTCCACGCCCAGCTGAAATCCGACCGCACACGAGTACTGGTAAACTGCTTAAGAGGATCTAAGCCTGCTCAGGCAAAGCGGTGCTAGTTGGACCGTCCATGCTTATAAACCCTATTGGTATATTGGGCGAAAGGGCTCGAGATGTTTCATCTCGATGTCGGGTAAAAGTCACACAAAATTGGAAGCAACGTCTCCAAAATGACCTATACAGTGCTGACGGGGACGTTAAACCTCAAATCAAACAAACACACAAAAGAGCCCATGGCCGCATACGGTGAGTGAGTGTTTGAGTTTTACGGCCCACCAACAGCTAAGGTCATATGGAGACAGGACCTCGGTTTAAAGACTCATCCAAAAGTCTGGAGAAGCCAGGGATCTATCCTGTGATCCCTGGTTTACAAGGCGAGTAGGGTAACCACTGCACCACGGGGGCTTCTAAGGCTGCATACGGTGTGGAGTTCTCAATCTGCATCAGAGATGCATGCATGATTACCATAAAAATCCCAAAATTTCCGACACCTTTCACTACCCAGCAATGTGTCCCAAAGGTGCAGACTGAATGGCTCATACAGGAGCAGTCTGATCTGGGTCTGCAATGTTTGCTTAGGCTTATCTGTCCCAATACTTATGATCACTATGACACCCTTCAAACCTACAGCATGTAAAATGTTTGATCATTTGCTGTCCATTTCCTTTTACTGTACTGTTGTAACGAACTTCAGTGAATGTTATTCACTGTTTTAAATGAGACACACAATTGACGTCATATATGAATGTAGGGATTCCGATGCAATTCTTAATGTCACATGTCAGCTGTCTCAGCCCATGGATTTGACTGAATTTCCCTGCACCATGAAAAATGGAACAAATCATCATGTTAACAAATCCATGACATGAAGACCCTGTAAACCCCACCTTCTACATATACAGAAAAGCAGGGGATTCAGTGTATCAAAAATTTTCCTTTTTCTTGCTCAAAGCAGAGAATGTGGGTATCTGCATTTCTAACGAGTACCCACAATCAATTTTTAAAGCAGAAATAAGGAAAACATTATGAAAACACGCCTATTCAAATATTTCGTAAATTTTACTGCAGAATAAATGAAAATTTTCAAAGGAAAAAGTGTGACATTTTTCTTATTTCTGCTCAAAATGTTGACTAAGGGTACATGTTAGAACTGCCTCATTGAGGCAGTTCTAACAAGTACCCACAATCTATAATTTAGAGCAGAAATAAGAAAAATATGGTATACCCCTGCAAACCCCAGTTTTACTATACAAAAGTGGGGTTCAATGGGGTTAGAATTATACAGGTGTTTTTCTGTGATGATATGACAACTTTCCAAAAGAAAAATGTCATTCCTACAACAATGAAAGGAAGTATTACCCGACATAGGTGTATAATCCTGATGCCTGTCTCATGGGATTCTCCATATTGGCTTGCCATAGACCTTACACAGCAGGCTGTTCATATTGCAAGTTATACAGTTCATCAATTTCTGCAATTTGTGAGCAGGACAACTACCATACAAGTGAGTATGATCTTCTGTTGCAGTATGTGGCAGCTCACATGCCAACCATCACCAGAGCAAGGCTCAAGCCACAGAGGTGAAAGACCTACAGATCCAGTGCTGTTAGCCCTTATCCTACTGAATATTCAAATAAGCCACACCAATTTCTAACTTTGAACCAATCAGGTTTCTTGACGCAGTTTATTCCTATAAATTCAAAACCTGATTGTCAAACAGTGTAGAACTTGATCAGATGGCTTCTTAAGAGGCCTGCCGGTCTGGCTCTACACTGTTTGCAAAGAAAGGGGCTGTTGTGAACAGCAAGATAAGGGTTAAATACTAGGCCATTTATAAACATTTATCACACAAGCTGACTCATACACATCTAACATTTTAGGCTTCTCAATAAAGAAAACAATTCAGCAATGCTGATGTTTTATCATTTTTAATTTGCAAACATATAAACAAGAACTGAATGCAAACATGAATTCTTCAACGGCTTATCAATATATCACACATAAAATTTGTAAATGGCAGAAAAGGGGGGCAAATATATTTAAGGGAAGTGGACACCCCAGGCATTTACAAGGGAGACAACTCTGATAACTTCCTGTTTGTTTTCTTGTATATATTCGCCCTCAAAAAAAAGGGGTCTACTCTTAAAGAAAGAATTTGCTCCTATGGAGCAAATTATTTCTTTAAGAGTAGACCCCTACAGGATTAAATTCTGTCATTAAAAGTAGACCCCTATAGGAGTAAATTCTGTCATTAAGAATAGATCCCTATAGGAGTAAATTCTGTCCTTAAGAGTAGAGGGCTATTGGCAAGGGAAACAAAAATATTGCTGAAAGAGCTGTCTTCCCAGAAGGCGTGTCCATTCCTGTTATCCTCAGCAGCCAGATAATGCCAACTCATCAAAACCCACAGCATAATAATACACATCAGAATCTGTCAAGGTCTCTCAAGCAGGGTTACAGACTAAGCATTTTCTTTAGGCATCCAGACTGCCATAAATCCAAATTTTACATGAAGTTAATAGGAATTTTTATTCAGAACTAAGGGCAAAAATTTAGGCACCTTGGGCGAATGGGAGCCTGTTAGTCTGTATCCCTGTCAAGGCAGGGAAACAAATGATTTAGATGTGGATAAGTGTACTGATACTTTAACACAATGTTCTTTAAAAGGATTATCCTTTGGAAGCAAAGAATACACCACAGAACTTGAAAGCATCAGGTGTACAGTTTTCTGGGCCAGAGAAGCTAGTTTCAGCCAATTAGGCCTCATCAGTGACACTGGCAAGAAAACTCATCATATTCAGCTTTATTTCTGGCAAAAGAATGTGCACTGTACTGCACTGGTTAATACTGCTTGTTTGCTGTTCTGAACAGGAAAATGGGGTTAGTTAGCCTGACCTTAATAGTGCTGACTGGGCTGTTACACTCCAAAATTCATGAAGCCAATTTTCATTTAGTACAAGTGTACTTTTTGAAGTAAAGAAACAGCTACAACATCTCCCATAAAAATTTACTATACTCCACACTACATTCCACGGCCCCCGCCCATCAGGGCTTGAAGAAATATATGGGCTGCATGATGCTTCCACGCAGAGCTGAATCCGACCCGCACACACGTACTGGTAAACCACTTAGAGGATCTAAGCCTGCACAGGCAAAGCGGTGCACACGAGTCAGACCACCCATGCTTATAAACCCTATTGGTTTCATCGGGTGACAGGGCTTGAGATGTCATTTCATCTCAATGTTGGGTAGAAGTCCCACAAAATTGGAAGCAATGTCTTCAAAATGACCTTTACAGTGTTGACGGGGATGTTAAACCTCAAATCAAACAAACACTACTTTCCAAAGTTTTGAAACAGTTTGCTTCTGGCAGTGATCAAGACTACAGCACACTGTGGAAAAACTCTGACATCTGGTTTCTTTTGCAGGAAAACAAGACAATGCTACTATTTCTGACCAATTAAAGTGTTAGGTCTTTACAAAAAGTAAGACAGCTTGGAAGCAATGTTGAGAAATTAGGACAAGTCTACCTTTACTCATCATCATACCTGATTAGAAAAACAAATTCAATGTTTTAACCCTTTTGCTGCCATAGGTGACTCTCATTGACAGCCTGGCAGAGCACCAGTGGTGACTTTGACAAAGTACAGTACTGGCTCTTAACCCTGTAAATTAAGTTTCACAGGCTCTTAAATCTCACGGAACACTGGATCCTATATTTAACCTTGCTCTATGCTGATATTTACCATCAATTTGATGTTTCAGATCAAAAGTAGAAAATAAACAAGATGTGTTTGTGAAACACTGATGCCCCTGGACAGCGCATGTTAAATATGAAAGCAGAATCACTAAGCAATCTAAAGATATGGCCAATATTCAAGTCTTAAAAAAGTAGGTCATGGTCACAAGGTAAAAAAATATGTGATCGTTGGAAAGGTCTTGTGACATAGAATGCACATGTGAAATAAGAAAGCCCTAACACTTACCAATCAAAAGTTATGGCCAATGTCAAAGTTTTTAAAAAGTAGGTCAAACATCAAAGTGAAGGTCACAAGGTCAAAAATTATGGTAGCACTGGAAAGGTCTTGTGAAAAAGAATGCACAAGTGAAATATGAAAGCCCTATCACTTACCAATCGAAAGTTGACTATGTTAAAGTTTTTAAAAAGTAGGTCAAACAGCAAGGTCAAGTCACGGGGTCAAAATTTATGGTACCACTAGAAAAAGGTATTGTGACAAGGAATGCACATGTGAAATATGAAAGCCCTACCACTAAGCAATCGAAAGATATGGCTAATATTCAAGTCTTAAAAAAGTAGGTCACGGTCACAGGGTAAAAAAATATGGGATCGTTGGAAAGGTCTTGTGACATAGAATGCACATGTGAAATATGAAAGCCCTTACACTTACCAATCAAAAGTAATGGCCAATGTTAAAGTTTTTAAAAAGTAGGTCAAATGTTAAGGTGAAGGTCACGAGGTCAAAAATTATTGTACCACTGGAAATATGAAAGCCCTGTCACTTACCAATCGAAAGTTGACTACCGCATTCGCCCTAATTACCGCACCGTGCGCTTAGTTTTTTCAAAATCATGTAAAAAAATCACAGTGAAAAATCTACCTAATTAGCGCACACTCGATGCGAAAACAATAGCCCCCGAGATTATGCATACTGATATTTAATGGGATGGAAAATGATACTAAAGCATTGCCTTCACTGTTGAAGAAATAACGGTTAGTTTTTTAGAGATTTATTGCGAGAGCTTCCAGGGGGAGTTTACTGTAAAGTTTGAGCTTATGTATTTCCTTTTCAAAAATAGCTTTGGTGTGCACTTATAGGAGCATGTGCGGTAATTAGGGCGAATACAGTATGTTAAAGTTTTTAAAAAGTAGGTCAAACAGCAAGGTCAAGTCACAAGGTAAAAAAATATGGTTCCACTAGAAAGGTCTTGTGACAAGGAATGCACATGTGAAATATGAAAACCCTACCGCATACCAATCGAAAGTTATGGCTAATGTTAAAGTTTTTTAAAAAGTAGGTCAAATGTCAAGGTCAAGGTCACGAGGTCAAAAATTCCGGTACCACTAGAAAGGTCTTAAGACAAGGAATGCACATGTGAAATATGAAAGCCCTATCACTTACCAATCGAAAATTATAGCCAATGTTAAAGTCTTGAAACATTTTGAAAAAGTAGGTCAAAGATCAAGGTCATCAGATCAAACATTATGGTTCCACTGGAAAGGTCTTGTGATAAGGTATACACATGTGAAATATGAAAGCTCTATCTATTACCATTCAAAAGTTATGCCCAATGTTAAGGTTTTTGTAGACAGACAGACAGACCATATGCCCCCCGACCGAATCTTGATTCCGGCGACATAAAAATGTGTTTTAAAAGTTTGTGAAAATATTTTCAGGTTTTGTGTTGAGGACTAAAAGAAGGATATTTATAAGGGAAGATATGCTCATTAAATAGTTAAATGACATTGATAATGCCCGAGAACACATGGGAGAACAGGTAGATGACAGCAATGACACAGTACCAAATGACTGAAATGTTCACCAATGATTTCTTAATATTTAGCCCATAACGATCATTCTGATGCTTATGGTCCATAAAGTTTTATTTCTTGTACAAAATATTTTTTTTCAAATTTGAGCTCAGTATCTTTATTATTTGCTAAGAAATAAGCATGTTACTATGAAAACCCAATCTCAGAATATTCTGACTGTAAAAAAACATTTGGCGCTGACTGGAACTTTTCGCTATATATTTGGTGGTGAAAGGGTTAACAGAGCTGTCCCTCTGAACAAAACAACCCATTCCTTTGTAAACAGTGTAGATCCAACTGTTTGTTATTCAATTTGTGAAGTAAATTAATACATTAAATCAAGTACTGTAATTTGAGTGGTTGATAGTCAGAAATTTGTGTGGCAACACTGATTTATTCAGCATTACAAGTTAACCTTTGCATAGAAAACTTTAAGCCAAATATAATACTGATGCATGCCCCTAGAAAATCCTAAAGGGCCTTTATTATGTCAACATGCCTATGCTCAATGTTCTGCTATCCAGAATGTTTAAGCAAAGGCATGTTGACATAATTAATAGGAGATAGTTTTTCCTAGAACACTTTTATATGTCATGATTTCTCCACAATGGCATTATTAGATGTATTAGCATTTGCTTGAGTATTGTCAGTTTGGTGTACCATATCTTCTGGCTTTACTGTCCATCTCATGTAAGCAACTTTTGATCTATCCCAGAATGCAGAGAAAGAATCGAACGCAGGCCTCACATCTGTAATAGTGAACCTATATGTGTCCGGTTTGACAGAACCACCATCGTAATAGTCTATAATGTACCTCACTTCTTTTCCGCACCTGTCAACTATCCAATCATGACGATCAAATGGTAGCTCATAACTGTAAAGAAATTAAGCCTTTATATAACAAGACAAGAAAATTCATCTTTGGGTCCAACGCCCCAACCCATTTGGGCTTAGAGAAACAGATTGGGCTGCATGGTGCTTCCGCGCAGAGCTGAAACTGACCAAACTTGTGTACTGGTAAATTGTTTCGGTCTAAGCCTGCCCAGATAAAAAGGTGCAAGTCAGACTGCTGCTTAAACCCTAGCAATTACTTTGTCGTTTCAACTCAATGTTGGTAAAAGTCCCACAAATTTGGCAGCAATGTCTCCAAAATGACCTAAATAGTGTAAAACCTCAAATGAAATAAACAGCCTCGATAGCTCAGTGGATAGCACATTCGACTTGTGATGGAGAGGCTGTGGGTTCAAATCCAGTCACCTGAAGCGACTTGTGTCCTTGGGCAAGACACATAATGCCACTGACCCACTCCACCCAGGTGTAAATGGGTAGCAGTGGTGTAAAAGTCACTGCCACTCTCACACACACATGATAACATCCGGAATGAGTCAAATAAGCTTGAACCTTTATTGAAATCAAACTAAAATAAATTAGTATAAAACTAACTGAAACAAACAGGCACTGAGGCCCCATTGTTCAAAGCAGTGTAAGCTCTTTGTGGTCAAGATTTTAATTGTTCTGGTAGGTACAACTAATAGACATTTTGTGCTGATAATATGAGTGCATGTAGCAAAAACCATCCCCAATTTTTTCAGCAAAAATATATGTATATTTGTCATATAAAACTTTCATCTGACATAGTGCTTTAATTTTTGTTTTCAAATAACTGTTATCTATCAGTCCTTGAATCAACCCCTGATATGTGACAAAATCCTTGGTGTGAGAGAAAGAAAGCTGGCCCATGATCTGCAAAGCAATTAGTCCACAATGTGGAAATCAGCCTTCAATCTGCTTCAATAAACTATAATGGAAGTAGTATGCTGTAACAGAGTGAAGGATGGATAGCCAGAGACTTTTTGAACCCTCGTATACTTGAAAAGAAGGGATTGTAATAAAACTGATAAAGAATACTTCACGGGAAAATGCGTGCATGTCCTTTATGTAGATATACTCAAAGATAGTTTAAGGTGACACTTTCTTTGATCAAATTCGTAAGACCTACCCCATCCAATGTCGAATTCTAGCTCTTGGAGAAAATTCTTGAGCCTTTCCACCAAACTTTTTCAACTTTGGATTACAACATTCCCTGAAAAAAGGAAAGAGAAATTTTGAGTATGCTGGACTATAGATCCAGATGAGGAGAAATGAAGATAATTTGGGGTTAATTTTCCTTATACAGTAAAATCCCTATATTAAGACCACCTTTGGGACTGTTCAAAAGTGGTCTTCAAGACCACTTTTGAACAGTCCCAAAGGTGTTCTCTGACCAGAGGACATTGTATGCAGAAAACAGAACCAAAAATAAATGCAGCCTTCCACATAAGCTTTTTAAAGCAGAATTAGTCTTTAAATTTAGGTGGTGGTAATAGCGAAATTTTGCTGTATCTGATTAGAATCCTATGTTGGGGTACTTGTTAAAATCACCTCATGAAGCAATTCTAACAAGTACACGGTAACCACCACATACATGTGTGTTTCATGGACAAATACTGGAAATCATCCTCAAATTAATCATCAGTACTCTTCCTAACCTGACTGGTGATCAAGATTTTGCAAATTCATTTTCTGCAGCATGAACAACATTCCTTTGAGGAAATTGTTTATAAAATCTTTTGTATGGTCATTCTCACCATTCTATTGACTCAAGAAGGGCAGCTGTCAGTTTCTGGTCAAAGAGTAAGCACTATACTAGTTAACCGCCTATGTATGAGACTGACCAGAAAAAGTGTGGTCAGGATAACTGATCTACTTGATACAACCTAAACAGAGTTGACTGGCCCACCAAACTCCAAACAAACAAAATCTAGCTGTGGAAGGAAAACCATAAAAATTCTACAAATTCGGACACCTCAAGGTTTTGCAGTAATTGCCCTAGCACAAAGAGATTCCAGGTTGGTGTGACTGAAAGAGTCTAAACATAAGGAACACAAATAAACATGTGTTAGTGGTGGGGATCTGAACAGTTTGTGAGATATATGGCATTTTATGAAGTGAAGGGGTGGGGCATGTCCCCACCGCACCTCTGGAGAACCCTTGGTTGGTACAACTGAATGAGTCTTGTCATAAGAAGCAAGAATATATTTGGTTTAAGGGTGGAGATCTGTAAGGTTTCTGAGATAATGGGCCTTTTATGAGGTGGAGGGGATGGGGCATGGCCCCCGCATATCCCTGGGGATCCCCATGTTAGTGTCACTGAATGCATCTTATCATATGAAACAAGAATATAGTATTACATGGTTTAGGGGTTGGGATCTGAATGGTTTCTGAGATAAATGGCCTTTCATGAAGTGGAAGGGGTGGGGCATGGCCCTGGCACACCCTGGGGGGATCCCCAGATTGGCATAAAAGCATATGGCTGAAAGAAGTTCACTCAAGGAATATTTCTATAAAAGTTTTGTTAAAATATCTGCAATGGCTTGGTAGTAAATGCCATTTTTCCATTTTGCCCATTATAAGTCTATGGAAACTCTATGTTGCCATAGCAACTAAACTAATGAACTGATTTAACATAGTCTTTGAATCCCAAGCCCAAGGATGCTAAAGATGAAATCTGGGCTGAAGTGGCCCAGTGGCATCAGATAAGATGTTGTTTGAAAGTGTCTACGCCAGACGACGACGAAGACGATGGATAACTGCCTATCCTATAAGCTCCCCCGGAGCCTTCGGCTCTGGTGAGCTAAAACCAGGGCACGCATAATTGTGCTTCTTGTGCAAGATACGCCTGCTTGACCTAAAGTACCCTCAATATGTCTCAAAGGGTAGTGAGATATGGTGATCTCAAGGTGATCATACTGCTATATTGGAGGGGAGATAACTCAAATGTGTGTGTGCGTGAATTCGGGTTTAACGTCGCTTTCAACAATTTTTCAGTCATATCACGACGGTGTCTGGTTGCGACAGGGAGCTCAATGCTCACTTTTATAGTGCTGCCTCACTGAAGTATCATGTCCCAGACACATTACATGATACCACACCCAGTCACATTATCCTGACACTGGGTTGACCAGTCCCAGCTCTACCCCGTAAATCTGAGTGCCAAGCGAGGAGCAGCTAGTACCATTTTTAACAACTTTGGTATGTCGCGGCCCGGGATCAAACCCCTGACCTCCCGTTCCCCTGAGCGGACACTCACCCAACTGAGCTATCGGGGCCGGTGAGATAACTCAAATACCACAGCACTGAGAGTTGTGGTTCTTGTGTATGACATGCCTTCTATACCTTGTATAAAATTGTATGAAGATCCATCAATATATCTCAAAGGGGATTGGAATTATGGGCATCACTTAAAAACCAGGGCACCCAGAGTTGTAATTTTTGCACAAGACATGCCTGCTTAACCTCATGTGCATCTGAACCAAGTACCATCAATATGTCCCAAAGAGCATTTGGAGATATGGTGGCCACAAGGTGGTAATACTGTTATATTTAAAGGGGAGATAACTCAAATATCATAACACCCAAAGTTGTGGTTCTTAGGCATGGCATGCCATCTTCCTTCTATACAAATGTGAAAAGTACCATTAATATATCTCCAGAGTCGTGGTTCTTGCACATGACACACCTGCTTAAGCTCATGTACAACTGTATCAAGTACATTATAGCATCAATATATCTCAATTTCTCAAGAGTATTGGAGATATGGCCATCACAAGGTAGTGATTCTATTTTATTGGAATGGGAGGTAACTAAAAAACCATGGCACCCAGAGTTGTGGTTCTTGTCCCATGACACAATGTCGCGCCTGGTGAACAATTGTGCCAGGTACCATCAATATATCTCAAAGGGTATCGGAGTTATGGTCATCAAAACATAGTCATTCTATTTTATTGTCTGGGGAGATGACTAAACAAGAGGGCCACGATGGCCCTGGATTGCTCACCTGATCCATAGTGTAACAAGTGGGCCCCAGGGAGAGTCATTACTGGCCCCAGGGCTTTAATGTGCATTATGTTGAGGGAGATCTTAAAGGTGAAGCTTCATACCAAATATCAACAAAGGCTAATATATAATTTGAACAATCTTGGCAGAGGTCCACTAGTTGAAGCTACACACCAATCATCAAAGACCTGGGCCTTGCGGTTTCAGAGAAGAAGATTTTTTTTAAGATATTCCCTACATAAGCCTATGCAAAAGGAAATGGCCCCAGGGCTATATTAGTCTATGTAAAACAAAAGGACCCCCGGAGTGGGGGCATTTGTGGCCCCAAGGCTATGATTTGAACAATCTTGGTAGAGGTCCACTAGATGAAACTCCATACCAAATATCAAAGACCTGGGCCTTGCAGTTTCAGAGATGAAGATTTTTAAAGATTTCCCTTTATTTATAAGTCTATCTAAAACCAAAGGGTCTCAGGGTTGCGACAGTTTTGGTCCCAGCACTATAATTTGAACAATCTTGGTAGGGGTCCACTAGATGAAGCTGCGTACCAAATATCAAAGACCTGGGCCTTGTGGTTTCAGAGAAGGAGATTTTTTAAGTTTTCAGTGAAAAAAAATCTATTTTTGGCTCCTATGACCTAGATGTGCAACAGACAGGAACCATTTGAAAGGGGACCACCTAAGGTCATTCCTGTGAAGTTTGGTCAAAATCTGATCAGTGGTTTAGGAGGAGATCTCGCACGGACGCACGCACAACGGACAAAAAGTGATCCCAAAAGCTCAGCTCATCACTATGTGACGGTAGTTAAAAACCATGGCACCTAGAGTTGTGGTTCTTGCGCATAACATGCCGTCTCAGCCTTTTGAACAATTGTGCAGGTACCATCAATATGTCTCAAAGGGTATTGGAGTTATGGCCATCACAAGGTAGCCACTATATTTTATTGGGAGGGGATATTTCAAAAACTATGGCACCCAGAGTTGTGGTTTCTGTGCATGACATGCTGTCTCAGCCTTGTGAACAATTGTGCCAAGTACCATCAATGTATCTCAACGGGTATTGGAGTTATGGCCATCACAAGGTTTCCTCTAGGGATGGATGGACAGATGGGCAGACTAACATCAAGGGTTTAGGGGCTAGAAGTTTAATGGGCTATAAATTGTCACGGATTATGCTCTAGTTTTGTCCAAGATCATGCATTTTTGTACAAGATTATGCGTTATTTTGTGTCCATCTTGTGTCCAACACTGTTCAACATAGGTTATGGGCTTAAAAGTCAAAATTTTGGGGCTTATAAGTCCTTAATACATGTACTTTATAAAACAAGAGGACCAAGCTAGCTTGGTCCTGTATCGCTCACCTGAGCTAACAGATTCAAAGTTTAAGGAAGTGCCAACCTTTACTGAAGGCTTTATGGGAGGACATGGTGATGACAGGGTAAGCATTTTCTGAAAATCAAGTAGAATGTAACTCTATGATAAACAGGCTGACCTCACCGGTTTTCAAACTCATTCAAGCTTTTATTCCTGACTTGCTAAGAAGATCCGATCTAAACTGAAGTGGCTATGGTGATGACAAGTTCAAAAACAAGAGTTTTCAAACTCCTCCAAGCTTTCTGCCTGACTTCCTTGTTTGTAAGTTTCATGAAGATCCGTTCAAAACTAAAGGGGCAGCAGTAATGACAATGTCGAAAATAGGCATTTTCAGCAATCAAAGGCACGTCACTCTATGATAAATGTGCCGACTTGGCCGGTATTCGACCTCACCTGAGGTTTTATTCCCAGCCACCTTACATGTAAGTTTCAGAAAGATCCGATCAGACTTGGCCAGTATTCAAACTCATCCAAGATTTTATTCCCAGCCACCTCACATATAAGTTTCAGAAAGATCCGATCAAAACTGAAGGGGCTACAGTGATGACAAGGTCAAAATTTGGCATTTTTAGCAATCAAAGGGATGTAATTCTAAAATAAATGAGCCGACTTGGCCAGTTTTCGAACTCATCCGAGGTTTCATCCCCAGCCACCTTACATATAAGTTTCAGAAAAATCCGATCAAAACTGAAGGGGCTACTGTAATGACAAGGTCAAAAATCAACATTTTCAGCCATCAAAGGGACAAAGGGACATAACTCTACCATAAAAGGGCTGACTAGGCCTGTTTTCGAACTCATACAAGATTTTATCCCCAGCCACCTTACATATAAGTTTAAGAAATATCTAAAATAAATGAGCCGACTTGGCCAGTTTTCGAACTCATCCGAGGTTTCATCCCCAGCCACCTTACATATAAGTTACAGAAAGATCTGATCAAAACTGAAGGGGCTATGGTGATGAGAAGGTCAAAAATTGGCATTTTCAGCAATCAAAGGGACGTAAATCAATGATAAATGGGCCAACTTGTCCGGTATTCAAACTCATCCTAGGTTTTATCTCCAGTCACCTTACATATAGGTTCAGAAAGATTCGATCAAAACTGAAAGGGCTACGGTGATGACAAGGTAAAAAATCGACATTTTCAGCCATCAAAGGGACATAACTATATAGTTAATGGGGCAACTTGGCCGGTTTTCGAACTCATCCGAGGTTTTATCCCCAGCCACCTTACATATAAGTTTCAAAAAGATCCGATTAAAACTGAAGGGGCTACAGTGTTGACAAGGTCAAAAATCAACATTTTCAGCAATCAAAGGGACCTAACTCTATGATAAATAGGCCACCTTTGCCGGTATGTGAACTCATCTGAGGCTTTATCCCCAGCCACCTTGCATATAAGTTTCAGAAAGATCCGATCAAAACTGAAAGGGCTACGGTGATGACAAGGTCAAAAATCGGATTTTCAGCAATCAAAGGGACGTTACTCTGTGATAAATGGACCAACTTGGCAGGTTTTCGAACTTATCCGAGATTTTATCCCCAGCCACTTTACATATAAGTTTCAGAAAGATTCGATCAAAACTGAAAGGGCTACAGTGATGACAAGGTCAAAAATCAGCATTTTCAGCAATCAAAGGGACGTTACTCTACGATAAACAGGCCGACTTGGTCGGTTTTCGAACTCATCCGAGATTTTATCCACAGCCACCTTACATATAAGTTTCAGAAAGATCCGATCAAAACTGAAGGGGCTACGGTGATGACAAGGTCAAAAATCGGCATTTTCAGCAATCAAAGGGATGTAACTCTATGACAAATAGGCGGACTGGACTGGTTTTCGAACTCATCCGAGGTCTTATCCCCAGCCACAATACATATAAGTTTAAGAAAGATCCGATCAAAACTGAAGGGGCTAGGGTGATGACAAGGTCGAAAATGGGCATTTTCAGCAATCAAAGGGACGTAACTCTATGATAAATGGGCCGACTTGGCCGGTTTTCGAACTCATCCGAGATTTTATCCACAGCCACCTTACATATAAGTTTCAGAAAGATCCGATCAAAACTGAAGGCGCTACGGTGATGACAAGCATTTTCCCATAGTAAGTCTATGGGACCTTGTGGTTGCCATAGGAACCAAAGTTTAAGAGCGATTTCAAAAAAAAGTTTATGTCATCAATGCCCCACCAGAGGCATGCTACAGAAATGATTGAGATCAGCCTGCAGGATACAGAGATATAGCTGCTCAAAAGTGTGGACGGACGACGGACGGATGGACGGACGGACGACAGACGACGGACGACCCACTATACTATAAGCTCCCCTGGAGCCTTCGGCCCAGGTGAGCTAAAACAGCCCCTAAAACTTACACAAATAGCCCTTGAAATTGGACATAATTGGACATTTGACTGTCCAAGAGATTAGAAGCTACTTCAAAAATGACTTTAATTCAGCTTGGGTTACCCCCCCCCCCCCACCCACTTATACCACTAACTCATTTTAAAAAGAGATTAGGGGCTAGTAGCCCCTAATGCAAATAGCCAATAAACCTGTCCTAGACCAATATACTAGCCCTGAAACCCTCAATGTTGGTGTGGACTGACAGACGGACAGATGCCAGGCTGATCGCTATATGACCCAGACCTATTCGGTCGGGGGATAAAAATGGTTAAGAGATAGGAATGTCAATACAACACCCACCACAGATTCATATTAGACCACACAGATGTCCAAACTGATCTGAGTCTTCAATGGGTGTAAAGGTCCAATGAGATATCTTCCCTAGACAGAGCACAAATGGTAGACAAAGCTAAGGGGACCATAAACTTGACATCAAGGTTACTGATACAAGTCACTAATTAAGCGGTTTCAATACAAAGGGTACCTGTTAAATATAAACTCAGTAGCCAATGTTAGATGTCAACCAGAATTCACCGATGCCACCATCTCACACCTTCTGCCACAGTCTGTTAAATTTTGTTTGTTTGAGTTACAGCTTCAACCAATAAAGATCATATTAAAACAGGACCTTGGTTTTAAGAATCATCCTTAACCCTTATCTTGCTGAATATTCATTTAAGCCGCACCTATTTCTGTCTATCAACCAATCAAATTACCTGATGTAAAAATGCATAAACTGAATGCCAAACAGTGTAGATCCTGATCAGATGGCTTCTTCAGAAGCCATCTGATCTGGATCTACACCGTTTGCAAAGATAGGGGTTGTCGTGAACAGCAAGATAAGGGTTAAGTCTGAAGAAGCTCGGAATCCAAGCCATGAGTCATGGCCCCTGGTTTATAAGGCAAGTAGCTTAACCACTACTGCACTGAGGCTTCTCTGTCAAAGTCTGATGTCCATGGACTGCGATGTATGGCAATGATGATTTGCTGATGGCATATAATAAATTATACTATTAAGATCATTTCAAGACATTACATTGTATTGCCAGGAGGACGCAGATTCGATACCTGCCAGGACCTGCCAGGGTCGGCAAAATTCTTTCGAGGAGACTGATCATGAAATCTTTTCTACTGTCATTCTCTCCCTTCCGCTGAATCATAGCCTGATTCAAGAAGGGTGGTTGTCAGTTACTGGCGAAAGAATGTGCATTGTACAGGTTAACCTCCTATGTATAAGCCTGCCCAGGAAAAGTGTTGATAGGTAAACTGACCAGCTCAAAAATGACCTAAAATAGTGTTGACTGGGCTGTTAAACTCCAATACAAACAAACCAAACATTACATACGGCTTTTTGGTACTCTAAAAGGTTTTCTTATTTTTCTGTACCATAAAAATCCTAAAAATTCGGACATCTTGAGGAATTGCTGTAACTCTCCTAAAATTTTAACATATTTGTCACACGATCCAGTAAGGAGTCCAAAAGATGCAAACAGTATGGCAAACAGTGTAGACCCTGATCAGACTGCTCCTTCAAGAGCAGTCTTATCAGGGTCCGCAGTTTGCATAGGCCTGTCTGTTCCAATATTTAGGGTTATTATGGTATTCGTAATTAAAACCACCCCAATAAATGGAACAATTTATTAGCAATCTTAAACCATATATGACAATAGAATCTTCCATCTAATTTCCTACGGCACATCTATTTCCAATTACAGGGAGTGTCAGGTTTGATTTCTTTGCGGTAAGTTTTACTGTGGTGTCTGATCTGGATCTGCTATATTTGCCAATGTATTAAAAATGGGAAAACAGCCATATATGAGTTAATATTGGAATTTTATTGTACACATTTTCTACCTAGCATGCATGGCCTCCCACTTGAGTACCTCCTCCCAGGCCTGCTCATTGTTACTGTTGTGTATATTGATGATATCAGACATATCTTTCTGATTCACATCTTCATCCTGCCACCGCCAACCTGCAAATACACAAGTCCTTCTAAATACCACTAAATCAATACAAGTTAACCAGTTTTGTACTATGGAAAAGAATCTTCTTTCAGAGTACATTTCAAAATTTAGGGCTGTCAGAATGAGTTAATTCCAGGGGCCAGTTGTTCAAAACTAACGACGTCGTTAGTTAATGTATCGTTAAAACTTTGATCATTAAATATGGCAAATATGCTAAAATTTTTGATGAAAAAATGTGAGCAGCTTTTGCGGATGCAAAAGCTGCTCACATTTTTTCAGCAAAAATATCAAAATTCTTTATATTTTTCTTGCTAGAACAGTTAACAATTTGACCACTAACGAGCTCGTTAAGCTAACGATGCTTTGAACAACTGGCCCCAGATATTTATTACACATAACAGTTTTTTTCCACCATTTTTCAAAGGGGCACAATGTTTGGGACTTCCTGTTCACTTTTCTGTAGGCTTGGCCCCAATGTTTTTGTGTTTTTCATGAGATCTAAACTTGTATAAATAAACTTAGATGGTTTTGTTTTGTTTGGTTCGAGGTCTAGCATTCCCGTCAACACTGTAAAGGTCATTTTGGAGATGTTGCTTCCAATTTTGTGGGACTTACACCCGACATTGAGATGAAATGACATCTCAAGCCCTGTCGCCCAATGAAACCAATATGGTTTATAAGCATGGACAGTCCAACACTCACACCGCTTTGCCTGGGCAGGCTTAGATCCTCTAAGCGGTTTACCAGTACTCGTGTGTGGGTCAGATTCAGCTCTGCATGGAAGCATCATGCAGCCCATATATTTCTTCAAGCCCCGATGGGCAGGGGCCGTAAACTTAGATGGTCTAGCCTTATCAAATCATGGAATAAAACACTTGATGCAACACTGTTCTTGGAAAATGGCTTCACTTAAACACAAAATGTGACACTTGGGACATTTGAGGGTTACAACATTTATCATGATGGTAGACTCGGGAAAGTGCTCATACATAATTTCATGTTTTATTTGAAGCTTTAACACCAGTGTAAATAACACTATAAATGTATATGAGAAGCAAATCAAAATAAGTTACTTTCAAACCTTGTGTTGTAAAACATTTTCCAGCGGTACATACTTCTGGTAAGGATTTAGAGTTTCAAATTAATTAAAAAATATCTGGACCTTCTCAACCTGTTGATTTGTTTGTATTGGAGTTTAACGGCCCAATCAACACTATTTTAGGTCATTTTTGAGCCGTCCAGTTTTCCTGTCCACACTTCCTGGGCAGACTTATATGTTTTTCTTTTTTATTTTGTTTGATTTGAGGTTTAACATCCCGTCAACACTGTATAGGTCATTTTGTATACATTGCTTCCAATTTTCTTGGACTTTTACTCGACATTGAGTTGAAATGACATCTCAAGCCTGTCGCCCAATGCAACCAAAAGGGTTTATAAGCATGGACGGTCTGACTCGCACCACTTTACCTGGGCAGGCTTAGATCCTCTAAGTGAGTTACCAGTACTCATGTGCGGTCAGATTTCTGCTCTGCGTGGAAGCATCATGCAGTCCATCTATTTCTTCAAGCCCCGATGGGCAGGAGCCGGAGACTTATACGTAAGCAGTTAACCAGTGCAGTCCACATTCTTTCGCCAGAAACCGACAACTGCCCTTCTTGAATCAGTGGAAGGGAGAGTGAAGGGGTTTACCTTTTATGGACATGTTCCTGAAAGCTTTCATATGAAATTTGGTAATAAATGGCCCTGTGATTTCTGTGGAAATGACATTGACCTTGAATCCTCCAGTAGTTTCATCCACTTATTTAGCTTACAGCATCTACCAATTTTCAGATTACAGGCTGCAATAGTTTCCAAATAATACTCAGTTTTGACTTTTTTCCCCATACAAAGGTCTACGAGACCAAATTTGTCCTTGGCATAAAATAGGTCGTCATTTGAGGGTCATCATTTAAGCAATTATGATAGGCCCTAGTCCCCAATGCTACATGCAAAGTTTCAGGTTTTTGAAGGGTTTGCTGGCCATCTTGGTGGCCTGGAACCCACAAACAAACTTTCGTTCCCACATCCCATGGCTGCTCCTCATGAAATTTGACTTCAATCAGCCAAGTGGTTTGGGAGGAGAAGCTGTAGACAATAGAAACAGACAATGGACCCTTGCCATACTATTAGCTCTCCTGTAAAACTTCGGCTCAGGAAAGCTAAAACATTCATAAACAAGAAAAACGCTAAATGGCTTTATGGACGGGTTTTTAAGCAATTATGATAGGTCCTAGTCTCCAATGCTACATGCAAAGTTTCAGTTTTTTGAAGGGTGTGCTGGCCATCTTGGTGGCCTGGAACCCACAAACAAACTTTCTTTCCCCCATCCCATGGCTGCTCCTCATGAAATTCGACTTCAATCAGCCAAGTGGTTTGGGAGGAGAAGCTGTAGACGACAGACAACAGACAATGGACCCTTGCCATACTATTATCTCTCCTGTAAAACTTCAGCTCAGGAAATCTAAAACATTCATAAACAAGAAAAACGCCAAATGGCATTATGGACGGGTTTTTCAGGGTTAACCAAAAGGTAAACCGGGATGCGGATGCCCGGCCGGCCACACGCCCACACGGACATCGCTATACTAAAGGACGGAATTTTCCCTTGAAAAAAACGTCCAAAAATTAACAGAGGATAACCCCAAAATCACATGCACATCTGCGGACCAGACACCTGCAAAGTTTCAAAATTGTTGATAAAAAAATGTAACGAGTTGCGCTCACAAGGTATCTATTCTAATAGTATTTGGACCTGGAAAAGACTAAGCTAAAAAGTAGAAAAATAGCCATCGGAAGAGATGGCAAACTCCCCCGACCAAAAGCCAATAGGGCCTTCAGAAGATTGTTCACCAATAGAAAGTGCACCAGAATTAAACCAGCAATATATCACAAAAGTATTGCAGTTATGACCATCACTAGATTATACTGTCAGGGGAGATAACTAAAAAACCAGGGCACTTAGAATTGTGGTTATTGCGCATGACATGCTTGCTTAAGCTCATGCATTTTTATACAAAGTACCATCAATATGTCTCAAATGGTATTGGAGATAAGGTGATCACAAGCTGGTCATACTGTTATATTGGAAGGGAAGGTAACTCAAATACCACAGCACCAACAGTTGTGGTTCTTGCACATGACACCCCTTCTGAACCTTGTATACAATTGCGCCAAGTTCCTTATGGCCATCACAAGGTTATATATTCAGGGGAGATAACTAAAAAACCAGAGCACCCAGAGTTGTAATTCTTGAGCATGACGCACCTGCTTAACCTCCTGTACATCTGCATCAAGTACCACCAATGTCTCACAAGGTATTGGAGGTACGGTGAACACAAGGTGGTCATACTGTTATATTGGAAGGGGAGATTACTCAAATATCATACAACCCAGAGTTGTGGTTCTTAGGCATGAAGCGCCATCTCAACCTTGTATACAATTGTGCCAAGTACCATCAATATATCTCAAAGGGTATTGGCGTTATGGCCATCACAAGGTTATATTGTCAGGGGAGATAATTCAAAAACCAGGGCACCCAGAGTTGTGGATCTTGCACGAGACACACCTGCTTAACCTCATGTACAACTGTACCAAGGACCATCAATATATCTCAAAGAGTATTGGAGATGTGGCCATCACAAGGTAGTGATTCTATATTATTGGAAGGGGAGATATCTAAAAAACCATGGCACCCAGAGTTGTGGTTCTTGAGCATGACACACCGTCTCGGCCTTGTGAACAACTGTGCCAGGTATCATCAATATATTTTAAAGGGTATTGGAGTTATGGCAATCACAATGTAGTCACTCTATTTTATTTGGAGGGGAGATAACTAAAAAACCATGGCAACCAGAGTTGCGGTTCTTGTGCATGACACGCTGTCTCAGGCTTGTGAACAACTGTGCCAGGTACCATCAATATATCTCAAAAGGTATTGGAGTTATGGCCATCACAAAGTAGTCATTTTATTTTATTAAAAGGGTAGATAACTAAACCAGAGGACCAGTGGTCCTGAACCGCTCACCTGTCTGGTGACAATTTTCCTACTTAGAACAGCAGAAAATGTCATTTACCCTGCTCATAAATTTTAAAATGCCATCTCAATATTTGTTGGCATTTTAAAACTTATCTTGGTCATGTGATCTAGACCATATTGGCAGCTTTTCATTTGTTCAACTCCCAAAGGCTCCATATTGAATTTCACTTCAATTGGCTCAGTAGTTTCTGAGAAAAAAATGTTTGAAATATGGAACCTTGGTCTAAGGTCAATTAATGACCTTGACCTTTCTTACACATAGATCTTCATGTATTCAGCTTCTTTACCTTATCTACTAATTTTGGTGACAGTGTCTTCAATGGTTTCCTAAAAATCCATTATTTTCACTTTTTCCCATGCAAAAGCCTAAGTCAACAAATTTGACATTGCTGTAAAATAGGTCAAGATCAACTCAGGGTCACCATTTGTACAAACTATGATGGGCCTGAGTACCATATGCTACATGCCAAGATTCAAGGCCATTGGCCTTACGGTTCTGGAGGAGAAGAATTTATAAGGCTTTTTACCATATATGGGCGTGACAGCCATTTTGGTCATGTGATCTAGACAGTATTGGCATTTTTTCATTTGTTCAACTCACAAAGGCTCCATATTAAATTTTACTTAAATTGGCTCAGCAGTTTTGGAGAAAAAAATGTTTGAAATATGGATCCTGAATGACCTTGGTCTAAGGCCAATGAATGACCTTGACCTTTCTGACCCATAGATCTTCATGTATTCAATTACTTAACCTGATCTACAAATTTTGTTGACACTGTCTTCAATGGTTTCCTATAAATCCATTATTTTCACTTTGCCCCATGCAAAAGCCTAAGTCGGAAAATTTGACATTGCTGTAAAATACGTCAAGGTCAACCCAGGGTCACCATTTGTACAAACCATAATGGGCCCGAGTACCATATGCTACATGCCAAGTTTCAAAGCCACTGGCCTTATGGTTCTGGAGAAGAAGATTTTTGAAGACTTTTTACCATATATGGGCATGGCAGCCATCTTGGTCATGTGATCCAGACCCGCAAACAAGGCCAATGAATGACCTTGACCTTTCTGATCCATATACATTCATGTATTCAGCCTAAGTCGGCAAATTTGACATTGCTGTAAAATAGGTCAAGGTCAACCCAGGGTCACCAGTTGTACAAACCATGATGGGTCCCGAGTACCATATGCTACATGCCAAGTTTCAAGGCCACTGGCATTATGGTTCTGGAGAAGAAGATTTTTGAAGGCTTTTTACCATATATGGTCATGGCGGCCATCTTGGGTCTAAGGCCAATGATTGACCTTGACCTTTATCACCCATAGATCTTCATGTATTCAGTTACTTTACCTGATCTACAAATTTTGGTGACACTGTCTTCAATGGTTTCCTATAAATCCATAATTTTCACTTTGTCCCATGCAAAAGCCTAAGTCGGCAAATTTGACATTGCTGTAAAATAGGTCAAGGTCAACCCAGGGTCACCATTTGTACAAACCATGATGGGCCTGAGTACCATTACTACATGCCAAGTTTAAAGGCCACTGGCCTTATGGTTCTGGAGAAGAAGATTTTTGAAGGCTTTTTACCATATATGGGCATGGTGGCCATCTTGGTCATGTGATCCAGACCCCGCGAACAAACTTTCGTTCCCCCATCCCACTGAGGCTCCATATGAAATTTGGCTTTGATTGGCCCTGCAGTATAGGAGAAGAAGATCTTTGAAAATGGTGGACGGACGGACGACGGACGGACGGACCGACCATGGCTATACTATTAGCTCACCTATGAGCCTAAAGGCTCATGTTGCGGCGATTTTCCCGATTGTGGAATTGCAACAAAAGAAGTTAACATCGATGATAGTTCCAAAATTCAATTTATTTTACGATTATTCCTAAATACTGAGCCCAGCGATTTAGCGTGACGACAACTCTCTCCCTGCTACTTGGCAACTAACGTTACGTTACGCTTGTATAACGTTACAAAGACGTTACGCTAACTGCGCAACTTCCGATTATAAGAGTTTCCATATTTTATAAATTAATCTTCTTTCCATTTTCCCCTCCTCAAAATGCTTTAATAAACACACATTTTGACAATTATAGCAAATAGGGTTTCGCAATGTTAAGTTGAGAACATTCTAAAAGTAAATCCGGACACCTAATAAAGTGTAAGGCTTCTCTCATATATGAACTATAAAAACGCTAAGAGGAAGATAAAGTTTTTCTACTGTATGAATTATTAACCATGAACCAGATTCATATCTACAGTTCACATTCCAAGGGGCACAACTTGGTTACTGATCTCACTATGGTTCCCTGCCCGACTTGGACTTTCGCGACTCGAACTCATCCGTCTTTTCCCGGAAATACCTCCAGAACTCTTCCCAGTGGCCAGCTCCCTCTAGACGTATCTGGTGAGACCACGAGAACGACCTCACCAACCTGGACATCTCGACGTTCTTGGTTCCACTTTTTCCGTGCTCCAAGCCCCGGCAGCCATTCCCGGAGCCATCGCCGCCAGAAATGCCGGACAAGCTCTTGGATCCGGCGCCATCGTTTTCGAAGATTAAACTGCGTTGTATCAACAGATGTTGGCGCAAACTGACCCCCAACTTGCCCATGTAGGAAGTGGTTTGGGGTCAGGGGTACATCATCCGCAGGATTTGCTGATTGGTATGTGAGTGGCCGAGAGTTGGTAAGTCCCTCGGCTCCGATAATTGCGGTCATCAGCTCTTCGTCGTTGATATCCGCGTTCCCTAGGATAGCTCTGATAGCCCGCTTAGCTGATTTTATCATGGCTTCGTGCACTCCACCGAAATGTGGTGCGAACGGTGGGTTAAAGTGCCATTTAACTCCTTTGTTCGCGACTGATTCTATAACTTTGGTTTCATCTATTTGTAAAACTAATGATTTTAGTTCATTGTCAGCTCCCTTAAAATTAGTCCCGTTATCAGAAAATATTTCCTCCGGAAGTCCCCTGCGACTAGCCATCCTGTAGAATGCGTTTAAAAAAGAATCAGTGTCAAGACCAAAAGCTATTTCTAGGTGTACTGCTCTCGTTGCTAGGCAGGTAAACAAGCACAGGTATCTTTTTTCTCGACGCTTCCCTCGCCCTTGCACGGTTATGAACGGGCCTCCGAAATCGACAGCTGCCCTTGTGAATGCCCGAAAAGATGACTCCAATCTAGACAGAGGCAACGGGGCCATTATTTGCTCACAGGCTTTTGATTTCCGTCGTCGACATTCCGCACATTTCTTTTCCCATTCCCGAATAACCTCACGCCCAGACATGACCCAGTATCGAGCCGATAACGCTGCTAATGTTTGGTTTGTTCCTGACGCGTGGCCCCCTTTTCATGGAATTCTTTCACAATTAGCTTTGTTACCCAGCTCTTCCGGGGTAAAATTACAGGGTACCTTACATCATATGATAGGAATTTGGCGTGCTTCAAACGACTATCAGATCGAATCAGACCATCACTGTCCAGTTTCGGTTGTAAACCCAACAATTTGCTGTTTAATGGCAACGGTCTCCCGCATGAAAGAGATTTCCATTCTTCTCGAAAATGGAAGCACTGGGTCTCTTTGATTAATTGTATCTCTGCCCGGTTCAGTTCATTAGCTGACAGCTCCCCGGATGTTCTGTCTCTCTTTGATTTCTGTGAGTTTTCGATAAATCGATTGATCCAAGCCTGCACTCTTCTTAGTTTCAACCAGCTGGAGTAGCGACTTGAGTCCAGCAAAAAATGTGATTCATTGGCAGCAACAGACATGAAAGCTAAAGGCGCTGAGTCATGGAAATGGCTGTTCTCAGCTTCCGAATTTTGATTTCTCGGAATTGAAGTTAACCTTTTCATTTCGACGTCTGTAGTTAGTTTGTCGAAGTTGTTGTTGATAGGCCAGCTGTCCTCGGGTTCTCCTAGGAAATCTGGACCTCTCCACCATGTACATCTTCTACTTAATTCTGTTGCCTTAATTCCCCTACTAAGAAAATCCGCCGGATTCAGTTTTGTTGGTATATGTCGCCATTGATCAGGATTGGTGTGGCTCTGTATTTCTCCAACTCTATTTGATACGAATGGCCTAAACTGACGGCTTCGACCTCGAACCCACCATAATACATTAGCGCTGTCTGACCAGAAAGTTGACTTACTCATTGGAATATCTAATACCTTTGAAATTCTAGTTGTTAGTCTAACTCCGACAACAGCAGCCATCAGTTCTAGCCGTGGGATGCTCGTTGATATACTTGGTGCCACTCGTGTCTTGGCAGCTACTATGTTGCGAGTAACAGATCCATCTTTATACAAGCACCTCGCATATACAACGGCCCCATATGCGTTCTCTGATGCATCTACAAATGTATGCAGATACATTGTGTCAGAATCCTCAGTTTCTCCCCAAAGGCATCTTGGTATCTTTATCTGCTTCAGGTCGCTTAGTTCTTCAAACCATTCCCGTGCGCCTTTTATCAGCAGATCGGATAATTCCTCATCCCATTCCAAACTGGCGGTCCACATATCTTGTAGCAGAATTTTGGCCCGGATTGTAAAGGGTGCTAGAAATCCTATCGGGTCAAACAATGTGGCGATTTTCTTCAAGAAATTTCGTTTTGTATATACCATACTACTCTCAGGTGCATTTTCTGTGAATGTAAAGACGTCCTTGTCTGCGAGCCACCACACTCCAAGAGTTTTGGCACATGGCAGCTGGTCACGGTCTATGTCAACTTCAGCTTTTCTGTCTTCCACCGGGATCTTTGATAACACCTTGGCTGAATTTGACAACCACTTCCTAGCATGCATGCCGGCTTTTGTCAACAAGTTAGAAAGCTGTTTGTATAGGTCTATAGCTTGATCTTCATCCCGTGCTGAGTCCATCGAATCGTCCATGTATGTTGATTTCAGGACAGTTTCAACTGCCATGGGAAAATATTGCTGGTATTTTTTTGCATGTTGCTGCAAGACATATTGTGCTTGAAACGGCGAAGAGTTCAATCCAAAAACAACTCTGTCGAATTCGTAGATATCTGGGCGACGATTCTGATTGATTCCCCTCCATAAGAACCTGTGATATGGCTTATCTTCATGTGCGATACCAATACGCAGGTACATTTCTTCGATGTCGCATACTAGTGCTATTGGAAACCTTCTGAAGCGCAGCAGCACATCGAACAGATCCCGTTGTAACTTAGGCCCTTGATGTATGGCGTCGTTCAAAGATACACCTTCATACTTTGCTGACGCATCGAATACGATCCTAGTTTTGGTTGTTTCTTTGTCCTGTCTGATAACCGGAAAATGTGGCAGGTTCCATTTCGATTTGCATTTCTCATGCTCTGGTACCTTTCTAATATATCCTTTCTCAACGTACTGTTCGATGCACTGGTTATATGCACCTGCAATGTACGGCGATCTTTTTAGTCTTTTCTCAATATTTTCCAGTCTGCGAACAGCCATGTCATAATTGTCCGGTAATACCGGCCGATTCTCTTTCCAAGGTATACCTACTCGATACATTTGATTTTCATATGTTACAGAACTTTCTGCAGTTCTCAGTGCTAACTGTTCCTCAAGTCGAATCACTGGTGTTTCATGCGCAGTGTGCACCTCGTCAATCTCCCAAAACCTTTTTAAGTTTTCATTTAACCGTTCTAGAGCTGACTGGTCTCTAACAAAATACGTGCACGCAAAGTTTGTCTGCAGTATTGAACAATGGCTCGGATTGCCGATGCAGGTCCACCCAAGTGGCGTTAGCCTAGCTATAGGTTCTCCTGGCTTTCCTCTCACCTCTTCGATAGCACAGTGAAGATCTGCACAATCCAAACCGATTAGTACATCAACAATTTGCCTTTTTGTGCTGCGCGGGAAGTCGATATCTCTTAAATGTGGCCATCGCTTCTTGCATTTGTTCCAGTCAAATATGGTCATGTTTCCTGTTACCTTACTTGCTGTGTACGCTGTAACTTTCCTTTTTACGCTGCCGTTCAAGCTCTCTAGTTCGATGTTAACTGGTTGGGTTTCAAATGTTTCAATCTGGCCATTTAAAACGTTAACCGTCACCTGTTCTGTTTTGCCCTGCAGACCTAACTGCGCTGCGACGTCTGCATTGATGTAGGACTTGGTGCTTGCGTCGTCTAATAACGCGTTGACTTGCATTGACCTACCACCATTTTTTAGCATCACAGGGATGGTACGGAGCGCTATGAAGTCTATTACACGATCGCCTTGGCTCAACATAGTGGTATGTTGTCTTTGGTCTTTCCCCTCCGTGCCGGAAGTGACTGGACTGTCAGAAAGTTGTTGGGATTCAGTACATCTTGATTTTGGTTCGGTATTTTGGTTCGCAGTACATTTTGGCTCGGTGTCATTCAGTGGAAATGAATGCTGTTCAGTAGTTTGCTGCCGGTGCCGTTGCTTATGTAACAACCTATGATGTAGCTCTCGGCAGCTATTCTGACCACACGGACGACTTCTTGGGCACGCTTTCCCAGCATGCCCTTCCGCCAGACAACGATAACATAACTGGAACACCTTTGCTATATTCCATCGTTCGGGCACAGATTTTTCCCAAAACTGAGGGCACTTCCATATCCCATGCGCCTTTCTGCATAACTGACATGATGCGGTTTTCTTGGCCCGGTCATTGCCTCCGGTTTCTCCAAAGAACGCCCGCTGATTGTTGTTCCTTGGTAACGGTTGCCAGGGTTGATTTCCTGATGTTTTCCCAGTCAAACCATGCACAGTTTCTGAAGCGACAGTTTGAAATTCCGACTCCTGTATGACCCACGTCCTCAAAGTAAGAACCGATTCTGACCTGTTATTTTCGAAAATCCACCGGTGGTAGCGTGCTAATAGTGATTCAGGTAACTTTCTCTGAAGCTTTGTGTACAGGGAACCATCTTTAAGTTCATGGTGCAGCCCTGCCTCTTTTAAGTTTATTATGGCAATGTCCAAGAGGTCAGCGAATTGTTCAAGGTCCCGTGCATTTCCCGACCGTATTTGCCTAAAGTTATCTAAATCTTCTAAGTAGATTGAGATCTGTCTACGCTTACCCCCGTATTTTCTCTCTAGTCTTTCTTTTGCCGCTTCATAAGCTGTTGCAGAATGTCCAAGATTTTCTATAACGTTCAGCGCATCCCCAGACAAGTACTGACGAAGCTGTAGTAGTTTATATTCTCCTGTCGCTGGCGCACTGTCAATGCACGCCAAGAAAGCAGCTTTCCAGCTTTGGTATTTTCTTTTGTCCCCTGTAAACACTGGTATTTGGACGCGCTTCAATTGTCGCCATAGATCTTGCCCGATAGATGGCGCTGCCTTGTTCGCCTCGAATGGAAATGCGTGCGGGTTCATGCCAAGTCCATGGCTCATCTGGTCCGCATGATAAATGTCTGTTGGTTGGTTGAGCTGTGGGTGAATACCATGTCTATTTTCTGCCTCGTGCTTTCTATACTTTGGCTGTTCCTGATGAATGTTACAATCTTCTGTCTCTCTAACCCCCGTTGGCTTGGTACATGTAACAGGAATGCGACGTGATGTTGATGCCTCAGTTACAGATTCCCATTGTTCACCATCAGGATAAAAGCCTCTTACCTTAGGTATTGTCTCTTGCTGGTTTGATGCCGTTTCTTGTTTGTCATATGCGTCAGGAATATCCGCAATGTTAATATTTTCGTGAAAATTTATTGTAAGAATGTCCGATGTTACACTCGATTTGTCATCTTTTCTGGAATCCAAATATTCCCTGGCTGTCTCCGATGCTGTATAGAAATCTTCTTCGATTTTTTCCATCTCTTTGACAACTAGCCTGCTCTTTTGTAGTTCATTATATTTCGTATAAAAATCCGAGAAATTTGACAGCACCTCCATCGCAATTTCTAAGCAAGTGTCCATGCTATGGCATGCATTCCTAACTTCTCTGCGGCTCGGTATATCTTCTTGCTCAAACAATATTAATAACTTATTCCTTGAACATGTAAAATTGGACTTAGTACGTGCCTTGTCCTTCTTAAACTCTGTTTCCAGTCCTGCAAAGTTGACACGATCCTCTGTTTTCGATGACGCCATGATAAATTGTCGATTACTCTTTATTTCACAATGCTTTCAAACCTCGCTCTGCTACCAGATTTTGTTGCGGCGATTTTCCCGATTGTGGAATTGCAACAAAAGAAGTTAACATCAATGATAGTTCCAAAATTCAATTTATTTTACGATTATTCCTAAATACTGAGCCCAGCGATTTAGCGTGACGACAACTCTCTCCCTGCTACTTGGCAACTAACGTTACGTTACGCTTGTATAACGTTACAAAGACGTTACGCTAACTGCGCAACTTCCGATTATAAGAGTTTCCATATTTTATAAATTAATCTTCTTTCCAGCTCAGGTGAGCTAAAAATCCATTATTTTCACTTTTTCCTATGCAAAAGCCTAAGTCAGCATATTTGACATTACTGTAAAATAGGTCAAGTTCAACCCAGGGTCAACATTTGAACAAATTATGATAGGCCCGAGTACCATATGCTACATGCCAAGTTTCAAGGCCATTGGCCTTACGGTTCTTGAGAAGAAGAATTTCGAAGTGTTTTTACCATATATGGGCATGGTGGCCATCTTGGTCATGTGATCTAGACCATATTGGCAGCTTTTCATTTGTTCAACTCCCAAAGGCTCCATATTGAATTTCACTTCAATTGGCTCAGTAGTTTCTGAGAAAAAATGTTTGAAATATGGAACCTGCGTGACCTTGGTCTAAGGTCAATTAATGACCTTGACCTTTCTTACACATAGATCTTCATGTATTCAGCTACTTTACCTTATCTACTAATTTTGGTGACAGTGTCTTCAATGGTTTCCTAAAAATCCATTATTTTCACTTTTTCCCATGCAAAAGCCTAAGTCGGCAAATTTGACATTGCTGTAAAATAGGTCAAGGTCAACTCAGGGTCACCATTTGTACAAACTATGATGGGCCTGAGTACCATATGCTACATGCCAAGTTTCAAGGCCATTGGCCTTACGGTTCTGGAGGAGAAGAATTTTTAAGGCTTTTTACCATATATGGGCGTGACGGCCATTTTGGTCATGTGATCTAGACCGTATTGGCATTTTTTCATTTGTTCAACTCACAAAGGCTCCATATTAAATTTTACTTAAATTGGCTCAGCAGTTTTGGAGAAAAAAATGTTTGAAATATGGATCCTGAATGACCTTGGTCTAAGGCCAATGAATGACCTTGACCTTTCTGACCCATAGATCTTCATGTATTCAATTACTTTACCTGATCTACAAATTTTGTTAACCCTGTCTTCAATGGTTTCCTATAAATCCATTATTTTCACTTTGCCCCATGCAAAAGCCTAAGTCGGAAAATTTGACATTGCTGTAAAATAGGTCAAGGTCAACCCAGGGTCACCATTTGTACAAACCATAATGGGCCCGAGTACCATATGCTACATGCCAAGTTTCAAAGCCACTGGCCTTATGGTTCTGGAGAAGAAGATTTTTGAAGGCTTTTTACCATATATGGGCATCGTGGCCATCTTGGTCATGTGATCCAGACCCCGCGAACAAACTTTCGTTCCCCCATCCCATTGAGGCTCCATATGAAATTTGGCTTTGATTGGCCCTGCAGTATAGGAGAAGAAGATCTTTGAAAATGGTGGACGGACGGACGCACGGACGGACGGACGGACGGACGGACCATGACTATACTATAAGCTCACCTATGAGTCTAAAGGCTCAGGTGAGCTAAAAAGTATGGCATCCAGAGTTCTGGTTCTTGCGTATGACACGCCATCTCAACCTTTTGAACAATTGTGCAATGAACCATCAATGAATCTCAAAGGGTATAGGAGTTATGGCCATCACAAGATTGCATCTGCAGACAGACGGACAGACGTTCTTACGAGACGTACATTCTGGGGTTCCCAATGTTAACTCTATGGAGACTTTAACCCAATAATGTAGCATTGTACAGCCACTAACCCCACAAACAGGCATGTTTGGTGTTTTGGGGTTGAAAATTTACGGAATACACCTCATTAAGTATGAAAAGTACAGAACATAAACCCCATTATGTATCTGGGGCATGACGAACAGACAGACAGGCAGACGGATGCCAGGCTGATCGCTATATTCCCCCTGAACCTATTTGTTGGGGGGATAAAAAGTTAATAAACAAGAGGGCCAGAGGGCCCTGAATCGCTCACCTGTGTATCAGTGTCTCTAGAACATTCTTGGCCCAAGGGCTTTAATTTGAACAAACTTGGTAGTGGTCCACTAGATGAAGCTTCATACCAAATATCAAAGATCTGGGCCTTCTGGTTTCAGAAAAGATTTTTAAAGGTTTTCCCTATATAAGCCTATGTAAAACCAGCGGGCCCTGTGGCAGAGACATTTTTGGCGCCAGGGCTATAATTGGAACAATCTCAGTAGAGGTCCACTAGATGAAGCTTCACAGCAAATATCAAAGACCTGGGCCTTATGGTATCAGACAAGAAGATTTTTAAATGTTTTTTCCTGTATAAGCCTATGTAAAACTAGTGGGTCCTGGCGCAGGGACATATTTGGCCCCAAGGCTATAATTTGAACAATCTTGGTAGAGGTCCATTAGATGAAGCTTCATACCAAATATCAACAAGATGTGTTTGTGAAACACTGATGCCCCCGGACAGCGCATGATAAATATGAAAGCAGTATCACTAAGCAATCGAAAGGTATGGCCAATGTTCAAGTCTTAAAAAAGTAGTTCAAGGTCAAAAATTATGGGATCCTTGGAAAGGTCATGTGACATAGAATACACATGTGAAATATGAAAGCCCTATCACTTACCAATCGAAAGTTATTGCCAATGTTAAAGTTTTCAAAAAGTAGGTCAAATGTCAAGGTCAAGGTCACGAGGACAAAAATTATGGTACCACTAGAAAGGTCTTGTAAAAAAATGCACTTGTGAAATATGAAAGCCCTATCACCTACAAATAGAAAGTTAAGGACTATGTTGAAGTTTTTAAAAAGTAGGTCAAACATCAAGGTCAAGAGGTAAAAATTGATGGTACCAGTAGAAAGGTCTTGTGACAAGAAATGCACATGTGAAATATGAAAGCCCTACCACATACCAATCGAAAGTTATGGCCAATGTTAAAATATTTTAAAAAGTAGGTCAAATGTCAAGGTCAGGAGGTCAAAAATGATGGTACCACTTGAAAGGTCTTGTGACAAGAAATGCACATGTGAAATATGAAAACCCTATCACATGGCCAATGTTAAAGTTTTAAAAAATTTCAAGGGAAGATAATTAAGCCAAAAATGACAAAAGACTTATGGCCCTTGGTCAGGATGTAGCCCTTGTGATGGTGAATAAGTGTGTGAAGTTTCATCGCGCTGGATCAAATACTTTTGAAGTTATGATCAAGGTTAAAAATTTGTAAAAATTTCAAGGGAGATAATTCAGCCAAAAATGGCAACAGAGTTATGGCCCTTGGTCAGGATGTAGCCCTTGTGATGGTGAATAAGTGTGTGAAGTTTCATCGGGCTAGGTCAAATACTTTTGAAGTTATGATCAAGATTAAAGTTTTTGTGACGGACAGACAAACAAACAAACAGACAGACAGGGCAAAAATTATATGCCCCCCAAATCAAAGATTCTCGAGGACATAAAAACATGGGCCGACTGGTTTCAGAAAAGAAGATTTTTAAAGGTTTTCCCTATATAAGCCTATGTAAAACCAGTGGGCCATGGCGCGGGGGCATTTTTTGGCTCCAGGGCTATAATTTGAACAATCTCAGTAGAGGTCCACTAGTTGAAGCTTCACTCCAAATATTTTGATATTTAAGACCTGGGCCTTCTGGTTTCAGACATTGAAAAGGTTTTTTCCTATATAAGTTCTATATAAGCCTATGTAAAACTAGTGGGTCCTGGTGCGTAGACATTTTTGGTCCCAAGGATATTATTTGAACAATCTTGGTAGATGTCCTTTAGATGAAGCTTCATACCAAATATCAAAGACCTGGGCCTTCTGGTTTCAGACAAGAAGATTTTTAAAGGTTATCCCCGTGTACGCCTATGTGAAACCAGTTGGCCCCGGCGCAGGGGCATTTTTGGCCCGAGGACTATATTTTGAATAATCTTGGTAGAGGTCCACTAGATGAAGCTTCATACCAAATATCAAAGACATGGGCAATCTGGTTTCAGACAAGACGATTTTTAAAGGTTTTCCCTATATACGCCTAACAATGTGAAACCATTGGGCCCCAGCCTTGGGGGGCATTTTTGGCCTCAGGACTATATTTTAAGCAATCTGGGTAGAGGTCCACTAGATGAAGCTTCATAACAAATATCAAAGACCTGGGCCTTATGGTTTCAGACAAGAAGATTACCCTATGTAAGTCTATGTAAAACTCGTGGGCCCCGGCGCTGGGGCATTTTTGGCCCAAGGGCTATAATTTGAACAACCTTGGTAGAGGTCCACTAGATGAAGCTTCATACCAAATATCAAAAACCTGGACCATGCGGTTTCAGAGAAAAAGATTTTTTTTAATTTTCAGTAAAAAAAATATATTTTTAGCTTCTGTGACCTAGATGTGCAACTGACCGAAACCATTTAAACAACTTTGAAAGGGGATCACCTAAGGATCATTCCTGTGAAGTTTGGTCAAAATCCAATTTTTGGTTTAGGAGGAGATGTTGTTTGAAGAAATTGTTTATGCACGAACGGATGGATGGATGGACAGACGGATGCATGCACGACGGACGACGGTCAAAAAGTGATCACAAAAGCTCACAAAAGGATGGTAACCCTGAAACCACACGCAAATCTTAAGACCATGATAAACACACCTGCAAAATTTCAAAATGATCAATAAACAAGAGGGCCATGATGGCACTGGATCGCTCACCTGATCAATAGAGTAACAAGTGGGCCCCGGGAAGGGCCATTATTGACACCAGGGTAATAATGTGCATAATGTTGAGGGAGGTCTAAAAAGGTGAAGCTTCATACCAAATATCAACAAAGGCTATAATTTGAACAATCTTGGCAAAGGTCCACTAGATGAAGCTACACACCAAATATCAAAGACCTGGGCCTTGCGGTTTCAGAGAAGAAGATCTTTTTAAAGATATTCCCTAAATAAGCCTATGTAAAACCAAATAGTCCCGGGGCGGGGGCATTTTTGGCCTTGAGGCTATAATTTAAACAATCTTGATAGAGGTCCACTAGATGAAGTTTCACACCAAATATCAAAGACCTGGGCCTTGCTATTTCAGAGAAGAAGATTTTCAAAGATTATCTCAATATAAGTCTATGTAAAACCAAAGAGCCCCAGGGCGGAGGCATTTGTGGCCTGAGAGCTACAATTTGAACAATCTTGGTAGAAGTCTTCTAGATGAAGCTCCATACCAAATATCAAAGACATGGACCTTGCAGTTTCAGAGAAGAAGATTTTTAAAGATTTCGCTATATAAGTCTATGTAAAACCAAAGGGTCTCGGGGCAGGGGTATTTTTGGCCCCAGGGCTATAATTTGAACAATCTTGATAGAGGTCCACTAGATGAAATTTCACACCAAATATCAAAGACCTAGGCCTTGTGGTTTCATACAAGAAGATTTTTAAAGATTTTCCCTATATAAGTCTATGTAAAACAAAAGGGCCAAAAGGCGGGGGCATTTTTGGTCTAAGGCTATAATATGAACAATCATGGTAGAAGTCATCTAGTTGAAGCTGCATACCAAATATCAAAGACCTGGGCCTTGTGGTTTCAGAGAAGAAGATTTTTAAAGATTTTCCCTATATAAGTCTATGAGTCTAGGTAAAACCAAAGGGCCCTGGAGCGGGGGCATCTTTGGCCCCAGTACTATAATTTGAACAATCTTGGTAGAGGTCCACAAGATGAAGCTTAATACCAAATATCAAAGATCTGGGCCTTGCAGTTTCAGAGAAGAAGATTTTTAAAGATTTTCCCTATATAAGCCTATGTAAAACCAAAGGGCCCCAGGGCGGGGGCAGTTTTGGCCCCAGCACTATAATTTGAACAATCTTGGTAGGGGTCTACTAGATGAACCTGCATACCAAATATCAAAGACCTAGGCCTTGTGGTTTCAGAGAAGAAGATTTTTCAAGATTTTCCCTAAATAAGTCTATGAGTCTATGTAAAACCAAAGACCACGGAGCGGGGGCATCTTTGGCCCCAGGGCTATAATTTGAACAATCTTGGTAGAGGTCCACAAGATGAAGCTTCATACCAAATATCAAAGACCTGGGCCTTGCAGTTTCAGAGAAGAAGATTTTTAAAAATTTTCCCTATATAAGCCTATGTAAAACCAAAGGGCCCCTGGGCGGGGGCATTTTTGGCCCCATCACTATAATTTGAACAATCTTGGTAGGGGTCCACTAGATGAAGCTTCAAACCAACTATCAAAGACCTGGGCCTTGCGGTTTCAGAGAAGAAGATTTTTAAAGATTTTCCTATATAAGCCTATCTAAAACCAAAGGGCCCTGGGGCGAGGGCATTTTTGGCCCCAGCACTATAATTTGAACAATCTTGGTAGGGTCCACTGGATGGTGCTTCATACCCAATATCAAAGCCCCCGCCCATAGGGGCTTGAAGAAATATATGGGCTGCATGATGCTTCCACGCAGAGCTGAATCTGGCCCGCACACTAGTACTGGTAAACCGCTTAGAGGATCTAAAGTAGAAGTAAAACAAAGATCAGGAATTGATACAATTAACTTACTCCATCCATAAAAGACACCAAAGGGAAAGAAATACAAACATTAAGCGACCAGACCATAATGGAAACCTAAACAAAGGAAGGCCATATGGACAGTTACTTTCCTGTCCAGGAACCGCGGTGCGAGGCGGACCGTCTATGCTAATAAACCTTATTGGTTTCATAGGGCGACAGGGCTTGAGATGTCATTTCATCTCAATGTCGGGTAAAAGTCCCACAAAATTGGAAGCAACGTCTCCAAAATGACCTTTACAGTGTTGACGGGGACGTTAAACCTCAAATCAAACAAAACAAATCATACCCAATATCAAAGATCTGGGCCTTGCGGTTTCAGAAAAGAAGATTTTTAAAGATTTTCCCTATATAAGCCCATGTAAAACCAAAGGGCCCCGGGGCGGGGGCATTTTTGGCCCCAGCACTATAATTTGAACAATCTTGGTAGGGGTCCACTAGATGAAGCTTCATACCAAATATAAAAGACCTGGGCCTTGCGGTTTCAGAGAAGAAGATTTTTTAAGTTTTCGGTGAAAAAAATCTATTTTTGGCTCCTGTGCAACAGACCCGAACCATTTGAACAATTTTGAAAGGGGACCACCTAAGGATCATTCCTGTGAAGTTTGGTCAAAATCCGATCAGTGGTTTAGGAGGAGATGTCGTTTGAAGAAATTGTTTACGCATGCACGGACGGACGCATGCACGACGGACGACGGACAAAAAGTTATCCCAAAAGCTCACCTCGTCACTACGAGACGGTGAGCTAAAAACTGTAAGGAGTTCCACTCACAAAACAGCCGGGTAAAATGTTGATGGAAAGATGAATGGATGGGTGGATGGTCAGATAGGAGGAACAGACAAATTGATGGAATCATGCTCACCTTTATCTTCCTGCTAAAGAAGGTGCAACAAAAATGAGTCACAAGGTAATGTTTTAATAAGGTTTGCAACTAAAAAGTCATTTACCTTTCCTAAGCATGGCATTCCAGAACATTTGCTGAGACGGATAAACCCAGTTTTCTTCTGTACCTGCCTTTGGAATGTTTGAAATCTCTCTGTCTGTAGGGAGGGAGAATGGCTGACCTGGAGATGGTCTTTGATTGGGAGGAGGCATCTAAAAACAGAAACCATTCTACTGTTAATGTATTTTTAACTGAATGGAATTTTCCTCAATATATAAAGCACATGAGTCTATTTCTCAATTCAAGGGTGTCAGGTTGACATGACCTGCTATGTTTTACATCTTTGGAACAATCAAATTACATCCTAACAACAAATAAGTTCATATGAAGATGTAACTTTGATTTAAAACAACACTCATCCAACAGTCAGGAGATGTTTTTTCCGGTTTTAGTTTTATGATTATTTCTCATATTTCGAGTCAATCATTAATCAAAGATGGTCAAAACCTTAAGTACCCAGAGTCAAACCACTTGACACTCCCTTGCAGAACTTGGCACCTCACATGTGACCTGAGCAAGGCTTGAACCACAGCAATTAAAGACCAAATGATTAAGAGTAACAGCTCTTACCTACTATGCCACAGAGGCCCTTAATCTGGAGGTACCAGTCTGAGATTGTTTCCATAGAAATCAATTGACATTCATAGAAAACAGCTGAACACTTTGCAAACATTCAAGTCTCTGTTTAGGACTGCACTGTTTGTCATTATACCATTTTGGGATTTCCCATCTTAACCTTTACCCTGCTGTAGGCGACAAGCCCTATCTTTGCAAACAGTGTAGATCCAGATCAGATGGCTTCTGAAGAAGCCATCTGATCAGGATCTACACAGTTTGACATTCAGTTTATGAATATGTAGAAATAAGCTCCATCAATAATCTGATTGGATCAAAGTCAGAAATGAGTGTGGCTTAATTGAATATTCAGCAGGTTAAAGGTTAAATGGGTTAAATTGTAACAAACAACTAAAGAGATGTTCTCTCTTGGTACAGCTCTGGAAGAGATGTTTTGTCTTGGTGCAGCGCTGACAGACATGTTTTGTCTTTATGCAGCTCTGACAAAGAAGTTTTGTCTTGGTGCCTCTCTGACATGTTTTGTCTTGGTGCATCTCTGACAGCGACGTTCTGTCTTGTTGCAGCTCTGACTGAGATGTTTCGTCTTGGTGCTGCTCTGCACCAAGACAAAGCTGCATCAAAACAAAAACATCTGTTTCGTTTAGCTCTGAGTTTGATTTTTACAGCCCAGTCAACATGTTTTAAGGTCAAGATAAGCCAATCAGTTTACTTAACTTTTCCTGCACAGGCTTATACAATGTACATAAGCAGCTTACCAGTACAGTACACAACAGAAAAGGCAGTGAAGGCAGTAATCAGGAATCCAATCCTCACACCTACCATCCAAGACCCCAATGGCAAAGAAAAAGCAACATAAAACAACTTCACTGTATAAAAACACCACAAAATGGCCAAGCGGCTATCCAAAGTGAAAAGGTATCAGAAATACAAACATGCAAAGATGAACTTCTGTCAGAGTTTATTTTTGTTATGGTTTGTCTCTCAGTGTGTGTATCAGTTGTATGTTTTCGTTTTGGATAGCCAATTAGCCATTTTGTGGGAAGGTAATTGTCCTTTTGGCTTTCCGCTATTGATGTTTCCATCTAGTTATTTAATGTTTGCATTTCTTTCTCTTTGGTGTCTCTGATGGGAGGTGTGGGTTAATTGTATCAATTCCTGATCATTGGCTCCACTGCTATAAAAATTATATATTACGAGGACTGTTCAAATATGAATGCAACTAAGCACATAAAAATGATTCTGTGATAGATTTCGATGAAAAATTTATTTTGTCCCCTCAAAGTATTCCCCTTTAACAGATATACAAACTTTCAATCTTCTGATCCAATCATTGAATGCATTTTGGTAGTCTTTTTGAGGTATACTATGAAGGCACTGGAATATTGCAGAACCGAGGTGTTTGCGCTGTACAAATTTTCGACCAGAAAGGTATTTTTTCAGCCACGGGAACAAAAAAAGTCACACGGGGCAAGGTCAGGGGAATACGGGGGATGAGGGAGTTCAACAACCTTTTCCTGCTTCAGATAGTCTTGCACAATGAACGCCTTGTGCGATGACGCATTGTCATGTAGCAATCTGACATTGGCCAAACCAGTTGCAAGTCTTCATTCTTTAAAATATTTCTTCAATTTTCTAAGAACTTTATTCTTGTAAAATTTCGCATTTACAGATTCGCTTTTAGGCATAGCAACCTGAATAGCAGGGCCCTGATTTGAAAAGAATATGGCATACATAACCTTCTTGATGCTCATGGTCTGCTTTGCAATGCATGGTCTTTTGCAATACATGTACTTTGTTGCCCATATTTTGTTCTGAATATTTCGTTTTGGCTCAAAAAAGTGAACCCATGTCTCATCAACTGTGACGACATTAGCGAAAGACCGTGCATTGTAATTTGGAAACTTTTTAAGCAACTTCTTGGCACACTGAACGCGTGTCTTTTTCTGCTCATCTGTCAACAGATGGGGAATCCATCTAGCACAGATCTTTCTCATTTTCAAATCCCGTTTCAGAATTGTATGAGCTGCTCCTAATGAGATGCCAACCATACTAGCTATTTGCCTAGTGGTGTATCGTGCATCGGTAGCAATTATTTCTTTCACTCTTGCACTCTTTTTGGCCGACGATCATGTGGTGCATCTTCTTTTAAGCCTAGCCCACAGCTGAATTTCTTATACCAACGAAAAACTGTCGGAAAAGACATTTCATTATGCCCATAAACCTAACATATTTCATCAAAAATGTCTTTGCACCGTATACCATGAATTCTTAATATAGGACCGTATTTCAACGGCGTACTCTGACCTTTTTCCAACCATGTTTTGCATTAAAAGAGTAGATAGTGTTTATCGAACGATATACATGGCTAAAGTTGACGGATTTTAACAGGTTTGGTATCAATGTATAGGTAAAATGTTTTTCTAAGCTGTGATATTTATTTCCAGGTTATTTTCGCATTAGTGCATGAGAAAAAGTTTTACTTGCATTCATATTTGAACAGTCCTCGTACAGGCCTCACCCTAGCCAAACTTCTCCATGCCTGAAAGGCCCGATTTCGCAGCCTGAACCCTTATCCTGCTAACACGACAACCATTACCCATTGCAAACAGTGTAGATCCTGATCAGACGGCTTCTGTTTGTAATGCAGTTTGTGCATTGAATATATCAATCAATTTGAGTGGTGATTGTCAGAAATAGGTGTGGCCAAATAAATTTATTCAACAGGATAATGGTTAAATGGTCATTTTGAACAGAATAAAAGAGGAAAAATCAAAATCTAAAGGCCTGAAATCAAGAAACAAGAGGACCATGATGGCCCTGGATCGCTCACCTGATCCATAGAGTAACAAGTGGGCCCCGGGGAGGGCCATTATTGACCTCAGGGTTATAATGTGCATAATGTTGAGGGAGGTCTAAAAAGGTGAAGCTTCATACCAAATATCAACAAAAGACTATAATTTGAACAACGTTGGCAAAGGTCCACTAGATGAAGCTACACAACAAATATCAAAGACCTGGGCCTTGTTGTTTCAGAGAAGAAGATTTTCAAAGATTATCTCTATTATAAGTCTATGTAAAACCAAAGGGCCCTGGGGCGGGGGCATTGTGGCCCCAGGGCTATAATTTGAACAATCTTGGTAGAGGTCCACTAGCTGAAGCTTCATACCAAATGTCAAAGACCTAGGCCTTGTGGTTCCAGAGTAGAAGATTTTTCAAGATTTTCCCTATATAAGTCTATGAAAAACCAAAGGGCCCAGGAGCGGGGGCAATTTTGGCCTCAGGGCTATAATTTGAACGATCTTGATAGAGGTCCACAAGATGAAACTTCATACCAAATATCAAAGACCTGGGCCTTGCAGTTTCAGAAAAGAAGATTTTCCCTATATAAGCCTATGTTAAACCAAAGGGCCCCGGGGTGGGGGCATTTTTGGCCCCAGCACTATAATTTGAACAGTTTTGGTAGGGGTCCACTAGATGAAGCTTCATACCAAATAGCAAAGACGTGGGCCCTGCAGTTTCAGAGAAGAAGATTTTTAAAGATTTTCCCTATATAAGCCTATGTAAAACCAAAGGGCCCTGGGGCAGGGGCATTTTTGGCCCCAGCACTTTAATTTGAACAATCTTGGTAGGGGTCCACTAGATGAAGCTTCATACCAAATATCAAAGACCTGGGCCTTGCGGTTTCATAGAAGAAGATTTTTAAAGGTTTTCCCTATATAAGCCTATGTAAAACCAAAGGGCCCCAGGGCGGGGGCATTTTTGGCCCCAGCAATATAATTTGAACAATCTTGGTAGGGGTCAATAAGATGAAGATTCGTACCAAATATCAAAGACCTGGGCCTTGCAGTTTCAGAGAAGAAGATTTTTAAAGATTTTCCCTATATAAGCCCATGTAAAACCAAAGGGCCCCGGGGCGGGGGCATTTTTGGCCCCAGCACTATAATTTGAACAATCTTGGTAGTGGTCCACTAGATGAAGCTTCATACCAAATATCAAAGACCTGGGCCTTGCGGTTTCAGAGAAGAAGATTTTTTAAGATTTTCCCTATATAAGCCTATGTAAAACCAAAGGGCCCTGGGGCGGGGGCATCTTTGGCCCCAGCACTATAATTTGAACAGTCTTGGTAGGGGTCCACCAGATAAAGATTCATACCAAATATCAAAGACCTGGGCCTTGCAGTTTCAGAGAAGAAGATTTTTAAAGATTTTCCCTATATAAGCCCATGTAAAACCAAAGGGCCCCGGGGAGGGGGCATTTTTGGCCCCAGCACTATAATTTGAACAATCTTGGTAGGGGTCCACTAGATGAAGCTTCATACCAAATATCCAAGACCTGGGCCTTGCAGTTTCAGAGAAGAAGATTTTTTAAGTTTTCGGTGAAAAAAATCTATTTTGGGCTCCTGTGACCCATATGTGCAACGGACCGGAACCATTTGAACAACTTTGAAAGGGGACCACCTAAGGATCATTCCTGTGAAGTTTGGTCAAAATCCGCTCAGTGGTTTAGGAGGAGATGTCGTTTGAAGAAAAAGTTTACGGACGGACCCACGGACGGACCCACGGACGGACGCACGCACGGACGACGAACAAAAAGTGATCCCAAAAGCTCACCTCGTCACTACGTGACGGTGAGCTAAAAAACTAGAGAAAGCGACCAGTGGGTCAGGTATACCCCCGGCCAGCGCCATACTCTGATATATCTTTTGAGCATGTATGTAATATGAATGAAGATGTCAAGAAGCTATAAGAATCTATAAATGTGCTTGTAAAAGCTAAATCAAACATAAAATTTCTAAATGGACCAAGGGAGTGAGGACATCAAAGTTACTGAAGGGGTGGGGGGTATCAATGTTACTGAAGCAGCAGGGTGGGGTATGCATCATTGAAATCTTTGGACTGGTACATTGATGCAAGTATCAACTGAATTTGTCTTAGAGTTTAGAACATACAAGCATCAATAAACTTTGTCATAAAACTTTAACCAAATGTAAAATTTCTAAGTCCGTGACCTTAACCTCAAGGTCACTGTGGGGGGTGGGACAGGCATCAATGAAATCTTTAGACCAGTATGCAACTTCAGTGTAAGTATCAACTAAATCTATCAAAGGGCTCAGAAGATATAATCTCTTAGAAACTTTGACGCAAAACCTTAACCAAATGTAAAATTTCTAAGTCTGTGACCTTGACCTCAAGGTCACTGTGGGGGTGGGACATGCATCAATGAAATTTTTAGACCAGTATGTAACTTTATTGTAAGTATCAACTAAATCTATCAAAGGGCTCAGAAGATATAATCTCTTAGAAACTTTGACGCAAAACTTTAACCAAAATGTTAACAGATGGACAGACAGATGGACAGACGGACGGACGGATGGATGAACAGCAGGACGAAAACACTATTCCAACATTGCATACTTCGCATGCCGGGGGTATAATCAAGCTCTGAAAGCCTGAAATCCTGCAGATGCCTGAAAAATATGAGGCCAGTATTAACAACAAGAATTCCGCCGAAGGCTATGGCGTGCCTGTGGGGGTGCAAAATCACCAAACCATGAAATCTACATGTAGGCTATTGTCAAAAGTAGATGATTGCATAAAAGTTGCCATTCCTAGATCCGGGGGTATAATCAAGCTCTGAAAGCCTGAAATCCTGCAGATGCCTGAAAAATATGAGGCCAGTATTAACAACAAGAATTCCGCCGAAGGCTATGGCGTGCCTGTGGGGGTGCAAAATCACCAAACCATGAAATCTAGGCTATTGTCAAAAGTAGATGATTGCATAAAAGTTGCCATTCCTAGATGCAACCTTGTTACAAGTGCCTGTATCATTAATGAAGCTTTGATAGTTCTTGAGAAATGAGCTTAAACATTAGGTTGAACACTAGGGTTGATGCAATAGTTCACTAAGTCAGTGAACCATGAAATTTAGGTCAAAATCAAATACATGTATGGATGCTTGCATAATAATAGTCATCCCTAGTTACAATGTACAAGTATGCACTAAGTATCATTAATAAAGCTCTTATAGATCTTTTGAAAAGAAACTTGACCATTAGGGTGAACGCTACGGTGGTCGCAATATTTCACAAAGTCAGTGAACCATAAAATGTAGGTCAAGATCAAATATGGATGCTTGCATTAAAATTGCTATTCCTAGATAAAGTTTGTACCAAGTATCATAAATGAACGACCCCAGCCCATCAGCGCTTGAAGAAATAGATGGGCTGCATGATGCTTCCATGCAGAGCTGAAACCAACCACACATGAGTACTGGTAAACCACTTAAGAGGATCTAAACCTGCCCAGGCAAAGCGGAGCGAGTCGGACCGTCCATGCTTATAAACCCTATTGGTTTCATTGGGAGACAGAGCCTGAGATGTCATTTCATCTCAATGTCAGGTAAAAGTCCCACAAAATTGGAAGCACAGTCTCCAAAATGACAAATACAGTGTTGACGGGGATGTTAAACCTCAAATCAAACAATCAAAACAAATTCATTGAACTATGAAATGTAGGTCAATGTCAAATATGGATGCTTGCAGTTACATGTAAGTTGCCATCCCCAGATACAAGTTTGTACCAAGTATCATTAATGAAGCTCTTAAAAGTGCTTGAGAAATTAGAACTCTCGGGTGGATGCAAATGTTAATGACTTGACAGACTGATAGACGGATGGACAGACGAACGGAAAACCTGATTCATGCTAATAGCAGGCCTGCACGACAATAAACCATAACAGAAGAATTGCCTTGAAACTGTCAGTAAAATGTTTATTACTGGGGGCTGGGATGAAGAGCTTAAATCAATTTTACATGGCCACAATTCTTGCGCTCCGTTCTGTCGTGGAATAGACAAATAATTTGTTCAGTTCGCATGAAGGAATGAAATCCTTCATGCGGACGGAACAAAACATGCACATTTATGCACAAAAAATACTACATACACTTTAACCCATTGCATGCGGGAAACCCATAAAGGGGAACCTACGCAAACAGTGCAGGCCCAGATCAGTTTTTGTTTGTTTGTTTGAGGTTTTACGTCCCCGTCAACACTATTAAGATAATTTTGGAGACGTTGCTTCTAATTTCATGGGACTTTTACCCGACATTGAGATGAAATGACATCTCAAGCCCTACTGCCCACAGAAAATGCTGGGATTTAAGGAGCGGTCTGACTCGCATCACTTTTCCTGGGCAGGCTAAGACCTAAGCTGTTAACCAGTACTAAAGTTTGACGGGCCTCCATGGCCTAGTGGATAAGAGTGCTGGCTCTTAATCATTAGGTCTCTCATCGCTGTGGGTTTGAGCCTCGCTCGGGTCATATGTGAGACGCCAAGTTCTGCAACGGACTCAGGTGGTTTTTCTCCGGGTACTCTGGTTTTACGCCCACCTCTGATCAATGATCGGCTGGATATGAGTGAAATAATCTTGAAAAAAAATAAAAATAAAAAAAGTGCTAAAGTTCGGTCGGTTTCAGCTCTGCGCGGAAGCACCGTGCAGCCCAATCTATTTCTCCAGGCCCCGATGGGTGTGCAGGCCCATATCAGACACTGCAGAACATGGCATCTGATCAGGGACTGCACTATTTGCTAACAGAATGTTCCATCAAAAATATAATAAAAAGGAAAAAATAGTCGACACCCCTTTTATGACAAATGGACTTGTCCAACATATAGCAATGGAAGAGTTCACTAGTATACAATGAGTTAATATGAAAATCCCTTACCATATTTTTAGGATCAATAATTTCTTTGTTCTGGCCACCATGCTGGACTGGACAACCACTGGCAGGCTTAGCTCCATGCATGGGACACTCACTGGGGGCATCAGCTAAAGCACTCACAGCTAACCTCTGGATCTCTTCTTTACTCATTCCTTTGCCTACCAGGTTACTCTCAGCAATGGGGACGGCATTCTGGTTGGCATTGGTGGATGAAGCTTGGGAACTTGAATTACCCATTGCTGTAAACAACAGTACCATATTTATAATAAATGTTCACTTTTGCAGATAAGTCCTTACTAAGTATGCATATATTGTCAACAAAGATATTTGCTCATTTGCAAATAGTGTAGACCCTGATCAAACTGCTCCCTCAGGACTTTTTGAGTATAAATATTTAGGCTTAATATAATACAATATACAGGCGGACCTGACCAGATTTCACCCCGATTCCTGAAAAAGATGGCGCCTTCTATTGCTCCTGCTCTCACATTTGAATTTCAAGCCTCCTATGACCAAGGTCAAATTCCACATGATTGGAAGAGAGCCAACGTCACCCCATTATACAAGAAGGGAGAAAGAAGCAAGGCCGCCAACTACAGACCTGTATCCCTGACCTCGACTTGGTGTTAAGATCATGGAGCATATAGTCCACAGTCATCTTATGAAATTCCTAGAAAGCACCAAGATACTGAGTGATCACCAGCACGGCTCTCGGAAGAGAAGATCCAGTGAGACCCAGCTACTCATTACAGTAGCTTGCAGCAGGACTTGACAGACACCAACAGATTGATGCCATTCTGCTTGACTTCAGCAAGCCGTTTGATAAAGTTCCCCATCAACGCCTTGCTGCTAAGCTCTATCATTATGGAATCAGAGACCAGACCCTATCATGGCAAGAGCTTCCTTGCAGATAGAAGCCAGCAAGTCGTTCTTGATGGGCAATCATCCTCAGCCGCTCCAGTCACGTCCGGTGTTCCGCAAAGCACAGTTCTCGGCCCTCTCCTGTTCCTGGTCTATATCAACGACCTGCCCTCAAGAGTCTCCTCATCAGTATGACTGTTTGCCGACGACTGTCTACTGTACAGAGCGATCAAAGCCCACCAAGACGCAAAGTTGTTGCAGACCGACCTTGACAAGGTTGGCAAAAAGCTGGTCAATATGAGTATTGACCAGGCCAGTGGTTAAAACCGGTTTTAACTGGTCAATACTGGTCGATTGGTGGTCGATTAAATCACTGGAGTATATTATGCTTCTGTCCTGTTGCTAAACTGGTCTTAAAAGCTTTCCCCCTACAACATGTGCATGTTTGTTTGTTTGATTTGAGGTTTAACGTCCCCGTCAACACTGTAAAGGTCATTTTGAAGACGTTGCTTCCAATTTTGTGGGACTTTTACCCAACATTGAGATGAAATGACTTCTCAAGCCCTGTCGCCCAATGAAACCAATAGGGTTTATTAGCATGGACGGTACGCCTCGCACCGCAGTTTCTGGACAGGTTTAGATCCTCTAAGCGGTTTACCAGTACTAGTGTGCGGGCCAGAATCAGCTCTGTGTGGAAGCATCATGCAGCCCATGGTGTTAAATTATATTTTCATCACTGAACAAGACAAAATAATTTTTATTAATAACAGTAACTATTTGAGGTATTTTTTATTTCATCAAAAGTCAAAAGACATTAGTGCTGGTCAAATGGAGAGGTTTGATTCACTCGCTGAACTGTAGACAGGCCTGTTATTTTCAACCAAACAATCTTTATAATTATTCTTTTTTTCATTTATAGGTTAGATTGATTGTTCAGATTTTGATTTACAGGAATATGAATAAGCTGAATGTATTCATGGATTTTGAAGGATTTATGAAAGATCCTTTATTTATTAACCAAAAAATATTTGAAGATTCACTGATGTCTTTGAATATTTAAAAGTATCTGCAACACTTGTAAATTGCTGTCAAAACAGACTAACCCATGCCACTGCTGTGGGTGTGGCAAAGATCTAATTGCTAAATTGACCAATTAAATGTCCCAATAGGGGTATTATATACTTTACCAGGCTTTATTCCTAATGTGTGAAATTTTGATTTATATGCAATACATACATGTGATATTTTCTTGGACCAAAATAGGGAGATTTTGATTTTCAGATAGGGAGATTGGGGTCCCAAATAGGGAGATTTTTCCGCGGTAAAAAGTGATGTTATTTTTGGTTAAAATTTACCTCTGAAGCACTTTTTCACCCATAACATGCCAACACGATAATTGTCGTCTGCTTTGTCGTCTGTCATCTGCATTAAAATCAATTTTGAAAGCATCGTGGGTCCAGATCAGACTGCAGCACAGTCTGAGTAGGGTCCACACTGTTTGCTTTTATGCAAAAATACGTAATAATCGCTTGGAAGAAGAAAACGCAGCAGACGACAAACTTCCATTTTGTCTCTTAATAGAGAGACACGATCAAAGAACAAGCATTGACCAATAGATCGGTGTTAAATACCCACCTACATGTAGCACCTGGCAGAAAAAAACAACGTTCAGAATACCCGCATAGCAAAAAATTACTCGTACTCTTACACCCCCTCTTGTCAAGTTGTTTTATTGGGGGATGGGGGTGGGGAAAGGGGGTGCATGCATGATTGCCGTTATGAAATGTTACACACTGTAAGTATTTTATAAGTTACATTGCATGTTATTTATGTTTGATTATTGCTGAAAATTTGCGCATGTACCTTACTTGATTTCCGTTTCTTAGTTTTTATCCAGTGAATAATAAATTAGTAAACTTCAAAACTGTTTGTTGTTCTTCTATGACCAATAAAACGCCCCAAATCTAGGGAACTTACTGCAATAGTCTTGCAGTTTGGATAGCTTCATCTGTAGATCGGTAAAAAAAGCTAAAGATCGTGAAGTACAGAAGTTTTTGTAATGCCTAAATTTTTAAATACCCATGCTTTTTCCATGGCTACCTTCCCCCAAAAACGTGCCTCCGAACTAAGTCGGAACTAATAAGCATGCATGATTTTTATTGATTTAACTTGGGGGGCATATTTTTTCATAAAAGATCCATTAAAAACACGACAAAAATATTTTTTCTCGCAAGCTAAAAATTTAACAGGTTTGAATAGAAAATTTCACCCTGCAAAACTCCGGTTCTATGTTTATTAATAAATGAAAAACTGCATACAGATACTTAGAAAATACCAGCGTCTGCACTGCTCTGTTTTGGCGGGAAAAATATTTAGCGTGTTCACCTGTCGGAGGCCAAAAAGCATGCCCGAATTTTCATTGATGTCACGTGGGGCATATTTCTTACGGCAACCCGTATGGTCAGGGAACTTGGGAAAAATGGTGGTGGTGATTGGTGAAGGCGGACGTGGTTTTACTCTGGGACGAAGTTTTATGATTTTATTGAATTTTACTGAACTTTAGTGACTTTTATCGACTTTCATCATTGATTTTAACATTTATGAAACGATGTAATTGTGTTTGGAGGAAAATTATAGACTGAATTGGCTGGAAAAAGGGTCGAAACCTTTGAATCCTTTGTTCGCGAGGTGACGCGGCAGACCGCCGCCATCTCGAAAAATTAGAAAAATTTTATGGAAACAAGTCGAGATACTTTTTATTAACGACAGAAATTGATATATTAGCTACTATTATTGAACTCTTCTTATACCTGGAGAAAAATTTTAATATTTTAAGATTTTTTATTCTTAAAACTGAAATATCGCGGTGGTCGGTCTTGAACGAGACTTCATGAATGAATGTTTTATAGCTGGAAAACTGATAGACATTAGTTTTAAAATATTGTGGTGCTGGATATTTTACCTGAGAAGATTCAGGGTTCGTCATTGTTGGCGGAGAAGATTAACAGAACAGAACAGAACAGATGGCCTCCTCTTGCTGATAGGCGACGTGAGAACAGGCTGACAATGCTGTACAAGATACAGAGAGGACTGGTAGATATCAACCCAGGGCCCATACTGCGTACCAACGACAGACGCACAAGAGGGGGCAACCGTATATATCAACCAGCAGCACCTCAGCCGGTCTATAAATACTCGTTCTATCCGAGGACTATACAGGAATGGAACAGACTGCCGGCTACTATAACAGACTGTCCAACGCTCGAGGATTTCTCAGCTGCCATCCGGGCCACTGATGCAGCTGTCTTCGTCGCTCCGTAAACAGCCAACCTTCATGATTTTAACTGTACATAGAGGACTTTTAATGCTTTTAACCCTTTCTGGAAGAGGACGGCTGTCCCATCCCCATATCAGGTCAACGATACAGTCTAAGAAGACTCCTGACCTTTATACGGAAGACGAAAAATATTTTTCTCGGGTTTAAATAGAAAATGTCACTATGTGATACCCCACTTATATGATTAATAATAGAATAACGGTTTTCAAATGCGTAGAAAAAAAAAACAGCGTCTGCTTTGCTCTGTTTTGGCGGGAATAATATTTAGCGTCTACACGTGTCAATTACAAAGGGATTAAATAAGATATAACTGGTATATCTTGATTGACTAGTTTTCACACCTTGTCACATTGATAATTGTCGGCCCGCCTCGGGTGTAAACGGTTTAGTAGTGTTGGCAACTTGAGCAAATCGGTGATCAGGGGAGTATAATTATTAATAAATGTATGCAAACATCACTTTTCTTCCTTTTATTTGAAACATTATTGAATTTCTCACTTTTTATCACAATGTTTGCGGCTTATTTGATGGTTGCATTTTAATACCGGTATTTACCGGTACGTTCTTTTCATATTGCGATATCATACCTGTGCAGGTGTGTATTGCAATTTACCTGTATCCCGGTTTATCATGACAGCCCTAGCGTAAATACACTATGACTAACGGTTAACCGCATAGGTATTTTACTGCGGTAAACACTAAAATGGTCGGTCGGCGGAAAACTACTATAGGAAAATTGTCGTGTCGGGAGATTAGGACCGTCGGACGGGAGACCGGGAGATGGGGTTCGAAATCGGGATATCCCGACGAAATCGGGAGATATCACATGTATGGCAATATAGCCAGAATCTTATCATCAAGCTATTACTGAAGGTGTCAAAAATGAACAAAACCTAATGACCCAATTTGGAACTTCTTCACTATTTCGGAAGATAACAACAATAACAACAAAATAGCAACAACAAAAACAGTGCAAGGTGTTGAAGTTAGTGCTAAGGTCTTAAGACTGATGAGTCATAGACAAAAATGCCTAGGGATAAAAAAGCCAGTAAGTATTGCTAAGAGACCACTTGAAGAAATAACCTCTGAACCTGAAACTCTATCAAATGATCAGCCTCCAGCAAAGAGAGCAAAACTTCATAATAGTTTCAGTAGCTTTGCCTTTTTAACACTAAAATTATTCAATTGACCACTCAATATTTCAATCGACCAGTATTGACTAATATTGACCACTCTGGGAGTATGGACCGGGGTGGTTTTAACCGGTTAAAACTGCCCCGGTTTTGACCGCCCAACCTTGGACCTTGACCAACTACAAGAGTGGGAATGGGATTGGCAGATGCTGTTTAACCCAGACAAATGCGAACATATCCGGATCACCAAGAAGCCCAAGATCGTACAGACCGCTTATATCATCCACAGCCAAAAGTTGAAGGAAACCTCACAAGCAAAGTACCTTGGCGTCACCATAGACAGTAAGCTTTCTTGGAATAGCCATGTGGACTTGGTGACTAAAAGGGCCAACCAGACTACAGCCTTCCTGCGCAGAAATCTATTCTGCTGCTCAAAAGATGTCAAAGCGAAGTGCTACAAGTCCCTTGTCCACCCGCAATCGGACTATGCCTCTACAACGTGGGATCCATACACCCAGACCAACGCCGCCAAAGTAGAAGCTGTCCAGAGACGAGCTGCCAGGTTCTGTTTCAATGACTACAGCCAAACCAGCAGTGTCACTTCAATGATGCAAGAACTTGGATGGGAAGACCTACATACAAGGCGACAACAGAACAAGGCTATCATGTTGTACAAGATCGTCAATAACCTCATTGACATCCCAGCAGAACAGTATCTAACAACTGCAGGAGCATCAACTAGTGGCCACCAACAGCGATACTTGGTTCCTTTCTGCTCGGTCAACGCCTATAAAGGGTCCTTTTTCCCAACGGCGATCCGTCTCTGGAATACCCTGCCAGCCAGTACTATATCAGCACCATCTATAGACGACTTCAAGATCCTCGTCTGTGCTGGTATTCCAAGGCCGTATCTGGGGACAGCTTGTTTTTAACCTGCTTTTAAAGTTAAATTTGGAGCCTTCCTTCACGGATGTTTTAAAGTTTTCACAGTGCGACTATGCCCTCGGGATAATGCACTGAACTGGAAGATGAAGATGGGAATCTAGACGAGGCGTGTTTACTTTTCATTCATAAATATTAATATGCAGACGATCAAGATGCGTCAAATTTTTAAGATATTATCTGTTTATTTCTCATAAAAAATGGGATATTTGTAGGAGGGGGTTAGCAGGTTGGTGTGTTTTATACTATTGTTCTCCACATTTTTTTTTTCCAATCACAACTTGCCGATGAATGGAACATTTTGGATTTTATTCACCTTATTTGCATTATATGGTTCCTAGTCTGAAGGTTATCAGTGTTGGAAAAACAGGTAACCAGACCCCCCCCCCCCCCCCGACCTTTCCAATAGGAGGTTTTAGGGATTCCGTTTATGACGTCATTCTTGCCCGTGTGCAAAGCACTGGCCGTCAATTGAAATGGCCGTCGTTATTCAAATGCATTGGCTGAACTTAAAATGCTAACAATATTCGACATTTTGAGAGAAAATATACCCGTTTACATTGAAATAATGCCTCGAGAAGGAAAGCGTGATATTTTGCTTTTATTACTGAAATTCATTTATCCTGGATCCATTTTTAATTGATGAAAATTCGTCTTCGTGAATGACCCATTTGAGATGCCGTTATTTGCGAAAGCTTACTAACAATATAAGTTTTTACGTAACTTTTCGTTTTATTCGCTATCCAAGTATAGCAATCACATATGGACAGAACTTAGATAGATAGATAGTCTATCTATCTATTCTATCTATATACAAACGAAGGGACAGTTAGACAGACAAATAAACATACTGACAGTCAAAATAAACTAATGAGTAGACTGACGGACGTCGAGTCAACTTTGGTTAGACGTCATGTGCCGTCGACACCCACTCCAACACACTTCAATGTCACATGACCGTTGGGATGAGAGAGATAGAGTTAGAGATAGAGGGAGAGGTTTGACTGATTTGTTTGTTTGATTTGAGGTTTAACGTCCCTGTCAACACTGCAAAGGTCATTTTGGAGACGTTGCTTCCAATTTTGTGGGACTTTTACCCGACATTGAGATGAAATGACATCTCAAGCCCTGTCGCCCAATGAAACCAATAGGGTTTATTAGCATGGACGGTCCACCTTGCACCGCGGTTCCTGGACAGGCTTAGATCCTCTAAGCAGTTTACCAGTACTAGTGAACGGGCCGGATTCAGCTCTGCGTGGAAGAATCATGCAGCCCATATAAGGGCTCCTATGGGCGGGGGCAGTGACAGACAAACTGAACGTACACAGATTGACAACAGACAGACCGACTGACTGTCTAACAGATGAACGGACGGACAGTTAGACAGAAAAATAAACATACTGACAGTCAAAAAAAAATAAAAAAATAATGAGTGGACTGACAGACGGGCGTCAAGTAAACGTTGGCTCGATGTCATGCCGTTGACACCCACTCCAACTCACTTCAATGTCACGTGACCGTTGAGATGAGAGAGGTTTGACTGATCCCTGTATCCAAGAAGATATTGTAGAGCTCAGCTAAAAAGCCATTAATCCTTTTTATACCAAATGGAATCTTCAGCAGGAGTCCATTTCAAAATTTAGGGGTGTCAGGTGGTGTTTCTTCAAAGTTTATTTGGAAAATGGCTAAACTTTTTGCAAAAGCATAGGCCCTGATCAGACGCCGCGTTCTGTGGCATTTGATCTGGGCCTGCACTGTTTGTCAGGGTACCCGAATTGGGGTTTCTGGTTTTTGTTTTTGTTTGAGGTGTAACGTCCCCGTCAACACTGCAGCGGTCATTTTGGAGACATTGCTTCCAATTTTGTGGGACTTTTACCCGACATTGAGATGAAATGACATCTCAAGCCCTGCCGCCCAATGAAACCAATAGGGTTTATAAGTATGGGCACCCACCGCCTTGTCTGGGCAGGCTTAGATCCTCTAAGCGGTTTACCAGTAGTTGTGTGCGGGTCGGTTTCAGCTCTGCGTGGAGGCATCATGCAGCCCATATTTTCTTCAAGCCCCGATGGGCGGGGGCCGTTGGGGTTTCTGGTACCAAATGGATTAATGTAAGGGCTGGCCGGCTGGGCAGGTTGAACAAATCTACAAACCTACCAGATTTTACTGTAAAATCTTGCACTTGCAAAGGAGTGTTTCATTCTCATGCACTGAAAGGGTGTTCTATGTTTGTTTTGAATTTAATGTTCCAATCCCACTGAGTCTTGATGGGTCCGAGCCCTGGGAAAATGACATCTTATTTAGCAACGCCGTATTATCGCCAACGCAACATTCTGATGTTTCATCGACGTTGCAAAGTCAAATTCAGTGCATCGCTTTGATATTTATTTGATGTAGACACGACGTTGTTGACACGTTACATGTCGGTTGACGTGGATTTATTTAACAACAAACTGTAAGTTACATTTACCTATGCTCGATAATTGCTGGTACGCTAAGAGAGAGAGAGAGAGAGCATCATGTAGGCCATGGCACACTCAGAGAGAGAGAGGACCCTGTTGGGTCGTACGTACAATACATCTTTAAGAGCAATAACACTTTGGATTTGCGGCGAAATTTCACACCTGGCAACAGATCAGTGTTATCTTACATTAGAATTCGCCAAAAGATTAAAAGAATTTCACTGCGTTACGCTGTAATTAACACTTTATCTGTCCCACTGCCTTGAAGCAATATGGCCACTGACGGCCAGGGCTTTCCCTGTTCTATTTTTAGAACCAGAAGTATGTCACGAAAAAAGCTCCTATATTGACAATGTGCAAGCTGGGAGCCAGCAAATAATGCAAATATGGTGAATATGGATGACCGTTTAGTGCAACTCTCCATGACGGATTTGCATACCGCTGGGTGGCACTTCCATTTGTTTAGTGGGAAAATACGGTTTACCACGAGAATACGCATGCTGCGGAATATGCAGTTCCAGTATACCAAACTGACTACAATATATCTTCATTGTGACAAGAGACGAAATATAAAATCTTTTGATCTGCATTTTTGGCTCAGTGGCTGGGCTCAAAAATGACCTAAAATAGTGTTGACTTGGCCGTTAAACTCCAGTGCAAACAAACAAAAACCGCAATATCGGCTACTAGAGCCATCTGATCCGGGAAAGTATAAAACCCGGGAGTAACAGCCGGGAGCCGGGAGTAAAATCCGGGAGTAAATTTTGGCAATCGAATAAAGGTATTAAACATTAACATATCTAAATGAAATTTGGATCAAAAATAGAATATAGACTCCTCTTCAAAATGCGGGAAGGTATAATTTGAGGACTTTTACTGGAGGACCAGAGGACTGAGGACCAAGTCCTCTAGAGGACCAGGGGTATAATTTGAGGACCAAATACAGGAGGACCAGTGCTTTAATAAGCCATATGATGGCCATGATAATCTAAGATAATTACTGTTTATTGAAAATGACACCTACTGGTATGGTATATCACCTCATGGGCATATATACAGAAAAAAGGGGAATAAAAAAAATATAAGGAAAAACATGTTATTATGCTCAGGAAATTTTTCACCATAGAATGAAATATATTTTTGGCATCTTGTTACTCTGATAAAAAATGTTTAGTTGAAATTAGAATTTCTCTACTTTCTATATACTTGATATAATCAATCTATTATTTTTTTAATTCACAAACTGCATGATGAACAGTGAAGATCCTGATCAGACGGCATCTTGCTACTGTTTTAAAAATGTTCACTTAAAATTAGAATTTCTCTACAGTAAGTACTTTCTATATACTTAATATAAGCCATCTGTTAAATTCACAAACTGCATGATGAACAGTGAAGATCCTGATCAGATGGCATCTTGTTACTCTTTTAAATTTGTTCACTTAAAATTAGAAATTCTCTACTTTCAATATACATGTACTTAATATAAGCTATCTGTTAAATTCACAAACTGCATGATGGAGAGTGAAGATCCTGATCAGGTGGCTTATCTGGAGCTAAACTGTTGTTATGCTCAGAAATTTTTCACCATATATATAGAATTTTATGAAATATCATTAACATTAAATAACATTTCCGTATGACAAAGAGCAATCTTACATGTTACCATAATGGTATTTTTCCTGATGAAAACTTGTGACATTTTTCTTATTAATACTCCAAATATAGGTTGCGGGTGCTTGTTAGAACCACCTAGATGAGTTACAAGACTACTCACAACCTATGTTTTGGACCAGAAATAAGAAAAATAATGTATACCCCTGTAAATCCCAATTTTCGCTATATTAAGTGGGGTTAAGAGGGGTGTTCATTACATGGATTTGTAAACATGATGACTTTTGGCATCTTTTTACTCTTTTAAATATTTAGTTGAAATTAGAATTTCTCTCCTTTCTATTCTACCTGTTAAATTCACAAACTGCAATATGAACGGTGAAGATCCTGATCAGATGGCTTATCTGGAGCTAGACTGTTTTATGCTAAGAAATTTTTCACCATAGAATTATATCATCACACTAATTAGTCCGAGAAATGAACACCCCCTTACACCCCATTTTATATAGAGAAAGCTGGTGTTTAGGGGGTATACATTATTTTCCTTATTTCTGCTCATAGACATAGGTTGTAGGTATTCGTTAGAACCGCCTCAATGAGGCGGTTCTAATGAGCACCCACAATCTATGTTTTGAATAAGAATAGTATCACAAATTTTCATCAGAAAATTGACCGTTTTGAAGAGGTAAAAGAAATGAATTATGACGCACGGATGTGTTATCGTAATGGAAATAATTTTTTTGGCATCTTGTTACTCTTATTAAAAATGTTTAGTTGAAATTAGAATTTCTCTCTTTCTTCATACTTAATTATATAATCTATCTGTTAAATTCACAAACTGCAAGATGAACTTTCTGCTACATAAAATGTGTCCACTTCAATGAGGCACTCTTAACATATTTCCTTAAACTTGCAAACTATCATAATATGGCTTATTTTTGATAAAAACCCGCTGAACATCACTTTACTATTGCATGGACATGGTACCCCACTGATGCTGATTATCTCACACAAAATTCAACAAAAGCAACTCCTGCTATACTTAAAAGTTTTTGGGGTGCGGGTATGGCCCTTTAAATAATATTTCACTCATATCGAGCTTGTCGTTAATCAAGATGTACCAAAGTCTTAGAGAAGTTTTGTTGCAAAAATATGGTTGTATCAATTAATTAAATTACCATGATTGTTGTTAATTATAATGTTCAGCTACACTGATTTTGAAGTTCTATATTCCGATGTTTTATCATAAAGTTACTTTAATGGCTTGCCACACACTGTTGAGGAAGGATTGTGCTTATTAACCCATTTTTGTATCAGAAATCTCAAAACCGATTAGCAACTAATGCAGGCCCAGATGAGATGCCACGTTCTGCAGCATCTGATCAGAGCCCACACTGTTTGCAAAAAGTTCAGCCGCTTTCCAAATAAATTTTGAAGAACCCCTAAATTTTGAAATGGACTCATGATATATATAAAGTGGAAGATTTCATTCAGTACAAATTGGGTTAAAGATGAATATATTGAAGACAATAGCTGTCCTGTTTGTTACCCTTTTACCTACTAGTTTCTTAAGTGGATGTAATGAACACCCTTATAAACCCCACTTATTCCGTGATTTGGGTACTCCGGAGATACACTTGTTTGAACCACCTTGGTCTAATGAGCACACACATTCTATGCTTGCAGACGAAATGAGAAGAATGTCACCAATAAAATGGAAAATGTAAGTTTTAAGTTTGTGGAAGAAACATTATAATAACACACACATGCGACAAAAGTGCATTTTTTTACATCTCCAAAATGGCTACTTTTTTATGACAATCTTTGATATTTTTATTATTTATACTGCAAACATAGGTTGCTGCCTCATTGAGGTGGTTCTAACTAGTACCCATGACCTACTTCTGGGAGCAGTAATAAGAAAGATAATGTATGCCTCTGTAAACCCTAGTTTTCTCTATAAGGTGTTTTTTGGGCGGGTGGGGGGGGGGGGGGGGGGGGGGTCATTTTATGGACATGCTCACCTGATGACACCTTGTCACTTGGGTGACTAAGATCTTTTCCCCCAGATTCATTTTTCCTTGATTATTACTCCTAATAAATAAATAAATAAAAGAAATAAACAATAAAATAAAATAAATAACAAAAACAAACTAGAAATGTGTCCAGACGACACAGATGCCCCCGTCAAGGGCCCCGCCTCATCCCAAAAATCCATGTTGCAACAAAATTTTCTAAGTGTGTGACCTTGTCATTAGGAACATTTGTGAGAAGTTATATTGAAATTGGTGAAAAAATGTAAGCGCTAGAGCAATGACAAAGTTTTTCTAAAAATAGCCACAGTGACCTTGACCTTGAAAGTCAAACTCGCTCGAGGTATTGTCATAAGGAACATTTGTGTGAAGTTACATTGAAATCAGTCAAGAAATGTAGTCGCTAGAGCGATGACAAAGTTTTTTCTAAAAATAGCCACAGTGACCTTGACCTTGAAAGTCAAATTCGCTCGAGATATTGTCATAAGGAACATTTGTGTGAAGTTATATTGAAATCGGTGAAGAAATGTAAGCGCTAGAGCGATGACAAAGTTTTTCTAAAGATAGCCAGTGACCTTGACCTTGAAAGTGGAACTTGCTAGAGATATTGTCATAAGGAACATTTGTGTGAAGTAATATTGAAATTTGTGAAAAAATGTAAGCGCTAGAGCAATGACAAAGTTTTTCTAAAATAGCCACAGTGACCTTGACCTTGAAAGTCAAACTCATTCACGGTATTGTCATAAGGAACACTTGTGTGAAGTTATTTTGAAACCAGTGAAGAAATTCAGGCGCTAGAGCGATGACAAAGTTTTTCTAAAAATAGCCACAGTGACCTTGACCTTGAAAGTCAAAATGGCTCGAGATATTGTCGTAAGGAACATTTGTGTGACGTTATATTGAAATCGGTGAAGAAATCTAAGCGCTAGAGCGATGACAAAGTTTTTTGTAAAAATAGCCACAGTGACCTTGACCTTGAAAGTCGAACTGGCTAGAGATATTGTCATAAGGAACATTTGTGTGAAGTTATATTGAAATTTGGTCAATAAATGTAAGCGCTAGAGCGATGACAAAAGTTTTTCTAATAAAAATAGCCACAGTGACCTTGACCTTGAGGCCATGACCTTGAAATTTGAAATTGCTCGAGCTATTTTTATAAGGAACAATTGTGTGAAGTTAAATTGAAATTGGCGAAGAAATGTAGGCGCTACAGCGATGACGAAGTTTTTCTAAAAATAGCCACAGTGACCTTGACCTTGAGATCATGACCTTGAAAGTCAAACTCACTCGAGATATTGTCATAAGGAACATTTGTGTGGAGTTATATTGAAATAAGGGAAGAAATATAGACGCTAGAGCTATGTTGTGCGAGGGGATAATTAAAAATTTTTAAGTCTGTGACCTTGACCTTGAGCTCAGGGCATGGGTGGGGGTATCGCTGAATAAAATGGACAGGTATCTAACATCATACCAAATATCAACTCAATCCATCCAACGATTTGGAAAATATCAACTCTTAAAATATCTAATTAAAAATTTCTAAGTCTGTGACCTTGACCTTGAAGCCATAGGCATGAGTGGGGGTATTGCCAAATAAACATTTGGACCTGTATCTATCATCATAGCATACATAAGCCAAATCCATAATATAGTTTGGAAAATTTGAGCTCTTTAAAATCTTTCACATTAAAATTGTCTAAGTCTGTGACCTTGACCTTGAGGTCATAGGCATGGGTGGGGGTATTGCTGAATAAAACATTGTACCTATATCTATCATCATATGAACCAAAGTTCAGGTTCTACCAGGTACAAATACCTTAACTGGAGTCTTTAACATGGAAAATTTCTAAGTCCATGACCTTGACCTTGAGGCCATGGGCATGGGTGGGGGTATCGCTGAATAAAACTTTGGACCTACATGTATATTTATAATCATACCAAATATGAACCAATTCCATCAAATGGTTTGGAAAATATGAGTTCTAAAATGTTCAAGTCTACCTGTTACAAAAACCTTAACCTGAGTCTTTAAAACTGAAAATTTCTAAGTCTGTGACCTTGACCTTGAGGTCACAGGCATGGGTGGGGGTACTGCTTAATAAAACTTTGGACCTATATCTATCATCATACCAAAGATGAACAAGTTCCATCAAATGGTTAGGAAAATATGAGTTCTAATAGTTCAGGCTCTACCTGTTACAAAAACTTTAACCTGAGGTTACAGGATCACGTACGTACACACACGTACAGACGGACGTACACATGTACGCACATACGCAAAACCGAAAAACTATATGCCCCCGGCATCATATGATGCGGGGGCATAAAAAAAATTATTATATAATTAAATAAATGCTTATTTATGGGTCCTGTGTGACTACTGCAATGGAAGGTCACGTTTTTTTTTTTTCACTTTTCAGCTCAACTTAAGAAAATTAATAATAAATTAGGCCCTAATTAACAATCAAAATAATTAGAAAAAAATGCTTCTGAAAGATCTAACAACATATTTCAAAAATGAAAACTTTCAATTATTTGCAAAATTTCAACCTAATCATAGGCTTACAGCCATTGGTTAGAATATGTAACTTTGCCCCACCTACAATAGGATAAGCCCCACCTACAAATAACCATTATACTGCCAATCACAACAATTAAAATTTCAAGCCATTTTTTTTTACTTCTCAAAGAAAATCTTGTTTAGCATTTTTCATATATGAGTCCTATGGAAATGTTCTCTGAAAACAAACAAAAGAAAAAAAAATTGAATGCCATCTGCTATGAGGTAATGCTTGGTGCTTAAGATATAAGATTAAAAGTGTTTTTGTTTTTTTTGTCTTTTGTTTTTTCCATATATAGCTCTGAATGTAATACTTGGCAGTCTTAAAAAAATATAAAAAATGCCATTACCAGTAAGTAATAAAATGACTGATAGAATAGGAAAAAATAAAACCACTAGGAAAAAATAATTTGGCCAAATTGTCCTACAAAAAAAAAATAAAATAAATAAATAACTGTTTTTTTTTTTTGTTTTTTGTTTTGTTTCCTAGTAGAAAAATTTCCATTAGAACTGAACATACTTTTTTAAAAAGAGTAACACAATGCCTAAAATTTATTTCATTTATTTATATGGTGAACAATTTCTTTATCGCATGTTTTCCTTTAATTTATTTTATTTTTTTCCACTTATCATGCTGAACAAGACAATCCCTACATTTGCAAACAGTTTAGCTCCAGATAAGCCATCTGATCAGGAACTTTACTGTTCATCATGCAGTTATGAATTTAACAGATAGCTTAGATTAAATATATGTATATTGAAAGTAGAGAAATTCTAATTTTAAGTGAAGATTTTTAAAAGAGTAACAAGATGCCACCTGATCAGGATCGTCACTGTTCATCATGCAGTTATGAATTTAACATATAGCTTAGATTAAATATATGTATATTGAAAGTAGAGAAATTCTAATTTTAAGTGAAGATTTTTAAAAGAGTAACAAGATGCCATCTGATCAGGATCGTCACTGTTCATCATGCAGTTATGAATTTAACAGATAGCTTATATTAAGTATATGTATATTGAAAGTAGAGAAATTCTAATTTTTAGTGAAGATTTTCAAAAGAGTAAACAAGATGCCATCTGATCAGGGTCATGACTGTTCATCATGCAGTTTGTGAATTTAACAGATAGATTATATTGAGTACATGTAAATTGAAAGTAGAGAAATTCTAATTTCAGGTAAACATTTTTAAAACAGTAACAAGATGCCAAATTCTGATCAGGATCTTCACTGTTCATCATGCAGTTTGTGAATTAAACAGATAGATTATATTAAGTATATAGAAAGTACTACTGTAGAGAAATTCTAATTTCAAGTGAACATTTTTAAAAGAGTATCAAGATGCCGTCTGATCAGGATCTTCACTGTTCATCATGCAGTTTGTGAATTAAAATAAGAATAACAGATAGATTATATTAAGTATATAGAAAGTAGAGAAATTCTAATTTCAACTAAACAGTTTTATCAATAACAAGATGCCAAAAATATATTTCATAAAACTCTATGGTGAAAAATTTCCTAAACATAATAACATGTTTTCATTTTATTTATTTATTTTTTTTTCTGTATATATGCCTATGAGGTGATATACCATACCAGTAGGTGTCATTTTCAATAAACAGTAATTATCTTCAATTATCATATCCATTATATGGCTGATTAAAGCACTGGTCCTCCTGTATTTGGTCCTCAAATTATACCCCTAGTCCTCTAGAGGACTTGGTCCTCAGTCCTCTGGTCCTCCATCAAAAGTCCTCAAATTATACCTTCCTGAGTGTCCTCAAAATGCATATAAGTTTTATATTAATAATTGAGTACTTTTCAAGATATGAATCGAAATATATGACCATGTCGCAAAAAAAATCGCCCGGGAGTAGCTTTTTGCGGTATTGACGATGTCAAGCATTTTGCAAAATATGTTCAGTCTGGGATTGCTACAAGAATAAGTTTGTGAATTATCAATTAAAAACATATCAAAGATTAGAAAAATACAAAAATAAAGTTATTTCATTGCTCCATGAATTAAGTAATTGACCCGGGAGTAGGCCCGGAGTAATTTCTGGATTGAAAATCGGCGTTTATTGGCGTTATTGCCTATGTCACATACATTGTATTTATTAGACGTAGTCTTACTACCATGACAGCTACTAGCAAAGGCACTGATCAGACTGCGGAGGTATTTGTGTCATCGTTTCTATATTATACGGCCATAAAACAAATAGCGCCAAATATAAATGTCCCGGTCACATAAAATCATAGGCGCAGGAGCAGGGCGTGAGTTGGGTTGGGGATGTGTGTCGAGTCCCGATATGACAAGTAAATAAATTCATGTCCTCCATGCTGAATCTTAGCTTTTCTTCTGACAAACGTAAAGAAATACAATGTATGTGATAGAAACAATAAGGCCGAGAATAAGGCAAATAAACGCCGATTTCAACCCAGAAATTACTCCCGGCCCGGTTATTTACCAGGCAGAGCGATGAAATTACTTAAATTTTGCATTTTTCTAATCTCTGACATGTTTTTAATTAATAACACCAAGTAATTCTTGTAGAACCCCCAGACTGAACATATTTTGCAAAATGCTTGACATCGTCATACCGCAAAAGTTACTCCCGGGCGAAAATTTTGCGACGTGGTCGTATATTTCGGTTCATATCTTGAAAAGTACATGGTAATAATGTTAACACTTTAATGTGCATTTTAAAGAAACGTCTATATTCTACTTTTGATTCAAATTTCATTCAGATATGTGAATGTTTAGTACCTTTACTCGATTGTCAAAATTTACTCTCGGATTTTACTCCCGGCTCTCGGCCGTTACTCCCGGGTTTTATACTTTCCCATCTGATCCTGAATAGCAACGCACTACAGTTACAACCTAGATAATCAGAAGATTTCTGAATGAAAAGAAATCATTAAAATACCTATAACGTTTCAAATGCCTCAAATATATTAACTGAGTTTAATTTTTATCTCAAAATGGCCATACAAACCGTAAAATTATGGTAATTTCTAAATTCTTATATAAAGTTTTCAGACACATGAAGGTGACTTTTTTTTTTAATCCTTGATCCAACCGAAAGGAACATTAATGTACCTACATGCATTAAAAGAAACCAAAATATCGGAACGAAGCCGAAATACTGGAACGGACTATTAAAAATGTCTGTGGTGAATCATTAAGAGCAGTGAGTGAGTGAGTTTTAGTTTTACGTCCCACCAACAGCTAAGGTCATACGGAGACGGGACCTCGGTTTAAAGACTCATCCGAAAGTCTGGAGAAGCCCGGGATCGATCCTGCGATCCCTGGTTTACAAGGCGAGTAGCGTAACCACTGCACCACGGAGGCTTCTCATTAAGAGCAGTAAACTAAAAAAATATAACACATGGGATTTGCCATCATGAAAACACGCCTATGCGAATTTGACCATCTAAAACCCAACTTTTATAGTAAAACTGAAGTTTACAGGGGATAGCTCAGTGATTAGTGCACTTGCCTCTGATGCTAGAGGTCCCGGGTTCGCAGGGGCGATAACATTTCTTAATTTCAAATGATTCAAAAGTTATGACAAAGTAGGACAAAGGTTAAGGTCATGGGTCAATTTTTGCATGGGTGGGAAGTCCTTGTCACATGGAATACACATGTCAAATATGAGGCTCTATCTCAAATGGTTAAAAAGTTATGATAAAGTATGTCACACCTCAGGGTCAAGGTCACAGGTCAATGTCTTTTGCATGAGTGGGGAGCTCTTTTCACAAGGGACCTACATGCCAAATATGAAGGCTCTATCTTAAATTGTTCAAAAAATATGAAAAAGTTAGTCTAAGGTCACAGGTCAAAACTTTTTTATAGGTGGGAAGTCCTTGTCACAAGGAACATATGTGCCAAATATAAAGGTGTGTGTGTGTGAATTCGGGTTTAACGTCGCTTTCAACAATTTTTCAGTCATATCACGACGGTGTCTTGTTGCGACAGGGAGCTCAATGCTCACTTTTATAGTGCTGCCTCACTGAAGTATCATGTCCCAGACACATTACATGATACCACACCCAGTCACATTATCCTGACACTGGGTCGACCAGTCCTAGCTTTACCCCGTAAATCTGAGTGCCAAGTGAGGAACAGCTAGTACCATTGTTAACGACTTTGGTATGTCGCGGCCCGGGATCGAACCCGTGACCTCCCGTTCCCCGGAGCGGACACTCTACCAACTGAGCTATCGGGACCGGCACCAAATATAAAGGCTCTATCTCAAATGGTTCAAAAGTTATGATAAAGTAGGTCACATGTCAAGGTCACAGGTCATTATTTGTATGAATAGGAAACCCTTGCCACAAGGAACCTACATGCCAAATATGAAGCTTTATCTCAAATGCTTCAAACGTTATGACAAACTTTGGTATCACCATCACTGACGATCTTGATTGGGGTCAACATATCTCTGAGATTACATCTAAAGCAACTAGGACTTTAGGATTCCTTAGACGGAACTTGGCTTTTGCACCTAGGCAGACAAAGGATGTTGCATATAAAGCATTGGTTCGCCCTCAACTTGAATATGCATCACCCATTTGGCATCCCTATGTTAAAACTCAGACTCAGCAGGTGGAGAGGTGCAGAGGACAGCTGCTCGATGGTCCTGTAGGCGATGGCGAAATAGAAGTAGCGTCGGTGACATGCTTAATGAGCTAGAGTGGCCGTCCCTGGAGGCCCGTCGTGAGGAGTCCTCTTTAACCTTCTTCTACAAGATACACTCTGATTCAGAGTCTATTAATAAAGATAGGTACTTGACCCCTGTAACAGTGTCGACCCAAACAAAGGCATCAAAAGTAAACGACTCACAATATCGTAGATACCAGTCCTATAGTGATGCCCTGAAGAACTCCTTCTTTCCTAGAACTATTCCCCAATGGAATAGTCTTCCCTCCTCTGCGGTGAATGCCAAGTCCGCAGAAGAGTTTAAATATGTTCTATACAAGGGTTATCCTTTGGAAGCAAGGAACACACCACAGTTCTAAGCGAAAAATATGGAGTGTACATGTTTTCTGGGCCAGACTAGCTAGTTTCGGCCAATTAGGCCTCATCAGTGACCCTCAGATATTTTCAAAATTACACAATGGAATCAATGATCCCAAAGGACAAGAAAATATAATCTACACTATGATGTAGGGCAGGGAGACGTTTTACCGCCGCCACACAATCCCACACAACAGCTGTAGTGAAGTTAAATATGTTCTATAAAAGGGTTATCCTTTGGCAGCAAGGAATACACCACAGAAGTGAAAAATATGGAGTGTACATGTTTTCTGGGCCAGACTAGCCCGTACAGTGTAAGATTGAGACTCAGAGGTATGCGTTTTAGGATACCTCTGTAATGCAGATTGTAAATAGTTTTAAGGACGCATCCAGTGCCTCTCTTTTTTTTAGCTAAATTCTAAATTTAGCCACCCAACCAACTGAGGTAATGACCAAATATCACCGACTCAGTATAAGAAGATAGGATAGATAGATAGACAAAGTAGACCAAAGGGCGAAGTCATATGTCTAAACTTTTGTATGGATGGGAAGACTTTGTCACAAGGAACATATGTGCCACACATGAAGGCTCTATCTCAAATGCTTCAAAAGTTATGACAAAGTGGGTCAAAGGTCAGGGTAACAGATCAAATTTTGTTTTTGTATGGGTGGGAAGCCCTTGCTACTAGGAACCTACATGCCAAATATGAAGGCTCTATCTCAAACGGTACAACAGATATGACAAATAACATACTGATCTATTTTTTTATTTGACACGGCCCATATTCGAACCCGACCAAGATATTGTCAAGGTGATCATTCCGAGCAAGTTTGATAATGATCGGACCAAAATTGTGGCCTCTAGTGTGTTCACAAGTTTTTCTATGATTTGACCTACTGGCCTACTTTTTGACCCGAAATGAACCATATTCGAAATTGACCCTGATATTGTCAAAATAATAATTTTGTGCAAGATTGATGATGATCAGACCAAAAACCGTGACCACTAGTGTGCTCACAAGGGTTTTCTATGATTTGACCTACTGACCTACTTTTATATCGACATGACCCATATTCGAAGTTGACCGAGATAGTGTCAAGATGATTATTCTGAGCAAGTTTGTTAATGATCGGACAAAAATTGTGGCCTCTTGTGTGTTCACAAGTTTATTTTTTGTGATTTGACCTACTGACCTATTTTTTGACCCGACATGACCCATATTCGAACTTGACCGAGATATTATGAGCTATATTGATGATGATCGGACCAAATTTGTGGCTTCTAGTATGTTCACAAGGTTTTTGTATGATTTGACATACTGACTTACTTTTTGATCCGACAAGACCCATACTCGAACTTGACCGAGATATTGTCAAGATGATCATTCTGAGCAAGTTTGGTGATGGTCGGACTGAAATTGTGGCCTTCAGTGTGTTCAAAATGTTTTTGTATGATTTTACCTCCTGACCTACTTTTTGACCCGACATGACCTATATTCGAACCTGACCCAGATATTGTAAAGATGTTCATTCTGAGCTAGATTGATGATGATCGGACCAAAACTGTGGCCTCTAGTGTGTTCATAGTGTTTTTCTATGATTTGACCTACTGACCCATTTTTTGACCCGACATGACCCATATTCGAACTTGACCGAGATATTGTCAAGATGATCATTCTGAGCTATATTGATGATGATCGGACCAAATCTGTGGCTTCTAGTATGTTCACAAGGTTTTTGTATGATTTGACAAACTGATTACTTTTTGATCCGACATGACCTATACTCGAACTTGACCGAGATATTGTCAAGAAGATCATTCTGAGCAAATTTGATGATGATCGGATTGAAATTGTGGCCTTCAGTGTGTTCAAAAGGTTTTTGTATGATTTTACCTCCTGACCTACTTTTTGACCCGACATGACCTATATTTGAACTTGACCCAGATATTGTCAAGATGATCATTCTGAGCTAGACTGATGATAATCGGACCAAAACTGTGGCCTCTAGTGTGTTCACAATGTTTTTCTATGATTTGACCTACTGGCCTACTATTTGACCCGAAATGAACCATATTCGAAATTGACCGTGATGTTGTCAAAATAATAATTTTGTGCAAGATTGATGATGATCAGACCAAAAACCGTGACCACGAGTGTGCTCACAAGGTTTTTTTATGATTTGACCTACTGACCTACTTTTAAATCGACATGACCCATATTCGAAGTTGACCTAGATATTGTCAAGAAGATAATTCTGAGCAAGTTTGTTGAGGATCGGACTAAAATTGTGGCCTCTAGTGTGTTCACAAGTTTTTTTCTGTGATTTAACCTACTGACCTAATTTCTGATTCGACATGACCCATATTCGAACTTGACCGAGATATTGTCAAGATGATCATTCTGAGCTATATTGATGATGATCGGACCAAATCTGTGGCTTCTAGTATATTCACAAGGTTTTTGTATGATTTGACATACTGACTAACTTTTTGATCCGACATGACCAGTACTCGATCTCGACCAAGATATTGTCAAGATGATCATTCTGAGCAAGTTTGATGATGATCGGACTGAAATTGTGGCCTTCAGTGTGTTCAAAGGTTTCTCTATGATTTTATCTCCTGACCTACTTTTTGACCCGACATGACCTATATTCGGACTTGACCCAGATAGTGTCAAGATGATCATTCTGAGCTGGATTGATGATGATCGGACCAAAACTCTGGCCTCTAGTGTGTTCACAATGTTTTTTATATGATTTGACCTACTGACCTACTTTCTGACTCGACATGACCCATATTCGAACTTGACCGAGATATTGTCAAGATGATCATTCTGAGCTATATTGATGATGATCGGACCAAATCTGTGGCTTCTTGTATGTTCACAATGTTTTTGTATGATTTGACATACTAACCTACTTTTTAATCCGACATGACCCATACTCGAACTTGACTGAGATATTGTCAAGATGATCATTCTGAGCAAGTTTGATGATGATCGGACTGACACTGTGCCTCCAGTGTGTCCAAAAGGTTTTTCTATGATTTTACCTCCTGACCTACTTTTTGACCCGACATGACCTATATTCGGACTTGACCCAGATATTGTCAAGATGATCATTCTGAGCTAGGTTGATGATGATCGGACCAAAACTGTGGCCCCTAGTGTGTTCACAATGTTTTTCTATGTTTTGACCTTCTGACCTACTTTCTGACTCGACATGACCCATATTCGAACTTGACCGAGATATTGTCAAGATGATCATTCTGAGCAAGCTTGATGCTGATAGGACCAAAATTGTAGCCTCCAGTATGTTCACCATGTTTTTCTATGATTTCACCTCCTGGCCTACTTTTTGACCCGACATGACTTTTATTTGAATCTTACCGAGATATTGTCAAGATGATCATTCTGAGCTAGATTGATAATGATCGGACGAATACTATGGCCTATAGTGTGATCACAAGTTTTTCTATGATTTGACGACCCACTTTTTGACCCGATATGACCCATATTCGAACCTGACCGAGATATTGTCATGATGGTCATTCTGATCAAGTTTGATGATGATTGGCCCAAAGCTGTGACCTCTAGATTGTTCACAGTGAGCTGAAAAAAAGGAGAAAGAAACAACATCAGGTTAACAAGTCCGTGTAGTACATATCCCTCTAAAACCCACTTAAAATCTATGTTTGAACTAGAAATAAGACATTCAACTACTTTCATAAGTGTCAGTAATACAACAGAAGCATGATATTCAAAACGTTTGGTATTTTAGAAATACATGTAGTAATGATATTATCGTTTATTTTCGGATCAGAATTTTACAAAAGTGTTATATAGAGAACATGATAAATCTCTCTCAAATGACGAAAAATGGCTAAATTGTTTTAAAATTTCGTATATAAATTGCCATTAGCCACTTCTAACATAGTTTAAATGAAAAAAAAATCATTAAATACTGATATTTTTGATATTACAGTTTGTTTTCGGTTATGAGAGTTTGTTTTCAGTTGTTTCCGGTAAAAGTTTGTTTTCGGTTTTCCAAGATACCGTTGCTTGGCCCCTGTGGCGGTTTCAACTCAAACGAGGGTATCAGAAGTAAATAACACACAATACCGTAGGTACCAGGCCTATAGTAATGCCCTGGGGCATTATTTTTTCCCAAAACTGTTCCTCGGTGGAGCTAAATTCTAAATTTAGCACCCCGCCCAACCGAGGTAATCGACTCAAAATATGAATATACATAGAAAGATTCCGGGAATCTCGGCCCCTAACAAACTCGGCCCCTGACATACTCGGCCCACAACAAAGTCGGCCCCTACAAACTCGACCCCTGACCAACTCGGCCCCTATTATTATTAATATATTATTAGCCCAAAATATATTGTTTTAGTTTGAGTAAAGGTGGAAGGTAGCAAACGTTAACCAAAAGTAATACATACTTGTCTCAGTGTTTGCCTTTTAAAGACTGGAGATTTTCATATTTACTGGACTGTTACGCATTCTCATGTAACTGCCAATGACACGGTGGGTAGCCATAACGGCTCTTTAAAATAGTGATCAAATCGCTCAAAACGCCTCCTTCGTGATAAAGCATCGGCTCCTGTGTTGATATCTTTATGTAAACTCGAGGATGGGAGCCCAATTTACGGGCGATTTGTCGGCAAAAGAAGAGTAAGTTAATATCAAGATGTATTGAACGGAACCCATTAGGTGGCAGGCATAGTCGTAGTAGTCAGCAAATGGTATTTATTGTGGCATATTTCTGCAGGAATCCTGCAATTCATGTCGTGTGACCATTTTTGTACCAACACATGCACCATTTACAACAAATTTTTTATTGTTTAAACATTTTCAAGACGAACTGCCAGTCATTGGCTGCTTGCTTTTTCAAAATTTTCAATGCTTTTTCAAAAAACGATGTGAATGTTATTCCTTTGTCGTATATAATGCAAATTATCCACCTGTTGTAGAATTCAGGTAGGAACGGATTCTTTGTGATTGGCCGCAAACAGACTTTTCAATGGCATGGTTTTAAATGTGATCATCTGGCACCGGATCTTAGGCGATTATTATGATATGCAATGTATAAAAGTTTGTCAATTGGAACAAAATCCGCATCCATGAAAACTCTATTTCGGCGGAAAAGGCAAAACAGTGGAATTTCTTGATTGCATGGTAGCCTCTGGCATCAGAAATGATATTTTCAATCAGCTGAATCGACGTTTATCAATTCCAAAGGTCAATGGCATTTATTGACTCAGATTCAGTATTTTATCTTCTATTCCACTACATCTGCTGGGTAGATTGAATCCAACATACTTTTGGAGCCTCTTTGAGAAGGGGGAACGAAAGTTTGCTCGTAGGGACAGAGTCGCATGACCAGTATGGCCACCATGCCCATAATGAATATATGGTAAAACTTAAAAATCTTCTCCTCAGGAACGAAATGGCCGATGAGCCCATATATGGTAAAAACATAAAAATATTCGGACCCAATGAACAATGACCTTCAGACTATAGAAATGATGACCTTTGACTGACCTTGGGCTGTTTTACGTCAAGATCAAATTTGGTCACTTAGACATCTGTTTTGAATAAAAAACAAAACAGGGAATTTTTCTGACTCTATTGTAGCCTGTGGCATCAGAACTGATATTTGCAATCAGCTGAATATAAGTTTATTAATTCCAAAGGTCAAGGTCATTTGCCGACCTTTGTCCTGAATGACTTAGATTCAGTATTTTTATCTTCTCCGTTTAAACTGCTGGGCTGACTGAAACCAAATTACATGAGGAGCCTCTATGTGATGAGGCAATGAAACGTTATTCATGACCAAGTAGGGCAACATGCCTGAATATGTTAAAAAATACATGACCTCTGGTGAGCGTAGTGGGCAAACTTTTAAAGCTGAGAAGCACTAACACGCTGTTTTTCTACAAAGAGCAGAACAGCGTTGACGTCACCAACGCCCGTAGAGGACCATGGTATAGACTAACGTCACTTGGCGTCACTGAAAATCATGTGACTCGATGCGTTGATGGATGTGCACTTGCCTCTGATACTAGAGGTCCCGGGTTCGATCCCCGGCAGCGGTATTAAAATTTCGGTGTACGAAAACGCTCCATTGGGATATTTGCAGGAATGTCATAAAGTGCACCATCTTTCGGATCGGGGCGTTAACTGGGGGAGAACCATCCCCTGTGCAAGTTAAAGAACCCTACCGTAATTACATGTTTACTGTGTAGGCTTTTATCCTGCAAAACTGGAGTGTATGTTATATACACCGTCTGTGTCCCCTCCTGGTGTTAAGGCGAAACCAGAAGAAAGAAAGAACGAAAGTATGAACTACATGGATTTCTGTAGGTTTACATTGGAAATGTAAATATAACAAAGTAAACAAAGCACACACACGCACGACAAAAGACAAGACAAGATCGGACCAGGACTACCATTTTATTTTCGGGAGGGGGGTGGGGGTTATAATTTAAACAAGCTTGGTAGATGAAGCTTCATACCAAAGGTCAAAGGTTGGACCTTTTGGATTTAGAAAAGACAATTTTAAAGGTTCCCCTTCTGTATGTCTATGCACAAAATTTGGGCCCCAGGGCGGGCCATTTTTGGCCCCGAGGATATAATTTCAAAAATCTTGGTAAAGGTCCATAAGATGAAGTTTCATACCAAATATCAAAGACCTGGGCCTTCTGGTTTCAGACACGAAGAATTTTAATGGGTTTCCCTATATAACTTTGTTAAAAACTGGTGCGCCGCGGGGCGGACCATTTTTTGGTCTTGCTGTCGAGTCCTCACCGTTGTCTCACCTCTGTGGTTCTTTGATTTTTGTGTTCACGGAGATGTTGCACTGATGAGTTAGGAGGCCTTCATGCAGACTGAACAAATTATTTGTCTAAATCGCGACGGAAGTAAGGGCGAGGATTGTGGCCACGTAAAATCGATTTAAGCCCCTCAGTGGAAATCTTCCACTGACCGTTCCAGGGCGGCTCTTCTGTGGCGATTTATTTATGTTGTTGTTTGTTACTTACTGTGTGTATCGCTTGTGTCTTTTGGTTTTGGATGGCCATATGGCCATTTTGTGGGGAAAGTTACTGTCCTGATGGCCTTCCTTTGTTTAGGTTTCCATTATGGTCTGGTCGCTTAATGTTTGTATTTCTTTCCCTTTGTTGTCTTTTATGGGTGGAGTAAGTTAATTGTATCAATTCCTGATCTTTGTCTTACTTCTACTTATAATTTTAACAATCTAGGTAGCGGTTCACTAGATGAAACTTTTTACCAAACATCAAATACCTGGGCCTTCTAGTTTCAAACAAGAAGATTTTAAAAGTTTCCTCTATATAACTCTGTGTAAAACTGGTGGGTCGCACGGCGGACCATTTTGGCCAAAGGGCTATAATTTGAAAAATCTAGGTAGAGGTTCACTAGATGAAGCTTTATACCAAACATCAAAGACCTAGGCCTTCTAGTTTCAAACTAGAAGATTTTAAAGGTTTTCCCTATATAACTCTGTGTAAAACTGGTGGGTCGCGCGGCAGACCATTTTTGGTCCCAGGGCTATAATTTGAACAATCTAGGTAGAGGTTCACTAGATGAAGATTTATACCAAACATAAAAGTCCTGGGCCTTCTAGTTTCAAATAAGAAGATTTTAAAGGTTTTCCCTATATAACTCTGTGTAAAACTGGTGGGTCGCACGGCGGACCATTTTTGGCCCCAGGGCTATAATTTGAACAAGCTTGGTAGAGGTCCACTAAATGAGGCTGGTCGGGCCCATCGGAGTCTAACTGTTGTTTTTTTTTTTTTGCTCCAGCATTTCAGTGGTTTCTTGCTGTCGAGTCCTCACCGTTGTCTCACCTCTGTGGTTTTTTGATTATTTGTGTTCACGGAGATGTTGCACTGATGAGTTAGGAGGCCTTCATGCGGACTGAACAAATTATTTGTCTAAATCGCGGCGGAAGTAAGGGCGAGGATTGTGGCCACGTAAAATCGATTTAAGCCCCCCCCCCCCCCTCCCCAGTGGAAATCTTTCCACTGACCGTTCCAAGGCGGTTCTTCTGTGGCGATTTATTTATGTTGTTGTTTGTTACTTACTGTGTGTATCACTTGTGTCTTTTAATTTTGGATGGCCATATGGTCATTTTGTGGGAAAGTAACTGTCCTTATGGCCTTCCTTTGTTTAGGTTTCCATTATGGTCTGGTCGCTTAATGTTTCTATTTCTTTCCCTTTGGGGTCTTTGATGGGTGGAGTAATTTAATTGTATCGATTCTTGATCTTTGTTTTACTTCTACTTTTCATACCAAACATCAAAGACTATGGCTTTCTAGTTTCAGACGAGAAGATTTTTAAATACGGTTTCCAAATGTTAGTCTATGTGAAACCGGCAGGCCCGGGGCGGGGCCATTTTTGACCCCAGGGCCAAAATTTGAACAATCTTGATAGAGGTCCACTAGATGAAGCTTCATACCAAATATCGAACACCTGGGCATTCTGATTCCAGCCGAAAAGGGTTTTAAAGGGTTTCCCTATATAAGTCTATCTAAAACGAGTGGCCACGGGGCGGGAGCATTTTTGGCCCCAGGCCAATAATTTGAACTATCTTGGTAGAGGTCCATTAGATACAACTTCATACAAAATATCAAAGACCTGGACCCTCTGTTTTCAGACGAGAAGATTTTTAAAGGTTTACCCTATGTTAGTCTATGTAAATTGGTGGTCCCCGGCGTGGGGCCATTTTTGGCCCCAGTGCTATAATTTGAACAATCTTGGTAGAGGTTAATTCGATACAACTTCATACCAAATATCAAAGACCTAGGCCTTCTGGTTCCAGACAAGATTTTTTTTAAAGTTTTCCCTATATAAGTCGATGTATAACTGGTGGGCCCCGGCGCGGGTGTATTTTGGCCCCAGGACTATAATTTGAACAATCTTGATAGAGGTCCACTAGATGAAGCTTCATACCAAATATCACAGAACTGGGCCTTGCGGTTTCAGAGAAAAAGATTTTTTAAGTTTTCACTAAAGTGAGTGTGTGTGTTTTAGTTTTACGTCCCACCAACAGCTAAGGTCATACGGAGACGGGATCTCGGTTTAAAGACTCATCCGAAAGTCTGGAGAAGCCCGGGATCGATCCTGCGATCCCTGGTTTACAAGGCGAGTAGCGTAACCACTGCACCACGGAGGCTTCTATTTTCACTAAAGAAAATCTATTTTGGCCCATGTGACGTAGATGCGCAACGGACCGGAAACATTTGAACAAGTATGAAAGGGAACCACCTAAGAATCATTCCTGTGAAGTTTGGTCAAAATCCAATCAATGGTTTAGGAGGAGATGTCGTTTAAAAAAACTGTTTACGCACGCATGGGCGCACGCACGACGGACAAAAAGTGATCCCAAAAGCTCACCTCGTCACTACGTGACAGGTAAGCTAAAACAGAAAAAAAGTCCCGTAACCATGATCAAGACAAGGGAAACAAGACGAGTCACAGAAACAATAACACTGCGATTCCGTAGACGAAGAAATAGAAGTGAAGCAATGATCAGGAATCCACAATTAACTTAATTTAGAAAACCACCAGTCCGACCCAAGATACCCGGATAAGGGTACCAGGCGTCAGCCGTCCGCAAACGCAAAGACCCTATTGAGACCAAAACCTGACTCACTGTCCAGCAAACAAAGAGTAAAGCAAAACCGCCTGTCTTCAGAGTTTCTACCTAGGAGAGCCCCAATCTAGCCTTTGTGTCGTTGGGCGTCCAACTGATATTGGCATACAGTAGGGCAAGGCCTGTTGACATTGCAGCAGGCAAGGGTAGATGTGATCGGGAGGGGTGTTGTTATTTCTTCATTTTCTACACTTCCATCCATTTTCCTCTTTCTCCCCTTCCTTCCTTGTAACTATCTCTTCCATCTCCTTTTCTATGGAGATGACACAAAATGACCCACAAGGGTTGACGTGTCGTTTCACATCAACACATTAAATATATCAAACTAGCCTACCCAGCTACGAGACTAGCTAGAATCTCGCATTCTTGAGATAGAAAAAAAATACATGATACCAAGCAGTGTGATCAGACTGCAAAATGCCCATGGTGATCTTCATCTTTAATGATTTTACGTGTTTTCTTGTACTGATGTTTATGTTTTGTATATCTTGTTATTGTTTATAATTTATCCCCTTTGATAACCTGGGTCGGTGCTGTAAAGGCTGTTATCACCAATGTGACTACACAGTCGCGCAACACGAATGAGCGCCTGTATTTCATGAATAGTTGTGATATCGATGTCTAAGTATTTGCAGTCAAGAAGAATCACTAAGGTTTGGGTGCCAGCATATATTTAAAAGTCACAAGGTGTAGGTGCCAAAATCTCTCAGGAGTCGTGTCAGGTTTTGACGTCTTTTTGTTATAATCCTAGGATTTGATTTCAAACTTAACTACTGGAAACATACAAAATGACCTTAATAATCATGTTAAGACTTTTTTTAATGATATGTGCCCGGTTGCATGGTCACAGGCGCTATCTATTTCGCATTTCATGCCCGACCGGTCGGTTTGTTGCGGGACAGCTGACGAGTGTGCTTCGTCTCTTGCAAAAACTTCTCTACAAACATCATCACAAATTTTACAAATAAATGCTGAAATTCCTTCTAAGTTCCGTAAAGGTTTTACTGTTTACCGACCAGATCCGATCTTTTAGCTGTTCATCATCGAAAGAGGTCGCTGTGTGTGCGTGTACACAAAAATCCACACAGGAACCGATACTTGATCACGAAGGTGGCGTTTTGGGCGATTTGATCACTATAAGGAGCCGTTATGGCTACCCACCGTGAATGATATTAAATAATATTTCAATTGGATTATCTTTAGTAAATCACTGTCGCGTACCTGTTGATTGGATTATTATTATTTGATAACTGGACGGGAAGTAATGAGCAATTACAGTAACCATTACAAATCTTTAATCAAGCCATAAGAACACCTGAAAATTGCAAGCGCGAATAACAAATGTGCAGATCAGCCTGCGCACCTGCACACTACGGCTGTTGTATGCCAAACTTTATTGCTTTGAACGGCTTTTGAGACTAAGCAGGTAGTTTTTTTGCACGTGTGAATAATAAATGCGCAGATCAGCCTGCGCTTCGCACACTCTGATCAGTGATGGTGTTCGCTGCTTGGACTACGGCTTCTGATACTAAGCAGGTAGCAGGTAATTGAAATGCAGACATATATATGTATTTATGAATCGGGCCGAGCTACATATATATCAAGTTAAGAACGTCGCGGAGACGCCTTATGTATTAGAGCAGAAATGAGAAAATGTCTCGCTGCTTGGATAGCATGAAAATTGCACGTGCGAATAACAAATTCGGAGATCAGCCTGCGCCTCCGCACACTCTGATCAGCGCTTTTGTTAACTGTTGACCAACTGGTTCCTCTGCCCTTTCAGTGTCTGATTCGGCAACCCCGTTCCCTCCTCTTTTATTTAGTGGCGAGATACGTTGCCTATCTTTCTTCTGGCTATTGATATATCTGTAGAAGTACATGTATCTGGAATTTGCCTTTACATCAACTACCAAGTTATTCACATACAAATCGTGCTATTTTTTTTTTATGTCATTCTTAATTTCTCTCAAGTTTTCAAACTTTGCCTGAAGTTTTTTTAACCTGCTTTTAACTTCACCCTTCACCAAAACCATCACAGTTTTTATCATGCCTCACTTTTTCACTTTCTGGCCTCCTAGCATCTTGTTTTTAGGCCTACCTTTGCACTGACTTCGCTAACTGCACATATATAATACCCGCAAGGGTGTGCTGCAGAATGAAAAAGATCGATAGATGACTTCGCAAACTGCACATATATAATACCCTCAAGAGGGTGCTACGGAATGAAAAAGATCGATAGACAGAGTTCATGTTATGTGTTGGTGGTTCTGATTCTTTCCCTCATCATATGTGTTGTTACGTTGATGAGTCTGATTCTTCCCCCTTTTTGGTTGTTCATTTTTAGTGACATTTGTCCTTCTGGTTTAACGTTTTTCTTGTTGGTGATTCTGATCCCCACCCCCAACCTATTATGTACATTGCTCATTTTATTTAGGTTTGGATATTATGAGTCACCACCTGTTTGGGAAAGAGCTGCTGGCTCGGTTTACCTGGTGTCCGTTTTATTTACTGCCGTCACTCCATGTTTCAACTTCTTTCACTAGTGATATTGTGGGAAGAATTTGGGATGTGACAGTATCAGTTCCTGATCGTTTTTCTTTTTAATTTTTATCCCCCGACCGAAAAGTTTCGGGGAATATAGCGATCAGCCTGGCGTCCATCCGTCTGTCCGTACGTCCGGTCGTCCGTCCGTCCGTAGACGCAACCTTGTGATGGCCATAACTCCAATACCCTTTGAGATTCATTGATGGTTTTTGTCACAATTGTTCAGAAGGCTGAGACGGCGTGTCATGCGCAAGAACTAGAACTCTGCCTACCTCAGTTTTTGAGTTAGCTCCCCTTTTAATAAAATAGAATGACTACCTTGTGATGGTAATAACTCCAATACCCTTTGAGATATATTGATGGTACCTGGCACAATTGTTCACAAGGTTGAGACGGCGTGTCATGCGTAAGAGCCACAACTCTGGCTGCCATGGTTTTTGAGTTGTCTCCCCTTCAAATAAAATAGAGTGACTATCTTTTGATGGCCATAACTCCAATACCCTTCGAGATATATTGATGGTACCTGGCACAGTTGTTCACAAGGCTGAGACGGTGTTTCATGCCTAACAACTGCAACTCCGGGTGCAACTGCAACTCCGGGTGCTATGTTTCGTTTAGTTAACTCCGTTTCCAATAAAATAGAATCACTACCTTGTTATGGCGATATCTCCAATACTCTTTGAGATTTATTGATGGTACTTGGCACAGTTGTACATGAGGTTAAGCAGGCGTGTCGTGTGCAAGAACCACGACTCTGGGTGCCCTGGTTTTTTTAATTAACTCCATGACAGCGTAACCTTGTGATGGCCATAATTCCAATACCCTTTGAGATATATTGATGGTACTTGGCATAATTATGGACAAGGTGGAGACGGCGTGTCATGCCTAAGAACCACAACTCCGGGTGCTAGGGTATTTACATTATCTCCCCTTCCAATATCACCATACCTCGAATACCCTTTGAGACATATTGATGGTACTTGGTGGATATGTACATGAGGTTAAGCAGGTGTGCCATGCGCCAGAATTACAACTTTGGGTGCCCTGGTTTTTGAGTTATCTCCCTTGAGGATATAACCTTGTAATGGCCATAACTCCAATACCCTTTGAGATATATTGAAGGAACTTGGCACCAATGTATACAATGTATAGAAGGCATGTCATGCCCAAGAACCACAACTCTTGGTGCTGTGGTATTTAAGTTACCCCCCCCCCCCCCAATCTTTCAATATAACAGTACGACCGCCTTGTGATCACCATATCTCCAATACCCTTTGAGTTATATTGTTTGTACTTGGTACAAGTATACATTAGGTTAATTAGGTTAAGAAGGCGTGTCATGCACAAGAACCACAATTCTGAGTGACTTGGTTTAAGAGAATTATCTCCCATGACAGTATAATCTTGTGATGGCTATAACTCCAAAACCTTTGAGATATATTGCTGGTACTTGCCACAGTTGATACAAGGTGGAAAAGGCATTTCATGTGCAAGAACCACTACTCAGTATACCCTTACTTTGTGCACTGGAAATCTTGGAGCGATCCTTTGTATCATTAGGCGAAGATAGTCTCAATAAACATTACATATACAAAATATACTATGCTACCAGTGTGTTTTCATTCCGTTGCACTTTCTCTCTTTTTTCTTTTTCTCCTATTACTGCTACTCGCTCACATCTGAGCATTACGAGCAGGATTTCCTGGGTGGTAACCAGTACTTTTTTAAGCACCTTGGATGAAGTGCCTTGCTCAAGGGCACAACACTTTGGTCAGCGTGAGGCTCGAACCCGCAACCTGTCGATCACAAATCGCTACAACTGCACCAAAGCGCTCCACGAACAGTCTTCTGAAGAAGTTGCTCCCCCGAGTCTGAAGGCCATATTGGCTTTTGGTCGGGGGATTTGCCATCTTCTCTGATGGCTATTTTATGCCTGTTGAGATGCTTTGTGAGGTTTGATGCCACAATGTGCTCCATAAACTTGCAGCAAACACAAGTTAACTAAATGTGTTGGTGAAAAGTCTTCAGATGTGTCGATGAACTGTTAGGCTGGACCAGTGAAATGTCTCCAAACTACGTATAGATTAGTTCCCTTGTATGTAGATCTCCGCTAGGTGGCTGCACCATAACGAACCGAAGGGAGCAACCCTTTGGATTTATATGCGTCCATTTCGGTTAGTCCCATTGCACCGGGCGGGCTTGTGCTTACCTCCGAAATGCCGAAACAGCGGGCTCTGAGGAAAGTTGAGAACAATGAACAAAAAGAAAATGACAATTGTCGACGATCCAGGTTATTAACAACTTATAATACATTTATGGTTCCGTTTATATATCTAGATTCCAGAAGCTATGTTTAATTTTGCCATAATTTGTCTCCAGAAATCGGTCATCGTTCCCCACCTAACTGTTCGGCCTCCCTTCTTACCGGACAGACTTTCGGATGAGTCTTTAAACCGAGGTCCCGTCTCCGTATGACCTTAGCTGTTGGTGGGACGTAAAACTAAAACTCACTCACTCCCTTCTTACCGCGTATTATTATCCCTGTAATGAACACCCTCCTAAACCCCATTTTATTTAAACTATATAGAGAAAAATCGTTTATGGGGGAATTCATTATTTTTCTCATTTCTGCTCTTCCATGAGCGCTTTGGTGCAGTGATAGCACATCAGATTTGTGATCGAGAGGTTGCGGGTTGGAGCCTCACGCTGACCAAAAGTGTTGTGTCCTTGACTTCATCCACATTGCTTAAAATAATAAAAAAAGTACTGGTTACCACCCAGGAAATCCTGCTCGTAATGCTCAGATGTGAAAGAGTAGCAGTAATAGAAAAAAAAAAAGACATAGTGAGCAATCTGGATGGGGCCATAAACCGTGGCCACAAACAGACTGACTTGATCATCATAGATTGACAAGGTACTTCACAGAAGGCTATTGTAGGATCTAAGCGGTGCGTGTCAGTATGTCCATGTTTATAAACCCTTTTGGTTTCATTGGGCGACAGGGCTTGAGATGTCATTTCATCTCAATGTCGGGTAAAAGTCGCACAAAATTGGAAGCAACGTCTCCAAAATGACCTATACAGTGTTGACGGGGATGTTTAACCTCAAATCAAACAAACTTGATGGCCAAGCGTCTGATCCAGTCCCTGTTTTATCCGGTGTCCCATATGGTTCGGTCCTTAGATCGGTCCTCTTTTTGGAATTCATCAATGATCTCCCTGATAATATCAGGTCATCTGTCCGTTTGTTTGCTGATGATTGTGTCCTGTAAAAGGACATATATCAGGGGTCGATATTTTCTTTTAGACACTTGGCCTGCAGGGCAAGTGCTCCAAAAAACTAACTTGTCCTTATGAAAAGTTAACTTGCCCTGCTTCTCTAAAAGTGAAAATTGAAAAAATAAAATAAATAAAAAAATCATTGTTTTAATTGATGGGTGCGTAAGTGAGAAAAAGTAAGAATTTGGCCAGATTTTGTAAAATATAACGGAACGCTCGATCGTCTTCAAAAGGCGGAAAAAATGTATGTGCGTGAGAGAATCACCATAACTCCAATACCCTTTGAGATTCATTGATGGTTTTTGTCACAATTGTTCAGAATGCTGAGACGGCGTGTCATGCGCAATCTTGAACTAGAACTCTGCCTACCTCAGTTTTTGAGTTAGCTCCCCTTTTACGGCCCCCGCCCATAGGGGCTTGAAGAAATATATGGGCTGCATGATGCTTCCACGCAGAGCTGAATCCGGCCCGCACACTAGTAATGGTAGACCGCTTAGAGGATCTAAGCCTGTCCAGGAACCGCGGTGCAAGGCGGACTGTCCATGCTAATAAACCCTATTGGTTTCATTGGGCGACAGGGCTTGAGATGTCATTTCATCTCAATGTCGGGTAAAAGTCCCACAAAATTGGAAGCAACGTCTCCAAAATGACCTTAACAGTGTTGACGGGGACGTTAAACCTCAAATCAACCAACCAACCAACCAAGCTCCCCTTTTAATAAAATAGAATGACTACCTTGTGATGGTCATTTTTCTATATAATCTATTCATTTTTGTTTGGATATAACACGGTTGTTTAACTAACACGGTTTCTGCTTTGGACCCCATTCATAGTGTTATAAAGAGGTTGTGGTGTATTTATTAACCAATAATTGGCTGCATGATGCTTCCACGCAGAGCTGAATCCGACCCGCACACAAGTACTGGTAAACCGCTTAGAGGAACTAAGCCTGCCCAGGCAAAGCGGTGTGACCCGTCCATGCTTATAAACCCTATTGACAGGGCTTGAGATGTCATTTCATCTCAATGTCTGGTAAAAGTCCCACAAAATTGGAAGCAACATCTCCAGAATGACCTTTACAGCGGCTCTTTTTTTTTTGGGAGGACAGCAGCAAACAATGCAGACCCAGATCAGACGCCGCAGGCATCTGATTTGGATTTACACTGATGATTTGTAACGGCAGGGGCTGACAAATCCATTGCCCGGCCGCCCGGGACAAGTCCGAAATCAAGCCGGGCAGGTGCACTATGACCTTTCGACGCCCGGTCGGGCAAGTGCGAAAGAATCGTTTTTTGAGTCCTTAAATACGGTAAAACTAGACCCGTAAGTAAATCACAATAATATCCGCTTTGTCGGCAATTCAGAGACAAAACCATCTATGTTTTTATAACGGTTCAATTATGACACTATTGTTAATCCCTGTCATATATTTACCAATTAAGCACGATTGCCCGGCGGTGCGTGTCTTTCATTTCTGGTGTAGTGGGTACCACCAGCGCTATCGATAAGCGTGACAAGGTGTGAAAATAAGATTAAGTTATGTCTCTAATTTGCGTTTATCCCTGCCATAAAATTTAATCCAAAATCAATGTGAAAATGATTTAATAGCTCCTAAGACGATTTGCTACATCTTACGGTAGTAAAAACTGACTATTCTACTGTCTCGTGAATGGTTATGTTTTGGCGCCAGAAAGCACGCAAAAAGCAGACGCTGGCGGGGAAAAGTCGAATTTTTTAATGTTGGTAACCGCGGATTGGTCGTGCCTCTATCCACAACCGTTTAGCTAGCGAGAAAATATTTTTTTACCGGTTCCAAACATTTTTTTAATGAAAGAGATACGCCCCATTAAAATAAAACAATGACGTTAAACACGTGTAGGGTTGCTGGGATCGGATGACGTCATTTACCGATCGCGTGCAGAAAAATGGGAGTGGTGGTTTATGGACGACGATTTGGATGGCAGAAATAATGATCGCATTGAACTTGCTTGTAGGGCGGGTGTGAAAGTTTGGGTTCGTTTTGGATCGAGGAGGGTCCTCGTCTTGTGGTTGAAGCTAAATAAATTGCATTCTTTTAATCTTTTATCTCGCTGCCCTGACACTTCTGATCTTTTGAGTAGATCTATATCGGCTGCAGCTCTTGTTCATCATGCGTGTCAAGCTAAATGAGTTTATATAACTGTATCTTAAATTGCTAATCGGTAAACGTATTATGTCAATTAACTTGAAAAAGTACCGTTATTGACTGTGACAACAACAGTATAATTTCTACTGTATTACCGCGCACAGGGAAATAAATCGAAGTGAATGCAATGATCAGGAATCGATACAATTAACCCTGAGTTCCCATCAGAGACACCAAAGAGACAGAAACACAAACATGAAATAACTAGATCCTAATGGAAAGTGGTTGTGCTTGAAACTTGACAGAAACATTGGATTATATTTATAAATGTCGGTCGTCATCATCGTCACCATTGTCACCCCCACCCCCGCATCCAACTCCACTTTGAGTTCCAAAATCCTGGGCAAGTAGGATTTTGAGCTGGGCAAGTGCAAAAATATTTTACTTGCCCGGTGGGCAAGTGGAAAATTTTTGGATTTGTCAGGCCCTGAACGGTTCAATTATGACACTGTTGTTAATCCCTGTCATATAACTGCCTATTAAACATGATTGCCCTGCGATGCATGTCTTTTATTTCAGGTGTAGTGTGTTACTCCGGCGCTATTGTTTTGCTTGACATGGTGTGAAAATATGGTCAAGTTATGTCTCTAATTTGCGTTTATTCCCCAATCATAAAATTTAATCCACAATCAATGCGAAAATAATTTATTTGCTCCTAAGAACGGTAGACACTTGGCGGGGAAAGTCGAACGCTTTAATTTTTGTTCGTTTGATTTGAGGTTTACCCACCTCTGTCTACAACTGTTTAGCTATCGAGATTTTTTTTTACCGGCTAAAAACAATTTTTTATGAAAGAGATACCCCCCATTAAAATAAAGCAATAGACACGTGGGGTTGCTGGAGTATGATGACGTCATTTGCCAATCACATGCAGAAAAATTGTAGCGGTGGTTTGTGGGCGGCGATTTGAATGCTGTTCGCTTGTTTATTTCGTTTAAAATCAGTTTTTTAGGAATAATAAGCACAAAATCGGGCTTGCTAGTAATGGAGATTGTTATAAACCTCAGCCTCGTTATAACATGGAACTGCGGGTCCAACCAACAAACCGTGTTAGTTAACCCAATCGTGTTATAAATGCCGACTGTATTTGTCACAGATTGACACTATGAAAAAGTTTTCAAAACAAGATGATGTGCAGTTCGGTAAATAAGGCCAAAACAAATTATATGTGTGGTTCCTATTACATGGTTTTCAAAAATAGGGTAGGTAGGTAGGAAAATTATTTTATTTTTTATTTTTATTTTTTTCTCACCTTTTATACTATGTTACACACTGACATTGCATTTATTTTTGTTATATTGTTTTGCTTTTGTTGTTGTTTGATTTGAGGTTAAACGTCCCCGTCAACACTGAAAAGGTCATTTGGAGATACTGCTTCCTATTTTGTGGGACTTTTACCTGACATTAAGATGAAATGACATCTCAAGCCCTGTCACCAATGAAACCAATAGGGGTTATAAGCATGGGCGGTCCGACACATATAACGCTTTGCCTGGGCAGGCTTAGATCCTCTAGACGGTTTACCAGTACTCATGTGAGGGTCAGATTCAGCTCTGCATGGGAGCATCATGCAGCCCATATATTTCTTCATGCCCCGATGGGCGGGGGCCGTGCTAATTTGTTGTATAATTGTACTTCAAAACATTGTTAACAATTTATGAAATGCAAATAAAAGTATAATATATAATGCTTAGTTTTCATCCATATTGTCCTAATTGTTATAAAATAAGGGTGTTCTTCAGTCAGAACAAAGTATTTTGATTGGACATCCTGTGTATGTGTTTGCCTTTTACAAAAGGTCAGCCTTTGGGACTTGCTGTTCTAGTTAAGGTTTCTTTATCTTGAATAGTGTTGTGACTGTTATTGTACCATATATACATTGAAGATAAATGTAAAAGTTCAAAATATCAAGATGAAATGACAGAGTAGACCGAGATCAGAAAGTTTCTTTTCCTTGCTTCCAAAGGATATCCCTTTTATAGAACACAGTTAATGCTGCAAATTAAACATCCAGTAATTAGCACCAGCAGAAACTTATTTTATATAGGCTTTTCAAATTGTAGTCCTTAGGTCTTAACATGATACATAGATAGATAGATACTGAAAACAGGAGTCCAAAATCCTTCATTTTGAAAAGTTAAGTCCCTGATCTTGATTGCAAACAAATCATAGACAAAATGTCTACACACATGTGTGCACTACTGCACAGTTGCATGTTTCCCAAACTGCCTCTTTTTCTGAAAAGTGCATTTCAGGACTTCAATCCAAACTTGTACAGTGTGGAAACTCAATAGAACCATGCCAGTGAGGCGGTTGTAATAAGAAACCACAATGTACATGTATGTTCTGGGGCAGAGATTGGGAAAAGATATATCTCAAGTTAAGCCTGCTTTCCCAGTTAACTAGGTGCGTACAAGGGCGAGCAGGGATAAAGACTGACAGTCACCCATAGTGACTGAAAAACTGGCTAGGTGCCAAAACATTAGAGCTTTATATGTCTGTCACCAGAACTTTCAGCATTTTTCAAATATTTGGCTCTTAGATAAGATCTACAAATTTAAACCTAGGTACGTTTTTTTTCAAACCAAATTAGCGTCGGTAGGTTGGATTTTTATTTTGATCATACGCGATTAAAATAGCTAAGTTGAGCTACAGTATGGCTGATTAATTTCTTTCTACCCCCCCCCCCCCCCACCACCCCCCACACACACACCCCTTACACACACTTCCAAGACGCAGTGGGACAAATTTCCTTTCTATTTTCTGTTTACTCTTGGTACTCTTAGCTTCTTTTCCCGCCACAGATCATGGTGTATCCTCCGTGCCTCATCATGGTACCTTTATTGTCACCCCGTAAGCCAAGCTGATTTCGTTTCAAGAACCAGAAAATGCAGACATACTGCACAAATTATTATTTTAATTTGTTTTCCCAGCCTTTTTATGATGGCGGGGCTCCAGACCCATTTTCTCTAGCGCCAAGATCTTTTTTCTGGCACCATACCCTTTTTGCAGATAAGAGCAAATGTTGCCTTACATTTTGGAACAAAAATCTCTGAAATTGACAAAAAAATAACAACGTCATGTCTGTTTAAAGAATGGATATTTTAGACATTTTTTTAGCAATACTGTTGCCTGTTTGACTGTTTACCGCTGATCCCGCTGTTTATTGTTCCAAATTATCTCACTTTAAGAAACCATAATAGTGTTTTGATAACGAGTGCATGTAAGTGATACCAATTAAACGATTAGGTGTGAAAAGTTACCTGACCAGTGTTATCATGTGCGTATAGCGAAGACAATGCCATATGCGGGCAGTCTGATCAGCGACAGTGTCTTAAGTTTTCCAAGAAATGAAACCTTATGAACAATAAACTCAGATCAGACTGTGCAGAACTTCCAGCTGATCTGAATATTTTCTATGTGCGCATACGCATTCAGTGCATTTTTCTCCGGAAGCATTTCTGATGCCACTACCATATGACATACTAGATCTCATTAGCTACCGTGTTTGTCAGACCGTGAAAGGGCCTTATATTTTACAACACGTAAAAATGCATCCAGGACTCGGGAAAAAAACTTTTCTTTTAACGAAAGATCAGCCTGTACATCGAGTTCTTCATTTGCTACTCTCTGAATATACCAGAAGCCATACTACAAAAGGTTTGTAGAAAGAGCAAAGACTGATAAGACTGCGCAGGCTGATCTGTGCCTTCACCTGTCGCACAGTTTTACTGTCATGTTTTCCAAAGGTTGCATGCGAAGACTTTGTGTGCAAACTATCGATGACGTGTTGTTGAAAAACGTGGGAAAATTTCAGATTGCAACAAATGCACGTTCAGAAATGACGGCGGGAAATTAAGCGTGGAACGACCAAAAACTATACGTGTGACCAGCGAAGACTACGATCATCCTGCGCATCTGTGAAGGCTTAGCTTTCTGTTCATGGAGATAGTGAAAATACTTGAGAGATTGACACAAGCTGTCGGCATTATTTATGTTTGTTGAAGCGTGTAGACGTGTCTAATTATCGCTGCAGGTGGTAAAACATGTTTTGGATAATTTTTATCGTCACAAAAGTAATCTGATTATTGAGAGGGGTCATACCGTCATTATACCGCAAGAAATATTGTGCGCCATTGTCTTTTTTAATGCGTCCGAGACATAGGTTTTATGCATCTTGCGCTTCCGAAAACAAATTGCATTCAAAATTTGAGGGTTCCAACCGCTTCCTAATTTTGCTGCCTTCTCTTACCGGTCCATGCAAAATACCTGTTGATCACAGGAGACAACAGACGTTTTACCCTCTGGTAGTAGTTTTATTATTATTATTATTTATTTTCTTTCCGGTGGTGGTTCTATTGGCTGGCTTGCATGTGCTAGGTACTGGAGATTTTGGATTTTAATTATGGGTTACTTCAAAGCATCGGCTTCTTCAGAAGTAGCCACGTGTCACATCCCTGACCCATTTGAACTGCAATCGATTAATTATTATTGATTAGCACAGGCCACCTACCGTTAACTGACAGCTCGCGGCAATTGATAAAAAAACAGCTTTTAAATACCGATGTTTACGATATGCATTTTTATTCTAGGCTAACAGTTATATGTAGTACAGACAAACACGGATGCTTTTGATGTTGTTTTTGACAGACGCACATCATTTTCATGCGTAAATACGACCAGATTGTCTTTTAATGATAGCGTTTTTTAATGAATAATGTACTTAAATACTTGGACCATGAATAAAATGAAAGATCGTTTTTGCAAATAAAATGTTTGGAATATTCATGATAGAAAAAATAATTAGGGTCGGCGGGAAAAAGCTAGGCACGGTCGGGAAACCGGAACCACACATATATTTTGTTTTGGCCTAACCGTATTTCCCGACTAAAATGTGTTTAGAACTTATCAATGGCAGTAAATACCACGGCCCATCTAGTCAAACAAGTCTCTTTAATTGAAACCAGCTGGCAAACCACGTTTTTATCCACAAAATCGTCCGATCTGACAGCGAGTATGACGCCATTTTGATAGCTGGTTCGTGGCACATGTCCAGTTCCAAACTATTGGCTATTGTCCGGGACAGTACAGAACTACAGTACCATTAATAGATTTCAATGGTAAAACTACCGAATTAGGGTTCGGAACCGGACAATGTGGTCAACGCTTTCGAGAAATTTGAATTACTTCCCTTGGAATGTCTCACCCATTTGAAACGATTTTTAATGGCGCACATGGCCTGTGAATGATTTTTTTACCGCAAAAATCGATCATGAATATGTTTTATCATTTGCTTTTAAATTGGAATAAATCTGACTTTCTTTTACATGCAGCTCTAGAAAATCAGTTTTATTGCAGTTTACGGATCAGATCGTTTGCATCGATGTTTAAAATTTCTGCTGAGCCGTGATCCTTGACAGAGCGTTATAATTTTTTCCGGTTGCGTAAAGGAATTCTTTAATCTCTTTATCTCGCTAAGCCAACACTTTGATTGTGCCAATGGCAGTTCATGTTTATCATGCATGTCAAGCTAAACAGGTTTATATACTGTATATTCAACTCTGCTAATATCGATGACATGTTAGGAGGCCTGCAATAAATATTAAAAAGTACCCTTATAGATCTTGTTAGCTACTGTATTACCGCAGTCAAAAGTGGGAGGAAAATAAAATTGTTGTGCTTAAAACCTGACAGAACCCTTGGAAAATATTTATAAATGTTGGTTGGGTAAAATATTGGGTCCAATCCAAAAAAAGTGTTATATTTGCAAACGGTGTAAGCCCTGATCAGATGCTGCATTCTGGCCGTGGCCTGCACTGTTTGTCAGTTACTTATTTTGGGGTGTCTGGTACAAAATAGGTTTAAGCAAGCTGACCACTTAACCCTTTTTGTACCAAATGGAATCTTCCTCCTTATATATAGCAGGAGTTCACTTTTAAAAATTTAGGGCTGTCAGGTTGTGTTTTCATCAAAACTTATCTGGAAATGAATAAACTTTTTAGCAAACAGTGGAGGCCCTGATCAGACACCGCGTTATGCGGCGTCTGATTTGGGCCTGCGCTGTTTGCCATGGTACCCATTTAGGGGTTTCCAGTCTGAAATGGGTTAAGATCTGTGTATACAAAGAAGATAAGTTTGATACATTTATGGACCACATCATTTACACAAAAACTGACAAGACACTGGTCAGGCACACTTTAAAACTTCAATTGTGAAATTGGTGTCACTTTTACTTGTTATCAAAACACTGTTATGACTTCTGAAAGAGTTAATTTAGTACAATAAACAGCCCTGGGGATTTGCAGTCAACCTCAAAATTGTATGTGGGAAACCCCTTAAGGGGTACCTTGGCAAACAGTGCAGGTCCAGATCAGACGCTGCAGAACACGGCGTCTGATCAGCGCCTGCATTATTTGCAAACAGAATTTTTGGGTCAAGAATAGTAAAAAGAAAAAAAATAGGCCTGCCACCCCTAATATGACAAATGGACTTGTCCAACATATAGCAATGGTAGAGTCCACTAGTATACAATGGGTTAAATGTATCTAAAATAATCATTATGTAAATAGACTGAACTTGGTTGTGTTTGGTAATTTTCAGTGCTTTTTGTACCAAAATGTAGGTCAGCATTTACACTATCTTAAAAAGGGCATGGTGCTATAAAAAAAAAGGCATGGCGCTAGAGAAAGGGGACATGGCACAGTGCCATGGCCTTAGAAAGGGCTGAGGGAAACACTGAATTATACAATGGGTCTTAACCCTTTTTGAACCACATGGAATCTTCCTCCTTATATATAGCAGGAGTCCATTCCAAAGATAGGGGGTGTCAGGGTGTGTTTTCTTCAAAATTTGCTTGGAAAATGGCTTAATTTTTTTGCAAGCAGTGTAGGCCCTGATCAGATGCCGCATTCTGTGGCGTGCTGCTGATCTGGGCCTGCAGTTTGCCAGGGTACCCGTTTGGGGGTTTCTGGTAAAAATTGGATTAATGATGTTCCTTATATACAGTGTGCCATAATGATGTTCAATTAAAATTTAACTGAGTGCAGTCTTGACATTTTCTCCAACAATAATATGGCATTTAACACCAACATAAATATGAATTTTACATTGATTTAATAAATCATTGTTAAAACAAGCTTTTAACAGTCAGGTACATAACCTATGCAAGTTATTTTCTTAATAACCTTTTACCATTGATTTCAAAGTGAGGCCGTAGAAAATAACTTGTTTAGATTATGTCACGAGTTATTTAGGTCAGTTAAATTTAAAAAATACGACAACATTAACATGAATGCGTTAATATTCTCGTCACCCCACTCGTGTTTGAAACACGTGCATAAGACTTTTTCGATGATGCATACAACGATTTTCGTTATCAATAATCAAATTAAAGTCTTCTTTCCATAAAAAAATTGTCACCACATGCGGCAAAATTGCGATAATTTAAGGTGGGAATACAAGTTTTGAAATAATTTATTTTACCTTTTCGGTGCCCAAAATTCACACAAAAAAGTTTTTTTCGCGATGTGAACACTACAGTTTTGACTCATCCACCATGTTGTGAAAAAGCACTCATTTTGCGGTATCTTGTGATAAGATTATCATGCAAAACCAGTGAAAACCCTGCAAATTTCAAAATTAGAAAAAATGCCAATTTTGACCGATTCTCGAAAAACAAAAAAAAAAAAATAACATTTTTTTTAACTTGTTCAGGTTATGCACCTGACTGTTTAAAGCTTGAAAATGTTTGATTCCAGAATAAACCAATAAAAATATGATTTCGTTGATTGGTAGAGTTGCAACATCAAGTCCCCACGAACACATATTAAATGAATGAATGAATAAACAAATAAATCCAGAAAATGGATTAATACCAAATGTACTTCTAAATAGACACTACATACATGTATTTCTCAGGTCTTTTAGCCACTATAATTCAACATAATTGACAGTATAAGATCCTGATCATAAGGCTCTTCATTGTACACTTTTAGGCATTTTTCTTTTATTAATTCCCCCCTCGTAGCTGATCGGGGACTTATATAGGTATGGCCTTTATCTGTTCACCCAGCTGTCCGCAACACTTTCTTGTCCACTCTATATCTCCTGAACCCTTTGATAGATTTTCATTTAACTTTGGTCAAATATTCTTTTCAGTGAGCTGATGTGCAGAACCCATAAATGAACCATGCCAACTTAAGGTTAAGGTCACATTTGAAGGTCAAGAGTTTGAAACTTTTAATTTTGTGTCCGTTCCATATCTCCTTTACCCCTGCAAGGATTCTCATTAAACTTTGGTCAATTATACGCCGCAGTGAGCTGATGTGCAGAACCCATAAATAAACCATGCCAATTCAAGGTCAAGGTCACATTTGAAGGTCTTATGTTTAAAACTTTGAATTTTGTGTCTGTTCATATCTCCTTTACCCCTCAAAGGATTTACATTAAACTTTGGTCAATTATCCCCCTCAGTGAGCTAATGTGCATGACCGATGAGCAAGTTCAATGGCCACCAGAGCTAAAAATAGAAAAAAAAAAAACATCTAACCAACTTCTAGTTCTTATGACTTTCGCCAAACAGATGGATAGATTCTGAAATAATTTCACAGGAGTCTAACTCTTATGGTTCCACTCTGCTTAACAAAGAGGCTGCCAGTCTCAAAAAATTAATTACATGTAAAAAAAAAAAAAACCAAACTTTAAATGACTTCAGAAGTTGTCCTAAAATAAGCTGATGTTTTCATAAAATGATATCACATATGATATTTTTTGGGTAACCGTCTGTCAAAATCGCTCAAATTTTTCCACTCTTTTGAACAAGGTGGTCACAAGAACTTAAAACAGAACACTTTCATAGGAATGTTCTATTGGTGACCCTCTAACAAAATTGCTCAAAATACTTTTGCTCCACTAGGCATGATGGCCACCAGAGGTAGAAATATAATTACCTTAAAATGACTTCTAATCCTTAACTCCTAGACTGATTTTGAAACAATTTCACAGAAGTGTTCCTTCCTTCCTTGGTCACCGTCGACCAAAATTCACTCCACATCATATTACCTACCATTTCATTTGTACAGTATAGATCAGGTGAGCGATTCAGGGCCATCATGGCCCTCTTGTTAGAGATTTTGTATCAATCTGTCTTTTTAAAGAAAAAGAAAAGCTAACAGTCCTCTCTCTGATGGTTTGTCCAGAAAACGAACAGTCCTGGGAGATCACAACCCACAGCCATTGAGAGAACATAATCATCAGACAGAGCAGTTGTTTGAAGACATGGGGGTCCGGTATATTTCGCAAGTTGGACTTGACACAATCATACCCAAGGAGACAACACCAGCTTTATGGTCATTGGATGGTTGTCAGTCTGAAGAATCGTGTTCTCAACTACCAGAACCACCAGGGGTAAGTATTATATGATGGCAGGGTAAAGCTGTAACAATACAATTACTTCACAATACCTCTGATATACACTCAGTGGACATAAATGAGTTCCCAAAATGGCTGACAAGAAATTGGGGAAAAATATGATCTGAAAGAATTGCAATTTTCTGCCTAATTACAAATCATACTCAAATGCTAATTGGTCCAGCTAATTATTTAGGGTATATGTTTACATCAGCACCTAGTTTAATGATGATGTCATCAGTTGCCATGGCAACATCAGATAGCATACAGATTAGCACCTTTCCTTTGAAAAATCAGGGTAGGTGTACTAAAAGATTTTTAAAATTATCAATTTCTTATCTTTTTTTATATAAATTGGTAGCAATGTTGGCAAAATACTGGAAAATGATCTGATTGTGTATAATATTACTTAGAGACAACACTTTATGTGAAATCTAACCTGCTTTTGGATGGAACATAAATACGTCAAAATCACTGAAAAGCAAATTTTTTTGGTGATAGACACCAAAAGAACAGACAAAAAACGGACTTTGTTTTATATCAGATTTGAGAGATATTGAATCATACTTTCTAGCAAAAAATGTTTGTTTGATTGTATCTTAGGGGATTGAAGCAGCAAGGAGAACCAGGAGACAATGGGCTTATTTCAACAGCCTAGCACTCTTTGCGCGCCATAAAATAAGATAAAAATATGTTGTAAAATATTGTAAAAAATACTGTTAATTAAAAGCACCATTTTAGACTATATTTTTACATGTGCCATGGTCAGCCGTTTATATGTATTGTAAACATGACATGCTGGGACGTCAACTTTAACAACGGCAAATATGAGTGAGTGTTTAAGTTTAACGTCCAACCAACAGGTAAGGTCATACGGAGACGTGACCTCAGTTTAAAGACTCATCCGAAAGTCTGGAGAACCCCGGGATCAATCCTGCGACCCTTGCGACAAGGCGAGTAGCGTAGGCATTACACCACGGAGGCTTCTAACGGTGCATATGAGGTTATATTCAACCAGTGCATTTATCGTTCAATTTTGGGTTAATTAGAACACCAGGGTTTGAACAGAATTTCTATCCCGACCTAAAACTATGGACTTCCTTTTCCTTGTCTGATGTGCAAGAATATTTGTTTCATGATAGGATATATTTAACAAATGGAATTGTATTTCTGCTGTTCATGAAGGTATGACCGCAGCGGGTCGCGTGCAAAGTAAATGAACCCCAAAGGGGTTCATGTAATTTTTGCTAGCTACCTGCTGTCATTCATACTTTCACAAAAAGCTGAAAAATTAAGTTTATTTTTAGCTCACCAGAGCAGAAGGCTCCGGGGGAGCTTATAGGATAGGCAGTTGTCCGTCGTCGGCGTCGTCGTCGTCTGTCCTATGACGTCAACATTTTCAAACGACATCTCCTCTGAAGCCACTGGGCCGATTGGGCCCAAATTTTATCTGTAGCATCCTTGGGCTGGGGGATTGAAAGTTTGTGTTTTTTATGAAAATCGGCTCATTAGTTTGGTTGCTATGGCAACTTGTAGTTTACATAGACTTATAATGGGGAAAATAGAAAAATGGCATTTACTGCCAAGCCTCTGCAGATATTTTGACAAAACTTGCATAGAAATGTTCCATAGGCAATCTACTATCTGCCGTATGATTTTAGGCCTTCTGCTCATTTTTATTGGTTGCCATGGAAACCAAAATGCAATAAAAAACAGAAAAAAAATTCTAAAAAAATCATCTCCTCAGAAACCATATGTTCTAGGAGGCTGAGACTTTATGAAAATGTTCACCATATTTGCCTTTACAGGTTTTGTGTTTTTTATGAAATTTGGCCTTTTACTTTGGTTGCTATGGCAACTTAGAGTTTCCATTTACTTATAAAGGGGAAAACTGAAAAATGGTATTTACTGCCAAGTCATTGCAGATATTTTGAAAAAACTTATATAGACATCTTCCTTGAGTAAACTTCTCTCAGCCATATGTTTTTATGTCAACCTGGGGGTCCCCTAGGTTGTGCCGGGGCCATGCCCCGCCCCTCCACTTGATAAAATGCCTTATACTGTCGCCGACGCGGATTTCGGGGTGGGGATGGTCTTTGGGTGACAGGGTGCTAGTTGTGGGTCCCTGCCTCTCTTTAGCCCCAGGCCTTGTATGAGCACACTCGCTTGGCAAAGTGGGGAATTAAGCTCAAGACGGTAGCATACAAGACCAGGGGTTTCCGAGCCCAAATACCCTGGGTGACATATGATCACACCAGACACAAAGTCTGATATGATGTGAAGTATAGAGTCAACACAACACAGTTTACTTTTCCCAAATTTGTATGTTTAATTGCTTCTATCAAAATTTAGTTAAAAGTTCCAAAAACTTAATAAAACGCGATTGATGCAGACTATATTTCTTACTTCAATGTCCTATTTTTCCTTAGAATGTCCTAATTGTCTTTATTCACTTTACCAAAATTTGTCTTTGAATTCACATGAAATGTCAAGTCCTAAACAAGTCCTGAAATGTCAAGTTCTAAAAACACAAATTGTTACAGTTGTAAACGCAATGTCGACCAGCATATAATTTTCCCAAAATTCAATGTTCATCAATTCACTTAAATCAACATGTCTTGCAAATTTCCTAAAGTTATCTCCCTTACTTAGCTTTTGAATTTCCTTATTTTCCTTGTATTGCAAATCACTTCTTACACAAGTCTGTTTCTAAGTTTTAACAAAGATTTGTAAGTCTCTACACAGAACTTGAATCAAACAGTCTGTGCAGGGTCTACGATGCAAAACCAAGTTAACAGTTCAATTTCGTTCACTATGTATTCTCTGTATTGTATCTGTGTATTGTATCTCTGTCTCAGTTTCCAAAACTTGTCTCTTATAACTGCTTGTGTGGGCTTATCAGCCCCATCTCAAATGAGCCAATGAACAGGCTTCTATCATCCAACCAATAGTTGCACATTTTTGAAGTGTCAGTTTGACCAATCAAAAGTCAGACCCAAAAGGGTGTTAAAAGATTTTTCTGAAGATAGACAATTTCACCTGAGAAAACAAACCAATTATCTAAAGATTGCAATTTCCTGTGAACAATAAAAGTTACTTATCTCAAAGTGACAACTGTTTCAATAATTTGATCAATTTTCAATTAAGTTGTCTACCAAGTTCCAGTTTGAAACCCAAAGAGTGACTTGTGTTTCCTTAGTTGATTAATCTTATTGTTTTGCTTGATGACCTCCCAGCTCAAGCGTTTCAAACTACCTTTGTTGGCTCATAGGTGCTAAAACACTTCTCAAGCCATGGTGCTTAACTTGTTTGTTTGTCAAAACAATGCCTCTAGACCCATTTTACAAAGATTAAGCTTGATGAACAAAATCCTGGGAAAATATGAAATTATGCAATTTAAACTAAAATGAAAAATTAACTTTTTTTTTTTGAAATTATGATTTTCTCATTCACCCATTCTCTCTTACTTTGACCTAAAAAAATAAAACCATTCATTCAACTTTCATCCCACATCGAGATACCCTTTCTCACTTATTTATTCACTTATTTTTCTGAAATGTAAATGCCCTAAAATTTTGACTGGTGACATTTTCCCCCACGGTCAATTTAGTTTGTCCCCAAACTAATAAGCATGTATTTTTATTGCTTTCTTTGCTGTAAATTTTTATTCTTCTTCTTCCTCCTCTTCTTCTTCTTCTTCTTCATTTTTTTCCTTTTTCTCATTTTTCATATTTACAACACCAGAATATGTACAAGATCGTTAACCATGCAATATACTATTTACAAGCTCGAGCTTACTGAAAAAAAAAAAAAAAAATGATATGAATGAGTCGTCTGCATCTCAGTTCATTGTATTTCTGTATGATTATCACTTTATTAATTCGCGAAGCATGTAACATTGTCCTTATAACATTGTGGATTGAAGATGGATCTGTTCAGCTGTCCTCATTGACTGGTCCTTGGTAGTGGACTGTGGGTAGTGGGTAGAGTCATACATTTGCAGGGCTGAACTGGTCTATGGCTCCACTCCATTGAATCATCAGGTCTGCAACTTGAACAACAAGATTAGTATCATGATCATTTTAACTTGCATCATGTCAAATAATGTTAAGGCAGGGGTGACATAATGTGTGGTACCTCACAATTATGCTCTAGCACTATAAACATCTTTACACATTAACAGGTCTGTAAATGTATAAAGACAAAATTCTGTGCCTTAACATGATTTGAGACTGAAATTTACCGGTACTGAAAGATGGCAACTGCATTGAAATTTTAATTCTGTATATACTGTGACTTTTTAAGTTCTGGAATTTCAGTTTGCACCATTGTATAGCCTTAGTACCTTATTCTTTTTCCAAGTGCTCTGTAATAATCTTCCTTAAGTGATTCTATTAATCTAAACATACTTCCAGGGGGCACATAATCAAAGGGAGACCACTCAGGTGCCAAATCAAGACTTCTGTATGTCAAAAGAAATTGCCAAGCTCCATCCGGAGCTGCTCGTACCTCATGAATAATATCACACAAAACGGATTTGAGTGGGTCAAATGGGCGTGGTTGATTTCTCTCTTTAAGAGACTCGATTTTACACTCAATAATGTCTTTTCTATACATTTCAATCAGGTTGCTAATGAAATCTCGAGCATGTATATGGGCCATATTGACAGGTTGTAATTCAGGTTCCTGATTCCCATATTGTAACATGTAGTATGACCTGCCTTTAATGAGTTTAACTCCTACAAGTTTTGGATTATTACATATATTTTCTTTCCCTGTTTCTTCCTTTACATTGCAAGGTGATGCAGACGATACACTGTTTACCTGCTGTTTGTTTTCATTGTTTTGCTGTTTCTCAGCATCCTGTGTATTACCATCCAACTTACCATTGTTTTCTGCCTCTTTACCTGAGGGTTCATGCTGACTTTCAGCCTTTTCAAAGAACTTATGTTTACCCTTCAAAGGACGCCTTCTTTTCTTACCAGACATTGTTCGAGAAGCATGGAATTCTCTTATCAGTACTTCAGGAATGGAAGAAGCAAACTCCCAGGTGGATCCTGAACCTGGCTGCTTCCATTTTACCCTGTAGTACAGAGTTCCATTGCTTCGCCTGGAGGAAAGGAGCTTGTCAATATCTTCCACAGGAAATAATTTCCTTCCATTGACTGGCTCCTGTCTTTCCTGACCTTCCATTCTTTCACGTCTCGACACAGACTCATCTGGTTCTTGAGACGTACCAGGAAGAGGTACAGGCTTTCCTGCAGGCTGTGAGTCAGACTGTCTGAGCTCCTTAGGTGTAATTTCAGGCTGAACTGACTGCTTTTCATGCAGTGTTTTCTTACCATGTATTTTCTTACCCTTTGTAGGTTCTTCTCTTTGTGACTTCTCTAGAGTCTGTCTACTATCATTCTCAATATGTACATTTGACTTCTGCTTACTTTGTTTATTTGTACTATTCTGCACTGTATTTGACTTATTTTGCACTAACTCTGTCTGTTTCTTTGTAACATTTCTATTTTTCTCTACTGCTTTTGTATTCTGCTGTATTCTATTTGTACTACTTCTTGTATCATTTGACTGCCTATGATTTTGTACTCTATTTCTATCTCTGTTTGCCTCTACTTGGGCTTGATTCTGCACTAACTGCTCAGTACCTGTATTTCTGTCTACATTATCATTATCACTATCTATTTCTTCTGCATCTAACTCTTCCTCACCATTTTCGAGACCTGCTGGAGGGTTTGTGGGCCTATTAGTAGGGTCAAAGTATGGCTTGAGCCTTACTGCATTTATCATTGACTTTACCTCCTTGTTTGTTGCACAGTTCCTTATCTTATATGTAAAGTTTGGGCCTAACTGTGTAATGTAGTATGGACCCGTCCATTTTCTATGGAGCTTAGGAGCTTTACCTGGGGCTACTTTAGTGCAATAGAGCCATACGCGCTCAGCTGGCTGAAATTTTGGCTCCTGGGACCTTTTATCATACTGATGCCTGTATTTTGCTTGGGCTGCCTTAATGTTTTCAGTAGCAATTTTACGGGTCACTTCAAGCTGTTTTAGAACATTGGCATGGTGGAACTTGTGATCCTGGGCAAGGTTGTCCTTAGGAAGGAGAGCTGTATCAATTGGGACATGCATTTCCCTGCCAAACAGTAGGAAGAAGGGTGACACCTGAGTTGACTGAGTTGAAGGTGTCATCCTGTAAGCCATCGTTATGGACGGCAGAATTTCTGGCCAATCATCTTGTTTACCTTTACAGTAAAGCCTAAAACCTTGTAATATTACAGAATTTGCTCTTTCGACACAGCTATTCGTTTGAGCATGGTAGGAAGAACTGTAATGCCTTGTAATTTGAAACAGTTCACATAAAGCTTTTGTAAGATTTGACATAAAAGTTTGGCCCCTATCAGATACCAGTGTCCTAGGTGCTCCGTACCGAGTAATTACCTCTTTATACAGAACTGCTGCAACTTCTGTTGCCTCCTGGGTCCTAAGTGGGTGAGCTTCCATCCATTTTGAATATGAATCTACTACTACAAGTATGTGCTTAAACTTATCTTTGGTTGTGGGTAAGCCACTGAGTATATCTATGTGCCATCTTCCAAATAGGTCAGCCACTGGGAGTGGTTGTAATGGTGGTGGTTTAGCATGCACTGGTCTTTTGACCTGCTGACAAGGCTCACATGACCTTATGTATTGCCGTATTTCATCATACATCTTAGGCCAATAGTATTTGAGTCTTATGGCAGCAAAGGTCCTTTCATGACCCTGGTGCCCGCCACCAGCTAAAGAATCATGGTATGACTTCAGAATGTCATTGCGCATGATCGTTGGGATAGCTAGCTGTTTTACAAGCCGTTCCTCTCTTGGAATACCCCGTGTCCTTGGAGTATAAAAGTGGTATAAAAGACCGTCCTCTATTTCAAACTGTGAGGCCTCTGCAACCAAAGTTTTTGCTTTCTTTTCATCATCAGGGATCTCACTTGTGGTCTTATACCTATAAATGGCCTTAAAGTCTGGACAATTCTGCTGCAGACGTTGCAGATTTTGAAACTGCTTTTCCCTGTTTGTGCTGTTGTTTTGTGGCTCAGCATTTACATTTTGCACTTTTATATCGCTCGAGTCATTTGGATAACAAAATGTCACTGCACAGCCAAAAGCACTTTCATCTGGTTCAGGTGTCTCTGCCCCATCCATAGGAGGATAAGTACGTCTAGAGAGACCGTCTGCATTGGAGTTATTTTTCGTTGATTTCTGAATAATCTTAAAGTTATACCCTTGTAATAAAAGTGACCATCTACCTAGCCTACCTTGACAATCTTTGATCTGCTGTAAGAACTTTACAGAAACATTATCAGTATATACAGTGAATGGCATATTAGCAAGATATGGCCTAAACTGCCTTACAGCTTCTACTAAAGCCAGTCCTTCTTTATCTGTTATATGCCACCTTAATTCTTCATTGTGTAATGCTCTACCTCCATAGGCAATAGGATGTTCCCTATCATTTGAGTCTAACTGACTTAAAACATATCCAATTGATTCATCAGAAGCATCTACTGCTAAAATGAATGGCTTATCAAATTGAGCGAAAGCTAGCACTGGAGCGGTTATTAATGCCCTTTTCAAAGTGTCAAAAGCTTCTTGACATTCTTGTGTCCACTGAAATTTTACATCTTTCCTTAACAGTTTATTAAGCGGCAAAGCTATTGTAGCAAATCCCTTAATGTATCTCCTGTAATATTGTGCCATACCGACAAAAGCTCTAACATTTTTGACTGTTTTTGGAACTGGGTAAGTTTCTATTGCACTAAACTTTCCAGGGTCTACCTTTATGCCTTCTTTACTTATAATATGGCCTAAATATTTTATTTCTTTTACTGCAAATTTACATTTTCCAGGATGCATTGTTAGATTGGCAGCTCTCAAATTTTGAAAGACTTGGTCCAAATGATGCAAGTGCTGATCAAAGTTTTTGCTGAAAATTAAAATGTCATCAATATACACCAAAGCAATCTTCCAATTTAGGTCCTTAAGGACCTTAGACATGAGATTTTGAAAGCATGCAGGCCCATTCATTATTCCAAAACTGAGGCGATTTGGGGTAAATATGCCTTGATGGGTGATAAAACTTGCCTTCTCTGCAGTCGAGGGGCAGAGTGGCACTTGATTGAACCCAGAACGAAGGTCGCAAACACTAAATATTTCCGCCTGAGCATCTGCCAGGGTGTCAAAAACATCATTAATATTTGGGATTGGGAATGATATAGGTTCTGTTACCTTATTAAGCTCCCTATAATCAATGGCAAACCTATATTCACCATTTGGTTTCTTAACAAGCACTACAGGGGAATGCCATGGGCTATCTGATTCTTCAATCAAGCCATTTTGTAGCATTTCATTGGTCAAACGTTCAGTTTCAGCACGCATTTTCGGGGTTTGCCTATAAGGGGGTTTACTAACCGGACGTGCATTGCCTGTATGAATGACATGACTATGCAAATTTGTTTTTCCTAATTCAGACATGTCCTCCGCAAAAATATCCCTGTTTCGGCCTAAAAATGCATAAAGCTTTTGTTTTTGTTCACTGGACAAGTCAGTATCATCTAAATTTAAGCCTAAATCTTTGGCAATGTTTTGGTAGTAAGTTTCAGATTCATTATCATAAGTCATATTCAGCACATTTACAGAAGGAAGGTCATCATGGTCTGTGACCTGTGTAATACTTTGCTCATCAACCAAATGAGATGTGGCAATAACAAAATTTTCTTTCAAAAAGACTGGATAATTTGTTGGATTTAGCACCCTGTATGCACAAGAATTGCTATCAGCACTAGTTAAACACTTTCCACCTACTAAGCCTGTTTGATTAAGACCACCAGAAGGTTCCAGAAGAACAGCACTATCAATTAAAGTTGAAGAATTTGAAGAAAATGAAATCCTGACTGGCATTGTGCATTCAGCTTGTGGTTCAACCACAACAGAAGAAACTGTACGCACAAGCCCTACACAAGTTTTCACTTCTTGACCAAAAGAAATGTTACAAACAGATGGTTCTTCGTTTTTGTTTGCTCTATTTTCTGAGCTAGAGCTACTTTTGAAACTAACAGTACCTTGTTCAAGGTCAATTTTAGCCTTATGCTGCCTTAAAAAGTCCATACCCAGAATGACGGGTTGGTGCAGTTTTTCAAACAAGTGGAATGTGTGTTCCAAAACAATTCCATCAAGCCTAAATGGTAAAGTAACTTGGCCTAAAACTTGATGGACCTCGCCACATACTCCCACAATATGAGCTAATGAGCTCCGTACAATTTCAACATTTTTGAATGAGCGCCTGTAAATATGCTCGCCTATACAAGAAATTTGAGCTCCAGTGTCTATCAGTGCTTTGCTTGTTTGCTTCCCTATATTAATTTGCACAAAATTTCCCTCTAAGGGAGCTGATAACGCTACATTGCATGTACTTCTATCAATGCCTACAGAATTTACACTACAAGATTTCTTTGAACACCTCCAGTTTAATTTATTTTTGTATTGAGCCATTTTTTTCCTACTTTTAGCGCAAAACCAAAAGAAACAAAGTAACAAAACAACAAGGAAAATACTGACAGTTTTACTTAGCTATGTCTGTTGCAGCTGTACTTCTAGCTGGTCATCAGTTGCGCTGGCTGGTGAACATCTGTAGATCTAGTTGCTTGCTGGTTGTTGTCTTGAAGGGTTGAGAGGTTGTCGTACCACTTAAATTCTCCCACCACACTGTCGCCGACGCGGATTTCGGGGTGGGGATGGTCTTTGGGTGACAGGGTGCTAGTTGTGGGTCCCTGCCTCTCTTTAGCCCCAGGCCTTGTATGAGCACACTCGCTTGGCAAAGTGGGGAATTAAGCTCAAGACGGTAGCATACAAGACCAGGGGTTTCCGAGCCCAAATACCCTGGGTGACATATGATCACACCAGACACAAAGTCTGATATGATGTGAAGTATAGAGTCAACACAACACAGTTTACTTTTCCCAAATTTGTATGTTTAATTGCTTCTATCAAAATTTAGTTAAAAGTTCCAAAAACTTAATAAAACGCGATTGATGCAGACTATATTTCTTACTTCAATGTCCTATTTTTCCTTAGAATGTCCTAATTGTCTTTATTCACTTTACCACAATTTGTCTTTGAATTCACATGAAATGTCAAGTCCTAAACAAGTCCTGAAATGTCAAGTTCCTAAAACACAAATTGTTACAGTTGTAAACGCAATGTCGACCAGCATATAATTTTCCCAAAATTCAATGTTCATCAATTCACTTAAATCAACATGTCTTGCAAATTTCCTAAAGTTATCTCCCTTACTTAGCTTTTGAATTTCCTTATTTTCCTTGTATTGCAAATCACTTCTTACACAAGTCTGTTTCTAAGTTTTAACAAAGATTTGTAAGTCTCTACACAGAACTTGAATCAAACAGTCTGTGCAGGGTCTACGATGCAAAACCAAGTTAACAGTTCAATTTCGTTCACTATGTATTCTCTGTATTGTATCTGTGTATTGTATCTCTGTCTCAGTTTCCAAAACTTGTCTCTTATAACTGCTTGTGTGGGCTTATCAGCCCCATCTCAAATGAGCCAATGAACAGGCTTCTATCATCCAACCAATAGTTGCACATTTTTGAAGTGTCAGTTTGACCAATCAAAAGTCAGACCCAAAAGGGTGTTAAAAGATTTTTCTGAAGATAGACAATTTCACCTGAGAAAACAAACCAATTATCTAAAGATTGCAATTTCCTGTGAACAATAAAAGTTACTTATCTCAAAGTGACAACTGTTTCAATAATTTGATCAATTTTCAATTAAGTTGTCTACCAAGTTCCAGTTTGAAACCCAAAGAGTGACTTGTGTTTCCTTAGTTGATTAATCTTATTGTTTTGCTTGATGACCTCCCAGCTCAAGCGTTTCAAACTACCTTTGTTGGCTCATAGGTGCTAAAACACTTCTCAAGCCATGGTGCTTAACTTGTTTGTTTGTCAAAACAATGCCTCTAGACCCATTTTACAAAGATTAAGCTTGATGAACAAAATCCTGGGAAAATATGAAATTATGCAATTTAAACTAAAATGAAAAATTAACTTTTTTTTTTGAAATTATGATTTTCTCATTCACCCATTCTCTCTTACTTTGACCTAAAAAAATAAAACCATTCATTCAACTTTCATCCCACATCGAGATACCCTTTCTCACTTATTTATTCACTTATTTTTCTGAAATGTAAATGCCCTAAAATTTTGACTGGTGACATATCTCAGAAACCTTACAGATCCCAACCCCTAAACCATATATATTCTTGTTCCTTATGATAAGATGCATTAAGTGACACCAACCTGGGGGTCCCCCGGGATGTGCCGGGGACATGCCCGGCCCCCTCTATTTCATAAAATGCCATTTATCTTAGAAACCATTCAGATCCCCACCCCTAAACTATATATATTCTTGTTCCTTATGCTAAGATGCATTAAGTGATACCAACCTGGGGGTCCCCCGGGATGTGCCGGGGACATGCCCCACCCCCTCCATTTCATAAAATGCCATTTATCTCGGAAACCATTGAGATCCCCACCCCTAAACCATATATACTTTTGTTCCTTATGATAAGATGGACACAGTGACACCAACCTTGGGGTCCCCCGGGATGTGCCGTGGCCATGCCCCACCCCCTCCCTTCATAAAAGGCCCAATATCCCAGTAACCTTACAGATCCCCACCCCTAAACCATATATATTCTCGTTACTTATGATTAGCTGCATTCAATGACACCAGCTTGGGGGTCCCCTGGTATGTGCGGGGGCCATGCCCAACCCCCTCCACTTCATAAAAGGCTAAATATTCCAGAAACCTTACAGATCCCCACCCCCAAACCATATATATTCTTGTTCCTTATGATAAGACACATTCAGTGACACCAACCTAGGGGTCACCAAGGGTGTGCCCGGGCCACACTCCACCCATCGACTTCACAAAAGACCATATATCTGATAAACTGTTCAGAGCCCACCCCTAAACCATATATATTCTTGTTCCTTATGATAAGACGCAAACAGTGACACCAGCATGTGGGGTCCCCCCGGGGTGCCACGGGCCATGCCCCACCCCTTTACTTCATTAAAAATCCATATATCTCAGAAACCGTTCAGATCCCACCCCTAAACCATATATATTCTTGTTCCTGATGATAAGACTCCACTTACTAATAGGCCATATATCTCAGAAACCATTCAAATCCCCATCCTTTAATCACATATATTCTTGTTCATTGTTATTAGACACAGTCAACCCTGTCTTAGGGGGTCAGCATGAGCCATTTCTCTCCCTTCCAGTTCATAAAAGGGCCTATATCTCAGAAACCGTTCAGATCCCCACCATTTAACCATATATATTCTTGATCTTTGTGATAAGACATATTCAGTGACAACAATCTTTGGCTTTTCTGGGATCTGCCATGCCCGAATCCCTCCATTGCTTAAAAGGCCTTACGTCTCAGGAACCATACATATCCCCACCGCTAAACCATATATGTCTCTGTTCCATTTTATAAGACCCATTTAGTAACACCAATCAGGGCTCCATTGGGCAGTGCCCACCTGAGCTCTGGTTTATGAAATTGGGCTCTTTGATTTGTTTGCTATGGCAAGTTAAGAGTTTCCATTGACTTATAATGGGGAAAATTGAAAAATGACATTAATGCCTCTCAAGATATTTTGTCAAACTTTCATCGAAATGTTCCTTTAGTAATGTTCTTTTTGGCCTATTGCCACAGATGGGAAATGGTCAATTGTCATCTGTTGTCTTCAAGGGACATCAGACCTCTGAAGCCACTAGTCTGATTGGGTCGAAATTTTATCTGTAGCAGCCTTGGCAGCAGGGCTTCCATGGTTAATTAAAATACATTGCTGCCAGTGGGCAGTGGCTCCCTGAGCTCTGGTGAGCATTGTGGCCCATGGGCCTCTTGTTTATATTTACCTTCTTTGCCCCTCATCACCGGGCGAGAAAAATGCTTATAGGTTAATTATTTAAAGCTAAAAAACATTTAAACACTTTTTTTCTACAAAGAGCATGGATTAGAATGGCGTGTTTTGACATCATTGAAAATCATGTGACTCGATGTGTTCATGGAAGTATGAACTGGATTGTTTTCTATAGGTTTACTTTAGACTTTTCATACCGGCTCCGATAGCTCAGTTGGTAGAGTGTCCGCTCTGGGGAACGGGAGGTCACGGGTTTGATCCCGGGCCGCGACATACCAAAGTCGTTAAAAATGGTACTAGCTGCTCCTCGCTTGGCACTCAGACTTATGGGGTAGAGCTAGGACTGGTCGACCCAGTGTCAGAATAATGTGACTGGGTGTGGAATCATGTAATGTGTCTGGGACATGATACTTCAGTGAGGCAGCACTATAAAAGTGAGCATTGAGCTCCCTGTCGCAACCAGACAGCGTCGTGATATGACTGAAAAATTGTTGAAAGCGACGTTAAACCCAAATTCACCCACATTAGACTTTCCACTGGAAATATTTAAATATAAATATTATAATGTGATATACTTTCTGGCATGAAGTAGAAATTTTCAGTTAAGAATTTCCTCAAAAGCAAGAGTAAAGAATATTCACAAATTTAGGTATTTGGTAGTAATTAACTGTATTATTCCTGAACAATGGAAATAAGAGTGAAAATAGTAACATACATGTATTGTAATTTGTTTGTATTCTACAGTAGAACTTTGATGGCTTGAACACCGATGGCTCGTTTACCATGGCTGAGTCGAACCAGTTCTTGAACCCCTAGGGAAATCCGCTACATAAGAAATAGTGGGGATAATTAAGGAGAGTTTCGTCTTTTATCTTTCAAATTTATGCTGTGTGTACTCATTAGAATCGCCTCGATGAGGCGATTCTAATGAGTACACATAGCATACATTGTCATTATAGAACACCGAGAAGATGTCAAAAAGTATCTCCCTATGCCTCCTGGCAGTAACCCTCATTGGCTCGAACTACCCCTGTCTCAAACAGATTTTCGAGGTCCCAAAGGTGTTCGAGCCATTGAAGTTTGGCTGTAATTTGTTATCACAAATTTATGCAACACCAGCCAAAGTTGATATCTCACCTATCGAATTACAATGTTTGCTGTATCATAATCATGTCGTCAAATTCCTTCTTGCTCTGCTGCATTGCAGTTATGATACAAATCGGTTAATTGTTGCAGAATTGTTGCACCTCGAACCATGGGACTGCAGTAGGTTTATACAACTCGTTGAAATATCAAATACAGATTTCTCACAGAAAACAAGCAAGCCATAGTCCTATATTTTGTCAAGCCTCCCTTTAGGGGATTCAGATTTCCATTGCATATGCCTGTTTTGAAAGAAACAACAACCAAAAAATGGACATATTATGACATGGCACTGTCCGGTCGTAAACAGTCTTGCATGCTCCATAACTCAATAACCACTCAGGATATCTTCATGCAATTTTATAGGAATATGTATTAGGTCAGGACAATGTGTCATGCACAGTAATTCTTAGTTTCCAAGTTATGTCCCTTTGTTAATTTTTTTCAAACATTCTTGTACAAGCCATAACACAGTAACCGTTAAGGATGTCTTCATCCAACTTTATAGGAATGTGTACTATTAGGCCAGGACAATGTGTCGCATATAATATTGGTTGCTTTCGGTTACTTTGTTTCAGAGTTATGTCCCTTTGATTATTTTTATGCTAATTTTGTATAAACAAAGTAGAAGTAAAACAAAGATCAGGAATTGATACAATTAACTTACTCCACCCATAAAAGACACCAAAGGGAAAGAAATACAAACATTAAGCGACCAGATCATAATGGAAATCTAAACAAAGGAAGGCCATAAGGACAGTTACTTTCCCACAAATTGGCCATATGGCCATCCAAAATTAAAAGACACAAGTGAGACACACAGTAAGTAACAAACAACAACATAAATAAATCGCCACAGAAGAGCCGCCTTGGAATGGTCAGTGGAAGATTTCTACTGGGGGGCTTAAATTGATTTTACGTGGCCACAATCCTCGCCCTTACTTCCACAAATCTTGTGCATGTCGTAACTTGATAATCAATTGGAAGATATTGATGAAAATTTACAACAGGGTGTATATGCCCATTTTTAAATAGTAGACATACTATAGCATGGCATCGCCTGTCCATCCACATGTCCATCCCTTAACATTCTTGTAAGTGCCATAACCCAGTTACCGTTCAGGATATCTTCAAGTATCATACGTTAGGTCAGGACGACGTGTGGAATGATAACTTGCCATTTCTTATTATTATTGTAAAACCCGTCATATTTTGTTTTGGGGTCCATCGAGAAAATTTTTTGGTTTGTGGATAACTCCTCATACAGTTTTTTTATAGAAATTATAGTAAAATGACAATATGGGAGACAAGCCCTGGCCATGTTATAGCCTAAACCATGTTACAATGAGTAGAGTACTAAAGGGACTAAAGTGTAATAATAATTACGGTAAAAACTGTATTATCTACTGTACCTATTGTGACATACTCTTTGATGTAACTCTCTACTTATCCTCGGGCTACAGTATACTGCTTTGAAAATTTCTGTTAATATTTTCTCTCTGGGTAATTCCTCCTGCAACTTAAATCTGATTAAGCTGAAACTTGATATATCGTTAGACCATGATATGGAGCTGTTCATGCAGTCCAACAAATATTAATTTGCCTTATATTGCCCCGCTTGCAAAGCTCTTAATTTCAGAGTTGTGTTGCCTTTGATTTTTTCTAAGCATTTTTGTATCTGCCATAACTCAGTAGTCGTTGAGGGCATGTAGAAATGTGTATTAGATCAGGACGATATGTCGTGTACAAGAAAAATGACTCCCCCTTTCTACTTTACAAGTTATGCCCCTTATGCCATAAACACAGTAAAGGTGGCATGGTTAATCGTATAATAGATTAACCAATCAATAAATTCCACAAAAATTATTATTACTACTGATTTGCTTGTAACCAATATTTGAAATTATTAAAGTACAATTTTTTTGCCCAAAATTATGCCCAAAATAGCTGGATGAGTGATTTTTTATTTCACTTGCCCAGAAAAATGTAAACAGCATATAAGGAATATTGTAATTCCAAGCTATTTTGAAGATGCTGTGGACTGTGGGGCAAGTGATCTATACTTTTGATTAATATATGTTTGTTTGTTTGATTTGAGGTTTAACGTGCCCGTCAACACTGTAAAGGTCATTTTGGAGACGTTGCTTCCAATTTTGTGGGACTTTTACCAGACATTCAGATGAAATGACATCGCAAGCCCTGTCTCCCAATTAAACCAATAGGGTTTATAAGCATGGATGGACCTTCTTGCACCACTTTGCCTGGGCAGGCTTAGATCCTCTAAGCAGTTTACCAGTACTCTAGTGCGGGTCGGTTTCAGCTCTGCGTGGAGGCATCATGCAGCCCATATATTTCTTCAAGCCCCACTGGGCAGGGGCATTGATTAATATATGTATATTTCTTTGTGATAGGCTCCTCAGATACTGTTAAACTGTCCACCAGTGAGTATAGTTGCTAACAGATCAACAGAAGGAGGTCTCAGTATAACGCCAACTCAGAAGAAGTATTTGTCCCTCGACACATCATTCAGATCTCAGAATAAACAACAGGAAAACAAAGGTTTTGGTAGGTCTATACAGTCACCAGTCTGCAGGGTCATGAAAAAATCTTACCCTGCTTATCCCATTTCACTCATTACAAGTGTATGTTACGTAATGCTCCTAAGCATACAGTGCAGACGCAGATCAGACTGCTCCTCCTTTAGGAGCAGTCTGATCAGGGTCTACACTGTTTGCCATGTGTCCAAATTTTTAGGATTAAAAGTAGTTTACCTTTCCTGAGACAAAATAAGAGAATATTTTAAAAAAACTGCATCTTCTTACATGAAACTGCCCCCGCCCATAGGGGCTTGAAGAAATATATGGGCTGCACGATGCTTCCACGCAGAGCTGAATCCTGCCCGCACACTAGTACTGGTAAACCGCTTAGAGGATCTAAGCCTGTCCAGGAACTGCTGTGCAAGGTGGACCGTCCATGCTAGTAAACCGTATTGGTTTCATTGGGCGACAGGGCTTGAGATGTCATTTCATCTCAGTGTCGGGTAAAAGTCCCACAAAATTGGAAGCAACGTCTCCAAAATGACCTTTACAGTGTTGAAGGGGATGTTAAACCTCAAATCAATCAATCAATCAATCAATCAATTCTTACATGAATGGATGCTTGTAAAAGAAAGACTACTTTTGTGTGAAAACATCTGCATTCTTTCTCATAGTGTGGCTTCTTTTAATCCATATATGCCTAGAGACCCTTTTTGGGGGACATTGGCAAGCAGTGCAGACCCAGATCAGACGCCACAAGTTGTGGCATCTGATATGAATCTACACTGTTTGCTGAAAGTACATGCATTCTTGCGAAACATACCGCCAACAAGACAAACCACCTCTATAATTGTAAATTGACCACTCCAAACTTATTAGGTGGGAGATTCCTTTTTTCATATATTGGTTAAAGGAAAGAATTTATTCTCTTTCATGAGTAAGCCCAGTTTGAAAGGGATTTAAATGCTGCAAAAGTAGCTGCCTGTGTCAGTCAGATCTCAACATACCATATTTATGGTATGTAGGAATGTCGGGCCTGAACAAACAATTTATTTAGACCCAGATGAAAAGTCACAGAAAGAGGTTTTGTTGGAGTCTGTTCAGCATCTGCTCAGAGTCTACAATGTTTGCCACCTATTCAGCTGTTTTAGACAAAACATCATATACAGTAAAATTCTGTATTAAGACTAAATCTGCTTTAAAAAAGATTAATGAGAGGGTTTCAGTTATTTTTTTGTTGTGTTTCCTACACCCAGTGTCTCCTAATAAGAGACCATCTTTGGGTATGTTCAAAAGTAGTTTTAAGACCACTTTTGAACAGTCCCAAAGGTGGTCTTCATATAGAAATTTTACTGTAGTAAAATGTTCTTGTACAAATTTTAGAACAAGTATGTTAAGGAGTTGAGATATCCATATACTTAGGGTTGATAGGGTACAGGTCGTCATTCACAAAATATTAAAGGTATTTACTCAGTCGCAAGTCTGTGACATGAATACAGGCCTCCATGGCATAGTGGGTAAGAGAGCTGTCTTTTTGTCATTGGATCTCTCACCATTAAGTGTTCGAGCCTCACTGGGTTAAAGTGAGCTGCCAAGTTCTGCAACAGGAGGTCATGTGTTTTTTTTCTTCAGGTATTCTGGTTTTCTTCCACCTATAATTAATGATCTGTTCGAAATCAGTGAAATAAGCTTGAACGGCTCATTGAGACTGCAAAGTTTCTTATGAATTTCAGCCAAATGAAATAATTTTCGCTCCTATAATGCTTAGCCATAATTATTCCTTATAAAAGGCCTCAAGGTTGGCAAATAGGTGGGAAATGTGAGTATTTTCCAAGATTGTGGGGAATACTGGTAATTCCCAGGAAATTGTGGGAAATGCAATACTCTATAGACAACATTTGGGAAACTGCTTAATATAATATCCACATCTAACTAAATAAACTATATTACAGTGTTACACTAGTTCCTTAAGGAACCAAATTCTGTTCAGTTCATGAAGCACAGTACATGTATCCTCAGTAACTGCAGGCTTATCCTGTGTTTTAAAACAAGCAATTGTATTTCACAGATTATCTGCAACGGGCTACTAACAGGGGCTACTATTCGAAAGAGAGTATATGTATAAAAATTATGCCTGTGATATATGGCTAGTTGCATGTTCCAATCTAGGTTAATTTAAGTGAGTTGAGCATGAAAAAAGTTTTATAACCTTGGACTCTGACTTCACATGCTCAAAGACTGCTTTTTGCTTGTTGTGACCCTATCTATCTTCTTATCCCTTTGCATGACCTTGTTTTGAACTTTCAGAATACACACTGATTAACCTTTTTCGTACCAAATGGAATCTTCCTCCTTATATATAGCAGGAATCCATTTCAAAATTTTGGGGTGTCAGGTTGTGTTTTCTTCAAAATTGATTAGGAAAATGGCTAAACTTTTAGCAAACAGTGGAGGCCCTGATCAGAGGCAGAATGCGGCGTCTGATCTGGGCCTGCACTGTTTGCCAGGGTACCTGTGTTGGGGTTTCCGGCACTAAATGGGTTAATATATGTTTGCTATATTGTGTAATTTCAGACTGCTTCAGTATGTTGTCAGATGAAATGATCTTGGCTATATATCACTGGCTACCGCGGTTTGTCCTCGCAAAGTGTGCCAGGGTTTGTAAGAGATGGAGCAGATTAGTGTAAGTAGTCATATGCCCCAGCCACATACATTGTGTACTTTTAAGTTTGTACATCAGTATTTCATTTAAAGGTGCATTATTGAGCTACCTGGTCTCAAATTTTTTTTTCTGGTTTTTATCTTCAATTCATACTCCTTTGTCATATGTACACTTTTGGAGCCAAATACAGCTTCAGAAATTTGTGAAAATGGTTGTTTTCATTCGTGTTTACCCTTTGCTCTGAACATGTGTTCGGAATTTCTATTCTAAAAATAAATCTGTCACTTTACACATACATGGCGACAGTATCGTCTCTGAGTGTCGTTACTTATGGCATGGTATTCAGCGTCATATGTTTTCCGATTCAGGCATGGCCTAAGCAAACAAGGCCAAAAAATGAATGTCGCATAAGGTCATATATGGGGATTCTATTTTTGTCACGAACTAAAAGATCTAAATAGTGTTCGAAACCTTGTTAGGGCTGTTCCAGTAAAATCTATATGGTGGGGGAGGAAGGCACTTAGATTTTCACATAGCCTACGCTTTAAAACAATTTTTTTTCAATACAGCCTACGGATATTTGTATTTTTTTCTAGATATAACCAACGGACATTTGTATTTTTTTCTAGATATAACCAACGGGGTAAAACTATTTCAGGTAGAGACAACCCACAGGTAATTAAATATATATTTAGATATATTCATCAGAAAAGATCTTGCGACTAAAAATCTTTCCCTCTTTATAAACTGAAATCCTGGATCATGTGTAAAAACCATTGTCACAGTTGGTGTCTTTATATTGATTATTGAATGCCCCAAAAATGAATAAATTTTATCATGAAAGTTGTTTTTTGTTTACTTAAAAAAAAGAGAAAAGACAAGAAAGCAGTCTGGAGGACAGCCAAATCCCCCGCCGCATTTAGTATCAAGGCTCAACCTTGTGACCTTCGCCTGTGACCTTGACCTTGAGTTGGCATGGTTAGCTCACTGAGGGGGATAATTGACCCAAAGTTTAATGAAAATCCTTTTAGGGGTAAAGGAGATATGGAAGGGACAAAAAATTCAAAGTTTTAAACTCGTGACCTTCAAATGTGACCTTGACCTAGAGTCGGCATGGTTCATTTATAGGTTCTGCATATCAGCTCACTGAGGGGGATAATTGACCAAAGTTTAATGAAAATCTATTAAAGGGTTCAGGAGATATGGAACGGACAAGAAAAAGTTACGGACAGACAGACAGACAGATGGATGGAAGGACATGGGTTCTGCACATCAGCTCACTGTGAAGACTATTTGACCAAAGTTTAATGAAAATCCTTCCAAGGGTAAAGGAGACATGGAAGAGACAAAAAATTCCAAGTTTCAAACTCGTGACCTTCAACCATGACCCTTGACCTTGAGTTGGCATGCTTCATTTATAGGTTCTGCACACCAGCTCACTGAGAGGTATAATTTACCAAAGTTTAATGAAAATCTATTAAAGGGTTCAGGGATACTGAGCGGACAAGAAAAAGTTACGGACAGACGGATGGACAGACAAACTGACAGACGGACAAACGGACATGGGTTCTGCACATCAGCTCACTGTGAAGAATATTTGACCAAAGTTTAATGAAAATCCTTCCAAGGCTAAAGGAGATATGGAACGGACAAAAAATTCCAAGTTTCAAACTCGTGACCTTCAACCATGACCTTGACCTTGAGTCAGCATGGCTCATTTATGGGTTCTGCACACCAGCTAATTGAGACGAATAATTGACCAAAGTTTAATGAAAATCTATCAAAGGGTTCAGGAGATATGGAGCGGACAAGAAAGTGTTACGGACAGACAGACGGACTGACGGACAGACGAAGGCCATTCCTATAATCCCAGCTCTGCTCCGCTTCGCGGCGGGGGATTAAAAATTCAGACAAGGCTAAAAAAATGTGTTTCAGGTAACCTGACTATTCCTAATTTTTTGCCCTCAATCCTATTTTAAATGGTTGACGATGATTCTTTTGGACTTTTCCATTAAAAAAATTGTTTTCTTATCCTCCCCATTGGATAAATTTCAGGAAAAGCCAAAAAAAATATCTTACCTTCCGACGGTATTCCAGGTTACCTGACTTAAGTTGTGGGTACTCGTTAGAACTGCCTCAATCTATACCCACAACCTATGTTCCGAGTATAAATAAGACAAATATCAAAGTTTTCAATGGAAAAGTAGCCATTTTGGAGAAATCAAAGAATGCACTATGACACACGGGTGTGATTTTTTTTATAAAATAATATAATAAAATAAAATAACTTTTATCGTCTATCTATCATTTTTGCACCCCCTTCCCCAATTTTACTTTTTTTTCAAATCAGTGTATCAACCACCCCATAGCCAGCTAACCCCAAAGAGCTGGCTATGGGGTGGTTGATACTCAAAATGTGTTTGAGTTCTTGCGATCGCAAGGTTACTTTGTCAGGGGAGATATCTAAAATATCTTGGCACCCAGAGTTGTGGTTCTTGTCCAAGACACATCGTCTTAACCTCTTGTATTTCTGTACCAAGTCCCATCAATATATCTCAAAGGGTAATGGAGTTATGGCAACCACAAGGTTACATTGTCAGGGTAGATAACACATTGCCAGGGGAGATAGCTAAAATACCATGGCACCCAGCGTTTTGTTTCTTGCTCACGACACTCTTTCTTGACCCCTAGTACACTTGTACCAACTACCATCAAAATATGTCAAAGGGTATAGGAGTTATTGATCGCAATGTTATTTTGTAAGGGGAGATAACTATAATACCATGACATCCAGAGTTATGGTTATTGCTCATGACAACCCTTCTTGACCTTATGTACAACGGTATCAAGTCAATCAATATATCTTCAAATATATAGGAGATATTGTGATCACAAGTTTATATTGTCAGGGGAAATAACTAAAATACCAGGACACTCAGAGTTTTGGTTCTTGCTCACGGCATGCTTTTTGAACCTCATGTTCTATTGTAACAAGTACCGACAATCTATCTCATAGGGTATTGTAGTTTTGGCTATCATAATTTGGTGTCTGCGGACGGACGGATGGATGTCAGGCTGATCGCTATAACCCCAAACCTATTTGGTCAGGGGGATAAAAAATAAAACGCACCGTCAGCGGTCAGACCCTAATCAGACGTCACATGATCATTGTACAGCATCTGGTCTGGGTCCGTGCCGTCGCATATGCCGTCTACAAACCTGTAGACCCTATTCAGACGCCGTATAATAATTGTATGACGTCTGATTCACTGTTTGCACCTTTGTGTTCTGTCTATTGTCATACAGACGGACGGGTAGATGACGCCACGCTGATCGCTATATCTTCCGAGCCTTTTCAGACTAGGGATAAAAAACACCACCGTCGGCGATAAGACCCTGATCAGACGCCGCATTGTCGTTGCGCAGCGTCTTGTCTGGGTCCGCGCCATCTCAGATGTCGTTTCAAACCTGTAGACCCTCATCAGACGCCGTTTAATAATTGTACGACGTCTGATCCGGATCTGCATTGTTTGCATCTGTCTGTTGCGTCTACTGACGGATATTTGAACGGACGCCACTCATAATGTTGTGTCTACGGATGGGCGGATGTACGGACGCCAGGCTCCGAACCTGTTCAGACTAGGGATAAAAAACACCACCGTGGGCTATAAGACCCTGATCAGACGCCGCATTATCCTTGCGCAGCGTCTTGTCCGGGTCTCTGCCATCTGCAAACCTGCAGACCCTCAACAGAAGCCGTTTAATAATAGTATGGCGTCTGATCTGGAACCGCATTGTTTGCATCTGTCTGTTGTGTCTACGGATGGACGGACATTTGGACGGGCACAAGAATCGTCGCTATATCCTTCAAACCTATTCGGTCGCGGAAAATAAAATAAAATGAACCGTCGGCGGTTGGAGCTGGATCAGACGTCGCACAGTGAATGTGGAGTGTCTGATCCGGGTGTCGTAGCATTATAAGGTCCTAAAACCTGTAGACCCTGATAAGGTGCCGCTAAATAATTGCGTCTGTCTGTCTGTTCAAGTGTCAGCGTTGAGGCCCTGATCAGACGTTGCATATTTTTTTTAAGAAATTAATATTTATTAAAGGGACTGAAACAATTGACCAATGAAAGGCTCTCTACCCATCTGTGGGTTTTATTGCCCGTCCGATGACCACCTGGGTACACTTTTGGGTACTGTTACGTAATTTATTACAGCTCAAAGCTCGGCACGCTCTGGGTGGCAACCGCTGTATAAACATTCCTTGGGTATCATAATCCCCAATTAACTAATTATCTCGGGCCATAAATCCCTTGAAGCTTATTGATTAAACAGCGTGCTAATATTGTGTTTACATAAATCATGCAAATCATGCGCTACCAACACAAGTATTTTTTTTTTGGAACGGGGATTATTGCGTCATTCAGTAACTAAGCCCAGTAATTTTCCATTATGTCAGGCAAGGTCATCGACCGGGGGCGAAGCGTCCCGTTACCGGATATTGATTTGTGTCCTACTCAAACGACCTTTGACCTATAAACAGCAGTAAAATTGCCGAGCCTTTCTTTTTTTCACAATTTCAGCGTTGCTTTTTGTTTAAAATCTCTGCGGAACTTCAAACTGAACGATTCAGTTGTCTGGGCCCTGTTGTTATTTGACAACCTACAACAATTATTTATTTTCTTTCAACATAGCCTACGGGATTTTTTAAAAAATCGGTAGTACAACCTACCGTAAATTTTAAAAATTCTGTTGTACAGCCTACGGCCTATTTTGTTTTTCTAAAACCATAGCCTACGGCCACTAAATAAAAAAGTTGCCGTCCGCCTCACCCTAATAGATTATACTGGAATAGCCCTTAGGGAATCCCTCTCAAACTCGTTTACCTGTCATCATAATTATACCTGCCAACTTTCAACCATTAGGAGTAAGATTCACGATTTTTCCATGCAGTTTGACCTCAGGATCGTGTTGGCAAAATAAGGCAAAAATCACGATTTTTCCACCTCCTCACGCTTGGTTTTTATCAGCCATATTGTTTGTGGACAGTCATTTGGAATATCTTGGATTTCTTCACAATCTATATTGCTGATGGAAAAACTCTGAATATATTTTTAGGTGTATTGACTATTTTTAGATTACCCTACATGCCGACAAACACATGCAAGTTACCGAAGTTTTCTATATGTATGAGCATAAACAGGGATGATTTTTTGCTGATTTATTCATGTAAATATGTTTGAAACAATTATCTCTCCCAGATGTAATGTAAGTAAATATTTACCTATGAATGAGCAATGTCACATTTTCGTGACCACGAAAATCGTAATTTTTATCTCTCAAAATAAAGAATTGTATTGTTATTTGGTAATAAAATTGTTCTAACACTGCTGAAACAATTGTTTTACCAAATAAAGGCTGTTATAGTCAGGTATACACTCCTTGCAGTTGCTGAGTCAAAGAACCGAATTTCAAACAGATCATGTATTCCGACAATCTTTAGTTATTGCAAATACATGTACTGTTAATTACTGAAGCTTATGTATTGTACTACTGATTTATTGGATAATACATAAAAGGTAAACATGCAATTGTTCTGATTGTATTAAGAGGTCATTGGACTGGAGTGTGTCAGCTAGTTTGAAAAAAAAATCTTCCCCATGGAAAGTTTGGGAACAATATTTAATGAGCTATATTCCATCGAAAAATGCCGTGATATGCAGAATCTCCCCCATGAAAAATTTGAAAAGTTGGCGGGTATGCATAATTGTTCGCATTTTTGCATAAAATGCATGCATTTGTATTGTTTTTAAGAAAATACCGGCTATATGTATTTTATTTTTGGAAGCATTTTTTACTGATAGCTCAATAATGCACCTTTAAGCCAGTGCATGACAAAATCTACAAGAAGTCTTGAGCGACCAGTGAAGACTCGGATCAGTCTGTGCATTTTTTGCAGCCTGATCAGAGTCATTGCTGATCGCATTTACCTACTATAGGCTAATATCTATGCAAAAAGACCTAAGCAAAAGGTCTTGTCGTGGATCAGTGTGCAGGTTGATTTGAGTCTCTGCTGGTCACACAGGTGATGTCTTATTGTAGGTTTTGTCATGCACCAGCTCTTTAAGACTTTTGCAAATACTTTTGTACACAGTACCGTAATGATCCTTAATATTGGGACAGACAGGCCTAAGCAAACAGTGCAGACCCAGATCTGACTATCAGGGTCTACACTGTTTGCCATTCCATCTGCACCTTTTGGACTCTGTGCTGGATCATGAAACATAGTGTCCAAATTCAGAGGACATTTAGTTGGAACTTTCAAGTAGAAATGGTGGAGCTATGAAGTTCAAACCTTGTTGAGGGTGTTCATAGCTCCAGATAAAGAGGAATGACAAGGATAACAAAGGGATATTTTCTCTTATTTCGCCATAAAAACACGTTAAACATGTTCTGCAACAAGAATTATCCCCGCCCATTGTGGCTTGAAGAAATAGATGGGCTGCATGATGCTTCCACACAGAGCTGAAACTGACCCGCACAAGAGTACTGGTAAAACGCTTAGAGGACTAAACCTGCCCAGGCAAAGCGGTGCGAGTTGGCCCGTCCATGCTAATAAACCCTATTGGTTTCATTGGGCGGCAGGGCTTGAGAAGTCATTTCATCTCAAGGTCTGGTAAAAGTCCCACAAAATTGGAAGCAAAGTCTCCAAAATGACCTATACAGTGTTGACGGGGACGTTAAACCACAAATCAAACAAACAAACATAACAAGAAGTATGGATACTTATCCCAGGCTTATGATCACGTTTCCTTATCTTGATCTATTGCGTCTATTTCCAGAGCAGGGCTGGAAAACTCACATGCCATGACAAGTAAAACCTTGGAGAACGAGTATAGATTTTGTCTGTTTACCAAAACCTACATGTCCTTGGACATGCAGGAAGAATGAAATTTTTAAGAATTTTGTAGCCATACAGAGCATAGCGGCAATAACTTTGTAGCATATGGAATGTGAGAAAGGAGCATCTTGCTGTTCTATGGATAAAAAAGTGTTATCTTTGAAATGTGAACTGGAAACATGCTGGGTTAGGCAACTAGTGAAAACAGAGGCTCAGCTTTCAAAATTAAAAAAAATATTAAGAAAATAGCCAAAATGTACTTGTATAATATCTTAACCCTGAAGATGCCGAGAAAAACTACATCTGAAAATGTTGTCTGCTGAATCTTCTTGCAAGCATTTTAGAAAAACTTTTTTCATTACAGACAAACAGTGTGGACCCAGATCAGACTGCTCCAAGAGGAGCAGTCTGATCTGGGCCCACACTGTTTGCAAAATTGACTTTTAAAGTAACCAGAAGATGACAAAGCAGGTGACAAATGTCGTGAATGGTCTTTTATGGGTTAAGCATGTGATTTAAACTATTTTATACTGAATGGAATCTTTGGCCTTGCAAATAGCAGAACTTCATTTCAAAGTTTTTGGGTGTCTTGTTGTGTTATCTTGAAAAATTTGTTTGGAAATTGGCTGAATGTTTTTGCAAACAATGAGGGCCCTGATTCTGCTGCTTCTGATCTGAGCCTGGGCTGTTTGCCAATATCCCAATTTGGGGTCTCCGGCATTAAATGGGTTACATAGAAAATCTTATATGAGTGTTCATGCATTATTGAATTTATTAGAGTTGAGGAAAAGAGATAAAATGCGAGGCTAAGCCAAGCATTTTATGCCTTTTCCTCAACTCTAATAAATTAAATAATACATGAACTTGAATGCAAGATTCTATTTATTAAATGACATTTTAAGCGCATTTAATTAATGATTTTTGTACAAAAATGTCAATATTCCACCATTAGAAAATGCGACGTCATTAAGGATGTTGTGTATGTAACGTTACAGGGTTTATCTAACTAATTGCCTATTTAATCCACAGTGGGTTACCGAATTCAGTACATGGCATTATTACATTCTCAAACGCGATGTCATATGATAAAGAAAGCTACTTCAATTTCACTGCAAATTATTATCAGACCGATGCAGAGTCAGACATATATGATTGTAATATTTATCTTCACTGGTGAGAAATGTAATCTAATACTGTTTGATCCATCTCCGCTTCAATACATACATGTAAATATCACTTCAAATATTACAGCCAAGATGACTCTCTGTGGAAGAGAATAGATCTTGCTAACAAGACAATGGCCGAAGGAGTGCTGGGTTGTGTACTCAGTAGAGGTGTTTGGGCTTTGCGTCTAGCCAAATCAGAGGTAATATCAAATTTGTGTTTGGCAGAGGAATATGTCCAGGATAATTTTCTTAATTTCTTGTTAGAAGCCTGTCACAAATTGTGAGCTCTTATTTTAACCTCTTGTCCTGCTGTATGTAACAATCCCTACTTTTGCAGACAGTGTAGATCCAGATCAGATGGCTTCCACAGAAGCCATCTGATCAGGAGTTACACTGTCATTCAGTTTGTGAATTAAACAAATACATTATATCGAGTTATTTGATTGGTTGATAGTCAGCAATGGGTGGTGCTAATTTAACTTATTCAGCCAGACAAGGGTCCTTTCCTATCAAGCAGACTTTAACAAGTACCCACCATATAGTAGATTCTCAACAATTCGCTCTGTTCAATAATTAATCAATGATTCAAAGTGACTTTGACATCCCATTCAACCCAAATCACAATAATCAGCCCTTGGTAACACAGAATTTTGATTTTTCATACAGAAATAACCAGAATTCTCAATTTAAAAAAAAAATGGAAAAAGATAAGTAATATGTTTGTGATGTGTCGTCACTAACAAAATATTTGGTCTTGCTTTTCTTTGCCATGGTTAGCCGTTAATAAGTATTGTGGATTAAAAACAATTATGCTTATCACAGCAGTGCTGATGGGTGGGCTGGATTTGTCTTCAACAGCAGGTCACATGTTGCAGTGACTTCAGATTCTCCCAACTTCTTTTCAAGAAAGGCTGTGGCAATTGGGTTGAAGTGTCAACAACAAATCATATGCTACAGTAGCCTTTAAATGGAACTGCTTACCCGGTACATACACAGAGTATTGTAATGCTGCAAGATGAAATGGCAAAGTAGAAACTTAGATATTGAGGCCAGTGTTGTGTAGACAGCATTCCAGTGAAGTAGACAGTTACCATTGATAAAGAAGTGTTGCTGTATTTGCAATATTACTGCATCAACTTCTATCTCACACTGATCAGTTTCTAGTTTCATATGAAATGAACGCTCATTTCGGGCATTTTCCCCCGAGAGATAGGAGCCTTTGTTTGTTTGATTTTAGGTTTAAAGTCCCCGTCAACACTGTAAAGGTCATTTTGGAGACGTTGCTTCCAATTTTGTGGGACTTTTACCCGGCATTGAGATGAAATGACATCTCAAGCCCTGTTGCCCAATGAAACAAATAGGGTTTATTAGCATGGGCGGTCCACCTCGCACTACGGTTCCTGGACAGGCGTAGATCCTCTAAGCGGTTTACCAGTACTAGTGGGCGGGCCGGATTCAGCTCTGCGTGGAAGCATCATGCAGCCCATATATTTCTTCAAGCCCCTATGTGTGTGTGTGTGTGTGTGTGTGGGGGGGGGGGGGGGGGCTATAGAGAGAGATAGGAGCCACATCATGAGAAATCATCAAAGGTGCAGTTCAGTCAGCATATCTGCAGCTTGGTGTTCACTACTTGGCTGGTTAGATAGCTAAACAGTGTTGACTGGGCCGTTAATCTGCAATACAAACAAACAAACAAAGCTCTAGTTTCTATGTCAGAAATTTCCAAACTCCAGTTAGTCTATCATATATAGCAACGGATAAGTATTTTGTGATAATTGGAGTATAGATTTTGTCAGTTCTCCATAAAAACCTCTGTTGTGGGTACTCATTAGAACCGCCTCGGTGTTGTGGGTATTCATTAGAACCGCCTCACCAAGGCGGTTCTAATGAGTACCCACAACATAGGTTTTTATGGAGCAATAAGGAAAACTATTCTTCAATTATCACAAAATACTTATTATCTGTTGCTATATTCAGACTTGAAGACCGGTTTCTTGTGATGTGGCTAATATATACATCGGTATGTTATTAGGCCAGAAAGATTTCTTGCACCATCTTCTGTTTTGGTTTTATTATTTGTTCCTTTCTGCATATTTTACAGATTGAAGGTCCAGTATTTTTACCACAGTCTTTCACCAGAACAGAATTGAGGTAGGCATAGAAATGGGTGTTTGAATATATTGTCAAAATGCTTGTTTTGTTGGTGAGCATGGCCCCTGGTAAAGGGCGTCTGTGATGTATTGACACATTTCTTACATTTCTGGCCTGAGCCTTGTCAAGCAATACCTTTGCATAGCAAAAAATCTCAAATCATTTGTTGTTTTGCTTGAGCCACATGTGAGCTGTCAAGACCTACAGCCCAAGGTCAGGTTTTTTTGGGGGGTACGCCAGTTTTCGCCCACCTCTGATTAACTATTGGCTCAAAATTAGTGAAACAATCTTGAAAGGGCCGTAAAACCAAAAAAAAAATGTAGTTTTCCACATTTAGAATACAGTCTTCTGCCTTCTCGTGAGGAGCTTTTGTTCAACAGGCATCCATTGTAAACAGATGTGCAGTTTGATTTGTGTAGCAGATATCCAGGCATAGCCTTCAGCGTAATTCTTGTTTAATCCATATACTCTCCCATTCCCAGATTCATAAATTATATACAGAAATGCAGTTTTTCAAGCAATGGCACTTTTACATGGATTGATCTTACTCATTTTATGATAAATTATGGCTCATATTATAGGTAGTTTAATTCCAAGTTCTGGTTTTCACCCACCTCTGATTAACAATGCGCTTGGAATAAGAGAAATCATCTTAAAAGGGCAGTAAAACCTAAATCAAAATATAAAAATCTGGAGCAATGAATATGCTTAAACAGTAAAATTCCTATATTAAGACCACCTTTGGGACTGTTCAAAAGTGGTCTTAAAGACCACTTTTGAACGGTCTCAAAGGTAGTCTCCCACAACAGCACACTGGATGTAGAAAACATAATTCAAATATACCTGAAACCTTCTAAATATGCTTTTAAATGCATAATTTGTCTTGATTTTTGGTGATCTTAATAGCAGAGTTTTACTGTATTTCAGAATGTCAAAGTTACAGTATTTAGATCTCAGTATGGCGGGTGTATCAACAGAGGTTCTGGAGGAGTTGTTTGAAGTTTGTACAGATCTCAGGAAAATTAGCCTTGAAAATCTACAAGTCAGCGAAAAAATTTGCAAGTATGTATTCCATTATTAACCCTTTTTGTACCAAATGGAATCTTCCACCTTATATATAGCAGGAGACCATTTCAAAATTCAGGGGTGTCAGGTTGTGTTTTCATCAAAATTTATTTGCAAAATGAATGAATTTTTAGCAAACAGTGGAGGCCCTGATCTGGGCCTGCACTGTTTGTCAAGGTACCCGTTTTGGGGTTTCTGGTTCTAAATGGGTTAATGTTGACACAGGAGTAGGAAAACAAAATTCTATGCTTGTTCTGGGTGATTGCCTTTTAGCTTAGTAATTATAAATAAAAGGTCTTGAAGATGAAAAACGCATGCCCTCCCGACCCAGACCAGTCTTCTTGGGTCAACCTATAATGAATGAAAGATCCACTTGTTAAATTTACTATAAATTGGCCATATCTAATTACAGCTCCAGCTTTCCAGGGAAGCTTCTTCAACCCTGCTACCATTAGCGTTTAGTCTCTCAAAATAGTCATGTGGTGTCAAATTGAATGACTCAGTGGAACTCTGTAAACCCACACAGCCTCCACCCCACCCTCAACTTCTATCGTATTAGCTCATCAACCAATTTGTGAAACGAAATGACTGCATGAATCAGATTTTATGTTTGTCAGCTATTAAACAGGGTTATTAGGAATTGTCGTTGGAAATTCATCATTGTGACAGAAAGGTGCACTGGTGGAATTTGCCCAGTTTTCGGTGCTCTTATTTCATGGCGGGCCAGCTCGCAACCTCTTTATAACACTATTAATGGGGTCCAAAATAGAAATCATGTTAGTTAAACAACTCTGTTATATCCAAACCAAAATGTATGGATTATATTGAAAAATTACCATTTATGGTCATTATTCGATATAATCTATATATTTTTGGGATCCATCTTGAAACCATGTTCTATCCAAAACCGTGTTATAATGAGGTTGTGGTGTAATTTGTAATATTTACTTTTCAGATGTATAGGTAAAAATAGAGACTTAGAAGTTCTCAACATGGCGATGTGTCAGGGAATCACACTTGATGGCCTCATGATGATGCTTACTAATTGTGAAAGGTATAGAGTCAGCTGAAATTGTTTCATAGTAGACTGATTTTTTATTACCAGTATCCTAGCGAGCCAATTAGGGATTGAAATGGTATTTATCACCTTACTTTATCGTGTTCATTAAACCTTGTCCTGCTGAACAAGGATATGTCCTACCTTTGCAAACAGTGTAGATACAGATCAGATGGCTTCTGAATCTGATCAGTATCTACACTGCTTGACATTGATTTGTGAATTTGTGAGAATGAATTTATTTACATCAAGTAATTTGATTGATTGAAAGTCAGAAGTGGGTGTTGTTTAATTAATTTATGCAGAAGGACAAGGGTTAGAAGCAATGTTAAGATTATGGTAAATATGCTTCAGCCAGTGTACAACAGTTTTTAGTATAACACAGCTCAAAGATGACTCCCAAAAATGTATAGATTATATTGGAAAATTACAATCAATGGTCATTATATAATTTACCCATTTTTGTTTGGATTTATAACACTTTTGTAGCCGGCCTCTGTAGCTCAGTCAGATGCGCGTCTGACTGGTGATCAGGAGGATGCGGGTTCGATACCTGCCGGGGTCGGCAACATTCTTTCATGGAGATTGATCATGAAATCTGTTTTACCGTCATTCTCTCCCTTCCGCAGAAGCCTCCGTGGTGTAGAGAATAAGCTACTCGCCTCATAAAACAAGGGTCCTGGGTTCAATCCCGGGCTTCTCCAGACTTTTTGATGAGTCTTTAAATCGAGGTCCCATCTCCGTATGACCTTAGCTGTTGGTGGGACGTAAAACTCAAATTCACTCACCCTCCCTTCCACTGATTCAAGAAGGGCAGTTGTCAGTTTCTGGCGACAGAATGTACACTGTACTGGTTAACCGCTGACATATAAACCTGCCCGGGAAAAGTGTGGATAGGTAAACTGACAGGCTCAAAAATGACCTAAATAGTGTTGACTGGGCGGTTCAACTCCAATACAAATAAACAAACAAAACACTTTTTTATAACTATTCAAACTCAATAGTTTAGGAGATTGTGATGTAACAAGTGCTCATGGTGTGCAGTAGTGGTCTGTGTTTCATCTCATTGACTGTTGTCTAGGGAAGGTTGGGTGAGGCAAAGGTGACATGTATCTTGCGTCACTGAGGTGTCCAACTGATATTGGCTTACAGTTGGACAAGGTTAGCAGGGTAGAGGGGGGATGTTATTTCTTCTGTTTCTGCACTCCATTCATTTTTGCTGTTTCTACTCTGTCCCTCACTTTCATCTCTACTATTTATCTCTTTCCTCCCTTTCTCTGGGAGAGGACACAAACTGACCAACAAGGGTTGACGTGTTGTTAAACCCAAAATAATAAATCAATCAATCATTGACTGTTGTCCATCATAATATGGGCTCAAGTTTTTGTCTAGGTCAAAGGACAAATCAAAACCCTATTAACACTCTAGAGGCTATGTCTTTGGCTGATTCCTCATGAAACTTGCCCAGATTGTTGTCCAGTAATGAACATCTGGGCTTGTTAGTTGTCTAATTGTTAACTGTTCTAGTGAGAGCATTATCTAAAACTGTGGTATTTGCTGCTGAAAAAATGTGAGATTGCAAAAGCTACTCTCATTTTTGCAGTTAAACTATCAACATATTTGTTACATTTGATGTTAAGCGCCGGCCTCAGTGGCTCAGTCGGATGCGCGTCTGACTGGTGATCAGGAGGTCGTGGGTTTGACTCCCGCCGGGGTCAGCAACATTGTTTCGTGGAGATTGATCATGAAATCTTTTCTACGGTCATTCTCTCCCTTCCGCTGATTCAAGAAGGGCAGTTGTCAGTTTCTGGCGAAAGAATGTGCACTGAACTGGTTAACCGCTTACGTATAAGCCTGCCCAGGAGAGTGTTGATAGGTTAACTGACCGGCTCAAAAATGACCTAAATAGTGTTGACTGGGCCGTTAAACTCCAATACAAACAAACAAAACATTTGATGTTAAAAGATTTAACATCGCTACAGTTGTGCAGCAAAAATATTAGCACATTTGTCATATTAAATGTTAAAAGTTTTAACCAGACATTAATTAATTTTGAATAACTGTGCCCAGGAAAAGGATACTCAGTTTTATTTATTTCATACCTGCCAACTTTTCAAATTTTTCATGGGGGAGATTCTGCGTGTCACGACATTTTTCGATGGAATAAAGCGCGGTGAATATTTTCCCCAAAATTTCCTTGAGTGAGATTTTTTTTCAAACAAGTAGAGACCCTCCAGTCCACTAGTACAATCAGAAAATACCTGCCAACTTTTCAAATTTTTCATGGGGGAGATTCTGCGTGTCACGACATTTTTCGATGGAATAAAGCGCGGTGAATATTTTCCCCAAAATTTCCATGGGGGAGATTTTTTTTCAAACAAGTAGAGACCCTCCAGTCCACTAGTACAATCAGAAAATACCTGCCAACTTTTCAAATTTTTCATGGGGGAGATTCTGCGTGTCACGACATTTTTCGATGGAATAAAGCGCGGTGAATATTTTCCCCAAAATTTCCATGGGGGAGATTTTTTTTCAAACAAGTAGAGACCCTCCAGTCCACTAGTACAATCAGAAAATACCTGCCAACTTTTCAAATTTTTCATGGGGGAGATTCTTCGTGTCACGACATTTTTCGATGGAATAAAGCGCGGTGAATATTTTCCCCAAAATTTCCATGGGGGAGATTTTTTTTCAAACAAGTAGAGACCCTCCAGTCCACTAGTACAATCAGAAAAAAATAAATTGCATGTTTACATTTTATGTATTGTTCAATAAATCACTGGTATAATACTTAAGCTTCAATAATTAACAGTATTTGCAATAACTAAAGATTGTCTGAATATATGATCTGTCTGAAATTAGGTTCTTTTACTCAGAAACAGTTTTCATGCAATTGCAAGGAGTGCTTAATGTCTGACTATAACAGCCTTTATTTTGCAAAACAATTGTTTCTGAAGTGTTAGAACACTCATTACCAACTAACCATACAATTCTTAGTTTGAGAGATAAAAACTACGATTTTAGTAGTCACGAAAATACGTGACATTGCTCATTCATAGGTAAATACTTACTTTCATTACATCTGGGAGAGATTAAATAATTGTTCAAACATACTTACATGAAAAGATCAGCAAAGGGCATCCCTGTACATGCTCATACATATAGAAAACTGTTGGCAACTTGCATTTTTTTGTGGGTACTGTGTAATCTATCATTGGGTTAAAAATAGTCAATACAGCTAAAAATATACTCAGGGTTTTTCCATCTCCAAAATAGATAGTGAAGAAATCCAAGATATTCCAAATGACTATCCACAAACAATATGGCTGATAAAAATACCAAGCGTGAGGAGGTGGAAAAATCGTGATTTTTGCCTTATTTTGGCAACAAGATCGTGAGGTCAAAATGCATGGAAAAATCGTGAAACTCACTCCTAATGAGTGAAAGTTGGCAGGTATGTTATTTTTTATCCCCCCACCCCCCTGCCATTTGAAGAATTGTTGAAGGGCATATAGTTTTGTCTGTGTCCGCGTCTGTGTCCGAGATGGCATTTGCAATTTCTGTCGAAGTTTTTCATCAGTGTCTCAAGTACCAACTGTGGGGGCATTTGTGTCCCTTGAACACATTTCCAGTTCAGATATTTCTTTTACAGGTTAGAAGCACTACATATTGGTTGGACTAGTCTTTGTAAACAAAGTATTGTAGTTCTGTGTGTTTGTCTCCCACGCAGCGTAGTCAAGCTCAATCTCAGTGGATGTAGAGACAACATCTCAGATGAAGGTACACACAAACAGCATTGTAACATGTTTACTTTTATAACACTGTTTTTCTTGCTTTATAACACTTCATCTTTATAACATTATTCATCTTTCATTATTTACACTTCTGTTTTAATCACTGTTTATATTTATTATTCAGTTTATCTTTGTTTTTAAAATGGTTCATTTTTGTAAAATTACCGAGCTTTCCTTTAAAACTTAATCTTTACAACACTGTTCATCTTTCTTGATAAAACTGTTCATCTTTATAATATTGTTCATCTTTCTTTATAATAGTGTTCATCTTTCATTATAACTCTCCATTTTTACAACCCTGGACAGCTTTATAACACTGTTTATCTTTCCTTATAAAACTGTTCATCTTTATAACATTGTATATTTCTTTACAACCCGGTTCATCATCTTCTTTATGAGCACAAGTAAGGCTACAACTACAAGTGATTATATTATCATTGTGTCTATGTGTTCTTTACTTATACAGTTTAACCTTAATACAGGTGGTCACTAAGACAGGTGTTAATGAACAGTTCTTGGTGTAGGCTCTGAAGTGTCAAACAATACTGCTTCTACCCCAATAGCAATCATCAAGTTTCTGTTCGCCATTTTCTTTGAGAGACAATGCAAACCAGAGACTAACCGATTTCTTTGCAAACAGTGTAGATCCAGATCAGATGGCTTCTTCAAGCCATCTGATCAGGATCTACACTGTTTCTCATGCAGTCGAGGAACTGAAAAAAGGCATTATATCAATTAATTTGTTCGCTGACAGCCAGGAATGGGTGTGACTAAATTATTCAGCAGGATACGGGTTAAGCACAACACAATAGTGGTTCTGGTATGACGGTAGTTATGGTCATAGAGGATCTTACATGAGTGCTCATGTATTATTGAATTTATTAACAGAGTTGAGGAAAAGGGATAAAATGCGAGGCTGTGCCGAGCATTTTATCCCTTTTCCTCAACGAGTTTAATAAATTCAATAATACATGAGCACGAATGCAAGATTCTATTTATCAAATGACATTTAAAACGCATTTTATTCACGATTGTTTACAAAAATGTCAATATTTCGCCGTTAGTAAACGCGGCGTCGTTAAGGACGTCGTACATTTAACGTTACGGGACGTATCTAGCTAATTTGCATATTTAATCCACTAGTGGATTATCGAAAATAATACATGGTGTTATTACATCCTCAGACGCGACGTCATATGATAAAAACAATAACTACCCCACACCATGCAGATGACCTTGTGACCAAGCTTTGAAAATTTATGTTGACTGTTTAGTAGACAAGTTAAAAGCATCAGCAGATGTTTTTCGACAGAAAAGGTAAAAACAACTTCAGATGTTTTCCTTTGACAGACAAGGTTTAGACAGCTGTTGATGTTCTCTTCTGACAGTCAATGGAAAAACAACTAGAGATGTTGTAGAGAACACCTATATACAGTAAAATTCCTATATTAAGACCACCTTTTGGACTGTTTAAAAGTGGTCTTTAAGACCACTTTTGAACAGTCCCAAAGGTGGTCTCTGACCAGAGGAAACTGTATACAGAAAACACAAAGAAAATATAAATGCAGCCTACTAAATAAGCTTTTTTAAGCAGAATTAGTCTTAATTTTAGGTGGTCTTAATAGCGGAATTCCACTGTATTTGTTTTCACCTCGCTACCAAAACACTGTCAAAGATAGTTGGTATTGTATTAATTTTCCAGATGTACTCCATCTTTGTGAAGCCTGCCCGAACCTCAGAGAACTGGACCTCAGTGACTCGACCGCTCTCACTTGTCAGTCAGTTCTAGTGATTGCCGGCCATCTTAAACATCTGGAGTATCTGGCTCTCAGTAGGTGCTATCATATCTTGGGAGTTACAATTCTGTAAGTATTGCCATAGTTACTGAAAAGCTTCTTAAACAACTTTAACCCATTGTATGTACCTTGGCAAACCGTGCAGGCCCAGATCAGACGCCGCAGAATGCGGCGTCTGATCAGGGCCTGCACTGTTTGCTGACAGTTTTCCATCAACAATAGAATAAAAACGAAAAAATAGGCCTGACACCCGTTATATGAGAAATGGACTTGTCCATTATATAGATTAGCAATAGAACATTCCACAAGCATACAATGGGTTAATGTATGACATTTCTTCTTAGCAGATTTAAAAAGAAATGTTATCTGATAAATATGTATACAGTAGCTGCTGTTGCCAGGAAAAGTTGATTTGAAAATGTGGAATATGGAGGCAATTCTGTAAACATTTTACTTCAGTTTTGCTTTTTGTTACATTTGATCTTCCAGAATGGGGTCAAGCCAGATGAAAAGAATTTGCTCCTATGTGAAGAATTCGCTCCAGGGGAGCAAATTCTTTCCTTTAGGAACAGACTCTCAGTTGATAATGGTAATAGAAATAATTTTTAACCCCCGGGTTCAACATAAACCTTTTTAATAAGTGGACAAGGTGGTCTTGTACTCTTGGATACACTGGACCTGATCTAAGTTCAGCTGGACCGAAGAAATGATGAAAATTATACTGAAGTGATAAATGTACATTAGTTCTGCAGTAATCAGATTATTTCCATTATTATTTATCTGCACAGATGGTAAATCTTCTGCAACAAACTGAAAGCGCAAACTAATTTTATGATAAATGTTTAAAACAGGGATTTTAATAACTTTGGTGGCAGATTTTCAACTGGACCATTCAGACCAGCCAGCCACTGAACTTACTAGACCTGACCAGGTTTTCACTAGACAATGTCCATAGGTCTTGGGTTAATGTCGAACCCTGAACCCTTCAGCCTATCAAATACCAGTCGCAACAATTGTCGTCTGCTTTGATGTCTCCTCTAGGAGCAGTCTATTCAGGTTCGATACTGTTTTGCCTGTGTGAAAAGATTTGTTTGAAATGTTGGCAAGAAAACGTAGCAGATGCCATAAACAGTTAACATTTTCAGATGCATTTTTCTTGGAGTCTTAAGGGTTATAGGTGTTTGCATCTGGGGAAACCAAAGTGTCTCTTAAATAATCACCCCCACCCATCAGGGCTTGGAAAAATAGATTAGGCTGCATGGTGCTTCCACACAGAGCTGAAACTGACCACACATGAGTACTGGTTAACCGCTTAGAAGGACTAAGACTGCCTAGGCAGAGTAATGAGTCAGACCGTCCAATGCATACAAGCCTTTTGGTTTCACTGGGTGGCAGGGCTTGAGATGTCATTTCATCTCAGTGTTGAGTAAAAGTCCCACAAAATTGGAAGCAACATCTCCAAAATAACCTAAATAGTGTTGACGGGGACGTTGTTCCACAATTCAACCAACCAACGATCCCTGAAATTATATTTAGTTACTTTAATATGATATTCTTACATTTCAGGCAATTGAGATGTCTGCCAAGGATTGCCGCCATCGATGTATTTGGAATGCTCAGGGAGGGAGCTTTGCAGGAGCTTAAAGACAGTATGCCAAATATAGATATAAATAACTTCCCATTCTCCAGCATTGCCCGGCCTACAACGGGAATCAGAAGAACTAGTATATGGGGGATTAGAGTCAGAGAAAACTTAGTTTAGTTGAGGATATGTTGTTAAAACAATGCTCAAAATTGAAATTGCTCACCTACGCAATATTTAAGGGGAATGGGATCACCTTCAGGGGAGGCAACTCTGCAAAAGTATTTTTGTCTCCCATGTCAATAGGGGTCAAATCTTAAAGGAAAGAATTTGCTCCTGAGGAGCAAATTCTTTTCTTTAAGAGTAGACCCCTTTTTCAGTGGGACATGGCTTATCGAAAAGTGAACAGGAAATCCGGAAAGTTGTCTCCCTTTAAAAAATGGTAGAAAAATCTGCCAGATGTTCTCATTCCCCTTAAGATGCCAAAGAAGAATGTGGACTCTTTTTCAGTGCAACAGGGCTTATAGAAAAGCGAACAGGATGTCCCAAAAGTTGTCTCCCTTGCAAAAATGGCGAGAAAAATCTGCCAGGTGTTCCCATTCCCCTTAAGCAGCCCACTCAGTGACAGCATTACATTGATTCATAGCTCCCGATAAAGAGGAGTGAAGAGAATAGTCCGAGGATAATTTTCTTTACCTTTTGTTAGAAACATTTATTGCTGGTACTTGTTAGAATCGCCTCATTGAGGCGATTCTAATAAGTACCCACAGCATATGGTTTAATGTAGAAATTGGTCCCCACCCATCGGGGCTTGAAGAAACAGATGGGCTGCAAGAGCTGAAACCGACAGCACACGAGTACTGGTAAACCGCTTAGAGGATCTAAGCCTGCCCATGGCCAGGCAAAGCAGTGTGAGTTGGACCGTCCATGCTTATAAACCCTATTGGTTTCATTGGGCAACAGGGCTTGAGATGTCATTGCATCTCAGCGTCGGGTAAAAGTCCTACAAAATTGGAAGCAACATCTCCAAAATGACCTATACAGTGTTGACAGGGACATTAACCCTCAAATAAACAAAAAGCAAAAAATAATATAGAAATTAGGAATATTTATCCCAAAATTATTCTCATTGCATAGAGGAGCTAACAGTCATGACATTTTCATAAACTTCCTGTGAAGTGACCATAAGTGTAAGATCCTTTTTATCATACCAATTTTGAATGTGATTTTTTAAAAGAATTTCAGTTGTAAAAAGGGTTTTCAAAGATGGTGGCATGATGTTATGTACCAGTATCCCTGTATTGTTACACCTGTAGTCAACATTCTTAGCTTGCCTTGATGAAGTCCAGGAAGAACTATTGCGTTGTTGTTGGAGTTGGAATCAGCGTCTCCACATTTATGTTTTTTAGCTTGGCTGTTTGCAAAGAAAACGACGAGGTATTGTCAAAGGTCTGGCGTCGTCTGCGCTGTCGTCGTCGTCGTGCAAAAACTTGGGACATTTTGTAATATCTCTGTCATTACTGAACATATTTACTTGAAACTCGGACAAGTTGTTCATTATGAAAAGGGGAACTCATTCCAATAGGTGAGGTAACCCTCAAAATATTTTTGGCACAGTTATGCCCCTTTTTCGACTTAGAATTTTTGCAAAAACTTGGACATTTTGTAATATCTCTGTCATTACTGTCAGAACATATTTACTTGAAACTCTGACTAGTTGTTCATTATGAAAAGGGGAACTCATACCAATAGGTGTGGTAACCCTCAAAATATTTTTGGCACAGTTATGCACCTTTTTCGACTTAGGATTTTTGTTTAACTCAAAGAAACTGCAGCCGAGCTTTGGCCCCAGCATGCGGTGCTCTTGTTTTTTTAAGAGCTCATTATTTCCAAACTGTATGATGGATTTGGTTCATATTTCGTATGATAATAGACATAGGTCCAAAGTTTTATTCAGGATCAAGGACCTAGAAAATTTTCCTGCTAAACTTTTTTTAAGAGCTCATGTTGCCATACCAAATGATGGATTTGGGTCATATTTGGTATGATGACAGATATAGGTCCAAAGCTTCAGTTGACAATACAGCTGCCCATGCCCTCCAAATTTTATGTTAGTTTTAAGAGCTTATATTTTTCAAAGCATATAATAGGTTTGGTTCATATTTGGTATGATGATAGATATAGGCCCAAAGTTTAAGTCAACAATACCCTTGCCTGTACCCTTTACCTCAAGGTTGAGGTCATGGAATTAGAGATTTTATGTTAATGTTTTTAATGAGCCCATATTTTCCAAACCATATGATGGCTTTTGTACATATTTGATATGATGATACATATAGGTTTGATATTTTATTCAACAATAACCCCTGGCCATGCCCATGACCTCAAGGTCACAGACTTAGAATTTGTATTTCACGAGTTTGACACTTTTAATCTTGTGGGTCATTCCACGGTACTGGTGAGTAAAATTGTGACACGAGGGTCATTTTTTAAACGCAGGTAATATGGATTGAAACTACTTTTACAAGTTGACTTCATGTCTGAGCTTTCTTATTTTTAGATGGAGAAGATAGTATTTTGAAGTACAGAAAAAAAAAATCTCACTTTTTCCATTGTGGGCAGAAAATGACGCTCGTCACGTGGTGTCCAATTGTGCACAAATTTGTGCAATTTTATCTGATTTTATTCACTAAATTGTTTGTTTTTCATTAGTATTCACGTGTGAGAGTCTTTTCAATTTGAAAGAATGCTTATTTTTTCAAAACTTTTATTGTTTGAAGTAAAAACAGTCATGGGACATTTTGTCTTTCAAATCCTACTAATTATGTTCAATTCCTAAAGTTACTTGTATAAAAAAGATCATCGGCATTGAATGCCATTGATTTAAATATTGCATAAAGCTATAGTTTAAATAACTATAGAAATAGGATTATGATTAACATGAAAATCGCAAAATTTTAAGACGATTTTTATAGAACAAGATGCTCGTTTCAGAGGACACCAAAATACTCTCGTCACATTGTGTCCCTACAGAAAGCATAATTTAATTGGAAAAATGAAACAAATCTCATTTTAAAATACAATTAAGTATCGATTTTGTATTATATACTTTCATATTTTAACTTTCAATGGTAATTTTGAGTTATTTGGCATCATCATTTCACTAAAGGCGGACACCATGTGACGATCACATTGCACTGCAAACCCGACTGGAAAGCCATAGTCTTGGATACTATCAATCATAGAGGCTGTTTTATTGCTATTTATGACTGTTAACCAACGGAAAGTTCATAGCATGCTCTCCAAAATAAATGTGCACCACACAATGCGAGTTTTCTAGTAAATTTTGTGTACATCTCTCAGTATGTGCCTTTAACCCATTAACTACCCTCTGTTGTATGCTATGGTGCTTGTAACATATCAGCATGGTAGGCGGATGATGTGGATTTAGTGTAAGCATGCATATTTTTTTTTTGCTTTTAGTAGCTAGTAACTTTATATGTTTGCTTATAACCTCATCCTTGCACTTTTCGTATTGGGTTGGGAAGTTTTCAGCAGTGTTTTAATATTATATCATATAATTCACAGGCGTATTAATTGATGTGAAATTATGTGATTAATAACACTCTTACTAGTTCTGAAAACATTCCCCCAGTCAAATAAGTGACTGGTTAGCCAGGAAACCACAGTGCAAGTGGACCTGGGGGCTCACCAGAGCAATTATCTTCATTTTGAATATTTTTTCTATAGCAACTTCTTATCCTTAACACTCTTATAACGATGTTTCATGAGGGAAAGCTGTCAGTCACTTGCAGCTAGGAAACAAAAAAATAATCTAAAAAACTGGAAGTTTTACAGTTACAAATTTATATTACAAAAACTGCAATAAAAGGTGAAATTGCTAGTTTGCAGCAATTTTTCCTTTTATTGCAATGTTTTTAAAAGTCGTCTGCAACAGCCGGCACTCTATGACACTTGTGGGAGGTATATAGAATACCAGGTTCGTGCCTTTTGATATCAAGTATATCAGGCAAGGCTTTGAGAACGCATGTAGAATCGCGAGGTTTGCCTGATAAACTTGATATCAAATGACACGAACCTGGTATTCTATTTATCAGAACTTTATACGCATTGTACACTCTTTAAATATGCAATTAATAAGCAGATATCGATTGTCATTAAAGCGCAACGTCCAGTTGATGACGTCATGTTGACGACGTCACGTTGACAACGTCACGTTGACCTGATAAACCTCACATGTCCTGAGATAGCCTATCTTTATCAGGTCAATGCACTACAACGTAATTAATATGGGAGGTAACTGATAAATAGTGAATACCAGGTTCGTGTCTTTTGATATCAAGTTTATCAGGTAAGGCTTCGAAAACGCTTGTAGAATCGCGAGGCTTGCCGAGCGATTCTACATGCGTTCTCAAAGCCGAGCCTGATAAACTTGATATCAAATGACACGAACCTGGTATTCTATTTATCAGTTATATGCATTGTACACTCTTTAAATATGCAATTAATAAGCAGATATCGATTGTCATTAAAGCGCAACGTCCAGTTGATGACGTCATGTTGACGACGTCACGTTGACAACGTCACGTTGACCTGATAAACCTCACATGTCCTGAGATAGCCTATCTTTATCAGGTCAATGCACTACAACGTAATTAATATGGGAGGTAACTGATAAATAGTGAATACCAGGTTCGTGTCTTTTGATATCAAGTTTATCAGGTAAGGCTTCGAAAACGCTTGTAGAATCGCGAGGCTTGCCGAGCGATTCTACATGCGTTCTCAAAGCCGAGCCTGATAAACTTGATATCAAATGACACGAACCTGGTATTCTATTTATCAGTTATATGCATTGTACACTCTTTAAATATGCAATTAATAAGCAGATATCGATTGTCATTAAAGCGCAACGTCCAGTTGATTACGTCATGTTGACGACGTCACGTTGACAACGTCACGTTGACAACGTCACGTTGACCTGATAAACCTCACATGTCCTGAGATAGCCTATCTTTATCAGGTCAATGCACTTCAACGTAATTAATATGGGAGGTAACTGATAAATAGTGAATACCAGGTTCGTGTCTTTTGATATCAAGTTTATCAGGTAAGGCTTCGAAAACGCTTGTAGAATCGCGAGGCTTGCCGAGCGATTCTACATGCGTTCTCAAAGCCGAGCCTGATAAACTTGATATCAAATGACACGAACCTGGTATTCTATTTATCAGTTATATGCATTGTACACTCTTTAAATATGCAATTAATAAGCAGATATCGATTGTCATTAAAGCGCAACGTCCAGTTGATTACGTCATGTTGACGACGTCACGTTGACAACGTCACGTTGACCTGATAAACCTCACATGTCCTGAGATAGCCTATCTTTATCAGGTCAATGCACTGCAACGTAATTAATATGGGAGGTAACTGATAAATAGAGAATACCAGGTTCGTGTCTTTTGATATCAATTTTATCAGGCAAGGCTTCGAAAACGCTTGTGGAATCGCGAGGCTTGCCGAGCGATTCTACATGCGTTCTCAAAGCCGAGCCTGATAAACTTGATATCAAATGACACGAATCTGGTATTCTATTTATCAGTTACACGCACTGTTCACTCTTTAAATATGCAATCAATAAACAGGTATTGATTGTTATCAAAGAGCAACGTCATTAAAGCGCAACGTCAAGTTGATGACGTCACGTTGACGACGTCACGTTGGCCTGATAAACCTGACAGGTCCTGAGATAGCATATCTTTATCAGGTAAATGTGTTACAATACATGTATTTAATATGTGAGGTAACTTATAAAATGTGTTAAACATGCAGTGAACTAAAGTCACCACTGATAAGAATCCAGGTAGAACCATCGAAAGACTGACCTCCGTTATATGACCATAGTTATCTATAAGGCTTAAAACGGAGTGTGGTAATTTTGTCATTATTGGTCGCTTAATGTTTGTATTTCTTTCCCTTTGGTGTCTTTTATGGGTGGAGTAAGTTAATTGTATCAATTCCTGATCTTTGTTTTACTTCTACTTTACTACTGACCGTCCCAAGGCGGTCATTCCGTTGCAGTTTCTCATACTGAATTCTTGGTTCTGTTTTGCAGGGCTTCCATTTACTCCCAAGTTCAGGAAGTCCTAGACTTCCTACCCTTGAAATCTGGAAGTCCCACTGGAAAATTCAGGAAGTCCCAATTTTGAAGCAAGGTGTTTGCGGATCGTAAAATTGTTTTGATGAAGAAATATATATCATTTAATCTATGAATCTCTTGTTTGCATTTTTAATCACCTGTATATTCTTTTAGAGGGCTAGTAAAGTGTGGATAGGTAAACTGACCGGCTCAAAAATGACTTGAATAGTGTTGACTGGGCTGTTATGTTAAACTAAAAACTATCAAGCAAAGCTCTGTGAGGAAGTTAAAAATACTCATAACTGTGACATACATGCGGTCAGTACACTGCAGAGGAGTGCATACTAAAAAAAAATATTTTTGCTTGGCATGTATAAATTTTACAACTTTCCAAGTAAAACTCCCTTCCCACCACCCCCCAAAATAAAAAAATAAAAAGTAAAGAAAACAATCGCATTACCCATCCCCATATATGCCTAGTGGTCCATTTTCCGTGTAGACCCAGATCAGACGCCACAAAACATAGCGTCTGATCTGTCTACACTGTTTGTAGAACTTAACACAAATAAAACAAACCTGACGCCCATTGTCATATATGGATTAAAAAGAAAAAAAGAAAAATTCTTTTGCAAAAGATTTTTGCCATTGTACTCTATTAAAACACTCGGAACTGCTTCAGACAAACAGGCAGAAACACGTGCAACTTTGATCATTTGGGGCAGACTTAGAGGAGTCAGCGGTATATTTTTTTTTTTTTTTTTTTTTTTTTTTTTTTTTGCTTTTGGCTAACAGACAGATCAGACTGCAGCGCGGACCCTGACAAACCGGCCTGGTCACATTCGCCGATTTTACGTATTTTCCAGGCGCCAAAATCAAACAGCGATCGCGACAACATTTTGCGATTTTATAAATTATTTTCGTCATTTCACCTAGTGAACACCTGCTATTTACTCAAGAAAAAAATGCATATCTATCTTTGAAAATATTGTCACACTTTGCATCTCTAATGAAACACCTAAATTACGACACGCTTTAATTTAAACAGTAACAAGTTTACACGATTAAAAAACACTTATCGGCAATGAGATAATTAGTTTATCCTCAACTACTAATCTGTTTAATTATATGCAAACACCCGAGCAATCACCTCGACACGTTTTTTACACGCCGATGACGATCAAAGGTGTGCCGACGCACGTGATTCTGACTGTCAATATAATACCGCACAAGCAGAAAATGGGACGTACTTAGTTCTCAATAAACACAGAAAGCTGTTTCAGCTAAGGAGGCGGAGCAAACTTTTTACAAACCGCTAAAAGTGGGCGGGTTTATACGTCTCGGTAAAGATTTTTGGCCGTACAGAGAAATTTTCGGGAATCCGCGGGACGCCTTTGATGTTTAATTTGGGCCCTGGTTTTGTAACGAGAAAGCATTTGTAGTGTCCACGGTAATGCTTAAAATGCGCTTTGTTGTCATTTTGTAACGATCGTTATTCATCGGCGCTTACAACGTGATTCTAGCGACATTCTTTCTCGATTCTTTCAAAAAAAAAGGTTGAATACCTGAAAAGCATATAATGAGCAGTAGGCTATTGTAAGATGATCTTATTTTATAATATGACCATCGGAATTACCAATCGTTACAAGTGACAGATGGACACCGTATTTTGGTGTCTGTTTGTAACGAGCAAACAGCTTTTCGTGTCCTTCTGTGACGACTGCCCAGGCCACGTCCAGCAATAGTTCAAGGGGCGCACAATGTTATAAAAAAATAAGCTGTTGTAAAAAATCAGACATTTAAATCAGTCTGATACCAATAAAGTCGAGAAGAAATAAACGGAAGCCATATTAATCATAAAATCTATACGATCGTCAATATTCAAATAGGACACCGGATTTTTAGCTTCTTAATGTAACGAGCGTCTTCAGCATTGTGTCTCATAGGACATTAAAGTATTCATATTTTGTGAGTGATAAAATAATCGTCGATAAAAATGCATTATATAACCAAAGAAAACAACGCATATTATCATATCTTCATCTGATCGCAGATAAAGTGTGTTTACAACTCCAATTTGGCAAAAACCGGCATTCGATCGTAACAACCGGTGACATACATACGATCGTCACCTTCCCTGATAACTGTGGACACCACGACCTTTACTGTTTGTGACTATTCTCCTTTTGCAACCCACAGAGCGCGTTTTGTGTAAACACAAAATAGGTCACATGGCTCTATTTGGCGGCAAATTCCGACCCATAAACAAATTTATCACTTGGGTAGATCGATAATAACGATCGTCACAAATTGGACACCACGAAGGGTACACGGATATTTTTCCATAAATAGGATAATCAAACTAGCCTCAGGCTGACTCAGTTTCGTGCAAACAGTAGGCTAATTGTCAAAGAGGAAATACATCCGTGTGATATTTGTGTAATGAACGATGGTGCGTTAATATAAATCAATATTTCATGAACAACTATGGGACACGATAGTAACGAGCACAATGTATATTTTACAAAGTCAATTTTTCAGTGTCTGTGAGGTGTTTACTGAATATTTTGACATAAAAACCTTTCTTAATGTATTAACTCTTCATTACATGGACGATTTTCTACAGCCATGGCATATACCATTACAGTGGGCAATCAAATGAGGGCACCATTGCAATGTCACAAATTCAAAGCAAAAAATCGGGTTATTTTGGTTAAATTAATTCATTTTTTTCTTTTCTCATTTATGACAATCTACATATTTTATCTTTTTTTATCTCTCCAATGTGTCTTTATGACATCAGAAAACCTTCTCAGTATGTTCTTAATGTATACGGTTAAAAATAATGATTTTACTGGGGTACCCCTAAAATTCACCAGTACCGTGGAATGACCCTTGTGTCTGTTCCATATCTCCTTTACACCTGCAAGGATTCTCATTAAACTTTGGTCAATTATCCCCCTCAGTGAGCTGATTTGGAGGACCCATAAATGATCCATGCCGACTCAAGGTCAAGGTCACATTTGAAGGTCACAAGTTTGAAACTTTGAATTTTGTGTCTTACTCATATCTCCTTTACCCTTCAAAGGATTTTCATTAAACTTTGGACAAATGTCCCCCTCAGTGAGCTGATGTGCAGAACATTGAAAAAAAAACAAAAAAAAACATGCAGACTCAAGGTCACAGTTGAAGGTCACGAGTTTGAAACTTCGTATTTTGTGTCCGTTCCATATCTCCCTTACCCCTGGAAGGATCCTCATTAAACTTTGGTCAATTATCACCCTCAGTGAGCTGATGTGCAGAACCCATAAATGAACCATGCTGACTCAAGGTCAAGGTTACATTTGATGGTCACAAGTTTAAAACTTCGAATTTTGTGTCAGTTCCATATCTCCTTTAGCCCTCAAAGGATTTTCATTAAACTTGGGTCAATTTTCCCCCTCAGTGAGCTCAGAGTTAATAAATGAATCATGCCGACACCAGGTCAAGGTAACATTGGAAGGTCACGAGTTTGAAACTTTGATTTTTGTGTCCATTCCATATCTCCTTTACCCTTTGATAGATTTTCATTAAACTTTGGTCAAATATCCCCCTTAGTGAGCTGATGTGCAGAACACATAAATAAACCATGCCGACTCAATGTCAGGGTCACAGTTGAAGGTTACGAGTTTGAAACTTTGTATTTTGTGTCTGATCCATATCTCCCTTACCCCTGGAAGGATTTTCATTAAACTGTCAACAAGTATTCCCCTCAGTGAGCTGATGTGCAGAACCAATAAATAAACCATGCCAACTCAAGGTCGAGCCTTGATACAAAGTGCGGCGGGTGATTTGGCTGTCCCTCAGATTGCTTTCTTGTCCAGACTAGCCTTGATAAGGTGATTCTTAAGAGTGCCCTAAACATATGTTTTATGGACAAGTAATTATATTGGTTTCACATCCTTATCTGCAGCTGTGGTTATGGGTTGCCACTACATACATTTTTATGGAGAATTAAGAAAAAATTGACTTTTTTTCTTCATTACTCCATATATGGTGATATTGACTTTTGAACTTAACATTGGAGAACCTTAAAATGATGGATAAATGGAGATAAAGAAATTTGTTGTAAGTTATTTTTAAGTTATTGTTGTGAAAGTCATCTGTATGTATGTATGTTGATCGAAGCTAACGTGTTTTATACAAGACACTCACAGTTTCCTTTGAATGAGATTGTGTACATGTGTGGGTTATTTTTAGTGTTTGAAGTATTAGCATAGATTTTAGAGTGCATAGTAGAAATGCATCAATGAGATGGGTTAGATGACTAACCAACAGTTGTTTTGGAAGTGAAATAAGCAGAAGTGTATACCCTCAAATCGCACTATATCATGCATAGGGGTGGCTAATCGGAGGTGAAAAGATAATCGATTATCAGTCATGTCATTGCGATCGATTATCGATTAGTAATCGCTAAGGTTTTTGTCATAATTTTACCTGTCTGACTTTCTGACTGAGCATGACTCTTACCATATGTTGCACTTTACTATATATGTATATTTGAACGGACAGGCATGAGCAAACAGTGTAGACCCAGATGAGACGCCCCAAAATGCAGCATCTCATCAGGGTCTGCACTGTTTGCCACTTATCCAGCTATTATGGGCATAACTTTGGGGAGTAAATTGTACCTATCAAGTAATCGATTAGAAGCAAATCATCAATGATAATCATTTTGTGGAATTTATCGATCAATCAATAGATTATACGATTAATCGTGTCATCCTTAATCATACAGTCAACCATCTTTTTTAGCTCACCGTCACGTAGTGACAAGGTGAGCTTTTGGGATCACTTTTTGTCCGTCGTCCGTGCGTGCGTCGGTGCGTAAACAATTTCTTTAAATGACATCTCCTCCTAAACCACTGATCGAATTTTGACAAAACTTCACAAGAATGATCCTTAGGTGGTCCCCTTTCAAAGTTGTTCAAATGGTTCCGGTCCTTTGCACATCTAGTTCACAGGAGCCAAAAATAGATTTTTTTCACCAAAAACTTAAAAAATCTTCTTCTCTGAAACCACAAGGCCCAGGTCTTTGATATTTGGTATGAAGCTTCATCTAGTGGACCCCTACCAAGATTGTTCAAATTATAGTGCTGGGGCAAAAAATGCCCCCGCCCCGGGGCCCTTTGGTTTTACATAGGCTTATATAGGGAAAATCTTTAAAAATCTTCTTCTCTGAAACCACAAGGCCCAGGACTTTGATATTTGGTATGAAGCTTCATCTAGTGGACCTCTACCAAGACTGTTCAAATTATAGCTCTGATACCAAATATGTCCACGCTCCGGGGCCCTTTGGTTGTACATAGACTTATATAGGGAAATCTTATAAAATCTTCTCTGAAACTGCAAGGCCAAGGCCTTTGATATTTAGTATGGAGCTCTTTCTATTGGACATCTACCAAGATTGTTCAAATTATAGCCCTGGGGCCACAAATGCCCCCAACCCGGGCCCCTTTAGTTTTACATAGATTTATATAGCTCCGGGGCCTCTTATTGCAGAATTATGTCCCCTTGAATGACTAACAGTTTGGCCATGTGTGTAGCATATTAGGTTAAACAGTAGTTTGTGTCTACGCAACTACAGTACTTCATGCAGGGCTTCCAAATGTGCAACACTGTTAAGACATGCATTGAACCTGTGCATAAAGGAAAAACGATTCTGAGACCCAGCTCCTTATTGCAGAATTATGTCCCATTGAACAACTTAAACATTTTGGCCATATATGTAGCATAGAAGGCTAAATAGTTCTGTTTGTGTCTCCGCCACTCCTCCTACAGTATTTTATGCTGGGCATTGAAACTTGCAACACAGTTCAGACATACTTTGAATATGTGCATAAAGGAAACAGGATTCTGATCCGGCCCCTTATGTTCCCTTGAATGACTGTGTCAAATAAATTAATTATGACGGGGGCATTCATCACCTTTAGTAATTGTTTAGTTTAGGTTCTTCTTCTCTATCCTATATTTCCTTATTAGCTCACCTGAGCCGAAGGCTCATGTGAGGTATTAGTATATCACGAGCCGTCGTCGTCCGTCGTCCACACTTTCAAAGAAGTATATCTCCGGAACCAGTGGGCCAAACTTGATCAAATTTCATGTGAAGCATTATCAGGTAGGGGGAAAGGCTGCATACTGTTTTCGGGCAGATCGGATTGGAACTCTGGTTGCCATGGCAACAAATAGCTCCCATAGACTTAACATAGGAAAAAGTTTGTCATCACTCTAGCTCCGTCAATTTTTTTCTGATTGTCTTCATTCTTGCAGGCATAAAATCTCGATCAAGTTCGATTTTGGGCTGAATCGGATTATTCACTCAGGAGTTACGTGCCCTTGAGCGTTGAAAAAATTGCCTATTGACTTAACATGGGGAGAATGTTGTCATCACCGTAGCTGCTTCAATTATTTTCAGATTGGCTTTATTCTTGCAGATAACCAGCACAGCCATGAAATCTCGGTCAAGTTCGATGACTGGCAGAATCGGATCATTCACTTAGGAGTTACCTGCCCTTGTGTGTTTTTGCATTAGGGTTAATGGGAATTAGGAAAAAGCTTGTCATCACTCTAGCTCCGTCATTTTTTTTCTGATCGACTTCATTCTTGCAGATAACGAGGACAGGCATGAAATCTCGATCAAGTTCGATTTTGGGCTGAATCGGATTATTCACTCAGCCCTTGAGCGTTGAAAAAATTGCCTATTGACTTAACATGGGGAGAATGTTGTCATCACCGTAGCTGCTTCAATTATTTTCAGATTGGCTTTATTCTTGCAGATAACCAGCACAGCCATGAAATCTCGGTCAAGTTCGATAACTGGCAGAATCGGATCATTCACTTAGGAGTTACCTGCCCTTGTGTGTTTTTGCATTAGGGTTAATGGGCATTTCAAAAATGTGTATCTTAAAGACTACTTGGCCAACTTTGATCAAATTTCATGTGTCGCATTATTGGGCAAGTGGAAAGGCTTCATTAGGTTTTCAGGCAGATCTGAGTGGAACTCTGGTTGCCATGGCAACATCTAGCTCCCAGAGACTTCACATAGGAAAAAGCTTGTCATCACTCTAGCTCCGTCAATTTTTTTCTGATCGACTTCATTCTTGCAGATAACCAGTACAGGCATAAAATCTCGGTCAAGTTCGATTTTGGGCCGAATCAGATAATTCACTCAAGAGTTACGTCCCCTTGAGCGCCCGAAAAATTGCCTATCGACTTAACATGGGGAAAATGTTGTCATCACTGTAGCTAGTAACGAGGACAGACATAAAATCTCGGTTAAGTTCGATTTTGGGCCGAATCGGAATATTGACCTCGGAGTTACGTGACCTTGAGCATGAAAAAATACGTTGTGACCACGATAGCAACTTTATTTTTATTCAGATCAGCTTCAAACTTGCAGGTAACGAGGACAGGCATAAAATCCCGGTTAAGTTCGATTTTGGGTCGAATCGGAATATTGACCTCGGAGTTACGTGACCTTGAGCGACAAAAAATTTGCCCATAGACTTAACATAGGGAAAATGTTGTGACTACGATAGCGACTTGAATTTTTTTCAGATCAGCTTCAAACTTGCAGGTAACGAGGACAGACATAAAATCTCGGTTAAGTTAGATTTTGGGCCGAATCGGATTATTTGCCTTGGAGGTACCTGCCCTTGAGCATAAAAAAATACGTTGTGACCACAATAGCAACTTTATTTTTATTCAGATCAGCTTCAAACTTGCAGGTAACGTGGACAGGCATAAAATCTCAGTTAAGTTCAAATCGGAATATTGACCTCGGAGTTACATGACCTTGAGCGGCAAAAAATTTGCCCATAGACTTTACATAGGGAAAATGTTGTGACTATGATAGCGACTTGAATTTTTAGCTCACCTGAGCCGAAGGCTCATGTGAGGTATTAGTATACCACGAGCCATCGTCCGTCGTCGTCGTCCTTCGTCCACACTTTCAAAGAAGTATATCTCCGGAACCAGTGGGCCAATCTTGATCAAATGTCATGTGAAGCATTATCAGGTAGGGGGAAAGGCTGCATACTTTTTTCGGGCAGATCGGATTGGAACTCTGGTTGCCATGGCAACAAATAGCTCCCATAGACTTAACATAGGAAAAAGTTTGTCATCACTCTAGCTCCGTCAATTTTTTTCTGATTGTCTTCATTCTTGCAGATAACGAGGACAGGCATGAAATCTCGATCAAGTTCGATTTTGGGCTGAATCGGATTATTCACTCAGGAGTTACGTGCCCTTGAGCGTTGAAAAAATTGCCTATTGACTTAACATGGGGAGAATAGTGTCATCACCGTAGCTGCTTCAATTATTTTCAGATTGGCTTTATTCTTGCAGATAACCAGCACAGCCATGAAATCTCGGTCAAGTTCGATGACTGGCAGAATCGGATCATTCACTTAGGAGTTACCTGCCCTTGTGTGTTTTTGCATTAGGGTTAATGGGAATTAGGAAAAAGCTTGTCATCACTCTAGCTCCGTCAATTTTTTTCTGATCGACTTCATTCTTGCAGATAACGAGGACAGGCATGAAATCTCGATCAAGTTCGATTTTGGGCTGAATCGGATTATTCACTCAGGAGTTACGTGCCCTTGAGCGTTGAAAAAATTGCCTATTGACTTAACATGGGGAGAATGTTGTCATCACCGTAGCTGCTTCAATTATTAGTTCACCTGAGCCGAAGGCTCATGTGAGGTATTAGTATACCACGAGCCGGCGTCCGTCGTCCACACTTTCAACGAAGTATATCTCTGGAACCAGTGGAACGGCCTTGATCAAATTTCCTATGAACCATTATCAGGTAGGGGGAAAGGCTGTATTAGGTTTTCGTGCAGATCGGATGAGAACTCTGGTTGCCACAGCAACAAAGAGCTCCCATAGGCTTAACAGGAAAAAGCTTGTCATCACTCTAGCTCCGTCATTTTTTTTCTGATCGACTTCATTCTTGCAGATAACGAGGACAGGCATGAAATCTCGATCAAGTTCGATTTTGGGCTGAATCGGATTATTCACTCAGGAGTTACCTGCCCTTGAGCGTTCTTAACATAGGAAAAAGCTTGTCATCACTCTAACTCCGTCAATTTTTTTCTGATCGACTTCATTCTTGCAGATAACGAGGACAGGCATGAAATCTCGATCAAGTTCCATTTTGGGCTGAATCGGATTATTCACTCAGGAGTTACGTGCCCTTGAGCGTTGAAAAAATTGCCTATTGACTTAACATGGGGAGAATGTTGTCATCACCGTAGCTGCTTCAATTATTTTCAGATTGGCTTTATTCTTGCAGATAACCAGCACAGCCATGAAATCTCGGTCAAGTTCGATAACTGGCAGAATCGGATCATTCACTTAGGAGTTACCTGCCCTTGTGTGTTTTTGCATAAGGGTTAATGGGAATTTCAAAAATGTATATCTTAAAGACTACTTGGCCAATTTTGATCAAATTTCATGTGTCACATTATTGGGCAAGTGGAAAGGCTTCATTAGGTTTTCAGGCAGATCTGAGTGGAACTCTGGTTGCCATGGCAACATCTAGCTCCCATAGACTTCACATAGGAAAAAGCTTGTCATCACTCTAGCTCCGTCAATTTTTTTCTGATCGACTTCATTCTTGCAGATAACCAGTACAGGCATAAAATCTCGGTCAAGTTCGATTTTGGGCCGAATAGGATTATTTGCCTTGGAGTTACCTGCCCTTGAGCATAAAAAAATACGTTGTGACCACGATAGCAACTTTATTTTCATTCAGATCAGCTTCAAACTTGCAGGTAACGTGGACAGGCATAAAATCTCAGTTAAGTTCGAATCGGAATATTGACCTCGGAGTTACATGACCTTGAGCGACAAAAAATTTGCCCATAGACTTTACATAGGGAAAATGTTGTGACTACGATAGCGACTTGAATTTTTTTCAGATCAGCTTCAAACTTGCAGGTAACGAGGACAGACATAAAATCTCGGTTAAGTTCGATTTTGGGCCGAATCGGATTATTTGCCTTGGAGTTACCTGCCCTTGAGCATAAAAAAATACGTTGTGACCACGATAGCAACTTTATTTTTATTCATATCAGCTTCAAACTTGCAGGTAACGAGGACAGGCATAAAATCTCGGTTAAGTTCAATTTTGGGCCGAATCGGAATATTGACTTCGGAGTTACGTGACCTTGAGCGACAAAAAATTTGCCCATAGACTTAATTAGGGAAAATGTTGCGACTACGATAGCGACTTGAATTTTTTTCAGATCAGTTTCAAACTTGCAGGTAACGAGAACAGACATAAAATCTCGGTTAAGTTCGATTTTGTGCCGAATCGGAATATTTGCCTTGGAGTTACCTGCCCTTGAGCATAAAAAAATACGTTGTGACCACGATAGCAACTTTATTTTTATTCATATCAGCTTCAAACTTGCAGGTAACGAGGACAGGCATAAAATCTTGGTTAAGTTCGATTTTGGGCCGAATCGGAATATTGACCTCGGAGTTACGTGACCTTGAGAGACAAAAAAATTTGCCCATAGACTTAACGTAGGGAAAATGTTGTGACAGAAATAGCGACTTGAATTTTTAGCTCACCTGAGCCAAAGGCTCCAGTGAGCTGATAGTATACCAAGGCTCCGGAGTCCATCGTCTGTCGTCCGTCCATCCGTCGTCCACACTTTCAATGAAGCATATCTCCGAAGGCAGTCGACCAATCTTGTTTAAATTTTATGTGTAGCACCATTGGGCAAGGGGAAAGGCTGCATTAGGTTTTGGAGCTAGTCTGGTTCATTTGTTCCTTCATTCTTCTTTCTCTCCATATAGAGATAATAGACCAATGTTAAATTTTTAATCAAAGATTTCTCAGGAACTATAAAAGCTAGAAGCATCAAATTTGGTATTCAATAGAATAATGATGACTTATTTTGTGTAAGAGACATTGGGCTTTCTCAGCTTATTTGTTCATCTGTTCTTTCATTCTTCTTTCTCTCCATTTTGACCAATGTTAAATTTTCGTCAAAGATTTCTCAGGAACTATAGAAGCTAGAAGTCTCAAACTTGGAATGCAATGCAGTAATGATGACTTATATCCTGTAAGGGTCAATGGGCTGGATTCTATTAGCAGATTTAGTAGTCAAGTCTGTGAATTGTTAAAACTTAAGTTCCTCAGGTGAGCGGTTTAGGCTCATTGAGCCTCTTGTTTCTAATGCCCCATCTCTTGAGAGATGGTTGCTTGAAGGGGTCAGTGGGTATGCAATGATCTCTCAGTACTGGTAGACCACTTAGGTCGAATCTTGCCAAGGAACAGTGGAGGTTCTTGACAGGCGTGACTGGGCTGTAAAACCACAAAACAGCTAAGAAAAGTATCCCTTGATTATCCTTCTTATTACCTAGAGCTGTAGTTACCTTCCCCATAGACCTCGTACTGTAAAAATCCAAAAAAATTCAGACATCATGAGGACTTGCTGTAATTCTCATAAAATTTTATCAAATCTGATTCATGATCCAGCAAGGAGCCCAAAAGGTGCAGATGGAATGACAGGCAAACAGTGTAGACCCTGATCAGGAGCAGTCTGATCTGGATCTGCACTGTTTGCTTAGGCTTATCTGTCCCAATACTTAGGATCATTATGGTAATTGTCTTAACCCTTCTCTTGCTGAATATTCATTTAAGCCACACCCATTTCTGTCTATCAACCAATCAAATTACTTGATGTAATTTATTGCTACAAATTCATAAACTGAATGTCAAACAGTGTAGATCCTGATCAGATGGCTTCTTCAGAAGCCATCTGATCTGGATCTACACTGTTTGCAAAGATAGGGGTTGTCATGAACAGCAAGATAAGGGTTAAAAATTGTGGACAGATTTTAAAGATTAATAATGTATTAAATTTCTTTAGCCGATTCTGGTTTGTTCAAAAATCATATTTATGCATTGAATTTTTGTTCCAAAATTGTATTTATGCATTGTGTTTTTGAAGTTGTCATTTCAGAAAAAAATGTATTTATAATGTTTGTAATTTAACAGTTCATTGTGTTGCTGCAATTAGGCCTTACCTTGTTTTTAGGTGAAAAATTTGTACAATTTCTCATGTATTTTTGATGAAAAAACAAAAACAAATACCACAATTTTGTAGTTGTTTATTTTGCCGCCTACACTTTTCCCATTATCAATTCTAAAGAGTACTTGAAACATTATGTAACATGGACAAATCTAAAATCTTCCTTTGTTTGTTAAGGAAAGAGTTTCACCGCTGTATGTTCGAACTTTGCTCAGCTAGTTCTTGAAGGAAAGGTCAAGTGGTTTACTCAGGGTACACCCATTTTTATCCCCCGAAAGAAAAGGTTCGGGGGATATAGCGATCAGCCTGGTGTCCATACATCCGTAGACACAACCTTTTGATGGCCATAACTCGAATACCCTTTAAGATTCATTGATGGTTCTTGGCACAATTGTTCACAAGGCTAAGATGGTGTGTCATGCGCAAGAACTAGAACTCTGGCTGCCATAGTTTTTGAGTTATCTCCCCTTTTAATAAAATAGAATGACTACCTTGTGATGGCCATAACTCCAATACCCTTTGAGATATATTGATGGTACCTGGCACAATTGTTCACAAGGCTGAGACGGTGTGTCATGCACAAGAACCACAACTGGCTGCCATGGTTTTTTAGTTATCTCCCCTTCCAATAAAATAGAGTGACTATCTTGTGATGGCCATAACTCCAATAACTTCTGAGATAATTATATTGATGGTACCTGGCACAGTTGTTCACAAGGCTGAGAGGGCGTGTCATGAGCAAGAACCACAACTCTGGTATCTTGTGATGGCCATAACTCCAATAACTTTTTAGATATATTGATGGTACCTGGCACAGTTGGTCACAATGCTGAGACGGTGTGTCCTGCGCAAGAACCACAACTCTGGGTGACATGGTTTTTGAGTTATTTCCCCTTCCAATAAAATAGAATCACTACCTTGTGATGGCGATATCTCCAGTGCTCTTTGAGATATATTGATGGTACTTGGTACAGGTGTACATGACGTTAAGCAGGCGTGTTGTGTGCAAGAACCACGAGTCTGGGTGCCCTGTTTTTTTTTTAATTATCTCCACTGACAATATAACCTTGTGATGGCCATAACTCCAATACCCTTTGAGATATATTGCTGGTGCTTGGAACAATTGTGGACAAGGTGGAGACGGCGTGTTATGCTTAAGAACCACAACTCTGGGTGCAAGGTTATTTGAGTTATCTCCCCTTCCAATATAATTGTACCTTGTGATCAAACTCCAATACCCTTTGAGATATATTGAAGGAACTTGGCACAATTGAATACAAGGTATAGAAGGCATGTCATGTGCAAGAATCACAACTCTTGGTGCTGTTGTATTTGAGCTATCTCCCCTTTCAGTTTAACAGTACAACCACCTTGTGATCGCCATATCTTGAATACCCTTTGAGACATATTGATGGTACTTCGTACAGGTATACATGAGGTTAAGCAGGCGTGTCATGCACAAGAACCACAATTCTGAGTGCGTTGGTTTAAGAGTTATCTCCCCTGACAGTTTAATCGTGTGATGGCTATAACTCCAATACCTTCGAGATATATTGCTGGTACTTGCCACAATTGTAGATGTATATACAAGGATGAAAAGGCATTTCATGTGCATGAACCACAACTCTGTATACCTGTACTCTGTGCATTGGAAATCTTGGATCTTCATCATGTTGAGAAGCGATCCTTTGTATCATTAGGCGAAGATAGTCTCAATAAATACAAAATATATTATGGGCTTACCAGTGTGTTTTAATTCTGGTGCACTTTCTATTTGTGAACAGTCTTCTGAAGGCCATACTGGCTTTTGGTCGGGGGGTCTGCCATCTCTGATGGCTATTTTTATAGCCCCACTTTGAAATTTTGGATTTGCCTTGTCCTGTGATTCCATAATTCTGTAATTTCATAATTCATGATAACTCAAAAACAGTTTGAGGTATTTTCATGAAACTTCACACAAATTTAAAGCACTATGAGACGATGTGCAGAGCACATGAACCATAACTCTGGATTGCCTACTTTTGGAGTTATTGTCCATTGAACATTGAAAAATGGCAATTTTAACCTTGTCCCCTCCATAACTCAAATACCGTTTGAGGTATTTTCATGAAATTTCACACAAATGTAAAGCATTATAAGATGATGTGCAGAGCTTATGAATCATAACTCTGGATTGCCTACTTTTGGAGTTATTGCCCTTTGAACAGTGAAAAATGGCACTTGGAATGAACTCAGTACAGTAATAATTTGTGCCCGTTCAATAATGTAATGAATTTGGTTTATAAGATAATTCTACAATAACAATTTCAATCCTTTTTAGCACCTTTAATTAGAGTCTGAACAATGAAAACATTTTTTTTTTCTTGTATTTTTCTTTTCTGATAGCGCTATAGCGGGCTATAGTCAGATCCTCTGACAGTTCTAGTTTCTCTTGCCTCTGATTAACGATCAGCTCCATATGATTGAAATAAACTCTGAAGGAGCTGTTAAGCTCAATTAAAAAACGAGAGCCCAAAGGGCCCTGAATCGCTCACCTGAGAATCAGTGTCTCTAGTACATTCTTGGCCCAAGGGCTATAATTTGAACAAACTTGGTAGCGGTCCACTAGATGAAGCTTCGTACCAAATATCAAAGACCTGGGCCTTCTGGTTTCAGACAAGAAGATTTTTTAGGTTTTCCCTATATAAGCCCATGTAAAACTAGTGGGCTATGGCGTGGGGGCATTTTTGGTGCCAGGGCTATAATTTGAACAATCTCAGTAGAGGTCCACTAGATGAAGCTTCGTGCCAAGCATCAAAGACCTGGGCCTTCTGGTTTCAGACAAGAAGATTTTTAAAGCTCTAAGGGCTGTCACTGCAAAACTGAATGTCAGATTCAAGCCAAATTCAAACTCATCTGAGGTTTTATGCTTGTTCTCGTTTACTGAAAGTTTCAAAAAGATCAGATTAGAAACGGCTGAGAAAAGGTGGAGACACTATTTTTCACTAATATTTATGCTCAAGGGCAGGTAATTTGAAAGCCTTTTGTCTCATGCGCCCAAATTCGAACTAAACATAGACTGTAAGCTTCTTCTGGTTATCTATAACTGGAAAACCATTGGTCAGATACAAGTCAACTTCGAACTTGCTCGAGATTTTATGCTTGTCCTCTTTACCAAAAGTTACAAAATGATCCAATCAAAAATGGCTGAGAAAGCTGGAGACACCATTTTTCACTTACATTTATGCTCAAGGGCAGGTAACTCAGCTGTTTGTCCTGTGCAGCCCAAATTTGAACTCAACGTAGACTGTAAGCCCCCCTGCTTATCTGCAAGTTTGATGAAGATCGAATCAGAAATGGCAGAGAAAAAGTGGAGACGTCGTTTTCCCCCCATTATAAGTCTATGGGGAAAATTTTTCACGCTCAAGGGGGTGTAACTGAAAAAAACGCTCATCAGATTCAAGCCAAATTCGAACTCATCCAAGATTTTACGCTTGTTCTCGTTTATGAAAAGATACAAAAAGATCAGATCATAAACGGTTGAGAAAAGCTGGGGAGACCATTTTTTAACTTATATTTATGCTCAAGGGCAGGTAACTCCAAAGCTGTTTGTCCCATGCATCCCAAATATGAACTCAACATAGACTAAGCCCCTCCTGGTTATCTGCAAGTTTGATGAAAATCAGATCAGAAATGGCCGAGAAAAAGTGGAGACGTCGTTTTCCCCATTGTAAGTCTATGTAACCTTTTTGTTTCCATGGCAACCAGAATTCCAATCTGATCAGCCAAATTCGAACTCGTCCAAGATTTTATGCTTGTTCTCATTTATGAAAAGTTACAAAAAGATCAGATCATAAACGGCTGAGAAGAGCTGGAGACACCATTTTTCACTTATATTTATGCTCAAGGGCAGGTAACTCCAAAGCTGTTTGTCCCATGCAACCCAAATATGAACTCGACGTAGACTGTAAGCCTCTCCTGGTTATCTGCAAGTTTGATGAAGATCGGATCAGAAATGGCTGAGAAAAAGTGGAGACGTTTTCCCCATTATAAGTCTATAGGAAAATTTTTTTTCACGCGCAAGGGGATTTAACTGGAAAACCGCTGATCAGATTCAAACCAAATTCAACTCGTCCGAGATTTTTAATGCTTGTCCTCGTTTATGAAAAGTTACAAAAAGATCAGATCATAAACGGCTGAGAAAAGCTGGAGACACCATTTTTCACTTATATTTATGCTCAAGGGCAGGTAACTCCAAAGCTGTTTGTCCAATGCAACCCAAATTCGAACTCGACGTAGACTAAGCCGCTCCTGGTTATCTGCAAGTTTGATGAAGATCGGATCAGAAATGGCCGAGAAAAAGTGGAGACGTCGTTTTCCCCATTATAAGTCTACGGAACCTTTTTGTTTCCATGGCAACCAGAATTCCAATCTGATCAGCCCAAAAACCTTATGGAGCCTTTCACCCTACCTGATGATGCTTCTCATGAAATATGATCAAGACTGGCCGTGGGGTATTAGATATATACTTATTTGAAATTGTTTACGGACGCACGCACCGATGCAAGCATGATGGACGACGGACAAAATGTGATCACAAAAGCTCACCTTGTACCTGACAGGTGAGCTAACAAAGGAAGAAAAGTTCCAAAACCTGCTACAACTTTTGTTTAAGGGGAATGGACACACTTTCAGGGGAGGAAACTCCTTCCAAAATATTTTTTATCTCCCATGTCTAAATGGGTCAACTCTTATAGGAAAGAATTTGCTCCTAAGGAGCAAATTCTTTCCTTTAAGAGCAGCGGCCTAAGGAGCAAATTCTTTCCTTAAAGAGCAGACCGCTTATAGAAAAGCAAACAGGAAGTATGGAAAGTTGTCTCCCTTTGAAAAATATCGGAATATCCATTCCCCTTAAGTATGAACCATGCCATAAATATGCTTTATGACACTGGCTGTCAGTAAAGGCTCAAATACGCCACTGCTGCCTGCATCAAGGTTTAATCCTTATCCTGCCGAAAAATAAATTAGCCACACCCATTCCTAACTATGCTTTCAACAGATGTATTCGTTCATTTCACCATCTGATATGGATCTACACTGCAAATGGTTTGCAATGTCCAGGAGGATAAGGGTTGACAATACCAGTCTTAACCTAGGATAAGCAGCAATGAGCATTGGCACCTAACAAATGCTATAGAAGCAAAGGCTAGTCTGTGTCCCCACTATTTGGAGAACCAGAAGATGTCTCATGATGTGGCTGGCAGTTGTCAGTTTCTGGCAAAAGAAATTATGGTACATATTAACCCTTATCTTGCTGTTCACGACAACCCCTATCTTTGCAAACAGTGTAGATCCAGATCAGATGGCTTCTGAAGAAGCCATCTGATCAGGATCTACACTGTTTGGCGTTCAGTTTATGAATTTGTAGCAATAAATTACATCAAGTCATTTGATTGGTTGATAGACAGAAATGGGTGTGGCTTAAATGAATATTCAGCAAGATAAGGGTTAACGCTTAAAAGCACCATGTACGAAAACGCACCATGTACAACTAGCAGATGGTATTTTCAAATTACACCTAAACCTCTTGAGAACCCTTCATTACAATGATTTTGGATTGACCACTTTAGATGGAACTCAAAAATATATAACAAGAGTATACAGAAAAATTACCATCTATGGTCATTTTTCTATACAATCTAAACGCTTTCAAAAATATATAATAGGGTATACAAAAAAGTGACCATCTGTGATTTCCATATAATCTGGATATAACATGGTTGTTTGAAATGTAGTCCCAACAATGGTGTTATAAAGACGGTTTATTTTATTCTTCTGAGAAAGGCTGGATATTTTATATGAATCTGCTTTGCAGATTATTCACATGAAATGTCAAGCCTTCTTTTCGATGAAAAATAATACGAAGTTGAAATGTTGCCTTTATTTTTGGCAAATCGTTTTCACAAACCATATCTCGTTTTACCAAGAAACTGCCAACAGTCAACTGATCTGTTTTTATGCACCATCACTCAGAGTGCATGGCCCTCCGACATTTTGAGTGTCCGTCCATCCGTCAGTGCCTCGTAGTTTCCAGTCTGCTCCATAACCTTTCCTACTATCTTAGTTTTGTGGCCGCTCCATAACTGATACCATTTGTGATATTTTCATGAACTTTCATAGATATAATGTAGAGTACCATGAGACGACATGCAGAACACATGAACCATAGCTGGTTTTCCTACTATAGTTTCATGTCACGCCATTACTTTGATACCATTTCAGATATTTTCACGTAACTTCACAGATATGTAGAGTGCTATGAGATGTGCTGTAACTTTTGATTTTCCAACTTTTGGAGTTATAGCCCCTGGACACTGATAATCAGGTCCTAGTGCACCAGTAGGAGATGAATCCGCTCAGTCTTACTAACAATACAATACCTGGGTCTTCAAGTTTCAGACAAGATTTTTAAAGGTTTTCCCTATATAAGTCTATGTAAAACCGGTGGGCCCAGGCGTGGGGGAATTTTTTGCCCCCCAGGGCTATAATTTGGACAATCTTGGTAAAGGTCAGCTAGATGAAGCTTCATACCAAACACCAAAGACCTGGGCCGTCTGGTTTCAAACAAAAATTTTTAAAGGGTTTCATTATATAAGTCAATGTAAAACCAGTGGGCCATTTTTGGCTCCAGGGCTATAATTTGAACAAACTTGGTAGAGGCAAACCACTAGACGAAGCTTCATACCAAATATCAAAGACATGGGCCTTCTGGTTTCAGACAGGAAGATTTTTAAAAACCGGTGGGCCCTGACACGGGAGCATTTTTGGCCCCAGGGCTATAATTTGAACAATCTTGGTAGAGGCCCACTAGATACAACTTCATGCCAAATATCAAACACCTGGACCATCCTGTTTCAGACAAGAGGATTTTTAAAGGATTTTCCTATATAAGTCTTTGTAAACCAGTGGTCCCCGGGGCGGGGGCATTTTTGGCCCCAGGGCTATAATTTGAACAATCTTGGTAGAGGCCCATTAGGTACAACTTCATACCAAACAGGGATCAGCCGAGGGGGCGATTCGGGCGACTTCTTCGCCCGAAGTTCAAGAACTTCGCCTAACCAGCCTGGAAAAGAGAAGTTGACTTCGCCCTGTTTTCTTTTTTTTCCGACTTTTTTATTTTATTTTTTTTTTCTTCATCTCCAGGATCTGCTTTTCAAATGAGAAGTAATATCCATTGATAAAGGCACAAAGTTGATAACAAAAACACCTATTGATAATCCGATAATTAATAATCCAACTCCATGTGTTAATTGCTCAAGTCAGAAACTGACCACCTGTAGCGATGAGCACAATTTGTAAGATCAGTTAATTATGTAAATAGGTGAATTGGGTTAGTCCAGATCGGCATCTTTGATCTTATTTCATGGCCACTTAGACTTTGAGTAATCAGACTTGTCCGCGCAGCATGAGACGATCAGTCTTTTTGATCTTGGCAATATGATTGACGCATGAAAAACGTGCGTCTCATTTTATATTGTATATTGCAGGTGTTCAATTCAAAATTTATGGGTGTCAGGTTATGTTTTCATGAAAATTTATTTGGAAAATAAGTTAATAACTGAACTTTTAGCAAACAGTGGAGGCCCGATCAGAAACCGCATTCTGCAGCATCTGATCTGGGCCTGCACTGTTTGCTCGGGTACCCATTTTGGGATTTCTGGTACTAAATGGGTTAACAGGATTACCAACCGTGATCAGGCGCTGACTCAAAATGATCAAACAGACAGAAAATGTGTAAAACGAAAGATGGGAACTAGAAAAAAGGGAATATAGGGTATGATAGATGAAAAGAACAAAAAAAAAAAAGCCCATTGCACCTGCAGCAACTTGCCGGCATATCACGGTCGCACAGACGCGACTGCACAACATGACTCATAACCTCGAGGTGAGATTAAATCGGTTGTTTCCCTTTAGTGCCCTTCAGTGACTAAGTGAGTGGGACATTGAGAAAATGAAAGTAGATGAAGTATCTGATGTCTGATTATTTGCTGCTATAATCGAGATACCGATGTGCATAATCATTCAGCAAGTGAACTGCAACATTGGTATGTAATTCGCAACGATATCAAACCCGCACACTGTATTTCTAAATTGCAAATAAACAACGGTATTTACGGAAATTACCGAAAATTCGGCTCGACCATTTTCATACTTTAGTCATTTTTCTCGAGCCCTACTTTGCCCTCTTGTCCCTCATTTCGCCATGTTAGTGCTGGAGGGAGAAGTCACTTCTCCCTGCCTCCTGGGCCTAAGATGATCCCTGCCAAATATCAAATACCTGGACCATCTGGTTTCAGACAAGAAGATTTTTCAAGGTTTTCCCTATACAAGTCTATGTAAAATCAAGTGGGCCCCAGCGCAGGGGCATTTTTGGCCCCAGGGCTATAATTTGAACAATCTTAGTAGAGGTCCACTAGATGAAGCTTTATACCAAATATCAAAGACCTGGGCCTTGCAGTTTCAGAGAAGAAGACTTTCAAAGGTTTTTCCTATATCAGTCTATGTAAAGCCGGTGGGCCCAGCTACTCTTAAGGAAAGAATTTGCTCCCAAGGTATCAATTCTTTCCTTTAGAGTAGTTTGTATGATATGGAAGGAAAATGCTTAGTATGTAGGTGAATATTATTCAATACACATAGGCCAAATATGTGTAATGAGCGCTAGTCCTATAAAGGGGCATACCAGGAAAAAAAAGGCACCCGCCCATCGCAGAGCTGAAACCGACTGCACACGAGTACTGGTAAACCACTTAGCGGATCAAAGCCTGCCCAGGCAAAGTGTTGTGAATCAGACCGTCCATGCTATAAACTCTATTGGTTTCATTGGGCAGTAGGGCTTGAGATATCATTTCATCTCAATGTCTGGTTTAAATTGCACAAATCGGAAGCATCTTCAAAATGATCTAAATAGTATTGACTGGGACATAAACTCAAAACAAGAAAAAACAAACTGGTAGTTTTTTTTTCCAGGCTTAGTTCGTTTGAGGATTAGCGTCCTCGTCAACACTGTATAGGTAATTTTGGAGATGTGGCTTCCACTTTTGTTGGACTTTTACCTGACATAGAGATGAAATGACATCTCAAGTCCCGTCACCCAATGATACCAATAGAGTTTAGCCATGTATATCGTTCAATAAACACTGTCTACTCTTGAATACTAACACAAAACATGGTTGGAAGAAGGTCAGAGTACGCTGTTGAAATACGGTCCTATATTACCGGTAAGAATCGTTGTATTCTTGGTATACAGTGCAAAGACATTTTTGATGAAATATGTTCAGTTTATGGGCATAATGAAATGTCTTTTCCGACAGTTTTTTGTTGGTGTAAGAAATTCAGTTGTGGGCTAGGCTCAACAGATGCACCACATGATCGTCGGCCGAAAAGAGCAACATCTGCCAAGATGGTTGCTAGAGTGAAAGAAATAGTTGCTACCGATGCACGATACACCACTAGGCAAATAGCTAGTATGGTTGGCATCTCATTAGGAGCAGCTCATACAATTCTGAAATGGGATTTGAAAATGAGAAAGATCTGTGCTAGATGGATTCCGCATCTGTTGACAGATGAGCAGAAAAAGACACGCGTTCAGTGCTCCAAGAAGTTGCTTAAAAGTTTCCAAATTACAATGCAAGGTCTTTTGCTAATGTCGTCACAGGTGACGAGACATGGGTTCGCTTTTTTGAGCCAAAACGAAAGATTCAGAACAAAATATGGGCAACTAAGTATTGCAAAAGACCATGCATTGCAAAGCGGACCATAAGCGTCAAGGTAATGTATGCCATATTCTTTTCAAATCAGGGCCCTGCTACTCGGGTTGCTGTGCCTAAAGGCAAATCTTGTAAATGTGAAGTTTTACAAGAATAAAGTTCTTCGAAAATTGAAGAAATATTTCAAAGAACGAAGACCTGCAACTGGTTTGGCCAATGTCAGATTGATACATGAAAATGCTTCATCGCACAAGGCGTTCATTGTGCAAGACTATCTGAAGCAGGAAAAGGTTGTTGAACTCCCTCACCCCTCGTATTACCCTGGCCTTGCCCCGTGTGACTTTTTTTTGTTCCAGCGGCTGAAAAATACCTTTCTGGTCGAAAATTTGTACAGCGCAAACACCTCGGTTCTGCAATATTCCAGTGCCTTCATGGTATACCTCGAAAAGACTACCAAAATGCATTCAATGATTGGATCAGAAGACTGAAAGTTTGTATATCTGTTAAAGGGGAATACTTTGAGGGGACAAAATAAATTTTTCATCGAAATCTATGACAGAATCATTTTTATGTGCTTAGTTGCATTCATATTTGAACAGTCCTCGTAAGCAAGCGATTTTGCCTTTTCCCAAAGCCGCTTGCTTAAGACAGGTTGGACTGTATATTAGAAGTGAAGGCAAAGAGCAGGAATTGATAAAATTAACCCACAGCTCCCATCAGAGACACAAAAGAGAAACACAAACATGAAATAACTAGCACTAATGGAAACACCAATAGCAGAAAGCCAAAAGGAAAGTCACTTTCCCGCCAATTGGCTATCCAAAACAAGAAATATAAGAGATACACACACTCAAAGAATAACCATTACAAAAATAAACTGCAACGGAAGAACCGCTTTGGAACGGTCAGTGGAAAGAATTCCACTGGGTGGCCTTAAATTGATTTTACATGGCCACAATCCTCGCCCTTACTTCTGTCAATATTTAGACAATTTCCCAAATGATATGTTCAGTCTGAATGAAGGCCTCCTAACTCATCAGTGCAACATCTCATCAAACAACCACAGAGATGAAACAACAGCGAGGACTCAACAGCAAGAAACCACAGAAATCTGGAGCAAAAGAAAAGCAACAGTTAGACTCCAATGGGCTCAACCAGAGACAGTGCATCAGGCATCAACCAATTTTACATAAAATTAAATTCTCTCTAATTCTCAGTAAGCCTTTACGCTGGAACCATCATAGAATCTGAGGCCTGACCAACCGGCGTGCATATAAGAGGGAAGCAAAGTTGTCAACCGTGATTGGGTTAACTACCATGCACGCAGTCATATAACATACCGTATTCGCCCTAATTACCGCACCGTGCGCTTAGTTTTTTCAAAACCATGTCAAAAAGTCACAGTGAAAAATCTACCTAATTAGCGCACACTCGATGCGAAAACAATAGCTTCCGAGATGATGCATACTGATATTTAATGGGACGGAAAAGGATACTAAGCATTGCCTTCACTGTTGAAGAAATAACGGTAAGTTATTTTTATCGATTTACTGTGAGAGCTTCCAGGGGGAGGTTACTGTAAAGTGTGCGCTTATGCATTTCCTTTTCAAAATTAGCTTAGGTGTGCGCTTATAGGAGCATGTGCGGTAATTAGGGCGAATACGGTATATGATGTACCCAATCTTTTTATATCGAAGAATGAGTTTACAGAATTGGGTGCTGAAGACATTGCAATTATACATTTTTCTGAATTTATATAGCAAGTCACCATAAAATTTGGGTTCCGATAGACCTTGTTGCAGAAGAGATTTAAGTCCAACATTAATTTTGAAATTAAATCAGAACGACGTCTATAAACTTTTGAAAAGGCTTTGCGTAGTTTATGAGACGAATAACCCTGATTTAGAAGTTTAGCAGTTAACAATTTATTATGAGTGTTGAAGTCGGTTACATGCCTCGGTACCAGAAGAATTTGCTTTATTTAACTGAAGTTCTGGGGGGTAAATTTGACTGATCAAACCATCGAAATAGGTATTGTCAATATTTAATAAAATCATCCAAATACATGTATCCAGAAGTCGAGCTAGCTAGTGAAGTCATAAAGATTAAACTGAAAAATCTGACATGTTTTACTTTTATTCTCATATTTGGGGCACATTATCAATCATTTTCTGCATTTTTAAACTGAAACAATTCTTCTTTTGTCATGTACTTGTATTTCTTAGGATTGATTCCATAAGCTTTCAGTCTTTCATCGGACATTTTCAACTTCTTTTCTTCATTGTGCTTCTTCTTTTTCCGCTTCTTTCTTTTCTTCATCATCTCTTCTGATAAAACCTGTGAGCCACCTGCAATGTCTTTTTCACTTCCTGCTGTTTGTTTCTCTTCACTAACTCCCCTTTCTGCCAATTTCTGTTTCTTTTTCCTTTTCTTTTTCCCCTCTCCTGACTTATCAGAAGTTGTGACATTATCCTTCTTGCTTGTTGTTACATGTTCCATTTCATTATCTTCATCAGTATCAGAGTTTAACTTTGCTTTCTTTACAGGCACATCATTTTCAAAGTTTAACTTTGCTTTCTTAACTGGCATATCATCACGTGTATCAGAGTTTAAATTTACTCTCTCATCAAGCATACTGCCTGCCTCCATTTTCTTTTTTCTCTTTTTATTTTTCTTACTTTTTTCAGTCAACATTTCTGATGTAACAGTAGCTGTTGCACCTGTCTTATTTGTAGTTTCACTTTTGACGTCTGTTTCTTTTGCAGGTTTCAGACTAGTAAACTCAGCATCTTGATTTTTCTTACTGTCCACCTTATCCTGGGATGTTTGGGGATTTTTCTCTTCTTTCCTGCAATACAATCATGTAGAACCATTATTTCCTGTCCTGTTTCAACCCTCAAGATGCCATGCTGTATGTTGCATCATCTTTCCAACTTTTCGAACATATTTTTACATACAGGCAAACAGTGTGGACCCTGATCAGACTGAGGAGCAGTCTGATCTGGGTCCATACTGTTTGCAAAAAATGACTTTTAAAGTTACCAGCTGACGGCAATTGTTGTGACTGACATTTTATGTGTTAACCATTTGACATGTGCCTACACATTGCATCTTTGTTACATTCAACAAAGCGGCCCCAGCCCATCCGAATTGAAGAAATAGATGGGCTGCATGATGCTTCCACGCAGAGCTGAAACTGACCGGCACACGAGTACTGGTAAACTGCTTAGAGGATCTAAGCCTGCCCAGGCAAAGTGGTGCAAGTTGGACCCGTCCATGCTTATAAATCTATTGATTTCATTGAGGGGCAGGGCTTGAGATGTCATTTCATCTCAATGTTGGGTAAAAGTCCCACAAAATTGGAAGCAATGTCTCCAAAATGACCTTTACAGTGTTGACGGGGACGTTAAACCGCAAATCAAACAAACAAACAAAACATTCAACAAAGACTGAGCATGTGGACAGATTCATAGCTCTAGATGTATGGAGGAGTGATGAGACTGATTTGGGGATATATATTTTTTTCTCCATTACAGTGTATGTTGTGGGTACCAATACAATAACACACCTGTGCGACAAAGTGCGTTTTTCACAAAATAGCTACTTTTCTGATGAAATATTTTTCTAATTCTCCCTGAAAACAGGATTTGACATCTTATGCTAGACAATTTGCACCCCAGAAAACAGGATTTGACATCTTATGCAAATTGTCTCCATTCCAGAAAACAGGATTTGACATCTTATGCAAATTGTCACTTGTGGAGACAATTTACATGAGATGGTCCTGTTTTCTGGGAAAAATAAGAATACTATCAAGTTTGTCATCTGCTGAATTAGCCTAGTGAGTGGTAAATGTTAAGGTCCAGTCTGGGTCAGCTTTTTGTTTTTTGTTTTATTTGAGGTTCAACATCCCCGTCAACACTATTTAGGTAATTTTGAAGACATTGCTTCCTATTTTGTGGGACTTTTACCCCGACAATGAGATGAAACAACATCCCAGTCCCTGCCACCAGCACCTTGTTTAACATGACAATCAAATGGTACCTGGTTCATTTCATGCAAGGTAATCAGCAGAAAGCAGGTAAGCAGCAGAAATACACTGTCCATTTCTCTCAGACAGACCTCCTTTATCATAAAAACATCAGTGTTTGGACTTACTGGTCCAGTCAACACTATTTAGGTCACATTGAGCCAGTTATTTACCAAACAACACACCCTGCGCAGGTTTATACATAAGCAGTTGACTAGTACAGTGCATATTCTTTTCCAGAAACTGCCAATTGCCCTGCTTGAATGGGTGGAAGAGAGGAAGGGAGAGAATGACCACAGACAAGATTTTATGATCAATCTCCACCGAAACATGTTGCCGACCCAGGCAGGTATCACGCCTGAGAAACAGTTCTCGTGTTTTGTACCTCACTCACAGTGGTGTACATTAGTGTGAAGTTTCATAAAAATATCTGAAATGGTTTCCAACTTACATAGCGAACACAATTTAACTATTGGTAGAAATGGTCATTTTCAATATTTACTATATTCAAAGGGCCATAACTCCAGAAGTAGATTAATCATAGTTATGGATCTTGTGTTCTGCACGTTGTCACATAGTGTTTTACATTTGTGAGAGATATCATGAAAATATCTCAAACAGTTTTCAACTTTCAGGGCAGAAATGAGTACAAGGTAGTAATGGCTATGTATAATTTTCAAAGGACAATAACTCCAAAAGCAGGCATACCAGAGTTATTGTTAATATCTGCATATCATCTCATGGTGCTTCACATCTGTATGAAGTTTCATGAAAATATCTCTAATGTCAGAGTTATGGAGCAGATACAAGTACATGATAGAAATGGCTATGTTCAATGTTCAAAGGCTAATAACTCCAAAAGTAGGAAAACCAGAGTTACAGTTCATATGTTCTGCATGTCGTCTCATGGTGCCCTACATATCTGTGAAGTTTCATGAAAATATCTCAAATGGTATCACAGTTATGGAGCAGACATGGAACTACGGTATGAACTATGTTCGAAGGGCAATAACTCCAAAAGTAAGAAAGTCAGAGTTGCAAAATGGTCATAAATGCTTGTTTTCTATATAATCTATACACTTTTGTTCGGATATAACATGTCTGTTGATAAAACACTTCTGCTTTGGACCCCAACAACAGTGTTATAAAAAGGTTGTGGTGTACTTACTGCTGGAAAAGGCTTGGTAGTACATTCTTCTTCTTATTAAAGTTCCTCCCTTTTCTTGTGTAGACATTAACATCTGCCATCTCCTCCTGTTCAGATCTGCAAATGTACCCGGTATGATAATGACAGTAATAATTCTGATGCACAGTAACACGAGAGAATATAAGAATCTTATATGGGTGTAACGGGTGGATGGAAAAATCCGTCCCGAGGGTCACTGTCCGGCATCACGAGGCCTGCCGAGTGATGCCGGACAGTGATCCCGAGGGACGGATTAATCTATCCACCCCTCACACCCATATAGGATTCTTTTTCTTGCATACCTTCCATTTCTATTGCGAATTTTTAATGCTGCTGTCACTTCGGTTACCGACGTCCGCCATTTTGTGATGACACAACAGGAATGTTTAGTGACGTCACGCATGACGCCGCCGCTCATGCGGTTGTAATCAACCAGTGCATTTATCAAACTCACAATTATATTCAATTTGGGGTCGGAACACCAGGGTCAGAACATAAATTTCTGTCCCAGGGTAAAATCACGGATTTCCTTGTCTGGTGTGCAAGAAAATATCTTACTCAGCCAAAACTGGTGAAGCCACAAATTGGGTTTAAAACTCCCCCAACTTTCAACTATAACAGCCTGCCTGACACAAAATTGCTCATCATACTGACGCCAGGAATAAGTGGGGAATTTGGCTGCAGCATCATGAATAATTGTGATGTATCTCAGCAGCTCTTGAATTCTATCTGGGTAACGAGTTACATAAATGCTCATGAAAATCAGAAAAGCTTCTGTCCACTGCTCAATTGAAATTATCTTTTCTTTACTTTGTTTTAGTCTGGCCTCAATTTTAACATCAACAACATGTAAAAGTCCCCCTGAATAAATAACAGCCAATTCAGCATTGCCTTTTAATAACAATGCAATATTAATGTATTTCTTCTCTCAATCTTTTTTTCAATTGCTGCAGAACTTGAGCAGACAAAACATCAACATCAACGAACCATAATGATCGGTTCATCCCCAAAATGTGACGATAAAAAGGGGTTGGGTTCATTTTGATCCTTTGCCATTTTTTTTAAACGTTATCGGCCATATCTGGAGTGAAATTCTGGTCCACTGGAATCGAAATATCAAAAACTTCTTCTATTTATATTACCATGTGAATTTCAGGCCTAGAGCCTGCAACAGAAGCAAGACAGCCCGTTCCGGGGATGGAGATGTCTGTCTTCTCTTCACTCCTGTGGCTTCAGACATGTCTTTTGCAAGAACGGCCTCGTTCACTCATTTTTATTGACAGATGGCAAAAGTTTTTGATCGATTTTATCTCGTAAGATTTGTTGTTTCACACTGGTAGACAAGGACTCCAGAAATTCTGACATGCACAGATGTAAGGCTGCACTCATTTGGGTTGGACAGAAGAAGTGCAACTAAACACCGAATGTTAACAATAAACCAGATGTACAAGACCGATGCCGGTAACAAAGTGCAATATACCTACCATTTGTTCAAAACTAACTTAAAGCTAATTGTATATACAATAGCTTCATTTATTTTTCAGTAAAAACTAGAGCTGCCGCCTAACGGGCGCCAATTATACCCCCGCATGCGTTGTCAGACAAATTTTTACAAGTATTTGACCTTGAGGAAGGTCAACGTAAAGGTTAAGGTCAGGTTTGTGTATATCAATCTTAAGTACTAGTGGCAAGGTGTGTGGTGTGTGAATATTAAAGAAATCGGTCAAAGAATAAGGAAGTTATGAGCAATGTTAAAGTTTTTTGTAACGGACCGACGACGACAGACGACGACAGACGACAAGCTGACTCCTATATACCCCCTTCAAACTTCGTTTGCGGGGGTATAAATAGTGGTTGAGATTTCATGCTGGGCAAATGTTTCACATATAATGCAAAGCCTTATTTTCTCTGAAAAAAAATAGAAAAACAAATTGAAACTGGCATTTGCAAATATCATTGTTGACAGTGAGTGAGTGTTTCAGTTTTACGTCCCACCAACAGCTAAGGTCATACGGAGACGGGACCTCGGTTTAAAGACTCATCCGAAAGTCTGGAGAAGCCCGGGATCGAACCTGCGACCCCTGGTTTACAAGGCGAGTAGCGTAACCACTCGACCACAGAGGCTTCTATCATTGTTGACAGTTTAACCCTTTTTGTACCAAATGGAATCTTCCTCCTTAAATATAAGAGGAGTCAATTTCGAAATTTAGGGATGACATGTTGTGTTATCTTTAAAATTTATTTGGAAAATAGCAGAACTTTTTGCAAATAGTGTAGGCCCTGATCAGACACCGGGTTCAGCAGCGTCTGATCTGGGCCTGCACTGTTTGCCAGGGTACCCGTTTTGGAGTTTCCGGTACAAAATGGGTTAAGGGTAAACAATGATGTATGCAATGACAGAAGCTATCTTTTCATGCGTAATTTTAATTATGAATGTTATTTTAAGTAAGCAACTACCTGGGAATGAGTGATTAGCTGCTTCCCTAGGTTGGTATGTCCAATAAATATAAATTACAACACCATATTTGTATGTATTTGTGCAGAAAGGCCTAAGCAAACAGTGTAAAGCCTGATGAGATGCTGCATAATCTCATAAGATTTTACACTGCCACACATCCAGCAGTGCCTCATCAGAGTCTACACTGTTTGCCACACATCCAGCTAATTTTAGAAACAACAATTGGTAGTAAATTGTACTTGCTTAAATTTCAAAATATGTATGGAAAGGAGTCGAGGTGTCTAAATATGTAGGGTAAATCATGCACATACCTGTACTGACTCATTTTCTTCAGAGAAGCCCAAGCATTCAACTCTTTCTCCCGGGCATTAAGCACCTGCAACAGTTACAAGAATTGTTAGAAGACAATGGAGCCTATCTTACAGAAGGTGGACTCGTGTCATTTCAACTGAACCTTTGAGAACAATTTTTTTTCTTTAACAAATGTGGTTCATTGCTTTCCGCTTTCCTGGCTCCAAACTGTATACTTATGCCATTGTGAGCATTTACATGGGTGTAAGGGGTGAATAAAAAATCCCTGAAAAAGGGATGTAACTCAAATACTTATAGAAATTTATCCATGGTTAATCAGGTCATCAACATACTAATCCCAGATCATAGGCAAAATGCACAATGAGGTGATTTGAACAAGTATTCAAAACATATTTCTGACAAGAAATTTCAAATGAGAAATGTCAGGAAACATATCTCTTAACCCATATAGTACCGGAAACCCCAAAACGGGTACCAGGGCAAACAGTGCAGGCCCAGATCAGACGCCGCGTTCTGCGGCGTCTGATCAGGGCAGGGCCTCCACTGTTTGCTAAAAGTTCAGTCATTTTCCAAATAAATTTTGATGAAAACACAACCTGACACCCCTAAATTTCGAAATGAACTCCTGCTATATATAAGGAGGAAGATTCAATTTGGTACAAAAAGGGTTAATTATACTCCTTTCTGTTCCTTATCTATTTATGCAAAATTTGCCCAAAAATCCTCCTAAATGTATATACCTCCTCTGCTGAAAGTCCATAATCATTCGCAACAGTTTTGCGATACTTAAACCGGCATGGCATGCCGTCAATAATATCCTCATAGTCCAGTTTGTAGTACTCATCTAGGTATTCTTCAAATGTTTTCTCACCTGAAAAAAAGTAAATTGCATCCAAAATATAAGATCTTGATAAAATCTGAGATCGCAACATGCATTTTTCAGCAGCTGACACAAATGCCAGGTAGATGTAGAGGGTGGGGAAGTGGTCAGTGGAATATTACTTTGTACAAGCTATTCAGAAGTCATAAAAATAATCCTCCTTGCAAAATAACTAAAAATTCAAGATTATTTCACTTATTTTGAGCAGATCGTTAATCAAAGGTGGGCAAAAACTGGAGTACCCATTGAAAAACCATCTGACCTTCCATTACAGAACTTGACATCTCAAATGTAACCAAAGTGAGGCTAAACCCCACTGAGGTGATTGACCAACAATTTTTTTCTTTTTTATCTGTTATGGCCCTTTCAAGATTATTTCGCTTGCTTTGAGCAATGGTTAATCAGAGGTTGGCAAAAACCGGAGTACCTGGAGTAATACCACTTGACCTTATGTTGCAGAACCTGGTCTCATATATGGCCCAAGCAAAGCTCGAACCACAGCAGTGAGAGACCTACTTTAATGATCCTAAGTACAGGGACAGACAGGCCTAAACAAACAGTGCAGGAGCAGTCTGATCTGGGTCCACACTGCTTGCTATTTTGTCTGCACTTTTTGAAACAAATTGATAAAATTTTAGGAGAATTACAGCAAGTGCTCAAGGTGTCATAATTTTTATAGTAACACCAGTGTTCTTACTCACAAGGCTATGAGGCATGTTCACTGTTTACAAACATGTAATACAGACCATGCAAAAGCTCCAGACAAACAATCAGCAGTCTAGACCTATTGAATGGTTTGGTTCATACTTATGATGGGCTTATCTGTCGGGGTTGGCAACATTCTTTCATGGAAATTGATCATGAAATCTTTTCTATGGTCATTAACCTCCTTCTGCTGATTCAAGAAGGGCAGTTGTCAGTATCTGGCAAAAGAGTGTGCACTGTACTGGTAAACCGCCTACGTATAAGCCTGCCCAAGAAAAGTGTGGATAGATAAACTGACCGGATCAAAAATGACCTAAAATAGTGTTGACTGGGCTCTTAAACTCCAATACAAACAACCAAATACTTACTATGGGTGTGGCAAACAAAAGGGGCCTTCAAGAATGTGTCCTCATACCCACTTCCTAACTAGGGTAAAAATCCTAAAACTTCGAACACCTTGAGGAGGACTCTGGGAACATTGAGTTCATTTTGAAAATAGAGTTCTGCTTAAGCCGGCGCTAGGGGGCGTGACCGGTGTTGCATATATCAGTACTGGTCATGAACAGACTCAATAAAACCAAGTCTGCCATTTTCCTCTATTTGATGTATTCTTTGCTTCCATAAGACCTAGCTTCAGAACTTATTTATCTTCACTGCAGCTGGTGTTGTGCCATGTGGCGGCCGTAAAACGTCTCCCCCGTACATCATCATAGTGCAGATTATATTTTCTGGTCCTCTGGGAACATTGAAATCATTTTGAAAATAAAGTTCTGCTTAAGTCGGCGCTAGGGGGCGTGGCGGGTGTTGCACATTTCAGTACTGGTCATGAACAGACTCAATAAAACCGAGTCTGCTATTTTCCTCTAACTGATGTATTCTTTGCTTCCAGAGGATCTAACTTCGGAACTTATTTATCTTCACTGCAGCTTGTGTTGTGCTGTGTGGCGGCCGTAAAACGTCTTACCCGTACATCATCATAGTGCAGATTATATTTTCTGGTCCTCTGGGAACATTGAGTTCATTTTGAAAATAGAGTTCTGCTTTAGCCGGCGCTAGGGGGCGTGGCCTGTGTTGCACATTTCAGTAGTGGTCATGAACAGACTCAATAAAACCGAGTCTGCTGTTTTCCTCTATTTGATGTATTCTTTGCTTCCAGAGGATCTAACTTCGGAACTTATTTCCTGTAATTCTTCTAAAATTTTCACAAATTTGTTTTGCGATCCAGCATGGTGTCCAAAAAGTGGAGATATAATGGCAAACAGTGTTGAGCCTGATTAGACTGCTCTTTCAGGAGCAGTCTGATCTGGGTGTGCACTATTTGCTTAGGCCTGTCTGTACCAATACTTAGGATCACTACAGTATGCAGCCTCAGCATGCATGTCTGGCTCAGGCAGCATCCATAAAGTATGCAGCGAAGCTTCTGATCAGACATACTGTGGATGTACATGCTGATGTGAGTATTCAATGTGTTTACATGCCCAAAAACCTCTTTTTGCCTGTAGCAGCCCATATATTTTTTTTTCCTTTTTTAAAGACTACTACAATGATCCTAAGTATTGGCACACAAACAGTGCAGACCCAGATCAGACTGCTCCTGATCATTTGCCATTCCATCTGCATCTTTTGGACTCCTTGCTGAATCGTGAAACAAATTTGATAGAAGTTTAAGAGAATTACAGGAAGTTCTCAAGGCGTCCGAATCTTTAGGATTTTTATGGTAAACTTACTGGGATTATAAACTGGCTTTTTAGCTTCCAGTGCCTGAGCAAGCTTATTCTTTTTCTTCTTCTTCTTTGATTTCTTTGGTGCCACAGTAGGATCATAGTCAGCATCCATCTAAAAATAGAATAGCTCAAATACCACTGGGCTCATTTTGAAATGCAGTGAAATTCCGCTGTTAAGTCCCCCTAATATTAAGACTTATTCTGTTTTAAAAAGTGTATTTAGTGGGTTGAAGTTATTCTTTCTTTCTTTTTGTTTCTACATACAGTGTCCTCTGGTCAGAGACCACCTTTGGGACTGTTCAAAAGTGGTCTTAAAAGACCACTTTTGAACAGTCCCAAAAGTGGTCTTAATATAGGAATTTTACTGTAGTTCTTGAGTTCAATGTAAAGACAAGAATTTGTATTTCTACAAAAATACTGATCTCTACCCCCTTTTGACCTCTAAGTATGACCTTGACATTGGAGGTATTGACCTGGGTCTTGTGTGCAACACATCATCTAATGAAGATGAATATTTCTGCAAAGTAACTTTAAAAAGTTCATAGAGAAATAAGGAAGTTATTGACCATACACTAAAAAGCCCTATTTTTACCTTTGACCTCTAAGTATGCCCTTGACCTTTGAGGTACAACACATCGTCTCATGATGGTTAACATTTCTGCCAAGTAATTTCATAATCCATCAAAGAATAAGAAAGTTATTGACTGTATACAAAAAAGGCCCCTTTTTGACCTTTGACCTCTAGGTATGACCTTGACATTAAAGGTATGGACCTTGGTCTTGCACATGACACATCGTCTAATGAAGGTGAACATTTCTGCAAGGTTACTTTAAAAAGTCCATCCAGAAATAAAAAAGTTATTGACAGGACACACACAAAAAAAACTTTTTTTACTTTTGACCTTTTAGTATGACCTTGACCTTAGAGGTACAGACCTGGGTCTAGCGCGCAACACATCATCTCATGATGGTTAACATTTCTGCCAAGTAATTTCACAATCCATCCAGGAATAAGAAAGTTATTGACCAAACACAAACAAAAGGCCCCTGTTTTGACCCTTGACCGCTATGTATGACCTTGACCTTTGAGGTACCAACCTGAATCATGCGTGCGACACATTGTCTTATGGTAGTTAACATTTCTGCCAGTAATTTTAAATTCTATCTAAAAATAAGAAAGTTATTGACAAAACACGAAAAAAGGCCCCTTTTTGGACCTTTGACCTCTAAGTATGACCTTGACCTTTGAGATACCGACCTGCGTCATGCGCGCCACACATTGTCTCATGGTGATTAATATTTCTGCCATGTAATTTCAAAATCCATCTAAAAATAAGAAAGTTATTGACCGGACAAGATTTGCCCATACAAACATACTGACAAACTTCCAAGGGAGATAACTTAAAAAGTATAAATGCGAAAGTTATAGTTTCTGTGCTCTGCACGTCGTCTAATATTGATTAATATTTATATGAAGTTTTGTGAAGATAGCTTGAATGGTTTCCAAGAAATAGAGCGGACACAATTTTGTGACAGATGGACAGACAGACAGATGCCCGGGGAAAAACAATATGTCTCCCGGAAAATATTTTTTGGGGGGAGACATAATTATCCATGACTACTGGTGTTAATATATTTGGGATAAGTGTCTTAATTTATCTTGAATCCACATTAGAATCACCATAAGAATACACACAAAATAAATAACTTCAGCTAAAACTGTGTTACCATTACTGGCTCTGTCTCCCCAAATTCAAGTCAAGGTAAAAAATACGGCATAAAACTTTATGTTCATAATAATAATAATAATAATAATAATAATAGACTTTATTTTACGAGGGTAACACAATTAGTACAATAACGAATCTCCCTTGTGGCCCTCATCAGCCTTAAATGCTATCTTAGGTGCCATTCTAGTACTTAAGGTGAATGTATACATTTTTCATGACTTCCTTTTTGTATTCTTGCTCACAGGAAGGTCTGCTAATAAAGAAGAAAAGGTTTTGCTCCTTAGAAGCAAAGCAAACACTTTTCTATCAGCATGGACACATAACACAAAATTTTGAGTTGAGGTTTTATGTCCCCAACAACACTATTTAGGTTTTTGTTTGGTTTGAGGCTTAATGTCCCCGTCAACATTGTAAAGTCATTTTGGAGACATTGCTTCCAATTTTGCGAGAATTTTATCTGGCACTGAGAACGTAACATCTCAAGCCCTGTCGCCCAAGGAAATCAATAGGGTTTTATAAATAGCATGGACGGTCCGACTCGCACCACTTTGCCTGGGCAGGCTTAGATCCTCTAAGTAGTTTACCAGTACTCATGTGTGGTCGGTTTCATCTCTGCGTGGAAGTATCATGCAGATCATCTATTTCTTCAAGCCCCTATGTGCGGGGGCCCGGCACTATTTAGGTCATTTTGGAGATGATGCTTCCAATTTTGTGGGACTTTTACCCAACACTGAGATGAAATGACGTCCCAAGCCCTACTACCATAGAAACTACTAGGGTTTAAGGAACGGTTCAACTCGCAACACTTTTCCTGGGCAGGAACACTTTCAAATTCAAAGCTTTCTGTGTAATCAGTTGATTGGTTGATTGTCTTCAGTTTAACTACACATCATCCCTTATGGGTCACTTTATGTCATGTCCCAGAGAAAGGAGGAAAAGAGATAGAAGAGAAGAGATGAAAGTGGGGGACAGGGGAGAAAACGAAAAATGAATGGATGTATAGAAACAGAAGAGTAAAGATAATAATGCTCCCCCTCTACCCTTACCTATTGCAAGCAAAGCAGGCTTTGCCCAACCTTAACCCTTAACCACTCAGATACAAGGTTTTACATGTCTGAACCACCAACCCCCACCTTTTTGAGCCCCAGAACAACTTAAAATTTGCATTCCCCACCCCTGGACTGCTGTGTTAGAATTAGTTGTCCTAAAAAATTAAAATGGGGGGTTTGAAGAGGGGATGGGTAGCCCCCCCCCCTCACCGCCCAAAAATATGGGGGTATGGCCCAGCTGGCAAATATAATGAAATCTGAGGGTGTCTGGGGTCCAAAATGCCTTGAAACTGATGCTGGCAAAACATGCTAAGACAATGAAAATGGCCAGTGCCAAACTCCTTAATTGTTGCCTTGACAGCAGTGTGACGATTAAGACTCGGTCAAAAATACATGTGAAATCACCCTTTTTGACAACTTTGAGATGCCCCTTGTTACCATGGCAACAATGATTTAGCCTAAAAAGGTTCCATTTGAAAGGTTACTGCCGAGTGAACATTCCTGCCGAGTTTGATGTAAAACAGACCATTCATTATGAAATAATGGTTATATGAACTTGCTGTCCTAGACAACACTGAGAAAATCAATTCACAAAGTCCCCGAGTGGGAATGGGTTAAGCAAATATCAGTTGCACGTCCCATTGACAGATGTCACCTTTGCCTCACCAAACACCCTCTTCATTGAAATCAAAGTACATAGTTCACAGTCATTTACATGTTTTCAATTCTGCCTCAACAGAACATGATTGTTAGGCTGCTGTGAGTTTTACTCTGGATCCCAGCAACCATGTCATAAGAATGTTTTGACCAACTTACATTAAAATCTGGATCATCTACATGTGGCTCGTAATATTCAGAGTTGTCTTTCTGTGCTTGCCAGTCATCCCACATTCCTGTAAAATGTAAGTACATGTTGTAACTTTGACTGAATGCATAAAATTTCAGGCATCAGTGTCCATGTCTCAATTCAAAGCTGCAAGAGGCCACTTTAGAAATTCATTGAGAAAAGGGTTAAGACAAGGCCCTTACTTGTTAACCCTTGTCCTGCTGAATATTCATATAAGCCACACCCACTACCGATTATCAACCAATCAGATTACTTGATGCAAATTATTGCAACAAATTCAAAATCTGAATGGCAAACAATGTAGATCCTAATCAGATGGCTTCATCAGAAGCCATCTGATCTGGATCTTCATTGTTTGGAAAATAAGGCATATCCGGGCTCAGCAGGACAAGGGTTAAAAATTGTCATAAAACTGTTTCCCCATTAAGGATATCTAATACATGTATATAAACTTTCTACATGGTGCAGCAGTAATAAATATCAATTTATTACACTCACTGCGATACCGGTAATTTGTAATTCCATCTTTCATTTGTGATTTTTTTTCTATCTTTCATCCACCTCTCAAACATTCCTAAACATTACTGAATCTCAACTAGAGCTATCACTAAAGGTGATGAATACCCCCACAAAAACTGCCTTGATAGTACAACAGCGGCATTTTGCAATTTTTTCACTTGAAAGGGGCCATAACTATGTCGAAAATTGACGAATTGTAGTGGAAATCGAACTTGACCTGTATTTTATGATGTTCCATCAGTGTACCAAAAATTATAAAAATCAGTGGAGCGCTTTTTGAATTATCGTCTGGAAACCAAGTCAACAGACCGACCGACGGACCGACCGACCGACAAGCTCACTCCTATATTTCATTTGTGGGGGTATAAAAAGGTCATGAAATTTTGCAAGACTAACCTTCTTCCAACTCATCCCCTGAGTCCTGAAACACAGGTTTGATGTCTTCTACCCCACCTTCATCATAGTAGTCACCATCAAACTGTTGCTGAAATACACAAAACCAAATACAGTAGAACTTCGATGGCTCGAACACCGATGGCTCGTTTACCATGGTTGAGTCGAACTCGTTCTTGAGTCTCTATGGAATTTCTCTGCATAAGAAATAGGGAGGGTAAAATTGAGGATATTTTCGTCTTTTATCTTGCAATTGTATGCGGTGTGTACTCATTAGAATTGCCTTGATGAGGCGATTCTAATGAGTACACACAGCATACATTTTTCATTAAAGAACACCGAAAAGATATCTTAAAGTATGTCGTTATGCCTCCTGGCAGTAACCCTCAGTGGCTCATACTATCCCTGTCTGGAATAGATTTTCATGGTCCCAAAGGTGTTCGAGCCATTGAAGTTTGAGTTACTGATAAATGTACAGTGAAACTTCATTCTCAGGTATTTGCATATGTAACGGGACGTCTGATTGGATATCAAGGCTTTGCAGCAATATATTCTGCAATATACTTGACAGAAACCTGATGCAATCATATAAGATCACTTTTCATTGGGTAGAACAATTTTTAACAAAACAACAGAATAAGTGCATTGAAATGGGGATACCTGTACTGAAAATAGTCATTTGGGGTGCCAAATGGTGGGTTGCTTTAAAACGAAATTTCCAACCGTAAAACTGCCTATTTACCTCTGAAAGTGACAATTTTCATCATCATCATCATCATCAACGGATTTTTGATTAACGTGCAGGTACAGGGGCAACGTCCACATAAGTGGGCCCCCTTCCAGGTAGCTGGCTTGCTGCACGCATGGCAGATCTTACACCAGATCTCCAGGCTTGTCTATCATGAGGATCGATAGCAGAGAGCTTCCATTCTCTGCAATCTCTTTCTGTTAGTTGCTTCCAGGTCATCTTGGGCCTTCCTGGCCCCCGCTTTCCACTTACCTGTATGTCACAGGCAGTCTTGATTGCACCGTTGGAGCGTTCCACATGTCCATACCAGCGAAGTCTTCTCTCTTTCAGGATGAGGTCCAGGTCCTCAATGCCAAGAAGCTCAAGTAACTCACTGGACCTGATGGTGACAGTGTCCTGTGGCTTGACATTGCAGATCTGTCTGATCATTGCCCTGTCATTTCGCTGTAGACGTTGGAGGTTTGGCTTTGTCAATGGCCATGTCTCACTGGCATGGAGCATTGCGCTCCGCACACAAGAGCTATACACACGGCCACGTGTCTTGAACGAGAGGTGGCGGGAAGAGAGAACTGGTAGCAACTCCTTGAATTTCTTCCAGGCTGTTTTCACACGTGATGTAGTTGAAAGATCGCAACCACCCCCTGCAGAGAGCATATCACCTAGGTAGCAGAAGGAAGCTACAACCTCCAGCTTGTCTGATCCGACTTGAACTTCCCTCTGTGGTCTGCCATCTAAGGGGCATGCAGTTCCTTGGCACCGTGTACACCTGTACTCAGGGTCCTCTATCAAGCGTTTGAGCCCACTGCATTTCTTGTGCACCCAGAACTTGCAGCCATTACAAAAGATACTGTTGCTGTCCACTCCAGTGCGACATACAGCGCATGGGAACTGGCCTGTACTCTGCAAGAGGTCCAGACCTGTACCACAGATCATGATCTTTGTCTTTCCTGCATTCACTCTCAGCCCTTTCGCCTCCATTGCGTCTTTCCAAGTTAAGAGCCTCCTGACACATTCCTCAAGGGATTCAGCTATGATGACAAGGTCATCAGCATACAGGTCCTCCCAGGGGACTCCAGAGCGGAACTCGCATGACAAGGCTTCAAGCACAATGATGAAAAGCAGTGGGCTGAGAACAGAGTCTTGATGAAAACCCACCTTCACCTCGAATTCTTCACTGTAACCATCACCAACGAGGACACGGCTCCGAGCATTTGCGTACATCCCTTGGACCAGTTTCACAATCCACTCGTCCACTCCAAGTTTTCTTAGTGCCCACCAGATGACTTTCCGAGGCACTCGATCAAATGCCTTCTCCAGGTCTACAAAAGCCATGTAGAGTCTCTTGTTGGCCGCCAGATACTTCTCTTGCAGCTGTCGGACAACAAAAATTGCATCTGTTGTGCCTCTTCCTGGGACGAAGCCAAACTGGGAATCATCGATGGACACCAACTGCCTAATGAGGCCATCCACAATCCTTTCCAGGACTTTCATGACCTGTTCTGTCAGCTTGAGACCACGGTAGTTGCCCCTTTCAACATGATTTTGAATTCAGTGATCCCTTAAATGACTCCAACACCGCTGGCTTGTTTATCGTTAAAAAGATATTCTTCTGTACAAGTAAATTAACAAACCTGCATCATCCTATCATACTCTTCAGGATCAAAATCTTTTTCTAGCTCGTCTTCATCAAACTGGAGGTCCTTGTTACCAGTTATCTCCCTTAGTTTCCCTATCTTGTCCAGTATTTCTTGTTTCTTCAGATTTTTTAACTGTTTAAGCTCTTCCTTCTTCAAAGTTTTCTCCTGTTACCAGAATAGAACATTTGAAAATAAGTTAAATGCTGTTGATTATTTTAGCTACCTCCTTTATATACCTTAACCCTTCTCTTGCTGATTATTCAATTTAGCCCCACCCATTTCTGACTCTGAACCAATCAGTTTACTTGATTTAATTTATTCTTACAAATCCATAAACTGAATGTCAAACAGTGTTGATCCTGATCAGATGGCTTCTTCGGAAGCCATCTGATCTGGATCTACACTGTTTCCAAAGATATGGGTTGTCGTGAACAGCAAGAAAAGGGTTAAAATGTATATTTCTTGTTTCTGTCTGAAGTTCTTGTTGTATCATCCATCTTGATGACATACGTTTCACAGCTGATAGTAAAGGAATCATTTCATAAGAAATTTATGAAACAAGCCTTTGGCGAGTTTCATACAATTCATATGAAATGACCGCAAGTGTAATATCCTGCTTTAATTTCATATCACGATTTCAACTCAGATGTTATTGCCGAAGAATTTTAGAATAGAAATAGAAAACACAGGGTTGTAACGGATGGTGTGTGACATTATGCACCAGTATCCATGTGGTATTACATTTGTGGTTTTATGATTTTTATGATAAGACTTTACCCATTAAATAACAGTGACTTTATTTGATAAAGCTGCATAAGCTAGGGCTAATCTGTGCCCTTGTGATGACACAAAACAGTCAATAATGTCTTTAGTGTAAATCAGGGTATGTACTACTGGTTTCTTCAATATTTTCAACTCTTTTTCACTCCTTCTTTAACCCCAATCCTGCTGAATAAATTAGTTTAGCCACACCCTATCAGCCAATCACATTACTTGAAATAATGTTTGCAATTAAATTTGAAATCTGAACAATAAACAGTGCATATCCTGATCAGATGGCTTCTTCTGATCTGGATATATACTGTTTGCAAAGGTAGGGGATGTCATGTTCAGCAGGATAAAAGTTAACCCATTCACTCCGGAGTATTTGAAGTGCACCATTCCAGCTTTGAATTTGGACTCATCCATTCCTGTAAATTTGGCTTTACATAAAAAAGAGGGGTTTAGTCAAAAGGGTAACACAATGTGTAGGTCAGGATGTGACTTCTCACTATGATTTGTCTCATCTGGATCTACACTGTTTGCATGTGTATCAACATAGGCTTACAGGGCTAAACATATAAAGCTTTCTCCTGGTGTTTCTAAGGTGTCTAGTTCAGACACAGATTGTTAACATATAATATCCAACAAACATCTGTGGCCTAGTGGATGAGAGTGCTGGCTTTTTATCATTAGATCTCTCAACGCTGTTGGTTCCAGCCTGGCTCGGGTCACATGTGAGACGCCAAGTTCTGCAACGGAAGGTCAGGTGGTTTTTTTCCGGGTACTCCAGTTTTTTCCAACCTCTAATCCGATCAGCTTCATGCAAGTTAAATGATCTTGGAGGGGCCATATAAACATACAATATCCAAAACCATCTATGATTTATTGTGTAGCTTTCTAACATAGCTTAATTGGATTTTCAGTCGAAATTGTAAGTCAAGCCACAAGGTCAGAGGCACAGGGTCCAGCTCGAATTCTGGATTACTCTTATTAAGTCTATCAGGAATAGTTAGCAGTAGTTAGCAGTGTCTCAATCTTCTTTCTCCTCTCTTTCTCTCTTTCTCTCTCTCTCATATTCATATACACACAAACCTCTTTATAACAGTATTTATTAAAGCATGGTTTTGGACTGGACATAAGACAGTATAAAGATGTATCCCAAAAATATGAAAAAATAATGATTTTATAGACAAATGACCATATATTGTCATTTTTCTATATGGCCTATATGATTCTGTTTAGACAGAAAACTGTTGTTTAACATACAAGCTTTCTGCTTTGGGCTATAAAGAGGTTGTGGTGTACCTTTAATTTTCTCTCCTTTGCCTTCTGTCGTTTCTCAGCTCTCTTGGTATCTTTCCTCCTTACTGTATCCTCTAAGTTCCTGGGATAGCTTTTAACCTGAAATGACAGAAAATATAATGTACTTGTACATATACAGTAAAATTCTGCCATTAAGACCACCTAAAATTATGTCTAATTCTGCTTTAAAAAGCTTACTTAGAATGGTGCAGTTATACTTACTTTATGTTTTCTGCACACAGTGTACCCTGGTCATGGACCACCTTTGGGACTGTTCAAAAGTGGTCTTAAAGACCACTTTTGAACAGTCCCAAAGGTGGTCTTAAAATAGTAATTTAACTGTACATGTATTTATTACAAATCATCATGTGAACAAGTCCGTGAAATGAAGACCCCCTCTATACCCCACTTTATAGAGAGAAAACTGGGGTTTAGGGGGGTATACATTATTTTTCTTATTTCTGCGCAAAGACATAGGTTGTGGGTACGCGGGTCTAACAAGCACCCACAACCTATGTTTGTAGTATTTATAAGAAAAATATCATGGATTTTCATCAGAAAAATGGCCATTTTGGAGATATGTAAAAATGCAACAATTCGCACGGGTGTGTTATTGTAATGTGAATGCTTTTATAACCTTGACCAAAGCCTGAAAGGCCAGCCCAAAGAAGAGTTTGATTTCCTGTTCCAGCAATCATATTGTAAATGGGGTCTTTGGTTTGGTTTGGGGTTTAATGGCCCAATCAACACTATTAAGGTTCTGTCACTTGTAACCTCATTTTTCCTAGCCAGTTTCCAGTTCAGTGCACATTTTATCACCACAAACTGACAACTGCCCTTCTTGAATTAGCAGAAGGAAAAGAATGACCATAGGAAATATCTCATGGTCAATCACCACAAAAGAATGTTGTAGACCCAGCAGGCATAGGTACCGCAACCTCCTGGCCACCGGTAGGGCAAAAATGGGGGTCTGCTCTAAAAGGAAAAAATTCGCTTGATGGAAAAGCATCATATTTAAGTCCAGCTCCCTATCAGAAGAGCTGTTAACCTTTTTGTACTAAATGGAATCTTCCTTCTTATATATGGCAGGAGTCCATTTTGAAATTTAGGAGTTACAGGTTATCCTTAAAATGTATTCAGAAAATAGCTGAACTTTTTGCAAATAATATAGGTCCTGATCAGACACCATGTTCTGTGGGGTCTGATCTGGGCCAGCACTGTTTGCCAGGGTACCTGTTTTGTGGTTTGCGGTACAAAATGGGTTAATAAATTAGGTTAAAGCAATCACCCATGATGTAGTATCCATTTACACTTTTCTGACAATCTGCAAAGAAAGAAACAAAGACTTGTTGCCAAACAGCATAGCTTGCATGTCCTTTTCCGAATGGAAGTACAGGTAGAAGAGTTTTCAGGGATACCTACTGGCCTGTGTATCAGAGCAACATGTAGTTTCACATGTATAATCTTTCTTGAATAAATACTTGCTGTATAGAACAATTAGTGTAAGCAAAGTAAAAGTAAAACAAAGATCAGGAATTAATACAATTAACTTACTCTACCCATCAAAGACACCAAAGGGAAAGAAACACAAACATGAAGCGACCAGACCATAATGGAAACCTAAACAAAGGAAGGCCATAAGGACAGTTACTTTCCCACAAAATGGCCAAATGGCCATCCAAAAAAATTAAAAAGACACAAGTGATACACACAGTATTAAAGTAACAAACAACAACATAACTAAACCGCCACAGAAGAACCGCCTTGGAACGGTCAGTGGAAAGAATTCCACTGGGGGGCTTAAATCGATTTTACATGGCCATAATCCTCGCCCTTACCTCTGTCGTGGTATACACTAATTTTATTTAGTCCGCATGAAGGCTTCCTAGCTCATCAGTGTAACATCTCCGAGAACATACAAATCAAAAAACTACAGAGATGAAACAAGGTTGAGGACTCGACAGCATACAACAACAGAATTGCTGGAGCAAAAGAAAACCAACAGTTAAACTCTGAGGGGCCCGACCAAAGATGGAGCATCAGGCGCCAACCAACATAAAGAATACTAAAATAAAATTCCATTTATGTTTTTACGCCTGGTACCTACCTGATCAGCATCAGGTTCCTCAAAACGGAAGTTGTATTTTCTTTCAAATGTTTCTTGCTTCACCAACAGTTCCTCTTCTTCCGAGAACCCTTCTTCATCATCACTGGATTCCATCAACCTGTAATGGCATATTTTTGTATTTATCGGAATTATTCGGACAGACAAGGCTGAGCAAACAGTGTAAACCCAGATGAGACGCCGCAAAATGCGGCGTCTCATCAGGGTTTACACTGTTTGCCACTCATCCAGCTATTTTTAGATACAAGACTGGGTAGTAAATTTGACTTTTTCAAATGTTAGAGCAAGTACCCTAAGGGGCCAAAGAATCCAAATAATTAGGGTATATACAGTAACTAGTGGTTGGACTCCCCTCAAATTTTGTATATTCCAGTGTCCGAAGATCAATTAAGCATTAATCAATGAAACTTCTAGAAATATTTGCACAACTGTTTTTTTTTTATTGCCATAAAAATTCTAAAAATTCGGACATCTTAAGGACTTGCTGCAGTTCAGCTAAATTTTAATCAGATCTTTAGTGTTCACTACTTGGATACTATGTTATCTCTAGTTTCTATAATTTAAATCTCAGAACTTGCCATTCTGTGTAGCTGAGCAAGCTGGTTTGTGTCTAACCCAGATGCAACTCCCAAACACCAGTTTTGTCACGGTTTATTTTTGTTATAGTTCGCCTTTAAATGTGTGTAACACTTGTATCTTTTTGTTTTGGATAGCCAATTGCCCATTTTGTAGCAAAGTAACTGTCCTTTCAGCTTTCCGCTATTGATGTTTCCATTAGGCTCTAGTTATTTCATGTTTGCGTTTCTTTCCATTTGGTGTCTCTGATGGGAGGTGTGGGATAATAGTTCTGATTCCTGATCATTATCTTCACTTCTTTTTTGCTGTGATGATGCTCATTTGTGGGGCTGATACCTTAAGTTCGAAATAAATGGTAATTTTCACCAAAACTTTGGTCCTTGATGCCATAAATGGATTGTATATGAAAGGGGTACCTCCAATGAAGCAACAGTTCAAATGTGAAAGCAATCCAATGAAAAATAAAGGTAATATATCACTTTGAGAAAAGGTTAACCTAAAGGTAAACCTTGGATGATGCCAGATGCTCATCTGCCTGCCCGGGCATCGCTATTTTAAAAGACGAATTTCTTTTTTAAAAACCCATTCAAAAACGGTGTAGTGACGCATCGTGGTGGCTCTGGTAGGAGGTGCACCAGGTCGGGAGGTGAGTACCGGGAATACCGGGAGGTAGTGTGAAAAGGAAGTGCGGGGGTTGAAAAAACAAGCGCGGCCTGTTCTACGTGACATCTTCAATCAAGACAGAAGTATTTCTCAAGCAGCTGATTATTATCAAGTGTTTGGTAAATTCCCTGTCCCTCTTGCCTTCCTTTAAACACAAGGGTATATTTATATTTTACGCGGGTTTAGAAACACAATAATGGCGACGAGAAAAATTATTTTATAGCTGAAACATTAACTGTTAATTTCGTCTTTCCTTTGTTGACCTCCATTTTGAAAAAGAAAATGGCGGAAAGTCGCTAGTTTGAATTAACAATTTAATAGTAAGAAAGTTTCTTAAATTACCCTTGACAGTTATGGCCTTTATTTATAAGTAATGTATTTAAATTTGGCCAATTTACATAAGGCGTAAAGTTCTGCTTCATGCAATTAGAGGACAGCTTTACAGGGCAATTTGCAAAATGTGTAGTCTTGTAGTCACACATTAAAAATTCCTTATGGCGTCATGTTGACACATAAGTAATTAATTTTCATTGCTTAAGCCATACTTCTCCAATAATTTCCCCAACATTGTGATTAAATACCTGACATTACCCCTTGTACCTGTACTTATCTATCGCCATGTCCGTAAACATCAATACTGCGAGCAAGGAAGAACTGAAGCAGATTCCTGGCATTGGTGAAAAAGTGGCGGAGTTGATTATCCGGTTTAGACAGACATATGGCGTAGTAAGAAAGGAAGCTCTAGATTTAGCTCTCCGAGGCAATGTTTCGGATGAAGCTTGGGATATGATAGACTTCTCTGAACCTAAGACAGATCCCTTTGATATAGATATTCGTTACCTACCTTCAGTACCGAAAACAGATTCATGGGAACCTCTTGTAAGTTTCACACATCAAAGCATGCTCAGAGAGCCAGGGTCACCATCAAAAATTATGTGGCAGCCATTAACCCTATCATCGGAAATGCCAATGTCAAAGTTACAGTCTGAATCAGAATCAAATCCCTATTTTGGAAGATCTGAATCCAAACACAGTGCTATGTTAGCAGGATCATCAGACTTACACTTAAAGAAGGAATCAATGCCTCTAGGGTCAAAGCCTTATGATGCTGCAGATAAGGAAGAATTAACCCCTATGGTAGGCATTTCTAGTAAAGAGATGTCAATTCAAAAGAAAATGGGATCGTCGGCTATGTTAGCAGCATCTGATCAGGGTCCACATGAATTGCGTTTGTTAGCAGCATCTGATCAGGGTCCACATGAATTGCGTTTGTTAGCAGCATCTGATCAGGGTCCACATGAATTGCGTTTGTTAGCAGCATCTGATCAGGGTCCACATGAATTGCGTTTTAGTAAAACCGGTTCAAAAGAAGAAACACAGAGTGATAAATCAGATAAAAAGAATTCCACAAGTCACAAAGCAAGAAAAGAAAAATTTCAATCCAAGAATGAAACTGACACTGATTCAGAATTGAGTGCTTCCGAATTACCAAAGAGTGTTATTTTCAAATCAAAGTCAGTAAAAAGTAGGTCACAAAGTCATTCAAGATCGACTTCAGGGTCAAGGTCACATAAACATCCTTCCAGAAGGTCCAGAGAGAAAAAACACAAGGATAGATCTCGGAAAAAATCTTACAGACATTTACAATCAGAATCTAGGTCGCCCTCAAGCTCAGTATCAAGGTCAGATTCCAGATCATCATCTAGAAAGCAAGGTAAGAAGAAATATGCAACACACAAGCATGGTTCTAAGTCAAAACAAGCTAAATTGAGACATTTATCTTCTTCATCTTCAAGGTCACGGTCAAATTCCTCTTCGAGATCATCATCTCGGGAGTCTAAAAGAAAATTAAGATTAAAGAAAACAAAAAGTTCACGAAAATCAGGAACACCTGAAAGATCTAGGTCACCTTCCAAACATGAAAGGTCAAAGGTTAAATCGAGAAAAAACAGGAAATCGAGTGAAAGTTCTAAAAGGCAAGATAGGTCAAGGTCAAACTCTAGATCGTCTTCAAAATCGCATTCAAGACACCATGAGAGATCAAAGAAAAAATCAAGGAAACACAAAAGATCGAGGTCAAATTCTAAGAGACATGATAGGTCAAGGTCAAATTCAAGATCACCGTCAAGGTCACATAAATCTAAAAGAAAGACTAGATCTCATAAAACAAGATCAAGAAAATATTATTCCTCTTCTTCAGACTCAGACACAGATTCCTCAGACCAACAACACTCCTATAAGCACGGAAACCCCCAGAAACATCCAAAAACTTTACGTTTTGATGGGAAGACAAATTGGCTTTCTTTCAAAAAGAAGTTTGAAAGCTATCGCAAGGTCATGAGCTGGACAGAGACGGAAAGCAAGGATTATTTAATGTGGAGCCTTGAAGGAAAAGCTTTGGATTATTTCACCATAACAACACCTGACATTGAAGATTATTCTTTCCGCAGAATTATGAAAAAATTAGAATCTAGATTTGGTGTAAAAGAGTTGGCGGAAACTTCTAAAACAAAATTTCGCCAGGCCTATCAAAGACAAGACGAATCATTAGAGGACTGGGCTGACCGTGTTATGACATTAGCAACACCGGCTTTTGTGGATTTGCCTGATGATCATATGAAATCAGAAGCAATAGCTAAATTTTGTCAAGGCTGCAGTGACAAAGATGCAGCAAAACATGTTTGCTTTGAACATCCGTCTTCCATGGAAGATGCCTTGAACCTGGTAAAACATCATCAGTATATATCACAAGCTGTAGATGGAAAAAAGACACGAAAAGGTACTGAGACTTCTGTAAATGTTATACAGTCACCATCGGATTCTAGGGTTGAACAACTTTTAGAAAAAATTGCTGCAAAACTTGAAGTTAACCCGTCAAAAAATCCACAGTTACCTAATCCGGAAGAGAAATCAAATTCTGATATACCCAAGAACAGATCCATGCAATGTTTCTTCTGTAAGAAATTTGGTCATGCAAAGAAAGATTGCAGAGCCTATACAGCTTGGCTTAAGAAGAAACAATTGAAAAATTTAAAAGACCAGGGGCTGGATGGAAAGACCACACACCCCAGCCCGAAGCAATAGAACACGGTGGTCTGCGTAAAAAACAAGATTTGAAATTATGGCACTCAAAGGTTAAAAATGGAAAATTGAACAATAGGGCTTGTAGCTCTATGGATAACAAAGAAAGAACAGATGTGACTGGTGGCTCTGAAAAAGAAAATAAAGATGCAGAGATTATCAGTAGGGCTTGTAGCTCTACCGATAAAAATGGAAACTTGAACAATAGGGCTTGTAGCTCTATGGATAACAAGGAAAGAACAGATGTGACTGGTGGCTCTGAAAAAGGAGATAAAGATCCAGAGATTATCAGTAGGGCTTGTAGCTCTACCGATAAAAATGGAAACTTGAACAAAAGGGCTTGTAGCTCTATGGATAACAAGGAAAGAACACATGTGACTGGTGGCTCTGAAAAAGGAGATAAAGATCCAGAGATTATCAGTGGGGCTTGTAGCTCTACCGATAAAAATGGAAACTTGAACAATAGGGCTTGTATCTCTATGGATAACAAGGAAAGAACAGATGTGACTGGTGGCTCTGAAAAAGAAAATAAAGATCCAGAGATTATCAGTGGGGCTTGTAGCTCTACCGATAAAAATGGAAACTTGAACAATAGGGCTTGTAGCTCTATGAATAGTAAAGAAAGAACAGATGTGACTGGTGGCTCTGAAAAAGAAAATAAAGATCCAGAGATTATCAGTGGGGCTTGTAGCTCTACCGATAAAAATGGAAACTTGAACAATAGGGCTTGTAGCTCTATGGGTAAAAAGGAAAGAACAGATGTGACTGGTGCCTCTGAAAAAGAAAATAAAGATCCAGAGATTATCAGTGGGGCTTGTAGCTCTACCGATAAAAATGGAAACTTGAACAATAGGGCTTGTAGCTCTATGGATAGTAAAGAAAGAACACATGTGACTGGTGCCTCTGAAAAAGAAAATAAAGATCCAGAGATTATCAGTGGGGCTTGTAGCTCATTCGATAAAGATGGAAACTTGAACAATAGGGCTTGTAGCTCTATGGATAGTAAAGAAAGAACACATGTGACAGGAGCCTCTGAAAAAGGTGATAAGGATTCAAGGACTATCAATGCGGCTTGTAGCTCATTTGATAAAGATGGAAAATTGAACAACAGGGTTTGTAGTTCAATGGATAGGACTCAGAGAGGTGATTCAGATTCAGAGACAGATAGAACATCCTGCAAAGAAAATGGAGAGGGATGTGTTCTGATTCATCAAGTGAGGGCGGGTTCGTCATTTGTACAGTTACAGGTGGGGAGCATGGACATTAATGCTAGAATAGACTCTGGTGCTGAGATAACTATTCTTTCGACAAAGATATATGAAAAATTGAAAAAAGCTCCAGCAAGAATTCGAGATGTGGATCTACAGATGGCAGATAACGACACTGTTCTGAAGGGATTCATCACAAAGCCATTGAAGATGAGATTAGGCAGTCAGCGTTTTAGCGAACGAGTGTATGTGGCTCCTATTGGTGATGATATGCTGTTGGGACATGATCTGTTGCATCATCTGGGGGTATGCCTGGATATGCGAACAGATACCTTACTTCTGAATGGAGAAAGGATTCAGACTACCACCAGCTTCAAGGACAGTAAATTTATAGTTGCAAGAGTGTCATTACAGAAAAAAGTTACAGTCCCCCCTAATTCTGTGGTAAGGCTTCAGTGCAAGTTGAATAGACAAATGAACGAAGACTATTTCATTGAACCAGTTGACGAGCTTCAAGTGTTGATGCCAAGAACTGTTTGTTCTGCAGAATCAGAACCACTTATTTGTTTGATGAATCCCACAGATTCAATAAGGTCACTAAAGAAGGGTACAGTGATAGGGAGTGCCTATGAATTTATGCCTGTAACGGAAGAAGAGATGCAGTCCAATGTTTCTTGTAGTAACAACGGACATAGTGTCTCAGTGAATCAAGTTGATAGGAGTAAATCGAAAGATGAAAATCCTGAAGGACAAGAACAGCTGGACGACCATACACCACAAATAATCCCGGAACATCTTCAAAAGCTCTATGAATCATCTGTGCACGCATTAGATGTGGAACAGCGGAAAAAACTGGGAAATCTTCTCTGTGATTATCAAGATGTGTTTGCCAAACATGATTTTGATTTAGGCACGGTTACAGCTATCCAGCACACAGTGGATACGGGCACTGCTAAACCAATCAAACAGCGGATGAGACGGACACCAGTTTGTTTCGCAAATGAGGAAGAAGAGCTTCTCAAAAACATGTTGGAAGCAGCTGTGATACAAGAGTCTGTGTCAGACTGGGCTTCATCACCTGTTCTGATACGAAAAAGAGATGGTGCAGTAAGATGGTGTATAGATTATAGAGCATTGAATGATGTTACAGTAAAGGATACATTTCCCTTACCCATCATAGAAGATTGTTTGGATACCCTGGCTGGAAATGTTTGGTTTTCGAAATTAGACGCAAATTCTGCGTACTGGCAGGTGCTGGTGAATCCAGAAGACAGAAAGAAGACAGCATTCCTAACCAAGTATGGCTTATACGAACATGTACGTATGGGATTTGGAATGACAAACTCTCCAGCAACTTTCTCCCGTGTTATTAACCTGATTCTGCGTGGCCTTACCTGGAAAACTATTTTAGCCTTCCTGGATGATATCCTCGTCATGGGCATGAGTTTAGAAAATCACCTTGAAAATCTATCAGAGGCATTGGAAAGATTTAGGAAATATGGTTTAAAGCTAAAACCTAGAAAGTGCATCTTGTTTCAGAGTGAGGTTGAGTTTTTGGGCAGAATTGTAAGCCGTAATCAACTGAAGATGTCTTCAAAAGATATTGCCGTAGTTACTGAATGGCTAGAGCCAAAATCATCTAAAGAGGTCGAGAGATTTCTTGGGTTAGCCAATTATCACAGGTCCTTTATAAAAGACTTTGCAAGGATGGCTCAACCTTTATACAACTTGACGGGGAAGAATAAATTCAAATGGAGTAGGGAGGAGCAGGCTGCATTTGACTCGCTGAAGGAGGCGTTAACAAATCCACCAGTTTTAGGGCTACCTAACAGTCATGACCCAATGATCCTAGATACCGATGCATCAGATATTGCCATTGGTGCAGAACTCATACAAGTGCAAAAGGGGGAAGAAAAAGTAATAGCTTATAGTAGTTTCGCTTTAACCCCTGAACAGAAGAAATACTGTACTACGAGAAAGGAACTTCTGAGCATTGTTAGGTTTACCCGACAGTTTCGTCATTATCTGTTGGGTAGAGTCTTCACAGTCAGAACAGATCACTCTAGTTTAACGTGGTTGTTGAAATTTAAGGACCCTCAAGGACAGTTGGCCCGTTGGATGGAAGAATTATCACAGTATAATATGGTTGTCCAACACAGATCTGGAGCAAAGCATGGAAATGCTGATGCCCTTTCCAGGAGACCTGATAGTCTTACACCGTGTGCTTCTTACGTGGCCGGTATCAAACCAACAGATTTGCCATGTGGAGGGTGTCATTACTGTGTACGGGCAGATCAGCAGTGGGGTACCTTTATAGAAGACGTAGATGAAGCGGTTAGCCTGACTCATCTAACAACGGGCATAAGTGGTAACAATACTGCTGATACCTTGAGTGATGAGACTGTGGTGTCGGAAACCTCAAGGAATGGTTCCAGCGAGAATACAGATCAGGATTTCAGTGAAGCCGATATAGATACTCCGGGAAACACGGACGTGCTCGGGGAAGTGGGCATCATCAATAGTATTGGAATCAGTGATGCACATTTTGATATTGTAAGAAATGGAATGGAATCCATCAATATATGTGCATGTACTATTGAGACACCAAAAGAGGCATCGTCACAGGAACCTTCATGTTGGGGGTTTACTTTTAGAGAGCTGAAGATAGAACAGGCAAAAGATAAAGATCTGAAAATAATAATTCTATGGTTAGAAACCAAAGAAGTGCTGGATGAAGGGAGTTTATTCATTTCCAGCCCGGAAGCGAAATACTACTGGATAAATAAAGAGATGTTCCAGTTATTTGACGGAGTTCTCTTCCGACGAAAGACAGTCAGTGTTGATTTGGAACTTGTAGTTCCAGATACACTGAAGAAGCAAGCTCTGGAATTGCATCATGATATCCCCTCTGCTGCTCACCAAGGGATGGCCCGAACAAAGGCAAAATTAAAAGAAAAATTCTTCTGGGTACGAATGTCAAGAGATGTTGAATCCTTTGTATCATCATGTTCTGTCTGCAATCAGAATAAGAAGAACAAGTGTTACGGGAAAGTTCCATTAACTGAATATCAAGCTGGTGCCCCAATGGAACGGGTTCATATTGATTTCATTGGCCCACTACCCAAAACAGAAAAAGGAAATGAACACTGCCTGATGATGGTGGATCAGTTCACTAAATGGGTGGAATGTATCCCCTTACCATCTCAGAAGGCGGAAGTAACAGCCAGAGCAGCAGTTGATGAATTCTTTTCTCGGTTTGGATACCCCTTCCAGTTATTTTCAGATCAAGGCCGGAACTTTGAAAGTAAGTTGTTTGAAGCTGTGTGTAAGGCACTGGAGATCCATAAAACAAGGACTACCCCTTACAGACCATCTGCGAATGGACAAGTAGAGCGTTTTAACAGAACGTTGATGGACGCAGTGAGATGTTTTCTCGGTAAATCTCAGCATAAGTGGGATCAGCACGTGCAACAGATTGCAGGAGCCATTAGAGCCTCAGTCAACAGAAGTACGGGTTTTATGCCTAATATGCTCATGTTGGGCAGAGAGGTTAATACCCCCGCGCAGTTGATGTTCCCAAACGTTAATTTCAAGCATGAGGACTATGGTGAATATGTGTCTGATTTAATGAGGACCATAGAGAGTGCCCATGAGTCGGCTAGAAGTACCCTGAAAACCTCATTAAAGAGAATGAAACGTAATTACGACCTACGTGTTCTGTTGAGACCATATACAGAAGGAGATATGGTGTATCTTTTAGATACAGCAGCAGTGAAGGGCAAGACAAAGAAACTCTGCGCACCCTGGAAAGGCCCAGCTCTCATTGTGAAAAAGTTGTCGGCGTACCTGTACAGGGTGAAACTAAAAAATGCAGTATTTGTCGTGAATCATGATAGAATGATGCCTTGTAAGGATAGACAAGTGCCAAGATGGATTTCAAGATGTAAAGATCAAGAAAAAGATCAGGATCAGGATGAAGAAGAGGACCAAGCAGAGTATTGTGTTTGCAGAAAGCCGTACAGTGGTCGATTCATGATACAGTGTGATTTCTGCGAAGAATGGTACCATGGATCTTGTGTTAATATCACTGTGACGGATGCACTGGCGATAGATAAGTACAAGTGCAAGGTCTGCAAGGACAAAAGGTCCTAGCCTGATAATTTCTTGTGGTATTTTTCAGCCCATAACACCAGCAACATGGCTTCCAGTGTACAAGAAGACTTCCTGACTACAGTTCAAAATTACCTTGATCGGGGCGAAATCTTCAAAGATGCAGACAAGTTTGTGGCGAATCTGGCATTATGTCCTAGGTGTATTGGTGGAGATAGCCAAAAAGAGACACTAAAACAAACACTTCTAGGAATGGTCGACCTAGTCAATAGATCCTTGAAAACAAAGAGGAACAAGAAAGTGTTGCAGGGTTGGCTTAAGACGGCGGCAAAGGCTCTTGACACCTACCAGGTGATATCCCGTGATTGGATCAGTGAGCATGTTTGGAAGCTTCCAGATCTTCCCAAGACAGAAGAACAGACCTATGATCCAATGAGGGGGAGAAGGGATATCCGTTTCTACCCGGAATCGGATACCATGCTTTTGGAGGAGCTCCCGGGAGAAGAAGATCCAGAATTGGATTACATGGATGAGGAGAGACTTTTGGCGCCCTCACCGCCAAAAACAGTTGAAAGTGAGAAGTTGGTGGACAAAAGTCCCAAAAGATCGCTCAAACTCATCGAACCCCCAAGCCCAAGGAGATCTCCCAGGCTCAATAAACCCTCAAATCAACGGGTGTTAGCTGGTTCAGAAATTGCTGCGACTTGTAGTCCAGCAAAGAAGGAAAGTTCATCCGAGAGTTCACGGAGGTCGGAATCGGTTGCGACTTGTAGTCCAACGAGGAAGACTTCCAAGAACATCACAGAAGAAAAAGATTCTGCAAGAGTCGAAAGAAGAGCGTCGCAGAGCAGTCCATCCAGAAGTTCACCTAAAAGTTCACGGAGATCGGATTCGGTTGCGACTTGTAGTCCAACGAAGAAGGCCTTCAAAAGCGTAAAAGCGTCCACAAGTGTTGAGAGTACAAGAACCTCCTCCATTCTAGTGAAAACTGCACCAGGCGAAGCTAGAAGTGTGAGCTTACGACCAAAGTCAGTAAGTTTTGCTCAGACTCAAGAAACTAAAAGAGATGAGCAAACCCAACTCAGCCTGAAAAGAGGTCCCCCAAACCCATCAGAAGATTTGGTCATATCCACTTCCTTCTTAAAGAAGACCAGGACCGATGTTATTATTCATCAAGTGCGCCAGAAGGTGGAGGAACGCCGGGAAGTGCAAGAGAAGAAAACTGACAGCAACAGAAGCAGGTGTTGGGTCCCTGGCTGTACATCGTATGCGAGGTATCTAAAAGCTCATGCCTTTTATGACCATCTACCCTCCATATTTGATGAGAGGCTTGACCCAGCTGCGGAGTTTGTCCTGAGAGGGCGCCGCAATGCGCTCAAACAGGCAGGTCGATGGCTACTCGGAAGACCAGTGGAGTTGGATGAGCTGTTGGCTTTCGTGGTGGTCCAGAAGTTGCTAATTCCGACGGACAACACTGAAGTCACCACCAGACAGATAAGAGCGATGCAGGAGTTTTGTAAATTCCTGCAGGAGCCTATCCCGGAGAACTTCGTCCTGCACCCTTGTAATTCGATTGGAGTTCTACTTCATTGGAAGGCGCTCCTTCTAATTGTCGCTAGTTTGACAGAGGAGGAACGAGGCTATTGGAGGACAAATTTCCAGGGCCAAGAAGATACAGGATTCCTGGAGGACCAAAGGGCTGTTCCAGTGAGAACTATTCCATCAGCATTTGATGCCCATTTTCATCTGGACAGGACACTACATGGAATGAATCTTCCACCCCATGGAACTTTGGACGATATCCTTAATCAGGCACCGGCAAAGGAGGGTAATGAAGTTTCTTTGGTTGGAGCGGTGGCCATCTACTGTGACCCCAAGACCTACCCTTCTGACAGGTTCCTGGAAAAGATGCCGTCTAACCTTTTCATTGGAATAGGATTTCATCCAAAACACGCCAAATGTAGTGTTGCTCGTATTGATGATGAAGTCAAACAGTTCCGAAGGTTACTTAGGAATCCTCGAGTTGTGGCATTCGGTGAAATTGGACTGGATCATTCAGACCCATTTAAGTACTGGTCGTCTCAAATTGAACTGCTGGAGAAAGTGTTGCCCTTTCTCGAAGACAGACATGTACTGGTGATTCACTGCAGAGGAATGCATGGAGACTGTGGAACGGAAGCCTTCCTATTGCTTCTTCATTTTCTTAGGAAGATAGTGAGATCACACCACCCAATCCACCTGCATTGTTTCACTGGTAACAGTTATGTTCTCCAAAGATGGTTGGAGGTGTTCCCCAGGACCTACTTTGGGTTTACCAACAAAGTTAGATCGTTCGATGAGCACCAGACTGCAGCATTGTGCAGCGTCGATGAAAATCGTATGCTCCTGGAATCGGACGCTCCTTATTTTCCAGTTGAGGGGTCCAGAGTATCGTCGCCAGGTCATCTATATACCGTCGCTGAAGCCATCGCTTCAGCGCGTCAGATGCACAACATCTCTACCAGGGACAGTAAGAAACATCGTGTCATGTGCGACCTGGGCTTGTAGTTCAGTCTCCAAGAAGGTGTTACCATTTTCCTGAGGTGATACGTCTTGTAGTCTGTCACAAAAGGAATTTTGGCTTATAGTTCAAGACAGCCGGACGAATCCATTAGTCTTCAAGAAGAAATCACTCGGGCTTGTAGTCCGAAAAAGTCGTCGTTCTTCAAGAAATCACCTGGGCTTGTAGTTCAGGACAGTCTTCAAGAAGAAATCACTCGGGCTTGTAGTCTGAAAAAGTCGTCGTTCTTCAAGAAATCACCTGGGCTTGTAGTTCAGGACAGTCTGCAAGAAGAAATCACTCGGGCTTGTAGTCCGAAAAAGTCGTCGTTCTTCAAGAAATCACCTGGGCTTGTAGTTCAGGACAGTCTGCAAGAAGAAATCACTCGGGCTTGTAGTCTGAAAACGTCGTCGTTCTTCAAGAAATCACCTGGGCTTGTAGTTCAGGACAGTCTTCAAGAAGAAATCACTCGGGCTTGTAGTCGGAGAAAGTCGTCGTTCTTCAAGAAATCACCTGGGCTTGTAGTTCAGGACAGTCTTCAAGAAGAAATCACTCGGGCTTGTAGTCCGAAAAAGTCGTCGTTCTTCAAGAAATCACCTGGGCTTGTAGTTCAGGACAGTCTTCAAGAAGAAATCACTCGGGCTTGTAGTCTGAAAATGTCGTCGTTCTTCAAGAAATCAACTGGGCTTGTAGTTCAGGACAGTCTTCAAGAAGAAATCACTCGGGCTTGTAGTCCGAAAAAGTCGTCGTTCTTCAAGAAATCACCTGGGCTTGTAGTTCAGGACAGTCTTCAAGAAGAAATCACTCGGGCTTGTAGTCTGAGAAAGTCGTCGTTCTTCAAGAAATCACCTGGGCTTGTAGTTCAGGACAGTCTTCAAGAAGAAATCACTCGGGCTTGTAGTCGGAGAAAGTCGTCGTTCTTCAAGAAATCACCTGGGCTTGTAGTTCAGGACAGTCTTCAAGAAGAAATCACTCGGGCTTGTAGTCTGAGAAAGTCGTCGTTCTTCAAGAAATCACCTGGGCTTGTAGTTCAGGACAGTCTTCAAGAAGAAATCACTCGGGCTTGTAGTCCGAGAAAGTCGTCGTTCTTCAAGAAATCACCTGGGCTTGTAGTTCCGGACAGTCTTCAAGAAGAAATCACTTGGGCTTGTAGCCTGAGATAGTTGTCGTTCTTCCAGAAATCACCAAGGCCAAGAAGAAATCACCTGGGCTTGTAGTTCAGGAAGTCTTCGAGAAGAAATCCCTTGGGCCGGTAGCTCGAAGCAGTGATGCTTGAGGATCAAGACGGTTTCCCGGTTGATGTAAGCTATACCAAAGAGGTAAGGTTTTTGTGGTGGCCTGTGGCTAGCACATCTCTTTTCAGCCTCGCAGCCTGGATGACATCTTTCATTATAAGGTTGGGAGGAGTGTAGTGACGCATCGTGGTGGCTCTGGTAGGAGGTGCACCAGGTCGGGAGGTGAGTACCGGGAATACCGGGAGGTAGTGTGAAAAGGAAGTGCGGGGGTTGAAAAAACAAGCGCGGCCTGTTCTACGTGACATCTTCAATCAAGACAGAAGTATTTCTCAAGCAGCTGATTATTATCAAGTGTTTGGTAAATTCCCTGTCCCTCTTGCCTTCCTTTAAACACAAGGGTATATTTATATTTTACGCGGGTTTAGAAACACAATAACGGATAGACCATTTTTCTGCAGCAGCATAATCTATACATTTTTGGAGACCTACTTAAAACTGTTATACTGAACAGTGTTATAAAGAGGCTGATGTGTACATACCAAAGTAAAATATATGACCAAGGTAGTAGCAAAGTGAGGCAACTGTAGCATTATTTTTTTCTTTTTTTTTTTTTTGTTGGGGATACTTTGTGTTCACTACAGTTATTTGCCATTATCTATGAAGCTTACCCATTTTCTTCTTCTTTGTCTATATATTTCTTGCCCAGTATGTAGTCTCGGAGAAATTTCTCTCCCTCTTCAAGGTTAGGGTTTTTCCAGTAACTCTTCAAAGGCTTCTGTAAGTAAAGAAAAACAGCTGTTAAGGGGAATGAATACATTTTCAGGGGAGGCAACTCTTTCAAAAAATTGTTCTAGATAGAGCTGCTAGATTTGTAACAGGAAATTACTGCTTTGAAACTGGGAGCATGACTGGAATTCTAGGAAAATTAAGATGGGAGTCCCTCAAGAAAAGGAGAAGAGACAGTGGGCTCATACTCTTATACAAAGGTCTAAAGGGTGCTGCCAGCATTCCAACAGATAACCTTGTTCCCCCAACTAGGTCCTGTAGAAAGCACCATTCAATGATGTTTCAGACCATTACTGCAAGAACTGACATTTATAAAGAATCGTTCTTCCCAAGTGCCATTAGAGATTGGAATGCCCTTCCCGATTCAATTATTTCGACGGCTGAAGGTGCTGAGGATTGTGTAACTAAGTTTACCTCTTTGGTTAGAGCTAGGGACTAACTTCCCATATCACAGGTCCTGGTGTATGAATGTCATTTGGCGTGTCACCGGTAACAATTCTGATTCTGATTCTCCCTAATCAAAAGGGACCCAGTCCACTTTTAATTGAAGTTTCCTTCTTTTTTCCTTCGATATAAGCGACAATTTTCTTTGTTCTTTTCTTTTTTTCTGGTGAGGAGGATGGGGTTGGGGCGGTTTAAAATGGCACAAGAAAGCAGTCTGAAGGACAGCCAAATCCCCCACCGCACTCTGTATCAAGGCTCAACCTTGTGACCTTGACCTTGAGTTGGCATGGTTTATTTATGGTTCTGCACATCAGCTCACTGTGGTGTATATTTCACTTAAGTTTAATGAAAATTCTTCCAAGGGTAAAGGAGATATGGAACAGACACAAAATTCAAAGTTTCAAACTTGTGACCTTCAACTGTGACCTTGACCTTGAGTCGGCATGGTTTATTTATGTGTTATGCACATCAGCTCACTGATGGGGACATTTGACCAACGTTTAATGAAAGTCCTTTGAAGGGTAAAGGAAATATGGAATGGACACAAAATTCAAAGTTTCAAACTCGTGACCTTCTAATGTGGCCTTGACCTGTTGTCGACATGATTAAATTATGGGCTCTGCACATGAGCTCACTCAGGAGGATAATTGACCAAAGTTTAATGAAAATCCTTTGAGGGGTAAAGGAGATATGGAACAAACAAAAAATTCTAAGTTTTAAACTCATGACCTTCAAATGTGACCTTGACCTTGAGTCGACATGGTTCATTTAGGGGTTCTGCACATCAGCTCACTGAGAAGAATATTTGACCAAAGTTTAATGAAAATCTTTTCAAGGGTAAAGGAGATATGGAGCGGACAAAAAATTCAAAGTTTCAAATTCATTACCTTCAACTGTGACCTTGACCTTGAGTCGGCATGGTTAATTTACGGGTTCTGCACACCAGCTCACTGAGATGAATAATTGAGCAATGTTTGATGAAAATCTATCAAAGGGTTCAGGAGATATAGAGAAGACAAGAAAGTGTTACAGACAGACAGACCGATGGACAGACGAATGCCATTCCCATAATCCCCGCTCCACTTCGTGGCGGGGGATTAATAAAATACATGTATGCTCAGAGCATACATTCAACCCTTGTCCTGAGAAATAAATTAATTTTGTCACACCCATTTCCCACTATCGACCAATCAAATTACTTGATATAATGTATTCATTCAATCAAAGCAATTGCATGACAGCGCAGATCCTGATCAGATGGTTTCTTTAGAAGAAGACAACTTTTGGAAAAGTGAATTACTTGCATGGAATGAGAGCTGCTCTTAAGGGAAGTAACTATGTCACCTAGGAAATGAGTAAAGCTACTGTTATTTCCCCTGGGGGTGAATTCTATTTCCTTAACTACAATCACGTGGCATGGGATACATACTGAATATGTTTTGTTTTAACAGCCCAGTCAAAACTATATAGGTCATACCAAGCCAGTCTGTTGACCTTACCACACTTTTCCTGGGCAGGCTTAAGTCTCCCTGTCCTTCATCACAGTGTAGATAATATTTTCTCATCCTTTGAGATCACCGATTCCAGTGTGGAATTTTGAAATATTTGAGGGTCACTGATGATGCCTAACTCGCCAAAACTAGCTAGTTTGACCTAGAAAAACTTAAATACTTCTTGATTAACAGTTCGGCAGTGTATTCCTTGCTTCCAAAGGATAACCTTTCATAGAACATATACACAAGCAGTTAATCAGTACAGTGCACATTCTTTTGCCAGAAACTGACAACTGCCCTTCTTGGAAAAGAAGGGAGGGAATGACCATAGAAAAGATTTCACGATCAATCTCCACAAAAGAATGTCACCCACCCAGCAGGTATCAACCTTGCAACCTCCTGATAACCAGTCAGGTAAGCATCTGTGAAGACAAGGTATCTATTAGAAGTTACCAAGATAATTTGCTTATATTTACCCTTTCACGCCTTAGTTTTCCAAGTGGACACTTCCATCTTTAAAATCTGGAGATGTCAGTAGTGGAAAAATTGGAGTTTTATTAATCAAAATATTTCAGTGCAGTCCTGGATAGCAAACAGTGTTGATCCTGATGAGATGGCACATAATAATAATAATCCTGATGAGATGGCTCATTATGAGCCATCTCATCAGGATCTACACTGTTTGCAGAAGTACGGAACCAGTCTACAGGGTTGAAAAGGTTAAATTCTTACCAATTTTTCAGCTGCACCATCTTCTTGGTCAGTCAACACTTGGTGGTCTGATGTCTTATTTACCTGCAACAGAAATAAGTTGTTTTTTATATGGTTTTTTGGATTTAAATGGCCCAATAAACATTATTTGGCCATTCAGTACCAGAAACCCCTAAAGGGGTGGATCTATGACAAAACATAGAACGACAAAACATAGAAAAGCAAAAACATAGAAAAGACAAAACATAGAAAGACAAAACATAGAAATAAAACATCGAAAAAAAAATCGAAAAAAGATCGAAATATCTACAATTTTATTTCATCCATTTTTTGACAACAATACTTTTTTTTTTTGTAAACGTATCTCGGGAATTTCGAGGTAGCGGACAGTTGATTATTGATCAATAGTTTAAGGCACAGTAATACTGCTTCATTTAATATATTACGTTATGTGCCAACCCCTCATTTTTATCAATAATATAAAGGTAGCCATCTAACGCCAGTCTGCGTGGTCAAAATTTCCATTTCAAATGAAAATAACAGGCTGTATCAAAAGCATGGAAAAATAAACATGAACACAATTTGTTTTCAAAAGAAAGACAAAAGAAGTATCAAAGAGTCATCAAAATTTTCTCGATCGGTGCTTAGCTGTAACTATTGTTTGTCCACTTACTGATCGGTAGACTTGATCAGAATGAGCGAATGTTCAATGACGTGTAGCAATTGCCGAGGGGTCAGGTAATTATCATTTTGTTTGTCCACTTACTGATCGGTAGACTTGATCGAGTGAGCAAATGTTCTATGATGTGTAGCAATTGCTGAGCGGTTAGGTAATTATCGTTCACACTTATTGTTCTATTATTGGTCGTTCTATTATTTGTCGGTCTATTAAATGTCGCGTCTATGTTTTGACTTATCTCTTTTGTCTTTCTATGTTTTGTCGTAAAGCGAAAGGGGTACCTTGGCAAACTGTGCAGGCCCAGATCAGATGCCACAGAATGTGGAGTCTGATCAAGGCCTACACTGTTTGCAAAAAATTAATCCATTTTCCATATCAATTTTGAAGATAACACAACCTGACATCCCTTAATTTTCAAATAGACTCCTTCTATATATATTCAGGAAGATACCATTTGGTACAAAAAGGGTTAAGGTCATATCGAGCCTGTAAGTTTACCTACATGCAAACATATTTTTCCTGGGCAGGCTAATAGGGCAGTTAATCAGTACAGTTCACATTCTTTCCTAAACAAGAGGGCCATGATGGCCCTGGATCGCTCACCTGATCCATAGTGTAACAAGTGGGCCCCAGAGAGGGCCATTATTGGCCCCAGGGCTTTAATGTACATAATGTTGAGGGAGGTCTTAAAGGTGAAGCTTCATACCAAACATCAACAAAGGCTAAAATTTGAACAATCTTGTCAAAGGTCCACTAGATGAAGCTACACATCAAATATCAAAGACCTGGGCCTAGCGGTTTCAGAGAAGAAGATTTTTAAAGATTTTGCCTATATAAGCCTATGTAAAATCAAAGGGCCCCGGGACAGGGGCATTTTTTGCCCCAGCACTATAGTTTGAACAATCTTGGTAGGGGTCCACTAGATGAAGCTTCATACCAAATATCAAAGTTCTGGGCCTTGTGGTTTCAGAGAAGAAGATTTTTAAAGATTTTCCCTATATAAGCCTATGTAAAACCAAAGGGCCCCGTGGCAGGGGGGGATTTTTTGTCCCAGCACTATAATTTGAACAATCTTGGTAGGGGTCCACTAGACGAAGCTTCATACCAAATATCAAAGTCCTGGGCCTTGTGGTTTCAGAGAAGAAGATTTTTAAAGATTTTCCCTATATAAGCCTATGTAAAACCAAAGGGCCCCGGGGCAGGGGCATTTTTGGCCCCAGCACTAAAATTGGAACAATCTTGGTAGGGGTCCACTAGATGAAGCTTCATACCAAATATCAAAGTCCTGGGCCTTGTGGTTTTAGAGAAGAAAATTTTTAAAGATTTTCCCTATATAAGCCTATGTAAAACCAAAGGGCCCCGTGGCGGGGGCATTTTTGGCCCCAGCACTATAATTTGAACAATCTTGGTAGGGGTCCACTAGATGAAGCTTCATACCAAATATATAAGACCTGGGCCTTGTGGTTTCAGAGAAGAAGATTTTTAAAAATTTTCCCTATATAAGCCAATGTAAAAGCAAAGGGCCCCGTGGTGGGGGCATTTTTGTCCCAGCACTAAAATTTGAACAATCTTGGTAGGGGTCCACTAGATGAAGCTTCATACCAAATATCAAAGTCCTGGGCCTTGTGGTTTCAGAAAAGAAAATTTTTAAAGATTTTCCCTATATAAGCCCATGTAAAACCAAAGGGCCCCGTGGCGGGGGCATTTTTTGTCCCAGCACTAAAATTTGAACAATCTTGGTAGGGGTCCACTAGATGAAGCTTCATACCAAATATCAAAGACCTGGGCCTTGTGGTTTCAGAGAAGAAGATTTTTTAAGATTTTCCCTATATAAGCCTATGTAAAACCAAAGGGCCCCGGGGCGGGGGCATTTTTGGCCCCAGCACTGTAATTTGAACAATCTTGGTAGGGGTCAACTAGATGAAGCTTCATACCAAATATCAAAGACCTGGGCCTTGTGGTTTCAGAGAAGAAGATTTTTAAAGATTTTCCCTATATAAGCCAATGTAAAACCAAAGGGCCCCGTGGCGGGGGCATTTTTTGTCCCAGCACTATAATTTGAACAATCTTGGTAGGGGTCCACTAGATGAAGCTTCATACCAAATATCAAAGTCCTGGGCCTTGTGGTTTCAGAGTAGAAGATTTTTGAAGATTTTCCCTATATAAGCCTATGTAAAACCAAAGGGCCCTGGGGCGGGGGCATTTTTGGCCCCAGCACTATAATTTGAACAATCTTGGTAGGGGTCCACTAGATGAAGCTTCATACCAAATATCAAAGACCTGGGCCTTGTGGTTTCAGAGAAGAAGATTTTTAAAGATTTTCCCTATATAAGCCAATGTAAAACCAAAGGGCCCCGTGGCGGGGGCATTTTTCGTCCCAGCACTCAAATTTGAACAATCTTGGTAGGGGTCCACTAGATGAAGCTTCATACCAAATATCAAAGTCCTGGGCCTTGTGGTTTCAGAGAAGAAGATTTTTAAAGATTTTCCCTATATAAGCCTATGTAAAACCAAAGGGCCCCCGTGCGGGGGCATTTTTGGCCCCAGCACTATAATTTGAACAATCTTGGTAGGGGTCCACTAGATGAAGCTTCATACCAAATATCAAAGTCCTGGGCCTTGTGGTTTCAGAGTAGAAGATTTTTGAAGATTTTCCCTATATAAGCCTATGTAAAACCAAAGGGCCCTGGGGCGGGGGCATTTTTGGCCCCAGCACTATAATTTGAACAATCTTGGTAGGGGTCCACTAGATGAAGCTTCATACCAAATATCAAAGACCTGGGCCTTGTGGTTTCAGAGAAGAAGATTTTTAAAGATTTTCCCTATATAAGCCAATGTAAAACCAAAGGGCCCCGTGGCGGGGGCATTTTTCGTCCCAGCACTCAAATTTGAACAATCTTGGTAGGGGTCCACTAGATGAAGCTTCATACCAAATATCAAAGTCCTGGGCCTTGTGGTTTCAGAGAAGAAGATTTTTAAAGATTTTCCCTATATAAGCCTATGTAAAACCAAAGGGCCCCCGTGCGGGGGCATTTTTGGCCCCAGCACTATAATTTGAACAATCTTGGTAGGGGTCCACTAGATGAAGCTTCATACCAAATAACAAAGACCTGGGCCTTGTGGTTTCAGAGAAGAAGATTTTTTAAGTTTTTGGTGAAAAAAATCTGTTTTTGGCTCCTGTGACCTAGATGTGCAACGGACCGGAACCATTTGACCCATATTCAAACTTGACCGAGATATTGTCATGATGATCATTCTGAGCAAGTTTGATTAAGATTGGACCAAAATTGTGGCCCCTAGGGTGTTCACAAGGTTTTTATATGATTTGACCCGCTGACCTACTTTTTAACCCGATATGACCCATATTCGAACTGGACTGAAATATTGTCACAATGGTCATTCTGAGCAAGTTTCATGATAATTGGACCAAAACAGTGGCCTTCAGAGTGTTCACAAGGTTTTTCTATGATTTGACCTACTGACCTACTTTTTGACCGGACATGACCCATATTCGAACTTGACCAAGATATTGTCATGATGATCATTCTGAGCAAGTTTGATTATGATTGGACCAAAATTGTGGCCTCTAGGGTGTTCACAAGGTTTTTCTATGATTTGACCCGCTGACCTACTTTTTAAGCCGACATGATCCATATTCAAACTTCACTAAAATATTGTCACAATGATCATTCTGAGCAAGTTTGATGATGATTGGACCAAAATTGTGGCCTCTCGAGTGTTCACAAGGTTTTTCTATGATTTGACCTACTGACCTACTTTTTCACCCGACATGACCCATATTCGAACTTGACCGAGATATTGTCATGATGATCATTCTGAGCAAGTTTGATGATGATTGGACCAAAACTGTGGCCTCTAGTTTGTTCACAAGAAAAAGTTTACGCACGACGGACGACGGACGACGGACGACGCACGACGACGCCGGACATCTTACGGTCACAAAAGCTCACCATGACCTTCGGTCAGGTGAGCTAAAAAACCTCACAACTGCCCTTCTTGCATTAACAGAAAGGAGAAAATGACTGTAGGCTTATAGATAAGTAGTTAATCAGTACAGTGCACATTCTTTCCTAAAAAAAATAAACAAGAGCTGTCGCATGACAGCATAGCTCGCCTGTTTTGCGACTTCAAGATATAAGGTAAAATCTATGAACCATGAAATATAGGTCACACTCACCTTGATATATTTGAACTCAATAATCAGGTCACATGGAACATATATTCGAGATATTACATTTCAGAATCAAATTGTGTCTGAATTATAAGGCAAAATCATTGAACCATGAAAATAGGTCACAAGGACCTAGATATATTTCTATGTCAAACATCGGGTCACATGGAACTAATAATCCAGGTGAGACATTTCTCCATCAAATAGTATTCAAGATAATAGGAAAAATCACTGAACCATGAAATATAGGACACACTGACCTAGATATAATCCAAGCTCAATCATGGGGTCACATGGAATAAATAATCCAGGTATGACATTTCTCCATCAAATAGTGTTCAAGATAATAGGTAGAATCACTGAACCATGAAATATAGGTCACACTGACCTAGATATATTTTGCGGTCAATTATCGGGTCACATGGAACTAATAATCCAGGTATGACGTTTCTCTATCAAATAGTATTCAAGATAATAGGCAAAATCACTGAACCATGAAATATAGGTCATACTGACCTAGATATATTTTGAGGTCAATAATGGGGTCACATGCAACCAATAACCCAGGTATAAGATTTCTCCATCAAATAGTATTCAAGAAAATAGACAAAATCACTGGACCGTGAAATGTAGGTCACCATGACCTAGATATATTTTGCGGTCAATTATTGGGTCACATGGAACTAATAATCCAGGTATGACATTTCTCAATCAAATAGTATTCAAGATTATAGGCAAAATCGCTGAACCATGAAATATAGGTCACGGTGACCTAGATATATTTTGAGGTCAATAATGGGGTCACATGCAACTAATAACCCAGGTATAACATTTCTCCATCAAATAGTATTCAAGATAATAGACAAAATCACTGGACCGTGAAATGTAGGTCAGTATGACCTAGATATATTTTGTGGTCAATTATTGGGTCACATGGAACTAATAATCCAAGTATGACATTTCTCCATCAAATAGTATTCGAGATAATAGGCAAAATCGCTGAACCATGAAATATAGGTCACAGTGACCTAGATATATTCTGAGGTCAATCGTGGAGTCACACGGAACTAATATCCCAGGTATGACATTTCTCCAACAAATAGACTTCAAGATATAAGGCAAAATCACTGGACCATGAAATGTAGGTCACCATGACCTTCACCCTTTCACACTTGAACCAATGTCACTTGATTGGCTGCTGATGTATAACCAGTTGTGTCTATAACTTGTAAGTATAATGGAAAGGTATACAACAAATTACAAAGGTGTCCTGGATTTTGACCCCTAGCCCCACCCCATCCCCACTCCCAGGCATGAACCTAGGGGTGTGTTGTCTTGGAATCTCAGAAGACACTCCCAGGTATCCAAGTTGTAAATATGAATGCTTTGTGATGAGTGACTGTTGAGATATAAGCATTTCAAAAACTTTAACACAGAATTACAAAGGTGTTCTAGATTTTGACCCCTAGCCCCACCCCGGGGCATGAACCCAGGGGTCTGTTCTCTTGGAACATCAGAGGACCCTCCCTGGTACTTAAGTTCCAAATATGAGTGGTCTGTGATAAGTGACTGTTGAGATATAAGCATTTGAAAAACTTTAACGCAGTGTGACGGGAACACGCACACGAACACGCACACGCGCACGCCATCCGGGGTGACAACAATAGCTCTCCATGTACTTCGTACAGGCGAGCTAAAAATGACAACTGCCCTTCTTGGATCAACAGAAAGGAAAAATGATTGTAGAAAAGATTTCATGATCAATCTCAACGAACAATTGGTGACAACCAGGGGTGGACTGACCTCATGACATCAGGCAGATGTCCATTTGACTGAGCCATGGAAGAAACAAAGGGACACCACTCATTTCATTCAGACATCCTCTACAGTTATCCAACAGGTGGAATAAAAGCATTCAGCTCTCGAAAAATATTGAATGCGTAATGTTAATTTTGCTTTTCGTACCTGATATGTGCGAGATTTGAAAACAATCGTATATCCTGCCAAGTATTTTTGTAATTTATGTGGTACGCAGCCTTATCTAAAGCCCTGTGCACTAATGTTTTGGCTCAAAAATGTGAGAAGCTTTTGCAAAAGCTACTCACATTTTTCCAGCAAAAACACCAGAGTATTAGATATTGTACTTGCTAGAACAGTTAACAATTTCACCATTAACAAGCTCATTAAGCTAACAATGCTTTGAACAACTGAGCCCTGGTGTATCATAAGCCTCCCTGCACTGTTTACCAGCTTCCTGTTTTGCGTTTTTCACCCCTGCCCATCTGGGCTTGAAGAAATAGATTGGGCTGCATGATGCTTCCACGCAGAGCTAGAATCTACTGCGCACATGAGGACTGGTCAACTGCTTAGAGGCTCTATTAAAGTCTGCCCAGGCAAATGGTGCGAGTCGGATTGCCCATGCATATAAACCCTTTTGGTTTCTTTGGGTGGCAGCGCTTGAGATGTCATTTCATCTCAATGTCGGGTAAAAGAACCACAAAATTGGAAGCAACGTCTCAAAAGTGACTAAAATAGTGTTTACTAGGACGTTACACACCAAATCAGTCAGTCAGTCTGTTTTGGGGTTTCAAGTCTAATAAGGGTTAATAAATAAAGACAAACAGGCTGGTAGTTAACCCAATCACGGTTGACAACTTTGCTTCCCTCTTTAATTGCATGTCGGTTGGTCAGGCCTCAGATACAATGACAGTTCCAACGTAAAGGCTTATGTTGGTTGGTACCTGATGCTCTGTCTCTGGTAGGGCCAATCGGAGTCTAACTGATGGTTTTCTTTTGCTCCAGCATTTCAGTGATTTCTTGCTGTCGAGTCCTCACCATTGTTTCATCTCTGTGCTTGTTTGATTTTTGTGTTCACGGAGATGTTGCACTGATGAGCAAGGAGGCCTTCATGCGGACTGAACAAATTATTTGTCTTAATCGCGACGGAAGTAAGGGCGAGAATTGTGGCCACGTAAAATCGATTTAAGCCCCACAGTGGAATTCGTTTTCGCTGACAGTTTCAAGGCGGTTCTTCTGTCCCGGTTTATTTTTGTTATAATTTGTCTTTGAGTGTTTGTATCGCTTATATTATTTTATTTTGGATAGCCTATTGGCTATTTTGTGGGAAAGTAACTGTCCTTTTGGCTTTCCGCTATTGATGTTTCCATTAGGGTCTGTTGTTTCATGTTTGTGTTTCATTCCCTTTGGTAGTTCTGATTGGAGCTGTGGGTTAATTGTATTGATTTCTGATCATTAATTGTATTGATTCCTGATCATTGCCTCCACCTCTACTTAGTTACCTGTTTTTGTTTCTTCTTTGGTTTCGTTTTGATCAACTCCTCTTCACTGCTTGAGTCAGAATTGGCAGCAGCTGCCAGCAGGCTAGGAATAAATAATAATAAAAAAAATCATTACAACTTAACCCGTGTCCTGCTGAATAAATTAACTTAACCACACCCGTTTCTGTCTATCCACCAATCAAATAACTTGATATAATGTTTTGTTCAAGTTTGCAAACTAAATGACGAACAGTGTAGATCCTGATCAGATGGCTTCTTCAGAAGCCATCTGATCTGGATCTACACTGTTTGCAAAGGTAGGGATTGTTATGTTCAGTGGGACATGGGTTAAAAGTATAAATTTCAATTTATAACGTCTAAAATTTGCCATACCTTCCTACTTAACATTTCTGACATGGTTAGTTTGACTATTAATTTAATTTCAAGCACATGTACAAAGGTTTGTTTTACCGTGCATTAAACATACTCCTTTTCAAAATACTTTTTAACTTATATAGAAACTTTTTCTTATTTCTCCATATAAAACATTTGTTGTGGGTATTTGTTAACCCATTGCATGTGGGAAACCCAAAAAGGGGTACCTTGGCAACTAGAGAAAGCGACCAGTGGGTCACATATACCTCCGGCCAGAGCCACCCTCTGATATATCTTTCGAACTTGTATGTATATGAATGAAGAAGTGAAGAAGCTATAAGAATCTTTAAATGTGCTTGCAAAAGCTAAACCAAACATAAAATTTCTAAATGGACCAAGGGAGTGGGGGCATCAAAGTTACTGAAGGGGAGGGGGCATCAATGTTACTGAAGCAGCAGGGTGGGTAAGCATCAATGAAAACTTTGGACTGGCATGCAACATCGATGCAAGTATCAAGTGAATTGCCTTCGAATTTAGAACATACAGGCATCTATAAACTTTGTCATAAAACTTTAACCAAATGTAAAATTTCTAAGTCGGTGACCTTGACCTCAAGGTCACTGGGGGGGGGGGGGGGGGGTGGCATGCATCTATGAAATCTTTAGACCAGTATGTTACATCAGTGTAAGTATCAACCAAATATATCAAAGGGTTTAGAAGATACAATGTCTTTAACCATAAAATTTCTAAGTCTGTGACCTTGACCTCAAGGTCACTGTGGGGGTGGGACATGCATCAATGAAATCTTTAGACCAGTATGTAACTTCAATGTAAGTATCAACTAAATCTATCAAAGATCAGAATATACAATCAGAATATACAATGTCTTAGAAACTTTAACGCAAAACTTTAACCAAAATGTTAACGGATGGAAGGAAGGACGGATGGAAGGACGGACACACGGCATGACGAAAACTATATACTCCATAGCATACTTCGTATGCTGGGGGTATAAATAGTGCAGGCCCAGATTAGACGCCGCAGAATGTGGCGTCTGATCAGTGTTATGCATAAGAATTTATTTTTCTGATTCCCACTTTCACCCCAGTGTTGACCTAATAGTGCTATAAATATCTTGTTAATCTTCTTATAGAAGATTCTAGAAAACTGAGTCACAGATTAATTTCATTTTTGTAAACAACATGTTTACAAGGAAAAGTACTTCAGAACCTTCCAGAAAGTTCTGGGTTGCATTATTTTTAGAAAATTACCTCATCTTATTCCACAGCCCTCTGGAATGTTCTAGAGAAATCTTAGGGTCTATAAAAGAGCTTGATTTTTCTCACTGAGGGAGACTTTGGAGTTTGATGTTTGGGCATTTAAGAAAAGTTATTTCTAAATTCTGTGTTGGATTGTTAAAGGATATTACTTTTCATTTTGGACTGTGAATTCTGTGGGATCAAGGAAAATAGATTCATTCAGGATATTTCATTCAGAGCTAAGTACATTTAATTTTCTTACTTCTGCAGGTTAAAGTTAACTTGTAAATAAATTTTGTTAAATTTTTCTAAAGGCTTGTTTGCTTTTTCTTTCTGCTACGCCTGGCTCGTAACAGAAATTGGGGGCTCGTCCGGGATAAACCATTTCGAGCATTTTAAAACCGACATTTCATGTGACGGCAGGTAATTGTCATTTCTTGTCAAATATAGACTTGGCAGTTGCTTCACAGGATTGGTATTTCCCTATAGGCATATGGGGGATTGTCATTTCATGTGAATGTCATTTCAGGTGAAATAGTACTTGTCATTTCATGTGAAATTCTTATTGGACTTGTCATTTCAAAAAAAAAAAAAAAAAAAAAAAAAAAAATATATATATATATATATAAAAAAAAAATTGTCAAATTAACCTCAATCTTTATTACCCTAATTACTTAATAAAACATACAAAAAGCAAACATGTCGTTTGATTTGAGAAGCTTTTTGGCTCAGCCTACTCAGGAGTTGTTTAATCTGGCCAAAAGGACAGATTTGTTAGATATTGCTTCCCATTATGGGGTTACTGCTGTCAAAACAAGCATGAAGAAGCATGAAATTAAGAATATTTTGGTACAGTTTTTTGTTGATGAAGAACTTTTCGATCCATCTGCTTTGTCTCTCATTATGGTTTCACATACTGAATTACAAATGAGACAAATTGAAATAGGAATGCAAATTGAATTAGAAAAGTTAAGATTAGAGATGGAAGAACGAGGCAAAGAAAAAGAAAGAGAAATGCAGAGACAAATGCAGATGGAAAGATTAGAAATGGAAGAACGTGTTCGAAAAGAAAAATTAGAACAGGAAGAAAAAAATAGAGAAATGGAAGAAAGGGAGAGGGAAAAACAAAGAGAAATGGAAGAAAGAGAGAGGGAAAAACAAAGAGAAATGGAGGAACGGATTGAGTTAGAAAAGGAAAAAATGAGATATAGTATTGAAGAAAAAGAAAGGGAAAGGCAATTTCAATTAAGGCTGAAAGAAATGGAACTCCAGGGTCAAGATAGGGTGAAACATACCCCTGTTTTTGACTCTGGTAGTTACTTTGATGCAACAAAGCACATCAGATTAGTTCCACCATTTCAGGAAAAAGAGGTAGATAAGTATTTTTTGCATTTCGAAAAAGTTGCAGAAAATTTAAAATGGCCAAAAGAGCATTGGACCTTACTTTTGCAAAGCGTTGTTGTCGGAAAGGCTCGAGACATTTACACTCAGCTGACTGTCGAGCAAAGCTCAGACTATGATTTGGTTAAGGAGCTTATTCTTAAGGCATATGAATTGGTCCCTGAAGCTTACAGGCAAAAATTTAGGAATTGTAAAAAAGAAATTTCCCAGACCCATATAGAATTTGCTCGAACCAAAGAACAGCTATTTGATAGGTGGTGTTCTTCTAAAAAGGTAGGCTCTGATCATGACAAACTTAGACAGCTTGTCCTTGTTGAAGAGTTCAAACGGTGCATAAATTCAGACATTAAATCTTTTCTCGATGAAAGACAGGTTGAAACTTTGGAGGAAGCTTCTCGTTTGGCAGATGATTATGCTTTGACTCATAAAGTCTCATTTGTGAACAGGCCTTATCCTCGAAAACCTTATAATCCACAGACAGGTCCAAGATTCTATCCCAGTAATCCTTCTGGTAGTTATAGCCATACATCTAGTACTATGCCCAAACTTTCTGGTGAAAATAAAAGCCAGAATCCGTCCAAACCTTCTGGTGAAAACAAAAGCCAGAATTTTTCCAAACCTTCTGGTGAAAACAAAAGCCAGAATTTTTCCAAACCTTCTGGTGAAAACAAAGACCAGAATCCCTTATCTCAATCTCAAGTAGTGTGTTATTATTGTAAAAATACAGGTCATTTGATCTCTGAGTGTTTAAAATTAAAGCGAAGGAAAGAAAGAGAAAGACAAGAGGAACTTAAGCCTACAGGCTTGACTTCTATAAGGCCAAAACCACAGTCTTGTGTAAGGGAGGAAACTCTTTCTGATACCAAATTATCTGAGACTGATACAGTTATGGAGTGTTATGAACCATTCTTATCAGATGGTTTTGTGTCACTAAATGGTGACAGTTATGCCCATCCTACCCCTATTAAAATCTTACGAGATACCGGAGCTTCTCAATCTCTTATTCTAGCAGATACTCTGCCTTTTTCTGAGAAGACTTCTTTGGGCCAAAGTGTCCTTATTCAGGGTGTGGAATGTGGATTTGTTAATGTTCCGCTCCATAACGTTTATTTGTCATCAGACTTGGTATCCGGTTCAGTGGCTGTTGGTATTAGACCTTCTTTACCTTTTAAAGGTGTTCATTTGTTGCTAGGCAATGACTTAGCTGGAGATAAGGTTGTGGTAAACCCACTTTTGACTACTAATCCTTGCATAGACCAACCGCCTGATCCCATTGAGCAGGAAATTCCTGATCTTTATCCGTCTTGTGCAGTCACAAGGGCTATGGCACGTAAGGCCAAGCAAACTGATGGGAAACAGGATTTTGATTTAACTGATACCTTTTTGGGTCAGTCTTTTAATGACGAGATAACAAGGTCTCTGTCTTCAAGCCTGCCTGATAAGCAGACAGATTTTCATGAGAATAACTCATCTTTAGATCTAGGCCATGACATAATGTCTGGGTCTCAACTAGCTATAGAACAGCATAAGGATCCTGAAATTTCGCCTTTATTTGAAAGGGCCTTAGATGAGCAGGAAGTATCTCAGGTCCCAGTCTGTTATTATGTCAAAAATGACATTCTTATGAGAAAATGGCGTCCACCAGACGTCTCAGCAGAAGACGAGTGGACTGTCAACCATCAGATAGTGGTTCCACGGGTTTACCGTTCCCAAATATTAAACTTGGCACATGAAACTCCCATGTCAGGACATTTAGGTGTAAATAAAACCTATCACAAGATTCTTAATCATTTTTACTGGCCTGGGTTAAAATCAGATGTTTCTCAGCATTGTAGGTCCTGTCATACATGCCAAATGGTAGGAAAACCCAATCAGACTATACCTAAGGCTCACTTGCAGCCTATACCTGCTTTTGATGAACCTTTCAGTCGAATAATTATAGACTGTGTGGGTCCCTTGCCCAGAACTAAGTCTGGCTGTGAATATCTTTTGACTATTATGTGTGCTTCCACACGTTTTCCCGAAGCCATTCCCTTAAGAAATATCAAAACTAAGACAATCGTCAAGGCCTTAGTGAAGTTTTTCACATTTGTTGGGCTTCCTAAATCTATTCAGTCAGACCAAGGCTCAAATTTTATGTCTGGAATATTTCAACAAGTAATGCATGAACTTGGCATTGTACAGTATAAGTCATCGGCCTATCATCCTGAAAGTCAAGGCGCCCTTGAAAGATTCCATCAAACATTGAAAAACATGATAAGATCATATTGTTTTGACACAGAGAAGGATTGGGATGAAGGCATCCATCTCCTTTTATTTGCTGTTAGAGAATCTGTGCAAGAATCTCTTGGCTTCAGTCCATTTGAATTAGTATTTGGCCATACTGTTCGTGGTCCTTTGAAACTTCTCAAAGAGAAATTTCTCTCCAATGATAATACCTCCCTGAATTTACTTCAGTATGTGTCCGATTTCAAAACTAGACTTTCAAAAGCTTGTGAGACTGCTCGGACCAATCTTCAGTCAGCCCAAAGGAAAATGAAACAGCTATATGACATAGGGACAAAAGAAAGGAATTTTAAACCAGGTGATAAGGTACTAGCTCTTTTGCCTATTCCAGGAAAATCGTTGCAGGCCAGGTATTATGGTCCATACACTGTAGACAAAAAGATCGGTGACGTAAATTACATAATAAACACTCCTGGGAGGCGCAAGCTAAAGCAGCTATGTCACATTAACATGCTTAAGGAATACATAGATAGGGACAATACATCTTTAACATCAGTCAATCTAGTTAGCTCTGTTCCACTTAATTCATGTGACAATGACTGTGAGGATATTAATTCAGTGAAGTCGGATCCCACATCATCAAAACTTCAGAATTCTGACATTCTACGGAATCTTGACCAGAAACTGTCACATCTAGAGCCAAATCAGCGGAATGAACTGAAACAGCTGATTTTTGAATATGAACACTTATTTCCTGACATTCCAACACGGACTGACAAAATATTTCACGATGTGGACATAAATGGTTCCAAACCTGTAAAACAACACCTATACAGGATGAATCCTATAAAACAGAAAAATCTTAAAGAAGAAATTCAGTATTTGCTGGACAATGACTGGAATGGAGTTCTCCTAGTATTCTTATACCAGAACAAGAAAGGACAAAAATGTTTATAGACTCTTAGAAGGATTAATTCTCGAACATAGACAGATGCAGAGCAAGAATCAGTCTGCAACATTTTGAAGTTTATCTTACCCCTACTACTGCACCGATTGTTGTTTTCAGTGATCACAATCCACTGACTTTCATACATAAGATGAAAAACAAAAATCAGCGGTTGCTCAGGTGGAGTCTTATGCTACAAGAGTATAATTTAGACATAAGACATATCAGAGGGAGAGATAACATTATCCCTGATGCCCTTTCAAGAGCTTGAGCGGTGTCAGGAGTTGTGTTTTTCTTTCCTACTAAAGTGGATTGTAGATACATGTAATTTTATATGCTATGCTCAATATTTTATTATTCTTAAAGCAAAAGAAAGCTTTATTACATAAATCTTTCTTTTCCTCGAAGAGGGGGAGTGTTATGCATAAGAATTTATTTTTCTGATTCCCACTTTCACCCCAGTGTTGACCTAATAGTGCTATAAATATCTTGTTAATCTTCTTATAGAAGATTCTAGAAAACTGAGTCACAGATTAATTTCATTTTTGTAAACAACATGTTTACAAGGAAAAGTACTTCAGAACCTTCCAGAAAGTTCTGGGTTGCATTATTTTTAGAAAATTACCTCATCTTATTCCACAGCCCTCTGGAATGTTCTAGAGAAATCTTAGGGTCTATAAAAGAGCTTGATTTTTCTCACTGAGGGAGACTTTGGAGTTTGATGTTTGGGCATTTAAGAAAAGTTATTTCTAAATTCTGTGTTGGATTGTTAAAGGATATTACTTTTCATTTTGGACTGTGAATTCTGTGGGATCAAGGAAAATAGATTCATTCAGGATATTTCATTCAGAGCTAAGTACATTTAATTTTCTTACTTCTGCAGGTTAAAGTTAACTTGTAAATAAATTTTGTTAAATTTTTCTAAAGGCTTGTTTGCTTTTTCTTTCTGCTACGCCTGGCTCGTAACAATCAGCGCTGCATCATTTGCGAACAGATTTTTCTGTCAAAAATAGAATAAAAATGAAAAAATAGGTTCTGACACACCTAAAATGTCTACACTGTTTGCTATAAGCTCTCAACTTTTTTTTTTGACTCCTTGCTGGATCAAAAAACAAACTTGTTAATATTTTAGGAGAATTACTGCAATTCCTCATGGTGTCCATTTTTTTTTTTTTATTTTTACGGTACCTATGTGTTGCACTTAAGCCAGGCAAGCATGAAAGCCCAGTTGTTAGTTAATGCATCATTCAAAATTTTGTTCAGTTAGTATGACAAATATGCTAAATTTTTGCTTTTTCTAAGGAAAATACCAAAATAATAGATTTTCAACTTGCTAGAACAGTCTGCCAGTTTTCAAAGGGAGACAACTTTGGGGACTTCCTGTTCGCTTTTCTATAAGCCTTGGTCAACTGAAAAAGGGGTCTACGCTTAAAGGAAAGAATTTGCTCCTCAATTCTTTCCTTTAAGTGTTGACCCCTATTGACATGGGAGACAAAATCCTTTTGCAGGAGTTGCCTCCCCTGAAGGTGTATGCATTCCTCTTGAGCTAACCTTGGACATTTTGAATGACCTCTGATGTTACTACAAATGTCCACCCAGATATCTATTTAGAGGTCACCTTATCTGCAGTCTTATATGGACTTACTGTATTTAGCCCTTTAACCCATGCCCTTCCAAAGTGGACTCTTCGAGCTCTGAACTTGGACACATCTATTCTTGTAAATAGTTCTTGTCAAAATCGTTCACAGGATGACTGATGGTGTAGATCCTGATGAAATGGTTCATCTGGATCAACAATATTTGCAAAGGCATCTATCTGTCCAGCCAACAGGGTTAAAAGGGTTAGCTCAACATACTTAACCCTTGCCCGGCTGAAATTAATTTTGCCACACCCACTTTTGACTATCAACCAATCAAATTACTTGATGTATGTTAATCCTATAAATATACCAACTGAATGACAAATACAGTAGAATTCCGCTATTAAGACCACTTAAAATTAAGTAATTCTGCTTAAAAAAGCTAATTTAGAAGGGTGCAGTTATTCTTTCTTCGTGTTTTCTGCACATTATGTCCTCTGGTCAGGGACCACCTTTGTGACTGTTCAAAAGTGGTCTTAAGACCACTTTTGAACAGCTCCAAAGGTGGTCTTCATATAGGATTTTACTGTAGTAAAGATGATCTGGATCTACACTGTTTGCAAAGGTACAGCATATTCTGGTTCAACAGGCCAAGGGTTAAGGGGTTAAAGTGATAAAATGTTCACCTTTTCTTCAGCTCAACTTGTTCCTCATAGTAACCTTGACTCTGTACCCGCTGCTCATCATCATCATCACTCTCATCACTGATCAAACTGCAAATAAAACATAATACTGTTTTACTCATATCAAAATTTTTCACAGATAAGTTTTGATGGTAGATTTGTTTGTTTGATTTGAGGTTTAACATCCCCGTCAACACTGTAAAGGTCATTTTGGAGATGTTGCTTCCAATTTTGTGGGACTTTTACCCAACATTGAAATGAAATAACATCTCAAGCCCTGTCGACCAATGAAACCAATAGGGTTTATTAGCATGGACGGTCCGCCTCGCACCGTTTGCCTGGGCAGGCTTAGATCCTCTAAGCGGTTTACCAGTACTAGTGTGCGGGCGGGATTCAGCTCTGCGTGGAAGCATCAAGCAGCCCATATATTTCTTCAAGCCCTTATGGGCGGGGGGCCGTGTGATGGTAGAAAAAGCTGGTGTGTGTTCTATTTTTAGCAGTGCAGGGATGTTCTGACTTGCTCTTACAAACGAGGTTTAAAACAATATCAGAATTCTAATTTCAACCCATATCTTGCTGAATTAAATAACTTAGTGACAGCCACTATCAACCAATCAAATTGCTTTATATCATGCATTCATTCAATTTACAAACAGAAAGACTGTGTAGATCCTAATCAGACGGCTTCTTCAGAAACCATCTGATCTGGATCTAAACAGTTTGCAATGGGAAAAGGGTTTAAAAAAAAATGATTCTCCAAATTTCGTTCTTTTATGTGTTCTTTGTTTCCAAAGGCAACCTTTTAGCTTTTCATTTTACAAGTGACATCATTCAAGTGCCTGCACGCTAAAATGGTCAATGTTATTTGGAAACAGCACATTCATACTTATACTTTATTATGCAGTAGATAAGAAAAATAACCAAGGGTCAAATTCTCATGCAGATTTCAGACAAAGAAATTCAAACCTTGAGTCACTTGGTAGAACCTTGGTACCAACAAAATATGTTGTCCCCATGTCTGGATATCTGTGTCTGGATTGCCGACTTGTGTTTTTCATATTGGTTATATGGCTCTTTCAAGATTAGTTCACTTATACTGAGCCCATCATTAATCAGTGGTGGGCAAAAATCTGAGTACCCAGAAAAAAAACAGTGAACCTACTGTTGCAGAATCAAGCATCCAACTTGTGATCTGAGCCAAGCTCCAACCCACAACACTGAGAGATCTAATGATAAGGAGTCAGCAATCTTAATGGGAGATCCATATTAGACCCTAATTGTCCTAAGGTCTCTCTCTTGTGGCAGGCTATACAACTTTTGTAATACACCCAAACTATTGATCATGCTTTGATGGGGATGAAACCCTGTAAGTTAAACAACAATCATTGAGGTCCAAAGTTGAAACCATGTTAGTTAAAAAAACAACTATTGTTGGGGTCCAAAGCTAAAACCATGTTAGTTAAACAAGTATTATTGGGGTTCAAAGCTGAAACACTGTTTGTTAAACAACTATTGGTGGGGTCCAAAGCTAAAACCATGTTAGTTAAACAACTATTGTTGGGGTCCAAAGCTAATACCATGTTAGTTAAACAACTATTGTTGGGGTCCAAAGCTAATACCATGTTATATAATCAACTATTGTTGGGGTCCAAAGCTAATACCATGTTAGCTAAACAACTTTTGTTGGGGTCCAAAGCTTAAACCATGTTAATTAAACAACTATCATTGGGGTCCAAAGCTAATACCATGTTAGTTAAACAACTATCATTGGGGTCCAAAGCTTAAACCATATTAATTAAACAACTATTGTTGGGGTCCAAAGCTAAAACCATTTTAGTTAAACAACTACTGTTGGGGTCCAAAGCTAATATCATGTCAGTTAAACAACACAACTTTTGTTGGGGTCAAAAGCTTAAACCATTTTAGTTAAACAACTATTGTTGGGGTCCAAAGCTAAAACCATTTTAGTTAAACGACTATTGTTGGGGTCCAAAGCTAATACCATGTTAGTTAAACAACTATTGTTGGGGTCCAAAGCTAATACCATGTTAGCTAAACAACTGTTGTTGGGGTCCAATGCTAAAACCATTTTAGTTAAACAACTGTTGTTGGGGTCCAAAGCTAATACCATGTCAGTTAAGCAACTATTGTTGGGGTCTAAAGCTAAAACCATTTTAGTTAAACAACTATTGTTGGGGTCCAAAGCTAAAAACATTTTAGTTAAACAACTATTGTTGGGGTCCAAAGACATTACCATGTTAGTAAAACAACCATTGTTGGGGTCCAAAGCTAAAACCATTTTAGTAAAACAACTATTGTTGGGGTCCAAAGCTAATACCATGTTAGTTAAACAACTATTGTTGGGGTCCAAAGCTAATACCATGTTAGTTAAACAACTATTGTTGGGGTCCAAAGCTAATACCATGTTAGCTAAACAACTATTGTTGGGGTCCAAAGCTTAAACCATGTTAATTAAACAACTATCATTGGGGTCCAAAGCTAATACCATGTTAGTTAAACAACTATCATTGGGGTCCAAAGCTTAAACCATATTAATTAAACAACTATTGTTGGGGTCCAAAGCTAAAACCATTTTAGTTAAACAACTACTGTTGGGGTCCAAAGCTGATATCATGTCAGTTAAACAACACAACTTTTGTTGGGGTCAAAAGCTAAAACCATTTTAGTTAAACAACTATTGTTGGGGTCCAAAGCTAAAACCATTTTAGTTAAACAACTATTGTTGGGGTCCAAAGCTAATACCATGTTAGTTAAACAACTATTGTTGGGGTCCAAAGCTAATACCATGTTAGCTAAACAACTGTTGTTGGGGTCCGTGGCTAAAACCATTTTAGTTAAACAACTGTTGTTGGGGTCCAAAGCTAATACCATGTCAGTTAAGCAACTATTGTTGGGGTCCAAAGCTAAAACCATTTTAGTTAAACAACTATTGTTGGGGTCCAAAGCTAAAACCATTTTAGTTAAACAACTATTGTTGGGGTCCAAAGACATTACCATGTTAGTAAAACAACCATTGTTGGGGTCCAAAGCTAAAACCATTTTAGTAAAACAACTATTGTTGGGGTCCAAAGCTAATACCATGTTAGTTAAACAACTACATGTATTGTTGGGGTCCAAAGCTAATACCATGTTAGTTAAACAACTATTGTTGGGGTCCAAAGCTTAAACCATGTTAATTAAACAACTGTCATTGGGGTCCAAAGTTAAAACCATTCTGTTAAACAACTGTTGTTGGGGTCCGAAGCTAATACCATGTCAGTTAAGCAACTTTTGTAGGGGTCCAAAGCTAAACCCATTTTAGGTAAACAACTTTTGTTGGGGTCCAAAGCTAAAAACATTTTAGTTAAACAACTATTGTTGGGGTCCAAAGTTATTACCATGTTAGTAAAACAACTATTGTTGGGGTCCAAAGCTAAAACCATTTTAGTTAAACAACTGTTGTTGGGGTCCAAAGCTAATACCATGTTAGTTAAACAACTATTGTTGGGGTCCAAAGCTAATACCATGTTAGTTAAACAACTATTGTTGGGGTCCAAAGCTAATACCATGTTAGTTAAACAACTATTGTTGGGGTCCAAAGCTAAAACCATGTTAGTTAAGCAACTATTGTTGGGGTCCAAAGCTAATACCATGTCAGTTAAACAACTATTATTGGGGTCCATAGGTAAAACCATGTTAGTTAATCAACTATTGTTGGGGTCCAAAGCTAATACCATGTTAGTTAAACAACTACAGTCAAACCTGTCTTAAAGACCACCTGTGATCAAAGACCACCTGTCTACAAAGACCACTTCCAATTCCTCCCATCCAATTAGACTATATAATGCACCTGTCAACAGAGACCACCTGTGCACTAGGACCAGAGGACAGTCAAAATCCTTCCCAAATGCATATTTTTACCCTGAACAAAGACCACTTTGTGCTTTGAATAGCACTGACCAAAGTTCTAACTGGGCAATTAATTGTTTGTGGAATCCTTTAATGAGCCAAATTATTTGTTTTAGGGATTCATTATTAACCTGACATAATGTTACCTTTAGGGGATTTAATCAGTGAATCATTCAGGTGTAACTGGGATTTTTTAATAAATATCTGCATAAATGCTGTGAAGTAATCCTTGTCTTCTAAAGAGGTAGAGCAGTGGATGATAACTGACCCTCTGAATAAAGACCACCTGTGGACAAAGACCCTATTTCTTCTTTCCCTTGAGTGGTCTTTTTAGACAGGTTAGACTGTATTGTTGGGGTCCAAAGGTAAAACCATGTTAGTTAAACAACTATTGTTGGGGTCCAAAGGTAAAACCATTTTAGTTAAACAAGTACTGTTGGGGTCCAAAGCTAATACCATGTCAGTTAAACAACTATTGCTGGGGTCCAAAGTTGAATCCCTCTTAGTTAAACAACTATTGTTGGGATCCAAAGCTGAAACCCTCTTAATTAAACAACTATCGTTTGGGTCCAAAGCTGACATCATGTTAGTTGAACAACAATAGGCGAACAAAAATTGTACAATCATTTCTGATATAATCTATACATTTTTTAATCAATCTCTAAAACATGATATTTCATCATGTAAACAGGTCCATATAATGAAAATCCCTGTAAACCCCACTTTAAAGGTAGAAAACTGGGGTTGACAAGGAATTATGTTCTTATTATGTCTGCGCCAAATCATAGATTGTGGGTTCTTGTTAGAACCACCTCATTCAGGTGCTTCTAACAAGCACTTCCAAACTATGTGTAGAGCGAAATAAGAAAAATATAATGCAAAGATTCATCAGAAGAATACCAGTTTGGGTGATATCAGTGAATGCACTATGTCACAAGGGTGTGTTATCCTAATATCCAAAAACCATGATTGTACACTGTACATGAATGTACATTGATATAAACAGGATGAAGTGTAGCCACAAATATGATACAGTAGAGCATTAATATACTACTCAAACTTTGTAAGGGATCACTTTTTTAATGCAGAATAATTTTTGTATAAATTAATCAGCTGAATCCAAATTTAATACATAATGATAGAAAACCCTTCACAAAGACTGGTGATTAATTTTGTCAACTGGCACTGCATTCAACTGTGACAACAACAACCGTCTTGGCACCCACATGATTTGCCGTAACACGAAGGGATTTGGACAATTGATTTTTCACAAAATATCCAAATTTGTTTAGACAAACGTGCCTGAAAATATGTATGGTGTCCACGGGCATCAATTACAGCACGACTTCCCCTGTGCATGCTCTTAATTAGAGTCTGTATTCGGTTTTGTGGAATGAGACTTTGAATTACACATAACAAGGGTTAAGGTGATCAGGAGGATGCAGGTTCCATACCTGCCGGGGTCGCCAACATTCTTTCATGGGGATTGATCATGAAATCTTTTCTACGGTCATTCTCTCCCTTCTGCTAATTCATGAAGCGCAGTTGTCAGTTTCTGGTGAAAGAATCATCATCATCAACGGATTTTTGATTAACATGCAGGTACAGGGGCAACGTCCACATAAGTGGCCCCCTTCCAGGTAGCTGGCTTGCTGCACACATGGCAGATCTTACACCAGATCTCCAGACTTGTCTATCATGAGGATCGATAGCAGAGAGCTTCCATTCTCTGCAATCTCTTTCTGTTAGCTGCTTCCAGGTCATCTTGGGCCTTCCTGGCCCCCGCTTTCCACTTACCTGTATGTCACAGGCAGTCTTGATTGCACCGTTGGAGCATTCCACATGTCCATACCAGCGAAGTCTTCTCTCTTTCAGGATGAGGTCCAGGTCCTCAATGCCAAGACGCTCCAGTAACTCACTGGACCTGATGGTGACAGTGTCCTGTGGCTTGACATTGCAGATCTGTCTGATCATTGCCCTGTCATTTCGCTGTAGACGTTGGAGGTTTGGCTTTGTCAATGGCCATGTCTCACTGGCATGGAGCATTGCGCTCCGCACACAAGAGCTATACACACGGCCACGTGTCTTGAACGAGAGGTGGCGGGAAGAGAGAACTGGTAGCAACTCCTTGAATTTCTTCCAGGCTGTTTTCACACGTGATGTAGTTGAAAGGTCGCAACCACCCCCTGCAGAGAGCATATCACCTAGGTAGCAGAAGGAAGCTACAACCTCCAGCTTGTCTGATCCGACTTGAACTTCCCTCTGTGGTCTGCCATCTAAGGGGCGTGCAGTTCCTTGGCACCGTGTACACCTGTACTCAGGGTCCTCTATCAAGCGTTTGAGCCCACTGCATTTCTTGTGCACCCAGAACTTGCAGCCATTACACTGTACTGGTTAACCACTTACCTATCAAGTCTGCCCAGGAAAACTGTGGATAGGCAAACTAACCGGCTCAAAAATGACCTAAAATAGTGTTGATTGGGCTGTTAAACACCAATACAAACAAATAACAAGGGCTGAACATGTACCTTTGAAATGATTTTGCTCTTAAAAGACTGAATTACTGAGGTTTGAATTATCAGAGATTCTACTAGATTTTCATTAATCTTACTCCTTACATCCCTGGGTTTCTGCAGAAAACCTTCCACTTTCTTTTTAGGAAAGAGCTATTGTTCAATAGTGATTTCATTAAGAATTCAAAAGCAGTTTTACAAACAGCGTAAATCCTGGATCTACATGGTTTGTACATGCACAACAGACCCTGGTTTCAGCTCATGTAGCAAATTTCCATTTCTTAAAAAATATATATAGTTCAAGCCTTCAGATGTCAATCAGATGTTTTTTGTTTTTTTTTCTTTCACTTAACACTTTTTGTACCAAATGGAATCTTCCTCCTTATATATAGCAGGAGTCAATTTCAAAATTTAGGGGTGTCAGGTTGTTTTTTCTTCAAAATCTATTTGGAAATTGGGTGATTTGTTTGTATGATTTGAGGTTTAATGTCCCTGTCAACACTGTGTAGGTCATTTTGGAGACATTGCTTCCATTTTTGTGGGACTTTTACCCGATACTGAGATGAAATGACATCTTAAGCCCTGTCAGCTAATGAAAGCAATAGGGTTTATAAGCATGGACGGGCTGACTCGCACGGCTTTGCCTGGGCAGGCTTAGATTCTCTAAGTGGTTTACCAGTACTTGTGTGTGGAAAGTTTCAACTCTGCGTGGAAGCATCATGCAGCCCATCTATTTCTTCAAGCCCCGATGGTCGGGGGCCAAGAAAGTTGGGTGAACATTTTGCAAACAATGTAGGCCCTGATCAGACACGGCATCTGATCTGGGCCTGCACTGTTTGCCAACTACCATTTTGGGGTTTCCGGTACAAAAAGAGTTAAGGAATAAACTAGCACTGAAAATCATTTTCATCTCACCCTCCTTTCTCTGTGATAAGTTTTCTTTCGTAATCTTTCAGATACATTGGTTTGTTTTTCTCTTTCTTTTTCTTCTGTCCCTCTTCATTTGATGACTTGTCTAATAAACAAAATGATGTAATTAGGAAATGTGTGTGTGTGTGTGTGAATTCGGGTTTAACGTTGCTTTCAACAATTTTTCAGTCATATCATGACGGTGTCTGGTTGCGACAGGGAGCTCAATGCTCACGTTTATAGTGCTGCCTCACTGAAGTATCATGTCCCAGACACATTATATGATACCACACCCAGTCACATTATCCTGACACTGGATCTACCAGTCCTAGCTCTACCCCGTAAATCTGAGTGCCAAGCGAGGAGCAGCTAGTACCATTTTTAACGACTTTGGTATGTCGCGGCCCGGGATCGAACCCGAGACCTCCCGTTCCCCGGAGCGGACACTCTACCAACTGAGCTATTGGGGCCGGTATAATTAGGAAATAATTTAACCCTTATTCTCCTGAACAAGACAATCCCCACTTTTGAAAATAGTGTAGATCCAGATCAGATGGCTTCTTCAGAAGCCATCTGATCAGGATCTACACTATTTGTCACGAAGTTTGTGATAATTGAACTAATACATGGGTGTGGCTTAATTAATTTATTCAACAGGATAAGGGTTCAATTCAGTAAACTATGATTTGTGAGAAATTTAAATTCATCCACAATATTTGCTGTCTTGAAAACTTGCATATTTTATACCTTTTCCAAGTTTAATCATGCATTAAATTAACATATTACTGTTTTCTAACCATATTTGTTTTAACATGTGAATCACTGAATCACTACAGATTAGTACCGTCAGTTTTATCTAGAAACAGCTGGATGTGTGGCAAAGTGTAAACCCTGATGAGACATCGCTGATGCAGCATCTCATCTTGGGTTACACAGTTTTCTCAGGCCTATCTGTCTGAATACATACAGTATATAGAAAATATACCAAGCAAATTTTGAGTTAAATATCTGTAAATACTGTAATAATCCTAAAGATTTGGACACTTTGAGGAATTGCTGTAATTCTCCTATCATTTTCACAAATTTGTTTCATGATCCAGCAAGGAATCCAAAAAGTGCAGATGGACCGGCAAACAGTGAAAAATTATACACAAACGAATCATATGTTTTGAAAATGGCTGGGACACCGAAATGGAAAATTTTAACTTTTGAAGAAAGAATTAATGTTTTAAAGGAGGCTGATAAAGGCAAATTGTGTGGACATGTGGCCGGGAAAAACACAAATCCAGTCAATCAAAAAGTGGAAACATTAATTGATGCAATATTTTAAATGAAATTTTAGATTCTTAAGTTTGAAAAGAATACAGATATATTTTTAAACACGTTTTCCAAACTCTTTTTAATTCATAGTTTTAAAACCTTGTAGAAGCAACACTTTTTCTGCAGATACTTGTATATATTTTATTAATGATCTCATAAATTGCACAATGTGGGTTTCAAATAAAAGCATCGCTAACACTGCCCCCGCTCATAGGGGCTGGAAGAAATATATGGGCTGCATGATGCTTCCACGCAGAGCTGAATCCGGCCCGCACACTAGTACTGGTAAACCGCTAAGAGGATCTAAGCCTGTCCAGGAACCACGGTGCGAGGCCGACCACCCATGCTAATAAACCCTATTGGTTTCATTGGGCGACAGGGCTTGAGATGTCATTTCATCTCAATGTCGGGTAAAAGTCCCACAAAATTGGAAGCAACGTCTCCAAAATGACCTTTACAGTGTTGACGGGGACTTTAAACCTCAAATCAATCAATCAATCAAAGCTTACACTGTATGATACCCCACCACTGCAGGCCAATAATATGCATTTTCAGGTGTTTCCAGAGCAGACAACCTTAGAAATAGGACAGCCAGTTACCAAAAGACTTGATAAATATGTGAAAAATGTTCCTTTAAACCTGATACAGAAGCTACAGGCAAAAACAAAACCATTTTCAGATAGACCAAAGCCAGAAAACTCAAGAACTAAGCCCTTCCCATGCTGAACCCAGATATATCCTTTTAATTACGGTATTTATTGGAATTGTTAATGGCCATAACTCGGCCAAATGTTAACGGATTTTGCCCATTAATGATCGCAACCATGCCTTCTATAGTGGTCTATATATCTGTAAAGTGTCATCCATATACAGTAGGAATTCGATGGCTCGAACATCTGTGGCTCGTTTCCCTGGGCTGAGTCGAACCAGTTCTTGAGTCCCAAGGGAATTTCTTTACATAAGAAATAGTGGGGTATATTTTCGTCTTTTATCTTGCAAATGTATGTTGTGTGTGCTCATTAGAATCGTCTCAATGAGGCGATTCTAATGAGTTCACACAGCATACATTTTATACTATAGAACACCCAAAAGAAGTCCAAAAATTATCCCCTTTAGAGCCCTCAGTGGCTCGAACTACCCCTGTCTCGAACAGATTTTCGTGGCCCCAAAGATGTTCGCGCCATTGAAGTTCAACTGTATTGCAGTTTATCCAATAAACAAATCCAAACATGCTTCCATTAGTGGTCTATATATCTGTGAAGTTTCAACCATAAATTCCATTCAGTACAGGAATAAGAGTCCAAAAACTATTTACTGTATTCCTCCCATTTAGTGCCCCTGCTCCTATAAACGTCCCCTCACAGTTTTTCCTAGAACAAAATATTGAGTGCCCCTTCTGCTGTCGGTGTATTTTGGCTTACCTGAAGTAAAGATTTCAGCCTTTCAGTCATCGCCCTATCAGCTGTAAATCATATCATGCAAGTTATTTCTAAACCCCCTGCTATCACAGGGTGTCTTTGTTGATCACTTGGTACCTTACATTCCATGATTACACCATATTCTAATGGAAAACTACCATGTGTAATGGGTTTTAAAGGTAATGGGTTTTAAACTCTCCCTTCTGATAAGATTTTTGTCTCTATTTTTCTCTTTTTCCATTTTTTAAGTGCCCGAGGTGCTCAATGGGAGGAATATAGTTGTGGCAATTGTTAACAGCCATAACTCTGTCATATGTTAACAGATTTTGTCCATTAACGATCCCAAACTTGAAACATGCTTCTTTTAGTGGACTATATATCTGTGCAGTTTCAACCATATATTCTATTTAGTAAAGGCATAAAAGTACAAAAAAGAAAGAACCAAAACCATTTAATGGAAAATGTTAACGACCAAAACTCTGTCAAATATTAACAGACTTTGCCAATTTACAATCCCAAACCACACATTCCTAATACCAGTTTGTACACAAAATTTGATGACAATCTGCGAAAAAGTTATTGATCGGAAATGCCCCAAAACCACTTATTTTGAACTGACCAAGGCCAAAACTCTGTCAAATGTTAACAGATTTTGCCTATTAACAATCTCATATCATTCAGCCCTGATATAAATGTGTATGCAAAAATGAAAAAAAAAAATCTATGAAAATTTACTCAAGTTATCAATTTGAAATGGTGCGGACGGATGTTCTAACATTTCGGGTTTAAGGGCCGTTTCTTTTGTTATTTTCTTTTGTTTGGTTTAGAGGCTAAGCTCCTAAATGTTTTGCCCACAGATAAAATCTATTATTTTCCAATCATTATCCCCACGTTTTAAAAAAAAGTGGGGATATTGTTATCGCCTCCGTCCGTCTGTCCGTCTGTCTGTCCGGCTATCTCCTCCTAAACCGTTAGCCGGAATTCAACCAAATTTGGTATGCGAGTTGCTTACATGAATGGCTTGCGCAAGAGCACATTTTTTTTTTGTCCCCGCCCCCAGGGGCCCTGGGGAGGGGTCAAAAGGTCAAATATCAATAAAATTCAATTACAAAGTCAATTTTGAAGATTTTGATGCCAAACTTTGCACATGTACTTAGTTATGAAAAAAGTAAAACATATTGAACGGGATTTTGGCTGTGACCCCTAGGTCACGCCCTGGGGGTCGGACTTGGGGGGGTCGGGGGTCAAAATTAAAGTTTTTCAGAACATAGTCATGTTGTATATCTATGCGAAGGGGATAATGGGTAGAATAAACTACAAGTAAAATTTTGACCCTGGGGTCAGATTGGGGCCCTGGGAGAGGGGTCAAAGGGTCAAATTTTAAGTTTTTTGGAACATAGTCATGTGGCATATGAAACTGAAGGGCATGATTAGTAGAATATAATACAGGTAATATTTTGATCATGGAGTCAAATTAGGGCCCAGGGTGAGGGGTTTTCGGTACTTGGCCCCTCTGTAGAAAACGTGGGGATTTGCGATGGCGCGCCATCGACAGTATTCTAGTTTTCTATTGTTATCCAATCCTAACACTAGCCCCTAAGCCCTTAATATTCACCCTGATGGACAAACGTACATACGGGCGGACAGACATTCGAAGGTATGACATAATACTCCACCAATATCGTGTGGCGGGGTGTAAAAGACTTAATTTATCCTTCGATTTATCCTCCCTGCCTTAAGAGACCACCTTTTTTGAGAGACAACTTTTGTTTTTTTCCAAAGGTGGTCTCCCAAGACAGTTTGTTTTGTTTGTTTGATTTGATGTTTAACGTCCCCGTCAACACTGTAAAGGTCATTTTGGAGACGTTGCTTCCAATTTTGTGGGACTTTTACCCGGCATTGAGATGAAATGACATTTCAAGCCCTGTCGCCCAATAAGTTCAATAGGGTTTACTAGCATGGACGGTCCACCTCGCACCGCGGTTCCTGGACAGGCTTAGATCCTCTTAGCGGTTTACCAGTACTAGTGTGCGGGCCGGATTCAGCTCTGCGTGGAAGCATCATGCAGCCCATACAGATTTGACTTAATAAGTCTATGTAATACATGTTGATCATTTTTGGCCCAAAGGCCATAATTTGAACAAGCTTGGTAGAGGTCCACTAGTTCAGCTTCATACCAAATATCAAAGACATGAGCTTTGTGTCGCCCTCGCTCATTGGGCCTAGAGAAATAGATTGGGCTTGCACGATGCTTTCGCGCAGAGTTGAAACCGACCAAACTTGAGTACTGGTAAACAGCTCAGGTCTAAGCCTGCCCAGGAAAACTGATGCGAGTCGGACCGCTCCTTTAATCCTAGCAGTTTCAATGGGCGGTAGAGCTTGAGATGTCATTTCATCTCAATGTTGGCTAAAAATCCCACCAAATCTGAAGCAACGTCTCAAAAATTACCTAATAGTCTTGAGGGGGATGAAAAACCTCAACTCAAACAAACAAACAAATATGAGCTTTGCGTTTTCAGAGAAGAAGATTTTTAAAGGTTTTCCCTATATAAGACTATGAAAAACATTTGGGCAGCGGGGCTAGGCTAATTTTGGCCCCAAGGGTATAATTTGAACAATCTTGGTAGAGGACCACTGGAAATGTCTAAGACTTGGGCCTTGTGATTTCAGAAGAAGATTTTTAAATGTTTTTCCTATGTAAGTCTATGAAAAACATTTGGGCCCAGAGGCAGGCCATTTTTGGGCAAAAGGCTATAATTTATACTATCTTGGTAGCAGTCTGCTAGTGAAGCTTCATATCAAATATAAAAGACCAGGGCCTTGTGGTTTCAGAGAAGAAGCTTTTTAAAGGTTTCCCTAATTAAGTCTATGTAAACATGTGGGCCCCAAAGCAAGGCCATTTTTGGCCCAAAGGATATAATTTAAACAACTTGGCAGAGGTCCACTAGATGAAGCTTCATACCAAATATCAAAGTCTTGTGGTTTCAGAGAAGAAAATTATTTTTCCCTTTTTGTATAAGTCTATGTAAAACATGTGGGCCCCAGTGCGGAGCCATTTTTGGTCGCAGGGCTACAATTTGAACAATTGTTGCTGAGGTCTACTAGATGAGGCGATGAACCAAATATAAAATACCTTGGCCTTCTGGTTTAAGACAAGAAGATTTTTAAAGGTTTCCCTAAATAAGTCTATGTACAACATGTGGGCTCAGGGGTTGGCCAGTTTTTGGCCCAAGGCTAAAATTTGAACAATCTTAGCAGAGGTCCATTAGATGAAGCTTCATACCAAATATCAAAGACCTGGGCCTTGTGGTTTCAAAGGTGTTTCAAGGATTTCCCTATGTAAGTCTATGTAAAACATGTGGGGCCCAGGGCAGGGCCATCTGTATTTGGTCCCAAGGTGATAATTTGAAAATCTTGGTAGACATCCACTAGTTGAAGCTTCAATTCAAATACCTCGTCCTTGCAGTTTCAGAGAAGATTTTTAAACGTTTTCCCTGTGTAAGTCTATGAAAAACGTGGGCACCAGGCAGTGCCATTTTTGGTCACCAGGCTATGATTTGAACAATCTTGGTAGAGGTCCTCTAGATGATGCTTCATACCAAATATCAAAGATGTTGACCTTGCGGTTTCAGAAGATTTCAGTTAAAAAAAAAATCAATTTTTGGTTCCTGTGACATAGATGTGCAATGGACCAGAACCTTTTGAAAACCATTGAAAAAGGATCAATCAAGATCCTTTCTGTGAAGTTTGGTCGAAATACAATCAGTGGTTTTGAAGATGTTGTTTGAAGAAATAATGGAGAACGGACAATGTCGACGGACAGTGACTGATCACAATAACTCCCCAGAGCCTATGGCTCAGGTGAGCTAAAAAAGGCAGAAAACTTCCAAAGTGTATTTACTCCCCTTAATACCTACCACCGGTGGTTCGAGCCTCGCTCGGGTCACATGTGAGATGCCAAGTTCTGCAACAGAAGGTCAGGTGGTTTTTCTCTGGGTAATCCGGTTTTCGCCCACCTCTGATTAACGATCGGCTCGATATGAGTGAAATAATCTTGAAAGGGCCGTAAAACCAAAACCAAAAAAAAAAAAAAAATACCTACCACCATCATGATAGAAATGGGCATCTTTCTGGTATATGATAGGATCTTTACTCTTCAGAGCAGCCAGGGTTTTCATCCAATCTCTCTCAATCTCCTCTGTCAAACCCTGCAAGCAAAGACAGTGACATAGACTGTGTGAGCGATTGATCTATCTGCACATTATATAATCTATGCAATGCCCAGAATAAAATGCATATGTTGTTTACCAATTGTGATGAGTTCAGGTACCATTTTCATGAGGCACCTTACCTGTCTATGTATTTTTAAACAAAAACAAGAGCAAACAGATATGCCATCGCAAATCGCCAATCTTTTTCCACAGCGGCGCCAAATTTAACGTTGCTCTTGCATTCCATTCTGTAACCTAGGAGGAAATAGCATAATGCAGACAGATGGACGCATTCACAATATCTGATTAATAAACGCTTAAGCATGGGAAAAATGAATGTTTTTGTTCTAATGGCTAACCTTTGTGAATTGCAAAGTTTCTACATCATTCAGAATAGTAAGCTCTTTTCTTTTTGACAAACAAATGAAATCGACATCATACATGGTAAAACTACTATTTTCCTAAATTGTCCAAATGTGCAGAAACACAAGTCAGTATTATAAAACAGTAAAAATATTCTTAAAACAGTGCTCCAGCTAGCTACTTTCAGAGAGGCAGGCCGCCGCTCGTGCCCTTCCTGGCCGCCCCTCATACCTTGCCCTCCCGCCTCCATGCCCTCTCAAATCTCCCCTCTGTCTTTTTTATGATATTCCTTGTTTCAAATCCATTTCTTAGCATCCTCTTATTTGTAATTTAAGGCCAATTATAAGACACAATAGGTAGATGTAGTTATTGATTAATTATAGGACACGTGCCGAAGAAATTTATCATACTGTTACTGGATTATGGACAATGGGGAACAGTATGACTCGATGAGCGGTCTTGTAAGTGACAAAACCTACAATAAGACCCGGCTATGGTCGAAGACTCAAATCAGCCGACTCGTCAGATCAACCACTTTGGAGCATTCTCTTGTTGCCATATGAATAGCCCAGAGGCTATAGAAGGCTCAAGCAAACAGCAAAGACTCTGATCAGACTGTGCCGATGCGCAGGCTGATCTGAGTCATAGCTGGTCACAGGCTCAAGTATTTTTGATGCTAGAATATTACAGGCACTGTCAGAATTTTACTGGATAGAACCTGCTTCAGTTTACTTTAAATTAACCCTTGTCCTGCTGAATATTTATATATGCCACACCCACTACCGATAATCAACCAATCAGATTACTTGATGCAAATTATTGCAACAAATTCATAATCTGAATGGCAAACAATGTAGATCCTGATCTACATTGTTTCAAAGATAAGGCATATCCGGGATTAGCAGGACAAGGGTTAATGTCTTTACATTTTATTGCAAAAATAAAATGGGCAATAAAATGCATATGTATCTTTTATTTAAATGGCCATGATCTGTAAATCAAAGAAGTTTAGGTCGTAGTACCAAAGCGTTATACTCAAATGACTCTTCACTCATTACGGTTAAAATGCCAAGAAAAAGAAGAGAAAGTTAAAAAGAGGTTGAACAAGAGAGAGTGAAGATAAAAATACTAACCATACAATTTCTTCATTTTTGGTGGAGCTTCAGCAAACAGGGCATACACTGTTTGCAAAAAGTTCAGCCATTTTCCAAATAAATTTTGAAGAAAAACACAACCTGTCACCTCTAAATTTTGAAATGGCCTCCTGCTATATATAAGAAGGAAGATTCCATTTGGTACAAAAAGGGTTAATGTCATTGTTTTATTTTAATGGGGCATATTTCTTTCATAAAAAATTTATTTGGAACCTGTAAAAAATATTTTCTCAATAGCTAAACGGTTGTGGACAGAAAAATATCGCCCTGAACAACTCGACCTATCTCCAGAAGCTCCATGTCAATCACCAACAGCATACAGATTTTATTATACTTTAGTCCCTTTAACTTTGGTTATAACATGACCAGGTCTTACCTCCCAAATTGTCATTTTACTATAATTTATATATATAAAAATACCCCTTTATAACATGTTTCATTTATAACACGGTCCTGTTCTATGCATCCCAAACATACTGTAGCATTATAAAGGGACTGCCCTGTACACAAATTAAAGTGTTTGCTATTTGGCCGAAAATTTGGTCCCAGAACAAAACCATTCAGAAGACAATAGAATGTCATGTATTGGGTTTGGCAAACAGTTAAGTCCCAGATTAGACATTGCCATATGCAGCCTCTGCTCAGTACATACATGTAGTGGTATTTTTTTTTTTCCACATTTTCTATCCTTGCCAATTAAGTCACTATAAAATAACCCACCCGCCAAGCGAACTTGTGTCTTCCAGCATTCCGTCATGACAAATTTTAACTGCGCATGCCCAGCCATTCAGAGGGGCCAGGGATATGGCTTTCTGTCTGAAGGTTCCTCTTGATTCACTGCTTGTATGAGCGAGCAGCGAATGTTCTGGTGAGACTGCGCGGATGCGCAGGCTCGCCTGAACCTTCGCTGCTCGCATAGGCGATAAGTACCAAAATCACTTGACGTGGCCCACATCAGTATGCTAGCTCGCAAAATTCTCACTGCTGATTACCTCTGCTTCATCATCTTCCGATTCTGATGAGCTGTCATCTGAACCAGAGCTTGATATGCTGCCAGAGTATTTGTCTTTTACTGAAATTAGAACACAAAGTTTATTAAATTTAACCAATTGTATGCGGGAAACCCCTAAAGGGGTACCTTGGCAAACAGTGCAGGCCCATATCAGACATTCTTGCACACCAGACAAGGAAATCCGTGATTTTACCCAGGGATAGAAATTTATGTTCTGACCCTGGTGTTCCGACCCCAAATCGAATATAATCGGCTGTTTGATAAATGCACTGGTTGATTACAACCTCATGCGGGGCGTCGTCATGCGTGACGTCACTAAACATTCCTGTTGAGTCATCACAAAATGGCGGACGTCGGTAGCCAAAGTGACAGCAGCATTAAAAATTCGCAATAGAAATGGAAGGTATGCAAGAAAAAGAATCCTATAGGGCGTGAGGGGTGGATAGAAAAATCCATCCCTCGGGATCACTGTCCGGCATCCCTCGGCAAGCCTGGTGATGCCAGACAGTAACCCTCGGGACGGATTTTTCCATCCACCCCTCAAACCCATATAAGATTCTTATATTCTGCAGCGTCAGATCATGGCTTGCACTATTTGCTAACAGACTTTTCCATCAAAAATAGAATAAAAATGAACAAACAGGCCTGAACCCCTTTTATGACAGATGGACTTGTCCAACATATAGCAATGGAAGAGTCCACTAGCATACAATGGGTTAAATTTCAGACATAGTTCCAGGTAAACATTACTCCAGAAAAGTTTTTTTTTTTTTTTTTTTTGTTGTTTTTTTATCCATAAAGTAGCAATATTTTTTCTTATTTCTGCATGGAAACATATGTTGTGGGGACTCATTAGAAGCGCCTCAATGAGTACACATAACAGATGCAATTGAACAGAAATAAGAAAACAAAAATATGTGGATTTACTCTGCTGAAAAAATTCTAATATTAAAAGTAGAAGTAAAACAAAGATCAGGAATCGATACAATTAACTTACTCCACCCATCAAAGACACCAAAGGGAAAGAAACACAAACATTAAGTGACCAGACCATAATGGAAACCTAAACAAAGGAAGGCCATAAGGACAGTTACTTTCCCACAAAATGGCCATCCCAAATAAAAAGACAAAAGTGATACACACAGTAAGTAACAAACAACAACATAAATAAATCGCCACAGAAGAACAGCCTTGGAACGGTCAGTGGAAAGATTTCCACTGGGGGCTTAAATCGATTTTACGTGGCCACAATCCTCGCCCTTACTTCCGTCGCATTTTAGACAAATAATTTGTTCAGTCCGCATGAAGGCTGCAAGCTCTGTATCATGCCTTGCCACTGCACTTACATCAAGCAAGTGCCTTAACTCTGTCAAAAATGAATTCAAAGGGAAGGTGCATTTTATTAGTCTTTCCCTAAATAAAGTTACTGAGATTACTATTTTCACAGGCCCTTAGGGCCATTACATCAATAGTAAGTAAACCAAAATTACAGCTCTTGTTTTCTACAGATCTGCTGATGGTGCTTCACATTCATGTGAAGTTAACTGAAAATATCTCAAAACTGTTTAATATCTATTTACAGAGTAGTTACAAGTACATCACAGAAACTGTTATTTTCAATGTTCAAAGAGCCATAACTAAAAAATTTGACAAGCCAAATTTGACTTATGGTTCTTGTGTACTTCATGTAATCTTAAGTTTCAAAGCGCAGTAACTCCAAAAAAAAGATAATTCAGAGCTATGGTTCTTCTGTTCTGCACATCATATCATGTGATATCACCCGATTTGTCGGGATATCCAAATTTCAAACCTGATCTTCCGGTCTCCCGTCCGACAGCCCTTATCTCCCGACAAGACAATTTTCCTTGTCGTTTTTCGCTGGACGACTATTTTAGTGTTTACCGTAGCACGGACCCAACATACATTTTGTATGCGGTACAGTTATATCATAGAAAAAAATCACTTGTCAGTAACTGTAAAGCGACAGATGGCTGCCGAAAATCCTTTGATCTGCTGGCTGTTTAGCGTCCATGTAGTGTAATAAATCTCGGTTGATTGCATAAAGTTGTTTTTATTGTAATAAGTGTCAATTACGATTACACAAGATTAGATAATTTACAGGTATATGCACCGTTAGCTCAGCACAAGATTGTGCACTTTACAGGCAAACCTGTACCGTTAGATCATGCCAAAGTATGCGGTCACATTTTGTATCTGAGACAGATGTATTTTTATTCATTTGTGTGCCGGGTGGTGCATGTGTCCCTCTAGTCACTGGCCTCTGTTTTTAATTTTAATTATACTAACACTGTCCTTGCACTGTACAAACTCATTTCACCTGCTATACTTATCTTTTATTTCAATTAACAGCCTTCAGTACTTGGTATACTGGAACCCCTTCTGAAAGTCCTCCTCAGAGGTTAAGAAGTATTGGCAGATAGATAGATAATTCAAATTCTTGAAAGATGTGTTAGCATTGAGTGTCATTGACTCGTTTTTTTACCATATACATCTATATCACTCTTACATTCATCTATCATTCCCATTTTTCATGAATAGGCAGCAATTCTTAATTTTGTAAGTGAAAAATACCTATATTTTACCAGTAAACATACAGTAATCATTGAAAGTCATGAAAATATCAACAACTTTTCTTATAGCACAGTTGCTCCCCTTGAAAATGCTTTTTACAAGTACCCGTTTTCAAAAAATTGTGACAGGCACAGTCAACTTCATGTTATTTTTGGCCATTTATTTTGTATATCTAATGCCTACCCATAAACCTCTTTATAACAATATTCATTATATCAAGGTTTGGATATACACCTGTGGACACAAAAGCGTTCAAACTTTGCTGAGCTTCATTTCATTCTGACTTGAAACATCATTCAATATATCCTAACATCCTATCAACAGAAATAAATTCAGAACACAAGGTGGTGTACATTTCATTGCTGACTCCTGCACTGTACAATCAAAATACATCTCAAATGTCAATCAGATATTGTTTTCCAAAATGAGACCAATCAATGGCTTGATCTAGTTTTAGAATTCTTTGATGAATGACATTTACTTGTCAAAACTAACTTGATGCAGAGATTCATTGAAAGTTATTTCATAGGAGTTTGAACCCTTTTGTGTCCACAGGTGTAACAAAAATTTAATGACAGGTTGTCCAAATTTTTATGCATTATTACCCAAAAATATCATAAGCTGCCATGTTTCTTTATAATCAGTATCTAGTATTGTTTGCTGTGAAACTGTTATAACCAATCTAGTAGTGTTGGTTTGGTTATAACATTTTCACTTTTTGGCCCAACAGGAAAGGGGGAATATGAACAGAGATTGAATTTAGAACTTTGGTTTATTTTCATCATTTTTCAAAATGTTGTTGGAAGACAACATTCCAAATCTCCCCCTCATGTAGAACCCCAACCTCACCCTTCAACCGGTCAGCATCAATTTATCATATGTATGATGTATACCCCTGTAAACCCCACTTTTGTCCCAAAATGCGGTTTACAGTTGAGTTCATTACACCAACCTTGTCACTCATCCAGCCACACTCACTTCTCCCTAGACGTCTCCATATTTTCCCAGAACACAGAAGGGAGAACTTCAGAGGTAACTTCTCCCTAATATTTTGGCCAGCTTGGGCCCAGACATTGCTCAATGACATTGGTTGTGGGTAATCTTTAGAACTGCCTCAATGAGCACACACAGCATATGGTTTAAGTATAAATTAGAGTAATATCTTAGTTATTTCTTGATGCCGCTTGAACAGAAATAATTCAGAATTAAGTTCGAAGACAAACATAATAGTTACTTATAAAGTGCTTCATATGTCAAGTTTCACACAAAAAAATAAGATCACTTTTAACTGTGGAAAAATCTCCCTGTTTGAGACCCAATCTCCCTATTTGGGTCCAAGAAAATATCACATGTATGTGAATTTGCATAAGGTTTCAAGAAAATATCGCAAAACAGTTTTCAAAATACAGAGAAGACACAAATATATTACAGAAATCACTATTTTCAATGTTCATAAGGCCACAACTCCAGAAGTAGGTAAATCGGAGTTATGGTTCTTGCATTCTGCATCGCATCTCTTCATGCTTTACATTTGTGTGATGTTTCATCAAAATATCTGAAATCGTTTCCAACTTACAAAGCAGATACGAGTACATGGTAGAAATGCTTTTTTCAATATGTACAATGTTCAAAGAACCGTAACTGAAAGAGTTACAGTTTTTGTGTTCTTTTTGTCATCACATGATGCTTTATATTTGTGAGAAATTTCATGAAAATATCTGTAACGATTTTCAACTTACTCTGATCAGTAGTACATGGTAGAAATGGCTATCCTCAACATTCCAAGGGCAATAACTCCAGGTTTACAAGATTATTTGAAAAGACAAAAAAAGGTATACCAGATTTTAATAAAGTGACACAAAACAAAAAATGTGGAAATTCCACAAAAACCAGGTTTTTCCAAAACTTGCATGAAACCAGGAAAACATTACAAGTGCAGAGTTACATGTATCATTTAAATATTTCAAATGGTTGCAGGATCATGCTCCGGGAACGAAATGTTGAAAAAGATAGATCAGGGGAGATAATTTGAAAATGAAGACAAGCAGAGTTGTCATTCTTGCATGTGACACTCCACAATGACCTGTTCTGTATTCTTACCAAGTACTAATGAAAAAGTTCACAAGGTTGCCAAGTTATGTTCTGGAAACAAAAATAAAGTAAAAATATGGATCAGGGAAGATATTAAAAAAAACGAAGACAAGCAGAATTGTCATTCCTGCATGCGACACTCCGCACTGACCTGTTCTATAATCCTACCAAGTATCATTGTAATATTACAAATGGTTCGGGAATAATGCAGTTCGGGGATACGAAATGTTAAAAAAATATGGATCTGGGACATCATTTGAAAATAAAGGCAAGCAAAGTTGTCATTCTTGCACGGGCCACTCTGCAGTGACCTGTTCTGTAATCCTACCAAGTATTATTGAAATATTTCAAACGGTTGCCAAGTTATGCTCTGAAAACGAAAATAAAGTATAACTAGATGGCGCAGAGTTGTCATTCTTGCACGAGAGACACTCCTCAATGACCTGTTCTGCAATCCTAGCAAGTTTTATTGAAATATTTCAATGGTTGCCGAGTTATGCTCCGGAAATAAAATAAAGAAAAAATATGGATCAGGGGAGATAATTTAAAAAACAAAGAAAAGTGGAGTTGTCATTCTTGGACGTGACACTCCGTAGTGAACTGCTCTATAACCCTACTAAGTATAATTAAAACATTTCAAACGGTTGTGAGTTATGCATCGGAAACGAACTTTTGAAAAATATGGTGCAGGGGAGATAATTCGAAAATAAAGATAAGCAGAGTTGACATCCCGCAATGACCTGTTTGGTAATCCTATCAAGTATTATTTGAATACATGTATTTCAAATGGTTGCCGAGTTATGCTCCTTAAATGACAATCAAGTAAAAATATGAATCAGTGGAGATAATTCAAAAAAGAAGACAAGCAGAGTTGTCATTCTTATAGACAGCACTCTACATAGACCTGTTCAACAATACTACCAAATATCAATAAAATATTTCAAACAGTTGCAGAGTTAAGCTCCAGAAACGAAATGTTAATGCCTGCCCACCCGCCCACTTGTCAACGTACATCATTTTAATAACCTGGCTCAAGTTCAGAGTTGTTCAAAACTTTGTTAGCTTAATGAGCTTGTTAAGGGTGAAACTGTTAACTGTTCTAGCAGATACAATATCTACAATTCTGGTATTTTCGCTGAGAAATGTAGCAGCTACTCATATGCAAAAGCTACTCACATTTTTTTTCAGCAAAAATATTTGCCATATTAAATTATGTAAAGTTTTAACAATTTGTTAACTGACGACGTTGTTAGTTTTGAACAACTAGCCCCAAAGTTTTCCATTGGAAAACCTGATTAACAAGTGTCATTCTCATGCCAGACACATTTGGGTGCAATTTTGGTGGAAGAGTGTAAATTTTGAGCCCGTTTTTTTTTTAATTCCTTTTAGCCAATAGGAACGTTTGGAATGATTGCAAGTTATCTTTTCTTTCATTTGTAACGATAACTGGTGAATGAATGCCAATTGATGTGTCACCAGTAACAATTCTGGTTCATAACATCCAAACATTCTTAAGATAGCATCTTTGAGCGACATAATGCCAGAAGAAAGACTACGACTGGTTGATAATAAAAGCAGAACGCATTTATAAACTGATTTATAAACACTTGCTCAGTGCTTAAATCAGAAGCAGGAAAACCAAAGTTATGAAAATTTTCAATGACAAACAAGTTGCGTCCCTGTGAAAACAGATGGAAAGAATTTCTGCATACAGAAAGGAAAATATGCCTATATGGACACAGAATACTGTGTCCAATAAAACCCTGGTACTGAGCAGAAATGTCAAGGTTTAATGTTCAAAAGCCTTTAAGGGCAATATTACTCCAAAAGAAGGGAAACTAGAGCTCCCGCCTAACGGGCGCCAATTATACCCCCGCATGCGTTGTCAGACAAATTTTTACAAGTATTTGACCTTGAGGAAGGTCAACGTAAAGGTCAAGGTCAGGTTTGTGTATATCAATCTTAAGTACTAGTGGCAAGGTGTGTGGTGTGTGAATATTAAAGAAATCGGTCAAAGAATAAGGAAGTTATGAGCAATGTTAAAGTTTTTAGTAACGGACCGACGACGACAGACGACGACAAGCTGACTCCTATATACCCCCTTCAAACTTCGTTTGCGGGGGTATAACTATGGTTACAGTTTTTTTTTTTGGAAACTATACTTCTGGTTCATGTATTCTGAACATTGTCTCATGGTACTTTACATTCCCATATGTATCACTGGTCCTGGTGTATGAATGTCATTTGACGTGTCACCGGTGACAATTCTGATTTCTGTGAAGTTTTGTAAAAAAGTCTCAAAACGGTATCAAGAGTGGAGCGTGGTAGCTCAGTAGAAAGTGCATTTGCCATTGATACTAGAGGCCCCCGGTAGCGGTAACAAAATTGCGGTGTCTGAACATGCTCTACTATCTATCTAACTTCCAATAATGCTTAACCCATTGCTGGGACTTGTAGCATGTGAGTGCAAAGTTGGGCTAAGAAAAGGCAAATGGTGAAAATTAAAGGAAAGTAAAAAGTGTTCAAGTTTAAAAGGTCTAGTTACAAGACTAAAAGCAAGGCAGTGGTTGGTTAAGGTGAGCAGTGGATGATCTGGCTGACTGCCCTGTTGATCACATCAACGTTGGGCAGCAAGACAGCTGCTGTAGGGAGGGAATTCCAGTGTACAATGGTGCCGGGGAAATAAGAATATTCATAATAATCTGTAGGGGTTGAGATCTGTCTGTAAGCCATTGGGTGTGAGGTTCTAGATTGTCTTTGCAGGGCTGTGAGGTACTGGTCTCTGGGAATAGTGAAAAAATACAGCATCAATTGCAGCAGACTTGCCTACCCATTGAGGCAGAAAATAGTAAGATCCCCCCCAAAAGAATCGTAAGATTCAAATTTTCTATCTATCGATCTATCTTCTTATACTGAGTTGGTCATATTTGGCCATTACCTCAGTTGGGTGCGTAGCTAAATTTAGAATTTAGCTAAAAAAAGAATCAGAATCAGAATCAGAATCAGAATTGTTACTGGTGACACGTCAAATGACATTCATACACCAGGACCTGTGATATGGGAAGTTAGTCCCTAGCTCTAACCAAAGATGTAAACTTAGCTACACAATCCTCAGCACCTTCAGCCGTCAAAATAATAGAATCGGGAAGGGCATTCCAATCTCTAATGGTTCGGGGGAAAAACGATTCTTTATAAATATCCGTTCTTGCAGTAAGGGTCTGAAACGTCATTGAATGGTGTTTTCTACAATGCCTAGCTGGGGGAACAAGGTCATCTGTTGGAATGCTGGCAGCACCCTTTAGACCTTTGTATAAGAGTATGAGCCTACTGTCTCTTCTCCTTTTCTTGAGAGACTCCCATCTTAATTTTCCTAGAATTCCAGTCATGCTCCCAGTTTCAAAGCAATAATTTCCAGTTACAAATCTAGCAGCTCTATTCTGAACTTTTTCAATTTCTTCATTTAGGACCACTCCGCTTGGGTCCCAGATGCAACTACCATATTCCAAGATTGGGCGAACAAGTCCCCTGTATGCTGTTTCTTTCACATCCTGAGGACACTGATGGAGATTTCGCCTCAGGAAACCAAGTGTTCTATTCGCCTTTGTACACATATTGCTAATGTGTGTATTCCATCTCAAATCGTGAGTGATTGTCACACCAAGGTATTTAATGGAATTCACATTTTCGAGGACCGTTCCCTCTAAGGTGTAAGAAGCCTCAACTTTATTAGATCTCTTCCTTGTTATCTGCATAATATTGCATTTAACTGGTTGAAATCTCATGCCCCATTTTCTGGCCCAACATCCTAATCTATCTATGTCAGCCTGAAGTTTCAGTGAGTCATCTGTATCTCTAATTTCCCGGTAACAAACACAGTCATCTGCGAACAGTCTTATTTCTGAGTCAATATCAGTGGAAATATCATTGATGTACAGGGAGAACAATAGAGGACCAAGAACGGTCCCTTGTGGGACTCCAGACAAAACTGGCGCCCATACTGAAGATTCACCATTAACAACAACACGCTGTTTTCTGTAGCAAAGGAAGGAATCTATCCATTTAAGAGTCTTCCCACCAATTCCATAACCAAATAATTTGGATTTAAGCAGTTCATGAGGAGGGGTGTCAAAAGCCTTCTCAAAGTCCAGAATAAATGTGTCCACCTGCCCCCCTTTGTCCAGGATTTTTGCCCAATCATTAATGAAAAAGAAAAAAAGAGAGAAGCCACTGGATGAGTCCTTAAAACTTTTTACAATCTGAATAACAGAGGTATACTAAAACGCATACCTCTTAGTCTCAATCTTACTCTGTACAGGCTTTGAACTCCTCTGCAGTTTGAGCATTCACCACAGAAGAGGGATTCTCAGGGAAGACTATTCCACTGGGAAATAGTCCTAGGAAAAAAGGAATTTTTCAAATTTTATTTGCAAGGGTTTTAAGGTATCCGATGCGAGGTCTAAATAAGCCCACTTCCTCAAGATTTTTTTTAAAATAAATCGGCCGATTCAGCTTTTTTTTTCCCCATGTTTTTTACCTTTGTTAAGGCATCCATCTTGCCGCTGATACCGAAACAAATTTGTTAAATGAACTGTGATTGGATCACTTCCCTATCATTAGCCAATGAAATTTAATTTAATTTCTCAACGGGAGTAAGCCAGGAACGACAACTATTGTCTTCTTCCGGTATAAACGCGTGCTTACCCGAACCGAAATAATCGCGCCGATTTACCAATTTTTTACAAACACCTAAAATCGTACGGAATTCGGCCGTGTTTGTAATTTGGACATGAAAATAGTAAGCCTTACGACCAAATCGTAAGGGTAGGCAAGTCTGATTGCAGGGATGAATGCCACAAGTGCACCATCTATGAACTATCCCCTGTGCAGGTTGAAGATCCCTACGGTAATTACACTATTCACATTATTTGCATTATCTGCTGGTTCCTAGTCTGAAGGTTATCAGAGTTGGAAAAACAGTAGAGTTGGGTACCACAGAAAATGAAGTACCGCGGTATACCACGGTTTTTAGCTAAATACCACGGTTTGTACCGTGGTGTACCACATACTGAAACTTTCAAAGAAGCAGCCTTATACCTAGCTTTCTCAGTATCTTAGTAGGCTGAGGAAAATACATCCACTTGCCCATACCGTGGTGTACCACACACTGAAACTTTCAAAGAAGCAGCCATATACCTAGCTTTCTCAGTATCTTAGTAGGCTGAGGAAAATACATCCACTTGCCCATTTGAAAAATGACCTTCCTCTTTGGATCTTGTAGTGATATTTTTAGTTTGGAAAAGGTGATATACATGTATTTTTTTTTTTAATCAGGTCCAAACATGTTTTTTCATGGGCTTAGTATCTGTGAAAGTTTGTCTCTGCCAATATGACTAAATGTGTATATATGCTACTAAACTACTTTTTAACTTACCCAGCCTTTCTATCTTTGATTTATAGCCTTTTCTTTTACATTTTTAAACATTGCACTATAAGGATACTTTTTAATTCTGCTACTAGCATGCCACGCGCAAGTAACATTCTAATAACACCCGAAAGATGGTTTAGAATTATGCAGAGATAGGTAGATAGTGATTGTTTACCACTGAGTTTCGTCATTTCAAATATAAATTGTTTCATGTTTTCAATAGTATGATAGTTTTGTTGCTAATGGATGGCTTGGTAAAATACATGTATTAAAAAAAAAAAAACAACAGAAAATAGCACCATGGTTTCTTTCTTTTACGCTGTATTTCCCTGTGCATATTAGATTTACTTGGTGCTCAGTGGTTTAATACTTGGTACCCGACAGCGAAGTCTTTTAATTCTAATAATTGTTTTACGAAGAATAAAAGCATTTTATAACCGGTAAATCTCTCAACATTCATCCGATCTTATCAAAAAAAAAAAAAAAAAAAAAAAGATTTTATAGTCTCGGAAATCTGTGACATTTGCATCTATCGAGTCAGATCATGGTGTGATATATACTGACTCTAGTCCATCTCTAATCCAATTTCTTGCTTACATTAATCAGCAAATTAACTATAATCCATTTTTTTAAACAAATAACACAGTGTGTTTTCAAATACATGTGACAAAAAGCGTAAAGTTAACCGTGCCATTGATTCTGTGCACGTGCCATTGAACCACCAGTGTCTACTGATAATTCACCAGACTATTTTTAACTTGGATAGCGTGTCGTTTGATAAATTATATCGGATTGCAGTCATGACAATAAACAGCTTGACCATGCATTTATTTGCATGCTTTCATGCCTGCAACAGTCAACTACCATATCCAGAATTTCTCGGACCAAATTTTTGGTCGCATTTTTCAGTGACTGGTTATGGTATGAGGAGGTCCAATCCAGTATAATTTTTAATGTTTGGATTTTTAGCACTACTGATAAGCACACTTCATTGCTAAAGTGTTTGTTTTGAAATAAAAGTTATATAACCATTTCAATATGCTTAAAAATGCACAATTCCGGAGTCAAAGAGATTGCCGGAGTACCGTACCGGTATCCCCGAGAGTCCTAATATCGTGGCAATAACCGGCGGTTGTAAATAGAAATATAACGCGAGCAGTATCGAGGTTTACCATTTGATTAAAATACAGAAAATTATCCAGCACAATAACTATGTAGGATAAACAGTAATAATACAGTTTGTAATACCAAAAATCCTACCTTAAATAACACCTGTGTCCTGCTTCAATCAGCTGAATTAGAGTTCTAATTCCGTGGTAAATGTCAAAGTTAAAAATAGAACAACTTTCTGTTTGTATTGTCTTGTTTCTTGCAACTGTTCCAACCTTCATAAGGTCACCCTCCATAAATAGGCCAAACAAAAAAAATGTGTGTGTAGTAATTTCTAAATTTAAAGATTATGAACACTAACTGTTTTAACTTGAAATATTTAAACTCGAAACACTATTTACAGGGATGGTGTTTGAAATGTTTTTATTCTTCTGTGTCTGGGGAGCAGTGTATGCAGTAAAAGGGCTCCCCTTTTCTGATCACTCTCTTTTCTGAACAGAAGATCAAATGCACCCAGTGGGAACAGAGACTGCATTCTGCCCATTTAACAAATATGACAGACTGACAGCCTCGCAATTCCTTTGGCTCATACAACTTACAGACACAACATTTCTCTGAATCTGGTATTTCATCTTCATCTGCACTCTGTGAACTATCACTGATATACATATGAGATGGACCAGGCCTAGGGGACATGTCTGCTTGTTTTGCTGACTCCAGTTGATTGCGAGTTTGTGCAGGCTTTTTGCTGTTTTTTAGAGATTTGCTTCCTTTAGGTTTGACAGACTTTGACTGAGCAGACTTTTCAGACTTGCTTTCATTTTTTCTTTTTCTGGGCACTTTTTATCTGACCTATTTGATACTGAAATTTCAGCAAAAGACACCATTTTAGACTGAACTACACTTTCTGTAATAGCTTTGCCGGCAATAATTTCACTGATATTTCTTCTTTTCTTAGCATTTTCATCAGTTATACGTTTTCTTTCAAACAGTTCCCTCACTTTAGAATCTAAAAAAATCACTGGCCCTTTTCTCATTCAATATTTGTTCATGTCTCTGTTCCTGTACTTGAGAAATTTCACGCTGTTGACTATTCATGTTCGCATCCTCATTTGCATTTTCTGACTGGATCGTCATCTCTATATCATTATTTCCTGGATCTGCTTGGTCAACAATTTGATCACAATTAAATACTTCAGCTGGAATCAAACTGTCATGGTTTATTGCATTGCTATCTAGTGGGTGAATTCCAGTTCGCTTAAAAGCAGAGTGAAGATTTTCTGCAGAAAGAGCCTTTGAATAAACTTTACACGATAACTCACAAATATTGTATCTAGTGACGCTTACAGATGTCTCTCTCATGAACTTGTGGCACGCAGAATTGTACATCCTCTGAAAAGGTCCATAGCACCCAACGTCTAGAGGCTGTAGGATATGTGAAGTATGGTCTGGCAAGATAAACAGTATGATGTCCTGTAGTTTCGCCCATTCAACAAGATCAAGAGATATATGGGACTTGTGCCCGTCCAAGATAATCAGAAGATGCTCACCAGGATTCCGTTGAGGAAGAAATTTAGTCAGATGGTTTTTCATATAATGTCTGAAGACATCAGAATTAACCCACCCCGAGTCTGACATCATGGCATCAGCCCCAGGTGAAGCACCCTTCAAAAGATCTGGTGAAAGCCGCTTCCCTGCAAACACAAAAAATGGAGGGACAACTGTACCACTTGCACTACCACATCCTATTATTGTAGTTGTTTGGCCTTTCTGTGACACAACTGCAGGGGGGTGAAAGTCAGTACCAGCTACAATAGCAGGTGGTGTATGATTCTGCATAACCCCCTTCTCATCAATATTGAAAACAAGGTGTGGTTTATCACGAAGTCCATATTTTTCCAGAGTTTGTTCAAGTTTCTGGAAGTAGCTTGAGACTACAGATGATGAGGCTGACTTGGCACGTACCTTCTCCAGTCCTCTAGGCTTAAGGACTCTTAGTTGTGGCCATCTTTTTACAAACTTTCGAAACCAGTTCAAAGTAAATGGGTCATCCCTTGATCTCTTCCCCAGCTGAACAGCATAATCAGTAGCAATGTCACAAACTTCCTGTCTTATATATCCATATCCGTATTTAGCCATAACTTGTAAATGGGACACCAACTTCTCCTCCTCAGACAAAGAAAGCACTGGACTACGACCAGGTGAAACAATGTCAATGTCAACTTTGCCAATTATGCAATCTCTGAGTGTTTGCTGAGGTACTTTGAACACTTTGGCTGCTTTATACACGCTCATGCCAGTCTCTTTGACAGAAATGTATGCCCCAGTGAGTGCTGAAGGAGAGTACTGCCTTCTTGAAACCACATGCTGGGGCTTGAGCTGAAAGAAATATAAAGTTCTGGTGTTCTCTCTGATAGACCTGAAGTCGGGCTAATTAAAAAAGGACAGGCATAGTCAAAATGTTATTTTGGGGACTTTAAAGTATGAAAAGTTGTATAGAAGTGTATCAAAATAAGTGCTCTTTCTATTATAGAAGAATGGGTAAATGCTTTCCATCATGGTGTATCATCTTTTCTGCACATAGCAAAAGCCTGCTCTTTGTCTGGATTAAAATTTTATCAGAAATAACCCTCTTGCTACTAAAATAAAAAGTCACTGTAAACCAATTATTAAAAAAGCTTGGCCTAAAAATAGTTTCCCGGCATGACCTGTGAAAGGTCATGTTGTCTGCTGTGTAAACACGGAATATTCAATGAGTGCACCTGAAAGAATTTACGGGAATTTTGCACGAGCTTATAAAAAGGAATAGTAAAAATGGATGTTTTTATGGGTTTGCGATAATTCATAAGTTTTTCTTACCTGTTTGAAGCGCATTCTTCACGGAAATCTTCTGTCGTCAATGTAAACAAATGGCTGCCATTTTTTGACGTTTCGGCGCGTGCAAATACCGCTTACGTCACACGAGAACAATGGATGCCACGTTATTAGAACTCACACGATAATGGGACCTTCAACGATACTAGGAAATATACCGCGGTTCGTACCACAAGAGACAAAACCGCGGTATTTACCTGTATACCGGTTTTACCGCACACCTCTAAAAAACAGGTAACCAGACACCCCTGAACTTTCAAGGTCAGGGGGTCTCGTTACCTGTTTTTCCAATATTGACAATGAGCCAGCAAATAATGGAAATATGGTGAATTAGTGTGTAGGCCTTCATCCTGCAAACCTGGATGGATGGACACTCAAAATTTAAGTGTATGATGAATACACTGCCATATTTTGAGACAGGCATAAAAAAATGCCAAAACAACCTAAGTCCGAAATGACCCAACTCAAAAATTAAGCCGAAATAATCAAGGCCGAAACGACTCGGGCCGATACAGCTCCACATGGCAACAAGTGATATGCTATACACGATTGACGTACGTTTAGCTAGCTCTTCTTTCTGTCTCCATTTATTGTAATTTTGAGCATAGGCCTTATTGATTTTCAGTTTGTCGGACATTATTGTTATTAATAAAGAAAGTATGACAAAATCGCAAACAAACACGAGTTATTTCTCGTTTCAATATAGTGAACAATCAAGATCAAAGCAAACATTAAGCAGCGGTGCACTAGCATAAAATCCGGGATCAGTCGGTCGCGGGACGTTTCGGTCCTGAGTCGATTTGGACCCCCGGGTCGTTTCGGTCATATTTTATTGATAGATTTTTTTTTCCAGCAGAGTATCCTTTGGATGTTATTATTTTTATATATATATTTAGAATATTTGGCCTTTCACGTTAGCCATGTAATATGGTAGCCCAATTAATTAAAGACTGTCTTATTCTACAAGATGACCTGAACCAACTAGCACAGTGGGAGGCCGATTGGCAGATGAAGTTCAATGTGGCCAAATGTCATTCAATGAGGGTGTCGCGACACCCTCAGGACAAACAAATTAAGTTTGACTATAAACTACACCAGCAAATCTTGGAGCAGGTTCAATCCGCCAAATATCTTGGTATCACCATCACTGATGATCTTGATTGGTGTCAACACGTTTCAGAAATAACATCAAAAGCAACTAGGACTTTAGGATTTCTTAGACGAAACTTGGCTTTTGCACCTAGGCAGACAAAGGATGTTGCATATAAAACATTGGTTCGCCCTCAGCTAGAATATGCATCACCCATTTGGCATCCCTATGTTAGAACTCAGATTCAGCAGGTGGAGAAGGTGCAGAGGACAGCTGCTCGATGGACCTGCCGACGATGGCGCAATAGAAGCAGCGTCGGTGACATGCTTAACGAGCTAGAATGGCCGTCCCTAGAGGCCCGTCGGGAGCAGCCCTCTTTAACCTTCTTCTATAAGATACATTCAGGTACAGTGGCCGTTAATAAAGATAAATGCTTGACCCTTGTGACAGTTTCAACTCGAACAAGGCCATCAAAAGTAAACAACTCACAGTATCACAGGTACCTGTCCTACAGTGATGCCCTGAAAAATTCCTTCTTCCCTAGGACTATTCCCCAGTGGAATAGTCTTCCCTCTTCTGTGGTGAATGCTAAGACTGTAGAGGAGTTCAAAGCCCATACAGTGTAAGACTGAGACTCAGAGGTATGCGTTTTAGTATACCTCTGTTATTCAGATTGTAAATAGTTTTAAGGACTCATCCAGTGATTTCTCCCTTTTTTTTTTTTTTTTTTTTTTTTAAGCTAAATTCTAAATTTAGATACGCACCCAACTGAGGTAATGGCCAAATATGACCGACTCAGTATAAGAAGATAGATAGATAGATATATAGCATTTTAAACTTCTTTTGATAGCCATGTTTTCAGTTGGTGTGACTAGGATTTGAAAATTATCTGAAAACATCTTTACTACAATTATATATAAAACTGCATATCGGATAACAATAACACAGCAGGCACACGGCGCTAGGGCAACGTCAAATCAACGTCGGTACAACGTCATGACATTGTATCGACGTAGATATAAAGTTGCATAAACCTTATGAAATTGCACCGACTCCTCTGTCGCATGCAATACACAATAAAGAAGAGACGATGTTTTAAAGATCCTTTGGCAATGGTTTTGAGCGATTACAAGGATAACCCTTACTAAATTACGGGACTTCTGGCAACATATTGCATCTTGGACGTAGGCCAATCATAAATTGCTAAAATGGTGACCCTGGGTTGACCTTGACCTTCTTTGTGCCTAGGTCAAACTTTGACACATATGCTTTTGTATTGGAAAAGTGAGAATGCATTTTATCCTGCAAACGATTCAGAATACAGTACTAAAGTATAAGATATATTTTTGCTCCTTACGATAAGGCGCATTTATTGGGGGAACCGTGTTAGGTCCAGGTCACATGACCAAAATGGCCGCCATACCCATATATGGTAATACCCATAAAGCTAAAAGCATCCGGCGGGTCGTGCACTTCAGCTGAAGCACTGGTTTCTGACAATATTGTCATAACAATGGCTAGTTTAAGTAACATTTTGCGGAAGAGACCAATATCTGCAAGAAAACAAACTAAATATAGAAAATGACTAAATGGGTCCAGTAATTGCCACTGTTCTTGAAAACTGCATGACATTTTTTTGTACATATTGATATTAGAGTAATTATCTTCTTAATCATTTGACATGCAAGTTTCTTGAGAAGGACTTTGTTGCCCATACAAGAATATGCATCATACAATGTAACAACCCAAATTTCGCAATTTTATATTTATTTTTTTACTTCTTAACCCTGACCCTTTCACTCCAGAGTTTATGAAACACACATTTCCTTCACTGATTACTACTAAATGGGGCGTCTTGCAAAAAAAAAAAAAAGTCAACAGTAGGACATGTTTGTAGATCCTGCTGCGTTGCTGATTATGGTCAATTTCATCAGGATCTACACTATTTGCTTAGATATCTATACCTGGTCATGGGGTGGAAGGGTTTTATCGACTGCATTAATAAATAGACACGCGTATGATATTAAAGGTTTCTATCAAAGGTATATTGTGGCCCTGAAAAGCGCCATTTTCAGGTTAAATCTGTGTTAAGCATTTATGTACTCCACAAAAGCAACTCTCTAAACTTTTTGAAAAAAGATACAAGCCTCCTTGTCTATATCCTGGTTGTACAAGATCATGATGGTAATGCTTTGAGACTATTTTTTTCACCAACATCAATAAGTCCTGGACCAATAATAATCTTTGATTAGAAGGCTTGCCGATTACCGTAAAAAGAGAGTTTACAAATGATAAATTCATCCCAATAATAACATTCTAAATATTTTTATTTATAATCATGATAATATTTGTAATCATAATAATAAAATTAATAACGAAAAGGATAATAAAGAGAAAAATGAATAAGAACAAAAAGAAGTCATTAAATAATAATAATAATAATAATAATAATAAAAATAATAATTATAAGAAGAAGTAGAAGAAGAAGAAGAAGAAAAAGAAGAAGAATCTCTCATTCTGGCTAGTATTTGTTGAACACGTTTAAAGCTTTAATATATAGAGATAAGTATATTGTCCACAGATGTATATGTTTTCTATGATTGTCTATGCCCAAGGGCGTAGACATTATAGAGACAGGGTTTAACACAGAAGTACAGCCGTTATTTACCCACAATGCAGGTTTGACCTTTCCATTTTTATGCAACAACAAGTATAAGCTTTCAAAAGAAGAAAAAAGCGACCCATAGCAAGAATAATCTTTTACACAAAAAGGCCCACGGGCAGAGCTCTGGCACAGAATTGTTATCGCATTTGAACAAACCTATATTTGTTGTCATATTATTTTGTCGGGCTAATTCAAAATATACATCTACAAAATCTCGCCCAAGACGAACCACTGCTTATCCTTTAAGCTCCACGGGAGCCTTCGGCTCTGATAAGCTAAAAACTTGCCTCGCCATTAGCAAACGTTTTGGGTTAATCTTCAAGTAGTCTTCTATAAAGTGTAGGAAAGTTGTCTATTTAACTTCTCCAAGCAGTCAATTTGATAAGGTATCACAAGCATACTGAAGTTGTACAGATGAAAAAGTACTTTTTGACAAAACTACAGCATTTGCAACTTTGACATTTTAGGCGATATATACTTCAGTCGGCAGAATGACAATTAGAATAGTGCCAAAGACAGTTAATTGCATAAAATACACTTCTGGAATACCATTCTAGACATTCACATTTAATATGTGCTAAGCGTAGACCTAGCTATTCGTAAAAGCTGTACTTGTCACAAAAAGTGTGGGCACTTTTTGGCAACGGCATAATATAAGTTTCCCATTTAATTGTACGAAATTATGAAAGTATATTAACATATCTACCGTGCATACTAAGATGAAAGACGCCAAAATGATGCATGGGAGTGTTATTTCAAAGCAAAGAACAGGCTGGCCAGAGCCGTTTCGGGTCGACTATGGGTTAAGTTCCCATTATCATGAGCTGGCTTTGGGCTGCAAGATGCTTCCTTTCAGAGATAAAAATAGAAGTGGAGGAAATGATCAGGAATCGATAAAATTAACCCATAGCTCCCATCAGAGACACCAAAGGGAAAGAAACACAAACATGAAACAATAGACCCTAATGGAAACATTAATAGTGGAAAGCCAAAAGGACAGTCACTTTCCAACAAAATGGCCAATAGGCTATCCAAAATAAAATAATATAAGCGACCAAATTCCCAAAGACAAACTAAAACAAACCGACCCCATATGAGTACTGGTAATCGCGTAGAAGGTCTAAAAGAAGTGGAGGCAATGATCAGGAATCGATACAATCAACCCACAGCTCCCATCAGAGACACCAAAGGGAAAGAAACACAAACATGAAACAACAGACCCCAATGGAAACACCAACAGCGGAAAGCCAAAAGGACATTCACTTTTCCACAAAATGGCCAACAGACTATCCAAAATAAAATAACATAAGCGACACAAACACCCAAAGACAAACCATAACAAAATTAACCGCGACAGAAGAACCGCCTTGGAACGGTCAGCGGAAACGAATTCCACTGGGGGGCTTAAATCGATTTTCCGTGGCCACAATCCTCGTCCTTACTTCCGTCGCGATTTAGAAAAATAATTTGTTCAGTCCTCATGAAGGCCTCCTAACTCATCAGTGCAACATCTCCGTGAACACAAAAAATCAAACAACCTCAGAGATAAACAGGAACCTACCAAGGCTAAGTGGTGTGAGTTCATGCATATACACACTATTGGTTTCATTGGGCGACAGGGCTTGAGATGTCATTTCATCTCAATGTCGGGTAAAAGTCCCACGAAACTGGAAGCAACGTCTCCACAATGACCTGATTTATGTCCCCTTCTTTGCTAAAATTTCTATTTTGTCATATTTGGTAAGCAAGCCCTTCCTTTAGTGAAAGATTTCATTCACGGTGAAAGGAATGCAGATAAATAGGGATAAATATTGCCTATAAAATATGGAATCGCCTTTATTTCAGAATTTCTGAAGAAGATATTTTCATGTAGTGTTGTTTTCCCAATAAAATGTAATAAAAAAAAAACTCAATTTCATGAAATCCTAGCTTTCATTCCGCGAAAGGCATGCGTCTGTCTCTAGTCGTATGTTTTCACACTTTTCAATATAAGCCCAGAGGTACTTATTAACAAACAGTTCATGTAAAAATAGTATGTATTTCAATATAAAGTCTATAATTCCACACAAACTCCCTTCCGTAGAAAGAAAGAACGAAAAAACAAGAGGTCCATGATGGACCTAATTCGCTCACCTGAGTTATACTGTACTACCATTGTTGTATACAGGTTTTTTCGATATTTAGCTCTGACAGCCAATTTGTACAGAGGAGCAGAACCACTTAAGCCCTTTTTGTAGAGGGCTCACTCAAGGAACTTTTCTGTCGAAGTTATTTTAAAATTGAGACATTGGAGAAGATGTTCTTGTTTGTTTGTTTGTTTTGGAGTTTTACGGCCCAGTCAACACTATTTAGGTCATTTTTGAGCCGGCCAGTTTACCTATCAACACTTTCCTGGGCAGGCTTATACGTAAGCGGTTAACCGGTACAGTGCACATTCTTTCGCCGGAAACTGACAACTGCCCTTCTTGAATCAGCGGAAGGCAGATAATGACCGCAGAAAAGATTTCATGATCAATCTCTACGAAAGAATGTTGCCGACCCCGGCGGGAGTCGAACCCGCGTCCTTCTGATCACCAGTCAGACGCGCATCCTACTGAGCCACTGAGGCCGGCTGGAGAAGATGTTCTTTTATGATTTGTTTTCGTCTTTACCTCTGCAGTCGTATGGACATTTTGTTCAGCAGAGCAAACCCATTTTAGCAATTTAAGCAATCATCATTACATAATTGATTGTTTTGAGTATAATGACATGTCAACCCTTGTGGGTCATTCTGTGTCGTCTCCCAGAGAAAGGGAGAAAGTGAGTGATAGTGGAGAAAGACAAAAACGAATGGAAGTGTTAAAAGAGAATAAACAACAGCCCTCCCCTCTACCCTTACCTGCTGCAAGGACAGCGTTCCTTGCCCTATTGTAAGCCAATATTTATCAGTTGGACGCCTCAGTGACGCAAAATACACGTCACCTTTGCTTCGACCAACCACCCTTCAATCATCAGTACAAAAATACTACTTTGAGATGGGATGTTTCAATGGAACAGACCTAAAATGTGCCATACCGTTTATCAATCTTTTGGTACAAAAATAAAAGAGAAGTATTTCTGCGAATTGGGTTTGAAATTGCGCCATTGACTCTATTTTTGGCTCTGCTTGCCATTTTGTTCAGTGGAACAGAACCATTTTAGCAGTTTTGGTAGAAGGTTACCCAAGAGGAACATTCCTGTAAAATTATTTTGAAATCATACCATTAGCCTAGGAAGAAATGAAATGTCGTTAAAAGGCTTTTTTCTAGTTTAGCTCTGGCGGTCAGTTTGTTCAGCCGAGTGGAACCATTTTCGCAACTCTGGTAGAGGGCCACCCAAAGGGCATTCCTGTGAAATTATTTTGAAATCGGACCATTAGCCTAAGAGGAGATGTCGTTTAAAGACTTTTCTATTTTCAGCTCTGGTGGCCATTTTGTTCAGTGGAGCAGAACCATTTTAGCAATTATGGTACAGGGTCATCCAAGGAACATTACTAAGAGAAATTATTTTGAAATAGGACCATTGGCCTAGGGGGGTGTCTTTTAAAGTTTTTTTTTTTTATTATTTTTAGCTATGGGGGCCATTTTGTTCAGCAGAGCGGAACCATTCTAGCAATTTTGGTAGAGGTTTACCTAATAAATATTTCCGTGAAATTATTTTGAAATCGGACCATTAGCCTAGGAGGAGATGTCGTTTAAAGGTTTGTTTTTTCTAAGGTTTTTTATTTTTAGCTCTGATGCCATTTTGTTCAGCGGAGTGGAACTATTTCAACAATTTTGGTAGAGGGTCAGCCAAGAAATATTCCTGTGAAATCATTTTGAAATCGGACCATTAGCCTAGGAGGAGATGTCCTTTAACGTGTTTTTTTTTTCTTTCTATTTTTAGCTCTGGTGGCCTTTTTGTTCAGCAGAGCAGAACCATTTTAGCAATTCGGGTAGAGGTTCACCTAATAAATGTTTCCGTGAAATTATTTTTAAATCGGAATATTAACCCAGGAGGCGATGTCGTTTAAAGGTTTTTCTAAGATTTGTTTCTATTTTTATCTCTGGCGGACATTTTGTTCAGTTGAGCGGAACTATTCTAGCAAATTTGGTAGTGGGTCATCTAAGGAACATTCCTGTAAAATTATTTTGAAAGCGGACCGGAACTATTTTAGCAATTTTGGTAGAGGGTTATCCAATGATCATTCCTGTGAATTATTTTGAAATCGGACCATTAGCCTAGAAGGAGATGTCGTTTAAAGGTTTTTCTATTTTTAGCTCTGGTGGCCATTTTGTTCAACGGAGCAGTACTATTTTAGCAATTTTGGTAGCTGGTCATCCAAGTAACATTCCTGTGAAATTATTTTGGAATCGGGCCATTAGCCCAGGAGGAGATGTCGTTTAAAGCTTTTTTTCTATTTAAGCTCTGGCGGCCATTTTGTTCAGCGGAGCAAAACCAATTTAGCATTATTGGTAGAAGGTCATCCAAGGAACAATCCTGTGAAATAATTTGGAATCGAACTATTAGCCTAGGAGGAGATGTCGTTTAAAGGTTTTTTTATATATTTTTAGTACAGGTGGCCATTTTGTTCAGCGGAGTGGAACTATTTGGCAATTTTGGTAGAGGGTCATCCAAGGAACATTCCAGCGAAATTATTTTGGAATCGGACCATTAGCCCAGGAGGAGAAGTCCTTTAAAGGGTTTTCCTCTTTTTAGCTCTGGTGGCCAATTGTTCAGTGGAGCGTAACCATTTAGCAATTTTAGTAGAGGGTCACCTAATAAATATTCCCTTGAAATTATTTTGAAATCTGACCATTAGCCTAGGAGGAGATGTCGTTTAAATGTTTTCTACGGTTTTTCTATTTTTAGCTCTGGTGGCCATTTTGTTCAGCAGAGGGGAACCATTTTACCAATTTTGTTAGAGGGTCACCTAATAAATATCCCCGTGAAATTATTTTGAAATCGGACCATAAGCCTAGGAGGAGATGTCGTTTAAAGGTTTTGCTCTGGCGGCCATTTTGTTCAGCGGAGTGGAAATATTTTAGCAATTTTGGTAGAGGGTCACCTTATAAATATTCCCTTGAAATTATTTTGATATCGGACCATTGGCCTAGGAGGAGATGTTGTTTAAAGGTTTTTCTAAGGTTTTTCTATTTTTAGCTCTAGCGCCCATTTTGTTCAGCGGAGCGGAACTATTTTCACTATTTTGGAAGAGGGTCAACCAATGATCATTCCTGTGAATTATTTTGAAATCGGACCATTAGCCTAGGAGGAGATAACGTTTAAAAGTTTTTCTATTTTTAACTCTGGTGGCCACCTTGTTCAGCGGAGCGGAACCATTTTAGCAATTTTGGTAGAGGGTGACCTAATAAATATTCCCGAGAAATTATTTTCAAATCGGACCATTAGCCAAGGAGATGTCGTGTATAGGTTTTTCTAAGGTTTTTCTATTTTTGGATCCATTTATTCAAGTTGGTAACGAAAGCTTTTTTCATGTATGAGATGATCTACTATATTTCTCTGTCACATAAAAGTATTCCCTCGGTGGAGAAAACATACATATGCGCAGGCTGATCCAAGCCTTTTTTAGGCACACTTGCTCGATGACGCTTCAGTGCCTCTTCAGATTTTCTTTGTCGTTGGTGACAAGAAAATTTTACATGTAAGAGATGATCTATATTTCTCTGTCACATAAAATTATACCCTCGGAGGAGAAAATATACCAGACTGCTCATATGCGCAGGCTGATTCAAGCCTTTACTAGGCACACATGCTCTATGACGCTTCAGTGCCTCTTCAGATTTTTTGTCGGGAATAAAGTCAAGTTCGTGACAAGACAATTTTGCATGTATGAGATGATCTACTATATTTCTCCGTCACATAAAATTATACTCACAGAAAAGGAAACATGTCAGACTGCGCATATGCGCATGCTTATCCAAGTCGTCCATGGACACTCATGCTCGATGACGCTTAAGTGTCTCTTCAGATTTTCTTGTCGGGAATAAATTCAAAATACATGTATGTGACATTCTACTCTATTTCTCTGGTACATAAAACTTCTATAAAATGTATAAAGCTACCCCCACCACATCCCAACCCCACCCCGCCACACACACACACACACATACACATACACAGAGCAGAGATCAGCGATTCGGATATCAGACTACGCATATGCGCAGGAGTGCTTGCGTGCGTGCTAAATAGACAGAATATAATAATTAGACTAAAATTTCATTTCTAACAAATTAAACAAATACTGTTTTGTCTTTTTGGGGTTTGAGGGAGCCAAAATGATATAGGCGTGTTTTCGAGATGGTAAACCTTGTTTTCTCTATATAAAATAGTCTTTAACATGTAGGAAAATCACATGAATCCTGGTTAAACCCGCTTTTATATTAACAAAATGAGACGACATTGTTTTTGAGCCTGAGTTTATTTAAGAAATCTCTTGTCGGTAAATTCGGCATTATTGTCATACGTCCCTTTCAGAATACATCGGTTCTATTTCCGCTTAGCAACGCCTTACCCGGTGAATGCCCTTCCATAGCGACCATATAAAGCGAAGTGTAATTGGCCGTGAAAGCTGTTGCGTCAAAATGCTGGCTGATCGAGAGCCACACAACCCAAAGGAGAACGGCACAATAGCACACTAGCAAACAAAGCCTCTCCTTCAGGAACGCTTAGACTTTCGGAAGAGTCTTTAAACCGAGGTCCCGTCTCCGAATGACCTTAGCTGTTGGTGGGACGTAAAACTCAAAACACTCATTCACTCCTACAGGAACTTATATAGGAAAGTGGGACAGAAATAAAAAAAACAAGACGCCTTATCACACCTTTTTCTTTCTTTTTTCGCAACTTTCGCTTTCGAATAAAGGATGTACATTATAAGGTTACCCAAACGGATGACCTGGGGGCCCTCAAAAGGGCCTTTTGCATACCACCACGACTGAAATACCGCATCTCGCCTGGTATATCATACAGCCCTCCGTACTGCCCTTGCCGCATAACATAAAATTCACCAAAAACAGCAAATTGCGCCATGACCGTAATAAAGACAGACGGTCGAGATGGCCACATATCAATACAGACAAGGGCAATCAACTAACTAACTAGGGCATGACTTAGCGCAACCTGAAGGAGGGCTTTTAACAAACAAAACCACCCACGCGAAACTAAAACAACATACAGCCACACTAGGTAGGTAGATATAGCGATAGTTGTAGGATAGGAATACAGTAGAGAGGATAGTATAGAAAAGAGAGATAAAAAAAAAAACCTGGAGTTAGAAGCAGAAGAAGGAAAAGAGATTTCTCAAAAAAGCGATTTCAAACATTTTTATTTGTGTAAATATGAAACACGTAGGATGCAATAATGATATGCAAACATGGCGACACAAAATGACCCTCCTACGGTCCCACAGAATACGGCATCCTGCGTCGAGGAGGGCATCACTTTATCTTAACTTCAAACGAAAAAGCATAAAAGGGGATTGACCTACTTTCCACATCCTCCGCGAAAGAGGTCACCCACTAACTAAAATAAATACGAATTTGGGCCCGAGACGGCGGACGCCAACACACCATGTTACTATGTTATTTGTTGTATGTACAGAATAATAATTAAAAAACACAGATATAATCTTCAAGCACACCTTGCAGGTACAAAAAATGTCCTTCCCAGCAACTGTGGGCGGATGGGCCTGTCCCAAAAAGGACAACACCACAAACGAGATCGGCAAACGTTGTCTCGGGCCTCTAAATGGCTAGGCAGGAATACACTTTCCTCCTATGGTGCCTTCCTTCACATAGGATGCGTTGATGATATGCAAACATGGTGACTAACCCACTTATGGTCCCGCAGAGTGCGACATCCTACGTCGAGGAAGGCATCACTTTTTCTTAACTTAAAACGGCAAATGCATAAAAAGGGATTGACCTACTTTGCACATCCTCCAGGATAGAAGTCACTCACTAACAAAATAAATACGAATTCAAGCCCGAGACCGCGTAGGCCGGCACTTCATGTTATTATGTTACATATTGTATATACAGATAAACAAAAAAAAACAACAAAAAAAAAAACACAAAATATAAACCACTAGCACAATCTTGCAGGTACAAAAACTATCATCCCCAGCAACTGTGAGCGGGTGGGCTTGCCCTAAAACGGACAACACCACCTTTAAGGCACAAGAAAAAAACAAACAAAACAGGTCCGTGGCGGGGTAAGCACATCCGCCCGCATATATACTTAAACAATAGACCACTCAACAAGCTGGGGAAACAGACCTAACAATGTAAAAATGTACATACGTTACATAAATATACAAAAATCAAATAAAAAAAAAATACCAGTATCAAAATGGACCCTTTCCTGCTCTGACACGGTTCGGCATATTGACAAGCAAAAATTATAACGTCGAGTAGAGGACAAAATGGACCGACTGCACCGGACTTACGATAGACATGGACGGACGGGGCTGGAGCCGAGCGATGGTCTCCCCATTCACCGGCAACATGGAATGGGGATACCACCGAACGGCTGCGGTGCAGTGCCAGAATGGATTGGTTCCCTGGGACCCCACCAGCTGACGACCCGTGACACGAGGAAACTGGAAACAACAGCAACAACCGTGAAAGCTCATTTGCAGGGAACAAGACAATTCATCGACAAGAAAACTCATCGACACGGTTTTTGGAGACAATTCATCGACACAACTGAAGACAACTCATCGACACTTTTTGAAGACAACTCATCGACACATTATTATAATGAAATTATACACAATCTGATAAAATGAAGACAATGTTTTGAAAATAAAATGATTTATTATCACGTTTATGTTAAAAATAACGAATTTAGAATATAATAATTCAATGTTTTGGCTTATTGATGACAATTAAGAGACCATTTTAACCGCATAGGATGGGTGACGTAAATAAACTTACGCATTCTATTTTAGAAACATGATATAAAAGAAAATGTACAGGGAACTTGGTAACTACGGACACACACACACACACACACACACACACACACACACACACACATGTCGTTATCGCAATCACATTATATGTATACATTTGTATCCTCAAGGGCTTTATAGGGAATTTTGAATAAAATTTCTTCTTCTTCATTACGGATTTTCTGTGTATTGTGTGTTCGAAAGAAGAACGTCGGCAGCAGCATGCGTTTCAGTGTGATGGTTGTGACAATTGGCAGCACAGAACGTGTAACACTGGTAAGCTTTTATATGAGTTTTATAACTGTCTTTTGTCTATGTCTGTCTGTCCGCCCCCCTCCCTCCCGTACGCACGTACATATGTATATATGTATGCATAACGTGTAATACTGGTGAGTCTTTATATGCGTTTTTAAACTGTCTGTCTGTCTCTGTCTTTCTGACAATCTATTTTTCTTTCTTTCATTCATTCGTAGACATTGTATGTCTTGTTTCTTTCGTTCATTCCTATACGTTTTCTTATTCTTTTTTTTTTCTATTTTTTCTTTCATTTATTTATTCGTTTATTTCATACTTATTTTGAGGGCACGTGCCAGTTAATATAAATCATGGACAAACAATAAATTTATTACATCATTACTCGAACTATGTTGTTAATCGGCGTGTGCCATAAAACATAATATGTGTGTATTTGTATTTTTACCCCTCACAGATCAATCAAATACATTGTACCACTTATCCATAATTACCGTTAGTTACCTATGATTGCCAATTACCTTCACACAAATGTGTCGATGAATTGTCTTCCAAAGGTGTCGATGAGTTGTCTTCAATTGTGTCGATGGATTGTCTCCAAAAACCATGTCGATGAGTTGTCTTGTCGATGAATTGTCTCGATTCCCATTTGCATGTCTGTAATTTGTGTCAACATGTCGTAGGAGTATTATGATTGTTTGTCCGATGTAGCAAAAACCCTTTACGATCGTAAATTGAAGTCTTTTGTTTGTTTTGTTTGATTTGAGGTTTAACGTCCCCGTCAACACTGTGAAGGTCATTTTGGAGACGTTGCTTCCAATTTTGTGGGAATTTTACCCGACCTCGAGATGAAATGACATCTCAAGCCCTGCCACCCAATGAAACCAATAGGGTTTATTAGCATGGACGGGCCGGGCCGACTCGCACCGCTTTGCCTGGGCAGGCTTAGATCCTCTAAGCGGTTTACCAGTACTCATGTGCGGGTCGGTTTCAGCTCTGCGTGGAAGCATCATGCAGCCCATCTATTTCTTCGAAATTGAAGTCAATTAACTTGAATGAATTCCATACAGGCTACCTGCTGGCGCATGGGTTAACAATCCGACGCAATGCCCAAGGTTGAATGGGGTGATTTGTATACGCACCTTATTGATTCACCAGCAAAGTGAAATTAATTAATTGACCAAAAGATTTCATAGTTTACAAATTTAGCTAATTTAAGAAAGAATATGCTTTTATAGAGTATTCTTGTTCAGAATTCTGTAGTGAAACCCTGCCAGATAAGTTAAAAAAAAAAAAAAAAAAAAAACATCGATTTTTCTTACATTGTGACTTTATTACAGACAATATCCTTGTTATTTATTTATTTATTTATTTATTTATTTATTTATTTGTAGATCTGCTCAAAAGTACTTTATCTTTTTTCACACGCCCATTCAAATATGTTGAAATTTTTACCTTTACCACCAAAAACTGAAAACTTGAAAAAAAAATGTTTATTTATTTATTTATTTTTTTTTTTTTTGGTCTTACGAGTACCCACAATGTACATTTGGAGCAGAAATAGAAAAAAGAAATGTACATTTCTCTATGCCCCATTTATTTCCCTCTATAAAATTGTGGAGTTTAAGGGGGTAAAATTTATAAAGGCATGTTTTCATGATGTAATAAAAGATGTGGGGGAATACAATATTTTTTTATCTCTTTCCCAAGACATAGATTGTGGGTACTCGTTAGAACCGCCTCAATTAGTACCCACAACCTGTGTCAGGCTTGCACGCATAAATGGTTACACCTACTGCAGTTTACCGTCTAACTCGGGGTCTAACTGTTGGTTTTCTTTTGCTCCAGCAAGTCTGTTGTTGTATGCTGTCGAGTCCTCAACCTTTCATCTCTGTAGTTGTTTTATTTGTATGTTCTCGGAGATGTTACACTGATGAGTTAGGAAGCCTTCATGCGGACTAAACAAAATTAGTGTATACCGCGACAGACGTAAGGGCGAGGATTCTGGCCATGTAAAATCGATTTAAGCCCCCCCCCCCCCAGTGGAATTCTTTCTACTGACCGTTCCAAGGCGGTTCTTCTGTGATGGTTTATTTATGTTGTTGTTTGTTACTATTTACTGAGTATATCCCTTATGTCTTTTTATTTTGGATGGCCATTAGGCCATTTTGTGGGAAAGTAACTGTCCTTATGGCCATCCTTTGTTTAGGTTTCCATTATGGTCTGGTCGCTTCATGTTTGTGTTTCTTTCCCTTTGGTGTCTTTGATGGGTGGAGTAAGTTATTTGTATCGATTCCTGATCTTTGTTTTACTTCTACTTTTTAACTCTTTCAGTTTTTCGACGAAACTTCGACAAATTGTGACTGAATGTCAATCTGATGATTTTTTCGACGAAAATTCGACCAAAAACTGGTTCGATGAAAAGTATCATTTGATGGAAAGATACATTCAACCAAGTGGTCTTACGGCCCCCGCCCATCGGGGCTTGAAGAAATAGATGGTCTGGATGATGCTTCTGCGCAGGGTTGAAACCGACCTGCACACGAGTACTGGTAAACCGCTTAGAGGAACTAAGCCTGTCCAGGCAAAGTGGGTTGGGGTCGGACCGCCCATGTTTATAAACTCTATTGGTTTCATTGGGCGACAGGGCTTGAGATGTCCTTTCATTAAAATGTCGGGTAAAAATCCACAAAATGGGAAGCAAAGTCTCCATAATGACCTTTACAGTGTTGATGGGGACGTTAAACCTCAAATCAAACAAACAAACCAAGTCGTCTTCAACCAAATGTCATGAAAGTCTTCCAAGCAGAGTTGCACGAGTACTGGTAAGCTATGTAGTAGGTTTAAGTCTGCCACTGGACGACGGGACTGGAGATGTCATTCATTTCAGTGACAAGATAAAGCCCCACAAAATTGGAAGCAGCGCCTCGGAATGACGTGTTCAACAGTTAAACATGGCTGAACACAAGCATAACCTGTTCAGAAAACTTAATCATGTCTAGAAAGCTTATAAATGAAAGTAGTTGTGATGGCTATATAGCCCCTTTATGGAAAGATAGAAAACTTCGCCAGACCCAAATTCGACCAGTCCCAGACAAACTATCCCAACGCTGCCAAAATACAAAGCGGGACTGTATCTACCTCAAATCCGTTTGTTCTGCATTCATTTACCTTTACAACAATACTAATCTCTTTCCACTATCTTATTTATTTCTTCCATAAAGGGGCTATATATCCATCAAAACTACTTTCATTTATAAGCTTTCTAGCCATGATTAAGCTTTTTGAACAGTTAATGCTGGTGCTCAGCCATGTTTAACTATGGAAAAACTGTGCAAAAATCGAATTTCAAGAGGTCAGTTCGGCTCATGATCACTCACCTGAGTCCAGGCCCCAAGTATATAGATATGTGAGTGCAATTTGTGTGCAACAAAGCGTACCAAGGTCGACAGTGGAGACAAAAGCTTGCAGACCTTTGGACCGTGGACCGGTCTGCAGTGGACCAAAGGGTATAATCTGCAGACCAATTACCTTGCAGACCAAGATTTATGCAGACAGAAATAATCATTATATCATATATATAGATTATAAATATTGAATTGAAAAGAAATAAAAACAAAAAGCTTGTTTATTTCAAATGTTTACTGCAAAATGTATTTTACTTGAATAATTATTATTGCAATAATAATAATAACAATAATAATAACAATAATAATGAACATGGAAAAAATTATCTAAAAGCAAACATTCTCATAATCATTGAAATGCTATTCAAATAATTTAGTTTGAAGGAAATCGGGCATAATACATTCATGTGATATAATGCTTTCTTTCAGGGTTAAAATTTGGACTATTTTGATGGAAATGTATGATATTTATTCTTATTTCTGCTTGTGGTGCTCTTTTGATCTGCTTCATTGAGATGAAGTTCCTACAACACTTTTTAGCTAACTTAAAAAAAAATGCTTTTTATTTCTTTTACAATTTTAAAACCCATTTATCTCTGAAGAAAATGCGGTCAATAAATGTTTTAATTTTATGGACTTGTTGACATGAAAATTAACAGATAATTTTCCTAGTTTTCCAAGAACAGGTGGGCCTTACGAAAACACTTCTGTATGATTTATAATATTTTCCAGGCATAGGTTGTGGGTGCACATTCGAAGCACCTCATTGTGGCAGATCTAACGAGAACCAACAACCTGGATCTTGGATCAGACATACCACTGAAAACCCCAGTTTTCTATATACATTATGATAACACCGCCGTGAAACATAGTGCATTATTTCACATGTCCAAAATGGCCACTTTTCTGATGAAATACTATTTAGGTCATTTTGGAGACGCTGCTTACAATTTTGTTTGACTTTTACCCAACATTGAGACAGAATGACTCCTCAAGCCCTACTGCACAAAACACCTCTATGGAGTGGTCCGACTGACACCACTTTGACTGGACAGGCTTAAACCTTGTACACTGTTTACCAGAACTGAAGTTCAGCCTGTTTCAGCTCTGCATGGAAACACCGTGCAGCCCAATCAATTTCTCCAACCCCGGATGGGTGGGGATGCAAAAAATAATTCAGTTTAAAGGTGGATCTAAAAGATACAAAGATTTTTTAGAAAAATGTCTGTTGTGTTTTTCCTACTAAAATCTTTGGGAAAAAACTTCTTAAAATCTATGGGATTTTTTTTTTTTTTTTTTTGCATATAACACATTTGTTCAACTAATTATATATATATAACATGGTTTCAACTTCCGAATTTCAACATCTGTGTAAAAACTAGAGAATTACTACATAACATTCGCGAGATATAGGGCATACTTTCATATCTCAAAAACAGTTATTTTTCTGACCAAAATGTGTGATATTTGTCCAAAACAAATGTTGAGAATGCTTGCTAGAACCAGTAATGTCAGTTTTGGCAATCTAGAAGAGTGCTCCCAGCAGGCACACATCGCTAGGGCAACGTCAAATCAACGTCGGTGCAACGTCATTGCACTGACGTAGATTTGACGTTGCATAAACCTCATGGCCTTGTAATGACGTCGATGGGACGTCACAATTACGTCATGTGCCTGCTGGGCTGCATGTCACAAAGTGTGTTGTCAAAAGACCAGCATTGGGACTTTCCCCATAGTCATTTTAATTTCCTGGATTTAAGCAATTGATTAATTATGGACAAGTGAGTACAGCAATGGAAGGTCAGGTGATGTTTCTTTCCATGAACTGTGCATTCTTTCTTTCTTTCTTTCTCTTATAATTCTCTATCTGACTCTGAAGGATTATCATCAATTCTATTGATCTGACAGGTTGTAAATTGAGTGGTATTGTGACATCACAGTGATTGACAGAAATTTCAAAAATGATTGACAGGTCTTATGCAATAGCAGGTACACTTCATAGTTGGTTTGAATAGACAACCAAAGAAAACAATATAGTCATGGTTCATTTATTGTTTCTTTGTTTTTAATTTTCTGCGGCGACTAATCTGTGTCTACACTGTTTACTCACAGTAAAGGGATTCTTTGTTATGTTTATGTCAGCAGCTATATCTTTTTGCATACTTTTGAAACATATTTTTGCATGCATGCAATGTGAACCTCAATCAGACTGCTCCTCTAGGAGAAGTCTGATTTGGGTCAACAGTGCCAAAAAAACATCTACCACAATGAGATGGTTCTAATGTGCACCCATTACCTAAGTTTGGAATATGTAAGATTTAAAAAAAAAATAATTGAATGCACCATGACTCATGGAAGAATTAGCATAATGCCTTCCTCTTCTTGGGGAAGGTGTAATTTGAGGACTTACTTTCACTGGAGGACCAGAGGAATGAGGACCAAGTCCTCCAGAGGACCAGGGATATAATTTGAGGGCCAAATATTTCTCCACTAGGAAATAAAAACAAAAACAAAGTTATTTATTTATTTTATTTTACTAGGACAATTTGGCCAAATTAATTTGTCCTGGTGGCTTATTTATTTACCTATTTTTTTTTTCTTTTGCCACGGAGACATGCAAGTTGAGACCATCTACGAAATATATGCATGTAACAGTGTAGCAGACTTCCAAGTATTACATTCAGGGCTGTATATGGAAAAAAAACTTAAGCACCAAGCAAATGGCATTCAAATGTTTTTCTTTTGTTTGTTTTCAGAGAACAACATTTCCATGCTAAACAAGATTTTCTTTGAGAAGTAAAGAAAAGGGCTTGATATTGAAATAGTTGTGATTGACAGTTATATGGTTATTTCTAGGTGGGGCTTATCCTATTGTAGGTGGGGCAAAGTTATATATTAGAACCAATGGCTGTAAGCCTATGATAAGGTTGAAATTGCAAATGATTGAAAGTCTTCATTTTTAAAATGTGTTATTAGATCTTTCAGAAGCACTTTTTTTTCTAATTATTTTGGGTGTTAACACTTTTTGTACCAAATGGAATCTTCCTCTTCATAAACGACAGGAATCCAGTTCGAAATGTAGGGGTGACAGGTTGTGTTATCTTCAAAATTTATTCAGAAAATAGCTGAATTTTTGCAAATAGTGTAGGCCCTGATCAGATGCCACATTCTGCGGCATTTGATCTGGGCCTACACTGTTTGCCATTGTACCCATTTTGGGGTTTCATGTACCAAACGGGTTAATAAGGACCTTTTATCATTAATTTTCTTATGTTGAGCTGAAAAGAGAAAAATGTGAACTTCCATTGCACAGTTCTCACACAAGACCCATAGATAAGCATTTATTTATTTAGTTATTTAATAAATTATTTTCATTTATTTTTATAATATATTTATTTACTTTATTTTATTGTTTATTTCTTTTAATGTTTAACAATCAAGGAAAAATGAACCTGGGAGAAAAAGATTTTTTTTAGTGTTGTTTAAAAATTGCTGTTGGTACTTCAAAAGAGCACCACAAGCAGAAATAAGAATTTACGAAGGGGTAGGGGTGGAATTCATTATTTTCTTTAATTTTGCTCAGAAACATTTACATTGTGGGTACTAGATTGGACCGCATGATTGAGGCAGTTCTAACGAGCACTCAGTTCTATATTTGGATGGGGGTACTCGTTAGAGCCGCCGCCTCACTGAGGCGGTTCTAACAAATACTCACAATCTATATTTGGACTACAAATAAGAAAAAAATATCAAACATTTTCATCTGAAAAAGATTAGTCCTAGAGATAAGACAGAAGACATTTTAGATTGTATTTACATGGATGCATTATGTTCTGTTTCCTTCAGTTTTTGAATCAGTTGAATAGCATTTCCGTGATAATGAGAATGTTTGTTTAGAAAATATTTTTCATGGTATTTTATTGTTACTCTAAATATCTGACATTTAATAATAAGATAAAATAAATTTCGCAATCAACATTAATAACCTTTTTTTATTATTATTATTTCTTGAGAATGTTTGTTTTTTAGAAAAAAAAAACATGGTTTTTATTGTTACTGCTAAAATATTTGACATTTTTATAATCTGACATAAAATAAATTTTGCAATAAACATAAAATTTCATTTTCATATCAATATATTTATACAGTCTATAGAAAAAGAACATACACATACATCACACACACTTCTCCTTCAGCCTTCGAAGAGAGAACACGTCTCACTCCAGAGAAAATCATCAAGAATGGAAGATTATCGTCTACCAGCTCCACTCATCAGCTTACTGAAGTCCAGTAAGCTAACTGGAAATCCAGATTTTGATGTGAGCATGCGCTCAGATCACATTGAAGTCAAGCTCGTCTGGAAGTTGCGGCAGCCATCACAGCCCAGAAAGAAGAAACTACAGAAAGCACCGACCTCCAAGGCAAAGTCACAGCCACCCAAGACCAGAGAACAACCAGCAGAGTCGACTCCAAAGACTCCAACGCCAGCAAAAAGCAAAAAGAACGCCGCCGCCACCCCAGCAGCAGCCGACTCGTAGCAGATCACCGGCGAAACCAGCAAGTCCGAAACCTGCGACATCACCTCCGCCGTCTCCATCACCTCCCAGCTCACCACAGCCTATGGAAGCCGAGAGAGTGACCTTTCCAGACATCCCAGGGAGTTTCACCGCCACAACAGGCAGAGAAGTCATCGAGAAGTACAAGATGATGGAAGCGCACTACTCCAGCGACCAGAATGCCTGCATTGTGACACTCCAACACAAAAGAAAGCCTCACCAAGACGACTGTTACGGGATACTAGACCTAACAGCAAAGCACTATTCCATCTACAAGGGCTACGACAGTAAACACTTCTCACAAGAGGCCATCGACGAGATCGAGGAGTGTTTCTCCAACTGCCCACAAGGACGGCATACAGAGCTGATAAAGCAGACCACAGCCTACGTGAAACAAGTTGACTACAGGTATTTCACTCCAGAGTAGGCTAGCCGTCCGAATAACTTTCACCGCCTGGGAATGCAAAAACAACTTGTAAATCGCCCGTGGACCGATCCCAGCGCGGCCCCTGGAGAGAGCATCTGACCTACTTAGCTCTCGAGCGAGATGTCTGAGTCACGATTGATAGCCGGAATTGGCAAAGACTCAACATCAATCTACATGCTCCTTTTTAGAATCGGCGTTTCAAAATTCAAAAACAAACAGTGCCTCTTTCTTTAACCTGGATTATGCACCGACTCGGCCGGGCCTGGTGAAGTTGCACGTTGGACTTCACCGCGCATGGAGCCCACCACAGAGGCACTGTTGAAACTTAATCTTGTTGAAGTTGGCGACGCAGTCCTTTTACAGGACCTTTTCTGCTTTGACCGGGTTCAGACATATTGACACGCAAAAAATTAAGCTCAAGCAGACGAATAGGACTTACGATAAAGGACTTACGCTAGACTAGGACGGACGGGGTTGGAGCCGAGCGGTGACCTACTTATTTCTCGGTAACGAGAAATAAGTGGGTCAACGCACGGCTACGGAGTTATGCCAGCATGGATTCGTTCCCTGGGACCTCCACCAACCAAGGGGAAACTGGAAACAACAACAACAACATGAAATATTGATTATTGGAACTTGGTCTGCAAGATAATTGGTCTGCAGATTTGGTCCACTGCAGACCGGTCCACGGTCCAAAGGTCTGCAAGCTTTGGTCTGCAGATTATACCCAACCCCTCTTCGGTTATAACGAGTACCCACAGTCTATGTTTATGAGCCGAGAAAAAAAAAACACATGAAGGAAAGTCACAGATACCCGCGTAAAATTCACTTTTCTGCTTATAAAACGAGGTGACTTTGTATATAACCCTGAAATTATAAGATAATTTTCTTGTATTTAAATGCGGTGAAACTTCTTAATATCTATCTATCTATCTATCTATCTATCTATCTATCTATCTATCTATCTATCTATCTATCTATCTATCTATGTGCTAAATTCTATGCGCTAAATTTAGAATTTAGCGAAAAAAAAAAAAACTCAATGGATGAGTTCTTAAAACTATTTACAATCTGCTTTCAGAGGTGTACTAAAACGCACACCTCTGGGTCCCAATCTACACCATGCGGGCTTTGAACTCCTCTGCAGTTTTGGCATTTACCACAGAGGAGGGAAGACTATTCCACTGAGGAATAGTTCTAGGGAAGAAAAAATTCTTCAGAGCATATCACTATTGGCCTGGTACCTACGATATTGACTGTTGTTTAATTTTGACGCCCTTGTTTGAGTTGAAGTAGTCATAGGGGTCAAGTATTTATCTTTATTTAGAGACACTGTGTCAGAGTGTATCTTATAAAAGAAGGTTAAAGAGGACTGCTCGCGACTGGCCTCCAAAGATGGCCACACCAGCTCATCGAGCAGTTCACCAACACTACTTCTGTTCCGCCATCGCCTGCAGGTCCATCGGGCAGCCGTCCTCTGAACCTTCTCAAACTGTTGAATCTGAGTTTTAACATGGGGATGCCAAACAGGTGATGCATACTCGAGTTGAGGTCGAACCAAGGTTTTGTATGCAACATCCTTTGTCTGCCTAGGTGCAAAAGCCAAATTGCGTCTAAGAAACCCTAATGTCTTAGTTGCCTTACATGTAATCTTAGAAATACGTTGACCCCAATCAAGACTATCAGTGATGGTGATACCAAGATATTCGGTCCATAATATGTTGCTTTTTCCTTCAAACGTCTGTTAATTTGGTCAAAATTAATTTCTTATTCAAGAATAGTAATTCTACCATCATTAAAATTTTGGATCAAAATTCCTATGGGCCTATTTCTACGATTTATGGACATCTCGGCCACTAACAAACTCGGCCCCTGACAAGCCCGGCCCATGACAAACTCGGCCCCTAGCAAACTCGGCCCCCATTCAACTCCGTCAATAAAAACTCAGTCCCTAGCAGCATTTAGGTCCGAAAAAAATTTTTTTTTTTGTTTCCGAGAATCAATTTGGAAGGTGGATGGGTAGTTTCACAGAAAGTTTGAGCATATTTATCGTTTTTAATACGAAACCTTAACCACGATAAAAGATCACGGAAACCCATGCTGTAATTGGGACGGTGTTGGAATTGGAATTGCGTGTGACATCACGACAACATGCCTATATAATTTCGACCACCTGCAACCACACTTTTATATAGTAAAACTGGGGTTTACAAGGGTTTATAACAAATTTACTTTTTTCTTCTCAAAAACATCGATTGTTGGTTCTTGTAAGAACCGCCTCGTCGATGCCGTTTTTACAAGTACCCAAATCTGTTTCCTCAAAAACATAGATTGTCAGATTGTTGGTACTTGTCAGAATCGCTCTGTCAATGTGGTTCTAACAAGTACCCAAAATCTATGTTTATAGCAGAAATAAGAAATAAAAAAAAATATGTTCATGTTTCATCTGAAAATTTTCAGATTTGGGTGGTGAAAAATTCAATATTTTAGAATAGGCGGTTTTTTTGTGGTATTAACATTTCCAGTGTAAAACCAAATGTAGACCTATAGAAAACAATATTCGCCCCCGCCCATCGGGGCTTGGAGAAATAGTTTGGGCTGCATGATGCTTCCACGCTGAGCTGCATGTGACACGATTACTGGTAAACTGCTTAGAAGGCCTAAGCCTGCCGATGCAAAGCGGTGTGAGCCAGGTCGTCCAATGCATATAAACCTTCTGGTTTCATCGGGCGGTAGGGCTTGAGGTGTCATTTCATCTCAGTGTCGGGTAAAAGTCCCACAAAATTGAAAGCAACGTCTCCAAAATGGCTTTAATAGTGTTGACGGTGTCGTTATACCCCAATTCAAACAAACAAAAACAAACACAATACAATATAGTTCATGATATACATGGTTCTCCACGATCCGATTGTGCGTTGGCGACGTTCATTTCGAAAACACTCCTATACAAATTTATTGTCGATTTTTTTGGCCAAAAATGGAAATTTTAAGATGAAAAATTGTGATATTTTTCTTATTTTTGCTCGAAACATAGATTACGGTTCTGTCGAGTACTCACAATCTGTTTTTTAGCAGATATAAGAAAAATAATGTTTTAAGAAAGAAACTTAAGTTTTCTGCCGTTCATTAAAAGTATGAATGACAACGTAGCGCTAGCAAAGTTTATATGAACCCCTTGGGTGTTAAGTTACTTTGCAGGCGATCCGCTGCTTTCATACTTTTATGATTTGTTTTTGTTTGATTTGAGATTTAACGTCCCCGTCAACACTGTAAATGTCATTCTGGAGACGTTGCTTCCAGTTTTGTGGGACTTTTACCCGACATTAAGATGAAATGACATCTCAAGCCCTGCCACCAATAGGATTTATAAGCACGCACCGCTTTGCCTAGGCAGGCTTAGCTCATTTTTGATTTTTATTAGATCCTCTAAGCGGTTTACCAGTACTCGTGTGCGGGTCGGTTTCAGCTCTGCGTGGAAGCATCATGCAGCTTATATATTTCTTCAAGCCTCGACGGGCGGGGGCCGTCATACTTTCATGGACAGCAGAAAAATAAAATTCATTTCTTAAATGAACACACCAGTACCTCATGGGTTTAGGTAGGGTAAAAGCCCCACAAAATTGGAAGCAACTTCTCCAAAATGACCTATACAATGTTGACGGGGGTGTCAAACAATCAAAATCATTGGTATTAATAGAAAAAAGGCTAAAAGCTGTGGAATGGTCAAACCCTGCAAATGATAATAAAAGCAAAATGGTTCATTTTTTGTAAGTGCGCAACAGAACATACTACTACACGCCAATCAATCAATTAGTTTTTTATATACATATTCTAATTTTAGGGGCCGAGTTTGTCAGGGGTCGAGTTTGTAGGGGCCGAGTTTGCTAGGGGCCGAGTTTGTCAGGGGCCGAGTTTGTTAAGGGCCGAGATGTCCTGTCACCATTTCTATGGACCGATTTTGCTATGGGCCGATTTTGTTATGGGCCGAATTGTCCAGGGACCTTTGAATCCATCCCGGCGAATATGTGCGGCGGATTTATTGTGAGCTGTGTTAATGTTGTCTGTCTTTTGAATGGTACTCGGCGCAGAATAAATTGCGTTGACAGAGCGAGAACCAGTTGATTTGTTTATATTTAGTTGCTTGTCATGTGTACCAAAAAGTCATGCATTTCAAGGCTATTTCTTGCTTTTATATTGTTGTCCCTGCTTTCTGTTTTGCTGTTTACCTGCATGGCTACTTCCCAATGAAATCAACATTATCTGGTAACGCAGAATTGAAGAATGTCACTCTCGGGAACACGATTTTTTCACAGCCTACTGCATTATTTGATAAACTTGTCATCGTCTTGGTTGATGCTCTGAGATCTGATTTTGTCCTGGAGTCTGAAAAAAATGGCATGTCACAAATTGAGAGGTTGATAACAGATAAAAGAGGAGTTGTTTTCGAGATTAAGGCACATCCACCAACTGTAACCTTGCCCCGCATAAAGGTACAAATTATTTTTGGCTTCATTTTGTATTGAATTGAAGCAGCCACCTCACTCCTCAGTGGGGCAGTTCTAACAAGCACCCGCAATCTATGTTTCTTAGCAGAAATAATATATATCATGGTAAACCCCATTTTTTGTAGAAAAAGTTTGGTTTAGAAGGATGTTTAATACATGGACTTGTAGTCAGAAACTGAAGTGTCTGAATGTGGTGAATAGTCAGAGAAAAGAGACACATCCAAATAGTTGTACATACCGTAAAAATTCGGCTATAAGACATGGATTTTTCCCTCCAAAATGAGCAAAAAAAAATGACCCCGTCTTATAGCCAAGGTCATGGACTGCAGGCTTTTTTCCGGCAATGTCCGGCGAATACCAGACATACGGAAAAAGCCGATCGGTGATCTTTTAATTGATATAAATCGCCGCCCACAAACCACCCCTACGATTTTTCTGCACGCGATCGGTAAATGACGTAATCCGACGCAATTACCCCCATACGTGTTTAATGTCTTTGCATGTATCTCTTTCATAAAAAAAAATGTTTGGAAACGGTAAAAAATATTTTCCCCATAGCTAAGCGGTTGTGAATAGAGGTGGATAGAAAATCACTGCTTTGCACAGCTCCCGAATTATCCTCAGAAGCTCCGTGTCAATAACCAACAACAGCGTTCGACTTTTCCCTCCAACGTCTGCTATTTGGCGCCAAAACATAACCATTCATGAGATCGTAGAATAGTCCGATTTTATAATGTAAACATTTACCGTTAGATGTAGCTAATAGTCTGATGAGCAATTAAATCATTTTCATATTGATTGTGGATTAAATTTTATGACTGGAGGATAAACGCAAATTAGAGACATAACTTGACCATATTTTTTACACCTTATCGACACGCACCGCAGGGTGGCAATTATACGACAGGGATTAACAAAAGTGTCATACTTGAACCGTAATAAATACACAGATGGTTTGTCTCTGAATTGACAGCGATTTACTTACTGGTCTAGTTGTACCGTATTTAAGGACTCATAAAAGACTGGCAGTTGTAGACGATTTTTTTTTTCTTTTTTTTTTTGCACTTGTCCCGACCAAGCGTCATTAGGTCAAAGTGAACCTGCCCGGCATGATTTCGGTCTTGTCCCTGACGTCCGGGAAATGGATTTGTCAGCCTCTGTCGTCTATTAAATAGGAGTCTGTGTAGCCGAAGCAAGCAAAGCATGTACCGGACAGACAGCGATACGCCGTATCGGCCCGACGTTTGCCGCTATTTTGTGCTAGCTGGGACGTTGGTTCTGAAACTGAATACCTAGGTGTTGTGTTCCCTGATAAAAAAACGAAAAAAGGCCGATTTCTCACATCTAAATGGCATCTGGCGGTAGCAGATAGGTCCCGACAGATATGACAAAAATTTGACCCGTCTTATAAAAGAGTATGAGCAAAATCCCACCGTAGAAAAGCTGAAAAGGGGGTCCCGTCTTATAGCCGAATCGCCTTATAGCCGAATTTTTACGGTACCGTAATGAGCCTAGTTGTTGGGACAGACAGGCCTAATCAAACAGTATAGACCCCGATCAGAGCAGTCTGATCTGGGTCTACACTTTTGCCATTCTGTCTACATTTTGTATACTGGTGTTACTAATTACCGGTGTATTAAGTCTTCAAGTCAGTATATAAAACGAACTATTCAACTGATTCAGATAAAGTGTGTCTAAATCAACTCTAATTTCATTCCTTCAACGGTTATAAACAATATATTTTTTAAATAATAAATATCAACCGGCCAAATGCTTAATTTTTATGGACCTACCCCTGCCACCATTCCCAATGCCCAGTGTTACTAATTACCGATGTATTTCTGAACAAATCCTATAGGAAATTATTTGGGTAAAGGGGTCTACATGTGATGAGATTCTGTAATGAATTAGTTATTGGGCTTCAAAATGAAAGCAAAAAGGGCCTGTTTGAAAGCTTTTTTTCTGTTTCTACAGCATGTTTTGTGAAGTATACCATTTTATTTACTACACATGACAGAACATACATCATGATTTATGACTACATATAAAAGAAATCATATACTCTGAAAACAAGAAATTTCTGTTATATTTTTGCCTTTTTAGACAGAGGGAAAAGTGTCTTTTAAATAATAAAGGGGGAAATTCCGAATGATAATAACTCACGCATATAGCGATTCGGGTAGAACGGAATACACCAGTAATTAGTATACACGGGTAATAAGTGTATAATGGATACTCCTTGCTGGGTTGTGAAACAAATTTGTAAAAATTTTGGAAGAATTACAGCATGTCTTCAAGGTGTCCGATTTTTAGGATTTTTACAGTAGCTTCAGATGAGTACTGAGCCAGTCTGAGTGTGTGTGTGTGAATTCGGGTTTAACGTCGCTTTCAACAATTTTTCAGTCATATCACGACGGTGTCTGGTTGCGACAGGGAGCTCAATGCTCACTTTTATAGTGCTGCCTCCAGGCTTGGGGCCAATTACATCTGAAAGTAATTGATTGAATTACAATTACTTTGCCCTGAAATTGTAATTGATTAAATTACAATTACAACATCATATGAATGTAATTGATTAAATTACAATTACTTTTGCAATGTAATTGATTAAATTACAATTACTTTTGCAATGTATTATTTAGAAGAACTACATGCATGACACTTTAACTCCCATTAAACCGATACTACTCATAATAATTAATAGATGTTCATTGAAACTACATGTTTAAAATGAAGCACAATTTCAACCAAACTTAATTCAAAACTAAACTCTCTTTTAGCTTTTGTCAAGTTCTACCAGTACTTTTGAGTTGATATAGTAAATGCATCCATTGTGAACAATGCACTAGTTCTCATAACCGAAGCCAAAAATGAACTATTTGAATTACACTTTATCATCATCAGCTTTCCAAAAGTTGCATCTTTCAGTCTTCACAGACAGACAGACTGGACAAAAAGTGTAGACCCAGATCAGGCTGCTCATTGAGGAGCAGTCTTCATGTAGGAGCAGTTGATCAGTGTCTAGGCTTTTTGCCCAATCTGTCTACATAATTTGGGCACAATTAATAAAATGCAATTAATATTTTCAGATGAACTGTGTGAAGTGTTAGGATTTCAGTTTATAAATCAGTCTCAATGATCAATATGTGATTAAAACTAAATTTATCAACACTAGACAAAATTTGAGTTGATATTGTTTTTAACAGTTACATGACAAACAAAGAGTTACTGGCAACAGTTATATATACAGTTATATAATTTTTTTCACACCTGAATGTAGATGGTTACACAACAGAACAATAGATAGATTAGAGATGCTCATACATTGTACAATTTACCTGTGGAAAAAAGCTGTAAATTATATATAAACAAATCGACATCTGAAAAGTTTGTTTTAATCATCTAGAACTTAAAAGATACCTTTTCTAAGGAGAAATGCATAAAAAAACCCAAATTAAAAGGCAAACTGTGTACCCTGATCAGAGTGCTCTTCTAGACAGTCTTATCTGAGTATGCACTGTTTGACCAGGCCTGTCTGTCCAATACCTTAGGATCATTATGGTAGTTGATAAAAATACTATGACTGCACAGCTTTACCCCATTCTCTGTTCTATCCATACCTTACACACTTTAAAGGGAGACAACTATATGATCAACTTTATTTGCACTTGTGCAGTCTTTGTAAACTGATTTGAAAAACATTTAGCACATCCATTAACTTTTATGAACGGTAAAAGTTTGAACATGTTTAATTGAAGTTTATTAGGAATTACTGATATTATGATGAGTATACACGCTAGCAAAAGTATATAAAAGAGTTGGTCTGCTGTCCAGGATCCTGATATTTTAGCACAAATTCACAATTTATACATCTATATTAACAGAAATGTAATCAAATTGTAATCAGAAAATAATCATGATTACAGGCCAAAATATGGAAGTAATTGATTAAATTAAATTTTTTGTAATTGGAAAAATGTCTGATTACTGATTACATCAGATTGCTTGAAAATATGTAATCGATTACAGCTGATTACGATTACAGATTATGATTACCCCAAGCCTGGCTGCCTCACTGAAATATCATGTCCCAGACACATTGCATGATACCACACCCAGTTACATTATCCTGACACTGGGTTGACCAGTCCTAGCTCTACCGTAAATCAGAGTGCCAAGGGAGGAGCAGATAGTACCATTTTTAACGACTTTGGTATGTCACAGCCCGGGATCTAACCAGTGACCTCCCGTTCCCCGGAACGGACACTCTACCGACTGAGCTATCAGGGCCGGTGAGCCAGTCTGAGGATAATAATTTTCTTATTTCTGTACGAAAACATACATTGTGAGAATTTGTAAGAATTGCTAAAAAGTGGATTCAACCTGTGTTACTGACAAGAATTAGAAAAATTGGCCCTTAACCCTTATCTTGCTGTTCACAACAACCCCTATCTTTGCAAACAGTATAGATCCAGATCAGATGGCTTCTGAAGAAGCCATCTGATCAGGATCTACACTGTTTGGCATCCAGTTTATGAATTTGTAGCAATTAATTACATCAAGTAATTTGATTGGCTGATAGACAGAAATGGGTGTGGCTTAAATGAATATTCAGCAAGATAAGGGTTAATAATCCTAGTTACTAATGCTCAGTGGAAAGCTTCAGACATGACATTATGATAACACACCCTTGTACTTGCAGCTTACCTATCGCCAGAACAAGCATTTTGCAGATGACAAATTTTTTATAGCCCAAATTTAGATTGTCATTACAGCTGCCTCAATATGGTGGTCCTAATGAGTACCCACAATTTATTGTCTGGAGCAGAAATAAAGAAAATAATGTGTATCCTATTTTTCTCTATATATAAAGTGGAATTTGAAGTGGTGTTCATTATGCAGACTTGTTAACCTGACAAGTTTTTGGCAGTGTTGTGTCTGACCTTGTGATTGCTACCCACAAAACAGCAAGCCTGAAATCATCTGACACCTACATATGTGATGGTCTAAATGAATGTTTCGTGATGCCACAACACAATTGCTGAAATCTACAGCACAATCCATATTAGTCCAAATTAAAAATATGTATGTTTAGGCTTCCATCAGTAGGGTAGGTGGGGATTATTATTGTTATTTTTGATGAATATTTTACTTAAAACTTGTCTCCAAATATGGATATTTTGGAGGACAAGTAAAAATTCTGTCTAGTCACTAGGAAATTTACAAAACTCTACATGCCTTTGGTCATGCGGGATGTCAGGTTAAAATTTTGAAGACTTTTTCAGCCCTGCTTTAATACTGGTATTTCTTGTGAGAAACATACAGTAGAACTTCGATGGCTCGAACACCGATGGCTCGTTTACCATGGATGTGTCGAACCCATTCTTGAGCCCCTAGCGAAATCCTCTACATCAGAAATAATGGGGATAATTAAGGAGATTTTAGTCTTTTACCTTGCAAATGTATGCTGTGTGTACTCATTAGAATTGCCTCGATGAGTACACACAGCATACATTTTCATTATAGAACACCGAAAAGATGTCTAAAAGTATCTCGTTATGCCTCCTGACAGTAACCTCGGTGGCTCGAACTACCCCTGTCTCAAACAGATTTTCGAGGTCCCAAAGTTGTTCGAGCCATTGAAGTTCGACTGTAATTATGTTGTGAGTACTTGTTAGTAGGGCTGACTATCGATGCCAATTTTGACTATCGTGATAGTATTGCTATCGTGGAAACTACTATCACGATACTATCACTATCGCGACATACTATCACGATACTATCGTGATACTATCGGGTACACTTATAAATGATTCATAGTAGCTAATTCATAGATGTCATATTACTCACATAAAATGGCTAAGAGGGACAGAACGAGTTAGGAAAATTCCAATGGCCTAAAATTGTATGTTTATTGTGTGTTTCAATATCAGCATTCATTCCCTCGGGCTATTCCAGAAAAAAACATCATGGGGAGACGGCTCTTTATATATATCCCCACCACCGCCTAAAAATAGGTTGCTGCTTCCAGTATATATACCTGTAAGTGATGGTTATCATAGCTTTAATACCTTTGCAGTGTTTGAGATTTTCTGCTTGTGGAAACTGACACATGCTGATCGTTCTTCGATTGTTTGATGTTTGCCGCCTGTGTTAAATTAATCTGTGGATTCAGTTAATTAGGTAACCCGATAATTACATAGTATTACGTAATCACAGCACGCTATTTTAGCACCTCTTTAAGGGCGACATGAATCTAACAAACTGCATTAAAACTTGAACTTACATATTTTTTATTTGAAGTTAGCATCAAAAGCTATACTATCAAAATAGAAGTAAAGCAATTATAAATCGGTTTTTTCATTTAGCAATATGTACAGGGCTCGACCTAGGCTCTCTGACTCTGTGGACATTTAGTCCTTGCACACAAGACAGCAAAGACAAGCAGCGATAATAAAACAAAGTTTTCATGTAATGTAATTTGGCCGTTTTGACATGTTATTTTTTCTGGAATACCCCTCTTTTATAATACAAAGACAACCAAAAATAAAATCAGGAAGACCCACGAAAAATAAAAACGCCAATTTGTCCCAGGTTGTCCAGTGTCCACCATCAAAACGTCCAGAATCACCTTAAGAAAGTACTTGATAGACGGAGACCTAAGGCCTCGTGCTGCACGTTTTCCCGCCCGCCCTACAGGATGACGACAGGAAAATAAAACTTTGTCTGCTTAAATATTCCCCAAAGAATTCAATCCCAATCGGTCCGGCCAGCCGACTGATGTCATCATCATTGATGCATTTGTGCATACTTGCCGACTTATCTGAGTCTATCATGTACTCGCATGCACATTCTGTGCATTTTTCGAGAAATGCATTTCTAATGAGACCACAAAAGGGGGGTTTAACAGTCTGGTCCTTATGGGCAAAAAGAGTCACATATACAACAAGTTAAACTACATTATACCGTCATTCATTACGCATTTATTTGCCTAAATGAATGAGTCAGCACACAGCAAAAACAAACATTTCTTCATACAAAAGATCAGCTTGTGCATCCTGCAAATGTCTTCGAAACTGAACAGGGAAATGGCGTTTGTCCCAGAAGTTATATACTACGCAAGGATAATACAAATAGCAAACATTTATATATGACTGCGCAGGCTGATCTGAGCCTTCAGATGTCGCACAGGTTTCACTGTCATGTTTTCAAAAAGTTGCATGCAACAAACGCGTGATCAAACTATCATTGACGTTTTGTTATTGAAAAAACGCGGGAAAATTTCTGACTGCCTCAACTGCACGTGCAAAATGACGGCGGGAAATTCATCGCCGCAAGAAATTCACCACACGGCAAAAAAACTATGATACACATGTGCGACCAGCGAAGACTCAGATCATCATGCACATATGTGAAGGCTTATCAGTCTGTCCTGATTACAGCTGAATGGATATCCTAAGCAAAAATATTTGCGTAATTACACAACAGTACAGGTATATTTTTAAAGTATATTCAAGAAAAAAAAACAACAAAAAAAAAACAATCGAAACTATCGATAGTTGAGTGAACTATCGGCGATAGCTATCGATAGTCCAAAGTACTATCGATGCATTGCTATCGAGGCAGTCCCTATCGCGATGCATCGAACTATCGATGCATCGTTACACCCCTACAAGTTGTTAGCATCACATCAATGGAGTGATTCAAACAAGTACATGTACCTACAAGTGGGGTGGTTGGGTGAGGCAAAGGTGACATGTATCTTGCATCACTTGGGTGTCCCACTGATGTTGGCTCACAGCAGGTAAGGGTAGAAAGGGAATGTTGTTATTTCTTCTGTTTCTACACTTTCTTTAGTTTTTATCCCCTGACCGAATAGGTTCTGGGGATATAGCGATCAGCCTGGCCTCTGTCCGTCTGTCCGTAGACCGACCTTGTGATGGTCATAACTCCTATACCCTTTGAGATTTATTGATAGTTCTTGGCACAATTGTTGACAAGGCTGAGACGGCGTGTCATGCGCAAGAACCAGAACTCTGGAGGCCATACATTTTGAGTTGCCTCCCCTTTTAATAAAATAGAATGATTACTTTGTGATGGCCATAACTCCAATACACTGAGATATAATGATGGTACCTGGCACAGTTGTTCACAAGGCTGAGACATAGTGTCATGCACAAGAACCACAACTTGGGTTGCCATGGTTTTTGAGTTATCTCCCCTTCCAATAAAATAGAGTGACTACCTTGTGATGGCCATAACTCCAATTGCCTTTAAGATATATTTATGATACCTGGCACAGTTGTTCACAAGGCCGAGACAGTGTGTCATGCACAAGAACCACAACTGTGGGTGCCATGGTTTTTGAGTTATCTCCCCTTCCAATAATATAGAATCACTACCTTATGATGGCTATATCTCAAATACTCTTTCAGATATATTGATGGTACTTGGTACAGTTGTACCCGAGGTTAAGCAGGTGTGTCACATGCAAGAACCACAACTCTGGGTGCCCTGGTTTTTGAATTATCTCCCCTGACAATATAACCTTGTGATGGCCATAACTCCAATATCCTTTGAGATATATTGATGATACTTGGCACAATTGTATACAAGGTTGAGACGGTGTGTTATGCCTAAGAACCACAACTCTAGATGCTATGATATTTGAGTTATCTCCCCTTCCAATATAACAGTATGACCACCTTTTGATCACCGTACCTCCAATACCCTTTGGGACATATCTGTGGTACTTGATGCAGATGAACATGAAGTTAAGCAGGTGTATCATGCTCAAGAATTACAACTCTGGGTGCTCTGATTTTTAGTTATCTCCCCTGACAATATAACCTTGTGATGGCCAAAACTCCAACACCCTTTGAGATATATTGAAGGAACTTGGCACAATTGTATACAAGATACAGAAGGGGTGTCATGTGCAAGAACCACAACTGTTGGTGCTGTGGTATTTGAGTTATCTACCTTTCCAATATAACAGTATGACCAGCTTGTGATCACCATATCTCCAATACCCTTTGAGGCATATTGATGGTACTTCGTACAGAACTACATGAGCTTAAGCAGGCATGTCATGTACAAGAACCACAGTTCTGAGTGCCCTGGTTTTTTAGTTATCTCCCCTGACAGTATTATCTTGTGATGGCCATAACTGCAATACTTTTGTGATATATTGCTGGTTTAATTCTGGTGCACTTTCTATTGGTGACCAATCTTCTGAAGGCCATATTGGCTTTTGGTCGGGGGATTTGCCATCTCTTCCGCTGGCTATTTTCCTCTTTCTCCTGTCCTTCAGCTTCATTTCTTCTATCTCTTTTCTCCCTGTCTCTGGGAGACAACACAAGTAATTTTTCTTATCTGGGGCTGTATAGAAATATGCATATTCAGGATAATTTGAATTTCTTTTCTTTCTTTTTTTCCTCCTTTTTTGACATTAAAAAAAAGTCCAGGATTCCCCAAACAGAAATACTTTTTATTTGGCCTTAGCTAAACGTTTTTGTTTGTTTGTTTGATTTGAAATTTAACATTCCTGTCAACACTGTATAGGTCATTTTGGAGATGTTGCTTCCAATTTTGTGGGACTTTTACCTGACATTGAGATGAAATGACATTTCAAGCTCTGTTGCCCAATGAAACCAAAAGGATTTATAAGCATGGGTGGACCCACTTGCACCGCTTTGCGTGGGCAGACTCAGATCCTCTAGGTGGTTTACCAGTACTAGTGTGTGGTCGGTTTCAGCTCTACCTGGAAGCACCATGCAGCCCATCAATTTCTTCAAGCCCCGACCATGTTGAAGGGAGAATTCACCCGTGTGACACACTTGTAGCTAGAATAAGCTGGACAGACCTTTTCTGGAGATAGTTTGTTATAGTTTTCTTTGTGATTTGATCATAAATTGTGAGTGGTACCGACAACCTATGATCATTAACCCTTTTTGTACCAAATGGAATCTTTCTCCTTATATAAGACAGAAGTCTATTTCAAAATTTAGGGGCATCTGGTTGTGTATTTCTTCAAAATCTACTTGGAAACTGCGGGGACGTTTTGCAAACAGTGCAGGCGTCAGATCTGGGCCTGCACGGTTTGCCAGGGTACCCGTTTAAGGGTTTAAAAGGGTTAAAATAATACAAACCCTTGAAACCCTCAGTTTTCCGTATATAACTTGTATTTTCAGGGATGCCTTGTGCAGAATTGTTGACATGTTCTGTCCATTAAAAATGTTAAGATTATAGAGAAAAGTGGTCATACATGTATAATATGGTGATAATTCCACACTGTATTGTTGTTTAAATGACTATCATTTGTCATCTTTCTGTATGATCTCAAAATTTTTCTTTGAATATAAATCTTTGGGTGATGTCTGTAAAATGTACTTTACATCAAAATCTCTTTATAACTATTTTGATTGCAGCAAAGTTTTGGTTTGGAAATAAATGACACATCCCAACAATGTATAAATTATAAAGTGGTCATTTGGTTAGTGACTGAGCATGGTTTAACTAAAACAGTTTCTGCTTTGGACACCAACAAAAGTGTTATAAAGAGATGGTGGTATTTCTAGAATAGTACAGTTTATAAGGAATAGTGTTACAAAGAAGTATGTACTCACATGTAAATTGTATGTATGTAATATTCCATTGCAGGCTATAACAACAGGGACTATTCCTGGCTTCATAGATGTGGTTCTCAACTTTGATTCCAGTTCACTAGAGGAGGATAATTTAGTGACACAGATGAATAGAGCTGGAAGACGATTGGTGTTCTATGGAGATGATACCTGGCTCAAACTGTTTCCAGGTCATTTTGTCAGGAGTGACGGGACAACCTCATTCTTTGTCTCTGATTACACAGAGGTTAGTTTAACCTTTTATACCCATTCTATACTGGTAGATTGTTCCATTGTTATATGTTTTTTTTGTGTGTTTTTTTACGGCCCTTTCAAGATTATTTCACTCATATTGAGCCGATCGTTAATCAAAGGTATGCGAAAACCGGAGTACCCGGAGAAAAACCACCTGACCTTCCGTTGCAGAACTTGGGGTCTCACATGTGACCCGAGCGAGGCTCGAACCGCAGCGGTGAGAGACCTAATGATCCAGAGTCAGCGCTCTTAACCACTAGGCCACGGAGGCCCGTAATTGTTATATGTTGGACAAGTCCTTTTTTCATTTAAAGGTTTTGTTCATTATTTTATTTTTGGCAGGAAATCCTGTTAGCAAACAATGTAGACCAGATCAGATGCCACATTATGTGGCATCTGATCTAGGTTTGCACTATTTGCCTACATTTCAGGAAAGAACTGGTTCAATCCGAATGAAATTTTTTACTTTTTAAATCATTTTTCAGAGAAAATAAGGCTTTGTATCACATGTCAGTCTTCTGCCTGGCAGGCAATGCAGAAGAAATGGCAAGCCTTAACTTCCTCTGTATATGTATATCAAAAACTTAATTGGCTGTTTGCTGATGTTGTATATTGGTTACATGTCTAGCCTAGATACCAGTACCTTGAAGACTGATTGAAAAGATTTTCTTGCAAACCGGACGAGAAAATCCATAATTTTACCCTGGGATAGAAATTTATGTTCTGACCCTGGTGTTCCGACCCAAAATTGAATATAATCGCGTGTTTGATAAATGCACTGGTTAATTACGACCTTGTATGCCCCGTCGTTAAGGTTGACGTCACAGCAACGTCAATAAACATTCCTGCAGTGTCAACACAATATGGCGGACGTTGGTAACCGAAGTGACTGCAGCATTAAAAATCTGCTTTAAGAAATGGAAGGTATGCAAGAAAAAGTATCCAATATGGGTGTGAGGGGTGGATAGAAAAATCCGTCCCTCGGGATCACTGTCTGGCATCACTCGACAAGCCTCGTGATGCCGGACAGTGTCCCTCGGGACGGATTTTTCCATCCACCCCTCACACCCATATAAATCTACATTTTTGAGCATAACTAAGAGAAATAATGCATACCCATGTCTATGGAACAGTATTAAGGTAAAAACTCAATTATGCAATGTGCAATTACAATATGAATTGTTGAAACCGCACTTTGCATTATGAACCTTTCCATATCTTTCTACTTTATTCGAATATGCAACATGCACATTCTAATTTGAGACCTTTGTATTTAAATATGGCATTTGGACGTCCTATTTTGCATTATTCAGTTTCGATTCAGCTGTGGTTAGACGGGGTACCAGTCATTGAGGTGACGGTAACGTTCGGTAATGTCCGTGGATTTGTCGTATTTTTTCCGATGACAAGCGTCCGTTTGAGAAGATCGCATTCGCTTTTCCAGGGGCCAAATTCAAGCCAGCAGCGATAAATTTTATCCAGCTATTCAATAATTCGGTTATTTACAATAATGTGTACGTTTGCATCTTTAAAATAAATTTTACAGCGCGGTTCCTTATTTATGAGAAACAGGATTTTTATTTAAAAGTTAATACTTGTTTGACGAAGGGGAAAATACTCTATCGTTGAACATTTACTAAATTACCATGAGGGATTAGTCTGTGCCGAATCCGTGGATTTGAAATGAGCAATTATTGTTAAAATTGATTAATTCATACAATTTTCATAAATCTGATCCTTCTGAGGTGTTACTTATAAAGATATTATTTACTAATTGCAACCTCACTCAAAACTCAAATGTTTGGATATTATAGAAGTATGTATATGTCCGCACAGTGTATCGCCGAGCGGTGGGGTAACCCCTATGTGCTTATGACGCCCGTTTACCTTCAAAACCAGTTTGTCTCTCTGTTCACCGGCAACGGGGATTCGTTCCCTGGGACCTCACCAGCTGACCACACGGGGAATTTGGAAAACAACAACTAGTTCCCCAATTCCCATTGTAATTCTGATGTAAATACTTCATCCATTAACATGAACAGTACTTACTCATTCTCAGCCCCGACCCACAACCATAGAAACGCACCTGTGGTCACAATGACAGCTGTCCTATTCATATGTCCGTCTGTCTGTCTTCATAAGTTAGACTGGGGCAGGATAGCTTTCATCCAACAGAATCACAATGCGAAAATATTAGCTGGTCGTCTGTCAGTTCGTCCGTCCGTCCGTCTGTCTTCAGCCAGCAAAACCTTGCTGAGCTAGTGTCGCGACTGTCTTAACCAACCTACTACATATTTCTTCAAGTTCTACATGTAACGATTTGGCAAATGGAGTGGTTGAATCCAAACCATTTTGTACTTACATGTATTTCCATGTATTAGGTCTACACCAAAGTTTTTTTTTTTTCTTCTTGTTTTATTACAGTTAGACCGTGTACAGCGTACCCAGGTTTACCTGGCGGAACTTAACGACATTATTTATTTATTTATTTATTTACTTATTATTAAAGTTTACAGAATCCAGAAAAAAAAAATGTTTTTGATGCATTAGATTTGTACATTTTACCGCCGAAAAATACAGCAACAAAAATTGAAAGATGAAAAGTCGTGATGATATTTTTCTGACTGTTGCTTAAAATATACATGTTGGGTACAGGTTAGAAGCGCCTCTTCGATCCCATTTTAACGAGTACCCACAATCTATATTTTGGAGTAGAAATGAGAAAAATAATGTTTACTCCTGTCAACCCCAGTTTTACCCTATAAAAATGGGGATCAAGTGTGTGTGTGTGTGTGTGGGGGGGGGGTAAGAATTATAAAGATGTTATTTTATGGTGGGATGCGCTTGGTATGTGAGTGCGTTTTTAGTTTTACCTCTCGACAACAGCTAAGGTCATACGGAGATGGGACCTAGGTTTAAAGACTCATCCGAAATTCTGGAGATGCCGGGGTCGATCCTGCGATCCCTGGTTAATGAGGCGAGTAGCATAACCACTACACCACAGAGGCTTCCAGCGCTTGATATGTTACATTGTTGCAGGTGCGGGTTTTCCACCTGCACTCCGGTATGAAAGAATTTGCTGCGCGTTGTGTTTTTCTCAAACAAGAGGGCCATGATGGCCCTGGATCGCTCACCTGACCCATATGATAGAGTTACAAGTGGGCCTCTGGGAGGGCCATTATTGACCCCAGGGCTACAATGTGCATAATGTTGAGGGAGGTCTAAAAAGGTGAAGCTTCATACCAAATATCAACAAAGCCTATAATTTGAACAATCTTGGCAAAGGTCCACTAGATGAAGCTACACACCAAATATCAAAGACCTGGGCCTTGGGGTTTCAGAGACCATTTTTTTAAAGATATTCCCTACATAGCCTATGTAAAACCAAAGGGCCCCGGGGCGGGGGCATTTTTGGCCCCAGCACTATAATTTGAACAATCTTGGTAAGGGTCCCCTAGATGAAGCTTCATACCAAATATCAAAGAACTGGGCTTTGCGGTTTCAGAGAAGAAGATTTTTACAGATTTTCCCTATATAAGCCCATGTAAAACCAAAGGGCCCCAGAGCGGGGGCATTTTTGGCCCCAGCACTATAATTTGGACAATCTTGGTAGGGGTCCACTAGATGAAGCTTCATACCAAATATCAAAGACCTGGGCCTTACGGTTTCAGAGAAGAAGATTTTTAAAGATTTTCCCTATATAAGCCCATGTAAAACCAAAGGGCCCCGGAGCGTGGGCATTTTTGGTCCCAGCACTATAATTTGAACAATCTTGGTAGGGGTCCACTAGATGAAGCTTCATACCAAATATCAAAGAGCTGGGCCTTGTGGTTTCAGAGAAGAAGATTTTTTAAGTTTTTGGTGAAAAAAAAATCTATTTTTGGCTCCTATGACCTAGATGTGCAACGGACCGGAACCATTTGAACGACTTTGAAAGGGGACCACCATTCCTGTGAAGTTTGGTCAAAATCCGATCAGTGGTTTAGGAGGAGATGTCGTTTGAAGAAATTGTTTACGGACGCACGGACGCACGCACGGACTGACGACGGACGAAAAGTGATCCCAAAAGCTGACCTCGTCACTACGTGACGGTGAGCTAAAAAGTGGAAACCTTTGCGTTTTGTCACTTGAAGCCAAAAATCTAGTATAAAAAGTCAGATAGTTTTCTATTTTCTTATAAATTAATGAATGCATTTAACACAAACAGTTACGAACATCTATATAAACATGTGACAAAACAAACTGGGAATCAGACCCCCGGCCATCGGGGCTTGAAGAAATAGATGGGCTGCATGAACTGAAACCGACCCGCACACCAGTACTGGTAAACCGCTTAGAGGATCTAAGTCTACCGAGCCAAAGCGGTGCTTACAAACCCTATTGGTTTCATTGGGCGACAGGGCTTTGAGATGTCATTTCATCTCAGTGTCGGGTAAAAGTCCCACAAGAGTGGAAGCAACGTCACCAAAATGATCTATACTGTGTTGAAGGTGACGTTAAACATCAAATCAAACAACAGAACCAAAATGCCTAAATTTAGAATTCCGTTGGATATGCCCTAAATCAGAAATAAATGTTAGAGGGAACGTAAGTCGTTTCTCATCTGAAAGCATTTTCACAAAAGAGAGTTGTAACTATGTTTGCTTCAGGTGATCATAAAGGAGCAGTCTCACCAAGGTCTACACGACATTGGACAGGAGCCTTTCTGTGCCATACAAAATTATTATAAGTATTTACAACAAATTTATATTTTAGAGGTGCAATGGCCTGAACACATTTGCGATATATTTAGATAAAACATGGACACAAAACAAACACAGCAAAGCTGATTCCTGGTCTGACATATAAAATAAAAATTATGTGTAAATGATTTTATCGGCAAGGGTGTAATGTCCCCAAATCGTCCGTTTTATGCCAAAAATATAGTTCTCTCGTTTCTTTCACTCCTCCGTGTCACCAATACGCTTGCAGATTCTTTTTGGTATCTTCCGAATACAGGCGGACGTTTACGGAAAAACGATCACAGCGCCACTTAACGAGAATAATGAGAACTAGAAGAAGCAGAAGCGGAATATTTTGCACAATTGTAACTGAATATAGCATAACAGAATATCAAAATTGCATATTGCAATCTCAATGTTGCATAATTGAGTTTTTACCTAAATCCTGTTCCATAAATATAGCATAACAGAATATCAAAATTGCATATTGCAATCTCAATGTTGCATAATTGAGTTTTTACCTAAATACTGTTCCATACATGTCAATCCCTTTTTGTCGTGCTAGCTTTAAGCATTGCACGATATAGGAGTCCGGTTTTCCATCCGTTCATTCGTCAAGCCGCCAACATTTGCGACCACCCTAACTTTCACCCTAATGTAAGAGTCCATTTCTAGAGAACTATAAGACCTTTATTAATGATACTTGGTAAAAGCTTGCATCTAGGAATGGCAACTTCAATGCAAGCATCCATATCTGACCTGGACATATATTTCTTGGTTCACTGACTTTGTAAATTATTGTAAATTATTGCGACCACCCTAACTTTAACCCTGATGTAAGAGTCCATTTCTAGAGAACTATAAGAGCTTCATTAATAATACTTGGTACAAGCTTGCATCTAGGATATGCAACTTTAATGCAAGCATCCATATCTGACCTTGACCTATATTTCATGGTTCGCTGACTTTGAGAATTATTGCAACCACCCCAACTTTCACCCTAATGTAAGAGTCCATTTCTACAGAACTATAAGAGTTTCATTAATGCAACTTGGTACAAGCTTGCATCTAGGGATTGCAATTTCAATGTAAGCATTCATATATGACCTTGACCGATATTTCATGGTTTGCCAGCCTTGTGAATTCTTGTGACCATCCTGAATTTCACCCTAATGTAAAAGTCCATTTCTAGAGAACTATAAGAGCGTTAGTAATAGTACATTGTACAAACTTGCATCTAGGAATGTGCAAGCATCTATATCTTATCTTGACCTTCATTTCATGGTTCACTGACTTAGTAATATAGTGCGACCACTCTGTGTAAGCGTCCATTTTTCGAGAACTAGAAGTTTCATTAATGCTACTTGGTACAAGCTCGCATCTTGGAGCAGGCATCCATGTTTGACCTCGACCTGGATTTCATGGTTTGGTGACTTTGCGCGACAAGGCCTTTGGTGGAATTCTTGTTTCTCTATAAAAAGTGAGGTTGTTCATTTCACTGACTTGTTATCATAATGAAGTACCAAAAAGCATGTAGGCTAATTATGAAGACTTCTTTAAAATAAGTGTCATACATGTATGTATAGTATCACATGTTTTTAATTGTTCACTAAAAACTTATTTATATCAGTTTATATTGCATTATTGTTTTGTATAATGTGATAAAAACATCATTAAAATATACATGTACTAGTTTTTTTTAACTCCAAAACAAAATTAATATACAGCAGAAATTCGATGGCTAGAATAACAATGGCTCGACCATCATGGCTGAGTCGAACCTGTTCTTGAGTCACTAGGAAGTTCCTGTATATAAGAAGTAGTGTGTGATAATGAAGGAGATTTGCGACATATCTTGCAAATGTGTGTTGTTTTTACTCATCAGAATCGCCATATTTATTGGAATTGCCTCAATGAGGGGATTCTAATGAGTACACACAGCATAATTTTTTTTTATTGAACTCTGAAATGATGTCCCAAAATTTACCCCGTAATGCCTCCTGGCAGTTACCCTCATTGGCTCAAACTAACCCTGTCTTGAACAGACTTTTGTGGTCCCAAAGGTGCTTGAGCCATTGAAGTTCGACTGTACTTGTATTCAGGTTTTGCCTGATTATTGCCTTCACTTCTATTTGGTATTTTCCGTTTAAGGAGATTTTGTGTATAAATCATACACAGGTAAAGACTTGTATCCAATCAAATCCGTACCGGCCCCGATACCTCAGTTGGTAGAGTGTCCGCTGCCGGGAACGGGAGGTCACGGGTTGGATCCCGGGCAGCGACATACCAAAGTCGTTAAAAATGGTACTAGCTGCTCCTTGCTTGGCACTCAGATTTACGGGATAGAGCTACGACTGGTCGACCCAGTATCAGGATAATGTGACTGGGTGTGGTATCATGTAATGTGTCTAGGACATGATACTTCAGTGAGGCAGCACTATAAAAGTGAGCATTGAGCTCCCTGTCACAACCAGACACCATCGTGATATGACTGAAAAATTGTTGAAAGCGACGTTAAACCCGAATTCACACACATACACACACACACACACACACACACACACACACACACACACACACACATTCAATCTGTTACCAAACAGTTAATGTCTAATAAAATGATGTTATGTTTTGTTACATTTTGTTGTGTTATGTTGCTTCAATTTTATTCAGGTTGATAATAATGTCACCCGTCATCTAGATTCGGAGTTGTCCTCCCTGGACTGGGACCTAATGATACTTCATTATCTTGGACTGGACCATATAGGACATTTAGAGGGTCCTTACAGCCCTCTGGTGGCTCCCAAATTAAAAGAGATGGATGAGATTATAAATAGAATATATACAGTCCTAGAAGAACAGGTAACGTTGAAATAAAGGTCAATCTTACCTATCTCCTGATAAGGAGTTATAAGGATAGTAATGGGATAACCCATTATGATAACCCATCCATGTGATATAGTGCATTCTTTCATTCCTCCAAAACAGAAATTTTTCTGATGAAAAGTTTTGACATTTTTCTTATCTTTACTCCAAACATGGGTTTTGGTTGCTTGTTAGAAACGCCTCACTGAGGCAGTTCTAACGAGTATCCACAACCTATGTCTTGCCCAGCTTTGTCTATATAAATCGGGGTTTCGATGTTTTCGTAACACAGACTTGTTCAAATGATGCTTTTTTATTTTCAACAAAACCATCTGTTTTGGATATGTTGTTCTAATCATAAAATCCTACTGCTCCTTGGGGGTCATTACCACAGGCATGCATCATTATCAGTCAGTCAACAAAAAAGATGTTGGGGTTACGTGATTTTGAGAAATTCTTTGATATCATTATAATTTGTCACACCATAAATCGTTCCTTAGTACAGTCGAACTTCAATGGCTCGAACACCTTTGGGACCTCCAAAACGGTTCGAGACAGGGGTAGTTCGAGCCACAGAGGCTAACTGCCAGGAGGCATAACAAGTACTTTTTGACATATTTTCGGTGTCCTGTAATGAAAATGTATTCTGTGTGTACTCATTAGAATCGCCTCATCGAGGCGATTCTAATGAGTACACACAGCATGCATTTGCAAGATAAATGACGAAAGTCTCCTAAATTATCTGCCAGCATTTCTTATGTAGAGGACATCCCTAGGGGCTCAAGAACGAGTTCGACTCAGCCATGGTAAACGAGCCATCGGTATTCGAGCCATCAAAGTTCTACTGTAACTATCATGTTGTATAACACCATAGTCAATAACCATTGTCATGTCAGGCAAATCCAAGTACATGTACACTTTTCCATATGTAGGTTCAGATCGTCTAAGAAGTTAATTAGTCATTGCAAAGACGGCCTCAGTAGCTCAGTCGGATGCGTGTCTGAGTGGTGATCAGATGATTGCGGGTGTGATACCTGCTAAATAGAAGTTGAGGCAATGATCAGGAATCGATACAATTAACCCACAGCTCCCATCAGAGACACCAAAGGGAAAGAAGCACAAACATGAAACAACAGACCGCAATGGAAACATCAACAGCGGAAAGCCAAAAGGACAGTTACTTTCACACAAAATGGCCAAAAGTTGGCGATATTCTTTTGTGGAGATTGATCATGAAATTTTTTCTGTGGTCATTCTCTCCCTTCTTCTGATTCACGAAAAGCAGTTGTCAGTTTCTGGCGAAAGAGTGTGCACCGTACTGGTTAACTGCTTGTGTATAAGCCTGCATAGGAAGTGTTGTTAGGTTAATTTAGAATCTCAATATGACGTAAATAGTGTTGACTGGGCTGTTTAACAGTTAACTAAAAAAAAAAAACAAAACAAAAAACTGCGAACAATTCTTCAGCCATTAACTGACAACTGTCATTCATGAATCAGCTGATGGGGGAGAATGTCCATAGAAAAAAATAATAATGATAACATCAGGGTGGCAAGTCAGGCTTTACATGTTTGTAAACTTGTTGGTATGGGCAATCTCAGTGTGACACTTATTGGGGTCAACAGCTTACTTACAGCTGATTGCCGAACAGCCTGAAAATATATTCATTAAAACATTTTGCTCACAGGGTACATAGAAAATATTTGCTATTGCCCCAATCAAAATTCTTTGCAGTATAACAAGAAAACTCTCACCAGACTTGATGGATGTAGATGCCGATCTGTATCAGTTCTTGCGTCACAGGTATTATTGTAGGTGTTGTCATGTTTCGGCTCAAATACTGGGGCCCTGTGTTACAATAACACGTCTATGTTAAATAGCACATTCTCTCAAACCTCCAAATTTGTTTCTTTTCTTATGAACATTTGTGGTATTTTCCTTATTTTTACTGCAAACATAGGTTGTGGGTGCTCGTTAGAACCACCCTAATGTATATCCCTGTAAACCCCAGTTTTCTATATAGAAAGTGGGGTTTAGAGGCATTTTTATTTCACAGACTTGTTAACGTGATGGTTACACATTTTCCTATCCTGCAGTCGTATCGTAGTCTGATCCTGGTGTGTGGTGACCACGGTATGAGTGATCATGGAGGTCATGGCGGTGCCTCTGACAAGGAAACATTGGTGCCAGCACTCTTCATTAGTCCACAGTTTAAGGACACAGGTAAGGTTTCACAGGAACACATGGTTTAGGCAGAGGATGAAAACATAAACTGGTATAGTAGTCGCAGATAAAATTGACTAGGCGGAGCTATCGGCCCCCACCCATCATGGCTTGAAGAAATATATGGACTGCATGATGCTTCCACGCAGAGCTGAAACCGACCCGCACACGAGTACTAGTAAACAGCTTAGAGGATCTAAGCCTGCCCAGGCAAAGCGGTGCGAGTCGGCCTGTCCATGCTTATAAACCATATTGGTTTCATTGGGCGACAGGGCTTGAGATGTCATTTCATCTCAATGTCGGGTAAAAGTCCCACAAAATTGGCAGCAACGTCTTCAAAATGACCTTTACAGTGTTGAAAGGGACATTAAACCTCAAATCAAACAATCAAAACAAAAACTGCCTTTGGAATGAACTATTAACAAAAAGGTAAAGCAAGTCACCCGATTGTGTGAATACAACTGTAACACACACAAAGCTGTGGCATATATGGCCATTCTGTCTGCTTGCAGAAAACATGCGGAAGGCACCCTACTCGAATCTTCTGGTGAACTCAGCGAATTTGACATATTGACAACACCTGAATAGCTCTGCCTAGTCAATTTTATCTGCGACTACTACACCCAGTTTGATTTTGAGTCAGTTAGAATGGCATCGGCAATGATGTGTTCATTAACCCTTTTTGTACTAAATAGAATCCTCCTCCTTATATATAGAAGCAGTCCATTTCTGGTACTAAATGGATTAACCTGTCGTACATTCATAGCAATATATAAGGTAAGTATTTTGTGATTATTGGAGAATAGTTTTGGTCAATTCTCAAAAAAACATGTGTTGTGGGTATTTGTTAGAAACACCTTACCAAGGTGGTTCTAATGAGTACCCACAATATAGGTTTTAATGGAGAAATAAGGAATACTATCCTTCAGTTATCACAAAATACTTACCTTATCTGTAGTTATGTATGTGGTAACCCCTAAAACAAGACATTGGCAAACAATGCAGGTCCAGATCAGACACCACAGACCAAGGCATCTGATCAGGGACTTCTCTGTTTGCCAAAAGTTCATTCATTTTGTATATAAATTTCTAAAAATAAATCAACCTAACACCGCTTAGTTTTGAAATAGACTTCTGCTATATACAGTAAGGAAGATTCTGTTTGACTCAAAATGGGCCAACTCTAGTCCTGCCAAACATGACAGCCCCTACTTTTTCCATGTGGTATCTTGTAGTTTGGTTGTTGTATAGGGACATTGGCATATAAAAATTAACTGCTTGTTTTCTTTTTATGTAACAAAAGTCTTCATTTAATTGTTAGAAATGATTGAGTGCCACTGATAAATACACACATGTACTTTTATTTATTTGTGATAATTTTTTCTGGTCTTATTGGGGAATAGATGCACTTTTATCAGATGTACTTAGTTTCCATCCTCAATAGGATATTCTTATAAAGGAAAAAATCTGTGTGATTTTCAGTGCAAATTATTAGGGCCCCGCACTGAAAGTGTGGGTGCCCTATAGTAATCACTCTGTCCGTCCGTCTGTCTGTCTGTCCGTTCGTCTGTCCGTCTGTCCGTCCACAAATTTTTTTATCCTCCATAACTTTTTATTATTCATGGATGGATTTAAATATTACTTGGCATCACTCTGTCCGTCCGTCTGTCTGTCTGTCTGTCTGTCTGTCCGTCTGTCCGTCCACAAATTTTTTTATCCTCCATAACTTTCTTATTCCTAGATGGATTTAAATATTACATGGCAGAAATGTTAACCATAATGTGATGGAGTGTTGCGCGTAAGACTCAGGTCCGTACCTCAAAGGTCAAGGTCATACTTAGAGGTTAAAGGTCAAAAAAGGGTCTTTCCTGTGTCCAATTAATAACTTTGTTATTATTCCTGGATGGATTTAAATATTACTTGGCAGAAATGTTAACCATAATGTGACGAAGTGTCACACGCAAGACCCACAGCCGTACCTCAAAGGTCAAGGTCATACTTAGAGATAAAAGGTCAAAAAAGCGTCTTTTTTATTGTGTCCAATCTATAACTTTCTTATACCTGGATGGATTTAAATATTACTTAGCAGAAATATTAACCATAATGTGACAGTGTGTCACTCGCAAGACCCAGGTCCGTACCTCAAAGGTCAAGGTCATACTTAGAGGTGAAAGGAAAGGTGGAAGTCTTTTTTAACATCAACATTTTCCTACTCCTCTGATAGCGCTGCCGGGGCCCTAGTCAGTTTCACTGACAGCTCTAGTTTATTTGAAGTGTAGACTTCATTTTCCGTCAGATATGTTTTGTTTCCATCTTCAGTAGGGTATACTGATGAAAGAAAGAATTTTCACAATTTTCAGTGCAAATTATTTATTTTAAAGTGGATATTTCAATTTCCTTCGGATATGTTTTGTTTCTCGCTTCAGTAGGATATACTGGTGAAAGAAAGAATTTTCACAATTTTCAGTGCAAATTATTTATTTAAATTGAAGACTTCATTTTCCTTCAGATATGTTAGGTTTCCATCTTCAAAAGGGTATACTGATGGAACTGCCCCATAGGGGCTTGAAGAAATATATGGGCTGCATGATGCTTCCACGCAGAGCTGAATCCAGCCCGCACACTAGTACTGGTAAACCCCTTAGAGGATCTAAGCCTGTCCAGGAACCGCGGGATGATCGGACCGTCCATGCTAATAAACCCTATTGGTTTCATTGGGCGACAGGGCTTGTGATGTCATTTCATCTCAATGTCGGGTAAAAGTCCCACAAAATTAGAAGCAACGTCTCCAAAATGACCTTTACAGTGTTGACGGGGACGTTAAACCTCAAATCAAACAAACAATATACTGATGGAAGAAAGAATTTGTGCAATTTTCAGTGTATTTTTGACCCATTAAGTATCAGAAACCCGTAAAGGGGCACCTTGGCAAACAGTGCAGGCCAAGATCAGACGCTGCAGAATGCGGCGTCTGATCAGGGCCTACACTGTTTGCAAAACGTTAAGCCATTTCCCAAATAAATGTTTAAGAGAACACAAACTGACACGCCTAAATTATGAAATGGGCTCCTGCTATATATAAAGAGGAAGAGTCCGTTTGGTACAAAAAGGGTTAAAGGACATTATTGACAGGCAGGTTAATATGAGCTCACAGAGAGCACAGCATTTACCCAAATGCATAGCTCCAGATGTGGAGAAGTGATGAGGGTAATTTGAGGATATTTGTCTTATTTCTCCATTAACCCATAAGACGCCAATTGTTGTCTGTTTTGTCGTCTGCCAGTTGCATTAAAAGTTATTAGTGCAAACAGTGTGGACCCAGATCGGACTGCTCCTCTAGGAGCTGTCTGATTGGGGTCCACACTGTATGCAAAAGTGTTTTTAAAAAGTTTGCAAGAAGATTTAGCAGACGACATAAGCAGACGACATTTTCAGATGTAGTTTTTCTCTGCGTCTTAAGGGTTAAAAACATATCATGTGGGTACTTGATAGAATCGCCTCATTGATTCCATTATGATAACACACCCGTGCGACATAGTGTATTTTTTTATTTGAAAGTTCAAAATGGGTATTTGCTGATGAAAACCTATGCTAGTTTTCTTATTTTTACTGCAAACATAGGTTCTGGGTGCTAGTTATGTGGTTCTAACGACTACCCACAACCTATGTCTTGTCTATGGCAGAAATAAGAAAAATAATGTATATCCCCATTAACCCCACTTTTCTCTATATAAAGTGGGGTATAGTGGGGTGCTAATTTCACGGACTTGTTCACGTGATCTAACAAGAACCCACATGATATGTTTCTAACAAGAAATAAAAAAAAATCCTTTAATTATCCTCATTACATATGTTAGATGTAACCATTTCATTTTCAAATTCACCAGCTTCAAGAGAAGGGGAAAATAAAAGTAGATTTGTTGCCTTTTTTGTCATGGCGATAACTTTTTCATTTTTGTCCCGCCTGCTTTTAGCATGGAGCAATGTAGGCGTCCGGTTTTCCGTCCGTCCGTTCGTTCATCCGTCCAGGTGTCAACATTTGCGACCACCCTAGCATTCACCCTAATGGTCAAGTTTATTTCTCAAGAACTATAAGAGCTCCATTAATGATACTTGGTACGAACTTGTATCTGGGGATGGTAACTTAAATACAAGCATCCATATTTGACCGTGACCTAAATTTTATGGTTTACTGACTTCGTAAAATATTGTGACCACCCTAGCGTTCACCCTAATGGTCAAGTTAATTTCTCAAGAACTACACTGCTCAAAACAATTTAAAGAGCAAACACATATTTCCTCATAGTATAAAGACGTTGGATAATGATGTGATGAAACAACGATTCAGAAAGATGAATAACTTTATATGCAACATGTTAGTGGCAAACATTTTCAACCAGTTCACAAATCACGGCCTGTAACCTGTTAAGGAAGAATCTGCACAAATGTTTGAGAAATCGCCATCTTTACGTTGGGGAAGCCTCCGTGGTGTAGTGGTTACTCTACTCGCCTTGTAAACCAGGGATCGCAGGATCGATCCTGGGCTTCTCCAGACTTTCGGATGAGTCTTTAAACCGAGGTCCCGTCTCCGTATGACCTTAGCTGTTGGTGGGACGTAAAACTCAAACACTCACTCACTCTTTACGTTGGATTATTTCAAGTGTCATAGACATGCACAACACTCCTGACATCGCCGAGGCATGCTACGAACCAAATTTTGAACAGTTTGTAAAGCTAGTGTTTCCAACTCATGTCTAAGGATATTTGTGAGTTCTTGTATAGTCATTGGTGTGAGATACGTCTGTAAAGAATGTCCCACACATGTTCTATTGGGTTTTAGTCAGGCCAGTCCATTACCTCAATAGTCTCATGATTAAGGTAATCCATGCACACTCTAGCAGTATGGGGGCGCGCATTATCCTGCATCAGAATGAAATTGTCACCAATTGCCCCAGCAAAAGGCCTCACAATAGGATCTAGAATTTCATCTCGATACCGTAATGCTGTCAGTGTAACTCCGCTTATCACATACAAGTCTGTTAGGCCTTCATAAGAAATTCCACACCATACCATCACTGACTCCACTCCATATCTGTCTGTTTCCACAATGTTGCAGTTCTTGGATCAGTCTGTGGGTTGTCTCCAGACTCGAACACGTCGATCACATGCACTCAGGTGAAATTTTCTTCCATCTGTGAACAGAACTGTACGCCAGTTTTGCAATCGCCAGTTCTTCTATTCTTGGGCAAACTCGTATCGCTGTGCTTGATGTTGCCTGGTGAGAATAGGCCCTCTTACCGGACGTCTGACCCTCAGAGCACCTTCATGGTACCTGTTACCTATTGTTTGATTCGATATCCATTGACCAATTTCATGCTGGAAATCGATTTGTACCCTTCTAGCCATGTACTGCCGATTTCGTAGCGCTAGATTTCGAATATATTGATCTTCCCTTTGTGACGTCATGCGATGTCGGCCTTGCTCTTCTCGTCTAGTAAACTCGCCCCTCTCCTGGTAGCGACTCCATAGCTTGGCAGCAACACTGCTCGATACACCAAAGCCTTCAACAACGATCCTTTGGGTCTACCCACTTTCAAGCAAAGCGACAGCTTGAGCGATCTCAACTTCTTCCAAGAACCGCCTAACATCATATGAAGTCACTATGAAGCCAAAATAATGCATAACCGAATGATTGACATGTTTCTGACCCAAACTCAAATGTTGAACAGATCGCCTCATACCGAATGCCAGCCGTTTTATAGGGGTATCCATGCTGTAGCTTAAATTCTTGCTTTGCATATTAACCTTGCTTCTTGACGTTTGCATGCACATTCTTAAGGGATGTCACTTTAAAATAGTGCCTCCCTTGAGTTCGAAAATTGCCAAGCGGTGATGTTAAACAGGCTTAAAAGTTTGCTCCTTTAATTGTTTTAAGCTGTGTGTAAGAGCTTCATTAATGATACTTGGTACAAACTTGTATCTGGGGATGGCAACTTAAATGCAAGCAGCCATATTTGACCTTGACCTTAATTTCATGGTTCACTGACTTTGTAAAATATTGCGACCACCCTAGCATTCACCCTAATGGTCATGTTAATTTCTCAAGAACTATAAGAGCTTCATTAATGATACTTGGTACAAACTTGTATCTGGGGATGGCAACCTAAATTCAAACATCCATATTTGACCTTGACATACATTTTATGGTTCACTGACTTTGTAAAATATTGCAACCACCCTAGCGTTCACCCTAATGGTTAAGTTCATTTCTCAAGAATTATTACAGCTTCATTTATGATACTTAGTACAAGCTTGCATTTGAGAATGGAAACTTTTATGCAAGCATCTATGTTTGACCTTGGCCTACATGTCATGGTTCGGTGACATTGCGCCCCCACAGGCACGACAAAGCTTTCGGTGGAATTCTTGTTGATTTTCAGGCAACTTGTTCAGCGAGAAAGTTGTAAAGGAGAAGCTCTGATGAGTTCTCAAAAAGGTTAATGATTTAATTGAATGGGCTTTTCACAGAGAAGATTCTCTCTATCTTGCATGTATTGTCAGAAATGCATTTTTCACTTCTAAAGAGCATAAGAATTATACACTTTGGTCATGTCAGAAAGTGTGTGATGCCCTCACCTTTCTACTTGACAATATTTATATTAGATTCGGTACTAAGTTATTTAGACAAATTGTGGGTATTCCGATGGGTACTAATTGCGCACCTCTTGTGGCTGATCTGTTCTTGTATTGTTATGAAAGAGACTTCATTTTGTCGCTTTCCATTGATAACCAATCTGAAATTATTGAAGCTTTTAGCTCTACTTTTAGATGATTTATTAAATATTGATAATACCTATTTTGATGGTTTGTTCAGTCAGATTTACCCCATAGAACTTCAGTTAAATAAAGCAAATTCTTCTGATACCGAGGCCCCGTTTTTGGATTTACATCTATCTATTGTAGATGGATTTGTTTCGTGCAAAATTTATGATAAACGCGATGACTTTGATTTTGAGATTGTAAATTTTCCTTTTTTGGATGGTGATGTTCCTCGTGCGCCATCCTATGGCGTTTATATTTCGCAATTAATTCGATTTGCTAGAGTGTGTAGTCATGTAACTGATTTCAACACTCGTAATAAATTATTAACGGCTAAACTCCTTAATCAGGGTTATCGGTACCATAAACTACGCAAAGCCTTTTCAAAATTTTATAGACGCCATTCTGATTTAATTTCAAAATTCAATATTGGACTTAAATCTCTTCTGCAACAAGGTCTATCGGAACCCGAATTTTATGGTGACTTAGTATATAAATTCAGAAAAATATATAACCGCAATGACTTCCGCACCCAATTTCGTAAAATCATTCTTCAATATAAAAAGATTGGGTACAACATGGATATTATACGACAGACTGCATGCATGGTAGTTAACCCAATCACGGTTGGCAACTTTGCTTCCCTGTTTAATTGCACGCCGGTGGGTCAGGCCTCAGATTCTATGACGGCTCCAACGTAAAGGCTTATTGAGAATTAGAGGGATAATGTCGGTTGGTGCCTGATGCTCTGTCTCTGGTCAGGCTCATCGGAGTCTAACTGATGGTTTTCTTTTGCTCCAGCATTTCAGTGGTTTCTTGCTGTCGAGTCCTCACCGTTGTCTCACCTCTGTGGTTCTTTGATTTTTGTGTTCACGGAGATGTTGCACTGATGAGTTAGGAGGCCTTCATGCGGACTGAACAAATTATTTGTCTAAATCGCGACGGAAGTAAGGGCGAGGATTGTGGCCACGTAAAACCGATTTAAGCCCCCCAGTGGAAATCTTCCACTGACCGTTCCAAGGCGGCTCTTCTGTGGCGATTTATTTATGTTGTTGTTTGTTACTTACTGTGTGTATCACTTGTGTCTTTTAATTTTGGATGGCCATATGGCCATTTTGTGGAAAAGTAACTGTCCTTATGGCCTTCCTTTGTTTATGTTTCCATTATGGTCTGGTCGCTTAATGTTTTTATTTCTTTCCCTTTGGTGTCTTTTATGGGTGGAGTAAGTTAATTGTATCAATTCCTGATCTTTGTTTTACTTCTACTTTTCATATGCCTAAGTTGTCTGAGTAGAGCTGTAATCAGATGTAGGTGTTTGTGTGAAAAGTTTTGTTTTCACAAGCCCCGTCCTGATGGAGTGGTTTGATGATTTATCATCAAGTCAGTGCTGGACTGAAGGTTAATCATGAGAGTCATTCAGATATGTTTCATATTTGAGCCCCGCCAAGCGAATTTGTGTCTTCGACAGATTTTAACTGCGCATGCCCAGCCATTCAGAGGGGCCAGGGATATGGCTATCGGTCTGAAGGTTCCTCTTGATTCACTGCTTGTATGAGCGAGCAGCGAAGGTTTTGGCGAGACTGCGCGGATGCGCAGGCTTGCCTGAACCTTCGCTGTTCGCATAGGCGATAAGTACCAAAATCGCTTGACGGGGCCCATTTATAATTCATGAATGACGCTGAAATGCATGTTGACAGGTGTAATTTGTCCAATACTTTTAATAATTATTTTAGGTGCATAATTTAGAGCTTCAGAGGCAAAGGTTCTATACTGTTTGCGTGCCAGTAGTTGTTTTACTGAAAAACACATTGTATCAAATATTTTGTCATGTTAGCATGTCTTTGTAATAAGTAATAAATGCCCCTGTAAACCTCACTTTATATACAGACGGGGCATATATTTTCTTATTTCTGCTCCAGAATATAGGTTGTGGGTACTTTCAGAACTGCCTCAGACCATTTTGGAGATATGAAACAACGCACTATGCCAGACAGATGTGTAATCGTATTGGATTGTCTAAATTTTAAGCTTTGTGCAAAATAGAACTGAAGGCAATGACCAGGAATCGATACAATTAATCCACAGCGCCCATCAGAGACACCAAATGGAAAGAAACACAAACGTGAAATAACTTGACCCTAATGGAAACATCAATAGCGGAAAGCCCAAAGGATAGTTCCCACAAAATGGCCAATTGGCTATCCAAAACAAAAAAAATATAAGCGATACACACACTCAAAGACAAACCATAACAAAAAAAAACATGGCAGAAGAACCGCCTCGGAACAGTCAGTGAAAAGAATTTCACTGCTGGGCTTAAATACATTTTATGCAATCCTCACACTGTTGCGTACACTGAATTTATCCATATAAGCCTATAGATATTGTGTCAACTAAGCTGGTCATTTGGTTACATTTCAGTTGTGTGAGTGGCAGAATTGGACTAAGTTGTTATTTAAATTTTTTAAATATGTGACATTCCATCTCATGATCTGATTAAAGTAAAAATTACCATCATGAAAACTCGTCTATATAATTGTGACCCCCTTGAACCCCACTTTTATATCGTAAAACTGGGGTTTATAGGCGTTAACAATATTTTTCTTATTTTTGCACTAAACTATAGAATGTGGTTTTTCGTTATAACCGCCTCGATGAGGCAGTTCTAACGAGTACCCAAAATCTGTATTTTGAAAAGAAATAAGAAAAATATCACAATTTTCATCTTAAAATTGTCATATTTTCGGTTGTAAAATTTGCAATGTATTTGTAAAGATGTGTTTTCATTATGATAAGGCTAAAGACGGCTTCCTGTATGAGAAGTTGGCAGAGCTTTTCCTCCTGCAGCTGTCACACTAAGGATTTTACCCCAAAACCAACAATAAAGAAGCTATCAGCGAAAATGTGAAATGTTTGAAACTAATTTTAGTTTGATATTACTTGCTGTTTTATATTTTATCCAAGTATTAGGAAAATTGAACAGAAGTCCCCTGCAGATAGACCTGGCCCCGACCCTGTCTGTTCTGGTGGGACTGCCAATACCCAACAACAACCTGGGTCAGGTTCTTCAAGGGGTTCTTGAGGCTGGTGGTACTGGGGTGGAAACAATTCTAGAAGTTCTGTACATTAACTCACTACAAATAGTCCAGTTAATGGAGGCCAACATTCCAGGTTACAAACATGGTAAGTCACAGAATTTTAACATTCATGTTCATTTTTTGTGTAAAATCTCGACTCTATTTTCAAAGTTAATGAAAAGTTAGATTAAAACCTTCGACATTTAATTTTTCTTAATGTAACATTAAAATTTTTCAGCATTTAATGTTAGTTTATAATGTTACTGCAGTTAATGTTACATCAAAACTTTATCAATTAATGTCAGTTAGTGTGACATTATAATGGCATACTGTTGTTTTGCTGAAAAATATATGACCAGAAAATTGTGCAGACCCTTTTCTAAGACAAGATCAGTTTACAGAAAAGCAAAATGCATAGGTTGTCATTATTGTCTGTGTTGTGAAAACTTGACTGCCTTGTAAAAATGGTAGAAAATGTAACATGTTTCAGAATTTACCTTAATGCTCTGCATGCTGGGTATTATTCAGCAGATGACAGTTTGAAAATTTTGTTATTAGTTTTTCTATGGAGACAATTTGCCTGTGAAATCCTATTTTCTTAGAAAAATACCAACAATTTTTCATCAGCTGAATTAAGCTAGAGAGTGAATTAGCCTACCGATTGGTAAAGGTTTAGTTGAGGATTTCTGTCAATTCAGAAAGAAGTTACCAGACATTCCTTGATGTAACAAGCCTTCACAAAGAGTTTCTGAACCAACAAGATAAAACTGATGCTGAAATGAAACAGCTTCTTTATCTGTACGAGACAGCACTTGAGGCTTTGTCGGACAGAATGTCCTCATCTCTCACAGAATATGATATGTACGGGTTGATAGTTTCCCCAGCAGTTATGGCTTTGGTAAGAGTTAATTTTTAGCTGCAAATATTGAAACATATCCCAGATATTAAAAATGAACATTTCCAAGATAAGCCATAGTTACAGACCAAAGCCCACCCATTATTCTCAACACAATTCTTGATCTTGACTTGCAGACTGGTTGTTATTTGGAATAATCCTTAGCCAGATCAAAGGTGTTGTTTTATTGGGCTGTGATTAGCAAATAAATGACTTTATGCATGTGTATGTGGCAAAACTTTTAATCATCTGTGTATCCGTGCAGATTGATCAGAGTTTTGACTGCAATATATAGACGACTCCTGACCAAAAACTTTTATATTAAGACAGGCTTGTATATCTAAAGTCTTTTCCACGTGCTGTTTCATTCACCCCCGCCCATCGGGGCTTGAAGAAATAGATGGGCTGCATGTTGCTTCCATGCAGAGCTGAAACCGACCCGGACAGAGGATCTAAGCCTGCCCAGGCAATGCTTTGCGAGTCGGACCAGCCATGCTTATAAACACTGCTTGTTTTTTGGACAACAGGGCTTGAGATGTCATTTCATCTCAATGTTGGGTTAAAAGCCCCACAAAATTTGAAGCAACATCTCCAAAATGACCTATACAGTATTGACGTTAAACCTCAAATCAAACAATTAAACAGACGTGCTTCTTCTCATTTCATGCCAGGGTTTGAAATAAGATAATGTAGTAAAACTAGCAGAACTTCATGTTCAGAGAAGACTGAATCTGTGTCATTGGCATTGATGCAGCAGTCTTTTCATCACTTTGTTCATGTTAATAAACATTTGAGAGTAAGCTATATAGTATGCAGAATTGACAGATAGTACTGTGAGAATACATAAGTTGACAAGGGTCCAGTTATTCAAAGCATTATTTCGCAAACTCATGTGTGAAACAATTTTTTTCAGTATATAAAAGGCTACTACTCTGAAAGGAAGGACATTTTTAAGCATAGGAGCAAATATCTTTCTATTCACCTTATTTGCATTATAAGCTGGTTCCTAGTCTCAAGATTATAAGTGTTGGAAATACAGGTAACCAGACCCCCCCCCCCCGACCTTTCAAGGTCAGGGGGTCTGGTGACCTGTTTTTCCAATATTGACACTGTGCAAGCTGGGAACCAGCAAATAATGCAAATATGGTGAATAAATATTAGCCTCCCATTTGTGGAAGAATTTGTATATCAGGAAGGCTGCTTTCCTGTTATGGAAAGAAGCCCCTTTTTGAAGAACAGCTATTTTATTCATGTGTGTCTTGATACCTTAACCTGCCTGTTTTATTGCAGGCGTTCATTACAGTGCTATTGATGATGGTAAAAGCTGGTACATTCATAACAGTGAAAGTGACATCCTTGTCTGTTGATTTTGCTGTGGCTGTAGCTGTGTATCTTCTCTGGCATGTTATAGCTTGTCCATCTACCTGCTTCAGCAGTAAGACTATGTGTGGGTTTAACATGGTGTCCGTAGCAGTACACATAGGATTTCTGATAATACTGAAGATTATTGTAGGCTCTTTCAGGGCCTTGTTACACATGACAACTGTTCAGTCTAAGGAGGTAAGCTTATATATCATCACTATTGAGTGTGCAGAACCTGCCTTATGTTTGCTGTATTTGTAGTCAATTTCAATGAAATATCCAGTCAAGTTTTCCAAATTTAATGCAGTAATATTTCATCTGCTGATATTAAAAGTTGAGGGCAGTGGATAAACTTGGCATATTTTCTGCCTCTCAAGGGGAATGGGTACACTTTTAGGGAATACAACACTGTAAAAATATTTTTGTGTCCCATGTCAATAGGGTTCCAATCTTAAAGGAAAGAATGTGCTTCTCAAGAGCAGATTCTTTCCTTTACAAGTAGACCCCTTTTTCAATTGGACAGTATGTGTACAAAAGTTAACAGGAAGTCCCTTTGGGCCCCGTCAAGCGATTTTGGTACTTATCGCCTATGCGAGCAGCAAAGGTTCAGGCAAGCCTGCGCATCCGCGCAGTCTCGCCAGAACCTTCGCTGCTCGCTCATACAAGCAGTGAGTCAAGAGGAACCTTCAGACAGAAAGCCATAGCCCTGGCCCCTCTGAATGGCTGGGCATGCGCAGTTAAAATTGTCTTGATGGAATGCTCGAAGACACAAATTCGCTTGGCGGGGCTCCTTTGATAAATGTTGGAAAAAAATCTGCCAGGTGTATCCATTCTCCTTACATGGGAAACTGTTTTCAGGATTTCCTGTTTGCTTTCTTACAAACTGAGTTCCAGGGAAAAAGTCTATACAGTCGAACTTCGATGGCTCGAACCCCTTTGAGACCATGAAAATTTATTCGAGACAGAGACAGCGGTAGTTCGAGCCATTGAAGGTTACTGTCAAGAGGCATAACGAGAAACTTTTGAACATCTTTCGATGTTATATAATGAAAATGTTTGCTGTGTGTACGCATTAGAATCGCCTCACCGAGGCGATTCTAATGAGTACGCACAGCATACATTTGTAATATAAAAGACTAAAGCTCCTTAATCATCCCCCATCATTTCTTATCTTGAGGATTTCCCTAGGGACTCAAGTACGTGTTCGACACAACCATGGTAAACGAGCCATAGGTGTTCGAGCCATCGAAGTTCTACTGTACTTATAAAAATGATTTTTTTTTATTCTAAGCAGCAAATTCTTTCCTTTGAGAGTTGAAAGGTTTTGTCTCCCCTGAAGGTGTATCCATTTCCCTAAATTTCATTGGAATTTCCTGTCAGTCAACCAAAGTGCTTTGACAGATCTACTACAATTTTTGAATTAACCCTTATTCTGTGCCAATGTCTGACTGTCTGCTAGTCAAATTACTTGATATAATATATTTGTTCAAAAACTGCATAGCAATCAGTGTAGATACTGATCAGATGGATTCATGGGAAGCAGTTTGATCTGGAGCTACGCTGTTTTCAAAGGTAGTTGTGTCATCTTCAACAGGATAAGGGTTTATATGTCCCCTTTATTCCCCTAGTGAGAGTGCAGTTTGGCATATCATTTTATAATGAAAACAGACCTTCCTTTAATATTAAATGGTATTTTTTTTTTATAAAAAAACGTACATTTTTTATTGTATGTAACAGAGTTGTTTAACTATCAGGGTTACTGCTTTGGACCCGAATAATGGTGTTATAAAGGGGTTTTGGTGTTTAATGTTTGTCAGTGCAAAGAAGTGATGCCATCGTATGACTAACAAAGTGCATGTAGTGTCGTAGCACAGAAGCAATTACACATTAGATTCACCCTATGTAGTTTACAAAACTTTAACATGCAGCCTGTAACATCATATTGAATATTGTCGAAGAGATTGTCTTCGCACTGTGCAAAATGAAAAAAAAAAACTTAAAATCTTACATGATAAAACAAATCTTCCATTACTGGCCGCCTCCGCTCATCGGGGCTTGAAGAAATATATGGGCTGCATGATGCTTCCACGCAGAGCTGAAACCAACCTGCACACGAGTACTGGTAAACCGCTTAGAGGATCTAAGCCTGTCCAGGCTAAGCGGTGCGATTCAGCCCGTCCATGCTTATGTACCCTATTGGTTTCATTCGGCGACAGGGCTTGAGATATCATTTCATCTCAGTGTCGGATAAAAGTCCCAAAAAATTGGAAGCAACGTCTTCAAAATTACCTTTACAGTGTTGAAGGGGACGTTAAACCTCAAATCAAACAAACCAACAAAACTAGCCATTTCATATTAAGTAAGTAAGTAAGTAATTACTTTATTTACCGAGGGTTACTCAGTTGGCCGGAACCAATCTTCCCTTATTATTATTAATTATATGTAGCACATCAAAGATTCATTTCATCATTTTTATTGGAACCGGGCATGTTATGTGTGAGGACTACAGTCTAATGGCGCAGCCCACTATTTAGGTCGTGTCAAAATAGAAGTGAAGGCAATGATGAGGAATTAATACAATTAACCCACAGCTCCCATCAGAGACACCAAAAGTGAAAGAAACGCAAACATGAAATAACTAGACCCTGTTGGAAACATCAATAGCAGAAAGCCAAAAGGACAGTTACTTTCCCACAAAATGGCCGACTGGCTATCCAAAACAAATGGTTATCACCGATACACACACTCAAAATAACAATAATAAACCACGACAGAAGAACCACCTTGGAAGGTCAGTGGAAAGAATTTCACTGGGGCGGGGGCCGCAATCCTTGCCCTTACTTCCGTTGCAATTTTAACCAAAAGTGTTTGTTCAGTCCACATGAAGGCTTCCTAACACATCAGAGGAACATTTCCGAGAACACAAAAAAATCAAACAAGTAGTTTAGGTCGTAGTACCAAAGCGTTAATCCAAAATCCTTAATCCATAGACAAATGGCAAATATCAATGTTCAGATCAACATTGTACATGTAACCTTGCGGTGCGTATCTAACGAATTTGCATATTTAATCCACTGGATTATGGAATATATTACATGACGTAATTACATTCTCAGACGTAATGTCATATGGGCCCCGTCAAGCGATTTTGGTACTTATCGCCCATGCGAGCAGCAAAGGTTCAGGCGAGCCTGCGCATCCGCGCAGTCTAGCCTGAACCTTTGCTGCTCGCTCACACAAGCAGTGAATCAAGAGGAATCTTCAGACAGAAAGCCATATCCCTGGCCCCTCTGAATGGCTGGGCATGCGCAGTTAAAATTTGTCATGACGGAATGCTCGAAGACACAAATTCGCTTGGCGGGGCTCATATGATAAAATTAAATAAATAACAACCATAAGCACATACAACATGAAGAGCCCTGTTGTAAAATCTGACAAAGCTGCATTTAGAATAAACAACATTAGAAGCACCGTCTGAGGGTGGTCAGTAGAGAGAACATTGTAAGGTGGAATTCCTGAATACAGAAAATTAAGTCCATTTACTGATTTTTGACTTTTTTTTTTACGTTTTCAGTAAATCTTATTGACCTTGAATTCTTGTTTTCCTTGCAAACAAAGCAGAAATTCATCCTAATATGTCCTGTTTATACATTCGCATTAAGACAATGCCATGCACATTTCAGTGGTATCCTGGCACATCTGTTACCAAATTTCTGCTTATGGGATCAGTTTTGCATTCACTCACCTATGTCTCCAGTAGCAGCATAGAGGAGGAGCACCAGACATGTTACTTCCTTGTTACGACGTTTTTCTGTCTCAACTCAGTGAGAACTCTTGCAGTCTATCTGCGCCATTCCTGGAAACTGAAACACACCATTACCCGAACTTGTGCTTGTGGCGAAATCACTTTTCAGGAAGTGGTACATGGGCAGAATTGTGGGATATGCTCTGGAAATACCCACCCAATCAAAAGTAGTTCTAATGAAGTGAGGAATCAGGGAGGTACAGGTTTTGTAAACGTTTGTAAAAATGTAGGTGAACATATAGATAAAGAAAAGACAGCCACGTTATCAAACATAATTGAGAGTAGAGAGCTCCGAGTAGAAAACACTAGACAAGCTGTTTTTCCAGCTGGTGAATTAGGTTCTTCTGTTGTGGTTTTGGTGATACTGAGATTCCTACGCAGTTTAAATCAGACTGGAAACAAATGGATAGATAGACCCGATGTGGGTGATTTGTTAGGAGGGTAAGTCCTGTATCAGTCAGTATTTGGGCCCAGTTTTGCAAAACCAACATCCTCATTAAATAGATTATGTCTCATTAGAATTTTGATCGTATCATATGGCAGAATGAGGATATTTTTGATGATAAAGGTGGATGGTTTTTGCAAATTTTGCGAATGCAAAAGCTTCTTGCATGTTTAAATCAAAACTACCACTGTAATTGATATTGTACTAGGTAGAACAATTAATATTTTGAGCACGTTCATCATCGTTTAGCTAAGGATGCTTTGAACCACTCGGCCTTGGACCCAGATTTTCAGATCAGGAGAGTAACCAGGCCAGTTTAAGGATACATCATAGTAACATGTTCATACTTTCCCTTTGAATCATATGTTTTGGAACTATTCAACTAATGCAATTTGACATGAGATTGTCGATCTCTATTATCATAATTTCACACCAACTGAATACATATATTTATCTTCGCCGTTTTCAGAAGAGGTCGATGTTGTTAGTCAATACATAGAGGATGGTAAATGGGTCAAACCGACCTGTTAGGCAATAACACTGACTAATTTATTCTTTGCATAAAGGTCAGTCTCATGTTAAATTACACAAACTATTCATCCGTATTCCTTAGTTACTGATTGGGTCTGCTATTCAGCCTTTGGTCACTTAATGATATATCAGTCCATAAATATCTTAGGTCAAATCATTTTTACATTTAAATACAGTGCGCCTCGGTAGCTGAGTGGGATATGCGTCTGACTGGTGATCATGAGGACGCCGGTTCGATACCTGCCGGGGTCGGCAACATTCTTTGATTGATCATGAAATCTATTCCACGGTCATTCTTTCCCTTCCGCTGATTAAAGAAGGGCAGTTGTCAGTTTCTGACGAAAGAATGTGCACTGTACTGGTTAACCGCACACCTATAAGCCTGTTTGGGAAATGTGTAGTTAGGTAAACTGACCAGCTCAGAAATTTGTTGACTGGGCCGTTGAAACCCAATACAAACAAAACAAACATTTAAATATAATTAAGGCGTAACTATACCAAATTTAGTGACACAGAGGCCTTTCTGATATTTAATCTTCATCAGTTATCATATAATATAATTGATCATATAATTGAATTTCAATGGTGGAGATGACTCTGGGACTGAAAATATTTGTGTCAGACAGGGATATTTACAGGAAATGAAGATTAATCATGGCGCCAAGTCATGGGGCATAAAAGGTATATCTTTTTGATTTTCTTTAAAATTAAGGTATTTCAAATTAACTCATTTGAATCACCTTAGTTAGAACACACAGCATACACTTACTTTCTTTGCAGGCCAGAACACAAGCTAGTGCTGTCCATAGTGGTGCTAGTATCACTTGTAGTTCTCTGGGTACTACTTGTCAGAAAATATGCATTCACAGAGGCAATGATGGTGGGCATATCCCTGCTGTCTTGTTATAGATATAGGGCCAAGACTGGAACTATTATAGATTTCCTTAACCAAATAGCCACTGTGGATAAAAAGTAAGTACACATGACTCTCTTTGTAACACTGTTCATCAGTAAAAAAAAAATGCAAAAAAGAGAACAAACTGTACCTAACAAAGGTATATTACTTACCATTGCATTAATTATAGTATATTATCATAGCACAGGTGCCACTTCAAAAGCATTACAGTTACACCCATGTGTCATAGTGCATTTTTTTCATATCTCCTAAACAGTTATTTTTGGATGAAAATTAGAGCTGTTTTTTTTTAGCTCACCTTTGACCAGATATACCTCTGCAACCTGCAGGTTTATCCAAACAATTTCTCATCTGTAGCATGCCTCCTGTGGGGCATTGATGACATAAGCTTTTTTTCGAAATTGAATGAAAACTATGGTTGCTATGGCAACCATCAAGTCCCATAGATGTACAATGAGAAATGCTTGTCATCACCGTAGCGCCTTCAGTTTTGATCGGATTTTTCTGAAACTTACATGTAAGGTAGCTAGGGATAAAAACTCGAATGAGTTCGAAAACCGGCCAAGTCGGCCCATTAATCACAGAGGTACGTCACTTCACCTGGTGTCTGGGATTGTGTGGCGGCCGTAAAATGTCTCCCTGCCCTACATCATAGTGTAGTTTATATTTCCTTGTCCTTTGGGATCAGTGATTTCAGTGTGAAATTTTGAAAATATTTGAGGGTCACTGATGAGACCTAATTGGCTGAAACTAGCTAGTCTGGCCCAAAAAACATGTTCACTCCATGTTTTTCCTGGTTTGTAGTGTTTTTCTTGCTTTCAAAGGATAACCCTTTCTAGAACATATTTGATTGCTGAAAATGCCTTTTTTTGACCTTGTCATCACCATAGCCCCTTCAGTTTTGATTGTATCTTCCTGAAACTCACATACAAGTCACAAGTAATTCAGGGTTAGAAGTTCGGATGTGTTCGAAAACCAGCCTTGTCGGTTGATTACTTACGGAGTTATATCCCCTACTTTGCTGAAAATGCTTATTTTGGACCTTGTCATCAACGTAGCCCGTTCAATTTTTGATTGGATGTTCTTGAAACTTACAAACAAGTAAGTCAGGGATAAAAGCTCGGATGAGTTCTAAAACTAACCCTGTCGGTCAATTACTTATCGAGTTTAGTCCCCTACTTTGCTGAAAATGCTTATTTTTTACCTTGTCATTACCGTAGCCCCTTCAGTTTTGATCGGATTTTCTTGAAACTTATAAGCAAGTAAGTCAGGGATAAAAAGCTTGGATGAGGTTGAAAACTGGCGAGGTCGGCCTATGTGTCATAGAGTTACATCCCCTTGATAGCTAAAAATGCCTGTTTTTGACCTTGTCATCACTGTAGCCCTTCAGTTTCCATCGAATCTTCTTGAAATTTACATGTAAGTAAGTAAGGGAAAAACATCAGCAAAGTTTAAAAATTGGTGAGGCCGGCCTATATTTCAGAAAGTTATGTCCCCCTTGATTTCAGAAAATGCATATTTTTGACCTTGTTATCAACGTAGCCCCTTCAGTCTTTATCGGATCTTCTAGAAACTTACTTGTAAGTAAATCAGGGATAAAGCTTGGATGAGTTCAAAAACTGATTAGGTCAGCCTATTAATCATAGAGTTACGTCCCCTTGAATGCTGGAAATACCTGTTTTTGACCTTGTCATCAGCATAAATCCTTCGGTAAAGATTGGAACTTCCTGAAACTTCTAATCTGTTAGCTCAGGTGAGCGATATAGGACCATCGTGGTCCTCTTGTTTCTTATTTTTACTCCAAACCTACGTTGTGGGTTCTCGTCAGAACAACGTCACTGAGGCAGTTCTACCAAGTACCCACAAACTGTCTTGGAGTAGAAATAAGAAAAATAAGGCATAACCCTGTACAGCCCAGTTTTCTGTATACAAAATGGGTTTTGCAGATGTATTCATTATTCAGATTTGTTAAATAATGGAGAAAAAAGTTTAGCAGCAGTGCAAAACAATTTACACTGCAGTTTCTTCTTTGAGAAAGGCGATTCCACAAGCTTCTTATCTGTATTTTCATTTGCTAAAGCCCAAATTTCACAGCGACGGAATTGGGCCAAATTCCTCCCCGTGAAAGATAGCAGTATACTTACATAATCGTGGAAATTTTTACTCTGAGAAAAAAATTGATTCATTCTACTACCACTTATGGTTTAACAGTGGTAAAGAAGTCGATTCATGTTATATGGTACCAGACTATCCAGGTTAGTTCCCTTTAGGACGGAGTATTTAGGGTATAAAACATGCGTTTTGCCTGGTTGATGCCGACAAAAGACCTACAACACCTGGCTGGCTACCAGTTACTTGTTGATGTTTGCTCGTATCATTCCATCCTACCATGGTTGTGCAATGATGTCACACAAGCATTACATAGTTTTCAAGATGTTCTTTTGTTGTAGTTTATTATCCCCCGTCGAAGGCGGAGGGATATAGTTTTGGCGTTGTCCGTCCGTCCGTCCGTCCTTCCGTCCGTCCGTCCGTCCGTCCGTCCTTCCGTCCGTCCGTCACACTTTTTTGTCCGGAACCGTTTCTCAGCAACTATTGCATGGAATTAAATGAAACTTGAAATAAATATGTATTATTATGCTGTGGTGATGCACGCGCATTTTTTTTTCGGATTGACTTTTTACATCCAGAGTAATGGCCCCTTGAATGATTGAAATTCTGGATTTTTCGTCGTCTCACTTTGTCCGGAACCGTTTCTCAGCAACTATTGCATGGAATTAAATGAAAATTGAAATAAATATGTATTATTATGCTGCAATGATGCACGCGCAATTTTTTTTCGGACTGACTTTTTACATCCAGAGTTATGGCCCCTTAAATGATTGAAATTCTGGATTTTTGCCGTCATCTCACTTTGTCCGGAACTGTTTCTCAGCAACTATTGCATGGAATTAAATGAAACGTGAAATAAATATGTATTATTATGCTGCGGTGATGCACGCGCAATTTTTTTCTGGATTGACTTTTTACATCCAGAGTTATGGCCCCTTAAATGATCGAAATTCTGGATTTTTCGTCGTCTCACTTTGTCCGGAACCGTTTCTCAGCAACTATTGCATGGAATTAAATGAAACTTGAAATAAATATGTATTATTATGCTGTGGTGATGCACGCGCATTTTTTTCCGGATTTACTTTTTACATCCAGAGTTATGGCCCCTTAAATGATTGTAATCCTGGATTTTTCGTCATCTCACTTTTTTGTCGGGAACTGTTTCTCAGCAACTATTGCATGGAATTATATGAAACTTGAAATAAATATGTATTATTATGCTGTGGTGATGCACGCACAATTTTTTTTCGGATTGACTTTTTACACCCAGAGTTATGGCCCCTTAAATGATTAAAATTCTGGATTTTTCGTCGTCTCACTTTTTCTGGAACCGCTTCTCAGCAACTATTGCATGGAATAAAATGAAACTTGAAATAAATATGTATTATTATGCTGCCGTGATGCACGCGCAATTTTTTTTTCGGATTTACCTGGATTGACTTTTTTATCCAGAGTTATTTCCCCTTAAATGATTGAAATTGAGGAATTTTGTCTATTCGGTGATTATATCGGGTTTTTGTCGCACCTGCTTTAGCAGGAAGACATAGGCGTGCAAGTTTCCGTCCGTCCGTCCGTCCGTTCGTTCGTTCGTTCGTTCGTTCGTCCGTCCGTCCGTCCGTCAACATTTTACACTGGATGTCTTGTCATCGCAACTCCTCCTACACTTTTAGACCGATCATTTGGAAACTTTGCATGTGCTTTCGCCATGGTATGAGGATGCGCATGTGGTTTGGACTTTATCTTCGAATCAATTTTTGTCACTTTTTCCATATTGTGAACTTAGTCATTTTTAGGTATGCGATACGTACCTCTTGTCATCGCAACTCCTCTTGCAGTTTTATACCGATCATTTTGAAACTTTGCATGTGCTTTCACCATGGTATGAGGATGTGCATGTGGTTTCGACATAATTAGGGCCCCGCACTGAAAGTGTGGGTGCCCTATAGGAATCACTCTGTCCGTCCGTCTGTCTGTCTGTCTGTCTGTCTGTCTGTCCGTCTGTCCGTCCACAATTTTTTTTCCTACTCCTCTGATAGCGCTGCCGGGGCCCTAGTCAGTTTCACTGACAGCTCTAGTTTTCAGAATATTTTTTTCCGCTTTTTGCACATTATGAACTTAGCCATTTTTAAGCTTCATTTGATATACGATAGGTACCTCTTGTCATCGCAACTCCTCCTACAGTTTCATACCGATTATTTTGAAACTTTGTGTGTGATTTTACCATGCTATGAGGATGCGCATGTGGTTTGGACTTTATCTTCGGATAAATTTTTGTCACTTTTCCACATTGTGAACTTAGTCATTTTTAACCTTCGATTGATATATGATAGGTACCTCTTGTCATCGCAACTCCTCTTGCAGTTTTATACCGATCATTTTGAAACTTTGCGTGTGCTTTCGCTATGGTATGAGGATGCGCATGTGGTTTGGACTTTATCGTCGGATCATTTTTTTTTCACTTTTTCCACATTGTGAACTTAGTCATTTTAACCTTCAATTGATATATGATAGGTACCTCTTGTCATCGCAACTCCTCTTGCAGTTTTATACCGATCATTTTGAAACTTTGCGTGTGCTTTCGCCATGGTATGAGGTTGTGCATGTGATTTCGACATAATTCTCAGAATATTTTTTTTTTCACTTTTGCACATTGTGAACTTAGCCAATTTTAAGCTTTAGTTGATATACAATAGGTACCTCTTGTCATCGCAACTTCTCTTACAGTTTTATATTGATCATTTTAAAACTTTGTGTGTGTTTTTACCTATGGTATGAGGATGTGCATGTGGTTTTGACTTTATCTTGGGATCATTTTTTATCACTTTTTCCACATTGTGAACTTAGTCAGTTTTTTACCTCACATATATAGGCTATGGATTCTTCTCAAAGCCCTATATTCATTTCTTCTGCCTTAAATAAACTTTTATTTTTTTGTGTGGGGCAGGTGGGGAGAAGGTGCGACATCAACTTCACCGAAGTTGAATTTCTGGTTTTAATATTCGCGAGTTTTATTTTGGTATCCTTGAAACCACATAACAGGTAAATAAACCTCAACTTTGACAGACAAGTTAATCTCTACTGATAATTAGGTCAGTAGGTCAGGGTACAGCCTCTCATCCAGGGAGTAAATGTTCAGCGGGGCCCTTCCTCATTGTCTCTAGTTTGCTTCTTAGAACCATCCTCAATTTTGGCCAGATATATTTTCTTGCCATTCTACACGAAAAACCCATTCGGCGGGGGATATCAATTCAAAGAATTTGCTTGTTTTTGTTATGGTTTGTACTTGGTTTGTCTTTGAGTGAGTGTATCGCTTATATCTTTTTTGTTTTGGATAGCCAATTGGCCTTTTTGTGGGAAAGTATCTGTCCTTGCTTTCCGCTCTTTATGTTTCCATTAGGGTCTAATTATTTAATGTTTGTGTTGCTTCCCTTTGGTGCCTTTGATGGGAGGGGTGGGTTAATTGTATTGATTTCTGATCATTGCCTTCACTTCTATTTTTCAAATCAGTGTAAGCTCTTTTTAGTTCCTTGAAGCACTATCTGCTTTACAAATTCTGAAAAAAAAAAAGGAATCATCAAAAAGGCAAATGACCAAGAAACAGGCTAAGAAGGTGGAACTACTCGCTGTTGATCCACTAGAAAAGCAAAAATCTCTCACTCCACCTCAAAGGAAGCTATTACCTGCAAAGTGCATTGAGTGCTCCTTGACAACCCCGGTCCCCGCCCATAGGGGCTTGAAGAAATATATGGGCTGCATGATGCTTCCACGCAGAGCTGAATCTGGCCCGCACACTAGTACTGGTAAACCTCTTAGAGGATCTAAGCCTGTCCAGGAACCGCAGTGAGTGGCGGACCGTCCATGCTAATAAACCCTATTGGTTTCATTGGGCGACAAGGCTTGAGATGTCATTTCATCTCAATGTCGGGTAAAAGTCCCACAAATTGGAAGCAACGTCTCCTAAATGACCTTTACAGTGTTGACGGAGACATTAAACCTCAAATCAAACAAACAAAGCCTTAACAACCCCCGGATCACAAGGGGTTATCACAGTAGAGGCAGGGTTTAAAATGTGGCCCTGCCCGGGAATGGCAGTGGCCTGCATTTCCTGCATACTCGTGCATTGCCCTTTATTAAATTGCCTGGATTGAGCCGGTTTGGATATCCTCCCTGGTGACTCTGGATTGTATTAAATATTTTAAATCAACCAGTACTATAAGAAGGATCATCAAGATTAATCTCGGTACATACTGAACAACCATGGTACCTCCAAGGGTTGTATGCCTCGTTTTACACGGTTATTCCCAGATCACCAATCAGGGACCTACCAGGGTCCCAAATTTTGACTATGAGAACTATGGTTAATGGAGATTCATATTAAAAGGCATAATTTATCATAGGAAGACTAACAGACCACCTTACAAAGGTGTAAAACACCATGTCATCATAACACCATAATCTGTTTCTAACAGTGTTCATTATAGTACAGGTTTAGATTTAATGAGGATTATGATCTACACTGTTTGTCATGCAGTTTGTGAATTGAAAAATTACATTATATCAAATAATTTGACAGTTTGAAAGTCAGAAACGGATGTGGAAAAATTATTCTATTCAGCAAGAGTAAAGTTTAAATGGATCATTACATTGATGTTTAACTAATACAATATTTGTGTGTTAATTGTTGTGGTGTGTTAGTCAAGAGATTCCACTCAGTACAAAATGGGTAAACATGCCGCAATGTTTGAATCTATGTTAGACAATGTATGAAGTACATGTATATACATTACACACTGACCATATTTAGATTTGCTAATTAGATCGATCTTCTGGAGCCAGAACTGAAACAGAAAAGTCACTAGATATAAATTTACTGTGGTCTGTAGAAAACTTTTGTCAGATTAGACAATTAATGCCATTATATCAACAAGTTGATGAAATGAACACTGTTGTCCATTCATTTATATAAGGAAAAGTGGGTTTACAACAGTATAAATTAGTGTTCTTATTTCTGCCGTAAAATCATAGATTGTTGGTACTTGTTAGAACCAGTAACCTGCCTCATTGTTGGGCAGGTATACTAAGCAACACAGACCATCCCTCTGGTCATCTTTTGTTGGAGAAATAAGAAAAATATTGTGTATTTTCATAACATTATATCATATTGGTAAGTTGTTGTAATGTGACAGACAATCGTAAACATTTATTTCTTTAAAAAAAAAAGATTTATCATTATCTTCAATATTGAGGTACAACGAGATTGCCCTGGCTAATGTATGTCTGAACTTAGACAGGACTGCCTTGACTTTCATCTCTGGTCCCATTTTAAGAAATTACTCAGCCTGGGCATTATTTAGGGAATGCAGTGTTACACAGAAATTTATGTAACTGCAACCTTGGCTTTGACCTTCCATTTTGGTCATTTCCGATTTACTCTTGCACCTAATTACAAAAACATGTACATGTATGTACATGCTGCTTTGGCAGATGGTGTTACACACTAGATTTTGGTCAATGTGGTCTTGGACACTGACCCCATGTAGAATGATGGATAATCCTAACATTGGAATATACCTAAACAAATCCCATTTTCTACAAAATATATCAACAGTGTTCATTTTCTTCAAAGTTGACAATGTCATCACTTAATGTATATTTACAATTTTAATATGGCTAATATGCTGGAATTTTTGATGAAGAAATGTGAGTACCACGGATAAGATTGACTAGGCAGAGCTAATCAGGTGTTGTCAATATTTGCCAAAAGAAGATTAGGTAGGGTGCCTTTCGCATGCTTTCTGCCAGCGGACCAAATAGCCATATACACCACGTTGTGTTGTTTGTGTCACAGTTGAATTCACATAATCGGGAGACATGGTTTACCTGTTTGTTAGTAGAACATTACAAAGGCAGGTGCAAACGATAGCTCCGCCTAGTCCGTCTTATCTGTGACTACTATACTAACATTTTAACAGTAAAAATACCAGAGTATTAAATATTGTACTTGCTAGAATTGTTAAAATTCTGACCACCAACAAGCTTGTTAAGCTAAAAATACAAAGTCAGTCTTCAATTCTGACATTTGATATAACGGCCGAACTTACATAACAACAATGTCAGTTGAGCAAATACTTAACTTGATTGGATGGATTGGTGGAAATATTAAAGGATATTACATTTATTTAATACCCGTACTCATACAAACAATTATTTGGTGGAATCGCCTCCGTGAGGAGATTCTAACAAATATCAACAACATTTGTTGTCCGAGGTGATTCTCACATATGCAACAGCATTGTTATCTGGAGTAATTAAGGGAGAAAGGCTCTTTTTTACCTATTATACTACTCCTTGGTGGGATTTGTTATAGTAGCAAATTCTTTAAAACAGCAAATTATTAGGGAATAAATAGTGTCGTTATAACAGCGGTACCCTGCATATACTTAAAAAATTGGGTCCAAAATTTCAATGTGTAATTGACTAGTTGTCTGACAGTTCTTTTTCTTGTTTTTTTAGGTATATTGGTACAATACAGTTTATGATTGTCTATGGAATGGGATTTATATCAGTCTTTAGAACTTCTCTTGATTTAATATTGTTCAAAGTGGCTGGAATAAATAACGAAAAGAAAAGAATGGAATTCGTAATCAGTATTGTAGAAAGTGTACAACAGACATTTCTTACGATGTTGGCTATTTTACTGCGGACTCATAACATCCTCTACGTTGTTGGCTTAGGCTGTATAGAGCTGCTGATTGAGGAACTGATTCCCAGTATTATATTATTGCCGGTTCCCTACCTTACTATGCTCTGTCTTTGGCTGGGTAGAGCATCATTCTTCTATCAGGTGAGCAATTCATTGTTGGTTCCCTTTTCAGATCATATTTTATCCTTGGGTGAACAGGGCAGCATCTTGGATCATTTCAGAGCCACAAAATTCTTAATTTGACAGTGATATTAAGGCAATGGATACTTGTTCAAGGGAAGCAACCGATGATAAAGTTGATTAAATACCCTTGTCTCTACCGTACAAACATTCTTTCACTTCCAATAATTCAAGAACAGCAGCCGTCAGTAAGTGGCAAAAAATGTGCACTGTACTAGTTGTATACTCAGTTTTATTTTATACATAGCAGTGAAATCAATGCATATCTGAAACAAATAAAAGTAATAGTGGTATTTTCACAGTGTGAATGTTATTTTCACAGTTTCATTCCGGTCTACTTTTTTCTCCTAAGTCATAAGTAATCAATGAAATATTTCTTTAAAATACCTTGAAAAAGAATTCTTTGAACTGTAAAAATGCTGTATTAAAAATGACGATCTGTTTCTGTTTTGCAACTGACAGTTATGACGTCATTGTCAAGTCGAAAATTGTGACGCAAGATCCGATTGATCAATTACAGTAAGTGTCCTAAAATATTATAAAAAAAAAGAAAATTTACTTTTTTTCGATAAATATCGCACGAGTTGAAATTCTGATACATGTATTTTCAACGCACGAGATGAAATATTTTTGATATTCATCTCAAAAAAGTAAATATCCTCTATGTATACTAAGCTGGCTGAAAAGAGTGGTTTGGATAGCCAACCAGCTTGACATGACCGTAACCCTCACCATGCTGAACCTGGGCATATCGTTTTTCGATCACAGTATAATTGCAGTTCCAGTTCAGCTTGCTTCTTCGCTGCCAGCTGATCAGGAACTACATTGTTTACAATTCTGCTTCTGAATCCATGGCAAAAACAACAACAACAAAACATAAAAAACGAAATCATGCAACACAAATAGCTGCAGATCGGAGAGTAGTGTAGCATATTCAAATATTCAACAAATGCTTACTGTTTTTAGCTCACCTGTCACGTAGTGACAAGGTGAGCTTTTGGGATCAATTTTTGTCCGTCGTCCGTCGTGCGTGCGTGCGTGTGTGCGTGCGTGCGTAAACTTTTTCTTCAAATGACATCTCCTCCTAAACCACTGATCGGATTTTAACCAAACTTCACAGGAATGATCCTTAGGTGGTCCCTTTTCAAAGTTGTTCAAATGGTTCCGGTCCATTGCACATCTAGGTCACAGGAGCTAAAAATAGATTTCTAAAATGAAAACTTTAAAAATCTTCTTCTCTGAAACCGAAAGGCCCAGGTCTTCGATATTTGGTATGAAGCTTCATCTAGTGGACCTCTACCAAGATTGTTCAAATTATGGCCCTTGGGCCAGAAATGCCCCCGCCCCATTGGCCTTTGGGTTTACATAGGCTTATATAGGGAAAATGTTTAAAAATCTTCTTCTCTGAAACCACAAGGCCCAGGTCTTTGATATTTGGTGTGAAGCTTCACCTAGTGGACCTCTACCAAGATTGTTAAAATTATAGCCCTAGGGCCAAAAATGCCCCCGCCCCGGGGGCCTTTGGTTTTACATAGGCCTACATGTATATAGGAAAATCTTTAAAAACCTTCTCTGAAACCGAAAGGCCCAGGTCTTCGATATTTGGTATGAAACTTCATCTAGTGGACCTCTACCAAGATTGTTCAAATTATGGCCCTTGGGCCAGAAATGCCCCCGCCCCGGGGGCCTTTGGGTTTACATAGGCTTATAAAGGGAAATCTTTAAAACTCTTCTTCTCTGAAACCACAATGCCCAGGTCTTTGATATTTAGTGTGAAGCTTCACCTAGTGGACCTCTACCAAGATTGTTAAAATTATAGCCCTAGGGCCAAAAATGCCCATGCCCCGGGGGCCTTTGGGTTTACATAGGCTTATATAGGGAAAATCTTTGAAAATCTTCTTCTCTGACACCATAAGGCCCAGGTCTTTTATATTTGGTGTGAAGCTACACCTAGTGGACCTCTACCAAGATTGTTCAAATTATAGCCCTAGGGCCAAAAATGCTCCCGCCCTGGGGGCCTTTGGAATTACATACAGAGAAAATCTTTAAAAATCTTCTTCTTTGAAAACTAAAAGCCCAGGTCTTTGATATTTGGTATGAACCTTCATCTAGTGGACCTCTACCAAGATTGTTCAAATTATGGCCCTGGGGCCAGAAATGCCCCCGCCCCGGGGGCCTTTGTGTTTACATAGGCTTATATAGGGAAAATCTTAAAAATCTTCTTCTCTAAAACCGAAAGGCCCAGGTCTTTGAAATTTGGTGTGAAGCTTCACCTAGTGGACCTCTACCAAGATTGTTCAAATTATAGCCCTAGGGCCAAAAATACCCCCGCCCCGGGGGGCCTTTGGTTTTACATAGTCTTATACAGGGAAAATCTTTAAAAATCATCATCTCTGAAACCGCAAGGCTCAGATCTTTGATATTTGGTGTGAAGCTTCATCTAGTGGACGTCTACCATGATTGTTCAAATTATAGCCCTGAGGCTAACAATGCCCCCGCCCCGGGGGCCTTTGGTTTTACATAAGCTTATATAGGGAAAATCTTTAAAATCTTCTTCTCTGAAAACGCAAGGCCCAGGTCTTTGATATTTGGTGTGAAGCTTCACCTAGTGTACCTCTACCAAGATTGTTCAAATTATAGCCCTGGGGCCAGAAATGCCCCCCGCCCCAGGGGCCTTTGGTTTAACATTGGCTTATACAGGGAAAATCTTTAAAAATCTTCTTCTCTGAAACCGCAAGGTTCAGATCTTTGATATTTGGTGTGAAGCTTCATCTAGTGGACCTCAACCAAGATTGTTCAAGTTATAGCCCTGGGGCCAAAAATGCCCCCATCCTCGGGGCCCTTTGGTTTTTCATAGGCTTATATAGGGAAAGTATTTAAAAATCTTCATATCTGAAACCACAAGGCTCAGGTCTTTGATATTTGGTATGAAGCTTCACCTAGTATAGCCCTTGGGCCAAGAGTGTACTAGAGACACTGATTCTCAGGTGAGCGATTCAGGGCCCTTTGGGCCCTCTTGTTTAATTTTGGGTGGTGTTTTATATACCCGTTCAAGATTTTTTCTCTTATATTGAAGGGGTGGTTGGGTGAGGCGAAGGTGATGTGTGTCTTGCCTCGCTGGGGCGTACAACTGATATTGACTTTGCAGCAGGTACGGGTATAGGGGGATTATTATTATTTCTTCAGTTTCGACACTACCATTCATTTTACTCTTTCTTTCCAATCCTTCACTTTCATCTCCTCTACTTTTTCTTCTATCTAGTTTGTCCTTTCCCTGGGAGATGACGCAAAATGACCCACAATGGTTGACGTGTCGTTACACCCCAATCAAACAATTATCAATCAACCAATCTACTTACATTGAGCAAAACGTTAATCAGACACTGGCAAAAACTGGAGTGCCTGGAGAAAACTCCCATCCGCTGCAGAACTTGGCACCTCACATATTACCCGAGCCAGACTCGACCCACAGTGGTGGGAGACGTTTTGATTAATAGTCAGCGCTCTTATCCAGTGCCACTAGACCACAGAGGCCCACTGGTACGGGTTAAACTCTGAAAGATCCTGAATGACAAGCATTGGCTCTTGCTTTTGGGAGAAATTCTTTCATTCTACGAGTAGATCTTGTTTTCAGATTGGGCTGGGTGAATAGAACAAGAAAGTGGGAGGCAGGACATTTGACTCCTTTGTAAAATGTCAGACATTCTCAGAGGTGAATTCATTTGCCTTAACCCACATTACGATTACACACACGTGCGTCATAGTGCATTTTACAGATCTCCAAAACGGTCAGTTTTCTGAAGAAAATTTTTGATATTATTCTTATTAATACTCAAAACTTAGGTTATGGGTACTCGTTAGAACCGCCTTATTGTGGCGGTTCTAACGAGTTCCCACAACCTATGTTTAGGAGCAGAAATAAGGAAAATAATGTTTATCCCCATAAACCCCAGTTTTCTTTTTATAAAGTGGGGTGTAACGGGGTGTTTATTTCGCGGACTTGTTAGCGTTATACAACATAGACTTTTCCACCAAAAAGCTTTTGGCAAGTCCATTTCCAATTTGGGGTGTGTCCAAAGGCTTTACTTTATTGCATCGTTTAAATATTTAAACAAGTTATCCTACACTGGGCCGATTTCAATTAAACTTCAATGTTACTTAGGTGACCTTCTAACAAAAGAGCTAAAAAGATTCCTAAATGATTCGTTCGTCCCCGAGGGTATCATCAGCTCAGTATCAGTTCCTTAGTGCTGAGGTTGATACTGCGGTGTTGACATCAGTGCTCAAATACTGATTTAAATAACTACATTATATCTTTAATTTTTGCTGCATAAAATTCTAATTGTTCTAAAACTAAGACTGACTTGTCAGGTGAGACATGTATCTTAGCGGATTAAGTTCACACGTTTTGTTATATTTTAAATTTTGCAAGTCTCGCTACTTTGGACATCTCCTTCCTGATGCCCGGGACTTCCGTGGAGTGTGCATCATGTTTGCTGATGTTGGCTCGGTGGGGGACGCCTATAAGTCCGCGGGTAGGCTCTCTTGCCTGATGCCTCCAGCTGACCTGTCTCATAGGCTATGTTGGTCGGTGTGTGCTCGGAGGGGGATGTGCTGTGTTTGCCTGGTCTTGTCCATCATCCGTTTCGGTTTCAAAACTTTGGGATTGAGACACACTGATGAAGATTAAATATCAGAAAGGCCTCTGTGTCACTAAATTTGGTATAGTTACGCCTTAATCCTAACCGATGAAAAAATGATCGCGAGAGCTAAAATAGAAAAAAATCTTTAAACATGAACACCACCTAGAGGCCTACCTTTCGGCTAATTTCATTCAAACTTCACAGGAACTCTGCCTGGCTGGCTCCCAAGCTAAAATCGTAACATTCTGATGAAAAAATGGCCACCAGAGCTAAAAACAGAAAAATCTTTAAACAATGACTCCTACACCCTGGGCCAATTTCAGTCAAACTTCATGCTTAATGTTGCTGACTTCAACATGCATAATAAATTGTTAACTGCTAAACTTCTAAATCAAGGTTATTGGTATCATAAATTATGCAAAACCTTTTCTAAGTTTTATAGACGTCATCCGATATAGTTTCTAAATTAAATATTGGACTTAAATCTAATCTGCAACAAGGCTATCGGAACCCGAATTTTATGGTGACTTAGCATATAAATTCAGAAAAATATATAATTGAATGACTCCAGTACAAAATTTCGTAAAATCATTGTTCGATATAAAAAGATTGGGTGCAATATAAATGTTATACTACAGACTTCATGCATGGTAGTTAACCCAATCACGGTTGATAACATTGCGGTGGGTCAGGCCTCAGATTTTATGATTGTTCCAGCGTAAAGGCTTATTGGAATTATGTCTCCCCCTTTTCGGAGAGACATATTGTTTTTTTCCCCGGGCGTCTGTCTGTCTGTCCGTCTGTCACAAAATCGTGTCCACTCTATAACTTGAAAACCAATCAAACTTTCTTCACGTACCTTAATATAAATATTGATCAATATTAGACAACATGCAGAACGCAAGAACTATAACTCACTCTTTTATACTTTTTGAGTTCTCTCCCTTGGAAGTTTGTCCGTCACAAAATCGTGTATGTATGTGTGGACAAATTATGTCCGGTCAATAACTTCCTTATTTTTAGATGGATTTTGAAATTACTTGGCAGAAATGTTAACTACCATGAGACGATATGTTACACCCGCCCGTCGGGGCTTGAAGAAATAGATGGGCGGCATGATGCTTCCACTCATAGCTGAAACCGACCCGCACACAGGTACTGGTAAACCACTTAAAGGTTCTAAGCCTGCCAGGCAAAGCAGTGCGAGTCGGTCCGTCCATGCTTATAAACCTTATTGGTTTCATTGGGCGACAGGGCTTGAGATGTCATTTCATCTCAATGTCGGGTAAAAGTCCCACAAAATTGGAAGCAACGTCTCCAAAATGACCTTTACAGTGTGACCCAGGTCCGTCCCTCAAAGGTCAAGGTCATACTTAGCGGTCAAAAAAGGGACTTTTTTCATGTTCCGTCAGTATTTTTTTTCCTTGATAGATTGTGAAATTTCTTGGCAGAAATGTTAACTATCATGAGACGATGTGTTGCGGGCAAGACCAAGGGCCGTTCCTCCAAGTTCAAGGTCATTCTTAGAGATCAAAGATAGAAAAATGGTCTTCTTTCGTGTTTGGTCAATAACTTTCTTGGTAGTGGATGGATTTTGAAATTACCTGGCAGAAATGTTACCTATCATGAGACGATGTATTGCACACAAGACCAAGTTCGGTACCTCGAGGGTCAAGGTCATACTTAGAGGTCAAAGGTAAAAAAAGCGTCTTCTTTGCGTTTGGTCAATAACTTTCTTATTTCTGGATGGATTTTGAAATTAGTTGGCAGAAATGTTAACCATCATGAGATGCTGTGTTGCACACAAGGCCCAGGTCGGTACTTCCAAGGTCAAGATCTTACTTAGAGGTCAAATGTAAAAAAGTGCCTTTTTCCGAGTCCGGTCAATAACTTTTTCATTTTATGGATGGTCTTTTTAAAAGTAGCCTTGCAGAAATGTTCACCTTCATTATTGTTTAGAAGCCTCCGTGGTGCAGTGGTTATGCTACTCGCCTTGTAAACCAGGGGTCGCAGGATCGATCCCGGGCTTCTCCAGACTTTCGGATGAGTCTTTAAACCGAGGTCCCGTCTCCGTATGACCTTAGCTGTTGGTGGGACGTAAAACTCAAACACTCACTCACTCATTATTGTTTGTTTGATTTGAGGTTTATCGTCCCCGTCAACACTGTAAAGGTCATTTTGGAGATGTTGCTTCAAATTTTGAGGGACTTTAACCCGACACTGAGATGAAATGGCATCTCAAGCCCTGTCGCCCAATGAAACCAATAGGGTTTATTAGCATGGACGGTCCGACTCGCACGACTGTTCCTGGACAGGCTTAGAGTCTCTGGTTTACCAGTACTAGTGTGCAGGCCGGATTCAGCTCTGCGTGGAAGCATCATACAGCCCATATATTTCTTCAAGCCCCTATGGGCTCACCTTCATTGGACGATCTGTTGTTTGCAAGACTAAGGTCCGTACCTCCAATATCAAGGTCATACTTAGAGGTCAGAGTTCAGAAAAGGGGCCTTTTTCGTCTATGTCAATAACTTTCTTATTCTTTGATCGATTATGAAATTATTTGGCAGAAATGTTGGCCATCATGGGGCGATGTTTTGCGCCCAAGATCCAAGTCGGTACCTCAAAGGTCAAGGTCATACTTAAAGGTCAAATGTCAGAAAAGGACATTTTTTCATGTCCCGTCAGCTTTTGTTTGTATGATTTGAGGTTAAACGTCCCCATCAACACTGTAAAGGTCTTTTTGGAGACGTTGCTTCCAATTTTGTGGGACTTTTACCCGACATTGAGATGAAAGACATCTCAAGCCCTGCCACCCAATGAAACCAATAGGGTTTATATGCACGCTTTGCCTGGACAGGCTTAGATCCCCTAAGCAGTTTATCAGTTATCATTTGTTGGTTGGTTTCAGCTCTGAGTGGAAGCATCATGCAGCCCATATATTTATACCCCCAGCATATGAAGTGTGTCAGGGGATATTTAGTTTTCGTCTTTCCGTCTGTTCATCCGTTCGGTAGTTCGTCTGTACATTCATTACTTCGTTCGTTCCTTCCTTCGATCGTCCATTTGTCAACCTTTACATCAAAGTTTTGCGGTAAATAAAAATAAAAAATGAGTAAACCTATATGATTGCTCATATCTCTGTAACCACATGCTAGATCCTCTTCATACTCCCCCGCCCATAGGGGCTTGAAGAAATATATGGGCTGCATGATGCTTCCACGCAGAGCTGAATCCGGCCTGCACACTAGAACTGGTAAACCGCTTAGAGGATCTTAGCCTTTCCAGGAACCATGGTGTGAGGCGGACCGTCCATGCTTATAAACCCTATTGGTTTCATTGGGCGACAGGGCTTGAGATGTCATTTCATCTCAATGTCGGGTAAAAATCCCACAAAATTGGAAGCAATGACTCCAAAATGACCTTTACAGTGTTGACGGGGACGTTAAACCTCAATTCAAACAAACAAAAGATCCTCTTCATACTTGGTAAGGGATATTGCTATAGCATTATCTTTCATATGGAATATCTTAGCCTCTGTGTCAAGCACCTGGATGGGCTGTCCGTCCTTTTATCAACTTTTACGTCAATGTTTTGTGTTAAACCTTTTTGATTGCTCATATCTCTGTAACCATTTGTGGGATTCTCTTCATATTTGGTACAGACTATCTCTATAGCATTACCGTTTGTTTGTAATATCAAAGCTCTCGGGTCAAACCCCTTGGTGGCCTGTCCATCTGTCTGTCTGTTCATCAACTTTTATGCCATATTTTAGATTTTCTTCATAGTTGGTAAAGCATATCTCTATAGCATTACCTTTCATGTGGAATATCTAAGCCCCTGGGTCAAGCCCCTGGGTGGGCTGTCCGTCCGTTTGTCAACTTTTACGTCAAAGTTTTGTGTTAAACCTTTTTGATTGTCACATCTCTCGGGTCAATCCCCTGGGTGGGCTGTCCGTCTGTCTGTCCAGTCATAAACCTTCATGTCAAAGTTTTGTGTTAAACCTTTTTGATTGCTCATATCTCTGTAACCACATGTTAGATTCTCTTCATATATGGTATAGGATATCTCTATAGCATTACCTTTCATATGGAATATCTAAGCCCCTGGGTCATGCCCCTGGGTGGGCTGTCCATCCATTTGTCAACTTTGACGTCAAAGTTGTGCGTTAAACCTTTTTCATTGCTGATTCTCTGTGTATTTGGTACAGGATATGTGTAAAGCTTTACCTTTTATATGGAATGTGGCCTGTGTATGCAAAGAAGCTTTTGACATTGCCATTTTCAGCTCAGGCGATGGCACTGGCCGGGGTATACGTGCCCCACTGGGCACTTTGTCTAGTTCTTCAAGCCCCGATGGGCGAGGGCTGTGTCCCGTCGGTAACTTTCCAAGTCTTTCATGGGTTTTGAAATTACTTGGCAGAAATGTTAACCATCATGAGATGATGTGTCCCGTGCAAGACACAGGTTGATACCTCCAAGTTCAAAGTTATACTTAGAGGTCAAATATAAATAAAAGGCTTTTTGTGTACGGTCAATAACTTTCTTATTTCTTTCTGGACTTTTTAAAATTACTTTGCAGAAATATTCACCTTCATTAGATGATATGGTGCACACAAGACCCTGGTCAGTACCTCCAATACCAAGGTCATACTTAGAGGTCAAATGGGGGAGACGTCTGTTTGTTGTCGCACCTGCTTTAGCAGGAAGACATAGGCGTGCAAGTTTCCGTCCGTCCTTTCGTCCGTCCGTTCGTTCGTTCGTTCGTCCGTCCGTCCGTCCGTCCGTCAACATTTTACACTGGATGTCTTGTCATCGCAACTCCTCCTACACTTTTAGACCGATCATTTGGAAACTTTGCATGTGCTTTCGCCATGGTATGAGGATGCGCATGTGGTTTGGACTTTATCTTCGAATCAATTTTTGTCACTTTTTCCATATTGTGAACTTAGTCATTTTTAGGTATGCGATACGTACCTCTTGTCATCGCAACTCCTCTTGCAGTTTTATACCGATCATTTTGAAACTTTGCATGTGCTTTCACCATGGTATGAGGATGTGCATGTGGTTTCGACATAATTTTCAGAATATTTTTTTCCGCTTTTTGCACATTATGAACTTAGCCATTTTTAAGCTTCATTTGATATACGATAGGTACCTCTTGTCATCGCAACTCCTCCTACAGTTTCATACCGATTATTTTGAAACTTTGTGTGTGATTTTACCATGCTATGAGGATGCGCATGTGGTTTGGACTTTATCTTCGGATAAATTTTTGTCACTTTTTCCACATTGTGAACTTAGTCATTTTTAACCTTCGATTGATATATGATAGGTACCTCTTGTCATCGCAACTCCTCTTGCAGTTTTATACCGATCATTTTGAAACTTTGCGTGTGCTTTCGCTATGGTATGAGGATGCGCATGTGGTTTGGACTTTATCGTCGGATCATTTTTTTCACTTTTTCCACATTGTGAACTTAGTCATTTTTAACCTTCAATTGATATATGATAGGTACCTCTTGTCATCGCAACTCCTCTTGCAGTTTTATACCGATCATTTTGAAACTTTGCGTGTGCTTTCGCCATGGTATGAGGTTGTGCATGTGATTTCGACATAATTCTCAGAATATTTTTTTTTCACTTTTGCACATTGTGAACTTAGCCAATTTTAAGCTTTAGTTGATATACAATAGGTACCTCTTGTCATCGCAACTTCTCTTACAGTTTTATATTGATCATTTTAAAACTGTGTGTGCGTTTTTACCTATGGTATGAGGATGTGCATGTGGTTTTGACTTTATCTTGGGATCAATTTTTATCACTTTTTCCACATTGTGAACTTAGTCAGTTTTTTACCTCACATATATAGGCTATGGATTCTTCTCAAAGCCCTATATTCATTTCTTCTGCCTTAAATAAACTTTTATTTTTTTGTGTGGGGCAGGTGGGGAGCAGGTGCGACATCAACTTCACCGAAGTTGAATTTCTGTTTTTTTTTTTGGTAGAAAAACAAATTCTAGTTAAAATTTAATTTTATGTAATGTTGGTTGGTATCTGATGTTCTATTCCTGCCATCTAACTGTTGGTCGAGTCCTCATCCTTGTGACAACTTGGCTTTAATCGTGATTTCTTTGCTTATTGAGTTGATTCTCGGCCCCGATAGCTCAGTTGATAGAGTGTTCGCTCTGGGGAACGGGAGGTCACGGGTTCGATCCCGGGCCGCGACATACCAAAGTCGTTAATAATGGTACTAGCTGCTCCTCGCTTGGTGGCACTCAGATTTACGGGGTAGAGCTAGGACTGGTCGACCCAGTGTCAGGATAATGTGACTGGGTGTGGTATCATGTAATGTGTCTGGGACATGATACTTCAGTGAGGCAGCACTATAAAAGTGAGCATTGAGCTCCCTGTCGCAACCAGACACCGTCGTGATATGACTGAAAAATTGTTGAAAGCGATGTTAAACCCGAATTCACACAGACACATTACTGAGTTGATTCACTGATGAGTTAGAAAACCTTCACGCGGACCAAACAAACACTTGCTCGAACCAAGTCGGTGCTTTTGCTGTGGTTCCTTCATGTTATGTGTAGGTAGTTCTGATTCTGTCCCTAATCATATATGTTGTTATGTTGATGATTCGCATCGGAGCTTGAAGAAATATATGGGCTGCATGGTGCTTCTGCGCGGAGCTGAATCCGACCACACATGAGTACTGGTAAACTGCTTAGACTAGAGGATCTAAGCCTGCCCAGCAAAGCGGTGTGAGTCGGACCGTCCATGCTTATAAACCCAATCGGTTTCATTGGGCAACAGGGCTTGAGAAGTCATTTCATCACAATGTCGGGTAAAAGTCCCACAAAAATGGAAGCAACCTCTCCAAAATGACGTTTACAGTGTTGACGGGAAAGTTAAACCTTAAATCAAACAAACAAACAAACGTTGATGATTGAGATTCTGATCCTTTCCCCTTTTTGGTTGTTCATTTTTAGTTACGTTTGTCCTTCCAGTTTAATGTTTGTCAAGTTGGTGATTCTGATTCTTTCCCCCATTTTGTATATTGCGCTTTTTTAGTTAGATTTCGACATTCTGAGTCACCACCTGTTTGGGAAGGAGCTGTTGATTCGGTATGCCTGTTGTCCATTTTGTTTACTGTCGTCTTTCCATGTTTCGACTTCTTTCCCTGGTGATATTGTGGGAAGAAGTATCAGTTCCTGATCCTTTCTCTTTTTAATTCTTCTGCTCCAGCATTTCAGTTATCTCTTGTTTTCGAGTCCTCACTTTTGTTTCATCTCAGTGGTTGTTTGATTTTTGTTTTCTCGGATTTGTTTGTTTGTAATAGAGTTTAACGGCCAAGTCAACACTATTTAGGTAATTTTTGAGCCAGTTAGTTTACCTATCCACACTTTTCCTGGACAGGCTTATACTTAAGCTGTTAAACATTACAGTGTGCATTCTTTCACCAGAAACTGACAACTGCCCTTCTTAAATCAGCGGAAGGGAGATAATGACCATAAAAACGATTTCATGATCCAACCCCATGAAAAAAGGTTGCCAACCACGGTAGTCCTCCTGATCATAGGTCGCCGGACTGAGGTACCGAGGCCGGCCATTTTGTGTTATCGAAGTTGTTGCTCTGATGAGTTAGGAAGGCTACATGTGGATTGAAGAAATTATTTGTCTGAATTGCGACGGAAGTAAGGGCGAGGATTGAGGCCGCATGAAATCGATTTAAGACCCTACCCCCTCCAGTGACATATTTTTACTGACCCTTCCAAGGCGGTCCTTCTGTCGCGGTTCATTTTTGTTATACACGTAGTTCTTCTTTGAATGTATGTATCGCTTATACCTGTTGGCTTTGGATAGTCAGTTGGCCATTTTGTGGGTAAGTGTCTGTCGTTTTGGCTTTCCAATATTGCTGTTTCCATTAGCGTCTAGTTTTTAGCTCACCTGTCACGAAGTGACAAGGTGAGCATTTGTGATCATGCGTCGGTGCGTGCGTCCGTCCGTAAACAATTTCAAATAAGTATATCTTTAATACCCTGTGACCAATCTTGATCAGATTTCACGAGAAACATCATCAGGTAGGGGGAAAGGCTGCGTAAGGTTTTTGGGCTGATCGGTGTGGAATTCTGGTTGCCATGGCAACATATAGCTACCATAGCCGTACAATGGGAAATATTAAAAAAAATCTTCTCTAAAACCACAGGGCCCAGAGCTTAGATATTTAGCTTGTAGCAACCGCAAGTGGTAACCTACATAAATCCTGCCAATCATGCCCCTGGGGTCCAAATTGGCCACACCCTGGGGCCCCTTAGCTCCCATAGACTTATAATGGGAAAAAAGCTTCAAAAATCTTCTTTTCTGAAATCACGAAGCACAATGCTTAGATATTTAATATGTAGCAAAATAAAATAGTCACCTACATAAAACCTTCTAACCATACCCCTGGGGGCAAAATTGGCCACGCCCCGGGGGCTCATAAGCTCCCATAGACTTATAAGTGGAAAGTCTTCAAAACTTTTCTTCACTGAAACCACAGGGTCCAGAGCTTAGATATATAGCATGTACCAACGGCAAGTGGTCACCTACAAAGATTCTGTCAATCATGCCCCCGGGGTCCAAATTGGCCACACCCCGAGGCCCCATAGCTCCCATAGACTCGTAATGGGAAAAAAAGCTTCAAAAATCTTCTTCTCTGATACAATGAAGCACAGAGCTTAGATATTTAGTATCAAGCTACATAAAATAGTCACCAACATAAATCATGCCAACCCTGCCCCTGGGGTCAAAATTGGCCATGTACGAGCTCATCAGCTCCCATTAACTTATAATGGAAAAAAAAAAGTTCAAAAATCTTCTTCTCTGAAACCATAAAGCCCAGAGCTTAGATATTTAGTTTGTAGCAATGTCAAGTGGCCACCTACATAAATCCTGCCAATTATGTCCCATGGATCCAAATTGGCCACACCCCAGGGCTCTTTAGCTCCCATAGACTTACAATTGGAAAATCTTCAAAAATCTTCTTCTTTGAAACCACAGGACCCATAGCCTAAATATATAGCATGTAGCAATGTCAAGTGGGTCTCTACATAAATCCTGCCAACCATGCCCCTGGGGTCAAAATTTGCCACGCCCACGGGCCCATTAGCTGCCATAGAGTCATAAAATAAAATAAATAAAATAAACTTCAAAAATCTTCTCCTCTGTAATCATAAGTCCCAGAGCTGAGATATTTAGATTATAGCAACTTGAAATGGTCATCTTAAGAAATCCTGCCAACCATGCCCCGTGGGCCAAAATTGGCCACGCCCATGGGCCCATTATCTACTACAGACTTAAAATGAAAAAAAAAAATAAATGGAAAAAAAATTAGCTTCAAAAAACTTCTTCTCCCAGAGCTTAGGTATTTAGCATGTAGCAATGTCGAGTGGTCGCCTACATGAATTCTGCCAATCATGCCCCTGGGGTCGAAATTGGCCAAATCATATGCAGGGCCTGACAAATCCAAAAATTTTCCACTTGCCCATCGGGCAAGTAAAATATTTTTGCACTTGCCCAGCACAAAATCCTACTTGCCCAGGATTTTGGAACTCAAAGTGGAGTTGGATGCGGGGGGGGGGGGGACAATGGTGACGACCGACATTTATAAATATAATCTAATGTTTCTGTCAAGTTTCAAGCACAACCACTTTCCATTAGGATCTAGTTAATTCATGTTTGTGTTTCTTTCTCTTGGGTGTCTCTGATGGAAGCTCAGGGTTAAATGTATCGATTCCTGATCATTGCATTCACTTCTATTTATTTCCCTGTGTGCGGTAATATGGTAGAAAATACTGTTGTTGTCACAGTCAATAACGGTACTTTTTCAAGTTAATTGACATAATTCTTTTACCGATTAGCAATTTAAGATACAGTTATATAAACTCATTTAGCTTGACACGCATGATGAACAAGAGCTGCAGCCGATATAGATCTACTCAAAAGATCAGAAGTGTCAGGGCAGCGAGATAAAAGATTAAAAGAATGCAATTTATTTAGCTTGGACCACAAGACGAGGACCCCCTCGATCCAAAACAAACCCAAACTTTCACACACGCCCTACAAGCAAGTTCAATGCGACCATCATTTCCGCCATCCAAATCGTCGTCCATAAACCACCACTCCCATTTTTCTGCACGCGATCGGTAAATGACGTCATCCGACCCCACCAACCCTACACGTGTTTAACGTCATTGTTTTATTTTAATGAGGCGTATCTCTTTCATTAAAAAAATGTTTGGAACCGGTAAAAAATATTTTCTCGCTAGCTCAACGGTTGTGGATAGAGGCGCGACCAATCCGCGGTTACCAACATTAGAAAATTCGACTTTTCCCGCCAGCGTCTGCTATTTGGCGCCAAAACATAACCATTCACGAGATAGTAGAATAGTCCGTTTTTACTACCGTAAGATGTAGCAAATCGTCTTAGGAGCTATTAAATCATTTTCACATTGATTGTGGATTAAATTTTATGGCAGGGATAAATGCAAATTTAACTTAATCTTATTTTCACACCTTGTCACGCTTATCGATAGCGCTGGTGGTACACACTACACCAGAAATGAAAGACACGCACCGCCGGGCAATCTTGTTTAATTGGTAATTATATGACAGGGATTAACAATGGTGTCATAATTGAACCGTTATAAAAACATAGATGGTTTTGTCTCTGAATTGCCGACAAAGCGGATATTATTGTGATTTACTTACGGGTCTAGTTTTACCGTATTTGAGGACTCAACAGACTGACAGTTATAGACGATTTTTTTGCACTTGCCCGACCGGGCGTCGAAAGGTCAAAGTGCACCTGCCCGGCGCGATTTCGGACTTGTCCCGGGCGGCCGGGCAATGGATTTGTCAGCCCCTGCATATGGCTCATTAACTCCAATAAACTTATAATGGAAAAAAAACTTCATAAAGCTTATTCTCTGAAACCAGGAACTACATATCTTAGATATTTAGTATATAGCAATACGAAATGGTCGCCTACATAAATCCTGCCAACCATGCCCTTTGGGTCAAAATTGCCCACGCCTCAGGTCTCATTAGCTCCTATGGACTTATACTGGAAAAAAACTTCAAAAAATTTCTTCTCCGAAGCCATAAGACCCAGAGCTTAGATATTTTGTATGCAGCGATGTCAAGTGGCGTCCTACACTTATGCTTTTCTGGTACACAGGTGAGCGATATAGGGCCATTGGGCCCTCTTGTTTCGTGTTTGTGTTTCCCTTTTGGTGTCTCTGATGGGAGTTATGGATTAATTTGATCGATTCTTGATCATTACCTTTACTTCTATTTTGCTGCAATGAAGAAAATAGCTGGCAGATATAAAAGTTGAGAAACCTTTACATGACAACGTTTCCTAAACTCTTAAGCCAGTTTCATTCAAACTTTTTAAGAACGTTGCCCAGGCAACAGTTATGCTTCTTGCAACAAGACGACTGTCAGTTATCCACATGGCTTTCAGAAGCTATTATACAGCCTGTGCACAGTAGACCATTGTGCACTTATGTACTTACATGCATGGGTGCATGCAAGCATCTGAATATGCATGATTGCATTGGTTTATCAATGATGAAAATGTGTCATCTTTGCTTACATAATTAAAATCATTAAATAATGAGCAACTAACCTGCAAATCTAATATGATATCCACATCAATATCATAAAGGTGGAACATGCTAAACATGTAACACTGCTAACGCTACAAAATCTAGCCTTCAACTGAGTCGGAATGTTGAACAGGTGAACAGTGCACGGATTATAATGAGTAGTTTCTACTGCAAACAGTTAGTAAGAGGAGAATACTATTTGAAATGGTGTACAGTAGGTATTGGGATTTGCTGCCTATTGACTTTGGTGACAATGCACGACCACAACTGTGCAGAGTGATGTATACATGTTACATGTGGGTTTACGGCGTCCCGCAAACCCCCATTTTGACAAGACAACTGAGCGTGATCTCTGACAGGTGTACGGGCAGCTGTGGGGTAAGGCACAAGAAAAATATCAAATGAATGACATGAATTATTTACAGTATCTATAAACAACAATACTAACACAAAACATCACGTTAATCTGCTTCTTTAGCGCACTCAAGACGTCCGTCCCGAAGGCAAAACAATGTTCTATGCTCGGAACAGGGTGACGTGAGTGTCTACAGAAGCAAATAACTTCACAAAATAAGAAAAAGAAACGAAACAAGACGCGACTGGCCAGATTATAAGTTCACTTAGGGTGAACCCCCCTCTCGCGCACTGATGTGAACTAGTTTGTCGACCTTGTTGTCGACCACAGGTTGATATATATCATTTATCGATTGACGAACTTGAAGTCTCGGTAACTTCTTCATTTGAATCGCCTGCAGGTTGTTTTCTACGACATGTTTAGAATGGTCTCAGGTTGCTTTCTACGACCTGTTTATTTTGGTTTCGACGTCTGTTATTGGGTCTGTCTGCCCTTGCTGGACACTAACCGACAGCGTCGTAACAGTACCTGCTGCTATTTTGCAGGGAGCAGCAGGTCACCACACATTGTTGTGCCTGCAAATTACGATAATTGGACTAAGATACAGTTCACAAAACATGCATGCTATATCATGATCCCCCTCCCGGAGAAGTAAGAATATGTTCATGCGCCGACCAGACACACAGGCTGATTATTGCATGCGACAAATAACCGTACAGCAGAACTCAACTTGACTGTGCATCAAATTATCAGCACCCAGCGCTTGACACAATAATACTCAAAGTTTATGTTTCCGTAATGAGCACTACAGAAATCAATTAATGCTCACTACTACTGAGCATAATACTCATCAAATTCGTGCTCACTACATTATCACAAGTAAGAGGCAATGGAACAGACCACCCCTTTGCGCTACCTGGTCACCCGCTATTTCATTTCCTTCTCCGCGACACGGCTCTCAAATATAGCTATTCACAAATTCATTACATTTACAACAGCTAGAAACTTAAAACAGGAAGATTTTTATCTATTCTCCACAACATTTGTTAGTGTCTTACAAGGGCCAACACTGTTATCCGTAAATTCTCTCTGTATTTGGTAGGCACCACATCATAATCATAACCGTCCTCGTGACGCTGATGACGCAGCTGACGTCATCCACGCCGCTCAGGCCGTTATGACGTGTGGCGACCAAATACTCTCACATATCATCATCATGTTCTTTTTATGTACATACATGCACAAACCGAGTTCTCAAACAAAAACGGCATCATTACAAAATGAACTCGTAATTCTTCTTAAACAAAATTATTTCTATCCAAAATGAATATGCTTGTAAAATCAAATTCATCACGGTTCATCATCACGGATAACTCGACAGGCTCTTGTAAGAGTTTGCCCTGATGATGAAGATATGGTTAAACCCGTCTTAATTTTACGTCCCCTCTACACCTAATATCATATAGAGACGGGACCACGGTTTTCTAACCACAGCTAGTCAAAAGTCATGGATCGAACATATGACCCGACGTTTATTAATTAAATTCTACAAAAGGGGTCTATAAAGGCCTAAATGAATCTAGAATGAGCGGGTGTCCAAACTTTACGTCTCACTAACATCTAGGGTCAGAATGAGACAGGACCTCGCTTAAAAGACTCATTCTACTTCTGGAGAAGCCTGGGATCGATCCTGCGACCTCTAGCTGGCAAAGCTAGTAGCCTAATCACTACACCACAAAGGCTTCAAAAGTGAATTCAGAATAGGCTTCAGAAAGTTAGGGTATACCAGAAGTAAACCCTCCAAAACCTACAAGCATGTTCATACAAAAATAATACTAATCATAGATTTAACATACCTTTCAATATACTTTCATTGTCCCGTCACTATGTTGTGTGAATTCGTTACAACTTGACCTGCTGCTGAATAGTGTTCGTTTTTCAGGGTTTTTATATCTATGAATACTACCGGAAAATCATGCATACTCGTGTTAGCTTGCTAAAATCGTGGCGAGGTGAAGATACCGTCCACAATTAAAGCCAGATAGCAAAAATCGAGAAGATAATGGATTTGCGTTCAAATAGTATTTCCCATAGGGACAAAATGATGAAACGACCCTACAAATCAATGGTATAACTCCCGTCAAAACGAACACCCACACAACACGTGATTGGAATGAAAATTATATATGGCACAATTTGGCGGTTGGCAATTTTTAGGCAAATTTTATAGAAATCAGCCTTATAGCGGCCCATTGTATTGTAAAAACAGATCTCCACAAACCACTCATGCATACATCGTATGATATGTGCATGACTTGTGCATGGATCAGTACTTTTTGCCTACCGTATTTCACCTAAATTCACTCGCACCGCCTTACCATATACCTACTAAAATAATTTAGATGTGCATAAGCACCAGAGAGGTTTCCTATTCCATCTCGTAACAATACAATGAAAATGAGATATTATTAAACAGTATATGAATAGACAGATATATTAAAAATAGTACTGAGCTGTCATTATAAAAATGACAAAAATACATTAGGCTAACAAACCCGTGTGACACAGTGCATTTTAAGCTGAATTTTTTCTGATGATAAAATGCAATATTTGTCTTATCACTGCTCCAGTAATAGATTGTAGGTGTGCGTTGAATCTGTCTTAATGAGGCAGTTCTAACAAGTAACCACAATCTTTGTTTTGAGCAGAAATAACAAAAATAATGAATACTATCTAACGCCACTCCTCTCCATACAAAATGGGTTTACAGTTCTTCATCTCACAGACTTGTTGACATGATGTGAATTTCTTTCTTTGAGGTGTAATATTGCAGATGTGTGTCTGATATTTCAGGGAAATTCCAACAGTCTGTCTACTATTGATATAGCAGCGGGATATGCTGGCGTGCCACACTACCAGGCCACTATAGTCACAATACAGCTATTTCTAACAACCTATGCAGGGCCAATATTCTGGTTTATTATTCTACTCAAATATATCTACCTGAAAAGCTTTCACTGTGATACGGACAAAGAAGCTCAAAGATCAAGGTACCGTTATAGTTCAGCATTACGTGCTAAAATTGCATCTTTATTATCACTAGAACTAGTATTTTTCAGATGAGAACGCCCAATTTTACTTAATCCTATGCCAAATATAGATTGTGTCAGCTCGTTATAAACGCCTAAATACGAGTAGCCACAATCTGTGTGTTTGAGAAAAGATACGAAGAATAAGGAATGAACCTGGAAACCACACGTTTCTCTATATAAAGTGGGGTTTAGAGGGTGTCATCATTGCACAGATTTGTTAACCTTATGAATGGTGCATCCATGAAAATTTGTACAAGACAAGAGTAGTTTGAGCCACTGAGGGTTGATCATAGTACCAATTCAGGAGGCCCACTAGGGATATCTTTCAATTTTCTAAAAAATAAAGGTATTTCTTGTTATCATTGGCCATCACCTGTTTGAGATGATCTCTAATTAGTACACACGGCGTACATTTTAAGAACCCCCCCCCCCCACAACCGCCTAAATTATCGCAAACATGACAATGATGCCACCATAGCTGAAAATAGCATACAACATTGTATTATGTTATACCTCCGAAATTTTGAGTGTCCATCTGTCCATCCGTCCGTCCGTCCGTCTGTCTGTCTGTCTGTCCGGCCGTCTGTCCGTGTGCCCGTCCGTCAGCGCCCAACACCATTCTTGTGTACGCAACTCCTACATTTTGTGGCCAATCCTTTGGAAACTTTACAGGTGCTTTAAGGATGGTCTGAAGATATGCATATTGTTTTGTTTCAGAATCCTTGACTTATTTTTATCACTTTTTTGCATTTTTAACTTTGACGTTTTTCGCACCCTAATGCAACAGAAACATAGGGAGTATGCACCTGGTGTGTGCAACTCCTCCTACAGTTTTAGTCCAATCCTTTTGAATCTTTATATGTGATTTGAAGATGGTCTGAAGGTATCCATATTGTTTTTTTCAGAATCCTGAATTTATTTTTTATCACTTTTTTGCATTTTCAACTTGGAATTTTTTTAGCCCTAATACAATAGAAATGTATAGGGAGTATGTACCTTGTGTGCGCAACTCCTCCTACAGTTTTTGTTGAATCCTTTTGAAACTCTACAAATGCTTTAAGCATGGTCTGAAGATATGCATATTGTTTTTTCAGTGTCCTGAAATTATTTTTATTACATTTTTGCACTTTTAACTTAGACTTTTTTCGAGCCCTAATACTACAGAAATGTATACAGGTGCGTGCGCAACTCCTCTTTTTAGTTTTAGGCCAATCCTTTAGAAACTTTTCAGGCCTTTGAAGGATGGTCTGAAGATATGCATATTGTTATTTCCAGAAACATGAAATTCTTTTTTATCACCTTTTTTGCATTTTTGACTTCGACTTTTGTCAAGCCCAAATACTACAGAAATGTATACTTGTTTTTTATATAAGTGCCGTGGCGGGGCATGGTGCATGGCTTGCAGTTTTATTGGGTCATGTTTTCCTTCTCCTTTAAGAGCCTTTCATCAAACCTTATATACTTGCAAACTATAATTTTAGGATACGTATAGTGTCAGAATGTTCAATTTATCCACCATTTGCCCTTGAAGCTTCTGAAATACTTTTTAGCTCACCACAGCCGAAGGCTCCGGGGAGCTTATAGGATAGGCAGTTGTCCGTCGGCGTCTGCGTCTGCATCATCTGCGTCGTCGTGTGGCGTCAACTTTTTCAAACGACATCTCCTCTGAAACCACTGGGCCGATTGGGCCCAAATTTCATCTGTAGTATCCTTGGGCTGGGGGATTGAAAGTTTGTGTTTTCTATGAAAATCGACTTTTTAGTTTGGTTGCTATGGCAACTTAGACTTTCCATAGACTTATAATGGGGAAAATTGAAAAATGGCATTTTCTGCGAAGTCATTACAGATGTTTTGACAAAACTTTCATAGAAATGTTCCTTAGGCAATCTACTATCTGCCATATGATTTTAGGCTTACTGCTCATTTCTCTTGGTTGCCATGGAAACCAAAATGAAAAAAAAAATAGAAAAAAATACTTCAAAAATCATCTCCTCAGAAACCGAATGCTCTATTAGGATGAGAGTTTTTTGGAAATATTCATCATATTTGCCTTTACAGGTTATGTGTTTTTTATACAATTTGGCTCTTTAGTTTGGTTGCTATGGCAACTTAGATTTTCCATAGACTTATTATTTTTTTTTTTTTTTTTTTTTTTGGTTTGGGTTTTACGACCCTTTCAAGATTATTTCACTCATATCGAGCCGATCGTTAATCAGAGGTGGGCGAAAACCGGAGTACCCGGAGAAAAACCACCTGACATTCCGTTGCAAAACTTGGCGTCTCACACGTGGCCCGAGCGAGGCTCGAACCTACGGCGGTGAGAGACCTAATGACTAAGAGTCAGCGCTCTTATCCACTAGGCCACGGAGGCCCGTTTCCATAGACTTATAATGGGGAAAATTGAAAAATGGCATTTGCTGCCAAGTAATTGCAGATATTTTGACAGAACTTTTGTAGAAATGTTCCTTGAGTAAATGTGTCTCAGCCATGTGCTTTAATGCCAACATGGGGGTCCCCCAGGTTAAGCCGGGGCCATGCCCCACCCCCACCACTTCATAAAAGGCCATATAACTCGGAAACCATCCAGATCCCCACCCCAAAACGATATATATTCTTGTTCCTTATTATAAGATGCATCTAGTGACACCAACCTGGGGGTCCCCCGGTAAGTGCCGGGGTCATGCCCCACCCCCTCCATTCAATAAAAGGCCCAATATCTTGGAAACCTTACATATCCCCACCCCTTAACCATATACATTCTTGTTCCTTATGAAAATATACATTCACTGACACCAACTTGGGCGGTCTTCCGGGGTGCTTCTGGGCCTTTCCTCACCCCTTTATCTTCACAAAAGGCCATATATCTTAGAAACCATTTAGATCCCCACCCCAAAACCATATATATTCTTGTTCCTTATGATAAGACGCATTCAGTGATACCAACCTGGGGGTCCCCCGGGTTGTGCTGGGGTCATGCCCCACCCCCTCCATTTCATAAAAGGCCCAATATCTTGGAAACCTTACAGATCCCCACCCCTAAACCCTATATATTATTATTCCTTATGAAGAGACTCTTTCATTGACACCAATTTGGCGGTCTTCCTGGGTGTGCAGGGGCCTTGCCCCACCCCTTCACAAAAGGCCATCTGTCTCAGAAAACATTCAGATCCCCGCACAAAAACCTTATATATTCTTGTTTCGTATGATATATCGCATTCATTGACACTAACCTGGGGGTCTCCCAGGATGTGCCGGAGTCGTGCCCCACCCATTCAATTCATTAAAGACCCAATATCTTGGAAAACTTACAGATCCCCACCTCTAACCATATATATTGTTGTTCCTTATGATAAGACATATTCATTGACGTCAACCTGGAGGTCTCCCGTGTCAAGCCAGGGCCTTGCCCCACCCCACTACTTCACAAAAGGCTATATATCTCAGAAACTGTTCAGAACACCACCCCTAAACCATATATAATTATCTTCTTTGTGATAAGACGCATTCTAATAACACTAACTTGGGGGTCATCCGGACTGCCTGGGTCATGCCCCACTGCTTTACTTCATTAAAAGCCATATATCTCAGAAATCATTCAGATCCCCACCCATAAACTATTATATTCTTGTTCCTTATGATAAGACTCATTCAGTCACACCAACCTGGGGGTCATATGTGCTAGGGCAATGCGCCTGTCACTTTAAAAGGCCATATATTTCAGAAACCATTCAAATCCCCACCCCATAATCATATACATGTATGTTTTTGTTCCTTATCAATAGCACACCCACTTGGGGGTCACAGGGGCCATTCCTCTCCTCTCCACGTCATAGAAGGGCCTCATATATCAGAAACCATTCAGATTCCCACCCATAAACCATATATATATATTCTTGGTTCTTATAGGGACAACAATCTTGGGCTTTCCTGGGATCAACAGGACATGCCCCAACCCCTCCACGGCTTAAGAGGCCTTATAACTTTCGGTATACAGATCCCCACCGCTACACCATATATATTCTTATTCCTTCTGATAAGACGCATTTAGTGATACCAACCAGGGCTCCATTCGGTCCATGCCCTACACCCTCTACTTAATAAAAGGCCTAATGTTTTAGATACTGAGTCCAGATGGATGCTCATTTGGATATAGGGGTTCATTTGGGAGACTTTATAATTGGTAGATTAAAATGATATCATGTTAAAATACATGGCTGTCATTGGGCAGTGCCCACCTGAGCTCTGGTGAGCATAGTGGCCCATGGGCCTCTTGTTTTATCATCTCTTCATGATCCATTAACCGATTATCATCAAACCTTTCACATTTACTCACTGTTGTTCAAGGATGTGGATGAAGATGGTTCTATTTCGTCATCCTGGTATATGAGTAATCTGCCCTTAATTCACCCCCAAAAGTGGTTTTTGGGTCATAACGTGGCGCTCCATTTACAGATTTTCATCAAACGTTGTTCACTATAATACATTCTTGGGTAAAACATGGTTTAAAGCTGGTCCCCACAAACATAAAAAAAAATATTTAGCAAAATGAGTCGTTGCAGCCTTGCAGACAACGATATAGACTATCCATAGATGCTGGACAACATCTTTATGGAAGTGCTTGTTATAAGACTTCTGGATATAATGAGGTTTAATACGATCTCAAATTTATCTATTGTACAGAAAAATTACCATAAATAGTCATTTTTGTCATGCCTGCTTTGAGCATGGCACCACAAAGGAGTCTGTTTTTCCATCCTTTTGTTCGTCCATTCATCCATCAACAATTGCGTTCACCCTATCATTCACCCTAATGTAAATGTCCTTTTCTAAAGATTCTCAAGCTACTTTAATGATACTTGGTACAGACTTGCAGCTTGGGATGGTATCTTTAATGCAAAGAAGAAGTGGAGGCAATGATCAGGAATCGATACAATTAACCCACAGCTCCCATCAGAGACACCAAAGAGAAAGAAACACAAACATGAAACAACACACCCTAATGGAAACATCAATAGCGGAAAGCCAAAAGGACAGTTATTTTCCCACAAAATGGCAAATAGGCTAGCCAAAATAAAATAATATAAGCGACATATTTGACATTGACCTACATTTAATGGTTCACTGACTTTGTGAACTATTGTTTCAACCCTAGTATTCAACCTAATATAAGAGTCCATTTCTCAACAACTAAAAGAGCTTTATGAATAATAATTATAGCCCGCTTTGAAAAAGTGGGGGCTATATTAGATTTGCCTTGTCCTTCTGTGATTCCGTAATTCTGTAATTCCGTTATTCATGATAACTCGAAAACCATTTGAGGTATTTTCAGGACGATGTGCAGAGTGCATGAACCATAACTCTGGATTGCCTACTTTTGGAGTTATTGCCCTTTGAACATTGAAACATGGCAACCATAATTCCATTATTCTTGATAACTCTAAAATCGTTTGCTGCCCCCGCCCATAGGGGCTTGAAGAAATATATGGGCTGCACGATGCTTCCACGCAGAGCTGAATCCGGCCCGCACACTAGTACTGGTAAACAGCTTAGAGGATCTAAGCCTGTCCAGGAACCGCAGTGCGAGGCGGACCGTCCATGCTAATAAACCCTATTGGTTTCATTGGGCGACAGGGCTTGAGATGTCATTCCATCTCAATGTCGGGTAAAAGTCCCCCAAAATTGGAAGCAACGTCTCCAAAATGACCTTTATAGTGTTGACGGGGACGTTAAACCCCAAATCAAACAAAAACAAATCTAAAATCGTTTGAGGTATTTTCATGAAACTTCACACAAATGTAAAGCACTATGAGACGATGTGTAATGCGCATAAACCATAACTCTGGATTGCCTACTTTTGGTGTTATTGCCCTTTGAACATTGAAAAATTGCAATTTTAACCTTGTCTGCATCATGACTCAAAAAACCGTTTGAGGTATTTTCATGACACTTCACACAAATGTAAAGCACTATGAGACGATGTGCAGAGCGCATGAACCATAACTCTGGATTGCATACTTTTGGAATTTTTGCCGTTTGAACATTGAAAAATGGCAACCATAATTCCTTTATTAGATTTGCCTTATCCTTCTGTGATTCCGTAATTCTGTAATTCCGTTATTCATGATAACTCGAAAACCGTTTGAGGTATTTTCAGGACGATGTGCAGATTGCATGAACCATAACTCCGGATTGCCTACTTTTGGAGTTATTGCCCTTTGGACATTGAAAAATGGCAACCATAATTACTTTATTAGATTTGCCTTGTCCTTCTGTGATTCCGTGATTCTGTAATTCCGTTATTCATGATAACTCGAAAACTGTTTGAGGTATTTTCAGGACGATGTGCAGAGTGCATGAACCATAACTCTGGATTGCCTACTTTTGGAGTTATTGCCCTTTGAACATTGAAAAATGGCAACCATAATTCCGTTATGTAAAAGCTATATGAGATCACACAAATGTAGAACACTATGAGACGGTGTGTAATGCGCATAAACCATAAATCTGGATTGCCTACTTTTGGTGTTATTGTCCTTTGAACATTGAAAAATGGCAATTTTAACCTTGTCCGCTCCATGACTTAAAAACCTGTTTGAGGTATTTTCATGGTACTTGCACAAATGTAAAAGCTATATGAGACCATGTGCAGAGCGCATAAACCATATCTCTGGAATGCCTACTTTTGGAGTTATTGACCTTTGACCATTGAAAAATGGCACTTGATAATAAAATTGTTGTAATAATCCTGAAATCTGGACACTGACTTTTCCCTAGCACAGATGTGTTAGAAATTTGCAGTTGCAATGGTATCCTGCAATGAATTGGGTTTATTAGATAATTCTACAATACCAATTTCAATCCTTTTACCACCTTTAATTAGAGGCTGAAAGCTGAGCACATTTTTTCTTGATTTTTTCTTTTCTGCAAGCGCGATAGCCGGGCTATAATCAGATCATCTGACAGTGCTAGTTGATACAATCTTGCATCTGGGGATGGCAACTTTAGTGCAAGCATCGATATTTGGCCTTGACCTACATTTCATACTTCACTAACTTCGTAAATTATTGTGCCAACCCTTGCGTTGACCCTAATGTAGAGTCCATTTCTCAAGAACTGTAACATCTTCATTGACCATAGATGGCCTTTTTTGTCGTGCCTGCTTTAGGCATGGCACGACATAGGAGTCTGTCTTCCATCCTTTTGTTTGTCCATCCGTCCATCAACAAATGCATCAACCCTATCGTTCACCCTAATGTAAATGTCCATTTCTCAAGATTATATGAGCCGCATTAATGATACTTGGTACAGACTTGCATCTTGGGATGGTATCTTTAATGCAAGCATCCATATTTGACCTCGGCCTACATTTTATGGTTCACTGACTTTGTGGACTATTGTGTCAACCCTAGTATTCTACCTAATATGAGAGTCCATTTCTTAACAACTAAAAGCGCTTCATTAATAATAATTGGTACAATATTGCATCTAGGGATGGCAACTTTAGTGCAAGCTTCCATATTTGGCCTTTACCAACATTAAATAGTTCACTAACTTCGTAATTATTATGTCAATCCTAGCGTTCACCCTAATGTAGTGTCCATTTTCAAGAACTATAGGAGCTGCATTATCAATACTTGGTACAAATCTGCAGATAGGGATGGGGACTATTATGCCAGCCCTAGCGTTCACACTTACGTAAAAGTTCATTTCTCAAGAAAAGTAAGAGCTCCATTAATCCAGGGATTGCAATTTTTATACAAGCATCCATCTAAGATCTTGACCTACATTTCAGGGATTTGGGACTTACATAGGCCCACAGACTCGACATTGCCTTCAGTGGATTTCTTGCTCTAAATAATCTGCACATTTTTATTTAGGTATTACATAGTTGCTTCTGCCTTGGACACTACTTGAACACTATCAGTAGTGTTACAAAGACAGAGGTTGTGGTGTATGTTACTGTATTTACTGTATATATTTGTGCAGACATGCCTGATCAAAAAGTGCAGCGTTTCATCCTGGTCAACACTGTTGTCTAGCTATTTTTAGACACAACACAATAAATTGTATTGTTGTCGCGCCTGCTATTAGCATGACGCGATATAGACGTCCGGTTTTCCGCTAGTTCGTTCATCCGTCTGTCCGTTTGTCAAGGCGTCAACATTTGCAACCATCCTAGCGTTCACCCTAATGGTTAAGTTTATTTCTCAAGAACTATAAGTGCTTCATTTATGATATTTGGTACAAACTTGTATCTGGGGATGGCAACATTAATGCAAGCATCCATTTTTGAACTTGACCTACATTTCATGGTTCACTGACTTTGTAAAATATTGCGACCACCTTAGCGTTCACCCTAATTGTCAAGTTTATTTCTCAATAACTATAAGAGCTTCATTGATGATATTTAGGTACAAACTTGTATCTGGGGATGGAAACTTAAATGCAAGCACCCATATTTGACCTTGACCTACATTTGATGGTTCACTGACTTTGTAAAATATTGTAACCACCCTAGCGTTCACCCTAATGCTCAAGTTTTTTTTGTTTTGTTTTTTTTATGTCGGCACCTCCTCCCCTTCCGACTCCATATACATATCGTGCAATATATATGTTAAAATTAATATAATATATATATTCAGTCCAACGATAGATGAAAGGATTATAGAATCATGTATGTATGTATGTATGTATGTATGTATGTATGTATGTAAATTACAGAAGACCATTGATGCATGTAAATATGCATGTATGTAAGTGAGCGTATGCATGTATGATACGGGAAAAAATGCTTACATTAATTGGCATGTATGTTTGTACGTACGCACGCATGCATGCAGGTACGGTTGTACGTGCTATTGGATAATAAAGCACAGTGATCAAGGACAAGGTATTTGATGTAATATTTATGTTCAGATAAGCCTTAATAAATATATATTTATAATAGAATGCGACAAGAGCACGCGCGCGCGATGCACACGCATGCACGCACGCGCCCTTATATGTATTTATGTTCTAAGAGATCAGAGCCCGCACGCACGCACGCACGTACATGTGGGCGCATTTGTGTATGAATGTATGTATGTATGTATGTATGTATGTATGTATGTATGCCGTTCGTTTGTTTGATTTTGGGATTCATCTTCCCCGTAAACACTATATCGGTCAATTTGGGGACGTTGTTTCCACTTCTGTGAGACTTTACAAGATATTCAGATGAAATGACATCTCAAGCCCTGCCTCTCAACGAAACCAACCGTAGCCATATGTACAAACGTTTTCAATCCGCGCCATCTCCTGGGCATGCTTAGAGCCTCTAAGCTATTTACCAGTGTCCATGAGCGGTCGACACCAGCTCTACTTGGAAATTTCCCAAAGCCCCGACGGGCGGGGCGATGTATGTGTGTATAAGTGAGTGCTCGAGTCCTACGCCCCACGAACAGCTAAGGTCATACGGAGACGGGACTTCGGTATAAAGATTCATCCGAAATTCTGAAAAAGCCCGGGAGCAACCCCTGGACCCCCGGACCACAAGATGAGCAGCGCAACCACTGCACCCCGGAAGCTTCTACATGTGTGTATGTATGTGTTAGATCCATGCATATGTGTGTTTATTTTGTTTTGTATTGCTTAATACAAGTATATCTGTCAACGCTATGTATGTATGTATTTATGTATGTATGCACGCACGTAAGCACATATGCACGCTCATGTGTGCAGCACCTACCATTTTTTTTTTTTTTTTTTTTTAACAACGGCTTTACTCCTTTTAAAACTCATCGCGCGGCACGATATGTTTGAGAGGATTACTTTATTGTCCATCCAGCGGCAACAAAACCGGCTCCTTTTGGTAAGTCACATCCTTTCGGCTTTTCCATGTAGAGCCGACATTGTCACCACTGAAATGACAAGATTCGCAATCCTCCCCCTCACCTCTAATTTTCTTTTCTTTCTTTTTTTTTTTTTTTTTTTATTTTCAAAAATTAATTTATTTTACCAACATCTTGCACTTGTTAACGCTGATAGATATAATAATAATAATAATAATAATAATAATGATAATTATAATAATCAAGTTGTATAAAAATAAATATAGTTAATAAATACTGGAATGTGTATATAAATATAGATAATAATAATAATAATAATAAAAAATGATAACAATGATAATAATAAATATATCCCGTGTATTCATCTGTCCTCTGTCATTGACTCATTTCTTTGGTGTCTGAAAAAAAGAGTAACTGAGCTAGATTTGTAAAAAGGAAGGTAGTTTAACCCACTTTGTACCAGAAGCACCAAAAAGGGGTAGCTTGCAGACAACGCAGGCCCAGACCATGCTGAACGCCGGATCAGGGTCTACGCTGTCTGCAAATAGTTAGGTAACTCTCCTAATGCTCAAGTTAGTTTCTCAAGAAATGTAAGAGCTTCATTAATGACACTTGGCACAAACTTGTATTTGGGGATGGCAACTTAAATGCAAGCATCCATATTTGACCTTGACCTACATTTCATGGTTCACTGACTGTAAAATATTGCGACCAAGCAAGCGTTCACCCTAAGGGTCAAGTTCATTTCAAAGGAGCTTTATTAATGATACTTAGTACTTACTCATATCTAGGGATGACAACTATAATGCAAGTAACCATATTTTACCTTGACCTAAATTCCATGGTTCACTGACTTAGTGAACTATTGCATCAACCCTAGTGTTCAACCTTATGTTTAAGTGAATTTCTCAAGAACTATTACACCGTCAATGATGATACTTAGTACAAGCTTGCATCTAGGAATGGCAACTTTTATGCAAGCATCAATGTTTGACCTTGGCCTAGATATCATGGTTATGTGACTTTGCGTCCCCACAGACGTGACATAGCCTTCGGCGGAATTCTTGTTCAATCTTTAGAACAAGTATGGTAAGGAGTTGAGGTGTCCTAATATTTTGGGTAACATAGGTATATTAATTTGTTTTACAGATTGAAGAGGTTTCTGTCTCTGTCAGTGATGACCCTGATACTAGAGAGACTATTCGCCCTACTCCTCTACACCACAGTGACCACGTCTGAGAGATATCACCTCTTTGTCTGGACTGTTTTCTCTCCTAAACTTCTATATGAAGGAATGTTTACTCTACTCAGTGCCATTTGTTCTCTTATATACTTGTCTCTGCAATAAAAGATGAAAACTTTATGCTATGTTAATTGTTTGTATCCCCAGGTGTTTAGAAAAAGCGTTAGGGATATTGTGAACATCTCTGTTCGTCAGTCTCTGTCTGTACATCCATCCATCATGCTATCTCCTTCTTAACCACTGGCCAGAATGCAACAAAAACTGGTACATAGTTTCCTGACATGACCAGGGTGTGCCTTAACAGCATTATATTTGGGTGCGCTGGGACCTTGCGCCACACACCCTCTTCAGAAAAGGCTACAGAAACCTTTCATATCCTCACCGCTAAACTATATATATATTCTTGTTCCGTATGATAAGATGCATTTAGAGGCGCCAACCAAAGTGTTCCCCGGGTTGCGCCCGGGCAATGCCCCACGCCTCTACCTCAAAAAGCACATTTATTTCAGAAACTGTTCAAATCCCCACCCCTTAACCATATTTACTCTTGTTCCTTATGATAGGACGCTTTCGGTGACACCAACCGAGGGGTTCCCTAGGGCACGCGGGGGCCATGCCCCACCCTCTCCACTTCATTAAATACCTAATATCTCAGAAAATGTTCAGATCCCCACCACTAAACGAGATATGTATTCTTGTTTAACCATATATATTCATTATCCCCACGCTTTTTAAAAAGCATTTTGGGATATTATGAATGTCTCAAACGAGTAACCTGAGCAGAAACCCCTGTTAACCCCAGTTATACTGTATAAAACTCGGGTTTGAGGGGGTCAATATTATATAGGCATGTTTTCGGGATGTAATCTGTATATTTTTAGGACCCGTCTTTTAATCATGTGAGATCCTAAGCTGTTTCATAATGAAGTCTGAACATTGTAATAAAGAGGTTGTGGTGTTCTTCCTATCTGGTTCTCTAATTTATAGATGGAACACGTATTGCATAAACCGGCCCCGATAGCTCAGTTGGTAGAGTGTCCGCTCCGGGGAACGGGAGGTCTCGGGTTCGATCCCGGGCCGCGACATACCAAAGTCGTTAAAAATGGTACTAGCTGCTCCTCGCTTGGCACTCAGATTTACGGGGTAGAGCTAGGACTGGTCGATCCAGTGTCAGGATAATGTGACTGGGTGTGGTATCATGTAATGTGTCTGGGACATGATACTTCAGTGAGGCAGCACTATAAACGTGAGCATTGAGCTCCCTGTCGCAACCAGACACCGTCGTGATATGACTGAAAAATTGTTGAAAGCGACGTTAAACCCGAATTCACACACACACACGTATTGCATAATAAGTTTGTGTTATGAATATCCTTTCAAACCTTTAAGAAACCTTTGTTTGTTCAGAGTTTAATGGTCCAGTCGACACTAGTTACGTCATATCAGGCCAGTTTTAGAAAAGTAGTGTTTTACAAGAGATTACATTAATTTTCTTTTTTCTTTTGGTCCAATGCATATATTGTGGGCACACACTTTAATCACCTATTAAGTTGGTCCTGACAAGCACTCGCAATTTAAGGACCAAAAATATGCAAGCAAAAACTTGCCAGGGGCCAGTTGTTCCAATCATGGTTAGCTTAATGAGCTCGTTAGCGGTCAAATTGTTAACTGTTCTTGCAAATACAATATCTAGTATAGTGTAATTTTTTGCTGAAAAAATGAGAGCAGCTTTTGCTGCTCACATTTTTTTCAGCGAAGATAGCATATTTGCCATATTACATGATCAAAGTTTTAACGATATGTTTACTGTCGTTAGTTTTGAATAATCTGCCCCACACACTGTTTCTTCAGAAAAAAATGTCAGTTTTTGGAGACATGAAAAATAATTTCATCTCACATGAGTATGTTTGTTTGATTTGTGGTTTAACGTCCCTGTCAACAATGTCATTTTGGAAACGTCACTTCCAATTTTGTGGGACTTTTACCCAACATTGAGATGAAATGACATCTCAAGTCCTGTCACCCAATGAAACCAATAGAGTTTATAAGCATGGACAGTCCCGACTCGCACCGCTTTGCATGGGCAGGCTTAGATCCTCTAAGCAGTTTAACAGTACTCGTGTGCGGTCAGTTTCAGGTCTGCGTGGAAGCAACATGCATCCCATCTATTTCTTCAAGCTCGGTGGGTTGGGGCTGTACACATGTGCATGTGTTCCTGAGCATTGACAGGGCATTTCATCTCAGTGTCGGGTAAAAGTCCCACGAAATTGGAAGCAACGTCTCCAAAATGACCTATGCAGTGTTGACGGGGACGTTAAACCTAAAATTAAAATAAAAACAAGTAGATGCTCACCAGCACTTTTTCAAACTATGAAATTTTGTCAGTACACTTGATATATATGTTTATTACCGCTCGGCATGTTTCCTGCATTACTGTTATTTTCCCTTAGCAATGGAAGAAAACTTTCTCTTTGACATGCATATGCGCAGGCTCGCCTAAGCTTTTGCTGATCTCATACCCTGTCAGCACAAAACGGGCCAACGTCGGGCCGATAGCGCCACGTCGTATCGCTATCGGCCCGACGATGGCCCGGCATTCTTTGCTGGCTGGGATATGCGATAATGTCCTCAGGGATTCTCATTACTTCCAAAGGGACAAAACTCTGGGGAAGACAACAATTTCAAAATGCTTTTTGACTCCCATACTAATGTGACAAGTGCAGAAATATTTAGACAGCTCTTCGAACCGGGCTGCTTGACTGATAAGTAAACACTCTACCACCTAGCCATAAAAGCCGGTCTCCACACTGAAATTCGTTGTCGAATTTCAGGGAATTCGAAAAATCATGAGACTCGAGGAGTTCTAATGGGTTATTTGCATTACAGGTGCATGCATTGGGAGCCAAATGTTACAAGTGCATTACACACGAAGTGATAAACAAAACAGGGAGTGATAAGCAATCACTCTACCACGTTGAAAAGCCAGCCATGGCCAGTACCACAAGGCAGTGCAGGTATGCTCTATACCTACCCTGTGATACCAATATGGGTCTATGCTCGAAGGAATGAATTTGCTTTGGAGAAGTAAATTCTTAACAAAATATGCCTAGCGACCCGAATAGTGACATTAACAAGTAAAGAGGACCCAGACTAAACATGCCATCTGATCTGGGTCATCTCTGGTTCATTCAAGTATAAGAAAAAAAAACAATACAATAAATTCACCATATCCCCATTAACTAGGAATGGACTAGATGGTGAATTGCCATATATTGGCTTATAAGGCAAGCTAATATATTTAAAGCCCCGCTTTGAAATTGGATTTGCCTTCTCCTTCTGTGATTCTGTAATTCCGTAATTCATGATAACTCAAAAAGCGTTTGAGGTATTTTCATGAAACTTCACACAAATGTAAAGCACTATGAGACGATGTGCAGATCGCATAAACCATAACTCTGGATTGCCTACTTATAGAGTTACTGTCCTTTGAACATTGAAAAATGGCAACCGTAATTCTGCTATTCATGACAACTCAAAAACCGTTTGAGGTATTTTCATGAAACTTCACACAAATGTAAAAAGCATTATGAGCCGATGTGCAGAGTGCATGGATCATAACCCTGAATTGCATACTTTTGGAGGTATTGCCCTTTGAACATTCAAAAATGGCAATTTTAACCTTGTCCGCTCCATAACTCAATAGCTGTTTGAGGTATTTTCATGAAACTTCACAAAAATGTAAAGCACTATGAGACGATATGCACAGCGCATGAACCATAAGCCTTTTTTTGCCTACTTTTGGTTTTATTGCACTTTGAACATTGAAAAATGGCAACCGTAATTCCGTTATTCATGATAACTCAAAAACAGTTTGAGGTATTTTCATGAAATTTCACACAAATGTAAAGCACTATGAGACGATGTGCAGAGCGCATGGACCATAACTCTGGATTGCCTTCTATTTGAGTTATTGCCCATTGAACATTGAAAAATGGCAATTTTAACCTTGTCCGCTCAATTACTCAAAAACCATTTGAGGTATTTTCATGAAACTTCACACAAATGTAAAGCACTATAAGACGATGTGCGGTGCGCATGAGCCGTAACTCTGGATTGCCTACTTTTGGAGTTATTGCCCTTTGAATATTGAAAAATGACACTTGGAATAAACTCAGTACAGTAATAATTCGTGTCCATCCCATAGGCTGAAAGCTGAAAACATTTTTTTCTTCTTGTATTTTTCTTTTCTGATAGCGCTATAGCGGGGCTATAGTCAGAACCTCTGACAGTTCTAGTTGACTTTAGTGCTGCATGTGTAATTCAGGAACGTTTAACATCATTTTTTCCGGCGACTGTTAACATGTAATGGTCTTCAAGACTGAACTAGAAGACTGTTACCAAAAGAAATGCTTCCATTCTATATGATTGCAGTCCAATTATATTTTCTGCCCCCAAGCCGTAAGATGTCTTGCGCTCAGCCAAGGACATATGTCTACAAAAGCTTGGACTACAACCTTCCCTGAGAGCACGAATGCGCAGGCTGATCAAAGTTAATTTCGCGCACATGTTCGAACACCCCTTTTTCGCACGACGCAGTCCATCCAACATTACAGTGACGACAACGGAGTAGACGTATTAACCCTTAAGTGCCGAGAAAAAACACACTAAATCTGAAAATGTCGTCTGCTTATATCGTCTGCTGAATCTTCTTGCAAACTTTTTTAGAAATATTTTTCATACAGACAAACAGTGTGGGCCCAGAGCAGACTACTCTTAGAGCAGCAGTCTGATCTTGGTCCACACTTCAGACCTAGGCCAAGATAAAAGGGGATGAGAACTAGGTATTTCTTAACCTAGGGCCGGTTGTTCAAAATTAACGATGTCCTCAGCTAACATATTGTTAAAACTTTGATCATTAAAGATGGCAAATATACAAATATTTTTGCAGAAAAATGTGAGCAGCTTTTCACATTTTTTCAGCAAAATACCAGAGTATCAGCTATTTTTCTTACAAGAACTGTTAACAATTTGACTACTAATGAGCTCGATAAGCTCATTACGAAAACACGCCTATACAAATACATTGTAAACTTTTCCACCGAAAAAAAACGAAACATTTAAGAGAAAAAATTGTGTTATTTTTCTTATTTCTGCTCAAAATATAGATTGTGGGTACACGTTAGAACCGGCTCATCGAGAGGAAAAAAAATAAGGTTTACCCCCTGTAAACCGGTTTTGTTTGTTTGATTTGAGGTTTAACGTCCCCGTCAACACTGTAAAGGTCATTTTGGAAACGTTGCTTCCAACTTTGTGGAACTTTTACCCGACACTGAGATGAAATGACACCTCAAGCCCTGTCGCCCAATGAAACAAATAGGGTTTATTAGCATGGATGGTCCGCCTCACACCGCGGTTCCTGGACAGGCTTAGATCCTCTAAGCAGTTTACCAGTACTAGTGTGCGGGCCGGATTCAGCTCTGCGTGGAAGCATCATGCAGCCCATATATTTCTACAAGCCCCTATGGGCGGGGGCCGTCTGTAAACCGGTGAAGCCCTAGTTTTACTAAACACAGGCCTCCTAGCAAAACCTATAAAACCTATAATAACCTACAATTTTGTGCCAAACCAATAAAACCTTTATTTTGTTCATAAAACCTATAAAAAGCTTGTATTTTCATGAAAACCCCTATATTTTTCACTTTTTGAACCTTCTTGCGAATCAACCCCAACTTTTCTTCAAAATGCACTACTATTTTTTACTTTTTAGTCCAGTAAAAAGTGATGAAAACTGTCAAGAAATTGTTGTTTTTTTTCCTCGCTCGCTTGGCTCGCTCGGACTTTGTAAAATTCAGATCAACTTTATCTGAGTAATTTTGGCACAAAAATTCATCAAATATTTTTTCTTCAGTTTTAAATCTTTATGTAAGTTCGGAAGACTCTTTTTTAACCTGTATTTTTAGTGAAAAACCTGTAAATAACCTATATTTTGAGTAAGAAGAACCTATATAAAAAACTATATTTTCAAAGTGGGCCACTAGGAGGCCTGTAAATAAAAGTGGGGTTCAAAGGTGTCAAATTTATGTAGGCGTGGTTTCATTATGTAACAATGCTTTGAACATACTTTATAGCACAAGCTCAGCAACCTCCTTGGGCCAAGGTTACTAAAGAATAGCTCAATGGCATTTTCAGTGATAGAGAGCTACCTGTGGTGACTCATTCTGCTGGTCAGTGTAGTTTGTGCTATATAGTAAACAAATGGACCAACAACAACAAAAAAAAAAGTGTTTTTGTCATTTGCGAACAACGAAGGTGTAGATCTGGTCCCGAGGTTATAAAACTTTTATCATGCTCAACTCAGTTAAGCATGCAATTTGTAATGCTCATAACTACTGAAATACAAACAAATCCGGCAATTTTCCTGCTCAGTACAGAATGTCATTTATACTGCTCATAAATTTTAGAATGCAAACATTTGTTGGAATTTTAAAATTTATGAGCGGGGTAAATTTCATGCTCAAGTGAGATGAACATGAAAAATGTTTTATAACTAGCATATAATACTAGGATAATACAATACCTCGACCAGACTCTAGTTTCTATATCTAAAAATCAAGAGTTGCCAGTCTGTGTACTTTGAGCGGGCTGAATTATCCTGGGGCCAGTTGTTCAAAGCATCGTTAGCTTAACGAGCTCGTTAGTGGTCATATTGTTAACTCTTCTAGCAAGTACAATATCGTAAATTTTGGTATTTTTGCTGGAAAAATGTGAGCAGCTTTTGCGTCCGCAAAAGCTGCTCACATTTTTTCAGCAAAAAATTCAGCATATTTGCCATATTTAATGATCAAAGATTTAACGATACGTTAACTAACGACGTCGTTAGTTTTGAACAACTGGCCCCTGGTTGTAAACCCTGAAGGCTTTATCGTGACAGGGCTCATATTGCAGCAACAGACCAGTCAGTTTTGGACAGGTTTTCAACACCCGTCCTTTAACCAACTGTAGACGGGTAAACCCCTAAAGGGGTACCTTGGCAAACAGTGCAAGCCCAGATCAGATGCCGCAGAACGCGGCGCCCGATCAAGGCCTTCACTATATCATTTGCTAACAGAACATTCCGTCAAAAATAGAATAAGAACGAAAACGTAGGCCTGTCACCCCTTACATGACAAATGGTCTTGTCAAACATATAGCAATTGAAGAGTCCACTAGTACACAGTGGGTTAAGATAGCGATGTCCTGGCGAACAGGCGTCCGGACTCGTCCGGCAGGTCCTTTCCTCCACCCCACACCTTAAAAAACGTCCATAATACCGTTAGGCGTTTTCATGTGTGGTTCAATTGAGTCCCCATTGACCTGTTTGCACGCACAGGCTGGCTAGCCCTGAAAACTATGGCTTCTTCATGAAACCTCTAGGATTTTTAAAGAGGAACAGATCTGGACGATTTACGTTCGCGCGCATAGATCTAGCAGCTTGTGCAATTCACGATTTGAGCCCTAAGCGCAAAAGTTGGGTCATCAAGCTTTCTTCTCTCGGCGAACTGGCCCTCGCCAAAAATGACGCCAGGTAGTCTACCTGCCAAAGTTTTGTTGGTTCCGTGAGGGAGTGACTTTCACTAACATTGCGATGGAAGTGGGTGGGTGACACAACGTTCAGTGTCGATTGTGGGGGTTCCCACTTAATAAATATAATCCAAAAAAGACAAACATTTACTGAAGTAGTTAAATTGACTCGCTACAGACATGGCGCCGAAGTTTTGTTTATACTGAAAGCAACACTTGGTTGACAAATAGAAGCCCTGTTTTAAACAGCAAGTATTAATTTAAGGAGATATATGTATAAAAAGTGACAGGTACTTCCACTTAAATATGACACGAAAGTAGTGGCCTTTATTGAACTGTTACCCCGAAAATGATTTGCGCATTTTGCCAATCACCTGTGGTCATTACAATCAAACTTCAATGCCCCGGCTCAAACACCTAAAGAGGAATGGGAACACCTAACAGGTTTTTTTGTTTTTTTTTTTATTTTGGTTTTACGGCCCTTTCAAGATTATTTCACTCATATCGAGCCGATCGTTAATCAGAGGTGGGCGAAAACCGGAGTACCCGGAGAAAAACCACCTGACCTTCCGTTGCAGAACTTGGCGTCTCACATGTGACCCGAGCGAGGCTCGAACCACAGCGGTGAGAGACCTAATGATCAAGAGTCAGCGCTCTTAACCACTAGGCCACGGAGGCCCACCTAACAGGTGTATTCGCCATTTTCAACGGGAGACAACACTCGGGACTTCCTGTTCGCTTTTATATAAGCCCTGTCCCATTGAAAAATGGGACCTACTCTAAAAGGAATGAATTTGCTCCTCAGGAGCAAATTCTTTCCTTTTAGAGTTGATCCCTATTGTCATGGGAGCCAAAAATACTTTTGCAGGAGTTGCTTCCCCTGAATGTGTATCCTTTCCCCTAAATGACCATAAACGTTTGTTCGAGACAGGGGTTGTTCGAGCTACTGTGGGTTAATCATAGCACCAGGCTATGAGGCATAATGGGGATGACTTAATCTTTTCGATCTTAGCTTTGTTTGTTTGTTTTGGAGTCTAACGGCCCGGTCAACACTATTTTGGGTCATTTTGATCCGGTCAGTTTACCTATCCACACTTATCCTGGGCAGGCTTATACGTAAGCGGTTAACCAGTACAGTGCACATTCTTTCGCCAGAAACTGACAACTGCCCTTCTTGAAGCAGCGGAAGGGAGAAAATGAGCGTAGAAATGATTTCATGATCAATCTCCACGAAAGAATGTTGCCGACGCCGGCAGGTATTGAACCCGCGTCTTTCTGATCACCAGTCAGGCGCGCATCCGACTGAGCTACCGAGGCCGGCTTCGATCTTAGCTAAAATAAATAAATGTTGTGTGTACTCATTTGAATCGCCTCATTGAGGCGATTCTAATCTGTACACACAACATACTTTTTCAAGACAATGATGAGGACATTCTCTCTAAATTATGACAAATATATTTTATTCCTGCAGTTATGGGAATTCTTTCTTGGGGACTCAGGAACGAGTTAGAAATATCCATAGTAAACGAGCCATCAGTGTTTGGGCCATCGAAGTTTTACTCTTTGTACCTTGTTTTAAGTTAAAGTTTTGTGAGTACACAGTCCCCACCCAGCGGGGCTTGAAGAAATAGATGGGCTGCATGATGCTTCCACGGAGAGCTGGAACCGACCGCGCACATGAGTACTGGTAAACCGCTTTGACGGACTAATCCTGCCCAGGCAAAGTGGTACGTGTCGGATCGTCCATGCATATACGCCCTTTTGGTTTCATTGGGCAGCAGGGCTTGAGAAGTCATTTCATCTCAATGTCTGTTGAAAGTCCCACAAAATTGGAAGCAACGTCTCCAAAATGACCTAAATAGTGTTGACGGGGACGTTAAACCGCAAATCAAACAAACACTTGAAAAAATAGAACTTGCCTGATATTTTTATTTGAACCAGTGTCGTAATTATGTAGTCCCTCTCATCGTAGCTTAGAAATGGATTAGGCTGCATGGTGTTTCCAACCAGAGCTGAAACCGACCGCACATGAGTATTGGTAAACCGCGTAGAAGCTCTTTAAGTCTGCCCAAGCAAAGTGGTGCGAGTCGGACCGTCCCTACATATAAACCCTATAGGTTTGTTTGGGTTGTTGGATTTGAGATATCATGTCATCTCAGTGTCGGGTTAAAGGTCCCACAGAATTGAATGCAACGTCTCCAAAATGACCTAAATAGTATTGACCGGGACGTAAACTCCCAAACAAAACCAGACCCCAAGGTTATAAATCTTTTTTCATGCTCAACTCACTTGAGCATGAAATTTGTCCTGCTCACAAATTTTAAAATGCCAACAATTGTTGGCATTTTAAAATTTGTGAGCATGACAAATAACATTTTCTGCTATCTGAGAAAGAAAAATCACTCAACTTATTAGTATTTTATTTTATGTACACTACAAATTTTATGCTCAGCTGAGTTGAGCATGAAAAAAGTTTTATAACCTCGGGGCCTGTACTAAATAAAACCTGTGCGCGAATTCGAACTTAGCTCTTTTAGATGCAGAAGGCGTATTCTTGCACAAAATCCTATGAACACGACTATTTGAAGCTATTTTTGAATGGGCGAGAAGCCATGTTCAAACAACAAAACCCGGGTACAAATCATGAAATGTTATTTGAATATAGGTTTTGAACTTTTGATATCACAAGATGGGCATTGCTTTGTTTACCTTACACTGAGTCACGTAACATTGTTGCCCTGAACAAAGCTTTCAAAACTTTCATGATGGTGGCAAAAAGTCATTGCGGGGTAGCCCCCATGTGCTTTTAGCGCCCGGTTACCTTCCAAAATCTTTTAAGTCAAGTCAAAAAGTCGTTGCGGATCTGACGTCATCTGAACTAGCCGCCATGTTGGTTTTACAGTCGCACTTGAAGAGTTTATATGGAGGTTTTAGGGCGTTTTCGTCATAATTTGCCTTTGGAATCTTAAGTGAATATGCAATAAGAACGATCATCCCTGCTTATTTTATTGCAAAAACATTTGCCGGGTCCATCGGAAGATATTTGAACACTCGGCCTAACGGCTCCGTGTTCAAACAGCTTCCTCGGGATCTGGAACATGTTAATACATGAAAAATCATGGACGATCTCTATTTCCGATCAGTGTGCAAATTATCTTGACTCCACAGCGCTTTCCGTCTGTATAAAATCTGGGACCCATTGTCAATGACTCCATTTTTCTTCAGTTGACGAATTGACGACAACCATGCATCTCTACCAGCACATGTTGCAAATACATGTACATAAGTAGGGTACTGTTTACAATATCCTTGTAAACCCTACCCTATTTAGAGGAAAGTGGGGTTAATAAATGTATTCATCATTCTACTTATTTTTATCATGCATACTCGTTAGATTTGTTTTTTCTGTTTGTTTGATTTGGGATTTAACGTCCACGTCAACACTGTATAGGTCATTTTTAGGACGTTGCTTCCAATTTTGTGGGACTTTTACCCGATATTGAGATGAAATGACATCTCAAGCCCTGTCGCCAAATGAAACCAAAAGGGTTTATAAGCTTGGACGGTCCGTCTCGCACCGCTTTGCCTGAGCAGGCTTTGATCCTCTAAGCGGTTTACCAGTACTCGTGTGCGGTCGGATTCAGCTCTGCGTGGAAGCATCATTCAGCCCATCTATTTCTTCAAGTCCCGATAGGCGGGGGCTGGCGTACTCGTTAGAACCAACTCAGTGTACACACAATGACGAACACCCATAGTCTATAGAAAAAAAATATCACAAATGTTCACCAGAACAACGCTAGTTCAACCATTTTATCGCATGGAAGTGATATCATTTTGATGGTAATACAGGAATATGAATACTTTGTTTAAGTTTCAGATGTTCTTATCTTATTTGCAAGAAAGCATTATTTGACATTGGTGCATTATCTTTATGTGGTTGATCTGGAATAGTTATTTCATGGAATCGTTTTTTTTTTCTCCAGTGAGCACTTCAGGCCTCCCATGTGACAGCGAAGTATATAAAAGAACAGTAATTTTAGGAGAGTTTCTTAAACCAATATTTTTAAACCTTAAATAGATTCATGAATCTATTACAGATTCTTTGCCCCTAATCCCAACCACAAACACTAATCCCCGGAATCAAAAGAGGAGGTTTCTCAAGTATTTACTGTCGAGGTATCATTTGCATGAAGATGGTTACTTGTCAATATTAGGTTTGCAAACGAGGAGCTCAATTCGGGGCTTATTTTTCCTGTTTAGCATTATCATCACGTACCAAGTAGTTTAACATTATCTTCTGTGTACACACGCAGTATGTATCTATCTAGGGAAAAAATAATGCTGGCGCCGTATTAACCGCGAAAAGCGCCGGAAAATGTGCCACCGTACATTTGTGTTCAGCTAAGACAGAAATCATCCTCCTTACATACTTAACCCCTGACTGTCTGGTGAAGGATTTAAAGAGTGCACCGACAAGACTCTGATCAGTCTGCGCAAGCGCAGACTGATCAGAGTCTTCGTTGTGCACACGTGTCTGAATACAGATTTTCATTTGTCGTGGCAAGTAGGCCACGGGCTTGAGAGTCTGTCACATAGTTAATGTGGACACACGCAAAAACAAACACCGTCTCAGTTACTACCTAATTCTATGCAAATATTAATGAACCTTTGTTAAGGAGCTAAGCGTATCTGTTAGGTCTCATGCTCTGTCATGTCAATCTGTCAATTTGTTGTATATCTTATCAGAAATCGGTACACCGATAAAAATGGGCATATGTCTGAAATGGTCAATATTATAATTGCTACAATTAACCAAGACATTTTGTATTGGCCCAGTTACACGTCCGAGTTCTGCTGTATTGGCCCCGGGCAATTTTATTAAGAGTCGTATCAGCCCTGCTTTTTCGTATTGGCCTTCCTTTTCTCGTATTGGTCCTCTTTTCCCATATTGGCCCTCTTTATCCGTATTGGTCCTGTTTGTCACCTCTACATCTGTATAGTTCACGTAGTTTTGTGGTTGATTAATAATCAGTTAATGGTAATTTCTAAATTTGCACACTTCTGCGACTTAACTGGATTCAAAAGTTTACGAAGAAAGGCTTGACCATTGGTAGCACTCGTGGCCGGGTTGAATGTCCCTGAGAGTAGGCTGGGAGAATGGTCCTGGACGAACACTCGGACTGTTTCTTTTAATCCGTCAGTGCACCCTTGTAGACCGCTTTATGTGGTATCTAATCTGGTTTACAACTGTTTGGCTAACTTAGCACATGAGTGCAGTCAGCACTCCAAGAATAGCATGGCTTCAAATAACCGTTTACTGGATTTCTTACTAGACTTGCCAGAGTCTGTTAATTAATTGCCATTTGTAGAACTAATCGTTAAAAAATAGTCAAAAAAAAAAAAATAAATAAATAAATAAAAATAAAAACACCATTCCCCTGTATGAACAAATTAACATTCAGAAATAAAGATTAAAGAGACTTTTACATATTTTTTGTTTAAAGGGACTTTCAGTAAAAAGTAAAAAATAGGTAAAATATAAATGTAGGGACTTGGGCAAGTCTAGATTTCTCACCAATGATATTTAAGTTTATTGGTCAGTGAGTTATGTGGACAATGGTGTAACCCTAACGGCCTTTTTGGGATACATCGGCAAACGGTGAATACCCAGATAGGTGCCACAGAATGCGGCGTTGATCCGAGTCTACACTGTTAGCATCAAGTACATGTTCGTAAATATTTGTAAGACTTACCACAAACAAAACAACTTGACATCCCTGTAATTTTAAATGGACTCCAAACTTATTAAGTGGAAGATTCCATTTTTAAATACGTGTTAATGTATGTGCTTTCAATTCTTAAACTTCATTGTTTCACTCAAAAACGTTGTCCTAAATACGCATACTTTGCAGAAAGTTCAAGGTGACACACTCCAGAAAGTGGAGTTAGCCGGGGTGTTAATTACATGGAGTTATTGATGGAATTTAATGTTAACCGGTCACAATGTTCAATATACAACACAGTAAAATTCCTATATTAAGACCACCTTTGGGACTGTTCAAAAGTGGTCTTTAAGACCACTTTTGAACAGTCCCAAAGGTCGTCCCTGACCACAGGACACTGAGGGCAGAACACACGAAGATTAAGTGAAGCCTTCAAGCAGAGCTAGTCTTAGTTTTAGGTGGTCTTAATAGCGGAATTTCACTGTACATGTATCTTGTTAGTACTCGTTAGTACTTGCTCAGAGTGCGTTCCTTTCTTCCTTTATCACACTAACTTTGAGCACAGAAAATTGTACAAGGGTATGAATTATTTGCCTTATTCTTGTGCAAATGCATACATTTGAGAACTCGTTAGAGCAGCTCCATACGTAAGGTGGTTTTGTGAGTTTAAAGTTGAAATAAAAACACCATAATTTTTAAGGCCCCCGCCCACCGGGGCTTGAAGAAATAGATTGGGCTGCATGATGCTTCCACGCAGAGCTGAAACCGACCGCACATGAGTACTGGTAAACTGCTTAGAGGTTCTTAACCTGCCCAGGAAAAGTGGTGTGAGTCTGACCGTCCATGCATATAAACCCAATTGGTTTCATTGGGCGGCAGGGCTTGAGATGTCATTTCATCTCAATGTCGGGAAAAATGCCCACAAAATTGGAAGCAACGTCTCCAAAATGACCTATACAGTGTTGACGGGGACATTAAACCTCAAATCAAACAAACAAAATAAAAAAATGTTATTGCATTGCGACCCTGATGTCCCTTTCGGACTATTTTGTTTTAGTGTCAACGATTTAATGCCCCTAGGTATCATTCAGTGAAATTTCAACGGCTCAAACACAGCTTTCTCGTTACCATGGCTGAGTCGAACACGTTCTTGGGTCCTTAAGGAATTCTGTCCATGCGGCTAGAAATAGTAACAGACAGTGCCGGGGGATTTTTTGTCTTTTATATATTGCATGTACTCATAAGTTGAATCGTCCCGACGAGGCGATGCTTATGAGTAAACGCAACATACCGTTATGTTTTAGACCCTCGGAAATGTACACCTAGAATATTCTCAATATCGTCTTCAGTCTGACGCTGTTAGCAACCAGTAGTTGCTCGAACTACCTTTGTCTCAAACAAATTTTCATGATCCCAAAGGTGTGTCATTCATTGACATCACGAAAACACGCCTATATAATTTTGACCCCCTTGAACCCCACTTTTATATAGTAAAACTGGGGTTTCCGGGGGTGTACCTTATTTTTCTTATTTATGCTCTAAGATATAGATTGTGGGTACTCGTTAGAACCGCCTCGATGAGGCGGTTCTAACGAGTGCCTACAATCTATATTTGGAGATCGAGGCGGTTCTAACGAGTACCCACAATCTATATCTTAGAGCAGAAATAAGAAAAATATCGCAATTTTTTATCATAAAATTTTCATTTTTTTCGGCGATAAAGGTGGCAATGTATTTGTATAGGCGTGTCTGCGTAATGAGTTTGACTGTTTGTATGAAAATGAAGGCGGTGTCACTGTGCAGTGCAGTGCATAACTGAAACCGACCGCACATGAGCACTGGTAAACCGTTTAGAGGGTGTAAGCCTGCCCACGCAAAGTGGTGTGAGTCGGACCGTACCTACATAATAAACCCTTCTGGTTTGTTTGGGCGGCAGGGCTTGAGATGTCATATCATCTCAGTGCCGGTTAAAAGTCCGACAAAATTGGAAGCAACGTCTCCAAAATGACCTAAATAGTGTTGACGGGGACGTAAAACCTCAATTCAAGCAAACAAAAAAGAGCCAAAGCATCGACCGATACCAAGTATAACAGGATTTGGGAAAGTGTGGCAATTTCGAAACTTAACCATTTGCCCCCGTCCATCGGGGCTTGGAGAAATAGATTGGGCTGCATGATGCTTCCACGCAGAGCTGAAACCGACCGCACATGAGTACTGGTAAACCGCTTAGAAGGGCTAAGCCTACCCAGGCAAAGTGGTGCGAGTCTGAGACAAGTGCGAGCCCTGCCGTCTATGAATAAAAACCCTATTGGTTTCATTGGGCGGCAGGGATTAAGATGTCATTACACCTGAGCAATGTCGGGTAAAAATCCCACAAAATTTGAAGCAACGTCTCCAAAATGACCCAAATAGTGTTGACGGGGACATTAAACCTCAAATCAAACAAACACAGACAATGTAGGTTTATTTTGTGTATTAAGCTTTAGCGGAAAACTTGTATTAGAGAACCCTTACGCGGCGTTAATACCGTCAAAAAAAAGCTATTACAGTACCTTCCATAGTTCCAGATAAGGGGCTTTTTTCATCAGTAAAGGACCAATATTTTTCTTATTTCTGCATGAAAACATGTTCTGGATACTCATTAGCTGAGTACACACAACATATGTTTTCACGCAGAAATGAGAAAAATCTGGGGCTATGTGGTCCTTCGTTCAGATCAATTAAATTCACCTTCCTGTATAGCACTGACAGCACTGCTGGGTCGATCGTCTCTGAGTGTGGGCTGGAAAAAAATGTCCTTAACGAGGACTTAGACTGTTTATTTTAACTCTTAATTCCTATACTGTAAGCAAAGAGTGTAGACCTTTATCAGACGCCGCGTTCTGTGGCGTAAGATGTGCCCAAACCTAACACATAATTCCAGTCCAGATTCTATAGATTACGCTCTGACCGACGGCGATACGAATAGTGATGCTATTACTTGGATTCCGACAAGTCAGTGATAGTCACGTGGACTTCAGCATTGACTTGGGTCAACTCATAAACAATCGAAAATGCAAAATGAGCCCCGCCAAGTATATTTGTGTCTTCGAGCATTCCGTCAAGGCAAATTTTAACTGCACATGCCCAGCAGGGATATGGCTTTCTGTCTGAAGGTTCCTCTTGATTCACTGCTTGTATGAGCGAGCAGCGAAGGTTCTGGCGAGACTGCGCGGATGCGCAGGCTCGCCTGAACCTTCGCTGCTCGCATAGGCGATAAGTACCAAAATCGCTCGACGGGGCCCAAATAAAGGAGTTATTTGACATGAGCACTGAAGTTTATTTCTCAGAACACCTATAGAATTCTATGTGTCTGATTTTGTATTTTGTTATTTGCTAAATTTCCTTTTTATGGAACAATTTAACTCGCAGTTCCGATTGATGTGGATGAAAAACGGTAAACCACTTATATTTCTGGAACTGCATGTATTGGTAACCAAGACTGGGAACGCCTATTAGTATGTTTAAAAAATCATGCGTTTACAATCTCTGCCTTTTTGCGGAGTAAGCAACTTCCCTTTATATATCTTATTTTTTTTTTATTTGCCAATACGGTGAAACTTGCGTCCCCGCCAATCAGGGGCTTGGAGAAACGGATTGGGCTGCGTGGTGCTTCCGCGCAGAGCTGAAACTGTCCGAACGTTTGAGTACCGGTAAGTCGCTTAGAAGGGCTAAGCATGCCCCAGAAAAAATGGTGTGAGTCGGACCGTCCCTGAAGCTCTAACTTTGTGTGTGTGTGGGGGAGGGGGGGGGGCGGGTTTGGGTGGTAGGGCTTGAGATGTCATTTCATCACAATGTCGGGTAAAAGTCCCACGGAATCGGAAGCAACGTCTCCAAAAGGACCTAATAAGTGCTAACGGGGACTTAAACCATCATTTCCAACAAATATAGTTAAACTTCAATGGTTCGAACACCATTGCGGCTATGGAAATGTGTTCAAGATGGGGTTAGCGAGGTCACTCAGTGTTTATCATAACGCCAAGTCATGAGGCATAATGAGGATTATTTTAGGATATCTTTCCCTTCCTCTATCAAATAAAGGTATGTTGTGTGTACTCATTGGAATCGCCTCGACGAGGCGATTCTAATGAGTGCACACAACATACATTATCATGACAAATTGTGAACATTTCTTTCACTTATCCTGAATATTTTCAGGATATTTTGATCATTTAATACAGCAATTATACTAATATTTTGTTGAAATTATTTTTTCAGCAAAACTGTATCAAACACTTAGCTATTGCACTTGCTAGGATAGTTAATTTTACCACTAACGAGCTCGTTAAGCTAACGAGGCTTTGAACAAAAGGACCCTGGAGTTAGGGAAAGAATTTTAGGGGCTCACAAAAAGAGAGTTCGAGTTAACAATGGCAAACGAGCCACCGCTGTTTCAGACATTTTGCTGTAAATGGAATTGTCTACAGACTATAACCAGTCCATATTAAAAGTAGAAAAAGTAAAAATAAAAAAAGTTAATATAACGTATATCAATGTATGTTAGTATGTTTAACTTTTGCTAAGTATTCCTGTTTTGTTTGTTTGATTTGAGGTTTAATGTTTAACACTGTATATGTTATTTTGGAGATGTTGCTTCCAATTTTTTGGGACTTTTACCCGACATTGAGATGAAATGACATCTCAAGCCCTGTCGCCTAATGAACCAACAGGGCTTATAAGCATGGACGGTCCGACTCGCAGGCTTAGGTCCTCTAAGCGGTTTACCAGAACTCGTGTGCAGTCGGTTTCAATTCTGCGTGGAAGCATCATGTACTTTAAGCGAACAATGTAGACCCGGTGGCGTCTTATCTGCGTACACTGTTTGCCATCCCCCATTTGGGTACCCTGGGAATAATGAAAACACTTTCCGGCGCTTGCTGATTTCGTCCTGTTTATTTTTATTTGTCACGTTGACATAAGCAGTATAACTGCGCTTGTATATGCAACTTTGAGTCGAATGATAAACAATCGACCCCAAAACATTAAAAATTGCATGCATATGTTTTTTTTCCATTGTCTTCATGGTAACTGATTGTAATCGTGTCGGCTGTGACGAGGGGATCTAAAGAGTACACAGAACATACGGACCAGGACAAAAATACTAAAGATAATTTGTATAATGTTATTAATCAAATAATTTCGTATTGGCCCAGTTACAGGTCCGAGGTCTGCTGTATTGGCACGAGGCCGAAGGCCGAGGCCAATACAGCTGACCGTGGACCTGAAACTGGGCCAATACGAAATTACTTGATTGATGACAATTTTATTAATTGACATAATTAAAAACATGATTTGTGATTTTAGAATATTGGTTGACCTTGTGTAATATAGGATAATCAATTAATAAGACCCGCTAAGACATAGATCAGCCTATGCTCCTGTATTGTCTCATCATCATAACAATAGTAAAACCCCTCTAAATATGTTCTATGAAAGGTTCTTCCAAACCCCACTTTATATAGAGAAGAGAAAACTAGGTGAACATCGGAATTTATTATTTGTCTTATTTCTGCTCCAAAACATAGAAGATTGTGGTTACTCGTTAGAACCGGCATCATGAGGTGATTCTAACGAGCACCCACAACCTAGGTTTGGAGTATTAAAAGAAAATAAATCACAGATTTTCAGTAGTGAGAGAGAGACAGCGACAGAGAGAGAGAGAGAGAGAGCATCACGAAAACATGCCTATATAATTTTGACCCCCTCGAACCCCACTTTTATATAGTAAAACTGAGGTTTGCAGGGGTAAATGTTATTTTTCTTATTTCTTCTCTAAAATATAGATTGTGGGTACTCGTTAGAACCGCCTCATCGAACCCCACTTTTATGTAGTAAAACAGGGGTTTGCAGGGGTAAATGTTATTTTTCTTATTTCTGCTCTAAAATATAGATTGTGGGTACTCGTTAGAACCGCCTCGATAAGGTGGTTCTAACGAGTACCCACAATCTATATTTTAGAGCAGAAATAAGAAAAATGTCACAATTTTTCGTCTTAAAATCTTTGCTTTTTCGGCGGTAAAGTTTACAAAGTATTTGTATAGGCGTGTTTTCGTAATGGGGGACGAGAGAGCTTAAAGAAATTGCAACACTTTTATTAAACAATCTTTATTCCATTGAAACATAGCACTATCATACAGGAGTATTAAATAATTTCATAAGTTGTCATGGCTAATGGTAATCATTTTAACTTGTAGCATGGAACAAAACAAAGTTCGAATAATATCATCACGATAACAAGTCCGTGAAATGAAGCCCCCCCCCCCCCCCCTAAACCCCACTTTATATAGAGAATAGGGGGTATACGTTATCTGCCTTATTTTTGCTTAAAAAATAGATTGTGGGTACTCATTACAACCGCCTCATTCTAACGAGCACCCACAATCTATGTTGGAAGCAGAAATAACAAAGATGTTATCATTTTTACCTAATATTTATCATTTTCTACACCATGTTGGACGCCATTGTTTCACACGGACATGTTTTCCTAATGTTTGGCTCTTTTGCGCTAGGTGTGTAAATTTCAACATCGCTCCAGAGAATGAGTATATATAGTACTGGGAGGATTTTGGGACTATCGTCGAGGCTATTCTAATAAATCCATTCTGTATCAAATGGAATCTTCCTTCTTATATACTACAGGAGTCCATTTCAAATTTTAGGGGTTCAGGTTATATTGTTTATAGAAAATATTTGAAAACAAAAATGGCTGAACTTCTTGCAAACAGTGTAGGCCATTCTCAGACGACGCGTTTGTGGCGTCTAAACAGGGCCTACATTCTTTTCCAGTTACCCCCTTTTGGGGTTTCCGGTATAAAATGGGTTAAGTACACACAACATATGATTCTGACAAGAAATAAGGAAACCCGTGATTAAGAAAAATAAGGAAAAATATTCCTATGTCTGGAGCCTGCCTAGGCAAAGCGATGCGAGTCCGACCGTCCATGCTTATAAACCTTATTGGTTGCATTGGGCGACAGGGCTTGAGGTGTCATTTCATCTCAGTGTCGGGTAGAAGTCCCACAAAATTGGAAGCAACGTTTCCAAAATGACATATACTGTGTTGACGGGGACGTAAAACCTCAATTCAAACAAACAAACAAAAATATAGACTGTGGATACTCGTTAGAACCACCTCGATGAGGTGGTTCTAACGTGTACCCTCAATCTATATTTTGAGCAGAAAAAAAAATAGCACAGTTTTTCACCTTAAAATTTTCATTTTTCTGGCGACAAAATTTACAACGTATTTGTGTAGGCGTGTTTTCGTAATGATCTGTGTGCACTCTTTAAAACCGCCTCGAGGAGGCGATCTTAACGAGTGCACACAGCAGACATTTTTAAGACTGAGGGCTACTCAGAGCGCTAGGCCAGGAGGCAGAATGGGAATAAATTAGCCGTTTTCATTGACGACAATAGGGGCCCCGCAGAAACAGATTGGGCTGCATGGTGCTTCCACGCACAGCTGAACCCGTCCGCACACGAGTACCGTAAACTGCTTTGAGTGGGGTTGGGTGGGGCGGGGGCAAGTTGGTGCGAGTCTTACCGTTTATATAACGCCGGGTCATGACTCATGAGGCATAATATAAACGCCATTAGTGTTATTGGGCGACAGGGCTTGAGAAGTCATTTCATCTCAATGACGGGTAAAAGTACCAGAACATTGGAAGCACAGTCTCAAAAAATGACTTATAGTTGAGGGGGGCGATAAACCTCAAACAAATCAATACATAACTCAGTATTTCTGATTCCCTTTTCTTTGGAAACTGGCTTGCACTTTTAATACTTGAATCATTCAAGAAAATATTTAACATACCGTAAAATCTCTAATAGACGCCCGGGCGTTTATTAGAATCATTACCTGTCATGAACAGGGGGGTGGGCGTTTATTAGAGGCTATAGAAACTTGCAAGTCACATATGACGGTCCAAAACGATCAGATTCTTTCATATGGCCGCCATCTTGTTTCTAAAATAATGACTGGTGATACAATAGCCGTGCCGGTGATACAAGGCATAGACTCGTCGGGTAACGGTCCCACAAAATTGGAAGTAACGTCTCCAAAATGACCTTTACAGTGTTGACAGGGACGTTAAAACCTCAAATCAAACAAAAAAAAAAGGCACAACTCTTGCCCTCTATCTTCAATATAGTCAGTATCATATAACATTTTTCTCTTTTCGTGTCAAAATGGCAGAAACACATAAAAAGTTTGTTCCCATCATTACAAGGCAGTGTCAGAAAAAAGTTCCTATGAATCAACATCGGAGGTAAGGCTTTCCTCTCTGTCCGTCATGTAGGTGTCTTCCTCTTCACTAACTTCATTTCGCCTGTTCTGCTGTTGAGGCTCATTATTTATTTATCAGCCCTAATCAGCCACATGTTGATAGACGCTGGCTCTAAAATTTCCGCGGGAAAAATCCTGCGGTGCCGCCTTTGATGTGAGCTAAACATGCGTCAAACACATGATGGCTGTCAGCAAGATCGTGTAGGTCAAATGTGTTCTTAAAGGTCACCACGTTTACAGGATTTCTTATTCTTGTGGGACAAATTTGGATTGTTTCGTAGAGCCTGACAATCCGCATAGTGACAGTGCAATCATTATGAAGAAAAGTGACACTACTGTCGGACATATTCCAGAAGGTTTATGTCAGCTTTTGACGTTTTTGTACAAGGACGGCAGTATCGTTCAGATCACAGCCGAAATTACCGGAGGCCCACACTGTGCTGCAGAAGGGAGTTCAAGGGACTTTTGTTCAAGGCGGAGGACCGGAAATTCCCTGTGTTTATCATTTATTTGGACCACTAGAGAAAATAAAAACTTGTGCATTCGGCGATCAAGCAGCAAATTCGGAAATTTTCAGCATACGGTAAGATCGTTTTTTGCTGATTTTTTTCCAGTGGGCGTTTATTAGAGGCTGGTATTTTTCTGAGAATTGCCCAAAAATCGCCATTTTTAACTTCGAAATCGGGGGGTGGGCGTTTATTAGAGCATGGGCTTCTAATAGAGATTTTACGGTATGCTTATATCGCTTTTACATGTTAAATACAATGAAATTCCTCTATTAAGACCACCTAAACTTAAGACTTCTGCTTTTAAAAGCATTCTTTGTGTTTTCTGCATGCAGTATCCTCTGGTCAGAGACCACCTTTGGGACTGTTTAAAAGTGGTCTTAAAGACCACTTTTGAACAGTCCCAAAGGTGGTCTTAATAGAGGGACTTTTACTGTTTTTCTATTTTACTCGCCCTTCTTCTCTTCAGTCTGCAGTTTTAATGGCGAGGTTTGGGTGAGTCTCATATCACTATACATGTCCCAAGCGTTCATATTTCCATAAAGTCCATACGGGTACATTGGTAATTTGCTAAGGTTCATACCCGCTGCCGAGAACGGCACTTGACAAAGTTCACTGTAAGCCTTCGTTAGAGCAGTTTTATCATAAAACCTGTCACCGAGTGTTGTCCTTAATGCTGCAGACTGAGGCACAAACGCGGTATGAAGTCCAGAAATACCGGGAATTCCCGGAAGAGGTACCGGAAGTCCAAGAGGTGTGAAAGCCGACCGCACCGTTCTGTCACTAACTGAGTACATGTTTGATGTTCCAGCTGGTGGTGTTTTCTGAATGTCAGCGTAAGGGTGGTATCGACTAGGTACTTGAGGTTTCTGAGTATTCTGTGATGTGAGCGTGTCCTGGGCAGAGAAAAAGTGTTCTATAGCTTTGATAAGATCACCGTCACATCCCTGTAAGACCAGTTCTAACACGGACTTTCTCTGGTGTGGGAAGATGCGTTCGAGAATGTCTACATTGTTTAATTTAGCATCCCTATAAGACGGCGGCAAAGAGTAACCCTTAACACTCGGCGATTTGCCTTCCTTGTCACTTGGTGGATCATCATGAGAGCTAGTGTTCTGTTCTTCTTCGTCGCCCGAGGAGTCGGCTTGTTTAGTGACATCAGTTTGTTCGTCATCTGAAAACAAGTAAAATGTATTAACCCTTCTCTTGCTGAATATTCATTTAAGCCACACCCATTTCTGTCTATCAACCAATCAAATTACTTGATGTAATTTTTTTGCTACAAATTCATAAACTGAATGTCAAACAGTGTAGATCCTGATCAGATGGCTTCTTCAGAAGCCATCTGATCTGGATCTACACTGTTTCCAAAGATAGGGGTTGTCGTGAACAGCAAGATAAGGGTTAAAAGTGTTGTTGATATCAAGTAATCAAGTAAGCACTACTACATGTAGCGCTACAAACCCTGATAATGAAATGCTACATTTTATTTATGATTATATTAAATATACATACATTTCAAGATATCATGTGTATGAAATATAATGCAGCTTTTCTCGTGTGTTCGTGCGTGCATGCGCGTGTCTGTGTTAGTTTTGTTCAGATGAAAATGAAACTATTTTCTTGAGTTTGCTCGAAATATATGTCCTTTACTCATAACTTTATTTACATTGATTAAAAAATTCAAAACTGAATAATAATATTAATAATAGGGATAATAAAAATAACAATAATAAAGTGGGACTTGTCATTTCATGTGGTGTTTAGAAAAGACGGAAAAAAGAGATTGATTTTAGGACAATTTCCTCCAGATCCTTTGATAAGATCACCGTATGAAATGAAACAACATTTGAATGTTTTTAACAAACGATTTGAAAAACAATGCGTGAGTTTCAATGAACGCCGTTCGATATTCCTTCTTTTTTTCCGTAGATTTCCGAATGAAATTGCGTAAGAAAGTTCGAAAGATGCGCTTTTGAGCAAATTCGTGAGATCTTAAAGATGTAAGTAAGTCCTTACTTCAAGGAATGGCTGTGAACCTGGACACTAGTGAAGTTCAAACACATCATATGAGCCCCGCCAAGCGAATTTGTGTCTTCGAGCATTCCGTCATGATAAATTTTAACTGCGCATGCCCTGCCATTCAGAGGGGCCAGGGATATGGCTTTCTGTCTGAAGGTTCCTCTTGATTCACTGCTTGTAGGAGCGAGCAGCGAAGGTTCTGGCGAGACTGCGCGGATGCGCAGGCTCGCCTGAACCTTCGCTGCTCGCATAGGAGATAAGTACCAAAATCGCTTGACGGGGCCCATATACAGTCAAATTCTGCTATTAAGCCCACCGAAAATTTAGACTAATTCTGCTTTTAAAAACTTATTGAGAAGGTTTCGGTTATTCTTTCTTTGTGTTTGCTACACCTGTGTCTCCTAGTAATAAGAGACCACCTTTGGGACTGTTCAAACGTGGTCTTAAGGACCACTTTTGAACAGTCCCAAATGTGGTCTTAATATAGGAATCTTTCTGTATTTATTTTATTTTTTATGTTTCTTACTTTATGTTACGGCACTTTAATATTGAATAGTTCACTTACTTCGAGCCGATCGTTAATCAGAGGTGAGCAAAAACCGGAATACCTGGAGAAAAACGATCTGACCTTCCTTTGCAGAATTTGGCGTCTCACATGTGATCCGAGCGAGGCTCGAACCACAGCGGTGGTGTCATAATGTCATGTTACTTTAATACAATACGGAAATACAAGTCAATTTCATTCATAGCTTCAGAATGAAAAGGCTGGTTTGGGGTGATAATTGAAAGGCAATTTACCTTATTTCTCCATATAAACCTATGTTGTGGGTATTCATTAGAACCGCCTCGGCGACGCCTCACCGAGGCGGTTCTAATAAATATCCGCATCATAAGTTTATGTCCACAACATAAGTTTATATGGAGAACTAACACAAATTATGATTCAGTTCCCACAAAATACCCACCTTGTCATTCTGTTGCGATGTTCAATGATCCAAACACCTTTGTAACCATGTGAAATTTGTTCGAGACATCGATAGTTCGAACCACCTTTATTGTCAAGAGAAATAATGGAGAGAAGTCTTGGAGATCTTTTCGTTGTTCTTTAATATGAAAATAGGTTGTGTGTACACATTAGAATCGACGATTCTTATGAGTTCTCACAACATACATTTTAACCAATCCATTACCAGAAACCCAAAAACGGGTACCAGGGCAAACGGTGCAGGCCCTAATCAGACGCGTTCTGCTACACTGTTTGCGAAAAGTTAAGCCATTTTCCAAATAATTTATGAAGAAAAGAACAACCTGACACCCCTGAATTTTGAAATAGACTCCTGGTATACATAAAGAGGGAGATTTCATTTGGTACAAAAAGGGTTAAAGATAGAAAGATGTCCCAAAGTATCCATATTTCTTATCTGAAGCTATGGCAAGTATTCCCTTAGGACCCAAGAACATGTTCGCCTCAACCATGGTAATCCAGCCATCGGTGCTCGAGCCCAACGCATTGAAGTTTTACCAGACGCAGTTGGAACGTGCAGAAACGTTACCACAGCACGACACGGCACAAGACACGCACGTACACACGCACGCACTGTCGTGCATGTTCCTTCATACTTATAAGTCTTAATGCATACGCTTTCCAACAATACGAAATATATTTATACATACCGCTGTAAGCTGCTGTGGATGAGTTCTCAGCCCTTTCTTTCTCAGGAGGGGACACAGTCCCGGGGCCCCATAAAGGTCCTTGTGTCATGACTGGGATCCTTGCTTCTGTGTTGCATGCCCTTATGCCCATCGCAATAGCGTCTTCTGTTGCTTGTTGACGTTTTAGCGCCACCTGCGCCGCCATGACCCGCTGACGCTCCGCTATCAAGTTGCACTTAGGGCACGTGCAGTCTTTAAAACTGCAATGACGTTTATGCCCCTTGAGCCATGAAACCATGCCATGGTTGCGGCATCGCGCACATTTAGGCTTCCGCGTCCCTCTCTCAGTCACAGGATACAAAACGGAATTCATCACAATCTCTGTTTATATGTCTATTTCAACTTTCAAGTCAAAATCTGTGATATTAAATTTATGAACTTTCTACAAGTCTTAACACTAGATTTTTTTTTTCAGATTTGGCAATATCTTTTCAGAAAATGGCTTCCTGATCATAGAGTAACGTCAACAAAAGTTTCCGTCTTTTATCGCAGTTAATTGTTTGAATTTGCACTTAAGTCCTGTCTATAGCACAATGATATTGAAGAGTGATTTGATATAAATTATATCTTGTATTATCATTATAAGAGTTTAATATTGACACCCTTGTCAATAGCTGTGAGTGGCAAACTTATGTAAACAATTCTAGGATAAGTACCGCCTTACTACCAACCCTTGTTTTCAATACAGTTTCAGATTCCGAGTTTCAAGAAGGCGGTTCCTTGCATTAATTCAGTCTCTGAGCCGAGTCACGAGAAAACGTATATTCGGGGTTGGCAACCAGGTGAGACACAAACCAGTCTGCTCAGCTACACAGACTAGCAAGAGTCTTGGGATATAAGATACTGAAACTAGGCATGCCTCGAACACACTGGCGCTGATCAGCCTGCGCGCATGCGCACAGACTGATCAGCACCTATGTTGTTCGCTAATGTCAAAAGAGATCCTTTTTCATGACGTGGCTAGTGTCAGTTTTCGAGGGAACCAGCAAAATAGCATGGTGGTCCGGAATTCGTAAAAGACTAGATTTTTATCTCTAAAATAAACAGTAAACAGTAACTATATAAATTTTATCCAAAATCCAAAGAAGCTGATAAAATGTATCTGTAACAGTTTTTGAACAATTTGTGTCTAAAATTGATCAAGAATCACTTGTATCGACTTTTTTTCTGAAACAAATACATTTTTCTGGCTTGATTAATACAACAATCTTAGCAAGATTTATTATCATAAGATTCTTGTCTTGACAATTTTCTCTCTAAAACTCATAAATTGTAGAAAGTACCAGGCTTGCTTTAAAGACTTAAGGTAGATTTTAACAAGCAAATATAATTACTAGTCGGGTATAATTCATTCATTTATTCATTCTATCTTTGTTGTCACAGAGGTAAGTTTTTCCCAGTCCAATCGAAAACACGCCTATACAAATTCATTGTAAACTTTACCGCAAAAAAAAAAAAAAAAACACGAAAATTATGAGACGAAAAATTAAGATATTATTCTTATTTCTGCTCAAAATAAAGATTGTGGGTACTCTTTAAGAACCGCTCGTCGATGAGGCGGTTCTAATGAGTACCCATAATCTTTATTTTAGAGCGTAAATACGAAAAATAAGGATTACCACTGTAAACCACAGTTTTACTATATAGAAGTAGGGTTCAAGGGGGTCAAAATTATATAGGCATGTTTTCGTGATGCAGTCCCCATTTTCTGATTTAAAAAGGGTGATGTGATCCGGGCATTTCATCACGCTGATAATCCAGCGTTATGAACATTCTTGTGAACAATATTTTATACTGAGTCCTTGATTATTTGTTTGTTTGATTTGAGGTTTAACGTCCCCGTCAACACTGTAAAGGTCATTTTGGAGACGTTACTTCCAATTTTGTGGGTCTTTTACCCGACATTGAGATGAAATGACGCCCAATGAAACCAATAGGGTTTACATGCATGGGCGGACCGACTCGCACCGCGGTTCCTGGACATGCTTAGATCCTCTAAGCGGTTTACTAGTACTAGTGTGCGGGCCGGATTCAGCTCTGCGTGCAGCCCATATATTTCTTCAAGCCCCTATGGGCGGGGGAGAGTCCTTAATTAGGCTCAAAAAGTGGTACTGGTTTGTCCAAAAATCCGTTTTGAGGTACGAACTAATAAGAATCAGGAGAACAAAATAAGCAGCTTTCCATTACGCGAACACGCCTATACAAATACATTGCCACCTTTATCGCCGAAAAAAATGAAAATTTTATGATGAAAAATTGTGATATTTTTCTTATTTCTGCTCTAAAATATAGATTTTGGGTACTCGTTAGAACCGCCTCGATGAGGCGGTTCTAACGAGTACCCAAAATCTATATTTTAGAGCAGAAATAAGAAAAATAAGGTATACCTCCGGAAACCCCAGTTTTACTATATAAAAGTGGGGTTCAAGGGGGTCAAAATTATATAGGCGTGTTTTCGTGATGCTAAGAGATTATTAAGGATTCTTATGTTACTTTCTTATGTTCTGCTTGCTCTTATTTTATTCATATTGCACAGACATGTATTGTTTAAAACTATCTGATACCATCAGCATAGTTTAGCACTTGTGTAGGAACCCTAAACGTCCGACATCCCTAAGTATCCGACAAGTTTTTCGGGAACCTGTTAAAAATGGTGGGAAATGATCAATTATGACAATTTTAAGTGAGAAATTCGCGAGAATTATTTTGTTCAATATTCAAAACTTGAATTCATTTTCTTGTCGGACACTTCGGGATGATCAAAGCATCCCTTAAAGTCCGCCTCCCTAAATGTCCGATAACATGAAAATTAATTTAGAAATTAATATTCTTATCGATAATAATCAATTATTATCGTATAAAAAGACAAATTAACGTGTTGTATTAAAGTATAAAGGTCAACCTGCATTGTGGGTAAATAATGGCTTTACTTCAATGGTAAACCAAACGTCTACGTGCGTAGACAATAAGGGTGTGGGGGACACAAAGAATTTCCTAATTTGTCTTCGGAAAAATTACGGAAACATGCCTATTCAAATATATTGAAAATTTTACCACAAGAAAAAAGAGAGAAAACTTTCAAATAAAAAACATAAATTTTGGGAACTCGTTCGAGGCGGTTTTAACGAGTACCCACAATCTATGTCTTTTAAGTAGAAACAATAAAAAAACGTATACGGAAACATGCCTATTCACATGCCCAAAAAAAACGTATTACGGAAACATGCCTATTCAAATATATTGAAAATTTTACCACAAGAAAAAAAAGAGAGAAAACTTTCAAATAAAAAACATACATTTTGGGAACTCGTTCGAACCGCCTCGGCGAGGCGGTTCTAACGAGTACCCACAATCTATGTTTTTTAAGTAGAAACAATAAAAAAACGTTTACCCCTGTAAACCGTGTTTATACTATATAAAAGTGGGTTCAAAATTATATATGCGTGTTTTCGTATTGCACCTGCTTTGGGTACTGTTGGAATTACGATTCTAACAAGTACATGCAACATAGCTGTTAGACACTAGGGGCGTAGCATCCTTTACGCAGATACGCATTTGCGTACACAAAAACTGGACGACGACGAAGAAGAAGAAGAAGAAGAGAAGAAAAAGAAGAAGAAGAAGAAATAGCAAAATCTTATGTGTCAACCCTAATCATTACCTAACACAGTTTCCTTCTTTGTCGCGGGGACCACACTTACACTAATTCTTTCCTGTAAGAGTAGCCCCCATTTGGTAAACGATATTAATATAATGTTATTAATCAAGTAATTTCGTATTGGCCCAGGTACAGGTCCGAGGTTTGCTGTATTGGCACGAGGCCCGAGGTTTGCTGTATTGGCACGAGGCCGAAGGCCGAGGCCAATACAGCTGACCGAGGACCTGTACCTGGGCCAATACGAAATTACTTGTTTATTAACTGACGCAATTAAAAACATGATTTATGATTTTTTAATTTTGGTTGATCTTGTGTAATATAGGATAGTCAATTAATAATGGGTGGTATTATTATTTCAGTATTTTCTTTGATTCGCGTACAAATTATTTTCTCCTGGTTACTATCCTCGTTTTCTCCACTCCCGTAAAATTAAGGGAAGGCTATTACATCAGTACAGATCATCGCGTACTCTTAGTAAAGTGATGTATCGTTTATTAGCTGTAAACTGCCATTTGATATTAAAAACTAAAGAGATCTCTTAGTGTCAGAAAATTACACTGAAATAGAATAAAATTAATGTAAAACTTTTAACTTTTTATCAATTGTTTGACAGTCGATATTGTTCACATATGAAAATCAACAAAGTGACACATAAGTTTGTCACCAAATATTTCAACGTGTAAATTTATAAGGTACTTCTAACATGAAATATGCATTATGGGGTGATAAGAATATTTTAATTTGTATTCTCTCAATATTGTATCAATGTAGAATGTCAGATAGGGGTAGAGGGCTCTTGAAACTATCTTTCTTAATCGCTCAGACATATTGAGTTATCATAAAAAACTGACACGAAGCTAATGTTCTGAAAATGAATAGAACATTAACCCTTTCAACATTGGTTGTTCAAACCCTCGTTGACTTAACGAGCTCGTTAGTGGTAATATTGTTGTCCAATATCTAAAACAGTGGTAATTTTGCTGAAAAAAAATGTGAGCTGCTTTTGAAGATGCAAAAGCTGCTCACATTGTTTTTAAATGAAAAAACTTTTAACGATACATTTAAGAAATGAATTTTATTTTTCTGCTGTTCATCAAAGTATGAACGCAGTGGGTCGCGTGCAAAATGAATGAGGATGGGGTTCATGTAAACTTTGCTAGCGACCACTGTCGTTCATACTTTCATGAAAAGCAGAAAATAATAAGTTTATATTTACATTCTTTACCCCTAAATCACTGGGCGAAAAAAATGCTAATAGGGCAAACTTTTAAAGCTGAAAAGGAACAGCGTTGACGTCATCAACGTCACTGAAAATTATGTGACTCAATACGTTCATGGAAGTATGAATTACATTGTTTTCTACAGGTTTACATTAGACTTTACACTGGGGACGTAGATATTAACTAATGAGGTCGTTATTGTTGACTGGTCTAATAAGTACAATATCTAATATAGTCGTATATTTGCTGATAAAATCTGAACAGCTTTTCCATCAAGTCGTATTTTTACTGAAAAAATGTGAGCAGCTTTGCAGTTCCGTTGTTGTGTTGTTGTTGCTCGCTGTTGTTGTTGTTGTTGTTCTTGTTCTTGATGAGATCAATGACGATAGTGTTGTTGTGGTTGTTTTTGTTGTTGTTAAGGAATATGTATTATTTTTCTGACGTTCCTGAAAATACTGACCGACATCAACGCGGAAACAAGAACCCATGCAATAAATACATGTTAATAAATTATGAAATCTAGGAAACTAGTCTTTTTGCAACAGCTTTGAAAATATATAAGAAATATATACAAAAGGTTATGATATGAGAAATCTTTAAACTAATTTCCTTTCTGCTTCTTTCATGGAGGTAATATAGTTAATATGTAACACATGATGTATACAGTGGTTCCCGAGCGCCAGCACGAGGGTTTGTTTATCCTGTACAATATGTCTAATTTCTCTAGTTTATCAAAATAAATAAAATCTTTTGCATATCTTTACCTCCCATCATGTTTTAACAGCAGCAAATATTCACGTAGTTTAATAGGAAATAGAATACAGTGTGTTATACAATCAACGACTGAAGTTAAAAACAGTAGTTGCAAACATTTTTTTTCTAAACATAATCTCTCTCTCTCTCTCTCTCTCCTTCTTCTCTCTCATCTCTTCTCTCTCTCTCTCTCTCTACTACTACTAAACTACTACTACTAAATACTTCTACTACTACTACTTACTATACTACTACTACTACTAATTACTACTACTACTAACTACTTCTAATAATAATAATAATAATAATAACGAGCCGGTGTACTTAAGAGAACCTAGCTTGTGTATGTGTGCGTGCGTGTTAGACTGGTCCCAAACTGACTGAAGTATATATAACTTTACCCCATTCAGAACATCTTTTTTTTTGTTTTGTGTGTGTGTGTGTGTGTCTGTGTGTGTGTGTCTGTGGTGTGTGTTCATATAAAATTCAGGTAAATCTGGAGACT